>CM044321.1:64534984-67034984 GCA_024291935.2 Okapia johnstoni
TTATATTTGTTTATTGATTTTCTTCATTATTTTCATTGGTGTAGATTATGTCATTCTAATGTTATATGAAGTATTTTACGAAGTATTTTACTTGGAGAGACTTACTAAAATCATCATCTTGATTGCTCAAAAAAATCTATATATTTTAGAGGAAAAAAAGCAGTAGAAATGATATTGGTTATCAAACAGACGTTTCAGCTTGATCTCCTTCACATCCAAATAACAGGCGTTTCTGGTCCTGACTCACACAATCCTTAGTGATCTAAAATCATCTAGCTCTCTCAAGTAATTGTTCTTACCTATATAATTTGCATTAGATTTCTAACGGAGAATTATCTGACAGGCTGTTAAAATTTTCTCTCTCTTTGCTGAATCTGGTTATACCACTTTGGTCTCTTCCCCATTTGGAATATTCTCCCAGCTTCCCAGGCTTTTCCTTATTTACTGAAGATTCAGAAGTTGCTCATAATCTTCCTTTCCATCCCAAATACTGGAATTATACGTCAAGGCTGTATACATCATGCAAAATATCGAGCTGGATGAATCACAAGCTGGAATCAAGATTGTCGGGAGAAGTATCAATACCTCAGATATGCAGATGACACTACTCTAACTGCAGAAAAGTAAAATGGAACTAAAGAGCCTCTTCATGAGGGTGAAAGAGGAGAGCGAAAAAGCCAGCTTAAAATTCAACATTCAAAAAACTAAGATCATGGCATTCAGTCCCTCTACTTCATGGTGAAGAGAAGGGGAAAAAGTTGAAGCAGTGACAGATTTTCTTTCTTTGGGCTCCAAAATCACTGCAAATGGTGACTGCAGCTACGAAATTCAAAGATGCTTGCTACTTGGAAGGAAAGTGTGACAAACCTAGACAGGATATTAAAAAGCAGACACATCACTTTGCCAACAAAATTCTGTTCAGTCAGAGCTATGGTTTTCCCAGTAGTTGGTATGATGTGACAGCTGGACCATAAAGAAGGCTGAATGCCAAAGAATCAATGTTTTTGAATTGTGGTGCTAGAAAAGACTCTTTAGAGTCCCTTGGACTGCAAGGAGATCAAACCAGTCAATCCTAAAGGAAATCAACCCTCAATATTCATTGGAAGGACTGATGCTGAAGCTGAAGCTTCTATACTTTGGCTACCTTATGCAAAGAGCCGACTCACTTAAAAAGAGCCTGACACTGGGAAAGATTGAAGCCAAAAGTAGAAGAAGGCTGAAGAGAATAAGATGGTTAGATAACATCACTAACTCAGTGGAGAAGAATTTGAGTAAACTCTGGGAGGCAGTGAAGGACATGGAAGCCTGGTGTGCTGTAGTCCACGGGTTCACAAAGAGTTGGACATGACTTAGCAACTAAATAATAACAATTCAACCTAAGTGCCAAATGCAAGATTGCATCCTTTCAGTTTCTTGATCTCATTACTATGATTTTCAACTTGACTCCACTTAATTATTGTATTTTTATGACCACATTCTGGATTTGTTAATCTGTTCTGATATATTTCTGAAATTTTAAAATTCAAACATCTGAGAGATTCCCATACCTTCAGTTCACTAACTCTTATTTTCTTGACTCCATTATTTTCTGTGTATCAATCCCCGGCTTTCTTTACTTTGCTTCCTTCCTTAACTATTTTAGATTATCACTTATCACTCGATCACTTCAATCACTTTCTTATTTGTAACTTAATATGTTCACTCCTTTGCCTTGATGAAACTATCCAGCAATAAACAACCCTAGAAGTGATGAATTAAAGATAATGTGCTTTTTATCCTATTTACAGATATAGCTTAATAGTCACAGATACAGCTCTTTCTGTTTTTGGTTGTTGACAGAATATAAGCAGTTTCTTACATGTTTTAAAAATTTACAATTAGGCTCCTTCCTTTTATTTGGAAGGAAATGGGAGTATAGACCTTGTAATCTGTTGTATATTCAAATGTTTTGCTGTGTCAGAGAAAACATCATGTGATACATTCAGAGAAGTTGGGAAAAGAATTCAAAATACAGTATAATTAACCCAAAATAAAAACCTCACTACCTTACAAGAATCCATATTCTAATAATTTTCGGTGGTTGGAAGAAGAAAACATATAGATGTATTGCTGACACGACCTGTTGAGGGGCAATGTTGTGTACGTGTGTTGTATGGGGAATGGGACATGAGAGAAAGAAGTAAATCAGGGAATAAGAGAGATGAAATTTGTTGGGGATTGGAAATATATATTTGGCCATGTCTAAGAAGTTCACCATATGCATGAACAGTGACCCACTGTCATATGGAGCTCTATTTTTTTCTTCATGGTAGACTTTTCCATTAAAATATGCTCCAGGCAAGGCAAACTCAACAATCATCTTCCCACCTACACCACTTCTTTCAGTGACTCTGAGTTCTAAGAACGGCAACACCATTACCCAGCGAGTAATGACAGCAACCTGGGCAACATTCTTGATTCTTTACTAACCATTTAATCATCAAGTCACAATGACGTTACATAATTTTAGATGTATGTTTTCTATTAAAGTGGTTAGAATCAGTGACCTAAATTAATTAGAATACAATGAGTCGAACGTTAAAGATTCAAGTACCCAAGGAAAATGAAAATCTGTTCCATGGTTACAGAACCTATAGTTCAGACAAATGGTTGCAAAAAAATCCCAGCCAGGGAATAAAATGGATCAGAAAATTAAGCAAAATCCCCTCTACACTCTATGCCAACTTCTCCAAAATAAGGAGAAGGGTTCTGAATCTAGAAATCTGAGGCTATTTTTACCTTCTTCGCAGATATGAGATATTCCTTTTAAAAGGCAGCTGAACTATCCCAGAAGACATGCTGGACAATGAATCTTGAGGGGAGAAGAGACTGAGGTATCCAGGGTTTGGGTAGTTTATTGAAAGACTAAGAAAATGATGTAAGAAGAGGGTCGTGAAAGTGAGATGGTACATTTACTTCCAATGAAAGGACAGGAATATGTGCAGCTGTTCCCCAGGTACCACAGCTCCTTGCATTAATGCAGAAACTAAAGTCTAATTTTGCCCAGAAACAGACCTGCTTTCAAGACTAAATTAAGAGTATCTCGAGAGCCCAGAATAAAATGAAGATCCAGAGCTTTACACTAATAAGATTACTAGAATCTCAGCATAATCCTTGAGGGTGTGGGGCCCTATTAATAAATAAGACTGAGTTTTCCAACAGTCCCATGGAGGGGACTCAGAGCAAATTAATTAGGGTTTAACTAAAATCTGAGTACAGTAGTTGTAGTTCATACCCATTATAGATGGCATCAGTGAACTTCTTAAGACAAAGGACACAGAAATGGAGCCAGGAAGTAAAAGTTAATACAACTGTTTCAGAATATTCCAAATCTAGACTTTGTTTCAAAAGCATATGATTTTCACTTCAAACACTACTTGCTCACTCCTTGCTTTCTGTTTTAGGGTTTAATGTAAGTTAAAGGTCCGTCTAGTCAAGGCTATGGTTTTTCCAGTGGTCATGTATGGATGGGAGAGTTGGACAGTGAAGAAAGCTGAGCGCCGAAGAATTGGTGCTTTTGAACTGTGGTGTTGGGAGAAGATTCTTGAGAGTCCCTTGGACTGCAAGGAGATCCAACCAGTCCATCCTAAAGGAGATCAGTCCTGGGTGTTCATTGGAAGGACTGATGTTGAAGCTGAAACTCCAATACTTTGGCCACCTCATGCGAAGAGCTGACTCATTGGAAAAGACCCAAATGCTGGGAAGGATTGGGGGCAAGAGGAGAAGGGGACGACAGAGGATGAGATGGTTGGATGGCATCACCGACTCGATGGACATGGGTTTGGGTAAACTCTGGGAGTTGGTGATGGACAGGGAGGCCTGGCATGCTGCAATTCAAGGGGTCGCCAAGAGTTGGACACGACTGAGCGACTGAACTGAACTGAACTGAAAGTTAATATTTTGTGCTTATAATGCTTATTTTGAGTCATTTCATTACTTTGACTTTAAATTCTTGATAGAGTGAGAGAGCTTTTGATACAGATGAAGTCTTGTTTTGGAAGTGTAGACTATCAGATTGAAACCTAATAACTACATCCATCCTCTCATTTGAACCTGTTATATTTATTTATATAACTTTTTAGAAGCTATGGCATGCTATTCGATGAAGTTTCATAGCCATTAAATGAGAATGAGCTATGATATAAATATTTTTTATTTCTAAGCAGGTTAATTTTTTGGTCATCTTGGATTTCACAGTGTTAACAAGATCACAATTAATATAAATTGATTGTTTCTTCTACTTAGTGCTACCAATATACTTGGCAATACAAGTTGTAATGTATATCTTAAAAAAGCTCTCAAATTCTAGTTTTTCCATAGGGAAGAAATCAAGATCAATAACATTATATTAATTCAAAAGTTAAAATATGTTAGAGCCAGCAAGCAGCATAATTGAGTCAAAAGATAAAATTAAAAGGAATTGTATGTTAAAATTAAACATTTTTTGTAAAACATGGAGTAGAACATTATAGAGATGAAATTCCTTCAGATTTAACATATATTTAATAACAAGAATATATCTATAAGTGCTATTCAACCTCTCCACTGAGGAAACTAGAAGGCTACTGGAAGAGACAGGTACATCTATGTTGCTATAAAGCATAAGTGATATGCCATAGATAGTTGCAATACACTTAATTACTACAAACTATGAGGAATCAGGCTTACAAAAGATAGAGAACCCAGGAAACTCTATAGAAACGGTGACACGTGACCTCAGCTTTAACAAGTTGACCATACTTTTCTATTTCTTCTAGTATATGTCTTCATAAAGCCGCCAGACTAATCTTTTTAAACATAAATCAGATCATGTTACCCCTCTGCTCAAAATCCATCACTGCTTTTCATGCCACTTAGGATAAAGTCACAAACCCTTGTGATCTACAGGACTTTAAATCATCAGGCTCATATGTTCCTCTCCAGCCTCATCTCAAGATACCACCCCCACCGCTCACTGAGCTGTAGACATAAAACTCCCCTTTCTGTTCATTTTATTATTCCTATGCTCTGAGTCTTTGTAATGTTTCTCTCCTAATGTTCTATATTCCACCCTTTGTTGATGATTCCCTTCTCATCCCTTAAAACTTGGCTTAAACTGACCTTCTTTGAAAAAGTCTTCCCTGAATCTCTAATCTAAAATAAAGATCCTCTGTTACACTCTTTCTTACAGAGCACCCTACATTTTTCTTTCATAAAGTTTGCTGAAGTTTGTTATTAATGTTTTATTTCTATAATTATTTGTTTAATATCAGCCCCTTCTACTAGACTACAATTTAATTAGGTGAGGGCAGGCCAGGTATTGGTGCTCAGCTGTTTCATCAAATACTAGTCTGGATGTTGCTGTGAAGGTATTTTGTAGGTGTGAAAACATGTATCATCAGCTAACTTTAAGTAAACGATATGCCCAGTAATGTGGGTGGGACTCATCTAATCAGTTGAAGTTCTTAAGAGAAAAGACCTAGGTTTCCTGGAGAAGAAGGAATTCTGTCTCAAGACAGAAATCCTGTCTGTGCTTCCAGACTGCCAGCCCAGCCTACAGATTTCAGCTTTACCAGGTCCCATAAGCATGTGACCCAATTCTTTAAAATAAGTTGATATCTATATATCTATATGCATATCCATATTCATACCCAAATCTATATCTATGTCTTACATATATTCTGTTGGATATTTTCTGTTTGTCTGGTGAACCCTGACTGATACAGTATGCTTCTACTTGTAAAACTGTGTGATACTATATAGGATTCACTTAAACTCTGAAATCTTCAATTTCTTCATTGTAATATGGAAAAAAAAATTCCGTATCGACCTTAATGGAGATTTTCTGAATGTTAAAAAAAAACCTCATTTAACATTCTTAGTATAGTGCCTGGCAAACAATAAATATTTAATTAATGTTAGATGTGGTGGTATTGTTATTATTGTAAGAAACAAATATCTAGAGTTACCTATTTTTAAAGATGTTTATGTTCTAATTTTACTTTAAATTCAAATAATAAAGTTTTCTTAAATCTATCTTATACTTGAGATCCCAGGACAGTTGATCAACTACTATCCTGGCCATATTCCAGATGTTCTTCTCTAGCTAACAGAATCACCTCTACCAGAATTTTTCTTAGTGTCCTGTCCACAGTTAACCAAGGCCTAAATTCTGCCAGACAGAAACTTGATAAAAACATTCAATGAGATAAGATAATACTAAGATATATAAATGAAGGACATTAGCCATCTAAATATAGTGACCTGATTCACTACTATTTTCCTAGAAAACATTGTGCAGAAGAAAACAAAACAATTTTATGCCCACAAAACTTTAGTAGAAAAACACTTTTTATTATAGTCTCACAAATAGCCTAATTTGAGATGAAAACCTTTCCCAAGAAAATGTGAATAGAGAAATATGAAATAAAAATATTTTTAAACAATGTATAACTTCTCCATAATAAATGCTTATATTATTATTACTTATATATAAGAAAAATTAAGAATGATATAAATCTAATAATTTGAAGAGTTGACTCTAAAAGATTAAAAACAAACCATTTCTTATAACACCCTTGCTATATATGAGAAATGATAGTTTAAAATACTTGCCTAAACAAATTTTGTATTGTTATACATATTATAAATTAGAAATAACTTCCATTAGATTACTTGTAAAAGTTTAGATTTTCTTTTAAGCCATTCTAAAGAGTCATTAAAGAAGATTTCAGGAAAAAAGTGAAGCAATTTATAATACTTTAAAATAATAGTCTAGAAGTAATTTTTAAGTTTCTATTTATTTTTTAGTTATAACTAAGTTATAACTTAAAAATTATAACTTAAAAGTTAAGTTAGAACTTAAAATTATGAGTTACTAATTACTTCTAGTATTTTTTTTTTTTTACAACTTACCTATGAGAAACTGCTCCCCATGCACCATGCTTATTTGTGAGAATGTTCAGGATTTTCTGTTTCAACTGATTTGCAGTCACGTGGTCCCGATGCTTTGCAGCACTTATGAGGTGGTCACACATCTTCTCTTCCTCTCTTCTATCCGCAGCATATTGGGCACACTGTGACTAAAAGAAATACCAAGAATGCATGATAATACATCTCTATCTATATAAGAAAGAAATGATATCTAGCCTTAAGTTAAAGGGTAATTATTATCAATTCAATTTTTAAGACTCAGATAATATTTTGAAAGTTATTCTAATATATATATGCATATAGATATATATATGGTCACTTTTCAAATTGGTAAAACTGTGTTCTTTCTATGTGTTTACACATAAAGTATATGGAAAGTAATTTGAATGTTAATAACCTGGGTCTCCCGCATTGTAGGCAGATTCTTTACCATCTACAAGGGAAGCCCATTAAGTAATATTATCAGATAATTTATAACTTTTAATCTTCCTTCCAATTCTGAAATTCTGACTTTAACATATTCTAATAGTGAGCATTCTAGAAACAAAAGTTTATCAAAAATGCAAATCTACTTATTATTTTGCCAATACAATGTTGTTGTTGTTGCTGTTTAGTTGCTACGTAGTGTCTGACTTATTGTGACCCCATGGATGGTAGCCTGCCAGGCTGCTCTATAGATGGGATTTCCCAGCAAGAACACTGGAGTGGTTTGCCATTTCCTTTTCCAGGAGATTGTCCCGACCGAGGGATTGAACCCAGGTCTCCTGCATTGGCAGGGGAATTCTTTACTGCTGAGCTACCAGGGAAGCCCCTAATATAGTATATAAGTGTTAGTTGTTCAGTTGTGTCCAACTCTTTGCCACTCCATGGACTGTAGCCTGCCAGGTTCTTTTATCCATGGAATTCTCCAGGCAAGATTACTGGAGTGTGTAGCTATTCCCTTCTCCAGGGGATCTTCCCGACCCAGGGACTGAACCCAGGTCTCTTGAATTGCAGGAAGATTTTTTTTTACCATCTGAGCCACCAGGCAAGCGCAATATAGTATATATCTTACTTAAAAATGTTATGTTCCTGATAATTATATATAGATCAAAACCGTGCCATTTAATAGTGTTCCATCTCATAAATGCCAATGTGGTATAGAAGATAGTTTAGACTTGCATTCAATTTCACACTTTACATAAATTCTTTTTTCTCTGTATTCAGTTTTATATTCATAAAATAAAGGGCTAAAACAAGATTTTCTCTACAGATTATCTTAGCTCTAGAATTTAATGTATTCAAAGGTCTCTTTGAGTGATATGTACTCTCTTAATCTTGTCTTCCTTATAATCAGTTGTCCTGTCAGCTATCTGTGTTCAAGTTCATTGGTATTAGAAACATAGGTAATCTCGTGTATCAAAAAGGTTCAATACAAACATGAACATGAAGATGAAACATCTCTTTAATCATAAGTCTGTCTTTTTTGTATAATGATTTACGTATAGGGTAGAGTGACTGCAAATTTTAATATTATCAAGTATTAATATGAGTCATATAACTATAAAAAAGTTTCATAAATCTAATATATATATATGTATATACATAAAATGAGTTCACATTCATTATTACAAAGTAAAAATCCTTCATGGAAGGTATCTGAGATAATCCTTTCAACTATCTCTTGATTCAGACTACCACCACAAGTCATCTCTTTCAGAGAAATAATCCTTCAGTAACCTAAGAAGGATTAATTCATTTTCCAATTTATCTTTTTGTACAGGGAATCACCAATTAGTACAATGATCTGCCTCCATAATGAGGTTAATATTTCATTAGCTCATTGGAGAGTAAAATTAAATTTTCATTTTTCTTCCTTAACAATTACAGTGGTTAGCCAAAAAACTTAACTGTTAAGTACCCATCTCAAGTTAAACATACTTTTTCTCTTAATTAAAGGCTTATATGGGAGATACAGAAATTCCTCATAAAGTCCTGGTATAAATTGCTATGACTTTTATAAAATCTCTTACAATTTAAAAGTGGAATATGTTTGGTAAACCACACATGCACACAGATACACACACATCAATGCATTTTATTAATACAGCTTTAACCTAAAAGGAACAAATATAAAATTTGGGTTATAAAAAGCAATGCATGTTCATTAAGTAATAATGATAATAGTCTCAAAATTTGGTTTACATCAGTACTTTATTTTATGTGTACACAATCTAAAAACACTGAGCTGTTCACATTCCCTTCACAGCATCTATACCTCCTTTAGCTGTGTGTCCTCAGTCAGAGAGATCTCATTGCCAAGATGATGAAAATGGTATTAAGGGTGTGTGAAAACAATCTTACTCTTTAAATGTATAAAGAACGAATACACAGTACATAAACAAATAAACAACATATTGGTGATAATTATAATAAACCAAGGTAGGGGCTGATTAGGGTGACAACTATTTAAAAATTTTCCTTAGAGGGGACAATAATGTAAAAAGGTTGAAAAACACCACCCTTAGCTTAATATCACCTTGGCTAAATATATGTTAGAGATTGTAATTAAAATCGGGTGGCTTGAAAATGTATCTTAAATGCTTTCACATGTCAAACATTGATCTGCTTATATCCCCACAAAATAACTTGCTTTTCTTAGTAGAAATATGATCAACTCAAAACTGACTCTGCAGGGAATTCAGTTAATATTCTAAACCTTATTACTAACAGAAGCCAAAAGTCAATTGAATATTGCTATTTTGTCTAGAGTTCTGACATATCTTTACCTAAACATATTATTCAAAGCAGATAACTCAATCTTTTCTCATCACCCAGATTACAGTATGATACCTGATTTATAAAGATTCGATGTTATTTATGGTTGGAAAGATACAAAACTTCATTCTGACACTTAACTGTCGATGTACTTTTATCAGAATTTATATATATTTTTTCAAATAAGACTGCTACAATCCCATATGACAGGTGTGTACTGTCTCATTTGACAAATGAAGTGGATATTATGGTTATCATAACGAAACAGTTATTTCTGTCTTATTCTTTTTAGCGAGGTAGATCAGTGATCTCTAGACCTAGGACATCAACCTGCATGACTAAGAGAGCTGCTTTACTAAGATAAAAACCTCAAAACTGGAAATATGGGTTCTGGCTTCCAGCTGCACCACTCTTGTTCATATGTTGTATCAGGAGAATAAATTGGTGGGCTTAGTTATTATTTTCAAGGCCAACCTAAGTCAAACACCAGGTCACCTAAATATTTCTGAAAATAAGTTTATTGAATCAGGGCAATATGTCAAATAATTATTGACATGCTAGAAATATAAGAATAATATTTATTTTAAAAACTATTAGTATGTACTATATACTACTTGAATACCTTAAATTTTTTAATGTAAAATAGAAATGATAATTTGTTCTTTATGCAAATGACAATTTATGCTTATGAAGATTTTAAACTATTGTTTCCATATATACATAGAGATCTACATATACATCATATATAATAGGATTGCTTCACTTGTTAATAAAGTATAAATTATAAAAATAAAATATGAACTAAAATGATCTTTGGCCACTCTAAATAGAGATGAATACATTATTAAATAATAAATTACTGAAGAGTAAAACTGTTTCTTCAAATAACCACTATTACACCCATACCTAATGGTGTGTAAAGTATGCTTAAAAATTACTGTAAAACTGTATGTGCCTTTAAGAATAAGTCACAACAACCTCAGTCTATCAAGTGGTTAGGCATAATGCTAGAGTGGTCTTTTCATATTGCAAATGAGGTAATAAGAAATAAGTGCCCTGCCTGACATTTACTAAAGCTTTTAAAAACAACTGAAATGCCTTCAGTGAAATTTTCGTTTTGAAAAAAAAAAAACTTATGTAAGTTTACCATTGGTGACAACTGACTTCAAACAGAAAAGCAGAATTTAATTCACTCCCAAAACCTTACCTCAAACTCTGCATGTTTATGTACATCCTCAGCTCTCTGTCTGTTCAAAATAAACTCAGCTTCATTTGCAACACGAACTATATGGTCCTTCATAGCATGGCATAGCAATCTGAAAAGAAAGATACCTTTGGAATTAACATTAATAGCTTTGTGCAACTCAACTTTTTTCAGTAATTCAAATTTCAGTATTGTAAATATTAACTATGCATAAATTTTAGACAAGTCTAAATAATACAATTACAAAATATGCTATTAAACTGTTACATCAATGCCTCTTAAATATAGTGTGTCTTGTGAACAAACAATTCAGTTAATTTAATAAAGTTATTAAAGGAAAGAAAAACAAGGATTTTGGACACTTTTAAAATGGTTAAAACAACAGAATTTAGTGTCATGAAAGTAAATTTTCACACAAAACCTGGATGATTGTACGTCAGAAAATCTATAGACTGGATTCTTAACTTTAATTAACATAGACACTAGGACTAAATTACATCTAAAATTCACTTACATGTTCAGATCCTTAAGTCTAAGATGGAACCTTCATGAAATAAGTTCCGAGGAGCAGTGACTTCAAGACAGTTTCTCACTAGAAATCTTAAGAAATCTGTCTGTTCTGACATAAACTTTGTTATCCCATGGTCAGATTTGGGTTAAACTGTCACTCTAGGAACAGAAGGAACTTCCTGGCCATATGATGGAGGCCTCACTTAAGATGAACACAGGCACATTCCAATGGGAATATTGTCTAGTTTTCAGCATGGATGTTAACAACCTAAGTTACTCTAAGAACACAAGCGTAAGGGGAAATCTGCTAGAAAGCACAATACTTGGGGGAAAATGGCTCAAGCACTTCTGTAAATAATTTGGGAGGGCAAGCAATCATACAGATAGTCTTAAATTTAATCACTGAGGAAGCTGGGGAAATAAAAGAAGTTTAAGACTAAACTTCCTAACTATTAACTTTTGATGACCTCATTGGTCTATATTTTACAGATAGTCTTCAAAAGAGAAGAGGTTGGAATCTTTCATTCAATGGCTTTATCTAGTGCATGAAGGCTGAAGAAAGCCAGGAAGAAATCTAATATGTGCAAATTAGTGCAGATTACAACATTAAAATAGATTAACAGAAGACAGCAGGAAGGGAGAGACTCAGGGTCTGGCTGGTTAATAGGTATTATACCATTCTTAGGAAAAAAACAGTGGATGACCAAAGCCAAGAGGCATGGCGGCAGAGGAGGGGATGGGGTAGGAGAGATCCATGCCTCAGATACACCAAAGAAATTGTATCGGTTGTCTGAAAGTTTGTCCTCCCAGTTCTTCACTGAGGAGTTATACATCAACTAATGTGTGATGTGTTTGTGTGTGTATTTTTTTAAAGCAGAAATTTATTAAGAATCATTTATATAGTGTTTTACAGACCAAACATCATACACACACACACACACACACACACACACACACACACACAATCCTCAACATCCAGGCAATCAACACTATTCTCAGAAGTGCATTGTAAGAAGATAGACTTCTTTGCCCTCATCCCCTAAAAAGACACTTCTGTTTATACTCCTAAAAATGATGAATTTATTAAACCACCTCTCAAGAACAATTCCACTGAATCCCAAAGCCTCTGCAGAGGGTGAAGAGAGATTAGCAGAGAACCTTCTCCACAACACAGTGCCACACCCAGATGGGTAGTGCAAGAGACACAGGAATGGCTTCAAGGAGTGTGTGCCCAATGATGGGGCTGTGAGGAGAGCCTGGGGGCCCTGCTGGGCCGCCCCAGCTGCGGAGTGTGGCCACACAGTACTGAATGGCTTCCAGGGCCTCTTATTCTTCCTCATTTCTCATGCAGCCATGGCTCCTGGAGGTTTAGGCTCCGGGAGTGCATCTGTCACCTTACTATGTGCTATGCCTAAGGCCCCTATGGTGATGTCAAACAAAATTCTGTCAATTTCTATTGCTGCTGCTTCTTTCATTTCTTCTTGATTGCCCACGCTTTTAAAAGTGTCCTCTAACATCTTTTCTATGATCCCAGCCTTCCTCATCTCTTTGGACAGCTCCCACATGGTGGCCTGGATTTTCAAGATCTTCAAAAGATGCTGCATGGCCTTCATCACCTCTGTACTCTTCTGCAACAGAACCAGCCACTCACACAACTGCCAGCTGGTTCTTCATCCCCATGAGCATGGAGTTCGTGAGCACTTTGGATGTACAGAGCTTGCTCATGGCCTTCCTTGACCTGAATCATCTCCTTAGCCAGAACCATGCAGACATCCTTCTGACCCTTTTTGGCAGCATCATTCATAGACTATTTCAGTTTTTCTTCTTCTCTATGGATATCTCATATCTGCCCATCAACAACTCTCATTTCTTTTCTTATCTTCAGTGACCATTCATTGACCAGCTCTTTGGGTGGCTTCTCCTGGGTTTTTCCAAATAGCCCCATGGTAAACTGAAGTGAACTTGCACTTCCTAGCTTTCCATTCCCTGCACCCAGGTAGGTCACAGGCAGCTGGCTGGGTGGGGCCATTGAGAGGCATGTGTGATGTTTTATTTCCATGCCTCTAGTTATCTGACTTTCTTAAAGGGGAACTAAAAATCCCTAAATTTAAGATTCCTTTAGAATCTTCAATTCTACCTCACTTCAGGAAGTCATTCTATTGGCCATAATCAGCTTCACATATTAAATTTTTAAGCTCAAACAATCTACTCTGTGTCACAGTCACAAATAAGAATCCTAACCTTTCTCTCTTCCCTTCACTTGTCTCTCCCTGGTTCCAGGCCAAAAAAGAAAAAAAAAAAAAAAAAAAGTAAGACTTCCAACTTCCACTTCTGTGATTCCTGTTTTCTCTTAGTCTTTCATCCACTGCTTGATTTATTTCCTTTTTCACTAAGCTTGGATCCCACGATTCCACATTTTAAGCATCCTCTTGCAGCACCTTCACTCAATCTAAGATCTGTGCTGCAGCTGCTCAGGAAATATGTAACGCTAGGTAAAGATGGGGGTATCCCTTCTCAGTCCTACATCTGGACTTCTGAGGAAACTTAAGTTGACTTTTCTAAGCTAATTTTGTTAAGGCTGTATTCCTTGTCATGTGTGGTTATTTAAGTCTCTGTTTTTACTATGTTAGTGGAAGTTAATGATTAGAAAAATTTTTCTTTAAATGCCTGAATCCAAAAAAATCTCCCAGACTTGCTCAAGGAGCTGCATGTATGTGTTGACAGCCCTTGAACACTCAGCCAGGCAGGTTTCAACACTATCTTTGAGTTTACTTCCTGCTGCCTCAGAATGTCAGCAACCACAGGTGACAGTTTGGACCCTTCTCATCTTTCCAGAGCATGAAAACTAGCATGTGCAGGGCCCTTAAGAATTTCTGAAATATGTCCAAGCTTTTCAAAGTGTTGTGTACATTTCACTCCCCTGCTGTTCCTCCCAAGCTTTTTGGTTTGTCTACCATTGGCCTCAACTGTTCTCTATCACCTCAGGCAACGGCAACCTAAGATACTGGCCTATAAATGCCTTCAACAAATCCCCTCAGTAAAGCAGCTTTCTTTTCACACTAGGCCAGTTTCAAGTTAGACAAAATGAATCTTTTAACCTATTCTTCCAGAGAGTCACTAGACAGATCAAAAGTAAGTGATTAAAATTTTTTGCTCATGATGTCTATTTCCCTCTGGCACAGCGGCTTATAATGTGTGCGTTTTTAATTGTTTCCTTTGAACTGGGAAGCAAAGGTTGGCACTGGAGTTAAGTTAAAAAGTCACAAAATTACTGCACCATCACACCCCTTAATAGTTTTTGAAAATACTTTTGTTGTATATACAATATTGAGACTTTTTTCTTCAAACATTGAAAGTATTATGTCCTTTTCTTCTAGCTTTCTTTGTTGCTGTCATTCCAATTTCCCCTTTTTCTAAATGATCAGTTCCTTCCTTCTGGGTGCTTTTACCTCTTTATTTTGGGCTTTGCTCAGTTTTAGTACCATGTGTCTAGCCTGGGTTTCTTTTCATTTATCCTACTTGAGGTACACTGTGATTTTCATATTACTATATTTTTATTTTCAATCAGCTTTTAAAAATTCACAAACATCATCTTTTAAAATACTTCATTTCACCTACTCTATTTATTTTCCTTTTTCAACTCTGATGATTTGCAAATTAAACTTTCTTATTCTACCTCCACACCTCTTAATATCACTTTCATTTTTCATTTCTTTCTCTTTCTGCATTTTGGGTAAAAATCTCAAAATCTATTTTTCAAGTCAGTATAATTCCCTTCATCTTTGTATAATCTGATGAATTATTAATACATAGAGTTTTTCCAAATTGTATTTTTAAAATCTATGAAACTGTTAGTCACTCAGTCATGTCCGACTCCTTGTGATCCCATGGACTGTAGCCTGTCAGGCTCCTCTGTCCATGGGATTCTTCAGGCAAAAGTAATGGAGTGGGTTGCCATTCCCTTCTCCAAGGGACCTTCCTGACTCAAGGATCAAACCCAGGTCTCCTACATTGCAGGCAGACTCTTTACTGTCTGAGTCACCAGTAAAATCTTAAAAAAAAAAAAAAAATATATATATATATATATATATCCCCCAAAGACTATCAAGATTAGAATTATGAAATACAAGAAATAAAATAAGCACAAAACTGGATGAATAAAAAGAGACCATACGAAGCTTTGAAAAATTGAGAGGTGATAGAATTTAAGGCTTTTCTGAGCAGCCAGGAAAGCTATATTCATCCTACCTAGGAGTAGGATGTGAATGTTCTGTAGCAGAAGAAAATCCTTAGTGACCCATTCAGCTTTTTTCACTCTTCAATCTGTTGAAATCTGACTTTAAGATCATCCTACATTAATCACTAGTCTTGTCAATTTTATTTATTTTTAATCTGCTTCTTTATTAAACATTGTTTTAATTCAAGGCTAATCATCTGTCATCCGATTACAACAGCCTCCCGATTTCTCGGACTCTCTCAAATCTTTAGTCCCTCTGTTACATTTTTCGCTCTGCCACTAGGGTTATTTACACTTCTTGGCTACTTTCATTGACAAGACAATAGTTAAACATTATATATAGACATCAGTCTACTTTTCCAACCTTATCTTCTGCCTTTTCAGTATATGTTTTCTGTGTTTCAGAGAACATAGTTCTTTTAATGATTCATGCTACTTCAGGATTTCTGTATGTGCCACTTCTTTGTGGAACTCTTACCACTCACTCCTCTCAGTACAACTAAGAGACCTCCCAATTTCTTAGATGTTCTGGGAGTTATATTTATCACACTGTCTTACGGACTTTTCCCCCTTTCTTCCTTTTAACAAGTCTCTCTTAGACTGTGAAGTTCATTAAATGAAGTACAATCCCTATTCATCTCTGTACCCAACATGATTTGCATGGTAGCTGTTGAGAAACATGGACTCACCAATAACACATGACTAAACGGAAAAAATGACTGAATGAATTCCTGAGCAGGTTATGTAGAAAGGAGGAGAAAAGAAGAAATAGAATTTTAAAGATAAGCTGGTTTAACACTATAAAATTCTATGATATATTTAGCACATAGAAAAAAGGTAAATAAAAATATCATATAACTTGGTAATTACGGAACATTTTCTTCCTCAGAGTATCTGTACAACACAGGAAGTAAATGAACTGGTCTTCATCTTCTACTCTAAGTTTATTTTTCAAAGGGACTAGAAAAAGAAAACAACTTGTTGAATCCCCATTCATTCTTCTTCTAGAATGGAGCTGTCATAGATACAGGAAAGCAGTCAGGGAACAAAACAAAGCATTCTCTTCCAAATGGAATACATATCATTATGGCAAGTTCTGTTTTACTAGGAAGTCTCTAATTCTATGCAATTTGTTATAATTTAAATTGTTTTTCATTGATCAGAAGCCCTGAGATTCTGAATTTCAAATATAAATAATTTCTGTTGTTTTATTGAAAGAAAAAATGTCAACAGAAATGGCAATATTAGAGGTTAGACAAATAAGTCTTTCATCCTCTATAGATGAATGGGAGGACAGAAGGACTAGTTTATATTTAAATTCTGCTTTTTATTAATGTTATAAATTTGGACAAATAATTTTCCATGTGTCTAAGTTTTAGTCTTCTGATTAGAAAATGGGTGTGTACTATCTCACATATCCTAAAAACTAGAAGAAATAGTGCATGCTCAAGCTGTACAATTAGATTTTTAGATCCCAATTTAGTCAAGAAAACAGGTCATTATCAGATGTGAAGTGTCCACACAGTGTAGGAGCAGATGTAATACCTCAATGTTAATTTCTCTGGCCCCAGAATTTAAAAAGGGATAAAATTTCTGATGACACTGTAAGGAAAAGTTTGACTGAATCAGAAAAGTTCAATTTCTTTCTGTGATTTTTTTAAAGACTATTGAAAAATCTGGAAAAAAATACGATTTTCATTTTTCAATTTAAATAATATAAAGTTCAAAGAGAGATTATATTTTTTTTAAATAAAATTATGCCCATATTTGCCTTATTGGATAATAAAAAACATAAAGGTATTTTCTATTGTTTTAAATCTTATTTTCACAAAAAAATGTAGAGTTGATTTTTTTCTTTTTTTAATCCAACATAGTGTGCCTATATCTGTTTAGGCCCTAAAAGAAGCCTTCCCCAATCATTACTGTCTACTGGTATAGGTCCTTCTTCTACAGTCAATGCAATTTTTATACCATTTTTTTTTGCACGACTTATTTATAATGCCTGTGACATTTTGAACTGTTTAATATTTTGTGCATGTAAACTCTAACTTCTCAATTACAAATTACTTCCAGATGAAGACCAGATGTAAAATGTATTTATATCACTGCTAAAACTATTTAACAAGTATTTTATAAGCATTTATTCAGTTTTTTTCCTGTATGTATGATAATTATATAGACATTAAGAATGTCAGAAATACCTGTACAGCTATTACACTATTTTTGGTAATTAGAAAATAACTAATCCTTATTTAGCTTGGACTGTGACTCTTTATAACAGTCATGCTATAAAATAAGTATTCTGTTTTTCCACACGTTGTTCTGTAGAGAGCAACTTAGGGATATAAATCGTCTGTGTTCTCACTTTATGAACATGGAAACTAATCAGCCTATAATCAATGCACTGAAGCCATTACCCAGACACCTTGTGGAGAGTTCCTAGACTAAATTAATGGCCAGGCCATGACTATGTGCATGTGTGCTCAGTTCCTCAGTCGTGTCTGATTCTTTGCAACCCCATGGACTGTAGACCACCAGGCTCTTCTGTCCACGGAACTATCCAGGCGAGAATACTGGAGTGGGCTGCCATTTCCTCTCCCAGGGGGTCTTCCTGACCCAGGGATCGAGCTCACGCCTCCTGCAACTCTCACACTGGCAGGCAGATTCTTTACCACTGAGCCACTTGGGAAACCACGTCATGACTGGTTTTTTGAATCTCGGCTGGCATTTGCTTGCAGTGAGTAAGAACAATAACAACAACAAAAAAATTATGTCTCTAGGAAATAAGGAACAGGAAGAAATATGGCACTGAAATGACTCTACTAAAAATAGGGCACCTTTCCCTTTTTACTTTTTTAAATATAAGAAACTATTTGTGTCTTATGAAATAAACTACTTAACTCTCACCAAAGCTAAAATAATGGTGCCTAGAAGGAAAGTCCATTTGAAGTCGTTCGCAGAGGGACTAAAAAAAAAACTAAATACACATATATATGCATATATATTTTAAACATGGTTCAAAATGTAATTCAGGTAAAATTTATGATTACTAATCTTGAAATAATTTCCTTTTTACTTGAAATTTAGCCATTATTAAAGGGGAGCTGTTTATCTTAGTTTTCAGTAAATGTATTATTCACCATCAATGTCTAAAGTTAAATCTATAAATTAGCAATACTGTTTAAGACCTATACATTTTGTAAAAGCACAGATTTTTTTTACCTCATTTGTTTATGAACCTCAGTATGTTTAATAGCTTACTAATATGTAAAATGAATAACTGAGTAGTAAGAAAAAAGTATAAGTAAGGTATTACATGAAAAAATATAGAGGGAACTTCGTTTTTCAGGCAGTTCTATGGTTTCTTGGTTCAAAATCAGAATTTCAACTCTAAGAAAAAAGTTTCTTATAAAGTCGGAAGGTGCTGGTTTTTAAAACATGTGCTTTGCTGTGCTTAGTTGTTTAGTCGTGTCCGACTCTTTGTGACCCCATGGACTGTAGCCTGCCAGGCTTCTGTGTGCATGGGGATTCTCCAGGCAAGAATAATGGAGTGGGTTGCCATGCCCTCCTCTAGGGGATCTTCCCAATCCAGGGATCAAATGCAGGTCTCCAGCATCGCAGGCAGATTCTCTACTGTCTGAACCACCAGGGAAGCCCAAGAATACTGGAGTGGGTAGCCTATCTCTTCTCTAGGGGAACTTCCCTATCCAGCAATCAAACCGGGATCTCTTGCACTGCAGGCAGATTCTTTACAGCTGAGATACCTGGGAAGCCCCTTTATAAAACATAGTTTTTGCCAAATCAAGGACATGAAACAAACTCAAGCAAACTAAAGCTTATTGGTTCAATTATTAAATAGCATTTGTTAAATTAAAGAGGATATTCAAGTTTAGGTTATATAATCAGTAAACAATTATACTTGAATGCAATGTACTTCTCTTCTTCAAAATGTAAGAAATGCAAGGTATATATTTTTCCCTATTTTAAAGAACAAAACGATAAATTGGAATCTATTGAACCATAGGTCAAATTCAGTGCTAAACAAGAATACATTCTGACTTGTCATGAATATTCATTAATTGCATCCTATACGTTTCCAAAAGAGTGATAAAGGTTTATTTTAGGCAAATGATTAATTTATTTCACAAGATTACTCAAGTTCTATAATTTAACAGTCTTTCTTATTTGCTTTATAGTTCAATTCATATTTTAATAATTTAAAATCCAATTATTATTGCCAAGATATTATAGGCAATTTTACATCCCATTAACCTTGCTTTGTTTTAATTATAAAGCTCCTTTGTTAGATTCCTTTAAATGATCCAGTTTATAATTTCAGCCTGTCCTAGGGAGTATTTTAATTCAGCTGCACATTCATCAACTGTTTTTGTCCTGTTAATTGTAGACAACTGCACAATTGCTTTCTCCATCTTGATTGATGAATTTTATTCACGAGTGTAGCTGTTAAGTAGGATAAACATTTATAACAATTTCCACTTAAAGATTTTTATCTTAATTCCCACAAGTACAAATTAAAGACTGATATTTAACAACTAAGAGAAAACATTTTGTGTATGTTTCATTTTACAGTATTAGCAAATGTTAAGAAAAATGTTGCATATCCATGCAAATGTGTTAAAAGTGTGTGCAGTGAAACTAATGTGTGCCTAGCATATAGTGGGCATCAACAAATATAGGCCAGATAAACAAAGCAATGTGTCTTTACTATAACTACATCCCAATTATTTAAATATGATATTTTTTTGATTTGGAACTCCCAGTTCAAATTTATGAAAGAAAAGTCTAAATTGAAAAGGAAACGGCTAAAGTAAAGATAGGAGTCAGCAAAATATTATATGTCATAACAAAAAAATAATAAAATAACTTCCATTTTTAAAGTGCCTATATTACTGTAGTTGTAAAAAAATGTCATATATTACTTCCAACTTTCAGACAAACTAGGCAAAATGTGAAACAATGTCAGAGGGAGATTATGTTACATGCCTAGTTTATCAATAGGAGAACTGGTATTTGAACCTTCTACAAAGAAAGTATTTTGAGACAATGCTACTGAATCAATACCTCAGTAAGATGGTCAGGGGAGCCTCTCTGAGAGCGTGACACTTAAGCGGATCCTCAATGATGGGAGGAATCAATCATGTGAAGATGTGGGGAAAGAAGACTCCCAGCAGAAACAGCAGTAAGAACCTGGCCCCAGGATCTCCACTCCACACACTCTCCCTGAGCACCACATTTACATCCTTATCCCCCACTGACCACATGCAAGCTGAGAACTCCTGAATCTAAATCTCCACATGAGCTGTCTCTTTGGGCTTCCCAAGTGGCTCAGTGGCAAAGAACTCACCTGCCAATGCAGGAGACGTGGGTTCGATCCCTGGGTCAGGAAGATCGTTGGAGAATGAAATGTCAACCCTTTCCAGTATTCTTGCCTAGGAAATCCATGGACAGAGGAGCCTGGTGGGCTACACCCCATGGGGTCAGAAAACAGCCAGACACAACTCAAGTGACTAAACGACAAGAGCTGTCTCTTTGAAGCCTGACACCCAAATTATAAGACGTCAGTCTAACATTTCTACTTGGAACTTTCACAGGTGCTACGAATTCAGAGCACATGACTGTGTGCTCAGTCGTGTCTGACTCTTTGCGACCTCATGGACTGTAGCCTCCTGGCTCCTCTCCTCATTCCAGGTAAGAATACTGGAGTGGGCTGACATTTCTTACTCCAGGAGATCTTCCTGACCCAGGGATCAAAGCTTTGTCCTGCATTGGCAGTGGTTGGTGGTTTAGACGCTAAGTCAGGTCCAACTCTTGTGACACCATGGACTGCGACTGCCAGGCTCCTCTGTCCATGGGATGCTCCAGGCAAGAATACTGGAGCGGGTTGCCATTTCCTTCTCCAGAGGATCTTCCCAACCCAGGGACTGAATCCAGGTCTCCTGCATTGCAGGCAGATTCTTTACCCACTTAGCTACAAGGGAAGCCCTAACGGATTTATTTACCTATTTATTTATTTTTACCACTAATGCCACCTGGGAAGCCCTATGAACTCAGTATAACCAAAAATAAAAATATCTCTTACTCAACCTACGTCTCTCCTTCTGTATTGTTCTAAGTAAACTACACTTATTGTAAATTATCCAGATCTTAAACAAGAAAGCAAAGTACCTATGATTCCTTCTGTCTTCTCTACCATCCAATCTATCAGCAGTTCTATAGATTTAATTTCTAAGTGTTCTGTTGTGTGTTGAGTCGCTCAGTCTGTCCAACCCTTTATGACCCCATGGACTGTAGCCCACCAGGCTTCTCTGTCCATGAGATGGATTCTCCAGGCAGGAATACTGGAGTGGTTTGCCAGGCCCTCCTCCAGGGGATCTTCCCAACCCAGGGATGGAAACCAGGTCTCCCCCATTGCAGGTGGATTCTTTACCACTTGAGCCACCAGCTACTTCAAATTTGTCCACTTCTTCCATCTTCATAGCCACTCTTAGTTGGTTTATGACACCATTCTCTTCAACGAGATTCTGAAATTTCAGACAGGTATCTCGCTTCCAGTCTCCAGCCCCAGAAATCCATTTGTCACTCTGCAGATTATGCCAAACTTCTTCCATTACACTCCTGCACCCTTAGCACTACTTACAAACCCCTTCATGGTAGGACTCTTGCCATAAAGGGATGACCCTGGCCTCTCTGTGGCTGGCACATGATATGCACTGAAACAGCTGTTCGCGTGACTGAGAAGAGCTCTCCAGCAACACGTCTCGCTGGCTCTCACCAATAGGCTTTTGCACTATACTATTCCCTCAGTCCAGAATTTGATTCCTACATTTTTTTTTCTTTCATCTAGCCATGTTATAATCATTTCTCAGTTCTCAACTAACATGGTGCTCTGTTTACTGTACTATACCAATCAATGAGCGCTCAGTCGTGTCTGACTTTTTGCGACCCCATGGACCCTGCCAGGCTCCTCTGTCCATGGGATTCTCTAGTTAAGAATATTGGGAGTGGGCTATCGTTCTTTTTTGGCAATGGGGCCTCCTCCTTTCACTCTTTTTATAGACTAATTTTAAGAGCAGTTTAAGGTTCACAGCAGACTTGAACAGAAGATACAGAGATGTCCTGTATGTCCTCCCCAGATGTCCTCCCCAACTCGTTTTCCTCTCCCTCATTATCACTAATCCCCATCAGAGTGGTTACATTTGTTACAAATTATGAACCTACATTAATAGACTGCATTATCACCCAAAGTCCACAGTTTACATGACGATGCACGCTTTGTGTTTCATATTATAAAGGTTTGGAAAAATGCAAAATGATATGTATCCAGTATTATAGTATCACACAGGGTAGATTCATGCCCTAAAAATCCTCTGTGCTTTGCCTGTTCATCTCTGCTTCCCCTTAAGCCCTGGCAACCATGGATCTTTTTACTGTGTCCACAGTTCTGCCTTTTCCCATAATGTTATATAATTAGAATCATATAGTAGCTTTTTCATTATTTGGATTCTTTTATCTTGAAATATCCGATTAAATTTCCTTTATGTCTTTTCATGGCTTGATAGCTCATTTCTGTTTAGCACTAATTAATAAATACTCCATTGTCTTGATGCATCAGATAAATAAATGGGTAGTTATTTATCCATTCACCTACTAAAGTGCATCTTGGCTGTTTACAAGTTTTAGAAATTGTGAATAAAATGATTATAAACATTCCACATGCAGGTTTTTGGGTGAATGTAAGTTTCTAACTCCTTTGGGTAGTACCAAGGAGCATGGCTACTGTATTGTACAGGAAGACTAGGTTTAATTTTATAAAAAATGCCAACCTGTCTTCCAAAGTGGCTGTACCATTCTGCATTTTCATCAGTGAAGAATGGGTGTTCCTGTTGCTCCACAGCCTGAGCAGCACTTGGTGTCGCCAGGCTTCTCGGTTTTTGCTCTTCTAATAGGTGTGTAGTGGCATCTTACTGTTGTTTTACTTTCCATTTTCCTGATGACCTATGATGCGGAACATCTTTTCCTATGCTTATTTTCCATCTGTACATCTTTTGTTTAGGAACTTGTTAATGTCTTTGGCTTATTTTCTAACCAGTTTTCTTGTTTTCTTATTGCTGAGTCTTAAGAGGTCTTTGTATATTTTAGATAACAGTCTTTTATTAGATGTGTCTTTTCCAAGTATTTTCTCCCAGTCTGTGGCTGTCTTCTCATTCTCTTGATACTGTCTTTTGCAGAGCAGAAGTTTTTCATTTTAATGAAGTCCAGCTCATCAGTTCTTTCTTTCATGGATCATGCCTTTAGTTTTAGAACTAAAAACTCATCACCAAACATGTCATCTAGATTTCCTCCTTTGTATCTTCTATGAGTTTCATAATTTTTCATTTTACATTTAAGCCAGTGATCCATGCTGAGCTAAGTTTTGTGAAGAGTATAAAGTCTGTGTCTGCATTTATTTTTGGATGTCCAGTTGTTACAGCATCATTTGTTGGAAAGATTATTTTTGTTTCATGGTGTTGGCTTTGCTTGGATGCACTTTTTGAAAATCCTGACAACACCACCAACTGGAGAATGCACCCCTCCAGACTAGGTTAAGTGCACTGCCTTCTCAGATTAGTACCTGTAACATCCGACCCTATCACAGCACCCTTGTGTTATTGTATGTGCTAGTCTGTTTGTCTTTCCTCCAAAATTTAGAAACATGTTTGTTTCATTAACTTCTCTATTCCCAGTGCCCATAATGGTGTTTGGTATATAGTAGGTGCTAAATAGACATTTTCTATGTTTACATATATATATATATGAGATGTGATTATATATTTATAGCTAGCTATATTTCACTATTTGTTCTAAAATCATTTTTACTGGAGAAACTATTAGTACAAAAATGGAAAAACAAATCTAAAATGGCACAAAGAATATTATGATGAGCATTTAAGGTTTTCCTGGATTTTTTTTTTTAAATTATAACTACTTTCTATAATTCCAACTCCTTCCCTAAAACGAAATAAATGCCAAACACTACCAATGAATAACAAAACAGTTTCAAAAGCTAAAAATCTCTATTAGCAAAATTTTCACTCTTCTTCTTTTCCAAGAAATAACTATAATCTTAATCTTACAAGCTACAGGTTCAATTTATTAACTCTTCAGATTACTGATAACAGCATAATTTTTGTTTTTTACTTCACAGTTGAAATGAGTTAGCAAAACTAGCATTATGTAAAATGAGAGATTTTATAACTCATGGCAATGAACTGCCTGAACAAAGAATTTTTTTTTCTATTTTTCACTGCCTGAACATGCATAATAATTATTATCAATTATTTTCCCCAATAAAGTTTTATAAGAAGTAGAGTATATTACTATATTTAAAATGATTATGCTATAAAAGAAAACTAATATTCCCTTGTATCTTTTGCTTGGCAGTAGGGCAAATTTCATTTTAATATTTAGAGTTGTAGTATTATGACTAAAAATAATTTAATCATAAAATATCTAAGTGAGAAATGCACAGTAAGATGAATTGTTGTAAAAACAGAGGCTATTTCTCAGACTATAAAACATTGATGGAAAAAAAATACTAAACTGTATTTAACTTTTTTCAAAATAGGTATTTATAGCATATACAACATAGGTTTCAAAGACTACCCTGTAAAATATTCTTTCATGACACCTCTTTTGATAAAGATAAGTTTTATATACAGTAAAATTATTTCCTTATTAATATAATTAAATATGGTTTCAAATAAGACACAGACTAGGCCAAATCTTCAGGCATTATTTTCCAAAGAATGCACTCTGCTACAGATGAAACTCAAGTTGTAAAGGATGCAAGTCTTTGGCTAACAGAAGCTGTACATGTCAGAATGTTGTCCGTTACATGTCTTAGTGTATTCATTGCCAATAAAGTATAGGAAAAATCATAATCAACGACAGTTAATCATAAAAGTGATAAATGCAATAATGAGCTCAAACATAAATCTTACCATAACATCATTTTAACAATGGTATAAACAGGTTCCTAGCCAGACCATCGTAGTTCCTACATTTAACTTCTCTCACATTTTTACTGGGATAGCAGAGAGCATGACATGGTCGAATGAAACTACTTCACGTGAACTGAGATGGGCTGAGGGAGTAAACACTGAACACGGCTTTGAAAACAGATGGAGCAGCAGATGGGACTGCAGACTGAGTTCACTTGATCTGTGTAAAACAACTTTACTATTTGGTAAGACATGGCTCAGATCTCACAAAAATCTTACAGACTTTGTCCCTTTATTTCATACCTGCTTCCCCTTTCCCAAATGAAAATTGCTAAACATTTTAAACTGTGTTCCTTTAAAGTATAAGTACCTGTGTGATAAATCATTTAACTAAAGTATATTTTGTTACATATTTTTGGAACAGATGGCAGGAATGAGCAGTCACCCAGTGGAATAAAATGTACACTGACTAGTTGTCTTAATACTGTACAATTAATTACCTTCCTTCATTGATGAGCTCAATAAATGCAAGTCCTGCATTCTTCTGAATAGAATTTTGCCATTCCTAAAAGGAGAAAGCAGACCACGTGTAAGAAAAATGAGCATGTAAACGAAAGTTAACATCTGGTTTAAGGATCATGTTGATGCGAATAACTTCCACGTGATATTATCTCTAAACCCTTCTAAAAGATTGTTAACAAATGCTATTTTCTGAGAAATGAAAATTTTAAAAGCAGTCCTTTACTGCTTAGTTAAAAGGTGCTTTTGAATTCCCAGTGATGCAGACTGATATAGAAAGTGAGGTCACAAGATCAGATGCTCACTGTGACTGTAAAATGTTGCTTATTTTACACTCTTTCTATGACGTATTTAGAATATGTTTTAAAGAGCTTTTTGCTATTAATTTATTCCAGGGACTTCAATTTTTTTGGTTTTTTTAATATAGCTGGCAAATTTAGTTTTTTAAAGATTATACCCCTTTAAATGGTACTACAAATAAATATTTGCCTAATAAATTTTTATTAAAAATCTTTATTGATCACTCATGCCACCCATCTATAGAGTTTTCCTCCATGATTTTCTACTAATTAACTGTTGGCCATGAATATGGCTTTTGGAAACACAGTCTCCATGTCACTCCTTCACTCTGTTCCTGATCTTGTTCCCTTTTAAAGCTTTGAACACATGCTGGGAATAAATGTCCCCCAAAGTAGGTAATTGCTTTGTAAATATTGTCTGTTCTAAGTAGATCTGTGAAGAAATAGAAGGACAAATCATGAATCTGTATTTCCCCAGGAGACAGAATCAACAACTTGGAAACAGGGAGGTGATAGTCTGGGAACCGAATGATCTGAAAAAAGCCTAAATGACTCTGTTTTCAGCAAAGCCATTGTGTTTAAACGCTTCCCAGGTAGCACTAGTGGTAAAGAAGCCACCTGACAATGCAGGAAACTCGGGTTCAGTCCAAGTCAGGAAGATCCTCTGGAGAAGAAAATAGCAGCCCACTCCAGCATTCTTGCCTGGAAAATCCTATGGACAGAGGAGCCTGGCGGGCTACAGTCCATGGGGTCGCAAAGAGTCAGACATGACTGAGCACACTGTATTTTAGCTGCCATACCCTTTATCAAAATGACAAGATCTTTGTTGCATTGTATTGAACTTATTAAACCTTTCAAATAATTTTTGTTGAAAACAATTACAGGCAAAACTTTTCTCCACATTTTAACTAAATGACTTATTGCTATTCTCCTATATTTTGCATTAATTGAGGCACAGCATTAAGTGAAAGTCTCCAAAGAAGAATAAACAGGAAGACATAGGCTGATTCTTGGAAGCCATTCACATTTTTAAGATTAAAAAAAGAGTAGTTGAAAAGGACAAGAAAAGATCTAGCAAAATTTAAGGACAGCTGCAAAATATTAGAAAACATCCATGTACATACAGAAAACTGAAAAATACAAGACCCTTTAATCACTAATAGCATTTTTTAACAATAATTAACTTACAAATATTATTGTATGTGAACTGAAAAATTAAAATATAGCAAACCACAAAATATATGAAACACAAAAGTGAAACTACAAAAATAAAAAAAGATGCCATTCCAGAGGAGGGTAAGGGAAGCTCTGGTGGTGGAGTCGCACCAGAGCCAGAGGATGTCCTGAGAACTGGTGCCATCTCAGGCTGAAGAATGGGCCCAAGAGCTGGAGCCTGAGCTGGCTCTAGCTGTGGAGAGTCTCCATCTCTGGTGCTGGTGCTGGATACAGTGCTGAAGTTGGCACTAGGTGTGCTGTTGACTCTAGTTCTCTCTCTGGACTTGGTGCCAAACTAACTCTAGCTCAGACAGTAGTGCTAGAACTGGTTGTAAATTGGCTCCAGTTCTTGGACTCTAATTCTGGCAATGGTGCCAGGCCTGGTGTGAGAATTGCTGAGAGAAATAACTCTAGACGACTCTAGATCTGGAGCTGATGTCACCTCTAGAGCTGAAGCCAGAGCTGGCGTTAAAAAGGAGCTGGTAAGCTAGTTGGCTCTAGACCTACAGATGGACCTACCTTTATCCCAGTGCTAGTGCAGGCACTGGCTCTAGCTCAGAGGTGCTGCTGGGACTGGTTCTAGAATTTGCTATAGCTGTGTAGCCGCTGATGGAGTTGTTTGACAGTTATTGATGGAACTACCTCTATCTCTGGAGCTGGCTCCAGTTACATAGCTGGTCTAAAGAGAGAACGCACAAAAAAAGGGTCTCTATTTCTCTCTCTTTTTTTCCATCCATAGTAAGGGAAACTATTTGATGTTCTCTGAGCCCAAGCAAAAAAAAAAAAAAATTATGGGTTTAGTCTATCTTGTTCTTCTGCCACCTCTAACTGTCCTGGCCATCCTTTCTCAGACATGAGTAGATATCAAAACTTACGTGAGATAGGATTTTAAGATGACAAAAGCTAAAATGCCAATTTTCTAATACAGTTTAAAACTTGATAACATAATAGTACTTTCCATATGTCTCTGCAACTTCACTTTTGTATGTTTATATGCATATTATATGATTAGATTTTACATATTGTATCGTTGAAGGAAGAACCATATTTTATTCATCTGTGGTAACCACAGAAACAGAAGAAACAGAAGATGCAAACTGCACAATGACTACATACAGCATTAAGGCAACAAGAGTTCAATTCTGAAGTTTAGTGATGTTGGATGGAAAGTATAGAAAAAAGACCTTACATATAAAATTTATATTATTATGTATAAAAGATTATATATATACATTTCCCAGTATCTTTTTCTAGTTCTAGTAGTTATTTGCTTGCCAAACATGAATATTTTCTTTTCTACCACAGAAACCTACTGGTTACACTTTAAGGCTATATAGCTTGGGGTATAAGAGTAGTCTTCCAGGCCTTGTCTTAAGTAAGGACCAAAGAAGAATTCACCTAGTGTGAAGATTTTCAAAATTTTGCATCAACTACAATAATCAATTTGGACAATTTCAATTTATTAAGTCAATTTCTTTTAACTACACTAATTAATATTTATAAGGCTAAAAAAAGTTACTAGTTGTCTTTCCTTAAGAAAGTGAGTTTAATTTTTTTTTAATTTTTCAAATTGCAGTATGAGATCAAAGTCCCAGCCAGCAGACATACTAAGTCCAGGACATACATATTCATTTATCTGATGTCTTAGAGGAAAAAACAAAGCCATATAATTTAATTTAAAATTGTAAGTAATATAAGAAAATATAGTAAATATGAATTTTAAAACATAAGAGCATAGAATACTCCTGTTATTGTGGATTGCATGGGTTACAGTTTGTATCACCCCCTTATCCACTGCACCCCAGTGTGCTGCTTCAATAGAAAGCTTAGAGAAGTAACAATTTAAGCCGTAAAAGTAACAATAAAACTAGATATTTTAAACATAAGTTTTTAAGAGTTTAATAACTGTTTTCTGGAATTTTGCATGAGACATTTATTTTAACCTCTATTGTTTTGGTGAATTTTAAATATATCTCATAAGGGAATGTGGAAAACACAGGATATTTCTTCACTTTAAAAAACGGTAAATGAGAGAGAGAAAAAGGAAAAACAAAATATTCCTCACAAAATAAAGTATATTCTCTCAGAAAATGTCAAGATTGAATATGGTTTGTTTCTTTGTTTTTAAATTTATTTGGCTGTACTGGATCTTAGCTGTGGCACGGAGGATCTTCTATCTTCGATGCAGCATAGGGGTCTTTAGTTGCAGCACGTGAGATATTTAGCTGCAGCATGTGGGATCTCGTTCCCTGACCAGGGATCAAACCCAGCCCCCTGCATTGGGAGCGTGGAGTCTTAGCCACTGGACCGCCAGGAAAGTCTCTTGAATGCAGGTTTTAAGCTTGTTTAATGATTTCTGAAATGACAGTTGTGCTAGTAGTGAAGTCAAAGTTGCTTAGTCGTGTCTGACTCTTTGCAAGCCCATGAACTGTACAGTCCATGGAATTCTCCAGGCCAGAATACTGGAGTGGGTCGCCTTTCCCTTCTTCAGGGGATGGATCTTTCTGACCCAGGGATCGAACCCAGGTCTCCTGCATTGCAGGTGGATTCTTTACCAGCTGAGCCACCACAAATAATCAATTTTGAGGGCATCTTTAGTTGAAGACTCTAAACTCCTTGAATTGTTGGCAAAATATGGTATACAGTATTTGGTGGTAAAAAAGAATGCGTTAAGTGTAAAGAAAAAAAATGAAATGTGAAGTAAAAAGTAACCCATAGGAAAACTGTAACAAACAGCATATTCTCCTACTCTGCAAATGAGTCTTTAGATTTTACTCCTATGAAAAAGGGCAATAGTATAACAAGAATTTATGTTGGCAAAGCAAATATTAAAATGTGTAAAGAAATAATAATTTTAAAACTTTGGAAATGAGAAATGGATCAAGCCTACATCATTATTTTCTCAACACTTAATATTACTTTTATTACTCATGGAACATTCCCTCTGAAATATAATTATTTATAATTTGTAGTGATATCTCACACATATGTGTCCCCTCTAGATCATAAACTCATTTATAAAAAGAAATATCTTATTTTATCCAACTATGCATATGTAGTAAGTAGCAAGTGACTGGCATAGTATACATACTCAATGTATTTCTGTTGTTGAATTTATTTCTCTAAAATCTATGGTATCACAAATCTGTGAGTTCTCAATTCTGACTGAACAAACAAACAAAAAATCAACAGGAATGTTGCTAAAAAGCACCAGTCTTATCAGAATAGTCTCTGAAGACAGGGCCCAGGCATCAGTGTTATTATATTTTAAAGCTTCACAATTGATTGTGACGTGAATTCAGTGCTGAGAACTACTGACTGAAGTCATTCCTCCCTCTCAACAAGACTGCACACTCACAAACCTCAAAGTCCCTAACTCACCAGCATGGAGTGATTTAGTTATTATAAAGTGATGTGTATATTTCCTTTCAAATTGTTCAATTATTTAAATTCCTTCTACTTATTTGTAAAGTAGTATATTATTGCATCATAATAACATCATAATTATTGAAGTGCCCACATCCCTTATTACTATAGCCCTTTTTAGCTCTCAGACAGTATTTCATTCCCATAATATGGTATTTGTGTAAGACTGAAAGTGTTACCTTATAATGAACATGTAAAAAAATGAGTAATGAATGAGGTTATAATGATTCTATTTCTTTACTCTGATACACATTTGTTCCTGCATTTCAAAACGTATTTCTTAAATACATATTACTGTGTAACTGATTCTAGAAGTTTCAAAAGAATTATTAGGGAGGACCTCCCTGGCAGTCCCATGGTTAATACTCCATGCTTTCAATATAGGGTAAGGGGGTTCGATCCCTGGTCAGGGAACAAAGATCCCACATGCCACCTGGCACAGCCAAAATTAAAAAATAAAAATTAAGTAAAATACTGAAAGGGGAGATATCAAAAGCTTTGTGACAAGAAAAGTACACAACATATACAGTACAAGGAAAGGACACTTTAATCACTGTCCCAAAACAAAGTAAAGGAATACATGAAAATGTATGCAAAAGGATAATAATAATAATTCATTGTCATCTCAACAAAGTCAATTTCTTGGCAATGATAGGAAAAAATTATACTCAAAAATCTTAGGTACAAATCATTCCAAAGTCTTCTGCCATTTGAGAAAACATACACTCACTCACCTGCTCCACTACTGAAGAAAATGAGCAGCCATAAGAAAAGGTGTAAATTAAATGTAGGCATCAAATTTTTATCCTCGTGGGGAAACATACTAAACTGGGTTTGAACGCTTGTTGAGAGCTGTCAAGTATAGACAGGTTTGTCACAATTTTTTAACTCTTCTACATGGATGCATAACATTTCCTCAAGATGAAGGACTTTTTCAGAGATTTGGATATCAAGTTAAGGATCCTTTGAAACTAAACACTTTGAAGACAAATAGGTTCCAGAAGGATGACAATGAAATCCCCATGTTCTCTTCACAATCACTTTATGGCGGTTAGATAACACAGTAGAAATATCGGACCCTGCACATAATTTTTCCCCCAGCAGTGTTTTCTCCTCTGAATCAATTCAGTTCACATTTTCCATTGCCTTTCGTTTTGTATGTAATTAAGTTAACCAAGTTAATGTCCTTAGAGACTTAATTCATTTCAAATTATTTGAAAATAAGGGAGATATATCAAGGTAAAAATGGGAGGTTAAACTGAGATCTTGACTTTTGGAACTCCAGAATCAGTTTTTACTTCCTATATCTTTAATGTCTATTTATTATTAATTGCCAATAAAAGAAATAGGTATGTTCCTCAAAACAACTTTATAACAAATGTTCATTGTAACTGGCATGCTTATAAATTCTGTTCAATAAGAAAAATTGTTAAGTACAGGACTGAAGTAAAAAAAAAAATACTATGCAGAGAGAAAAAAAGAGATGAGTAATGTTTTCAATGTGAGCAAAAAAAATTAATGGAAAAATAAGAAAGTACTCAAAGTATAGATTTTTTAAAAAATTTTCATTGCTTATTTTTATGAACAGTTTACAGAAAGAATTGTAGGAAAACTTGAATGTAAGAAATGAATAATCAATGATTATTACAAAGAGATTATTGACATGAAGGTCAATAATAGAAAAATCATTAGGCAACATGGAAATAAATCTAGCTGATCACTAAAAGAAGAGCTGGTGTATGGTACAAAGATAAATATAATGAGGTTATGTATGATCTCAGTAGATTGCTGAATTGTGTAGTAAAATTAATACAACTTTTTATAGTAAATAATCTTATGAATATATATACATACATACTTATGTTTGTATTCATAATGAAAAATAATCTAGTTTGGTTTACAATATATATTTTTTAACAGCATTTTCTATATCTATGAACATATACAACATACAAGCAAATTTATATTCAGCTAAACTTGAGAGGATTCTCTCTTTACTACCTGCTACCAGAAATGATAAGAAGAAGTAAAGGAAATGTCAATTTTATTAAATAAGAAAATGCTTCATAATTTAAGATTTACATAGGTAGGAAAAGAGTAAAAGCTAAAATAGGGTTTTAGAATGTAGTTTTGAGGAAAAAGAACTTTTAAAACTTAAAACCAATAAAACAAAATCGTACTGGTCTATAGTCAATGAAATAACAAGGAATGTCTTTCTCTAATATCAATGATTTATGATAAAAAGGATAATTTACATTTAACAGAATACTTAAGAGCAAAGTCTTGACTGACATACTATTTTATCTTAAATTGTATAATACTGTTCATACCACTGGATGATCATCTTTGAATGTTATGTTTTTCTAGAGCTAAGAATAGGTGTATCAGCAGAGTGATCCTGAAAACTTTACAACTTGAGATCCTTGGCCAGAAAAAAGAGAAAAAATAAGATACATTAAAATATGAATATAAGAGAAATTATACCTTTAGAATTAAGAGCTCTAGACTGTACGGAACTATCATAAAAGCGCTGGGTGTTATTATATTGAACTACGATGAAAGTTTAGCTTGTCAAATATGTTCACAGATAAACCAAAGATAAAATAGACATATAATGTTTCTCAAGATGCATTTTCTGAGACCTTTTATGTACTAATACTTTGTGGCTACCTTCTATATTATACGAAAGTAAGAAACCATTGTCAAAATTTCCTTATTTTCAACAATAAATAGGGAAGTAACCATTCAGGATTGAGTTGTTGATGCTTCATTGTCTGCTTGGCTTATTCACTCCCATATAGCAAACATGTAGCACACACGATCCCAATTCACACCTTGGCAAAATAATAAATTACCCATTTGTATATATATACACATATAACTTAATTATATACAAATTATACCCCAAAATACCCCATAGCCATTTATCTATGCTATCATTTAAAAACAGAAAGAAGTTCTAGTGTTAAATCTGGAATGTTAAAACCCTGTTTGTGCTTTATTACCATGAAGCAGAGTTATGTACAGTTACAGTAGAATATTTTATATTTATTCATGAATAACAATGCAATTATAGGTGGATAAGCCATTAGAATTTTAGTGTTGCACAGAAACTTATGTATTGTCTGTCCTTGATACCCAGGGCAAGAATCTTTGACACAACTAGTTGATCTTTGCTTGAAGATCTACAATATTCTGGACTTGTGGAATATCTAGTTCTATTTTTAGACTACATTAACATTAAAAAAAGAAAAGCAAAGATGTCTATATATGAAGAAAGAGCTGTACTGACCAATACAGAGTCCATATCAAATGCAGCTATTATAAGCACCTGAAATGTGGTTACTGTGACCTGATAAACATTCTAAGTATTAAACATATGCCTGATTTGAAAGGCTAAGCAAAAATGGAATGTAAAATACCTCATTTTAAATACTTTATACTGACTAAATGCATGCTGAAATTATATTTAGGTTACATGAAATACACTATTAAAATTAATCTCACCTACTTCTTTTTCTTGCCACCTCTTTTTAATATCTTCTGCTTCTGTTAGGTCCATACCATTTCTGTCCTTTATTGAGCCCATCTTTGCATGAAATGTTCCCTTGGTGTATCTAACTTTCTTGAAGAGATCTCTAGTCTTTCCCATTCTGTTGTTTTCCTCTATTTCTTTGCATTGATCGCTGAGGAAGGCTTTCTTATCTTTCCTTGCTATTCTTTGGAACTCTGCATTCAGATGGGAATATCTTTCCTTTTCTCCTTTGCTTTTCGCTTCTCGTCTTTTCACAGCTATTTGTAAGGCCTTCTCAGACAGCCATTTTGCTGTTTTGCATTTCTTTTCCATGGGGATGGTCTTGATCCCTGTCTCCTGTACAATGTCACAAACCTCTGTCCATAGTTCATCAGGAACTCTGTCTATCAGATCTAGTCCCTTAAATCTATTTCTCACTTCCACTGTATAATCATAAGGAATTTGATTTAGGTCATACCTGAATGGTCTAGTGGTTTTCCTTACTTTCTTCAATTAAGTCTGATTTTGGTAATAAGGAGTTCATGATCTGAGCCACAGTCCACTCCTGGTCTTGTTTTCGCTGACTGCATAGAGATTCTCCATCTTTGGCTGCAAAGAATATAATCAATCTGATTTCGGTGTTGGCCATCTGGTGAAGTCCATGTGTAGAGTCTTCTCTTGTGTTGTTGGAAGAGGGTGTTTGCTACGACCAGTGCGTTCTCTTGGCAAAACTCCATTAGCCTTTGCCCTGCTTCATTCTGTACTCCAAGGCCAAATTTGCCTGTTACGCCAGGTGTTTCCTGACTTCCTACTTTTGCATTCCAGTCCCCAGAAACTGAAGAAGAACTAAAGAACCTCTTGATGAAAGTGAAAGAGGAGAGTGAAAAAGTTGGCTTAAAGCTCAACATTCAGAAAACTAAGATCATGGCATCTGGTCCCATCACTTCATGGGAAATAGATGAGGAAACAGAGGAAACAGCATCAGACTTTATTTTTTTGGGCTCCAAAATCACTGCTGATGGTGATTGCAGTCATGAAATTAAAAGACACTTACTCCTTGGAAGGAAGGTTATGGCCAATCTTCATAGCATATTTAAAAGCAGAGTCATTACTTTGCCAACAAAGGTCCATCTAGTCAAGGCTATGGTTTATCCAGTGGTCATGTATGGATGTGAGAGTTGGACGGTAAAGAAATCTGAGCACTAAAGAATTGATGCTTTTGAAGTGTGGTGTTGGAGAACACTCTTGAGAGTCCCTTGGACTGTAAGGAGATCCAATCACTCCATCTTAAAGGAGATCAATCCTGGGTGTTCATTGGAAGGACTGATGTTGAAGCTGAAACTCCAATACTTTGGCCACCTCTTGTGAAGAGTTGACTCACTGGAAAAGACCCTAATGCTGGGAAGGATTGAGGGCAGGAGGAGAAGGGGACGACAGAGGATGAGATGGTTGGATGGCATCACTGACTTGATGGACATGGGTTTGGGTAAACTCCGGGAGTTGGTGATGGACAGAGAGGCCTGGTGTGCTGCGATTCATGGGGTCATAAAGAGTTGGACACGACTGAGTGACTGAACTGAACTGAACTGATAATGAAAAGGACATCTTTTTTGGGTTTTAGTTCCAAAAGGTCTTGTAGGTCTTCATAGAACCATTCAAGTTCACCTTCTTCAGTGTTACTGGTCAGGGCATAGACTTGGATTACAGTGATATTGAATGGTTTGCCTTGGAAACGAACAGAGATCATTCTGTCGTTTTTGAGATTGCATCCAAGTACTGCATTTCAGACTCTTTTGTTGACCATGATGGCTACTCCATTTCTTCTAAGGGATTCCTGCTAGTAAAGTAATGCTCAAAATTCTCCAAGCCAGGCTTCAGCAATATGTGAACTGTGAACATCCAGATGTTCAAGCTGGTTTTAGAGAAGGCAGAGGAACTAGACATCAAATTGCCAACATCCGCTGGATCATCGTAAAAGCAACAGAGTTCCAGAAAAACCTCTATTTCTGCTTTATTGACTATGCCAAAGCCTTTGACTGTGTGGATCACAATAAACTGTGGAAAATTCTGAAAGAGATGGGAATACCAGACCATCTGACCTGTCTCTTGAGAAACCTGTATGCAGGTCAGGAAGCAACAGTTAGAACTGGACATGGAACAACAGACTGGTTCCAAATAGGAAAAGGAGTACATCAAGGCTGTATACTGTCATGCTGCTTTTTTAACTTCTATCCAGACTACATCATGAGAAATGCTGGGGTGGAAGAAACACAAGCTGGAATCAAGATTGCTGGGAGAAATATCAATAACCTCAGATACGTGGATGACACCACCCTTATGGCAGAAAGTGAAGAAGAACTAAAGAGCCTCTTGATGAAAGTGAAAGAGGAGAGTGAAAAAGTTGGTTTAAAGCTCAACATTCAGAAAACTAAGATCATGGCATCTGGTCCCATCACTTCATGGGAAATAGATGAGGAAACAGAGGAAACAGCATCAGACTTTATTTTTTTGGGCTCCAAAATCACTGCTGATGGTGATTGCAGTCATGAAATTAAAAGACACTTACTCCTTGGAAGGAAGGTTATGGCCAATCTTCATAGCATATTTAAAAGCAGAGTCATTACTTTGCCAACAAAGGTCCATCTAGTCAAGGCTATGGTTTATCCAGTGGTCATGTATGGATGTGAGAGTTGGACGGTAAAGAAATCTGAGCACTAAAGAATTGATGGTTTTGAAGTGTGGTGTTGGAGAACACTCTTGAGAGTCCCTTGGACTGTAAGGAGATCCAATCACTCCATCTTAAAGGAGATCAATCCTGGGTGTTCATTGGAAGGACTGATGTTGAAGCTGAAACTCCAATACTTTGGCCACCTCATGCAAAGAGCTGACTCATTAGAAAAGACCCTGATGCTGGGAAGGATTCGGGGCAGGAGGAGAAGGGGACGGCAGAGGATGAGATGGTTGTATGGCATCACCGACTTGATGGACATGGTTTTGGGTAGACTGCGGGAGTTGGTGATGGACAGGGAGGCCTGGCGTGCTGTAATTGATGGGGTCGCAAAGAGTCGGACACGACTGAGTGACGGAACTGAACTTCTTTTTCACTTTTTAAAATATAGTTTTAGAAAATTTAAAGTCATATGTGGCTCACATCATATTTTGATTGGATAGCACTACTCTAGATTATCAACTGGGAAAAGTAATTTGTAAGCTATTGCTGTTACAACAGGAATTTTTGCTTATACTAGTAACAATTTTACATTTATGTGTAGAAATATAATTTGAAACGATCTGTATTAAATGATAATTTTTTACTACTCCTCGGCAGTGAAAATATGAGATAATAGGAAATTTTATTGAAACCTCTAATACTTATTTTTAAATTGTGCTTAATTTTTGAGGACTACTTTTGCATTAAAAATCATCATGGGCATCTATGCTCAACTGATTTTCAACTCGAGTATCAAGATCTTTTGATGGGAAAAGGATAGTTTCTTTAGCAAATGATGCTAGGAAAAATGGATATTCATTTGCAAAAGGATAAATTTGGATCCCTATACATACCGGATATAAAAAGTAACTCAAAATGAATCAAAGATCTAAATTTAGGCCCTAAAATAACAAAACTATTAGCAGAGAATAAAGGGGGACATCTCCACGAGCTTGAACTTGGCCATAGATTCAAAAACATGATATCAAAAGCATAGGTAACAATAACAAAAGTTGATAAGCTGGACATCATTAAATTAGAAACCTTTGTGCATCAAAGGACACTATCAAGAGAATGAAAATAAATAACCTACAGAATCAGAGAACATCTTTGCAAATCATATACTTGATACGGATTTAATGTCCAGAATAACACTTCCAACTCAACAACACAAAACTCAGTTAAAAATGAGAAAGGATTTGAATAGACATATGAAAAGTTGTAAACATCACTAGTTATCAAGAAAACATAAATAAAAATCACAATGAGATACTACTTCATACTCATCAGGAAGGGTTATAATTTCAAAAACAACAAGTAAACAAACAAAAAATAAAGAGGGAGAAGGAGAGAAAATAATAAGTGTTAGAGAGGACAGGGAGAAATTGGAACCCTGGTTTATTCCTCATAGAAATATAAAATGATACAGACTTTGTGGAAAACTAGCAGTTCCTCAAAAAATTAAACACAGAATTACCAAATGACTCAACAATTCTACTCAATCATACACCTTATACCTAAAGGTATAAGCCTAAAAGAAGTGACAACAGAGACTCAGATAACTTGTAGGTCTATGTTAATAGCAGCATTATTCACAATATTCAAAGAATTAATTCTGTAATTAATTAATAAATATCTACACTAAGTGCTGGACACTGCAAGGTGGGGATGGCATGGTGAGGAGCAAAACAAAAAACATCACTGGCAACATAAAAATAAAATGATTATTTTATGGTACATATGTATAGCATAATTAAAATTAATAACATTCATAATGCAACTTGAAAGACTCTAAGGCTTTGTCATCCTTAAGTTTAGTCTTTGTTTTTGCATAGTTTAAAAAATTTCTACAATTCAATGGGATCTCAATTAATGTGAAATAAATATACTGATGAAACTATACAAAACTTATTTTCTCCATTGGCTGAATGAAATGCTTCCAATAATGAGGAATGGTTGGCATGATGCTTACTCTAAAGGAAACTCCAATGTAATAGACAAAGAATATCATGCCTTTATCACCTGTAAGAGCATCTAATTAAAACATGTAAACAGGGACCTAAATTTCCTGTCTAGATATATGTATTTCAAATGTAAAAGGGAAGGATGGATTGATTAAAATTATATAACAATAAACCCGAAAAGTTTCATGAAAGAAAAGAATTTGAAATAACTGGGAAGATATGAAGTAATAGTAATAATTCTGTATTTTATATTTTGATAGTGGTAGTGGCTACATCAATATAAGGAATAAAATAGCACTGATAGGAATGAAATAGCACACACACAAATGAATGCATGCAAAGGACGGTGAAAGCTGAAAAATGTCTGTAATCTAGTTAAAAGTATTAGGCCAATATTGATTTCCTTCTATTGACACTGTATTACATTTATATAAGATGGTGTTATTAAAGAAGGCTGGGGAAGGGGTGCATTGGATTCTGTGTACTGTTTTTTGCAACTTCCTATGAGTCTATAATTATTTAAACAACAACAACAAAACCACATAAAAAATGATCATGAAGAAATGTGCAAGGGAAGAAAAAGAGGGCAAATAAAATTACCTATTATAAAATATTTTATATAACTTATTATAAAATAAAGTATGTTGAAGTACATAGGATTAAATGGAAAAAATCCACCAAAGAGCAAGAGAATATACAAAATGGAAGGACAATGAAATATATACTGCTATTTCCACGATTTTTCAAAGTTGTTGTAATGCCCCTGAAGAATTTATATAATATAAATACAGAAAAATAAAAATAAGAAGAAAACAAACAAACCAAAGTAACAGGTAAGACAGGAAAGGGGTGGACATTGTAGCCAAGTGTGGAAAGGAGTTTTAGTTCAGGGAAGTGGTCTACCAGTATCCAGGGAAATCTGTGTACCTCAGAATGTACTACATTCCTTCTCCTGTGTCACAGACACTATAGCACTCTTAAAGACTATCCTGCAGGAGGCCAAGGCTTACCAATTTCTTTTTGTCCCAATTTTGGCAAAAATTGATGAGAATTCATACATGAGAAAATAACTGTTGTTTCTCTTATATTAGTACCATTTTCACACAGATGAGCTCAGCACTTAAGTTTAGCCATCTTTTTCCTTTTGTGCTTATACTTCAGGTTGGGTGTGAACTAATCATTATCAAGGATTGAAGTGCTGTATCATGTAGAAGTATCATAAACATTAAGGTAGCTTAAAAATATTTTATAACAGAAAAGTGATCAACTCAAAATATACCTGCTAATTTCTCCAGAGTTGAAATAAAAGAAATCAACAATAAAAGACCCCATGCTACTGCTGCTGTGGTTCAGTTCCTAAATTGTGTCCGACTCTTTGTGACCCCATGGACTGCAGCACACCAGGCTTCCCTGACCTTAACTATCTCCTGGAGTTTGCTCAAAATCATGTCCATTAAGACCTCATGGAAGTGATCAAAAGTAATTTGAATTCCATGCTCTTTAAATCTTTGATTAAATTTTCATAGAAGATGGTGTAAATAATTGGGTAGACAATTATTGCTGTGATTGTTCAATAGCATTCTCCCCAAGACACATTAAATACACATTTTCTGATTACAAATACTTAGTAACACTTTAGTAGTAATACTTACTAAAAGCTTTTTTCTTTAGAATGTATACATTTCATTGTATAATTTTCTCCCTATTTTCTAATAATTGAAAGTGATTATATGACCCATATTTAGAATGCTCTATATACGTTACAACATTTTCAATTTCCTGCTTAACTTTTATTTATACTTAGGATATATTACAAAGTTTCTGGCAGTAAAGATGATACAACCATATTAATTCCAAAAATCTTTAAACGCCTGATTTGCTCCTTTAACTTTGAGATGACATTATACCACAGATAAAAGCTGGGGTTAGGTTAGGCATCGACCTGAGAAAATGGTAGGGATTTCTTAGATATTCAGGAATAAAACAGTAGCTTTATTCCTTTAAAAAATATAGGCAGAAATGGTAACAGGAAACAACACGGACTACTGAAACTATTTACAAGTGAGATGTTTCTTATCAATCTCAACTCTAGGCTATTAATATACTATAATCTTTTATATGAGAAACTACCCTTTTGAGATGTACTATGTGGAAATGGGTAACTATCTGTATTACAAATAAATACATGTCTCCTACTTAATTTCTGATACACTCCAAAATGAAGCTGTTCACTGGTCTGAGCACGTAACAGGTTCATTTCATTTCTCTCCAGACGTTTGTTCAGACTGAATCTCCTTGCCTGCTTAGGCTGTGTAGAAAGTCTATTAACTTCAAGAGGTACGTCTTTAGTTCATCTCATTAAAGCCTTTCATGAAAATCTTATTTTTATAGTTCACAGGATCAATTTTCTGTACCACATATAGTTACCACTTGATGATATTCAATTTAAAATACCAAGCCACTACTTGTTATTCTTCCTTTATTGCAAATTCAGCTAGACTAACAGGCAAGTTTCATGGAGAACACTAGATTCTAAGAAATAGAAAAATATATCAATAGATCTTTAATAACGATTACAGAGCTAAAACAGAAAAAGTTGTAACTAAATAATTCAACGTGACATAATTTCACCATGATAATTATTAAGATTTCATATTTTCAAAGATGCTTGAAAAAATGTAGTTCATGTATATTTTTCTTGAATTTATCATCTTACTTTAAACACCAAAACTCTTTAAATATTGAGTACTTATGAAGAAATATTCTTTAGTAGGCCTCTATATTCTTCTTATCTATGTCTTTGCACCTCAGTCTTAGGTTCATTATACTTAGAAGAAGAAAAGTTTGTCTTTTCCTCTGTACCATCTGATTAAACTATCAAATTGGAGAAAAAATAAAAAAAAAAATTAAAAGTTCAAAGGCTAAATCATTTAAAAACAGGAAGATTATTCTTTAGTTGTGGTTCCTTTGTAAGTGCTGTGTTTAGAAGTCCTGGGTTATGGCCTTGATCACATCAGTGAAGTTACTAGAATTCTTTTTCTTTAAGTATATGATTTATTTAAAAAAGAATAAAGGCAAACAAGACCACAAAATAATTCACGTTAGTAACTTCATATACAGATCTTAAAGAGACTTGCAGGGCTAACTTCTACTTTATGTTACTTATATATTTTGGGGGTTTTAATGAGAATAAAAATGATTTATTAAGCATACATTTGCTTAATCAGTGTTTCAAGACAGAAAGTACTTAAATACTGACAGACGTTTTTTTTTTACATAAAAGTCTCTCAATTTATAAAACATTTTTTATTGACAGATAAGGCACAGAAAAATGCAAGTGACATCTGCTAAGCTTTACTTATGAAAACTTAAACAAATCCTACGGGATAACATCACTCAATTTTTCCTGGAGTACCTCTGATGGAGACTTCCTAAAAAAAATCTGGAAATAATTAGAAACTATTATAGTACCTTAAAAAGTTTACTTAAAAACTAAATCTGCTCTTCATCAAAGAACATAATACATTCAGAATAATGTAATGGAAAAATAAGGTACATATACAGAATAATGAAAAGCATCTCAACCACATCTGATTGTGAAACTTAAAAAAGTTGACAGAGGACAATAGCAGACCTGTGAACTCTGGAGGAAACACTGTATTCACTGATTAAGCACTGACTTTTCAAGACACTTTATATTATTTTACTCCAGTTCATTTTACTCTTAATTTTTTAAAAAAGATACTACTAAATGCATTTTAAAAACAAATTGAAAGAAAAGAAGAATAGGTAAATCTTGAAATTTACTTTTATGTCATGAGATTTATAGGAAGAAGAAAACTCCATATACAGTAAAAAAATGTTTTTGAGTATCTGTGGGACAATTAATGCAATATAATGATAATGCAATAGCATTTTAGAACTTAAAATATGTTTTTCAAGAGACCTAAAATTCCACCGGCATGTCCTTTAGAGTTTAAAAGACTGTCCATATGAACTGAATTATCCTTGACAAGTACCTTCAGACACTTGTAACATGATCTCATGTAAATTTAGACCATATTTTGCACACAAACCACTGGCAATAGTAAGTTTATTCAAGAGCTCAAGATAAAAAGGAAAGAAAAGCTGATAGCCTTAATAATATGTGTAGTTAACATGAAATTTCCGAAATCAAAAGCATCAAAATAAAGGCATCTAATGAAAGAAAAACAAATGCTGTGAGAAATGCTGCATTTTCCTTTCATTTTTCAGTTCTTCACTACCTGTTTTCTTCAAACAAAATGTTATCTTTCCATGTTTTATCCAAATTAATGGAAAAAAACACATTCTAAACAAATAAATAAATCAGAAAATTCTATTTGCATTGAAAACTTATTTTAACCAATGATTAAACCACAGTGTGGATAACATCTTTGTTGTGTTTCCCACTGTGGGAAAAACTTATTCATGCAGTCCATCAAGATAGTTACTCATTCAGATTTCCAGCTATTTTATTAGTACTAATAACTGCTGATCATAGTAACATGGAGCTATATCAACACTTGCAAAGGGCTAACTGTAACACAGAAGAAAAACAACTCAAAACTCAGCTGTTTTAAGGATTCCTCAGGATTGCCTCTGCCTTGGCACCAAAAAAAGCCTACAGAACCATGCTAATTCTATAGGGATCAGCTCCATTGTCAAAGAAATGCATTAAGGCCTGAAGGAGAGAACTCAGCATTGGAGAGAGCTGCTTGCTAAGCAATCTCCACAGCACCCGCAACTATATTTATCTCTCTTTATCAGAAGTCTGCTACTGCTATGTTGTCTGGCTAATGGATGAAAACAGGATATAAATCATCATGAATTTGAGTAGTGGAGAAAATGGCATATTATTTTAAAAAATTCTGAAGACATGTCCATTTTTTGTGTGTCCTCAAAGCCAAGGTTTTATATATCTGTCCAACAATGAATGATCTGCAAAAGGTGTTTTTATAAGCTAATTTTAAAGTAGAACAGTGAATTCTTCCCACCTGAATTGCATCAAAGGAAGATTACTTATTTGTTTATCAGCTATTTCTTTAAAATTTTGTGGAAAGTAAAGTTTTTCAGTTTAATAGAAAATGAAACAGCTGGAGCTTATTTTTTTAAAAAGAAAGACATTTTTAAACCATTTAAATGAGGTATTTTTAATCAATTAACCACTTAAATATTTAAAACGCACTGAATTATTTTAGACATTCAACCTAAAATCAAGTTGAGAGACATGTTTATAATACAGCTTTGCTGAAACACTGAAAGAAAGTGCACTGCACAGAGAGCTTAAATTTCTCACTCTTCCTTTCAATCAATAACTGAGGCAAAGTTTCATCTCTAGGGCCCTTAATGGCAGGAATTCCTGGAGCCAGCAAATGAGTAATGTTAAACCTATGATTAGATGATGAGGCCATCAAAGACACTAGACCCTAATGCTACATTCTTTATTTCTCTGAACTGCAGTGAAACCAGGAGCTAAGGAAGAAGGAATTTTACATTATTCTCCCCCATGAAACCATTTCTTTCAAATGGGCATCATCAAGAACCTATGAGGTCCAGACAGATTTCACAGAATGTCTCTCGAACTCAGCACTCTGGCTTTGGGTGACAATTCTCAAATGTCCGGCAGATGAACTCCTGCCAGGGATGCTGTTTCCTTTAACATCTTCCTTATTTATATTTCTGGATGAAAAGTGGAAAACGGATCTAATGATTTCCCTATGAATATATTCTTGAAGAAAGTAAACCTGAAGACTGAAAAATAATGGGTGAGTTTTGGTTGTTTTACTTTTGTTGATGCTTTAAAGGATTGGTTGAAGCCATATTGTTTATTTGGAAGTCAGTTGTGGTTTTAGTCAGACCTCAGGTCAGTAACTAGAAACAGTATATATAAATTTTCCTTTCTACTGAGGAAATTAGGATGTAAAAACTACTTATTACAAACATACACAAGTTCTTCTATCATTTTCATATTATAAAATATTTAACACTTATGTAAAAATCAGGACCACCAGGAGACTTGGCAGAGCTGGCGAGAAGAAAGACCATTAGGTCCCTATTTTGGTTATCAGAAAAATGTTACTTACTATTTTCTTCTAATTGCTTAAAAAAACAATAGCCAGAAATTATAATTCTATTTTTAATTCTGATTATTAAAGATAAATAGTATAAGTAGATTTTTAGATTTTATACTGAAATCTACAAATTACATTAAAAAAGGGAAAGCAGCAATCATATCAAAAAACTCTCGCTGATCAGCTGTGTTTTATAGTCTGGCTACTGCATTAAAAAGATAACCTCCAGTTCGCATTATCTCTAATAGTGAAAAGAAACCATATAATTAACTATGAACATCAAAAGTACAATTACTACTCTATCATTTAAAAAAGATGGATGTAAAGAAGGGTATCAAAATAGCTATAACAAATTATATATATATTTGCAGAAATTAAAAAATAAGGAACAATAGAAGGCTAGGTAAGATGGAAAATAATAAGACAGCTAAAAGGAGGGGAGGAGGGAGATTAAATCAATATTTGCATGGTAAGATCATTTACATAAATACATATCTCAATTTATTTTCTTCATCTATTAGATAATAGACATTTTAAAATACATAAACATATACATATATATTTACATTCACTCTCCTGTTAATGACATAAAGCAATCCTCATGTAGTTTAATGTAATCAAATGATTAAGATTTCATACCTGAGAACAAAGCAGCATAACAAGCTCAACTACAGATGTGCTGGACTTCATACAAACGAGGCCTACAAAAAGAAAGGTTAAAATAAAATGAAATAACAGTGGTAGAAATCATCATTCTAAGGTAATTCATTATGTAGTTTTAACTTATAAAACATTTTTTAAAAATAGAATTCCTAAAATAAAATGGAAATACTCACTAACATATTCTTACAGCATTAATTTCAAAATATACAGATATTTCAAGAAGATATAAAAAAATACATAAAAATTGACCTCAGACTTGGTTTATTTATTTGGTCAAGGCATTTCTTATATTTAAACAAGGCATGGGTAGCTTTCAAAACTTATAAGCCAGTTAGAGCTCCTTTTATTCCAATGACATTTACAATGTGATTGTCTCCACGAACACAGAACAATAATCACTGAAGATATATCTAAATTTTCTTCCAAAAGACAAAATTAAAATAATTTAGAAGCAGGTAAACTACCCATAGGTTGTCAATGGTTAAATGAATTTTGAAATATTAAAAAATGAATTTCTCATACAATTAACACATTACACAATACTTATAAAATAAAATATTCCATTGTTCTGCTTCCAAAGTATCTGAATAGAAGTCAGAAGAAAAAAGAATTCAATGTAATAATGGCTAACTCACTGATCACGTGCTATGTGCTGGGTACTGTGTTAACTGCCTTATGTACAAATAACTCATTTTGTTCTCATTATATTTTGTGACATACTATTACTACTATCATTCTACAGGTAAGAAAAAACTCTTCTTAAAAACAGTCTAAATGTTGCTTATATATATTATTCATCAACTTGTTTTCCATTAAAAGGATGACTGCTGTATAAGAAGAGAAGGCAGGTCACAATTGGATAGTATTTTTAACATATAGAGAAAGATGTAACCAAGGATTAATAATAATCTCTGGAGGAGAGTATGTTAATCATAATGTTTGCTAATTTAAAATATGTTTTTAAAAGTTTTTAACTGCTTCTAAAATTAACTAATAGACTCATTTCTCTTTTTATATGAAGACAAATACAATCAGTAAAAGCACTACATAATAAGAAATGCTATGCTACCAGGGAAGCCTGATCTCACATTAGCTGTTGCTAAATAGCTAGCTAAAGTGAACCAGTTATTTTTTTCTTCTTAAGGTGATTTCAGTAAAGAGTCTCAAATGTCTTCCAGACACTAGCATGTATATTTATTGTAGGCAGTGGATAAATACCCTTTTGTGCCCATTCTGCTAACAACTCTACCCTTCATGTGCAGACCTACAGAACAAGTTGTAAAAAGGCACTAGTATTCCATTTTATCAGATCTTTGGGCAGACAGCTAACTAATGAAATAAGAGGCAGATGTGAAAAGCTCATTTAAGAGACAATTGTTGTAATTGATCAGCGATTCTAATACTCAGGAGCTACAGTCAGAAAGATTAATGGGACGTTTATCACCTGTTGGTTACTCAACTATTTGAAATTCAGACAAAGAAAAACTAAGTAGAAGGCCAAAGAGCTATGCATAGTAGAAGAATCAAAATTGAAATTTGTACTCCATATCAATTTAGATTTTAGATTGTAAGGCTACATAATAAACTATTAGGTTACAAGGCTATATAATGATTGATTATACAAAGAATTATTCACCATATATTCTGTGTACTAGAATTTTAAAATACATACAGTTTTTACAACCAGGAAAATATGCAATTATATTCATTTCTCACAGACTAATTTTAAATGAACTTCTAAAGAACTGCATGTAACAAGAATAGTCATATTTTTTCCCAAATATATACTATCATTCCATAATAAGAAAAATATAAACAAATGCTCCATCAATGCTTTTGTTCAAGGAAGTGATAACAAAATGACAGGATAGTGAAACTGTCATTTGAAAATCAGTATTCTGGGAACTTTGAAAATGGCCATTGTGATTTCAGGTCACTAGATCTTTGCACCTTTACTAATGAGATGTAATTATAATGAACAGAATGATAATGGATCCTCCTCAAAAAGAAAAAAAAAATAAAGAAACAAAAACAAAAACCTAATTTTGCCATGAGAACACAAGCAGAGACAATTTTGGAAGACTTGTCACCCTTCAAAAACTTTATAATCATTTTGGTTGGCACTATTTCTAAGTGTTAACAAAAGTATTACTAAGACAAATGGATTTTTTATTAGACATACACACTGAAGATATCTAGAGATATTGAGACATTTAATAGAGCTATTGAAAATACAAACACTGTCTGATGACACTATCCTTGCACATTCTCTAAATAAAAAAGCACTTATTTTTGAAATTTTAAGGTGAAAGCAGTAAATGTGATTTTGTACAACTTTAGCCATAAGCTTAAGAAAGCCAAATAACTACAAATATCTTTAGCCATAAGCTACAAATAACTTTAGCCATAAGCTTAAGAAAGCCAAATTTATCTAGCAATGCTACAAACAACTCAGGCTATATATGTATAAAGCAAGTATTTTACAAGTATATGTCTCAAATGAGATGTGATTTTTTTCCTTTTTGTATCTGGCAAGAAATTCATAATCAAATCAACTCATTTGAAAATTGCTTGTATGAGTAAAGGACAGTGTTAGCACTCAGGAGTATAAGTAATAAGACAGTATCTACATCTTCCTAAGGGCTCCATCTTTAAATTCAAATCTAAGATAACCTAACATTTACAAAGAACTTTATCATTTACAAGTTGCATTTATACATGGTGTTTTACTGGATTCTCTTAACAACTATCTGAACTAGTTATTATTACCTCATGTGATAGGTTAAAAATGAAGGGATTCAGTGACTAGCCCAGGGTGTTTCATTCAGTAAGTGGTGGAACTGGGACCTGAATTCAAGTCATCTAACTCAAAAGCCCACTTCTCATCTGCTGCAAAGCTGCTTAAACAATTTGACACTAACAGGATGACAACATGTGACAATGAGAAAGATCATAATGGTTAATTTCATCTTGGGTGATTTTGACAGTTATCTTGGAGAAGATAACATAAATGTTGGTCAGATGTGGGAACAAAAAGCTTAACAAAAAGTAGAGAGGGAGCAGAGAACCAATAAATCCTGAAAAGACCTTTATAGTAGCTTGGGCGACTGGCTGATCAGAATATAGGCAGTGTGAGAAAGTGGGACTGGAGGGTTAAGATAAAATTCAAAGATTATCTATCTCTGACTGAAAGAAATAAAATTACACATGAAGAAGAAGAAGAATATAGAGAAAGGGATACAATGGGAGAAATGATACTAACGATCAGTTATTCCTATTCCATGATGACTTTCCTCACCTTGTCAATTAAGTAGGCCCCAAGGGAGTTAAACATATGTGCTCCTTGAACAATAACAACAAAAAGCCACCTTTACCCACAGATATATTGTCACCAGAATAAATATTCTGACTAGGAATAATGATGGAATACTGTACATCATAGTAGCTTACCAGTATAAAGTGAATCCAAGGAGTGTAGATAATCAACATGTGAGAGAAAGAAACTTAAATGTGTAGGAGGTACTCTAATGGTGAGGAAACTGTCTAGTACAAGCTTTTGAATACATTATGAACTATGTTGTTGAAAGATAAGGTTGGCTACCTGACTGGCTAAGATACACATATTTGAGAAGATGAATTAGGTGGAAAATTGGAGGTGGTCCAGATCCAGGCAGCAAAAATTTGCTGGGTCCAGATGAGTAAAGGACCATTCAAGTCACTGGCAGTTTTTTGGGTTTCCATTTACTAGGGGTGAGAAATCAGCTTCAACTTTTAGAACTATACTCCCTTGCCAAAAAGAAAAAAAGAAAAAAAAAAAAAAAAACCAACCAATCAACAGCAAGAACAAAACCCCCACCAAATCCCACTAAACTGTAAAATGAATGTTAAAAGTTTGCCCGTTGGGATACAACCATCTTTTTTTAATATAAGAAATACTGACACTTTTGTTCAATGTGTGAGTCTGACTTCAAGTATATGCAGAATTACAAGATCAAGTTTACATGCTTTAAGATGGTGTGGAAAAATTCCATGTCTAACAGGATGCCCCCTTATGGCGGGAGGTGAAGAGTACAAGGTGTTATGGTGACAAACCAGGAATCATATCTGGAGGAGGGACTCATCTTCTAAGGAACATCGTTTTCTTTCAGCAAGGGCTCTCTCCCAAGAGAGAAGAGCATACATGTCTATGCCTGGGGCAATGCTCTGAGTATATTCTCAGTAAACTTTAATTAAATGGATATATCTAAAAACCACCATTCATTGAATAAATAGTTGATGTACATTTATATAAATGTTGGAGAAAAAAGATTTTAAGGAAAAGTAAGAGTATTCTTTTAAGAACAAGAGCCCAATGCACTAAAAAAGCATTTATTAAGCATTGTGTCTTATGTGCCAGATAACAGGCCAGGTGCTAAGTTTAAAAATAAGTGAGGAAAGCGGGACAGTTTATATAAACAAATAATCATGACATAGACTCTCAGGAGATACACAGAGACAACAGAGTGTTAGACACACAGAAAGGGTAGTAAGCAGCTCTGCCGAGGAGAATTCATAGGGACTGTGGCCTCTGAGTTGCATGATGCTAATCTTATAAGTAAAAAAAGGGGTAAGTCATCCAATTTAGTTTTTAAATAACTTTCTGATGATTTTAACTTTTATTTATTTATTTATTTGTTTAATCATTAAAATAATTTTATTTTATTGAAGTACTATCAATTTACAATGTTGTTAATTTCCGCTGTACAGCAAACAGCAAAGTGCTTCCCAGGTCACTTGGCAGTAAAGGATTCACCTGCCAATGCAGAAGACACGGATTCGATTCTTGACTTGGGAAGATTCCCTGGAGAAGAAAATGGCAACCCACTCCAGTATTCTTGACTGAAAAATTGCATGGACAGAGGAGCCTGGTGGGTTACAGTCCATGGGGTCGCAGAAACTTTGACATGATTTAGTCACCGAGCACCAGCACAAAACTTAATAAGGTCAAAAACTTATCAATTATCAAACTGAGAAATTAGTGTGACTTTCTAATTTAAAGCTAAAAAATAAAAATTAAACAAAAAATTAATATTAAACATCCTTTGAAATACCAATAATGGTCTGGATTTGTATTATGATTGCTACAACTAATATTAATATATATCTAGGTAGTATTACATACTATTTTAATTGGACACTTCAAGATTTGCCTATATGTTTCAGAGAATTTAATTTAAACTGTACAACTAGAAACAATGCATAATATTACCTTCAAGAAACAAAAATAACACTAAGTTCATTTACCTTTTTAAAATGTAATTAAACAATTACAGCTTATTTTTATATTTAGACTACAAATTTTAATTGAAAATTAAAAAAAAGTATTTCCAAAATATTACACAATGAAAGTTCATTCATTTATTGATTTACTTTAGTTTATTTAAAAATTAAGCTATCACAAATTTATGGCAGTCTTATTCTCTTTAAAATAGGAACATAACTGAAGTCTGGAGGTATTAGGTCTAGCACTCACTTTCTGTAAAGGCTCAGATAAAATATATTAGGCTTAGGGTATGGGGGCCAGGGGACAATAAATTTCTGCCACAACTACTCAACTTTGCCATTGTGGTGCAAAAGCAGTCATGGACAATACATAATCAAATGAGCTTGGCTGTCTTCCAATAAAACTATTTCCTCATTCCAAGGTTTGTTCACGTGAGAGAGAGAGACAGAGACAGAGAACACATACATATACACACATACTTATATATACATCTTCAGATTTTTAAAACTTTAGGGGAAAATATTTTAGATGTATGTCTATGACATTTTATAATTTCAAAATCCAAAAGAGCTCTGGAAAAAATCTTTCTTGCACGATTGTCATAACCTTAATCATCGGCCAATTAATATGATATTAGTTACAAACTTTATTCTACTTAGTGTGATTAATAGTGTGACTATCCCTACATGTTACTGTAGATATATTAATGTGCTTAAGTAACAAGTTAACCCAGGATCCCCTGAAGATGCTGTGAAATACATGTACAAGCACGTATTACTCTTCTTAAATTCTAAAATAACTGAATTACAGAATACATCAGGCTCTAAGCTATTAAAATATAAGAGATGTGACTTTGTTTTTTAAGTCAGAAAATCAGTGGTACTGTCACATGAAATATTTTGAATGATTCATAAAGAAATTAATTTTAATTTTAATTGCCATCTCAAAGTAATTTGATATTGCATCTTTTCCCACGAAAATTCTGTATGTTCAGAACTAAAAATCTATTTCCATATGAGAATAGTTGGTTAAGTGCTTTTCAATTATAAATTTAGAAGGTTTAGATTGCTCAGAGATAAGATTGACTATAACTGTAGCTACATAATACCCCATCATTTTGACTGACTTATTGAAATAAACTCTAAATTGTTTTTCATTTGTTTATTTTTGGTTTTGGTCATTGTATTTATACAGCCTAGGAATCTTATTGACTGTGGATGTTTTTTTCTTTTATATATTTTGCTCCTGCTAAGAATTTTTGCACAGTGATAAAGTTGAAGTTCCTAATATTCTTTCATAGATAATTCTTCCGTGGAATGATAGATTACAATAAAAAAAAATGAACCTACACAGATATCTCCTCCTGCTTTGACTGTGAATGAGCTAAGTTGAAGAGAATATTCTTACGGTATTAACACTTATAAATATGAAACATTGATGTAAATGTACTCTTTTATACTGTTGCTTTAGAAACCATGTTTGTACTAGCCTATCAAAAGTGTTGCATCAAGGGAAATATCTTGGAAAATTCTTGGTATTTAATGTCACTTTTTTTTGGTCTCCACCTGACTTTCACTTCTCTTTATAGATCCCACAGAAATACTATTTTACATTTACACATGCTAAACAATAGATGATAATTTCCAAATCTCTTGGGATTAATTAAGTTTTGAGTTGGCTGTCTCTTGAGATATTCTCATTTAAACTATTTACTTTAGGAACTATAAGTAAGCCACAGAGATGACGCTATCTTTGACCTCAAGGAATGAAATCCCAGCTACAAAAATAAGTCACATAAATGTATGTGTATATAGGTGTCCAGAGAGAATATTATACAGAAAAAATTATACAGTATTATGCCTCCAAATAACTTAAAACAACTATTGTTTTAAATAGAGGTCTTCATTAAATACTGTTACCTATAGTATTAGACTCAAGTTTTCACTACAAAAGTAATTGACCTGAGTGTCTTGCCCTTTTCTTTAACTTCCTGATTTAATCACAACAGCAATGAATAAGGGTGAAATAAGGGAAATAAGAGACATTTTCACTATCATAAATCATCTGGATCCCTCAATTCTCTTTGGGTTAAATTTAATTATAGAACTAATTGTTATTCCTGTATCACTCCTCTGCACCAACTTTCTTCTCTTCTCCCTGTGCTCCTTCAAATTCCAAAAGCCTCAATTAAATTCTAAAACTACTAAACTATGTCTGGTTCAAATTTTGACATTACCTAGAGACTCAGACCCTGGATAATTATTAAGAATAATACATATATATTTAACCATGTAATTCATTTCAAGAAATAATAATCAAAAGAGAAAAAAGCAAGACAGTTATACAATTAAATGACATGAATAGAGTTGAATAAAAATGGCTACACCAATGACTAGTTATGAAAAATGAAACAATAATTTATATTCTATAAAATATGGGCTTCTCCTTTTAAACACAGTATGTATAAGTGAATAATTTGTATAGTGACAGTTCCAAATTACCCAAATTCTGACTTTCATTTATTTATATTCTGAAATAAATATATTTAATAATTTTAATTTCTCAAGTTTAAATAAATATAAGTTTAAAATTGCTTTTTAATAAAATACACCTTTAAGTTATTTTTGTATTCAGAAAAACACTGGCTCACTTTCTTTTTTTTTTTTCACATGTCTTTATTATTATATTTTTAAATAAATTTATTTATTTTAGTTGGGGGATAATTACTTTACAATATTGTGGTCGTTTTTGCCATACATTGACATGAATCAGCCATGGGTTTACATGTGTTCCCCATCCTGAACCCTCCTCCCACCTCCCTCCCCATGCCATCCCTCTGGGTCATCCCAATGCCCCATCATTTTCTTTTAAATATATAATACACAACAGAAATACTATGAATCACTTTTCTTAATAATGGATTCAAAAAGTCAAAGATAAAAACTAAGAAACATAATTAGTAAAATAAAATTATTTGATAAATATTGTAGTTAAGGCATAAACAAGAAAAGAGAGGCTATAGTTTAAGGTAGGCTCAAGTAGAGGTCAGTCAGATGAACCTTACATATTTTCATAACTCTATCCAATTATTATAGGCTTAAACTGCGGATGCACTCTTGAGAAAACAAGCTAGACCTTCAGAAAACTCCTCATTTGTGCTCAAAGCAATAAATTCTCAAATTTGACCCAAGCAGAATCTTCTTTTCTAAATCCTCCATTTCAAACAAAATATCATATAGAGATGAGTAATCAGTCCAGTTTTATTCATTCTTAAGAATAAAATAAAGCTTTTGTAACTTGGAAGAACTTGAAAATTCCTTCAATTTTAAAATTGAATGTTTTTTTTTTTAAGGTACTGCCAAAAGTCACAGAACTTATTATAAGTATATATTCCACCTAAGTAATAATTTAGTGAGATTATATGCCAAAAATTATATAATCAAAATAGAATAGATCACTAAATTAACAAGATTATTTTACCTATAGCAGAAAACTCTATATTCAACTCATGTGTGCATGCTAAGTTGCTTCAGTCGTGTCCAACTCTTTGCGACCCTGTGGACTGTAGCCCTCCAGGCTCCTCGGGCAATGGAGATTCTCCAGGTAAGAATACTGGAGTGGGTTGTCCTGCCACCCTCCAGGGTATCTTCCAGATCCAAGGACTGAACCAGAGTCTCCTATGTCTCCTGCACTGGCAGGCGGTTCTTTACCACTAGTGCCACCGGGGAAGCCTATCTGATTCATACCTATCCGCAACTCAGAGTCAAATTATATAGTTCTGTAAGTACCAGAATACAATCTGATAATAATAGAGAAGTCAGTGTGTGAAATGCTCTGTAATTAAAATAAATAACAATTCAACATAAAATATTACACCCATTTATTAAAGTAAATGGTGTTTTTATATCTTCTAATTCTTGCAATAATAGAACTATTACAAATAACAGTTGCTTTTTGAAATTGTATGAATTGGGAAACCTATGAAGTGAGATATAATAAATGGTAATATAAAATATCTGACAAAAAGAAGCTAGTCATTCCCAAGAATTAAAGACATTTCATGATTCAGTTGTAAAAACAACACTGCATACTTACTTAATGCAGGGCACAGATATGAAACAGATACATTCCATGTGCTAGAGAATCCTGCATTCTAATGGAGGACACAGCAGATAAATTGATCAGTTTAACGTGAAGAGAACTGTTATCTCAGAACCATTACAGGATGTTGACTTGGCAAACAAGATAAATGATGTCATTAAAGTAATTCTTATTGTGATATAGGAAAAAGGTGAAATTTAATAACAGGAAATATTTAACCTAAACCCGCTCCAGTATCCTTGCCCAGAGAATACCATGGACAGAGGACCCTGGCCCACTACAGTCCATGGTGTCACAAATCACACACACACACACACACACACACACACACACACACACACAGTGTACAGTTATTAATTTCTTTGGAAAAACTGACTTAGAGACCACTCTAAGATAAAAAATCACAGATATTTTGATTTGTAAAACAGAATCTGTTTAATCCGATATACAAAAACACCGACTGACAGAGTATCAAACCTCAAGATTTCTCCATGTATCAAAACAAATACATTAATAGAAAGCAGAACTAAAGTGAGAATATTTGCTAGTTTATATGTTGCAAAGTACAGCTACTGAAATAACCTGTATAACTTTTTTACATAATCAGTTTCCAAGTTTAAATAATACCCTTGATTAGAAGATCATCTTTGGTTGGGTTTAGTGTAATTAGAATAACTCTATTGAGTATAGAGAGAATAACATTTTAGCCGTAGACAATAACATGTGTATCATGAATCACAGGTCATATTTCCATATGGAGGAGGAGAAAATAATCCTCCAGCAGTTAAAACTGGTACAACAAGCCTAAATTGTAGCTTTCATGGATTCTATTATGCACAATAAAGTTTATATTTGCTTGATATGCAGTAAAGTAAATTCTAGATGGAGAGACAGATAGATTTAAAGGATTGATTCTACATGGAAAGGCAATGCATATACAAAAGAAAGTAAGGGAAACAAGTTACCCAGGAAAATAAACTTTAAAGGAGACATAAGGGGGAAAAAGCTTAGACCTCTGATAAAAGTCCACAAAGGTATAGAAAAATATTATCACACAATCAAAATCTCACCATGTATAAAAATTATACAATTTTGGTTTTCGTAATTATACAATAGAAAAATCAAAGATGAAATCATTATTACACTGCCCTTTGCAATAATGGGACAAAAAATAGTTTATAGTACTACAATTTCTGAGTGATGTAATGAAATAAAGTCATTTGTGAGAAAAATAGGATGGTACAATGTGAGTTCTAAAAAACAGTTACAAGAAACCAAAGATTCTCACTTGGCAGATGAGAAGATTTCTGGGGAAAGAGTTACTGCAGAAAGGGCTTATTTCTCTTGTGATGCAGGGCCCACCTAAATCGAGGCAACTCTACATAATTGAAGGTCATCTGTAATGTGGAAACTGTGTTTTGATACCTGAGAAGGACAGACTGGAGACTGATGGTCAAGGGTGACATGCCCTGGGGCTGACCTCAATCTCTGAAACTAGAGACACAGAACAACATATCTGGACAGCAGAGATTATGGACCAAGAAAAAATTTGCCTGTGTACATTCTCTTTAGTTGTAGTGGTGTTTAAAATACGATGTAGGTAGGTATTTTTAATTATTTGAATGTTAGTAAGAACTAATTGGTTTGTTAATATTAGAACTTACATTCAGGAAACTAAGATCATGCCATCGGGTCCCATCACTTCATGGCAAATAGATGGGGAAACAGTGGAAACAGTGGCTGACTTTATTTTTCTGGGCTCCAAAATCACTGCAGATGGTGGCTGCAGCCATGAAATTAAAAGACGTTTACTCCTTGGAAGGAAAGTTATGACCAATCTAGACAGCATATTAAAGAGCAGAGACATTACTTTGTCAACAAAGGTCCGTCTAGTCAAGGCTATGGTGTTTCCAGTAGTCATGTATGGATGTGAGAGTTGGACTATAAAGAAAGCTGAGCACCAAAGAATTGATGCTTTTGAACTGTGGTGTTGGAGAAGACTCTTGAGAGTCCCTTGGACTGAAAGAAGATCCAACCAGTCCATGGAGATCAGCCCTGGGTGTTCATTGGAAGGACTGATGCTGAAGCTTAAACTCCAAATACTTTGGCCACCTGATGCGAAGAACTGACTCATTGGAAAAGACCCTGATGCTGGGAAAGATTGAGGGCAGGAGGAGAAAGGGACGAAAGAGGATGAGATGGTTGGATTCCATTACTGACTCGATGGACATGGGTTTGGGTAGACTCCGGGAATTGGTGATGGACAGGGAGGCCTGGCGTGCTGTGGTTCATGGGGTAGCAAAGAGTCAGACACGAGTGAGCAACTCAACTGAACTGATCCTGAGCTCTCAGAACTAGGCAATTTTATTAGCATTATAGAGTTCTTTAATCTGGATCTAGTTTTTAATTAACTCAAAGATCTAAATTGAAAATGTGAAGACATGGCTTTAGGATACAAACTAAACAGCTGCATAATCTTGAGCTAAGATATCTGCCTTTACTGATACTAAAGTTCTTTGCTCGTAAACAACAGATTAGTGATTTTGAAACTTTTTTTTTTCACTACAATAATTCTTTGGCAGTCAGCCTTCTTTATGGTCCAACTCTTACATTTGTACGTGACTACTGGAAAAACCACAGCTTTGACTATACAGATCTCTGTCAGCATTTCATGTCTTTGCTTCTTAATTTGCTGTCTAGGTTTGTCATAGCTTTTCTTCCAAGGAGCAAGCATCTTTTAATTTCATGGCTGCAGTCACCATCTGCAGTGATTTTGGTGGTGGTGGTGCAGTCACGAAGTCGTGTCTGACTCTTGCGACCTCATGGACTGTAGCCCACCAGGCTCCTCTGTCCATGGGATTTTCCAGGCAAGAATACTGGAGTGGGTTGCCATTTCCTTTTCCAGGAGATCTTCCTGACCCAGGAATCGAACCTGGCTCTCCTGCACTTCAGACAGATTCTTTACCAACTGAGCTATGAAGCCCAAGAAAATAAAATCTGTCACTGCTTCCAATTTTTTCCCCTTCCATTTGCAATGAAGAGATAGGACTGGATACTATGATCTTAGTTTTGTGAATGCTGAGTTTTAAGTCAGCTTTTTTACTCTCTTCTTTCACCCTCATCAGTTCAGTTCAGTTGCTCAGTCGTGTCCGACTCTTTGCGACCCCATGAATCACAGCACGCCAGGCCTCCCTGTCCATCACCAACTCCCGGAGTCCACCCAAACCCATGTCCATCGAGTCAGTGAGGCTCATTATCATCAAGAGGCTCTTTATTTCCTCTCCACTTCCTGCCATTAGAGTGGTATCATCTGCATACCTGATGTTGTTGATATTTCTTCTGGTGATCTTGACTCCTCCTTGTGATTCATCCAGCCCAGCATTTCACATGTACTCTGCATATGGGCTTCCCAGGTGATGCTAGTGGTAAAGAACCCGTCTGCCAATGAAGAGTCTTAAGAGACGTGGGTTTGATCCCTGGGTTGGGAAGATCCCCTGGAGGAAGGCATGGCAACGCAATCTAGTATTCTTGCCTGAAGAATCCCATGGACAGAGGAGCCTGTTGGGCCATGGTCCATAGGATCACAGAGAATTGGACATGACTGAAGTGTCTTAGCAGGCATGCACACTCTGCATATAAGTTAAATAAACACGGTCACAATATACAGCCTTGTAGTACTCCTTTCTCAATTTTGAACCAGTCAGTTGTTCCATGTAAGGTTCTAACTGTTGCTTCTTGACCCACACACAAGTTTCTCAGGAGACAGTTAAGGTGGTCTGGCATTCCCATCTCTTTGAGAAATTTAAATTTTGTTGTGATGCACATAGTCAAAGGCTTTCGCAGTCAATGAAGTAGAAGTAGGTGTTTTTCTGGAACTCCCTTGCTTTCTCTCTGATCCAAAGAATGTTGGCAATTTGATCTCTGGTTCCTTTGCCTTTTCTAAATCCAGTTTGTACATCTGAAGTTCTCAGTTCATCTACTGCTGAAGCCTAGCTTGAAGGACTTTGAGGACAACCTTACTAGCATATGAAATGAATCGCAGCCTTGTCATGGCAAAGGGGCTTATTTAACTCAATGAAGCTAACAGCCATAATGTGCAGGGCTGCCCAAGACGAACAAGTCGCAGTGGAGAGTTCTGACAAAACATGGTCCACTGGAGGAGGGAATGGCAAACCATTCTAGTATTCTTACCACAAGATCCCCATGAACAGTATGAAAAGGCAAAACGTTTATGATACAAGAATGTAGAAGGGTCAGCCAGGCTAATACAGGTAAATGGAAAGCATTCCATGATCATTACAAAAGAATTCAACTATGGAAAGACTTTTCTGAAGCCCTCATAGTCTTTAAAAGTCAGAAATACATTGATTTAATTGAATTCCCTAGCTATAATGTATAAAACATATAAATCACCATGGGAAAAATTAATTTATCTGACACACACACACACACACACACACACATATATACACACATACAAAGTATTACTGAAATGTATATAAGGTTTTATATTTGTTGGCTTTATAATTAACTGAAATTAAAAGATTATAAAAATAATCCACAAATTAGCCTCTGCTTCATTACCTGGATCAATCCCTCTAGCAACTGGCATGCAGTATACATACATATGGGAAATATACTAATCCCATCGCCAGATGCTGCTGTTCCATAATTTACAATGACAATCAATTGTTATTCTGTAGGAATTTTGTCCATAATTAACTGAATTTTACATACAGGTGTTTCCCATCATCCTCCCTGATACCTTGGGCTACAGAAGCTTTGGTTCTACTATCATTATTGGGAGTGAAAGCTTTCCATGAACCTATTAAAACAGAAGGAAAAAATAATATTCTCAAGCTTTTAAGTAATAATATAGTATCATAAACTTAAAAGAATATTTATAACATATTTCATAAACCAAAACAATCAGAATTCAATTTTAAAAAAGAGGTGGATTTACCTTAGAGCAACTGAAGGATACAGAGAGCCAGCAAGCTACTAAATACACTCAGGATAAACACTGTGAACTAATTACATATTATAACTATATTATGTCCATAATAAGAATATAAAGTGGCTGAAAAATATAACCACTGCAAGTGCTCAGCAGTATATTTCCTCTTTTAAATTTTCTAATTTACTTTTTCTTTCCCAATTATTTATTTCTTCAATGTGCATAAACATCAGAGAGAGGATGAAATGATGAAAGCCTATAGTGATTTCAAGCTTAGTTTATGGAGGGTTCCATGTAGTTTACCACATTTATAAACGCTGTATCTAAATCAGTATGCAGGCAATTTTCACAATATAAAAACAAATAATTTTTATGCCTCAGTAAAAACCACATGTGTAGCCTCCAAAAACAGACTTGTTAGTTGATGTTACATGTTTCATGGAATATATAGACCATTTCTTCTCATTGTTAATTGACTTAGAGCACCTATATGCACTGATTTGCCAAGATAATTCAAGCTGATGTCTGCATGAGTGTAATTTTAAATATGCGCTTTTTCTCTTTTAAAAATGTTCTTTTTTGCATGAAAATTTGTATGAATAATTTTATTTGAGCAAAAGACAAAGCTGTTTTCTTTTTAAATTATATTATTATGGAATATATGATATAGGTAGCTACAATCTATTATTTTTGAAACAAAAGTACTTTCCAAACACCATATTAAGTTTATCGTTGTACTTCTCAGTCACTTCCAACTCTTTGAAACCCCATGAACTGTGGCCCACCAGGCTCCTCTGTCCATGGAATTTTCCAGGCAAGAATACTGGACTGGGTTGCCATTTCTTCCTCCAGGGGATCTTCCTAAGCCAGGGATTGAATCCATCTCTCTTGAGTCTCCCGCACTGGCAGGTAGATTCTTTACCACTATGCTATCTGGGAATCACCCCATATCAAGGAATGTGATCCATTTCTTGTGTGTGTGTGCGCGCGTGCATGCGCACACACTCAGTCACATCCAACTCATTGTGACCCCATGGACTGTAGCCCGCCATGCTCTTCTGTCCTCCACTATCTCCTGCACTAAACATTTAGTTGTTGTATCTTGTTAGTATCCTTTGACCTACAACAGTTTGCAGCTTTCTTTTACCTTAAAACTTCCTATTTTTCTCCCCCAAAATGTTCTTCTCCACATTAAAAAAAATTCCTCATGTTTAAATTCAAGCTATATTATTTGGCAAATAATACTCCATTTCAAGGTCTACTTCCCTAGTAGCTCAGACAGTAAAGCATCTGCCTACAATGTGGGAGACCTGGGTTCGATCCCTGGGTTGGGAAGATCTCCTGGAGAAGGAAATAGCAACCCACTTCAGTATTCATGCCTGGAAAATCCCACGGACCGAGGAGCCTGGGGGCTACAGTCCATGGGGTCGCAAAGAGTCAGACATGACTGAACGACTTAGCTTTCCTTTCCTTTCTTTTCAAGGTCTACTCTTGATTTGTATGCTGCTTTCATATCTCCTATCTCTGTGAAAAAGATGCATTTCAATATGCTTTTACTCCTAATTTCTCTCCTGGGAGACTAGGAAATATTATCATCTCTGACTGCATCCATATAGTATAGCACAGGATACTTCATGTAGTATTTTATACATACCCAATATATTTGATATACTATATGTATCATATTCAGTAAATCATTTTGGTAAATAAGGTTTCTCTGAATTTTCATCAGTCCTTAACTTTGTACTAGGTTGCTGGAATATAGTTTCAGTTTCGTTAGTCAATGAGATATATGGTGAGAGTCATAAAAATTTTAGTGAATGAAAAAATAATACTGGTTTGAGGGCTTTAGTAAAACCATTCTCCTTGACAAATCATGTCTTCTTTGCTTTAATCACCTTTATCAGCTAAAATGAGATTCCCATATTGAAATACATACGAAACTTAGCAGTTTGAAACTTTTTACTTATGATGAGAGTATAATTTCTCCTTTTAGAGGATATTGTATCCTTGTTAGAAGTTACCTATGATGGAAAAATATTTGTTAACATATAAATTTCACATATATCCATATATTAACTATTTCCCGCACTCTCCTTTGTGTGTATCTAGTTTCCAACCCTCTGTTTCACAAATGTATTTACTGCTGTGCTGGCAATGAATTTCATTATCTTTAATTGTCTGTAAAAGTCTTTATTTCCCCTTCATTTTTGAAGAGTATTGTCACTGGACAAAGAATTTCAGGTTGGAAGTCTATCAAAACTTAAAGGATGTTCCATTATTTTCTGATGTGCATAATTTCTGACTAAAGGTTGATGATAATTTTATTTTGAAATCATGGTTTTTCCTGACAGTGATCTCAAAATTTTAATTTAAATTATATGGTAAAATTGACTGTTTTTACTCTGTGTGTAACTTTCTGCGAGATATAACATATATATTGATCCATGTATCACCATCATCCCAAAGAATCCCTTGTAATTTTCCTTTACAATGACATCGTTTTTCACCTATAAACCCTGGCCAATACTGATCTGTTTGGAGGATGCCAAAAAAATAAAAAGGAAACAGAGCATACAGAACCCGAGGTGAGCTTTTCTTTCACACAGTAACGTCAGTGAGATTCAACCAAGCAGTAAGGTTCATCAACAGTCTGTCCCTTTCTTCTGCTGTCTGAATCCACCTCAGTCCTTTTTTTTTTTTTTTAACTCACTAAAAAACATTTTCTTCAGTTTTGGCTATTACATGAATATTCATGTACAGGTTTTTGCTTGAAAGTAAGTTTTCATTTCCTTAATTTCAAGGAATGGGATCACAGGGTCATATAACTGAATGTTTAACTCAGTAATAGTCCCAAACTGTCTTCTCAGTGACTGCCATCATGCAGTCTCAAAGCCATGGATGAGAGTGCTAGTTGTTTCAACTTCTCCCCAGAACTTGGAATTATGTTTTTTTTTTTTTTCAGTCATTCTTCTATATGTTTGTAGTGCTCAGCCAACTTGGTTTTAATTTGCATTTACTTTCTGCTAAGAGTGACCATCTTTTTATGAGCTTGTTTCGCATCCTAATGTGATCTTTGCTCAAGTATCTGTTCAAGCCGTTTTTAAATAAGTTGGTTTGCTTAATATTGATGACTACTTTTGAAATTTTCTCTTGAAATCTGATTTTGAACAGTTTAATAATGTTGTTCCATGGATTTTTTTGTTTTTTCCTTTGTGTTCATCCTGATTGAGGTTAGTTGAATTTCTTGGATCTTAGGATTTGTAGTTTTCAAATTATCTGGCTATTATTTTTTCAAAAAAAAAATACACATACACCCATATCATCTTAACTTCCTTTTTCTTGGACTCCAATTTTATGTGTGTTAAACTGCTTGATCTATCGCATAGGCTCCTATGGTTCTGTTTCCTATTTATTCAGTCCTTTTTTTTCTACTTCAGTTTTTAAAGATACAATTCTATACTTCAAATTCAGTTTTATTGTCGTAGTGTATAATAAGCCATTAAATCCATCAAATGAATTTTCCAGGTTAGTTACACTGGGAGGGCAAGTCCACTTCCTATGATTCTATCATAAAAAAGTCAAGATCACACTAACTCTTTTAGAATTTTCCTTCAAAATATTACACTACTGCACCTTTCTTCCTATTACTGTCAATAGCTTATAAGTAAGTAAGTGTTAGTTGCTCAGTCCTGTCTGACTCTGCAGTCCCACTGACTGTAGCCCGCCAGGCTCCTTTGTCTATGGAATTCTCCAGGCAAGAATACTGGAGGGGGTAGACGTTCCCTTCTCCAGGAGATCTTCCCAACCCAAGATCGAACCCAGGTCTCTTGCACTGCAAACAAATTCTTCACCTTCTAAGCTGCCAGGGAAGTCCTGCCAATAGCTCTTATAGGACATTATACCAGGTGGTGATAGCGGTAAAGAGCCCGACTGCCAACTGGGGAGACATGAGAGATGTGGGTTTGATACCTAGATCAGGAAGATCCTCGGGAGGAAAGCATGGCAACCTACTCCAGTATTCTTGTAAGGAGAATCCCATGGACAGAGGACCCTGGGGACAACAGTCCATAAGGTTACAAAGAGTCAGACAGGATTGTAATGACTTAGCATGCATATTCAATTAGATTCATTAGATTACTAAAGAAACGTTAATCTTGACTAAAGACTGTTATTTCATGGGTTTTAATTTGATCTTCCCATTTTTGAAACTAGTACAGCGAAGCAAAACAGGATCTTATGCATTTAAAGTAAAATTCTTAAACACATACAGTATATACTATGTAACAGATACTCAAAGGTATTCTGAGGTCATGTTAGATTATAATATATGAAGGCAATCTGGCTGTCAATGTTGAGTCAAGTGATACAGCTAACCAAACAGGCAACGAGGTGGAATCCTTGTTGATTCCTATGAAAAACTCCTTTTTGAAGATGTTATAAGTATGATAATCTGATTTTCTTTCACTTTTAAGTTAATTTATGTTTTTATCTAGATGCCCAAAGTGTTTTGTTTTTTTTTCTTTTTCTCTAAAGTCCATTAATTTTACTAGAATGCATCTCAATGTTGGTCATTTAGGTAATTTTCTCAGATATTCAGTGTGCCTTTTAAATATATATATTTTAAAACTATTTTTTAATGCTAAGAGTTTCTGTGAATTACTGATCTTATTATCTTTTATTTTTCTGTTCTTTGCTTTGTTTATTTTGGCAACTCATATGAATGTTGAATATGCTACATTTGCCCCTTTCACTCTCTTTTCTCATCTCTTTAAGTCATTATTTTTTGATATTTATAGTTTCTCTTTTTACCTTATATTTCTCTTATAGACTTATCTGGTGAATTTATTTACTTCTTTATTTCTTATAATTTAGTCTTAATTTCTAAAATTATGTTTCCCTTTATTTCCAGTTCTTTCTTAATTCCTATCAGTACATCTGTGGGGTTCTCTACATTCTGATATAAATTACTCCTGCCCTGTATTACTTCCCAATGTTTATTAAAATTTTTCATCTTTTTTTTCTGTTATTTATGGCTATGAGGCATTTTCTACTTCCTCTCATTTTCCTTTTCCTAAAATATGGTATTTTGATCCTTTTTATTACTATTTTTTGTGAAATTGGGTTATCTGAACTTCTAGATCATTTTAACATAGCTTTTCTTTTCCTCTTCAGATTCTAGAGATCTCTCTCATTTGTTTTTATGTAGTTTTTTTTTAAAAAAATGAGTCTACTTTCTGAGATCTAGTAGCTCTGTTTGTCTTCCCCAGTTTTATGTGGATGTTTTGTCTTGTTTGCTCTCTGTTACTCAATTTGGATTCTATTCATAGCAGTTTCTCCTCAGTGTGGGACTTCGTCCTGGAAGAGAACTCTGGTTGGGTTAATTTTTCACGGTGTTTAGATGCTCTCACCCCTTCTGAACATACCAGGGAACCCCTGGATTCATCTCCCCGTTTTATCTGCTGTTTTCAAATTGCCCTTCCGGGTTTTCCAGTCAGTAGCTGTACAACACCATATTCTTCAGATGTTCTCTTGCTTCCCACAATCCTATTCAATTCATCTGCTGATACCATGTATGCTGCTGCTGCTGCTGCTGCTAAGTCCTTTCCGTCATGTCCAACTCCGCACGACCCCATAGATGGCAGCCCAACAGGCTCCCCTGTCCCTGGGATTCTCCAGGCAAGAACACTGGAGCGGGTTGCCATTTCCTTCTCCAATGCATGAAAGTGAAAAGTAAAAGTGAAGCCACTCAGTCGTGTTCAACTCTTAGTGACCCCATGCTGCTACTGCTAAGTCGCTTCAGTCGTGTCCAACTCTGTGCGAGCCCACAGACGGCGGCCCACCAGGCTCCCCTGTCCCTGGGATTCTCCAGGCAAGAATACTGGAGTGGGTTGCCATTTCCTTCTCCAATACATGAAAGTGAAAAGTGAAAGTGAAGTCGCTCAGCGACTCACAGCGACCCCATGGATTGCAGCCTACCAGGTTCTTCCGTCCACGGGATTTTCCAGGCAAGAGTACTGGAGTGGGGTGCCATTGCCTTCTCCAAGGACTGCAGCCAACTGGGCTCCTCTGTCCATGGAATTCTCCAGGCAAGAACACTGGAGTGGGTTGCCACTGCCTTCTCCGATTCTGTGTATATATCCTAGTTATAGCTGGATTGTCCCTACTGAACTTTAGGGTTCAGTAGGATACAGTTACCTGGTTTTGATGTAAAGGTATACTTGTTGTGTTGTTTTACTATCCACTGTTGTGTTCATGGAGGAATTCAATGATACTTATAAACTAAGCCCCCATTGCCATCTACCCTAAATTTGTCATGTACTTTTCTGTATTATTGCAATTTTAAAAATTGATAACTACTGAAACTATTTTAATTTGTAAGTTTCGAATTAAACATACTCAAGTTTTTCTAATTATGTGGGCATATTGTTACTGTGAATAATTCAAAGGTGATATAAGTTCTTTGAGTAGGCTCATTCCTTTCATAATATTTCAGTGATGTTCTTAATTTAAACTATAAATATTCTTGAGTATTATATAATTTTAATAACATTTATCAGTGTTACTAAAAGTATAATAGATACTTAAGTGACATTTCCTGCACTGCTATTATCCCTTCCTAAGGTGTTTCAACTTAAACGCTGCTTCTAAGGTGGGTTGTGTATTACATCCAGTATTGCCCCTCCCACCCACCCCAGTCTTAACTATAACAGGGATAGACACCTAACCCAAGGTTGAGCCATTCAGATTCTCTCATTATAGGAAGCGACTATAGTCAGATGGTAAAAGAAGTTTATATTCAGGCACATTGACAGTCAAGTATGGGGTGCCATTTTGGGCCACATCCTGATGACTAAGAAAATGAAGTTAGTCTGAGAGACAAGTGAAAAATTTGAGTTGATAAACAGAGACAAGCAAAGATAGGAGGATATGAAGCTGCCTTTAGAGGTAAAGGGAGCAGCCCTGGTTACTGACTCCCCGTTCCTCTTTCTGGGCCGCCTCAAGTCTATCTGTATTTCATTTCCTGTTTTTGGATGCTTATGAGACTAACTGCTGTATCCCCATCATAATTAAATTATATGTAATGATCTTGTGAGTTCTCAACCAAATATAAATAATGCTCACAGAATATAACAGTGATATTCAGAGCCACTCTCTGCTGTTGTGGAATGAGACAGAGTAAAGAGCACTAGGCTAACACACACAAACACACACACGTGCCCACACTGAAACATCTTCCCTTCTAATTAACTTGGGTGATTACTGCTTCTTTATTACTACGGCAACTCTAGACTCATGGTAGTTTTAAGACCTCCTGAATAAAAATTACAAAGATCTAATACCAGCACTCAAACTACAACTGGACTTTCTTCCTTAAATCTTAACTCAAGGTTAAGCTTACTCTTATAGGTTGCTCTCAACTCTTTAAGAAAAGCCTCATGGTTCCTCTGAAGTGAATCCTCCAATGCTCGTTAAGCCAAATAAATAAAACAATTTTGGATCAAAGTTTGTTCTATCATCTTGGGCTGGTATATTTTGATACTTGTATACATATTTACCCTAATTTTTACATATTAGTTTGAAAATTGAAAGGCTATTATTTTTCTTAGAGAAAGTTCACCAAGCTCCTAAAAGTTCATACTTAAAAAATCCTTAATTATTGCCAAGAGAAAAACACACACACACACATCAAAAGCTATGCAAAAATAGCAAATGTTAATAAATGAACTTAAAAGATGTGAACAACGCTGATTAATCTAGAATCATACAATAATAAATTAACACACGTCAGCTAATAAAACTGATAGACAAATTAAGAAAATAAAAGGATATTATTTTGACATTTGTTTTAAAGGACACAAACAATATAAACTACTGATAATTATTCTATGAGAAAAACTTAAATGGAATACATGTGAATTAAGAAAAACTGAATATAAAACAGCAAAAAAGATGCAATTCAAATATATTTTATGATTATTTGAAATTATGAGTAATTGCCTTCTCTTTTCATAAGACGCTAAAATATCCTCAGTTACCTAAATCCAGTTTTGTTCCTACCATGTACACATGATGAAATCAAAAGCATTGAGATTTATTCCTTAGAAGGATTATTTTTGAACAGAAATATTCAATAGCTACAGGTAAGATATTCTTATCATGTAACTCTCCTGCTCTTCAGGATAGTCCGACAGTTTTTTTTTCTCAGAAGAGAGAAATAATGTACCAAACTATGCAAAGAGGGGAAATGGAGCAGAGGGAAAAAGAAAGAATGATCAAGAATACATGTTCAAGAATGAGAACATGACAGGATACGTAACTTCCATAGGCTGGGTTAGAGAGCAAGAACAGACTTTGTGCACACAGAGGAGCCAACTCATGGGTGTGGATGATTGATCAATACTGGGAATTCTCACCACAGAACACAAATTTTATCTATATCCCCTTATTTTATTTTCAAAACTTACCTCTACTAAACATTATCAGTAACAAAAATAATGCTCTATTCAAGTACAAGAGAAAAGATACTCAATATTATGTACAAGAATCTAGGCTAGGCAATGTTAATAAGACCAATAAAATACTTCCTATTTACAAATGAAAATAATTTTATTAATATTGTATAAATAAAACAGCAGAGAAGAACAGACAGAAGGCATTAATTTGGCATAAGGAATCTGAAGCAGGACTCAATGGATGAGAATAATTTTGAGGAAAGAAAACCATAAAAAGATCCAGTGCAGAAGAAAGAGCTGTACAAAAACAAAGAGATGTGACATGTGTGACTCACTGAATGTTAAAGGAATGTCTTCTATAGCAAAAGGACAGAGGCTAGTTGAGTCTGAAAAGGAAGGTTATGACTAAATTGTGAGGGATACTAAATGTTGTTCTGGAATACAGCAGAGAATCCTAGATTTTTTTGATTGTTCAGCCTAGCAGAAATTTGGAGGACTGTACCTTAACATGGTCAACTTTCTATTTTGTCAAGTAATGGCATTTACAAAACAAAACTCAAAACCGAATAATCTCCCATTTGCTATCATCATTTTATTAAGAAAAATCATTTTAACAAAAAAGGAGGAATATTAAATCAACACAGTTTTAAAAGTGGGGTATATTAAAATTTATTGGATGTAGAAAAGTGAAGAAATAGAATTATATTCTGCTAAGTAAATACAAAGTGAACTTTGAATATATAACTTGTTCTAATGCTTCATTTTTAGCATAGTTACCTTTTAAAAAATGCAATAGGAATATCCCTAATGCTCTTTCAACTCAATTGAGAGTTTTTGAGGTAAACTTAGGGAAGCCCATGAAAAAAAAACTCTTAATTACCAGGATATTTCTCCAACCTTCTCTGCAGTGCTGGGAAGAAATAAGAAACAGACCAGATGTGTGACCATGGAAAATTCTGGAAAGGGGGCTGGCTACATATGTGGGGTTCTGACTGACCAACATAGAGCAGTTAAAGGTCATCTGATAGTAATTCCTTAGAACTTAACATTGTCACACATTATCATTTAGAAACCAATAATGTAAGCCTCATAACTTCAAATAATTCATTCCTTCTTTGCTTTGGCTACTGAAAAACAGTGCTGCATTTGTGTCCTAATTTCAGTAACAGTACAGGATCCATCACTAACATTACTACATTACTAACTTTATTCCATGTTTAGTTTAGCATGTCTTTGTTCAGTATTTATGATTTTCTTTGGTAAATTTGTAAAATCATTTCTGGAATATATATACATATATAATAGAAAAAAAAAGATTTTGGGTAACGAGGAAACATTTGAGATTTATTTTTCAATAATGCTTATTGAATTTTTTTCTTATTATAATTGTAACACATGTTATAGGGTCACTGCACTAACCATTTTTTGACCTAGGGCACTCTTCTAGTAAACTGCATGGCTTATCTCCTTTAAGTCTTTGCTGAGATGTAACTTTTTCTATTGAATAATTTACAATTAATCACTCTTCTTTAAAACTACAACCTAATCCTGACACTGCTATAATCCTAATTCCCTATGATGTATTAATACTTATCATTTTTACACAGCACTTGTACCAGCTTCTAATGTGCTATCTCATTTAATTATTTATTTTGCTTAGTGTTTATTTGTGTTTTCTCTTTGATAGAATATAAGGTACACAAGGCAGGGATCTTTGTTATTTACTAATATATTCCAAGTTATCTAACAGCACTTGGTCTAGAGCAAGAAGACAACCATATGACACTATTATTAGAGCTTTATATGCATTATTTAAAATTTAATTCTCACAAGTCCTCTATGTGGGAGTATTATCATTGACTACATCTTACAGAAAGAAACTAAGGTACAAAATGGGTAAGTAACTCACAAAGGTCATATAGCTAAGAAAGTAGTGAAACAAGGATTTGAATTCAGGTTATTAACTATTATTGTAACCACTGACAGAGACAGATTGTGCAAAAGCAATTAAGACAATAATAGAACAGGTACAGAAAAATGTCTACATTAAATAGGAAGTGAAAAGTCAATATATATATATATACACACACATACATATATATATTTGAAAACATATATGAAATTTGCTTATTATATGTCTGCTAAATTTAAGGACTAGCACCTAAAGCCATCATTTACTTATAAGATATCAACTAGATATTGATCACCCCGTTCTGAAGCTCATAAATATTTATAAGTCAAAACTTCTTTTTAAAGAAATAAGGCTTCAGACAACCATACTTTTCAAATCTCCTAATACAGGTGCATGTATTAAATCTTCCCAACAGTTAATTTATCTTCTTTGCCTTCTCACTTCATTTAAGCTGCTACTGAGTAGAAGATAACAGCTTCATCAATTCCCAGTTAAGTATTTCTTTATATTTTCTCAGTTAAGGACTGTCATATTACACCCTATTTGTGACTAAGCAAAGTCACTTAAAGAAATATCAATCTTATAGTTAGAAGGAGATTTTAGACATCACTGATTAGCAAACACGCAACTTAAAAAAGGATACATAGCAGCCCTAACAGATTGAGATTATAAGGGCTAGAGTTTCCCTTGCCAACAATTTTCAAATTTTTTCATTCTGTTATGAGCACTGATTGTGAAAACACTCTGTTTTTTAAAAAATAAGGAGAAAGCATACATGAATATCTTACTAAAATTTGTGGAAGCAATGCCTTCTTATTCTTTTGGCAATAAATATTCCTTTAGTAACACAAGTTATGCCATGATTAACAGATACATTACAGGAAACTAAAATAATAAGAATATAGAGAGAAATCATACCTTCTATCAACAGCTCTTGTCCATGACTGCCAAGAAGTGTACGAGATAGGAATGGGGCAAAGTCTACAAAAATTTCACGAAGAAGAGGAGCAACTTTTTCTAAAGCTCTTTCAAGTTTTGCAGTGATGCTGTTGAAATGAAGACATAAAGACTAGTAAATATGGTTCAATATAAAACATCAAATAAACTTTACTTCTAAATTCAAACCTTTAAAAAAAAAATCACAAAAGTCCAACTCTAACCCACTAAATAGTAACAGTTTCGTGTAGAAGGCACACTGCAGAGTTTCACATTAGTCACAAAGCTACTCAAAAGGCCACAGCTAAATCAGAATGGTTATAATGTGGGAAGGAACCAGGGTCCTCCCCCACAAGAGCCACAGATACTGGCCATAACTCGAGGAGTTTCAAGAAAAGAAGCTGCTGTATGTCTTCTTTGTCTATCCTCCTTTTCACCCAAAAAAAAAACAAAAACAAAACCTGTTTCAAATACCTACTATATGAGTCACTGTGAAAGTTACAAAGAACAAGTTCTTGTTCTCAAGAGTTTCCTGAAAAGCTGTACAAATAAGGGAATAACTGGAATTCAGTATGACTGAGCTGAATTGCTTTGCCAAAGTAGGCATTTTCTATATCATAAGCCCACTCACTTTTTATTTACCAATCATTATATCATTATTTATATTGTTGAATATTCAATTTCAAGTTACATGGCCTTACATAAGCACTCTGATATTCTTGAAAGTACCTTGACTAGGATATGTAAAAATAAAAACATGGATAAAGAAAATAATTCTGCTCAAAAATAAATTCTGCTAAAAAAATTCTGCTCAAATAAATAATTTGGTTATATCTAAATATATCTCTTAGAAGTAAGTGCTTTAGAGTCAGAATGCTTGGATTGGAAGGTTGACTTCAATGTATGCTACCCAGGTGACCCTGGGACATCAAACTTTCTACATCTGCAAAATGAAGATGATAACTCTATTTACCCAATGAGAGTTAATGAGCTAAGGGCATGTGAAGTGCACAAAAAAGAACCTGACATAGAGTGAGAGGTCAACAACGATAGCTCTTGTAACTGTTACTTTGAATAAAACACACCTATACTTACTTATACAAAATGTGACTCATATATTTGAACCAAAACAAAATCAATATAATAATCTTAGATAAGCACACACTCTTCTACATGGATGACATGTACAGTAAGGAATTAAACAATACTTCACGATAATAAGAGTTCTTCCACAGTGCTAAGTAATACTTTTGATATATAAGAGGGAACCATAAATGACAAAAAATTAATCACAAAAAAATGTGCAGTATATGATTAACATTTAAAACTAAACTATTTTGTCTTGTTTTAAGTGAATAAAGAGGAATTATGGAATAATATAGGATAATGATAATAATAATATCCTATATAATAATAATATCCTATATAATACAGGATAAAATAGAATTATATAATAAAGGATGCTTTCTTTCCTAACTTGGAATCAGCATGATCTGAACTCTCTCTTTGTGTACACAAAGCCTCACCATTAGCACTGCAATTTAACTTTGCCTCCTCTTATATGGGTGAACAGCTTTAGAGAAATAAGAACTCGGGTTTAATAACTTAAAGAGAATATCCTGGAGGAACATTTTTAGGCAAGAAGAAGGGAAATGGTGGGGCTTTGCAGACTTGCTAAAGATAAAGAGCTTTCAATATCTGTCCCTACTCTGTTACTCCAGGAGCAAATGCCTACATTAGGGCAAGGGTTCTCAATTTCTCAACCTTTATTTAGTGTATTGCATAAACACCACTAAGAATGGAAGTCATCTTTCTTTAAAAAAAAAAGAAAGGAAAAAAAGCATAGAAATGAAAGATATTGAATATTATCTTCAAAGCATTAAAAGAAAATAGCTGCCAACCTGGAATCTATTCTGGTTCAAAATATCTTTCAAAAAATAGAGGTGAATTTCAAATATTTCTGGTTAAAAAAAAAAACTGAAAGAATTCATGAGTGGCAGGCCTACACTAAATGAAAGGAGTATTCTTCAGGAAGAAGGAAAATGATAGCACGCAGAAGTCAGACATTCAAAAAAAAATGATGAGGAAAAATAAATGATAAACATTTGGGTAAATATAAATACATGTTGACCAATAAGACAATAATTGTATTCTCTTGAGGCATTTAAAATTTAACATGCACACACATAGGTATATGTATGTATAAATGTGGTTACAAAGTTTGGAGTAAATGAAGTTAGGCTATACTCAGATCCATTCATTGCACTTAGATAATCAAGAATTAATGTTCCAATCTGGAGGATGATCACTTAAAACACTGTTTCTCAAAGTGTATTCTCAGAGTCAGCAGCACCAAGATCACTTAGTGTAATGGTTAATTTTATGTGTCAATTTGACTGGACAACAAGGTGGCCAGATGTTTGATTAAATATTATTCTGGGTAAGGTCTGTTAGAGTATTTCTGGATTAGATAACAATGTGAATGGGTAGACTGAGTAAAGCAGATTGTCCTCCCTAATGTGCCTATGCCTCATCCGTTCAATATGTAAATAGAACAAAAGGCTGGATAAGAGGGAACCCCTTCTACCTGATACTTGGTCTTTGCTGGCCTTCAGACTCAACTGAAACATCAACTCTTCTGGGGTTTTGAGCCTCTCAGCTTTCAGACTGGAACTTATACTATTAGGCCTTTAGACTTGAATTAGAACTACATATTGGCTCAGCAATGTGTTTTAATAAGTCTCCTATCTAACTCTGTTGCATACTGATGCTTCAGATCCATTGCACTAAGCAAAAGAAATAAGGTATAAACTCAATCTACAGTTTCTTGTTACTTCTCTATTGTGAATATTTCTTAATGGAAATATGAATAAAACTGATTAATCACTTCCAAGACTTGGAAGGAAGGAAAGCAGAAAGCAAACTCATAATAAATATTAAGAATAAAAAGGAAGGACTTTCCTACAGACTACATGAATGTTAAAATAATAACAACAGAATATTGTGAACTATATTACAACAATAGAATCTACCAAAAGTCACACAAGACAAAAATAGAAAATCTGGGGAAAACTGTAAAAATTTAATATATAAACTTTTCCTCAAAAGGAAATCTAGAATCAGACATCTTTGTTTGTGAACTCTACCAAATATTTTAGGAATAAAAAAAACAAACAAAACAAGACAAATTAAAAAAAATCATATGCAACCTCTTCAAAAGATAAAACAGCTGTATATAACATCATAAAAAGACTGGATTTCTTTTAGGAAGTAAAGGTTTGTTTAACATTTTTTAAATTAAAAGTCATTATAATAGACCACATTAACAGAAAAAGGAGGAAAATCACATGGTCATCTCTGTTATTCCCCTCCAAAAAGAGATAAAATTTAACACTCATAGTGATGGTAACTCAGTTAATTATAAACACAAGAGAATTATTATATTTGATAAAAAGTATCTTTAGTAAATAGGAAACATCATTATTAATGATGACATATTCAAAACTTTTCATTTGAGGTGAATAAAAGAATGCCTGTTCTAGTTACTTCTATAGAAAACTGTACTGGAGGTACTAGGTGATACTAAAAATAAGGAGAAAGAAATAAAAAAGTATAAGGATTTGTGTAATAGGGAATAAAACTGTCAATATTCAAAGATTAAATGACTGTGTACATATATGCTTATTTAGAGATAATAATGGATAAATTAGAAAAAAAATAAAGGTTTCATGATATTAGCCCAATATATTGAAACAAATTATATATACTGGAAAACAGTTAAAATGAAATTTATACAATAAACAAATTTACATTAAAAATATCAAATTCCACTTTTGACCTTAAAGGGGTTAAAAGAGTCTACAATTACCTCCCATGCTAACAACTAGAAAATTTTACAAAATTCAGAGAACAACTATTTTCATCCAAAATGCAGGGTATGAGACCATAAATCCTGAGGAAAAAGAAACAAATGACATGAGTCCCACCATCACTCAGATTTCCTACATGGAGGTACTTCAACAAGACTAAAACTGTAGTTCAGGAAAGTGAAAGTGAGAAAGAGAAAGTGAGAAACAGAAAGGGAGAACAGAATACATAGGACATAGCACCCACAAGGAAGGTATCATGGAGAGAACAGTAATCTTTGGCTGAATAACAATCTCTGTATGTGATGTCTGAGAGCTCCCAATATTAGAAAAGAACAACTTAGAACAATCATGGAAGAGTCATAACAGAAACAGACATTTGCATCCCACACAGGGCCTAGAGACTTCTGTAGACACACTGAGCATTCTGGTGAAATCCAGCACACTTTTTAAGCATGGCAAAATTAGTCCAAGAATAAAGGCCATTCTAGAGAAGGCAATGGCACCCCACTCCAGTACTCTTGCCTGGAAAATCCCATGGATGGAGGAGCCTGGTGGGCTGCAGTCCATGGGGTTGCTAGGAGTCCGACACGACTGAGCGGCTTAACTTTCACTTTTCACTTTCCTGCATTGGAGAAGGAAGTGGCAACCCACTCCAGTATTCTTGCCTGGAGAATCCCTGGGATGGCGGAGCCTGGTGGGCTGCCGTTTATGGGGTCGCACAGAGTCGGACATGACTGAAGCGACTTAGCAGTAGCAGCAGCAGCCAGATATGGAAGGACAGTTTTTTGAAAAAAACAGTGTGACACAAACTGGACTTTCATAGTCAAAAATATAAACCTGGACATAGATCTCACCCCTTACATAAAAATCAGCTCAAAATGGGACCCCGACTTAAAATTAAAACTGTTACTGAAACCACAGAACTTTATAGAATACACAGGAAAAAAATCTTTGGGACTTGCGGGGGATGAAGATTTAGACAGGACACCATGATAAACAACTATAACAAAAATTCAGTTTTCCTCTGCTACAAAGAACATAAAAATAAGCTATAGTCTGAGAGCAAATACTTGGAAACATCATTTCTGGAAATGGACTTGTACTAAGAATACTGAATGCACAAGACTCAAAAGTGAAAAAGCAATCTAATTATAAAATGGGCAAAAGACATAAACAGACATTTCACTGAAGAGGGCACACTAATAGCAAATAAGCACACAAAAATATGTTCAGAATCATCCGTTAGGAAAATTCAAATTAAGAACACAATGAGATATCCCTATATACCTACCAAAATGGCCTAAAAAAAAAAAAAAAAGACAAAACCAAACACTGATAAAAATGAGGAGAAACTGGACTACTCATACATTGCTTGTGGGAGTTTTTTAATAAACCTGAATAGGTACTTACCATATTAGCCCAGTAATGGCACTCTCGGGCACTAATCCCAGAGAAATGAAAACATATGTTTACATAAAAATAAAAAGGTTTATAGCAGCCTTTTTTTCTGGTACTAGCCAAAAACTGGAAAAAAAAACCTGAATGTTCTTTAGAGGATGAATGGTTAAACAAACTGTCATACATCCATATCATGAAATATTGCTCAGCAATTCAAAAGAAACAATCTATTAAAACACAATGACACTTGTATGGATATCATGGCATTACACTGAAAAAGATCAATCTTCAAATTCACTTCTGAAACACTTATAAGTCAAAGAAGAAATCATAGAGAAACTTAGAAAAAATACTGAATGAAAATTAAAACAACATTAAATTTTTGAAATATAGCTAAAATAATGCCTAGTGGAAGAGTTATGGCTTTAAATCCTCATAATAGAAAAGAAGAAATCTAAAATCAAAGAACTAAGTAAGGGCTTGGCAAGTATTTTCTACAGAGGGTAAGATACAAAATATTTTAAGATTTTAGGCCACGTTATCTCTGTTGCTACTACTTAACTCTGCATTGTACTGTGAAAGCTGTCACAAGCAATACATAAACAAATGATGTTACTGTATTCCAATAAAAATGTACATATAAAGTATATGATGACAGGCAGATTTGGGCCCTGGGTGGTAGTTTATAGACTCCTGATTTATTATCTACCTTAAGACTCTAGAAAAAGAAAATTAAGCAAACCTGAAATAACTAAAAGGAAATTTTTACAAAGTAGAATTTGATGTAATTGAAACAGAAAAAGAAGTAATGAATCAAATACCTACTTTCTGAAGGGAAATAATAGTATTGAAAAATCAATGGTACTCTACTGATGCTAAAATGAGAAAAGGCATAAGATATTAATAACAAATTCAAAGATGAAAGAGGAAATATCATTAGAGAGTTCCTTCAAGTATTTTAAAATAATAAAATTATGAAAAACTTTATGACAATAAATCTAACCAAGTAGATAAATGGCTGAATTTTGGCCACAAATGACCAAAACTGATGCAAAAAGAAAATAGAAGTCTGAATAGTCACCTATCCACTGAAAGAATTTAATCTGTAAAACATCCACAGTAAAAAAAAAAAAAAAAAAAATTCCAGAGATTGCTTCATTGGTGAAATCTCAAACATCTAAGAATAAATGACACTAAAGCTACAAGTAGTTGCAAATACAAGATGGCCGATCTGAATGCAGAGTTTCAAAGGATAGCTGCTGCTGCTGCTGCTGCTGCTGCTAAGTCGCGTCAGTTGTGCCCGACTCTGCGACCCCATAGACGGCAGCCCACCAGGCTCTCCTGTCCCTGGGATTCTCCAGGCAAGAACACTGGAGTAGGTTGCCATTTCCTTCTCCAATGCGTGAAAGTGAAGTTGCTCAGTCACGTCCGACTCTTAGCGACCCCATGGACTGCAGCCTACCGGGCTCCTCTGTCCATGGGATTTTCCAGGCGAGAGTACTGGAGTGGGGTGCCATTGCCTTCTCCACCAAAGGATAGCCAGGAGAGATAAGAAAGCCTTCCTAAGTGATCAATGCAAAGAAAGAGGAAAACAATAGGATGGGAAAGACTAGTGACTGCCAAGAAAATTAGAAAAATCAAGGGAACATTTCATGGAAAGATGAGCACAGTAAAGGACAGAAATGGTATGGACCTAACAGAAGCAGAAGATATTAAGAAGAGGTGGCAAGAATACACAGAACTATACACAAAAGATCTTCATGACCCAGATAACCACCAAGGTGTGATCACTCACCTAGAGCTAGACATTCTGAAATGTGAAGTCAAGAGGGCCTTAGAAAGCATCACTACAAACAAAGCTCATGGAAGGGATGGAATTCCAGCTGAGCTATTTTAAATTCTAAAAGATGATGCTGTGAAAGTGCTGCCCTCAATATGCCAGCAAATTTGGAAAACTCAGCAGTGGCCACAGCACTGGAAAAGGTCATTTTTCGTTCCAATCCCAAAGAAAGGCAATGCCAAAGAATGCTCAAACTACCCCACAATTGCACTCATCTCACATGCCAACAAAGTAATACTCAAAATTCAACAAGCTGGGCTTCAACAGTATGTGAACCAAGAACTTCCAGAGGTTCAAGCTGGATTTAGAAAAGGCAGAGGAACCAGAGATCAAATAGCCAGCATCTGCTGGATCAGAGAAAAAGCTAGAGAATTTCAGAAAAACATCTACTTCTGCTTCATTGACTATGCTAAAGCCTTTGACTGTGTGGATCACAACAAACTGTGGAAAATTCTTAAAGAGATGCGAATACAAGACCACCTTACCTGCCTCCTGAGAAATCTGTATGCATGGCACGAAGCAACAGTTAGAACCAGACATGCAACAACAGGATAGTTCCAAATCGGGAAAGGAGTATGTTAAGGCTGTATATTGTCACCCTGCTTATTTAACTTAGATGCAGAGTACATCATGTGAAATGCCAGGCTGGATGAAGCACAAGCTGGACTCAAGATTGCTGGGAGAAATATCAATAACTTCAGATATGCAGATGATACCACCCTTATGGCAGAAAGCAAAGAAGAACAAGAGCCTCTTGATGAAAGTGAAAGAGGAGAAAGGAAACCCTGGTTTAGAACTCAACATTCAAAAAACTAAGATCATGGCATCTGGTCCCATCACGTCATGGCAAATAGATGGGGATACAATGGAAACAGTGAGAGACTTTATTTTCTTGGGCTCCAAAATCACTGCAGATGGTGACTGTAGCCATGAAATTAAGAAACCTTTGCCCCTTGGAATAAAAGCTATGACCAAATCTAGTTGCTGCTGCTCCTACTAAGTTGCTTCAGTCGTGTCTGACTCTGTGCGATCCCATAGATGGCAGCCCATCAGGCTCCGCCGTTCCTGGGATTCTCCAGGCAAGAATACTGGAGTGGGTTGCCATTTCCTTCTCCAGTGCATGCAAGGGAAAATTAAGTCACTCAGTCGTGTCCGACTCTTAGCAACCCCATGGACTGTAGCCTACCAGGCTCCTCTGTCCATGGGATTTTCCAGGCAAGAGTACTGGAGTGGGGTGCCTTTGCCTTCTCTGACCTAGACAGCGTATTAAAAAGCAGAGACATTACTTTGCCAACAAAGTTCCATCTAGTGAACTGGAAATTTGTTCTTTTAAACTAAAGAAATGGAAGGAAAAGAAGCTACTTATAGTTTGGAAATAACAACACTAAAAGAGATCTATAGGTGATATATAACCCTAGTTGCAATAGATCTGTAAATTCCATTACTTATTAAAACTCCAGCAAGTTGATTTTAATATGGATATTGATATACTGAATCTAAAATTTAAATGGAAATGCACAGCATCAACAATAGCTTAGCCTTCCTTGGAATAAAAAGGACAGGATGGGAAAACAATATTTACCCAGATACTTATCTTTCTTAAACCTAAAGCTAATTATGACAGTATGTCACAAGGACAGACAAACAAACTGAGTAGAATGGAGTGCCAAAGCAGAATTCATTACAGAGGAACATGATCTATGACAAAAGTGGCAGAGCAAGGGAGATAGGAGAGTTTCTCAAATAAATGGTACTGGCTCATCTTGACATCCATATCATTTCTACTTCATAAAATTCACAAAACTCAGTTCCAGATGAACTATGCATCTCAGTATAAAAAGCAAAAATAAAGCAGCCAGAGGATGAGCTGGGGAAAATTCAGGCAAAGATCTCGTCTTCAACACAAAAGCACCAAAACCCAAAAAACTTGATAAATTGAGTTTCATTAAAATTTACAGCTTCTTTTGATCAAAACAGATTCCACAGATGATAAGAAAAGCCACAGAATGGGAGAAGGTATATATATATAAGACATATAACCATCAAAGGGTTCATTTTCAAAATGAATAAGGAGTAAAGCCTTTACAAATTACGGAGAAAAGCCTTTACAAATTAAGGAGAAGATAACTCAATGTTTTAAAATGAGTAAGAGATTTCAACAGAGAAATCACAAAAGAGGAAAACAAAAGGACCAATAAATATTGGTCCTTTGTCCATGCCAAAAAGTCCATTCGGGGAATTCATACATAAGATATTACGATATATAAGAAGAGGCTCAACCTCATTAAGTACCAGAAAAATACAAACAAAAATTACAATGAAATGCCACTGACTCAATGGACATGAATTTGAACAAACTCCAGGAGACAGTAGAGGACAAAGGAGCCTGGTGAACTGCAGTCTAAGAGGTGGCAGAGTCAGACACAGCTTACTGACTGAACAACCACCACCACTATACTTCCACAAAAACGGTTAAAATGGAAAAGTGACAATACTAAGTATTATTACAGATTTAACAAATTAGGCACTCTCGTAAGGTGCTAATTGAGTTTAGTAAACTCACATTAATCACTCTGGAAAACGTTTGGCATTGTCTAGTAAAACTGAACATATATATATGAATCAGCAATTCCACTCAGTTATTTACCCAACAGATATGTATACAAATGTGTAGTATAACTAACAGTAATGTACAAACAGCATTGTTATGTAAAAAAGTAGCATTACTTGTAATAGTGCAAACCTGGAAAATTCCAAATGCCCATCATCAGTAAAACAGATTAATAAATTGTAATATACAACCATTAAGAAATAAACATGAACAAAACTATTGCTATATGCAATACAGAGAAAATCGCAGAAACATAATGTTGAACAGAAGAAACCAGAGACAAAAAGAACGCATACTGTGCAATTCCATTCATATAAAATTCAAAAAAGACAAAACTAATCCACTTTTAAGTCAGAGTGATGGATTTGAAGAAGAGCAAGAATAGAGTCAAAAAAAAGCACACAAGATGGGGGGTGTGGGGTACTTGCAATACTCTGTTTTTTGCCTTGAGTGCCGGTAACACAATATCATTCTTTCATTGAGCTTTTATATTCTGTATTTGTGTGATACTCGAATTAGGAACATGAATAAATGTGTGTGTGTACGTGCAATTTAACACCAAGTATGTGGACCAATCTATTCTAGGAATGTTCTTTGATGTATGCATGCTAAGTTGCTTCAGTCATGTCCAACTCTTTGCAACCCCATGGACTGTAGCCCACCAGGCTCCTCTGTCCATGGGATTCTTCAGGCCAGAATACTGGGGTGGGTTGCCATTTCCTTCTCCAAGGGATCTTCCCAACCCAGGGATCAAACCTGATTCTACTGTGGCTCCTGCATTGCAGGTTGATTCTTTACCACTGAGCCAGGAAAGCCAATGATCTTTATATGCTACTACAAATCATTTTTATCTATTTATCAAGATACAAAAGATAATGTTCGGTGATTCTACCTCCAATTATACATGTTACATGTAACTCTATTCTGGAAGTCTGTATTTTAAACTCACCATCCCACCAAAGATGTCCAATTTTATCATGGTGCCACATGGGCGTGTTTCTACCTTACATGAAACTGTAACATGTGCTATATGACAGGGATTATAAATTCAGGAAACGGATCTTGAAAACCATTCAAGACTTCTCAGTTCAGACTCTGAAATATAATAAATGATTTTTACATAAAAAATAACTATCTAAAATATCAAAACAACGAACTACATACTTAAACATTCTTAAGAATTCTTAACTGTATCTTTAAATTTAATGAATACTGTTTCACTGTTTTTGAGGTGAAAGGAAGGGAGTAAAATGAGTGAAAAAAACAATTAGTTATGTATACCTCATGTTTTCAGCCGAATCTTCTGGCATTGGAGCAACAGTTTGTACAGCTGGAAGGTTTTTGCTGGTAGCACCATTCACAAAACTAGAAGAGGAGGAAGAAGACGAAGACCCCGAATCCACGGCACCTGTTTCCAAAATAATAGTTCTTAGCCTTAAATACAAACTTATTGAACAAAATAATTTTCATTATATCATTACTGAGTTTGAAAAAAAATACCCATCTGAATTTCAAAATAGAATTAGGCCATTAAAAAAATCATTTGGCCAATGGTACATTAATAGCTATAATTATTAAAAATAGCTATTGTATTAAAACAGTTTACTTATATTATGCTAACAAAACTACAAATTACAAATGGGGCATAAATAAAAGACATCAACAAATGAAAATAATTTTAGATAAAATGAGGCTGATAAAACAAAGCAAATTTAGATGTGAAAATATTATCTGCTTTTTTATTGCTATGTTGTTACACTTTTAGTTTTCATCGTTTAAGATATAATTAGCAATAAACTGTCTCAACATAAATTTGTGGCCTTGCAGCATCAATGCTTATTTTAATAATATGATAGCTTAAGAAGGGCTATAATAAGTATATTCGTACCCAATTTTAAAATAATGAGTTTCCTCAACGATATGAAGATGCCATCTTAGAACAGATTTTCCTATCTTACACCATGTAAGTATATTAAATAGCTGTGGAGTTGAGGGACATCTAGTGTTCCTAAATGTTATCTTATCTTTTATCTTATCTTAAACTAATACCCATAAAACTTGGATTTCACAACAACACTTACACAGCATGTTTGTGCCAAAATCTAAACTAGTTTTGGGTCCAGTTTAGATGCTGACCCTCAGTTTACCTGTGTGTGTGTTTGTGTATCTGTATATATGTATTTCTAAGGAGGATATTCATTACCTACATTTTTATTGTAATATATGTTTTATACTATCACTAGACCTCTGGCTACCATCACTTTCTAAATCTATTATTAATTCATAGAATAGAAATTCAAGGAAAATATCATACCTTATTTCAAATAAAGATAAAAAAGAAATTATTTGCTTTTTACTCTTAAAAGTAAGGATTTAGTCCACAAACACCAAATGCAGATTTTTTTTTTCCTACTACATTGGCATATTTTAAAGTTCTTAACACTTTTCTGAGTTTACATTTTGGTAAAAGGAAAACATTTTTATTCCTTCTTCTAGAAAGCAGAATGAGTATAAAGAGTAAGACTATAAACTAGCCAGAAAAAAAAACTTTATATAAGAAGTCTTCAAACAAGTCAGCTATAAATACTTGTTTTAATATGTATAAATCAAAGATATTTTGTTCTTTAACACAATGCCATTAATGATGTTTATTTGCTAACATAAATATGCTTCATAGAGTACATTCTACTTACTACAACCCCATAAATGTGCTGTTCATGATGTGTCAGGACTCAGGTGGTATGATAAACAAGATAAATACAGAAAGCACAAAGAGCTATGAAATTAATAAAAATGGGAATAATCTAAGTAATGATAATAGATGGAAAAGTTCAAGGCTATACAGTTTGGAGAAGAGAAGACTACTATAGTCAGGGAAGGAAAGTCAGGGATCATCTTGCGTTGTGTAAATACCTAAAATGGAATCACAAAGATTTGGGTAAGGATTTATTTAGCTAATAACCAACAGGAACATTTCTGGAAATTTACAAAAAAAAAAGTTAATTTAGGCAGGCTTTTAAAATTTGTAGTGATTTGGAATTTTTCTGTTTCTAGAATTTTTAGGAAAATGTTGGACAATGAATGGATATAATTGTAATCTAAGTATATAAATTAATACAATGTCAAACAATGGTTCTTATTCACATGCACTTTTTGTTAAGTTGAGGCTCTTGCATATCGTCAAGGTTCTTAGGGGAGCTTTGTGAAAAGTATATATTAGGTTTCAACCAGAAAATGTCACTAAATCCATTTGCTGTCATGAATATATATAGTATATTTTGATATTCTTGATAAAGTTTACTAATTTTTACATATCAAATGTCAATGTTCAAATTATCTTTTGGCTTTGCTCCCCAAATATCCTTCAGCAATCTGAGTTCACTATGAAAGTAAACAGCATCTTGTTTTGAGAAGACTCAAAACAAAACCCATAGTGTTTTCAAAAGTGCCTAAAAAGTATTCCCTCGAATTACAAAATCTGAAAGATAACATGAAGAATAATCTTCTTAAAGATTAAGATAATCTTAAAATGATTAGAGTATTTTAATTTTTAAGATCAAATAAGCAGAAAAAATGAAGATACAGAAAACAGAAAGAAAAAGATGAAGTATCACAAAAATAGATAAGGACAATACCTGTTGTATTAATCATACTTTTTGGTGTAGCTCCAGTAGCAGCAAATATATTAGAGGTACTGCCTGTTGGCAGTCCACTTCCAGCAGCAGTGGCTCCTACAGTAGTTACAGCTAAACTACCCGGAGGTGGCTTCTTAACAGGTACCACAACACTCCTGCAAAGAAATGATGAAAAATAACACAATGTCTAAGATGAATTCTGATCTTGCATTGGCAGATACATGTAATCAACATCAAAGTATCTTTTAGAAAACATTTTTTTGATGTGGACCATTTTTAAAGTCTTTACTGAATTTGTTACAATATTGCTTCTGGTTTTACATTTTGGTTTATGAGATCTTAGCTCCCCGAACAGAGGTTGAACCTGCATCCCTTGGATTTGAAGGTGAAGTCTCAATCACTGGACCACCAGGGAAGTCCTATCATCAAATTTTCTCCTCTTTCTTTTTCCTTCTTTTTTAAATAATTCCTGATTGCAACTTCATTGGTGAAAAGAATATAGACATTAAAAGGATATACTGTAAAGTGTTAACTATTATCATCTATTTGGCAAATATTTATGTAGAATCTAGAATTTGGACATCTTTTTTAAAGATGACATGTGGTCTATAATCATGACCCTAGAAAAATGTGAAAAAGGTGTGCTCTAGTTAGAATATTTTTCATATATGCACATAGGGATTTTTTTGTAAATATACATATATAAAGTGTCCATTGTATCTCTACTACATTCTAAATGTGGAAAATAGTCATAAGAACATTTGAAAGCCAAATTCTGAACTTCTTCATAGTAAAGCTAAATATTAAGGCAAGGAATACAGAATAACAAAGTGTTTCAGTGGTAAGGAATCCACCTGCAATCCAGGAGACATGGGTTTGATCCCTGAGTCGGGAAGATCCCCTGGAGAAGGAAAAATACTTCAGTATTTCTGCCTGAGAAGCCCCGTGGACAGAGGAAACTTAAGGTTACAGTTCATGAGGTTGCAAAAGAGTCAGACACGACTTAAGAGACTAAACAACAACAAACAATAAAATTAAACTTTATTTCCCTGAATAAAATTGAGTTGTTTTTCATAATAGGGATGCTATTACAATGAAAGAGAAATGAAAGGATACACTGGGCATTCGATAAAGGATCTCTTTAGCTTTCAAACACTGACTTTGTGAGCTTAGAAGCTGAAAATGTTCTCATGTTTCTTTAGCATATTTAAATGAATTTCATTAAAAAAAATTCTGAACTTAACATTTGTGTTAACCTTAAATAATGAATGGATGTGAACAGTCAATTTAAAAGATAAAGAAACTATTTCTTTAACATAATATTTTTACTTTATTTCAGTGAAGCTTCATCTTTCTCAAAGTTTACAGTACACTAACTCTATTTAATAAATACTTTCAAGCATTACTCACTTACTTATTTACCTTAAAAGTAGATGTATGAGGTATTTTATGTTCAAATATAATGTTTGAAAACAAGTGAACGTCAGCAAAAAAATATCCAATCGAAACTAGGTCTTTTTAAAATACTGTCTCTGAGATGTTATTTTATTTGTTTGGCTGTACCAGGTCTTTAACCGAGGCATGCGGGCTCTCAGTTGTGGCATGTGGGGTCTAGTTCCCTAACAAGGGATAGAACCCAGGCCTCCTACAATGGGAGCATGGAGTCTTAACCACTGGACCATCAGGGAAGTCCCTAAAATAGACCTTTTAAACTAGGTCTTTTAAATTGTAAAGAAAAATTTAATTTTATCATTAAAAAGCTCTATTTAAAGGAAACTGTATCAATGGCTCATTGACAAGACTATGGTTTAAATATTTTAATACCAACAATTTTTAAAAGAAAAATGACTTCATCAATGTAAAAAAATCTAAATTTATAAGGATTATTATTTTCACTTTTAGGGGCATTTAAAATATTTTTGTGACCATAGTAATTATAATGGTAGATAATTTTAACCTCTGCCACTCCCCCCCCCCCCAAATTCTTCCATTAGCTCTTTCTGGATACTTTTTTTTCCCTTAATGGATAGAGTCAATTCATTAAACTCAACCTTGTACTTTCAACTATCTTATTAAATTTCCAAAAGCACACACTATGCTTTCAATCCTTTCACTGACCATTCCTGATCAAATACTTTAATTTACTTCACTGAGAGGTGGTGTAACATTATGGAGAGTATACAGGATGTGGAGTTAGAAGATTAAGTCTTGAGAACTAAATCACTTTCAAGCTATGTGATATTAAATTTCAGTTTTTCAGTAAAAATGGCAAGGCAAATGCGACTTATTTCACATAAATCTGGATAAATTAAATGAGATTGTATAAATGCGACTTATTTCACATAAATCTGGGTAAATTAAATGAGATTGTATTTAAAAGCACCCTGTCAAATTAAGAGATGCCTTATAAATGTTAATAATTGTTACCACTTTCTAAATTGAAATAATTCTCTGCCTATAAGATAAGGTATTGATTTACAATGATACACATAAAGATCAACAGAAAAGAAGCCAAACTAATATTTTGGACTTATCAAAACTCTTCCCTAAACTTATAAACTATGTCATTGACAAGCTAACAAGAAAACAAAATTATCAATTCTTGATATGAAAAGAAGTAAAACTATAATTTTTCCCCCTAAATCTCTCATTAAAATTCCTACGGGTAAAATAAAGGAACATAAACTGATTGATTCTGCTATGAGATGTATTTGTAAATGGTACAAAAAAAAAAAAAAATATATATATATATATATATATGGCCAAAGTTTCCTGATTAACTGATCATTACCAATTTGGTAACAAACTGTCTGTAACAAGGCATCTTGTCAAGTACCGAAGCTCTGAGATGTGTATTAAGAAAAACGAGTTATATGAATGAGGGAAAAACATTTCATCTCAACAACTTGTACTGATGGCTTGTAAATAAATGCAAACAACATTAAATGTCTTCCTACTAAAAGAAAACTTCTGAAAACATCTGATTTAATATTCAGTTCAGTTCAGTCGCTCAGTCGTGTCCGACTCTTTGCGACCCCTGGAAAGGCATCACGCCAGGCCTCCCTGGTACATCAACAAGTCCCGGAGTTTACCCAAACCCATGTCCATCGAGTCGGTGATGCCATCCAACCATCTGATCCTCTGTCGTCCCCTTCTCCTCCTGCCCCCAATCCTACCCAGCATTAGGGTCTTTCCCAAAGAGTCAACTCTTCGCATGGGGTGGCCAAAGTATTGGAGTTTCAGCTTCAACATCAGTCCTTCCAATGAACAACCAGGACTGATCTCACCCAGGATGGACTGGTTTGATCTTCTTGCAGTCAAAGGGACTCTCAAGAGTCTTCTCCAACACAACAGTTCAAAAGCATCAATTCTTCAGCGCTCAGCTTTCTTCACCGTCTACTCTCACATCCATACATGACCACGGAAAAAACCATAGCCTTGACTAGATGGACCTTTGTTGGCAAAGTAATGTCTCTCCTTTTAAACATGCTATCCAAGTTGGTCATAACCTTCCTTCAAAGGAGTAAGCATCTTTTAATTTCATGGCTGCAATCACCATCTGCAGTGATTCTGGAGCCCAAAAAAATAAAGTCTGACACTGTTTCCACTGTTTCCCCATCTATTTCCCATGAAGTGATGGGACCAGATGCCATGATCTTAGTTTTCTAAACGTTGAGCTTTAAGCCAACTTTTTCACTCTCTTCTTTCACTTTCATCAAGAGGCTCTTTAGTTCTTCTTCCCTTTCTGCCATAAGGGTGGTGTCATCTGCATATCTGAGGTTATTGATATTTCTCCCAGCAATCTTGATTCCAGCTTGTGTTTCTTCCAGCCCAGCATTTCTCATGATGTACTCTGGATATAAGTTAAATAAGCAGGGTGACAATATACAGCCTTGAAGTACTCCTTTTCTTATTTGGAACCAGTCTGTTGTTCCATGTCTAGTTCTAACTGTTGCTTCCTGACCTGCATACAGGTTTCTCAAGAGACAAGTCAGGTGGTCTGGTATTCCCATCTCTTGAAGAATTTTCCACAGTTTATTGTGATCCACACAGTCAAAGGCTTTGGCATAGTCAATAAAGCAGAAATAGATGTTTTTCTGGAACTCTCTTGCTTTTTCGATGATCCAGCAGATGTTGGCCATTTGATCTCTGGTTCCCCTGCCTTTTCTAAAACCAGCTTGAACATCTGGAAGTTCATGGTTCACGTACTGCTGAAGCCTGGCTTGAAGAATTTTGAGTATTACTTTACTAGCGTGTGAGATGAGTGCAATTGTACAGAAGTTTGAGCATTCTTTGGCACTGCCTTTCTTTGGGATTGGAATGAAAACTGACCTTTTCCAGTTCTGTGGCCACTGCTGAGTTTTCCAGATTTGCTGGCATATTTAGTGCAGCACTTTCACAGCATCATCTTTGAGGATTTGAAATAGCTCAACTGGAATTCCATCACCTCCACTAGCTTTGTTCGTAGTGATGCTTTCTAAGGCCAATTTGACTTCACATTCCAGGATGCCTGGCTCTAGGTGAGTGCTCACACCATCATGATTATCTGAGTAATGAAGAACTTTTTTGTACAATTCTTTTTTTTTTTCTGGAGCAGCCATGAAGAGATACCCCATGTCCAAGATTTAATATTAGCTGACATTAAAGCCTCCAGACACTTCACTGACAGCAAAACTGGCAGTCTAGTAGTTACTACAACATGGGATATAAATAGAGTACACAGTGACTAGAAGCCCCGTTTTTAATGTCAGACAGATCTGAGTTAGAATTCTACCTCTAAGGTATCAAGCAAGTAAATTCTCTAAGCCCCATTCTCCATACTTTTAAAATGAGACTCATAATAGTTTGCACCTCATAAGATTGTTACAAAGATAAAGTGATATATTATTAATACATATCAAATGCTTAGCATTTTACCTGGAACACTATAAGTGGTCCAAAAAGCTTAGCTATCATTAGTACTGCCACAGCTCTCAAATGATACCACCCTTATGGCAGAAAGAGAAGAAGAACTAAAGAGCCTCTTGATGAAAGTGAAAAAGGAAAGTGAAAAAGTTGGCTTAAAACTCAACATTAAGAAAACTAAGACCATGGCATCTGGTCCCATCACTTCATGGCAAATAGATGGGGAAACAATGTAAACAGTGACAGACTTTATTTTGGGGGGCTCCAAAATCACTATAGATGGTGACTGCAGCCATGAAATTAAAAGACGCTCGCTCCTTGGAAGAAAATCTAGACAGCATATTACAAAGCAGAGACATTACTTTGCCAACAAAGGTCCATCTAGTCAAAGCTATGTTTTTCCAGTAATCATGTATGGATGTGAGAGACTTTTAAGAAAGCTGAGCACTGAAGAACTGATGCTTTTGAACTGTGGTATTGGAGAAGACTCTTGAGAGTCCCCCGGACAGCAAGGAGATGCAACCAGTCCATCCTGAAGGAAATCCATCCTGAATATTCATTGGAAGGACTGATGTTGAAGCTGAAACTCCAATACTTTGGCGACCCAATGCGAAGAGCTGACTCATTTGAAAAGACCCTGATGCTGGGAAAGAATGAAGGCGAGAGGAGAAAGGGATGACAGAAGATGAGATGGTTGTACGGCATCACTAAGGTGATGGACATGAGTTTGAGTAAACTCCGGGAATACTTACTGAACACTGAAAGTTTAAGGGAATACAACTACACTGACAAGTCAGGGGTGACTTAGAGATACTTAGAGATAAAAAAAAAATACAAGACACAAATAAATCAACTGTGCAACATATTTCAGTAACCACTCTGATTAGAATTAGGCACAGGAACTTTCAGAAACATAAAGGATGAACATTATCAGGGAAGAGTAAGCTGAATCAAAAAGGATCAGTGGGAATCAGCTAAGAAGAGAAAAGTTCAATAGCAAAAACTTCTCAAGGCAAAGAGATCTGAAAAATCATAAAAGACTGAAGAACTGTAAATAGATCATTATAGTTGGTGAAAGGTGAGGGCTTTCTATTTCAAATTAAGGAGTTCATCTTTTATTGTGTAATAACAAGATAGAAATCTTCATGAGATTTACATTTAAGAAAAACATTTCTAGCATAAATGTGGAAGGTCCATTTGGTGGGGCAACACCTGGAAAACAGTGAGGCCAGCTGGGAGATAACAGAAGGAACACACTTGAGAGATGCCAGGAGCCTAAAGCGAGGGAATAGCTCTGAAAAAGGGCATGCCGAATCTTTCCTGGGGTTCAGGTGTTTTAACCAAGTTAATAGTCATCTGCTACTTTTTGAAACTAATTATAAAGCCATCTCACTTATTCCAGGATTTTCATACTTTATGGGACTTTTTGGAAATAATGTATTATTTTCCATGTTGGGAAACTGAGTCCCAGAGAACCAAAGAGAACAGATAAGGGTCATACAACTAATTACAAAGAGATCCATTACTAAGAGCCGTTTCTCCTAATTTCTATTTCTAACAAGTTTTACTGACATTAAACATTTATCTTGAAAGAAAAAAATTAAACTATGAAGAGAAAATAATTATTTCTGATTTTAAGGTGATACTACAATTTACTGAAGCTCATTAGAAATTGCAAGTCTATCATTTTCATAATTTATTAATTGCTACTCTGTAAAACAGAATACCAATAGAAAAATGGGATGTATGAAAAACAACTATTTCATTAATTCACCTTTAAAGAGTGATGACTTTTTCAACTCATTGAACTGTCTGTGGAAATGTCAGGAGAGAAAAAGGCAACAATGTTGGGAAAATTAGAATACAACCATGCTGGGTCAAAACTGCATCATCTGGCAGCTAGCCTTAAATACTATATCCAGGGCACTTGGAGCATAATAAAAGCTGGGATTTTAGTAGCTCGGTATCGTTGAAACTTTGAATTGTAATGGTTGGCAGAGTTTTAATCAATTTAAATTACATTTACCTGCTCATCCTTTAAGCAATATGATCAAAATACTTTCTTAACAAAACAATAGAAAACTATAAAAACAGAAATTGAAGTACTCAGTAGTAATTATAAGTTTTTATATTCTTACTTAATTCTAAGCTTAAAGAAATCAATATAGGAGGATTCCATCATTTCTACAAGATATTTTTTTATTTATCCTAAACTATCATTCTTAGCACTAATTTTTAAAGCATTGATGTTAAAAAATACACATAGTGAAAATACCTAGACAAAGCCTGTACTTGAAGTTGAGTAATATGAAGGCTATCTATATTGCTTTTTAGTCAAATAATATTACAAAATACTTTTTTTCCTCCAGAGATTTTCTTTTTCAGAGAATGAAACACTGGAAAGCAAGGATACTAAAAGTTTGAGGGGAAAAATACAAACTACTTCACTTAATCACAGCAAACCCAATAATTTAAACATGAGCAGGTTTTGAAAATCAAAAGGGATGAAGTATACACCATAAGATCATTGTCTATTAGTCAGAGAAGCAACACAATTACAAGCTTTTGGTGATAATCAAGACTGAAAAGAATTTTTTGAAATATAACAACAGTTAAAATATATGGAGACAAACATATTGTCCTCGGCCTTTTTTTTTGTCTTTTGTCCAAACTACGGGGGTGTCTCAGGAATCCCTGGGGAATTAAGACTGAGCTAAATCACAGATATATACACCAAATTCTCAAAAGATTAAAAGCATTTGGATATGCAGGATTAAATTTTAGTTTAAAAGATGTGCTAAAACGTAATGGATGGTTTTAGAGAAAGCCATTCCCTCAATCTAAAAGTTACAGAGTTATTAACACATTAATTTAAAAAAACAGCTCAGCTAGACTATTTTATAAACCATACATCTATACAGAAATCTATCAGAAGAAATAGAATTGTTGAGGAACTTTGCAACTATACTTCTAAGTTCTATTATGAGATTATTAAACTGTTCTCTTAGAAATAAAACCGTAAGTGTTTCTTTTTGCTTCATAGTAATAGAACAGCAGGAAAGTTCTTACAATTTTGTTATCATACTTCTTCTATACATACAGCATTCCCTCTACAGAATAGTACCAGTGGATGTCTAGCAGTTTCAGTGCTTTACAGTCATAAATATAAATTTGTTAGGGTCACTCAGTGAAATCAAAAACATATACTTCAATCTGCACAGATGATGACTGGAGGAAATGAAAGAAAAAGAATCAGTGCTTTCCATACATGCAGATGAGAATACTTATATGATGTTTCATAATACAACCTGATGGAAGATTTAATACTAAAGGAAAAATGTTCATTTTAGTTAAGTCAAAATGTTTCTAAATTTTGATGTTGCAATTTACCTAATAAAAATGATATTTTTTACCAAACTTCAAAATACTGAAATTCATCAATGTGCCATCCTAAGTGAAGAGAAACTCCATATGAAAAATGTAATTGAACATATAACTCATATGACATCAGTTGTTTTAGCAAGTTATTCCCAAACTTACAATCTAGAGAAAACAGAAAGAATGCTTCGCTAGCACATTTTCAAAAGAACCAATAAACTATTGGCTAAATCAAGGAAAATCCTAGGTGATTTCCACTGGGATTGTATATTATTATTATGTATGATTTAATTACAAAGAAATGAGCAACTGAGTTTATAGGTATTTTTCAACCAAAGATAAAAATGAAAAACACATTACTGGTAGAGTAAGACCCAAGATAATTCTGTGTTTGAAACCAAAAGTATTCAGGACTTCGCATCTAAAGTCTGTCTTCTTGGATCCTATTTTCAAGGAATTCAATATGATGCTAAAAGACATGTCATAACTTGAATTTCAGATTTTAGTGCTTCAGAAATATGTTTATATACTTCATAATGTAATTATAGCTGCCTTAAGACAGATAACACTTTAACACAGATAAGGCAAATGGTAGCAATATATCACAAATATAATTGAAAAATGCAGTTGTCCAGAAGCACTTGTGGGGATGATATCTCTGAAAAGCTGCTCAAAGCTCCAGAGTTTGAAGTTAAATTTTTGATGTTGTCACTCTCAATCTATTGAATGGCTGACAGACAATCAAACCCGTCTGGCTGGCTGGCAGCTCATTTTGCTGGCAGGTGGCAAACAATTAGACACACCAATTTGTGCCTCCTGATGACATTAAAGCATGAAACTAAGTTGTATGCAGGGCCTAGTGATTTGTGTGAAAGCATTTCAAAAATAATACTCTTTGCCGTGGCAACTCATTTCAGACTGCCACCTCCCATTATGGCTTTGAGCAGTGAAGACGACAGACTTGAGTTACGTGCAGTGCAAGGCCGCTTCTGTTCAATCCGTCATCAGCGCCCCCTGAGACCTCAATCCCCTCCTTTCATCAGTATCACCTCATCATTTACATTTGATAGTACTTGAGCTACTGCATATATTAACTACACTGAAGACCCTTCTCCTAAAAAGAATTGGAACATGCTTTGTGCTCCACGATTTCATTTCTACTTACACAATTTCGAATAACGATTGCACTCCCACTGCATTTTGCACAAATGCTACTAGGAACAAATGGAAAGTTCTATCTTTTGTAAAGCAATATCCTTAAAAGTGTAATAAATTTTGAGTGGCTATGAACACTGGCACTCAGGTGACTGCTTTGTTAAGTTTAAATGAAAAAAAATGTTTTAACAATAATCCAAATTAGGAAAGAAATATTTTACCTAATCTTTATTTCATTGGAATCTCTTAAACAAATCACAATATTTCTCTGTATTTACTGCTTATATGTTAACAAAATTTAGATACAGAACTTTAAATGGAACATAAAACTTATGATCCCAAATTAAACTATTATAAGTTACTTATAGATAGATTTATAAATATATACAATTACAAATACTTATGTGCTTATGCTTATATACATTCATAAACACACACACACATATCTCTTAGGAATGCAACCTAAATATGAAATGGCATAGGGAATATCCAAGGAACTATGTGAATAAACCTCCAAACTATTAAAAAAAAGAAATAATTTTCTATATATTATACCTTTGCTTTTTTAGTCGTTAAAAAATGTCTGATACTTAACACATTTTAATTATATGACAAATATTTGCAAACATTTGATCTCCTTTAACTACTGTAAGTTCACAGGAAAACAAAACTGATTCTCTCTCTTTTTATCTGACATGATGACTAATGTCATTTATATTTTCACAATAGATTTTCAAAAAATATCTGTAGCACACTGCTTAAAATGTTTGTAGACAATTTTTAAATCCTATTTATGTATAAAAAACGATAATGCACCCTAACTGAAAATGCCTTTATTGCCACACCTCAACCCCTAAACTCAAAAAGTACTGGCTCTAATTTGGACAAAGCAGTTTGTCTATTTTAGAGAAAACAATATGGAATAGAAACTGCATTCTGACTGCATGTTTATTTTGACACTACAGTTTAAGAAATATCTGATTTACTTACTTGATTTTTTCCCTTTAAAACAAAAAACAATTACTTGTCAATTACCTCACATATATGTATATATCTATATACATATATGTATACATATTTATACATATGCATGTACATAATATAAACACACACATACATATAAAATGACTCTTCCAATGTACAGCAGTCACTTGATGATAGGTCATAATCAGAATCTGTGTTACCCTATTTCCAATTCAACGTGCCATTCCCCATTTCATACTGAAGCCCCCTTTTTGAAACATATTATTAAAATACCTGACTATGAGATCAATCAGGTTGGCCTATCACTTTGATAGTCTTTGTGGTAAGAATCTACAGTAATAAACATGTTTTCAAGATCTGCCTAATATTTTTAAATTAAACAGGCACTAATCTTCCTTCTCTACACAGAGCACTGTGAATAGTAAGTTCAGTACCTACCTGTCAAAGGAATGAAACTGCATAGGAAGAATAGCTTGCGCTTCTCTCTTCAATGCTGGGTCTGGGTATGGGATAGGCTCAGGGCCACATTCTGCAATTTCGACTGGGGCGGCCACAAGACTTTTCAGTATTTCCTTGACATTGATGCCTTTGGTTTGACTAATGCTAGATATGGATGGTGCAGGCTTCAACATTTCACTGGGGTTCTCGGTCAGGCTTTCCTGTGATTTTTTCACTTCGTTTGACAAAGTGGATAACAGTTCACTCATAGCATCAGGGCCTGTGCTAGTCTCTAATTCTGCCCCATTCAGGATGTTAGCCACTTGCTCCTCTCCAATTCCTGAATCGGTATGAGGAATGGAACTTTCTAGATGAATATCCTCACCAGGGGCTGGTGTTTCTTTTTCCTTTACAGTGTCCGGAAATGCAGCAGGTGTTTCTATAATGATAGAAATCAGTTTAAACAAAATGCTTTACAAATGAAAACCCAGTGTTATTAATAAAATATGCTCACGGAAAAGAAGACCTGTAAGAAACAAAAAATCTGCTAAACGGATGTGCGTAACAACACAACTGGGTTAAAACATGACACCTATACACACCTGTTATTTTGTTCAATAAGCATCAACAGAGCCCTGTTTCTTTTATAAATCATCTGGCATGTCAAAACTGTTACTTTTATAAACATGGAGGAATAGTTCCTATTATAATTTCTTATAGCAGCTTGTAAATAATTATTATATAAAACTCCCTTTTATCCTTTCATTGTCAGCTACCAATCATGCAAGATAAATTACACCCCTCTAATATTTTCCTTAAAATATGAAGCCATTTTTATATCTTTTTGGGTATTTCAATAACGAGTAATTAAATAACTAATTTAAAATTTTAAACTAAGGCATTTTAAAAAATTACATACAATACATAAAATTCTAAAGAGTTAGTTGCAAAAAGCATGTCAAATGATTAGTTCAAAAGGATAAATGCTTTAATAATAGAATAGTGAGCCTGGAGAATTTAACCTATATGTGCCTTTAAGAACAATTATTTTGGAATATTCATGATGATTCTCTATGAATAAACAAATTTCAATATGTGGAAACTGAATCACAAATATATATGTATGAAAACATATATAGTATTACCAATTAAAAAAGATAAAAAGAAAAACATCTTTAAAAATGTTAAATCCCTATCAAATCTCATTATACAAAGGCCACTATAATAAAATACTACCAAATTCTAAATGATGATCTTGAAAAATTTATCTAATCTACTATAGTGGAGGAACTTCCTGGTGGTCTAGCGGCTAAGATTCCACACTCCTAATCCTGGGGACCTGGGTACGATCTTTGGTCAGGGAACTATATAGATTCCATATGCTGCAAAAAAAAAAAAAAAAAAAAATGGATCCCAAGCGCCACAACTAAAGATCCCACATGACACAAAGACTGAAGAGCCCCGGGGCTGCAATTAACCCAGTACCATCAAATAACAGTTCCCCAGGTGGCTCTATTAAAGAATCTGCCTGCCAACACAGGAGACATGGGTTCAATCCCAGGATCAGGAAGATCCCCTGGAGGAGGAAATGGCAATCCACTCCAGTATTCTTGTCTGGAGAATCCAATGGACAGAGGAGCCAGGCAGGCTACAGTCCATGGGGTCAGAGAGTTGGACACAACTGAGCATGCACACACAGTCAAATAAATAAATATTTTTTAAAAAGTATCATGGAAAAGTAATAGTTTTTAACTTAATAAAGTCATGCTGAAGCAGAAAATAAGATACATATGTAGATTAGTTGCAGTTCCTGCATAAAATAGTTATTTAGTAAATGGCAACTATTTGTATTACTTTAACAACTAGCAGTTATTCTTTATAAAACAAGAAGGGCAAACTAATTTATCTTGATGATCTCTTTCAAATTAACATTTGTAAGTTCTATAAAACTAACCTTAGGTGTTTTGCTGCTGCTATTTGTTTAGAATTTTATTGGAACAAGAAATTAAAAATATACATCTCTTACAAGTCCATGATATACTGTTAATTTTCCTCATATTTACGGAATAGCTTTTAGCTTTGCTTGTTTGCTTAGGCAAAGGGTTTAGAATCAAAAGAAGAAAATACTACTTTGTAGTATATGATAATAGTATTAAAACACTGGATGAACAACATGAAAGACAGGTTGTTCCTAGTTGTTTTCAAGGGTAAAACTTAACCGCATAAAGTATTTTTAAGAAGTCAGAAAATTTCAGTAGTATTTTGGCAAAGAAGTAGAGAAGGGAAAAGGTAAGAGGTAAACATAACAATTTCACATTTTTAAATAAAACCTTGTGACAGAAGATTAAGACAAAGTAGAAAAACTACATTAGGATTAAGAAGGACAAGAAAGAAACAGGATGCTTCTGGAATATCTAGCTGAAGAAAAAAAAATAGGGGTATTTCAGTAACCAAAATTGGGGAAGGAAATGGCAACCCACTCCAGTGTTCTTGCCTGGAGAATCCCAGGGACGGCGGAGCCTGGTGGGCTGCCGTCTATGGGGTCGCACAGAGTCGGACACAACTGAAGCGACTTAGCAGCAGCAGCAGCATTAACCAAAAAAGCAAGCGAAAAAGAAGCAAGTTTGTTCAGGAAGATAATGAATTAAATTTTGAATGAATTGAGTCTGCAGAATCTCTGGGGCATTTATATCTGGAAGTCAAGAAAACTATAGCCACATATTTGGGGATCATTCAACCAGAGGTGGTTACTGAAACTTTGAAAACTGATGAAATTACCTAGGAATATAGAATGAGAAGGTGGTTAAGCCAGTTATTTCCACTCTTAGAAATACTATTGAATTTACTAAATTCATGTTTTATCTATAGACTATATATTCTTGGAGAGAACACAGCTACAGTAAAAAAAAAAAATCAGGAGGGAATTAAACAGCAGTAGTGACATTCCTGTACTAGTAAAACAGAGAATGTAAACACAGAAACAAAACAGAACTCTAACATCAATAAAATATCACAGTGGAACAGCTACTAGCCTGGGCTAAATTTTCTTACAGAGTTCAACTGCTACAAGGCATTCAGTCAAGGATAGCACTTAGTCTAAATTTAGCTCATTTATAGATTTGGTCTACAGGTTTGGCTTTACCCTAAGATGTCTCAGAATCTTTACTTACGATGTGTTTCACATTAACAGCTAGATAAAAATGTAAACTTTTCAACTCAGGCTGAAATATAAGCATTCTGTTAGCATATAAAATATTTAAGAACATAAAATCTTTTATTTGAGTTTATAAGGTACCATATAAAAAGATTTGTTTCTACCATCTATAGAGCATTTTGCTTTTCTGTTCAATAGACACTCTCACCAGACAATTAAATAACTCAGTAGCTTGATACATAGAACTTCAATGTAAATGTTGACTTCTTGATTATAAAACAAAAGTTTATTAAATTTGAATACTAAAATATTTTCAGATGACTCATCAAAATATTATTGCTGTCCAGTCACTCAGTCATGTCCAACTCTTTGCTACTCCATGGACTGCAGCATGCCAGGCTTCCCTGTCCATCACCAACCCCCAGAGTTTACCCAGACTCATGTCCATTTAGTCAGTAATGCCATCCAACCAACTCATCCTCTGTCGTCCCCTTCTCCTCCTGCCCCCAATCCTACCCAGCATTAGGGTCTTTTCCAATGAGTCAACTCTTCGCATGAGGTGGCCAAAGTATTGGAGTTTCAGCTTCAACATCAGTCCTTCCAATGATATTCAGGATTGATTTCTTTTAGGATGGACTAATTGCATCTCCTTGCAGTCCAAGGGACTCTCACGAGTCTTCTCCAACACCACAGGTTCAAAAGCATCAATTTTTTGGCACTCAGTTTTCTTTATAGTCCAACTCTCACAACCATACACGAGTACTGGAAAAACCATAGCCTTGACTAGATGGACCTTTGTTGGCAAAGTAATGTCTCTGCTTTGTAATATGCTAAGTTGGTCAAAGCTTTTCTTCCAAGGAGCGTCTTTCAATTTCATGGCTGCAATCACCATGTGCAGTGATTTTGGAGCCCAAGAAAAGAAAGTCTCTCACTGTTTTCACTGTTTCCCCACCTATTTGCCATGAAGAAATGGGACTGGATTCCATGATCTTAGTTTTCTGAATGTTGAATATTAAGCCAGGTTTTTCATTCTCCTCCTTCACTTCATCAAGAGGCTCTTTAGTTCCTTTTCACTTTATGCCATAAGGGTGGTGTCATCTGCATATGTGAGGTTATTGACATCCCTCCCAGCAATCTTGATTCCACCTTGTGCTTCATCCAGCCCGGCATCTGGCATGATGTACTCTGCATATAAGTTAAATAAGCAGCGTTACAATATACAGCCTTGATGTAGTCTTTTCCCATTTTGGAACCAGTCCATGGTTCCTTGTCCAGTTTTAACTGTTGCTTCTTGACCTGCATACAGATTTCTCAGGAGGCAGGTAAAATGGTCTTGCATTCTCATCTCTTTAAGAACTGTCTATAGTTTGTTGTGATCCTACAGTCAAAGGCTTTAGCATAGTCAATGAAGCAGAAGTAGGTGTTACTCTGAAATTCTCTTGCTTTTTCTATTATCCAACAGGTGCTGGGAATTTGATATCTGGTTCCAACTCTGCCTTTTCTAAATCCAGCTTGAACACTGGGAAGTCCTCAGCTCATTACTATTGAAGCCTAGCTTGGAGAATTTTGAGCATTACTTTGCCAGCATGTGAAATGAGTGCAATTGTGCAGTATTTGAATACTTTTTGGCACTGCCCTTCTTTGGGATTGGAGTGAAAATTGACCTTTTCCAGTCCTGTGGCTACTGCTGAGCTTTCTAAATTTGCTAGTATATTAAGTGCATCACTTTCACAACATCATAGTTTAGATCTGAAATAGCTCAGCTGGAATTCCATCACCTACACTAGCTTTGTTCTTAGTGATGCGTCCCAAGGCCCACTTGACTTTGCACTCCAGAATGTCTGGCTCTAGGTGAGTGATCACACCATCGTGGTTATCTGGGCCACTAAGACTTTTTTGTACAGTTATTCTGTGTATTCTTGCCACCTCTTAATATCTTTTGCTTCTGTTAGGTCCATATCATATCAAAATATTTACACAATGATAAAAATCTTAATTTTATTTTTACTGTAAATGATGAGTTATTTTTAAAAGATGCAGTAATTTTGATATTTCAGCAAGAATTCTATTCAAATACATTAAGTTTTGTAAAGCATACTTTGTGATGTTATTCATGTAGAAATGAAAATAAACACTAGTGAAAAATTTTATAATAATTGCAAACAGAAAACAGGTCAGGCATGCATGCTAAGTCACTTCAATCGTGTCTGACTCTTTGCGACCTCATGAACTGAAGCCAGCCAGGCCCTTCTGTCCATGGGATTCTGGAGTGGGGTGCATTCCCTTCTCATGGGATCTTCCTGATTCAGGGATCGAACCCATGTTTCTCTAGTCTGCTGCATTAACAGGCTGGTTCTTTATCACTAGTGCCACCCACAGGTCAGTATTCAGAAAACCTACCTTAATTTCCCATTATTCATTAACCTTTTACAGAATATTCTCTCAGAAGATAGCATAAACTTCAGCTTAAAATCAAGGTTTCCAAAATGATTCTTTCCACACTATGGTACACTGAGGATTTAATCCAAGTGATTTCAACAGAAGCCACGCATGAGCAGCACACAAAGTATAAATGATTGCACCTGTGCAAGTTGTAGTACCGACAGGAGACTTGTAATTTTTCAATAGATCTCAACAGTTTCTTAGCAATAGGCCATGTCAGTACACAAAGGAGAAACATTCCCAGCCTAAGTGATCTTAACCTTGTCAGAAACAAGCAGTTGTGTGCTAGATGCCTCCTTTTCTTACTGTTTTTCATTGATTTTCATTGAACCTAATGAGTTCATCAAATGCATTTTGGAAAAATATGGGGTTAAGTTCAGCAAATGACATATTTTCTACATGGTGACCTCATTTATCACATTCCTTCCTCCAAAAAAATTTCTTGTTTTACAGTGATTTATGAAGTGTTTCAATATTTCTTACCTATTAATTTACTCAAATTGCTATTTTCCAAACAACTTTAAAAGAAATAACATGAAACGGACATACATCTTCTTTCTAGTACAGGACTAAAAATTACATTAAGATTAATTATTTGATTTTCAAATAGTAATATTAAGTAAACTATTCACATTAGAGTAATTTAAAATGAACTAAAAATCTGTATGTGACTAACTTGGATCTTCTACTCTATTAAACTCAAATTAGGTAAACTGCTTCCACTGTGTAATTGTAAGGGATTTGATCTAGGTCATACATGAATGGTCCAGTGACTTTCCCTACTTTCTTCAATTTAAGTCTGAATTTGGCAATAAGGAGTTCATGATCTGAGCCAGTCAGCTCCAGGTCTTGTTTTTGTTGACTGTATAGAGCTGATCGATCCATCTTTGGCTGCAAAGAATATAATCAACCTGATTTTGGTATTGACCACCCAGTGATGTCCATGTGTAGAGTCTTCTCTTGTGTTGTTGGAAGAGGGTGTTTGCTATGACCAGTGTGTTCTCTTGGCAAAACTCTGTTAGCCTTTGCCCTGATTCATTTTGTACACCAAGGCCAAATTTGCCTGTCACTCCAGGTATCTCTTGACTTCCTACTTTTGCATTCCAGTCCCCTATAAGGAAAACTACATCTTTTTGGGTGTTAGTTAGTTCTAGAAGGTCTTGTAGGTCTTCATAGAACTGTTCAACTTCAGCTTCTCTCAGCAAGACTGGTAGGGGCATAAACTTGGACTACTGTGATACTGAATGGTTTGCCTTGGAAACAAACAGAGACCATTCTGTTGTTTTTGAGCTTGCACCCAAGACCTGCATGTCAGACTCTTTTGTTGACTGTGAGGGCTACTCCATTTCTTCTAAGGGATTCTTGCCCATAGTAGTAGATAAAATGGTCGCCTGAGTTAAATTCGCCCATTCCAGTCTATTTTAGTTCACTGATTCCTAATGTTGATGGTCACTCTTGCCATCTCCTGTTTGACGACTTCCAATTTGCCTTGGTTCATGGACCTAACATTCCAGGTTCCTATGCGATATTGCTCTTTACAGCATCGGACTTTACTTCCATCACCAGTCACATCCACAACTGGGCGTTGTTTTTGCTTTGGCTGTGTCTCTTCATTCTTTCTGGAGTTCTTTCTCTACTCTTATACAGTAGCTTATTGGGCACCTACCGACCTGGGGAGCTCATCTTTCAGTTTCATATCTTTTTGCCATTTCATATAGTTCATGGGGTTCTCAAGGCAAGAATACTAAAGTGGTTTGTCATTCCCTTCTTCAGTGGACCACGTTTTGTCAGAACTCTCCTCTATGATGCATCTATCTTGGGTGGTCCTACATGGCATGGCTCAGTTTCATAGAGGTAGACAAGGCTGTGGTCCATGTGATCAATTTGATTAGTTTTCTGTGATTGTGGTTTTCATCTGTCTGTCCTCTGAGGGATAAGGATAAGAGGCTTAAGGAAGTTTCCTGATTGGGGAGACTGACAGTAGGGGAAACTGGGTCTTGTTCTGATGGGTGGGGCCATGCTCAGTAAATCTTTAATCCAATTTTCTGTTGATGGGCGGGGCTGTGTTCCACCCCTGTTGTCTCACCTGAGACCTAACTATGGTGGAGGTAATGAAGATAATGGCAACCTCCTTCAAAAGGTCCCATGCACACACTGCCGTACTCAGTGCCCCCAACCCTGAAGCAGGCCACCACTGACCCACGCTTCCACCAGAGCCTCCTGGATACTCACAGGCAAGTCTGGGTCAGTCTCTTGTGGGGTCACTGGTCCTAAAAGAAATCCCTTACAATTATACAGTAGAAGTGACAAATAGATTCAAGGGATTAGATCTGATAGAGTGCCTGAAGAACTATGGATGGAAGTTCATGACATTGTACAGGAGGATGGTGATCAAGACCATCCCCAAGGGAAAAAAAAAATGCAAAAAGGCAAAATGGTTGTCTGAGGAGGCCTTACAAACAGCTGAGAAAATAAGAGACTAAAGGCAAAGGGACAAAGGAAAGATATACCCATCTGAATGCAAAGCTCCAAAGAATAGCAAGGAGAGGTAAGAAAGCCTTCCTCAGTGATCAATGCAAAGAAATAGAGAAAATCAATGGAATGGGAAAGACTAGAGATATCTTCAAGAAAATCAGAGCCACCAAGGGAACATTTCATGCAAAGATGGACACAATAAAGGACAGAAACAGTATAGACCTAACAGAAGCGGAAGATATTAAGAAGAGGTGGCAAGAATACACAGAAGAACTATACAAAAAGGATCTTCATGATCCAATAACCACGATGGTGTGATCACTCACCTAGAGACAGACATCCTGGAATGCAAAACCAAGTGGGCCTTAGGAAACGTAACTACAAACAACAGTAGCACAGGTGATGGAACTCCAATTGAGCTGTCAAATCCTTAAAGATGATGCTGTGAAAGTGCTGCAATCAACATGCCAGCAAATTTGGAAAACTAAGCAGGGGCCACAGAACTGGAAAAGGTCAGTTTTTATTTCAATTCAAAGAAAGGCAATGGCAAAGAATGTTCAAACTACCGAACAATTGCACTAAGCTCACACACTAGCAAAGTAATACTTAAAATTCTCCAAGCTAGGCTCCAACAATATATGAACTATGAACTTTCAGATGTTCAAGCTGGATTTAGAAAAGGCAGAGGAACCTGAGATCAAATTGCCAGCATCTGTTGGATCATTGAAAAGCAAGCGAGTTCCAGAAAAACATCTACTTCTGATGGATTGACTACGCCAAAGCCTTTGACTGTGTGGATCACAACAAACTATGGAAAATTTTTCCAGAGATGGGAATACTCAACCACCTGACCTGCCTCCTAAGAAATCTGTATACAGGTCAAGAAGCAACAGTCAGAACTGGACATGGAACAAGAGACTGGTTCCAAATTGGGAAAGCAATATGTCAGTGCTGTACATTGTCACCCTGCTCATTTAACTTACATGCAGAGTATATCATGGGAAATTCTGGCCTGAATAAGGACAAGCTGGAATCAAGATTGCCGGAGAAATATCAATAACCTCAGATACGCAGATGACACCACCCTTATGGCAAAAAGCGAAGAAGAACTAAAGAGCCTCTTGATGAAAGTGAAAGAGAGTGAGAAAAGTAGGCTTAAAATTCAACATTCTGAAAACTATTATCATGACATCTGGTCCCATCAATTCTTGGAAAATAGATGGGAAACATGGAAACAGTAAGAGACTTTTTTTTTTGGTGGGGCTCCAAAATCACTGCAGATGGTGACTGCAGCCATGAAACTAAAAGACGCTTGTTCCTTGGAAGAAAAGCCAAGACAAATCTGAATAGCATATTAAAAAGCAGAGACATCACTCTGTCAACAAAGGTCTGACTAGTCAAAGCTATGGTTTTTCCAGTAGTCATGTATGGATGTGAGAGTTGGACTATAAAGAAGGCTGAGTTCCAAAGAACTGATGCTTTTGAACTGTGGTGTTGGAGAAGACTCTTGAGAGTCCCTTGGACTGCAAGGAGATCAAACCAGTCCATCCTAAAGGAAATCATTCCTGAATATTCATTGGAAGGACTGATGTTGAAGCCGAAACTGCAATACTTTGGCCACCTGATGCAAAGAACTGACCCACTGGAAAAGCTGACCCACTGGGAAAGACTGAAAGCAGAAGGGGACGGCAGAGGATAAGATGGTTGGATGGCATCACCGACTGAATGGACATGAGTTTGAGTAAGCTCTAGGAGTTGGTTATGGACAGGGAAGCCTGGTGTAGCACATTTCATGGGGTCGCAAAGAGTGGGACACAACTGAGTTGAACTGAACTGAGGTAAACTGCATAAAAATTAACCAGAATTCCAAAGAAAAAAGAAAATACAGAGCCCAACCACTCTACCAATTATCCTCTCTTTTGCTCTTCAGTTTCCCTAGCTTTGGCCCCTTTATATGCAGATCAGTATCTCCCAAACAGCCAGGTGTTATCTTTGAGAATACCACATACCCTAATATGCCACATCCAATCTATTCCCATATCCTGTCAAATTTTACTTCCAAAATATGTCTCTAATTTACCTTCCTGTTTAATCTCTACTGCCACCACCCTTAATTCTAAGCCATATCATTTCTTATCTAGAAAGCAACAGCCTCCAATTGGTTTTGCCAGTTTCCCTCCATGCACCTCTAATCTATTCCCTCACTATCCTCAGAATACTTTGTAAAATTGTATACTTGTAGCAGGCAGAACAATGCTCCCTCTCTTCCAACGATATACACATCCTACTCTCCACAACCTGTGAATGTTACTTTACAGTCAATGTAAGGGCTTCAAAGAGACCATCCTGGATTACCCAGGTGGACTCAATCGAACCCCAAAGCAGAAAGTCTTTCCTAGTTGTGCTCAGAGGAAGATGTGACTCCAGAACAGTCTGAAAGATGCCTTGTTCTTGGTTTCAAAGATGGAGGGAGAAGGAAGAAGGCCATAAACCGAAATATATGAGTAGCCTCGGGAAGCTGGAAAAGACGAAGAAAAAGGATCTCCTTGAGAGCCTCCAGAAAGGAATGTAGTCTTGAGGACGTCGTGATTTCAGTCCAGTTAGAAGTCCATGTTAGACTTCTGATCTACATTACTGTAAAATAATAAATTTGTGTTGTTTCAGGTCAGTAAGTCTGTGGTAACTTGTTATGGCAGCAATAGAACACGAATGCAACACTCCTCTGCTTAGTTTAAAAACCAGATTCTTAGTGTAGTTTGCAAGCCCTACATGTTTTAGTTCCTGCCTATATAACTAAATTCATGGAATGCTTCTCTTTCCCTTCATTCTTATGTTCCATTCACATATGTTCCCAAAATATGCCAAGGAATTTCTAAAAAAACACAGCCACATATTCATCCTTCGTTTCAATGCTTAATATTGCTTCTATGAGGTTTTTCTCAGACCTTAAATTCAGCCAGTTCAGTTGCTCAGTCGTGTTCGACTATTTCTGACCCTATGGACTGCAGTATGCCAGGCTTCCCCGTCGATCACCAACTCCCAGACCCTTCTCAAACTCATGTCTATCAAGTCAGTGATGCCATCCAACCATCTCATCCTCTGTCATCCTCTTCTCCTCCTGCCTTCAATCTTTCCCAGCATCAGGTCTTTTCCAGTGAATCAGTTCTTCACATCAGGTGGCCAAAAGATTGGAGCTTCAGCTTCGGAATCAGTCCTTCCAATGAGTATTCAGGACTGATTTCCTTTAGGATGGACTGGTTGGGTCTCCTTTCAGTCCAAGGGACTCTCAAGAGTCTTCTCCAACACCACAGTTCAAAAGCATCAATTCTTGAGCACTCAGCTTTCTTTATGGTCCAATTCTCACATCCATATATGACTACTGGAAAAACCATAGCTTTGACTAGACGGACCCTTGTTGGCAAAGTAATATCTCTGCTTTTTAGTATGCTGTCGAGGTTGGTCATAGCTTTTCTTCCAAGGAGCAAGCATCTTTTAATTCCATGGCTGCAGTCACCATCTGCAGTGATTTTGGAATCAAAATACAGGCAGCCTCTAAAAGCTAGGAAAGAGAAGGAAATAGATTCTCCCCTAAAGCATTCCAGAGAAATACCATCCTGAAAACACCTTGGTTTTAGTTCAGTAAGACCCAGTTATTAAGAGGTTATTAATGTTTCTCCTGGCAATCTTGATTCCAGCTTGTGCTTCATCCAGCCCAGCATGTCTTATGATGTACTCTACATATAACTGCCTTGATGTACTCTTATCCCTATTTGGAACCAGTCTGTTGTTCCATGTCCAGTTCTAACTGTTGCTCCATGACCTGCATACAGATTTCTCAGGAGGCAGGTAAGATGGCTTGGTATTCCCTTCTCCTGAAGAATTTTCCAGTTTGTTGTAATGCACACAAAGGCTAAAATCAAAGGCTTTAGCATAGTCCATGAAGCAGAAGTAGATGTTTCTCTGGAACTCTCTTGCTTTTCCTATGATCCAGTGGATGTTGGGAATTTGACCTCTGGTTCCTCTGTCATTTCTAAATCCAGCTTGAACATCTGGAAGATCTCGGTTCATGTACTGTTGAAGCATGGCTTGGAGAATTTTGAGCATTACTTTGCTAGCGTGTGAGATGAGTGCAGATGTGCAATAGTTTGAACATTCTTTGGCATTTCCCTTCTTTGGGACTGGAATGAAAACTGACTTTTTCCAGTCCTGTGGCTACTGCTAAGTTTTCCAAATTTGCTGGCATGTTGAGTGTAGCACTTTCACAGCATCATCTTTTAGATTTGAAATAGCTCAGCTGGAATTCCATCACCTCCGTTAGCTTTGTTTATAGTGATGCTTCCTAAGGCCCACTTGACTTTGCACTCCAGGATATCTGGCTCTAGGTGAGTGATCACGCCATCATGGTTATATGGGCCATTAAGACTTTTTTGGTATAGTTCTTCTGTGTATTCTTGCCACCTCTTCTTATTATCTTCTGCTTCTGTTAGGTCCATACTGCTTCTGTCCTTTATTGTGCACATTTTTACATGAAATGTTCCCTTGGTATCTCTAATTTTCTTGAAGAGATCTTTAGTCGTTCCCATTCTATTGTTTTCCTCTATTTCTAAATTAAATTAGGTTTCTTCTTTTGTAAGGTCTCATGAAAGCATTAGTCACACTAGTTGTGTCTGACTTTTTGTGGCCCCACGGACTGTAGAGGTTCAGGCTCCTATATCCATGGAATTCCTCAGGCAAGAATACTGGAGTGGGTAGCCATTACCTTCTCAAGGGGATCTTCCCAACCCAGGGATTGAACCCAGGTCTCCTGCATTGCCGGCAGATTTTTTAACATCTGATGTACCAAGGCTCATAATACTGTGCAATTTTATTTTTCAGAATACAACATAGCTTGCAATTATATTATTTAATTTTGTGGTTTCTAAAAGTCTATTTCTCTCACTAGTTGGTACCTTCATAAAATAAAAACTTAGTGCCCACTATCATGTATCTCCAATACCTAGTATGTAACAGGAAACAATTTATTTATTCAGCAAATATATACTGACTGAATCTTAAGGTAAACTGAAAGAAAGAGTAAATTAGCAGACGAAAGAAAAACAGAGGTGGCAGGCTTTTGTTGGATTCCTTTACTAATACCAAAAACAGAAATTTATTTTAAAGAGTTGAAGTTTTAGAAAAATATTTGCTAGGGATAACTGAAAATTAAAGCATTTTCACCTCTAAATAATATAAAATATATAGTACATCTGATATCAACATGTAATTAGAATGCAAATGTAACTATTTAAAAATAAGAATTTTATTTTTAGGTATTCAATAAATAAAAACTGTGTGGTAAAAATATTTGTATATAAACTGTTGGCATATCCTTCGTTGTTGCCCTTGTATACAACTCTAAGAGTAAAATTAGTAGGTTAAGGATTATGAATATTTTTATGCTACGTAAAATGCACATATTTACATTCTCACCTTTCAAAATTTTACCCAATTTGAAAATTATGGTGCAGTTTTGCTTCAACATAAATGTATTCATTATTAGTAGACTTTTTACTCTTTTTGAATCTTTTATTTTATATAGGAGTATAGCTGATTAACAATGCTGTAATGATTATTAGTAGATTTACATAAATCGTCCTTATTTGTAATTACATTGCCTTTCTCTTGTTAACTGTTCCTCTTTTTTTATATTTTTCCATCACTATGATACATTCTTTTAATTGATCTGCAAGAGCTCTTTATTTACTAAGGCTCTTATTAACTTTTATCAATAAATATAAATTTTTTTCTGTTTGCATTTTTTCTTTTGTTAATATTTTCAGAGATGCAGATAGATAAAACTTTTTAGTTATATTTTTTTACAACTTCATATTTTGATGTTATGATTTAAAACACGTTTTCTTATTTAAAATATTAATTTTAATTTTCTTGAATAATGTTCAGTTTCCTTTTTAGCTTTAAACTTTAATACATGTGGAATTTATTTAGCATGATATATAAAATAAGGATATAAATTTTTTTTTTTTCAATTGGCTACCTAATTTGCTAATCCTACCATTTGCCAAATACTTCTCCTTAAATTTTATTAGAAAAGTTACATTTATCATATATGAGATACTCATACAAATTCCAGTCTGTTTGTCGACTGTTTATGCCATACGTCTATTCTTATACAAGTAGCACAATGCCCTAACTATTAAAAAGAATTATAAAACAATTCTTTCCCCTGACAATAAGTTGTTAGAGGAAAACTATACAACGTATTTATGTTTAAGTTCACAACGTATTTATGTTTGAGTTCACTTAAATATTAATGTTGTTTTAAACTTAATGTGAAATAATTAACATAAAACTTCTATCGCAACTAGGACATGCCATCAATAAAAATTTATTTTGTTTTTAGTGTTTATTAAGTACATTTATGTCTACCATCAGTATTCAACTTAAAAAAAAAACTGTTTAGCATTCTCACTGGCTTACTCATTTAATATAAATATTTACTGTATTAACTTACAAGTGTCATGCTGGGATTAGGATTACCTTCTTCAAGCACACATTCTAATAGACAATTAAACAAATAAATAAATGTATAAATTCAAGAAGGGAAATAAAGAGTATGCTATGATAAAAAATAAGGTTATTGTGGGGTGGAAGCTACTTTGTTATGGTAGCAGGGAAAGCTTCTGTGAGGAAGTGATGACCTTTACCCAGACACCTGAAAAATGAGTACTCTCCAGTCATATGAAATACAAGGAAGAGAACCAAAACTTAGGAACAACAAACGAAGATCACGAGGCAGGAAAGTGCTTGGCATAATTAAAGAACTAAAAGTTAGTTTGATTGTGGCATAGTGAACAAATGCAAGAACTACATGAGATAAAATTAGGAAGGTTGTGATATTTTACTCTAAACGTCGTGAGAAATGTTTTATGTTAAAATGAGACATCACCTCATTTATATTTTAAAATGAACTTCAACAAAACTATAAAAAAAAAAGAACAAAGATTAACAAGACAAGAGGTGAGAAAACCACTTAAGAGATGATTGTAGTTATCCAGCAAAGTTAGAACCAGAGTACTCTGGCCACAATTCAGACATTTTAACTTTGTTCACAAAACTATAGGAATTTCTTAGAAATTTTTTGACAGAAAAATCATTATATTGGTTCTATTAGAAAGTATTTATTATATGAATATATTATATTAAATATAAATTATATTTCATTACATTATTTATTTTATATAATAGTGTTACTTAAAATTTGTCATCAGTAACAGACTAGAGACAAGTCCAATGAAGAAACTATACAATACTCAAAGAAGGGTTATGGCTTTGAACTGAAGAACTATCAAAGATAAAGAAGAGAGAGGCCAAAGAGCTAGTTCAGAATTTTCTAAAAGGCTTAATCATGAGGAGAGAAAAGGAAATGAAATGTGAAGAAGCGGAAGAATAGTCCAGATCAGTCTTCTCAAAACAGAAAATAAAGCACAATAGCTTGTATTATTTGACTCCATAGACATAAATTTAAATTTCCATAAATATAATCAGAATGAAGGTAACACTGGGAAAAAAATACAGAAATTATCCATATTGTTCACTGAGAGTGTGTGCATAGGTGATCAATCCAGACAAATGTCATTATACTTGTAACTTTTTCAATACACATAAAAATAAACAAAAAGTTTTAAGCAAAGAGTGATTCCCCCAAAGAAATGTCTGTATAAACACTGTGAACAAATATTGGGAATATAAGTACTTAGAGTTTATAGTGTGATCAACTTTTGCTTGTGAACTCATCTAAGTAGAAATGGCAATATTAGTTCTCATGGGAATAACATATAGCTTGTCTATTTTTGTTGTTTTAATAACATGCAGAATGGAGAAAGCTATTTTACAGAGGTATGTTGATAGAATGAGAATTCCGAGAGCTCAGAACATGTATCTATTTTACAACTTTTATCCAAAATGAAGCTAGAAATACTGTATCTTCAAAATATAACCTCAATGTTCATCAACACTCAATTCTAATAATTTATATCATAGTTATAATCAAGCATAAATATATTTCAATGAAAGATTCCATTTTCATAAATTTCTTAATTATGAATCTTCTTTTAATGAAAAATACAAGACATTCTATCAAATACATAAAATGATAGGAAATAACTTTTCAAGATGAGCAAAATTAAGATCACTCTTAAAGACTGAGATACTTTACTGGTAATAACTATCAAATATAAAATAATATTATTAAAATAATTATTACTAAATTATGGAAAATTTTGTAGAAACTGCATACTACCAAGATTGTAACTTTTATTTTTGTCATTTAATCTATTCTGACACTAAAAATACACGCTTATTCTCTCCTGCTTGAAAGTACTGAGTTCATTTAACAATATATGTCTGACAAAGAAGCCAGTCCTATTACATATTTACACCTGGAATGAGACTGTTTTCTTCTCTTGCAAAAATACTATGAATTGACTTTGCATTTCCAACATCATCAATAGAACTTTTCTTCTTAATAACCATTGCATGACAGCATGCAGTAATAGTCATTTATGATCACCTTCCATATTATAACATAATAAAGAGAAGAGGAAATTCACCATGTCAGCCTTAAAGTAATTCAAAATTTTAAAATATCCCTAAGACCTCTGTGCAGTTCAGCTAAAGCTGTTTCAATAGCAAACCTTTCTAGATAAAGAAAGCAGTGCATAGATATTCTGATGCAGGTTTCTGAATCTGGTTAATTACTCCAGAGTATATTCCAGTCACTGCAGTTAACCTTTTAGAACAGACTTCTACACAAAACAAACTCCAGACAACACTCCAATCTAATCTAGTCTAATCCTTCTTAGTTTATACAACTCTGAGTTAGATACTTTTTGTAAGCACTAAAAGCTGAAAAGAATTTTTTTCCTTTATATTATCATTATGTTCAAATTTGCAGGTTTATAAAAAAAAATCTGTGCATTCAAATTATAATAAACACTTTGATATTTTATTTGTTCTAGGAGTTTGTCTTCCATATCATTAGCTGATGGAAGAAGACACTGAATGGTGTACATCTGGAGCTCAGATATCTTCTCTAAAATTACTCCAGTTATTGGCAGAATTCAGTTTGTTGATATTTGTAGGCTTAAGTCCCCTACTTTGCTGCTGACTGTTAGCCAGGAGGTACTCTCAGCTTCTACAAGGTAATCTCAGGACTTTGCTGCATGGTCACTTCCATCTCAGCAACAAAGAACTTCCTTATGTCATTTCTCTTTCACACCGAGGTGCTCTCACATCCTGTTCTAAACAAGCCAGAGAAAACTCCACCTTTACAGGGCTCGTGTGATTAGGTTACTTGAGCCATCTGTATAGTTACCTTTTCTTAAAAGCAACTGTGCTAACATACACTACATAACCTAGTCACAAGAATAAAATCCATCATATTCACTGTCCCAGGAATTATGCAGTGTGTACACAGGAAAATCCTGAGTTGGCGGATGGGGGCAGAGTTTGGCTCACCTTTGTTCTTCACACACTAATCTCATGTTAATCTTAACCAGAGACATCATTCTGGCTGTTTTATTTTTCATCTCTGAAACTTTCAATTAGTTCTTTAAAAACGCTTCCATTTTTCTCTGTATTATGTTAATTTTTTCCTTTAGATTGAAAAACATCTTGGACATACTTACAATAGCTGTTTGAATGCCCTGGTCTGACAACTCTGCTATATGTATGTATCCCTTCTGAATCCTCTTCTGTTGATTGATTTTTTTTGTTTCCAGCTTATGCGTCACAGTTTTTTTCTTTGCGCACTTAACAATTTTTATTGAATGCTTAACATTGAATAATTGCATTGCTTGAAAAATTTTTTGTATTCGTTTGAAAAGAGTTGGAATTTTGTTCTGACAGAAAGTTAAATAATTATAGATCACTGTGATGTTTTCGAAGCTTGTTTAAAACTTTTTATAACTTGTCATTCTACAGTAGTCTTCATTTTAGAGCTAATTCGGTCCCACTAACAAGGTGGGACTTTCTGTGATCTCTTCTGCACGCCACCATCGTGCATCTTATTATCCATATAATTAGGCAGCCTTAATTTGAAGATGATACTTAAAGAAATACAGTGGAACACAAATGTAAAAACTATATTTTGCTCTCAATAGCCAGGTACAAATACAATGTATCATATCTCCATGAAACCTGAGCCGGATGCTGAGGTGTTTATAAACAACTACATTATGGATGGTTATTGTATAACAATTGATGAAATTTAAGAATACCCCAACAGGTCAGGAGATGAGGTCAATATTACCTTTGTAAAATGAGTGGGCAAAGCTCTGCTCAGGAATTAACTTGGCAAGGAATCCATGGTTCAGACTTGGATGAGGGATAGATGGTATGACCACAACTGTGGAGAAAATCATGGAATCAAATTTGAGCCAGCATGTAACAACCTGCAACATGGTCCATTGAAGATCCAAGACAATTCTATATCACTGCAACATGCAAACAGTACTAGCAATAAAGACTGTGTCTCTGGAGGAAGGAAAGAAGTTATGTATTAACAGAAAGGAAATAACATACTTGTTAAGTAGAGTCATTTTAGCAACAAACACAGAGACATACAAACACACAAGAAAATCAGAACTGTAAGGTTCACTAAAATATTGCTTGCTTTATACATACATTACTGAATGCATTAAAAATGAAGAGACATTGATTAACATATAGAGTCTATGTGTTTTAAATGGTCAAAAGACAGAAACTGGAATGTTAGGATAACATTTAATTTGTAGAGTAAAAAGTTAAAAGTAAGATTATACTATAAAGAAATACCACATTTATGTACTCAAAATAAATACAGCATGCAACAAAAAAGAATTACAGTTAAACATAATCTGTATTTCCACACAGAAACAAAAAGTAAATGAGATATGATATGATTATGGAAAACAAAATGCAGAGATTTGACCACTAATTTCTACTCACTTTTTAAAATATTCAATTAATGTATATATCATATGCATTTATTTAGGAAGGATAATTTCTATTACAAACTAATCCAGTGGTACATGAAATAATCACTGGGCTGCTAAGGCAACACTGCAAACAATAGAGAAACAACCTTGATGTAAACACCTGGCAGGAAATGCAATAGACAAAAGGCATCCCGTGATATTAAAATGTTAGTTGCTAAAAAAAGTATTTATCATTTCCAAGCAGAGTAAACAAAGCTGATAATACAGAACTCCTACAACATAAGCATCTTCTATAGATGAGAAAGACAACGTGACCCAAAATGGTTCAGTGCCGTCTAGAAAGTTTTGACTTTAGTTGATGTAACTTTGGTATAAAATTCAGAATGTATGTTTATTATAAATCTGTGACTGAATATTCAGATACTGAAATAATGATACATACTGAAAGAAAGAAAGGCAGACGGAAAGAAAGAGAGATGCTACTGAACTTGGCTACAAAGATTTATAGTTTGGCTTACTGTTGGTTTTGAACTACTCTATAAGGACCTCCTACTTTCATATGTTTAGAAAGGTTAAAAATAATACATTTAAAATATATGAGTTATTTGTATATTAAGTAGTAGTATAAATGTTTTATGTTAATAAACAGAAAAACTAAACCCAAAACTCTGATAAAATAAGAATATAGGAAATATCATTCTACATTTTTGTTAATTAAACAACATTAAATTGGCATTTATATACTGCCTACATATAAATACTTGAGATGATTATGAATAGAACCAGTTTAAATCTAGATGTAAAAATTAAATAAAAAGGAGATAAATGATGATGAAAATTCAAATAATTAGACAAATATTAAGTACCTGTACTTGTTGGTGAATTTATTTCTTGTCTGATGTTTCTACCTGGTTGGCTTCCAGTTCTTGCAGTCTCTCGCTGGGGTTCTAAAATGTCACGATACTTGGAAACCATCAGAACCGAAATGAAGTAAACAACAGCTAGAGCTAAGAACTGTGCCTGCTTGCTATCATCCTGTATAAAATGAAAAGGTAGTTTTGACACTCAAAAAAATTTTAAGTATAAGTTCTCAGAGTATAAGACACTATTCCTGTTTTATTTTCTTTATGGAGGAAAACATGTGACATTTAGCTTTTGCTAAAACTTGGTAAGCATATACTGTTAGTATTATCTAAGTATATACATATATATTAAAAAAAAAAAGCTCCAGAAACATATCATCTAATTTATAGGTTGAAATGTAATTTTAAAAAATGAGAATGTAAAATTTAGCTAAATACACCACCAAATTTATTATTTGTCCTCTTCACTAGTACCTATTACTTCTACAACATCAGAGAATGCATATTTATAAGCACAAACTTGAAAAGAATAGGTTAATGTATGGCTAAAAAAGTCAGAAGCTTCAAATATTATAACTGAAAATAATAACAGAATAAAGTTACTACTGGAATACAGATACAATTCTAACATATCACTACCTGAGCAGGAAATATGAGTAAAATAAGGGAGATATAAAAATCAGGGAGCATAAAGCATGAATTTTATATAAGTTCAATATGGCAGTTTAAGGGGAAAACATGTACACCTATGGTGGATTCAAGTCAATGTATGGCAAAACAAATACAATATTTTAAAGTTAAAAAATAGATAAATAAACTAATTTAAAAAAAAAAAGAAAAAGGTAATGCAATATTTGACACATGCACAGATAAAAATAAATAACAGTCCCACTATTCTGCACTGGAAAAATGACCTCATTTTGGGAGCCAATATTTGAGGCTCCAAATTTCAAAAGCTCAATGACAAAATGAAGTTATTCCAGAGGAGAGCAGTGAAGTGGTAAAAGATCTGAAAAAGATTGACCACGTTAGGATAAAGAGATAATATTTCTTTCTTTCTTTGAAGCAGAACTGCATATAACCTTGACAGCTCTATCAAAAGAGCCTAGGTAATTATCTTATAGGGAAAAAATGTTAAACGACCTCTAAAACTATTTTCAGATTAGACTATATTTAAGGAATCATAAATAGATGGTTATTAAGCCTTTTTTCTAAGTTAGGTAAAAGTGATACTTCAAACCAAAACCACAAGTAATTACCACGGCCTACAGATAAAACAGAAATAAGGAAAAGAAACATGCATTCAAGTCTATTAACTCCATAAACAGTCACTTTACATTTATTACTTCATTTAAGTATTACGCAAACAAGACTCAAAATTTATGTGCATTTGTCAGATAAAAAAAAAGCAAACAAGAAATATTTACAGATGATTTAATACTCTGAAATAGAATTCGTACAGGTAATGGAAAAAATGACTAAAATAGATTACATTTGTTCTGACATACTGTGAATTTAGTGTTGCATACTCTGTGGGTAACAGACAGCTTTTAAATACATTACTTTTCCTTAAATACCTAAATTTTAAAATCTCATATATTTCTGAACTTAAGGCAAGCTAAAGTGACTTGAACAATTTGAAGGTCAAGTAGAAATCTTATAATATCTACAACTGACTTTAAAATATAACAATTAAAAATACTTCCAAATTTTGGAGATTATTTAAAACAAAGTGTTTTTTGGAGTTTATGAAATATGGTGGTAAAAGGGAGAGAATGCTTTGGAAAGGCCTAATTTGAGATTCTGACTCTACCTCATACTAGCTGTGTGATCTTAATGTTTCTCAGTTGTAGCTTTCTCTTAACCTTTTACTGAAAGCCGAGGGTAATATATATGTGTCTGATACACAGTGTAAATCGAATGAACACAAGTTATGTTACCTCAATGGTGTTTGGAAGGTACACTTGAACACTAATTCCCTACCTTCAGGAAGAAAGCTAATAAGAACCACTGTAGGGTTATCCAATATACAATAGTTACAAAACATCTATAGATATTAGAAAAAGTATCATAATCCACCATAATAACCTGATACAGAACTTACTAACAATTTAAATGCAATGTCACACAACATAAATCCCTTTTATGTTAGGTCTGAGTGAGTCTCTTGGAGATGAAAACATGACCCGTGTTTAAATCATCTATCATTTAAAAAAAATTCTTCCACATTTTTTTTTCAGGATAAATAATTTCCATTTCTGAATGGTTAAACTGTTAGTAAGTATTTTTTCTAAGTCCAGATTATGCAGATCCTTACATCAAGATTTTTATACTATTAATGAGTTTTACCTCCCATTTAAAAAACATTAATTTTACTAATTATGAAAGCAATACAGGTTTATTATAAAAAAACTGAAAATTTAAAAAAGTACACAATAAAAAGTGTTTACCTAGAGATAATAACTGGCAGTATTTGGGTACCTTTTTTTAAATAAAGGTGAACATGTGCATGTACGTATACTTGACACACAAAAATGCCGTATTTGTGTAGCCTAAGTACTTTTGTATAGTGCTTCTTTCTCTTACAATATATCATGAGTGTTTTACATGTCACAAAGTTTCCCTCAAAAATATGATCTTAATGGCTACATAACTTCTTGCTAAATGAATATACTGTGATTTATTACACTCTACGTTGGATATTTATGATGTTGCCAATTTTCCTGAGGACAGCTCTGATAAGCACATGATGAGTAGAACCAATGGGTCATAGGCATCAAATTTATAAGAGTTTTAACACAATGTAAAAAGCTACTTAAAAAGTTTATCCAATTTCTACTCCTACCAGTGGTAAATGATAGAGCACTTTCAGTATACCTTTGTAAGACAGATACTATTATTTTAAATTTTAAATTTTTGGTAAAAACATCTTACTCTTGTTTTAATTTGCATTTCTTTGACTATTAGTTATACTGACTTTTAAATCATGTTTATTACCTTATTTTCGTATTTTGTATCTACTGCCTATTTTTCTGTTGGTATGGTTGCAATTTTCTTAGTGATTTATAAGAACTGATATACATGAAAAAGAATGAGAATTTTTCTGTTATATATTTCTACCATGCAGTATGTATTAAATGTTTTAACCACTTTCTCAAGTACAAAGTACTCTATCCAAGTTATTATTAAATGCAAATTTAAAATATAAATGTCTTTCTATGTTTCATAAATCATCAATTAAAAAAAGAAAAACAGAATCCAAAATTGCTGATAAATAGCAACTATAGTAAGAAGTACTACCAACACTGAGTCTGCTGTGAAATGCTATGGATGCTTCTACACAATTTGTGGAAATGCAATCTTATTTTTACTTACTTTGAATAAGTGATCATATAATTGGAGGGATCTATGAAATTGTATCCTTAAACTGTATTTTCAATAAGCTTTATTAAGCAACCTTTCTAACTAAAATTTCCATTGGTATCTCTATTTCTAAATGTAGATTCTTCCCTCAAAAGTAACCGCCCCCAAAAGTAATTCCCAAGAACATCTTTATGAATTAATCTCTTTTACCAATAATACAAGGAACATTGATAATAACAAAATATTCAGTACCTAGAGATGGAGCAAGGAATATTAGAAGACAGGAATTGTTATTCAAGATAAAATCAGTTATAATCTTCGAAGTTATCTCCATTCTTAGTATACATACAAATTAACTATAATCTTCACATCATTAAAAAATAACATGAATAAGCTTTCAGAGAAAGCTAAGCTCAATCATTTTACAAACAGAAGCACATTATAAACCTACAATCCCTGACACTAGGACAATGAGTTTTAAAATGCAAGTTTCTTATGAAATTTAAATTGTTTTATACAAATTACAGTGAAAAGTTTTCTTTTTTTTCTGGGAAATCAAGCAGGCATAACTCACCACATCACGAAAGACAACTGCACGAAGGCGATTGATATCAACATCCTGAAGAAGCCTATCAGGATCCTTAATTGGAGAAAGGTTACCTGGAACATTCTCTAGTGGAGTCTTAAAAAAGAGAGAGAGAATTGTGAAAAAATAGTATAATAGAGAAATTTATATTAATTTCTATTAATAATATCTTCAATTTTGTCATTAAACTGGCCACATGCTTTACCTTCTCTTATCACTGAACAATATTTATTGACAATAATGTTATTAGTGGGCACTTCTGTTCTCTTCTACTTTTACCATGGTTTCACTCACTAGTGTTCTTGCTCTTCATTGGCATAGCTACCTCTATAGATAAAGAAAGGCTGGAGGTATGTGGCAGAAAAAAGACTAAACTTTTACTCTGGGCTTAAATCTCTCCTGTGTGACCTCAAGCTTGTGACTAACTTTTTCTAAGCATTACATTCCCTAACTCTAGTTAACAAGCCTCTTTAAGTCATCAGGTTCATTTATCCATCATGTTTTCATAATATATGACATTATTATGCTACATTATTATATGAGATTTCATCTGTGAAAGCATTCCATGATCCATGAAAAGTCAGAAAAGGTAAGCAAAAAATGTTTTAGTCATGGCCTTAATATTAAAGCTGAAAGACATTAAAGATCATTACCACTAAAATCCTTTTTATATCTGAAGACACAAAAATCCACAAATTTTAGGTAACATGTCACAAAGTAAACTCGTAAGACACCCAAGATCCCTGAAACTCAGTCAAGTACTTTTTCACTTATAAAACATAAGAACTATGTGAATTAAATTAGATAATATATGTCAAGTATTAAATACAACTCCTGCATATAAAAGTAACTCTATTTAATAATAAATAGGCCTCCTTCTATTTTCTATAAAACTCAATTATACTATTCCACTCAAATTAAAATATTTGATTCTCTTGCAACACAAAAGAGTACAGTAGTTACTTTACTTCCATTACAATTCCAAAACCTACCAGCTATATAAGCTTAGGTGAGCTTAGCTTTAATATTTAAATAACAGGCTAATGATCTTTATCAAAGGATGATTAAAGAAATAATATACTATTTACAATATTGCTGAAAAAATTACATATATTCTAATTTACATACTACTTTACAGTTTACCAAGTACTTCTATGTCCATAATCTAATTAGAGATGTGTTTTATAGGAAAATCTTACTTAATACCTCCTTTTTAGGAAATATAAAAAATGAGGCCCAAAGAAAGTGTGTGGCTAATGCAAGTCCACTCAGGTTCATAACACATTGAAATTATTGTAACAATAGCTTACTTACTCAAGTACCACATTAAAAATGCATAAAAATGGGGGAACAATGCTCACAAACTGGGTTCCCTGATTCTCTGTTTTGAAACGTGTTTTCTTACCAGTCAACTTTTCCTCTAATAGTTCTATATCCATAACTTATAATCTAATTTTCATTGCTAAGGTTCTTGCTAAAACGACAGACTTGCTCAATTACCATGAATTTCCTGCTCATTGAGCTTTTCTGTCCATATTCTATCATCAGTGTACTACTAGGTTGGTACACAAGTAATTGTGGTTTCAGACCATGAATTTCAAATCATTATAACGAGGCTCAAACATGTCTTTGTTAATCAAAATAGGGACCATTACAATCAACACATTTTTGCCCAAAAGAAATGTTTTGCTTATTCCTGTAGCATAAAAATCTGTGCTTCAGGATTCAATGAACTCTTGGAAAGCATTTCTGCCTCTTGCTGTTTGTGGAAGCGTTTTCCCTGCAAAAAGTTGTCAAGAGGCTTGAAGAAGTGGTAGTCAATTGGTGAGAATTCAGGTGAATAAGGCAGCTGAGGCAAAACTTTGAAGTTCGATCCATTCAACTTTTGAAGTGTTGGTTGTGCAACGTGTAGTCAGGTGTAGTTGTGGAGAAAAACTGGGCACTTTCTGTTGACCAACACTGGCTGCAGGCATTGCAGTTTTTGGTGCAACTCATTGATTTGCTGAACAATTACTTTTGCACCAACCTAATACTTGGCTTGACAGGCCTGAAAAGTTCCCTATTATATACTGAATTAACTATAGTCACCTTTAAGATCTAAGCACTCAAAAATACTAACTTATTTATTTCATGACATATATATTGATTGGTTAACTCCTAGAAGAAAGGAATTAACATTAATTAAATGCTCACTTCATTTCTCAAATTGCTGAGTACTTTAACATATTACTGTTTTTTATTTAATTCATACAAACACCATATAAATTAAGGTATATGTCCATTTTAAAGACTAGGAAACTGAGGAACAAGAGACTAAGAAATTGTTTCATTTCACAAAACCAGTAAGTGGCAGAGGCAAGACAAACTCAGAACTGTTTGATTCTAGAGTCTGTGCTCTTTTATAAAGTACTCACAGTGCGATACACAATCTGCAATTGAAAAGATACGAACACACTCTCAAGTAACGTACAGTCTCCTGTGCCTACACAAATAACTAGAAGCAACACTGCTAATGTGTTTGCATTTAATTTTCTAAGCAATGGAGGGCTTTGTGGAGCCTTGTCAACAGTAAAATAATATATGGTTTAATTATTCTAGGAATGTGTCTCCAACAGTAGTGAAAAAGAAAGAGGCTATAATACAGATACACTAAATGTGTGGTTGTTCTGACTGAAAACTGCAGAAGTTTGAAGCAACAGAATTTTTTTTGAAGAATTAAACTCTTACTTCATTCCTTCACTTATTGAACCTTCACTAGTCAGTGTCAAACATCTAATTACAAGTACTGTGAGTGGTAAGAGACATACTGGGTTTTACAGAAATATCAAACAAAGGAACCTCCTCTAGACTGAGTTGGCAGTGAAAGTATTAGAAAACATTTTACTCAAAGTTGAACTTAAGCTAACGCCAAATGTGGAACATATTTACTGGGGTGAAAAATAATGATGGGAACTTGAAGAAAAACAAAGCATTGTAAAAGTTAAAAGGTTAAAAAAATTCTTCTGATGAACTGCATGAAGTCTACAGTGTGACTAAAATAAAATAGTAATACATAAATAAAATAGTAAAAGCAAGGGTAAGAGATTCCAAGCTGTAGCTGAAGTAAGCAACAAACATATAGGACCTAAAAATCGTCACTGAAACTTTGGAAGTGATACAAATGGTCATATGCAAATATAAACATATGTTAAATAGAGCTAATTTAGAATGACAATCACTGCTGCATTCTGAAATACTGTATACCATATATTCATTTCATGGGCATTCAATAATTTTTGTTGAATGCCATGGGAATTCTATCCCCCAAAGCAAATGGTTATCATTTAAAAAGTACATTATTCATACATTGAGCTCAGTAAAAATTTAACTATTGAAGCTAGTAATAGTTAAGAACTTTCTAGTGCTATGAACTGATATAATCTTTATAAGAATCCTATCAATTAGAAATTACTAGAATCTTCCTTTGAAAAATGAAAGTGTTAGTCGCTCAGTTATGTCCGACTCTGTGACTCCATGGACTGGAACCCATCAGGCTCCTCTGTCAATGGAATCCTCCAGGCAAGAATACTGGAGTGGATAGCCATTCCCTTCTCCAAGGGATCTTCCTGATTCAGAGACTGAACACAAGTCTGTGCACTGCAGGCCAGTTCTTTAGCATCTGAGCCACCAGGGAAGCCTAACAATTTGGAACAAGAGAAGCCAGCAGTGGAGACTCCTTGTCACTTTGTGCTCACAGACTTAAAAAAAAAAAAAAGAGTAAATGATATTTAACTTAGAAAATGTTTAATTACCTTGGAAGCTGCTGTGGCAGTCACACCTTGGGGAGCTTCTTGAGGTTTACTGCTTCCATGGGAAGATTTGTTCCCTCTGTCTCTCTGTCTCTGCCGACATTCTAAACAGTTTCTCACAGCAACACAGCAAACTATTTTAAAAAAATGAAAGCATATTATTAATATAAATTGTTGACTCTGATGTAGTTTTTAAAAGTTGCTTGGTTCAATTTTTTCTTTCTTTTAACTTTCACCATCCCGATATTATTCTTAAAATCAACCAGATCAATAAATATTTTTAATTAGAAAATACAGTAATGAAAAGTACAGAAAAAACATTCATGTAATTAAAAAAGTGAAAACAAATTACCATAAACTATCAACCAACTCAAGAAACACAACACTACTAGGATATTTGAGGCTCCCAATATATCCTTCCTTATTCTATCCCCTTCCATCCTTCAAAATTCTTAAATTTATGGATTAATTAAAATTAACTTAAAACTTATTCATATTTGATGATTTTTGAAAAAATAATTATCTGCCCATAATTTGACCATCTTAACGACTATACAGAGCACAGCTCCCCATTTTAGGCAATAATAACGAGGTACATCCATACAGCCAAGTCTCACAAGTCCCAATATCGACTTGTTTTCACGGTGGCAAAGTCACCTTCGTCAACAAGCATTCAATAATTACGTACTTGCTTTCTATTTACTTAATTATTATAAGCAGCAGCAAAGCATAGTAATAAATAGTACAGATTTTGACATCCTATCAAATGCCTTACTTTCTCATATCCTCCCTGTTTGCACTCTAAGGCAAGTATGAAAACAGTAGTCATTTTTGTCTGAAAACAGTAGTTGTCTGGTCTCCTGTAAAGACTAAACAGTAAAATTAAATTTTGCTTTTATAAAAGCTAAAGTATATAAAAATGAATACTGCCTAAGGAATTGGTTGAATTTACTAAGAGTTTTCAGGGCTAAATTTTATTTGTAACACAAGAGAGCAGCAAAAAAATCATAGCTACAGTAATATCTACTATCATTAAATGTTTATTCTGAAAAACAGTGAGATTGGCATAGTCAATTTTATCCTTTATCATTGTTTATAAAACTACGCCATTGGTTTTCTGACGTATTTGTGGGCCCAGGATAACTGGCCTGTGTATTAATTCACAGAAAAAAAAAAAAGAATTCATAAATGGATTTACATTAAAATTACTTCAATGAAAAATGTTATTGTCCTACTGACTTTGAAAGAGCTCAAAATATATTTGACTTTATTTCAAATTTGTTGTTCAGTCACTAAGTTGTGTCTGACTCTGCAACCCCATGGACTGTAGCACACCAGACTTCCCTACCCTTCACTCTCTCCCAGAGTTTGCTCAAATTCACAGTTCATTAAGTCAGGATACTATCTAACCATCTCAATCCTCTAGCGTCCCCTTCTCCCTTTGTCTTCAATCTTTCCCAGCATCATGGTCTTTTCCACTGAGTCAGCTCTTCACATCAGGTGGCCAAAGTGTTGGAACTTCAGATTCAAATTAGAATCCATTAAAGATTTATTCCATGAAATCTCCAATGTGATGATACTATATATTTTTTTAATTTAGTACTTCTACATTACATAATCAAATTGTATCACTGATACTTTATGTCTCACAAAATATAAAAAAAAAATCTGAAGGTAATTATTTAACATGCACCATTAATTATTCTTAATAGACTTACCTAGCCTTAGGCACTGTCGCATTAAACCTCCAGAAGACATGTTTTTTTCAGCTTCAATCTCACTAAAATTTAGAGAGCTGGCAAATACAAGTACATCAACCATAGCCATCAATCGGCTGAGGAAAGTTACTGCTGTTTCAGCTGACATGCCTTGTGTCACTTCAATATTTTCCAATTCCGTCTTTAAAAAAGTAGATATAAATCTTGTTTAAAATTTGGAAATATAATACATGTACATACATACTGCAGCTTAATAGTAGTTTAGTATATTTAGTATATTGTGTAAACAAAATAAGCTATAAATCATAAAGTAATTCCATATAGTATGAGTTGATTATCAAGTTTATTAGCTTAGTTATGAATTATCTTCAAATAAAAAAAATTATTTTTAAAATCAATGCTAGATTTAAATATCATTCCTTGTAAAAACTACATTCCAAACTTAAGATTATTTCATAAAGACTATTAGAAATAATCCATGTAAATATTTATACTAGTTTTGTTCTATCTTAAATTTGTTAACAAAGACATGCAACTCATATTTCTTTCCTAAAATCCTCATTCTTATTTGTAAAAATATGTTAATTTTTCTTTCCTATGAATGTATGGTAATAGGAAAGAGATATGGCACTTTCATTTGATATCAAAGGGAGACAACTGTCAACTGTCCAATTAGAATATATGACAATTTCTTATCCCTTTCAGAATAAATAAGTAAGAAACCACTAGGTACCTTGTATGTATAACAAAAATCTAGGGTAAAAATACTCAAGATCATTAATTCCTCTACCACTATTTATCAGTGACACTAGCAGTAAGAAGAATCAGTGGCATTTTAGATAGGCAAAGCTGTAATTTCACTAAAATATTGTCTATGCCAAAATATAATTTTCTGCTTTGAAAGGAAACGGTACAAAGTATGCTGTTTTGTAAGATATATAACTTTGCATCTTATAAGCAATAGCAACATTTCTTCTTTCATTTTTCATTGTATGTTGCATAAGATTTTAATTATTTTGGTTCATTATGACTAGGCCTCATTTTCTCAGTGCCTCAAAAATAGAGAAAAGTAAGGAATACTTTATAAATTAAAAATACTTCTGTTTAAATCATCTGAAAATGGGCAAGCTAGCCATACTGATTAACTTTACTTTTTCACCAAATGATAAATTCAACTACAAAGTAAGTTTGTATTATAGGTATCTGCTCCTATTTAATGCTCCATTTGACATTATTCACACCCATCATTCTACCTAGACATATACCCACTCATGTTAACAGGGAAATGTCAGCAGGAAACACAATAAAAAACAAACTCTTCAACACTTCTTGTATAAAATGTGGGTAAAAAAAATGATAGCTGACTAGAGCAAGCACTTATATAACTCAATCATTATAAATGGAGTATAATAAGGAACAACCTTTATCCCTTCAATTAAAAATCAAAATATTGTTAAAGCATTCCCTCTAAGAGGAGCTTGGAAACAGACAATTTTTTTCAACTGTTGATTTTTAACATTATGCCAATTCAGCTTCTATGGCCTAAAGAAATGATTAATTTCATTACTAGGATGTTTTTAAAAATAAAGATTCGTTATTTGCTAGCACTTCACTGATATACAGCATCATTTCATGGCATGAATTAAAAATCTGTTATAATACAATAAAGGCAAAAAATTAAATTTTATATAAAACTTCCTTTTAAAATCAAGATCTGGCCATTGCTTACGCCTATTAAGCATTCTGAAAACTTGCAAAGTATTAGAATTTTAGGATATCTACACATGGATTCTCAAAGAAATTCATCATTTTGAATTAGGAAAATTATGGGAAATCTAACTCATTTTATTAATTAATGATTTTATTTTGATGTCTTTTGGGGTCTATAAAGTGTGAACATCAAAATATTCAATTTTAAATTAATAAATTATATGGAGACATTATAAACAGCATTATTAATCATCAATGAAATTTGCCAAACTGCTATTTTTGACTAAACAAAATGAAATTTTAAAACAATAAGTATTCTTAACACAACTAATAACCTAAAAGGAAGTTCCCATTAATTCTAATTAAAAGCAATTTATACGCATGATGAAATGTTATATAAACATCGTAATATAGGTCTAAAAATAAAGAACATCCACATATGATTATTATTAAATATTAATATATATTCTATCCAATTTTCTTTCAGTGGCACCAGTTAAAATCTGATGGTACATATGACTGAAATGTTATTGTTTTCATTATGACAGTTTAAAGATTAGTGTGAATAATAAAACAGTAATTCATCAGTGCATTGAGAAAATAACCCTCAGGTGAATCTTTCAAATATACCGAAAATATGCCTAATGTTAAAGATGGTACGGAAACTCAAAATATAACCAAGTCAAAAATTTCAAATAAGCAAAAATAAAATTTAAAACTGAAAACCTGAAAAATTACTAAAGTAATACTAACCTTAGAACCCTGGACATGCATTAGACAAAACAGACAACGGACCAAAAAAGTACAAGAAAAGAAAATCATTAAAATTAAATGAAAATACAATGTAAAATTGAAACACAAAATAATATATTAAAAATTATATTTGATTATTTATTAAAAGCAAAAATACTCAGAAGAGATATTCATTTTATAAATTACATATAATTAAGATTAAATATCAAATAGACTTCTATTTGTTTTTTCCATTAGAGTAACTTCCCAAATAATAAATATGTAAATAAAGTTCATATATTATAAATATGCAAATTCTATTTTACAAAATAAATATCTTTTCCTAAAAAATGACCAAGGAAACATTTCAATAAACAAACTGACATAATGTCTCTGTAAAAGCCCTAACTTACTATCAGTTTAAGCAGAAATGACTTAGAAAAATAAACTATACCAACACCTTCTAAAATTTTCGTTAAGGAATCATGCTATTTTGTTTCCTAAAATGTTTGGAGCCCTTCTTATAGAACAAAATCTCCAGGAATTAGTAAGGTAATAAAATATTTGAGTGATGCTAACTTAAAAACCACTCTGCTTTGCTAGAAAAGAACTTACTGATACACTAAACAAGACTGCATGTGAACTAAGATAATCACAGAGACTTTGTACCAAGTTTCAGAGTATTACTAAGAATTATATTCAGGATATTTAAAAACACTGGATAGAATTAAGTTTCATGATAAAGTCAACAATTGTTCTTAATCTTTGATTTTTGACATTATATGTAGGTATAAATTTCTAAACACTATTTTCAATGAGTGGGTGCTGTGCTGTGCTTAGTCACTCAGTCGTGTCCAACTCTTTGCGATACCATGGACTGTAGCCAACCTGGCTACTCTGTCCATGGGATTCTCCAGGCAAGAATACTGGAGTGGGTAGCTATTCCTTTCTCCAAGGAATCTTCCCAACTCTGGGATCGACCCAGGTCACTTGCACTGCAGGTGGATTCTTTGCCGTCTGAGTACAGGAGAACATTTAAAAGCATTCTGAGAATACTGAAGTATAGTAAGTGTTATGAGATAAACAAAACAAAACAAAAAAATTATTAGTGGTTTTTCCAAACTTATTAGTTACATTTTCTAATAATGGTAAGAAAAGGTAAAACTAAGTCCTTATCTTTATTTTTTGCCAGAAATAGTTGCTCTTCATTCTTATGATATAAAACTATTAGGAAAGCCAGAAATATCAGTCTTTATTATTTTTCTGTAACAGAGAATGGCACTCTTTAGATAAAACTGAAACTCCAATAATGTCCTGATTCTTCAATGAATATTAAGTTCAAGGTGGCATTATAACACAAATAATGTATGTCTATACTTTTTTTCCTTAAAGTTTCCACTGAAGTATTTCTTTAAAAGTAAGATTAAGCAGCAGAATTTTTTTTCATGTGATGACACTACAACAGCAATACACAAACGCTTTCCTTAGTATGAGTTATGGTATTCATATAAGGTCCCAGGGCAGAAAATAGACCACCTCAATACCAATGCCATGGAGACAGCAGACAAAAAGATTACACCATTTTACTTTTTGCCATCAAAGTGGATCACCCATAATAACTAACATGGCTCAAATATCCTATTTTAAACTTCAGAATTCTACATTTGACAGGGTTGTTTTGTAAACAGGAAGATCATTCTATCATGATACAATTCTGAATAAAAACTGCAAAAGAGAAGTAAAAGAGGGAAACATTCAGGAAGAGCCTTCTTCATCTAGTGATATTGCCTAACTTAAGTGTCCCAAGTCCCTGTGGGGTAAGTAAAATTAGCACTGTTAAAATGAAGAAATTAAGGCTGACATCATATCTAGTAAGTGGTAGAACCCAGGTTAAAATACAGATTTATCTTATGCTAAAATGCAAATGCCTTCAGTTAAATCCTAACTGCAAAGAAAATTGTGTCTCAATAGCATTGATTATTGGAAAACAAGCTTGTTTTTGGTGAAAAGGAGTAAATTATTTGAGATACACACTTATACTGAGAAATGGAAAAGTTATCTTTCTGGGTTGGGCTTTTAATAGAGATTTGTAAAGAATACTCAGCATTTTACTTACCCACTCAAAATTGCATACAATTTCAACATTAGATGTGTCAAATGCTAAAAAAATTTCATTGGTTGCATGTGAAAAAGTTACATATCTTCTAATAAAACATAATGACCACAATATTCAGTGAATTTGTTGAAATTAACTTTGATAAATGCTCATTAAGTCAAATGCAAGCTCTTATTTAATAGGAAACCTGGATTTATCTTACACTCTAACCACTAAATTTTAATGAATTTTTAATTTAATGCTTTACACTGAAACATTATACTATGGTATTTGTATTTTAGGTCCAAATGGTGTTGTAAGTCAGTGGTCAGCAACCTAGGACCCACAAATCAAATATAAATAAAGTTTATTGAAATACACTCACATTTACTCCTCTGTGTTATGATATATGGCTGCTTTTGCAAACAACAGCAGATTTAAATAGTCAGACAGATATTACATAGCCCCCAAAACCAAAAATATTTATTATATGGTCATTTATCAACCACTGCATACCAACATTACTCATACTTATTCCTTAGATACATATCTGTATATACTGTATGAGTATTTTTTAAAAACTCCACAAACCTAAACGATATTACAGATCACTCAAACATTACTTTCAAATGTCTCTACCTCTCTTCATACATCTAGGATTGAAATTCTAGGGTACCCATGACATCACTTCCCCCTTTGGTAACCTGCATATTGCCAAATGTTTCCTTTTTGACTTATTCCACCCAGAATTCTCTTTCAGCTTTTTATATTAATATTTTAAATCTAATATAAAGGAAGTTAACACAACACTGCAAATCAACTACATTCCAATAAAAATTTCTTTAAAAATGTAAGTTAAAAAGCTCTATGTCTTTAGTTTTAATTTCTTCCTTTATTCAACCTCCTCCTTGCTCACTTTTTCCCACTATTACATTAAAATTTTTAGCAAGAGAATTAGGCAATCAAGTAACAGAAAACATTACTCAAAATTGGCACCAACCATGTTTTCTCCCAGTAGGAAGTGGGAGAAAAAGTTCTTGATATTTCTTTTAAGGAAGCAATTCATTCAAAGAATATAAAACTAGCTATGGTGTAGAAGCAGGCACAGGTGCAATCAATTAATCGGACAAAATAGCAGAAATACAGAGAGAGAGACGATGAAGAAAAGTTTCTACAATAAAATGAATTCCAAAGTCTACTGAAAACAGTCTAAAGAAATAAGTACTGTGGTTTTAACTTCTGAACTATAGTAGTTACAACTGCATAGGTAATAATTTTGAAAGTCAAAATATCAGTATCTTTATTATACATTCATTATAAAATAAAAAATGAGCAAATTTTGGTAGTATATTATTTAGTTAATAATGTTTATTAACACTTTATTCATTATTTTTTCTATCTTCATGGAGATCTTCTAGTTTAGAAAACTCATAAATATTTCAAATCTATAAAACTTTTCTATCTACTGCTAATTTTATATAGATTGTTTCTGTTCTACAGAAGATTTTAAAACAATATTATACTTTAAAGTAAATTTCAATATAACTTTTTAAAATTTCCTGATAACAATGATAATACATAAACACAAAAAAAGTATATGATGGAGAAAAATGCCAGGATGAAACATTAAGTGAGTCTTCAATGCATAGAAGAGAGACAAAAACCTCTTCCTGTCTCAGTATTAGAATGTATTCTTAACATCACATGCAACTCTCAATTTACCAGAATTTGGTATAAATTATGAGAGGAAATCGGAGATTAAAGAGAAGGGATGGTATGTTACAGGATACCTGCACCCTTCACACACCATCAGCTATTTTTCTTCCTGATTCTGTTTCCTTGGTCAGCTGCTAATTTCATGAAGGCCCTAATTAGGACCGGTTCTGTTGCACTCCCTCCTGAACTAGCCTTCTTGCCTTTGGAGACTCTTGAAAAAATTCATGGGTGAAATAGAAGTATATGTGTGAGGCAGAAGTGTGCTGAGGATGTATACACTCTTTTGCTGCTAATATTTAAGTTTCAGTGCAGCTTCAGGGATGATGACAAAGGGAGAGTGAGAAAAAGAGTCATGTAGAAAAAGCCTGTTAATGATGAAATAAAACCAGACATCAGTTTGAAAACACTGCCTCAACAAGTAAAAGACATCCTAATAAAATGGCAAGTTTCTCTCTGGAAAGGTGATCTATTTTGGGCTTACGGATGAGTTTACAATATGGTAGCAAGAACACAGCTATTAATATGAGAAGCATATTCTCACCCATCTGAGCAATTAGCTTTGGAGCTTGTTTTTCAAAATATGAATCAGAGATATATTTTTAAATGACAACTAAAACACTTAATTATTTTATCTACTATATGTTAAATGACACGTAAATAACAGAGAATGTCTTTCAACTTATGTTAATAGATTTTGATGTCTTACAAAGAAAAAGTCTACATTTTTAAAAAATAAATGCTGAACCACAAAATCATGTCAGATAAAAATTCTAAAAGATGTCATATGACTAACATAAAGTTCTTTGAGATTTTTAAGAATTATCAAATTTTCCAAGCCCAGAAAATGTTATGACATTTATAGTTTTTCTATTTGAGGTATCTAAATTTTAAGTAAGAAACTCTCTAAGAATTTATCAGATTCTCTTTTTGAAGCAAATTACTGACTTCAAAATTAAATCTCAGAGAACAGAAATATAAAACTGTATATATTTAAAATAATATTAAGATTAAAATAATATTTCAAGCTAATCATATGAGACTGAATATCTAAAGATGACTTTTTCCTAATTTAGATTCATGACTCTGCTATGTAATAAATACGTACTTGTATTTCAAAATTCAAGATTTTCAGAACAAGAATTTTAACAGTTTATTTTAATGTAGATTTGAAGTGATAAACAACACAGAGAAGATAAAGTTAAACCATTTATGGTTACAGCTCTTCCTAAGGTATATTCATCAAAATTACAAGAGAAATATTTTCATAAATACACACAGCTGAAACCCAACCCTGACAATTAAAAGAAGTGAAAATATATGCAATTTCAAATTATATGGTTAAACTTTTCTCAGGTGAACTAGTCTTGTTTTTTTTTTTTTTCAATTAGTTTATTCATCTATTTTTTAACTTTACAATATTGTATTGGTTTTTCTATACATTGACATGAATCCGCCAGGGGTGTACCTGTGTTCCCCTTCCAGAACCCCTCTTCCACCTCCCTCCCCAGTCTTGTTTAAATCCGTGTTTATAGTATAGAATGCCACTGACATGCTCTGATAATGTAATTATAAAACATAACCACTAGATGGAGTCAAAGTACTTACAGTTGGTGATGTAGCAGCAGAGAGCAAAGGCAGAATTCCTCCACAAGCAATGATGATGTTGTCTACCATTTGGGAAATGAGGTGAATTGTGTTATGTACAAAAATAATATTTTCATTGCTATTGACAAAATCCATTACAGACTTTGTTGAATGGCTAAAATAGAAGAAAAACAAAACACAAACATTTCTTTGGTTTAAGAATAAAAAGTTTAAAACTTATTTTTAATGTCATTTTTAATGTGAAAAATAAGAGCTAGGCAAATTTAAAATGGAGTCATTAGAAAAGAAAATAATTTTCAGCAATTGAGATGTCATATTACCAAAACCAGCATTCATCTCATCATGGATTTTTTTTGTGTGTCCAAGCCTATTAACTTATTATTTTGTTTCTGCTTAAAACACTATAGTGTAGTAACTCAATTCAAAGACACATGACTAGGTCAATGAATTTGGCTAAAACATTTATTTTTGCCAAAAGCTAGTTGTTTGGTACTGAAAAGCAGAGGAAGTGGATAGTTAGCTGACAAATTGTTGTATCACCAGACTGCAGCGCCAGCTTTGACCAGACATATTGAAAACGTATGCTGCTAGTCACAGAAGCTACATGATACGGTAGTATAAGTGAGTCAGTAAAAATTCAAGTACTTACTGAATAAAAAATGGAAAAGACCTCAAAAGTCAGCAGTGCAGCTTTGCCATACAAAACATACAATACCAATTCCCAGAGAAATACACGTACTGCTTTAGTTTGATTGTCAGTCAAGAATATGAACTATTCTCTAACAGGAAAAATTTTACTCCATGATCAAATTTAAGTCAATGATTCTAACGTTTTTAGAACTGCAAAACATCATCTATCGTATCTTAGATCTCAGGATGTTTTCTCATGTCCTAAAAACTAAAGTGCTATCTATCTTTTAAACTTTTTAAAAAATTTGTTAAATTACACAAAATTATGTCTGGGGAATTTTATGAGAGTCCATGAAATAAAGCACAGAAAGACACACATAGTATGTTAAGAGAAGGAAAGTTGAGTATCACTCACTCAGCAGCTACTAACATATAACAGGTAGTAAATTATACAGTGTCTGTCCACACATTATACTCATGTTAACAGTAATGTATTTCATGGTATTCCAGTCTCCTTATTCACCATCCCCCTAGGTAACTTAGCATGTAACATTAGCAATGGAAAGACCATTGTTTCTATCACATAAGTAGACTAAGGACAAATTGACCAAATAAAATCAGAACGAAAAACTGTCTATGACAGACGCTGGTTACTTCCATGGTTACTTCCATAAAGTTATTTCTTTTTCCCTCCTAATGTGATCTAGATTTTGTTCTATTGCTGAGCTACATCAGGTATAGGAAAGATTGGCTTCACCACAGCTGCTGGGTTTGTGAGCAGTATTGCCTTGTGGAGGCCAGTCATTATAATCCCATTCCTGTCTGCTGGTAATCGACTTAGAGAAAGCATATGACCCAGCTGACACATGAGATATCAATAGGGAATTTCATGAGGGGCTTCACTTAGAAAAAGTAGAAGAACAGAAAGAGGAAGTGGAGGAGAAGAAAAGCGAGGGAGAGAGAAAAGGAGGAAAAAAGACACAAGGAAGAAAAGGAAGGAAGAATGGAGTGAGGGCAGCAGCAGAAGAGTCCTGCCTTCTGGTTCAGGGAAGTTTCCTAGGTTGAATTGATTCTGGGAGCTGAAGTAACCACCTTGAATCTTAGAAGGATAATCAAGAAAAGCAAAGGAAGTTATTTGCGTGTTGAGAATATCGTGCCACTAATTTTTTGAATCGCTTATGGTAGGGTATTGATATGTACAGCCATCAGCTTCCTAGTTTATCTGCATGAATATATGACACTCTCAAAATTGATTAATTTGTTGCATATGTGCTATTACAAAATAAAATTGGAAGTGAGGCAAGGTAATTTTAACATTCATGTAGGCTTTGTTTTCTTTTTTAGAATTTATTCAATTTATTTAAACTGAAAAACACAAAACAATTGAACTGCTTTTTTAATGTTGTTTTCTTTAAATGATTACATCTGAAACGATGTTCACTTACCACTTAAACAGTACAAGCTCTAAAAATGTGATAAGTGATTCTAAAATTTTAGCACTATCTGTTAAATCTTATTACCAAGAATAAATGTAGTGTTTGACATTAATTTTAACATTAAAACATAAAAATGTAGAAATTTATCTGAACCAGTACTGAAACTTTTTGTTTGTTTGCTTTTACTCTCTTTAGTATATAGAATAGGCGATGCCAGATTTCAAAGTTTTGCTTTTTAATTAATTTAAGTCTAAATTCTTGATTAGTTTTTAAAGTGAACCACCCCAGGTCATGACTCTTATGAGAATATTTATGTTTCTACAGAAACTTCAATGTTCTTTTTAATACATTTGTGAGATTTTTAATGATATAATTTACTTAATAATCAGGTGATTCCACTAATCTAAAATAGTCATTTTTTTCCACTGAAAGTAGTCTTATTTATAGAAAAGAAATATTTCTACCTCCTCCAAACATGTACATCTGTTTCTAATGCAAATAGCAAATCAGTGAGAAGTCGCTGATGCATTGGAGACCATTTAAATTCAGGAATACGGAACATCGTAGTGCGTGGGCCTGGGCTGAACTGGCGCCGCTGTTCCTCCGTCATTGGCATTCCTCGAAATCCTAAATCAACTCGGAGATCTCTGTCTTGTTGTGTGATAGACCGACCCTGAACAGCCTAGAGATGGAAAAGATGGACTTTTGTATAGTGCAAAAGAAATGTCTGATTTCAAAATGAAAACAGTTAAGTACAGTTAAGTGAGCAAAGCTTTTGCATATGACTTTAATAGGTTAGTATATTTGCATTTATCATTCACCTGGTGATTGCCTGCACAGGAGCTTTTCTGACAAGAAAAGGATACTATTATTATTTTTATTCTATTATGTTTCAGAAACTAGGCAAGGCAATCCAATACTTCAGTTTAACATCAAAGTTCACGCTGAAAACCAGGTCCTCTTTAGCCCTCTTCGAGTCTTTACATTAGACCACATTCCTTTTTCATGAAAGTGAGAAAATATTCAAAGTGAAAAATACTGGATATATGTCATCAACTAATTATAATCAGAAACACAAGATTAAAAGAAATATTTAGTTGAACAGATTCAAGTTAACTTCAAAGTGTATTTCACTTACAATATTTCAATTGAGAAAAACAAATGCCTTTTATAATTTAGAAAACAGACAAAGGTCTGTGAACTCTAAGTGAAAGCCAGGCAAGCCTAGTATTATTAAGCTCAGTAAACAATGTACCATGGTCCTTTATTTTAAACTTGGGCTTAATTTAGCATTTTCATCCCCCTGCTAATTATCACGGTAGCACAACTGCCACAAAAATGGAAACTGGTAGTATTTAATAGAAAATAAATAAAAATACCTTTTTAACATACTGACTATATTTTCAAAGATTCTTATTTGAGTACAAAGACACTGCTGCTGCTGCTGCTAAGTCACTTCAGTCGTGTCCGACTCTGTGCGACCCCATAGACGGCAGCCCACTAGGCTCCCCTATCCCTGGGATTCTCCAGGCAAGAATACAGGAGTGGGTTGCCATTTCCTTCTCCAATGCATGAAAGTGAAAACTGAAAAGTGAAAGTGAAGTCGCTCAGTTGTGTCTGACTCTTCGCGACCCCATGGACTGCAAAAGACACTAGTGAGGTACAATTTACTCTCTCTAACAACGCTAATGACACATGCTAAATTATTCTTTGATGATATTAAAAGGTGAATGGGAAACCCAGGCAACAGCAACAAAAAACAAGACACTAAGGGTAAAAGTTTCTTCAGCTCTTGAACATAAGGCATTATTTAGTGGTAAGTATATATACTCAAAGCTCAACAATTAAAATTCATATCAGAAAACATCTGTTTCTAGCTTTAGTATGCTGAGGCCCAACTGCAGCACTAACATTTCCTCACTACCAAGCCTGAGAGTCTTTAATTTTCTCATACAAATCCCCATGCATGTGGCTATAAGGAAAACTCTCACTGCTAACAATTGCAAATTTTCTCAGCCATGTTGCCTACCTCACAGGGTTGCTGTGAGGATTAAATCTGAAAACATATGGCCCAGTGCCTGGAACACAGTAGTGAAGTGAAAGTCACTCAGTAGTGTCCGACTCTCTATGACCCCATGGACTGTAGTCCATGGAATTCTCCAGGCCAGAATACTAGAGTGAGTAGCCTTTCCCTTCTCCAGGAGATCTTCCCAACCCAGGATTCAAACCAGGTCTCCCGCACTGCAGGCTAATTCTTTACCTGCTGAGTCACAAGGGAAGCCCGGAACATAGTAGGCACTTGATAAATAACAGTTCCCTTTTCCCTTTCCTGTTCATTTCATTAATCAGTTCAATATGGGCTCCAAGTCCTCTTCTCTATAATACACAGAACATGGTTGGGCTTGAAGCTCAAAAGGTTAAAATTAATCAAGCATTCAGAATGAAGATATTGAGTACAAATGTGTAAATGTAGTCACAAAGCCAGAAAATATTCAAACTGGTAGAGACCTTAAAGGTCATGTTTCAATCTGGCCCAAGCTCTTGCACTGTATGAGAAAATTCAGGCCCAGAGAGGTTGAGCAAAGTTACACACACAGAATGTGGTAGAAGTGGATATATGATTCAGATATTTTGAATTTATTTTACATGTAAAACCACACCACTCAATTCCATAAATTATTATTCTACCATAATTAAGTATAAACACGGTGTGACTGGTAAGAAATTACTCTGCTTCGGTAGCAACAACTCTGTATGTCTTCAATGAATTTTGAGCACATGAAGGGTAACTTACTTGCGTCGTGGCGGTGGTCTGGATTTTACGGATTTCCTTTCCTGACTCTTTGCCATCATCAGATCTCTCAGTGTCTGAAATTATACTTCCTGCATCAACATTTGGTACAACTTTGCTACCAGAAGATTCTGGTTCCAGCGTTGCAGCGGTCATTTCAGCATATTCTAACCCTCTAGATGATGATGCTAAGTCTCTGTCAGAAATACTGCTCATTCCATCTGAAGTTGTATGGATTTTGAACTCTTTTTCTTCTATTATACTTGGTGTACAAGTCAAGTCTACACTACCAGTCATGTGAGCAAGCAATCCAAGATCATCACCAACACCAAGATGTACTTGAGTTTCCTGAATATTTGGAATAATGTGATTGCTAGAAAGATCAGGAAGGAGTTTATCCTCCTGCTTGGGTATTTTATCAAAGAGAAATGATGTGCTACTGTTGGGAAGTTCATCCTTCTCATCCGCTAATGTTATCAATGGACCATTATCCTTTTCTTCATTTTTTTTAATAATACCAACACTTCCATGTACATTGTTCTGGAGTTTCTCAACAGCAGCACTATACACATTATCCAACAAAGACTCAACCTCCACAAGAGCACCATTCTCTCCACCTACTAAAGTCTCTGGTGATAAATCCATGTCATCAAGCTTTACTTCTGTTGCTTCCACTTTCTCTGCTTTTATGTCAACTAAAAGATCATGTACTTCCACATGCACACCACTTCCTGGTCTATCTGAATTTCCAAGAATATCATCGGGCACTTTTGTTGACATGAGCAAGTCTCTAGTGTCTGTGCTGACAGGGTAATCTGTCTCACTTTCTGGGCTCTGGCTTTGTGAGAGGTCCTCTATCTCTCGAATTTCCATTCCACCTTTTGCTCCTGTTGTCTGTGATGAGAGACCAGAGATGGTGCTCACATTTCCCTTCTTTCCTTTTTTAATGTTTTCCTCCTCTTGCCTCTGATATTCTTCATACATTTTGGCTAGGTATTCCTTATGTGCTTCATAAGTGACCTAGAAATGGGTAAAGAAAACATTTAAAGGCATTTTTGTACATGTTAAAAAGAAAAAAAAGGATATAAACTTATGATAATAACAAAAATGGTATCAATAATTTTAGGGTATCAAACATAGTACATATTAGTAACCCTAAGACAAATGCCTAAATTCATCAAGTAATTAGAATATCATCAAAATAGTCATATATGACTTATTACATGATTTGTCCACACACAGGTAAACTAGAAAACATGAAAGATTTAAATAAAATGATACCTTTCTTTTAAGTGAAGTATTTCAATGTTACCCCAGTTAATACGCCAGCTGAATTCCTTCATATTTCATTTATTTGAGCTAAAACAGAATTGGCTAACAATACACAATATCCAAAATACCATGGTGCGTGTGTACGTGTGAGCGTGTGTGTGTTTTAGTCACTCAGTCATGTCCGACTCTTTGCAGCCCCATGGACTATAGCTCTCCAGGTTCCTCTGTCCATGGGATTTCCCAGGCAAGAACACTGGAGTGGGTTGCCATTTCCTTCTCCAGGGGATCTTCCCCACCCAGGGACTGAACCCAGGTCTCCTTCACTGCAGGCGGATTCTTTACTGTCTGAGCCATCAGGGAACCCCCAAAGTACTATTACTACGTCAGTATTCACTGTATATTAAAAAAAAAAAAAAGTGTGTCTATTGCAACAAGTGAGGTCAAAAAATAACACATATTTATGAATACATAGTTATAAAATGTTAAAACATTGCATTTTCATCTTTATATAGGCTACTTTAATTTGTTACTTTATGTAGTCTTGTTTAGGAATAATCAGTACACAGTGTAGCTGGAAAGAATATATATTTCTCACAGAAAGACTTGCAATGAGTTTCCCTATAAAATACTGTTATCAAACTTATTAATGTAATGATGAAAATGAGGTGCTGATAATATTATACAATATAAATTTATAACAGAAATAAAGGTCTTTAAAATTCGTAATGTTTAAAATCCTGTAGACACATATGATATTAATTTATATTTAAAATGAAAGTATAATAGAATTTAAGGTTGAGATCTTGCTTTGAGGATTACCTTAATATAAAACCCTTTTATTTTACAGAAAAAAATCAAACCCCCAAAGTAGGGCTTAGCAAACTATGGCCCATAGATCAAATCTGCTTATTTCCTGTTTGGAATACAACCATGTTCAATCTTTACATATTGTCTATGGTTATTTTCACAATGCATGACAGAGTTGAGTAGTTGCATCAGAGGATGCACAGCCAACAAAGTCTAATAACCATTGTGCAAAAGGGTTAAATGAGTTTCCTAATGCCACAAAATTGAACTGTGGCAGAGATTGAATCAAAAGCCAACTTCTGACACCTATGCTTTTCCTATGACACCACCACATGATGAGAAATCTTAACTGAACTTCTGTACTCTAATATGCACATATTCTAAATTTTAATTCACTACTTCCTTTCCCCCTAAATCAGACAATATTTAAAATATAAACAAACATTGATTCTTAGGGTTAAAAATAAAGATAATGCAATTAAGAACAACACTAAACTTAAGTACTTTAAATGTACTTATTATTTACTTGAAATAAACACAATTTCCAATTACTTTAGAAAGGCTTAATAAGTATATATCAGATTCTATTTCATGAAACATTCTTATAGACTCAGTACAGATGTTTGAGTTAAAAGACTCAGACATAAGTTCCCAGATATCCTATAAAACATATGTGGGGGTCACATCTAGACTGTAAAATTTAATTATAATAGGACCCCTAAAATACAGAAAAAAACAGAAACAGAACAGAAAGAAAATTGTGATAAAGGAACTGGCCATAATGCAAGATGCCCACAAGATGGCGCCAAGAGAGTATTTACAGACATTTAATACACAGCTGAAACCCTGGTGATGTAAATGTTAAATCACTTGTTACCTTGGAATGGGCTATTGAGAGTGTATCCACCCAGACTCTCCAGCCTCCCCATTCATATTTTATGGCATGATACAAAAGAATCCGGAAGATATTGTAGACCATCTCTGTGATCTTCTGTTCCTCAGAATTTTTAGGATTGATATAGCCAAGAGAAAACATCCAATCCTGCCACACTGAACACTGCAGTAAGCATCTTGTGGAAAGCAGGGGGAAAAACTCATTAAAAATTCTTAAATTATATTAGAATTTATTATTTGAGATAAATAGTGAAAATATGATCTGACTTAGGTAAATCAAGGTATAGAGTTATTCTTCACATTTAATATTCTAACCTGGAATGACTTCCTCCATTTTTCTACCTAGATAAATCCATATTATAACTTAAAATTGCTTTCCCAACTCTTCCAGTTAGATTAGTTATAGTTTCCCTACTCCTTCATCACATGTAGCACTCACAATGCACTTAACACATTATAAATTAGTCATCACTTCACTGTTACCTTTCCCACTAAACTGTACCAAATAAGATGTACACCAAGACAACCTGCGCAGCACAGTGCTTTATATATGGCAGACATTCAATCAATATTTGTTAAATTTAAGACTCATGCAGCAACCGTGGTTTCAAACTGTACCCCATGTCCTAGCCAACCAGTTTAAAAATACATGACAATAATCAGTTATCAGATCACCTTAAAAAAAGCATAGATGATCTGAGCAAATCCAACATAATTTCATTTAAAGTACTGTTGGTGATCAGGAAAAGGAATTGTACATTTTAAATAAGGGTTTCGGGGTATGTATATTCATATAGACAATTAAAATATATTACCCATAAAGTTAAATATAATTACATAAAAATAAATAAAAGTATGCAGACTACATCAAAGAAACATATATGCCTTTTCTAATGATTAAAAGTATTAGCAGTATAGGATATGTAAATTTTTTCTTTGCAAGAGACTGAAAAAAATGGACAGAAAATAAGATTAGTTATGGGATAAAGCTTTGTTATACTATTCAAACTACTCACCTTCTATTTTCTCGGCTGTTACTGAAAAGTTTTATCATATCAGATAAAAATAAACGACGAACTTCCATGAGTTCTGCACTTGGTGTAGAGTTTTTCAACAAAGTTGCCACCACTTTAAGAATCACTGCAAACAAATATAAGTTACAGTAAAGATTTATAACTGCATCATATTTTCTGCTCAAATAGTATTTAGTTATTTTCAAGTAAATGCTTAGCATGATGGTAGGTGAATTGTAAATGTAAGTTAAACTATAAATGCCATACAGACTCAGGTGGTTAGGAAATGTTTTGATTTAGTTTCACATGTTACTATGTTACTACTGCATTAAAGAATTGCTCTTTGCTCACTTGGATTCTGAATTTTCACTGTAGAATCTGGCTCTGGATGTGGTTTGTGAACAACTTGAGTACATACTTGCTCTGTCAAAATCTGAAAGACAAAGAATTTGAATTTCATTTAGAAAATAAATTCACACAAAGATTATACAAATTATACAAAGAATCTGCAAAAAATGTCTATTTGCTCAAATCAAAAGAAATATATCTTTTAAAGGGTCTTCCAGTAAATTCCACATACTCTTTTAACTCTACAGTCTTCAAATTTTGTTTGTTACAGATAAAGACAAAACTAAAGCCAGTATCTAGAGAAGGAAAGATTCATTAGGAATTCCAAGAACGAATTCTGTTTGAAATAACTTTTCAGTGCACATCTTTAAAACATTTAAATTGGGGACAGTAAACATTTGACTGTTATTTTGTTATTAAAAAAAAAAAAACTTAGAAAATCAGTAAATAAGAAAATAATGTCTGAGCCTGGATCCCAACTTCAAATGAAAAATGATAAAGAAAAAATCTTCATAAAAAATGTGGCTCATTGCTATTAACCAATGAAGTTTTTTTTTTTTAAGTTTTCATTTATTTATTTATCTTTGGCTGTGCTGGGTGTTTGTTGCTGCATGTGGGCTTTCTCTAGTTGTGGTAAGCAGGGGCTACTCTTCATTGTGGTGTGTGGGCTTCTCATTCCAGTGCTTCTTTTGTTACAGTCCATGGACTCTAGGTGTCCAGACTTCAGGAGTTGCAGCACATGGGCCCTAGATTGCAGGCTCAGTAGCTGCGGGGCATGGGCTTAGTTACTCCAAGGCATGTGGGATCTTCTAGGACCAGGGATTGAACCCATGTCCCTGGCATTGTAAGGTGATTCTTAACCACTGGACCACCAGGGAAATCCCCCAGTGAGTTTGTTTGTTAAACCTCTTTCAAGTAACAAGAAATGACCAAAGTTGACCATATAAAGGAAAGACAGAATTCTAAAACATTTACTGACTTTTCTACTAACGCCTAGGCTCTATGAGTGCAGGATGCCTATACATCGTTTTCACTGCTACATTCCTAGCAATTAGCAAAGTGCCTAACACACTGCCCATAGTCAATAAGTATCTGTCACAGTGAAGAATGGATAATCATATATAAAATAAGGATATGTGATTTTTCACTGTATTTTAGGCTATACCCTGTGTTTATATCTTTTCTTGCATATATTAAAAAACCCAATGAGATTATATTTAATAATGATATCACTTTATATTATGATTTAATTTCATGACTTACATTAACACTGAGTTTTGAATGAAACTTTTTAAATAGTTCAACCTAAAGTAAGATAGAAAACTTTGAGAAAACTATACAAGTTGCTTGAGAGCTTAGTTATACATAGCTACTTATAAAAGTTGGGGATGGAGAGTAAAATATTCAAGAGACAGGATTGGCCCTTTCAGATCAGAAAAAGATCAGGACATCCAGCAGTGGCATTTTTCTTACATTTCTGCTCAGACTTAAAAAAAAAACAAAAAATAAGATAGGACATTTACTTAAGTGTACTATAAATGTATATCAAAAAGGTACTGACTAAAAATTAATCTACTGTTATTAAAATAATAAATATAGGGCACAAGCATCCCTCTCTTCACTCCCATACTTTTATTGAAACAAACACTTTATTGTTTAAATACTCTAAGAAAAGGCTTAGGCGCAACATAGGAAGACTGGCAAATAATTGTACATGGATATGTTTTAAAACAAAATTTTAAAAATGTATCTATGCATTTATTATTTTGTCTAACTTTTTAGATTAAATCACCAACTACTATTTCACTCACATAGAGAGTTTCCACTGCATCCGTTTAAAATTCTCATCAACACATTTAAAAAATTTTACCTCATAAAGTGTGTTGTATGTGGTGACAGTCACAGTGTTTGTATGCAACATCAGCCTTTCTCCAAGAAGAGTGAAAAGGCTGTGGGTATGCATGATTTCAACTTTTCTCCTGGAAAAAAAGGGGGAAAAACATAATACTATTAAAAACACTGGATTTTCTAACCATATGACTTTAGGATAAGTAGTAAAATCTATAAGCAGATACAGAATTACAGAAGTAGTTATGTTTACTAACTTTCATCTTCTAAAATAAATGACAGTTCATAGCATAGCTGTCTTCTAAATTACGAAGACTACTATTTAAACACTTCTCAAAACATCTGCACAAATTGAAATGTTAAGTATACAAATTACAAAATATTGTATAAATGTTGACAGCTGTAATTTTCAAATTTCTATTAACTATTTAGGAGTTATTTTAATTATGCTAAATTATTGGTTTCCCTTAACACACAGAGCACAAATTTTTCAAAACCTTTCTGTCCAAAATCTATGAAATAATCTATGTAAAACTTTAATAACAAAAATTTTAAATTGTGATTAAAAATGAATACAAAGCAAAGTATTTTGACACAAGTAAAGGGAACTCATTACTGCTTGTATTTGTGGCTCATTTAACTGCTCCTCCAACACACCCATACCCAGCCTAGAATTTTTGTTGTTGCTCAGTTGCTAAGTTGTGTCCAACTCTTTGCAACCCCATGGACTGCAGCACAGCTCTATTAAAGATATCCTTGGCTGGAGTCCAAGGAATTACTACTCACCTCTCATTCACATCACTTTCTTACAGGTCTGGATCTGGATCTTATTGGCTCTCAACCCGCAGTATTTCATTTCTTACATTGATTTTCCTCGTTGTTTGGATTTGGCAACTATGACATAAACTGACTAGATAATCACCAAACTTTTGTTCCTTTTTTCCTGAGCCCATAGCTGTACTGTAATTCTAACCTCTACTGCAGCTAGGTGTGGCCACTAAACTGAGTTCTAGTCAACGGAATTTGAGCAGAAAGTTTGTGGGTCATTTTTAGGGCTAGTCCACAGAAAAAACTCTGTTTTAGGAGCAACACAGAAGCTTTATGATAAAGATGAAGAGGTACCAGATGAAAGGAGCACCGCTTGAAGAAATCACCTATTGAGGATACCCACTTGGCTCTTAAGTGAATAAAAAAGAAACGACTAGTGTGGTAAGTTACTAAAACTTCACGATCTGTAACAGGAGCTTTCGTCATCTTAATTAATGTAGAAATCAAATAATGAACCATTTATCTGGACACCACTCACCTGGAAATCCTCTCTTCCATTATCAGCCTTCTAACTTCACAATGCACAACAAAAGAGGCAGGACAGCTGCTCTCCCTCACCCAATCCTCCTCAGCCCAGAAGAGGAAACAGGAAAATTACCTAACCCAAGAGGCAGGTAGGACAAGTGTCTAAAGGCTATGTTTGCAAAACAAATAAGACTGGGAAGTCAAATGGTTATATATATGTCAGGACAGGTGGATATTTCAGGATTACCAAGGGGGAGACTTTGGTCTCTTCCAACTCAAGCCACATCTAAGGAAAGAAGTTGGGCACTTTCATTCATTCCCAGTCAGGAAAACACAAATGCCAATATATATCCCTTGATATATCTTTTTGATACACAGAACTGGTTAAATTAGGCTATCTGAAATTTAGGGCAATCTCTTAACTGTGACACTACAATTTCAACTACTAAAGAAATGCATGCTCTCTTAATTATCTCCTAGAATGTAAATTTTTATACTAGAGCTTTAATTCCAGCTCTTGGGGGGACTTGAAGAATATTGTGTTTACACCAGGGAAGAGATGAGGCAGCTTCCTCTTGCAGTTTCCTTTAAAACAATGCTCACGAATAAATGCTGCTGCAAAGCAGTCACGATAAAGCTAAAAATGGCATTCATCATTTCAGGCATAAAGCGGGTACACTGGCCGTATAAATCACATAATTTTGTTTCCTACAGGACATCTAATGAAAGACCCAACTCTATGCATTCAGTTCTAACTGTTGCTCCCTGACCTGCATACAGGACATGGAACAACAGACTGGTTCCAAATAGGAAAAGGAGTACGTCAAGGCTGTATATTGTCACCCTGCTTATTTAACTTATATGCAGAGTACATCATGAGAAACGCTGGGGTGGAAGAAACACAAGGTGGAATCAAGATTGCCGGGAGAAATATCAATAACCTCAGATATGTGGATGACATCACCCTTATGGAAGAAAGTGAAGAAGAACTAAAGAGCCTCTTGATGAAGGTGAAAGAGGAGAGTGAAAAAGTTGGCTTAAAGCTCAACGTTCAGAAAATTAAGATCATGGCATCTGGTCCCATCACTTCATGGGAAATAGATGGGGAAACAGTGGAAACAGTGTCAGACTTTATTTTTTGGGGCTCCAAAATCACTGCAGATGGTGATTGCAGCCATGAAATTAAAAGACGCTTACTCCTTGGAAGGAAGGTTATGGCCAACCTAGATAGCATATTTAAAAGGAGAGACATTACTTTGCCAACAAAAGTCCATCTAGTCAAGGCTATGGTTTTTCCACTGGTCATGTATGGATGTGAGAGTTGGACGGTCAAGAAAGCTGAGTGCCGCAGAATTGATGCTTTTGAGCTGTGGTGTTGGAGAAGACTCTTGAGAGTCCCTTGGACTGCAAGGAGATCTAATCAATCCATCCTAAAAAAGATCAATCCTGGGTGTTCACTGGAAGGACTGATGTTGAAGCTGAAACTCCAATACTTTGGCCACCTCATGCGAAGAGATGACTCACTGGAAAAGACCCTAATGCTGGGTAGGATTGGGGACAGGAGGAGAAGGGGACGACAGAGGATGAGATGGTTGGATGGCATCACCGACTCGATGGACACGGGTTTGGGTAAACTCCGGGAGTTGGTGATGGACAGAGAAGCCTGGCATGCTGCGATTCATGAGGTCGCAAAGAGTCGGACACGACTGAGCAACTGAACTGAACTGAACTGAACTGACGCATTCAGTTCAGAAAGGCTTTACTACGGTATATATTCAGGGAACTCACATCTTAAACCTACTTAACTTTAAGACGGAAATAGACTTCAGGTTGTATGTTACATGCTACATTTTTTAAGAAATTAGAAACCGTTCTTGAAACGTGACTGAAGAACTTTATATTCCCATCAGCAATGCATGAGGATTGTGTTGTGGTTCTGCTTTTATTCAAACCAAATTATCTTATATTTTTAATTGTGATTTCTTTTTATACCCAGGGGTTATTTAGAAGTGTGCTACTTACTTCATCTAGCAATTTCACAAACCTTGTGATGAAAACATTTTCTTATGGTGAAATCTAGTCTCTTAGTAAGTTTCAAATATACAATACAGTATTGTTAACTATAGTCACCATACTGTACACTTCATCCCCAGACCTCATATATCTTATAACTGGAAGCTTGTACCTTTTGACCTCATCCACTCATTTCTCCTAGTCTCTACCCTTCAGGCTGTGGGAAGCCCCCCATCTGTTCTCAATTTCTATGAGTTTGGTTTCTACAGATTCCACGTACAAGTGAGATAACAGAGTATTTGTCTTTCTCTGTCTGACTTATTTCATTTATATAGGGCCCTCAAGATGCATCCAAGGTGTGCCATATGACAGGACTGCCTTATTTTTATGCCTGGGTAATATTCCATTTTATACATAAAAAACAGAGAAATATACAACCTAAGTGTCCACATTTTCTTTATCTTTATCTATTCATCCATAGATGAACACTTAGGTTGCTTCCATGTCCTGGCTAGTTGTAAATAATGTTGTAATGAACATGGCGGAACAGAAATCTCTTTGAGATTCTGATTTTAATCCCATTGGATATAGATTCCCAGAAGTGACATCATTGGATATGGCAGTTCTACTTTTAATTTTTGAAGAATCTCCATAATATTTTCCATAGTGGATGCACCGATTTATATTCACACCAACAGTGCACATGGATTGTTTTCTTTCCATCTCTTACCTTTTTGATAACAGTCATTCTAATAGGTATGGCTTAGATTTGCATTAGGGATATTGAGCACATTTTCATGTACCTGTTGCATGTCTTCCTTGGAAAAATGTCTACGCACATCTTCTATTTCTAAATATGGTTGTTTGTTAGCTCCTAAGTTTATGAAGTCTTTATATATTTTATATATTAATATCTTATCAATTATATGATTTGCAACTATTTCTCCCATTCAGTAGCTTTCTTTCTCATATTGTTGATTTTCCTTTGCTGAGCAGAAATTTCTTAGATTGATATAATTGTATAGTTTTGCTTTTGTTGTCAAATCCATAAAACCACTGCCAAGACTGATTTCAAGGAGCTTACCTCCTATGTTTTCTGGTGTAATGTTCAAGTCCTTAATCCATTTTGAGTTAATTTTTACTTTTCATTTTGAGTTAATTTTATGTAATGCGTAAAACAGAATTCCAGTTTCATCCTTTGGCATTTGGTTGTCCAATTTTCACAAACCTCCATGCATAGTTCATCAGGTACTCTGTCTAACAGATCTAGTCCCATAAATCTATTTCTCACTTCCACTGTATAATCATAAGGGATTTGATTTAGGTCATACCTGAATGGTCTAGTGGTTTTCCCCACTTTCTTCAATTTAAGTCTGAATTTGTCAATAAAGAGTTCATGATCTGAGCCACAGTCAGCTCCCAGTCATGTTTTTGCTGACTGTATACAGCTTCTCAATTTTTGGCTGCAAAGAATATAATCAATCTGATTTCGGTGTTGGCCATCTGGTGAAGTCCATGTGTAGAGTCTTCTCTTGTGTTGTTGGAAGAGGGTGTTGATCAAGACCACCCCCAAGAAAAAGATATGCAACAAAGCAAAAAGGCTGTCTGAGGAGGCCTTACAAATAGCTGTGAAAAGAAGAGAAGTGAAAAGCAAAGAAGAAAAGGAAAGATACATCCATTTGAATGTAGAGTTCCAACAAATAGCAAGGAGAGATAAGAAATCCTTCCTCAGTGATCAGTGCAAAGAAATAGAGGAAAACAATAGAATGGGAAAGACTATAGAGAGCTCTTCAAGAAAATTAGAGACACCAAGGGAATATTTCATGCAAAGATGGCTCAATAAAGAACAGAAATGGTAGGGACCTAACAGAAGCAGAAGATATTAAGAAGAGGTGGCAAGAATACACAAAAGAACTGTACAAAAAAGATCTTCACGACCCAGATAATCACACTCACCTAGAGCCAGACATCCTGGAATGCGAAGTCAAGTGGGCCTTAGGGACCATCACTACGAACAAAGCTAGTGGACGTGATGGAATTTCAGTTGAGCTATTTCAAAGCCTAAAAGATGATGCTGTGAAAGTGCTGCACTCAATATGTCAGCAAATTAGGAAAACAGCAGTGGCCACAGGTCTGGAAAAGGTCAGTTTTCATTCCAATCCCAAAGAAAGGCAATGCCAAAGAATGTTCAAACTACCACACAATTGCACTCATCTCACATGCTAGTAAAGTAATGCTCAAAATTCTCCATGCCAGGCTTCAGCAATATGTGAACCATGAAATTCCAGATGTTCAAGCTGGTTTCAGAAAAGGCAGAAGAACCAGAGATCAAATTGCCAACATTCGCTGGATCATCGAGAAAACAAGAGAGTTCCAGAAAAACCTCTATTTCTGCTTTATTGACTATGCCAAAGCCTTTGACTGTGTGGGTCACAACAAACTGTGGAAAATTCTGAAAGAGACGGGAATACCAGACCACCTGACCTGCCTCTTAAAAAATCTGTACGGAGGTCAGGAAGCAACAGTTAGAACAGAACATGGAACAACAGACTTGTTTCAAATAGGTAAAGGAGTATGTAAGGGTTGTATATTGTCACTCTGCTTATTTAATTTATATGCAGAGTACATCATGAGAAACGCTGGGATGGAGGAAGCACAAGCTTGAATCAAGACTGTCAGGAGAAATATCAATAACCTTAGATATGCAGATGACACCACCCTTATGGCAGGAAGTGAAGAACTAAAGAGTCTCTTAATGAAAATAAAAGAGGAGAGTGAAACAGTTGGCTTAAAGCTCCACTTTCAGAAAACTAAGATCATGGTATACAGTCCTATCACTTCATGGGAAATAGTTGGGGAAACAGTGGAAACAGTGACAGAGTTTATTTTGGGGGGCTCCTAAATCACTGCAGATGGTGATTGTAGTCATGAAATTAAAAGATGCTTGCTCCTTGGAAGAAAAGCTATGACAAACCTAGACAGCATATTAAGAAGCAGAGACATTACTTTGCTGACAAAGGTCCGTCTAGTCAAAGCTATGGTTTTTCCAGTAGTCTGTATGGATGTGAGAATTGGACTATAAGGAAAGCTGAGCCCCGAAGAATTGATGCTTTTGAACTGTGTTGTGGGGAATACTCTTGTGAGTCCCTTGGATGGCAAGGAGATAAAACCAGTCAATCCAAAAGGAAATCAGTCTTGAATATTCATTGGAAGAACTGATTGTGAAGCTGAAACTCCAAAACGTAGGACACCTGATGCGAAGAGCTGACTCATTTGAAAAGACCCTGATGCTGGCAAAGACTGAAGGCAGGAGGATAAGGGGACGACAGAGGATGAGGTGTTTGGATGGCATCACTGACTCAAAGGACATGGGTTTGAGTAAACTCCGGGAATTAGTGATGGACAGTGAGGCCTGGCGTGCTGCAGTCCATGGGGTCACTGAGAGTCGGACACCACTGAACTGAACTTGGTCCAGTTTTCCCATAATTTACTGAAGAGATTATGTTTTTCTCATTGTTATGTCTTGGCTCCTTTGTCAAGAATTACTGGTCATATATGTCAGCTGTAATTCTGGACTATTTTGTTCCATTGACTTATGTGTCTGTTTTCATGCTAAGACCATACAGTTTTGAAAACTGTTTAAGTGTGGATTATAATCTAAAATCAGGAAATGTTATGCCTTCAGCTTTGTTCTTTCTCAAGAATGCTTGGCTATTCAGGGTCTTCTGTGGTTCCATAAACATTTTATAATTGTTTGTCTATTTCTGTAAGAAAATGCCATTGTCATTTTGATAACAATTTCATTCAATCTGTAGATCACTTTGGGTAGTATGGGCATTTTAACAAAATTGATTCTTCCAAACTATGAGCATGGTATATCTTTATCTTTGTCTGTGTCTTCTTCATTTTTTTTTCCTTGTCAATGTCATAGTTTTCAGTATACAGACCTTTCAACCTCCTTGATTAAACTTATTCCTAGGTGTTTTATTAAATGACATCCTTCATTCTCTCTATACATACTTAACCTCCTTTCCTATCTGTCATTTTTTTTCTAGGTGCTCCTTATACATATTTCTTCATTTCTTCTAGTTCACCAATTCTTTCTTAAGTTACATATAATCTGTTTAGCATGTCCATGGAGTTGTTAAGTTAGTACCTTTTCATTTCCAGAAGTTATTTTTGTTATTTGTTTAAAAGCTAAATATCTTGTTTCAATATGATCTTGTTTCTTAAGAATTGTAACTCCTATTATGTTTGATATTTATTTTTGGCATATGAGAAAATGTTCCTTATTTTTGTGTACTGAGCTACACATCTGAAAGGAATTTTGTTATATTTTCCTCAACATTTTAAAGTTTTTAGTGGAACAAAGTGTTTCAGGATATCTTTTTTACCCATCTTGCTTCTTCTCCAATTATTCTTAAACAGTCCTGGTACGTCTCCTATGCCTTTATATTTTCTCTCATTTTATGATTTTGGTCCATGCTTTGAGATCTTCAGTTTACTAATTTGGGTGAATACAGAAAAATAATAATTTAAAGAGGCAGAATGTCACCTTTGGTAGTCTACTTGAATTTCAGATGCACTTTCAAAAAAATAAAGTTGAAAGATTCCATCAAAGCTTCCACACTAGTTTTATTTCACTGAGTACATAACTTGATTCTCTCTTAGCTCTTGTCTCTGGCTTTTATGCCCCTTCAAATGAGTTGTTATCTCCTGTTTTCACAATGATGCACTCAGATTCCCCTGGTGTGAATTTTATATGAAGTCCCTGCAGTTGTTGTAAGGCAAAGATCCCTCTAAGCACACTGTTCTGAAGTACGTAATTTATCATGGTGTAGGTCTTGAAACCAGCATCCTAGCACTCCAATATCCTTTTACTTCCACAAGTCAAGGACAAGGAAAATTCATCACATCATTTCAGGTACCTCTTTCCATTCTGATGGTAACTTACACAGAAGTCAAAGTTACTATGCCATGGAAGGGGGAGACAAAGGAGAGAAGAGAGAATGGAAGGCAGAGATTGCTGAGGTCAAGATTTGCTGCTTTTTAGTCTTTAACTTAGGCTACTAACATACTTCATTAGCTGTCTGTCAGTACCATGAGAGACAAAAAAACCCTCACAGACTGCCATTTTTACTGTACTGGTACCCCAACAGAAATCAAGACTCATTTATACCTACCCAAGTACCTACACAGTAGTAGATATAATGGTCATCTGAGTTAAGTTTTTGTTCCAATCCCAAAGAAAGGCAATGCCAAAGAATGCTCAAATTACTGCACAATTGCACTCATTTCACATGCTAGTGAAGTAATGCTCAAAATTCTCCAAGCCAGGCTTTAGCAATATGTGAACCGTGAACTTCCAGATGTTGAAGCTGGTTTTAGAAAAGGGAGAGGAACCAGAGATCAAATTGCCAATATCCACTGGATCATCAAAAAAGCAAGAGAGTACCAGAAAAACATCTATTTCTGCTTTATTGACTATGCCAAAGCCTTTGATTGTGTGGATCACAATAAACTGTGGAAAATTCTGAAAGAGATGGGAATACCAGACCATCTGACCTGTCTGTTGAGAAACCTGTATGCAGGTCAGGAAGCAACAGTTAGAACTGGACATGGAACAACCGACTGGTTCCAAATAGGAAAAGGGAGTACATCAAGGCTGTATATTGTCACCCTGCTTATTTAACTTATATGCAGAGTACATCATGAGAAACGCTGGGGTGGAAGAAACACAAGGTGGAATCAAGATTGCCAGGAGAAATATCAATAACCTCAGATATGCAGATGAAACCACCCTTATGGCAGAAAGTGAAGAAGAACTAAAGAGTCTCTTAATGAAAATAAAAGAGGAGAGTGAAAAAGTTGGCTTAAAGCTCAACGTTCAGAAAACTAAGATCACGGCATCTGGTCCCATCACTCCATGGGAAATAGATGGGGAAACAGTGGAAACAGTGTCAGACTTTAGTTTTGGGGGGCTCCAAAATCACTGCTGATGGTGATTGCAGCCATGAAATTAAAAGACGCTTACTCCTTGGAAGGAAGGTTATGGCCAACCTAGATAGCATATTTAAAAGCAGAGACATTACTTTGCCAACAAAAGTCCGTCTAGTCAAGGCTATGGTTTTTCCAGTGGTCATGTATGGATGTGAGAGTTGGATGGTAAAGAAAGCTGAGAGCTGCAGAACTGATGCTTTTGAACTGTGGTGTCGGAGAAGACTCTTGAGAGTCCCTTGGACTGCAAGGAGATCTAATCAATCCATCCTAAAGGAGATGAATCCTGGGTGTTCATTGGAAGGACTGAAGTTGAAGCTGAAACTCCAATACTTTGGCTACCTCATGTGAAGAGTTGACTCATTGGAAAAGACCCTAATGCTGGGTAGGATTGAGGGCAGGAGGAGAAGGGGACGACAGAGGATGAGATGGTTGGATGGCATCACCGACTCGATGGACATGGGCTTGGGTAGAACTCTGGGAGTTGGTGATGGACAGAGAGGCCTGACGTGCTGCAATTCATGGGGTCGCAAAGAGTCGGACACGACTGAGCGACTGAACTGAACTGAAAGTACCTACAAGAGCCAACATTTTGGTAGAAGAGAGCCAAACAGCTTGGAGTTTAGAGTAGATGAGAAGAAAGCTTTTCCCCAGAATCTGCACCACTACTTTTTACTAACAGACAATAAAATGGACTGATTTCAACTAGTCCAAAAAAGAAAGAAGCTCTTAGGTTAAACAACCGTCAATATGTAACAGGCAATTGCTAGAATGAACAACAAATAGCATTTTGATTCATTTAACTACCAATAGTAAATTTTAGAGTGAAATTATCTTTTAGAATTCATCTAGAAGCTACAGTGTTTGAAGTTTAAGACATTAGACAAACATACTTGGTTGAGAAACTTTTATTTCCACAGTAAATATTCAGTAACATGTACTTTAAAAATTTTAAGTGAAATTGTCATAGTTTTACTATGGTACAACATTGTGCATTTTGATCATCTAGTTGAACCATTTGTCAGAATTCTGTCCTGAAATTAAGTCATCTTCATGAAGGACCAGTTTGGCTTTCTATTCAAGCACATATCAAAGAGAAGGTTACTCAATTTTCTATGTCTTTTTATTTTGAAAATTCTTAAGATTTACAGAGAAGTTGAAAGGATAGTACAGAGAGGTCCCTTATATTACTTACCCAGCTTTCCCATATGTTAACATACCTAATCATGGTACATATGTCAAAACTAAGAATGAACACAAGTATAATATTATTAACTACAGATTTTATTTAGATTTCACCATGACTTTTTTTTTTTTCCTGTTCAATATCCAATCCAGAATACCACTGTACATTTAGACCTTTCTGGTCTTTAGCAGGTCCTCATCCATTGTGTTTCATGTCTTTTAACAGTTTTGAAGAGTACTGGTCAAGTATTCTATAAAACATCGCTCATCTGGGAGGCTTATGATGCTTTCTCATAATTAAACTGAGGTTATTTGTTTCTTAGAAGAATACCACAGAGATGAAGTGCCCTTCTCATCATATCACATCAGGGTATACATGCTATCAAAATGACATATGACTGGTGATGTTAATCTTATTCAATAGTGAAAAACTCAATCAGATTTCACTATTTTTTGGAAGTTAGCCAATAAGTCCATCCCTCGAGCAGTGGGAGTAGCTACATTTATTATTTGGAACAGACTTCTCAATTTTTATGAGATGCCCAACCTATCTCTAGTTCAGCTGACAAAGTATATGGATTATCTCCCAAGCTGTGTCCTAGGTACTTACAGAAATCGTAAACTCAGTGCTAATAGAGATGACCCCACCTAGACTTCAGTTTAGTTTCACCCACAGACAAAATTTAGCTTCCCTATAGAATGATTCCCCCATACACAAATGAGATGCTGACTTTGGGTGATATTTTTTAACAATTTTAAAGATGTCTCTCTTAGGATTTTAGGTATATTAATTATGGCACCTATTTCCTACTACTAATAGTGTTTTGTTTCAAATCCTGAAATGCTAGTAATGATTAGATTATAGTAGAAACATCTCATTTCTATTTGAATACTACTAGTGTTTCATATTTATATTTGGTCTCAGGTATGTAAGATATCATAAGGAAGAAATATTCTACTTTTATCAAAATTGCACTTTAAATAATTAACCTTTTTGTTAACTATTCAAATTACCATGTAGCAATATGCTGTGAACTCTTTATATTTATTATATAGTATATATTTTAATGATAAAGGTCAATGAAGGAAGCGGTATGATTTTATTCATTTATAGGGATTAAAAACTGAGATTCAAGATGTTTCTAAAATCACTCAGAAAACACATGGCTAAGGTAAGATCCAAACCTAGGCAGTCCAACTTGAGAGCCAATGAACTACATGTATATTATGAATCAATTATATCTATTAACCATCAAGCTGTATATGCTTTAAGTGTTTTTTTCTTTCTACTACTAAATTTAACTTCATAATCACATTGATAGGAATTATTTAAACTGTGTAGGTAAGTATTTAAGCCTAGTCCTTCTGCTCCATCATTCTCCAATAGATAACTCATTTTAACTAATCAGTCATTGATTCTACTTAATCCAACTCCATTAATAATGTAATTCCTGAAAATTCTTTCAAGGTTTTAAAGGTGCTTTTTACATTCAATATTTGCAGTTTTTCAAACAATTTGTTCCTGAAAAATTGTTTGTATAACTGACATTAACATGATTAAAATATTAACATAATCTACATATACTTTCATTTCTACCAACTCCTCATTAGAAACCACTGTTCTTGATTTATTTCTTATGAATTCGACTAGACTTTCTCACTGCAAATATAATAAGTACTATGTTCTCATGTTCTCTTCTTTAAACAAAAATAGCATCTATTAATAATACATATCCATCTTTACTATTTATTTTTAATGTTTTAACAGTATAGTTATTATATCTGTATGTAGAGACTTATCTCATTGGTTTTATAACTACATAGTATTCTATTTAATAAATGAACTATAACTTATTTATTAACAAATTCCATTAATAGAAATTTAAGATTTATCCTAACATTTACTATTATAAACAAAGAAAAAGTGAATAACTCTGAATAGCTATCATTTCACATGCCTGCAACTGATGAAATGTTGGGTTAAAAAGTACATGTATTTGTAATTTTGACAGACACTGAAGAAAATAAACCACACTCCATATGAGGTTATACTAGTTTATGCTCTAGTTAGTAATGTGTGAGATGCTTGTTCTTCCCATGACCTTGCTAACAGAGAAGGATGCCGAATTTTGAGATTTCTATCCATCTAATACATGAACAATGTGCTTGGTTTTAGACATTTCCCTTACTAGAGGTAGAATTTTATATACATACATATATATATATACATACATACATATATACATATATATATTCTACTAGAGGTAGAATTCACCTCCTTTCAAATACTGATGTGCCACATGTATTTTCCTCTATAAATTGTTCACTTACATATATCTTTGCCTATTTTTCTACCGGGTTGTTTTACCAGTTTCTAGAGAAAGCTCATCATGTAAGATTCTTTTAACTTCCTCAGTTTCTATACTAATTAAGAAAATTATCACTGATTTTGTACCTTCATTATGTTTGCCCTTTCTTGCGCTGCTTAATAGTTAGCTAGCCATTTCTATTACAATTTTTAAAAATCAGATTTTTAAATGATTATCTGTCTTTTAAATCTTTAATTCCTACTTTCTAATTTACTATTTCCATTTATTGTAATTCCTTATCTAACTTTTATATTTTCTTTTATTCTGTATTTCTTTTCTATTGTTCCATAGCTATGATATTCCTCTAATCACTTCTTTAGCTGTATTCAATGGGATTTTAAAGTCATTTTCTAAAAATTCTGCAATTTTAGTGTGTGCTTTCTCTTTGACACAAAAGTTGTTTAATAAATTTTAAATGTCTAGGAAGAAGAAACTTTGTTTTTTATTTTATTCCCATTTTCAATTTTGTTGCATGTTAACAAGAATATCTTGACTGTTTTATCTCTCTGTTTTGGATTTTTTCTTTGATGCCTACTACACCCTACCACGTCGGGCCTCCCTGGTGGCTCAGATGATAAAGAATCTGCCTGCAATGCAGGCGACCAGAGTTTGATCCTTGGGTTGGGAAGATCCCTGGAAAAGGGATGGCAACCCACTCCAGTATTCCTGCCTGGAGAATAGCATGGACAGAGGAGCCTGGCCGACTACAGTTGATGGGGTTGCAAAGAGTCAGACATGACTGACAGACTAATAGTTTCACTTTCACACTGTGTCCAATTTTCATGCATGTTCCATCAGCATTTGCAGTTACAGTCTTTACTAGTACGGTACTGACTTCAAGCTATATTAATTAGACTTACTTTATTATTTACATTACTCTCCTTTTTGCCTTTTTATGGACTGGGGTGAATTAGAGTTTGTTTCAATGTTTTAAATTATTAGTGATAATTTCTCCTGTAATTTGTTTCATCAAAGTTTTAACTTTTAATATTACAAAGTATCTTTGTTTATATTGTTTATTGTTTTTTGGATTGAATTCTAACGTGTCCAATAATAAGATCATGATTCCTGACTTTTTTCATCTGTATTTATGTATTACAGTTTTGGGTTTCCCAGGTGGCACTAGTGGTAAAGAACATGTCACCAATGCAAGAGATGTTAAGATATGCAGATTCGATTCCTGGATCAGGAAGATCCCCTCAAAGAGGGCATGGCAACCCACACTTGAATTCTTGCCTAGAGACTCTCATGGTTAGAGGAGCCTGGTGGGCTATGGTGCATGGGGTCCCAAAGAGTCGGACACGACTGAAAGGACTTAGCACGTACATGCCACATTTTATGCTTCTTGAATTTTATAGATTTTTTAAAAACATCCATTATATGCATTGTTCTCAGTTTTACTTATACAGTATTTTTTAATATATTGACAGAATTACAGTTTTCTTTTTTTCATTTTTTCTTTTCTTTTTCTTGGCTGCATGGCATTTGGGATCTTTGTTTCCCAACCAGGGATCAAACCTGTGCCCCCTGCATTGGAAACACAGTCTCAACCATTGGACTACCAGGGAAGTCTTGATGAGCATTACAGTTTTAACTGGTCATCTTTGTTGTTATAAAGGAATAAGAAGTCCTCTGTGTGTTTAGGCAGTTCATGTATTTCCCAATGATGAGCAATGATAAAATCAGCATATTTACTCAAATTTTCCTCTCTCCTAAACCATCAAAGTTTATTCAATAGGCCTACATTTCTATTGACAGCTTCCATGGATATCCTTTGACTCTTTGAACTTTGTCTACTTTCCTTCTTTCCCTCGTCCTTTCTCAATTCATTATAATAGTAGAATTTCTACCTTGTTAGGGCATACAAAAAGGAAATTCCAGTCTGTTACCTCTAATTCAAACATCTGTTTTAGTCTTAGTTTTACCATTAAATTAATTCCGTGTTCATCAATAGTACTTGGCTACAGTCTGTCCAGTCAGTACTAATTGGCTGAACTTAACGCCAGTAATTTTCTCAAGAATTATTCAGAAAAAACAGTTCCTTACACGGTTAAAAATTGTTTGGCAGCACAGTTTTATGTAAAGGATACTGTGGCTTCCATTTTCTTTACTTGAGTACCTGATGGTTACTGCTTTACATTTTCTACTGATGGTTGTCATAGAAAAGCCTAAGCCCAGAGTAACTTTTTTTTTTTCCTGAAACTTGTGAATGTTGAAAACAGGACTTTAAAAAAATTATATTTAAATCCAATAGTATACTTTCCTACAGACCATTTCAAGAAAAATTTTCCTGGTACACAGCATATATCTTTTAATATGGATGGCAAGATCTATATTAGAACCTCACTGAATTATAGCTTTTGTTTAGTTACATTGTTCTGCTTTTCTTATTTGGAAACTCTATTTATGCCATTTATGTTTTTGGAATTTCTATGCCTTCTGTATCAATCATTTCCTCTTTAATCATTCTGAACTCTTTTATATTCATCCATGCACATTATTTGCTTTGTTTTCATTTTTATCTTCTGTGTATTTTACTGTGCTATCCAGAGTTTCTCTTCCTTGAGCATCTTCCAATTTCATTTTTGTGTGACAGTTTTTCCTTCTAATTTGTTTCAAAATTTTGTTAGCTCATGATTCAACATTTCAAAGTTATTCCATCATTTCTTCTAACTTCGTGAAATTCTGCTTTGGAGTTTCCCTTTCTCACAAGAAATTCTTTCTTACTTTTTAAACTTACAGTAAAAATTTTAACTATATTTATTGTGTACTCCAGAGCAATATTTTCCAGTGACTATTCTTCATGTACTGGTTAGTTCTGCTTATCTTTTCCACATTTCTATGTTTTAAAATGTGTGTTTCTTTACAATTTTTAAGAGGTTGCATATAGGAAAGAAGCCTTTATTAATTATTCTCAATCAGTTTCCTTTACTTAACCAAAGTGAAATGAGTGAGCCATATATCTTCAAGATAAAACTGAATATGCTCTCACTCCTGGTATTCTATCACCTAGTAAACTTACAGTTTCTCAAGTACGCATTACTCTTTTCTACAAGCCTGGCTTTGTTGAACTATTCTCTAGATCTGTAATATCACTATTCTCTCTTAACTACTGATTTGGTACCAAAATGAAAATAATATTTACTTTTCTAGACTATTTAGCATATTAGACATGTTTTATCTGAATGTTGTGAAATTTTCATTAGTGTTACTGATCACTCGCCGCAATTTAAAATACCAAAAAAAATTACCAATTCAAAAATTCTGAGAGGAACCCTACCCATCATTACTAAATGGCGTTATTTGGGCTCATTTGTATATAAAATGGATTTATATAAGACTATTCATGCACAGGACAACATAGTATGAAAAACATTCATTATATCAGCAAGTGATTTTTGTTTTTCTTTTTTTTTTTCCATCAAATTATTTTTAAAGGTAAACTCTGGACTTTGGGGAAAAAAGGAATACTGTAGGATCTTCAAATCACAATAAGCCTCAAAGGTAGAAAAGAATACAAACATATTAAATATTGACTTAGCTGTCAGCAAAACCTCAATATACATATTTCCCTGTGTTAAGAAAGCTTTCATTGAAATCATATTCTCATGTCCTTTATTTTATTTGATGAAATATGTTATGTTATCCTTAAAAGAACAATAGTTTCTTTACAGCATGCAACAGGAATAAAGTAAATTACTTAAGTGTGATAAACTTCTGTTAAAAAAAATTCTTTTACAAAATGTTTTTCCTTTTACCACAAGAAGTTATTACTTTTCATTGTAACATCATTCCAATCAAATTTATGGGTTACTAAACCAGTAAAAACAGAATTTCAGTAGATATTTCTATAATTCATTATGGAAAACATCAACTTACTTGTGACCTAAATGCTTCAGAAAATATCCCAGAACCTTCAGAGCTTGAACCCAAATACTTTCACTTTTAGAGGCCAATAATTTGTAGATTACCCTAAAATATATAGAAATAAATGATCTTTTTGAGCACTTTTGAATATTAAAAATATAAGCACTGTATACTTTACAAGGAAATTATAAATGTATAAAACATAAAATATCTCAGAATTTTAAATTCTTTGAAAAAATTTGAAAACTAGCACATAAGTTTTCTTTATATTTGAACTTCAAATACATACTTAAAAGGACAAAGCAATTGGTTGTTCATAAGTAATGCCTCCCAGCACACTGAATATAACTTTCAATTTTAAGACTCATGCTCAGTTAAGCCACATTTCTTCTTCTATTAGAATTTCCCCTGACATTTGTACTTAATGACCTTTTTTCCTGGTTATGGCTAATTGGACCATGGGAGTACATACCCGCTCAAGTATTTTTCTTTTCTGAGAATTTGGAATAAGTTCTGAGAAACAATAGCTAATCTTTGTTGGGCTCGTGAATTAGGAAATGGTTTAGAACAGAAACTGTAGGACAGCCTTGCTCTGTTCACAAAGGTGAGTCTATATACAGAAGAATAAAGCAGCTATATAGGAAGCAGCAGAAAAAGCAAACTTATTTCCTCAAAGAGTTTCAATTCTCGGTTCCTAGGCAAATGTGTTTCTACAACAAACTAACACATGACCTAACTTACAGTCACTTCAAATCCTATATAATAGCAGGGTGATATTAATTATAATGCTTATATGTACTTCAGAAATTTTATCTCATTTTTTTACAAAATATAAATATTTTTTTCTGTAAGATGTGCGCATACTTAGTTGCTCCGTCCTGTCTGACCCGACTGTTTGCAAAGTATAATTTTCCTATCATTTCAGGGACAATAACAGAGAAAAACAAATAACTGAAAGTTAATAACATCTATTTTATGTTTAACAGTAGCTTATACTATTAAAAACAAAATAATATATTGTTGATAATACTTTTTTATTACTCTACTGAAGAACAGATGATGAGAAGAGTGATTACTTCCTTCAGAAGATAGTTTTTTAGAAAAGCCTCAAGTTATTAGCATTAGTCACTCAGTTGTGTCCGACTCTTAGCGACCCCATGGACTGTAGCCTGACGGGTTCCTCTGTCCATGGGATTCTCCAGGCAAGAATAATGGAGTGGGTTGCCACTCCAGGTCTTGCCATTCAAGTTCTTAAATGAAAGTAAATTTACACTGAAGTATACTTTCAGAATTAAGGACCAACATCAGTAATGAATAAAAAAAGACAAGTATGAGAACAGAAAAGTTATTATTTTGTCATTGTTGTTTTAGTCACTAAATCATGTCCAACTCTTTTGTGACCCCATGGACTGTATGCAGCCTGCCAGGTTCCTCTGCCCATGAGATTTCCCAGAAAAGAACACTGGAGTGAGTTGCCACTTCCTACTTCAGGGGATCTTTCTGACCCAAGGATCGAACCTGCGTCAGAGGCATTGGCAGGTGGATTCTTTACCACTGAGTCAACTGGGAAGCCCATAGAAAAGTTATTCATGTCAAAAAAAAAAAAAAAAGAAATATTCAGGGAATCATAAAAAGAACATTCAATAGCAAAAATAATCTTGAAAACAAAAGTAAAACCTCACAGCATAAAAATGTGACTCTACTCAAATATGTAATCAGAAACTCTCATAGAATTCTTCTTCTCTAAGAATAACTTCGAGTTCAAGGGATAAAAAGGTATAAATACACCTGAGATCAACATAAATTATGATTTAATATTTGAAACAAGAAAGATCTAAGGCCATCAGACATCTATGCTACATAGGATTTTTTTTACAACCAAGTAGTTATTTAAAAAATAGTATGAAGAATGAATAGGAAATTTACTAACGATTAAGTTAATGACTGCTTTCTTAAATATGAGATACTTAGGTGAATTCTAGTTAATTTGCTCCAGCCTACTATATTCAGCCAGAAAACGATGTAAAAAAGAAACTGTCTATTCTTTCCTTTAAAGATTTTGAGATGCAAAAATATTACATTTTTTGATGTTCAGTTCAGTGTTGTATTACCACAAGGTTTTCTTTAAGCCCAGTTTAATATTATCAGTATTAAATTAAGCACAATCTTTGTGTTCACTTCTTAGCATGTATGGATTATAATTAATCAAAAAATTCCGCATACATAACTGTTACCCCTTTAGTTCCTATTTTCTAGGGTATAGAATTTAAAATTTTATATCTGTCTATCTTTTCCATATTTTAAACCAGAACCTACATTCTCCACATTCTTTTTAAAATGAAAAACTAAAGTAGCAAATTTTTCATCTTTGTGATTGTTTTTAACATCCTGGTAACAAACAATGTGACATGTTCAGCTGGTATAAACTATGAGCAACATGATTGTACCATATGAAATTGCTGTTATTTGGTAAAATCACTTAAGCTTCAGCAGTTTCACAGAGTTCAACCTCACAGTAAAATATACTTGAAGCTGTTACTAATGAAATGTATATTCCTATTATTCAAATAGATTAGCAACCCCATGGGTTGTAAACTCAATGGTAAGAGTGATGTCACAAGCTGGATTTCCACATAGAAATAAAGTGATGCCTTCTTTAACTTGAAAAGAAAATCCTTCAAGATTATAAAGTTGTTATTTGCTAATACAAATGACCAAGTAAAAGAAGCACTAATAACATAGTCTCTTGACAGTTATTAATTATTTCCAAAATCTTTTTATAACCTGTGAAAGCTCACTGAGTTACACATGGCATAACCGAGATTTCTTATTTATACAAATAACTCAGACTCCAGAAAAATGAGCGAATCCCTAAGAGGCTAGGTTATAGGTTTAAAGTACTTCAGAATACTAAACAAGAAACTGTTTTACTAATATCTACACAATTACTTACAATCAACATAACTAAAGTCTTCAAATTATTTGGTTTTAGATTGTTATTTAAAAACATTTCATCCCAATCATTCCCATTGCACTGCCATTGTCCTAGCTCATCATCCCTAATACTTATGAATAAAATAATATCTCTACTGGTCTTGCTACATTAGTTTTATCCCTTTCCAACTCATTTTCCACATTGATTCTTGGAAAAATAGAAATCAGCAAGTTATTTCTATATTCAAAATTGTTTAGTTTTCATCACCAACAGAAAAAAATTTAAAGTTCTTACCATTAAATGGATCTTTCAACCTGGCCACACTCTACCTCTTGAGCCTAAGCTCATAAAATTTTCTAGAGCTCTCTTTAGCTGAAATATAACATGCCCTCTGGTCTTTTTGTCAAAAAATTTGCTCTTTCAACTACCTGAAATGTCTTTACTCTTTTTTGAGACTTGAGACCTGCTTTCTATACATTTCATCAGTTTCCTGAGTATCAGGAGGATTAATGACAGTTCTCTCCATCTATTCCCTTCTTATGTGTAAGATTTTTCTATATATACTCAAAAGTTAATTGAATAGGACCATTCTGGGAAGCATACGTGTACTTAATAAAAGTCTACTAATAATATTATATTCATACCTTATTCCATTTCTTTGATCAAACGCTGGTATCATTGATGCTGGATGTTCTGACATTAAAGCCACTAGTAACTGTAACACATCATGAATATTTTCATCCTGCATAATACGGATCATAAATATTTATTCAATTATAAATGTTTTCTAATGCATTGAATAAAATTATTAAAATGGAAGACCCAGACCATATCCTACCTCATGCATTGTAAGCAGGTAATTTAATATACTCTGAAGTTCATCTTCCTTGACCCCTCGATCCTAATTTAAAATATATATATATATTTAAATATAAAATTAAAACTTTAATTAAAGACATAGATCAAATTAACCATTTTAAAATAAAATATAAACTACTTCAAAGCAGTGATGCTTTAATTATAATACTCAGATACTTCATAAACCATAAGCTATATCAAGTTAAATAGGTAAATACTTAGAAAAGTATATTTATTCTTCTAAAATTGCTAATATTTGATTGAATTCACTGTCAAAAACTATTCTATTTTCTTCATCTAAGTATATTCAATCACTATTTTCTAATCCCACACTCTTTTCTTAAAATAATGCAAATTATATTAAGACTTTACAATATCAGTTACTGTGTATTTTATTTTTATTTTCTATATATCTATATATAACATATGACTTCTAAAACAGAAACACAGATCATTTTCTAGAATAAAATCTTCACGTTCAATTTTCATGCACATATCCCTCGTTCATTTTTGCTACATGCCTCAGTATGGAAGCTTTCAGAGAATATTTAATGCAAAGTTTAATTCAAAGTGAAGTTCAACAAGAGTTAATACTAAGATTTATATAACACTGAAAGTAATTCATGAATTGAAGGTAGTTACTACTGATTTTACAATATTGATTTAAACTCTGGCAAAAATTCTTTTCACTTAATGTACTGCAATTATGAATTATGTAAAACTGTTTTACCTTTAGTATAAGCTGTTTCAGGAAAAGTAACATAAATGCCCGCAGTGATATAATTTCTTTCTGTGAGGGCCGGGGACCATCTAGTATAAAATAGAAAAAAAAAAAAAATCTCCTTCATTATTATTATTTAATAATAAGCTTAAGGAAATTATGCTGTGATATTATGGAAAATTTAAGTATACACAATGAAATTATAATATGAATTAGTAGTAATTCTGTACAGTTTCAACAATAGAAAATATAAATTTTCAGATTTTGGCGATTTCAAATTGCTTACTAATGTCAGATTTGGGGGGAAAATTATTTTTTTAAATTATATAACTATTCACTGATAAAATTATAACATCATGTCTTTACATGGATACAGTTCAGTTCAGTTCAGTTCAGTCACTCAGTCGTGTCCGACTCTTTGCGACCCCATGAATTGCAGCAAGCCCGGCCTCCCTGTCCATCACCAACTCCCGGAGTTTACCCAAACACATTTCCATCGAGTCGGTGATGCCATACAACCATCTCATCCTCTGTCGTCCCCTTCTCCTCCTGCCCCCAAACCTTCCCAGCATTAGGGTCTTTTCCAATGAGTCAACTCTTTGCATGAGGTGGCCAAAGTATTGGCATTTCAGCTTCAACATCAGTCCTTCCAATGAATACCCAGGACTGACCTCCTTTAGGATGGACTGGTTGGATCTTCTTACAGTCCAAGGGACTCTAAAGACTCTTCTCCAACACCACAGTTCAAAAGCATCAATTCTGCGGCTCTCAGCTTTCTTTACCGTCCAACTCTCACATCCATACATGACCACTGGAAAAACCATAGCCTTGACTAGACGGGCCTTTATTGGCAGAGTAATGTCTCTGCTTTTCAAAATGCTATCTAGGTTGGTCATAACCTTCCTTCCAAGGAGTAAGCGTCTTTCAATTTCATGGCTGCAATCACCATCAGCAGTGATTTTGGAGCCCCCCAAAAAATGAAGTCTGACACTGTTTCCACTGTTTCCCCATCTATTTCCCATGAAGTGATGGGACCACATGCCATAATCTTAGTTTTCTGAACGTTAAGCTTTAAGTCAACTTTTTCACTCTCCCCTTTCACTTTCATCAAGAGGCTCTTCAGTTCTTCACTTTCTGCCATAAGGGTGGTTTCATCTGCATATCTGAGGTTATTGATATTTCTCCCAGCAATCTTGATTCCAGAGTGTGTTTCTTCCACCCCAGCGTTTCTCATGATGTACTCTGCATATAAGTTAAATAAGCAGGGTGACAATATACAGCCTTGACGTACTCCTTTTCCTATTTGGAACCAGTCTGTTGTTCCATGTCCAGTTCTAACTGTTGCTTCCTGACCTGCATACAGGTTTCTCAAGAGACAGGTCAAATGGTCTGATATTCCCACCTCTTTCAGAATTTTCCACAGTTTATTGTGATCCACAAAGTCAAAGGCTTTGGCATAGTCAATAAAGCAGAAATAGATGTTTTTCTGGAACTCTCTTGCTTTTTCGATGATCCAGCGGATGTTGGCAATTTGATCTCTGGTTCCTCTGCCTTTTCTAAAATCAGCTTGAACATCTGGAAGTTCATGGTTCACGTACTGCTGAAGCCTGGCTTGGAGAACTTTGGGCATTACTTTGCTAGCGTGTGAGATGAGTGCAATTGTGCTGTAGTTTGAGCATTTTTTGGCATTGCCTTTCTTTGGGATTGGAATGAAAACTGACCTTTTCCAGTCCCTACTTTTATTAACTTAATAAATTCCCTTTTCCCCTCAAATCAAAGTTTTCCCAATATTTCTTTACCCAATTTTTTTCCCAATTTCATCACCATGCACAACTTACATAGGTAAATATTGTACTTACCTAAACCTTTGGGTGTAATACCACTACTGTCAGCAGGATTAATGACCCAGTAGTAATATTTTAGTGTATGCATAAGCTGTAATACTGTTCCTACTCTGCGTATGGTGGTGTAAATGGTAGCAGTTCCAATAAATTCAGCAGACAAATAAGTGTATAGGGAAAGCTGAACCTAGTACAGAATATTAACAAAGCATTAAAATAAACTTAAAATGCCTCAAGTGTTTACATTAAAAATATACATTCTATTCCAATTTAAATGTAAATCATTAAAGGCTGAGAATCATCTGAGGTTAAAAATAATTATTTATAAAGTGTTATTTATATTGTAAAGATAATCTGCAATCAACACATTCTAACAAAATTTATTTTACTAAAGGTAATCTAATAGCTCTTAAAAATAAAATAATTTCAATTAATAATTCCACTGAAATTACATCTGATAGGAAAATCAAATTATTTAAAAAGTCAGTTAGACTAAACCCCTTAATCAAAGTACAGTGTAGCAGTTGAAAGGGACAGAATATCAGTCAGCTATATCATATTTAGAAAAATTATACATTGTTGTCATAGACCCTAAAAGTTCATGTAATTTCAAATTTTCTTAAACTATTGTCACAGTGTCAGAATCTAACATTTAAGTATAAAGATGACACGTTTAACCACCCTGTTTAAAGAATGAACAAACACCAGGTTTGAGTTTTACCACAATAATTATCATGAGAAACCATAAAAAATAGGACTCTAAAGTTATGTGGGAGACTTGAAAATTATAAAAGGCAGCTCAAAAGGTCCCTTGATTTCTACTAGAGTAAGAGAGAGCTAAATTCAGGTATGCAAAATAATAAAAATGTTATGCTGATATCTAAAAAATTATGAACAAATTTCGTTTAAAATAAATACTTTTACATATCATGATATCATGATAAAAAAATCTATGCTCAAATAGAAGCAATTTTCCAGCCACAATGATGATAATTATTGTGATATAATTATCTGGTATTTTCTCTTTTCCTAATCTTAACAATCATTGTATCAGATTTTCTTTCTTCAAAATGTTATAAGTCATTATCTAATGACTTCAGAATGCATTTATTATATCAAGCCTAATATTTTAATGTTTTCAGCACTGAATTTTCAAGAGTTCCTTTTACATTCTGAACGTTATTAATCACTATTTCCTCCAACTTTTTATTTTGAAAATTTTCAAACAAAATAGTTATGTAACTATCATAAAAGATTTACCAACTGTGAATATTATTCCACATCTGCTTCATTTATTCCTATTATATTATACATATAGATGTATAAATATATTATGATAGAACTATTTTTTCAATGAAATGTTTGAAAGGAGGTCGCTGGCATTCAGACACTTCACCACCAAATATTTCAGTGTGAATCTCCTAAGAATAAGGCCATTCTCCTACATAGAATATAATACGATTCCTCCACTCAGTAAATTTAACATTTATGCAATACTAATATCTAAATTGGGGCTCATATTCAATGTTTCTCTCTTATTCCAATAGCTTGACATTGTAAAACACCTTCTAATCTATCATTTTTATTTATTAACATCATCTATGGAGATCATTTAACAAAATCCTTAATTTTGATATTATCAAATGCATTAATTAACCCCCTAAAAAGAGAGGTTTGGCAGGTCTTACTTAAGAACCTTTTAGCTATCACCAAACCATAAAGATATCTTTCAACAATTTCTCCTATAAGCTTTTTAGTTTTACCTATCAAATTTTGGTCTTAAATTTAAGTGGGTTTCACCTTTAATAGGGTAAAAAATACAGCTTTGACATTTTTTTTAGCAATCATCACCATTATCTTGTTCCAGAACTTTCTCATCACCCCATTAAAAAAACACAACTTTTAACTATAGTTCCACTTATTTTAATATTTGAGTATTTACCTTTTTGATTTTAATACTGCCTAATATGATTGCTTCAGACTGACTATAACATAAATTGAAAAATTTAAGCGTTTTCTACTCAACATTTTAGATCCAATAACTATAATTTATATTTATAATTTATAATATTAAAATAAAATAACTGAAATTAAACAGTATACCTTTGCAGGTGTATGTATCCAGATGGCTGGGTTGAATAAAATGTGATCACAAAGCTGCTTCAGCAAAGGTGCTCCATGAGCTAAACCATCAAGGTATTTTGCAAACGATAAAAATTGCTCCAGGACAGCTCTAGTTATATGAACTCTTGATGACTAAAGAAAGAAAGTAGAAATTTAAGCTCAATGCTTTTCATTTAGTATTCAGGAAATATACATGGTTGCCAGGTAGGCTTCTTGGCATTGTGGACAGAGTAGTTAACAAAACACAAAACTGGAAAAAATAAAAATAAAAAACTTACATTCTAATAAAAGAGAAGACAAGGACAAACAATAAACTTAGAAAGGCAAAACATAAAACATGATAAATATAACAAGTGTATGAAAAATATGAAACAAGAACAAGAAGTGAATGGAAAATGTATGGAAGGGTGGTTTGAAGAGATTTTACTGAGAAAGTTAACATTTAACTAATTTGAAGTATAAGGCTAGCAGGCTAGCAATGATTTTGCATTAGTAGGCTATGTGACAAAACACTGACAGTGAGATCAGCAACAGTTTGACAAAATTCAAACCAAGCCTTAGAGTATAACTTTCGATGAAAACTTTGTAAGATGGAAGAAATAATCCTAAAAAAATGTCTGTTATTACAAGGGGGAGGGAGACAAAGATAAATAAACATTTGAGTTACAAAAAAGCAGACTGGTCACTCATTTTAAAGGAACTTTAATGCAAAAAAAAATACTACTTTAAAATTCTAAACTATTTTAATCAGGGATGCTGCTGCTGCTGCTGCTACGTCGCATCAGTCATGTCCGACTCTGTGCGACCCCAGAGACGGCAGCCCACCAGGCCTCGATGTCCCTGGGATTCTCCAGGCAAGAACTCTAGAGTGGGTTGCCATTTCCTTCTCCAGTGCATGAAAGTGAAAAGTGAAAGTGAAGTTGCTCAGTCGTGTCCCACTCTGTGTGACCCCATGGACTGCAGCCTACCAGGCTCCTCCGTCCATGGGATTTTCCAGGCAAGAGTACTGGAGTGGGTTGCCACTGCCTTCTTCTTAATCAGGGATAAGGGGATAAAATTAAAATAATAGAGCAAGAGTTAGAACCTGTCTGAGACATCACATTTTAGCCTATAAAAGTTGTCATATGTTTATAAAAACACTAAAGTGATATAAAACCAGATTGACCATTATGAACATATTCATTTGAGGAACTAATGAATAATCTGGAAACAAGCTTTTAACTTCTCCACCTAATTAAAAGATATGCTTAGAAGCATCGGGCCTTTAACATTACTTAAAAGAAGAAAAAGTTACTTCGTTTTTCATAGCAATTAATACTGTTGGGTAGCTTTTTTTAATTCTAAAATTTATCTTCAGGACACATTTTTCTACAATTGTGCTTTTTTATTTGCCACACAAAATCCTACCAGGCATAAAATGAATGTTCTCTTCAATAGCATGTTTCCTTTACTATAAGTATGAAGTATTTATTCCTTCCACCTTATAACTGTTATTTACATACCTTTCTTTCCTGATATTAAAAGGATACTATCTTATTATCTATCTGGAAACTATCTGGAAACTGCCATAATTCTTCACTAAACGTTTAATAGAATTCATGTCAAATTCAATTACAGAGTAAGAATAGAACAGATAAGACAAAACATTGATCAGAAGAGGATAGAAGGATATCCAATTTTGTTTTAATGTTTTAACTAAGATTGATTGCTTGAAAATATTTTTAAATTATGATATTTGCTTTCATTTTATCAAGGAAAGTTATTTTTAAAAGAGATTTATACTTGGATAATTTATAGTTAGTTCCTTAGTCTCTCAGTCGTGTCTGACTGTGACCTCATGGATTGTATACTAGGATCCTCTGTCCATGGAATTTTCAAGGCAAGAATACGGAGTAGGTTGCCACTTCCTACTCCAAGATAATTTGTAGTTATAAATCTATAAAATGCAAGCTCTGAAATTTAAACTATATGATGTTACTTTTGTGTGGTAACTGAATACATAATTTGCAAGAAGTGCTATATAAGGGGTGAATAAACACATTTGGAAGCATAATCTGGGAAGCTAGAAAAAACTATTTCATTATATCATCTACTCTGTAAGTTCAGTTCAGTTCAGTTAAGTTCAGTCGCTCAGTCGTGTCCGACTCTTTGCGACCCCATGAATTGCAGCATGCCAGGCCTCTCTGTCCATCACCAACTTCCAGAGTCTACCCAAACCCATGTCCATCGAGTTGGTGATGCCATCCAACCATCTCATCCTCTGTCGTCCCCTTCTCCTCCCGCCCCCAATTCTACCCAGCATCAGGGTCTTTTCCAATGAGTCAACTCTTCACATGAGGTGGCCAAAGTATTGGAGTTTCAGCCTCAACATCAGACCTTCCAATGAACAACCAGGATTGATCTCTTTTAGGATGGATTGACTGGATCTCCTTGCAGTCCAAGGGACTCTCAAGAGTCTTCTCCAACACCACAGCTCAAAAGCATCAATTCTTCGGCGCTCAGCTTTCTTCACCGTCCAACTCTCACATCCATACATGACCACTGGAAAAACCATAGCCTTGACTAGATGGACTTTTGTTGGCAAAGTAATGTCTCTCCTTTTAAATATGCTATCTAGGTTGGCCATAACCTTCCTTCCAAGGAGCAAGCGTCTTTTAATTTCATGGCTGCAATCACCATCAGCAGTGATTCTGGATCCCAAAAAAATAAAGTCTGACACTGTTTCCACTGTTTCCCCATCTACTTCCCATGAAGTGATGGGACCAGATGCCATGATCTTAGTTTTCTGAACATTGAGCTTTAAGCCAACTTTTTCACTCTCCTCTTTCACTTTCATCAAGAGGCTCTTTAGTTCTTCTTCACTTTCTGCCATAAGGGTGGTGTCATCTACATATCTGAGGTTATTGATATTTCTCCCGGCAATCTTGATTCCAGCTTGTGTTTCTTCCACCCTAGCGTTTCTCATGATGTACTCTGCATATAAGTTAAATAAGCAGGGTGACAATATACAGCCTTGACGTACTCCTTTTCCTATTTGGAACCAGTCTGTTGTTCCATGTCCAGTTCTAACTGTTGCTTCCTGACCTGCATACAGGTTTCTCAAGAGACAGGTCAGATGGTCTGGTATTCCCATCTCTTTCAGAATTTTCCACAGTTTATTGTGATCCACACAGTAACTAAGCCAAATAAGAGCGATGAATGTTACACAGAGAAATTGATGCTATGCAGTAAAAATGTTCTTCCCCACACTTAGAGCAGCCCACAATGAAATGGATTGTTAGAAATGTTTTTAAAGAACTTCTTCTATCTCTCTCTCTCTCTCTCTCTCTCTCTATATATATATATATATATATATATATATGAGATATATATATATATCTATCTATATATAAAACATGCATCATATATTAAGCAAACTGTAAATTGTGGGAAATTATTTTAATTAGTACGGGTGCATCATAAAGTAGTTGATCTCCATTACCCACTTAGTTCCTTATGGACACCAAGATCTATCATTTATGTGTATTGTTGTTGTTGTCAGAGAGTGAGCATCAAAATTTTCACATTAAGTTCAAAGGAGACCAAGACCTAAGCTGATCAGTCAAACTGGAGGGAAGGGATCTTCTTCAATAATTGGGAGAAAAGAGCTCTCTCTACTTGGATGTGAAGGCTTATAGCGCCAAGTCGGCCCAGCAACTCTGTGACCACAAAGAATAATAGCTACAGCACAAAAGCATAACTGTAGGTAGCAGTAGAGAGATAGAGAAAAATCTGGTCTCTGAAGACATACATAACTGAGATTTAAGACAAGCTAACCCTGAAGTCCAATTTACTGGATATGTTTTGCTGTCTGTAATGATCTATTTTCCAACCTTCCCCATCCTATTTCTGTGCTTCCAGTGTGTTTGACTAGTTGGGAGACTCCAGCAGGAAATTAAAGGATAGGAAGAAAATGAAGTCTGGGACATTCATCTCCCTGGCTTCACCCCTTCAGGGCAATACATTATATTCCTTTATTAAAGGACACACTCTAGTCATGTATACTTCTCTTATACTTAAAATATCTTTCTATTTGAGTTGTGTTTTAAACATACATTCCTCTCATCTCTTCAAATTTTGATTTCCTTTAACAATGCTCAGAAATCTTTTAAAGAGCCTTGTATGAAACACTTTCAATAATCAAGTTTGAGCACAGCATCTCTTTCCTAACAAGACAATGGATAAGCCACCTATCACTAGACTTCCAGTTACACTAGCAAGCATATTCCCTTAGTGTTTAAGATATTTCATCAAATTCTTATTAACCACAACAGAAATACTGAATACATCAAATTACCTCTAAGTTTTCTTCAAATTCATATTTTGCCAAATAAAACAAAACAAAAATACCTTAAAAGTTTTTCATGAAATAGTCTAAACATGATGAATAAGATGGCCTCTCATCAGACTATTTGCTTTAATAATTAACTTGCATCTTCCAAAACAAGGAGATAAAGCTAAGTGACAGTTAATCATTAACTTGTTATTAGTTGATAAAATAAAAATGGAACTTTATTATCTATATTACTCATCTAACAGATGATCATTTAAAAATAAAACAGGTTAATATTAATCTAAATAAAAAGGTATTTATTCTTTTACCCTGATGCTGGAAAAGACAACACAAAAGGAGAAGAGGGCAGCAGAGGATGAGACGGTTAGAGAGCGTCACCAACTCAACGGACATGAATTTGAGCAAACTCTGGAAGATAGTAAAGGACAGGGAAGCCTGGAGTGCTGCAGTCTATGGGGTCACAACGAGTTGGATACAACTTAGTGACTGAACAATGACAACAATTCTTTTATGTAATCAGATAAATACATAAGCCCTTTTCATTTATTTAATTCAATTCAACAAATATGTATAGAAGAAGACATAATTTTAGGTAGAAGATACAGCAATAAGGTAAGGAAAATGTCCCTGCTTTCATGAAGCTGAGGCATGCACTGTAGCAGAAGGAAGCAGAAAATAAAAAGTAAAAAAAAAAAAAAAAAAAAAAAAGCCAGATTGGTGCTATAAAAATTAAGCAGGGAAATAATCATTGATGGTTAGCAAAGGAGTACTAATCTATGCAGAGTTGTCAGGGAAGACTTCTCTGATAAAGTGTCATTAGCAAAATCCTAAATGAAGTGTAGAATCAAGCCATGTGGATATCTACAGAATTACCAAAGCAATGAGAAAAGAAAATGCAAAAGTCCTGTGAAGAGCTCATGCTTACTATTTTAGTTTTTGAGAGAAAGGTCTGCAAAGAGGCCTTTGTATGGTCAGTGTGGCTGCAACAAAGAAAGAAAGAATGAGAGTGGTAAGGATGATGTCAGAGGTAACAGACTTAGGAATTTACTTTGAGAAGGATGGACTAGAATTGCCTGGCACATTTTCAAAAGACTAATCTGACTGCAAGCAAAAAATGGACTATGGGTAACTAACTAGTAGTCAAAGATGATGACAGTGTTAATAAAAATGGGCATAGAAACAAGTAGAGTAATATTAATAAGTAGGAACTAGTAGTCACTGATTCTGGATATGTTTTGATACTAAAACAACACAATATACTGCCAGAAGGAATTTTGTGTGTGAAAAAGAGTCAAAAAGAATTAACATTTTTTATCTGAACTTGTTTACCTTATTGAAGGGCAATACTGCTAACTGAGAATGAGAAAAGTAAAGTACAAAAGATTTGAAAGGAAATTCAAAGGTAACAGTTTGGATAATTTAAATCTGTGAAGCTTATTAAGCATCTAAGTGGAGTCAGATTCAAAGGAGAGGCTGGTAGTTGGGGATACATATTTGAGAATAAGTATCTGCAGTATAAGGAAAGCTAAAGGAACAGTGAACTCAATTAGAGTAAAGTGTAAACAGACAAGTGACAAGATTTCTAGGATTAAGCACCAGGACACCACAGGCTTTAGAAGTTTAGGAAGAGGAAGGACTGGGAGAGAATTAAAGGAGGCCAAGGAAGTAAGAAGAAAGCAAAGAAATAATGTTGTTACAAAATGCAATTGAACAAAGCAGTTCAAGAAGGAAAGAATGTTAAACTAAAATACTGTTAAGTCAAATAAGACAAAGACTTGACATTGATATAAGCCATTTTAAGAGAAGCATAAGGATTAGATGGAATGGATCTATGATTACATAGGATTCTAGGAATATAAGAATATTTAATTTTGAAAATCAACTAATGTAACTTAGCAAAAATGTAACTAATAACTAAGAAAAAATGTAACTAAAAAAAAGTAGAAAAATCATAATTATCTCAAATAATGCAGAGAAAGTATTTCGATGATTAACAGTGTAAAAAGTCAAGTCACAGAGGAAGAGATATTATTGATGCATATCCAATAAGGACTCATATCCAAGCTATATACAGAATTCCCATGAATCAATAAGAAAATGACCAACAATTCAAATGACAAAAGGGAAATACTCTGAATAGGTATTTAGCAAAAGAACACAACTTAAAGGACAATAAACAAGTGAAAATGCTCAACTTAATTTGTAATCAAGGAAATGGATATTAAGACATAAAGTGATCCACAGAATAGAAAACTATCTTTGCAAATCATATATCTAATAAAGGATTAGCATATAGAGTAAACATTTCCTACAATTCAGTAATAAAAAGATATACCACTTTTAAAAATGGTCTTTGTAATAAATATTTCTCAAAAAAATACACAAATAGCTAATGAGTATATTAAAAGATGCTCAACATCATTTAGACATCACAGAAATGCAAATACAAAAGTGATAAAACATTTCACATCCACTATAATGGCTGCTGCTGCTAAGTCGCTTCAGTCGTGTTCGACTCTCTGCGACCCCACAGACGGAAGCCCACCAGGCTCCCCCGTCTCTGGGGTTCTCCAGGCAGGAACACTGGAGTGGGTTGCCATTGCCTTCTCCAATGCATGAAAGTGAAAAGTGAAAATGAAGTCGCTCAGTCATGTCCGACTCATAGCAACCCCATGGACTGCAGTCTACCAGGCTCCTCCATTCAAGGGATTTTCCAGGCAAGAATACTGGAGTGGGGTGCCATTGTCTATGATGGCTAGAAAACTAAAAAAATCAGATTAATAACAAAGGCTTCCAAGGCTGTGAAAAGACTAAAAACCTCATACACTGCTGATGAGACTGTAAAATGATTGAGCCATTATTATTGTTCTTTTTATTTGATTTGAAGACTTTTCACAATATTTCTAATTTTAAGCTCAGTTTTAAGTGTACAAGTGAATGCTCACTTTAAAATTATGCTAATAAACCCTCAGTAAATCGAATTAAGTATATTTAAGAGGCAGTTCCTGATAGTGATCATGTCATACACAGCAGTGTCACAAAGGTATTTCATAATATCTAACTCATGTAAAATATAATTTAACACAAGTCTTATAAACAACTCTTAATACTTCAGATAAAGGAAAAGAGTATTCTATGATTTAAAATAACTAAATAGACTTAATGAAAACCTTAATAAATTTACTGAAAAAATTATCTGAATAAAAAATGCTGCCTATGATCTATTTTATAATTTATTATTCCTCTATCCTTCAAGAAGGAAAAGTACTTGTTTCAAAGAAAAGACAGAAGAATTTCAAATGAAGATCAATCTGAGGTTAAAAAAATATTTCCAAAAGACCTCTAAATTCTACTTCTCAAGAGAAAAATAAGTTTATTTCTCTTAGTTCAGGTCTCACCTCAATTATTTTCTTGGATAGTTCCATTTACAGAGCATCTGAATGTCATATGAATGTTAATGATTAACTCATAAGAAGAGGTTTGGGAGGACTAATGATGGTGGTAGATATTTTTTAAAGAAAGAGAAAAACTTATTTATGAAATATCACTTTACTGTTTGAAGGATATCACATGATACAATCAAACTCTTGTGAGACCATTATCAGAAAATCACCACTCATTGCCATCACAATACAGTTGTTACTAAAGCAAAGGTCACTAAAAAAGCAGGGCATAAATGACACATAGGAAGAATTAAAGTGATCTAGTTTGCACTGTTTACACTATGTATTGATTAGAAAAAATGCTACTTTAAACATTCAAATATATTAAAATCAGGGACAAAGCAAAAACTAATGTTGCTACCAATATAGGTTTTTGTTTATTACTTTAAAACAAGAAAACAAAAACAAAAAAGGAAACCCACTGAAACTAAAATTGATAAAATGTGTAAGAAACTTGGTTTGAATGCAAAAGACAGCAAAGAATCAATTAGAAAAATAATTAAGAGAAACATTTCTATTTTTTGTTTTGTTTTTTTTTTAATAAATTTATTTATTTTAGTTGGAAATTTGAAGAAAAGTAGATTAAATAATTTTTCTTTAGTTTCTATTTTTACTCAAAATTTCTTTCTTACATAGATTTTTAACACCCATTTTTAACACCCAATTTAGTGTCTATACATACATTCAAGCACATAACTTAAAAATATTTGTGAATTAACCAAATATGTGGCCTCTGCAGTCAATGTAAAGGGAACTACAGAAAAAAAGTATAATTACTAATTGTCAGTGGTCCATCTGTATAAAACCATCAATACATTTCACTTACCTTTTCAAGTAAGTAGCCAATGACTAAAAAGCCTTTTCCACCCAGCATCTGTTCTTGCATGGCTACTGAACTTTTAAGTAGTTCAACCAGGAATGCCAAAAGAGTAGCACTGCATGTAAAGTACAGATAATTCCATTATGTCATCATCAAATGTTGATCATAAACATAGTGATCCATTTTATTAATCTAAAATGTAACAATCATATTTAATTTTAATCTATTTTGCTGTTAACTTATGTAAGAATATTTCTCACAAGCATGAAAAAAATACAGTTTTATCTCTTTAAAATTAAACATTATATAGAAACATAATTGTGGAGTTATTTTATATTCCAAGGTAAAATATCGAAGTTTATCTTTATACATATAAATTCCCTGCAGTAAATTTACATAAGAAATAAACTTCTCTATAATAAAGACTACCATAATATTCTTTTGAAGCCCATGCTCTCATGGAGAATTTAAAATATTTTAACAATACTGTTTTGGTCACCTTTTTTTTTTTTAAATAAACTTTTCATTTGGACCTATTTTTCAAAAACAACTTATATATATATATACACATACATATATATATATATACATATATTAAAATATCCAGAGAAATATGCAACATATTACTTATGTCTCATATATGCCCTCAGGAAAATTCATGAGAGCAAAGAAAATAAGATGATTCATGTCATACTGAAATAAAAAGTGACAACTGATTACACAGTGTATACACAAATACACAAAAGCACAAAATGATATGTGCCAGACAAAGATAATGCACTTGGTACGTCTGTGGAATGAAGGAAAAAACAAAAGAAAAATAAATGATTGCATTACATCAAGCTTTGTTAATGTATTACTTCACAAAATTACACAATTTTCAAATCAGCAGCACTGATACATGGCAGCATTCCTAACCAAGAAAATATACACTCTTCATAATATATCCTTGTTGTAGTTTGTAACAATAAAAAACTTCAAGCCAAACTTTATCAATAATTAAAATAATACCCACTTACACTGGCTTATAATATACCCCAAATTGTATATTTACATTCATATAAATTTCTAAATATATTTTAGATTCACAATTACTCATGTCTACATGAAATTAAGAAATTTGGTAATGAGGAAAATGTGAAGGCTCAAAAGGAACTGCAGTTATTCTATTTTCTGAAGTTACTCTAGTTCTTCAGGTTTCTATAGGATTAACAACACAGTTCTCTGATAATGTGGCTATTTTTGTTCAAATCAGAAATATTCTCATAAAAAGAGTCAATAGAAAATTAGCATCATTATTGTCACTATAAAAATTGATAGTTTAATGGAAAGCCTGATATAAGCTACATGGTATATCTTAAATATTTTAAATACAGTACTTTGTTACAAGAAATTAAAATTCAATTACATTAACTGGCCCTCTATCTTTAAACCACATAAAAGAAAACAGTAAACTAGTATTGCAAATCACTGATATTCTTCCGCTTTGTCCTAAAGTCAAAGATAGATATTCGTAAGAAGAACACAACTAGCAAGGAATCCCCTGGGATTTTTTTTTTAATGTTTCTGTAAAGAACACCTATAAGCAATCTAGTCCATTTTACATGAATTTTATCAATAGTCAAAGCCACTTCACAAATAATTGCTTAAGCACTAGCACACATAATAGGTCTGCCTAAGTGTCTGAAAAAATAAAAAATAAAACTATTGCATAGAGATTATACAATTTCCTGATCTGTTCATGGAATTCTTACCTACACCTGAGTTAGTGATTTAGTGTGAAAGAACAACTAAGATTCCTAAACACCGGCACTGCCAAAAAGAAAGACTAGAAATGCCTCACCATGGTTCCTATGGTCCATGAAATAAAATGCAAAGTATTTCTTACAATAAATCACCCTCCTATATGGAACTATACAAAATGACAAAGATGCCGCAGACGTTCTTATTCTTTTACGTCAAAAGGAACACTCTTTCTCAAACAACTAGTGAATTAATTAAGACTTCTAAACACGGTGGAGTTCCCTTACAAAATCAGAAATATTAATTTTATTATTCCAAAATATTAACAAAGACTACCCATATAATGTTAACTTTACTTCAATTTTAACTATGACAACAATTGAAAAGTCAAATGCATTCACTAACAAAAGTATTTTTAATTTATACCTAAAACCCAATGCAATAGCAATACTACATCTTTTCAAAAATATCTTTAAAATAGGTATATTTGACATGATGGACTTATTAGTAAATAGATGGCCATCTTCGAAGAGGTACATTTTCAAACATAATTTAACAAACTTACCAGTAACTAAAATGCATCGGATTGCTTCAGGGCTCACAATATACTTGCAAAATTCTGTGTACTGCCATACAAAATTTCTCTCCATTCTTGCCTATTTCCAACTCCCCTAGATACAAAGGCAAATATAAAGGATACTTCAGCCCATTCCTATATCTCCTACATACCACTTCCTGTCTAGACACATCAGTTCATCTGTAGAGGATCTACATATTTAGGATAAACCAAAAAGCAAGTATCTGTGTCAGCCAAAACTAGTATACACAACACAGAACATTCTTTTGAAAAGTATAGCAATACCCAAAAACAGATTTTCACAGGAATATTTTATTTGATAGAGAAAAAGTAAACTGACTTTTACCTCATAAAGTCAAATTGCTAAACTTTTCAACAGATAGTACTATAACATGTCCTGTAAGTAGTGATTCTACTTCAGGAATGGTTATGGGTTTTTAATACTGTCTTCTTTTAAGGAAAATGACACTAATAATCTATATGGTTATTTCTTCAAAATAATTACCACCTTCTGATTCTTAATGAGTTTTAATTAAATTAAGAAATATTTATTTCAAATATGCTAATAAAGGGCTAGATTTTAAGAAAAAATGAAGGAAATAATATAATAATACCTCTATGACTTAGCATATTAATAATGTCTTGAGTGCTTACTGGTCCACATTATTAAGAATAACCACAATAGTCTTGGCCCATAAATAACTGATAATAATTAGTAACTATGTATAAACATGACTCATTTATGTTACTAATGAAAAAATATGTACTACCTTTAGGAGTCATTAAAATTTATGTAAATATAGATCTTGACTTTATTTTAATGTAACTTAATCCATTTCAATGTCTTCATTATTTAAAAAAAAAATTACTAATGTAGATAATCCATGTAATGTGATCTCAACTCTTACTATCTTGAAGGAATTTTACTATTTAAATATATATCATAAAGGTAGACCTAAAATATCTGAAATGATTAAGATTGAATATATAACCTAAGTTCAGTTCAAAGACAGTTCTTCAGGTACAGGAAACTGGCTTCTCAATTTGCATTGTACTGAAACAATCAAATTACCTCAGCCAGATCTGTTTTTTAAACGCATTAAGAAGAATGGAATTAATAATGTAAAAATTTTAAGGTCCCCCTGAAATTCAACACCCTCTTCACTTACATAGGGTGTTTTTAATCTCTCAAGAAATATAACAGGCAAAGTAACTGTCAGAATAAATTCAGAAGTAGATTAAGTTCCAATAAGATTTAAGGTACCAGTAACAGAGGAAAATCCTTTGACTTTTTCATATGGTTTCATCTTTTGGGTAGCCCAATCTACTACTGAGAAACACTGAAATCTTGCAAAAGATGAATAAATATATAAAATATCTAAAACATAGTTTCTACGCTATTTCTTTCACTACAAAACTCTTCCAAGATGAAAGTGATCCTAGTAGGAATAAAACTGTAAAAGAAATCAACTCAAGTCCATACCCAAAATTATTTCACACTCAACATAATTAATTTCCAGTGATACATACAAAAAACATCCCACAAGTTAGAGGAGTGAAATCCATTCACAGTTCAAAATCAGAAAGGTCTAAAGCAAAAGTTTCTAACTCCAGGTACTTTTAGCAGTCACTTTTGGACCAAGTGTTCTGAAGATGCTATCTCAAAAGACGGCTACCTAACTGGCTACTTAGGCAATAAACCCTGATACACAAATTGTCACATTCATCAATTCAGACATCAAGTGGAGATACATGCCGAAATAAGTAAAATACATTTAACTTCAGAGTCAAATAAGGAAAACAGTGAAATGTGGTACAGCAAAATGTGAGGACAGATGAAATACACTGGGGAACACATGAAATCACTAGGCTCTAAGCCATGGAATCTCTCCTCAGTAATTTCTACCTTTTCTTTCAGCTTCAGTACTGAATTGCTATTACTGTCTTGGCTATCAAGGAACACTATTTAAAGGCCCTACTAAATATTAGTCAGGCTATTACACGTTTTTACCTTTCTTGCTCTGGTAACAGATTTTATGTTTTATCAGCCTATTTTGTTTCTGACAAGATATATTAGAGCAAAAAAATAGACATTTGTAAAACTGTAACTGAAATCGTTCAAAGTTTGTCTTATGAAGAAAATGAGAATTTAAAATTTGTACATGTAAAGGAATAAATTCCAAACTTCTTATGGTATCATTATGTGTAAGTTTATAGCATATACCAGAATTTACATAGTACGACAACCAAATAGCCTTTTGATCATCTCTGTTCAAAGGTCTCTATAAACAACCAATAGGTATTTATTAAAAGGTTCCAATGTAAAAAAAGATAATGCTTAAAGCCTATTTATTTGTAATTTAATTTCAGCCAAAGGATGTTCACAATTCTCTAGATGTCCTAGAATCTTTACAAAAGCTTTCTGCACATGTTACAAGTGACACCACCACTGTATGTATAATCCATGAATACATGCAAAATTTAGAAATTTAATGATGCTAACTCCCTAATACCTAAGAACTTCAAAGCTTCAAAGGAAAAATAGAGATAAATTATAATGACAAATAGGTGATCTTAACTATACATTCATACGCTAATACCCTTCAAGAGTAAAACATGCAAAGCAGGGAGGCCAAATAGGCAGGTTCTTCTCCTGATGCTGGCTCTACTTTCAGCCAAGCCCCAGTCTATTTTATAGAGGTAGGACTAAAAACATACCTTGTAAGTGCTGAAACCGCCATAAAATAAAATATATATTAAAACAGCTAGCTACACAGGTGAAATAATTATTTGATAGGCTTCACGTATGTTCAGGAATTGTCTTTTTCATGATTTATTTCATTTTTAAATGATCATTACTAAAATCAACTCCTTTACTTCTTTTCTGTGTGTTTGTGTGTGTATACAACATGTTACTGTAATCCCACCACAATCAAGATAAAAAGAAGTTCCATCACACACAAAAAACTCATTTATCCTATCCCCTTAGACCTTTACAGTCACATTCTCCCAACAGCCAAAACAGCCTTGGATAGCTACTTATCTCTGATAGCGATATAATTTTGACTTTATTAAGAAATGTTATATATATATATATAATCATACAGTATGTAATTTTGATATGTACTTCTTGACCAAAATATATTGCCTGAGAATCATCCAAACAGTTGCATATATCAGAAGTCTCTCTCTTTTTTTTTTTTTACTTTGAACTGATAAAGAGTATTCCCTTGAATAAAGAGACTATCTAAAGGGTACATCTGAATTGTACCTGTGCGTGCTAAGTCGCTTGAGTTGTGTCTGACTCTTTCCGATCATATGGACCATACTCGGGCAGGCTTCTCTATCCATGAAATTCTCCAGGCAAGAATAATGGAGTGGGTTGCCAGGCCGTCCTCCAGGGGGACTTCCCGACACAACCCAGGGATCTAACCCGTGTCTTTTATGTCCCCTGAATTTGCAGGCAGGTTCTTTACCACTAGTGCCACCTGGGAAGCCCAAATTGTACCAAGATTATGGCAATTATGAACAAGACTACTATAAACATTCACATAAAGGTTTTTGTGTGAATACTTTTCACTCATTTTCTCATAAATACAAATCCAGGAGTTGAAAGCTGTTATATAAGTACATGTTTAACTTTATAACAAACTGCCAGCTGTCAGAATGGCTGTACCGTTTGCCAATACCACCAGTAATATGTTCCAGTTGCTCTTCATCCTTGCTAGCACTTGGCATGATGTGTATTTCATTTTTATTTTAGCCTTTCTAAAAATGTTCAGCTACATCTCAGAGCATTTTACATATATTGGATAAGGATGTTAAAACATCTTTTCTTGTGCTATTTTGACATCCTTATACCTTCTCTGGTGAAGTATCTGCTCAAGTCTTTTGCCCATTTTTAAAAACTGAATTTTATGCTTTCTTACTAATATGTTCAAGAGTTATAAAGGTAGTCTTGATATACATCCTTTGTCAAATTAGTGATTTTCTATCATCTTCCTCCAGTCTGTAAAATGTGTTCTCATTGTTTTTTTTGTAGAGTAGAATATTTTAACTTTGATGAAGCCAATGTCAAATTTGCCAATCTTTTTCTTGTATATATCACACTTTTGGGTCATGTCTAAAATGACTTTGCCTAGCCTAGATCACAAAGATTTTCTCCTACATTTTCTCAAAAAGTCCTACAGTTTTATATTTTACATCTACAGTTGATATTTGAGTTAGTTTTTATTAAGGTGTGAGGTTGTGCTCAAGATTCATTTTTAGCATACAACTATCCTTCCTCCTTTAGGTATATTTTGCACCTTTGATAAAAACCAAACAAACAAAAGTAAGAGTACCTATTTTAGTTTTAGACAGAAAAGACTTCAGGGGAAGAAAATTATCACAGATTACGAACAGCATTACCCAATGATAATGCAATTTTCTAAGAAGACAACGCCTAAAATGTATATACCTAACAACAGAGTCTAAAACTATGTGAAACAATAACTGATATAATAGTAAGGAGAAATAGATGAAATCACTATCATAGTTGGAGATTTCAATATCCCTATCTCAGAAATGGACAACTAGTGGTTAGAAAATCAGTCATGACTTAGTTGAACCCAACAATAAACAAACAGCTGGAGATAACTGACAATTATACACTACTTCATTCAACCACAGAAGAATAAACATTTCTCTCAAGCTCACATAGAACATTCACTAAGATAGACTGCATTCTGGGAAATAAAACACATCTAATAAATTAAACACAGTCTACTCTCCGATCACATTGAAATTAACTAGAAACCAGTAACAGAAAGACAAATGGAAAATCCTGTAATGTGAACATTAAACAATACACTTCTAAATTATACATGAGTCAAAGAAGAAACCTCGAGAGATATTAAAAATATCCTGAATGAATAAATGAAAATGAAAATATGACATCAAAATTTGTGAAATAAAATGAAAGTAATGATTACTGGAAAATTTATAGCATTGAATGCTGTGATACCATGATTTATAATAAGAAATATCTATTTGTTCTTGGCCACCATTTCTGGCACAGAGCTCTGGCACAAAGCTCCCTTTAAATTTCTTAAGAAAGAAAGAAAGAAAGAAAGAAAGAAAGTGAAGTGACTCAGTTGTGTCAACTCTTTGCGACTCCATGGACTCCATGGGTCCTCTGTCCATGGGAGTCTCCAGGCAAGAATACTGGAGTGCATTGCCATTTCCTTCTCCAGGGGATCTTCCCAACCCAGGGACCAAACCGAGGTCTCCTGCCTTGCCGGCAGATGCTTTACCATCTGAGCCACCAGGGAAGCCCCAAATTTCTTAAGGGAAGGGGAGCAATAAAGGTGTCTTTTGTCATGTTAATGAAGTGACCTTTATAATTTACTTGAGGATGAGAGCTAGTTACCAACAAAATCAACCATATAATCAGATGTTTGGAACTTTCAGTCCAGTCCCTCCCTCCTCCCACCTACTTGCCTCCAGGGAGGGGAGAAGAGCTGAAGAGTGAGTTCAATCACCAATGGTCAATGATTTAATCAGTGATGCCGATATAATGAAGCCACCATTTTAAAAAAAAAAAAAAAAGTAAAAAAGAACAAGGCTGGGAGAGGTTCCAAGTATGTGAATAAAAGGAGATGTTAAAAGTCTGGCACATCTGGAGAGGGAATGAATGCTCTGTGTCCTTTCCCCATAGCTTGCCCTGTGCATCTTTTCAACTTGGGTGTCCACCTGTATCCTTTATCATCCTTTTATAATACACTAGTAGTCCAGTAAATAAAATGTTTCCCTAAGCTCTGTGAACCACTCTAGCAAAGTAACAGAATCCAAGGATGGGATGATTGAACTTCCAGTTTAGAGCCAGTCAGTCAGAAGTACTAGTAACGACTTGGACTTGCAATTGGCATCTGAAGTCCAAGGAGGAGGCTATTGGAACCTACAATTTGTAGTCAGTTGGTGAGAAGCACAGGTGATAATCTGGACTTGTAACTGGCAACTAAAGCGAAGAAAGCAAGTCCTGTGAGACTGAGCCCTTAACCTGTGGGATCTGATGCTATGCCAGATTTGAGTGTCAGAACTGAATTAAATTATACAATACTCAGCTGGTGTCACAGAGAATTTCTTGGTAGTATGGGAGGAAAACCACCCTTCTGCATGTTGAAACTGGGGTGCTCAGACCTCTGTAATGCATGTATATACATAAAAAAAAAAAAAAAGACCTAAAATCAATAATATAAATTTCTAATTTAGTGAACTACAAAAAAAGAGAGTAAATTCTATTCAAAGTAAGCAGTAAAAATAAATAATAACAATCAGTATAAATCAAAGAAACTGAAAATAGGAGATCAATTAAAGCAAAAGCTGATTCTTTAAAAAGATCAATAAAATTGATAAGCCTCAGGCCAGACTAACAGAAAAAAAAAGGGGGGGGCCATGACAGAAATACTAGTATTAAAAATAAAAGAAACATAGCCACACATCTCATGAAAATCAAAAGAACAATAAAAGAAACTGTGACCAATTCTATGCTGACAGATTTGAAAACCTAAATGAAAATTCAGAACACCATTCTGCCAAAAGTCACACAAGAAGAAATAGACATTTTAAATATTCCTACCTCTACTAAAAACACTGAAACAAAAATAAGCAGAAATCACCAATCCCAGATGGGTTTATTGGTAAATTCTACCTAACACTTAAGGAAGAATTTATACCAGTTCTCTACAGCTTTTTCAGAGCGTGGAAGCAAAGGAACTATTTACCTAACTCATTATATGAAAAACTAGAATGAGTTAGGAAAAACTATCCAGTGAAAAACCATCACTCAAACCAAAACTAGACAAAGTCATAATAAGTACATTATAGACCAATATCTCCTATGAACAGATATGTGAAAATTCTCAACAAAACGTGACCAAATTGAATTTAAACAAGATAAAACGAATTATACACCATAACCAAATGAGACTTATTCCAAGTATGCAAGGATGGCTCAAGATTCGAAAATCATTTTATGTAATCCAATACCCATCACAAAGCTTCCCTGGTGGCTCAGTGGTGAACAACATGCCTGCCAGCGCAGGAAACTCGAGTTCGATACCTGGGTCAGGAAGATCCTCTGGAGAAGAAAATGGCAATGCACTCTAGCACTTTTGCCTGGGAAGTCCCATGACAGAGGAGCCTGGTGCGCTACAGTCCACGGGGTCACAAAAGAGTCAGACACAACTTAGCATCTAAACAACACCAACAACAATTACCCATCACAGCAATATGTTAAAAAAAATTCTCAAGTTCATATCTATAGAGGTAGGAAAAGCACTGGACACAATCCAACAGCCATTCATGATAAAAACTCTCAGGGAACTAGGAATAAAGGGAAACTTTCTCAACTTGATAAAAGACTATAAAAAACCTACAGGTAATGCCATACTTAATGATGAAAAATTCAATTTTCCCATTAAGATAAAAAAACAAGTAAGAATGTCCCCTTTCACCATTCTTTATCAGCACTACACTGGAAGTCTTTGCTAACGTGATAAGACAAGAAAAGGAAATAAAACATATACAAATTGGGAAAGAAAACACAAAAGTGTTTTTGTTCACAAACAACATGATTATCTATTTTAAAAATCTGAAATAACTGATAAAAAAAAAAACCTCCAGGAACTAATCATCTATTATTTCATTCATTGCTGGTTGGAATGAAAATGGTACAGCCATTTTGGAAGACAGTTTGGAGGTTTTTTTTTTTTATGGGACTAAACATATATCTACCAGATAATCCAGCAATCATGATCCTTTGTATCTATTCCAAAGTGTTAAAAACTTATATATACACAAAAACATGCACACAGATATTTATAGAAGCTTTATTTTTAACTGCAAAAACTTAGAAGCAACGGAGAGGTCCTTCAGCAGATGAATGGAAAAATAAACTGTGATACATTTAGACAAAGGAATATATATTATTCAGTGCTAAAATGAAATGAGCTATCAAACCATGAAAAGACATGGAGGCAGTTTAATTGCATATTGCTAAGTGAAACAGGATGATCTGAAATAGCTGCACACTATATGATTTCAATTATATGACATTCTGGAAAAGGTAAAATTATGAAGACCATAAAATGATCAGTAGCTGCCTGGGGACAGTTGAAAGAGTAAAACAAAAAATACATTTAGGGAAGTGAGCATACTTTTTATGATATTATAATGATGGCTATATGGCATTATACTTTTTTCAAACCTATAAAATGTATGACACCAAGAATGAAGTCTTAAATATGGAGTTTAAGTGATTATGATCTATCAAAATATATTCATCCTTTTTAAAAAAGATGTTAAGATTTTGGTGACTGATACCAATAATAGGGGAGGGTATGTATTTGTGAAGAAAGAGAGTATGTGAAAAATCATCTCTGCTTGTTCAATTTTATTATAAACCTAAATTTCTCTAAAAAGTAACAAACATAAAAATCAACTTAAAAATAAACAGAATGTCAAAAGTAACAGAAAATGAAAAACAGGTTATGAGCTTTTATTTGGAGGAGGTTCAGTTTGAGATAATTTCCTCATAATTAGGGGTATATGAGCCTAAATATAAGGATGCTAGAGAAAAACCTCTGGGTGTTTTCCATCCAGGTAATAAGATCATGAATCCAGAAACAGAATAAAAGTCAATAAAATTACAATACTAAATTAATTAGAATGTCCTGATAACACCTTATTAATTATTTTATTAAAGATTCCACTCATTGCACCTAAAGGTCATCATATCCACAGGAGGGAACAGGAAGAGGGCAGAAACACTTGGGAGTTTTACAGTTTTCACCAGAAATATTCTGTGCTTCTGAGTATGAACTGTGAATATTCAGGCACATGGTAATATTTCTCAGAAAAGCTAGTGATACTTATTTTAGTTTTAGACTGTATGAATATCATAATATCAAAATGAATGAAACAATTTATTTATTTCAGAAGCAATGTAAAGACATAGAAAAACTAAAAGAAATAAATGTTATTCCATGCATAAAATAACATCTTCAATTACAAAATATTAAAATATTGAAGGACAGAGAATGTGGATATGCAAACTAGAGGAAAATCAAGGCAACAAATTCATTAAGATGTGACTGGTTGCCAAAATTCCTGCAATTAATAATTTGTACTTGATTCCTTTGCCAAAACAATGCCTTACTTTGTTTGTTTTTGGTCAAAGATAAAGCAGAAGCCTTCCTTTATGGCAGGAAAAATTCACAAAGCAGAATTATGTGTTGTACATTGAAACAGCACTAAGTAATGTACCACTAAAGACAAGTTTCAATAAATGTAAAGGAAACTTTTTATGAAGGAATTACTGTAGAAAAGCAATTATGTAAAAAACACTTTAAAATGGACTGTAGAAAAAAAGCTTATTTGAAAAGTCAATGTCATCAGACCTCATAAGTCTGAAAGAAACAAAATGTCCTTTCTTGTTGATAGTTGACAAATCCATTAAACTGTTAGATGTACTACAAAATGTATTAACAGTTATCTTCTGTAAAGGATCCACGGAGTAAAAAACAACTTTGCTGACAGAGAAGAAAAAGCTATTTGAACATTACACTATAATTTCCCTATGTTTCAGGCAGAATACTGTATTTTAATTTTTATTTACAGATTAATTTCTACAATGAATTCAATGTAAATTCAATTTTACTCTATTTAAATCTCACTAAACAAATTATTATTTGGTTTTCCTCCTTTAATAGTAATAGGGGTGTGTTGTTGTTGCTATTGTTTAGTCGCTAAGTCATGTCTGACTCTTTAGCAACCTCGTGGACTGTATCCTACCAGGCTCCTCTGTTCATGGGATTTCCTAGGCAAGAATACTAGAGTGGGTTGCAATTCCTTCTCCAGGGGATCTTCCCAACCCAGGTATTGAACTCCAGTCTCCTGCACTGCTAGGTACGTTCTTTACTACTGAGCCACATGGGAAGCCCCAGTAGTGGTATACATACATCAAATATATTTTCTGAGTCTGTTTCGCTTCAAAGAACACTTTCATTACCAATTTTATAATCTTCAAAAAAAAAGGCAAAATAGCAAATATGTATATAAAGAAGTGAAAGATATATATATATATTCCTGAAAAATATACAGAAAATAATTCTACAGATACAGAGTTTTAAATGTTTAAATACTGGAAACCAAAATGATAATAATTATATTCTACATATACAAACAACAACCTCCATAAGGGACACAACAGTTACTAACAAGAACTGATTTCACTTCTTTAGCCTATAGGAAGCATGCACATTTCATTTTTTATGTCAGTTCTAGTGAAACATATGTAGAAATATTTGATATTATATGTATAATAGGCACTTTTCCCTGAACTAAAAACCAGAAAACATGGTCAAAGAATTTTTATGTCTCTTTTAAGTGTAAGTGGAAATTTAGGTTGTTAGACACTGAAATGCTGAAATTTTCAGGTAATCTTGTTAGTTTATATATGACAATGATGTTAATCAGGACTTTAAAATGAAAATTTAATTATTAAAGGAGCTATGAAATTCAAGAAAATTACCAGAATATCTTTGGCTAGCAACATAATTTTTAGGGAAAAAAATATGGATTCATACTCACTAAACAAACGAATGAGTCATAAATATTCACCTAACGAGTATTCTTAATTATAAGATCATTGACACAAATGTTTTATGGGATTTTTAAAAATTTTTATAGCTTATATTCCATCAGTCTATTAAACAACCTGTATTATAATTAGAAACAAAAAGAACACTTTTCTGATAAAAATATTTATATAATTACAAGAATTCATTTACATGATCACTTTTGCTTGGTTTGTAGTTTATAAAATTTGTCAGTTAAAAATAGCATTAAAATATATTTTAGTAATACAAAACTGCATTGCATCAAAAAGACTACCTATTATTCTCTGAGGAAATAGAACTCAATAATGCTTAGTATGTACCAGAGGCTCACTGTGATAGATATTTTATATATTCTATCTTACTTTAATTCATATTACTATCAGATAAAGACTGCATTACTAAAATCACTCCACACCTTGCAAAGGTGATACTTAAGAGTTAATCATGGCAGTTCAGAGTGAGAGTTCAGGCTTGCAGAATTATAATTCTGGTCCTAATCTGCCACTTAATCTCTGTGACCTTTAACAGACATTCAAATTTTCTCTCCCTTATCAGCAGAGAGGATTAAAGGAAATAATATAAACAGCTAATGGCACACAGTAAGCACTCAGTGAATGCCTTGTGTTAGTGTACTACACACCCTCAGATAGCCCCAGCACCTAAGAACAGATAGTTCAAAACAGAATACAAGTTTGGGCTTTAGTCTGCCCTGACAACAAAAGATGCATAACACTGTGTCCAAAAAGAACTACTCAGTGTATTTTTAATCCTTTGATATACAAAATCCTATTTATATCTTGTGCTAATAAACATGTATTTTTTCAGAACACATTCTTCCTAAGTCAAACAAACGGGGAAGATTTGTTTTGCTTTCTATCATCTATAGAATTCAGTAACATGTACTCAAACAAAAGAGGTTTGGGGGCTAAGTTGCAGAAGACAGGACATTAATAGTTAATGTCTTGATATATGATCATTCAAATCAAAGGAAAATGGTATTTCTAATATACAGACTCTGTTACACACAAAATATAGAAGCCATGATTATTTCAAGATTGGAGCTACACTTCTTGAAATCATTTATGAAACAGTTGTTCACTATTTATTCATTATATAAATATTTACTAAATGTTTAGTGAAAGGCAGTCTGTTTAATTATTGCTCTCAATAACCGACTGACAGAATGGGACTGAAAAGTCCAATATAAACATTATTAATCCGTGAGAAATGAAAAAACTTCCAAATAGCTTTCACCACTGGCAGAATTAACTCAAGGTGATGATGGTGATTGAGAATCATTATGAATAGGATGGAATCACTATAACAACTCTGCCTAGATGACTTAGTCAAAAAAATCACATTAAAAATACTGTATGTGTTTTCAAAAGCTATCATTTATTACATTTTTGGTTCACTTTTTGTTTGTTTCACAATTAAGGCTAAACTACATGTCAAAAGAAAAAGCACTGAAAAATATTATTACTGGATATGTAATGGGGATGCTAATGGGGTAGCTACAAAATCTAAAAACCAGCTAAAGAACACCATCTCAAATCCTTGCAGGTGTTTTATAACTTGGTATTGGCTTCCAAACTTGGGTTAACACAGTCCTCGCTTTTAAACCACTATACCTAGAAAATGGATAAACAGTTCACAATCAGTTTTAATCACTACAACTGAAATTCAAAGTATGAGTCCTACTTCATCACTTATTTAAGTAATTTTCCATTTTAAATAACATCATTGGTAGAACAGCTCAAACAGAAAATAATAATGGCTTCTACCGTAACAACCAATTTCTATGATTGATGAAATATATTTTAAATATAATACCGTAGTATTAGGATAATCAAAATAACCCACTGTCATCCGAATAACAAAACCAGCATATATTCAGTGCCTATTGTAACAATCTACATTATTTTATTGCATTTAATTGAAATAATCTAGCAAGCTATTATTATTCTAATTATATAATGGTAGAAACTAAAGAACAAAATAGAAATACACACTCAAAGTTGTAGTAATAATTAATGCTATATAACACAACACTGCAAATCAATTATACTCCAATAAACACTTTAAAATAATCATTGTTGCTGTTGTTCTTCTTCAGTTCCTAACTCATGTCTGAAACTTTTAGACGCCATGGACTGCAGCACCCCAGGCTTCCCTGTCTTTCACTATCTCCTGGCGTTTCATCAAACTCAGTGATGCCATCCAACCATCTCATCCTCTGGCGTCACTTTGTCCTACTGCCCTCAATTTTTCCCAGCATCAGGGTATTTTCCACTGAGTTGGCTCTTCACATCAGGTGGCCAAAGTATTGCAGCTTCAGCTTCAGCATCAGTCCTTGCAATGAATATTCAGGACTGCTTTCCTTTGGGATTGACTGGAGACTGATTGTCTCCTTGCTGTCCAAGGAACTCTCAAGAGTCTTCTCCAGCACTACGCTCAAAAGCATCAATTCTTCTGCACTCACCTCCTTTATGGTCCAGCTCTCACAACCATACATGGCAACTGGAAAAATTAGCTTTAAATATACAGAACTTTGTTGGCAAATTGTGTCTTTGCTTTTTAATGCTCTGTCTAGGTTTAGGTTTGTCATAGCTTTCCTTCCAAGGAGCAAGTATCTTTTAATTTCATGGCTTCAGTCACCATGTGCAGTGCTCTTTGAGCCAAAAAAATAAAATCTGGCACTGTTTCTACTTTTCCCATCTATTTCCATAAAGTGATGGGATGGGATGTCATGATATTAGTTTTTTGAAAGTTGAGTTTTAAGCCAGCCTTTTTACTCTCCTCTTTTACCCTCATCAAGAAGCTTTTCAGTTCCTCTTAGCTTTCTGCCATTAAAGTGGTATCATCTGCATATCTGAGGTTGATGGTATTTCTCCCAGCAATCTTGATTCCAGCTTGTGCTTCATCCAGCCTGGCATTTTGCATGATGTACTCTGCATATAAGTTAAATAAGCAGGATGACAATATACAGCCTTGATGTACTCCTTTCCCAATTTGAAGAGTCTGCTGTTCCATGTCCAGTTCTAACTGTTGCTTGTTGACCTGCATACAGGTTTCTCCGGAGGCAGGTAAGGTGGTCTAGTATTCCCATCTCTTTCAGAATTTTCCAGTTTGTTGTGATCCACACAGTCAAACGCTTCAGTGTAGTCAATGAAGCAGTAGATGTTTTTCTAGAATCCCCTTGCTTTTTCTATGATTCAACGGATGTTGGCAATTTGATCTTTGGTTGCTCTGCCTTTTGTAAATCCAGCTTTTACATCTGGAAGATCTTGGTTCACGTACTGTTGAAGCCTAGCTTGAAGGATTTTGAGCATCACCTTGCACACATGTGAGATGAGCACAATTGTACAATAGTTTGAATTCTTTGTCACTGCCTCTCTTTGGGATTGGAATGAAAACTGATCTTCTCCAGTCCTATGGCCACTGCTGAGTTTTCCAGATTTGCTGGCATATTGAGTGCAGCACTTTAACAGCATCATCTTTTAGGATTTGAAACAGGTCAGCTGGAATTTCATCACTTTCACTAGCTTTGTTCAAGTAATGTTTCCTAAGGCCCATTTAACTTCACACTCCAGGATGGCTAGCTCTGGGTGAGTGACCACACCGTCTTGGTTATTGAATAAGACCTTTTTGTATAGTTCTTCTGTGCATTCTTGCCACCTCTTCTTAATTTCTTCTGCTCGTGTTAGGTCTTTGCTTTTTCTGTCCTTTATTGTGCCCATCTTTGCATGAAGTGTCCCCTCAATATCTCCAATTTTCTTGAAGAGATCTCTACTCTTTCCCATTCTATTGTTTTCCTCTATTTCTTTACACTGTTCACTTAAAAAGGCTTTCTTCTCTTTCCTTGCTCTTCTCTGGAACTCTCTTCAGTTGGGTGTATCTTTCCCTTTCTCCTTTGCCTTTCACTTCTCTTCTTTTCAATTTGTAAGGCCTCCTCAGACAACCACTTAGCCTTCCTACATTTATTTTTCTTGGGGATGGTTTAGGTTACCACCTCCTGTGCAATGCTATGAACTTCTGTCCACAGTTTTTCAGGCACTCTGTCTGCCAGATCTAATCCCTTGAATCTGCTTGTCACCTCCATTGTATAATCATAAGCAATTTGATTTAGGTCATACACTGGAGGTTTTCCCTACTTCCTTCAATTTAAGCCTGAATTTTGCAATAAGGAGCTGATGATCTCAGCCACAGTCACTTCCAGGTCTTGTTTTGCTGACAGTATAGAGCTTCTCCATCTTTGGCTGCAAAGAACATAATCTGATTTCAGTACTGACCATCTGGTGATGTCCATGTGTAGAATCATCTCTTTTGCTACTGGAACAGGGTGTTTGCTATGACCAGTGTGTTCTCTTGGCAAAACTCTTGATAGCCTTTGCCCTGCTTCATTTTGTGGTCCAAGGCCAAGCCTGCCCGTTACTCCAGGTATCTCTTTGACTTCATATTTTTGCATTTCAACTCTCTATAATGAAATGGACATCTTTTTTTGATGTTAGTTCTAGAAGATCTTGTAGGTCTTCAAAGAGCTGTTCAACTTAAGCTCCTTCAGCCTCAGTGGCTGGGGCACAGACTTGGATTACTGCGATGTTGTATGGTTTGCCTTTGAAACAAAGCGAGAGTACCAAGAGCATTTGTCATTTTTGAGATTGCACCCAAGTACTGCATTTGGGACTCTTTGTTGACATGAGGACTACTCCATTTCTTCTAAGGGATTCTTGCTCACAGTAGTAGATATAATGGTCACCAGAATTAAATCTGCCCATTCTGTTCCATTTTAGTTCACTGATTTCTAACATGTAGATGTTCATTCTTTCCATCTCCTACTTGAATGCTGTACGCTCAGTTGCTTCAGTCGAGTCCAACACTTTGCGACCCTACAGACTGTAGCCCAGCAGGCTTCTCTGTCTCCTCCTTGATCACATCCAATTTATCTTGATTCAAGGACCTAACAGTCCATGTTCCTATGAAATGTTATTCTTTACAGCATCGGACCTTACTTTCACTATAATACACAGCCACAACTGAGTATCGTTTCCACTTCTGTGCAGCCTCTTCCTTGTTTTTGGAGCTATTTCTCTGTTCTTCCCCAGTAGCATACCAGATACCTATCAACCTTGGGTGGGGGGGAGTGCTCATCTTCCAATGTCATATCTTTTTGCCCTTTCGTACTGTTCATGGAGTTCCTGAGGCAAGAATACTGGAGTGGTTTGTCATTCCCTTTTCCAGTGGACCATTTTTTGTCAGATAGTAATAATAATAAATAAACTGGGGGTTTGAATTCAAGTTTTTCTAACTTGAACATCCACACTAGTTAACAACTATAATATGTAGCCTTCATGATAAAACAAAGTCATAAAATTTCTCCTGTACATATAAAGCCTATGTTAAAGGCTCTAGAAAATAATATCTTCAATAAATTATTTTAATATTAAGACCTCAATATATACAGTAAAACTCATCAATGATTAGAACAATAATAAATTAGTATCAGTAGAAGTGAGACTTATATAAACAATAAAATGCTTCATAAACCAGGCTACTGAGTGAAGGAAAGTGCATGAAACTAAGATGTTTTAGCTTGAAACACAAAAGGCAAAGAATTAACTTATTTTAGAGCTTAGCTCAATTTCTCCAAAAAGTAGTCAAGAATTAGACAATACTGCAATTTGGGGCATATATTTATTATACAAGAAATAGTTTCTAAAATAGATGTATATAAAATTTTGTAAGATTTTTAAAGTTCAAATAGATTCTCATTCATTTGTGCGTGCCTGCATGTGTGCTAAGTCATTTCAGTCATGTCCAACTCTGTGCGATGCTATGGCCTGTAGCCAGCCAGGACCCTCTCTGTCCATGGGATTCTGCAGGCAGGAATACTGGAGTGGGTCGCCATGCCCTCCTCCAGGGGATCATCCCGACTTAAGGATAGAACCCACATTTCTTTAAGTCTCTTGCATTGGCAGACAGGTTCTTTACCATTAGCGCCTTATGGAAAGCCACCCCTATTCACCTAGAAGTTTAAAATTAACTAAAAATGAGATAACATATCCTATTTTAAGTTCTCATTCATATATACGAATTTAAGATATAGCCCCAAATTAAGGAATTCTATCAATCCTTGCTGTGAAGTTAATAATTTATGTTTTTCAAGTAGAGGGGTATGTTCCATTAAAAAAATTTTTTTCAACATTTTAAAAATTGAAAGACAGTATCACCACCAGAATGGTGGCCCTCAAAACTTTAAATATAACAAAAGACTGCATTACTGATACACACAAATGACAAAAAGCCAACCTCAGACATCAAGAGCTTTGAAGTAATTAATGAAAAACTATTAGATAAAAATTCAAAATAGCACATAAGTAAATCACAGGGGAGGGTTGAAATACATACCAAAAACAGGTATGTACTATTACTGAAAAAGAAAGTGATACATTTCTTATTATAATTTTTACTGGCCATAAAATAAGAACATATATATCACTGAAAAAATTAAAGCTATTACATGGAAAAATTAACATGAATGATATAAAAGAACTAAAAACAAATCAACATGAAAATCAGAAAGCTGATCCTTTCTACTGCCTTTTATCTGTTATGAAATAAATACAATTTAAATATCAAAATATAATATAAACACTAAGATGAGTTTTGAAAACAGGATATGACAAATAAGCATGTGCCTTGGATGAATGGACCAGATACCTGTTAAACATAGTTTTAGCACTGAGATTTTATAACTATTCAATGATATAAATTATTGTAATCATTTTAGGTATAACATTCAAGCTGCATGATCTTTCTAATTTTTCTGCATGAAGTAAATCACTATATTTCAGGTTAAAATAATTATGGACTAAATATTAATTCATAAGAAATATTTAAATTACATATGGAGTTTTCTAATTGCTATTTCACCTCTAACTTCTGTTCATAGCGCTTACTAGGCTTTAAATTACTGATCATAATGTGTCCTAGTTCACTTCGATGATAAAGAACAAAACATTTGCATTTAAATTAGGACTGGGATTTAAAGTTTCATTTTTCAACTAAGCTGATCTGTCTCTCAATAAAATGATTGAAGATCTCATAACAAAGTAATATCTCAGCAGGACATGGCCTCCAGATTCATTTTCACATCAAAACGCTAACCATTACATTACACTGATACTAAAAAAAGAAGAAAAAGAGCATGACCCATGGATGAGAGCTGAGTTTTGTAAATATACAGGTCAGATTTACATTTAGATTTATACTTTACATAAAGATGGTCCCAATACAGGGACAATATTATCAGCAATATTAAGAGAGAAGTTTGTTAATAGCTAATTTAAATAATTAATATGAAAAATCACATACTACATTTCAGGAACTTTAAATTTTTCCCATCTTAATTTCATTCACTAGTTTTTCTATCAATTCAAAATTGGATGACCCATAAAGAATCTCATGTATATGTGTACATGTTAATGAAGGATTTCTATGTTACTGTTTAGTAAACTAATGTTTACTTACATAACTTTCCCTTTAAATTCTCCAAACATATCAATGCACAAAAATAGTTAAACTATTTGTGTAAAATTCACATTTAACTTATGACATAAATGATTCTAAGAAATAAGGTTAAATGGGAGTTTAACACAAGGTATTTTTTTAATTAAAAAAAAAAGTTACAAAAATTGCACATGAAATAAATCTAATTAGAAAATTCTGAATATATAAAACATGGATATGCCACTGGTTAGATTTAGGTTCTCAAACATAAGAAAAAAGCTAATTTCAATTAATATTGTGCTAGTTTTATGATACTAGCATTATAGAATAATACTAATATTTAGGATATAAATTATATAACTGTTATTAAATGCTATTTTTGAGAATAAACTTTACCCTAGTAATTCTGTTTAATCCGATAGGATTTCACCAACAGTTCAAACAATGAGCATTCATTTGCAAAGTGAAAGGCCAGGACTGACACTTTTCCTACTTCATATTATAATCACTATGCTATACCTAGTAAGAATTTTTTTATTTCTTATCAAGGAAGTCACTCCTTTGTGGTTATAAAATTTGTCAAGTTTTTTTACTTTGCGTAAATATATCTACCTTAATCCTAAAGAAACTTTATTAGCATTTTAAGGATAAAAACCAGTATTATATTTACACAGCACCAAGGGCACCATGAATAATCTGAACAATTAAAAAATACTGTAAGTTACATATTGAAAGAAAACTTACCAGACAGTGGTTTCCACTTGACTGTCATTGAGCTGCCGGTTGTCTAGTTGTGCAAAAAGTGGGAAAAGCACTTGAATCCCTCCAATTGAATGAATTGCACTATGAATTGAATGTGTAACTATAGCTTTTACATCCTATGTTCAAAAACAAAAATGTTTATTAAATTTTCTAAAGCATGTTATCACTATTTCCTTGTTTCAAATAACTTTGTAAGAAAATTAAACAATTTAAAATCTATTTTTTAAATTTTAAATCAAAATTATATAATTTTGATACACATGTAAAATAAAAAAATTGAAATATTTTGATAATCATTTAAATTTAAATCTTAAGTTGAGATTTTTACACTAAAAATATGAGGTTCTAAATCAAACTATATTTTAAAATAAGAGATGCTATTGATAGATATAAAACCACTCAAGTAATTTTTATGTTAGGGAGTTATACATTCTTAGAGCGACGTATTTTTATATTTACAATTATCTATTTACTAATTCACTGATTTTATTTCAAAGGATAAGAAATATAAAATACAACAGAAAAGACAGATTTCCTACTAAGGAGACAAGTCCAAGGTAAACTGTATTGTCAAATAAAATGCAGAAGGCAAAAACACTGTTCAAAGAACTAGAAGACCAAAAAAGAAAAACAAAGAGCAACTGGAGATTTACAGGCGAGCAATGTATAACATGTAAAATAAAGACACAGTGTTGATGAGAACATTAAGACTAAGCTACTATTCACCCACCTGGAGCATCAGAGCATGTGGGGAATGCACAAAGATCGATGCGTTTTCCTTTGGTGATGATTCCAGGCATAGTTGAGCATCAGTGGCTTTAGCATTATATGTAAATGCAATACTACTTGCAAGTTTCCCATCATACAGAACCTGTTTATGATGTTCTGCTAAATGAATATCACTTTCAGACTTAAACTTGAAGGTGCTCTGAAAAAATAAAACTTAAGTTAAGCACTCTTTAAATGCAACATAATAAAAATCTCAAGTTTTAAAGTGGAGAAAAATTTAAGATAAATGATTTGTTGTGACATTTCCATGTGTTGGGTACTTGTCAGTGGCATTATTTTGTTATTCTCACCTCAGTCCTATCAGTTACAGTTTATCATGCTAATAAACACACTCAAATCTTCATGTTATCATTACTAAAATTTTGATTATATATGAAATAATTTTATTGATATTATCAGGTCAGATGATATTAAATGTAAATAGGCTTTTACTTCAATAATTTATAACAAATTTAAATTTTTTTTGTTAACACTTTCAAAAGCATGTATAGAAAGAAGTAAATAGTGCCCGGCACTTGAACTATTAATACAGAAACAAGGCTATTAGTTGAGAACGAAAAAAGTTTATTCACAAAAATATGTCTTTATTACAAAAAGTCTATCAAGAGAGTGAAGATCAATGCTACTCCACAAAAAATCACAATGGCCATGTCAAAACCCAGAAGAAAAGTTCATGTTACCACCTTAAATGAAGGACAAGAAATAAAGATGTACTAACCACAATAAGCAACAGTTAAAATTTCTCTGCAGCTGTATGAAACTGACAATGATAAATACATTTAACTTTTGCAAAAATCACATATTAGTATCCTATCACTTCATGGCAAATAGACAGGGAAACAGTGACAGACTTTCTTTTCATGGGCTCCAAAATCACTGCAGATGGTGACTGCAGCCATGAAATTAAAATACACTTGCTCCTTGGAAGAAAAGCTATGACAAGCCTAGACAGCATATTAAAAAGCAGAGACATTACTTTGCCAACAAACGTCTGTCTAGTCAAAGCTATGGTTTTTCCGGTAGTTATGTATGTATGTGAGAAATGGACCATAAAGAAGGCTGAGCACCAAAGAATTGATGCTTTTGAACTATAGTGTTGGAGAAGACTCTTGAGAGTCCCTTGGACTGCAAGGAGATTAAAACCAGTCAATCTTAAAGGAAATCAATCCTGAATATTCACTGGAAGGACTGATGCTGAAGCTGAAACTCTAATACTCTGGCTACTTGATGCAAAGAACTGACTCACTGGAAAAGACCCTGATGCTGGGAAAGATTGAAGGCAGGAGAAGAAGGGGACGACAAAGGATGAGATGGTTGGATGGTATCACTGACTCAACGGACAGGAGTCTGAGCAGCTCCTGGAGTTGGTGATGGACAGGGAGGCATGGAGTGCTTCAATCCAGGGGGTCGCAAACAGTCAGACATGACTGAGTGACTGAAATGAACTGAGTGCAGATCAAACATGTCAGGACAAATTTAGCCAGTTATGTACAGTTTTCTGAACTACTACTGGAAGAGTCTTACTAACTTGAACCTGGATGCAAATTGTTCATTATTAGCATGCCAGAAGACAGGAGCTGCATGCAAAATGAAAACTGTGTGTATGTCGCTACGGATGGTACTTTTACCTTTTAAATGTATGCATGTCTATATATTTGAATATTAGACATAAGGCAAGAAAATGTCACTATTTTGGATCAGATCTTTCTCTATTTTCTCAATTAAATGGGATGTAGAACATTATCTTCACCTCAATGTTTCTTAATTTAATCGCTTTTATAACTCACAGATTCATACAAGTTAGAGGTAACAGGTAAATTAAAATATACCTGAATCAAAGACTCTACTTCAATTCCTCATGTACTAAAGAATAGGTGACAATTATAGCAGGAAATTGAAATAAAAAATTCTTTTAAAAATATCTTAATAAATATATGAGTTAACTATTGGCAATATAAAATCCATCTAATTGCTTTCTTCACTGATCACCATAGTATTGTAAAATAAATACTTTAATATGTATTTCAGTAAAATCATAAATGGTCAAAATGTTTAACATCTGAATATTTTTTAAGATGCCATTTAAAAAAAAATATTGGAGTATAGTCTTCTATTAGTTTCTGCTACATGTCCACTTTTTTTTATACATTCTTCCCATATAGGTCATTATGGAGCATTGAGAAGAGTTTCCTGTGCTATACAGTAGGTCCTTATTAGTTACCTGTTTTATATATAGCAATGTGTATATGTCAATCCCAACATATGTGTTTTTAACACCTTTTTAGAGTAAAATTTAACAAATATGTTAGAATTTTTACTTATTTTGTGAACCAAAGGTCAAAAGCACTATTAATTATTTTAGAGGAGTAAACAGAAGAGCTAACTTGTAGAAATAAAATTATTTAATTGAGGGAATTTGGGAGAAGAGTATACAGAACACTGAGACACAGGGGAAGCTGACCTAATAAGTAAAGACTACAGGAGTTGCGTAAGATAAAAGCAAACTGTAGGACAATCAAGTAGAGAAGTGATGTCTCCTTAAGTTGATGATAATATACCAAGAAAAGCAATGTGTAAAGGAGGTGAATAGCAACTGGAAAAAGAGCAACATATGCTCTTACTAGAGGCTACCTTAAGGATTTTTTTTTTAAAAATTTGACATCAAAAGCAAAGACAATAAAAGCAAATATTAACAAGTGAGACTACAACAAACTACAAAGCTTCTGCACAGCAACAAAGGAAACTATATAAAAAAAAGAAAATGAAACCTACCAAACTAGGAGAGAATATTTGCAAATCATATGTCTGCTAAGGGGTTAATATATAAAATATAAAAGTAACTCACATAACTCAACAGCAAAAAAAAAATTCATTTAAAACACAGGCAGACTATGTGAACATATATATATTCTTTCTGAATAAGATGTAAAACAGATAGCCCAAAGGTACATGAAAAGGTACTCAAAGTCACTGACCATGAGAGAAACACAAATCAAAACCAAAACGAAGAGTATTATCAGAAAAACAAGAGATAATAAATGTTGGTGAGGATGTATAGAAAGACAGAGAATGACAAGGATGTTCACATCCAAGGATAAATAAATGAACAAAGAAAAAGTGGGGTATGTGTACATTGGAATGTTAGTCATAAAGAAAGTATGGTATCTTGCCATTTACAACAACGTGCATGGGCCTTAAGAGCATTATGAAAAGTAAAATAAGTCAGACAGGAAAAAGTTAAATCTTATATGATCTCACTTGTGTGTGGTACCTAAAAGAAAAACAAACAAAAAAATAAACAAACAGCAAGCTCACAGATACAGAGAATAGATAGATGTTTGCCAGAGACAAAGGAGGTGGTGGTATTGTTCAGTCGCTAAGTCATGTCCCACTCTTTGTGACCCCACGGGCTGCAGTACACCAGGCTCCTCTGTCCTATACGATCTCCTGGCATTTGCTCAAATTCATTTCCATTGGGTCGGTGATGCTATCTAACCATCTCATCCTCTGCCACCCCTTTCTCCTTTTGCCTTCAATCTTTCCCAGTATCAGAGTATTTTCCAATGAGTCAGCAGCCAAAGTACTGAGGAGTTTCAGCTTCAGCAATGAATACTCAGAGCTGATTTTCCTTTAGGATTGACTGGTTTGATGTTCAAGGGGCTCTCAAGAGTCTTCTCCAACAACACAATTCGAAAGCAATTCTTCAGTGCTCAGCCTTTGTTAGGGCTTCCCAGGTGGCGCTAGTAGTAAAGAATCTGCTTGCCAATGCAGGAGATATAAGACACACAGGTTAGATCCCTGAGTTGGGAAGATACCCTACAGGAGGAAATGGCAACCCACTCCCATATTCTTGCCTGGAAAATCTCATGGACAAAGGACCTTGGAGGGCTACAGTTCACAGTTTTGCCAAGAGTCAGACATGACTGAAGCAATTTAGCACAGCCTTTTTTATGGTCCAACTCTCACATCCTTATAATGACTAATGGAAAAGCTATAGCCCTGACTATATGGATCTTTGTCAGCAGAGTGATGTTTGCTTTTAATATGCTTTCTAGGTTTGTCCTATCTTTCCCTCCAAGGAGCAATCATCTTTTAATGTCATGGCTGCAAGTCATGGTCTGCAGTGATTTTGGAGCCCAGCAAAATAAAATCTGTCACTGCTCTCGTTTCCCCTTCTATTTGCCATGAAGTGATGGGATTGGACACCATGATCTTAGTGTTTTTTTTTTTTTTTTTCAACACTGAGTTTCAAGAATTTGGGGGGTGGCTAAATTGATGAAAGGGGTGAAAAGGAATAAACTTCCAGTTATAAAATAGGAATGTAATATACATCAGGGTGATAGTGTACGGTATATTTTAAAGTTGTTAAAAGTTATTAAAAGTTTTCATTACACACAAAAAAAATTTGTAACTATGATGATGGATGTTAACTAGAACTTACTGTGGTGATCATGTTGCAATATACTCAAAATATACAATCATGTTGTATACCTGAAACTAATATATGTCAATTGTACGTTAATTTTTCTAAGTTAAAAAAAAAAAGGAAAAAAGGTTTTGTACAGATTTATACAGCAAACAAAAGACGAGATCATGAGTAGAAGAATTAAGATTCTTCTACACAAACACTTATGTACTGGGCGTGCATACTTCAGCTATCTTAAGTATCACTGGTAACTGCTGATTTTTCAGTTATTCTGTTGTAGCCAGAACTGGGGGGAAATATCTAAAAGTGTCACCAGAATTATTGTTCATTATGAAGCATAAGTCAATATAAGGTAGGTCTATCCTAACCCTATTCCCAAATATCTGATAAAACATTTTGCCCAGGAAGCATGTACCCAATGAGGGGATTATTCTGATGTTCTAGTGTTTTCTTTTGCTTTGTTTTCTTTTAAGCACAGCTTCCTAGAGGAGATTTTGCTTCCTAATTATACACTTTGCTTAATTAGTGCTTTTTAAATATAAAATATGGGCAATTCTGACAACTCTATATAAAAACTCTTCTTTAGTTAGTAAATCAAATACAAATAGCCCCATTAGATGATTTTCTGCTGGTTTCATAAGGATCCTTCAAATACGGTATTGCTAACAGGCTCATTTTTTTTTTTTCCAGCTCAAACAGATATTCATTCTTCCAACATGAATTAGTATAAATAATGTTTACTCATAAATGTTTGCAAAAATAGTAAAATGCATGAAATAAAAATGACTATAAACAACATGCTACCTAGTGTTCACTATAATCAAGCATTTAATTTAAAATTGTATCTTAAAATACATGCAACATAAGCAAAAACAAGGCAAATTTGTTATCTCTCCTTTATGAGCTTTCAACATAAATTTATATTTTAAAAATTTATTTTCCTAAATAAAATTCTATGCTTATTATGATTATACAGTGGAAGTGACAAATAGATTTAAGTGACTAGATCTGATAGACAGAGTGCCTGATGAACTATGGATGGAGGTTCGTGACATCGTACAGGACACAGGGATCAAGACCATCCCCGTGGAAAAGAAATGCAAAACAGCAAAATGGCTGTCTGAGGAGGCCTTACAGGTAGCTGGGAAAAGAAGACAAGCGAAAAGCAAAGGAGAAAAGGAAAGATATTCCCATTTGAATGCAGTGTTCCAAAGAATAACAAGGAGAGATAAGAAAGCCTTCCTCAGCGATCAATGCAAAGAAACAGAGGAAAACAATAGAATGGGAAAGACTACAGATCTCTTCAAGAAAATTAGAGACACCAAGGGAATATTTCATGCAAAGATAGGCTCGATAAAGGACAGAAATGGCATGGACCTAACAGAAGCAGAAGATATTAAGAAGAGGTGGCAAGAATACACAGAAGAACGGTAAAAAAAAGATCTTCACAACCCAGATAATCACGATGGTGTGATCACTCACCTAGAGCCAGACATCCTGGAATGTGAAGTCAAGTGGGCCTTAGAAAGCATCACTACGGACAAAGCTAGTGGAGGTGATGGAATATCAGTTGAGCTACTTCAAACCCTGAAAGATGATGCTGTGAAAGTGCTGCATTTGATATGCCAGCAAGTTTGGAAAACTCAGCAGTGACCACAGGACTGGAAAAGGTCAGTTTTCATTCCAATCCCAAAGAAAGGCAATGCCAAAAAATGCTCAAACTACCGCACAATTGCACTCATCTTACACGCTAGTAAAGTAATACTCAAAATTCTCCAAGCCAGGCTTCAGCAATATGTGAACCGTGAAATTCCAGATGTTCAAGATGGACTTAGAAAAGGCAGAGGAACCAGAGATCAAATTGCCAACATCCGCTGGATCATCAAAAAAGCAAAAGAGTTTCAGAAAAACATCTATTTCTGCTTTACTGATTATGCCAAAGCCTTTGACTGTGTGGATCATAATAAACTGTGGACAATTCTGAAAAAGATGGGAATACCAGACCATCTGACCTGTCTCTTGAGAAATCTGTATGCAGGTCAGGAAGCAACAGTTAGAACTGGACATGGAACAACAGACTGGTTCCAAATAGGAAAAGAAGTACGTCAAGGCTGTATATTGCCACCCTGCTTATTTAACTTATATGCAGAGTACATCATGAGAAACGCTGGGCTGGAAGAAACACAAGCTGGAATCAAGATTGCTGGGAGAAATATCAATAACTTCAGATATGCGGATGATACCACCCTTATGGCAGAAAGTGAAGAACTAAAGAGCCTCTTGATGAAAGTGAAGGAGGAGAGTGAGAAGTTGGCTTAAAGCTCAACGTTCAGAAAACTAAGATCATGGCATCTGGTCCCATCACTTCATGGGAAATAGATGGGGAAACAGTGGAAACAGTGTCAGACTTTATTTTTGGGGGCTCCAAAATCACTGCTGATGGTGATTGCAGCCATGAAATTAAAAGACGCTTACTCCTTGGAAGGAAGATTATGGCCAACCTAGATAGCATATTTAAAAGCAGAGACATTATTTTGCAAACAAAAGTGCGTCTAGTCAAGGCTATAGTTTTTCCAGTGGTCATATATGGATGTGAGAGTTGGACGGTGAAGAAAGCTGAGTGCCGAAGAATTGATGCTTTTGAACTGTGGTGTTGGAAAAGACTCTTGAGAGTCCCTTGGACTTCAAGGAGATCCAACCTGTACATCCTAAAGGAGGTCAGTCCTGGGTATTCATTGGAAGGACTGATGTTGAAGCTGAAACTCCAATACTTTGGCCTCCTCATGCGAAGATTTGACTCATTAGTAAAGACCCTGATGCTGGGAAGGTTTGGGGGCAGGAGGAGAAGGGGACTACAGAGGATGAGATGGTTGGATGGCATCACCAACTCAATGGACATGTGTTTGGGTAAACTCCGGGAGTTGGTGATGGACAGGGAGGCCTGGCATGCTGCAATTCATGGGGTCACAAAGAGTTGGACACATCTGAGCGACTGAGCTGAACTGATGGAACAAAAATAATTATTAGTCTTGAAATATCTAAAAAATAGAAATTACAAGTATAAATAAGTGTAGTTCAGAAATTCTATAAAAGGCAGCATATAAAAATGTTAAATGTTATACAATCCTCAAATTGTCTCTTAAAAGTGTCAAAGTGTGAAGGTATAAATTATACAACTTCCTAATTCCGATGAGCTGTCATATTCACTGTTCTTAATGCAGAATGACATGAGCATCTGACCCTTTGGAGGAGAGAAGAGGTAAATAACACAGATAATAAAACTCTTGAGGAAAGAGTAGATGAAAATTTTTAGACCACACACACTGATGTATCTAAAATTTTGTATAATTTGAACCTGAAATTCTTTTCAAAGAGCAAAATAAACCAAAGTCTCAGCCTGTAACTGGAATTCATGTTGGAAAACCATACTTTATTGATGCCAATACCTAAGACAGTTTTCAGTTTACCATGCTATACCACCTAGAATTTCCAGTGGAAATTCAAGCTTCAAGAACAGCTTACCATTATTCAATTAACTATAATCTATTATTACATACTGTTAAAACTTCTGACATTGTACTTATTTTATCTGTAAAACAGCCCATCTTGGGTAAAGACTGCAATAGCCATCTTTGTTTTCTTAGAAAGCTCCATTAAGAGTTGTTGAGTGAGTTATTGCAGCCACTATGGAAACTGGTATGGAGTTTTCTCCAAAAATTAAAACCAAAACTTCCATATGGCCTAGCAACTCCACTTCTGGATATTTATCCAAAGAAAACAAGAACATTAACTAGAAAAGATATACGCAGCCCCACATTCACTGCAACGTTATTTACTATAACCAATACATGGAAGCAAACTAAGTATCCATTGATAGATGAATGAATAAAGATAAGATGTTATTAATTATTCAACTATAAAAAAGAAGGAAATCTTGCCATTTACAACAACATGGATGGACCTTTAGGGGACTGAAAGTGAAAGTGTATCCGTGCTCAGTCATATCCGACTCTGCGACTCTTGCGACCCCATGGACTGTAGCCCACCAGGTTCCTCTGTTCATGGAAATCTCCAGGCAAGAATTCTGGAGTGGGTTGCCATTCCCTTCTCCAGGGAATCTTCCTGACCCAGAGATCAAATCAAGGTCTCCTGCATTGCAGGCAGATTCTTTACCATCTGAGACACCAGGAAAGCCCCTTAGAGTATTAAGTCAAGTGAAAGAAGTCAGAGAAAGACAAATATCACTCATACGGAGAATGAAAAATTGAGGCCTACATACAGAGAACCGACTAGTGATTGCCAGAGGTAAGTGTAAGGGATGGGGAAAGTGGATGAAGGTGGTCAAACAGTACAAACTTTTAGTTATAAGATAAATAAGTTCTGGGTATATAATATATAGAATGTTGATTACAGTTAACAACAGTATATTTGAAAGTTCCTGAGAGTAGATTTTAAAAGTTCTCAATACACACAAAAATTATAACTATGAAAGGTGGTAGATTTGTTAATTAACCTTACTGTGACAAATCCTGCAATATATACATATGTCAAATCATTATGCTCTACATGTTAAACTAAGAAATTTGTTGTTGTTATTGTTTAGTCACTAAGTCGTGTCTCACTCTTTGCAGCCCCATGGACTGTAGCCCACCAGGCTCTGTTGTTCATCCATGGGATTGTCCAGGCAAGAATACTACAGTGGGTTGCCATTTCCTTCTCCAAGGGATCTTTCCAACTCAGGGATCAAACCCGTGTCTTCTGCTTGGCAGGTGGATTCTCTACCACTGTGTCACCAGGGAAACCCAAACTAAGAGAAGTTATGTATCAGTTACATTTCAATAAAACTGGACAAGAAGCTTTAAAAATTAAAAAAGAATATCATATTGTCTGTACAGTACAATGGAGTTAAAAGCTGTAGCTTCAAAACCAGTTAGGCTTGTATCTGAATCTCAACCCTATTACCTATAGTTGCACAACCACCCACAAGTTATTTCCTTTCATCTGCTACACACCCAACACACAAAATATAAATAAAGCACTATAAACAATACCTGGTACTTTTAAAGCAAAATGGTAGCTCCTATTATCACTACATCCTTTTATACTTAATATTATACATCTTCTATGTTAATTTTTCTTAAACATTACTCATAAAACATTCACCATAAACTTTATGGTAATGGCATAATGTACTAATGACAGTGGAATTCAGGTAACTGACATAGCTGCTAATTAGGCAAAATTTCACTGAGTAGAACCTTAATCAATCAAACTGGAATTACTTAACATGAATACGAGAAAATGTGTCACAACACTGCTAAACGCAAGAAAACTGTTTATCTAATTATAATATGAGCAGAGGCATGTTATTTTCTAACACTAATCTCTGAAACCTTCACAGGCATCAAAAATATAGTCATTTTTCATTGAATTTATGTTAGCATAACAGACATACAACAAAACTTATTGCTTTCTCAAGACTCATTATGTGACAACTGTTGCTGATATTAACATAGTAATGACATTCCAATATTCAAGGAATCATATTTCCTGATGTATAATTAAAAGAATGTTTCCACTTGTATAAGGTACAATGATTTTCCCTTCAAAATGAATAAATAGTTCATCCGAATTCATTGAAAAATTAGCATTCAAACTCAAATATCTCCACACTTCTCAAGCCAAATGCATAAATAGGATCAAACGATTCTCCTGCTACCAATTTTTTGATATTCCAACATGAATGGAAAATTCAAATTCATTATTTTGATATTCAAAGCCTTCATAAACTTGGTTTCAGCTTACGGTAATTACTCTCACATTCTACCACAAATCACTCTATCTACTCTATTCTGCTTTGCATCACACCTGATTATGGAACAATCCATAAACATATCCTTTGCTTCTATCTCTTCATTCATGCCCACTGTCCTGCTCTGTCTCTTAAATTTATTTTTTCAAGAACCCTAAAAAATACACTTCTCTATGAAGAATTCCTAAATCTTCTGTAGCTGGAATTAATCATCATTCCACAAAATGTTAATAGTATCTGCATTATATGTGGTATACATACCAACTTTTAATTACAAATGTTTACATATACAATTATCCTCATAAATAAAGTAGAAGCTTACTCATTTTTAATCCCCAAAGCTTAGAACGGTTCATTGAATATAACAATTATTTAATATATTATTGAATTTTACTCAACTACATGCACTGCATGCATGCATGCTAAGTCGCTTTAGTCGTGTCTGACTCTTCACGACCCTATGTACTGTATGTAGTCTGCCAGGCTCCTTCATCCATGGCGTTCTCCAGGCAAGAATACTGGAGTGGGTTGCCATTTCCTCCTCCTGGGGATCTTCCCACCCAGGAATCGAACCAACGTCTCATGTCTCCTGCATTGGCAGGCAGGTTCTTTACCACTAGCGCCAGCTGGGAAGCCCATCACATGCCCTACAATCATGATTACCAGTCCCTGATAAACAAGAATGTAGAGAAAAGAAAAGATTATATAGTCACAACTGTGCCAACAAAAAGGGCAAATGGATTAGCATAGACTATTTCAATGAATGAAGTGAAGACAGTACTTCAACATAGCTGAAAATGACCCAAACAAATCCTAAAATTATGACAAAATATCAAATTAGCATAAGTGCCAAGTAAAAATCATTAAGTATAGATATGAAATCAATCATGTCCTTTGTCCCACACTGAACTTACAAGCAAGTCTTTACAAGCCTTGAGCTGGAACTCTTGTACTAATAATTACTGGCATAAATGATTTGTCACAATATTTAATCAATTTAAGTAAATTTAAGTAAAAATTTATGCAAAACACTAAAGATACCGCTCTGGCTCATAATCACTATTTTTTAAAAACAATTTTTCTGAAGCAGTTTAGTGATACTTCTTACCCTTTTTTGTTTGTTCTTTTGGGGGGTATAATTATGTATCATACCTATGTATCATAGGTATCATTATAACTATGATACTTATGCACTCAGAGCATATGGTTTCTAAAAATAATGACTGAAATAAAATACTGCAAATGCATAAATAGCTTCTCCATGCCTGCATTTTAACATTGCTGAAATATATGTACATTCCATTATCAAATAATAAATCTTTACTTTCATTTTGTTCATACAGCTTTCAAAGTAATCAGAAATGTTTAATATAGTCTCTTGAAAGTTATAAAATTTTCTGGGGGGGATATAATGTAAGATGTCTAATAAAACCTAGCCTTACTTGGGAAAAAAATGGTCTTAATTTTTTCAGTCTGTTATACAAAGATCATTATTTTGTAGTTTGGCTTATAGCAGCAAAATAATTTCATGTCACAATTAATTACATCACATTTTAAAAATATGATTCAATTTAAATGACTGTAAACATATAATCAATCATGTAAATGTAATTGTCTTGTCGTAATCCCATTTGTGACATCCAGATCACTCCCAACTAGTCAAATAATAAGCTGATCTATGTATGCACAAATAGAAATATTTATTGGATTATTACTTTAAGAATCATTTTTAAAAAGAGAATTATTATATAAAATGGTATGAGTAGGATGGGGATGAAAACAAGGAATGACTGTGAATAGGCATGTGACATCTTTCTAGGGTGGTGGTAATGTTTGAAAATTGGATTGTGGTGATGTTTCCACAACTCTATAAACTTACATAAAATAATTTATAGATGAGAGAATTGTAAATTATACTTCAATAAAACTGCTACATATTTTAACAATAAAACATGCAAGAACATTTTGCACTAATTATTCTCAAAGGGGGATTCCCTTGTGGCTCAGCTGGTAAAGAATCCACTTGCAATGCGGGAGACCTGGGTTTGATCCCTGGGTTGGGAAGAGCCCTTGGAAAAGGGAAAGACTACCCACTCCAGTATTCTGGCCTAGAGAATTCCATGGACCGTACAGTCCATGGGGTCGCAAAGAACTGGACATGACTTAGTGACTTGCACTTTCACTTTCATTCTCAAAGGAGTAACATATGATGCAGCTTTCTTAAATATAGAATACTTCAGTATAATATTTCAATATGGGACATTACATGTAAAAAGAGGACAATATATATTCCTTTCAAGAATACATGGAATGACTAGCAAAAAGAACATGTTTGGGTTCATAAAACAAACTTCAGCAAATTTCCAAAGACTAAAATCCTATGAATGAAATGTATATATTCCTTGAAAAGTAAAATTAAAAAGCATTCCAGGAAATATAAAATATGAATTCTCTGACATTTATTTAAAAATCTGTATTTATAAGTTTTAATTTCTATACAGAGAACACTGTAGGCTGGAGCTTCAATGGTGAGTTCTTACAAATACTGAAGAGAAAATTAAAAAAAGAAAATTGAAAATGACACTAAAGTAATCCATGCAGTCAATAAACAAACAGGCCACTGAATGTGAGCAAGGTTGTAGTACCCAGACATGCAACAATATATTACCTAAAAATATCTGCTTTCCTACCAAACAGTGAGAGAGAAAGAAAGAAACTGGAAAATATGACACATATATGGAAAAAGAAGCAGGCAACAGAAACGGCTAATGAGAACAGCCCAGATGTCAGATTTAACAGAAAAAGATTTCAAAGAAGCCATTAAAAATATGTTCAAAGAACTACAGGAAACCGCAATCAGAAAAGTAAATACAGTCATAACAAAAAGGTCACATTAAACAGACAGTATCAATTAAGAGATAGATACTGATATATAGGAAAGTGAAGCAAATAAATTTTAAGGGTTCTAATCACAGGAAAATTTTTGTCTTTTTTTCTTTTTTTCTATATCATATCTGTATCAGAAGATGGATATTAGCTGAATCTATTATGATAGTAATTTCACAATCTATTTAATCAAATCACCATGCTGTATGCCTTAAACTTACTCAGTGATGTATGCCAAATACCTCTTAATAAAACTGGAAAAAATTAATAAAATTAGTATTTTATTAAAGTAACAGTAAAATTTGTATTTTAAAGTATTAATACAATTAAAATTTAACATTATTTCTTAAAAGAGAGAAAGATACTATAAAAACAATCCAAATGGAAATTCTGGAGTTGAAAAGTATAACTGAATTGAAAAATTCTACAGAGGGGGTAAACAGCAGATATGAAAAATCAGAAGAATTAGCAACTATAAGATAAATACTGATTATGCAATCCAAAAATCAGAGATGAGTAACAGTGAAGAATGATCAAAGTCTCAGAAAAATGTAGGAAACAAGTGTATGGACATATGAAGAATGAGAATATCAGAAGTAGACAAGAAAGAGAAAAGAGAGGCAAATATTCAAAACCTCAATGGAAAGAAGTTACCAATTTATTGAAAAGCATTGTATTACCCATTCAGCAAGCCCATGAACTTGAAGAAGAATTAAAGCAAAGAAATCTGCTAACAGAAAAATCGTACGTAGTAATGCTGGAACATAAGGAGAAAATCTTAAAAGCAGCAAGAGAAAAATGATTATTTACTTAAAAGAGAACAATAACAGTAAGATCAACAGCAGACTTCGCATCTGAAAAAATGGAGGCCAGAACACAGAGGAATAAAACATTCAAAGTACTCAAAGGAAAAAAATAAAAATCCACCAAGAATTTATATCCAGCAATCTAAAACAAAAATAAGATACATTCTCAAGTAAATGAAAACTGAGATAATGTGCTATTAACTGATTTTAGTTCAGTTCAGTCGCTCATTCATGTCAGACTCTTTGCAACCACATGGACTGCAGCACGCCAGGCCTCCCTGTCCATCACCAACTCCCAGAGTTTGCTCAAATTCATGTCCACCGAGTCGGTGATACCATCCAACCATCTCATCCTCTGTCGTCCCCTTCTCCTACATTCAATCTTTCTCAGCATCAGGGTCTTTTCCAATGAGTCAGTTCTTCGCATCAGGTGGCAAAAGTATTGGAGTTTCAGCTTCAACATCAGTCTTTCCAATGAACACCCAGGACTGATCTCCTTTAGGATTGACTGGTTGGATCTCCTTGCAGTCCAAGGGACTCTCAAGAGTCTTCTCCAACACCACAGTTCAAAAGCATCAATTCTTCAGCACTCAGCTTTCTTTATGGTTCAATTCTCACATCCATACATGACTACTGAAAAAACCATAGCTTTGACTAGACAGACTTTTGTCGTCAAAGTAATGTCTCTGCTTTTTAATATGCTAAGTTGGTCATAGCTTTTCTTCCAAGGAGCAAGTGATTTCATGAATTTCATGAACACAAGAAATAACAAAGGAAGTCCTTCAAGCTAAAAGTAAGGAGCTCAGACAGTAATTTGAATTGACATGAAAAACAATGAGCATCAAGTAGTCACGTGGTTATAAAAGATGGTAAAAATGCATATTTATTCTCCTTTATTCTTTCTTAATTGATTTCAAAGCAATTTTATAAAATGTATATATACATTATGTATGTTTTTGCCTATAACATAAAAATGTAATGCATTTGCTAATAACACAAAGGAGGAGGGTGGAAAAGCCATATTGAGCTAACGAAGTAAGTTCAGGTGGTAAATGAACAAAGGAGGGAATCATAAATAAAAAATTAGCTTAATATAACAAAATCTACAAACCATTTACTTTTCCTCTCTTGATTTCCTTAAAAGACATATAAGTATATAAAATAACCATTAGAATTATGTAATGTTGGGTTTGTAACCAACATTGTAGTATGTACCATGTATAACAACTTATCAAAAAAAAGGATAAAATACAATAGACCTATAAAAGTAACATTTCTATATCTCACAGGAATTAAGTTAGTATAAACCTGAAGCTGATTATAAGTTAAAATTTAAGTGGCAAGTACTACAGCAAACATTAAATAAATAAGGCCAAAAAAAAAAGAAAAAACAAATGAAAATGCTACAGTAAAAAATATTCATTTAATTCAAAATAAAGCAGTAAAGAAGGAATAAGGAATCAAAAGAACATAATGCATAGGTAATAAATAAAATGACAAATGTAAATTGAACTATATCGATAAAATTAAACATGAATGGAAAAACAATACACTCAAAAGAAAATATTATTAGACAGGATAATAAAACAAGACCTAACAATGTGTTGCCTATAGGAGACATACTTTAGATTCAAAGTGGAAAAAGGATTCAAAGTAAAAGGGAAAATTTATCAACAAACCACAAGCTCCAATGACTGTGCTAGTGTCAGAGACAAACACTTCAAAACAAAATATATTACTAGATATAGAGTAACATTTAATAATAATAAAAGAGTCAAACCATCAGGAAAATGATAATATATGCGCACCTAACAACCAAGCACCAAAATACACGAAGAAGAACTTGACAGGTATGACGAAAGAAATAGAAAAGTTGATAGTAATAGACAAAAACTTCAATTCCCAACTTGAATAGTGGATAGAACTACCAGGAAGAAGTCAACAAAGAAAGAGAAGACTTGAACAAAAATATAAAGACTAAGAATTACAGAAAAAATTACTAAATAGAGAATAAGACAAACAAACAGCAGAGAAAAATACAACAAAACCAAAAATTGATACTTTGTAAATATCAAAAGTGACAAACCTGTACCTAGACTAATTAATATGTTAATAGTATCATCTCAAGAGGTGATCATCTTAATAAACACAGAAGCATTTTACAAAATCCAGCACCCTTTTATTTTAAACTGTTCAGCAAAACAGGAACAGAATGAAGTTTCCCCATTCCGATAAAAAGCATCAATGGAAACTTCACAGATAACAACACATTTAATGCTAAAAACTGAAAGTTTTCCAACTAAGATCAGTAACAAGACAAAGATAACTGTGCTAATGTTCAATCTTATACTGGAGATTCTAGATAGGCAAGAAAAAGCACTCAGAAAGTACAGATGACATAGTTTCGTACATGGAAAATCCTAAAGGATACACACACACACATACACACACACAAAAACTATTAGTGTGAATAAATTCAGCAAGATTGCAGTATACAGAAATGAAACACAAAAATATACCGTATATATTAGCAAAGAAAATCCAAACATAATATTTAAAAACAATTCTATCTTACAACAGCACCAAAATAATAAAATACTAGAGAATATATTTAACAAAAGAAGTCCAAGAATTCTGGCATTTGACTTATGGCAAAAAGTACTAAAGAGCATCTTGATGAAAGTGAAAGAGAAGAGTGAAAAAGTTGGCTTAAAGCCCAACATTCAGAAAACTTAAGATCATGGCATCCAGCTCCATCACTTCATGGCTAATAGATGGGGAAACAGTGGAAACTGTGGCAGACTTTATTTTTGGGGGCTCCAAAATTCCTGCAGATGGTGACGGGAGCCATTAAATTAAAAGACACTTGCTCCTTGGAAGAAAAGTTATGATCAACCTAGACAGCATATTAAAAAACAGAGACATTACTTTTTCCAACAAAGGACTGTCTAGTCAAGGCTATGGTTTTTCCAATAGTCATGTATGGATGTGAGAGTTGGACTATAAAGAAAGCTGAGTACTGAAGGACTGATGCTTTTGAACTGTGGTGTTGGAGAAGACTCTTGAGAGCCCCTTGGGCTGCAAGGAGATCCAACCAGTCCATCCTAAAGGAGATCAGTCCTGAGTGTTCATTGGAAGGACTGATGTTGAAGCTGAAACTCCAATACTTTGGCCACCTGATGCGAAGAGCTGACTCATTTGAAAACACCCTGATGCTGGGAAAGATTGAAGGCGGGAGAAGGGGAACGACAGAGGATGAGACAGTTGGATGGCAACACCGACTCAATGGACATGAGTCTGGGTAAACTCTGGGAGTTGGTGATGGACAGGGAGGCCTGGTGTGCTGCATTCAATGGGGTTGAAAAGAGGCAGACATGACTGAGTGACTGAATTGACTGAACTGAAAAAGCACAAAACATTTTTGAATGAAATTATGAAGACACAAATAAATCTAAAGCTATCCATGTTCAAGGATTGAAAGACTTACTATCGTGTAGTTAGTAAATGTCCCCTAATTGATCTGAAGATTCAATACTATCTCCACAAAAATCCCAACTGAGTTTTGTTGTTACTGTTTTGAGATTTTTGACCCCAGAAATTGACAAGCTGATCCTAAAATTCATGTGGAAATGACAGAAATCCAGCATTTTCCAATTTCAAAATTTACATGAAATGCCCAGAATAGGCAAATCTACAGAAAAAGAAATAAGATTAGTGACTGCTTAGGAATCAGGTGGAGTGAGAGAATAAAAAGTTGAGAGCTAAAGGGTACAAGGTTTCTTTCTGAGATGGTAAAATGCATTTTTTAAGTATGAATTTGCATATAATGTAAATTACACCTCAGTAAAGCTGATCTGAAACTGCAGACAAAAGATACATTAAAAATTAAATGAATAACTGCCTTCCTTTAAACTAGATAATTTTCCTTTAAAGGACATTATGGGTGAATGACTTCCCTGGTGGCTCAGATGGTAGAGCATCTGTCTACAACGCAGGAGACCTGGGTTTGATCCCTGGGTGGGGAAGATCTCCTGGAGAAGGAAAAGGCAACCCACTCCAGTATTCTTGCCTGGAAAATCCCATGGTCGGAGGACTCTGTTAGGCTGCAGTCCATGGAGTCGCAAAGAGTTGGACACGACTGAGTGACTTCACTTTCTTTCACTTTCACTTTAGCAAAATTCTAAGGGGGTCTGAGAATTAAATGGTAGTAACACACTGATGTTAGAAATTCTGTAAAAGAATGTTCTTGTTTGTACAAACACGATAGTCAGGGAAGACAGGGCATTATGTCAGCAATACTCTTAAATGGTTCAGGGGAGAAATTTATCTTACTACTGTGCTTGTAATTTTTCTGTTTCACTTTCTTTTTAAATTTAAGAATGAGAAAGAAAAAAAGAAGAAAATTCAAGAGATAGTGACAAATATTAAAGATAAGCAAAGTAAACCAAACAAGTATAGTCAAGTCTCTGAAGAAAACAAAAGCAATGAAATAGAACAAACAGTAAATAGTATCCAAAATTCCTTGTAATATAAAAACATGCAAATCTGCATACTGAAAGTGCATATCACTTAACTGAAAAATCACCTCAGGATAACCAAGACATATCCAGCAAAACTGCTGAATTTAAAGAAAAAAGTTTTAAAAAAGTAAAAAAAAAAAAAAAAATAGTCCTTTGAACAAAACACTTTAAGCCAGAAGAATATCAGTAACATGTTTAAGTGGTACAAAGAAATGTCAGTCAAGATATAGCCAAGCAAATGGCTGTCAAATATAATGGCTCTTGATAAACTAATACAGAAATGTAGCTCTCAAAAACAATATTCTCATGAGTCCCTCCTGAGGAATAAACTATATAATTAGCTTCAGGTAGGTAAAACAGAATGGGCTCCCCTGGTGGCTCAGATGGTGAAGAATCCACCTGCAGTGTGGGACACCTGGGTTCGATCCCTGGATTGGGCAGAACACCTGGAAGAGGGAACAGCAACCCATTCCATTATTGCTGCCTAGAGAATCCCCAGGGACAGAGGAGCCTGGCGGGCTACAGTCCATGGGGTCATAAAGAGTCGGACATGACTGAGTGACACAGCACAGCACAGGCAAGACATATCAATGTAAGGACTGTGATGAATATCAAATATATACTTATAAAACTATGACTAAGAATTTTAAAAGAAGGAGAATAATATGTAATACATCAAGGCTGTATATTGTCCCCCTGCTTATTTAACATATATGCAGAGGACATATATGAAATGATGAAGAATAGGCTGGATGAAGCACAAGCTGGAATCAAGATTGATGGGAGAAATAGCAATAACCTCAGACACACAGATGACACTACCGTTATGGCAGAAAGCAAAAAAGAACTAAAGAGCCTTTTGATGAGCGTGAAAGAGTAGAGTGAAAAAGCTGGCTTAAAACTCAACATTACAAAAATAAAGATCATGGCATATGGTTCCATCACTTCATAGCAAATAGATGGGGAAACAACAGAAACAGTGACAGACTTTTCTTGGGCTCCAAAATCACTGCAGATGGTGGCTGCAGCCATGAAAGTAAAAGATGCTTACTCCTTGGAAGAAAAGCTATGACCAACCTAGACAGAATATTAAAAAGCAGAGACATTACATTGCCAACAAAGGTCCATCTAGTCAAAGCTATGGTTTTCCCAGAGGTCATGTATGGATGTGAGAGTTGGACCATAAAGAAGGCTGAGTGCCAAAGAATTGATGCTTTTGAACTGTGGTGTTGGAGAAGACTCTTGAGAGTCCCTTGGACTGCAAGGAGATCCAACCAGTCAATGCTAAAGGAAGTCAGTACTGAATATTCATTGGAAAGACTGACGTTGAAGCTGAAACTCCAATACTTTGGCCACCTGATGTGAAGGGCTGACTCATTAGAAAAGTCCAATGCTGGGAAAGATTGAAGGCAGGAGAAGGGGAAGACAGAGGACAAGATGGTAGGATGGTATCACCACCTCAATGGATGTGAGTTTGAGGAAGCTCCAGGAGATGGTGAATGACAGGGAAGCCTGGCGTGCTGCAGTCCATTGGGTTGCAAAGAGTTGGACACGACTGAGCAACTGGACAACAACAACAACAACAACATGTAATAACTATATGACTCACAATGTAGCTAAGCTCTTATATTTAGTTTTCTAGGACTGTCATAACAAAATATCAAAGTTCGAGTAGCCTAAACAACAAAAATTTATTTTCTCACAATTCTGGAGGATGGAAATCCAAGTTCAAAGTGTCAGCAGGGTTGGATTCTTCTGAAGCCTCTCCCAAGCCTCTTCTTGGCTTGTGAATGACCCACTTTCCCTCCTATGCCTTAATGTGGTAGTCTGTAAGTGTCTGTATCCTAACTTCCTTTGCTTATAAGCACAATATTCATATTATGTCAGGACTCACCCTAATGACTGCACTTAACTTTACCTCTTTAAAGACCCTATCTCCAAATATAGACACATTCTCATACTGGCAGTTGGAATTTAAACATACGAATTTTGGGGGAACCACAAGTCAGCCCATAATATACCTCAAAATTTAGAAATGGCAAGGAGAATAGAGAGAGCATATGCAAAACAAGCTTAAGTGTTTTCAGTTATCAGTAGGATAGTGTTGGCACTGCTATTCTTAGACTGTTACCTGTGTAATTATGGGCTTTTCTAATTCTATAACAATCTGTGTATTTGCCAACAAGAACTCACAAAGTGGAAGAAAAGAGATACATATTTAACTAAGAGGAGGTCAATATAAATTTTACATTTCCCATTAATAAAAACTAGGGATTCCTGGAGTAATGACTGACTCCAGGGCTAAAAAATAAAACGTTTAGGATGAGCCAGAAATATCATCATAGGAAATAGTAAGGATGTTATAAAAGACTACAGAGTCATGTCAAAAGGACTAAGGGACCAACTAGAAGCGACATGAATCGCCCATAGTTGGAGCAATCTGAAATTCTTAAAGAAAAACACAGTAACTACTATTGGTTGAATGCCAAAGCCTTTGACTGTGTGGATCACAATAAACTGTGGACAATTCTGAAAGAGATGGGAATACCAGACCATCTGATCTGTCTCTTGAGAAACCTGTATGCAGGTCAGGAAGCAACAGTTAGAACTGGACATGGAACAACAGACTGGTTCCAAATAGGAAAAGGAGTACGTCAAGGCTGTATATTGTCACCCTGCTTATTTAACTTATATGCAGAGTACACCATGAGAAATGCTGGGCTGGGAGAAACACAAGCTGGAATCAAGATTGCCAGGAGAAATATCAATAACCGCAGATATGCGGATGACACCACGCTTATGGCAGAAAGTGAAGAAGAACTAAAGAGACTCTTGATGAAGGTAAAAGAGGAGAGTGAAAAAGTTGGCTTAAATCTCAACGTTCAGAAAACTAAGATCATGGCATATGGTCCCATCACTTCATGGGAAATAGATGGGGAAATAGTGGAAACAGTGTCAGACTTTATTTTTTTGGGATCCAGAATCACTGCTGATGGTGATTGCAGCCATGAAATTAAAAGACGCTTACTCCTTGGAAGGAAGGTTATGGCCAACCTAGATAGCATATTTAAAAGCAGAGATATTACTTTGCCAACAAAAGTCCATCTAGTCAAGGCTATGGTTTTTCCAGTGGTCATGTATGGATGTGAGAGTTGGACGGTGAAGAAGGCTGAGCACTGAAGAATTGATGCTTTTGAATTGTGGTGTTGGAGAAGACTCTTTGAGAGTCCCTTGGACTGCAAGGAGATCCAATCAATCCATCCTAAAAGAGATCAATCCTGGGTGTTCATTGGAAGGTCTGATGTTGAAGCTGAAACTCCAATACTTTGGCCACCTCATGTGAAGGGTTGACTCATTGGAAAAGACCCTAATGCTGGGTAGGATTGGGGGTAGGAGAAGGGGACGACAGAGGATGAGATGGTTGGATGGCATCACCGACTCGATGGACATGGGTTTGGGTAGACTCCGGGAGTTGGTGATGGACAGAGAGGCCTGGCGTGCTGCAATTCATGGGGTCACAAAGAGTCGGACACGACTAAGCGACTGAACTGAACTGAACTATTGGTTGAAACACCTCAAATACACTTAAATCTCTAAGCTTATTATGACACTTTAAAAATAGTAATTGGACATCTCTGAACAATGAGGAATGACATTAGATTATATTATTTCCCCTGAGAGAACATTAGGTAGCTTTATTAATCAGAGTTGGCAGAGGATAAAGTTGTTAGTACATTAACTAGATAAAAATCTGGTAGGAATTAACCATTTTATGACCAATGGGTAAGAATTATTTGAATATGGGAAATAAAATAACATTCCGCTGAAGGCATTGCACTGAGAGAATAAAACTAGAACTTTGGAAAAACATACAGAACAGTTTTCTTTCCATTCATGGAAATTCTAGCATTCTAAATATACTATAGCTATAAAGTAATGTGCCTGGTATTTTAAAGCAAATATACCTTACAATACAATGAGTGTACTGTATACAATGAGTGTTGTATTTTGCAAAAGAGTCCTCTCAGAACTACTTACACATATATTTCAATACTCAAAATATTCCTATATCTAGGGTTTTAAAAATATTTTCAGACTCTAAAGGGTTTTTAAGAGACCTTTATTAACAGGTGCTTGCCATTTATTGACACTCTTGGGAAAAAAAATCACACCGTAAACTTTTATTACAAATGAGGTTCTTAAAATCTCAACTTGAACAGATATGAAACAAAAAATTTTAAAGATGTATTTAAAAAATAGGGTTTAAAAAAACAAACAACAACAACAAAAAACACAAACGTGTTTGTCATCATTGAAGATTCTTTAGGTAAAGACCCTAAAAACTCCAGCCTGTTCAGGTAATGTAGTGCAGATAATAGTGCTACTAACTGGTTAAGGGGTAAAAGATGGCAACTCACTCCAGTCTTCTTGCCTGGAAAATCCCATGGACAGAGGAGACTGGTGAGCTACAGTCCGTGGGGTCATAAGAGAGTTGTACACAACTTAGCCAACTAAACAACAATAAACAAGGAGTGAAAAGCAACTACTTGAGGTCTGAAACACCTTCATTCATTTCTTGTTGCTGAAACGTTGTATTCATTTCTTCTTGTGATGAGATTCTTGCTTCTGTGTGCAGTTATTGAAGATGTAAGGTGACCAGGGCCACTGCTCCCGGTGGTACTGCTGGGTTGTGCTGGGGCCTGGATGCTCATGGTTGCAATAATGACTGGGGCCAGCTGAGGCAGCTGTGGTTCTTGGGGAGATGATGATGCGACTCAGGGCTCTGGAGTTGGCTTTGCACTCCCACTACCAACTGAATTCTATAGCATTTTAAATTATATTTTTGAAGGCAAACTGTCATCCTCAAAGGATTGATTTAATTTTGGGAAAAAGAATAAAATAGAAGACTTGAAGCCATCATAAAACCATCTTTCATCAAAAATATAGTTTATCTCTAAAGTAATGAGAACTGTTTCCTTGTGTCACTTAAAAACTGACCTGCAGGCAATTTCAAAAAGACATGCAATTAACTTGAAACATGGTACCACATTTTGAATATGCATATATCTTCCAAAAGAAACTGGCTAAAAAGCAAAATCATTTAAAATATTATAGTTTAAAAATAGTTTCTCTATTTTACATAGCGAATTTATATAACCATACTTCATAGGCACATTAAGTACCTATTACTCAGAGGTTTTTATTTCTATAAAAATTTAATTCACAAATATATTGGACATAAATGTGTGTCTAAGACAGCAAAAGGAAACAAGCATGAGACCAGGAAAAAAAAACTGCATATAAACAGTTCCTCAAAAGGAAAAAATGATGGAAATGGAGTAGAGAGATATTACAGTAGATTCCTGTGATTCCTTGTGGATTCTAAGGAATTACATAGCTGGCAATAGAAGGAGAAAAACTGATCTTTAGGGTTAGCAGGTGTTTCTGTCACGGGCAAGGTCTGGTTAATGCATAATGCAGATGCACAATCTTACTAAAAGGGAGAAAGGAGTCCAGATAGCAGAGAAAAATCTTATGTTTAAATTTTTCTTGTCTTCCCTTCAAACGTGAATTTTTAATTTAGCATTGTGCATACTAGATTTCAAGGTTGCAACCACACAACTCTTTGGTTCTTGATCCCTCCATCTTTTCTACCTCTCTTCTAATGTTGCTATCAATCTATATCCAAGTTTATTTGTATCTCTTTCATGTCCATGTTCATTTCTCTTTCTGCTAATAAGCAAAGAGTGGATTTCTTTTTTACCTTAGATATATTTTTCAGTTCTAAAATTTCCATTGATATTTGTATGTTGTAGTTGAGTGGATAATTTCCATCTATTAATTCATTACAAGCACTTTTTTTTACCCTATTAGTTACAAAACGTCCCTAAAAGTCTTCATGTGATAATTAAACAATTCTAGGTTATCCTGGAGTTGGTATGTGCTAATTTTCTCTTCCCTTGAAAATAAGTCACATTTTCCTGACTTTTCATAGGATGAATAATTTGTGATGCTATGTTGGACAGTTTTGATATTATCCTGTGGAGACTATATTCTGAAATATCCTGATGCTTTTGTTTCAGGGGATCATTTTCTATTTTAGATATGATTACAGACTGTTATTTTTCTTATGTGTGGTATCTCATATGTCAGTTCATTTCTTGAACTGTTATTTACAATCTAGTATCCATTTATCACGATCATACACGGTTTCATGGGTCAGCCACACAGTTCAACTGTTTTCTTTTTGTTGCTATTGTTAACACAGAATTCATACCCTTTTATGACTGCCTCTTTTATAGGGGCCCATTATTTATCCTGTATTGCTGGTTGCCCCAATGCTTGTTACCTTATTTTTTCTGGCCAGGAAGTTTGTCTATCAAGATAAAAAATGAGGAACTCAGCCCATGCTTACTACTTGGTTCCATGTTTTGACTCTCCTCTAAAACTTGCCTGCTTTATATTCAGTCTCCAAGGCTCTGATGTCTTCTGCATTATGTCCAGACTTTTTATATGGTTATCTGTGGGAACATCAGTTTTTCAGGAACTTCTCTTCCATACAAGTACTGAAAAATCTCCAAAGTGACTTGTAATTCTGATGGTTGTCTTATACATTTTCCCCTATTAGTTAGATCTTCATCTTAATATAATAAACTGTTAAAAATCACGATGCTACCATTTTATTGAATGGAAGACAGAACACAAAACTAAATACTGAAATATACAGCAAATGAAGATTGTTTGCCACATTTATTTCATAATTAGGAAATCTTCAATAATGATTACAAAATATCTAAACTTTGTAAACATCTGTTTTGCAAGTTTATGTCAAAATGCTATCTTATATTATAGATGACTTCATTACCTTGCAAACAATTCAATAACTGCAACCGAATGGAGCTCCAAAATCAATTTAACTCAGAGTGAAAAGTGAAAGTTGCTTAGTCGTGTCTGACTCTTAGAATTCTCCAGGCCAAAATACTGGAGTGGGTAGCCTTTCCCTTCTCTAGGGTATCTTCCCAAGCCAGGGATTGAACCCTGGTCTCCCAAATTGCATGCAGATTCTTTACCAGGGAAGCCCAAGAAACTAGAGTCTGTAGCCTATCCCTTCTCCAGAGGATCTTCCTGACCCAGGAACTGAACTGGGGTCTCCTGCATTGCAGGCAGATTCTTTACCAGCTGAGCTACAACTTTACTAAACTAGAGAAAGTTACAGTGAGAAATTCTGTATCTCATGAATTACTCACAAACTTAATGATTTATTTAATTAATCAGTGATATCCTACCTCATTTACTGTTTACCAAAGATAACCAGGTACAAAATATTCACTGACAAGGTACAGTGCTTAAAATCAGGCATTCCAGATAAAGAAAACTACCTAGCACTCTAATGATCTACAGAGGAAAATCACTTGAGACAGGTTTCATGGTATAGATAGTGTGAAGACATTATTTGTGGAGAGAATTAACTTATTTTATTTATTTCAAAGCCCAGATGTTGACATGCTATCTACATTAAGCTCCAAATCACAGACAATATGGTCTGACCATTATAATGCTTTCTGTGGTGTCTCTTTTCTGCAGACATTTTGTGGCAAAAAATACAAATATTGTATTATTATACAACAAAATAATGATATAAATTTCATTTTTAATTTAAACCAAATGCCAACTTGTCAGGGCACGTTCAGCTTTAAGGGATCCAATGTGTTATCCTGTGTGCCGTTTCTCAAGGATTCTCTATTCCTTATCAGTTCCCGGAAAACAGGAACGAGCAGAGCTGCACGCAGTTCTCAGGACTGAGATCATGAAGGCACCTGCTTGGATTCCTTTCAGTGACTCCCTTCAGCGACCTTATTTAATTGTAATCTATTCAGTTATGCCCCTCTTAATCAGGATATGGAATGCTTTCTGGCCCTTTGCTTGGCTTTGTTTTTGCTCAATTTTTTTACTGCCTAAAGCTGCCTTGTATGAAGATACATAAACATGCTAAGCACCCTTGTTTCACTTGAGACTTGGGTCCCCTGCGTCCCTCTTCTTATTGATTCCAGTCCCCAGGTCCAGGTCTGTAAAGATCGTAACAAGTGGCGCCCGAACAGGGGCCTAGTGAACACCCTTGGCAAGCAGACGGAGTGACTGTTAGGACCTACTGAGGTCAGTAAGTGCGGAGTTATGGGACAAACGGCTGGAAAGCCCGCACCACTTTTCTACTTTACTTCATCATTTATTTAAGGTTCAAGGACTTTCGGTTTCGCGTCAATGGATAGAGGCTTGTCTCCAAACAGTGGTTGAATATAATCCCTGGTTCCCTGATGAAGGCAGTTTCGATTTAGAAATTTGGAACTGGGTCAAAGAGAATGGAGAAGGCAATGGCAACCCACTCCAGTACTCTTGCCTGGAAAATCCCATGGATGGAGGAGCCTGGTAGGCTGCAGTCCATGGGGTCACTAAGAGTTGGACACAACTGAGGGACTTCACTTTCACTTTTCACTTTCATGCATTGGAGAAGGACATGGCAACCCACTCCAGTGTTCTTGCCTGGAGAATCTCAGGGGCGGGGAAGCCTGGTAGGCTGCCGTCTGTGGGGTCGCACAGAGTTGGACATGACTGAAGCGACGTAGCAGCAGCAGCAGCAAAGAGAATGTTGAAAGAGCCGCTGGACAGGGAGAAAATATTCCAACAGATTTCTGGCCCTTATGGGCCCTCATTAAAGTCGTGATCTTGCCATTTCAAGCCAACTCTAGCCCCCCTGATATTCGTCAACATGCAGAACGCTCATTATACGAATATAAATTAGATGATGAAACTTTACAAAAGGCCCAATTAGAGCAACATAAAATGTTTCAAAACTTTCCCACCATCCCTGCTCCGGCTGTCCCAAGTGTTCCTTCTCCTCTAGCAACAGGCACGAAACCGAAAGTCCCCTCAATTAGAGGACAAAATGAATCTGATGATGATTCTTCTGATGCTCTCTTTGACACTAAAACCAACAATACTTTTTTTTATGACAATGATAAACCCCTAACAAGCACTCATATTTATGAAAACAGACAATCCACTCATTCTCCTTCATGATGAAGGCTTTCTGATTTATTGGCTTTGCAATCTCAAGTCTCTAAGGCCAACAATCCTTTTGCCTTTCCTATGTTAAAAAATGTTAATGCTCAAAGACAACTAATACCGCAATACGGAGACATTGATTTTTCTTACATGCAACAAATGAAAAAGGCTGTAACTATGTATGGCCCTTATTTGCCTTTTACTAAAAAACTTCTAAAAGCTATGACATCTTCTATTGAAAATTTTATTCCTTATGATTGGCAAATTTTGATAAGAACTCTTCTTAAACCAGGAAAATATCTTCAACAGATAATATGGTTTCATGATATGGCCCAAGATCATGCCAATCCTAATGCTCGAGCTGGCACTCCCCAAAACTAAATTACTTTTAAAATGTTAACCGGTACAGGGCAATTTAATTCAACGGAAGCTCAGATACAGTGCCCTCCTTTGTTACATGAACAATTGAAAGAAGTTGCCCTTGAAGCTTGGGATCAAATTACTCCTCAAAAAAAACCTAAAGATAGCTACACAAAGATATTACAAGGGCCTAATGAAGCGTATGCTGATCTTCTAGCTAGACTGGGAGTTACTATCTCCCATAATGTTGTTGGAGAGGAAGCCAAAGAACAGTTAGAAAAACTGCTTACATATGAAAATTCGAATCAGGAATGTCAGAGAGCCATCTCTCCGATGCATGACACCAGAAATATTATTGATTATTTAAAGGCTTATCACAACTTAAGATCAAAAACTCAGAAAATGCAAATGTTAGCTGAAGCAATGGCTGCTACCTTTAAAAAGAAAAATGAAAGATATTTTATTTGTAGGGATAGGAGCCATTTGAAAAAAAAAAATTACCCAATTACTTCTTTTACTTTACATTTCTATTAACTCCTCTAATGGTATATGGACAGGTGGATTTGGTAGTACAGATCAAAAGCAATCCTTATGGACATCAATAGTATCTGAATATGCACGACCAAATATAAATATCAAAATTAATGGCAAAAGATTTTCTGGTCTTCTTGATACTGGATCCGATATTACTATTATTTCCAAACGTTTATGGCCCAAATCTTTGCCTATACAGAGAATTTCTTGCCAAATTGCAGGTGTTTCTCAAACCAAAGTACAAGAGATTTATCAAAGTGTCCAAATAAATCCATGTGAGGGACCATAAGGCCAGCCTGCAACATTACAACCTTATGTGATAGATGCACCACTTAATTTAATAGGAAGAGATTTACTTATGCAATGGCAAACTCAAATATATATTCCACATTTTTCCTAGGGGCCACTGCTCATTTAACAAACAATACAATTATTAAAATAACTTAGAAAAATGACAAGCCTATATGGACAGAGCAGTAGCCCCTTACAAAAGAGAAATTAGAGGCTACTAAGGAACTTATAGATACACAATTGAAATTAAAACATATTGAGGAATCTTGCTCCGCTTGGGATTTTCCCATTTTTGTAATAAAAAAGAAATCTGGCAAATGGCATCTTTTAACAGATCTTCGAAAAGTTAATACATCTACGAAACCTATGGGTGCACTGCAACCAGGAATTCTATCACCTACCACTATTCCTCAAAACTGGCATATTACTATTATAGATTTACAAGATTGCTTTTTTACTATACCTTTACACCCTCTAGACCGAGAGAGATTTGCTTTCTCTCTTCCTTATGCTAATCATGTCGGGCCTCATAAGCGGTATCAATGGACTGTGTTGCCTCAAGGAATGATGAATTCTCCCACCATATGTCAATATTATATAGCCAAAGCCCTTGAGCCTGTGAGGAAACAATTTCCTGACTTTCTTGTTATTCATTACATGGATGATATATTGTTTCCAGCTCCATCGGTTTTAGAAACTCAACAGATGTTTGACATAGCTCAACAATGCTTAAGAGTTTCTGGATTAATCATTGCCCCTAAAAAGATTCAAACCTCTACACCTTACCATTACTTGGGATTTATTGTTAATAGACAACATATTACTCCCCAACTAACACAGATTTGTGTTGATAAATTATCTACCTTGAATGATTTTCAAAAACTTTTAGGCGATATAAATTGGATTAGACCCTCTTTAGGCATTGCAAATTATCAACTGACTAATTTATTTAACACTTTAAAAGGAGATCCCAATTTAAATAGCCCTCGTTCGCTTTCACAAGAGGCATGAGAGGAACTCTCTTTGGTGTAAAATAAATTGCAAACACAATTTCTTACTCATATTAGACTTGATTTACCTCTAGAGTTATTTATACTCCCCTCTCTCCATTCTCCCACAGGACTTCTTACCCAGCAAGAACACCCAATAGAATGGATCTATACCCATTTGAGAAGGACAAGATCACTTACATCCTATCTTGATTTGATTGCTCTAATCATTATCAGTGGAAGAAATAGAGCTAGGACTCTCATTGGCTCCGATCCTCATAAAATTGTAATATATATGAATAAGTCTCAATTTGAGAATGCATTACAAACTTCTACCGATTTCCAAATAGCCTTTCTGGAATATTTTGGAGAAATTTCATTTCATTATCCTTCTAACAAACTCTGGAATTTCTTCAAAAATACTGAATTTATTATCTCTCGCATTGTCACATCACAACCTATACCTCAAGCTGATGTTTTCTATATAGATGGGACTAAAAACTCCAAAGCCTCATTCTGGTCTCTCAAAGAATATAAAATCTTTTATACTAAATTTCACTCTGCTCAACAAAACAAATTATATGCTCCCATTCAGGTTATTCACCTACATTCTTATCCTATTAATATAGTTTCTGACTCCTTATATTCAATTTTTGTACTAAGAAATATAGAAACCTCTACCATAAATTCTAATCAATCTATTATCCAACAACTTTTTCTTGAACTACAATCGATTATTAGGAACCGCACTTCCCCCATTTATATTACCCATATTTGAGTACATTCTTGTCTTCCTGGCCCTATGACCTATGGCAATGAACAAGCTGATAAACGTGTCTCTTTTGCTACTCCTGAAGAGCAACATGCTCTATTACACAATAATGCTGGCTCATTACATCATATTTGGAAAATTCCATACCGACACGCTAAAGAAATCATTAATAATTGCTCTACTTGTAGGCCCCTACATCTTCGACCCATTACACAAGGTATCAATTCTCGAGGATTACAACCCAATAAACTATGGCAAATGGATGTAACTCATTGCCCTGAACTTTCTCTCACTTTCTTCTTATATGTCCCAATCAATATAAATTCTTTTATATGGACTACACTTCTCTGAGGTGAAACTACACGACATGTTATAACCCACCTGTTAGCTTGCTTTGCAGTAATGGGAACACCTAGTTCTATAAAAACAGACAATGGCCCTGCCTATATTTCTAGGCAATTCAAACAATTTTTACAATCATTTTCTATTAAACATATTACAGGCATTCCTTATAACCCACAAGCACAGGGCATAATTGAACGAGCACATCACACACTGAAACTACAAATAAAAAAATTTTAAAAGGGGGAATACACAGGAACACTTCTGTCTTCCTTATCCAGAGCAGACTTTACTAGATTCCAACTCAATATATTCTTTAAGCCTATAACTATTGTTAATACAGCTTTATTTGTTTTAAATTTTTTAAACTTACCACAAGGAGACATTTTGACAAAAGCAAAAAAACATTTTGAAGCATTGAAGAACACCTCCCTTCCTCTGCCCATTTGGTATCAAGACGCGTTGACTAAACAATGAAAATCTGGAAAATTAATATTACAGGAAAAGGGGTATGCTTGTATTTCCGCAGATGGATCCAACGAAATCAGTTGGCTCCCTCTTCGGAAGATCTGCCCCAGGGGAGCCACCAGCATTCAAGATAGAGAGGAAACGGCAAAATCCCCAGGAGGAGGAGTTTCCAGTACAAGCCATGGCGGCTTTAAAAATTTCCAAGAAACGCTGCACTCGATGTCATCAACCTCATGATCTCCCTACTTGGGGACAGATAAAAACCCTTACTAATCAAGCTGAAAATATGGTTTCTCAACAGGGAATACCTCGGAATCCTGAAAATATTTTTGTCACTATGCTTGCTTTGCTTGCTTTTGCTTCTCCCGCTCAGGCTGACTTGATTAATCACACTTATTGGGCTTATATACCTAACCCCCCTTTATTGCATGTTGTAGAATGGACAGATATAGGCCCGGTTGTATCCACTAATGACTCAGTACATATGGCTCCTCCTTGCAGCTTGGAGGGGCCCTCTCATCTTGAGGAAGAAGGAAGACTAATTAACATTTCTCTAGGCTATGAAATCCTTCCTTTATGCATGGGCCCAGCAGAATTATCTATTAATATTAGTCGACAAACATGGGCTTTTGTCCTGCCTCCAAAAAAGAACTTCCGCACATTGCTTGGACTGTTCACTGCCCTGTCCTTTTATGAGAACCATGTCAATACTACCAAAACTCTAGGAAAAGAACAAAAATTGGAGTGTAAGGGGTTTACTTATAAGGACTTTAAATATACTCCTGTTTATTGGGATAGATGTCAAGCTAAATCAGGGAAATTAATGTTTGTGGCCAATTACACCATTGTTGATTGGGGACCCTATGGTATTTGGTTATCTAACTGCTCAGATGATATTAACAGTACTACGTGTGATTATGTTACTCAAGTAACATGGAAGGTTACCAACAGTTCGATGGAACACTTCCATGACAAAGGACTCCTTGGCTGGCTTGACAGTGGAATGGCACCTCCCCGCCCTCGAATTGTCCTTGATAAACGGATTGGGCCTGAACAAATGGGACATCTGGAAACTTGCTGCAAGTACTGAAAAACTTGGAACTTGGATTGGACATTTCACAGGGACCAGTGTCATAGTGACTATTCCTTCCATTCTAATCATTCATATTTTATACAAGCTCATGTTCCCCTTCCTTTTGTTGTAGCCATAGGGAACTTACAATTTAATAAGACTTTATGTTCTGTGACTTGTACAGACTGAAAACTGTATACCTGTCTTAATTCTATTTCTCTAAAAAACGAACCCCTTTTGATTCTTTGATCTCGACGTAGTCTATGGTGGCCAGTAGATCTCCAACGACCATTGGAAGAGGGTCCCATGGCAGGACTTACCTCCCAGTTACTCACTAAATTACTCTGACGATCTAAGCGATTCATTGGATGGTTAATTCTTGGTACTTTGGGGTTAATAGCCATTTGCACCACTGCTGCTGTCACAGGCATTGCTTTACAAAATTCAATTCAAACATAAAACTTTATTCAAATTGGGACTAAAGATGCTCATACTATGTGGGCCACTCAGGCTCAGATAGATGAAGAAGTTCTGGATAAGATTCAGGAATTAGAAACAGCCATCCAATGGGTTGGAGATCAATTAATAGATTTACAAAAAACAGTATTATTACATTGTGATTGGAATTCTACCCAATTTTGTATCACTCCTATTCGATTCAACCATAGTGCTTACAACTGGGAACAAATCAAATTTCATCTGCAAGATATACATAATAACACTTCCTTAAATGTACAATTGTTGCAAAAGGAAATTTTTGAAACCTTCTCTAAGAGTTTACCCTCTTCCAACAATTTGGAAACCTTAGCTGAACAGCTATCTGATCAATTATCTGGGCTGGACCCTTGAGGATGGTTTCAAAGCATTACACATAGTATTGGATCTAGAACTATAACGCTGATAATTGTCCTTGTGATTATATTTGTAGTATAATGATGCCTTTCAACTAAAATTGTTTAAACTAAACAAACTCAACTGGTCAGGGCCTTTTTCACAAAAGGATCTACAGTCACTCCCAATTGTGGAAAAAAAAAAAAAAAAAACGGGAAATTGTCAGGGGATGTTCAGCTTTAAGGGATCCAATGTGTTATCCTGTGTGCTGTTTCTCAAGGATTCTCTATTCCTTATCAGTTCCTGGAAAACAGGAATGAGCAGAACTGCACGCAGTTCTCAGAACTGAGATCATGAGAGAGGGCACCTGCTTGGATTCCTTTCAGTGATTCCCTTCAGTGACCTTACTTAAATGTAATCTATTCAGTTATGCCCCTCTTACTCAGGCTATGGAATGCTTTCTGGCCCTTTGAAGATTGTTATTTGCTTGGCTTTGTTTTTGCTCAATATTTTTACTGCCTAAAGCTGCCTTGTATGAAGATATATAAACATGCTTTTCTGCAAATAAAGCACCCTTGTTTCACTCGAGACTTGGGTCCCCTGCATCCCTGTTCTCGTCGACTCCAGTCCCCAGTTCCTGGTCTGTAAAGACCATGACACCAACTAATTAATACACCCTATCAAAATCTGATTGATTATACTCTTTGCAGCCAAAGGTGGAGAAGCTCTATACAGTAAGCAAAAACAAGACTGGGAGCTGACTGTGGCTCAGATCATGAACTCCTTACTGCACACTGCAGACTTAAATTGAAGAAAGTAGAGAAAACCACTAGACCATACAAGTTATGACCTAAATCAAATCCCTTACGATTATACAGTGGAAATGACAAACAGATTCAAGGGATTTGATTTGATAGACAGAGTGCCTGAAAAACTACGGACAGAGGTTCGTGCCATTATACAGGAGGCAGTGATCAAAATCATCTCCAAGAAAAAGAAAGGAAAAATGGTTGTCTGAGGAGGCCTTACAAATAGCTGAGCAAAGAAGAGAAGCAAAAGGAAAAGGAAAAAAGGAAAGCAAAACAGTGAAAAAGCTGGCTTAAAACTCAACATTCAGAAAACTAAGATCATGACATATGGTCCCATCACTTGATGGCAAATAGATGGGGAAACAATGGAAATAGTGATTGGCTTTATTTTCTTGGGATCCAAAATCACTGCAGATGGTGACTGCAGCCACGAAATTAAAAAATGCTTCCTCTTTGGAAGAAAATCTATGACCAACCTAGATAGCATATTAAAAACCAGAGACGTTACTTTGCCGACAAAGATTGGTCTAGACAAAGCTTTGGTTTTTCCAGTCGTCATGTATGGATGTGAGAATTGGACCATAAAAAAGGCTGAGCACCAAAGAATTGATGCTTTTGAAGTACGGTGTTGGAGAAGACTCTTGAAAGTCCCTTGGTTGGCCAGGAGATCAAATCAGTCAATCCCAAAGGAAATCAGTCCTGAATATTCTGAAGCTGAAGCTGAAGCTCTAATACTCTGGCCACCTGATGTGAAGAACTGACTCCTTAGAAAAGATCCTGATGCTGGGAAAGACTGAAGGCAGGAGGAGAAGGGGATGACAGAGGATGAGATGGTTAGATGTCATCACTGACTCTATGGACATGAGTTTGAGCAAGCTCCGGCAGCTGGTGATGGACAGGGAAGCCTGGCGTGCTGCAGTCCATGGGATCACAAAGAGTCAGACACGACTGAGCAACTGAACTGACTGACTGACATACCTTAAAATTTCCACCTCCACCCCCTACCCCTTCTCTGACAGGAAATGACTTTGCCTCCTACTTAACAAGGAAACTGAGACTATAATGTGTGAGCCACCTCAGCTTTGTCCCCTGTCATAACACAATCTGATCTTCATTTGCATCCTCTGTACCCTTCCTTAATTTTCTAAATTTCCAGAAATGAAGTTTCAATGTCAAAATTTTTGCAGGTGCCTTTCCTCATGGTACTGTACTTTTTAAATTCACAAGTTGAGGAAGTACACATACCCCATGAACTCAAGAGTCAGCCTCCATTAACAATAAGGAAACCCTCAGGCTAAGGCTACAGACTGGGAACTTTCAAAACTTAAAATTTTTTTCATGAAATGCCCAAAAGGCATTTTCTTTCCTTTTTCTTAATGTATTATTTTAATTCTGGGACTTTTTTTGGGGGGGGGAGGTGCATGCCACATAGCATGTGGGATCTTAATTCCCCAACCAGGGATTGAACCTGTGCCTCCTGCAAGTAGAAGCATAGGGTCTTAACCATTGGACCACCAGGGATATCCTGAGGAGCATTCTCTTTTAAAGGTTCTGACTCTGATGCAGATGATGACATATACTCTATTATCTATGTTAAGGTTCAAGGAATATATTCTTTATCACTTGAGTACTTGCATATAGAACAAGGTGACCAAGAGTTACTACTTATTTTCACCGCTGGTATAAAATAATGTGATAAGAAAGAGCCACATGACAAACTGCTAAGTTTGTAAAGTAGTTCAGAACAATATTTGCTCCTTTCTGAAAGAGAGAGTTAATACCTCCTGATGTTTAATCCTTTTTTTTTTCCTCTGCTGCTAATAAGCTCCCACCACTTCTGAAGTTTCACTATAGCAATCACACTGGATTTATGGCTTTCATAGCTGTATTTTCTTAATTTTTTACTTTATATTTCACTGGTTTGTCACCCAACTAAATATCATTCTGTTAGTGCCTGAATAAACCAACTTCAAATATTTATATGGAATAAGGAAAAGAAGTACGAAAGCAAGGCAAGTTGCACATTAACTCAAAAATTTGAATTATAGAAACATTTCCATGCAAATTCAACACATGGCATAACTAGGACTCAAACCCAACAAAAGTACTCATGAAAGAAAAAGTGGCTGTAACTAGCACAAATTCATTTCTATGGAGAGCAAAACAAATAATAAAATGGACAAAAGATGGCAGCAAGTACTGTCGCCTTGACATAAAAATGACAGCACTATTGTCATTCAATATTATTATAGTTATTAAAATCACTGGGAACAGAAATATCTTTCCATAAGGATAAATTCAAACTGTCACTTACATGTCCAATATAGAACATAAAATTTTAAACAGAAATATTAATGCAAAAATGCAAAGGCTAAGGGAGAAATATTTTTAATGTTTAGTACTCCCTTTCCCATAGTACAATCTTCACACTGATTATTTAAACACTAAGTTTTAAAAAGGAAAAACAACTCTTCCATAAAGATCTTCAGAATTATAAACGCTTTGAATTATACTGTAGTACTCTCTCTCAACTCCATACAGTTTGGGATATCACAATTCCAAATGTGACTTACACAAAACTCATATATTTCCCCAGCCAGGTGTACTGCCCATTAAGAATGAATTCATATATGTGAATGCAATATCTTGCTTAAATAAATCTTTGTTTTTAAAGTCAAAAAAACTAGAAAATATGGTAAATCACACTAAATAATTAGTCTTGCAAAATTACGATATGCACTACTCTGCCCACTTCCGTGCAATAGCAAAGAACAAACAAAAAAATTAGAAGCTAACACTGAATAGTTTCAGCTACATGTAATATTTTACATCATTTTCCTTCAAAATCATTAACTACTCTATTTGGGTTATCTCTAACATTTTATTTGTTCATAATATAATTCATATATTTTGTAATTTGAAATTTCAAATATCATGTTAAGCAATATTGTTTTACAAAATTTATTATTTAAGAATTATGTCAACAAAAGCTATGGCTTCATCATTAGAAAACATTCTAAAGGATAAAAAAAAGTTCAGGAAGGAAGGGAAGGGGAAAAGAGTTAAAAAAGAAAACAATACCTTTGAAACAAAATGAAACAAAATAATGACTCAGTTCCAAAATACAGAGATGACTTTTAAACTGCTTTGAAGAAAACCTATCATTATATACTATATTGTGTATAGTATTTCACATTTCACACCTATAACTTTCCATAGAATTTATAATAAGATGATCTTCCTACCTTATATCCAGGTCCTAACTGATGAATTGCAAATATCTGTGCAGGGTTGAGAGCTTCACTGAACACATACACGGCACCAAGTTGACCACAGAATACCCTATTTGCATCAGCAGTTTCTGAAGATCCGAGAAAGCACTTGTCATAGCTCTATTTTTAAAAAGCCATAAAAAAATTCAATGTTTTATTTTGTAATAACAAAATATTTAAGGATACCTGCCTTCACTGTCAGTAATATCATAAAGCATAATAATAATAACAGAAGAAACCAACAATTAAGACTCTATGGATTATTTAAATAAAAAAAAACTAAAGATTTTTTTGGGGAAAGTTAATCAGTCAAATGTTTCATATTTATGGGCAAGCAAGCAAACAGTGACTATTCTATAATCACTTGACCAACTTTCCAAATTCTACAGCTAAAAGCAAAAGAGCTTATAACTATTTATTTACAAAAGTATAACTTATTTTTAAACTATAATGATTTGTAATTGTCCAAAGATAGTTACCTGAGTCAAAAGAATGACTCTTTCAAATTTAACCATAAACACACTGGACCGAAATTTTTAAATTTTACCTAATTTCTCCATTATGCCTATATTTCTCTATTTCTCTACACTAAGTTAAAGACACAAAGAAAAATCACTTCCTTCTCTTAGATGAATTAGTATAATGCAGAATCAAATAAACAATAATTACCAAAATCTGCTGACAAAAGCAGATAGTATTACACAATGCTCTCCATCTGGGGAGTTTAGCACCTAAGAAACCACACTTAACGAGATCCTTCCCACCTCTAATTCTTACATCTCATCTAACACGTGGCCCCATCTACCCAGACCAGCGAAAGTAGTCACTATTCACTACCCAACCTCACAGGTTATTCTACGAGCAAGACATTATATATGTATGGCATCCCTTTGATGCCTCAATAAAATAACCAAAAAATTATGAACGAGGTCCAAAGGAGAAAGTCCTCATAGAATACCTAATTGTTAATTAAAAGTACAGGAACCGAAGAACTGACTACATAATGTATGTGTGCGTGTGTGTGTGTGTGTTATTCTCCTGGCCTCTCCATTTCTTGGAATATTATTGCCAATAATTAAAAAATCAGTCTTTGTTTCCTTTCTTTTTTAAAATATGACTATAGAGTCAATGGCAGTCAACAAGATCACTGTACCCTCTGGAAGGCAAATATGAAGCAGAATTTCACTCAATATTCTAATTCTGGAAAAAAATTATTCTCATAAATATTTATTGACTATGCCCCAGCTATAAGTTTCTAGGACAGAACAAGCAAACTATTCCTATAAAGGAACAGATAGTAAATATTGTCAAACTTTGCAATCTACAACTTGCTTTGGTCACAGATTCTTCTTTGATTTTTTTGTTTTGTTTGAGCCTTTAAAGGAAAAAAAAAAGCTTTAAAGAAATATGAAAACCAAATACCCACATGGCTTTCTCTCTCTAGTCTCATCATTAAGGCCATCTCTGGACTATCTGGCTTCTCCCTTCCCTACACCTACACTTTCTATATTTGTTCCAACTTAAACTTCGTTCACAGTATTTACCACCATTTATCTAATAAACAATATTAACATACTATACATATTTATTCTATTTAAGGTACTCCTTTCACATCAAAATAAAGTATAATACACATCTTTTAATGCTTGACGTTCTAAAAAGAACAGAATATTGCATTTAAATTTTGACCTAAAACTTAATAATCTGCCCAACTGATTTTCTTTTTTTGTTATCACTAATTGTGTCTTTTAGCAATTTAATTATTCTAAATTAAGGCAAAATTCACTTAATAGAAAAAAACTTCAAAATAAAGCTTGTTTCTACCAAACAATTATATTATTCAATTCATGCTATAAGCAGTGATATATCAAACACTCAAATACATTAAAATAGAGATAAATAAAAACTTACATCATTTGTGTTAACATGCCAAGCCATATCACCATAGGATACCAGCTGTCCATTGACATAACACCGAATTTCACTGTTCCTCCAACGATTATAAATGTGGACAATGCTGATCATGTACCACTTAAATAAAAAAAAAAAAAAAAAATTAGGAAATCAATATGCAATGTTTGGTTATTATTGATTAAAGGCAATCATGACATTTATCCCACACTACAAAATATTACATGAAGGAATATTAATGAAAATCCACTACTAATACTTCAAATTCCCTCTCCCATTTCTCATTTTACATACAAAAGAAACAATTTATAGAGAATATATGTGTGATGGAAATAAGAGTGAGAACCTTCGGAGCCCTAGACTGATATTCCTTTCACTATATCAAGATCCAAAAATTGTGGAAACACAATTATATGTGCTGTCACTCATTTAGTATTTGCAGCGTGTCAGGCACACTGATAGTTTTGACAGACAGATCATAGGTCAAGATTTATTTATTCAAGATTCCCTGGAATTTAGGGAGCAGTAGAAGGACGCATACATTAGACAATTAAACGAATACAGAATTATAAAACCATGATGATGACTGTGGACAGAAAAGAACAGTATAAATTGAGAAAGAATAATGTAGGATTCTACTTTGGATTGCACAGTCAGGAGAAATCTGTCAAAGGAACACAATTTTAACCGCTATAATAGAGATAATTTCAATTTCACAATGTAGAATTATTAAATCTAGGAGTAATTATATTTTCTAACTTAACAGTGTATGACTATAAATTAAGAATCAAGGAATAAGTTTATACTGAGCTCTAATTTTATAGATACTAGTGTCAACGAAAAGCATTCTGACATGAGAATTTGTGAATCTAATCCTTAGTCTAATTTAGATACAAGCCTGCTTCAGGTAATAGCATATTTCAGATAATATGTAAACATCATTTCTAAACAACAGAAAAATACAAATAATTTACAGATGTTTGAACAATTATGCTTTCACCAGTGAGGAGGGATTTAGACTCATTTCCCCACCCAAACATAAAAATACAAAACACAAACTTTGTTCGGAAGATTACCTAAAAAAACCATTCAATTATTTAATACTTATTTTGCATGATATTTATAAAGCCATAATAGCAATTCTCAACCACTAAAATATTATTTATTTCAAGGTACCTGAAATACTTTGAACAAAAATTAATTTTCCTCATTTTGATTTAGGAAATAAAATAGTGCACTAAAAAAAACACAAAATAAACTAAAAGAAAACTACATTCTTCCTCGTTACAAAAAATACTCAGGTCAACCGGAAAAGGTCAGTTTTCATTCCAATCCCAAAAAAAGGCAAGGCCAAACAATGTTACAACTACCGCACAACTGCAGTCATCTCACAGGCTAGCAAAGTAATGCTCAAAATCCTCCAACCAGGTTTCAACAGTATATGAACCATAAACTTCCAGATGTTCAAGCTGGATTTAGAAAAGGCAGAGGAACCAGCGATCAAACTGCCAACATCCGTTGGATCATCGAAAAAGCAAGCGAGTTCCAGAAAAATATCTACTTCTGGTTTATTGACTATGCCAAATCCTTTGACTGTGTGGATCACAACAAACTGGATAATTCTTAGAGAGATGGGAATACCAGACCACCTGACTTGCCTCCTGAGACATTTTGTATGCAGGTGAAGAAGTAAAATTAAGAACTAGACATGGAACAACAGACTGGTTCCAAATTGGGAAAGGAGTATGTCAAGGCTGTATATTGTCACCCTGCTTATTTAACTTCTATGCAGAGGACATCATGAGAAATGCTGGACTGGATGAAGCACAAGCTGGAATCAAGATTGCCAGGAGAAATATCAATCACCTCAGATATGCAGATGACACTACACTTATGGCAGAAAGCAAACTAAAGAGCCTCTTGATGAAAGTGAAAGAGGAGCGTGAAAAAGTTGGCTTAAAACTCAACATTCAGAAAACTAAGATCATGGCATCCAGTCCCATCACTTCATGGCTAATAGATGGGGAAACAATGGAAACAGTGACTTTATTTTAGGGGGCTCCAAAATCACTGCAGATGGTGATTGCAGCCATGAAATTAAAAAGATACTTGCTCCTTGGAAGAAAAGTTATGACCAAACTAGACAGCATATTAAAAAGCAGACACATTACTTTGCCAACAAAAGTCTGTCTAGTCAAAGCTATAGTTTTTCCAGTAGTCATATATGGATGTGAGAGTTGTACTATAAAGAAAGCTGAGTGCTGAAGAACTGATGCTTTTGAACTGTGGTTTTCAAGAAGACTCTTGTGAGTCCCTTGGACAGCAAAGAGACTCCAACTATTCCATTCAGGACCAGAAATCAGTTCTGAATATTCACTGGAAGGACTGATGATGAAGCTCAGCCTCCAATACACGGGCCACCTGATGCAAAGAACTGACTCACTGGAAAAGACCCTGATGCTGGAAAAGACTGAAGGCAGGAGGAGAAGGGGACGACAGAGGATGAGATGGTTGGATGGTATCATTAACTCGATGGACATGAGTTTGAGCAGGCTCCGGGAGTTGGTGATAGACAGGTTCATGGGGTCGCAGAGTCGGACAGGACTGAGTGACTGAACTGAAGTACAGTATCGTTAAAGAATTTTTAGCAGGAAAGTGAAGTGATCATCTCCATAGCTTAGGAAATAACTGACAGCAGTGAGGAAGTGAGACTGTTAGGACTAAGAGCTGTTGTTGTTCAGACGCTCAGTCATGTCCAACTCTTTGCAATCCCACAGACTGGAGCACGCCAGGCTTCCCTGTCTATTATTATCTCCCTGAGCTTGCTCAAACTCATGTCCATCAAGTGAGTGATGCCATTAAAATAAAGGCATTGGTAATTCTAAAAGGGGGTGACAGGAACTAGTTAACAAAACTGACTGGAGGTGTGAATTTTAAAAAGGGAATCTAAAAAGGTTTCTAATTTTTCACTTAAATGGGTAGTGGTAACCAACGTAATTAATAGAGTTAGTTAATTATTAGCCAGATAATTAAGTTTGGAATTTGAATTTTGATGTTTGCATAATATCAACATGTAAGATTAAGTGGGTGAATAAATGAATACACAATTTAATGAATGATCTCAAAATGAATAATACTTATTTAAAAGAAAATAAACTTTTCTATCTTCTTTCCTTAAGAAAATCAAGATGTCCTCTACAGATAACAGACAAGTGACTTTTTGAACCAAAAAAGCCAAAGTTTTGACTTGATAGTTTTTGACTAAAGGAAACAGGAATAAACTTGGAGAGTGTGTATGTACACTGATATAAATGTACACTGAGGTCTGCATTTAGTTTGAGATTCACAAATAGCACTATAAAAGAAAGATACTAACAGGAACAATAAAAAAGGCCTATATTAAGAATTCAGTAGAAAAACATAACATGATATTTATACAATATCAATAGTAGTTAATATGCATTGAGCACTTAATACATATGAGGTAATATGCTAATCATTTACATTCATTTCCACAAGGTCAAAATCTGGTTAAGTGATACCACTAGGAAAACACTTCTTGATAGTCTAATTAAACTTCTTATTAGGAAAGATAACAACTTAGATACAGTATCACCAGAAAAACTAAACAAAGGGAAAAAATAAGAGAGTGGTGTTATCTTGACTAATGAAACAGTAAGAACCAGCCTACCAAAGCCAGAAATGTAAGAGCCATGGGTTTGATCCCTATGTCAGGAAGATCCCCTGGAGAAGGTCATGGCAACCCACTCCAGTATTCTTGCCTGGAGAATCCCATGGATGGAGCCTGGCAGGCTACACTACATAGGGTCACAAATAGTTGGACACGACTGAAGCAACTTAGCACAAAAACAAATACTTAAGATTTTAAAGGTTTATAAAAATCTTTACAGAAGGCCTTTCCAGACCAACTTCACTCCCTGATCCTACCAAGATATATGTACACACACACACATACACACACAAATACACAAACACACACATAGAAAGAGAGAAAGACTTGTTACAAATGGGAATCTATTTCTCAAAACGCAACAATGTAAGACAAAGAAAGAGAGAAAAGAGAGAGAGAGAACAATCAGGTTAAACTGCTTTTTATTAATTAATGTAATTTTATTTGATTCTTTTTTTTTAAGTTTTTAAATTAGTTTATTTATTTTTTAACTTTACAATATTGTATTTGTTTTGCCATACATTGACATGAATCCACCGTGGGTGTACATGTTTTCCCCTTCCAGAACCCCCCTTCCACGTCCTTCCCCATCCCATCCTTCCAGGTCATCCCGGTGCACCAGCCCCGAGCGCCCTGTATCATGCATCGAACCTGGACTGACAATTCGTTTCACATATGATAATTTACACGCTTCAATGCCATTCTTCCATATCCTCCCACCCTCACCCTCTCCCATAGAGTCCATAATACTGTTCTATTTATCTGTGTCTCTTCTGATGTCTCGCGTACAGGGTTATCTTTACCGATTAACTAAATACCATATATGAGTTACTATACTGTATTCATGTTTTTCTTTCTGGCTTACTTCACTCTGTATAATAGGCTCCAGTTTCATACACGTCATTAGAACTGACTCAAATGTATTCTTTTTAATGGGTGAGTAATATTCCATTGTGTATATGTACCACTGCTTCCTTATCCATTCATCTGCTGATGGGCATCTAGGCTGCTTCCATGTCCTGGCTATTATATATAAACAGTGCTGCAATGAATATTGGGGTACACATGTCTCTTTCAATTCTGGTTTCCTCGGTGTGTATGCCCAGCAGTGGGATTGCTGGGTCATATGGCAGTTCTATTCCCAGTTTTTTGAGGAATCTCCACACTGTTCTCCATAGTGGCTGTACTAGTTTGCATTCCCACCAACAGTGTAAAAGGTTTCCCTTTTCTCCACCCCCTCTCTAGCATTTATTGCTTGTAGACTTTTGGATAGCAGCCATTCTGATGGGCATGAAATGGTACCTCATTGTGGTTTTCATTTGCATTTCTGATAATGAGTGATGTTGAGCATCTTTTCATGTGTTTGTTAGCCATCTGTATGTCTTCTTTGGAGAAATATCTGTTTAGTTCTTTGGCTCACTTTTTGATTGGGTCATTTATTTTTCTGGAATTGAGCTGCAGGAGTTGCTTGTATATTTTTGAGATTAATTCTTTATCCGTTGATTCCTTTGTTATTATTTTCTTCCATTCTGAAGGCTGTCTTTTCACCTTGCTTACAGTTTCCTTTCTTGTGCAAAAGCTTTTAATTTTAATTAGGTCCCGTTTGTTTATTTTTGCTTTTATTTCCAATATTCTGGGAGGTGGGTCATAGAGGATCCTGCTGTGGTTTATGTCGGAGAGTGTTTTGCCCATGTAAATCTAGGAGTTTTATAGTTTCTGGTCTTACTTTTAGATCTTTAATCCATTTTGAGTTTATTTTTGTGTATGGTGTTAGAAAGTGTTCTAGTTTCATTCTCTTACAAGTGATTGACCAGTTTTCCCAGCACCACTTGTTAAAGAGATTGTCTTTTCTCCATTGTATATTCTTGCCTCCTTCGTCAAAGATAAGGTGTCCATAGGTACATGGATTTATCTCTGGGCTTTCTATTTTGTTCCACTGATCTATATTCCTGTCCTTGTGCCAGTACCATACTGTCTTGATGACTGTGGCTTTGTAGTAGAGCCTGAAGTCAGGCACGTTGATTCCTCCAGTTCCATTCTTCTTGCTCAAGATTGCTTTGGCTATTCGAGGTTTTTTGTATTTCCATACAAATTGTGAAATTATCTGTTCTAGTTCTCTGAAAAATACCGTTGATAGCTTGATAGGGATTGCATTGAATCTATAGATTGCTTTGGGTAGTATACTCATTTTCACTATATTGATTCTTCCGATCCGTGAACACGGTATATTTCTCCATCTATTTGTGTCCTCTTTGATTTCTTTTTTTTTTAATAGTTTTATTTATTTATTTTTAATAAATTTATTTATTTTAGTTGGGGGCTAATTACTTTACAATATTGTAGTAGTTTTTGCCATCCATTGACATGAATCAGCCATGGGCTTACATGTGTTCCCCATCCTGATCCCCCCTCCCACCTCCCTCCCCATCCCATCCCTCTGGGTCATCCCATTGCCTCAGCCCTGATCATCTCTTTGATTTCTTTCACCAGTTTTATAGTTTTCTATATATAGGTCTTTTATTTCTTTAGATAGATATATTCCTAAGTATTTTATTCTTTTCGTTGCAATGGTGAATGGAATTGTTTCCTTAATTTCTCTATTTTCTCATTGTTAGTATATAGGAATGCAAGGGATTTCTGTGTGTTAATTTTATATCCTGTAACTTTACTATATTCATTGATTAGCTCTAGTAATTTTCTGGTGGAGTCTTTAGGGTTTTCTATGTAGAGGATCATGTCATCTGCAAAAAGTGAGAGTTTTACTTCTTCTTTTCCAATCTGGATTCCTTTTATTTCTTTTTCTACTCTGATTGCTGTGGCCAAAACTTCCAAAACTATGTTGAATAGTAGCGGTGAGAGTGGGCACCCTTGTCTTGTTCCTGACTTTAGGGGAAATGGTTTCAGTTTTTCACCATTTAGGATAATGTTTGCTGTGGGTTTGTCATATATAGCTTTTATTATGTTGAGGTATGTCCCTTCTATTCCTGTTTTTTGGAGGGTTTTTATCTGATTCTTAAGTTTTCTTATTTATACTATTTGAAGCTCTGTTTCTCAAACCTGTCTGATGAGAAAAATCATATACAGCATTTGTTAAAAACTCATATTCCTGCCATGAAAATAAGTCCAAGGATCAGTATTTCTAACAAATTCCCACTAAAATTCAAAATAATTTGGCACATTTGACAAATACTGCCAAGGTCTCATCCCAAATCTAATAAATCAGAATTTCTAGAGGAGAGGCAATGAGAATTATATGAAATAAGTGGGATTTGTATCAAGAAAACAAGAAATCCCCTTCTAATGTATATATTTACTTAAAATCATTGGTTTTAAGCTATTTTCTATTAATGAATTATTACTAAATTGCCATTCTTTAATTGAAATAACAATTAAATTATACCTTACATAAGGGAAAAGTTTTTATTAGACTCAGGTAAAAAATAAAGGTATATATTTAAGAACCCCATCCAAAATACTATTTTCTTCAGTATGTGGCACAATACACATGAGATAACAAAAAAGAAAGAAAAAGAAATGAAGCAGTCCCTGCACCTTACGTGAGTTCCAAATCTGTTAGGATGGGTTCCTGTGGATATAGGGTAGAATATGCCCTGAAACTGAATAAAAATCCCTGAAAAAAAATTAAAAAAGAAGCTCCACAAAAGCAAGGATGTTGTTTGTTTTGTTCACTGTCATCTCTCCGGTGCCTACAAAAGTGTCTGGCACTCAGTAAATATGCACTGAGTGTTCACTGAAAGAATGTCATAAAATATATCACAGCAAGAGAGAGAATGAGAGAGTGAATGAGAGAAACAGACACTGCAAGAGGTCAGGAAACTGATTATTTTTATGTCAAAAGTTAGACATAAAAGTAGAAAGAAAATGAAGACAGAGATAATAGATAGGAGTCGTGAGAAAACCAATAAAAGAGAATATTATGGAAGTCATAATAGGTAAGTGTTAAGATAGTGGGAATGGTGAATTGTATTACTCTCAATAGATGATTTACTTATACACACCTTGCGTGGTTGAAAATCATATTTCACACAGTGCTGAAAACCTTTTCCTTTGGACTTCAGTGATGTAACGATCAAACAATTGCCAACAAAATGAGCAGAGTAACCAACTCCTTTGCTTGTACGAAAACTGCAAAGAAAACTGAAAGTAGTATAATATCCTCTGCTACAAAGAACAATATACCTGAAGATTACTATTATATAAATAATATAAAACATAATTATAAAAATAAAACTTGTATACCTACAGAGTTTACAGGTACCAATAAAGACTAAAACAGGAATTTAAGTTGGGAAAATAGAAAACTATAGAACTTTTAACATTTCAATTTCAAAAATACATAAAGTAACACAAATACATAAAAACAAATTAATGGTCAATAAAAGGCTACCCAGTAGATTTCAGAAACCTTCAATGATCACCTGTATTAGCATATACAGAAATCATATACACAGTTAATGTTTCCAAAAACAACTTTCTCTTTAATTCTACTATACTTACGAAAACAGCTTACAAATTTACAAAAAAAGTGACAGCCAAGTTTGGAAAAAAATGTAGGTAATCAAACAAAATCAAGCAAAGGAGTACATGTACTGTCTAAAAAAGAAAAAAAGATGTGACTAAGAAATAAAGTTATTTTCTTCCAGAGAAATACTCCTCCAGCTGTGAATTCAATCACACATAAAAACCTGTAAATGTTCTGACAAATGACAGTATTACTGCAATAAAAGTATGATCTCCCAAATGATCTTTTGGAAATTCAACCCCATTTATGTTTGGAAGTTCAGATGTTTGTTAAAATTCTCTCTCATTACTATCCATATGTAATCTTTCTGTAGTAGAGTCTACAAACTATCAATAGCTCAAATTTTTCAACACTCACATTTCTGAACAAGTCATTATATAAAAAGCACATAAAATATTATGCTACCATTAAATCCTACATGATAGATACTATTATTATCCTCATTTTACAGCTGAAGACACCAAAGCACAGGATAAACAGTGAGTGGTAAAGGCAGGACTTAAAATCATGCAATCTTATTTCAGAGCACTGTAAGTATTAAATGATGTAATACAAGTAAGCACTTATAATGCCTAGTACATAGTAAGGTAATAAATCAAAGTTTGATGTTCTTGTGACTTGGCATTATTGGTAATCTAAAATGACCAAGTTCTGAGTCTTACAGGTGAACCCACTGTTGGGATGATCTACCCATTCTGTTAGTTATCTACTAAATAATTAATCTTATCTAATTATATCTTCTCACATGGTTATCTGGAGAAGGAAATGGCAACCCACTCCAGTATTCTTGCCTGGAGAATCCCGTGGACAGAGGAGCCTGGTGGGCCTGTCTATAGGGTTGCACAGAGTCGGACACAACTGAAGCGACTTAGCATGCATGCATGCATGCATTGGAGAAGGACATGGCAACCCACTCCAGTATTCTTGCCTGGAGAATCCCAGGGACAGAGGACCCTGGTGGGCTGCCATCTATGGGGTCACACAGAGTCGGACATGACTGAAGCGACTCAGCAGCAGCAGCAGCAGCACATGGTTATCAAAATCAGTATTTCAAAGTATATCTTAATTATGCTCACAGAACCATGTAAGTCAAAAAGGCAAAGTGAAAGAAATCTGACAGTAGTGTGTTTTCCATTTTCTCTTCTTGATCAGTGAACAGCATCTTCACTCAGAACATACAACAGATATGTGCAAACTCGAGACAGGAGGTCTGTAACACTTGATTCTTAAAATGGAATTGAGGGGGAAAAAAATAGTAGGGCCAATAGCCTAGAATCAACAGCAAAAAATGAATAAAATAAACTGACATAACTGTATCTTTATAGGTTTAACATATTTATTTACTTATTCTACGTACTACGTACTATGTTGCCTTGACACTATGTTACATATTTTAAAAAACTGAAATGCTTAAGACAAAAGTACTAAAATTAAATATATAACTTACCAATAAAGATAAGGTTTATCCTTATCAACATTAATGTTATTTAATGGATCCATACGAAACCAAGTGTTTAGGGTGAAGCCATTCTGATAAGGCCACTTTGCAATAGGAGGCAATGCAATTGCCTACAAGGTAATGATAAAAAATACGAAAGTATCAGTTAAAGAAAATGTGACAGTAACTAAGGTCAAGTATGGCTTTCACAGATTAAAACACAATGAAGGTATAAGTATCAAAGAATCATGGACAAATATAAAAATAGAAATTATTATCTTATTAAAGTAATCTATTAATATTATTTGTTGACTATAGAAGAATTACACTTTCAAATACTCAATAAATCAAGTTTCATCTCTAAGTTATACAGTATGGTTCAAACTGTACTCCAATAACGCCTCCTTCAATTTCACCAATATACAGTCCCTTAACATATGCTGCAAAATTTTCCGTTTTCAGCTTACATCAGGTTTTCAGTAATATTTTTCTTGATAAAGGAAGCTGAATTTTCAATCAAAAAACAATTGTGTTATAAATGTTAATGGAATCAATATTGAAGAAACAGAAGTATTAAGAAATAGCACTAATACTGAAACAAAGAAGGGGAACATGAGGTTTATCATTCAGAAACTGAACCATTGAAATTTATAATCAAAAAGAACTCAGATCCACTTACAAGTAGGAAAGGAATTAATACAGTATTCAGTTGATAATAGTAATTGAAAAAAAAAAAACAAAAAAAAACTAGCCACTCTAGGGAAAAGAAATGAGAAAGCAACATATTACTTGACCTGAAGTCAAGAAATATCTAAGTGGATTCACTTATCTTCCTATGAGATATCTAAATTCCTTCACATAAAAGATAAGTACCCTTAATGATTTTATTACTGATCTGTTCCTCCAAGCAGATCCTTCACACTGCTGCCAATGAACTTACTCAAATATAACATACAGCTTCCATATTAAATATCCTCTGCATATAAAATAAACCCTAAGTTTCTTAAGGTTACACAAGGCTCTTTACACACTGGCTCCAACAAATCCTTTCAACCTTATTCTCTTCTAGTGTCTTACCTTACATCCCAAAGTATATCTGAACGTACCAGCTGTTCCACCTGTTCTGTTACATGTTCTGTTCTGTTACCTGTTCCCCAGTTTGTACATGATGCTACTTCTGCCCAAAACACAGCCTCCAATAAGATCCCAGTGGATCTTCAATTCCAGGCTAATATGTCTCTCTCGTGAAGCTCTCCTGAACTTCACCATAGCCTATTTTCTTGTTTCATTGTTTCCCCATAGGAATTAGTCCCTAGCACGTAGCACTTAGTACCTTGTTGTAACAATGAGTTCCTAAAGAGTTAGAAATACAGTTTATACTCCCAGCATTGTGACTTAAGACATAGAAAACATTCAATATGTGATCACTGAAAAATCTCAAAGTGGCAAAATGCCTACTGCATTAAAAAAAAAAAAATGAAAATATACATACAAACACATAAATGGAAACATACCATTTGAAACGAAGACTGAAACCTTAAAAATGAAATGCAAGTTTTCCTATACAATATATGTCATGTCCTTTCAGATTTTAATACTAAGCAATTAGTCCAGTTTAATTGTCAATATAGCTTTTTTAAAACTTTTTAAAAAGGAAAATGTTTTACTTGATTTTTTTGTTTGGTTGTTAGTAAAATGTAATTCTTTCCAAGTTTGCGGCCAGATTATATCTCTGTAAGTTTCACTAAACCAGACATCATCTACTATAGCTGCTTCAGAGTACCAAGGTAAACAGGAGAAATGTTTATTGAGGATATTGAATAGTGATTCTACAGAATTATAAAAATAACTTAAATGTATTCATTCGTTCATAATGCCTGTGGAACACAACTGGCACATGGTTAGATTCATGGTTTCCAACCTCTTGCCATGAACAGCATACCCAAGTGCACTTCCATACCAGCAACAGCAATTCATGACAACACTACCAGTGCAGCATTAATAAGCATTCAGGAGGGCAGTTCACTCTTTCTCTTTTCCCCCATTACTCCACATATCCAAGCAATCTCTTACTTCCAGCCAATGGCCCAAGCACTTTCAATTAATACATCATCAGTCTCAACATCTGGTCTACCGAGCTCTACATCAGAACTTAGACAACATGTTGAACTAAGAGATGCAGGAAAGAAATTGAATTGAACTGCTCTTCAAGTTTTCCAGAACTATTCTTCCACCATGGAAAAGACATGTGGTACTCAATTGTTATTATCCAAATTGTAGGACCGAAAGAGTCCTAAATCACATTCAGTTGCAAACACCAGTGAACTAAATACAACACAAAAAAGAAAAATAACACTAAAGAAAAATAAGCTTCAGTAATAATGATATAATAATAGTCTTTGGTCTTGCTTCCCATATTATAATGATATAATAACATTCTTTGGGGCTTCTCAGGCAGCACTAGTGTAAAGAATCCACCTGCCAATTCAGGAGACGCAAGAGACACGGGTTCAGTCCCTGGGTAGGGAAGATCCCCTGGAGTAGGAAATGGCAACACACTCCAGTATTCTTGCCTGTAAAATCCCATGGACAGGGGCCTGGCAAGCTACAATCCCTGGGGTCACAAAGAGCTGGACACAACTTAGTGACACAATAAAAACAACAATAATTCCATAGATAAGTAGGGATCTTTATTTATGGCCAATCTCTTCAACAAGATGGTTACCTCTACTCAAAAACATTCTCTTAAATTTATTTTTTATTACATATATATTCCAAAATTATTATCTTTTATTGAAGTATAGTCTTTAATTTAATAAGTAACAGCTAGAAAAAATGTTTTGAGGACCTAAAATGTCCCATTTCTAAAGGGTATGACTCAACTTCCTGTTCTTACTTATGTACCAACCAAAGTCTTTCTTTCATACAGTACACATTGTATCCCTAGTTTTTTCCAACTCTTTAATGCATACATGCATTAATCAATGCACAAAAAGCTAACTTTGTGAGAGGACTGCCTAATGTGGAACTCAGGTTCATTTACTCCCAAATCATTCAGGCCTAAATACCCATTATCCCATGGCGATAATGGCATGTCCTTTGGATTACTTCTGTGATTATGGGTTTAAGCTGCCTTCACATTTCCTCCATACTTCCTTCTACAATATTTTGGTATCCATAAATAGGGTCCCTCATTGTGTCCAGTGAGCCCACAGAACTCTGAAATCTGTATCCCTCACTGCCTCCTACACTAGTTGACTCCAAAATTTACATTTCTAACTATCTCATTTCACAAATATACAAATGGAAAAGATTCTGATGTTCAGACAGGATGTGTTCAGTTAACTATTTCAATGAATAGAGAAGTGTAATATTTCTTAAACTAAACAAATTCATGAAATAGATAATAATCATGAAAAAAAAATCTAAACAATATATTCATAAAGGTAACAGGGCATGCAAAATGTAATCTTACATTTATCATTAACCTTCACACAAATCACTGAAGAATTCAATTAACTCTGTAAATGTTACCAAATTGCTCATATGGAGGCAACAAAACTCATAGAAAGTATCTCCACAATATGAAATACAATTCAGAAGGCCTAATATGTTATTTTGGTCCTTTTGGAGGGAAAGTAAATGGTATCATGATTTTAATCATCCAAAGGCACTAATGTGAGCAGCAGTCCAAACAGTATATACTTTCTCATTACTAAAATACCATATACATGTTCCACTCTAACAAACAGATAATGTAAAATGATTGACTTATATCTTGCAAATTGTTTTTTTAAATGTTCCTATGTTTTGTTTCATAGTTGGTGAAACTGTAACTTAAAAAAAAGATTAGTAACAAAACAGTCGGGAAAAAATATAAAATTAGGAGAATGACTGAAAAACAGGCAGATTGCTGAGAAGGTGAGGGTGGGATGATCTGAGAGAATAGCATTGAAACATGTATATTATCATATGTGAAACAGAACGCCAGTCCAGGTTCAATGCATGAGACAAGTGCTCAGGGCTGGTGCAATGGGAAGATCCAGAGGGATGGGATGGGGAGGGAGAAGGGTGGGGGGTTCAGGATGGGGAACACATGTAAACCCATGGCTGATTCATATCAATGTATGGCAAAAACCACTACAATACTGTAAAGTAATTAGCCTCCAACTGAAATAAATAAATTAATAAAAAAAAAAGAACACCAAAGTACTTACAATAACCAAACAGCAATAAATATTTACATGATGTTTTACAAGTTTACAGTGCTTAAACAGTACATTATTTCATTACAGGCTCACAACCCCTATTCCATTATAAAAGTACTAATATTTTTACATGAAAGTAAGCCAAGAAACATTAGTCCTCTACAGTAATGAACTAGAGGATTCAGAAATCAAAACTTGTTCTTCTAGCCAAAAATTCCACGTATGCTCTACAATGTTACCATATAGATTGAAATGATGAAATCAATAAGATTGAGAGCTATTTCTTTGAAAAGAGGAACATAATGGAAACATTTCCAGCTAGACCTGGGTTCGATCCCTGGGTCAAGAAGATCCCCTGGAGAAGGAAATGGCAACCTACTCCAATAGTTCCTTGCCTGGAGAACTCCATGAACAGAGGAGCTGGGCAGGTTATAGTCCATGGGATCACAAAGAGTAGGACATGACTGTGTGACTTTCACTTTCACTTTCCAGCTAGACAGACTGAGGGAAATTATAGTAACAAGAATGGAAGAGGAGGCATCACTACACATCCTATAGACGATAAAAGGATAATAAGAGGATAGGATGAACAATTTTATGCCAATATATTTGATAACTGAAATTAACCAAACAATTACTTGAAAGACACAAAACTACCAATGTTCACTCAAAACAAACAAAAAACTTTCCTATATCTACTACAGAAATTAAGTTTGTAATTTAAAACCTTCTCACAAACAAAATCCCAGGCCCAGATGGCTTCAATAGTGAATTATAGCATACATTCAAGAGTGTGTGTGTGTGCATGTGTGCTAAGTCGCTTCAGTTGCGTCTGACTCTTTGCCACCCTAGGGACTGTAGCCCGCCAGGCTCCTCGTCCATGGGATTCTCCAGGCAAGAATACTGGAGTGTGTTGCCATGCCCTCCTCCAGGGGATCCTCCTGACCCAGGGATCAAAGGTGCGTCTCTTAGGTCTCCTGCACTGCACGGGTTCTGTACCACTAGTACCACTTGGGAAGCCCACATTCAAGAGTAAGTATTATCAATTCTACACAAACTCTTCAATAGAGAGAAATGAATACTTCCCAACTCATTTTACGAGGAAATGAGTTTATGATCCTTAAGATCACAATCGGAGAAAGATTTTACAGGAAAAGAATAATGTATCTTCAAATCAATCATAAAAGTAACTGTAAAATTTCTTAGTAATATATTCGCAAACCAAATCCAGTATTGTATGAAAAGGTTGTTACACTGTGATCAAACAGATTTTTTCCTAGGAATGCAAAGGTGAGTTAACACTAAAATATCAGTCACTGTAATTCACCACATTAATAAGATTAAGAAAAAAAACTATATGATCATTTCAATAAAATCAGAAAAAGCATTTTACAAAACTCAACACTGACATTAACATACTGTTGGTGAAAAAAATTCCCAGCAAATATGAACAGAAGTGAATTTCCTCAACCTGACAAAGGCCATTATCTTAAAATGTAATGCTAATAGCATATGTAATGGTGAAATATTTAATGCTTTCCCTAAGACTAAGTCAAAGCTGTTATGATTATTAACTGTAGGTCCTGGACAGTATAATAAAGTACGAACTGCAATTAAAAGGTATCTACTAACACTCGTTAGGACAAGTAAGTGAGTTTAGTAAGGTCTCATGATGTAAGGTCAACAATAATAAAATTTTGCATTTTTATATATTAACATAAAAAAATATGGTTTCTGAATGAATTTAACCAAAAATGTTTAACACTTGTATGCTAAAAACTACAAAACACTGAAAAATCAAAAGAAAATGAAACAAAGGGACAAATATATTGTGTTTCATGAATTGGAATATTCAGAACTAGATCCACACAAGAATGGCCAGACGGTTTTCAAGAAAGGTATCAACACAAACCAAAGTGAAAAGAACTGTTGCTTCAACAAATGGTTTGAAATAATTAATAGTCACATGTTAAAACAAACTAAAACTTAACTTCCAATCTTCCTTCACACCATATTTTAAAAATTCACACAAAAGGGATCTTTGTGCAATCCTAACAGAAGACCTAAACATAAGGAGCTAATATAACACAACTTTCAGTATAATGCATAAGAGAAAAAACCCTATAACCTTGGTTTATACCAATTCTTAAGACTACAAAAAGCATGTGCCATAAAAGAAGGAAAATTTTAATTGAACTTCATCAAAATTAAAATCTTCTGCACTTCAAGAAATATTGTTAACAAAATAAAAAGACAAGCATCAGATTGGGAGAAAATATTTGACAAATGCATTTCCAAATTAACTTATATCCCAGATATATAGTGAACTCTTGAGATAACAAGACAAACAATCACATTTTTTAAAGTGAACAGAAGATTTGAACACAAACATCACAGAAGATTTAAGAATGGCCAATAAAAACAAGAAAAATGCTCAATATCAGCCATAAGGGCAACACAAAATTAAAACTACAATGAGTTACCTTTATACGACCATTTACAAGTCTCAAATTAAAAAGACAGGACTGAACTGAACTTAACTGAATGTCCAGGATGCAGATCAACTGGGATTTTCATATACTCTTTATGAGAATGCAAAATTTTTCACCTCAGAAAGCAATTTGTTTGTTTATTATGAAATGAAATACACACTTAATAAGAAATCCAGCAATCCCACTCTTATGTTTTTACTCAAGAGATAAGAAAACATACCTGCAGAAGATCTACATTCAAGACCTAATAGTTTTACTTATAATAATCAAAAACTGAAAACCCAAAAGTCCATCAACTAGTGAATAGTAAACTGTAGTATATATCCATAAAATGTAATAGTACTCGGAATAAAAGGAATAGAATAAACTCCTGATAATCTCTTACAACATGGATAATCTCAAAAGCATTAAGCTAAGTAAAAGAAGGCTGACAAAAGAAGACTTAGATACTATTTGATTTGATTTATATGAAATTTTTAAAAAGGTAAAATTATACAAACACAAAATAAATCAAAGGTTGCAAAAGAGAGAACCTGGGAGAGGGAACTGGCTTCAAAGAGATAAGGAAATTTTGGTGAGTGATGGAATTGTTCTAAATCATGACTGTGGTGACAGTGAAGGGATTATTCAAAACTCATCAAACTGTACTTTTTTTTTTTTTTTTAATTTATTTATTTTAGTTGGGGGCTAATTACTTTACAATATTGTAGTAGTTTAAACTGTACTTTTTAAATTGCTGAATTTGACTGTGGGTAAATTATGCCACAATAGAATTGACTTAAAATAAATAAAAACAAACGCAAGTATTTAAACTTACCGCAGCACTACAACCAGGGAAATTGAAAAATGTATCAGGACCATGTCTTTGTGGCATCTGATTAAGAACGGATAATAATTTTACTGCATGCCTTGGCTAAGGAAACAAAAAAAAAGAAATGTCTAATAAAACATATTCTTGAAATAGCCCCTGGCCCATCAGCAACAATTCTGAGTACACACTCCTTGCCTGGCATCATTCCAAGTGGTTTACAAGCATTAACTTCAAAAACCCCTGTAACAAGCTTAAGTATTACCATTAACCTCTTCTAAAAACAAGGAAAGTAAGGCACAGGTAACTTTATCCCATTGCCAAAGGACACACTCTAATAAGGGGTACAGTTAAAATTCAAACCTAGGCAATATGTCTTCGGAGCTCTGATTTTTACCCACTAGTCTCTAAATGGAAGCACCATTTCAATCCCTGACTAGTGCTATCCATTATGACAACATATTTATGTGCATACAAGAGACATACCAGCTCACTAAATAAGAAAAAAATATACATTTAATCTCTTGTCTTTGATTACTTTCTCATCTCTAGACACTGTGAGTGATAGTACCTCTATGAGTCATTCTTTGCAAGAAACTAAACATTTAAATATACATATCTCAAATTCTAAAGCACTTACTAAGAATTCAGATACTACACAAGTTATAATAAATATACATAAACATTATAAGAAGCTTATCATAAATTAATAGTTTAGGCTAGGATAAACTGAAATTAGTTATTGATATATACATTATTTAATATCACAGATTAATAGCTGAACTTTGAGACTTTAAAAATATTTATTATGCATGTATTTCAAAATAGAAATTTAATATGGTTAAGTCATCAATAAATTGACTTACTCATAACACCACTGTAAGTAAGCAATCTCTATGATAAAACTGTGACTGTGGATATGCCATTTTAAAGAGACATTTTTAATGAAAGATCATTCACTATTCAAATTATAAAAATGTCCAAAGTTACTACATTTTAGCCAGATGATCTATTTCTAAGAAAAAATTCTAGATAAAAACCAAGCACCTTAAAACTTCAAGTTAATATTAAGCATTTTTAAGCAACTAGCTTAAATGGCAAAATCTTCATCGAAGATTTCCTTCAGGTATGTCTACACATACTACAGTAAAAGAATTGTCTTTTCAAACCTTTATCTCATCTCCTATATATATATCACACAAAAAGATCTATTAAATTTGCATTTAATTACATAATTATTAAAATTTCTTATTTATTATACAGATAACATAAACAAGCACCTCAATTTTTAATTTCACTGTAACAACTCTTCTTTTCTCATACAAGATTTTTAAAGGAGAAAAAATACTATGAAAATATACTATCAATTTACAATAGATGTTTAAACACTTTCTAGTGATACTTCACATTATTAAATGAAAAGAATTTCTTTTAATGTAGCATGCTACAAAATACTCAGAATGAAAACTTAGTAGTGTTTTGGCGGTTACTGGGGCTTCATTAGTATGTTATCTAGATTTTAATTTCTCTATTGAAAAGTAAGGTAGAGGAAATTTTTCTAACACTTTTTTTAATGTTTAAATAACAAAAAGTGAAAATTTTGTGTTATCCATATTATTAATGATAATAAGGGATAAGGGAACTAAGAGGCTTTGTGTAACAGAAAATGTGAAGATATGAGCTTCTTGGTACTATCAAGCTTACTATAACCTTACTTCAGTACTCATGAATTATGTACAGTATTTTCGCAATTGTGGCTCACTTTCTAAAGTGTACTCTATAAAGTGTACTTCATTTACCAAAAAAAAAGAAAGAAAAGGGAAAGAATTTTAAGGGTTTAAACCCAGATATTAGGATTTAAAGATTAAATGATGTTCTATACAACATGTGTACATGTAAGTTTATATAAATAAATTCCCGCTAATGCTAAAATTTAGAGAAATGGTACCATATCCCCATCAAAAATACCTTTTAATTTTGATTCTAATTTTTCAAGTTAACCATCAGTAACCAAGACAGAGAATGCTAAATTATTCTAAATAGAGATACATGCCACCTTGAAAGCAATTACAAATGATTTTAATATATTCTATAAGAAAAACAAAATTGTGGAATATTGTTTAAATTTTAAAAAGCATTGATCTTTATTTTTCATTCCTTCTTTCCTGTTTAATATTTTGTTCTACTGATATTAAAACTAATTATGCATAAGGCAAAACATTATAGAGGATTTTCTGAGGTTTGAATTATTTTTAAGGATCAGATATGATCAGATATTGTGAGGAATTATACTAGCACTTTTAGAATTATGTAACCTTCTCATGTCAGAAGAAAGTTAGGCTAAAGACTCATGACTTAAGAGAATCAACATTAAAAACTGCTTATTTTCTGGGAATAGCTGGTGCTCTGGGACCATCTTTCAAAATATTTTTACTTAAGTGCATCTAGCCACAGAGGGAAATGGATTTGCAGGTGAGTAAGGGCTGATGATGAAGAAATACACATATCAAAATTATTATTTCAAATAACACATAACAACACAAAATTATTAAACTTTTATCTTGAAATTTCACGCAAATTGTATACTTGAATCCACAATGTCTGCATTTAATACAAAAGTTCCTCCAAAAAATATCAGAGTAAGATTGACACTTCCAAAAATTACACCATGCTTGTCCTAAGCTTTTAGCACTTCCTATCCCATATATGTCACACTGAAGAAGATGGAGTTCAGAAAACTTTTAATAAAGTACCAATTTTATAGAAATGTAATATGTATTGTAGTATTTTAATTATGTAAAAGTTTAAGTTCTACATAGAAAGGTACCGTTCATTTTTCTGATAGATCTCAGAGCACTTTTTCCACATTACCAGATTTTCTAAAACCTGGGAAACCAAAATAATAATTATATCTGTCTAATACAGAAATCATCTTTCATTCTTCTGGTTTTCCCTTAATATAAAGCACACATTAACAATACATCTTGACTTATCTATTTTAAAACAAGGTAGCTTCAACAAACCTATATTAAACTAGAGAATAAGAGAAGTATATGAACATTTAAATTATACTTTCCTATCAGATAATCCCATACCTGCTATCATGTCATCTACAGCACTCATTTTCAGCAATACTTGCTCAATGAGCCCAACTTCTGTACTAGTCTGTAAATTCCGAACACTTTTTCGTAGGATAGCTGTAAACATGCTCCATATTTCTGCTTGGCATGTGACATCACAGTGTTCCAAAAGCTCTGTCATGCATGTTATGCTCTCAGCATCTTGGATAATAAAGTTCATCTCCAAGTCAAATTCTCCACCAACCAGCTGAAAAGAAACAGAAAAAATCACTAATGATAATATGAGAGGTTATATATACAATGAAACAAATATTTAGCTAGCAAGAAAATATTAAGAGTCTAGAAAATTTCAAGTCTTCTAGTTGAAAACTAATTTTGATTAAAAAAAAGTCACTATAGATAAGTGAAAGGCGCTGTAAGAAATAAAACTATTTAAGAGAATTTTTTTTTTTCTTTCAAATGGGAAAAGGCAATTTCAAATCCAGAATAATAGAGCAAAGTAGAACAAATAACTAAGAGGTAAGTTCGGGGGCAAATCTGCTTAAAAAGGTGCTGACTCTGAAAAGTGATAAATACTAGAAGGTGCAGATCACTAAAGATGACTGTCAAGGCATGGAAATCCATTTTCTTTTATATTACTAGAATGACAAAAAAGATGTAACAAAAAAAGAATAACTGGGTCTAATCTCCATGTATATAATATGAAGAAATGAGAAACTATGTTAGCAAATTTATACTAAATGTTGAAAGAATTAATGGTAAAATTGTTTAATAGAGAAATACCTAATATCAAACGGGACTTAAAAAAAACAAACATGTAAACTGGGAAAAAAGGCAACGTATTTGACTTGTGACATTATGCCAAGTGAGTCATAAGTACTGCTGTCCCTCCTAAATGCTACTTAAAGTACCGTGACAGACAAATACACATGGAATAAAAGATATGATGATCCTCTAACACTATACTGGTCAAATCACACATGAATTAGTTTATTCAGTAGTCAGTATCATTTTTAAGGAAAAACATTAAAACCTTGGATATCTTTTTGATCTAGAGAATGGGAAATTTGGCCAAAAGATAACAGGCATATACAAAATACGTGACAAATTTGAAGTCATTCATTCCCTTATTCAATAGATATTTTATTTATTAAAGAGTAGAACTTCCTGTTCTAAGAAATAGAAATATATCTATGGACACAAAAAGCCCATGCACTAACAGTGCTAAATGCTAGAAATAAAAATGTATATCTGTATTTACATATATTCTATTTTGTTCCAAAAAAGGTTGAATTTGGCTTACAAACTATATAAAGCATAAAAGAAGAGATAAATAGTGAGTAGCTGAGAAAGAGGAAGTAAAGGAAGATAAGATTAGGGACTAGAGATTAGACTCAATAAGTGGAATTAATTTTCTATCCATGAAATGTGTTCATTAATATGGATGCATGAGCAAATAATATAATATAGATGGGAAAATAATTCCAATAATAACAATACCTAACCTTATTTAACTTATATGAAGAGTACCTCATGAGAAATGCTGAACTGGATGAAGCACAGGCTGGAATTAAGATTGCTGGGAGAAATATCAATAACCTCAGATATGCCAATGACATCACCCTTATGGCAGAAAGCAAAGAACTAAAGAGCCTCTTGATGAAAGTGAAAGAGGAAAATGAAACAGCTGGCTTAAAACTCAACATTCAAAAAACGAAGATCATGCATCCAGACCCATCACTTCATGGCAAATAGACAGGGAAACAATGGAAATAGTGACAGACTTTATTTTCTCGGGCTCCAAAATAACTGGAGATGATGACCATAGCCATGAAATTAAAAGATGCTTGCTCCTTGGAAGAAAACCTATGACGAACCTAGACAGCATATTAAAAAGCAGAGACATTATTTTGCTGACAAAGGTCCATCTAGTAGTCTATTGTATGAATGTGAGAGTTGCACAATAAAGAAAGCTGAGCACTGAAGAATTTATGCTTTTGAACTGTGGTGCTGGAGAAGACTCTTGAGAGTCCCTTGTACTGCAAGGAGATCCAATCAGTCCATCTTAAAGGAAATCAGTCCTGAATATTATTGGAAGGACTGATGCTGAAGCTGATTGGCCACCTGATGCCAAGAGCTGACTCATTGGAAAAGACCCTGATGCTGGGAAAGATTGAAGGCAGGAGGAGAAGGGGATGACAGAGGATGAGATGGTTGGATGGCATCACTGACTTGATGGACATGAGTTTGAGCAAGCTCCAGGAGCTGGTGAGGGACAGGGAAGCCTGGCATGCTGCAGTTCAGAGGGTCACAAAGCTCAGTTCACTTCAGTCGCTCAGTTGTGTCTGACTCTTTGTGACCCCATGAACCGCAGCATGCCAGGCCTCCCTGTCCATCACCAACTCCTGGAGTCCACCCAAACACATGTCCATTGTGTCGGTGATGCCATCCAACCATCTCATCCTCTACCGTCCCCTTCTCCTCCTACCCTCAATCTTGCCCAGCATCAGGATCTTTTCCAATGAGTCAGCTCTTGGCATCAGGTGGCCAAAGTACTGGAGTATCAGCTTCAACATCAGTCCTTCCAATGAACACCCATGACTGATCTCCTTTAGGATGGACTGGTTGGATCTCCTTGCAGTCCAAGGGACTCTCAAGAGTCTTCTCCAACACCACAGTTCAAATGTATCAATTCTTCAGCACTCAGCTTTCTTTATGTCCAACTCTAACATCCATACATGACCACCGGGAAAAACCATAGCCTTGGCTAGATGGACCTTTGTTGACAAAGTGATGTCTCTGCTTTTTAATATGCACTCTAAGTTGGTCATAACTTTCCTTCCAAGGAGTAAGTGTCTTTTAATTTCATGGCAGCAATCACCATCCACAGTGATTTCGGAGCCCCCCAAAATAAAATCTGACACTGTTTCCACTGTTTCCCCATTTATTTGCCATGAAGTGATGGGACCAGATACCATGATCTTAGTTTTCTGAATGTTGAGCTTTAAGCCAACTTTTTCACTCTCCTCTTTCACTTTCATCAAGAGGCTCTTTAGTTCTTCTTCACTTTCTGCCATAAGGGTGGTGTCATCTGCATATCGGAGGTGATTGATATTTCTCCCGGAAATCTTGATTGTAGCTTGTGCTTCCTCCAGCCCAGTGTTTCTCATGATGTACTCTGCATATAAGTTAAATAAGTGGGGTGACAATATACAGCCTTGACGTACTTCTTTTCCTATTTGGAACCAGTCTTTTGTTCCATGTCCAGTTCTAACTGTTGCTTCCTGACCTGCATACAGATTTCTCAATAGGCATGTCAGGTGGTCTGGTATTCCCATCTATTGAAGAATTTTCCACAGTTTATTGTGATCCACACAAAGGCTTTAGCATAGTCAATAAGGCAGAAATAGATCTTTTTCTGGAACACTCTTGTTTTTTTGATGATCCATCAGATGTTGGCCATTTGATCTCTGGCTCCTCTGCCTTTTCTAAAACCAGCTTGAACATCTGGAAGTTCAGTTTACATATTGCTGAAGCCTGGCTTGGAGAATTTTGAGCATTACTTTACTAGCGTGTGAGATAAGTGCAACTTTGCAGTACTTTGAACATTCTTTGGCATTGCCTTTCTTTGGGATTAGAATGAAAACTGACCTTTTCCCATCCTGTTGCTTATAAAGCCCCAATTCAGCATCCCACATTCAGCTTCCTCTACTTCCCAGTCCCTAGCTACTATCATAAAGAACATTTTGCAATCCCATTTCTCACTTCATCTAAAACTCTTATTTTAAAAAATATCTATTTATTTGGCTTGTATCAGGTTGTAGTTGCAGTGCATGGGTGCTCTAGTTGTGGCAGGCGGGCTTAGCTGCCCCAATGCATGTGAGATCTTAGTTGACCAATCAGGGATTGAAAGAAACCATGTCCCCTGCATTGCAAGGCAGATTCTTAATGACTGAACCACCAGGGAAGTCCTTTAAAACTCTTTATAATATTATTCCCTATGCATGAGATAGGGCTCTCTCCCAGCTTCTAATTTTAACTTCCATTAAGCCTCCAAATGACCAACCTAGACAGCATATTAAAAAGCAGAGACATTACTTTGTCAACAAAGGTCTGTCTAGTCAAAGCTATGGTTTTTCCAGTAGTCATGTACGGATGTGAGAGTTGGAGTCAATCCTAAAGGAAATCAGTCCTGAATATTCATTGGAAGGACTGATGCTGAAGCTGAAACTACAATCCTTTAGCCACCTGATGCGAAGAACTGACTCCTCAGAGAAGACCCTGATGCTGGGAAAGAATGAAGGCAGGAGGAGAAGGGGATGAAAGAGGATGAGACAGATGGCTGGATGGTATCACCAACTCGATGGACATGAGCTTGAGTAAGCTCCAGGAGTTGGTGACAGAGAGGGAAGCCTGGTGTGCTGCAGTCCATGTGGTCGCAAACAGTCGGACATGACTGAGCGACTGACCTGAACTGAACTGAAGCCACCAAATATCAGTTTAAATACCCCTTAATCCAGAAAGTCCTCCTACTAACCACAAACATAGCCTTTCTCCGAACTCTCATTACAACCTATCCACATCACCACAATCATTTCAGTATATCCCAGATGGTTACAAATTTCTTTCAAACCCTGACTTTACAGTGAGCTTTGTAAGCATAAGGACTATTTCTTATCTATCAACCTTATCCGGATTACTGGCACACTGACAAACCTATGCAAATTATTCAATATTTAACATGGAATGAAAAGATGGCAAGATGAGAGGAAGAGGGAGGGAAATAGGCTGGCAGGAGGACTTCACAAATTCATGGTCCATCATCAGGTTGTAAGCCAGACTTTCTACTACCATAATCCACTTTTCTCTTCCGGTAATGAATTGCTCTTAATGCCATATAACTTTTAAAGCTCTAGAGATGATCACAAAGCCAAAGAAAATGTTTCCTCATTCTTATTTATAACTCTTGGTCGCCTTATTTTTTCTTCTTTTATCACTTAGAAAATATGTAAGGTTTCACAGGTAAAATTTGGGAGACATTATTGTCTAAGTAAGAGGCTAAGTATTCTACACACAATTTTTAGTAATTAAAATCAGGCTTAAATATTTTCACTTCCAGATTCTATTTTCAAGTGAAATCAGTTACAACATCTTCCTTTGAAAAAGAATGTTGGAAATGATATCACCAAAAAACAGCCGAGTGGGCAGCTATGTCCTCCTAAAAAAAAAAAAAGAGAGAGAGAGAAAGAAACAAACATACTAATAATCTGGAAAAACTGGCACATTAACTTCTGAAAATTTCTGAAATAAAGTAAAAAATGTACAACAACCTAAGGAAAACTTGATTAAAAAGAAGCTATTGTTTTGTGATGAAAAGCACTTATCCCACCTTCAATCCTCCTCAGCCCAGACTTCCACAGTCACAAGGACACCAGCCTGCACCATAATGAAGGTTGCTAGTTCCAGTGGGAGCACTAAGGACCTTATTCTCAAAGAACTGTGAGTCTAAACCTGGCTGGCAGCTCCCTCAAGAATAGACCCGAAGAATTCTCTTTGCTTTACCCAACTCATAACCTCCCAAGAGCTAGGACACTTTTGCTAAAAGCATTTAAAGTCACACATATTACCTGCAGCAGTCTGGAGCAAGACAACACTTGACACAAGCAATAGACAGATCTAGAAGGCTGGGAAGGAAGATATGGGGAAAGGGAAAGAAGGCAATTGTGGGTATACGGTACATACTGGGTAATCTAGAAAGCCACATGTACGCCCAGAGCAGGTCACACATTCAGAAAAGGCTTACAAAGACTTTAAGATTTCATTTCTGGCTGACCTTTAGGTTCTACACAAGAAGTAAAAGCTATGGCAGAGATGTCAACAGCCTAAGTATTGAAGAAATCTCCAGGACAAAGCAAAATATAAGGAAGATAATTATCTTTTTCTTAATAGCACTAACAACCCACAACATTAACTACAAACATGAGAGAGTAAGGAAAAGAATTCAATTTTCAGTTTCCACTTAACAATATTCAAAACGCCCAATTTTCAAAAAAAAATTATGAGACACACTAAGTAACTGGAAAGGCCTATCAAAAGAAAAAAATAATTTTCTCTTCAAAATCTGATAACTACTTTTATCTTATCTCCATCCTCTATTCTGTCTTTCAGCTTAAGTTTTGTTTTCTATTAGTATACAGATGTCTTCTACTCTTAGCCAATCAAATTACTTTTAGAAATTATAAAGCTCTTGAATTAATGTTTTCTAAACAATTGATCTTTAGTATAATGCTATGCTCAGTCACGTCAGTCACATTTGACTCTGTGACCCCATGGTCTGTAGCCCACCAGGCTCCTTCTGTCCATGAGATTTCCCAGGCAAGAACACTAGAGTGGGCTGCCATTTACCCCTGCAAGGGATCTTTCCAACCCAGGGATTGAACCTGCATCTCCTGCATTGGCAGGTGGATTATTTACCACTGAGCTACCTGGGAAGCCCCATACATGTATGTAATTTTACAAAGAAACAAAAAAGTGAAAAACAAGATAATGAGGAACCATAATTTTGTGAACATGTTATATCTTTTGAGTAATTAAAGCATATAGTCTCATTTATTCTTATAACGCTAAGATGAGAACCTTAAACAAGGAAGCTGAGGTGAGCATAAGTTAAGTAAGCTTCCCAATGTCCCTAAGCCAGTGTCAGCCTCAGAATTCTCTTTTCAATATCATAAAGAATTAAGAAGTATATCATTACCAGACAGATCATCCACAAAACATAAATATGTATTTCCACCAGTCATCTACCCTTCTAAATATAGTGTTACACATTAGCATGTATAATAAATGACTTTTAGGAAAATGTTCAGTAAATAACAGAAAAGCACTTTATAATCTGGACATGAACACAATAAAAATTAATGATCCTATAGCCAACAAACCAAGACAAGAAAAATAGAAAAAAAATTGTTTTTTCCTGTTTCTTTCCCACCAGGCCTCTCTACAAGTAATTTATATTGACCATCTTTCTGTGGTATAGAACTAACTATACCCAAGAGTACAACAATTGCTGCTACAAATACTATCCATAAAAACTCTAGGGAAGGAAGGAAAAAAAAAAAGGGAATGACTATCAGAGAGTAAGTGCCTTCTATAAGTATATATTAAACAACATGCACTTTATTTAAAGCAGTACAACCATTTTTTTATAATTGTTTTTTTATACTTTTTTATAATTGTTTTGTAAGATTACACAGGCAAATATGACAAATACATTGAGCTAGTCGGAGCCACTTGATGTTTGAAGGAAAACTAAATCTGTTAACTGCCAAACTACAATATGCTTTTAAATTCTAATTCTTAGCCAAACACTGAAAACACTAATGTATTTCATAAATAAAAAACAAAGTAAAGACTTCTGCAGACAAACAAAAGCTGAGAGTCTGTTGCCCACAGACCTTTACTATAAAAAAAATGTTAAGGTAAGTTCTCTCAACAGAAGGAAAACGATACCAGATGGAAATTTGAAATGACACAAACAAACTGAATAGAGGCAGAATTGTTAAGACTGTGGTTAAACACAAAAGACTTTCTTTTTTCTCATTTTGAAAACTCTTTAAAAGAAAACTATCTAAAGCAAAAAATAATAATGCATTAAGGGATTTATAACACATGAAAGGAAAACCAATGACAGAAAGATTACAAATGATAAGGAAGGAGAAATGTAAGTACACTTTTAAAAGATATTCATACCCTATACTTGAAGTAGTATATTACTTGAAGGTAAACGGACCACAGCCTTGTCTAACTCAATGAAACTAAGCCATGCCGTGTGGGACCACCCAAGACAGACGGGTCACAGTGTAGAGATCTGACAGAATGTGGTCCACTGGAGAAGGGCATGGCAAACCACTTCAGTATTCTTGCCTTGAGAACCCCATGAACAGTATGAAAAAGCAAAATGATAGGATAATGAAAGAGGAACTCCCGAGGTAAGTAGGTGCCAAATATGCTAATGGAGGTCAGTGGAGAAATACCTCCAGAAAGATTGAAGGGATGGAGCCAAAGCAAAAACAATCCCCAGCTGTGGATGTGACTGGTGATAGAAGCAAGGTCTGATGCTGTAAAGAGCAATATTGCATAGAAACCTGGAATGTTAGGTCCATATATCAAGGCAAATTGGAAGTGGTCAAACAGGAGATGGCAAGAGTGAACATCAGCATTCTAGCAATCAGCGAACTAACATGGACAGGAAATGTGTGAATTTAACTCAGATGACCATTATATCTACTACTGTGGGCAGGAATACCTTAGAAGAAATGGAGTAGCCATCATGGTCAACAAAAGATTCTGAAATGCAGTACTTGGATGCAGTCTCAAAAACGACAGAATGATCTCTGTTCATTTCGAAGGCAAACCATTCAGTATCACGGTAACCCAAGCATATGCCCCAACCAGTAATGCTGAAGAAGCTGAAGTTGAATGTTTCTATGAAGACCTACAAGACCTTTTATAACTAAAACCCCCAAAATATGTCCTTTTCATCACAGGAGACTGGAATGCAAAAGTAGGAATTCAATAAACACCTGGAGTAACAGGCAAATTTGGTCTTGGAGTACAAAATGAAGCACGGCGAAGGCTAATAGAGTTTTGCCAAGAGAAGGCACTGGTCATAACAAACACCCTCTTCCAACAACACAAGAGAAGACTCTACACATGGACCTCACGAGATGGTCAACACCAAAATCAGACTGATTGTATTCTTTGCAGCCAAAGATGGAGAAGCTCTATACAGTCAGCAAAAACAACACCGGGAGCTGACTGTGGCTCAGATCATGAACTCCTTATTGCCAAATTCAGACTTAAATTAAAGAAAGCAGGGAAAACCACTAGACCATTCAGGTATGACTGAAATCAAATCCCTTATGATTATACAGTGGAAGTGAGAAATAGATTTAAGGGACTAGATCTGATAGACAGAGTGCCTGATGAACTACGGATGGAGGTTTGTGACATTGTACAGGAGACAGGGATCAAGACCATCTCCGTGGAAAAGAAATGAAAAAAAGCAAAATGGCTGTCTGAGGAGGCCTTAAAAATAGCTGTGAAAAGAAGAGAAGCAAAAAGCAAAGGAGAAAAGGAAAGATATTCTCATTTGAATGCAGAGTTCCAAAGAATAGCAAGGAGAGATAAGACAGCCTTCCTCAGTGATCAATACAAAGAAATAGAGGAAAACAACAGAATGGGAAAGACTAGAGATCTCTTCAAGAAAATTAGATATACCAAGGGAACATTTCATGCAAAGATGGACTTGATAAAGGACAGAAATGGTATGGACCTAACAGAAGAAGAAGATATTAAGAAAACTATACAAAAAAGATCTTCATGACCCAGATAATCACGATGGTGTGATCACTCACCTAGAGCCAGACATCCTGGAATGCGAAGTCAAGTGGGCCTTAGGAAGCATCACTACCAACAAAGCTAGTGGATGTGATGGAATTCCAGTTGAGCTATTTCAAATCCTAAAAGATGACGCTGTGAAAGTGCTGCACTCAATATGCCAGCAAATTTGGAAAACTCAGCAGTGGCCAAAGGACTGGAAAAGGTCAGTTTTCATCCCAATCCCAAAGAAAAGCAATGCTAAAGAATGCTCAAATTACTGCACAATTGCACTCATCTCACATGCTAGTAATTCTCCAAGCCAGGCTTCAGCAATATGTGAACCATGAAATTCCAGATGTTCAAGATGGACTTAGAAAAGGCAGAGGAACCAGAGATGAAATTGCCAACATCCGCTGGATCATCAAACAAGGCAAGAGAGTTCCAGAAAAACATCTACTTCTGCTTTATTGACTATGCCAAAGCCTTTGACTGTGTGGGTCACAATAAACTGTGGAAAATTCTTCAAGAGATGGGCATACCAGACCACCTGATCTGCCTCTTGAGAAACCTGTATGCAGGACAGGAAGCAACAGTTATAACTGGACATGGAACAACAGACTGGTTCCAAACAGGAAAAGGAGTACATCAAGGCTGTATATTGTCACCCTGCTTATTTAACTTCCATGCAGAGTACATCATGAGAAACACTGGGCTGGAAGAAACACAAGCTGGAATCAAGATTGCCGGGAGAAATATCAATCACCTCCAATATGCAGATGACACCACCCTTATGGCAGAAAGTGAAGAACTAAAGAGCCTCTTGATGAAAGTGAAGGAGAAGAGTGAAAAAGTTGGCTTAAAGCTCAACATTCAGAAAACTAAGATCATGGCATCTGGTCCCATCACTTCATGGGTAATACATGGGGAAACAGTGGAAGCAGTATCAGACTTTATTTCTTTGGGCTCCAAAATCACTGCAGATGGTGACTGCAGCCATGAAATTAAAAGATGCTTACTCCTTGGAAGGTAAGTTATGACCAACCAAGACAGCATAATTAAAAGCAGAGACATTACTTTGCCAACAAAGGTCCATCTAGTCAAGGCAATGGTTTTTCCAGTAGTCATGTATGGATGTGAGAGTTCGACGGTGAAGAAAGCTGAGCGCCGAAGAATTGATGCTTTTGAACTGTGGTGTTGGAGAAGACTCTTGAGAGTCCCTTTGACTGTAAGAAGATCCACCCAGTCCATCCTAAAGGAGATCAGTCCTGGGTGTTCATTGGAAGGACTGATGTTGAAGCTGAAACTCCAATACTTTGGCCACCTCATGCGAAGAGTTGACTCATTGGAAAAGACCCTGATGCTGGGAAGGATTGGGGGCAGAAGGAGAAGGGGACAATGGAGGATGAGATGGCTGGAGGGCATCACCGACTCAAAGGACATGGGTTTGGGTAGACTCAGGGAATTGGTGATGGACAGGGAGGCCTGGAGTGCTGCAATTCATGGGGTCACAGAGAGTCGGACACGACTGAGTGACTGAACTGAACTGAACTGTGTGAAGAGCCAACTCACTGGAAAAGAACCTGATATTGGGAAGGACTGAGGACAGGAGAAGGGCAAAAGAGAATAAAATGTTTAGTTAGCATCACTGGATCAAAGGACATGAGTTTGAGCAAACTCCCAGGAGATAGTGAAGGACAAGAAGCCTGGCGTTTTGCAGTTCATGGGGTCAAAAAGAGCGGGACATGGCTTAAAAACAACAACAATTGTATCAGTTAATATGACATAGTTCTTACAGAGTAGTATATGCTTTATTTCACATAAAAGAAATCTGAAAGCTAGTGCTGAAAAATAGTAAAAAGTACTTATAAACACTGTTTATTTGGGTGTTTATTTTTTAAGGATTTCTAGCATCAAATAAAGAAACCAAGAAATAAACAGCTAAAATCATATTACAAAAATAAACACCAACATTTTAAAGTAAATTTTATACCTATAACATGAATGCAATAAAACTTCAATTTGTAGCAGAAAAATCAAAATATTTGAATAAAAAGGAATAGGAAACAATCATTTTTATTTTGTGTTCCATTATCACTTTTCTTAACATCTTTAAATTTTCTTGGAATTCTAGAACTTTGTAAAATTCATTAGTTACATATCCTATAGGGTTCATTTTACAAAAACAAAGTAAAACAAACAAAAACCATCATTACAGTGTATTACTTCAAGTCATGGGTTATCAGTATTCAGTACTACTTAGAATACTCTAAGTAACACAACCTTGAACTCCTCAAGATTTCAACCTCTCTCTTGCTAATTTCTTTCCCAAGGAAATAGCACAGAATTTATATAATGTATGACAAATAAAAACAATGAAGAAAAAAATTAACTAAACCTAAGAGCTGACGTTCAGGTGAAACAGAAAACATTTACATAACATAAAACACATTCCTCAGAACTTCAACGTCTTGGAAAAAGACTATCATACATTCTGCAACATATCACGAATTAAAAAAAAAAAAAAAACTATCTCCCTAAAATAAAATTACCTATTCTCTTAGCTCAGTCATAAACCCTTGATGCCTTCACATTACCTTTGCCTCTTCTGCTTTTTTCATGTCAAGCCCTAGTATTTCCTCCTTATTCATACCTCAGACTCAGACCTCCTTAATTTTCACTAGCTCTCACACAAGGTATTTTCAAAATCACTTTTTTGCCTTCTCGCAGTATCTTCCTACCTCAAGTCACCACTGCCAAATTAATCTTTCTACAACAGCCCTTAGATCTTGATAATCAGTTTCTCAACAACCTTTTTACGAAATGAATTTTTATTTCTTTAATATTTGAATATCTAAGTTATCCGAATTTATTAGCAGAAATCCTTCTCGCAGAAGTACCGATCAGGCACAAGCTGGTAAAATGGAAGACAGCTAGAGCCCTGCTTTTAAATCAAAGCTCTGCTAAAACCTATGGGCAAAATTATACTTCATTTAGTATGGTAGGTACATCAGGGTATTTCTTTTCCGAACCTCAGTTTACACTTCTTTATATATAAGGGAATAGGCCAAAATTCTACAATTTCTAGATCTTCTAGTTCTAGGATACAATGTACTACAATCTCTAATTGAGAAGACAACTGTGATGTATGCAACAGGCATGGTATCAATCATAAAACAAGGAAAGAATTTAGAATCTAAAGGCCAAAGTGGGTAAAGTCATTTTTAAAGACTGCAAGTAAAGCAATGAATGAATTACAAAGGTTGCCTGATGAGGTAAAAGCTAAAAAGATGATTCACTAATTCAAAACTTCTGTTTGAAAGATATAAAAAATATGTGATTAGAATAATAAATACTGAACTTTGATTCCTACAATTCACAGAAGTTGCATGAGATGAAGTTTTTCAGCAGTAACAACCCAGACAGGAATGTGACTTCCCAAAGGGCTAATAAGAAGGAATTCCTCCTTTAAAAGGCTTTCAATAGAAAGCAACAAAAACATAAAAAATAAATGAATCAAACATTTAAATTACGAGATTGAGAAAAAAAACTTAAAAGCAAGGAAATTATGACAAAAGAAATTATAAATGGTAAAGAAGAACTCATTTCATGGGTTGAGTTCAGTTCCATTCAGTCGCTCAGGGTTCCCTGTCCATCACCAACTCCCAGAGCTCACGCAAACTCATGACCATTGAGTCAGTGATGCCATTGAACCGTCTCATCCTCTGTCATCCCCATCTCCTCTCGCCTCCTATCTTTCCCAGCATCAAGATCTTTTCTAGTGAGCCAGTTCTTGGCATCAGGTAGCCAAAGTATTGGAGTTTCAGCTTCAGCATCAGTCCTTCCGATGAATATTCAGAACTGATTTCCTTTCGGATGGACTGGCTGGATCTCCTTGCAGTCCAAGGGACTTCTCAAGAGTCTTCTCCAACACCACAATTCAAAAGCATCAATTCTTTGGCAATCAGCTTTCTTTATAGTCCAACTCTCACATCCATACATGACTACCGGAAAAACCATAGCCTGACTAGACAGAACTTTGTTGGCAAAGTAATGTCTGTTTTTTATTATGCTATCTAGGTTGATCACAGCTTTCCTTCCAAGGACCAAGAGTCTTTTAATTTCATGGCTGAAGTCACCATCTGCAGTGATTTTGGAGCCCCCAAAATAAACTCAATCATTGTTTCTATTGTTTTCCCATCTATTTGCCATGAAGTGACAGGACTAGATGCCATGATCTTAGTTTTCTGAATGTTGATTTTTAAGCCAAAATTTTCCCTCTCCTCTTTCACTTTCATTAAGAGGCTCTTTAGTTCTTTACTTTCCACCATAAGGGTGGTGTCATATGCATATCTGAGGTTACTGATATTTCTCCTGTCAATCTTGATTCCAGCTTGTACTTCTTCCAGCCCAGCGTTTCCATGATGTACTCTGCATATAAGTTAAATAAACAGTGTGACAATATGCAGGCTTTACATACTCCTTTCCTGATTTGGAACCAGTCTGTTATTCCATGTCCAGTTCTACATGTTGCTTCTTGACCTGCATATAGATTTCTCAAGAGGCAGGTCAAGTGGTCTGGTATTCCCATCTCCTTAAGAATTTTCCACAGTTTGTTGGGATCCACACAGTCAAAGGCTTTGGCATAGTCAATAAAGCAGAAATAAATATTTTTCTGGAACTCTCTTGCTTTTTTGATGATCCAATGGATGCTGGCAATTTGATTTCTGGTTCTTCTGCCTTTTCTAAATCCATCTTGAACATTGGGAAGTTCATGGTTTATGTACTGTTGAATCTTGGCTTGGAGAATTTTGAGCATTACTTTGCTAGCGTGCGATATGAGTGCAATTGTGAGGTAGTCTGAACATCCTTTGGCATTGCCTTTCTTTGGGATTGGAATGAAAACTGACCTTTTTCAGTCCTGTGGCCACTCCTGAGTTTTCCAAATTTGCTGGGATATTGAGTGCAACACTTTCACTACATCATCTTTTAGGATTTGAAACAGCTCAACAGGAATTTCATCACCTCCATTAGCTTTGTTCATAGTGATGCTTCTGAAGGCCTTTGACTTCGCATTCCAGGACGTCTGGCTCTAGGTGAGTGATCACACCATCATGGTTATCTGGGTCATGAAGATCTTTTTTGTATAGGTCTTCTGTGTATTCTTGCCACTTCTTCTTAATATCTTCTTCTTCTGTTAGGTCCATACCATTTCTTTCTTTATTGAGCCCATCTCTGCATGGAATGTTCCCTTGGTATTACTAATTTTCTTGAAGAGATCTCTAGCCTTTCCCATTCTATTGTTTTCCTCTCTTTCTTTGCATTGATCACTGAGGAAGGCTTTCTTATCTCTCCTTGCTATTCTTTGGAACTCTGCATTCAAACGGGTATATCTTTCCTTTTCTCCTTTGCTTTGAGCTTTTCTTCTTTTCTCAGCTATTTGTAAGGCCTCATCAGACAACCATTTAGCCTTTTTGCATTTATTCTTCTTGGGGATGGTCTTGATCGCTGCCTCTTGTACAAGGTCACGAACCTCCGTCCATAGTTCTTCAGGCACTCTGTCTATCAGATCTAGTCCCTTGAATCTATTTGTCAGTTCTACTGTATAATCATAAGGGATTTGCTTTAGCTCATACCTGAATGGTCTGTTGGTTTTCTCCACTTTCTTCAATTTAAGCCTGAATTTGGCAATAAGGAGTTCATGATCTGAGCCACAGTCAGATCCCGGTCTTGTTTTTGCTGACTATATAGAGCTTCTTCATCCTTGGCTGCAAAGAGTATAATCAATCTGATTTTGATTTTGACCATCTGGTGATGTCCATGTGTAGAGTCTTCTCTTGTGTTGTTGGAAGAGGGTGTTTGCTATGACCAGTGTCTTCTCTTAGCAAGACTCTGTTAGCTTTTGCCCTGCTTCGTTTTGTACTCCAAGGCCAAATTTGCCTGTTACTGCAGCTATTTCCTGACTTCCTACTTTTGCATTCCAGTCCCCTATGATGAAAAGGACTTCTCTTTTGGGTATTAGTTCTAGAAGGTCTTGAAGGTCTTCATGGAACCGTTCAACTTCAGCTTCTTCAGCATACTGGTTGGGCCACAGACTTGGATCACTGTGATATTGAATGGTTTGCTCTGGAAATGAACAGAGATCATTCTGTCGTCTTTGAGATTGCATGAAATTACAGCATTTCAGACTCTTCTGTTGACTATGATGGCTACTCCATTTCTTCTAAGGGATTCTTGCCCACAGTTGCAGATATAACGGTCATCTGAGTTAAATTCACCCATTTAAGTCCATTTTAGCTCACTGATTCCTAAAATGTTGATGTTCACTCTTGCCATCTCCTGTTTGACCACTTCCAATTTACCTTGATTCATGGACCTAACATTCCAGGTTCCTATGCAATATTGCTCTTTACAGCATCGGACTTCACTTCCATCACCAGTCATGTCCACAACTGAAGGTTGTTTTTGCTTTGGCTCTGTCTCTTCATTCTTCTGGAGTTATTTCTCCACCGATCTCCAGGGGCATATTGGGCACCTACTGACCTAGGCAGTTCATCTTTCACTGTCCTGTCTTTTTGCCTTTTCATACTGCTTATGGGGTTCTCAGGGCAAGAATACTGAAGTGGTTTGCCATTCCCTTCTTTCATGGGTTAGAAAACAGAAAAATTATAGATTTGGTAAATAAATCCATAATGTGATTCATAGGAGAAAATGAGTAATATAGTAATACACAATCCTCAGACAAAAAGAGAATAGACTCTGAAAATTAAAATTTAAAAGAGAGCTACATTAAAACAGTAAACTTTTTTCTCAAGATACAAATGTTCCAGCTATGTTAATAAATTTACATGGAGAGAAAAGGAATAAAAATGTTTATAAAACTGTAACTGAGTTGTGGGCAATCTTTTCACCTTTACATATTTTTGATTCTATATATTTTCCAATACGAAAATCTTATATTTTTACAATCAGAAAAAAAATATAAGCTGAGGAGAGGTCAGTAATAACTCTAAGTATCAGGATTTGTATATAAACACTAGACCATAAGCTCCCTGAAGACAGGGTTCACATTTGTCTCATTAACCAAACCATGTGCAGCACCTATACAATATGCACTGTAATATCTGAAACTATTACGTACCTACTAAACAAGTATTTAATTAGTTCTGTGATATCATTACATTTAAAATGAGATTTAAAATAGTATTTACATTTTTATAATTTTCAACTTTATAGTTCTTTGGCCTTTTTGATCAAAGAATTTCTTTCAATTCTCCCATGAAAATGAGGTATCCCTTATATACAGAATCAGGAGCAACCCTAATGCCATTCAACTTTCCACCTCCAGTTCCACTCCATAATATCCTAAGTCGTTCAGTCGTGTCCAACTCTTTGCAACCCCATGGACTGTAGCCTACCAGGCTCCTCTGTTCCTGGGATTTTCCAGGCAAGACTACTGGAATGGGTTGCTATTTCCTTCTCCAGGGGATCTTTCTGACCCAGGGATCAAACCCGTGTCTCCCGCATTGTAGGCAGATGCTTTACCATCTGAGCCACCGGGCAAGTCACCATAATATCCTAAGCAGTCCCTTCCTTATACAATTTCTCTTTATCCCCTAACATGTCAATTTATCAAATTCCAATCAGAATATAAAATAAAAGCTAATTAAAGGAAGGTGATGCAGTCCAAGGAGATATTGATTAAGGATGCCACTTAACCAAGAAGAAAAGGAACAATTCACTAACACAAGGCTAAAAAACCACTGCTCTATTTTTATATGCTATGTAAAAAGTGGTTTTCACTGACCCACAGTTGATCATGACACAAATCCTTGCAGTTGGGCCAACTTGGCACCAAAGCCTGACTCTGCAGCTCACTGAATTCATGGCTTGGCAAGTAAATTCTTGATAAAACACCACCTACCTCACAGGTACATTGGATGATTAAAGAAGCTATTCCATGTAAGTACCCAAAAGCGACCAGGTACACAAAAAATGCTAATTTCCCTTATTTTTCCAGGATGAGATGGGCAGCCAGAACAAAGTAAGGAAAGAAAAGGAAACTTACTGGTTTACATGGGAACAACACGAATGACATTAACTTCATTAGCATCATGTGCTAATCAACAGATCTAAATGACAAGTGATTAATACCATTACAAGATAAAACTGCAATATTATTTAAAAAGACAAAATTAACAAAAACTTTTAGAGACAGTAAAATATAATATAGGAAGTGTTAGTTTTGCTGTTTAGAAAATACAAACACATTTTATACATGGGCATAAAAACTAATAATTTCCCTTGTAAATACAATAGCATAATTGTGAAGGATTAAGTAAGTAAAACATCATCTAGCCTAAAATGAATAATCCTTAAAATGAATATACATACCTAAACTCAGCTTCCATAAATACTTCTTAGAAATCCTAAGGAGTATTAAGAGTAGCATTTAGTTCATGCAGGAATTCCCAACTATGGGTAATTGCTGTAGCTTTCCTTGATCAACAGCTTAAACTACATTCAGAAGTCACTACCAAAACAATTTTTACCTGAAATACAGTTTGCATTTTATGTCATATTTAAATCAACTAATGCAATACATATGTGTATGCATACTTCAAACAGTTGTTTTTACACTTTGAAAATTAAATCAAGAGAAATAATCCATGTAGTTTCAGTGTGTGGCAGTCAATCACTTATTGATATTGAAAGGAATCAGTATATGCCATCCCCCAAAATGCCATTGTGGCATAAGGGTTATTTAAAGCTGAAGGCAATTAAGAGTCAACAGATACAGAAAGAGTTCTCCACTTTCCCCTTATCTGTCTGGAAGCTGGGCATAAATTTCCCACTGTGAAAGTGCTGTAAATATCCCACCTCTTCAGTGCTACCATGCGAGAACAACCCTGTCACTGAAGATGGAGAGCAGCCCCAGGATGAGTCTGCATACCCTAAACTATACTGAAATAACCCTTACCTTCCATTAGTTATCCCATACATGTCCTAGTCACTTCCCCGCGAAGGATTCCTTGGAGTCCATGCCTTCTTTCCTTTGTTAAAAAGGGTATATTAGCTCTTTGGATGTCACTTTTTTTCCGTGAATTGTTCTCAACCATAGATGTCCCCGTAGACCATTCCCTGTACTGGGTTGTCCCCATCAGCACTAAATAACACATTAAAAACACAATAAATACTACCTAAAAGTGTGTTTAGGGAATAATACAATAAAAACTACCTCTTCTTAACAAAATAAAAATCAGACTCTACCTCACTCTTCAGCCTATTTCTCTACTTTTATTTCTTGAATCCTCCTCATCCTCAGGACTTAGAAAATTTGAACTGTCACTGCTGCTGCTGCTGCTGATGCTGCTGCTGCCAAGTCGCTTCAGTCGTGTCCGACTCTGTGCGACCCCATAGACGGCAGCCCACCAGGCTCCTCTATCCCTGGGATTCTTCAGGCAAGAACACTGGAGCGGGTTGCCATTTCCTTCTCCAATGCATGAAAGTGAAAAGTGAAAGTGAAGTCGCTCAGTCGTGTCTGACTCTTAGCAACCCCATGGACTGCAGCCTACCAGGCTCCTCTGTCTATGGGATTTTCCAGGCACTAGTCCCAATATTTGTGACTCTTCTCTGTCCATTCTAAGTAGACATTCAAAGGTTTTAATACCAACTAGGTACTCAGTTCAGTTCAGTCGCTCAGTCATGTCCAATTCTTTGCAACTTTAAGGACTGTAGCACGCCAGGCTTCCCTGTCCATCACCAACACCTGGAGCTTGCTCAAACTCATGTCCATTGAATCAGTGATGCCATCCAACCATCTCATCCTCTGTCTTCCCCTTCGCCTCCTGCCTTCAATCTTTCCCAGCATCAGAGTCTTTTCCAATGAGCCAGTTTTTCGCATCAGGTGGCCAAAGTATTGGAGCTTTAGCTTCAGCATCATCCTTCCAATGAATATTTAGGACTGATTTCCTTAAGGAATGACTGGTTTGATCTCCTAGAAGTTCAAAGAGTCCGAGACTCTCACGGGTCTTCTCCAACACCTCAGCTCAAAAGCACCAGTTCTTTGGCGCCCAGCCTTCTTTATGGTCCAACCCTCACATTCATACATGACAACTGGAAAAATCATAGCTTTGACTGGACGGACCTATGTCAGCAAAGTAATGTCTCTCTTTTTTAATAGCTGTCTAGGTTGGTCATAGCTTTTCTTCCAAGGAGCAAGTACCCTTTAATTTCATGGCTGCTGTCACAATCTGCAGTGATTTTGGAACCCAAGAAAAGAAAGTCTGTCACTATTTCCATTATTTCCCCATCTATTTGCCATGAAGAGATGGGACCAGATGCCATGATCTTCATTTTTGGAATGTTGAGTTTTAAGCCAGCTTTTTCACTCTTCTCTTTCACTTTCATCAAGAGGCTCTTTAGTTCCTCTTCACTTTCTGCCATGAGGTTGATGTCATCTGCATATCTGAAGTTATTGATATTTACCCCGGCAATCTTGATACCAGCTTGTGCTTCATCCAGCCCGGCATTTCGCATGATGTACTCTGCATATAAATTAAATAAGCAGGGTGACAATAAAGAGCTTTGACGTAGTCCTTTTCCAACTTGGAACCAGTCTGTTATTCCATGTCCAGTTCTAACTGTTGCTTCTTGAACAACTTACAGATTTCTCAGGAGGCAGTTAAGGTGGTCTGGTATTCCCATCTCTTAAAGAATTTCCCACAGTTTGTTGTGATCCACATAGTCAAAGGGTTAGCGTGGTCAGTAAAGCAGAAGTAGATGTTTTTCTGGAATTCTCTTCCTTTTTCTATGATCCAACGGATGTTGGCAATTTGATCTCTGGTTCCTCTGCCTTTTCTAAATCCAGCTTGAACATTTGGAACTTCTCAGTTCACATACTGTTGATGCGTGGCTTGGAGAATTTTGAGCATTACTTTGCTAGCGTGTGAGATGAGTGCAACTGTACAGTAGTTTGAACTGTATTTAGCATTGCCTTTCTTTGAGATTGGAATGAAAACTGACCTTTTCCAGTCCTGTGGCTACTGCTGAGTTTTCCAAATTTGCTTGCATAACTAGATACTACTGACTCACAAATGTATAGCTTCAGCTAAGACCATTTTCAGCTTCATATATCCAACTGATTTCTTGACATCTCCTCTCCAATGTATAATAAACATCCAAAATTTAAGGGGACCAAGATCAAACTCCCAATCTTCTCCCCACTGTACCCACTTATTAGATTCTCTAGTGAAGTTCCCAGTCTCAATCGATGGCAACTCTCTTTTCTTCCATTTAGCAAAAACCAAAAGTTCCAGAGTCATCCTTGACTCCTCTCTTTGTCACATGCTCACATCCAAATGTCCAGCAAATACAGTCAGCTGTGCCCTCACAATATATCTAGAATCTGATCAATTCTTGCTGCATATATTGCTATCACCATGATCTGAACAGCATCTAGCTCTTGTCAGGGTTACTGACAGAACTTCCTCCTCTATGGTTTCTCTTTATTCATCCTCACAACCTAGAACTTATTCTCAACACTGGTTCTAATGTGAGTGCTAAGCATATTATGTCTCTCTGCTCAAACACTCAAATGGCTTCCCAACTCAGTTCCAATACGGTTCAAACTCGTATGCCACTCTACATAATCTGCCCCATTCTCCACCTCTTAGAGCAAATCTACCACACTCATTTCTGTTCCAACCATACTATTGTCTTGACAATCTCCACGTATTCATGACTATCTGCTGTTCCCTCTGTCTGCCAAGGTCTTCCCCAGATATACACGTGGCTCTTTCCCTTCAGGTCTCTCTTCAGACATCACTTAATAAAAGAGGGCTTTCATAAACTACTTTACTTAGAAGAGTTAGCACCCCAGAATCCCCTCTATCCTTATTTCTCACATTATTTTCTCCACAGAAAGTTAGAATTCTATATACTATGTATTTTCAGTTCAGTTCAGTCACTCAGTCGTGTCTGATTTTTTGCGACTCCATGGACTGCAACAGGCCAGGTTTCCCTGTCCATCACCAACTCCCAGAGCTTCCTCAAATTCATATCCACTGAGTCAGTGATGCCATCCAACCATCTCATCCTCTGTCATTCCCTTCTCCTCCTGCCTTCAATCTTTCCCAGCATCAGGGTCTTTTCAAATGAGTTGGTTCTTCGTATCAGGTGGCCAAAATTTTGGAGTATCAGCTTCAGCATCAGTCCTTCCAATGAATATTCAGTACTGATTTCCTTTAGGATTGACTGGTTTTATCTCCTGGCAGTCCAAAGGACTCTCAAGAGACTTCTCCAACACCACATTTCATTGTTTTCTTTTTTTTTAATTTATTTTAATTGGAGGATAATTACTTTACAATATTGTGGTGGTTTTTGCCATACATTCACATGAATCAGCTATGGGTGTACATGTGTTCCCCATCCCGACATCGAACACCACATTTCAAAAGCATCAATTCTTTGGTGCTCAGCTTTATGGTCCAATTTAGTATATGTTTATTTCATACTACCTGTCCCTAGAACGTCACCACTATGAGACCATAGACTTCTCTCTGCTTTGTACACTGCTATATGCTAGCACCTAGCACCTACATGCCATTCAATAGATACTGGCTGAATAAATGAATTCAGCTGTTCAGCAAAATTTATGGAGCCCAACCCCACCGCCCTCCCCCTGAGAACTAGAAAAAAAATGGACAAAATATAAAAACAATATTTGAAGACATCAGAATCTCTGCAGACAATGAGGAATTCCTAAGCCAGATTTAGAGAGGAAGAAAGCTCCGAGAAGTAAATAATTTCAGTATTAAAGCTATTTTTCCCCTGAAGCCAAATGGCCACTGCAAAAGCAATATGTGAAAGGCTGAGAACCTGAACATAAATTTTCACCTACCTCTGTAAATAGTGAGACAAAAACTATGGTTCAGAATCTTACAAGGGAAGAATCTTTACAAACAAGGACCTCTTGCTTGCTACCATGAAGAGCTACTAACCAGCGGTAAGGTGGAAAAAAAAAAAATAGCCTACATATGCCAAGTAAAAGAAGTCAGTCACAAAAGACCACCTATTATATGATTACACTTAGACAAGGCAAATCCACAGGGACAAACAGTAGATCAGCGGTTGTCAAAGATGGAGAGATGGGAAATTGGGAGGTAAACAGTTTCTGTTTGGGGTGATAGAAATATTCTGGGATTAGACAGTGGTAACAGTCATACAGCACTGTAAACATACTAAAAGCCACTGAACTGTATCCTTTAAAATGGTTATAGTTAATTGTTTAATGTGAGTTTTATACCAATTTTAAAAAGAAAGAAACAGAAAAGCCCTTGCAGAGATGAAGCACAAATTCAAACCATCTCAACTCCCGACTGGATCATGACAATCTGAGACTGCTAGGGTCTCAAGCCTGGGTGCTTGCCTAAACCAAAAGTAACCCCTGGAGGATGACAAAAGCACACAAAGCCTCAAATTAGCTCCACAACTTTTTATGTACTTTATTCAGACCTTACACAAAAATAGCCAGTCATAAGAAAAGATGGGAATGAAAGCCAAGAAAAATAAGAGACATATATGAAGCAAATACATTTTTGTTTTTAGGGCCTAAGCCATGTCCAGCTGTCTTGTGATACCATGGACTGCAGCCCACCAGGCTCCTCTGTCCTTGGGATTCCCAGGAAAGAATACTGGAGTGGGTTGCCATTTTCTTCTCCAGAAAATCTTCCCGACCCAGGGATCTAACCCAAGGCTCCTGTATTGTAGGTGGATTCTTTACTGATGAGCCACCTGGGAAGCAAAGACGTGGATGACTAGATAATAGAGTTTTGAGACTCATAATTTAAACCAGTTTTAACTAACGTGTTCAAGGAAATAAGCAACGGGATTTAGGATTTCAGCAGTTAATTGGAAACTATAAGACTATAACATGTACTTTCTAGAGCTGAAAAACAAAATAACTGAATTTAATAACTTAACAGTGAGTCTTACAGCTGACTACAAACAGCTGAAGAAGAATTAGTGAACTGAAACATGCTTGCAAAAAATGCAGATATATACACAGAGTAAAATAAGGATTAAAGTAGATGAGGTGGGGGGGGATATGAAATGCAATTAATAGATCTACTATATGGATAATTAGATCTCCAGTCAGACAGGTGGCACTATTTAAACACTCAAAGGTAGAGGAATTTTCAAAGCTATTTAAAGAAATTAAGCCATAGGTTTAAGAATCACTTCTATCATTCAGTTCACTAAGGAAATCACACCTGTGCACATCAGAGAAAAGGTGTCAAAAATATACAAAGAAATATCTTAAAAAGTAACCAGAAGAAGCACATTACCTTCAAAGAGGTAGCAAGATACTGTTTTAAAACTGAAATAACAAAAAATCAGAAGTCATTTTATCTTCAAAGTGAGGAGAGAAAAAAACTACCAATTTTTATCTATATCCAGAAACACATCCTGATGCCAGGACAGACTGAAGGCAGGAGAAGGGGGTGACAGAGGATTATATGGTTGGATCGCATCATCGACTGAATGGACATGAGTCTGAGCAAACTCTGGGAGATAGTGAAGGACTGGGAAGCCTAGCGTGTTCCAGTCCATAGCGTTGCAAAGAGTCGGACATGACTGAGCAACTGAACAACAAGAAATACATTCTTCAAAAATGAAGGGAAACTAAAACATTTTCGTACACACATAGGTGACAGAACAATTACAACTAAGGAAAAGGGTAAAAATATGGGTAAATAGAAATAAATATTTATTATATATATATATATATTAATAACAACAAAGTCAAAAAAGGCTTAAAAGATACAAAAGATTAAAATAAAAAAAAAAAGCTCTAAAGCTGGGAGAGAGATAAAAAGAATGGGTTTTATTTCACCCTTTAATAAATCAAAGATATACACTATAGTATCTAGTATAACCACTGAAAGATAGCAAAATAATATACTTCTAGAACTCAATGGAGGGGGTGAAAATAATTTTAAAAAGTAAATCTAAAAGTCAAGAAACATGAGGAAAACATGATAAACAGGCAAGAAAAACAAAAAGCTAAGAGTAATATGATATGATTAAAGCCAAATACATCAGTAGTTACCTTACATGTAGAGAGATTAAACACTCCAATTTAAAGACAAGGATTGTCAAACTGGATATATTTTTAAGAACAAAACACTCAACTAGATGCAGCTTACAAAAACTGAAAAAAATATATCTTAAACATGAGGAAACAGCACAGAACAAAACCTGTGGGAGATATGAAATGGTGCCTGTATTCCGGAAGTTTAAAATGTGAACAAGATAATTCATAAACACAAAACAAAGTGTAAGGCAATCATGCACACACATTTTAAGAAGTATAACTCTTTCACATTCCTGTTGTTTCCCTGGCTAACTTATTCTCTAGTTTTCATCATGTCACTTCCCTCAGAAAGCTTTCTTTGATTCTCTTTAACTAGGTTAGCTGAGTTAAGTGTTCCTGGTAGGTACTTCAAAACTAACTGTAATTATCTATCACAACAATTATCACAGTGTAGACTGATTGACTCTTTCATAGTCTGTCTCTTCCACTAGAAAACAAATTCTGTAAGATCAAGAACCCAGAATCTACTGGGTCAAGAACTATGAAAGGTCTGAGAATTTGCCCTACTTGCAAGCTAACAAATTAGCCTGCCCATTTCATAAATGCTGGCACAAGACGGAGGCTACTGGGTCAGAGACAGGGAATTCTATTACTCAAGCAGAGTAGGCAGTATGAGCTTCAGGTTTGCACTGGTTTGCTCTGCCCTCCAAAGTCCCATAAAGCTGATGCAGAGAGAAGCCCAGGCAGTTGCTGCACACATAGAAACTCCAATCTTTCACAGAGGTTGCTAGCAAGCCTGACTAACCTTTGCCTTAGAGGGAGACATCTTTATTATTATGGTTAGGAAAAGAATCTGCCTTGTGTCCTAAATATCTCCATCAAGTATGTTTTCTATACAAAAACCCATGAAAAGAATGAAAAGATTCAAAAATTGTTGAAAAAAAAAAACTATGATACAAAATATGCCCCCCAAAATGGAGAACTTTCTTCCAAAATATAGTTCACTATTTTACCTACAATAATTAATTGCCTGACACATGAATGGTAATCAGTAGTAGCAGAATGCATGACAGATATATAATAAGTGAAGTAATGAAAAACTGGGAAAAATAATAGCTGTCATGATAAAACATTAAATCATTTTGAATTCTCAAGCTTTCTTAAAATAAAGACATTAGCTCTATTTTGATTCTACCATGTGTGTAACTGCATTATGTCAACTGCAATGTCACACTGTTTGTTCTATTACTCCCTTTTCAGATGAGCAATTTCTAGGCAAGCACTGGTTATTCTAATTTCTATTTATTTTCAATCTTCAACCAGATAATACCTTTATGATGTTATGTACCCACTTGGAATGTCATGACCATTTTGTTCAATGATAAGACTTGCTGAAATAAATAAGCTAAGTGCAAATCAAAAAAACGCACTGATAATTTCTGCAGAGGCAAAAATATAGAGATATCCCTAACGAACGAGAACGGCTTCCCAAATGGGACATTATGGACCTAAAAGGCATTAACGAAACAAGAAACTATTCAAGTTCAGTTCAGTTCAGTCGCTCAGTCGTGTTCGACTCTTTGCGACCCCATGAACTGCAGCACGCCAGGCCTCTCTGTCCATCACCAACTCCCAGAGTCTACCCAAACACATGTCCATCGAGTCAGTGATGCCAGCCAACCATCTCATCCTCTGTCGTCCCCTTCTCCTCCTGCCCCCAATCCTACCTAGCATTAGGGTCTTTTCCAATGAGTCAACTCTTCGCAGGAGGTGGCCAAAGTATTGGAGTTTCAGCTTCAACACCTTCCAATGAACACCCAGGATTGATCTCTTTTAGGATGGATTGATTGGATCTCCTTGCAGTCCAAGGGACTCTCAAGAGTCTTCCCCAACACCACAGTTCAAAAGCATCAATTCTTCAGCGCTCAGCTTTCTTCACCGTCCAACTCTCACATCCATACATGACCACTGGAAAAACCATAGCCTTGACTAGACGGAATTTTGTTGGCAAAGTAATGTCTCTGCTTTTAAATATGCTATCTAGGTTGGCCATAACCTTCCTTCCAAGGAGTAAGCGTCTTTTAATTTCATGGCTGCTATCACCATCAGCAGTGATTTTGGAGCCCAAAAAATAAAGTCTGACACTGTTTCCACTGTTTCCCCATCTATTTCCCATGAAGTGATGGGACCAGATGCCATGATCTTAGTTTTCTGAACGTTGAGCTTTAAGCCAACTGTTTCACTCTCCTCTTTCACTTTCATCAAGAGGCTCTTTAGTTCTTCTTCATTTTCTGCCATAAGGGTGGTGTCATCTGCATATCTGAGGTTATTGATATTTCTCCCGGCAATCTTGATTTCAGCTCGTGTTTCTTCCAGCCCAGCGTTTCTCATGATGTACTCTGCATATAAGTTAAATAAGCAGGGTGACAATATACAGCCTTGACGTACTCCTTTTCCTATTTGGAACCAGTTTGTTGTTCCATGTCCAGTTCTAACTGCTGCTTCCTGACCTGCATACAGGTTTTCCAAGAGGACACAACAAAGCATGGTAGTGACATATCCAAGTCCAGCTGCCTACTCTTTCATTGCAGCATTTTGTTTTTGTGTGGGTGCTTTTATTTCCTTTTTCATCTCAGCAAAGTATTTCAAATATCCTGCAATTCACAAAAGATTTGACTAGACTTATGACCTAGAATAGAAGATAAAGCATGCTCCTAAGTCTAAATCAGACCAAAATTCTTTTTTTAATTTTAAATTAGTTTATTTATTTTTTAACTTTATAATATTGTATTTGTTTTGTCATACATTGACATGAATCCACCATGGGTGTACATGTTTTCCCCTTCCAGAACCCCCCTCCCACAACCCTCTCCATCCCATCCTTCCGGGTCATCCCGGTGCACCAGCCCCGAGCACCCTGTATCATGCGTCAAACCTGGACTGGTGATTCATTTCACGTATGATAATTTACATGCTTCAATGCCATTCTCCCATATCCTCCCACCCTCGCCCTCTCCCATAGAGTCCATAATACTGTTCTATTTATCTGTGTCTCTTCTGATGTCTCACATACAGGGTTATCTTTACCGATTAACTAAATACCATATATATGAGTTAGTATACTGTATTGGTGTTTTTATTTCTGGCTTACTTCACTCTGTATAATAAATAAAATGTATATGGATGAAAATTTTAGGGTGTCATATTCCTGAACCATACAGGAACACATAATCACAAACTTGGTGGAATTAAAATTATTTACAGATTATGAACTCAAACATAAAATTTAGTGACCCTCTTTACCCTTTTTATTTTGAAATCAAATTTGTGTACTCTTTAAGACAGTTGCTTAGCTTTTAGTAAGCGGTGGTGAAGAGGAGTGCTAATCACCTGGCTCATCTTCTTTTTACCAATTACATATTTATTGTAAAAAGCATATACCAGAATTTTCTTTCTTCCCCAAAGTATAATCTCAATCATGTACAGTTAGTTTTTTTTTTTTGGGGGGGGGGTGAGGGGAGGAGGTGGCATGTACCACCTCCTCATGGCATGCCAGAGTTCCCCACGGAACCTGTGGGGATAATAAAAAGAGCATTTTCTGATCACAATGCAATGTATTAAGACTGAACAGCTCAGTCCAAAAACAGCAAGAAAGGAGAAGAATGATTCATAGAAAACTTGGATAGATAGTATCAAATGACAAAACTAAAACAACTTTTTAATGGTTTTATTGTTCTTTATTCAAAAGAAAGGAGTGCATGTGTTGAGGAAGTAAGTTCAGAGGCCTCACAGCTGTGGAATTCTCCAGAGGGATTTTGGACCAGAGGGATTTTTATCAAGCACTGAGAGCTGCAGTGTAGAAACAAAGCATAATTGCTGGGGATGCATAGGTATCATTATTTAGAAAGACTGAGGAACAAGAAAAGAAATATAGAGTCCAGACTTGTCTTTGCATTTGGGGTTCAATTGACTGGATATCAACTGTGTACTGTGCAACCTGCGTGATGCAACCTGTGTGATCAAGAGTGGATCTTGATTATAGCAAATTCTAAGCCCTGACATTAAGGTACTATGTTTTCTTTTTAAACACACACATAATGTTAATGAATTTTGAACAGATGCAACCTGTGTCCTGTGCAGCGGAAACAGAGGCTTAACCACTGGGCTGCCAGGTAAGTCCTCAGTCATGTACTATTACACATGCTCCACTACGACTTATTAACATCTCAATTTTTTTTCTACCATCTTTGTGTTTTCTATTGTTGAAATAAGTTTCTAGGTCCAGGATGGAGTAGTTTCTGCCCATTGCCGCATCATCAAACCAAACTTTGGTGTTCCAAAAGATGCTACCCTTGCCCCAAATAGCAGTATATCCAGTCAATTGAACCCCAAATGCAAAGACAAGTCTGGACTCTATATTTCTTTTCTTGTTCCTCAGTCTTTCTAAATAATGATACCTATGCATCCCCAGCAATTATGCTTTGTTTCTACACTGCAGCTCTCAGTGCTTGATAAAAATCCCTCTGGTCCAAAATCCCTCTGGAGAATTCCACAGCTGTGAGGCCTCTGAACTTACTTCCTCAACACATGCACTCCTTTCTTTTGAATAAAGAACAATAAAACCATTAAAAAGTTGTTTTAGCTTTGTCATTTGATACTATCTAGCCAAGTTTTCTATGAATCATTCTTCTCCTTTCTTGCTGTTTTTGGACTGAGCTGTTCAGTCTTAATACATTGCATTGTGATCAGAAAATGCTCTTTTTATTATCTCCATCCTTTGTAAGTCAGAGTAACTTTGTTGGCCTCTGGTTTTTCCAGTGGTCATGTATGGATGTGAGTCGGACTATAAAGAAAGCTGAGTGCCGAAGAATTGATGCTTTTGAACTGTGGTGTTGGAGAAGACTCTTGAGAGTCCCTTGGACTGCAAGGATATCCAACCAGTCCATCCTAAAGGAGATCAGTCCTGGGTGTTCATTGGAAGGACTGATGTTGAAGCTGTTCCAATACTTTGGCCACCTCATGCGAAGAGCTGACTCATTGGAAAGGACTCTGATGCTGGGAAGGATTGGGGGTGGGAGAAGGGGACGACAGAGGATGAGATGGCTGGATGGCATCACCGACTAGATGGACATAAGTTTGGGTAAACTCTGGGAGTTGGTGATGGACAGGGAGGCCTGGCGTGCTGCGATTCATGGGGTCGCAAAGAGTCAGGCATGACTGAGAGACTGAACTGACCTGACCTGTTCAAAATTCATTAACATTATGTGTGTGCTTAAAAAGAAAACATAGTACCTTAATATCAGGGCTTAGAATTTGCTATAATCAAGATCCACTCTTGATCATATCTTAAGGTAGTCTGCATACTTGCTAATTTTTCATGAATAGGATCTATCTTGGATGAAGAGGGAAGTGTTAAAGTCTCTGATTATTAATGTGTCTCTTTCTCCCTGAACATATTGTGTGTGTGCGCACATGTGCCCAATCATATCCGACTCTTTGAAGCCCCAGGACTACAGCCCACCAGGTTCCTCTGCCCATGGAATTTTCCAGGCAAGAATATTTGGAGTAGGGTGCTATTTTCTACTCCAGGGGATCTTCCAAACCCAGGGATCAAAACAGTGTCTCTTGCATCTCCTTTACTGGCAGGCAGATTCTTTACCACTAGCACCACCTGGGAAGCCCAAACATATTGTAGCTTCTGCTGACAGCTGACATGAGATAATTCTGTGATTTACAATAAGGAATTTATACACTTGACCCTTTAACAACACAATGGTTACGGGAGCCAATGCGTCATGCAGTTGAAAATCCATATATAATCTAATAGTCAGTCTACTGTATCCCTGGATCCTCTCTAACCAAGGTTCTGTATTTTGAGCTTCAACTAATCTCACAGTGTACCATTATACTCTTTCCTATTGAAAAAAAAATTCACGTCTAAGGGGATCCAGGTAACTCAAATCATGTAGTTCAATGGTGAACTACTTTCTGTCTTCATTCCCAACAGGGAGCTCCCAAAACTTGACATTTTCTAAAAGAAGAGAGCAGTAAATACCTTTTGTCATGTTAAGAAGGTGATGTGGGGAAAGCCTCTAGGTAACCTAAGGTGGGGGACTGGTTGCCAGGGGAACCAACCACAGATCAGAAGCCTGGAGGTTAAATTCAATCACCAATGCTAAAGATTTCATCAATCATGCCTCTGTAATAAAGGGTCCATAAAAACCAAAACAACGGGGTTTGAGAATTTCTGAGTTGATAAATACCTGGCAGTTCAGGGGAGTGATGCAAAGAGCACAGAAACTGCACACCACTTTCTCCAAACTTTGCCCTACACATCTCTTCAATCTAGGAGTTTGTGAGCTTCTCTAATAAACCAGTAATCTAGTATGTAAAATGCTTCTCTGAGTTGTGTGAGCAAGCTTCTCTAGCAAATTAAGCAAACCTAAGGAAGGAGTTTGTTAGAACCTCTAATCTTACAGGCACCTGAACAGATAGATACAAGGGACACCTGGTCTTACAAGTAGCATGAGGGGGGAAGGACAGCAGTCTTGTAAAACTGACCCCTTAACCTATGGGACCTGATAGTACTATCTCCAAGTAAACAATCAGAATTAACTGCTTGATGGTATGGCAGGGGGGAACTACATCAGAATTGGTATTAGAATCTGAATTGGTGTCAGAATGTAAGCTCATGACAGAAGTGGGATTTGCTAGAATGGCCTAGCTCAGGGAAATGTGGCTTAGGAAGAGAAAGGATGAAAGTAATTCTGATGAACAATTTATGATTCTTGGGTGGCCACATGGTCAGCCATGATATGGAGCAGAATCTGTTCTGTAATTGCTAAAGGAAAAAGTTACCAAAGGATTTGCGAGACAGATCCAACTTCCCAGGAGCTGGTTCATGGGATGCATAAGGAAATATAAACTAATAAGAAAAAGATGAAATATATAATTTCTTGGTTATCATTATCTATAACAGCTAAAACAAAATTAGGAGTGCCGAGTTGGACACTGACAGACCAAGTTCAGATTTTTCCACCTGGGCACAGGCCTCAAATCTGCTGCCCAAGGGAAAAATTATGCAGGACATCAGAAAGCATCCCTAAGACCTCTGGTCACCACGAAGAAAAGGTGGTAGAGTGTGAAGGATTTGTTTAATTTTGTAGATCAGTATCATCAGGTTCCTAAGGAAACTTTACTGAAATGCATTATGAGAGTGACTAATTTAGGAGGAGTCTCTCTGGTTGTGAATGATGAAGAGTAAAAGAGCATCACTACAGAAAAATCACAGGCTTGTGATCCAGACAGGAGCTTATTCCTGAGAAAACAGCCAGTATGGAAGACTAGATTTTTTAAAAAGCCACTATAAGGCCTGATTCCCCTGAGTAGGGGGGATTGTCCATCACCATCCATAAATGTTAAGCAGAACACCCCAGATGAAACAGCTGATATAATTTTCAGGCAAGCCATGTTGGACTGGCCTATAGGGATACTCATCCGCTGAATATACCCATTATGAATATCATCATAAATGCCTTTCTTTGTTAAGGGGCCCCTTCCACATGGGGATCCCATATATATTTAATTGCCCATGAACCAAAACAGTTCCAGGAACTTTATCAAATTTGCTGACTCACCTGCCCCTCATAGGTCTCACAGATGCTAGTAAAAACATTAGGATAATCAGAGAAGAGGCCCAGGGGAGAGTCAAGGGACTCTTTCCAATAAATGGAAATGTTTAATGTTTATTAAGAAATAAGGTGAGTAGAACAGTCTTGTGGACTCTGAGGAAGAAGGTGAGGGTGGGACGTTCTGGGACAATAGCATTGAAACATGTATATTATCATATGTGAAACAGAACACCATTCCATGGTCTATGCATGAGACAAATGCCCAGGGCTGGGGCATTGGGATGACCCAGAAGGATGGGATGGGGAGGGAGGTGGGAGGAGGGTTCAGGATGGGGAACACATGTAAACCCATGGCTGATTCATGTCAATGTATGGCAAAAACTACTACAATATTGTAAAGTAGTTAGCCCCCAACTAAAATAAATAAATTTATTAAAAAAAAAAAAGAAATAAGGTGAATAAAGCAACTACTGATAGGAAAGAAAATAAAGAATGACAGAGGGAGAATCACAGGACTCATCTCAGTAGGATGGGAAGTTTTTGGAGGTTATGAAATAGGATAAACAAACATAATGAGGTTAAAAGGAGTTTTTAATACAGTCATTTACCAAAGGCTAGGTGAGGTAGAGACCTCGGTCCCCTGCTGGCCCTCCAACATTAAACAGCCTGAAACAAATCCATCCTATTAACACTAGTTTGGAAAAAATTTAAAGTCAGAAGGCAGAAATTACAGTGAGAAACCTGACATGCAACATCCTGGGACAAGTGGTTCAGCAAATAATTCAAAATAAAGACTAACAAAAGGGCAGGGTCCCTTGGCTCAATCCCTCACTAAGAATCAAAGCTTTCTGCACAAGAGTAAGTAAACTGATAAGGGATAGGAAAGATAAGTTTCCATGAGTGATAGCTCAGTTGGTAAAGATTCTGCCTGCAATGCAGGAGACCCCGGTTTGATTCCTGGTTCAGGAAGATCCGCTGGAGAAGGGATAGGCTACCCACTCCAGTGTTCTTGGGCTTCCTTTGTGCCTCAGCTGGTAAAATATCCCCCTGCAATGTGGGAGACCTGGGTTTGATCCCTGGATTGGGAAAATACCCTGAAGAAGGGAAAGGCTGCCCATTTCAGTATTCTAGCCTGGAGAATTCCATGGACTGTATAGTCCATGAGGTCACAAAGAGTCAGACACGACTAAGCAATGTTCACAAAACTCTACAGGAGTTTTGTGAACTGTGGTAGCAAAACCCCTTGCCTAAGTCCTCACTTGGGCTACAATCATATTGAAAACATGTAAAATGTAAAGGATGGCATGATGTGGTATGAAAGTTGGAATGCTTAAACAGCTCTTACGTAAAAAAGTTGTATCAACTTCATCTGAATGTTTTATGGAGATGGATATTCTATCTGGGTGACAACACCTTCCTCTACTGAGTATTGTAAAACCAAAACCAGGGAGGAAGACCTATCAGCAGTTGTCGTTGTTGTTGTTGTTCAGTTGTTCAGCTGTTGTTTATCATTCAGTCGTGTCCAACTCTTTGCGACCCCATGGACTGCAGCACACCAGGCTTCCCTGTCCATCATCAACTCCCGGAGCTTGCTCAAACTCCTGTCTATTGAGTGGGTGATGCCATCCAACCATCACATCCTGGTCGCCCCTTTTCCTCTTGCCTTCAATCTTTCCCAGCACCAGAGTTTTTTCCAAAGAGTCAGTTCTTCATATCAGGTGGCTGAAGTATTCGAGCTTCAGCTTCAGCATCAGCTTCAGCTTCAGCATCAGTCCTTCCAATGAATATTCAGGACTGATTTCCTTTAGGATGGACTGGTTGGATCTCCTGGCAGTCCAAGGGACTCTCAAGAATCTTCTCCAACACCACAGTTCAAAAGCATCAATTCTTTGGCGATCAGCTTTCTCTATGGTCCAACTCTCACATCCATACATGACTACTGGAAAAACAAAAGCCTTGACTAGACGGACCTTTGTTGGCAAATAATGTCTCTGCTTTTTAATACGCTGTCTAGGTTGCCCATGTATTTTCTTCCAGGGAGCAAGTGTCTTTTAATTTCATGGCTGCAATCACCATCTGCAGTGATTTTGGAGCCCAAGAAAAGAAAGTCTGTCACTGTTTCCATTGTTTCCCCATCTATTTGCCATGAAGTGATGAGACCAGATGCCATGGTCTTAGTTTTCTGAATGTTGAGTTTTAAGTCATCTTTTTCCACTCTATTCTTTCACCTACATCAAGAAGGTATTTAATTTATTTTCCCTTTCTGCCATAAGGGTGGTATCATCTGTGTACCTGAGGTTATTGATATTTTCCTGGCAATCTTGATTCCAGCTTGTGCTTCATCCAGCCTGGCATTTCGCATGATGTACACTACATATAAGTTAAATAAGCAGGGTGACAATATACAGCCTTGACGCACTCCTTTCCCAATTTGGAACCAGTCTGTTGTTCCATGTCCAGTTCTGTTGTTTCTTGGCCAGCACACAGGTTTCTCAGGAGGCAGGTAAGGTGGTCTGGTATTCCCATCTCTTGAAGAATTTTCCACAACTTGCTGTGATCCACACAGTCAAAGGGTTAGCGTAGTCAAGGAAGGAGATGTTTTTCTGGAATTCACTTCCTTTTTCTATGATCCAATGGATGTTGGCAATTTGATTTCTGGTTCCTCTGCCTTTTCTAAATCCAGCTTGAACATGTGGAAGTTCTAAGTTCACATACTATTAAAGCTTCGCTTGGAGAATTTTGAGTATTACTTTGCTAGCATGTGAGACGAATGCAAATGTGCAGTAGTTTGAACATTCTTTGGCATTTCCTTTCTTTGGGATTGGAATGAAAACTGACCTTTTCCAGATCTGTGGTTACTGCAGAGTTTTCCAAATTTGCTGGCATCATTGAGTGCAGCACTTTCACAGCATCATCTTTTAGGATTTGAAATAACTCACCTGGAATTCCATCACCTCCACTAGCTTTGTTCGTGGTGATGCTTCCTAAGGCTCACTTGACTTTGCACTCCAGGATTTCTGGCTCTAGGTGGGTGATCACACCATCGTGGTTATCTGGGTTGTTAAGATCTTTTTTGTATAGTTCTTTTGTATATCCTTGCCACCTCTTCTTAATATCTTCGGCTTCTGTTAGGTCCAACCATTTCTGTCCTTTATTGTGTCCATCTTTGCATGAGATGTTCCCTTGGTATCTCTAATTTTCTTGAAGAGATCTCTAAAGATTTGCAGGAGAACTGGTATATTTGAACAAGCTTTATGTAAAGTAGCTGAACTCTTTTACTAGATTGTATTACAGAGATGAACATAGTATCTGACTGGTAAACACTCCCCTTAGGCATGTAAATCCATGTTTCAAGTAAGATTAATTGAACATGCTAAATGGGAACTAGTAAGACTGGTTGAGATTTCGCAGTGTGGAACAGAAGCTAGAGTGCTAGAAGGGACAGGTTCTCTGTGTAACAGCAGTATATGCAGCAAACTGGGGCTTAGACAAAAGTCTGTGAGCACCTCTAAGCAATGACTACTGGGATTTCAGACTGGAGAATTTCCAACTGAAGGGCATTTACTATCTTGCCATTGGACATTATTAACTGAAGCTACCCCTATGACTGAAGGACATAAAATGATCTTGAATCCTGAAACAGCCATAACGTCTCGAATGTCTGAGAAACACTCTAATGGGGAAGGCATATCCAAAAGAGTAAAGTAATAAACTGGACATGGTTTATCTAAGACCATGCTGCCTGGAGAATGCAAGGAGGAAATTCTCAGGAGTAGGGAGCCTTTTTTCCCCAGGACTGACTCTGCAAATGTATGAGGAGTTGCTGGATTCCACCGTCACTTTGGCAGTTCCCTATAAACAGTTCTTAATTGACCAACAAAGAGCTGCTTGGCAGTTCCAAGGTGAATGGACGACATCCTATCTGGATGCCCATCACTCTGATCAAAGACAATACAAACAGACCAGCCTGTTGTGCTGAATTGCATACTGTTTGCCTGTTGCTGCTGCTGCTGCTAAGTCGCTTCAGTCGTGTCTGACTCTGTGAGACCCCATAGATGGCAGCCCACCAGGCTCCCCCATCCCTGAGATTCTCCAGGCAAGAACACTGGAGTGGGCTGCCATTTCCTTCTCCAATGCATGAAAGTGAAAAGTGAAAGTAAAGTCGCTCAGTCATGTCCGACTCTTCGCGACCCCATGGACTCAGCCTACTAGGCCCCTCCATCCATGGGATTTTCCTGGCAAGAGTACTGGAGTGGGTTGCCATTTCCTTCTCTAACTATTTGCCTAGCAGTGATGGAAAAAGTGAACAGAAGTAAAAAGCCCCTATGTTTGGGTTTTTACTGACACATGGGCAGTAGCCAATAGCCTGGCCCTATGGTCAGGCAGGAGGACAACAGAAATCTGACCTATTTGAGCGATGCCCATATGGCCTACAGTCTTAAGGAAATCACTACAGGAATTTGAGGGGTCCATTAGAGTAACATATATTGATGCCCACCAGAAAAACTCTCTTCCAGGTGTACAGGGTGACTGAAATCAACAAACAGACCCCTCTTGTACTCATTCAAAGTGGCCCCCTGGACCCGTGTAATAAGTAGACACTGGGGCACTGCAGCAATGACGAGATGTGCTGAATCTATTAATAGACGTGTTCTTCTTGCATCCTCTGAAGCACAAAGGGCCAGGAAGATCCGTTCTATCAGCCAACAAGAGGAAAAAAGACTGCAGGTGGTCATCTGGCAAAATCCTGAGTGGCATGGTGCTGATCATAGATGGCAAATCAGACTGATGCCAGCAGACCTGTGGGCTGCCAATGGACTTTGACAGGAATAGACGCTGACTCTGGACTGGGTTTAGCTTAGCCTGTGGTAGATGCAAATAGAGCACTATAAAAGAACCAGGACAGGTGATACCACACCAACTGTACAGCTCATAGTCATTTCTTCAGACTAAGGAATACACTCTACTGCCCTAATGTCCAACAACGGGCAGAGAGAAACTATCAGTCTTCAGAGGGGTAGTTTGATAGAGAATTGAATACACAATTAAAACACAGATTGCACAAAATGGAGGAAATAAAGGCATGAAGAAGGGCTTGCTTACACACTTTCACAAGTGTGTGCTCACATTCAAGATATATTTATGTATGTGTGTGCTCAGTCGTGTCCGACCCTCTGTGACACCATGGACCCTGCCAGGCTCCTCTGTCCACGAGACTTCTCAGGCAAGAAGGCTGGAGTACGTTGCTATTTCCTTCTCCAGGGGATCTTTCTGACCCAGGGATCAAACCCATGTCTCTTGCATTAGCAGGCAAATTCTTTACTACTGCGCCAGCTAGGAAGCCCCAAAATATATATGTGTGTATATAAAATCAAGATATATATATATATATACACTCTCTCTTATAATACCTGTAAAATGTTTACAAACTGTCTAAATTGTAGTAAGTTGTAGTAGTAGTAGTAGTAATTTTTTTCCTAGCCAAATCTAATGTTAGCAAGTTTATCTACCTTTCTCCCAAACAGGACCAGAACCATAGCTTACTACTTTGTTCTCCTATACATTTCCTCCTCTTCCAACCTCCATGTGATTTTTCCAATCATATTTAGGTTTAACAACATGTTTTACTGCTTTCTTTGTGTATCACTATATCCTGTATCCAACTATTTCATCTCAGTTCACTGCTCCTCATGCTAGAGTACATTATTATTGTCTTTCAGCAATGAACACACAGGATAGTTTCTGAGTTTCTGAATGACAGAGATTGTCTTTATTTCATCCCATTCTAAAATGTTAATTTGTCTGGCTAAAACATTTCTAGATTCAAAGTTATTTCCCCTACCCCTTTTATCAGTGCACTGTCTTCTGGAATAACAATGTTGCTGATAAGAAATGCGCTGTCCTTCCATCTTAGTCTGAGTCATCTGCAGATAATCTGTTAATATTTTAAATAAAAGTAAATGTAGAGACAAAAAGAAAATAGATACAGATATATCCATGGATGATGGGCATCACAGTTTAACATGCATTGTCCTGATTACTAGTGAATGTGAGTACTGTATAACATTTAAGAGTTTGGAATTTGAGATAGATTATCTAGGTTAAAATTTAGACAGTGACACTAACTGGATGTATAATTTTAGGGAAGTTACTTATATATTGTGCTCAGCTTCCCCAACTGTAACATGTGGATAATAACAGTCTAGCTCATAGTTTTATTGTGAGGTTTAAGGAAGATAGTCAAATGAATGAACTCAAGGCCATGATAGAGAATTTTTTAAAAATAAGAAAAATTCACTGTACTTGGCTTCCATTTTTAGAAAGCGTATTTAAGAAATCAAAACTAAACAGTTAATGGCTGAAGTGTATGTGTATATATATATATATATATATATATATATATATATATATATATAAACTAACCTAGACAGTAAATGGCTGAAGTGCATATGTGTGTGTCTGTGTGTGTGTATAAAACCATGTAAAATAGAATGATAAACATAATAATCACAAAATTAGTTACTCAGGAAAGTGGGACTGGGAAGTAACACAAGGGGAGCTTCAAGAATATTGATATTATTCTAGATCTTAAGTTGGAGGGTGGGTTCATTATTTTATTAATATTATTGAGAATGATAAGTGGATGAAGAATAGAAGGTAATTACCAAATGTATAATATACAAACTTATTTTATAGCAGTACATCTGACCACAAGTCTTCTTATGCAGTAGAAAAAGTTTTGGGGCATATACAAGCAAAATTAAAAACATTTAAAATATTGAGAGACATTAAGATGGCAGATAAGATTGCAGAACATGCATTTCTAATACTCATTGGAAAAGACCCTGATGCTGGGAAGGATTAGGGGCAGGAGGAGAAGGGGACGACAGAGGATGAGATGGCTAGATGGCATCACCGACTCAATGGACATGAGTTTGGGTAAACTCCGGGAGCTGGTGATGGACAGGGAGGCCTGGAGTGCTGCGATTCATGGGGTGGCAAAGAGTCGGACACGACTGAGTGACTGAACTGAACTGAACTGAATCAAGATGAATATGTGATTCCACCTTATCCTTCCCTCTGCCCAGCAATGCCAGGCACACTTACAGCTAATACAAAAATCATACAGATAAATGTTTTATGGGATTATCAAAAAATAAGAGTGCCAACGTCAAATAAGCCAAAGATTCTCACATATGTACCTAACTGAAACAGTCTTTGATCAGATCTGAATTTGGTAGAAAGAAGAATGAAGTAAAGAAACTTAAGACACCAAGTGTCTCAACGAACACAAAAGCCAGGTTACTGGAAATGGAACATGGAAAGGTATGTTGATATGAGAATAGGTAATTATAACATTAAGATTTTTATTATTTATTTATTTATTTGGCTACATGGGGTCTTAGTTGCCACAGGTGGGATCTTTTAGTCGTGAAGCATGTGGGATCTATCAATAGCTCCTTGACCAGGGATGGAACCCTGACCCCTTGCACTGGGAGTGTGGAGTTTTAGCCACTGGACCACCAGGGAAGTTCCAACATTAACACATTTAAAACAACCATTCTGGTGATTCCAAAGTCTGATGTCTGGCCATATATACCAGATGCTAAAGTGGCATGAAAATAGAAGCTGACGGAATAGCATTGGAGGCCCGCTACACAGGAGACATTTCCCTGTGAGGTGAATTTATCCACTATGCTTAGGAAAGAGATAGGCTACAAAGGAAAATGGTGAGCCAGGAGACAAGAGTCCTAGAGGGATAACCCACAGGCTAACAGATAATGGCAGTAAGTATAGAAGCAACTATGATAAAACAGGTATAGCACAGATTTCAGGCTGAGAAGAGATTATTGAAATAAGGTGATGAAAAGGGGATCTGGAAGCAAAATATCTACAGAATGCCAAGTTCTTTGCTCATCTTGAGATTCCCTGGACTTGAAAGAATGAAAAAGCACTTAGATTTCAGGTGAAGTAAAAGAATAAGCTTTAGTTTTTCATTAAATAGATTATTAGACAAAAGAGTATGGTAAGTTTGAGGGATATCATACCTGTAACTCACAACTTATATTATATAGCACAAATATATTAAAATAACTATATTCACAGGCAAAGGTTTTGGGTATATTAGCTTTGTTTGGAAAGCAAAATATAATAATTACCATTTTGGAAATAACAATAAGAACAAGTTCATACAACAATCTGCAATGGAGAGAGCATCAGCATTTTAAACCTGAAAAGTATTTTATTTCAGACTATCTACTCCAGCGGCTCCCTTCATGGCGACCATCGGCCTTTACACAGTCAAATGGGCAATGTTCAACCTACTTCTAATACTTCAAAAAAATCTAACATACCATATTCCCCCCATAATTAAAATTGTATCTGCTAACCTAAACATCATCTTTCTTTGTTCTTCATTGGGTACAGATAAATGCTGTGTTGTTACACTATTTACCTCACAGGAAATCAGATTGTAATATTGATGTAATAAAATAATTTATTAGAAATGTCACAGAAGGGAGGGTGAGAAAAGGAATCCTTCATGATTAAAAAAAAAAAAAGTTTATGAAACTCCTACAATAGGAATCAACAACTGCAAGAACAGATAAGTAGAGCATCCAGGTTTCCTAGTGTTCTTGCTTCCACACCTCTTTAAATATAGAATATAAATAATGGCATTAATAAATACCAAAGTGTTTACAGCAATTACTATGGAGCAGTAAGATTACTGGCAATTTTTCTTTTTTTTTTAACTTTCCTGACCCAGTTTATTATAGTATAGTCAAAGATCCAAAGGATTTCTTGGCAGTAGGAATTTTTCACTTGTTTTATTTCATCTTTGTTTAATTTTTTAACTTTTTATTTTATATTGGAGTACAGCTGATTAACCATGATGTGATAGTTTCAGGTGGACAGCGAAGGGACTCAGCCATACATATGCATGCATCCATTTTCCCCTTTAACTTTTAATTTCTTCTTCACATATATTTTCAAAATGATCTACAATGAAAATATACACTATTATAATCAGAAAATACAAAAATACACACTTAAGAGTGACCTTTCCCAAAACCAAATCTGTGAAACACACAAGTCATGTCTAAAAGCATGATTTTCCAATGTGCCCTATCTTCCATTCACATAACTTTTTGAGCATATTTCCTTATTTATAAATTAAAGACAACAGTTTTATGTTTCATTACTTTGGTTGTGACAACTCAAAAGAGCAAAAGCAAAAAAATTATTTAACAGATACTTCTAAAACCAAGTGAACTTTCAGTTCAGTAAAAATCCCATCATGATCAAGATTACATACGCATATAATTCTTTTAAAGGGCCAACTCCTCTGACTACTATTTCAGGTATCAGCATTCAGTTCAGTTCAGTCGCTCAGTTGTGTCCAACTCTTTGTGATCCCATGAATCGCAGCACGCCAGGCCTCCCTGTCCATCACAAACTCCTGGAGTATACCCAAACCCATGTCCATTGAGTCGGTGATGCCATCCAGCCATCTCATCCTCTGTTGTCCCCTTCTCCTCCTGCCCCCAAACCTTCCCAGAATTAGGGTCTTTTCCAATGAGTCAACTCTTTGCATGAGGTGGTCAAAGTATTGGAGTTTCAGCTTCAACATCAGTCCTTCCAATAACACCCAGGATGATCTCCTTTAGGATGGACTGGGTGGATATCCTTGCAGTCCAAGGGACTCTCAAGAGTCTTCTCCAACACCACAGTTCAAAAGCATCAATTCTTCAGTGCTCAGCTTTCTTCACCATCCAAGTGTCACATCCATACATGACTACTGGAAAAACCATAGCCTTGACTAGATGGACCTTTGTTGGCAAAGTAATGTCTCTGCTTTTAAATATGCTATCTAGGTTGGCCATAACCTTCCTTCCAAGAGGTAAGTATTTTAATTTCATAGCTGCAATCACCATCAGCAGTGATTTTGGAGCCCAAAAAAATAAAGTCTGACACTGTTTCCACTGTTTCCCCATCTATTTCCCATGAAGTGATGGGACCAGATGCCATGATCTTAGTTTTCTGAATGTTGAGCTTTAAGCCAACTTTTTCACTTTCCTCCTTCAGTTTCATCAAGAGGTTCTTCAGTTCTTCTTCACTTTCTGCCATAAAGGTGGTGTCATCTGCATATCTGAGGTTATTGATATTTTTACCAGCAATATTGATTGTAGCTTATGCTTCATCCAGCCCAGTGTTTCTCATGATGTACTCTGCACATAAGTTAAATAAGCAGGGTGACAATATACAGCCTTGACGTACTCCTTTTCCTATTTGGAACCAGTCTGTTGTTCTATGTCCAGTTCTAAATGTTGCTTCCTGACCTGCACACAGGTTTCTCAGCAGGTAGGTCAGGTGGTCTGGTATTCCCATCTCTTGAAGAATTTTCTACAATTTATTGTGATCCACACAGTCAAAGGCTTTGGTATAGTCAATAAGGCAGAAATAGATGTTTTTCTGGAACTCTCTTGCTTTTTCAATGATTCAGCGGATGTTGGCAATTTGCTCTCTGGTTCCTCTGCCTTTTCTAAAACCTGCTTGAACATTTGGATGTTCACGGTTCACATACTTTTGAGGCCTGGCTTGGAGAATTTTGAGCATTACTCTACTAGCATGTGAAATGAGTGCAACTGTGCGGTAGTTTGAGCATTCTTTGGCATTGCCTTTCTTTGGGATTGGAATGAAAACTGACCTTTCCCAGTCCTGTGGTCACTGCTAAGTTTTCCAAATTTGCTGGCATTTTGAGTGCAGCACTTTCACAGCATCATCTTTTAGGATGTGAAATAGCTCAACTAGGATTCCATCACCTCCACTAGCTTTGTTCATAGTGATGCTTCCTAAGGCCCACTTGACTTCACATTCCAGGATGTCTGGCTCTATGTGAGTGATCACACCATCGTGATTATCTGGGTCATGAAGATCTTTTTTGTACAGTTCTTCTGTGTATTCTTGCCACCTCTTCTTAATATCTTCTGCGTCTGTTAGGTCCATACCATTTCTGTTCTTTATTGAGCCCATCTTTGCATGAAATGTTCCCTTGGTAGCGCTAATTTTCTTGAAGAAATCTCTAGTCTTTCCTATTCTGTTGTTATTGATAGGCACTACTAATAATATTGTAACTAGGGATCATACTCAAGCAATACAACAATAAATCTCTAAAAGCAGTTCTCATATATCTTGGTTATTTAGTTTGAGAGATTTACCTCCTCACTCTGATAATAAAACAGGCACAAATAAATTTTTCACCCTAATCTTCAAAAATTTACTTCTCACTGAAAATCAGCTAAGTGGAATTCCAAATAATCAATTAATCCTTGGATTTATTTATTCACCATCATTCATCCACATGTTTCATTGAGCAAGGGGCTATAAGTAAGGGGTTATATTAGGTGCTCAAAATACAGTAATGAAGATAAAGAACTCCCAGTGTCAGATAGCTTAAATTTTAGCACTGAAGCAGATTACTGCCTATAAGTTTATCTGGTAGACTATGAATAAACTTTAAAAATTTAGCTGAGATCATTGGGAGTGGAGAAAGTAAGGATGGGAAGATGAAAGAAATGAGGAAAAGAATCTCAGGCAGAGATATTAGGATTTATCAAAGTCTTAGAATAGGAAGAACCTCTAATAAAAGATGACCAGTGTGGCTGGCATGCAGAAAGCAAGGACAACGAGGAAGGAGTAAAGAATGGAAGAGGAGGAGGAGATGATACTGAGGGGTTATACAGGTATTGGACCATGTGGGGGCTTAAGTCATACTGAGAATTTCCAGCTTTAAGTACAATGGATAAGCACTGAAGGATACTATTCCTCTTTCAAATACCTCTTTATCAAGTCAAAAGGTTAACACTTAAAGATTTATTTCATCTAGCTCCTTTTCTCCTCATTAAGGGACTCTAGATTTCAAAATTGAGTCTACTTTCCCCAAATGGAAGATTACAATTTCCTCAGCTCAGTGACAGTCTCCTGAGGAGCCCAACAACTACTAACATAGACAGTTAATCTAGCCATTAAGATGAACTGAGAACTGTCAGCAAAAGTAAAAGGTATTAGCAAGCCTCTGCTGAAATTTATGTACAAATAAAAGATCCCTGATGCAAACAGCTGCATTAAAATAAACTAGCTGATCACAGACCTTAACACTGTTGACTGATCAATTCACAAACAAAAATTAATTCTTACTAGAAGCTTATCATTGTGATCTATGGGTTACAATCTGTATGTGCCGTCCCAGCTGTTTGAAAAGCTGACAGATTTCAGGACCAGTATCAGAATTCCATGGACAGAGGAGTCTGGGAAGGTAGAGTCCATGGGCCTCAAAGAGTGAGACATGACTGAGCGATTATCACATTTATGTTCTAGCGCTCACTCCTCCCAGTTTCCGGGTCATTACAGTTCTAATCTGAAGTATTTGTAGAACACAGAGGAAACTGGCCAATTCATACTGGAATTCTGTAAATCAGCAAATCTGAGTGGCAGTCACCCAATCATCGAAGTTGCAGAAATCTCAGCCATAATAGAAGGAAGGATAGGAGAAGTTAAGGATGGTGTTAAGATTTCCAACCAGACCTGGCTCTGTGTTTCACATCACTCTTTTATATTAAAAGTGATCTCTGAAAACACAGTCCATCTATCTTCCCTCCCTATTTTCCTGAAAACACGTATTAAAGAAGTTTAGTAAAATGTTAAACGTACAATCGATATGCTGGGTATATGTGTGTTCACTGTAAAAAGTTTCCAATTCCATCAGTAAAGACTGATTATCAGAGGCTAGTGAACCAGCAATAAATCTTATCATTAACAAATATGACCAATCCACCGTCTTTCTAAATATTTCCCTAACTCATTGTTACTTACTTTTTGATCAACATTGCTTAGAATATGCCCAAGCACAGATAAGAACGTTGACTAAAGAACAACTTTACATTATATGTGTATCCTTCTCTACTTCCCTCTCTCCTTCCACAGTGACTAAATCTCTAGTTTATGACAGGCATAGGAAATATGAATCAAAAAATTCTGAACCTTGTGAACCTTAAGGAAAATGACTCCAATCTTCAAGACAGATTAGAATTGTTTAAAGTATTGATTAATGATAGCATCTATTCTGTTAAAGATAATGTTGTACAATCTACATTCACTTATATACACACTTAAATCCATAAGCACAGGCATGCAAACAAGTGGAGGAGGAGTAAAGCAGCAGAGTGGTACTAGATAAGACCTCTAGAAGAAAATGCCATAACCACAAAGCCTCAAAAATCTGAATTTTATTTTCCAGAAGAGAAAACAGCATGGGATAGTCTGCAACAGGCCTCAATGAATAAAAAGATTAGCTTTATGACTCAGATCACCTTTCATGTTATGACCTAACATTCAATGTCTTCCAAGCTCAAGCCTTACTTTATATGTTCACATCATCTTGCATGTCTCTTCTTTATGCCACTTTCCCTGAGGCTCACTCCTCAAATAAGCCTCAAACATCTACCTCTTCTCAGAAAGTTTATAATTTTTTAATTTCTCTTATAAAACTAAGGAAAGTTGTGTCTACTAAGAAGAAACAGACTTTCAAAAGGATTGAGCATCAGGCAATCAACTTTACCTGCAGAATCTTATTTTCTCACGTGTGGACTGTAGACAACAGGACTTTGTCTCACAATGTTACTGTCAAGATTATTAAGTTTGGCCTCCTGCACAGACCATTGGGTAAAAATTATTATTATTATTCTATTATTATCTCCATATGAGCTGACTTCAGTACCAACAATGTTTAATAGGTAAGTCAACTTAAAAAATACTTCAACTGAAGCAAGTGAATAAGCCATTCATGTGTTACTGATTGACGGAATATTGCTGTTGACCCATACAGATAAATTGTTGTTGTTTAATCGCTAAGTCGTGTCCAACTATTTTGTGACCCCATGGACTGCAGCCTGCCAGGCCTCTCTCTCTATGGAATTTCCCAGGCAAGAATATTGGAGTGGGTTGTCATTTCCTTTTCCAGGGGATCTTTCAGACCAAGGGATGGAACCTGCGTCTCCTACATTGACAGGCAGATTCTTTACCACTGAGTCACCAAGGAAATCCACAGATACAAATACTTTAAAGTAACTTTTTATGTTTATGTAACATAAACATAAGTAACTTTTTATGCCTTTTTATGTTTAACAATGATGCTACTAACTCATCTGTGGCTATTGACAGAAAAACAAATGAGCTTCCCTTTGATTCTTCTGAATTTTGCTTTATTTTAGTCCTAAAATATTACATAAATTTCCATCACCTTCATTTTCATCAACATTTCTGCATGACTTCATGAAGGTAATTCTTTCCACTGCTTACCCTAAGCTAACAGTTGTATCACCTAAACATATGAATGAAAGCCAACTGGAACCATACCATTTCTATTATAATAGTTCTGGTTTTCACCCAATTTTCCTTGGTTAGAGGCCTTTCCAAATGTTCATCTTCATGAAAATTTGAAACTTCATACATAGTAAGACAAGATAATTAACAAGATAAACAAGATAATTAACAAGAGACGTTGATAAACTGTTAACAGCATGATTATTCATTCCATTGTGAAAAGAGAGGAAACAATTTATACTCTGGCAAACGGGAAAAAAAAAAAGGGAGAAACCAAAAGTCTTCAATACAGAAGTTCATGCCTTGATCTGCAATACACAGTAATTAGTGTGATTTCTATTGTCTCACTAGACAGCTCTCATAATGTGGAACTTGCATAGGCTCCCTTAGTCAAAGGTATAAAACTCAAACCCAAGGCTGTAGTAGTTCCTCTCACTAAAACAAAACAAAACAAAAAAAAAAGGAGGGACTCAAAATAAAAATGACAGAAGGAAAACAGCATTCCAATAGCAAAAGACTACACAAAATAACACTAATCAAGGAATCCAATAAAAATCATGGTCAAGCAACAAAACAACACCTATCAGCTGTTACCCAGTAGGTAATATTCAAGCCTACTTACTCACAGTAGCTAAAAGGAATTAAACATCTGAGAAGAATTTTCTCAATTATTAAAACATATTAGTAATCAATATACATAAGTGGAAAATTTCCTTGTTCACTCACAAAGCACCTTAAAAATGTCTCTCTATAGGTAGTGCCACTGAATTATACAAATTTTCCCTAAAATTACATCACTAAGGTTGTAACATATCATTTTAAAATTCTATAAAATAGTGTAACACCAATAAAAACTTTTAAAGAAATGAAAGACACAGTTTAAATGTCATCTTCTTGGAGAAGCCTTTCCTGTTTTTCCAGAGCAAAGGTCTTCAAACTACTCCTAAAGGTCAATTCCAGCTTGCTGCCTTACTGTAAATAAGGTTTTAAAGGAAAAGTCATGTCCATTCATTTACATATTGGTTAAACCTGCCTACAGCATAATTTAAAACTTATACACTTGATTTTTGCCCTCACAGAGCTTTGAAAATCCTTGAAATTTCATGAGTGATAGGGATTTATTTTTCTATTCATGATTAGCTTCTTGTGATCATACCTAAAGTTATGCTAACAAGTGACTCAAGGTGGGCCTTTAGATAGTTTCAAGAGAGGGGATGTCCAATGAAAGACCAAGCATGTAATCAGAGGGCTGGAGACTGAATTCTGTCATGCGGCCATCATTAAATCAACCATCCTACATAATGAAGACTCCATACAAAGTCTTGAACAATGAGGTTCATGGGCTTTCTGAGTTAGTCAATGCACTGATGTGTTTCTAGGCACAGAAAGGGCATGGAAGCTGTGTGCGCCCACTCCAATACCTTGTCCTAAATCTCTTCCATCTGGCTGTTTCAGATTTGTGTTGCTTACAGTAAAACTGCTAGTACGGTGCTTTCCTGAGTTCTGTAAGTCATTCTAGCAAATTAGTGACCCTGAGGGACTACTGTCAGCCAGGCCAAATTCAGGTAACCCCATTTGCAGCTGGCATCTGAAATGGAGGCATTCTTATGGGACTAAGCCCTTAACTTGGGGTTTGTGCTAACTCCAGGCTGTGCCAGAACTGCACCAAAGTCTGCCAGAGAATTAGTGTTGGAAAATTATGTATTTTCATTTAAATACTGGTTATGATTGCATTCCTATTACAACTACAGAATTGAGTAGTTGTGATAGACACGATATGGCCTACAAAGCCTAACATACTTGTATCTTTATAGACAAAGCTTTCCTACTCCTAGATAGATTCTCATGACCTCCTCTTTCAACATTTTTGGTCCATAACACTAACACATCACCTACTCCATTTGTATATTTACATGTATATATACAGTTGATTCTTGAACTGCATGAGTTTAAACTAGGTAGTCCTAATTCTATGTGGGTATTTTTCAATAAATAATATGTAGAATTACAGGATCTGTAGTTGGCTGAATTCCCAGATGTGGAACTATGGGCATGGAGGACTAACTGTAAAATTATATGCAAGTTTTGAGTGCTTGACGTTTGTACACCCCTAATCCCCACACTGAGATTACTACTTATAAACTAAAACCAGTTTCATTAACCATTCTATCTTTAGAACCAACTTCTTGGCATATGGTTGACTAAAGTTTAACAAAAATATCTATTTCAAAAACAAGCTTCTTACAGTATGTTTCTAACTTAGTGCATCCTATCTTCAACTTTAATAAACAGTTCTATGTTCTGGCTCCTAAAAAAAAAAAAGAAAAAGAAAAAAAATACTATTTAAAATCACAGAGTAATAGCATGTTAAACCTTGAAAGGCCCACATGTTATCATCTAACCTAATCCTCATTTTCAGTCAAGCAAAGTAAAGTCTATGACACGTAAACAACTTGCCCAGCTAATTAGTAACAAAGACAAGATTAGGATCCAAGTCCAAAATCAATATCTTTTCACTAACAGTAGTGAACCTTTCTAATACCACAAATGAAAATTAACACAAAACTAAGCTTCGTTCACTGGAAAAGTACCTTTAATTCAAGCTATTCAGAGTACCAGCCAATGAGAAGTCAACTGAATCAAACAGTCATTTACACACTGCTTCCCTCATCAAGAAAGTCTTAAAAAAACAAATTTTTAAAGTCTTACTATGGGGGGGAAGGGAAGCATTTGAAATAAACAGTGTGCTTATTGACAAAATCATGGATATTCTGTCACAAGCTCTGTATCTCATCTTAGACCAGAAACATTTTCACAAATATGTAAACCTGATCTGTGGCCCACATTTTGAACTGTTGTTGTTTAACTGCTAAGCCGTGTCCAACTCTCTGCTACCCTATGGCCTGTAGTCTACCAGGCTTCTCTGTCTACGGGATTTCCCAGGCAAGAACACTGGAGTGTGTTGCCATTTCCTTCTCCAGGGGATCTTCCTGGGATTGAATCTGAGTCTTCTGCATTGGCAGGGAGACTGTTTACCACTGAACCACCAGGGATGACCACCACACTTTGAATACCAATGTGCTTAATGAACATTCTGTACAGTAGGAGAAATTTAATAATACAATGATCTGTCATATATATAATTCACATACACAGTTCCCACACACACAGTTCCCATAGATAAACAGATTCAAAGAACAAGAAAGAGAAACAGAGGGTCAGAGAGATGAAACATTTGCTTCAAGGTCACAAAGCCAAGGCAGAGCCAGAATTTGAATTCAGATCAGTCATATCCCAACAGTCAAGCTCTTTACAGAAAACCAGGACACCAAGACTGGTTTGACTCAAACAGCATTTACATAGTAATTTATAAATCTAAACACAGGGAGTCAAATATATTAGTTCAGTTATAAAAGTCCTAAAAGAAGCAGGTACAAGATGGAGCAAGAAGCAGCATCCGCAAATAACACACTTGACCACTGAATAAGCTGTCCTCTCTGACCAATCCTGTTGTTTCATGATAGAACCACAGACAACTACTGAAAGAGTAAGATAACACTGGTCTATCTAATCAGATCAACTTACACGGAAAGAACATATTGCTTTGCTCATGTCTCTTTATTGCCAAAACGTCTTGCTCCACACTGCCCAAAGTTCTCAGCTACAAATACACAAAGTTTCACTTTTCCCAAGTCCTAAGTGGGAACAGGAATGCCTCTGTCATCCAGTTCTTGTCCTAAAGGAGAACACTGTATTTCTTTTATTCTAAGGAATATTTTTCACATTTTAACATTTCTGAAATCAACATATAACTCATAACTGATACATACATTTAATGTAGTTGTGTTTCTTCTTTCCCCATCAAGACGTGTTATTAAATCAGTTAACAATCCAGCAGCATAGCTAACAAAAACGGTTTTTAGTTGCCAAGTCATGTTCAACTCTTTGCAACCCCACAGACTGTAGCCCGCCAGGCCTCTATTATTTTTATTATACTGGTACAAACAAGCACCAGATGAACCTGGTTTGTTTTGGAAACGGCTACATTTTAGAACTTTTCTTTATATACTTATATACAAATATACACGTTTAATGCAGTTTTTTCTTCTTCCTATCCTTTGTTGACCTTGACTTTGCCAACTGAAGTTTTGCCATGCAGTTTTGCCAACCATATTACATTTCAAGAATGTGACTCCTAAGGGTGTTGGGAGACTGATGTATATAGAAGGCACTAATAGAACACAAAAATGGAATTGCTTAGCTGTCTCAAAAGTTAGAGAAGAATCTGCAGTAGAGATAGAAGCCTAAGCTAAGTCCAAAAAGATAGGCAGAAATCTGCCAGAAGAGTTATACCACAAAGGTCTGATCACATAGTTGTTCTGTTTTCTTTTCTTTTTCTTATTTATACAGTGGTCTCTTTTTCTAGAATTTGAAGTCCTTAAAGAGAAAAATCATCTTTCCAATCTCACTCTGTCCCTAGGTTTGATTATACTATCCCTAAGTATGGACACTCCAGCTCCTAACAATTACCTAGAAATAAAAGTATGTTTAAATTAACCTCCCTTTCATCTCCATCAAGTATGATTATTATTGCTATTATTAAAGTAAAGATCTCAATTTTCTACAAACACTGCAGGAGATATAAAACTATAATTAAACCTAAAGGAAAGAGTTAATTATTTTAGCCCACTGTTTGGCCTAAAGGTGACACCAGTAAACATGTAATGCCTTTGAATGCATAGATGAAGGCATAAGAGAATAAAAATATGAGGGAGACAAGAAGGAAAAAGCTGAAGAAAGGAAAAGGATAAAATGATTCAAAGTAAGAAAATATGGGTACTGCAAAAGGAAAATATCGTAACTTCTCTGTACCTAGGTTTCCATATCTGAAATCAAGATATCTTTGAAATCTTACCAAGATAAGCATTAGCATTACAGAACTTTAGTATTTTAGTATTCAGTTATGAGTCTTGTTTAAAATATGGTATTCCTGATAATTAATACTGAAATTAGCAACCTAAATACAATAGAGAACTCTTATCGTGATAAATCAAGTAAACCTCCATGAAGAGTGTGTGTGTGTGTGTGTGTGTGTGTGTGTGTGTGTGTGTGTGTGTGTGTATTAAATCTGCTCTCTATGGAAAGGTAAGGTTACTTCTGGATTTATGGTCTTGGTAAACAAGGCATACATGTATTTCCAGAAAGTATATTTTCATATAAATTTTTAATAGTTAACTTACAAAAAGCAGTTGTTTAATTCATTTAAGAAATTATCCAGCAAATTTTATAAGCAAAACAAGTTAGAAATAACTTCATCCAACTCTTATAAAGCAACTACATTTTATTCTGCTTCTTCAAGTCTGTAGCAATGTCTACAACTTGCCTTGCAAAGTATTTGCTGACAATAAAATGCATTTTAATTTGTTGCAATATTGATTTCCATGAATTATTTAGGCAACTTTTACCAGAGCAGGGAGAACAAGTTTTTCCCCAGTGACGTGTGGTTTTTAAATTGTTGCTATTAAGTCAATGCATTAGTTAGGATGAGGTTTACTGACATGTAACAGGAAAACCCACCATATGAGTGTCTCAGATAATATAAATATTATGTACATGTCTGTATGTCTATTTGTATATGAATATACAGCATATACACACTCCACACACACGCATAGGCATACATATTTCTCTTAAAAGAGAGAGCATGCTAGAGTATCTAGTAGTTTCTTCCTATACTCCCAACAGTTCATCAACTTTTGAGATGCCCCCTACAAATCAATGCTGTAACTCAGTGCCAATAAAAATATAAAGCAAGCCACGTAATTTTAAATTTTCCATTAGCTACATTAAAAAAAAAAGAAAATAGGCAAAATTAATTTATATTTTATTTCACACAACATATCTAAAGTATGATTTCAGCATGTAATAAATGTTTTTAAATTATTAATGACAGATTTTACATTTCCTATAATGGCTCTTCAAAGTCAAGCGCACACTTTATGCTTGTGGAACACTGCAAGTGCTCACTTAGCCGTATGACTGCACAGCCCTACACAGATCGGGCCATCTTCCAAAACTGAACTCAAACATTATCACTCTCATGAAGTCCTCCACTGACTCCCTCGGCACATTTCTCCCTTCAGTGTCGCTCCCCATTCGCTAATTCACTTCTGTCACAAAATTGACACGTTCCATTGCCTGCATTTGTCGCTCCCTACAGTGCTATGATTCCAGGGTGAGGACTGCGGTCGTGATCGTTGCATCCTCCGAGCTTAGCATCATACGTGGTGTAAGTATTCAAAAAGCATCTGTGGAACACAGTGGTTATGTGGTTGGATACGGTATTAAAATGAAAATACATTATTTCTTTTATATACAAAGGTAACAAATTTGAGCTCTAAGATACAGAATGCATTATAACAGTGATCTAAAACCCCAAGCACTCTTTCACTAGAGAAATCTCTCTTGTAAATGTCTATTTCCCATATTTTCTAAGCAGGTCATCTTAAATTTATTTCAGAGTATGGCAGCATAATTTTTCAATGTAATTGGGTGCAGCTGTCATTCTGAATGACAGTTTGTCACGCAGTAACTAAAATACATTAGTTTACCTTTCGGTGTATAGATCACTAATAAGGTTAAACATTATTTTTAGAATAAAAAGGCCCAGGATAATTAATGAAAAAACCAGTAAATCTGACTAAACTCTATTTGCTCAATATACTTCTTATAAAAGTATCTAAATGAGTATGTTCACAGAGACAAATGCTTATTCATAGCTACACCACCTACCCCTAAAATAAGGCAGTCATCCTAAAAAATGAATGTTTTTGATCCTAAAGCCCAGGATGAAAAAATGCTAATGGTTCAAAACAACTCCAAGACCACTCAGGCAATCTTGTTGAACTGTTACCAATTAACATAGCCAGTCCCTGGGTGGTACTAATGAGACCAAAATAATAGGTTACATTTCCATTTGAATCTAAACTTAGTATACAGTCAGTGGTTAAAAGATTGCACCTACAGTCCCACCCAATTAGGGTCTGCTGTCTGCCAGGTGGATAACAGCAATGAAACAAGCAGATAAACACGCAAAACAAGAAAAGAAAAACATAAAATTGACACCTTAGCATATTTTATTCATAGGCTCAGAAACTCCAAAGAAACGAAAATGTAAAAAGTCACACTTTGATAAACATTCATCATTAAATCTCAACTCTTAAAAATCATGAAAATATACTATTTTATAAATAGTTGGAGTATTATTATATATAACATTACTTAGTGTCTGACAATTTTTTCTGGAACGTTCTTTCAATTTTGTAATGTTGGTAATGGAAAAACTATAATTTGATTTGCAGAAGGGAAAAACCACTGTCCTTAATGGGGTGGGAGGGAACAGGATTTCCTTACAGAGGAAGAAGTTTAACAAAACAGTACTAATACTAGACCACTTAAGGAAAAAAAGCTTATTCATGGTGATCCTGATACTGAACTGTATCAGGAGCACTTCAATTTTCTCCTAGATTTTAGAAAACCATTAACTGTACTTTTATAAAATGTTAAGAATTCTGATTTTATAAGACTAAAAAAATTAAAAATAACTTTCAACACCCTCAGTTATGTTCATCTCTTCACCTTTTCTCTTACTGGTGAACCAAAAATGCCCACATAAACAGAACTCCAGAAATAACTCACTCAATTGGACTCTAATAAATTTTACCATTTCCCCTGGGCAAGCTTGAAAGGGCTTTAAAAAACATTAAGCAAATAAACACTCATGGAATTAAAAAAAAAAAAGATGTGGGGCGGATTTCTACAAGAATAAATAAAGCTTATCTGACCGTAATTTGTAGTTAACATTAGGGGACACAACCATGGAAGGACTCCCTCATTCCCTCTGCATGGAAAGCTTTTCCACTCCTGCCCTTTTTACCCTGGGAAACAGTTACTTGTCCTTCAAGATGCAATCCAAAGTCATCCAACCATTGATATCTTTCCAGACTCCTCCAGGCAAAGGCAGTGGAACCATTAATATCTCCAGAGCATTTTGTTAAAATTGTTGCCAATGGAATCTGTGTGTCTTTTCCTTCCTTTTCCTGTACTGAATGTTGAGTTACTGAAAGCAGAGACTGTAATTCCTTGTTATATTCCCAATGAGTATCTTGACTCTGGCAAAAGAATGCTAGGTTAGGAATACTCAGTAACTTATTTAATCATCATTTCAAATGTTCTGAGTGTATAGGAGTATTTTTTTTTAAGTATGCGCCTTGATGAAAGTTATAACCTCAAAATGGGCTGAGGCAAAGTGGAACTAAGGGCACGAAGATAAAATTAAAAAACAAAACAAAACAGTGGACTGAGAATCTATGTGATAATTCAAATTCGGTGAAAAGCTGTGGGATCTGACCCAATTGTTCTTTCTTCACCTATCCAAGTGACAGAGTCAGACTATTCACCAGATCTGAAGACTCTATGACTCTGTGTGTGTATATACACACATACATATATCCATCCTTCCCCATGACTCCGTGTATGCGTGTGTCTGTCAGGTTATTCACCAGATCTGAAGACTCTATGACTCTATGTGTGTGTGTGTGTGGGTACATACACACGTACACACATCCATCCTCCCTTCTCCTCAAAAAATAAAAACTGCTACGTTAAAGCAAGAAGCAAACACAGAAATTAGGAGAATCAGAATACCCTGGAAAGAAAAGATTCATACCCAAGCCAGAAGTGACAAAAACAAGGAAACTATATCAAATGTGAAAAAAAATCCTCATTCAAAGAAAAGTTCACTAAGCAGCACAAAACTTCTAGATTTTATGTTAAGTACTCAGGATACCAAGGTGACAACGCTCTGATCTCAAGGGATTCAGAGTCTCTATGGCAGTCCAACAAGTGAAAACAAACAATTAAAATAGATCAGGCAATTGAACTACTTTAAGTCTGAATTATGTACAAAGTGTGATGGGAGAGCACAGAATGGGAGAAAGCGCTTTTAGGGGGAGATCAAAGAAGGCATCACTTAAGGCGGGGATAAGAATTAATTCTTGAAACATGAGCAGGACCAAAAAAAAAAGACAGGATGACTTGAGAAATGCAGTGATTGTTTAGCAAGTAACAGTCAAGACAGTATAACAAAAGAAACATTCTTCCACTGATGACTCATATTTCATAAGCTTTAAAAATAATTTAAATATTTAATTTAAATTCAAGGACTTTTAAAGGGTAATCAAGCTATAAAAAAATCATTACAGATCAAGTAAAATAATTCTATGACATTTTATAACAAAATACTGCCGATAGAGTTGCAAGCACTTCTCCTCTTTTAAAATACCAGACTTAGTTTAACCCTGAAAGACAATGACTATTTTTATTTCATTGAAGGGTTTACATTCTAGGTCAAGATAATAAGATAATGCATATTTTATGCTAAATATAGTGCTTGGCATGTAAAGATTCAATAACTATCAGTTATCACTGTCATCATCATTATTAAAGCACAACTAACTTAGAACCTCTAACTTTGAGTCTAATTTCTGCAACTAAACAGATTTGCAACCTTGAACAAGCACCTTAATTTTTGTCACAGTTTAGTTATTATATTATAGTTATTTCAAATATACTTATTTGAAAGGGCTTTATTTCAAAGGGCTTGTTAGAGGATTTTAAAAGCATGAGGTATGAAATCAAACCCAATTTTATAAATGCCAATTCCCTTTCCCACACGTGAGAAGTTTTAAAATAACACTAGAAATACTTATATGCCATTTTTAAATCAGCTGTAGCTTATTTTTCTTAGAAAATGGAAGTAGTTGCTAAAGAGGAAAATATCCAGACATTTACACTTCCATAAAATTTTCTATTAATGAGTGAACTGAAAAAAGGGAATCATAATTATTGGAAATGGTATCACCTAGACTCTATTATTAAACTTCTTCTATAATTAATTCATCTGTTTTATCCAAGCAAACATGGTTTATGTGGTGGTTCATCTAATTAACACTAAAACATAACACATTTACTTTTTCTCTATAAAAATATCAATGCATACTATTATTTCTTTTTCATAGTAATATCTAAAATATCTACACTTTGCCTAGTGAAAAGTTGTACAAATGAAAGCTAGTTAACATTAGTAATAGTGTATAATCAGTTCCCCCAAACTCAAAAATTAAAAGTTCACAATGTAAGTCATTAGATCATTTTGTGTACATATCCAAATTGTCCTGCATTCATTTTATTTTCTGTGGACCGAGTCCTCTATGGGGAGCATTTTCTACCACAGAATCAGCTCACTGAAGCTGGCTGGACCCTCACCTTCCACCACCATCTCTTCATGTAATGCAGTGCTTTGGGATAATTTCTAAGTAGCTACGTTTTGTTCAAATAATGCAGAAGACTATAGTCTTTGAATCTGAAGGCCTGAGTCCGAGCTATGGAAACTAATACCTGGACACCTGACTAATATTTCATATTCCCTGCAGTCTTAGTTTCCACATTTGTAGACAAGAAATTGCACCTGAAAAGGAAGTGCTTCTGAGGATGTTAACACAGCACAATTCTGTAAGTACCCCATAATCAGTTAAGAGCTATTAAAAGATATACTTACACTAATATTATTTTCTAAAACAACCAATCACAAAATATTTTCTAGTCCCCCACCTTGCCTCAAGGTTTGCTATTGAAATTTTCCAAATATTTAAGCTAATACTCCAAGAAGGAGGTATTATTTACCCAAGATCACCCTTCATGCCCTAGTACACATCCACATGTGACATTCAGCCATGTCAAGAAAGAAAGAGATAGCAGGGATTCTAGGCAAAGGAAGCTGTGTTCCTTCATCCTATTAGTTCCCCAGTTTTTCATTATGACAAAACCCCCGGATACTGTTAAAGACTATGCAGGATTCAGGACAAACTCCTATGTTTCATTAGCAGATCATGATCTGTGGACACTTGAGATCCTTTCTCTGACAGGTTCACCAGCTCAGGTACTTCAAGCTAAAACAGAACTCGGTTTTAGTTAATCATTATTTTCTTTCTATGATCAGATGATCATCAGGCTCAAGATAATAAAAATAACAACAGTAAGTACTACACAAAGTTAACTTTGTACCAAGCACATTACACATATTAATTCATTTAATCTGTGCAATAATCTTATGAGGTAACCACTTTATACATAAGGAAACTGAGGTGAAACTGAGGTAAGTAAACTTTTAATGGCAGTATAATATTTCATAACACAGACTTAAAATTACTTAACCTTTTCCCATTGTTGAACATATACTTACTGCAGATATTTTTTTATATCATTAAATTTCATTTAACCCTCATACTTGTCAACAGGTAATTTTTCCTTAACCTAAAGAATGAAGGATTAAGGAGACAAAATAATTGTACACAGAAAATTATAAGACACTGATGAAAGAAATCAAAGATGACATAAACAGATGGAAAGATATTCCATATTCCTGGGAAGGAAGAATCAATACTGTGAAAATAACTACACTACCAAATGCAATCTACAGATTCAATGCGATCCCTATCAAATTACCAATGGTATTTTTCACAGAACTAGAACAAAAGATTTCACAATTCATATGGAAACACAGAAGACACTGAATAACCAAAGCAGTCTTGAGAAAGAAGAATGAACCTGGAGGAATCTACCTTCCTGACCTCAGATTATACTACAAAGCTACAGTCATCAAGACAGTATGGTACTGGCACAAAAACAGAAATATAGACCAATGGAACAAGATAGAAAGCCCAGAAATAAACCCATGCACCTATGGGTACCTTATTTTTGACAAACGAGGCAAGAATACACAAATGGAGGCAAAGACAACCTTTTCAATAAATGGTGCTGGGAAAACAGGCGAGCTACATGTAAAAGAATGAAATTAGAACACTTCCTAACACCATACACAAAGGTAAACTCAAAATGGATTAAAGACCTAAATGTAAGACCAGAAACTATAAAACTCTTAGAGGAAAACATAAGCAGAACACTCGATGACACAAATCAAAGCAAGATCCTCTATGACTCACCTCCTAGAGTAATAGAAATAAAAACAAAAGTACACAAGTGGGACCTGATTAAACTTAGCTTTTGCACAGGAAAGGAAACTATAAGCAAGGTGAAAAGACAACCCTCAGAATGGGAGAAAATAATAGCAAATGAAACAACTGACAATTTCCAAAATATATATAAGCATCTCATACAACTCAATACCAGAAAAATAAACAACCCAATCAAAAAGTGGGAAAAAGACCTAAACAGACATTTCTCCAAAGAAGACATACAGATGGCTAACAAACACATGAAAAGATGCTCAACATTGTTCATTATTAGAGAAATGTAAATGAAAATTACAATGAGATATCACCTCACACCACTCAGAATGACCATCATCAAAAAGTCTACAAACAATAAATGCTGGAGGAGTGTGGAGGAAAGGGAATGCTCTTGCACTGCTGGTGGGAATGTAAACTGATACAGCCACTATGGAAGACGGTATGGAGATTCCTTTAAAAACTAGGAATAAAACCACCATATGACCCAGCAATTCCACTCCCAGGCATATACTCTAAGGAAACCAAATTTGAAAAAGAGACATGTATCCCACTGTTCATTGCAGCACTATAAACCATAGCTAGAACATGGAAGCAACTTAGATGCCCACTGACTGATGAATGGATAAAGAAATTATGGTACATATACATGATGGAATATTATTCAGCCATAAAATGGAATGCATTTGAGTCAGTTCTAGCGTGGTGGGTGAACCTAGAACCTATTATACAGGGTGAAGTCAGTCAGAAAGAGAAAGATAAATATTGTATACTAATGCATACATACAGAATCTAGAAAAATGGTACTGCAGAATTTATTTGCAGGCTAGCAATAGAGAAACAGACTTAAGAGAACAGACTTATGGACATGGGGAGAGGGGAAGAGAGGGTGAGATGTATGGAGAGAGCAACATGGAAACTTATATTACCATATGTAAAATAGAGAGCCAACGGGAATTTGCTGTATGTCTCAGGAAATACAAACAGGGGCTCTGCATCAACCTAGAGGGGTGGGATAGGGAGGGAGATGGGAGGGAGGTTCAAAAGGGAGGGGATATATGTATACCTATGGCTGATTCATGTTGAGGTTTGAGAGAAAACAACAAAATTCTGTAAAGCAATTATCGTTCAATTAAAAAATTAATTAATTAAAAAAGAATGAAGGATTAATGAAAAGAACTTCTTAAATTTCTTGATGCATATCGGGAAAATTTCATTAAGAACAGCTAAAACATTTTACAGACCCTATAACATCATTTAAGATTATTTTAGCACACTGATGAGGACTGATAATTTTCCTTTTAATCATTCCTTTCTCATGGTATCTCAGTATTACCTTATGTTCTTATTTAGTGAAGATGAATTATTAAAATAATTTGCAATGTCTCTTTTTTTTCTTGAAATTTATCAAGCCCTTTGCCAAATTAATATTTTTCTTAAGATTTGCCTGATGATACCTAATACCTAAAGTTTTTTCTTTTAATTCTAAGTATTAGTTAGAAATCACTGGGATGCAGCAAAAAGAAACCTGATTCAAAATAGCTTAAGCAAAACAAGAAATGTATTGGTCTAATGCACTGAAAAGCCTGGTAATATAAGTGACTTGAAAGGCGCCAAAGATGTCATCAGTAATCTCTCTCTTGGTTCTTGGAACCTGTATGATAGCACCATCCTCAAGCATCCTCTGCCTTCATGGTGGCAGCATGCCAGTCAAATCTAGACTTACATTCTAACATCTTAGCAACTACAGCAGTGAGCATCTTCTTTCTCCAGCAGAAGGAAAGGAGTTACAAAGCTTTCACAGATGTGCAGGTAGATATTTAACCATTATGTTATTGATGGGCCAAGTATAGTCTCTGTTTCTAGTCCAGGAAAGCAGAAAGGAGTCCAGGGAAAACTCAAAGCACACAAACCAAACATCAAGAGAAGAGAAGACGCTCAAAGGAGTATCAAAAATTTAGAAGGAATGGATGCTATGCAGTCAAAATCAACAGAAATCTGTAACATTCTAGCCCTTGGATCCCCAACCACCTATACATTCATTTCTTTCCATATATATAACTTCTTAAGTATCCATGTTTAACAATATTACTATCTTAATCATAACAGAAAACTCACCCATTGCTTCATCATGGGTGGGAAGGCAGGAAGGAAGACAAAGATAATGCCAAGTTACTGGATTCAAAAACAAGTCTGAAATGTTTATATTATGAATATTATTTTCGAGCAGGTCCAAATATGATTTTTGTTGGTGGTATCTCACAATCTCACAATATATATCTATATAATAAATGTAACTATCCCCCATATAATTAATATACAAAGGTAAAAGAAAAAATAAATGATCATAATGCCCACTTAGAAGAGTGGAAAATGTAAATATGGAGGAGATAATCAAGAGAACATGACCGTCAGCTGACCCATGAGCTGGATCTGGGCAATCAGAGGCTCCTTATCCCTTCCCCTGTCCTTCGAATGTACCCTCTGCCTACTCTTTCCACACTGAGAAACAGCCTTGAGAGCAAGGTGATGCTGAAACCATCTGGATGGTACAAATGACTGAATTCAGTTAAGGCCTCTGTAGTTTAAAAATTGTGATAGGCAGGTGTGGAGACCACTCATCTTGTGACTGCCAAAGATAAGCCTTACACATTCTCCTGCTTAATAAATCTGCCAGTGACCAATCTGGAGTGGTCTCCCTCTTTTCTTTGGTGTCTCCTTGCACTCTGTGCAATGTGAACCAGTTCACAAACCAACAGTAAACATATCATGGTTATTAATTCAAACCAACAGACCATATACTACTGATCAGAGTAGGAAGAATTGCCTGTCGTAGCAATGGAGTCTCTTGGTCAACCAATCTGGGTGCATCACCATCATCATGGTGGTGATGCACCACCACCTCAGAAGACCTCACTTGTCCATTATCCTCTATGGCCTCAGATCTTCCTTCTAGCAGCTGTACTGTTTTAGTAGCCCACTTCCTCTTACTGAGGCTGAGAATTGCCTTAGAAGTAAAAAAGAATACAAGACTTTGTTTACCAGGCTTGAGGTTACCCTGGAAATAGTGCCCCTAAAAGCTCAATAAGCTTTTGGTCAATTTACTTCAGTCAACTGGTTGAACTAGCAACCAAAGCCAGAGATCTTGTCAAGTTACCAAACTGCCTTTTAAGTTTCATAGCAATACTGAGTCTCATAGCAATAGGCCTTCACATTACTCACCTATTAAAACCCTCTGTTTAATGATTTTCCTTGAAGCAATGTGAAATAATATGCTGGAAGAGGAGGCACAGCTACTCTATCATTTGTCCCCTGGTTGGATCCTCTTTCAAAACTCTTTAGTAACTGGACTGTTACTTTGGTCAGAAGAGTGGGACTATAATGCATGAGGTACTTGAGAAAAGTTGTAAACTAGAACTTCAGTTCAGTTCAGTTCAGTTCAGTCGCTCAGTCGTGTCCGACTCTTTGCGACTCCATGAACTGCAGCACGGCAGGCCTCCCTGTCCATCACCAACTCCCGGAGTCTACCCAAACCCATGTCCATCGAGTCAGTGATGCCATCCAACCATCTCATCCTCTGTCGTCCCCTTCTCCTCCCGCCCCCAATCCTACCCAGCATCAGGGTCTTTTCCAATGAGTCAACCCTAGAACTTAGCCTGAGTTTAATTTAAACTCCTGTCTTTCCTCTTACTAATTTTAGTATAGGGTTAAAAAAAAAATCAGTTTCCAACCTTCAAGGTTCTTGATTTTCTGATTCTCTTAGATGGCAGCTACAGGCAGAAAAGGCCTCTCTTACTTGGAAAGACAATCTCTTCTTCCCTCTCTACTTCCAAGCATGCCAGCTTGGACCAAAGAAGATTCCTTTCTTATGAGGCAAAAACTGGCCAAAACACTTAAGCATCCCTAAAGTTCCAGCCTCAGTAGCTCCATGGCCAAAGAAAACCCAGGTAAAAATCGAAAGAGCTGTTTCATAATTCCTTAAAAGGAATTGCTGGGGGAAAGCAGTCCTCACTGCCTTGCACTCCATTTCAACATTCAGGATCTGTTCCCACAATGTCCCATTTCCAGTTACTAATGTCTACGCTAGCAAGGAATATTTCCAAGTAACAAAAATGCAATTTAGGCTGACTTGAAAATAATAACAATAAAAATAATAAACTTTACAAGAGAGACGTAAATGGTTAGAAGACGATCACCACAGACAAAGAACTCCAGGTGCTCAAGCAGCATCAAGATATAGGTCTCTGGGGACTTCACTGGTGGTCCAGTGGTTAAGAATCCACCTTCCAATGCAGGGGACAAAGGTTTGACTCCTGGCAGGGGAACTAACAGCCTACATGCCCTGGGGTATCTAAGCCCAGGGCTCTGCAACTACTGAGCCTGCATGCCACCACTAGAGAGAAACAAAGATCCTGGAAGCTGCAACTAAGACCTGACACAGCCAAAAATAAATAAATATATTATAATTTATTATAAATATAAATATTTATATATAAGTATAATTAATATTTGTTATATATATTATATAAATATTTTTATATAATATAAATATTATTACTATAAATATTATAAATAAAGATATATATTTCTCTCCCTTGGCTTCATATTTGGTCAAATTCTAACATAGGTCAATTCTAACACTTGGTCAAATCCTACAGCTACAGGATGAGTCTACCAATTCAACAATCCCAAAAGGAAGAATTTCAGTTCAAGTCCTGTGACTGATCCTGTGGCTCCCCTCAGATTAAATGTTCACCTAGGAACCAGTCATGGTGATTCTGGACATGACTGGGTTATACACCAGCCCATGTGAACCCATCTGAACCAGCTGAACTAAGAATGGAGGATGAGTGGTTCATTTAAGGAAAGTGAGGTACTATTACTAAAAAGGAGAAATGTATGCAAGATAGACAAAAAAAGAAATGTCCACTATTCCTGGTAACATGACAAATAGTAACAATATTTTTAATTTCTATTCAATGCCACATATATATATATATATAAAAATATATATTATTTGCTTAAAATAACGTGTTCTTAGTAATGTGTGTATATATCTGACAATATATACCGAAAAACAATTAACAGATTCTTATTTATTCTAAGACATCAGTTCAAAATAATATTTACTTATATAGTAATACCCTACATAGAAAACATTCATATATAGTCAACAAATATTTCTAATTGTAAGAACAGGAAATACATTAACTTTATACGAGTCATTTATTTCAAGATCTTGGATCTGGACCCTACCGCTGAACAGAATTTCAGAAACTTGCCCTCTACTGCCTAATAATGGTGTCCTGTACGTTCTCAAAATTCACTCAACTTATCCAAGAGCCAGAAATACAAAAAAAAAAAAAGTATACATAATATAGCCTTCTGCTCTCACAGAGTTAACAGCATAGGAAATGAAACATGTATAAATAACTAGAGACTAAATACCATACACAAAACTAGAAAATGATGGTTATATCTTTGTATAATAAGGAGATATGCTGACACTGCACAAAATATCACAGGTAGAGGCAATAAATGAAAAAAACCTATGAAACTGATGCAAACTCCTATTAAAGTAAACAATCAAAAATGTGGATATCTAAATTTTACAATACTGTCACATCAGTGGTCCAAAATGGAAGCTGAGTTTGCTGGAACCAATAAATTTGACACTGTATTTGGAGAATGTACAGCAAAAGATGAGGGAACCTTGAGATACACTTAATTACCCACAAAGTATTTGCCAAAACCTGACTAGTAATATAAAAAAATACTTATTTAAAATTACTATAACTTGATCACAAACTCATAGAACAAATGCTACTCAGTGGTTAGTTGTATTAATACGACTAAATTAATACTTTAAAGGAAAACCTCAGAACTCCTCAGGATATTGAAATTCCCAATATTTACATACACACTCAATTTAGTTTTCAATACCTAATAGTAAGAATAAAATATAACTCAAATTAATGTGAAAGGACTTACAAATGAACATAAAATGAAGGAAATTCTATTTTAATATAAATAAATGTGGTTCTGTTGATATTAAGGACTTCCATGACTCAAAAATCCAACTACATATTTTTAAAAGAAATTTAGTTCAAAAGCAGAACACATCTTTTGTTCATGAAATTATAAATATCTTTAAAATATAGATTCTGATTATGAAGCTGCAGAAGAAAAAAACTCAAAGGAAGAAAAGTCACTGTCACATTCAAGTACAGAAGGGAAAACCTTTTAAATTTCTTTTTAACAATAATATCACAATCCATATATCAAGAGTAGAGAGGAACTTAGCACATAAAATCCCCTCAAAGTATCTTGTTATACTTTTAATACAATATACAGTATACCACTTAGAATGTAAAAAAAAATTATCAAAGGAAATGTTTTCTACCATTAAAGATACACTAGTATATTGCATAATTTGTGAAAAAAACAAATGTTATAGATTTATACTACCTAAGACAGCAATTTCAAAAAATAAACCTATTGTGAATTAAGCAAACATTAATGTTGTATTTTATCTGTTCTAAAAATGTTTATATTAAAATCTATGATAAGATACTTTCATGTTATAAACAAAGAACATGTTATGTATACACAGAATTTACTTCAAGGAAGTAAAAACCTTATATAAACATATATTGTGTTTACAAAGTAAGCAACGGATTAAGTAGTATGCCTAGTATGCCTGTTTTATAATTGAAACAACCAACAAAATTCCTTTTCTATAGCTAAATGCTCTTATTCTGTCACATTAAATAATACCTTCCAAAGCCAAACTTTGCCGATGATCAGTTTTTTCCATTGGTAAAGCTGTAATGCAAAATCCTCGACAATATACTCTCATTGTAATTTATTTACAAATTAACTTAGTCATATCCCTGATCCTATCCATCTCATATTTCAATGTTTCAAGTGAACTATAATATCATACAAATACATTCATCTACAATGGAAATTACTCATTTTATTTCTCATTCCATTGGTGATTCTTCAACAAATTCCCATAATCCACCTAACAGTGGAAACGGATCTCTATCTCTGGCCAAAAAAGGACCCAAAATTACAACCATGGCTGTATTGGCTGTATTAAACTGGTCTTATCTTTTAGTGTATACTTCACTTTTGCTCTGTAAAACTTTTAATTCTTTGGGTAAGATATGTGAGAAACCTAAAAACCAAGTATTAGTAGTTTCACCGTATAAAGAAAAAGAATATATACAGGAAAAAAATATTTTGACAAAGGTGGCTGAGACAGGGTTTTAAGGCAGGAACTGTTTTGTTTTCAAGTTTCATTAGTTCTTCCTTTCTTTTCTGTCATGGAAAGCACTGTGATACATATTTCATTATTCCCAACTACATTTTAATTTAATGTTTTAAATTAAGATCAAAAACTAAAACAAAAAACAGAAAACTCATTTTAAGAGATATTAGAGGCTTCCAACCTTTAGCAGGTCAGAGAGCCCTAAATCAATTTTACTGATATACTCATTAAGTAAACAGAATTAAGTTTTGATGCTTATGATCTCCAAATATTTTCTCAATCAACATAAATTTTCACATGACACTTTCATCATAAGTATACGGGAAAGATAAAGCACTAAACCTTCCATTCAAGAAATATTACACTGCAAATGACTAATGTGCATTCCACAATCAATATACTAACAACTTAATAGTAAATAGATGCTTTTGTCATTCTTTTCCCCAAAAGTTTCCATCTATTGTACTCTTTTAAGTATGTACAAAGAAATTTTAAACCTGACTTTTTAATGCTAAAAGCCAATGCAGTTACATCTTAAGTGAATTTGGGGATGTACCATGTCAGTATTACCCTATTTCTGGTTACTCTAATTAAGCTTACCAGTAAAGTTAAATCTTTAATAATGTTTGCATATGGATACTTCATGCCAGCTTTTCAGTGCACTGAAGACAGTTAAAATTCTTTCTTACCTCAACAGAAATATTTCACTTCCTTTCTTAACCTACCGTATATCTATAGAACCCTATCTGTTAAGAACTGATCCAGCATACATTGCTACTGCTGCAGAGTCCAAACTGGTTACACATTCAAATCAGTTTCCAGCTTGTGACAGTCTCTACTGCCTCACAGAAAAAAATGTATTAGGTAAGCATATAAATACTTCTTAAAATAACGTAAATTCACATCATCTAAGGTAAAAGTGGTATTAGAAAACTGTTAAAAAAAACAAAAAACTTTAAATGCTTTCTTTTAAATTTACAGAAAAACAGTACCTGCTAACCTACTAACATATTTTGAGATTTCATCTCTTTAATAAAAAAAAAAAAAGGCAAGTACTGGCCTCCTATTGGCTGCTGGTTAAAATTAAAATGTCCAAGAAAACAGTATTTCTATTATTGTTTTGAAAAGAATTTGGTTATACCAAGGAAGTGACAGTCCCCCAAACTTATACTGACTTTTTTGTGGTGATTTTGTTTGAAGGGTACACAGAAGTACAAAGAAATGTTTGGTACTTAAACAGTAATAAATATAACAAAGAAAAGTCAGATATTTTCCTATATTTCACTTGACACCTCAGCAAGAAAAAACAAAAGAAAAAAAAAAAAAACTTTAACTTTTCTGTACATTTAAGAGGTACATATACCACAGACATTATCTAATCCCTGTCTCAGGGCACCACTGCTGCAGCTGCAGCTTTCTTTCAGTTTCCCAAGAGATCAAATAAAAATAATTGCTTAGCTGAAAATTCTGACTGCATGGGTGTTATCAAATCTCCTTATAAGCATATTTTTATATTCCTGTGACTCCACATCAAATACAATAGTCAACTGATTGCCCCTGATTTAAGCTTTGCCTTCCAAAACCCAACCTGACATTTTGTCAAAGGCTCAATATTGCAGAGGAAACTGTTTAAAAAGCTGTGCTGCAGCAAAAACTGCATTTACAAGGCATTAAAAAAAAAAAAAAAAAGAACTAATCTTAAACGAACTAGTCTTATTATACGAAATCTATGATTCTCCTCTCTTTAGTTCTTCCCCATGTCTTCCCCTGACATCTTGAAGATTCTTAGCCTCTCCGTAGATAGATATCGCAAAACATTAAGTCATACACAGTTCTGCAGTAACTCTTTCTTATCATGTAAGAAACCAAAACCTAGGACTGAATTTAACACCTTTCCTCTGGTCTTTAGCCACATGCCACGCTCTCTGAAGGCAACCATAGAAACCAACCTGTATGATTAGGTGCCCCCACATTTTAACACCTCATGTGCATAAAAAAATGACTACGAGGTCAGTGCATTCAGTGCCATATTACAAAGAAAGAAAGGCTACCTAAACACAGATCGGGGGGGGGGGGGGGGGGGGGGGGGGGGGTGGCGGCTGGGGAGGAGAAACAGCCACAACACTCTCGAGCACAGTCTGGGAATATATTTAAACGTAGATGCAAAACTGCATCATTTTCCTCCTCGTTCGAAAACATCACACCCCAGCTGCTCAAGTTGGAGCTAACGTGCTTCTCACGTTTCAGGAGCACCGGGGAATTTAGGCTCCAGGGGCAAGGCTTCTATCCTTGGAGAGCCCCCGCACCGACTATTCTAAGAGTGTGGCAGGAAAGACCCCAGATAAAAGGACCATAAACTCCCCCCGACCATAAACTCTCAAGAAGACCCAAACCCTGAACGGCCAGGAACGACTGACGACTCGCAGTCATGAGAAGTGATCCTAGGCGGTGTTAAGTTGGGCACTGCGCTCAGGTGGCAGGAGAGGATCGGAGGAAAGAGCGGGGAGGTGGCGTGGCTCCGGCAGCGCGCAAGCAGGTCACCCGCTGGGCGATACCCGCCGGACGATCTGTGCTCGCGGGGACGCGCTGCGTGCGGGACCCGGGGAGGGGGGTGCAGGGGTGGGAGCCAGCGCCTGGGGAGGGAAGCAGGCTGGGGGGTGGGGGGGGGGCCTGGGAGGCAGATGGCGAGCACGCCTTTCCCCTTACCAGGTTGAGCACCGTCTCCACGATGTCCCTGTTGCTGACCTCTCCGACCTGTATGAGTCCAATCAACACTGCGAAATTTCATCCGGATGTTGCGGATCGGCACCGAAGGGTTAATCATCCCCGCGGGCAGCACCACCGAGCCGGAGCCGGACGCCCCCCTCAATTCCCCCATCCCGCTGCCCCCGCTGCCCCCGCCGCCGCTGCCCCCCCGCCGCCTCCGCCGCCGGCCCCGACGGCGATGAGCCCCACGGGCTGAGACTCGAGCCCCGGGCCCGGGCCCGGCTTCTCGCTCGCCATTTGCCCCCCTCCTGACGAGAAGGTAAGAGCCGAGGCGCCGCGCCGCGGCCGCCGCCGGTACCGTTATACCTGCCTCGGCCCCCGCCCCCCGGCCGTCGCCTCTGAGCCCCAGCATCCACCAGCGCCGCGGCGCCGGGCCCGCTCCCCGCCTGCGCCTCTACTCCGACGCCCTCCCGGCGCTCCGACGTTTATTCCCCGGTGGAGAGGCGGTGGGCAGTGCCCGCCCTCAGCTGTGCCGCTGCCCCGGCGGTGGAGGCGCCCCTCCACGCCGCTAACCGCCCGGGCCGCGGCCAGCCCGGCGGTGGACTCTCCCTGTGGGGAAGGACACCGAGTGTGTGTCTCGCCTTCGCTGCCACCTCCTTATTCCCTCACTATCCTCTTGCTAGAAGGAGGTTCGTCATCTTCGTCGTCGCATCCAGCAGCTGCTACAGCCAGTGCCACGTGCCTTGTAAGGTAGGCGAGTGGCAGACGACCTCTTTCTGCCCCCTCAGGCCCTTCCCTCAGTCCTGTCCGCCTGCCCGCCTTGGAATTTCCCAGTGAAAAAAAGTGGCTGGCAAAGCAGAAACGAACACACTGTGGGGAATAATCCCGCATTGTCGGGGGAAGGCTACAGATGGAGTATAATGGGTCTTTTTCTACAGCCATCAAAGAGGCTGACACCTGCAAACACAGGCACGACTTAAAATAGAACTTGTCAAATAGTGATCCTTTCTGGATGGAGCTCTGAACAACAAACAGTTCTTGAACTCACCCCCCAGACTAAAAAGGCTGCACCGTGTGACGCTGTGGGGTAGTGGGTTGGTGGGAGCAACAAATCCCACATTTAAAAAATCCTTAACGATCCTCAGGTATGATGCCAACTAATGATGCGCCCCTTTTTGTTAGGCATGTAGAGTTCAGAGGATTTGGGAATTATCTTAAAATATAAGTAATTCTCTGCCACCCTTAATCTGTGGTGAAAGTTATAGATTTCTGTGTCTTCACGTATAGAGAATGAAAAAAAATAGTTTTACTTTTGAAAATTAAAATGTACACAACAGTCTGGCCGCTCATGTCGAATTGAAACTAAATAGGCAGGACCAGTGTTTATCTTGAAATGAAGGATGTAATTTTTTTTAAATATTTCATAAGATATACCCTTTTCAATAGAGATATATTGTCAGACACCAGAACTATTAGGTATCTTGAAGTATATTCAAATCATTTTAACTGCCATCTCAATTGAAAACAGTCAGTATACAAATCTGTCATAATCTGGTTTGTTAGTGCTCATGTTTAACTGGATTGGCTAGTCAAGTTAACTCCTGGGATATTGGGATGCATTAAAATTCTGAAGTGCCATAAGTCATGGATAACAAAATTCCTCAACACTAGTGCTTGGATTAGTCCTTGATTGTATGCTTCTGTTTAAACTTTTCCTGAAGTAATTGAATTATTAAAATAGCTCAGCAAAAATTTCTGAAAGAAATAGTGATTGGTATGTCCATATAAATTAAATAGCAAGTGAATTATAAAATGTTAGATTGAATGCGACCTCTAGGTCTTAATAGTGTGACTTAGATGTGCTGCCATAAAAAAATCCTGTGACGTATATCCACCTATTGCCTTTTATCTGTCCCAAGTGAATAGCATCTACTTTTGCAAGCACTATTTTCACGTGCAAGTTTAAAATGATATATCTATCTTATATCTGTAAATCCAGATTGAAAAGTCATCACACTAGCTTCTTTTTACCCCACTGTTCAATATGACAGCAGGTTCTACCTCTTGCTACTTTTAGACTTTAAAAAGTGTTCACCAGTTCCCTGGCAGCTCCTTGAAGTCAGTGTGGTATGGTGAAAAATACACAGGCTTTTGAACCACACTCACAACTAACTACCTGTGCAGTCTCCTCAAGTTATTGAACTCAGTCTTCTATTCACTAATAGGGGTGAGAATATCTATCCCACAGGGAGTGAGAATTCAATGAAATAATTTCAACTTAGCAGCCAGCATATAGTAAATATGTCCTTGTAACCTTGGTATACAGGAACAATCTGTGTTGAATTACCTGTAAACACTTGTAAGAACAATTACGCTAAGTCGCTTCAGTCGTGTCCGACTCTGTGCGACCCCGTAGACGGCAGCCCACCGGGCTCCGCTGTCCCTGGGATTCTCCAGGCAAGAACACTGAAGTGGGTTGCCATTTCCTTCTCCAATGCACGAAAGTGAAAAGTGAAAGTGAAGTCGCTCAGTTGTGTCCGACTCTTAGCGACCCCATGGACTGCAGCCCACCAGGCTCCTCCGTCCATGGGATTTTCCAGGCAAGAGTACTGGAGTGGGTTGCCATTGCCTTCTCCAAGAACAATTATAACCACATGAAAGTCTTTATAATTGAAGTTACGTGTACTGTAGTTTCAGTACTGCCCTCTGAAACATAAAGTTTTGAAAATTCAAGCAGGTCTGTTTCCTTATAGTCAACAAAGCCTCTTTCTAACAAAGACACAAATAACTTAGCATTTGCATTAACAGTATTTTGAAATATAAGAGAGATTACCTAAAATGTTCAGTTTTAAGTCTCCAGATAAAAAATATTTTATGTAGTAAATGTCAATTGTGTATGGATTCATGCTTTAATAGATGTATACCCATACTTCCAAAGGACAGTACTTCAAAGATAAGCCCATAAAGCTCTGAGTTTCAAGAGGCAATACTTATGTGTAATGGTTGCGAACACAGGCTCCAGACTCAGTGGAACCTGGGTTTGGATTCCAGTTTCACTACCCACTTATCCATGTGATCTTGGGCAAATGACTTCTCTTCAAAGTCATATTTTACCCAAACCAAAGTAGAGATTGATAGGATTAAAGGATGAAAGGAGCTAATACATTTAAGGTATTTAACATAGTAGCAAGTGTCAATAAATAATGTTTCCCTTCTCTGGCTGTGGGAAAAGACTACACTGTAATTATTTGTGTGTCTCCTGCACCTTATATGTGACCAGAAAAAAAGAATGAAAACAGCAGTTGGCTAGGCTAAATGTTCCCATTCCCTTCAGCTGTCCTTTAAAAACCAAATTTCTTGCTTTCCTCCAAGTTTTATCTGAACAAAGTACTCCAAATCCTAGTTGAATTTAGACAGTATAAAACGGAGGGAAACTCTTACCCTGAACCTCCATCATTAGAAACAGATTTTCTGTTGATGTATCCCAAAGTTGAATTAGTTTGCTTTGGTTTGGTTTGGTTCTGGGTTTTCCAGCAATATAACACCAGTGGTTCATGTAATGCTCAGTGATTCATACTTGATGTATAGTAGGTTCCATTCCCTTCTTATCGTAAAATTACTGTGAACTGAAACAGCCGAGTTCTGTTTCGTTGTTGTTTTGTTTTGTTTCTAGCCATTATGCTTCTAGGCAGCAGCACATATCCAGTAGTAGCTTTGCAAGTAGATTTGGAGATATCAAGTGCAGAGCTGTACATATCTATTTTAGATTTAATTTTATTTTATTTTAATTTTCTATTTAATTTTCTATTTAAATTTAATATGCTAGGAATTTCTTAATCCTGATTATATCATGCAAAAAAATTTGTCTTCTTCTTTTTATTATCTTGTTATCTGCAAATCTGAGAAGAGTCCTTCTATGTCTTCATCCAAATATTTTATCAAACAGGATAAAAACAGCTCTGTAGTTCCTAGAAACATTCTGATTGAAATCACATTTTTCAAACTGCCTCCCAAGCCAGTAGTGAGTCATGAAACAGATTTATTAGGTTATAACCAGCAGTTTTCTTAATGAAATATAATAGAAAAATATAGACTGAAAAACATGACAGTGCATCCATTTTTTAAATTATGCATGTGCACATACTACATACATGTATGCTTACTAGATAATATGAAAAATCTATTTCTTACTGCAAGTCATTGTCAAAAAGCTTGAAAAACACTGATTTAAGTTGTATATAAATACCTGTTTGGCAAAATCCTTCAATTATTAAATAGCTACCATCCTGTGCTGAAAAACAGGCCATATTTCTCTAACTTGTCCAAAAGAATATCATAAGGGGCCTTGACAACTAGTTAGTTGAAGTCTGGATACACTCTGTTTCTCTATTTGAGCAAAATTAAAGTAAAAATATATAGATTTATTATCTACAATTATATAATTATTACCAATTTTTCCAACATCTATTTCACAAATAAGAAAATGTGTTTGATTTGATAATGGGACTTACTGCTCTCTTTCTAATGAATGAGTCATTCCATAATCTCACCTACCTGAAAAAGCCCTGAAAGTGAAGTTGCTTAGTCATGTCCCACTCTTTTCGACCCCATGGTCTGTAGCCTACCAGGGTCCTCCGTCCATGGGATTTTCCAGGCAAGAATACTGGAGTGGGTTGCCATTTCCTTCTCCAGGAGATCTTCCCAACCCAGGGATTGAACCCATGTCTCCCGCATTGTAGGCAGACGCTTAACCATCTGAGCCACCAAGGAAGTCCTCACACTTATGGGTAGTATTAAACTACTTGCTATGGATTTTCAAGAATTTATCTCCTCCTTCTCCCTTTGGCACTTTAATTCTCTGGCACATCTCCTTTTCTACAACTCCTCAAAGACGTTTGAGAGTTGCTCAGTAATCCAGTTTTCAGATTCTTTCAGGATCAATGGATATATTTTGTCCTTCTTTGGGAACTTGAATCCATTTAGACTAGCTGGATTCCTATTTGCAGTTTCTTCACCAAACTTAAACTTCTAGCTATTATTAGTTCTACCTTTTCACTCCATTACTTTTAATCCTAAACAGAAAACACACAATAGAAATTCAATATGTGTTAATAAGTCTGACCTAGTTTGGGGATGGCTAAAATGATGCTTACCAGCCAACAAATATCTGAGCACCTACTGTGTGCAAGAAAGTAAATTAGTTGAGATGGATATTTTGTAGAAGAAAAAAAAACTCAAAAAATCCTCTTTGCCTAACAAATTAAACCCAGAGTCCTTATCTTGGTACCAAAGACCTTTCATACTTGACTTTAGCTTACTTTCTTATTTTACCTCATTCTGTTCCTGACAAGAACCCTATAACAGTGGCTCCCAACCTCTTTGCATGTGTGCAGCTCTTTTCATCATTAAATTTACAGACTCCTAAACTCCTGCCTGAGACTTATCCTTTTAATATCCATTGATTGATATAAGTGTGGTAAAAGTATCAGCAATTTAATATGCTATTTAAAAATATTTGCATTTTAAAAATCATAACATCTGCATATAATTGAAACACACAATTGTGGGTTGTATTGTGTCTCTCAAAAAGATATGTTTAAGTCCTACCCTCAGTACCTGGGAATGTGACCTTGTTTGGAAATAAGGCCATTGCAAATGTAATCAAGTTCAGAGGAAGTTATACTGGAGTTATAACCTCATTATAACTAGGAAAGATTCATCCTTAGAGCCTTCAGAAAAAGCATGACCCTTCTGATACCTTACTACTTCTAAACTCCAGAACTGGGAGGGAATAATTTTCAGTTGTTTTAAGCCACATAGTTTATATTTTGCCATAGCAACCCTAGGAAACTAGTATACCTACATACAACATAAATATGTTTGATACTTATTCTGTCCACAAACAATGCCTACTGTGTAAATATTTGTGTATCATTTTCAATAATTCTCAAGTCCCTGGGTTGGGGAAAAATGCTTTAGCCAACCCAAATTACTTTGTCCCCAGTTAATACATTGTGCTTTTATATTTCAGTGTTTTACTCATATTTGTCCATCTATCCCTAGCACTGTCCTCCTCATCTCCCCTACTGAAATTCCTACCAGCTGAAATGCCATCTTCGTGAATACATTCGGAATACAACCTAGAGAAAAATGATTTGAAACTTTCTACCATTCCCAGCATTTTAAAAAAAAAAAAATATTCTGCCTTTTTCCCCCCAGGTAGCATAGGTTGGCACATTTTTGCTTAAATAAATTAATAGTTTGCATCCTTTCTGCCTCATTTGCCGAGAGTGAGGAATTCACATAACAATATATGTAGTTACCTAAACAGTCTTCACTGAAAATTTTTTAAATGTACATGAATAATTATTTCCATACTACAACTTTGACCAGTAAGTTTCTCTTTGTTTTTACACAGTGGCAGCCAGTGCATTGTCATCATTGTTGTGTTTGGTATGCATGTGTTATAGAAAGACAAGTATGTTAAAGAATGAGGTTCATAGTTGATTATTTTTAATAATTAAAGCTGTCATATCCTGTTCATCTCCTATCTACCATGCATCTTTACATGTATTATTTCTAACTCTGACTTCAGTTCTTTAAGTAAGGTTTTATTGTCCGCATTTTTCAAATGAGGAAACTAGTGTGAAGAGAAGGTGTCAGTTGTGCAAGTCATACTTTAGGAAGTGACAAAATTAGGATTCCATCCTACTTATGGCTGGCCAATTCCTCAGGTTTACTCACGATTCTGCAAGGTCACATTGGGACCTAGACCGAGGTCGTTATTTTATTTTTACCAAATTTACCATATGAAAGATGAGGAGACTGGGCAAGTTCATGGAAAAAACAACAAAGTCATCATGGTTTTACATGTTTTGGTGAAAGCACCCCACCAAGGGATGATCTTTTGTTTGTTTGTTTGTTTTTGTTTTAATTTATTTGCTGCCTGGGCTGTTGTGGCATGCACAAAAATCTCTAGTTGTGGCATGCAGGCTCTAAAGGGCACAGGCTCAGCAGTCCCCATGTTTTGTCTTAGCTTAGTTGTCACATGGCTTAGTTTCCCCAGAGCATGTGGAGTCTTAGTTCTCAGACCAGGGATTAAACCCATATCCCCTACACTGGAAGGCAGATTCTTAACCACTGGACCACCATGCTAGTCCTAAGAGATGATCTTTAGAGTCATTCTGATTTTATTGTCTTTGTGCCTATAAAGGTTCAGAAAACTCTATTAGCCTTTTTGTTTCCTGGGAATCACTGTGATTCTAGACAAAAATTACTTGGAATAAATAAATTGTTTTTAATTATGTTCATTAAGGTTAACCAAAATTTAATTGCATAGTTCCATTAATATATCACTCCTTATTATGCTTTTCTGGCAAAGATTTTGTTGTATGTCTAACTAACTAGTCCCTGTTGAAAGTATTGTCATTATGTGTCTATATAACCATAACTTTTTTCTTAAAAAAGCACATACTCTGCATGGAAAGAAGGAAACCATGCTATGAGGAAGTGTCCAAGAGTTCTTTAGAATAGTTATCTCATTAATAGGATCTCTGCACAGTAAGAGAGGGATCTTTACCAACTTTAGCCCAATTGAGAAGCAGTGCATAGATTCAGTCTGAGCCTGATCCTGGTGCATAAAATTTGGATTAGAGCCTTCCTCTAATGGTGCCGGCAGCTGCAGATTAACCAGTGGAAGAATGTCTTGAAATAACCACCTCATTAATCAGTTAACATACATGGAGACAATTTGAGGTTTATGTTTTGATATTCTGTAGCTATAGTATATCTCTCTTAACAGACACAAGAATCAGGATGAGAAAAGAAATGGAGAGGAAAAGTGGAACAGATTACCAGGACAGTAGCTTTTCCCTGGGAGTTGAATCTTACACATTTGGGGGCATTTGTTATATACAGCCTCTTTGTTCTTAATGTGAAAATGAATCTTAAATAGCACAGATAATCTTAAGGTTAACAGATATCTTAAGGGTCAAGATGCTTCATCACATTCAGTATGTTTGGGTATCTGTTAAAGCAACATAAATGTGTATATAAAACTTTATTTCTGTTTGGCTAATCTAAGTCTGTGAGAAGTAGATGCAATGGTCTGTGTTGGCCACAGCTTTGTCATGGGTTTCTTTGTTTCTATTAAAACAAACTCAACGTGATTTCTTTTGCAGTGGTGAAAAGACATAACAGAGCATGTTTTGGGGCTGTTTGATTTCAGTGACGCATAGAAAGATGATGGCTACATGATTCACCCCCATAATTAAAACCATGGTGTTTTCTTTCATATTCAGTTCAGTTCAGTTCATTTCAGTCGCTCAGTCATGTCTGACTCTTTGTGACCCCATGAACCGCAGCACGCCATGCCTCCCTGTCCATCACCAACTCCTGGAGTCCACCCAAACCCATGTCCATCGAGTCAATGATGCCATCCAGCCATCTCATCCTCTGTATTCCCCTTCTCCTCCTGCCCTCAATATTTTCCAGCATCAGGGTCTTTTCCAGTGAGTCAGCTCTTCGCATCAGGTGGCCAAAGTACTGGAGTTTCAGCTTCAACATCAGTCCTTCCAGTGAACACCCAGGACTGATCTCCTTTAGGATGGACAGGTTGGATCTCCTTGCAGTCCGAGGGACTCTCAAGAGTCTTCTCCAACACCACAGTTCAAAAGCATCAATTCTTCGGCACTCAGCTTTCTTCATAGTCTGACTCTCACATCCATACATGACCACTGGAAAAACCATAGCCTTGACTAGACGGACCTTTGTTGCCAAAGTAATGTCTCTGCTTTTTAATATGCACTCTAGGTTGGTCATAACTTTCCTTCCAAGGAGTAAGCATCTTTTAATTTCATGACTGCAGTCACTATCTGGAGTGATTTTTGAGCCCAGAAAAATAAAGTCAACCACTGTTTCCTCTGTTTCCCCATCTATCTGCCATGAAATGATGGGACCGGATGCCATGATCTTAGTTTTCTAAATGCTGAGCTTTAAGCCAACTTTTTCACTCTCCTCTTTCACTTTCATCAAGAGGCTCTTTAGTTCTTCTTCACTTTCTGCCATAAGGGTGGTGTTATCTGCATATCTGAGGTTATTGACATTTCTCCTGGCAATCTTGATTCCAGCTTGTGCTTCATCCAGTCCAGCGTTTCTCATGATGTACTCTGCATATAAGTTAAATAAGCAGGGTGACAATATACAGGCTTGACGTACTCCTTTTCCTATTTGGAACCAGTCTGTTGTTCCATGTCCAGTTCTAACTGTTGCTTCCTGACCTGCATACAGATTTCTCAAGAGGCAGGTCAGGTGGTCTGGTATTCCCATCTCTTGAAGAATTGTCCACAGTTTATTGTGATCCACATAGTCAAAGGCTTTGGCATAGTCAATAAAGCAGAAATAGATGTTTCTCTGGAACTCTCTTGCTTTTTCGATGATCCATCGATGTTGGCAATTTGATCTCAGGTTCCTCTGCCTTTTCTAAATCCAGCTTAAACATCTAGAAGTTCACGGTTCACGTATTGCTGAAGCTTGGCTTGGAGAATTTTAAGCATTACTTTACTATCGTGTGAGATGAGTGCAATTGTGTGGTGGTTTGAGCATTCTTTGGCACTGCCTTTCTTTGGAATTGGAATGAAAACTGACCTTTTCCAGTCCTGTGGCCACTGCTGAGTTTTCCAAATTTGCTGGCATATTGAGTGCAGCACTTTCACAGCGTCATCTTTTAGGATTTGAAATAGCTCAACTGGAATTCCATCACCTCCACTAGCTTTGTTCGTAGTGATGCTTCCTAAGGCCCACTTGACTTCATATTCCAAGATGTCTGGCTCTAGGTGAGTGATCATATCATCATGATTGTCTGGGTCGTGAAGAACTTTTTTGTACAATTCTTCTGTGTATTCTTGCCACTTCTTCTTAAATATCTTCTGCTTCTGCATAACAAAAAACTCACATGGTTACCTTATAAATTAAGATATCTTATTTTATAAACATTTCAATATTTTTTGTTTTACCATTCGCATCCTAATCCCAAATAGTCCTTTGAAGTAGGGTAGAGTGGCTAAAAGAAGGGTTTTGAAATCAGATTGATTGGGTTCAGATGCAAACACATTGACCTTGAGCCTCATTCTACACCTGTAAAATATAACTTCCTCACATATATGGAGTTTTTAAATACACCAAGCATGTATTTAAATAGATTAAAGATATATAGCATTTAGAAAAATGCCTATAATAGGTACTCAGTAGATGGCAGAAATTGCGACTGTACATTAACACAAAAAGACAGCAGAATTTTGAATTTTCAAATTATATAATGGAGTACACTAATATCCACTTATTTTATCTTTATTCATTGACCTGATTTTCCCTTCTTCAGAGAGCAAATAGAACAGCATTTTCTTTTTTAGTTTTGTTAAATAGCTATATATATTCTGTATGAGAATTTTGACAATTCCCCTTTCATACTTAAACGTTGTATCTCTTTTAAGTACTTAAAACCTAATTAACAATATATCTTTTCTTTGTTTTTTCACTGCCTTGGGGAGAGAAGGCATATTATGAACTTAGAATTTTTCTCTGAGACTTTGCAAAGATAAAAAAGCCAAAAGAATAAACAAATAATAATAAGATGATCCTTCATGATTTACTAACCCACACAAGTAAAATGTCTACCAAAATATATCTGAGGGTTTAAACCCAAATTTTGTCCTCTTATTTCAGTATCTGATTCTCTACTTTTCATTTTCACTAAATGTTTGGTTATTGCTTTCTTTGTAAATAAAGTTTAGTATTTTGAATTCATACCAAGACAAAGATATTTTCCCTGACTTTCTTTTTTAAAGAGACAGTGAGACTTCACGTAATTAATTTTTTCAAATTATTTCTTAGTTATGTGTGTTTAATTTTGACATTGATTGGCAGGAACCGACAACACTAATGACATCATTCATATGCCATAAACTTCTCAGCAATTCCTAAGGTTACCCACATAGCTTCCAGTTATTAAAATGTGAGTTGATATTGGATATTTTTGTATTTCTGCTTTCTTTTCTTATTTGCTAGTTCTTTGAGTTGTCCTAACCTGGAATGTTTATAGAATTCATAATGTCTTTTTCATGCCTTGATACCTTTACTAATGTCTAAACAGAAAATGTCTTATATTGAATCACTGTAAAACATATATTAACTTTTCACATGTAAACAATACTGTTAATTGTTTTAAAAGCAAACCATAGAGATATGATCTCAGCACTCTAGTACTGTAAAATGTAATCTATTTGATTTTTAAATAAAGAAAATGCAAAAGGAAATATAGCCATATACGACACAGTTTAGACCAAGAGAAGAGATGCAGTGAAACGTAGAACTTAGCAACTATAAACATGAAATAGTATAATTGAAACATCAATCCTTTGAGCTTTGTGACCATGTACTATTCAATAAGCATTAACTGAAAATGAAATTTCATGTAGACTAATAAATTAATAAGAACTTATTCCTCCAATATTATTATATAAACAAGTAGCAACTCTCTAATATTCATTAGATACATCAGAAAGCATACTAAAAAGTCTCAAATAATGAAACTATGAAACAGGACAACTTTAGAGAGACATTATCTACTTCTAACAGTGAGTATTTATTATTAAATAATGAAAGAAATTCTATACTTAATAGATGATATATCTGATGGATAACAGACCATAGATGTCTGTTTGATAAGGTAGAAAATTTTTCTCAAAAAGTTTAAATTAGCCAGAAATTTGGGAGAAATGCATTGAATTTGTGTATCTAATAGATCATCTTCATTCACTAAATACACAGTATAATTTTTTTAAAGCCTAGAAGAAAATAAACATAATCTTCCTTACTACATGTAACTGTTGAGTATGTTCTGCAAGATGTAGATAGTACAAAGCCACAGAAAATAGAACAATGAGTAACACAAAGTCCCTGTCTTCGTGTTATTCATATTCTACAACAGACACTGGCAATAAATTAGTAAAATTTATATAAATAATATGATTTCAGAAAGTGTGTTTTTACATTGTAATTACTTTTATGCAAAAAAGTATGGTGGTGCAGCCATTCATTATATGTTGGTTTGTTTGTTTTCCTCACTAGATCAGCAGCTACTTGAAGACAGGGACTATATCATTCTTACAAATAAAACCTTCAGCAATATACTGTGATCATTGACTGATAGATGGTAAGTACTTAATAAATGTTCGGATAAATAAGAGGAGGAGGAAAGAAATTAAAAACAGAGATTTTAACAATTTAGTATATTTAACAATGTGATACAAATTCAAGATTTGATTATCTCAACTATTGAAGAAATAAGAGCAGACTTTAAAAATCTGAGTAAAATCATTCCTCTGAAGTATTCTTAAATTATTTAAAACATGAATTTTGAGGAGGTTAAGTTCCTTACAACTAGCGTTCAAGTTATTGAATTGTCACTGTTTAGTAAACTCTTCAACCTCTTTGAGTCTCATTTTTTTTTACCAATGAAATGGGAATGAGCAACTCTTGTTTTGTAAAGAGATTATTGTAGTCTCACAAATGAGATAAATTGTGATCCTGCTTTGAAAAGTACATTAACACTTTTTGGTTATTTCTATAAATTACTAAATATATTTTGACTTCCTAGAGATTTTAATGTCCTTTTTTCAGCTTATTTGGAAATGCACATAATATGAAATAATATATTACAGTTGGTCATCAACAGTTCACTAATTGTTTTATTCTTCAAAGCATATAGTAAAAATATACTGGTTAAAATTTCTATGAAAAATGATAATGTACAAGAATCCTATGACTATGTTTGCAAAGATAATTTTTCTTTAAAATTTGGTAATTTTTTTCCTTTTTAACTTTTACAGTGAAGTTTAATTTGATTAAAGAACTTTAATTTATGATTTTATTGTTTTTCTTTCTTGTATTTTGCTAATATTGAGAAATGGTTGTTCACTGTTGTGCTAGATTTTAAATTAATACATATAAAACAAGAAATATTTAATTAGGGTCTTCAGTTTTCCACATATTATGGGTTTCTGTGACTGAGGAGAAATATAATTATTTTTACTGCATCAGCTTCACATATAGCAAGAATAATAGCAAGAACAACAACAACAAAACATTTATAGAATGCTTCCCTTGTGCCTGCGCTTATACTTAGTCATGTAAACCTAGCATTTACTCATCTGTATTATAGCATTCACTGTTATCAGGGAAGATTTCTATCCCTGGTGCTGAAACTGCTTTGTGTAGTCCTAGTGGGTGAAGAATGAAACAATTTCTTTAGACGTACTCTTTCATTGAAATTATGAACTAGATAAATGTTCATATCTAGAAGGAAGTATTAAATTTCATCTATGTTAACATCTTGATGTGTAATTTTCAAATCAATATTATATATTCTGTTTACTCTGACTATTTTAGCTTTGGAAATTTTTTTTCCAGAGGATAATTAGTAGTTCAAAAAAAAGTTAGTACACAGGACATTGAGAAATCAGTAAATGTTCCAGATATCAAAACATATTAATACCCACCAAAAACTTGACTTTATGTCAACTAGCATTTTGATTTAATGTGTCAAAATTAAAGGATTTGTTTTAGAAATAAATACATGCAATCAAATTCCCTAGCTGTATTACAGCCCACTTGATTGCAGGTAGTTGGTGCTTATTCAACACTGAAAATAACTTAGAATTATGGCAAAATGGGCTTTCTCCAAGAGAACTGCTTTGTTAATCCTGAGTCAGGGTAACAAATCTGGGGACAGCTATGCTTTTATATGTTCCTGTAAATAGAAGTATATAAAATGTTGGTACCGTTCTTCTTAGACAGGTAAGCCCAGAGTAAATACATTGGCACTGTCTTGTTCTGACTGTGTCACCTGCATTTACGTGCCCACTTGGGGACTTTGGGAACCAAAGAAGTCTATGCTGGGAAAGCAGCATCTGCTTCTGCTTGATGTGGCCAACCAATTTTGCCTTCATTACTAATAAAATCATAAATGTAATCTAACCTTTTTGTGTGTTCTCTCTTTTTGTGAAATTATATCTAACCTGAAAGTGTTGTGTTTGTGTGTGTTGGGGGATAGTATATAAAAGTTGAACGTGAATGACATTAAACTAGCTATTAGTTTTATCCTACAAAATGTTGTATTTTTTTCCTATGAATAACTTTGTTAGTAATAATAAATTTCCTTATTTTTAACTTTAAACTTCAAGCAAGAGTTTCTGGGTCACTCTTTCAAGCAGAATAGTTCCTGTATTTTGTGCCTGAATGAGTTAATTTCTTTTACTGTTTTAGCAAGACTTGACTTTACTATATAAGCATCTTTTTCAAAGAATACTTCTCCTCCTATATTCCTTAACTCTGCAGTTGGCACCTCCAACTCCTCTAGTTTACCTCTGCCATCTAACTGTTTAGCAGGTCCTACAGATACTAATTCCTGAGTATTTTTAAAGCCTGTCCTTCCTCTTATCACTACTTACCTAAGTTCAAGTTCAAATCCTTATGGTACCTTCTCTTGATTATTGCAGTAATCAGAGTCAGTCTCCTTGACTCAAATCTCACTTCTGATCTGTTCTTTGCACTGACGTCACAAAGATATTTTTAAATGAACTGAACCTAATTTTATAAAAAACACATACACACATAAACACACACTTGAAATCCCTCAGTGATGTTCCTAATTATGTAAAATAGGAGGCATTTTATGATCAAGCCCTGACCTTTCAACCCAGACTTGTATCCTGTCACTGTTTCCCTTGTACATTATATCTCAGCCATTAATATTTCAAAATAATAATGCGTAATATTCATGGAGCCCTCCCTGGGTCCCAGCCACTATGTAAAATAATTTACTTATATTATGTTAGTTAATCCTCAAAAACTTTATTAGGTAGGTCCTATTATTATCCATACTTTATAGGTAAGGAAAGAGAATTTAAAGTCTTCTCTTACTGATTTATACATCTAAGAAGTACAGCAACTGGGATTTGAATCCAGGCAGCCTCCCTCTAGTGTCTACAATGGCTTTCTTTTGTTAAACTTGGAGTTCCTAATCTTGACGTTTCTGACAAGCCTCTGTGTTTTTCACATGCTCTTTCCATTGTCTGGAAAGCCTTTCCCAACTGTATCTGCCTATAGGACCAATGCTTATTCCGTAAGACTTGACTCCAGCTGTCCTTTCTTAGTGAAAGTTGCTGTCTTCCCAGATAGGGTTAAAGTCTTGGCACCCGTGGCACCTTACAAAGCTCAGTGGACAGAGTACAAATGTGATGTGAGACAGGCCTGATTTGGATTCACGGCTCTGTTGCATATTGGTTTTCTGACTTTAGGAAAATCACTTCAGCCCTCTGAATGTTAGTTTCTTTTGGGATTAATAATGTTTTTTCAGGAAGTTTCTATAAGGGATAAGTAAATTAATTTTATGAGGTGCATCTCCCACAATGACTAGAGCATATTAATAGCAAGAGTTCATTAGTTTCTTCAGTACCCTCTTCCACTGCAACCCTCAGAACCTGCATGGTGATTGTTTGTGTCCTCACTTGCCTGTGAGCCACTTCCCCTTTCATTGGTGGCTCTGGTAGGCACTAGTGAAAAGTGAAATGAACAAATGAACAACTGAATGTTCAATACCTAGTGACATGATTACATGAGTCCTTTTGTTCATGTTGTGGCTTGAAAATTAATATGCTTAAGAAATAACAACTGGCAGAGAAGAGAAACTCTTTTCCTCATGTAGTGTCTAGAACTTTTTCCTTTTAATAAAAAATATGACTGTGATCTCTTTGAGTTTGTCTCAAATTTTATATCAAAAACACATACTGATCTCAGACCAGTATAACATTAAAAGATTATGTGATTTAAAAAATCAGTTAATAGTCTTATAGTCTTAGAATAGAAAAAAGAACATATATATATATATATACACATACATACATATATATATATATATATATATATCTTCAAATATGTGATGCTGCTGCTTTTCTGAGATTACTTGTTGTTTTATTTTTTAAAACATCTAATACTGTCTGATGTGTTGGGTCTAGCTCTCTATGATTAAGAGAAAAAAGTGTTCCAGGGACAGCTCCCCAAGGTTTTGAATGAATCTGCTGCTGCTGCTGCTAAGTCGCTTCAGTCATGTCCAACTCTGTGTGACCCCATAGATGGCAGCCCATCAGGCTCCCCTGTCCCTGGGATTCTCCAGGCAAGAACACTGGAGTAGGTTGCCATTTCCTTCTCCAATGCATGAACATCAACTTATATACTCCCTTCTTCTTACATGTTTGATAGACATTCAAGCACTATCTATCTGTGAGCTTTTGAATCCAAACCATTTAACCTTAAAAAATGCCCACAGATGAAAAGACACAGAAGGTCATTCTAAATGAACAAGTAAAGGAACAAGAGCAAGTAAGAGCTCTACAGAATTAGAGATCATCATAGCTAGAGTCCAGACAGACTTAATTGCTTCCAGAGAAGTTAAACCATAGATAATCAGGTGACAGATTGCAATTGATCATGATTTCTAAAAAATAATTTTATGTAAATTACCTATGGAAACACATTACTATTTGAATTATTTGAAAAATGAATAGCAGGTCCTCAGAATAGCCTGACACATATATAGTAAGAACGTGGGTTTAGGAGCAAAATTTTTATGAAATTACCTGTCATGATTTTTTCAGTAAGATTCTTCTATTCTGTTTTCTGAAAATATCCATTACATTCCTATTATAAACCTTGTAGGAAGTTAAAAGAAACCCTCTTCTTTTCCTTTTTTTTTTTTTTGTTTCCTTGAAGTTGCTGCTCTCCAGTTCTAGGAGGTTAAAAATAGTCAAAAAAAACCTCATCTTTAGTTCTAGAACATTTGAGTGCAGGGCCAAGACAGGCTGTGAAGTGTTGAACTTCATGATCTGAGTTCCTTTCTCCTGATAGAGTCCCATTATCCCTTATCTGATACATGCCTTGACGAAAGTGGAAGATGAGATAGAATGCACCCAAGTTCTTTTCTTAAGTATATAAAAGGTCATTGAAATAACAGAAGAAACACAAAGCATCTACAAATGCAAAAATGCACAATCTCAGTTTTCAAAGAGTTTATGTTCTAGTTTTATGTCAGTCCTGGAGAAGGCAATGACACCCCACTCCAGTACTCTTGCCTGGCAAATCCCATGAACGGAGGAGCCTGGTAGGCTGCAATCCATGGGGTTGCTAAGATTCGGACACGACTGAGTGACTTCACTTTCACTTTTCACTTTCATGCATTGGAGAAGGAAATGGCACCCCACTCTAGTGTTCTTGCCTGGAGAATCCCAGGGACGGGGGAGCCTGGTGGGCTGCCGTCTATGGGGTTGCACAGAGTCGGACACGACTGAAGTGATTTAGCAGCAGCAGCAGCATTATGTCAGTCTCTCTTTTTATTAACAGAACCTCAATTTTTAGGTAGGTTCCTGGGTTCCTGCACCAAAGGTTGTACTTCTTAGCTTCTTTGCAATTACTATGCCAAGAGACCATTAGTCAATTAAATGTGAGCAGAAGTGAGGTGTTTAACTTCTAAGACATGCCTTTAATGGCATGTCCCCTCTCCCCTTTCCAGTGGTTAGTGGGTCTGTTAGTAAGCTGTCTTAAGACATACAAATGAAGGCAAGGTGACCTGCTAGTCAGAGAGAAACAATAAGAAGCCTGATCCTCTGATGACTTGGTGAAACAACTTCCATTGTTCATGAAACAATACCAGCTTAGACTGTTAAGTGTAAAAGAAATAAACTTCCATCTTATGAACTTACCATTAGATTAGACATTTACAGCATCAGTCATAGCTATATCTTAACTAATATGACAGGTTTAATTAAGCATTGCAGTAAAAGTGACAATTCACTAGAAAGGTGATCAGAAAACAGAGGATTCTCATAAATTTCCTATTTATTTTTTTTTTTGAGAAAGTATTTTTCTAGAGTTAAGGTAAGACTAAAAAATTGAAAAAGAGCACAGAATCATTTACTTCCAACTTTATAAACGCACTTGATTAATTTCAAAAAGATATCTATGCTATTGAAGTGTGTGTGTGTTTATACATATTTATGTTACTGAATTTGATAAAATAAAGACAACATCCTAGTCTGTAATCTAATGTAAATTAAGGGATGAGGAACTCAAAATGTAAGAATAGCTTAATGTGTGTCATCTATTGTATTCTTTTTCTGGGAGTAAAGCCAAGATTTATAATATGAGGATTTGCCCTCTATGAGGTAAAATTGATGAAGATTGTAACATTTCAAATAGTTTCTGGCTTTTCTTGATTTCGTATCATGGATCTGTCTAAACTTCTTATGTAGTAATACTGGGTTATAAGCAGTGGTCAATAGTATTGTTCCAAATTGATTCTTTTATGTTTATTGAGCACCCAGAGTATACAGGGCAGTATGCTAGGAGTTAAAGATTCAAAGGTAAATAACTTAGCTCCTTGCATCAAGGAGCTCACATCTAATGGAGGAAACAGAATATAAATAATTATAAAACAATGATAAGAAGTAGTATGAAGGGAACATAAATAAACAGACCTAGTCAGACCAAGATGAAGAAAGGTAGGAAGTCTTCTTAAAGGAAAAGATAACTGAACTGAGCCTTACAGAAATAGTAGATATCACACATGTGATGAAAGAACTTGGATGAAGTCACTGCAGTCCATGGGGTTGCAAAGAGTCGGCCACTGCTGAACATGCACAGAAAACAATTGTTTGGAGAGGATATGGCATGTTTGATGGCCTACATGCAGCTAGAACATGCTGAGAAGAAGGTGTGTTTGAGAGATGCTTAAGAGATGAAGCTGAAGAAGGATGAAGGACTGAGTCTCTGAAGAGCCTCTATATCTTGTTGAAGTGTGTGAATTTCATTCCTGATTTCAACTGAGAACAATTGACTCCCCCCCCCACCCATGGAATAAGCATTCCCAGATACACATTTTAGAAAATCAGTTTGACAGCAGTGAGGAGATGAATTGGAAAATGCAAGCCTAGAAGTAGACAGATCAGTTAGGAGACTATGAACAGGTCTAATGCGATATTAGGAAGAGCCGAAAGACTGTAATTTTGTTATGTGGAGACTTAAATGCAAATATACATTGTGATAGAATTAACAAGACTTGATGGCTTATTGAGTGAGGATGGATGAGGTGGTGAAGAAATAAAGGAGGAGGAGGATTCAAGGTCACTCACAGGATTCTTGATTGAACTAATAGTGTCTTTCATAACCATAACATATCCAAGAAATAGAATCTGGGCAGGTTCTATGGTAGTTCATATTTAGAGGTTTGATAATTTTCACATTTTGCTAAGTTGGAAGTGACTGTGGAATATCCAAGTGGAGCTGTAGATAGGCAGTTATGTACATCAGATCTGGAGCTCAAAGAATTAACTAGGCTGAGACTTGGATAGCAAGGAGATTCTGGAAATTAATGTGGCAGTTGTTGTTAGAAGGTGAGGGACTTCCCTGGTCCACTGACAAAGGCTCCACGCTCCCAATGCAGGGGGCCTGAGTTCCGATCCCTGCTCAGGGAACTAGATCCCACATATCGCAATTGAAGACCGAAGATCTCATGTGCTGCAACTAAGACCTGGTGCAGCCAAATAACTAAACAAGTATTTTTTTAAAGCAGATGATATGACTGGATGGGCAGTTTTTATATTAGGGTAAACAACAATGATTCAGAATAAGAAACATGGAGCTAAAAGCAAACCCACTTTTAAATCCTGTGACAACTTAGTCTTTGGGAAAATAGCCAACTTCCACTTGAATACATTTCAAGAGAAGCAATGCCTCCGCAGAGGAAAGGAACTTTTAATTAAAGCAAAGAAATGAAATGAATATCCTATAATGTTTCTGGAAGTCACAATGGAAAAGTTGGAGAGGGAAGAAAGTTTGATTCAGAAGTAAGGCACAGGTATGGAGATAAGAGAATGAAGATGTTTCCAAAAAGGCAAGATTATTTTGCAGTTGCCTATATGTTCCCTGATAGTTTTTAGGGAGATATAAACAAAGAGCCTCCAAGGAAGTAATTACAATGCCTCCGAAGATATCCTATTCTGTGTCCACAAAGTACAGAATAAGTTCATTTCCTAGAAGCCTTCCTGCAGGAAGAAATTAACTGTTTTGACTCAGGGCAGGAGACTCTGTGTCAATAACAGCAAACCTATCTCTGATGTCACTGTAGGGAATAGAATAATTTCACTTTGAAAATAAAATCTTTTCTACAAAGAGTACTGACCCAATGTCAATTTTAGGGCTCATCTTATAATTCAGAAATGCCTTTTGCATATCGCTTAACTGTGCCTTTTTCAGTGAAAGTAATGTGCTGCCGTTAGGGATTGCTTTCTCAGTGAAATCAATGAGAAATCCAATGTCTATTTGTCAGTAAAGATATGTGAAACTTTATGGGCCTTTTGGGACTGGACAACCAGTTAAAAATTCTAAAGCAAAACTAAGTGGAGAATAGATGCCAAAAATCTCAGGAGCTCTCTGAAGAATGAAATGTAAAGATGGAGACAAATTAGAGAATGCTGGCATAGACCTGAACTTCCTAAAGAATACAGTAATGGGATATTATACAAAGAAACCAAAAACAGAGAGAGCATTAGCACTGTGTTACCAAAAAGAATAGTTAAAAAAGTTGAAGAAGGATCTTTTAAAAATATGTAAACAAATAAGTGAATGCAATTTGAAAAAATATCCTTTTGGTATTTTAAAAAAATCAGTCTTTCATAGCTACTACCTGATTGCCAACCCTTTGACGAGTGCTGATTTCAAAATTATTATTATTATTTTTAAAAGGTAAACATTTACACATGTAAATTAGGAGAGAACATTTTCAAATTATCAAATTCAATTTTATTAAGTGCTTGGATCTACTTATGAATATGTATTCATAATCTGAGATTGGTGTCTAACGGCCCATCATCCAAATGATTTCTTTATACAGCCTCCCAATATCTGTTGTGGGCTACAGTATATGTGTGCTCACTGTCTCCTCTGAGAAACCAATATGCCTCAGATCATCTGGTTTCTCATTCATAGGTAGTAAATTATAGCCCTCTTTTGTTAGAATCATTAAAGAAGAAATATTACTTACTTAAAGTAAAAGACCAACTTAAAGGTAATCCTTTTGTCACAGTAAATGGGTTCACCCTAGCAACTGTAAAGTATTAAGAAATTTAACAACAGTTTAAAAGTGGGTAACACAGTTTGAGTCCAGGCTTAACTAGGCAATTTACAAACTGTGCTGTTAGGGTGTTACAGAGCCTTGGTCACATCTTTCTGGGAGGCAGCAACAATTGTTGTGCATATGGTTCTTTCAGATGTTCTGTTTTCCTATTACTGTAGAGATGATTCTTGAACCTGAGGTAATGGCATGCCTATATTTTGTTAATATTCATGGGCAATAGTAAATAAGAGAATATCTTAAGATCCTAGACAAAATTCATTCTATCATCACTGAAGTTATAGTCACAGAAACTCAGCTGTGGAAATAAAGGAAAGCAGGGTTCTTGAGTTTTAGCCTCAGGATTCACTTAAGGGAGAAGGTTAAGTCACTACATCAGCCTGTATTTCTCAGTGTGCAAAGCCAAATTAGAATAAATTGAAAAGTTTTTTGCAAATGTTCATTGCAACATCTTCTCTGTACCTGGCAATGACCTCCTTCATTTATTCAGTCAGTAAATACTGAAAGCCTACTTGTTCCAGGCACTAAGGGTCTAGCCTAGTGCATAAGCCCTAGGAGTTCTCTGCTCTCATGGACTTAACTGATATATATGGGGAGCAGATAACAGGTGAATAAATATATCAAGTGGCAATATGTGTGATGAAGAAAGCAAAGCTATAGTAAAAAATTACATCACTATGAAAAATAAAAAAGCATAAAATGTTATTAATTGCAGCATGTGTTTGGCATCAGAATAAATAGTTTAAAATGCCCATCTTAAAAATGGAACTAATGTTCAAAAGGAACATTTAAATTTAACTTAAAATAGGTTTTTATTTTTGTTAAAGAGCTAAGTTGAGAGCAGTATAAACTAAGAGAAATATTTTTTAATTGAAAGGTTAAAGCAGAAATAAACACCAAATAACTGACAATTGTAGTTTTTAGAGTCTGTAAATGAATGGTTAAAATAACAGAAGATTTATAGGACTGGTGAAAATAAATGTAAAAATTCTTTATATAAGCTATTTAAATGGCTGGCTACATGATCCTTTATATTTAGAAACTGCAATTTTATTTCTGGACCTTCTAATACCAAAGATAAATAACTAATGCTGTTTTTTCTACTGATAATTTTTCTGGTATATTGTTTGTTTTCTTATATATTTTTACTGAAATAGAATTCACATGCCATAAAATTGACCCAGCTTCTAGTGTAGTCACAACCTTGTACCCCCATCACCACTATTTCAGAACATTTTTATCAGTCCCCCCCAAAAACTGTAGTCATTAGAAGTCACTCCCAATTCCTACAGCCTCTGACAACCACTAATCTATTTTCTGTCTCTATGGATTTGCCTATTCAGAACATTTCATATAAATAGAATTAAATAATGTATGTACGGCATTTTAAATCAGTTTTTTTTTTCTCACTTAGCTTGTTCTAGCATCTTTCAAGATTTTATTCCTTTATATGTTTGTACTTGGGTTTCCCAGGTGGCTCAGTAGGTAAACAATCCACCTGCAAAGCAGGAGCCCCAGGTTCTATCCTTGGGTTGAGGAGATCTCCTGGAGGAGGGCGTGGCAACCCACTCCAGTATTCTTGCCTGGAGAATCCCATGGAAAGAAAAGCCTGGTGGGCTACATACAGTCCATAGGGTCTCAGAGTCGGACACGACTGAAGCAACTGAGCATGCACACACACACGGTCATACTGCTGTTTCATTACTGATGTCACTCAAGTGTCTCAGCAATTAGCTTAATTATGAAAACTTTCTTGATGCTTTCCTAGCCAAACCCCCCATACAGTAACCCTAAGCCTTACTTACCTATGGAGGCTGAACACTCATTTGATGTTATTTAAAGAATACTAAGCAATTCCCCTGTAAAAATTTATCTTCCCCACCTTATCATATACTCCCTTACTTCTTCTATACTTCTTTAAATACCATCACTAAAAACCTTCCTGTTGTCTTAATTAACTACTTTTAAAATACAGATACCCTTTAGAAGTATATTGAACTGTAATTAATTATCAGTTGATTAGCTCAGTTTCTCCACTGACAGTAAGCTAATAGTGCTGCTTAAAAGTTGTGATTTTTTTAGTAGAGGAAGAAATAAGATAAAAATAATTTTGGAGTAAGGTGCTTTTCTGAAGCAAAAGTGGTCCAGAATCTCTTAGCATCTGATAAAAGGAAATGATTAGTATTTTCATTCACCCAATGGTCATTTATTGAACCCCTGCTTGAATGGTGTCAAGCCTTACTCTTAGAACCGAGGACTTAGAGTTGTATCTTATTTTAAGCAACCACAGTTTTGTACAGGAGGCAGACATATAACCAAGTCTCATGCAGAGTATGGAGTGCTGGGATAAATATTTCTAAAAAGAACTAAAGGACTTCCCTGGTGGTACAGTGGATAAGAATCCACCTGCCAATACAGGTGACATGGATTCGATCTCTGGTCCATGAAGATTCTACATGCCGCTGAGCAACTAAGTCCATGTGCCACAACTACTGAAGCCCAGCTACTTCAGCCCCTGAAGCCTGTGTGCCTAGAGCCTGTGCTCCACAACAGGAAAAGCCACCACAGTGAGAAACCCGCACACCACAGTGAAGAGTAGCCCCCACTTGCTGCGACCAGACAAAACCTGCACGCAGCAGTGAAGACCCAGCGCAACCGAAGATAAAGAATTATTTTCTTCATTTTAAAAAGAGTGATAAAAGCCTAGGAGAAGCTAAATCAGATTGAAGTGGAAAGGTCAAGGAAGGTTTCCTGGAAGAAGTGACATGAGGAGAGATTTTTAAAGTGTGTGTTAGCTAGATGGATAGTGGGAGAAAGGCATTACAGACGAAGGAAACAACAAGGTTAAAAAAAAAGCTCAGAAGAAATGAAACCACAGGCTGTTTTCAGAAATGTGAAGTAGAACAATACAACCAAAGGGAAGGAAAGAGAAGGATTAGAAGGATGGTCATAAAGACAGGCTTCCTGGGTGGCTCAGATGATAACCACCTGCAATGCAGGAGACCGTCAGGAAGATCCAGTATTCTTGCCTGGAGAATTCCATGGACAGAGGAGCCTGGTGGGCTATAGTCCATGGGGTCACAAAGAGTCAGACATGACTGAGCAGCTAGACTAACACCCTCAGTCAGCTAAAAAAGTCAGCTACTATCAGACAGGAGTTGCTTGGGATGTGCTAGGCACTACCATATCTGCTTTACATGTCTCCTCATTCAAATCCTTCCAGCAGTCTTATCTCCTAAGTGCTATCATGTGTGTTTTCAGATAGAGGAAAACCAAGACATGGAAAGGTTAAGTTACTTGTCTACATTTCCACTGCTAGTAAGTGTGATGCTGAGTGTGAACTTCTTACCATTGGATCTTGATGGGCCTTGTGTGCCAGTCTGAGGAGTTTGGCCTCTATTCTGAAAGTGATGGGAGCCTGAAGGGTTTGAAGCAGGAAAGTGACCTGACACAAACAGATTTAAAGCTCTAGAAAAATCACTCTGGAGACTGGGCATAGGAAAGGGTATGGACAGCCTAGAGAGAGCAGTACTCCAGGAAAAAAGTAGTAGTGAGGGCCTAAGATCATGCAGCGTGATTGGCAAGCAGGAAAAAGAGCCCTGACATATATTTAGGAAGTAAAACCCAACTCTTAGGAGTTGGAGATAGAAAGGATAGATAGAATGACTGGGTTTACTAGGTCATTGGGGAAATGATTGGGCCTTCAGTGAGGGGAGTGCAGAGGGAGTAAGAGGTTTTAATTCATATTGTATAGGAAGTGAGTAGACAACATTTAATTAGAATTGTCAAACACAGAGCAGATGTGGTGGGTCCAGAGCCCAGCAGTGATTTCTGAGCTGAGTATAAGGAAATGGAGACACTGGGTCTTAAGCTGTCATTGAAAGAGAGCGGAGACTTAAACATGGTGGCCAATGAGAACATATGTGGATAGAGGAGCACAGGACAGAAAATCAGGCCCTAAAGCTGTGGTGGCAGCATCACTGAGGCAATCATTGAAAGAGCCTGCTTTTCAAGAAACTGAAAAATGATCAGAGAAGGAGGTGAACAGCTAGGCGTGCATGGTGTTACTAACACTAAAGGCGAGTTTTAAGGAGGGAGAGGACAGCAGTGTCAAATGCCACAGTGAGGTCAAAGGAGGCTGGCATGTAAACTGTTACTGAATTTAAGAATGTGAGGATAAATGATGACTTTACTGAGAGGACTTTCAGGGAATGGAGTCAGATTGCAACAAAGAGTGAATATGAGGAGAGGGAGTGAAGAAAGTGAGCACAGAAACTCTTACTGTGCAACATGACTGTGAAGAGAAAGAAGGTCAGGTCAGGGGAAGAAAAAGAGAGCATTTGAGTGGATAGATTTATTCTGACCATGTGTCTAAACATGGGAACCATATTCTAAACCTTCATTTTTAGTTTTGCAGCTATGAGCAAATAAGTAAGAAAGGGGTGTGCCATTTCAAGAGTTTGCTAAAACAACAGGCTCTGCAGAGCCCTCTGTTGCCTTTGGAGAACGAAGGGCCCTGATGAAATAGCAGCATGAATCAGGAGAAGGCAGAGATCACCTCAGCTTCCCCTGGAACCAAGCTCAGCCTGGGGAAATTCATAGGCTGCTGTGGGCTTGGGGTCAGCTAGGGAAGGTAGCTGAGATCTTGGTTGCATTGCCAAACACTCTGTAACAAGAGGCTTCCAGTGGAGACAAGGCCTCACATACTGAATCTATGGGAGTAGACCATGTGTGAAGGGTTCTCCTTACAGGACCTGCCTAACCAGGCTGATATAACTGATAAGGTCCACATGGGGTCTCACTGATAAGAAGGTCGTTATGTCCACCTTCCAATGTCCCTTTATGCCACAGTGGGATATGGACCTGCAGGGGGCCTTGGCTTGAGGCACAAGCAGGCCCAGGGCCCAGGTGGCTTCATTTCTTTGTTGGTTGATGGAGGCTTGGAGCCATGTAGGACAGTGGCTAAAAGGTGGTATTTGGCCTGATCTCATTGGGCCTTCTCTAGCTTTGCCTATTCTTCCTGGTTATTGAAAATCTAAATTTTAAATCTAAAGTCTAAATTGAAAAGATCGTGTTGAGGGGTTTGAGGGCCGCCTTCTGCCTTTTTGCAAGTATGAATGGCTGGCTCAGAAAAATTAGGGATGAGTGTGGCAGGGTCAAGAGTAGGACTGTGTTCAAAGGAAAACTTGGGAGATTCGAGAATGGGACATGAACTCCAACAATACCTTCTGCTCCAGCTACTTCCCATAAAGGAAGGAGTGGAGCAGGGGAAGGAGCGGAGTCCTGCAGTGAAGTTTCCTGTTTTAAAGTTGTTCCAGACCCAGCATGGGGAGGAGATCTAGGGAGGTTGGGGTAAAGCCTTGGGATCCTCAGAGTACAGGATGGGGCTGAGGTCTCAGAGCTTATCTCAGGCACTGGCTGGGGAGGGGGTTGGGAGCTGCAGTGGTGGCCGAGGCCTGCGCTTGTGAGGAGGGAACGTAAGGTGGAGGTTGTGGAACTGGATCTGGAGCGGCTGCAAGGGAATTGGGAGCGCTAGGGGGTGGGCTGTGGTAGGAAGGGTCGAAGGAAGAAGAAGAAAAGTCTGAATGGGGATCTGGGAGACATTATATTAGGAGGATGTGGCCCAGAGTAGGCTAAGAGTATTTGAGAAGTAGAACAGGATTCACAGAGAGAGGATCAAGAAGAGAGAGCGAAGAAAACCTGAACATTAGGGATTTCTAACCACTTGCCATTGCAGTGGCAGAAGTTGTCGAGGTCCCATAGAGTATTATAATCGAGAGTTCCGTTTTCTGGCCATTGGGACCTTTTATCAAGTTTGTATTGCCGCCAGACAGTGTTAGAATAATAAATAAGTCTTTCTGGTCTTATCTCCCCTTGGAAGCCCAAGGCTTTTAAGTTTCAGAGAAGGCATCCTAGAGGAGTAGATTTTGAGGGCTGGGACTGAGAATTTCCCATTGCCATCAAATAGGAAGGGTAGACAAGGGCGAGATAAAACGAGGAGAAAGCTCTGAGAGAAAAGGCATCCCCATTCTCAGGACTTTCTCAGAGAGTAATAATAGTCTGCTTTGAAATGGGCATCCCCTATTTCAAAGTCAGACGGGGCACAAGGCCGAGGCCCGAGGGTGGTGGGGATCCTCCCGCCTAGTGCTAGGACTTGGAAACAAGGCTAAAGAGAGAGAGGATCCGAGGGAATGGGATTTCACTTACCATTGAAACCCATGAATGAAATGTGGGCAGATGTGTGGATGTCAGTCCAGCAAGGCAAGTGGAAAGTCCAGTCTGGAAGCTTGTCTCAGTTTCTCGGCAGGGTCCAAGGGAGGGGACCACCCAGTTGCAGTGGATCGTCCCTCTGGGGTTTTAGCACCAGAATGTAAGGGTGAGTGCAGAGAAAAAGAGAGAGAGCCAGGCAGTCAGGCAAGAAAAAGGAAATTTATTAGAGGAAAGAGAGGGTGGCTGGCACTTAAGGAGAACCAGTGTTCTCCCTTTCTGACAGAGTCCTTCTTATAGACTAAGTGCCTTATAAACAACAGAAATTTACTTCTCACAATTCTGGAAGCTGGGGATCCCAAGATCAAAGTACTGGAGCATTTGATGTCTATTGAGAAGCTGATTCTTGGTTCCAAGATGGCCATCTTTTCACTGTGTCCTCACATGGTAGAAGGTGGGGAGAGGGCTCTCTAAGCTCTCTTCTGTAAGGCCGCTAATTCCATTCAGGGGCTCTGCCCTCAAGGGCATCCAAAGGCCCCACCTTCTAATACCATCACATTGGGGATTAGGATTTCAGCATATGAATTTGGGGGAACACAAACATGCGATCCATTGCAGAGGAGGAGAATTGTGGGCAGAGGGAATACTCAGCTGGACAGTGACAGGTAATAATAATACCTGCATTGGATTGAATATTTGCCAGAGAGGTGCTCAATTTTAAGTCAGAAGCATTAGGAAAATTTATTGGTCTAGACTAAGTTTTCCGTTAGACCAAATTTAGTTTTTTTGCTATTGAGAAGTAATGGGGCTTGTCAAAGGAAAGGTGGTGTCATCATAAAAATGGGCTTTGTGTTTTCACCAAGCTAATTGGTGACATCCAGGCCATACTAACCACACCCACTGTTTAAAGTTGCAGAAGAGCTTATAGAGCAGGTCAGGGTGCTGCCAGGAGGACATGAGTTTGAGCAAACTCTGCAAGACACTGAAAGACAGGGAAGCCTGGCATGCTACAGTCCATGGGATCCCAAACAGTTGGACATGTCTTAGCCACTGAACAAAGCAATAAAAATCAAGAGAACACTAAAAGTCTGCCTCTCAGGAGGTCGGGTCTCTCTGTGGCCAGGGTCTAGTCAGTCACCTCTACTTCATGCACAGGTTTGCTTTTCTCATCACTTTGTAGCTCATCTTGGCCACATTTGGTATTCCTCTCTCAGGTAAGTTCAGTTCAATCACTCAATCATGTCCAACTCTTTGCGACCCCATGGACTGCAGCACGCCAGGCCTCCCTGTCCATCACCAACTCCCGGAGTTCACCCAAACTCATGTCCATTAAGTCAGTGATGCCATCCAACCATCTCATCCTCTACCGTCCCCTTCTCCTCCTGCCCTCAATCTTTCCCAGCATCAGAGTCTTTTCCAATGAGTCAGCACTTCACATCAGATGGCCAAAGTATTGGAGTTTCAGCTTCAACATCAGTCCTTCCAATGAACACCCAGGACTGATCTCCTTTAGGATGGACTGGTTGGATCTCCTTGCAGTCCAAGGGACTCTCAAGAGTCTTCTCCAACACCATAGTTCAAAAGCATCAATTCTTCAGCGCTCAGCTTTCTTTACGGTCCAACTCACATCTATATGTGACTACTGGAAAAACCATAGCCTTGACTAGATGGACCTTTGTTGACAAAGTAATGACTCTGCTTTTTAATATGCTGTCTAGGTTGGTCATAACTTTCCTTCCAAGGAGTAAGTGTGTTTTAATTTCATGGCTGCAATCACCATCTGCAGTGATTTTGGAGCCCCCCCAAAATATAAAGTCAGCCACTGTTTCCACTGTTTCCCCATCTATTTGCCATGAAATGATGGGACCAGATGCCATGATCTTAGTTTTCTGAATGTTGAGCTTTAAGCCAACTGTTTCACTCTCCTCTTTCACTTTCATCAAGCGGCTCTTTAGTTCTTCACTTTCTGCCATAAGGGTGGTGTCATCTGCATATCTGAGATTATTGATATTTCTCCTGGCAATCTTGATTCCAGCTTGTGCTTCTTCCAGCCCAGCGTTTCTCATGATGTACTCTGCATACAAGTTAAATAAGCAGGGTGACAATATACAGCCTTGACATACTCTTTTTCCTATTTGGAACCAGTCTGTTGTTCCATGGCCAGCTCTAACTGTTGCTTCCTGACCTGCATACAGGTTTCTCAAGAGGCAGGTCTCACAATTCCTCTCTGGATTGTGCCAAATTCTCCCTTAACCTTCCCTTCTTAACACTCTGACCCAGACTGGGATCCTCTACCTCTCATGGGCTCCCTTAGATGCCCTGATCATGTACACATCAGAGTATATTTTAATTACCTGTTTGCTGATATGTTTCCCTCTCTTGACCTAATACCTTTAGGGCAGGAGAGTAATGCTGTCTTCTTGCTTGTTCCAGATGATTCCACCCTCTTCTGTTACCTGCCTCAGCCTTGTAGTTATTCTTCCATATTCATGGGGATGTTCTCGCCTCTGGCTATAGGTCTTCCTACTCCTGCTTTATCCTGGGGGACTTCAACAGCCTTGTGACTATTGGAAATGGAAAGACTAGTGAATGGAAAGTCTTCACCTCCAAATTTACTGCCATCTTACTTCAGCCCACATACTTCCTCTCCCAGGCTGTAGACTCTCTCCATCATCTGAAACTGCTCCTTTTACTGGAAGGCAGGACTAGACTGAGTGAGAGTCTGTCCTGGTAGCAGGGTTGAGGTTGACTAGATCAAAGGTTAAGCTGAATTGGAAGACAGGCTTATCAAAGGTAGCACAGGGTGTGGCAGCCTGGGGCATTGTCTCAGTCACCCTGTTAACAGTGGATGTTATATTGGAGCAGCTCTTTGAGGACTTGTGGCATGTGCTTTGATTGGCTTTTGCTTGGGGTAGTGGATACTGGCAAGGTGAATTTATTCTTGGGTGGCCTTTAAAAGGGCTCTCCAAATGGGAGACACATCCTGGATCCCTCAGTCTAACATATGAATGTGTAGTTTGCTAGAGCAGTCATAACAAGATACCACAGACTGCATGGCTTAAAACAATAGAAATGTATTTTTCATAGTCCTGAAGGCTGGAGGTCCAAGAGAAAGGTGCCATTAGGGTTGGTTTCCTCTGAGGGCCATAAGTAAAGAATCTGTTCCAGGCCTCTCTGCTTGGCTTGTAGATGGTCCTCGCCTTTCTGCCTCTTCACGTGGTTGTCCCTCTGTGCATGTGAGCTGTGGTGTTTCTTCTTCTTCTTATGACATCAGTCATATTAGATTAGGGCCTCACCCTAATGGCCGTATTTAAATGAATCACCTTCTTAAAGACTTTAACTCCAAATATGGTTACATTCTGAGGTGTTGAGGGTTGGGACTTCAACATATGAGTTTGGAGAGGGGGAGACATAATTCATTCTCTAACAAAGAACAAGGTTAGAACAGAGCAAGTGCTCATTAGTTATTCCTTGAAATTTTTTCTCATGTTATTTATATTCTTTAGTTACTTTTATTTAAACCATTGGAGTGAAATAGGATATTAAGTGAAATACAAAGTGGAAATCTGCTTAGCTGTGAAATATACTCTTTGTAAACAAATTTCTCAATGAAAGTTTTGATAGGATAAAATAAAGTCACACAAAAAATTAATCAGGCCAGAAGATTTTTTCTTTTTAATTGGAATATAGTTGATTTTACGGTGTTTTTGGAAGTTTTAAATTTTTTTGAAAATGTGGATAAATTTTGATATTGTATATGTGTGTGTTAGTCACTCAGTCGTGTCAGACTCTTTTTGACCCCACAGATGCTAGCCTGCCAGGCTCCTCTGTCCATGGAATTCTCCAGGCAAGAATACTGGAGTGGATTGCCATTCTCGAGTCTCCAGGGGATCTTCCTGACCCAGGGATTGAACCCGAGTCCCCTTCATTGCAGGCAGATTCTTTACCATCTGAGCCTATTACTTATCACAAATTGCGCTTACATTGGTCTAAGAAGTAAATACTGGTAAGAGAGAATTTTCAAAGGGGGAAAATCATTTTTCTCAGACAGATGTAAAATACTGTGTTAAAAATCTGTTAATTCATTGATCAGTGACAGAACCAGGCAGATGCTGCAAGCAGTTCAAAGAAGGATCAAAAAGAACAAGTACATTTCTAGATCAGGACAACTGAAATGAGAAAACTGTTTCTCTCCAACCAATGGAGAGAAAACTGTTTTCATAGGTGGGAGAGTTGATCCCTCCATCAGACAGTTCACCTATGTGCCTACAAACAAGAATTATTTTACAGTGCTCTCAGCACCCTACACATTACAGATTTGGGGGAAAAAAAATTCTCACATAGAATCAGAATCAAATTAAGTGGGAGACCATGCTATCGATAATGCACCATTTTCTATCAAAATTCAGGCATCAACATCATGTTGGTGGGAAAGAAACTTTACAGTTGTGGGAAGAAGCTTTCTCATATCAAACACTTTCATCATGTAGTGTATAAGATCACATACAGAGCCTCTACTGTGTGCTCCATTTACTCAAAAGTTTATTTTAGTACGAAGTTAGCAGTTATTTGAAACTGGGAGTTCACTGACCTTCCCTTATTTTGAACAGATTAGAGGATTTATTATATGGAAAACAGAGTGAATTAACAGATAATAACATATTTGATAAGTTTTGTGTTTTTTTCACTATTTTCCTGTAAAGAAATTCCTTCTGAAGTTCAACACAGTTGAATGTATATTTAAAAATATTTTTCTAAACACCCAAATACCCTTACCTATAAGATATTCTTGCGGATGATAACATTTTCAATTATTTTCTTGGTTTTGGTCTCCTGATCAAGAATTAAAACTCCAAAAATAACAGTCTTTTAGCCTGCTTTCCAGTGTTGCTTTTTATTGTTCTCTTTAAAATAAAATACTTGAACCTTGTATTGAAGAGCATTCTAATGCTGATGGAACTCATCTTGGTAAATTAAAATCAGCTCAAAAAGATGAAAATATTTGATGATCTGAAACCTCATTGGTCTATAGTAGTAGTTTGCTGTGATATTTTTACATCACAAAAACTTAATAAATTATGCCTTAGGTGTGTGGCTGATAGATCAGAGAGATTGCCCTCCTCCTTTAGAAATGATAGTGTTAATGTGGTTTGTGTGTCATGAATTACACAGCTGCAAAGTCAACCCTGCCCCCCCCCATTCTTTGAAAGTCAGCACCTATTTTCCCAGGTTCTGGGAACATGAGAGAAATGACCCTAAAATGACAAGCTAAGGAAATAGGGGCAGCTGAAAACATTTGTTTTGCCACCCTCAACACAACCGTAAAGTGGGTAATCTGGCTGAGGCGTGGCAAATACATGTCTTATGGACCACCATTCAACATTGATAATTCACACAATACTTTTTCTGCTGACCCAGAAATAACCTCAGCATCCTAAACACAATGTTCAGGGCAGCCACTTAAATCAGAGTTGGCATGCAATTTAGAAATTACTTGCCATCCTTGCTCTGTCTCTTGATTTTGAATTTCAGTCTCTGATGAACACCATGGAATAGGCAATGACTGATGGGATGTAGAACGAGAGCCGTTAGGCAGAACCCAGGCTGCAGACAAATTTGATCCGGCTTAATCAACAGCACTTTTGTTTGTTTTTTTGATTTACTAGTTCCCAACATCAAAACATCAAGAAATGTCTTACAAATACTCAGATTTCTATCTTTCCTTTAAAAGACAGATTTGGCAACACTTGACTTTTATTGAAATCTTGCAGCCACTGGCTGGATTTGAGAATTGGCTCTTCCCTCCACATTGCAAGCTCCCAACTTTGTCCCAGGCCCCTCTCATCCAACTTGGCTTTTTTACATGATAAACTTTGACTGTCCTTCCTTGTTCTACTGTGACTCTTAAGTGCCCGTGGCTCTTCACTCGGATCTCTCAGAATTTTCAGCCTAGGAAGCACAGGCGCAGGATCTATAAGCCCTCTTTTGCATTAAGGCGGCTTTGGAGGTGAGGAATGAGAGCAATAGGAACTCCTGTAAATTACGTTCTTCCCCTGTGGTTCAGGCTATCAAAGTAGGACACGGATTTCTCAGCCAGAGCCAGAGTCCAGAAGGCCAGGATCCCCTCAGGTACTGAATGATTTCATTTCGGTGAGATTGGCATGAGGTCTGTCGCCTTACAGCTCTCAATGAGATGTCACCTCTAAGCAATTAGGGACACAGTGGGGAGTGGGGGTGGGTAAAAAAAACCAAAATAGATCCAAAAAAATGTTCAATTATGGTCTATATATTTAGGAGAAATAGATATGAAATGATTGCTTTTAGAGTAAACTGGCCTAAGCTGCAGAAAAATTCGAAGGCAGCTTCTAAAACCCTCTGATCTCAGATGCAGTAAGGGTCAAGAAAGCTTAAGAAAAAGAGAAATCTTCCATGATGACTCAGTGGTAACGAATCAACCTGCAGTGTAGGAGACACAGGCAGGAGACATGGGTTCGAGACATGGGTTGAATCCTTGAGTCAGAAAGATCCCCTGGAGGAGAAAATGGCAGCCCACTCCAGTATTCTTGCCTCGAGTATCTCATGAACAGAGAAGAGTGGCGAGTTCCAGTCCATGGGGTCACAAAGAATCGGATGCAACTGAGTGACTGAGCACATGCATACTTTAATTTTATAGCACATTTTTCTCCATTTGAGGAAACTTTAGTCCTGAGAGATCTGAGAGCTGTGGTTTCTGGTTTCTTCAAGGGCTCCCTTTACCTGCAACTCTTTCTTCGTTTAGGGCTTTGCATGGTGTCTCAAGGCTTTCATCATGCCACAGTAACATTCCCACCTTCCTTTCCTTCTTAATTTTTCTTGCTAGTACCTATAGTTATTTTATATATATATATGTATATATATATATATATGATATATTAGATGTATTAGATGTAATATGTATTTTTTTTTATGATTTCTCTTTTCATTTAAGGTTAGCTCCTTCCACCAGCTAGATAAGTGGAGAAATTTCTGTCTTCCTTGTTCACTGATACATCCTGGACAGAGTCGGGTACATCATAAGCACTCAGTAAACATTTGCAGAATGCTGTAAAAATTGCTTGGATGCAGTAATGCCAGTCTCGCAAATTATGAGAAGTTTTATCAGGTTTCCCAGGTTCCACAAACTTCAAAGAAAACTAGAGCAGGGATGACAGAGTGTAACTCCTCAGTCTCTCAAATTTCATTATTTAAAAACTGCAGAAAGTTTTCCTTGGGTGGGAGATGGACGCTCCAATACAGCTTCCAGGCAAACTGTTTCTTTATGATGGAGATAGACATCTTTAAGTTATGCAAAGATAAAGAAAAGTCCTGGAGTCCAGATGTGGGTCAAAGGAGCTTACAGTGCTTTGACGATGAGAATAAAACGGCACAGTGATTCAAGGCAGAGGTACCGCTTGATCTGCTTGAAGGAGAAAGAGACTGGAGGTCTTTTTTGTGGAGACAACATAAAATATTATAAAACAAATCAAAAACATAGGAGTGGCCCATATTAACCTCTGAAGCAGGGCTTGTATTTTATACTTACCCCAACTTTTTCTATAGTTTTAACAGAAAAGAAAACCAGTCAGCAACAAAACAACCCTTCTGTGTACATGGTGATGTAGCTGGGGCTTGAAGCTGCACCTTGGTAAGGCAAGTGACTGTACTCTTAACTTGTTTAAGAATGGGCTTCACTCAGTAACTGAGGCTCCCAGCATCACAGCAAGGAAAGGATGACAGCTGTGCTGTGCTCTAGGGAAGAAAGGTTGCTAGGTTGAAAAACATTGCCTCTAAATTTACTCATTAATCCTACTTGGAGAAATCTATGAACATGAATTATTTTATATTCTAGATGATAATCATTTAGTGTCCACACCTGAAGCGCCAGGCAGAGTCTGTTGGAGGACTGAAAGATACTTTGGAAGAGATGTGTCCATCTATTTTAATACACTGTGCAGTGATCATCATAAGAGGTTAATAAGAAAAAAATCAAGCATGACTATATAAAAAAATTACTGTATTCAGTGTTGCCAGTCTATGACATTCTAAAAAGATGGTACAGTGGAAGAAGTAACACTATGGCATCAGATTATTCCTTATTTCTGCATATAGTAAAAAAAAAGAAAAAGTATCTGTTGAAAAGGGAAAATAACAGAATCCAATAACATAAGTTCCAACAACAGTGAAGCCTTTTCAAAACTCCATGCCCGGTGAACAAGTATTGCAACTCCAAAGGGGAAAATAGATTTAACAACCTGGAAAAGAAACCTGTGATGCCTGAAATAAGTAAAGAAGGCTGACCTGTATGTGTAAATGAACTGACACATACTCTTTTTGAGAAGTAATTAAGGAGAAAACAAGGATTGTAGAAAAAGATTAACTATGACAATGAAAGAAAAATTCTAAACCAGTTAATACTATTGATGAACTAAAAATATTTCTGGAGGCTGTGAAGAGCAGTAATAAAACAACAATGAACCAAAATGTCTCCCATCATGGATAAAACATATAAACTAATTATAGTACAAGAGAAAATGACAGGCCTACAAAATAAGGAAATTTAGTATACAAATATAGGTAGCTGAAAATTCAATGATGTGGGAAGTCTCATTTGAGGAATAATTGAATTTTTTTTCTTGAACTGGACCTTTTAAAAATACCATCAAAGACAATAAAAATGTTTTTGTCTATATTAACTAAAACATAAAAAAGCATTAAGGTAAGACTGAAACTTAAAATGTGGTTCAGATAACTGATACAAACTTGTTACTTAAAAATACTTTTCTGCCAGTATTATATGTGAAGTTATGAATACTCAGATGGTAAAGAATGCACCTGCAGTGAAGGAGACCTGGATTTGATCCCTGGGTTGGGAAGATCCCCTGGAGGAGGGCATGGCAACCCACTCCAATATTCTTGCCTGGAGAATCCCTATGGACAGAGGAGTCTGGTATGCTATGTTCATGGGGGTTGCAAAGAGTTGGACATGACTGAGTGACTAAGCACACATGAATACTTAAAGAGTTCATGTGAGAAATTTTCAAGTGGGGAAAAAGACTTTAGAATCTTAATTGTCCAAAGAGTAATGTCATACTCCCTTTTTGTGTGTAGGAAGACAGAAAAACTCAAAATAGGAGGAGAGGGAAAGTTTACAGCAGAAGCTTCTACAAAATATTCATGAAACATTCTTCCCTGCACTTTGAAAATCACAGTACGCAGTGAAAGAAAATGTTGACAGGAAATGAGTTGTGTGTGTGAAGGACATGGAGCCAAAAAAAAAAGTTGACGAATACTCGTTTTCACACAAGAAAAAATAAGCAGTAAATGATCATTAAAACCATATGTTTTGGTAACTATTGATATGTAAATTAAATTTTAAGATATAATTGAATTGGCAGAGTAAGTTAAATAAGATTCATGATTTTAAAAGTTTGTGCATATGTAAGTCAATGATATTCAGAAGCAATATGAAAATGTAGCTTAATTACATATAACTTTTAAATTTACATGTGTGTATATCTTTATAAAGAGGTGTGTATAGGTAAACATATGTATATACATGTATATGTGTATATATACATACCTGTATATACACATAGAGAAAGATATTTTTTGATTAGAAAAATAAGTAAATAACCCTTTAACCACATTTTAAATTCTACTCTACTAATATTTATTTTTCCTTGGCACTTTTCTATTCCTTTCTTTATGTATGAGGTATAATCCTGAAAGTGATACTACAGAAAAGGAGGACAAAGAACTGGGATGAAAATATGACAGGGCACTAAAATAACTCCACTACTGTTTGGGCTCTGGCCATGCTGGCTTGACTCCAGAACACGTTTCCTTGAGGCAAATGTCCCTGAAATGCTCTAGGAAAAACTGGAGATGGTTTAAAATCATAGCCTTGATATTCATCCTAATCACAAATTTGATTTTTTCAAAGAGAACATGCTCCTGAAGGGATTTTACAGGCGGTAGCAGACTTAGAGGGCTTCCAGGTGGCTCAGCTGATGAAGTGTCTGCGTGCAATGCAGGAGACCTGGGTTTGATCCCTGAGTTGGGAAAGATCCTCTGGAGAAGGAAATGACAACCCACTACAGTATTCTTGTCTGGAAAATTCTATGAATGAAGGAGCCTGGTAGGCTACATTCCATAGGGTCTCAAAGAGTCAGACACGACTGAGGAACTTCACTTTCATTTTTTCAGCAGACTTAGAAGGTTTTTAGTGATAAAGCAATAATTCAAATATTAGCTTGAGGTGGATTCTAAATGGTGACAAATTTGCAGAGAAGGGAATTGAAAAAACAAAATAGAATCTAATAGCTTAATTTATGATAATAAATTTCATGAAGGGGACATAAAAAATGGAAGAGATAGAGCCATTCTGAAGAATTCCTTTATCTGCTGTTTCAGCTATACTGACTATATGTGCTGTCAGTTTCTAGATTTGAGCTCATCTAAGACTTTGTGAATTTAACTTTCCCATAGTTTTAAAGTTTGAGAAATTAGCTACCTGTTTTGACCAACTCTTCAATGCAAAAAAAATTTCTCATTCTTTGTGAATTTACTTCTGTCAATTACACAAGATTCAGCAAGAGTACCATTTTCTTAAATAGGAAGAAATAATAGGCTCTATTACAATAGGAAACATAGACAGTATGTTCTTAAAATGATATAGATATTGTGTCATTAAAATATTAAATATTGCACAAAATTTCTAAACAAACCAATAATCTATAATGGTCTTAAAAGTACATCTGCTGTATTTTAATACAACTTTGATTCTGTTTTGTATCTGTCCTTCAGCTTGGAATGAGGATGCTCTGTGGGTAGAAGAGATACTTACGGAATTAAAATTAGAACAAACGAAACTTTCTGCAGATATCCTGAAATGAAAGGAGTTGAAGGGAAAAACTTAGTTGCCAAAGAACTACAAAAGCATGCTTATCCTGCTGAGGAAAAGATTCATGGTTACAGATTATGTGTTTGAGTTTGAAAGTGCTAAGCAAACCTTAGCGAAAATGTAGAAATATTGGTCCAAAGAGATTTAAAAGGAAATCTTGAGTCATAAAAGAACATTGAGGAGATTCATAAAGAAAGACATGTAGTAACAAGTCATAAGATGAAATTTGTCTGTACCATCAACACATATGCTCAATAAAGTCGCCTGGGAATTTTATAGAAAATGCAAATTACAGTGGAATTTAGAAGCTAAAAAAGTTGAAATAATTATAAGAAAAAAGGCAAATGTGAGCTGCTGTTCAATACATGAGGAATAGTACAGATAGATTTCTTTGTTCTTGCACCAGAAACAGCTTCAAACACATTGTATGGCTTGTATCCGTTGCATTTGGGGTAAAGTAGACTGATGCTCAGTGCCGAAGAATTGATGCAGTCCTTTGGTCACCTGATGTGAAGAGCCGACTCATTAGAAAAGACCCTGATGCTGGGAAGGATTGAGGGCTGGAGGAGAAGGGGATGACAGAGAATGCTTGGATCGCATCACCAACTCAATGGATATGAGTTTGAGCAGACTCTGGGAGATAGTGAAGGACAGGGAAGCCTGGCCTTCTGCAGTCTATGGGGTCGGAAAGTTGGAGACGACTTAGCAACTGAACAAGATTGATGCTTTTCTCACAGAACAGGGAGCTTGTCCTGGGATCCAAAGAACTCAGCTCTTTGCTGTTAGCTGAGCCATTTGGTTCTGACCTTTGTGAATTTTTGTCTTAAACTTATAAAATGAAGGAGTAGAGCTAGATGTGGAGAAGGAAATGGCAACCCACTCCAGTGTTCTTGTCTGGAGAATCCCAGGGACGGGGGAGCCTGGTGGGCTGCCATCTATGGGGTCGCACAGAGTCAGACACGACTGAAGCGACTTAGCAGCAGCAGCAGCAGCAGCAGGGCTAGATGATTTCTCAGATTCTTCTTGGATGCAGTTCTGAGTGTCTTATCTTTAGTTCATTTGACTAAACTTGAATAATGACCATGTTAAGAAAAACTGATGTGGACAGGATGGATTTTGTTCATGAGACCAATAAAAAGATCTTCAAAAAGAAGGCTCTTCGTATTGCCTTCTAGAGTCAGTAATGGTTCAAGAATATTTTTCTTTTCAAATAATCATAGAAGTAAATTATGGGTTCTCTGCATGACACAGTACTTAACATAACCATTTAGATTATTCTGTTGCAAAGTTTTTCACCCCCAGCTGGTTAAACCTCTCTAAATCCTTTCTGGTGGGGCTCCAAGGTTCAGTCTTCTGGTATTTAAAAATCAAAACTGAACACTTGGCAGCCACTGATCATGAATTGAATTCTTTGCATAGATCCTAAAACCAAAACACTATACTTGTTTTCATCACTCGGATCTTTTAAGCTGGGTCAAGTTTTATAAGAAGCTTTTTTCATTTAGCCTTGACTCTTAAAGCTCCATAAAAATGCCCCATTCTCACTGGCTTCCCGGAGCTCCTAAATTTGTGTTGGTTTAATGCTTGCTTGATTTAAGGTTATTCCCACTGATATTCTCTTTCACACACACACATGAAGGAAGTCTGTTAACCTCCGTGTCCTTTCCAACAACCTCAAAATATCCCTGCTCTGTTGGTATTGTCTTCCTCCACTCCCAGTGGCCTGATCTGGTCATCATGAAAGGATGAAGAAGGCAGTTCAAATGTAAATAGATGAAAGTCAGGGTTTAGATCATTACAGACGTTGGAGTCGAAATTTGACTGATCTTACTTATAGCCAAACATATGTGTTTATCAGTATATAGAGGAAGAAATGTATTAGATCTTTAGGGGAACAACTTTGTGTGGCATCTCTGGAGTGTGACATCACACTGAAAAATGTCCCCCTACTGCAGAGCTGTCAGACCTATTTCTCTCAGAGTTCTTTCCGAAAAACTTGTTTTCCAGTCTTAGTCTCTGTACCTCTTTTCTAATTTTGCACCATTGAATTCCAAATAATGAACCTGGCAAAGGCAGAATCCTCCTTGGAAGGCAGGGAAGGGGGAGTAGATAGACAGGATCCTTAGCAAGGTTAGTGGTTAAGAGCCAGCCTCTGTTATTAAGTTTTATTCAGTCACACATACATTATCTTTGTTAAACTTTATAATGATGTAGTGTGACATGTATTGTTTTTCTGTTTACATGCAGGAAACAAAGTTTCCAAGAGTTTATGGAATTTGCTCACAGTCTCATAACTAGAAACTGGTTCAGCTGACATTGTGAACCCTGGTCTTGCAAGAGCCTGGAGGGCAAGTTTTCTATGGGACTTGTTAAGGTCAAATCCATTCCCTGTAAAGATTGGATTAGCCAATGGTAATGCTGATACCCTTTTAACGAAATGGGTGGACTGGTCCTGACTCAGGATCTCACTGGTTTCAATGACTTGACTACTTACACATTGGTTTAGGAATCTTCCACATACATACAAACCTAAATGAATGTAATGTATAGCAGAGCACTGTACAATTATCACACATATACTCAATACAGAAGTTATATCACAGTCTTGCATTTTCCATTCAGATATATTAGCACAGATCATTCCATGTTTAGTGGTCCTCAGGATCACTCAGTTTCAGTGATTTGCTAAAAGGGCTCACAGAACTCAGAAAAACTGTTATATTCATAGTAATTGTTTATTGCAGCCAAAGGATACAGATTAAAATCAGCAAAGGCAGAAGGGTCACAAATTGGAGAGGAGAGACCAGAATCAATTTCTAGTTGTCCTTTCCCAGTGGAGTCACTTGGCAGAGCTTAATTCTGCCAGCAATGACAGGACAGATACACACAGTGCATTGCCTATCAGGGAACTCACTCAAGCATTAATGTCTAGGGTTGCTACTGCAGGTTGGTCAAATCAGTCAGTCTTAAAGGAAATCAACCCTGTATAGTCATTGGAAAGACTGATGCTGAAGCTGAAGCTGCAATACTTTGGCCACCTGATGTGAAGAGCCAACTCATTGGAAAAGACCCTGATGCTGGGAAAGATTGAAGGCAAAAGGAGAAGGGGGCAGCAGAGGATAAGATGGTTAGATAGTATCACTGACTCAATGAACATGAATTTGAGCAAACTTCGCAAGACAGTGAAGGACGGGGGAGCCTGGTGTGCTACAGTCCATGAGGTCCCAAAGAGTTGGATAGGACTCACGCATATGACTGACTTTAGTTATTTCATCTCTAGCTCCCCCCAGAGGTCATACTGATTCAGCATGGCCCAGACCCCCACTATAAATCACATTGATCAACTATCTGGCAAGTCCCAAAGCTACAGGTATATAAACAATCTTATCAGGCAGGATATTTCAAGAGTCTAGAGGATATCTCCCAGTAGCTGGTCAAGGGCCATTAATTTTGGGGGAAGGTACAAGATTTGAATATCCCAAACCTGCTAACTTAACTCTTTACTGCACAGTTAAGATAAATCTAATAGGTGTATGCAGAAATGAGATGAAATAGAATTGGCCACCTAAAATGTAGCTTCTTAGAGAAATTTTGATCACTTATAGAGTAACTGATTTGGGACATAGAATTTGACTTTCCAATAGAAAGTGTTAACTCAACACAATAATTGAGAGAAAATGTAATCTTTCAGAATATTTTATATTTGTGAGAAAAATCATTCAAAGCCAGAGTTTAAATAGACCAGTGGTTTTAAAGATTATGATTCAAGGTTCCTGAGTCACCACTGGATTTGGGAGTTTTGAAAAAGGGGCTTAGTGGGTGAATGGGCAGGCTTTTGAGTGCCTACTATTCTTTCAACCAGAGCAGCTGTGTTTCAAACTATTTTCCTGATTTATACTTCTGGGTAAAAGCTCATCTAAAGAAAAGGTACTTGGGTTTAAAAATGCAAAACAGAACTGAAAACCAATTGTTACAGGTTTAATTGTGCCTCTCAAAAACATTATATTGAATCTGAACCTCCAGTGCCTCAGAAAGTGACCTTTTTTGGAAATAGGGCTGTTGCAGTTATAATTAAAGTCAAGATGAGGTCATACTTCAGTGGGCAGTATGGAGTGGGCCCTTAATCTAATCTGACTGGTGTCCTTGTAAGAAGAGAAGAAGGATGCTCAGGGAGAAGGCAGTCATGTGAAGACAGAGGCAGGGGCAGGAGCAGCTGCAAACCAAGAAGCACTTAGGAATCCTGGGAAACACCAGAAGCCAGAAGCAGCCAGGAAGGATTCGCCTCTCTAAGTTTCAAAGGGAGCGTGGCCCTGCTGATACTTGGATTTTGCACTTCTAACACTCTGTACTGTAAGACAATAAGTTTTTGTTATTTTAAGCCACCCAATTTGTAGTGCTATGTTATGACAACATTATAAAACTAATGCACTGACTAGTCTGATTTCATTCAACTCATGGAAAATTAAGAGATTAGGCCACTTACTGAAGACTGAGAGTACTAAAGAGATCTACTGTGTAGCTGTTCAAAAAATATGCTGTAATTCTGTGTGTTTTAAATGGATCACATTATTTAGTTAGCAACAACAACAACAAAATATATTTTTATAGATAAAACTCAAGGTTTCTTAAGTAGTCTTTATCAAATCATCATATTGTACATCTTAAATATATACAATTTTTGTCAATTATATATCAATAAATTTGGGGAGGGGAGACATAGCCTGGCTGATAAAATTAGGCTCCTGAAAGCAGTGCAGATTTTTGCAGCTGCAATTGAGGAACGGAACTATGTAGCAGTTTTTCTGGCCTGAGTTAAAACCGGCTAGTAGGTTTTTAATCCATTTAAGTACTCATTCATTGTTATTTTCACTAGAGGGAAAAAGAACTAGGTGTGGGGGTGGAAGTAGAGAACAGTGTTTTCAACAGTTGACTTTTTTTAGTGGAATAAGCAAAGCACATGCAAGAAAAAAGAAAGTCGTAGTCCTTAATTAGATGTTACTCAGGAGATGCGGGTTTGATCCCTGGGTCAGGAAGATCCCCTGGAGGAGGGCATGGCTACCCACTCTAGTATTCTTATCTGAAAAGTCCCATGGACAGAGGAGCCTGGAGGGCTACAGTCCACGGGGTTGCAGAGTCAAACATGACTGAAGCAACTGAGCACAGAAGCCCTATTTTCAGAATTTATCTAATCTTAAACTTAACCTTTGAATCAATTACCCATGACTATATCACAATCCAGCCCAAAACTCAATGGCTTAACAGAAACAACATACTGTTGTATCAGTAGGAGGTTAGACTTGGCTGGAGTGTCTCTGCTTCAAGTGTCTTTCAGCCTCCTTAGATCAGCAGGATGGTGTTAGAGAATATTTGTCTCGTAACAATGGAAGAGGTGTAAAAGGGTGAAAAACTGAGCATGAAGTTTCTTAAGACCTAGGCTGTAGGCTGGCATACTGCTATTCCAGCCCTGCATCGCTGAGCAAAGCAAATCATGTGGTGTATTAGTTAGCTAGGGCTGCTGTAGCAAAGTACTGTAGACCAGGTAGCTTAAAACTATTTAGATTTATTGTCTCACTGTTCTGGAGCATTGAAGTCCAAAATCAAGGAATTCCATTAGACCAACCTCATCCATTTTGAACACTCTGGCCATTAAAATGTTTTTGTTTGCTTGGCTGTGCTGGGTCTTAGTTATGGAGGGAGCCATTGCTTCTATCTTCACTGTGGCACATGTGGACCTTCAGTTGAGGTATGTGGGATCTAGTTCCCTGGCCAGGGGTGGAACCTGCATTAGGAGCTCAGAGTCTTGGCCACTGGACCACCAGGGAAGTCCCTGGGCATCAGAATCTTAAGGCAGTGTGAGAGAGGCCATCAGGTCATGCTGTTCATACTTAGAAATTAAGAGCTTAACTTAGGATTTTATGAAGAAACCAAAGAATGTGCTAATAAGACTATAGCTCTACTGAAGATTGGGAAAGATAGCCCCAATATTTTGTAGTACTGCCTGTCGAGAGTCTTTTTTTCTCACCCCTTGAATCTTGGTTCAATTTGTGGAAAGCAGTGTTGTATAAGTTCTGGATCTTAGGACTCCAAATCCTTGCAGCTTTCATCTTTGTTATCTCGGAATGTTCCCTAAGACCACCATGTGAGGAAACTGATCTACATGCTGGAGGGTGAGAGGCTGTGTGGAGGAGAACCATGGTTGCCCAAGTGATAGCCCATGACAGCCAGAGTCATGTCAGGGTGGCAAAGTAAAAAGTTCTGGTCCCATCTTGGTCATCCTCATTGTGCCCTACATTCTCTAGTCTCATACCAGCTGCCCCCAAATCTCAGCTTCAAGCTTTATTTTATATAAATGATAAGAAAGATTTTACCATTTCCCTTTGCATGAGCTCAAATTATAAAACTTTAATAACAAAATTTTTAATTGATTGATTCATTTGGGAAATCCACTTTGAATGAAGGGTGGCTTCCTGAAGTTTCTGCCGTGCAAACATGAACAGGCAATTCTGTGTTCCCTCCACAAGATCAGCACACTCTTCAGTTCAGTGTTGGGAAGGGCATTTATACTCTTAGAGAGAAGAATAATTTCCTGTTTGTTGTCTGAGCTGGAAAAAGATCTCTTCTTGTGCCAAGAACATCACATAGATTTCATCTTGTCTGATAATTATGATTTGTGGTGACTGCCTGGAGTAATATTAAGAAATATTGCAAAGCCACATCCAGGTTCAGTTATAACTGATTGACGATGTCTTTCCTGGAGAGGAAAGAGGTGCTTGGTACACCTTCCATTGTATTTTCTACCATTGGCCATAGTACCTTCTCTGAAAACAATTAAACGGCACCTTTTCCTCTAACAGTAGCAACACTAGGGGATTTCTGTTTAATCACTTTGTACCCAGTAGGCATAGTTTATAAAGTTATATTAGCTAGCCTAGATAGAGCTTAATAAGATTCACTGATAACTGACATCATTAGAGATAGTAATCGCATCTAAAGTGCAAAGGCTATTGTTTTGGTCATTCTTATTTATGCAGTTTCTTTAACAATCATGTATAATGGTTACTTAGTTATTTAATACATGGCAATATTTTTTGCAATAAACAATATTTTTAAACTATAAAATAAAGCTACAATGATAAAGTTGAAAAAGTCTGTAAGAGTTAAATTGAGAGGTGAGGGTTAGCCAACTATGGCCAATGGCTAATGGGCCAAATTCAACCTGCCACCTGTTTTTTGTTTTTGTTTGTTTTTTGGCTGTGCCAGGCAGCATGTGGGCTCCCCAGTGAGGGATCAAATCTGTGCCCCCTGCAGTGGAAGCATGGAGTCTTAACCTCTGGACCACCAGGGAAATCCCATCTGTTTTTATAAATAAAATTTTATTGGAACACAGCCATTGGCCTATAGCTGTTTTTGCACCAGTATAAGGTGATCCAGTAGTTGCAATGGAGACCAGCAGAGTCGAGTAGCTGCAATGGAGACCTTATGGCCTGCAAAACCAGAGATATTTACTATCTGACCAACTACAGAAAAAGTTTGCCAACCCCTGATGAATTGAAATGGTTAAGGAGCTAACACTTATTGACTGCTTTCCATATTCAGGGAACTGGGATGTACATAACCCTTTGATGGGCTCTTTCCTACCTAAAAATGATAGCACAAGCAGTGTAGCCCAAGTAGTGTTTTTTAATCCTGTCTGCATATCAAAATTAACTGAGTACAGTTGTAAAAACTATTAATACTGGGATATGACCCATGTGAGATATGCATATTTTTGAAAGCTGCTCAGCTGAATCTGATGTGCTATAAGGTTACAAAGCATTGATCAAGGTTATTATTTTATACTTCAGCTGTTTGCTCTTACAGAGGTTAGATGGTATAACTAGCCTGTTTGACTTACAGTGGTTCAAATATGATAGAAAGTAAATCTGAAATAGCTTAACAAAATGGAATATAAAAATTTCCAGGAATGTCCGGTATTAATTCAGTTCCGTTCAGTCGCTCAGTTGTGTCCAACTCTTTGCGACCCCATGAATCGCAGCATGCCAGGCCTCCCTGTCCATCACCAACTCCCGGAGTCCACCCAAACCCATGTCCATCGAGTCGGTGATGCACTCCAGCCATCTCATTCTCTGTCGTCCCCTTCTCCTCCTGCCCCCAATCCTTCCCAGCATTAGGGTCTTTTCCAATGAGTCAGTTCTTCACATGAGGTGGCCAAAGTATTGGAGTTTCAGCTTCAACATCAGTCCTTCCAATGAACACTCAGGACTGATCTCCTTTAGGATGGACTGGTTGGATCTTCTTGCAGTCCAAGGGACTCTCAAGAGTCTTCTCCAACACCACAGTTCAAAAGCATCAATTCTTCAGTGCTCAGCTTTCTTCACTGTCCAACTGTCACATCCATACATGACTACTGGAAAAACCATAGCCTTGACTAGACGCACTTTTGTTGGCAAAATAATGTCTCTGCTTTTAAATATGCTGTCTAGGTTGGTCATAACTTTCCTTCCAAGGAGTAAGTGTCTTTTAATTTCATGGCTGCAATCACCATCTGCAGTGATTTTGGAGCCCCAAAAAATAAAGTCAGACACTGCTTCCACTGTTTCCCCATCTATTTCCCATGAAGTGATGGGACCACATGCCATGATCTTAGTTTTCTGAATGTTAAATTTTAAGCCAACATTTTCACTCTCCTCTTTCACTTTCATCAAGAGGCTCTTTAGTTCTTCTTCTCTTTCTGCCATAAAGGTGGTGTCATCTGCATATCTGAGGTTATTGATATTTCTCCCGGAAGTCTTGATTCCAGCTTGTGTTTCCTCCAGCCCAGCGTTTCTCATGATGTACTCTGCATATAAGTTAAATAAGCAGGGTGACAATATACAGCCTTGACGTACTCCTTTTCCTATTTGGAACCAGTCTGTTGTTCCATGTCCAGTTCTAACTGTTGCTTCCTGACCTGCATACAGGTTTCTCAAGAGACAGGTCAGATGGTCTGGTATTCCCATCTCTTTCAGAATTGTCCACAGTTTATTGTGATCCACACAGTCAAAGGCTTTGGCATAGTCAATAAAGCAGAAATAGATGTTTTTCTGGAACTCTCTTGCTTTTTCGATGATCCAGCGGGTACTAATTCAGACTGAGGCATTTTAAAGTCCCAAGCCGAAAGAATTTTTGCTGATCCAGTTTTCTTCTTTGTAAAGCATCATCATTTCATCCACAAATCTCCAGATTCAAAACTAATAGTCAGGCTAATCAGGCTAACAAAAAAGTTATTTAAGTCTATTTTTTTTGTGTGTGCCTTACTTTCTTAACACTCTTGAATCATTTACTTCAGAAAATAAATCCTGATATAGCTATATTCTCTCTTGCACTTAGAAATCTTGTTCACATTGAAATACTACTTAGAAAGTACTTGAAAAATTGGATAGAATACAAGAGGATTTAATCTTGGCTAGATAAAGGCAATTTTTTTCTAGTTCAACATGTGGCAAATTATAATGGGTATCCCAGGAATAGTGGCTCAGGAAGCTCTTTCACAGCTCTGGTTCTAAGGATATATACACTCGTTGTCCTGTTTAGTGCACCACTAACTTTTTATGAGTTTAAGTAGTAATTTTGTTAAGGCATATACCAAATTTTTTCATAGACATCTGAAAGTAAGACTTCTGTGAATTACTGGAATCACACAAAGGCAGAAGTTATTTATAGATGGAGAAACTCACACTTTAAGATGGTTATTCCAAAGATGTATCTTGAGAATTTCCTAGGCAGGTTGGTGCACCAATAGTAAAAATTATGCATTTATAATTTAATTTTACCAGCCTAGCAACTAGTTCAAGCATATGTGGAGATGAAAATTTCCATCCATTTTGCCAAATCACACTTCATCAATCTGAAAAATCTGTCTTGGCCCCACCCACCTATTTGGTGCCAGTTCTTCTTCACTACTATCTTCTTAAGGCCTGAAATTTCCTCTCGCATCAAACTAGGAAAACTTGGAAATCTCTTGGCTAGAGATATTCCTACAGATCCTTAACGAAATTCTGATAGATTATAATGATGAGAAGAATCCATCTTATATTTTTTAAGTTATGCTCCCTTTGTACTCTTCTGTTCTTACTTTCTGCAGAATTGGCAGTGCCACCACGAAAACCAAGCTGTTCATCCTCATCCAAGAGTATCTGTTTTCTACTGAGACTAGTTTTTCTTTAAATGATGCATGCATTTTTCTTTGCAGAAGACTGCAAAATCCTGGGTTGTCTTCTCTAAAGTGTCTCTATCTTGGAGCAGGACCTCAGACTGTAGCAGAAGTAACATTCTCCACAGTGAGAGAATAACATTCTCTTGGTGTATATATATATATATGTATATATGTGTATATATATATATATATATATATATATATATATATATATATACTGTAAATATGTTCAGTCGTGTCCAACTCTTTATGACCCCATGGACTATAACTGCCAGGCTCCTCCATCCATGGGATTTTTTAGGCAAGAATACTGAAGTAGATTGCCATTTCCTTCTCCAGGGGATTTTCCAGATCCATGGATCAAATCTGTGTCTCCTGCATTGGCAGGCAGATTCTTTACCAGTGAGCCACCTGGGAATATATGTGTACTGTATGTGTGTGTGTGTGTGTGTGTGTGTGTGTGTGTGTGTACATATATGTATATGCATATATATATATATATAAAATTTCTTTTTTTTATATTCTTACTCCCATTTTTAGAGAAAAAGTAATAAGAATAACAGTGTAAAAAAGCACAGTGATAACACAGGATAGAAACTTGTATTTATTTAGTATATAATATATGCAAGGCCTTGATAAGCACTTCACATATGTTATTTAATCGTCATAAGAAATCGTCATACAGATATCGTTTCTATTTTTGCTGACGAGTAGGTGGATTTTCAAGGTCATAAGCTAGTAAACAACCTGTTTTTTATAGTCCTATGTAACTAACAAGTGATCAATTAACATTAATTATAAATCAGTGGATTCTTATTTAATGAGCTTTTGCTCATTAAATTTGGAAATCACTTTTCATTTTTTCATATATGCCTCAGGATGCATCATAGTCATTTATGAATGAGTAATTTCCACCTCCATATGAGGAACGTGGTAACTTTCCAAAAATATCTACATACCCAGAGTAGCTTCCCACCACCTCCTAAGAGTAAGTTAGGTGTCTTTATGATGTCAACCCTCTGAAGCTAAGCCCTTTTTCTTTAGTTGAAGGGTGCAGCTTTGAAAATGACTGCAGTTCAATGTCTTACAACTTATTGCAGTTCTCTGCAAGTTCAGACATTTTCTGCAGCGAACAGAGTACAAATGTAGCTAAGTGTTAATTAAAAAGAACATCTTGAGTGTAAACATTAAAAATTGATCACCTTCTGTGAGCAATTTAATTTATCAGCATTAACATATTCTAAGCTGATGGATTGAGTTTTACTAGAACATCTCTTGGTGCATAATGAAGGGAAAGAAGGAAGAACCCTTAACATGAATATATTTAAATTCCTCTCTTCCCAGTCACAGTGGGTGTGCAAATTCTAAGGCCAGAGACATGGCTACTTCAGTGTTGCTCTAACTGCAGCAGCGGAAGTGTCCCAGTGGCATCCCAGTGTCCCTGGCCCCCCCACCCTTCATGGTTGGACTCACACCATCAATTCTGCATCGTTGTAATTGTTTTTGGCAAAGTGGGAGACCTGTGGAGTGGCTCCGACAGCTTTCCTTTCCTTTTGGGTTATACTAAATCGTTAACAAGTGCATTTATTTATTGAATTTTCAGCTTGTTCAGTAAGGTGTAGCAGAGTGTGCATATGAAAGAATGAAGAAAAGAATAAATTAAGTTTCATCACCAAAGTCGGCCAACTATCTCCATGAGCTTAATTAAGGGAATAATTTTTTCCCTTTAGTTCCAGAGTCTGTTTTCAATGTCAAGATCCTGATGCTGCATTTTTAAAATATTACTAAATACAGTTAGTGTCATCAAAAATGATAACTCAGAGGAATTTCTTGTGGGTTTCTCTTTAGGTCCCTTAACATGTCCTACCTTTTACTGAGTCCCTTCCCTAGTCCTGGGAGTCTAGTGACTCAGGGCTTTTCTGATGCTCCCTGCCTGCTCAAAGCTCCATGCAGTCATTCTGTACATGTCTTCTTCCTTCTCTCCTACTCCTCCAAAAATTCACTGATTCTCTACTCTATTCCTTTAGCATTTCATTCCAATAGGAAATCTGATTTATCTATGGCAGATATGAGCAGTTGACGATGACACTTCAAGGAGGTACAAAGGTGCCTGCTTTTAGAAAGTATTAAGTGACTTCAATTCTGAAAGATGAGAAATCTTCAAAATCCTGTTGTGTAGAGTGTCTTAGAACTGAATCTGCCATGTCTTTTTCATGCTTGACTGTTGTATGGGTGAGATGAAAATAAGTTCAGAAAAAATTTTTCTTTTTAATTTTTGGATATGCTGGGTCTTCATTGCTTTGCGGGCTTTTCTCTAGTTGCTGCAAGTGGGGGCTACCCTCTAGTTGCAGTTCGTGGGCTTCTCATTGCAGTGGCCTCTCTTGTGGAGCACGGGCTCTAGGGTGCGAGGGTTTCAGTACTTGTGAGCCCAAGGGCATTTGGGCTCAGTAGTTGTGGTTCCTGGGCTCTGGAGCACAGGCTCAATAGTTGTGATGCACAGGCTTAGTTGCTGTGGCATGTGAGATCTTCCCAAATCAGGAATCGAACCCATGTCTCCTGCATTGACAGGCAGATTCTTTACCACTGAACCACCAGGGAAGCCCCCTCAAAATTCTTAACTAGATTTATCTTATAATAACCAAGAAGGGGTTTCAGATGGGGCTTGGAAAAGAATTTTAGGCTTTTTAAAAAATTTTGCTGCATGTAAAAATTAGGGTAATATTTTAATGAAGACATTGTGTTTCAGTGTCTGTAATATGTGATCATAGACTGCATTATGTGTAGCAAATGGTAATATTTAAATTTTAAAATAAAGCTCTACCTAATAGCTCATCAAAATAAAAGTGCACTGAGTGTTGATGGCCTCTGGCTTATTTTTAGCAGGTAACTTAGTGGAGGGCTTGCAAAGCTGTAATTGTTGGTGTCATTCTTCAAACCCCAGCACGAAAACAACAAGACAGTATCCAAGTGAAATTCTAGTGTACTAAAAATATAACAAAATTTAAAAGAGATAGTTTAATTTTATTAAATTGTCAAGAAAATAAAGTGCAGTAATTTATTTTAACATAAACGTAATCTCCAGTGAAATTTTAAAATAAATAGTATTTTAAATGTTTCAATCCAAACTAAATATTTCTTTGGAATGTTTTAGGGTAATGGAGCAAAAAATGAATTCTGTTCCCCAAATCCTACAGCTTTAAGGACCACTTTCATAGCAGTACAGAGAATATATCATTAAAAAATGGTGGCAGTTTTATGTATTTTATTTTGGCTCTGGACTCCTGTGTATTTATGAGAAGAAGGAATCTGAATAAAAGAGATCTTTCTGTCCATCGTCTGATGAATACCTATGTGTGATTATTGCCGTAACCATTTCCAGATATTTTTGCCAAGTTTCCAAAAAATATGCATTTATCTACTGCATTAAAAAATGATTTAAAGTTCTTAAAAAGTCTGATTATACTATTAACTTATCAAAAATTTGCATATGAAAATTAAACTCTAGCTGGGTAATAAAATTTATGCTATGATTTTAATTCCTCAAAAAAGATAATTACACAGGTTCATAATTTCCCGCTGGGCATTTTTCAGTTGGCATCTTAAGGGGCTAGTACTGATTATAGTGGCGTTGGCATGTGGGGTCTGGATTCAAGGAGAGCAGGAATCAGAAGTATGCATCGTTGTCAGAACGACATTCCAAGTACCAAATCAATCACTTTGTAGCTGATCAACCTTAGAACACCACTGCAAAATGGGGATAGTAACTGCCACTTCACAGAAATTGCAGGAGGAGCACAGGAAGCTACGTGAGGAACTATATTATGCCAATGAGTTATTATAACCTGGAAAAGAGTAAGGGAAAAACAAGGCAAGTCAATTTTGTCCTCCCCACCACCCATCCCACTAAACCATCTTGGTCAAGGATTATTTGTGCCTCAAACAGACAGTTATCCAGAATAGATGATATTGAACAATGAGGGTACTTTTCAGTTGTGACTGAAAGCAATTCATTAATCTTAAGGGAAAAAAAAAAAAAAAGGACCTCATTGGTTCATGCAACTAGAAAGCCTTAGAGATGCTGGAAAAGATGTCACGAGGAATCTTCATCTTTTTCAGCATTTCTTGGCTCTGCTGTCCTCTGTGGTATCTTCATGCTCAGGCAAGCCTCCCCCAAATGGTGGTGAAAATGGTCCCAACAATCCCCAACCTTGTAAAGTCCCTTTGTGCTTGAGATCTCAGAAGGACAGAGACTCTCAATTCTCTTATCAGTCTCCAGAAGGGGATTGTAAATCACTGAGGGTGGGTTTTGTGCAACAGCCTCCCTCTTCACCACTAGGAAGAGAAGAGACAGTTCCTAAAACAAGAGTATCCAAAAGGGTGATGGGCAGACAAAAGCTGTCTACAATCTAGTACTCTGGTTCAAGTGGAAAAAAAAAAAGACCTTGTTCTATAAGGGGTAAAGAGGAATCTCATAGGGTTAGAAACAGGAAATGAGATACAACAGGGCCACAAAGAGATTGGAACTGCAAAGTCTCCCCTACAGCTAAGTGGGGTTGTGTTTCTCAATTTTATGTTCCCATAGCATCCTGAACTTTCCATATCATAACATTTGTGGCATTTATCATAATCAGTTCCTCTCAGTCCTTTTTGAAGAATCAACCCTATGAAGGCGTGGGCTTTTATTGTCCCGTCTGCTGTTGAATCCCTAGTATCTATGGTAATGTAGGGATCCTAGTAGGTTTAGCAAATATTTGAATGAGTGGATAAATAAGTGAGGTTGCCCACTTTGTCTCTCATGGTGCTAGATGATCCATCATTCGTGTACATCTGCTCCATTTATATGTTCTCCCTGCTATACATTAGTGTCTGTGTTCTCTCATATATATTTATCATTGGCTTTGCCCTGCTATATCAGTAATTTGGCCCTGATTTTGTCTGTTTGTTTGGCTCTAGAGTCTCTCAGTTTCTTAACTGTAAATTTAAGAAGGAGAATAAGAAACATTTGGGTCATTGTCCATGCTTTATCTAAGCAACTGCAGGTGGAGGTGGGGGTATGTTGTCACAAACTATGTAGGGCTGCATAAACCATCTCTTCAGCAATGACTCTAGTTGTAAGTACATTCATCCCTCAAGTGATCTATAGAGGAAAAATGATATAATCAATTTGTCTCAAATCAGATTTTAGTAAATGAAACATATCTATAAAAGTCTTATTTACTAGCTCCCATTCCCTTAAAAGCCATAAGTGGTCTAGTATCTTGAATATTATTCAAGCCTACTATAGGAGGTAGATCTTTATCATAACTATGACTTTTCCTCTCATCTGTTCACATATTAACTTTGTAAGTATTGGTAGTTTCTGCTTAGGCAATAGAGTCTAGACTCTACTCTCTGATATAGAAGAAGTTACATATTGACTGTGTCCTTGAGAACCTTACAAGGGAATCATTCATTCAGTCATATTGATTGAGCTTTGAGTTCCTAGAATATGTTATGAGCCATGCAAGAATGTGGGGGTGAATGAGATAGACAGTCCCTGGTTTGCGCTGTCCCTGGTTACTTCAGTGGGAAAGATAAACAATTAAAATATTTATTATAATATTCATGAAAGCCATAAAAGAGAGAAAAGCTTTAAGGAAGCAAATAAGGAGTGGACTTAACTTCAGCTAGGGGACTAGGGAAGTCTTCCTGAAAAAGTGGAGTAAAGGTGGGCATGGGAAGAGGAATAAGGAATTTATAAAAGGAGAAAACTGGAATGATAAATATTTCCAGCACAGGGTCATGTGAAGAGGAGTAGAGGAACTGAAAGGAAACACACATACACACACATGCCATATAGTAATCAGGGTTTTAGGAGAGACACTTTTATTTTAAGAAAAAGATATCCCATTATGTGTAACTTTGTTATGTTGTTATGCTTTTCTCATTTACTATGCATCATGGAAATCAATCCAAATCAATTAGTAAAGATTTAATTCAAATGCATACTTTTAATGACTGCTTATTATTCCATGTTGTGGATATGCTGCAGTTTATTCAACTCTCCACAAATGGGTGGGTCTTTCTTTGATTCCATCTTTTGCCACTAAAAGAATATTGTGTAAACATCATATTCTTATATGTACTGGAAATTTTTGTTTCCTAAGAGTGTTGTTGCTAGACTTAAGATGCATGTAATTAAAAATCATACAATAGTGAAAAGCTGAAAGCTTGTCCTGTAAGATCAGGAACAAGACAAGGATGCTCACTCTTCATCTTTTATTTAGTATAGGACTGGAAGCCCTAGCCAGAGTGATTAGACAAAGAAAAGAAATAAGAGATATCTAAATTGGGAAGGAAGAAGTAAAGCTATCATTGTTTGCAGATGACATGACATTAGATGTAAACCCTAAAGATTTCACCAAAAAACTGTTAGAACTAGTAAGTGAATTCATTAAAGTTGCATGATACAAAATCAGAATACAAAAATCTGTTGCATTTCTATATAGGCATAATGAACTCTCAGAATAATTAAGAAAACAATGGCATTTACAACTGCATAAAAAGAATAAAGTAAATTTCAGGTGGTGCAGTAAAGAATCTGCCTGCCAAACAGGAGACGTGGGTTTGATCCCTGGGCCAAGAAGATCCCCTGGAGAAGGAAATTGCAACCCACTCTGATATTCTTGCCTGGGCAATCCCATGGATAGAGGAGCCTGGTGGGCTACAGTTCATCGGGTCACAAAGAATCAGACATGAAAACATGTAAGAGGTTAATGAAAGAAATTGAAGACACAAATAAATAGAAGGATATTCTGTGCTCATGAATTGAAAGAATTAATATTGTTGAAATGCCAATGCTACTATAGTACTGACCATAGTTAGTATCGCATATTTGAAAGTTGCTATGAGAGTAAATCTTAAAATTTCTCATAAAAAGAAATGAATGGTGCATTTACTGTGGTAATCATTTCACAATATATAAAAATACTGAATCATTATGTTGTACACCTGAAATTAGTATAATCTTATTTTTTGTTGTTGTTGTTTAGTTACTAAGTCGTGTTCCACTCTTTGGGACCCCATGGACTATAGCCCACCAGGCTCCTCTGTCCATGGGATTTCCTAGGCAAGCATACTGGAGTAGTTTGCTGTTTCCTTCTCTAGGAGATCTTCCTGACCCAGGGATCAAACTCAAGTCTCCTGCATTGCAATTGAATTCCTTATAGCTGAGCCACCTAGGAAGGCCATATATGTCAACTAGCGTGCTCATTCGCTCTGTCGTGTCTGACTCTGAGACCCTTTGGACTGTATCCCACGAGGCTCCTCTATTCCTGGGATTTTTCAAGCAGGAATACTGGATTGGGTTGCCATTTCCATCTCCAGGGGATCTTCCCAACCTAGGGATGGAACCTTCATCTCCTGAGTCTCCTGCCCTGCAGGTGGTTTCTTTACTGCTGAGCTGTTGAGGAAGCCCCATATGTCAACTATACCTCAGTAAAAAATAATATACACACAAATTGCCCCCCGCATGCTAGCATTTGTATTTTCACCAATTTGGTTGGAAATTCCTTTTTATAACATCCCTAACAGCAATAGATATCATCAACTTTTTAAGTCATTATTAATTTAGTGATTGTTAGTTACTTTATTTGTAGTTCTCTCAGTTCTTTGGAGGATAAAGGTCCTTTCATACGCATACTCAATTTTACTTTCCAAACTGTTATTAGCTTTTCCTTTTAAGCATAACTGTTTTATTTCAAGAATCTTTATTTAGGATATATTTTGTCCATTCCAGGTTATTATCTACTTAAATTTAAATATGCATGTTGCTAGCTAAACTTTCAGTGCTGTTCCTTTCATCTTCATCTTTCCTTTTCCTGCGGTCTTTCTTGTTAATTTACTGTCTGGTTGTAGATTTATCTCTAGTATGCTTCTCATTGGGAGTTCTCTGAATTCCTGGTTTTGGGCAAATATTTTTCCTTTGATCTGGTGGGTATATGGCACCTTGGATGGCTTTAGGATTCTTGAGTTCTGTCCTTTACTCTTCATCAGTTGAAAGTGGTCTGTCATTTTCTGGGTCCCTCTGTTGTGTGTAGATGAGAAGCCAAGCTTTTCTGATGATTTGTTTTGAACTTAATCTTTCTTTCATAAAACTCTTATAAGAATTTTTCATTTTTTTCATAAGTTCAGGAATTTTACCTGCATATGCCAAATGTGTGTCCTGCTGGGAACTTAGCCCTTTACATCTATTCTCTTCCATCAACTCAGGGACATTAATTTTCTTTTATGTGCATAATTACTTCCTCTTCTGAACCTGTAACTTTTTTCTCCTGGAATTCCTAGAATTATGTCCCCTGGATCTGTCTATTTAGTCTTATGTTTTCTCTCATAATATCTAGTTCTTTGTAATTATTTTTTCCTTTTTTTTTTTGGTCCCACTTGATGTTCTAGATTACGCATCTAGTTCTCTTTTTTATCTTTTAAGTGTGAGAATCAGAGATTTTCTTTCCCAAATGTCCTTTTTAGGGGAATATGTGATGAAATTGAATTTCTTTCATGTACTGCTATTACTGTTGTAACGACAGGTGGTGGTGGTGGTAATGGTAGTAGCAGCAGTAGTAACAGTAGTAGTATTTTGGTTTGGATGGATATCGGTCTTCTTTTACAGCTCCATTTTGCTGGAAATTCTCTCCTGGAGTTTTTAAGATTTATTTATTTATTGGCTGTGATGGTCTGTTGCTGCTCATGCAGGCTTTCTCTAGTTGCGGAGAGCGGGGCCTGCTCTCTAGCTGCAGTGCACAGGCTTCTTATGGCAGTGTCATCTCTTGTGAAGCACGAGCTCTAGGCACGTGGGCTTCAGTAGTTGTGGCTCATGGGCTCTAGAATGTGGGCTCAGTAGTTGTGGTGCATAGGCTTCGTTGCTCCGTGGCATGTGGGATCTTCCTGGACCAGGGATCGAACCAGTGTCCCTTGCATTGCAAGATGGATTCTTAATGACTAGACTGCCAGGGAAGCCCTCTTCTGGGGTTTTAAACAAACTTCTTCTCCTGGGTTGTTGTGACTCTCTTGGATAGGTTTCTTGCTTTCTTTGCCTTGCAGCTGGGTTATGAGGACTGAATCTCTCTCCTCGTAGGTCCCTTTGGGTTTAAAGGCAAGCACTTGGTCTGTCTCAGAGGCAAAGAGGATTCAATCCCAAGGAATTAGTTGTAAGGATGATATGAAATTCAGTTGAATAAAACAATGTATTCGTTTCTAAAAATTCAGAAGTAAGTACCAAATAATTTCCCACTTAAATATTATTCTCGATGTGCCACTGTGACTGCAATTGTGATAGTTTTTATCTGTATATTACAAGCTCCTAAACAAAACACTGACTCCAGGGACCATCTCCAGTCAAGCCTTCACTGCTAACCATCGAGGATGGGCAGTTCCCTGACCTCGGCATGCCCCAGTTTCTTTATCTTTACCAAGGGATAATAATACTTGTTCTACTTCCCTCACAGAGTAGTTGTGAGACTAAAGCGAAACAACAGAACAAATTTAAAGTGGTATAAAATATACAGTGTTGATGTTATCGTAGAACATTGGCTGAGTGCATTTTAAATGGGAAAATGCAAAATTCTTTTCTATGTGAGGTTTCTATATTTTATGGATCTACATTCTACTATTAAAGTCTTCTTGCTCCTTTGTTTTAACTTGAAAAGAAAGAAAAAAAAATTGTGTGGTAACTTTTTGCTAGATAGCAAGTACTCTTGTACAAATTGTCTCAAAAAAGTAAGGATTATTCCCATTTCACAGATGAGAAAACCTTAGTCAGTGCCAGAGTGAGAATTTTAACTCTCTTCTCCTGACTCCCAGGACATGTTGGTACTTGTTTTGCTGTCACTGGAGCCCAGGACAGATGCTCCCTCACTCTGATTTCAGCTGTGCTCTGCTGTCGCAGGGCTGATGCACATTTGTTGACATTTGTATACACGGCTGCCTTAGAACTGCTCTCTAATTAATTTCATTACGTCTCATCTTCTCAGTCACACCCTATGTTCATTTCATTTCTGTCTCCCACCTCTCCTACACTGGCAAACTTAGTGAATAACATTTCTATACTTGATATCTCCCTTCCTTCTTTCGTTCTTTCTCCACAAAGCACTGTATGTCATTTATTTTCTATCTTCATTGAAGCTGCTTTTTGCAAGGTCTTTAGTAGCCTCTGTGTCCTTTAAACTAATGGGCACTTCAGTAATTATCTTACTTCACTTTTCAGCACTACTTTATAGCACTAACAACACTTTCCTTCTCGGACAAATTTCTAGGAATTTTACTCTCCTGGTTTGTCTCCACCCTCCTTCTCCAGTAGAATTTCCCTGCCTTTTCCAAAGGCTCCTTTTCTTCTCTAATATTTTTAAATATAGCTCTTCCTCTGGGTTCTGGTTATTTGTGCTCAACTTACTCTCCCAGAGAGATTTTAGAATTGAAATCTATATGCTGATGATACTGAAATCATTTTATCCACTCCAGATTTTAGTTTGGACCTCCAAACACAAACGTCCAAACTACTGGACATCTCTACTTGGTGGCCTCTTGGGTGTCTCAACTTCACAAGGTCTACAATTAAACATCCTATGTCTCCTTGTAAACAGAACTGTTACCTACGCAACTCCTTAGATGAAAAGCTTGGAAGTTTTTTTTTTTTTTCTCTCCCTCATCACCTACTTTAAATCATTGCCTAGAATCCTGACCAATAGTTGACAGGTCTATTTTTTTCCTTTCATCATTGTAGCCGCCATCCAGTTCAGGCAACTTTTGCCTGCTTTCTGCTTTTGTTTCTCTCCAATTCATTTTCCATTCTGCATCCAGAATGAGCTTCCTAAACTACAGATCTAGAGGGAACCAGCAAGCAGGTAGGGGCCTAGCTGGTTCTTTCAGATCTAGATGGAGAAAGTTAACACAAACATCAGCTATAAGCAAGGTGAAAAATTCACTCAGCTGTGGTTGAACGCTAGTTAATGAAAGGCAACGTGATTGTCTTGATGAATTTTAGTTTGGATACCATTGGGTGAGGCTATGGGAAACTGTAGCCAGATACAGATGCAATGCTGAACACTACCTACACCGCAGGAGATGTGTGTTCAATCCCTGAATCAGGAAGATCCCTTCGAGAAGGAAATGGCAACCCACTCCAGTATTCTTACCTAGGAAATCCCAAGGAGTCAAGGAGCCTGGACCAAGGAGCCTGGTAGGCTACAGTCCATGGGGTTGCAAGAATCAGACACGACTTAACAACTAAACCACCACCACCACTTAATTTAGTTTTAGAAACTCAAGCATCACTGACTCCCTAGCTGCTTGTTAACATCCTAATTATCAGTTAACACCTTCAGAGGAATTTGTACACTATCCTCTGGAAGAGACACCCAGTAGGAAGGATGGCCTCCTGTCAGGTTATACATATTGCATCTTGTACTCAATTTATCCTCACATATCATGCCCAGGAGGACAGTAATGGAATATTTTAATATTACAAATGTGGAAATTCTGAAAAGGAACAGAGGAAATGACTTGTCTCGTGTCACAGAGCTCACTAAAGGGAGAGCAACATCTGGGCCGTTTGTCCCTGACTCTCTGAAGCTTAAGGTTTCCAATTCTGAGACTAAGCCTCCAGGAGCAAGAAATTCAGCCATGAAACCACGTTCACATGCTTCTTCACCTGGTAATTACTTTTTGTAAAGACATAGGAGCTTTAAAAATATCAAAACCAGCTTCAAGAGTGGACATGCCTCAGCAGTATACAAACTAGTTAAAAAAAAAGAAAAATGTCATTAACTGTTTCCAAATTTTAAAAACTCACCATAAGACTGGCACTTTCAAATGCAGTCATTATTTCTAGGCCCTTGGATATTTATACTGACAAAAATTGATTCTTTTTTACAAAGTCATTCACAGAAATCTTCTTTCAAGTTCTTGGATTTCCATAGGAGACAAAAGGTTATATTCTTATTCATAACCAAGCTTGAAGAGATTTAGAATTCACCTGCACTGAGATATTCCTAACTCAAATAATACATATACCTCCTGGAAAAAGAAATGAAAGCACCTAAAATTTATTGGCCTGTGTTTTTATTCCCTACCTCCTGCTCCTTTCCCCAGAGCAAATATAACATCCTGTTAAAAAAAATTACTTGAACAATTTGAAGATCTAAAAAAGAAATTAGTATAAAACCAATATGTGCTTACTGTATAAAATTTGATAAATACCCAAATATTTTTTAACCAAACCAAATCACAATCTGAAGATCACCATGGGGTCACAGTGAAGTGATACTGCACACACACACATACATACACACACAGTACCTGTATACGCTGGTAAATGCTTGTGACCATACCACATATACTACTAGGAATTGCAGACACGGTGCATGTGGTGACTACTTTCATGCCTAGGGCAGATATTAGTGATCACAGACCACCTTACGTATCTCCGGAGAAACCTGTATGTGGGTCTAGAAGCAATACTTAGAACTGGATATGGAACAGCTGATTGATTCAAAATTGCAAAAAGAGTACAACAAGGCTGCATATTGTCACCTTGCTTATTTAACTTATATGCAGAGTACATCATGTGAAATGCTGGACTGTATGAATCACAAGCTGTAATCAAGATTGCTGGAAGAAATATCAACAACCTCAGATATGCAGATGTTAACACTCTAATGGCAGAAAGTGAAGAGGAACTAAAGAGCCTGTTGATGAGGGTGAATGACAAGAGTGAAAAAACTGGCCTAAAGCTCAACATTCAAAAAACGAAGAACATGGCAACCCAGCCACATCTCTTCATGTCAAATAGAAGCGGGAAACATGGAAACAATGACAAATTTTATTTTCTTAGACTCTAAAATCACTGTGGACAGTTACTGTGGCCATGAAATTAAAGGACACCTGTTCCTTGTAAGGAATGCTGTGACAAACCTAAACAGCATGTTGAAAAGAGAGACATGAGTTTACCGACAAAAGTCAATATACTCAAAGCTGTCGTTTTTCCAGTAGTTGTGTTTGGATGTGAGAGTTGGACCATAAAGAAGGCTGAGCGCTGAAGAAATGATGCTTTCAAACTGTGGTGCTGTGAAAGACTCCAGAGTCCCTTGGACTACAAGAAGATTAAAGCAGTCAGTATTAAAGGAAATCAACCCTGAATATTCACTAGAAGGACTGATGCTAAAACTGAAGCTCCAGTACTTTGGCCACCTGATTGAAGAGCTGACTCATTGGAAAAAAACCTGATGCTAGGAAAAATTGAAGGCAAAATGAGAAGAGGGCGGCAGAGGATGACATTGTTAGATAGCATCACTGACTCAATGGACATGAATTTGAGCAAACTCCAGGAGATAGTGAAAGACAGGGAAGCCCGTCATGCTGTAGTCCATGAGGATGAAAGTAGTTGGATGTCACTTAGTAAGCTGCTATTTTTTTTAGCCATTGTTTGTCTGTTATTTAATCCTAACAATCACCTTAATGAGTTAGATACTGTTATCCTACTTCTAATATCCTAAAGCTCTAATTTGCAGAGTTGTAAAAAGCCTTTCTAAGAACATGTGGCATTTCAAATCATATTTACAGAGTGACTTCTCAGTGCCAGACACTGTTTTAAGGGCATTATCTCATTTAGTCATCATAGAAATATTGTCAGGCCAATCTAGGATGGAGGAACAAAGATTAATATCTTTTTTTCAGGTCATGCAGAGCTGGAAGGTGGTATACCTGGGATTAAAACCCAGATTCACAAACTCTGTAGGTCTCTTGTCCTCCCTCATCAGCTATTGTGTTACCATGGAAGTGGCAGAGGTGAGATTCAGCGCCATCTCTACTGATTCCAAAGCCCATGCTCTTAGAGGCTCCCAGATGTGGAGAGCAATCAGTGACGTTTTGCAATCACTTGTGAACTATGTAGCATCTCATTAATTCTTAAAGTTAATCACTAAAGTATTGAAGTTTGTGAATGGTGTGTTTTTAAAATCAGAGTGAATTAAAAATTTCTTTTTTGTGGCTATCCAAATTTATTCTCTATAAAAGAGAAATTTCATATTTCCATAATGTTTGCTCTTCTTGTAGTTAAGAAACATATAATGTGTTATCTGTCTTCTTGACAAACTTGTAAGTTTATAGTATTGCCACTTACATGCACCATATCATAGCAGATCTCTAGATTTTGTTCATGTTGAATGACTGAAACTTTATGAACCACTGAACAGCGACTCTTCATTTCCCAATCCCTCAGCCCCTGGCAAGCACCATTCTACTTTCTTAGAGTTGGCTACTTTAGATACCTCATGTAAGTGGAATTATACATTATTGATCCTCTGTGACTGGCTTATTTCACTTCTCTTAGCCATTCAATTATACTTCCCTTACAAGGATGTTACAAGATTTTTTTGAGTGCAGGACTCTGATAAATGTGACTTTAAAAAATCAATACATAGCATAAAATATATAACATTACATAGAATGTGTTCTCAACCAAGAGCTCATTCTTATGGAGGAGTTAACCTAAAGCTCTAATATTATGAGTTTTATTGTTTAGTCAATGGCTTTATTAGCCAGTTTTTCACTTTCAGTGAATGGGTCTTTGAGTTTGAAGTAAGATTTGGTAGGTCATAATTTTGGCTTCTTCTCTGTATTCTGAAGACAATGCATCTCTATTTCACTCTCAAATGAAGTGGATACATCACTTTAATTCTGAACACATATGATTGGTTTTGAATTGTTAAGCTTTCTAGAAAACATGTAATATATATTTAGCTCTGTACAGTTAAGAATCAGCATAAATCTTGCATCTCATGCTTTAACAAATTTATGAGTATGACTAGTAAAAGGAAACATGGAGTGGAATTGGAGAAGGCATTGGAAAGTAAAATAAACAGGCTGTTGAAGGACAAGAAAATTATATATAGGTTAGATTTTAATTCCAAGTATTCTATTATGCATTGCCATCATCATGGCACAGGACTTTTTGGAGAGGCTAAAGTACAAAGTTACTCTGTCTTGGCTATTGGTGATTTCTACAGTAACTGAAGAAGCAATAGTTAGAACTGGACATGGAACAACAGACTGGTTCCAAATAGGAAAAGGAGTACGTCAAGGCTGTATATTGTCACCCTGCTTATTTAACTTATATGCAGAGTACATCATGAGAAATGCTGGGCTGGAAGAAACACAAGCTGGAATCAAGATTGCTGGGAGAGATATCAATAACCTCAGATATGCGGATGACACCACCCTTATGGCAGAAAGTGAAGAAGAACTAAAGAGCTTCTTGATGAAGGTGAAAGAGGAGAATGAAAAAGTTGGCTTAAAGCTCAACGTTCAGAAAACTAAGATCATGGCATCTGGTCCCATCACTTCATGGGAAATAGATGGGGAAAGAGTGGAAACAGTGTCAGACTTTATTTTTTTGGGCCCCAGAATCACTGCTGATGGTGATTGCAGCCATGAAATTAAAAGATGCTTACTCCTTGGAAGGAAGGTTATGGCCAACCTAGATAGCATATTTAAAAGCAGAGACATTACTTTGCCAACAAAAGTCTGTCTAGTCAAGGCTATGGTTTTTCCAGTGGTCATGTATGGATGTGAGAGTTGGACGGTGAAGAAAGCTGAGCACCAAAGAATTGATGCTTTTGAACTGTGGTGTTGGAGAAGACTCTTGAGAGTCCCTTGGACTGCAAGGAGATCCAATCAATCCATCCTAAAAGAGATCAATCCTGGGTGTTCATTGGAAGGTCTGATGTTGAAGCTGAAACTCCAATACTTTGGCCACCTCATGCGAAGAGTTGACTCATTGGAAAAGACCCTAATGCTGGGTAAGATTGGGGGTAGGAGAAGAAGGGGATGACAGAGGATGAGATGGTTGGATGGCATCACCGACTCAATGGACATGGGTTTGGGTAGACTCCGGGAGTTGGTGATGGACAGAAAGGCCTGGCATGCTGCAATTCATGGGGTCGCAAAGAGTCGGACATGACTGAGCGACTGAACTGAACTGAACTGAACAGTAACTGAATATACAGTGATAGTGATTATAGTTTAAAGCTAGTTTGTGTTCTTGCAAAGAAAGTCTTGAAGAGTGTGAAATATTCTGGCCATCTATAACACTAGGTTGTGTGTTTGTGCATGTGCGCACACATATATGAGCAAGTTATAAATGAAGGAGAAAGAGGCTCATTTAGGAGACAAAACAACCTCCTAAAATGTTTCTTAATAATTTGTCCTATTGAGGTTAGACTCAGATTTTTTTCTGGTCTTCAATAGTTTCCATTAACTTTTCAATTTTGTTTCTTTTATTCTTGTCCTTCAGTTTCAAATAAGTGGTTTTTAAATTCAGTCAATTGAATTAAATTGTCCTTCAATCCACATTTCTCCATCAAATCCACAATGATATTATAAGAGACTTCTCATGTGTCTTGCTCTGATAAACGTAAGTTCTACAGTAGTTAGAATGCAACTTTGCATTTTCTCTTAGACTGCAAATAATAGAAAATTTGCATACCATTCAATTGACTTGAATGGTAAAGATATGTATTATCTTAAGAAGCCCAGATGTGAAGTAACTTTAGGGTTGGTTAATTCAGCAGTTCATTGACATAAAGGATCTGAGTTCTTTTCATCTTTTTGTCCTACCATCTTTATTATACTGGCTTATCTTTAGGATATTGTTCCTCTTGGTCACAAGATAACTGCAGAAGTTCCAGGCATTGCACCTGGACAAAACACTCTCTACTATAAAAGCATATCTTTTGCTGTGTCTTTTTGTTTTCTACATCAGTGAAGAGATCGACAGAGTAGACTTCTATCTTATGTTTCACTGATTAGATTATACCACATACCCATTTCTAAGGTAGTCACTAGCAAGGGTTTTTACCATGATTAGCCTAGAGTACTCAGCATTTACTCCTTAGCTAGGAATTAGAATATACTTTGTAAGCACTTGACCATAAGGAAGTAGGGTAGACAAATGACACAAACCAAAATTAGAGATCTTCCAGGAAGGAAGATGTTATCAGTTTCTGCCTGTTTCTGCACAGTTCTTTCACATGTCCACTTTGATTTGGTCAAAGATTTATACTTGAGACACCAGGGTGCGTATGGGAACATTTGCAATAAAAAAAAAAAAATTAGAACCAGAAGTCTTTCATAAAGGGTAGAAAAAGAAAAAACAAAAACCCCACAAAGCAAAGAGCTCCAGTCAAACAAAAACAGACTCCTTCCAAGTGTGGAAATTCAGACTTCAGTGAGTAGAGTTTAGGTCAGTCTTGGTCCTTCAAAATTTATGCCATGTTGGAAGCTTCTTCCTTCACATACTGGGTAAGGATGACCTTGTTGGGTGTAGTTACACACTGACCAGGAAGGATCAAGGTTGTCCAGGGAATATTGGGCACCTCTTTGATGTCTCCTACAAATTTTGAAAGAATAATTCTACAACTAGAAAGTCAATTACTTTTTTTTATTTTTATGATAATGAAAATGAAAAAGCAGGCCTCCATGTGATTTCAGCCTCTCATTGGAAGCTGAATGGTTGCTGATTGCTGGAAGCCGAATTCTATTTTATTTACCTAGTATTACTGTTGTTACTGGGAAACCATGCTTCATAGTTTAGCATTTTATTGTGAAAAATAAAATGTCCAGTTATTGCAAAGGTATTTTGATGTGTGATTTAGCCTTTTATATTTAAAACCTCTACGTGTTTTTCAGAAAGTTATTTTATGGTGAATTGGTGACACATATTTAATTTTTTTCAAAATTATTTATAGCCACCTCTTTTAAGTTGATTTATATTTTACAGCTTAGGCCGTTTATCTGTTATTAAAAAATATTTGCAAAACTGTTCCAGAATTGAGGAAATTGTCTAGTGAGTCACTGGATGGTTTTAAGGTCATTGTTATAAATCTCTCTACTTGGTTACTATGGAGCTTTTTGCCTATAAGTCCTAAGCAAAATACTTCAATGAAAACTGCATGGACCCTGAAAGATTTACTGTGTTAAGTGCAAAATTTATCTGTTCTATCTAATTTATCTAAGTCACTCGTAGGTGGCGCTAGTTTTAAAGAACCTGCCTTGCCAGTGCAGGAGACATAAGAGATGTGTGTTCAATCCCTGAGTTGGGAAGATCCCCTTGAGTAGGAAATGGCAATCCACTCCAGTATTCTTCTTTGGAAAATCCCATGGACAGAGGAGCCTGGTGGGCTACAGTTCATAGGGTGGCAAAGAGTCAGACATTACTGAGTGACACCAGGCTCCTCTGTCCATGGGATTGTCCAAACAAGAATACTGGAGTGGATTGCTAATTTATACATTACAATGGAGAAGGCAATGGCACCCCACTCCAGTACTCTTGCCTGGAAAATCCCATGGATGGAGGATTTTCCGTCCATGGGGTCGCTAAGAATTGGACACGACTGAGCGACTTCACTTTCGCTTTTCACTTTCATGCATTGGAGAAGGAAATGGCAACCCACTCCAGTGTTCTTGCCTGGAGAATCCCAGGGACGGGGGACCCTGGTGGGCTGCCGTCTGTGGGGTTGCACAGAGTCGGACACGACTGAAGCGACTTAGCAGCAGCAGTATACATTACAGTACAATATACCTCTGGGAAACTATTTTATAAGAATGTATGAATTTCCATATCTCTGTTGAAATTCCCTTTAATATTGCAGCTGAATCTGTCATTTTCCAAACCTACTCTTCAGAATATTTGAAGAGTAAAATTATACTGGTACAGTAATAACAATGACAGTGATATCTTGGATTTATGTTTTTCTTTCCAAAAAATTTTCTCACTTGATTTCATGCTTATAATAACCCTACATAATATGTGATGAGATGCTATTATTCCCGTTCTTTCCAAGTAAGAAATTGGATATTTGGACAAGATAAATGAAGTTTCCAATGTCAGACAGCTGGTAAGTGGTTGAGCTGGGATTTGAACTTAGTTTTTCTTACTCTAAGTCCAGTGCTGCTGCCAACTTCTATGATGCTGTTACTGTGTGCTTAATGTATGTGCTTGCTAATCTGTATTCTCTAGATTATGGGGGAGTGTTTCTTGTTGCAGGATTTTATCTGAAATATTTACTTTCAATCAGTAAAAATTTTGTGTGTGTGTTTAGTCTCTCAGTTGTGTCTGACTCTTTGCGACCCCATGGGCTATAGCCCACCAGGCTCCTCTGTCCAGGGGATTCTCCAGGCAGGAATACTGGAGTGGGTTGCCATTTCCTACTCTAGAGGATCTTCCCGACCCAGACAAACCCTTGTCTCCTTCACTGCAGGTAGATTCTTTACCCACCTGGGCTTTCCTTCAGTAACAACTGAAATAGATTTAGTTGAAATATTTACAGAGTGCTTAAACTTGCCAGGTTATGTATTCGGCTCTTGTAGTATATACGTTTCACCTATACTGTATGTCTCAGTACTCTTAAGGGATTTTTCAATTCATTCCACCTCTAGGATTCTGTAATTATTGGGTGTCTGACTTATAGAAGGCACATCTTTGTAGAGGCTCTAACTTCTGCAGATGATGCAGTTAGTTAGGCTTCAGCGTTTATTCTGTTTAAAAGTTAGAGCAGCAGCTCTAAATTTAAAAAATTTTTTGATTGTCTTTTTCTTTTTTGACTGTGCTAAGTCTTCATTGCTGCTCAGGCTTTTCTCTAGTCAGGGCCAGCAGGGGTTACTCTTTGTTTCATTGTGTGAGGTTCTCATTGCAGTGACTTTTCTTGTTGTGGAACATGGGCTCTAGGGCACACGTGCTTCAGTAGTCAAGGCTCCTGAGCACTAGCATACAGGCCCAACAGTTGTGGCCCATTAGCTTAGTTGCTCCATGGCATGAGGGGTCTTCCCAGACCAGGGACTGAACCTCTGTCTCCTGCATTTACCATTGAGCCACCAGGGAAACCCTAAATTTTATAATTTAAATGACCTTTTTGGAGAATTCCATTAAGATTTATAGATAGACTTTTTTCTATAAACTTGCATTTGCAGTTCGTTAATTCTAATCCTTAATTTCTGTGTTTGGAAATTTATTAATCATTTAAACATCATCTGGTTACAATGAAGTTACGATGGCATTGGACACTTATGTGTCAGTCTGTGAATAAAGATCTGGTATCAGGGTTTGGATTTGCTTGTCTGGCTTTTGTTTGCCTTTTTATATTGAAAGAAACATTGGTTTTTCAAAATATAAACAACAACGATGTCTCTTCCAAGCAGTTAAGGCATTTGCTTTTGATTAAGACACTTTTTTCTAGCCTATCAGTATATGTGTAGTCATAGAAGAGCACTAAAATCTGGCAGATATATTTAAAATCTGAATTTGGTCCCTTGCTGCTGGGCCACTGAACGTGTGGACAACAGAGTCAGGGATTCAGAACCTTTAGTATTAGGAAATGTAGGCAGCAGAATTGAAATTATTAAAGGACAGTTTTCAGCAGGTGTATGTGTGTGTGTATGTGTGTAATGGATTACACATATTATAATTTGACTCCCTGTAAATAGATCCCATAGGAGATGGCTATCTGTAAGAAAACCATGCAACATATGGAATTGGCTTTGGGACTGGATTGTGGTCAGAAGCCAGAAGGGCTTTGAGGAAAATGTCAGTAGGGTCCACCAGTGTGTTAAGAAAAGTGTCAGCAGACGTCTAAAGAGGTCGGGTGGGATGGTGGTGGCAGAATGTTCACATCACATTCTTTCCCAAACTGCTTAAATCCAAGAAAAGAAAATTACTTAGACTGAGGCTGCTTTTCAGTGGATAAGAGCAAAAATAATGTTACTCTTTGGGTTCTGAGCAAAAATAGCCCACCTTCACTGCATTTCTCATTTTGCTAGCAATTCTTATCTTTTCAAAATAGTATTTCTTATGTGATCCTATTTTATACCTTAAACAGCCTACTGAAGTAAGCAGATCAGCTATTGCTGTCTGATCTCATCTTAAGACAAGCAGATCAAGAGGTTAAATAAGAAATACAAGTCACCCAGTTCTCTAAGGGCAAAGGCAGTACTAGATCGCATTCTCCTTAGTCATGATCCCACAGAGGAGGGTTTCCTGTAGTGGGTGGTATTTAACACTTGCTACCATTTGCACAAGGGCAGGGGTAGTCCAGGGGGCTGGAGAACAAGAGATAGGCTAAGCAGGTTCCATCTGACTGCCCCTTGACATTCCTCTTTCAGAACATACATTCTGGGAGAAACAGAACATTGTGATTGTATTTTGTTTTTCTTTCCTGTCTTAGCTCTTTGTATTCTGAGTATAATTCCAAGTAAATATTTCAGGTTCTGGAGGGTTGGGTTTTGCTCCAAGAACTTTAATATTTGATGAGTCTGGAAACTGAGAATCTGATAAGAAGCATACAATACAAGTTGCTGTTAGATTGCTTTTATACTGTTTCCCTAAAATTCATGTTTAAAGGTGAATCCTAGATACAACTGACTGTCCAATTATATGTGATTCTTTCTAAATAGGAAGAACCCACAGAGGAGGAGAGGAATAATTTGTGTATGAGTCTTCAAAGCAGGTACCATTTGCAGGGCACCTGTTTCTTTAAAGATAGCTGTAAGAAGACAGATTGGAGGCTATTTTTTTCTTTTTTAAAAAAATTCTATTGAAGTTTAGTTGATTTACAATGTTGTTTTAATTTCTGCTGTATAGCAAAGTGACTCAGTTAAACACACACACAAACAAACACATTTTTTTCATATTATCTTCCATTGTGGTTTATCACAAGATATTGAATATAGTTCCCTGTATTATACAGTAGACCTTGGATCTTGTTGTTTATCCATCCTATATATACTAGTTTGCATTAGCTAATTCCAAGCTTCCCTCCCCTAACCGCTCCTCCCCCTTGGCAACCACAAACCTATTCTCTATATCTGTGAGTCTGTTTCTGTTTTGTAGATATGTCGCATTTTAGATTCCACATATAAGTGATATCATATGGTATTTGTTTTTCTCTAACTTCATTTATTATAATAATCTGTAGGTCCATCCATGTTGTTGCAAGTGGCATTATTTCATTATTTTTGTGGCTGAGTAGTATTTCAATATATATGTACCATATCTTCTTTATCCATCCATCTGTTGATGAACATTTAGTTTGTTTCCATGTCATGGCTATTGTAAATAGTGTTGATATGAACAGAGGTGTGCATGTAGTTTTTGAATTATAAATTTGTGTGGGTATATGCCCAGGAATGGGATTACTGGATCGTATAGTAACTGTATTTTTAGCATTTTAAGGAATCGCTATACTGTTCTCCATAGTGGCTGCATCAACTCTCATTCCCACTAATAGTGTTAGAGTGTTCCCTTTTCTCCAAACCCTCTCCAGCATTTATTTGTAGGCATTTTAATGATGGCTATTCTGAGTGATGTAAAGTGGTACCTCACTGTAGTTTTGATTTTCATGTTTCTAATAATTAGCTATGATGAATATCTTTTCATGGGTCTACTTGCCATCTGTATGTCTCCTTTGGAGAACATCTATTTAGGTCTTCTGCCCATTTTTTGATTGGGTTGTTTGTTTCGTTGTTGTTATTGAGTTCTATGAACTGTTTGTATATTTGTATAGAAATATGTTTGTATATGTTTGTATATTTTGGAAATTAAGCTCTTTTATGTCACATCACTTGCAAATACTTTCTTCCAGCCCATAGGCTGTCTTTTTGTTTTGCTTATGGCTTCCTTTGCTCTACAGAAGCTTGTAAGTCTGATTGGATCCCATTTGTTTATTTTTGCTTTTATTTCTATTGCCTTTGGAGACTGACCTAAGAAAACATTGCTATAATTTATGTTTTGCCTATGTTCTCTTCTAGGAATTTTATGGTGTCCTGTCTTATATTTAAGTCTTTAAGCCATTTTGAATTTATTTTGTGTATGCTGTGATGGTATGTTCTAACTTCATTGATTTACATGGGGCTGTTCAAATTTCCCAGTGTCACTTGCTGAAGAGACTGTCTTTTCCCCATTGTATCAGGCTGTATTTTAAACCTCTGAAGTGATGCAAATATAGTAATAATTATCCAAGATTTTTCAGTTCAGTTCAGTTCAGTTGCTCAGTCATGTCCGACCCTTTGCGACCCCATGGACTGCAGCACACCAGGCCTCCCTGTCTATCACCAGTTCCCGGAGTTTACTCAAACTCATGTCCATCGAGTCAGTGAGCCATCCAACCATCTCATCCTCTGTTGTCCCCTTCTCCTCCCGCCTTCAGTCTTTCCCAGCATCAGAGTCTTTTCCAAGGAGTCAGTTCTTCACATGAGGTGGCCAAAGTATTGGAGTTTAAGCTTCAGCATCAGTCTTTCCAATGAATATTCAGTCCAACTCTCACATCCATACATGACTACTGGAAAAACCATAGCCTTGACTAGACGGGCCTTTATTGGCGAAGTAATGTCTCTGCTTTTTAATACGCTGTCTAAGTTTGTCATAACTTTTCTTCCAAGGAGTAAGTGTCTTTTAATTTCATGGCTGCAGTCACCATCTGCAGTGATTTTGGAGCCCTAAAAAATAAAGTCTGTCACTGTTTCCACTGTTTTCCCATCTATTTGCCATGAAGTGATGGGACCAGATGCCATGATCTTAGTTTTTGGAATGTTGAGTTTTAAGCTAACTTTTTCACTCTCCTCTTTCACTTTCATCAGTGAAACATCCTGAGAAGTCTGAAATAAGGAAGGGTAAGAGGTAACCCCTTGAGCTTTGGATCATCAAAAAAACTACAAGATAGTTTCTGAACTGTATTAATCTCTTTAGTTTACTCTTTTACTGGAGGTTTGGGCCACTGCTTCTCCACCCTCCTGACTTCCCATAACATGCCCATCCTGAGTGTTTCTTCCATTAACATTGGTACCACCTATGGAATTACTTTTATCATTTGAATAATTGAAATCGAATCACGAATCACATGCCTGGCAGCCTTCCATCTTAAGGAGTAACACCAGCAGAGCTGGTGAGCAGAACTCTGGCCTCAGAGCAAAGGAGATGCAGCAGAAATAGTTACACAGGCCTTGGAAAGGAATCTGCCTGAAATTATGGCATCTGTGAGAGAGCACTTTGTAAACTACAAAATGTTCTGCGAATATGAGGCTTTACATAAGTCAGTCTCAAGAAGTTGTCCTCAGAGCTCAGGCACTGTCTATATCTTCTGGACCCATTGCTTACACATGGTGACACGGCAGTGAAGATCAAATGTGAAGACAGTCACCATCAGTGATAACTATATTAAGTGAATTAAGCTAGTGGCATTTGCTGAAAAGCACTGAAGGACAATGTGCTAGTCTCAACATGCTATTATTTAAGTAAAAAGGCAAAAGGAGAAGGGGGTGGCAAAGAGTAAGATGGTTGGATGGCATCACCAAATCAATGGACACGAATTTGAGCAACCTCTGGATAATAACGAAGGACAGAGGAGGCTGGTGTGCTGCAGTCCATGGAGCCACAAAGAGTTGACTTAGCGTCAGTCCCAAGGGAAATTTATGGAACAGTTTGCTAGCCCATCTTTTACAGAAGAAAAAAATATAAGATGTAGAATGTATACCAGCCTTTCATCTCCCACTCCCTGGCCCCTTTGGATGGACCTACTGTCTGTGTGACCATGTTCCCCTTGGCTTCAGGTATTGGGTCAAGGTGAACCCCTGGCTCAAAATTGGTCCACTCATTGCTTGCCAATGACCAGAGACATGAGTGGATGGTCTGACCTGAAAAGATGAGCTGTAACCATCTGATACTCTTTGGACAGGGAACCAACAAATCCAGCAGAGAGTCACTAACTTAAGGATCTATAGGCTTAAAGAGGAAGCTGCCCGTTATGATCATGTTTAAAATGGATAGAGAAGCTGAACAATATGAGGGAGAATGACAGAGGTGTTCTAAGATGCACAGAAATGGTGAGAGAAATGGAGATAAAAAAGTGACTGCTGGGACTTCACTGGTGGTCCAAAGGCTAAGACTTGTACTCCCAATGCAGGAGTCCTGGTTCAATCCCTGGTCAGGGAACTAGATTCCCACATGCTGCAACTAAGAGTTCACATGCAAGGCAACTAAAGATCCTGCATGTTGCAATGAAGATCGAAGATCCTGCTGCCACAACTAAGACCTGGAGAACCCACATAAATAAGTAAATAAAAATGAAAAAAAAAAGAAAGTTACCTTGGAATCAACCCATCCTCTGGCCTCTGGTTGGGTGTTTTTTTCTTGATTTCCTGTGATACTTCACTGAATTTAAAATAAATTCTCTTCCTTTCTTAAGATAGATGGAGTGATTTTTTTTATTTGTTAGAGTGTTAAGTGGAAGAGAAAGTTTATTGCTGGGGATTATCTGCCTAATTATTAGGTCTAAAATCAGGCCTACATGACCTTTCAGATCTCTCCTATCTCAAAGCTCCTTATTTTCTCCCAAGAAAATTTTTCAGCATTTTCTAGGATCCTCCTGAAAGTCTCAAAGAATAGGTCAGATTTTGTGGATTCCAAGCACTATGATATTAATAGAGAGAGCTCAAAGAAACCTTCAAATTAAACCATGTAGTCAGTCAACCTACTTTGTTAATGAACATTGCTGTTTCATTGGTTTCAAGGTAAGTATAATTTAGATCAGTGCCTTGAAGAAACACTGTAAAATTATCACTTGGAGAGCCTCTCATTCAAGAGCAGCCTCTATCTTCACTGTAACAAGTGTGCTTTTTCTAGAGAGACTGTGCCTGCAGTAACTATTCATGTATCACATCATAGGCTCCTGTATCACTTTTGTTGTAATGTAATCCAGCTTGTATTTATTCTGTTTTACAATTAACCTGGGGAAACAAAGAGCAGTTGAAGTATTGGAATGAATTAAGCCTATAAGAATTTTTTATCTTAAGAAATTTATTCTGAAATCTACTTCTTTAGATTTCTGACGTATTTGAATCAAAGATTTGAGAATACTAAAGTCATTGTCAGTTATCACCAGGAAATGCATTTAGAAATATTTTTCAGTTGGGTGATCACAAAAGAAATTTGACATACATTTAAAAAGCTGTCAGTTTATCATTTTGTAGTTATCACCAAGGATAAAATACATCCTAATTTTAAATGGCAGAGTTTGTTATAGAAATCAATTTTGTCATTGTCTTTTGGGTATTGCAAATACAAAGACTGTATTAAAGTCAAGGATTTATATAATCCTTATAGAATTCTAGGATAAACCAGATTTGGGAATTTATATGACACAAACATTAGATATGTGACTATGGAGTTTGTAGATGATTGGTAGGATTGTTCTAAGTCCTTAGTCACCTCCCATATCTTTCCATCCATCATTCTGAAAATGAAATGGACTATAACCATCATCTGTTGTGTAAGAATGATTTAGGAATCATAGTGACTACATTCTCCAGTGTGCACATGGGGAGTTTCTTCTTGGATATTTAAAAGCATTAAAGTTCAATATATTAAATGTAATTTTATCTGAATTAAAAAAAAAGAAAAACAGAAGCAAAACGTAAGAATTTTCTCTACTTCAGATAAATGTTTTCTCTTCTTCCTAAGAAGTTGTACTGTTTCCTCAGAGATTCATCTGGCCTCTGGTTCAAGATACAGGTCTATGTATTCCTTTATTCACATCTCTCAGTAAATTGCACAGAGATGCTAATTAAAGTACATTAAAGGGAGTAGAGTCATGATTAGCTGTGAAGAAGGTGATGTAGGCTGAGGCATCAAAATACTAAGTAATTTGGCAGAGAATTTCTGGAAGAGTGAAAATGATGGGATTATTCTGAGGAATAAACTAGACAGGAGGGCATTTCATCTCACACATGCACTGAAGTCTTCGGTGGAGAGTTATCCCTTGTAAGGAAGAATGGTTCCTCACTGAGAGGCTTGGAAACAAGCATACAGACAGAATGAAAGGTGCCAGGAAGAACCCACTGAAATGATGAGTGGAAAGGACATCTTCAGAACAGGTGTGCTAGTCTTCCCTCTTCATCCTTCTTACTTTCCTCCATCATCAACATGCAGAGTTCCTGAGCTCATGTGTTTATCCTCAGACTAAATTCAAAGAACTGTACAGTAAAGAAATTAATTTGTCTCGAGGTGTAGGATTGGTGTTGGCACAAAGGATGTAGCCCTTACCATTTTAGCTTGATCAGAGAGGCTGGGGGTTGGGTGTGGTCCAAGTATAAGTGTCTGTTCTATCTCCAAGCACCTCCATGAAAGACTTGCTTGCAGCCAGCCTCCCATTAAAGGAAACAGACCTTTGTACTTGCAGGGATATGCCATTCCAGCTGCCTTCATTCATAAATATGAATGGATGACTCAGGACTGTCAGATATTTGGGGAAATAAATAGCACAAGAAGAAGCAGCAAAAACAAGTGGCCTAAAAAGAAACTGATGAATTTTGGACAGTAAATAATTTTAAAATTAATTTACTTGATAATCATTTAACAAATGTTTCCTAAATATCCAGTGTGTTCCAGAAACTGTTATAGGCACTTGGGCATATCAGTGAATGAAACAAAGATCTCCACTTCATGGAGCTTACATTCTAGCAGGATAATTTATGTATAATAAATAATAAAAGGCATTGCAAAGACCCTAACACAGGAGTTCATCTAGTATCCTTTCAGATAAGCAAGGATGCTTCGCTTCTGGTTGCAGCAAAGGATTGAGGCAGAGTAATAGGAGAGGAGGGGAAATATTCCAGAGTAGGCCTTGTGTTTTGGAAAGGCCTTGTAGAGAAGGCACTTCAATTTAAAAATCATACCCTTCTTTAATGGCTACAGTGACCTGATGGAAGAAGTCCAAGCTCAGTTACCAGATGACATGAACCAATAGAACAATGACAAAAACTTTATCAAAAAAGTAATGAAAATCTTCACAGAGATGCAATAAGATCATAGGAAGGACATTTATGAGCATTAAAAAAAAACTCTGTAATTTTTCCAAAACTAAAAATGAACTGAAAAAAATATAATTCGCTGCTGAGAGTTACAGAAGATAAACAAAGGAAATATCTTACTATGCAGAGAAAGATAAAATAAAAATTAGGATAGATTTGAAAGATAAGTTCAGGAAGCCTAACTTGTGAATATAAAGAAGCCAAAATGGTGGAAAATATCTAGATTGAAAGGCAGAGGAAAAAATTAATTTGTACAGGAAAATTTCCTTAAGCTTATAAAAAGGTGGGGAAAAAAGGCTTGACATCATTTATTGAAAGGATTTACAAGACCCAGGCACACCAAGACTTATTCTAATGAAGTTTCTGAATTTTTTGGAGTCATGAGAAAATCTTTTAGTTCTAGATTCAAGGAAAATTACTAACAGAGAAAGGGCAATTAGCATCAGATTTCCATTTGCTACAGTGAAACCTGAAAGATAGTGTTTTGGGAGAAATAGACTGTGAACTAAGCTTTAAATACATTGATAAGATATTGCTCATCTTACAGAGCCACTAGAGGACATGAACACTATCTGAAGAAAATAATTAGGAAAGAAAACTGCCAACAAGGAAAATAGAATGAATTTCACTTAGTTGTTGTTCAGTCACTAAGTTGTGCCTGATTCTCTGCAACCCCATGAACTGCAGGATGCCAGGTACACAAGTCCTTCACCATCTCCTGGAATTCGCTCAAATTCATGTCCATTGAGTCAGTGATGCTATCTAACCATCTCATCCTCCACCACCCCCTTCACCTTTTGCCATCAGTCTTTCCCAGCATCAGGGTCTTTTCCATTGAGTCAGCTCTTCACATCAGGTGGCCAAAGTATCGAGCTTCAGCTTTGGCATCAGTCCTTCCAATGAATTTTCAGGGTTGATTTCACTCAGTAGATGATGTAATTAAGAAAAATTGTAGTTGTAATTATGATGAATATAAATATTTCTTCTCTCAACAAGAATAAAATAAAGTCAATTGACTATCTACCTATTTATCCATCTATCTACCTCAATGGTTATCTACCTATCTACCTACATCAATGGATACTGATCATATTACTGAAAAACGACAATGCAAGTGCTAAGTAAACTTTAAAATGGAAAATACATGTAATAGAAGACTAAATGACAGCCTTCAGCTAAAATTCTGAACCATTTTGGCAAAATCCAGAAAGATGTTGAGTGCAGGGCTAAGGAAAGTGGGCTAGAGGTGGGAGGTAAAGGCAATCTCAAGTTTCATTTCCAGAGTTGGGAGGATGTTGGTGAACACTTTGATGGAAGTAATAGTTATTGCATTTTTATGTCATCAGCCAATGTGAAAAGCATAGGAGAATTTACAAGTTAATGTTGGTAGGGAGAGGGGATAAAAATAACTGATGCAGACCATAAAAGTAACAAAGTGAATGAAAGAAAATCACACAGGATAAAAGTAAAAACAAAGAAGATGGAAGGTAAAATGAAATATATTACTTTTCAAGATAAGTCTGAACAAACTGAATTTACCTATCAAAAGACAGAGAGCAATAAGTTGGGATGAAACAATAAATCCAGGTATATGTTGTTTTTAAAGAATCTACCTAAATCAAAGTGACCAAGAAAAGTCAAATCTAAAATCTCATTTTTAAAAACGCATATAATATTCCTTGCCCTTCACTGCCCCAAAGGTTTGAGCTTAGCATAATTCCCTTGAGCTGTTCAAAACACCTGAGCAGTTTCCATTTGAAGAGGAATTCTGGGTACTAAATCTTCCTTGGGAATTCTAAACAATCTGATTAAAGGGTACACGAACTGAACTGATAATTAGCCAGAGTTCCTACAGGTGAGAAAAGCAAAGAAGAGTTAAACTATCTCATTTTGTGAGAACCTTCATTGTTAGTGTGTTCCACTAATAGAGAAGATTCTGCTCTGGGCTTCCACCTTCATATATTTTTCAGCATAATCAGATTCAGATGAGGTTTTGGAATTTGTAATTTTTGTAAGCTCCCTGGTGATTCAGAAGTGCATTTGGGTTTAGAAATGATTCCTCTAGGCTCAGATGCAACCTATGTTAGTGTTATATGATACAGTGAATATAGAACAAAAACAGCACCAGCTTGAATTGTACTCAAAATTACTTATATGTGAATAATCTTGACAATCCCTGAATTTGGCCTTTGGTTGAGGCATTGGCCTAATAAGGGACTCTGGGTGTCTTTGGCCTGACAGTTGACAAAGTACCTATGCCAATAGGATCAGGCAGCCCTTAAGGTCAGAAAAGACTACTTCAGTTTCAGATAATCACTGTTAGCAGGTAGAAAACCTCTATACCATATTGATTAAATTAATTTTTCTTGCTCAATGGCAAAATTCTAAAATCAGGAAACGTGTCACAAGTTAGTATTTGCTATCTATGCTAGCCAAATGAACGCTGAAAGGTTTCTCTACTGAAGGAACCATTGCTACTTCTCAATGAGTTCCTTGACATGCTATATAAAATGCATTTTAATTATATTTCTTTCTTTGATCTTTGCCCTCTCAGGCTTTTTACAAAAAACAGCAGGAACCTCTACAACATTTGATGTTATTTTTAAGATGCAATCCAAAAACTAGTTTGCCAGCATGCAGTAGTGTTACAAAATTATACTTAGACTATCCAGGGATATTTTTTGGGGAAAGATTTATAGTCTAGCTGTCATTTAGTTTCAGGCTTAGAGTAATGGAAGGGGATAAAGTAATGCATAACTTATTCCTGTCCACAATTTTCCCTACACTGAGGTCTTGTGCTTCTAACAATGACTATAAAACTCTGGCTTGTGAGTCCTTCAGTGTCAAAAATTCTATAACCTTCTCAAACAGCAGTTCTCTAACCTTTTGTGCTTGCTTCATACTTTTGATAACTAGACTTTTTCTCAGGCACAGTTAAGAGATTTACAGATTCAAAATCGGATATTTTCAAGGTGTTACCCAAGTTACTTATTGTTCTCACAAAGATCAATCTTAGCATCAAAAATAGTAGGACAACCAGATATTATGTGCCTTCTGATATGATGCAATATGAAATTCACAGCATCACCTACAAAGTATTCTTGCCAAAAATGCTTAACTGAAACTAATCAAGCTTTTAGTTCTAACTTCCATTTTATAGAAAATACAAAGGAAAGGAAAAGGGAATTAAATGATGTTGTATCCACACTCCCTGTAGTCCGTCATGTAACAGTGTCTTTCCCTGCAGCTTCAAAGTCTGCCACCTTATCTCTCTTCATTGTACTTTATTGGCAAAACCTTGCTTTGGTTAAATCTAACATTCCATTCTCTTAGCCAACTGCATGAGCAACAGTTTATGGCTGGTAGAAAGCATACAGCCCTGCTGACTGGTATCATTTTGAATCTCTGACCACAAACCTCAAGTGAGCCCTTGGGACTCCTTGGCAATATCACTGTCCTCAAACCTCCTAAACCACTTTCCTCTTCCTCACTCACAACTGATCACCTCGCTTCTCATTTTACTGAGAAAATGAAAGCAGCCATTAGAGAATTTCCTTGCCTTCCCACCACAGAATCTGTTCTTCTACTTTCAGCTTTACCATAAATTCAGTCTTTCCTTTTCAAGGGTGAATAAACCTATTGCACTCCTAGGTAAAGCTAACTCCTTCCTTTTGGCCATAGTCAGCACATAGGGACATTTTCCCCTGCAATTTTCCCTCTTTTTTTAATCTTCCAAATTTCCCTATAAATTGGATTAGCATCAAGAAGACTAATATTTTTATCCGTTAATCCTGTTGGCCTGTTACTTCATACTGTAGCAAATTTCTAGAGAAGCCTTGTGTAAATCCAGTGTATCAGCTTCTTAACCTCCTATTTTTCCTACCTCATCCCTGCCCCCAAAATTAAAGAGCCTAGTATAGTGAACATCTACACCCCCACTGCTCAGCTTCAGAAGTAAAATGTTACAAACACACTTAGAGCTTTTCTTCTATCTCTCCTGGATCACAGTCCCCGCCCCTGAACCCAGAGGCAGTTCATGTGGCACCAGGAAAACTGGGATACTCATTTCCTCTGCTGCAGGAAACATAGTTGATGATGGTCCTAGGAAAGTCTCTTCTGAATTTACCACTGTATTAATTCCCCCGGGGTGCTCCCAGTAATGACTGTTCGTGGTGGGGACACAGATTCAGGCCTGTTTCTCTTTGTTGCAAAACTTTCATGAAAGGTGACTGGCTTAAGGACTCCTCATCGGCCTTGCCACGACATTCTTATGTCCCTAGTACAGGTGAGTCTCTCTCACCTGATCCTTCTTCATTTCCTGTCTCCTTTCACAAGTACCAATCTTGCCTTGGAGTGTGAAGGGTTTTCCTGATACTCCTGCTTCTTCCCCTTCATCCTTCACAGACATTTTCCCTAAAAGTTTCTTGACATCTAATCCTATCTTTGGCATAGTCAATAAAGCAGAAATAGATGTTTTTCTGGAACTCTCTTGCTTTTTGACTGTGTGGATCACAATAAACTGTGGAAAATTCTGAAAGAGATGGGAATACCAGACCATCTGACCTGTCTCTTGAGAAATCTGTATGCAGGTCAGGAAGCAACAGTTAGAACTGGACATGGAACAACAGACTGATTCCAAATAGGAAAAGGAGTACGTCAAGGCTGTATATTGTCACCCTGATTATTTAACTTATATGCAGAGTACATCATGAGAAACGCTGGGCTGGAAGAAACACAAGCTGGAATCAAGATTGCTGGGAGAAATATCAATAACCTCAGATATGCGGATGACACCACCTTTATGGCAGAAAGTGAAGAACTAAAGAGCCTCTTGATGAAGGTGAAAGAAGAGAGTGAAAAAGTTGGCTTAAAGCTCAACGTTCTGAAAACTAAGATCATGGCATCTGGTCCCATCACTTCATGTGGAATAGATGGGGGAACAGTGGGAACAGTGTCAGACTTTGTTTTTTGGGGCTCCAAAATCACTGCAGATGGTGATTGCAGCCATGAAATTAAAAGACACTTACTCCTTGGAAGGAAGGTTATGGCCAACCTAGATAGCATATTTAAAAGCAGAGACATTGCTTTGCCAACAAAAGTCCATCTAGTCAAGGCTATGGTTTTTCCAGTGGTCATGTATGGATGTGAGAGTTGGATGGTGAAGAAAGCTGAGCACCGTAGAATTGATGCTTTTGAACTGTGGTGTTGGAGAAGACTCTTGAGAGTCCTTTGGACTGCAAGGAGATCCAATCAATCCATCCTAAAAGAGATCAATCCTGGGTGTTCATTGGAAGGACTGATGTTGAAGCTGAAACTCCAATACTTTGGCCACCTCATGCGAAGAGTTGACTCATTGGAAAAGACCCTAATGCTGGGTAGGATTGGGGGCGGGAGGAGAAGGGGACGACAGAGGATGAGATGGTTGGATGGCATCACCGACTCAATGGACATGGGTTTGGGTAGACTCCGGGAGTTGGTGATGGACAGAGAGGCCTGGCGTGCTGCAATTCACGGGGTCGCAAAGAGTTGGACATGACTGAGCAACTGAACTGAACTGAAATCCTATCTTGGAGTACCAAAGTACCACAGACACTATCCTGATTTTTGGTGTTTATTATTTTCAGGTCTGTTTGTCTTTCTGTCATATATATATATATTTGCTTTCTTAAAAGCAGCTTTATTGAGAGATACAATTCACATCCCATCCAATTCACCCATTTAAAGTATACTCATATATTATTGTTTTAGGTTATTAAGCTTTGTACATAGCTTTTGTAACTTGCTTTTTTCACAATGATATTTGTTTAAGATTTATCTATGTTATATAGCTGATAATTCATTTTTACTGCTGTATTAATATATTATGTAAATATACTACACTTTATTCATTCATTCTCCTGTTAGTGCACATCTATATTGTTCCAAATTATTGCTCTTGTAATATTGTAGTGAAGACTCTTTTATCTGTCTCCGCTGTATGCTCCTGTAGTTTCTCTGTGATATCCAGGAGTTAAATGCTGAGTCGTAGTGTCTGTGCATCTTTGACTTGACAAGGTGTTGTCAAATTGATCTCCAAAGTTGTTGTTTCAGTTTGTACTCTTACTAGCAGAAAATGAGATATCGTGCTTCTCTACATTCTTGTCATCTACTGATTTGTCAGGTTTCTTGGTTTTGGTAATATAATGGATGATAAGTATCTGCTTGAGTGCTAAGTCACTTCAATTGTGTCTGACTCTTTGTGACCCTATGGATTGTAGCCCACCAGGCTCCTCTGTCTATGGGATTCTCCGGGCAAGCATACTGGAGTTTGTTGCCATGCCCTCCTACAGGGGATCTTCCCAACCCAGGGATTAAACCCGTGTCTCTTATGTCTCCTGATTGGTAGGCAGGTTATTTACCACTAGCGCCACTTGAGAAGCCCAGAAAGTACCTTAGTATGGTTTTAATATACTTTTCCCTGATTACTAGTGAGATAGAGCATATCTTATATATTTACTGGCACTATGAGTGTCCTTTTCTTTGACATATCTATTTATTAATAATACATTTGACCATTTTTCTACTAGGTTGTTTGTCTTACCAACATTGGAATTCTTTATATATTCTGGATATCAATGTTTGTCAGTTATATTCATTGCAGATATATTATTCCAGGCTGTGACATGTCTTTTCACTTTTTTAGAGTAATTTTTGAATCACAGAAATATAAAATTTTAATGTGATCAAATATTTCAATCTTTTTCTTTAAGCTTCTCTTTGTCTCTTCCCTTTCTTTTGGTATGTCTAGTTCCAGAAATTCTACTCTATCTTGACATCATAAATATATTCTCACAATTTATTCCAGAGGATTTAAAATTTGCCTTTCACATTTAAGATTTCAGTGTATCTGGAATTGATTTTTTGTGTATTGTTACATAATAATTCAATTCATTTTTTTCCAATTCTAATAACAATTAACCCTGTATTGTATGTTGAGTAGTCTATTCTTTCCTTGCTGATCAGAATGCCATATATCAAGTATCCATATATTTGGATATGTTTATGAGATCTTTATTCTGTTTTATTGATCTATGTGTCTGTTCTAGCACCATTATCACACCTTTCAAACATTATTACGGTTTTATGAGTCTTGCCATCTGTTTTTCTTCAAAACTGCCTTAACTCTTCTTGATTTTTTGCATGTCCATACAAGTTTAAAATCAGCGTGTGATGTTCCATGAGAAACTCTGTTGAGAATTTGATTGGAGTAGCATTGAAGTATCCAATTAATATGGGGAAAATGGTCATCTTGACAAAACTGACTCTTTCTACACATGGACATGGTTTATCTTTTAATTTATTCAGGTTTTTAATTTCTTTCAATAAAGTTTTAAAATTTTATTCCTAAATCCTTTATATTTTTGCTGCTACTGCAAATGGCTGTATAAAAAATATATACAATTTCTTTCTTTGTACCTGTTTAACCTTTAACTCTATGTCACAATTTGAATAAAACAATATCCTGTCCCAGGTACATTCATTGCAAAATTTTCACCTATCTTAGCAAACACACACTCTTCCTCTAGTCATGAATGAATGGTAACTATTACTCTTTATTTGCAAATTTTTTTGCCTTGAAGTCCTGTGTGTTGCATCATAATCCCATTAACTCAACATTTTATTTTACATAAAGCACTTTGACTAGAAACAAAAATAAAATTTACATATGGTCAAATTTGGTGGCACACAAGTGAAGGACTGGCTCTCTAGAATGTTATCTCGAAGACAATATTTTCTATGGTAAAGTCTCATTTCTAGGTATGTTAAGACCACAGAACTGAGAATAAATTTTTCTAACTTCAAGTGACACTGTAGGAAAATAGTGAGGATGTATTTATTTTTTGGCTTTGACTTAGCTGTCTGAAGACATGATATCAGCTGATAGAAGGAAAATCCCAGGGGGTCTCTTTGTTTTATGGACAGTCATGCCCTCCGCAGGGCTTCCCAGGAGGTGCCGTGATGAAGAATCTGCCTGCCAATGCAGGAGATGCAAGAGACAGGAATTTGATCCCTGGGTTGGGAAGATCCCCTGGGGGAGTGAATGGCAACTTACTCCAGTATTTTTGCCCAGAAAATTCCATGGACAGGGGAGCCTGGCAGGCTACAGTCTATGGGGTCACAGAGAGTTGGAAACGACTGAACACGCATGCTTAATGCACAATGCCCTCAGCATTGTATCTTTGTAATCATATTGTAGTTGGCCTGTGTGTTTACTCATACCATGACTGAAATGTGCAAAGTAAAAGTAATTTGGTTCCTTAACACTTTACTTCCGGAAACAGATCTAATCAGTGTCATGAACCCTTCTGTGCTGCAGAGAAAGTCTTAAACTGCCAGGAATGAGTTCTCTGTGGCTTTTGGTTTAACTCAATATCGTGTTTAGTGTGGTGTCTCTGTGTGTGTGTGGCATTGGCATTGCATGTGTGCTCAGTTGTGTCCGACTCTTTGTGACCCCATGGACTGTAGCCCACCAGGCTCCTCTGTCCATGTGATTCTCGAGGCAAGAATACTGGAGTGGGGTGCCTACTTCAGGGGATCTTTCGACCCAGGGGTCAAACATACATCTCCTGTGGCTCTTGCATTTGCAGGTGGATTCTTTACCACTGAGCCACCTTTGTGTGTGGAGCATGAGTTATTTTAATTGTGTGTTTTTTTTAAATTGTTATGAATTCCTTTCTATAAGTGATTGAAAAAGCTGTTGCTTGTAGATAAATGTTCAGACTTCTTCCCTCTGTGTGACTGTCCTTTTCATGGCTCTGTGGACGTCCTTGTGTCACCTTTTGGCTCCCTAATCACCTGTGCATTGATGCTGTCCCTTGTTTCACTGGCCACACTTCCACTAGTGGCTTTGCTGCTGACCTTTTCTCTGGGCTCAGTGGTCCCCTTCTGCGGAAGGGTCCAAGCTGAGTTTCACAAACTTCTGGGTCTTTCTGGTGATGAGGTCACTTTGTCCTTGTTGTAGCAACTCCCTCCAGGAAGTTTCCTGGTCCAATTCTCTACTGCTTTGCAGGCACTTCTGAGTCTTTCCCATGCTACGTGGAAGCCAAACACAGCCCAGGGGCGTTAACTCGGACTTTGAGCTTAACTCTGCTAAGTGGCCACTGCCAGCTCCTGCGGCTGCCCCCAGAAGAGGGGTGCTGAGGGCACTGAAGAGGTAGTCCCTTTTCTTTCCTTTAAAGGTATTTTCAACGTGGGCCCATTTTTTTTTTTTAAGTTTTTATTGAATTTGTTGCAACATTGCTTCTGTTTTTATGTTTTCCTTTTTGACTGCAAGGCATGTGGGATCTTAGCTCCCCAACCAGGAATTGAACTTGCACCCTCTGCATTGGAAGGCAAAGTTTTAGATGCTGGACTGACAAGGAGGTCCCAGGGTCCCTTCTCTAAGGCTACAAATGTAGCATGGGGAAAATAGTCTCTCTGCTTTTGGCTTTGCCCTCGGGATCTCACTGGCATGTTGACTCAGGCTGGGGTGTGGGGAGATAGGAGCAAAAAGTTGAGGAAACGCCTGTCAATCCTGTGACTGCTTTCTTCCCTTTCCATGTCTTTCTTCCCCTTTCCACACACCCCTTGAGTTTCCTGTCCTTTTCTGACAGTGGCTTTCTGTATATCATATCTCCTCCTTTCCTGTGGGCCATCTGGCTTTGGGCCACAGTAGTAGTAATTCAGGAAGCGATTTCTGATGATAGGAGATACAAAAAATCTTACTGATGTTATGTATGCAAACAATAGGTTTAGATTTTTAATTGTGTTTTTATTAAACTAGCAAGCTAGGTGTCTTAAAGATTTAGCCTCTACCCAATATAAGTTGGGGCTACTCAGTTCAGTCACTCAGTCGTGTCTGACTCTTTGCAACCCCATGGACTGCAGCACGCCAGGCCTCCCTGTCTATCACCAAATCCCAGTGTTGACTCAAACTCATGTCCGTTGCGTCGGTGATGCCATCCAACCATCTCATCCTGTCATCCCCTTCTCCTCCCACCTTCACTCTTTCCCAGCATCAGGGTCTTTTCAAATGAGTCAGTTCTTCCCATCAGGTGGCCAAAGTATTGGAATTTTAGCATCAGTCCTTCCAATGAATAGTCAGGACTGATTTCCTTTAGGATGGACTGGTTGGATCTCCTTGCAGTCCAAGGGACTCGCAAGAATCTTCTCCAACACCACAGTTCAAAAGCATCAATTCTTCAGTGCTCAGCTTTCTTTATGGTCCAACTCTCGCATCCATACATGACTACTGGAAAAACCATAGCTTTGACTAGATGGACAGACCTTTGTTGGCAAAGTAATGTCTCTGCTTTTTAATATGCTGTCTAGACTGGTCACAAATTTTCTTCCAAGGAGCAAGCATCTTTTAATTTCATGGCTGCAGTCACCATCTATAGTGATTTTGGAGCCCTAAAAATAAAGTCTGTCACTGTTTCCACTGTTTCGCCATCTATTTGCCATGAAGTGATGGGACCAGATGCCATGATCTTAGTTTTTGGAATGTTGAGTCTTAAGCAACTTTTTCACTCTCCTCTGTCACTTTCATCAAGAGGCTCTTTAGTTCCTCTTCACTTTCTGCCATAAGGGTGGTGTCATCTGCATATTTGAGGTTATTGATATTTCTCCCGGCAGTCTTGATTCCAGCTTGTGCTTCATCCAGCCCGGCGTTTCGCATGATGCACTGTGCATATAATTTAAATAAGCCAGTCTGTTGTTCCATGTCCAGTTCTAACTGTTGCTTCTTGACCTGCATGCAGATTTCTCAGGAGGCAGGTCAGGTGGTCTGGTATTCCCATCTCTTTTCCACAGTTTGTTGTGATCCACACAGTCAAAGGCTTTGGTGTAGTCAATAAAGCAGAAGTAGATGTTTTTCTGGTACTCTCTTGCTTTTTCAGTGATCCAGCAGATGTTGGCAATTTGATCTCTGGCTCTGCTTTTTCTAAATCCAGCTTGAACATCTGGAAGTTCACAGTTCACATACTGTTGAAGCCTGGCTTGGAGAATTTTGAGCTTTACTTTGGTAGCATATGAGATGAGTGCAGTTGTGCGGTACTCATTATAATTGTGAGGCTACTAACACTGTTTTAATAGGCTGTTGTGAGAATTCAAATGATAAAAGCAATGGACAGAACCCTTGGAGAAGGCCTGGCTTGTAGACACTGGCTCAGAACTGGCTCATTGCTTCTCTCTCTCCCTAGGAGAGTAATGGAGTGTTATTATTTTTTTTGCTAGAGATTGAATTGTTTTAATTATGGATGTTTTAAAAATGTTTGTTATTAATCCCTTTTGATAAATGATTTAAAAGCCTGCCTCTCTTCTCTGCACACTTAGTTAAAAGCTTTTCATCCTTAATGTAGGCTCCCTAGAAGGAAATGTTTGAGAAAAGAACTGTGTGTAAGAGATGCCAAGAAGCTATTACTGGTTAAGTAATCTGATACTTAATATGATTAAGAGCTATCATCTCACCAATCACCACACATCTTTATCAGTTAGTAGGAAAATGAATTATTTTCAGTATGGAAAAAAAGATGAGAGAAAAGTTATGTGCTTTTCCCCAAATCAAAGCAAACTGAATAGTAGAACAGAGTGAGCCTTCACTGGTTTACAATCTGGTCCTGTGGGACTTTACTTCTATAGGAAGAGTCTTGAATTTGGCCCATGTTTGAACTAAACAGCAAATAAGATCATTTTAGTGATTTTATAATTTGTGGCTGGATAATACTTATTTTTGATTTTAACATTAGCAAATGTGAAGAATATCTGAAACTATTACAAAGGAGTAGTGCTAGACACAATTGCCAAGTTTGGTACTTACGCACATCCCCAGGAAATAAGTTAAAAGCATTTCAAACTTAATGTAAGCTATAGAAGAAAATGCTGGAAAGAGGAATTGTGTACAGAAGATGCCATAAAGTTATTGGTAAGGAATAGCTCCAAGAAAATTGAAAGTAGGCTTTTAGAGATAGTAGAGTTTGAGAGAAGCAGTGAATGTATTTACTCTCTCTTAGTTGAAAGCAAACAGTCAATGCTAGACTCTGAGATTCCCTGAGGGATTTGATTTTTCTGCTTAGTGAGAGTAAATAGGACTAGGAGGACAACTGTACTACTTTGCTAATTCTTAAGGGAAAAATGTTTAACTCTATATTGTGAAGGTAGAACAGGCATTGAGATAAACATTCAGTGTTGCTGCCTCCTGCAGCGTGGGGCGGAGATTGAATTCCAGTGATCACTGGATCACTGAATTCCAGTAGGTCACTCAGAATAATTCAGTATTCATTCATTAGTCAGTCATGTGTTTATTCCTTCAGCAGATTCCATACTAAGTGCTGACGGTATCAAATAAGACACAGGCTCATACTCTGAGAATGAGTTTCTGCCATTGCAAAGATTATATGGAAAGGGGAGGTAAAGATGTTAAAAGAGGACACCTCTTTGAAATCTTGTAGCAACACCTGTGGCCTCTGGTTATATAGATAGAATTTTAGGCATATTAGAAAGGAATTCTGGACTCTTTTGACCAATCCAAGGGGAACATTAGGTACTCTCATGCTACAAAAGAGACCTCCAAGTTGAAGATGTTGAATCAGGTAAGCAGAGAACATTGTGAGTAGTTATGTGACTGGAATTCCCACTTCAACTGGAATAACTTCTTTGAGAGAGTTGAATATACATGGAGTAACAACTCCAGCAGACTTCTGACTCATGGGAGAGCTTAGTACTAAAATATTTCTCCTACTAAACCAGCAAGTGATAAAGAGGGACACTTATTCCAGTACACTGGGGAATATTAGGTGGTTATAAGTATCTACAGATAATACATGATATTTATTTCATTTTTAGTCCTAGTAAAAAAAACATCCTACTAGCACTTCCTTTGGTTTCTGAGTAGCAGCTTGGGAAAAACCCAAGCATGACACTGCTATACACATGCAATAGAATTTTATGTAGAAACGCTATGAATGTGGACTATAAATTTGTTGTTGTTCAGTCACCAAGTTGTGTCCAACCCTTTGAAACCCCGTGCACTTCAGCCCTCCAGGCTCTCCTGTCCTTCAGTATCTCCCAGAGTTTGCTCAGATTCATATACATTGAGTTGGTGATGCTATCTCACCATTTCACAGCTATTAGTAATTGCCCTCTGCTTTTCCCCAGTAGCATATCGGACACTTTCCAACCCGGGGGGCTCATCTTCTGGTGTCATATTTTATTGCCTTTTCATACTGTTCATGGGGTTCTCACAGCAAGAATACCTGAGTGTTTTGCCATCCCTCCTCCAGTGGACCATGTTTTGTCAGAACACCCCTCTGTCTTAGGTGGCCCTGCACGACATGGCTTATAGCTTCATTGAGTTAAGCAAGCCCCTTTGCCATGACAAGACTGTGATCAATGAAATGTCATAAATTCCTTATTCATCCATCCATCTATATAGTCATCAATTCATTGATAAAATATTGATCAAGCTCCTCTTCCATTTCAGGCATTTTGCCTGCCACTGGAGATAGAGCAGTGAACAAGATAGATGCACCTTATCTTAAGATGTGTATGGTGTTGCTTCTTTAACTATTGGATTTAGTGGGATTGAAGAAGAAACACATGGAATCCTTTTCTTTCAAGGCCCATCTATTGCGGTGGTTGTAGAAGTAGGGCTGTATTATTCACAGAATAGTTTTTCTCTTTGCCCTGCTCCAGCCTGTTTTGTGAGAACTCAGAATCGTCTTCTAAAAGTTAAGCACAACCTCAGGAGTATCTTCTGCTGTTCCACCTAGAATTTACAGTTTTTTCCCTCTTCTCCAGATTATTGTGACAGTCTTTTATTTCTGCCAAAGTTAATAGTAGCTGCTCTGTTGCCTGCCATTTCCCTAATACCTCCAGTAACTACCCACCTTTCTCTCTTCTACCATTTTTGTCTTATTTCTCTGAGAAACTACATGATGTCATAAGACAACTGCTTCATCTTTCTAAAACCAAATCAACCTGTCTCTTACTTATAATGGATAGACACCCCTGTTCTTATCTGAGGAAGCTTTTCCACTTGAGCTCTGGATCCTCTCTTCTCTCCCTTCTAATCTATGCAGGGACTTGGCTCCAGCAGTGATCTATTTTCTCTCCTGTGCTTCTCTCTCTCTCCCAGCTCATTCCCACCAGTATGGAAGCATAATGCATGTGAAGTACTCAGGGCAGAGCCTGTGAACAATAAAGGCTCATACGTATCATCTGTTAGTATTACTATTCCCGTCACCTTCTTCTTCAGAATCATCCACATTGAACTTTGTCATAGTGATATGTATCAGGCCTTCCATATTAAGTCTTAAAAAAATCCACTCTGAAGATTGTCACCAAGACCAACATTTAGGTACCCAAAGATGATGAAGATGAGAAATGAGCTCTTAATATTTTCTGCCTTTTTGTAAAAAAAAAGATGAGAAGACAGAATAAGCTAACATCACAAGATGTCTATTCTCGCATGGTGGTTAATGGGGAGAGCCCAAGTGAAACAGTGTGATTTAAAGTGTTGCCTCCTTTGTCAAAGATATGGTGTCCGTAGTGCGTGGATTTATCTCTGGGCTTTCTATTTTGTTCCATTGATCTATATTTCTGTCCTTGTGCTAGTACCATACTCTCTTGATGACTGTGGCTTTGTAGTAGAGCTTGAAGTCAGGCAGGTTGATTCCTCCAGTTCCATTGAAAAGATGCTCAACATCACTCATTATCAGAGAAATGCAAATCAAACCCACAGTGAGGTACCATTTCACGCCCATCAGAATGGCTGCTATCCAAAAGACTACAAGCAATAAATGCTGGAGAGGGTGTGGAGAAAAGGGAACCCTCTTACACTGTTGGTGGGAATGCAAACTAGTACAGCCACTATGGAGAACAGTGTGGAGATTCCTCAAAAAACTGGAAATAGAACTGCCATATGACCCAGCAATCCCACTGCTGGGCATACACACTGAGGAAACCAGACTTGAAAGAGACACGTGTACCCCAATGTTCACCACAGCACTCTTTATAATAGCCAGGACTTTCAAGCAGCCTAGATGCCCATCAGCAGACGAATGGATAAGGAAGCAGTGGTACATATACACAATGGAATATTACTCAGCCATTAAAAAGAATACATTCGAATCAGTTCTAACGAGGTGGATGAAACTGGAGCCTATTATACAGAGTGAAGTAAGCCAGAAAGAAAAACACCAATACAGTATACTAACACATGTATATGGTATTTAGTCAATTGGTAAAGATAACCCTGTATGCGAGACATCAAAAGAGACACAGATAAATAGAATAGTATTATGGACTCTATGGGAGAGGGCGAGGGCAGGATGATATGGGAGAATGGCATGGAAGCATGTAAATTATCATATGTGAAACTAATCGCCAGTCCAGGTTCGTTGCATGATACAGGGTGCTCGGGGCTGGAGCACCGGGATGACCCAGAGGGATGGGATGGGGAGGGAGGTGGGAGGGGGGTTCTGGAAGGGGAACACATGTACACCCATGGTGGATTCATGTCAATGTATGGCCAAAAAAAATACAATATTGTAAAGTTAAAAAAATAGATAAATAAACTAATTAAAAAATTAAAAAAAAAATAAAGTGTTGCCACATGACAGTTTATGGAGGAATCTCAAAAAGTGCAAGTAGGAAAATAGCTCAAAAAAATCCTTAGCTCATTGAAAAGAGGGATTAGTTAACGTGTCAATTAACTACTGAGAGTTGGTATAAATATAGGGCATGACTTTTCAAGGTCACTCTAAAAGGTAAGAACACACAGAATTCTTTTTTTTTTTCATAAAACAAAGGGATTTGTTAGTGTGCTCTTATTGTTATTTACATGATTGATACTAAAAAATGATTTTTCTGGAAAAAGATGGTTTCTTTTCCACTGTTAACTTTTAATTTTTATTTGAGGTTTATATCTTAGAAGATTCCTGATGCTCATATGTTGAAAGCTTTGGAACCCATGTGGAATGGGTTAGAAGGAATGCTAAAACCTCATACAGTGAAGAGAAGTATATAGATTAGGAACCCACAAGACTGGTGGCCTGGGAATTCACCCAGCAACAAGATGATTTCTATAGTGGAAACTTTTATTTTTTACAGCTTAGTGTCTATTCTCCCTCCTGGTGGTAACAACATCACAACTGTGCTTTGAAGAATCACTCCTCTTCTATTCAGTTCAGTTCAGTCACTCAATCGTGTCTGACTCTTTGCTACCCCATGGACTGCAGCACACCAAGTTTCTCTGTCCATCACTGACTCCCAGAGCTTACTCAAACTCTTGTCCATCAAGTCGGTGATGCCATCCAACCATCTCATCCTCTGTCATCCCCTTTGTCTCCTGCCTTCAATCTTTCCCAGCATCAAGGTCTTTTTAAATGAGTCAGTTCTTTGCATCAGATGGCCAGAGTATTGGAGTTTCAGCTTTAGCATCAGTCCTTCCAGTGAATATTCAGGACTGATTTCCATTAGGATTGACTGGTTGGATCTCCTTGCAGTCCAAGGGACTCTCAAGCATCTTCTCCAACACCACAGTTCAAAAGCATCAATTCTTGGGTGCTCAACTTTCTTTATAGTCCAACTCTCACATCCATACATGACTACTGGAAAAACCATAGCTTTGATTAGGTGGAACTTCATTGGTAAAGTAATGTTTCTGCTTTTTAATATGCTGTCCAGATTGGTCATAACTTTTCTTCCAAGGAGTAAGCATCTTCTAATTTCATGACTGAAGTCACCATCTGCAGTGATTTTGGAGCCCCCCAAAATAAAGTCTGTCACTGTTTCCATTGTTTTCTCATCTGTTTGCCATGAAGTGATGAGACCAGATGCCATGATCTTAGTTTTCTGAATGTTGAGCTTTAAGCCAACTTTTTTTTTTAAGCCAACTTTTTCACTCTCCTCTTTTACTTTCATCAAGAGGCTCTTTATTTCCTCTTCGCTTTCTGCCATAAGCGTGGTGTCATCTGCATATCTGAGGTTATTGATATTTCTCCCTGTAGTCTTGATTCCAGCTTGTGCTTCATCCAGCCCAGCATTTCGCATGATGCACTCTGCATGTAAGTTAAATAAGCCAGTCTGTTGTTCCATGTCCAGTTCTAACTGTTGCTTCTTGACCTGAATACAGATTTCTCAGGAGGCAGGTCAGGTGGACTGGTATTCCCATCTCTTTAAGAATTTTCCACAGTTTGTTGTGGTCCACACAATCAAAGGCTTTGGCATAGTCAATAAAGCAGAAGTAGATAACTGTTTTTCTGGAACTCTTGCCTTTTCGATGATCCAATGGATGTTGGCAATTTGATCTCTGGTTCCTCTGCCTTTTCTAAATCCAGCTTGAACATCTGGAAGTTCACGGTTCATGTACTGTTGAAGCCTGGCTTGGAGAATTTTGAATATTACTTTGCTAGTGTGTGAGAGGAGAAGGCAATGGCACCCCACTCCAGTACTCGTGCCTGGAAAATCCCATGGATGGAGGAGCCTGGTAGGCTACAGTCCATGGGGTCACTAAGAGTCGGACATGACTGAGCGACTTCACTTTCACTTTTCCCTTTCATGCACTGGAGAAGGAAATGGCAACCCACTCCAGTATTCTTGCCTGGAAAATCCCAGGGACGGGGAAGCCTGGTGGGCTGCCGTCCATGGGGTCGCACAGAGTCGGACACGACTGAAGCGACTTAGCAGCAGCAGCAGCAGCAGCAGCGTGTGATATGGGTGCAGTTTTGCGGTAATTTGAGCATTCTTTGCATTGCCTTTCTTTGGGATAGGAATGAAAACTGACCTTTTCCAGTCCTGTGGCCTCTGCTGAGTTTTTGAAATTTGCTGACATATTGAGTAGAGCACTTTCATAGCATCATCTTTTAGGATTTCAAATAGCTTAAATGGAATTCCATCACCTCCACTAGCTTTGTTCATAGTGATGCTTCCAAAGGCCCAATTGACTTCGCTTTCCAGGATGTCTGGCTCTAGGTGAGTGAGGTTATCTGGGTCATGAAGATCTTTTTTGTGTAGTTCTTCTGTGTATTCTTGCCACCTCTTCTTAATATCCTCTGCTTCTGTTAGGTCCATACCATTTCTATCCTTTATTGTGCCCATCTTTGCATGAAATGTTCCCTTGGTATCTCTAATTTTCTTGAAGAGGTCTCTAGTCTTTCCCATTCTCTTGTTTTCCTCTGTTTCTTTGCATTGATCACTGAGGAAGGCTTTCTTACCTCTCCTTGCTCTTCTTTGGAACTCTGCATTCAGATGTGTATGTTTTTCATTTTCTCTTTTGCCCTTAGCTTCTCTTCTTTTCTCAGCTAGTTGTAAGATCTCCTCAGACAAACATTTTGCCTTTTTGTTTTTCTTTTTCTTGGAGATGGTCTTGATCACTGTCTCCTGTACAATATCACAAACCTCCTCCATAGTTCTTCAGGCACTCTGTCTATCAGATCTAAGCACTCTGCCTCAGATCATGAACTCCTTATATCCAAATTCAGACTTAAATTGAAGAATGTAGGGAAAACCACTAGACTATTCAGGTATGACCTAAATCAAATGCTCTCTTCTATTGCATGTAGTTAATAGTGGTGATTGTCTTCCTCTGGTCAATGGGTGGGCACATGTCCCAAGCTGAGCCAACCTGATGCCTTTTCTTTGGGCTTGAAGTCTTGCAGAATGTGTTCAGGGTAAATTCATTCCAGTGATGCCCTCCTGGAGAGATTGTCCTTTCATTCCTTCTGCGTTGGATGCTCAGACCAGCTCTGGTTTCTGGCCTGTCTGAACTTTGGTTCTTTAGATTTTCCTTTAGCTCTGTGAGCTACTCAGCTTCTTTCCAATGTGTTTTCTCTTTTCTTTCATTAAAGATGCTGAAATGATTTGTGTTGCTTGCAACTAAACAACACTTACTGATACACATCCTCACCCCAAATGAGGGGACAGCTTGCAGTGCCTGTGCATCACAGTGTTCGTGGGGGTGTGGCTGGCTGCCTTCCTCATGAAATGGTGTTTGTTTTCTGGGGTCCAATTTGAGATGTGAGACTAGATGCAGTTTTTATGACTTCTGTCTGAATTGGAGAATGGGCACATCCTATAATGGAAGTAACCCAGAAATAGGCACTTTGATATTTGAGGAGAGTGGGAATGAGTGTGGGAGAATCTGGCAAGAGCTATGAAGAGGCTTCCCTGATAGCTCAGTTGGTAAAAATATCCTCCCACAATGCAGGAGACCCTGGTTTGGTTCCTGGGTCGGGAAGATCCGCTGGAGAAGGAATAGGCTACCCACTGCAGTATGCTTGGGCTTCCCTTGCGGCTCAGCTGGTAAAGAATCTGCCTGCAATGCAGGAGACCTAGATGTGATCCCTGGGTTGGGAGATCCCCTAGAAAAGGGAAAGGGAACCCACTCCAGTACTCTCGCCTTGAGCATTCCATGGGCTGTATAGTCCATAGGGTCACAAAGAATCGGACACGACTGAGCAGCTTTCACTTTTTCAGGAAGAGGATTGGGGTACTCAATAAACCATTTGGAGTTCAGGAGAGGGCTTCAGTTTCACTGGAAAATGAAATTCACTCCTAAAACAAAGGCAACAGAAAATTAATAACATTACAGCTTTGGAGGCACAATTGCTAGGGCTCCCTCAGACTCATCAAGTAATGGAATTAAGGAAGCAAGACCAATTCAAGAATGAATCAGTTGGGGATAATGGGTACCTAGTGAAATGGTTTAAGGAGTCACATAAAACTGGGTTTAAAACCTACATTAAAAACCATTCTGTCTCTGGCAGTGATGAGACTGTGGAGAATTCTTTATGGGTGAGATGAATGTCTCTTCCTCTGGGGTTTTTTCCCTTTCATTTCCACTTTTCAATCTCTCCACACTGTGTTGGTTTTGATGCTCCTACCATGTGCCCCAATGGTAACCTGTACTTGACCTGTCATGTTATTTACTTGTCTCCCCAAACAGACCGTCAACTTCACAAAAGAACAACCATTTTCTTTCTTCACTTTTGTATCCTCAGTGTCAAGCACAGTGCCTGACACAATAAAAATGTGTTGAATATTGAATAAGCAAACAGGAGCTACGGAGTTTATCAGAGAGGTAGAAGGAGATTATGTGAAAAGCAAGGCAATGAAAAACCTTGTTACTTCTTGTGGTATTATATTAAGTAATGTATTTACAAAGTACTTTATTTGAGGTCAATTGTATATGATAAAAATAAGAGGTCCCCTGGCAGTAATTATGGGATTTTAAAATAATAAAGTAAAACTTCTCTAAAGCATGTTAAATCTTTTCACACAGGGTATTTGGTTTTTACTTTACCAACCCAATCAGCTGATATATGTAGGAAAGTGTTTTACTTCAAAATGACATATAACAATTTTAATAGCACCTATTAAAGTGTTTTATATATAATAGTTGTTCAGCAACTGTTTGTTGATAGAGCAATATATTCAGCAAAATTGACCTCTTTTTGTAAAACACTTTTAAGGCTTAAAGTATCTACTCACTATTTAATTCCATAATAGCTCACATTACAGCAAAAGATTAAATGAGAATGAAAAAGAAAATATTCTCTCTCTTTTCCTGATACAAACTTTGTGTCATAAATTATTCTTGCTCTTCCAATGAATGAGATCTGGATTAAAAACCGAATTGCAACACATCTTGTCACCTGACACAAGAAAACTTTTGATAAATCTTAACTGTACACATAAACTGTGTTAAAGTTTTAATCCTACATGAAAGAATAGCTCCATTTGCCTAATGAGAGTCACTTTCTTCCTCTTGTTAGAAAACAAAAGCTTGTGATATTTGAAAAGGTAGACTCTGCCAATGGACTTTTGTCTCTATAAATCAACATAGACAGTGATTCCTTGCAAAACAGGTTTCATGTAATATTTATGTAATCTGCACATGACCTTGAATGAAAGCAAGGATTAGAAGAAACAGTGTTCTTATTGTTCAACAGAATGCTTCTTTATTTTGTCAAATATTACTTACTCAGGTCATATGCAGATTTTTTTGAACTGAAAAACGGTTGTTTATTTCAAAGCTAGGCTATAGGAAAATATGGCATTTCTTTTTAGAATCAGTTCAATTTTATCTTATACTTGTAGAATATCTATAAAAGGAAAGAGGTATACCAGCAGCAAAGCTGGATGCAGAATGAATGTGAGTAAGTAGAACATTAAAATGTCCTCTGACCATTCATGGCCTTGATTCAGGAGAAAGTCATGAAAGCAGATGGAGATCAGATGTCTGGTTGGCAGTGCAGGTTGCTGTGTTTGATAAGTGTTAGTTTGCTCAGTTGTGTCCGACTCTTTGCGACCCCATGGACTGTGCCTGCCAGGCACCTCTGTCCATGGAATTTTCCAGGCAAGAATACTGGAGTGGGTTGCCATTTCCTCCTCCAGGGGGTATTTGATAAACATGTACCCTCATCCAATTCTGCAGCTTCATAGGAAATCTGTATAGTAAGGTTAGGCATGTAGAATTTATTAGCTGTAAGACCTTGGGCAATTCATTTCACTTCTCTGAACTTTTCATTGCACATAAAATGAAACAGAGAATCTTTATCTGGGCTACCTGCATTGTAAGGTTTCTACCACCTTTCCTTCTTACCACTCCCTTCGTAGGTTCTAACATGCTAAGTTCCAGTCATATTCGACTCTACATCGTCTCCTTTTCTTTTCTGGATAAGACTCTCTGAAATGACCTTGTTCATGTGTTTGTTTTCCTTCACTAGAATTTAAGTTTCATGATAAGAGAGGTCATTGGTATTATTTTTTACCATATACTAAGTCATAGAACAATTAATTGGTACATAAAAACAATTAGTGAATTACTTCTAGGTATATACCCAAAGGGAAATTGAATGCGGGGATTCTAACTGATACTTGTACACATGTGTTCATAGCAGCATTATTTCCAGTAGCTAACAGATGAAAGCAACTCATGTATTCCTAAACGGATGAGTGGATAAACAAAATGTGATCTATACATAAATATTATTCAGTCCTAAAAAGGAAGGAAAATCTTACACATGCTACCTGGATATACCTTGAGGACAGTGTACTAAGTGAAGTAAGCCAGACACAAAAGGACAATTACTGTCTGATTCCACTTATATGAGATACCTAGAGCAGTCAAATCCATAAAAACAGAGAGTGAAATGTGGTTGCCGGTGCTGTGGGAAGGGATAATGAGTTGTTGTTTACTGTCTGCAGAATTATAATTTGGATGATGAAAAGTTCTGGAGATGAATGGTAGTGATCATTGCACAACAGTGTAAAAGTACTTAATGTCACTGAACTGTACACTTAAAAGTGGTTTGGTAACTTTTATGTTATGAGTATTTTATGAAAATTTTTTTAAAAAGGTGAACAAGTCAGTGTGGAGGTCCTTCACACAAGTGTTTCTCACGCTTGGAACATGTTCTCTGTCGTTTCTCCACTCCTGGCATTTCCTCCCCTTCTGCCTCCACCTGTCAACTCCTAGTTGTATATCAGCTCAGCCTTGGTCAAGGTTTCTTAGCTACAGCACTATTGACATTTTGGATTGAATAATCTTTTTCACAGGACTGCAGGTAGCCTTCTAGCCACTACAAACCAGTAGTACTTCCCACCTTTCAAAAAATTGGGACGATCAAATATATCTTGATGCATTAGGAAATGCCCCACAGGTGGGGATGCAAATAAAACTGCCACTGGATGAGAACCACTGGTTTCGAGGTTACTCTCGCTTTCACTGGAACTCTGGGCTAAGAGCTGATTCTGTGCATCTTTTCTACTTTAATGCTTCTACCCTACCCTATACTACTCTATTCTACTCTGTACTTTCCTATCATGATATTTATTACATTCATTACACTACCTCTGCACTATCTACAGATACTGGAACTATGCTATGCTAACTGTCATACCTAATACAGTACCTGGCATGTAGTATATGCTCAACATACAAATTTTGTTTTACTTATTCAGTTTGGTTCCCACATCTTCAAAATGAAAATACCTGATATTTTCCCAGAAATGTGAACATTGTTTAATAAGAGAAGCACTTTTTAAAAAATTACAAAGTACTATTTAGAAATGATTTCACATTATTATTGCTGTAATAAAAAAAAAATCACCCAGCTCTCATCTACCAAAGTTTTATCCTCCTAACCTCTAACCCTTCCTGTAGTTCACTTGCTGTGCTTAAACAGAGTACTATATCTTACATGGGACATAATGTTAGTTGCTCAGTTGCGTCCGACTATGTGTGACCTCATAGACTATAGCCCACCAGGGTCCTCTGTCCATGGAATACTCTAGGCAAGAATACAGGAGTGGATTGCCATTTCCTTCTCCAGGAGATCTTCCTGAGCCAGGATCAAACCCATGTCTCCGACAACGCAGGCAGAGTCTTTACCATCTGAGCCAACAGGAAAGACTAGTATTTTGCAGTGAGTCAACGACTGAATTGGGATACAGTAAATTCTATCACTAAGCATGCTTTTATCTTTAGAAACTCAATCTGGGTATATAAAAGCCATGCATTGGAAACTCACTACAAGATTGCTTATTTGGGGCTTGATCTTTGGAAAACAAAAACTTAAATACAGGTTTAAAAAAAAGAATTTGTTTAGACTTGTGAGTTTTTACAAAAGAGTTCTATACTTAAATGCCTAAAATAGATAGCTTAATTGCTGTCATCAATGTGCTATAAAGATTTCAAATTCAGAGAGAAATCAAAATTATGTTCAATTTTTTCTTATAGAAATAATTTGGAATTATGGTTTCACATCTGAGAGAGATTTTTATCGTTATTGTTGTTAGTCAGAATCGGTATGTGTTGTTATAATCACAAGGTGCATGGTCCTGTACAAATGAAAAAGAATGCAGTATATTCTGAATCACAGGCTAAACTAGAAGAAACATATGTAATAGTAGAAAAATTCAGAAGTCATGATGTACTAAAAACAGAACAAAACAACCACCTGAAAAGAAGAAAGTAAATAATGTTTTTGAAGAAATAATCTTATATTTTGTTAATTAAAAGCTAAATTTGAATTGCTTAAACAGAGCAATTTAGAGGAGTTAAGATAATAATTGTGTGCCTGCATGCTCAGCTGATCTGTTGTGTCCAAGTCTTTGTGACCCCAGGGACTGTAGCCCGCCAGGCTCCTCTGTCCATGGAATTCTCCAGGCAAGAATATTGGAGTGGGTAGCCATTTCCTACTCCAAGGGATCTTCCCGACCCAGGGATCAAACCTGCCTCTCTTGCCTCTCCTGCAATGGCAGGTGGATTCTTTACGCTTGCCACCATTACAACCCTTTTATTTTTTCCTTCTATCTGTTCATTCCTCCTCATCATTTATTAGGCATTTATGGGAGAGGAAATGCAAAGTTGTTGACTCATCACCTACTCTAACCCCCTTTTAGCATGTTATCTGCCTTACACCTTGTAACAGCTTCTTTTCTGCATAACAAGCTTAATTGGATACAGTGTCGAGCAACTATGATATCTGATAGACAACATCTGTGATAGGTACTAAATGTAGAAAAGTGGATTTATGCCCAAATCTTCATACTCACTAATATTCCTCCTGAAGCACTCTAAAGTCTTGTGGATGAGGCAAAAATAGGCATGCAAACAACAGCAAAAATGTATGTATTATTTTACTTTTTTAAAATGTTTTAAAATACATCTTAAAAGTTTCTTTCCATTTGTTATTACAAAATATTGGCTACATTCTCAATGAAGTACACCTCCTTGAGCCTACATTATGCCCAACAGCTTGTGCCTCCCCTCCCTCATCCCTATATTACCTCTACCTACTGGTAACCACTTGTTCATTGTCTATGAGTCTGCTTCTTTTTTGTTATACTCACAAGTTTGTTGTAGTTTTAGATTCCACATATAAGTGATATCATACAGTATTTGTTTTTTTGTCTGACTTATTTCACTTACATACTGCCTTTAGAGTCCATCCATATTGCTGCAAATGGCAAAATTTTACCCCTATTGGCAATGGCACACCACTCCAGTACTCTTGCCTGGAAAATCCCATGGACGGAGGAGCCTGGTAGGCTTAGGCTACAGTCCATGGGGTCGCTAGGAGTTGGACACAACTGAGCAACTTCCCTTTCACTTTTCACTTTCACGCATTGGAGAAGGAAATGGCAACCCACTCCAGTGTTCTTGCCTGGAGAATCCCAGGGACAGGGGAGCCTGGTGGGCTGCTGTCTATGGGGTCGCCCAGAATCGGACACGACTTAGCAGCAGCAGCAGCATGACTTAGTAGTAGTCCATTGTGTGAATATATGTTGTTGGGTAATATGGTAGTTCTATTTTTAATTTTTTGGGAAACTTCCATAACGTCATCCACAGTAGTTACACCATTTTGCATGCCCCAAAAAAGTGTACAAGTGTTCCTTTTCTCCACATCCTCACCAACATTTGTTAGTGTTCTTTTGATGACAGCCATTCTGACAGGTTTTAACATTCTTCGGCAATGTCTTTCTTTGGGATTGGGACTAAAAATTGACCTTTTCCAGTCCTGTGGCCACTGCTGAATTTGAATGTTCAAAAGACCACACAATTGCACTCATTTCAGTTCAGTTCATCAGTTCAGTCGCTCAGTCAGGTCCGACTCTTTGCGACCCATGAACCACAGCACGCCAGGCTTCCTGTCCATCACCAACTCCTGGAGTCCACCCAAACCAATGTCCATCGAGTCAGTGATGCCATCTAACCATCTCATCCTCTGCCGTCCCCCTCTCCTCCTGCCCTCAATCTTTCCCAGCATCAGGGTCTTTTCCAATGAGTCAGCTCTTCACATCAGGTGGCCAAAGTATTGGAGTTTCAGCTTCAACATCAGTCCTTCCAATGAACACCCAGGATTGATCTCCTTTAGGATGGACTGGTTGGATCTCCTTGCAGTCCAAGGGACTCTCAAGAGTCTTCTCCAACACCACAGCTCAAAACCATCAATTTTTCTATGCTCAGCTTTCTTTATAGTCCAGCTCTCACATCCATACATGACTACTGGGAAAACCATAGCCTTGACTAGACAGACCTTTGTTGGCAAAGTAATTTCTCTGCTTTTTAACATGCTGTCTAGGTTGGTCATAACTTTCCTTCCAAGGAGTAAGCGTCTTTTAGTATCATGGCTGCAATCACCATCTATAGTGATTTTGGAACCCAGAAAAATAAAGTCTGGCACTGTTTCCACTGTTTCCCCATAATTTGCCATAAAGTGATGGGACCAGATGCCATGATCTTAGTTTTCTGAATGTTGAGCTTTAAGCCAACATTTTCACTCTCCTCTTTCACTTTCATCAAGAGGCTCTTTAGTTCTTCTTCACTTTCTGCCATAAGGGTGGTGTCATCTGCATATCTGAGGTTATTGATATTTCTCCTGGCAATCTTGATTCCAGCTTGTGCTTTATCCAGCCCAGTGTTTCTCATGATGTACTCTGCAGATAAGTTAAATAAGCACAGTGACAATATACAGCCTTGACATACTCCTTTTCCTATTTGAAACCAGTCTGTTGTTCCATGTCCAGTTCTAACTGTTGCTTCCTGAGCTGCATACAGGTTTCTTAAGAGGCAGGTCAGGTGGTCTGGTATTCCCATCTCTTTCATAATTTTCCACAGTTTATTGTGATCCACATAGTCAAAGGCTTTTACATAGTCAATAAAGCAGAAATAGATGTTTTTCTGGAACTTTCTTGCTTTTTCAATGATCCAGTGGATGTTGGCAAATTTCACACACTAGCAAAGTATTGCTCAAAATTCTACAAGCTAGACTTCAACAGTACATGAACCGAGAACTTTCAGATGTACAAGCTGGATTTAACAAAGGCAGAGGAACCAGAGATCAAATTGCCAACAACTGTTGGATCAGAGAAAAAACAAGAGAATTCCAGAAGAAAATCTACTTCTGCTTCATTGACTAAGCCAAAGCCTTTGACTGTGTTGATCACAACAAAATGTGGAAAATTCTTAAAGAGATGGGAATACCAGACCACCTGACCTGCCTCCTGAGAAATCTGTATGCAGGTGAAGAAGCAACAGTTAGAACTGAACATGAAACAACAGACTGGTTCCAAATTGGGAAAGGAGTATGTCAGGGCTATATATTGTCACCTTGCTTATTTATCTTATATACAGATTACATCCTGTGAAATGCTGGGCTGGATGAAGCACAAGCTGGAATCAAGACTGCCGGGAGAAATATCAATAACCTCAAATATGCAGATGACACCACCCTTATGGCAGAAAGTGAAGAGGAACTAAAGAGCCTCTGATGAAAGTGAAAGAGGAGAGTGAAATAGTTGCTTAAAACTCAACATTCCTAAAACTAAGATCATGGCATCTGGTCCCATCACTTCATGGCAAATAGATGGGGAAATGATGGAAACAGTGACAGACTTTATTTTTTAGGGCTCCAAAAATCACTATATATGGTGACTGCAGACATAAAATTAAAAGACGCTTGCTTCTTGGAGGAAAAGCTATGACCAACCTAGAGAGTATATTAAAAAGCAGAGACATTATTTTGACAACAAAGATCCGTCTAGTCAAAGCTATGGTTTTTCCAGTAGTCATGTATGTGAGAGTGGGACTAGAAAGAAAGCTGAGTGCCAAAGAACTGATGCTTTTGAACTGTGGTATTGAAGAAGACTCTTGAGAGTCCCTTGGACTGCAAGGAGATCCAACCAGTCCATCCTAAAGGAAATCAGTCCTGAATATTCATTGGAAGGACTGATGCTGAAGCTCTAATACTTTGGCCACCTGATGGGAAGAATTGACTCATTTGAAAAGACCCTGATGCTGGGAAAGATTGAAGGTGGGAGGAGAAGGAGATGACAGAGGATCAGATGGTTGGATGGCATCTTCGACTCAATGGACATGAGTTTGAGTAAACTCTGGGAGTTAGTGATGGACAGGGAAGCCTGTCATGTTGCAGACCATGGGGTTGCAAAGAGTCGGACACGACTGAGTGACTGAACTGAACTGATTCTGACATATGTTAAATTATATCTCATTGTGGTTTTGATTTGCATTTCCCAGATGATTAGTGATAAATAACAGTAAAATTTAATAGATGTTGTTGTGTGCTTTAAATGAGTGAGAAGAACAACAACAAGAAAAGAACAATGCCCTAGAACTGCAATTGGCTGTGAAGACTTGTCGGACTGTGGAAGGTTTCATAGGAAACTTAGCATTAGATCTTCAAGAATGAATAGAAGCATGTCAGGTGAAGAAAATGGAAAGTTATTTCAAGATGAAGGAATAGAATGTTCAAGTTATGGAGTAATGACACTGGATGGGGCATTCAGCAAAGTATTACAGAAATTGTTCTATCAGTATAGAATTGATGTCAGGGAGATAAACCTAGGGAAAAAAGGTAGGGCTTTTTATGTTAGACTTAGGAGTTTGGATTTGGGGATTTTGAGCTAGCAAATAGCATATGTTTCAGGAAGATGACTTGGGCAGCCATGTGTAGAATAGATTTGGAGAGGTCACTATTAGAGACAGAATGCAGGGAAGATTTAAGACACTTCTGCAATAATGCAGGGGAGATATGGTAAGACTGGCATACGGAATGGAGAACAGATGGATTAGAAAGATATTGTAGTTGCTGGCCCACGGCAGGAACTCAATAAACATTAGCTGAATGAGATACAAGGGAGAAAAGATGAGCGGAACTGAAGATTTCTTGGCTTGGGTGAAAAAGAGGAAGGGAATGGGCTTTTTATTAAATGCACAGACAGCGTGCCCTAGTACTGTTAGTCTCTACCTTGTTTCAAGGCAGAAAAAATGTAATAATCTATGTTATAAAATATTCACTTACTTTCGTTCATCTGTTCATTCATTTATTCACTAAGTATTTGTTGAGTTCTGCTGATGTGGTACCCACCCCAGCTAGGCATTGTGGATTCCATATTGACTTAGCCAGTCTAGAGGGAAGGGCAGACATAAAGCAAATAAGGCACGAATAATTAATTGTAGTCAGGATGAACATTTTGAAGGATAAACCAGTATATTATGTGACAGGGAAAGTTTAGGGATATATGATCCAGAGGGGGAGGTGATGTGGAACAGTGGGCATTATTGGTGTAATGAGCCTAAACCTGTTTCTGAGGAGGGGTGTGTCTTTACAAATCCATCATTTCATCCAGATTTCATAAAAGCCTTTGTTCTTATGTCTTTAAGGCTATGGCGTCATTGTTGGAAATCTTTCTCTATGCAGGGCAAAACTACGCATTCATTCTGCCCTCTGCCATTATCACTAGAGACTTTTCTGATTAATTATTAACTAGCAAGTGCATCTCTAGAACACCTCACTAAGTGATAACATATTAATGAAGATGAATTCGAAGTCCTATTCACACTTCTTGAGGGAAGTAAGCTGGACTATGCTGACAACCAATCCCATTAATCACTTTCTGCTAGATGTATTGTGTGATTTAGATTTTTTTTTCATGGGGATTCTTTCTTACATTTAAAAATAGATATTTTCTCCAGATAAAGGAAATGCCTTGCAATGTGCAGTGCCACCACCATGCTAATTTACAGAGAAAGGCTGCATGGATTACTAGGTAAAACATTTATGGGTTGGTAGACCAATGTGTCATATATTGGTCTTGACTATCACTTCGTAAATGACACAGACCATCTCTAAGTGTATCAAATTAATTGAAGAAGCCTGAAATAAAGTACAATATTTAATTGGTCTAGAGCAGTGTTTTTCAAACTAGATTGAAACTCATTAATGGCTTTTGAAATCAATTTAGTGGGTTGTTACCAGTGTTTTTTAAAAGAGAAAACAGAATAAGAAAAATAATGGAAACAGCGGAGAATATTGCCTATAGACAGAATAAGTAATACTTTGTAAAATTTCCTTTTCAGGGACTTCTTTGGCTGTCCAGTGTTTAGGACTCCTTGCTCATAATGCAGGGGGTATGGGTTCGATCCCTGGCCAGGGAACTAAGACCTGCATGCCACACTGTGCACCCCATTTATATTTCATATGTATATACATATTTTATACACATTTGTCCCTTGGTACCACAGGGGATTGGCCACAGGATCTCTTGGATACCAAAATAAGCAGATGCTCAAGTCCCTCATAGTTGGCTCTCTGCAGGTGCAGAACCCGTGGATATGGAGGGCCAACTGTACATTCTATTGTACATGCATATTTGTAACATGCAAAATGTATATAGTGGTCATGTATGGATGTGAGAGTTGGACAGTGAAGAAAACTGAGCGCCGCAGAATTGATGCTTTTGAACTGCGTTGTTGGAGAAGACTCTTGAGAGTCCCTTGGACTGCAAGGAGATCCAATCAATCCATGCTGAAGGAGATCAATCCTGGGTGTTCATTGGAAGGACTGATGTTGAAGCTGAAACTCCAATACTTTGGCAACCTCATGCGAAGAGTTGACTCATTGGAAAAGACCCTAATGCTGGGTGGGGTTGGGGGCAGGAGGAGAAGGGGACGACAGAGGATGAGATGGTTGGATGGCATCACCGACTCGATGGACATGGGTTTGGGTAGACTCCAGGAGTTGGTGATGGACAGGGAGGCCTGGCGTGCTGCAATTCATGGGGTTGCAAAGAGTCGGACACGACTGAGCGACTGAACTGAACTGAACTGAACTGAACTGATACTAGATCAATACATAAAACATCAAAGAAATTTTAAAGCCATAGATCTGGAGAAAAGGATTCTAGATAAAGCCCCCTTCAGTCAGATCTTCCATTAACATACATATCCCAGATTAATTTCTTATTACTTACAGCACATTGAAAACTACTGAAGCTATTGGGATGAAGAATTATTCACACATTTTAGCTCTGAATGAATGCTGGGTAAAACAGGGAAGTAAAGGTACTCTTGGGTTGATAAATAGATTATTTCATATACTAAGTAAAGGTGTTCCAAACTCTAAAGGCTTATTAATTTTGTTATTCAGAAAGAGTTATATTTGTTTTTACATTTAAGGAATTCTATATCAAATATGTGAGAGATTGACTCATTTTCATAAGTATAACCTGGAGAGATTAGAGATTCAGACTTTAAGTTCTTTTTTTATACCTGACAACAGATTGGTTTGGGATCTATGAATATTCATCACGAATGCCTTCTTTCTGACCCACATTTAATCATTTATAAATAGAATTACTATTATTTATTGTATTTATGGTATTTTATAAATAGTATTTTATAAATAGTAATTTCTTAACACAGCATATAAGGATTTACAATTTTCAAGGATAATTGTTGATATTCCTTTCCATTTCTACACTATGTAAAAGACAAACTTATGGATACTGTTCTATTCTATATCGCTGTGGACATTCTCCAAAGACTCCTGCTTTTGACTTCATGCAGAATTTATTTTGTTACTTTGTAACATTGATCCCATCATTTCCACTCTTCACTGCTAAGTCGCTTCAGTCATGTCCGACTCTGTGCGAACCCAGAGACGGCCACCCACCAGGCTCCCCTGTCCCTGGGATTCTCCAGGCAAGAGTACTGGAGTGGGTTGCCATTTCCTTCTCCAAGGCATGAAAGTGAAAAGTGAAAGTGAAGTCGCTCAGTCATGTGCGACCCCATGGACTGTAGCCTACCAGGCTCCTCCATCCATGGGATTTTCCAGGCAAGAGTACTGGAGTGGGTTGCCATTGCCTTCTCCGCCACTCTTCACTGCCTGCTCTCAAATTCAGCCAAGACAACAACATAGCCTGGTAAACAAGTGGCTATTTCTCTACAAATGCCCAGGATTTTTTCTATTCCATAGGATACAGATGCTGGCCATTTCATACCTTCCTAACACTCATTTTAGAAATATTGCTTCAGACAGGTTCCAGATGGGGCATCCTTATCACCATTCAATTCTGCTCCATGACCAGAGCTGACTGCAAGGGGTGGAGGCTCGGAAACTGAAGCAATCAGAATGGAAGCAACATCAGGTATTGAGATAATTAGTCTTGTAGAACCAGGGTAAGAATCTGTACCATGGAGAACCAGAACTGTCAATGATTCAGGAAAGAATAATCAATAGTTTTGAAGACAAAGCTAGAAAACTAGAGGCCAGAGCAGAGAAGCAGAATGCAGGGAAGCCACGTGTCTTTGAGAGATGCAGAGCCATCTTGGTCTTCATCTTCATTCTGACTCCCAGCCCTGTGTGAACTTAGATTTCATTCTCTGGAACCTGTGAGATTCCTCTTTATTTAAGCTACTTTTAGTAAATTCACATTTCTAAATGTGCTCTGATTAAGACATGTCCCTTTGTTCAGTTTTCCTTGTTTCTCTCCCAGCCCAATCTCTTCATGTTGTTCAATTCTGATGCTTTCTGTGGGATCCACAACCATCTCATTTCTCCAGTACTTTTGAAATTTGTATATAAAGTCCTATTTCTGTCATCCTGAGAAATATTGGCGATGATAAGCAACTGAAATAAAGCAGAGAAAATGATTATTTCAATAAAAGTTGAATTGAAACGTGTCTAAAATTTTGAATCAGAAAAAAAGGTGATCAAAGCCCACCACTTATTCAATATATGATAGTAAAACCCATATTTTTGTTCTAGTCATTTATCTCCAGGTATTTCATGAACATGTTGCTTTCCAGTCAACCTGTAAAATTTAAGATGTATTTGCTACAAAATAAGATGTGTAAAACGGTGTAGTTTTCAATCAGGATTGATTTCTCTCTAGAATTTTAAATTACAGTGACTTTGGGCAGGACTTCGCCTTAAAAAAAGAGTTGATTTGATACCGAAAATTAAATGGTTAGTATCTTAGATTTTTTCCTCAATAAACAACCCACCTCCAAGAAATATGATTCAATATTGCTCAATATGTTGATATTTAGTAAGTATTTAAAGATATTAGCTTTATAGAAATTTTGTTTCTTTTGCTCTAAACACATACTCATTACAATTACCATCAACATTTTAAAACCCCTGACATTTCACTAGTTTTTGTGGCCTGGCAAACATGAAGAGATAACTTTTAAAAATATCTAAATCTCCTGTCTTAGCATTTAAGAAAGATTAATAATGCACAATAAAACTCCATATATAATCAATAATAATAATACTCATAAAAAGGACAGAGTTTTTAATCCATTCATCAGATTCTCTTCAACTATTTCAAAGGTCTTAAGTAATTATGTTATTAGTTATTCTATTCAGGCCATTTGTGAGGAATATAGAAGCAAATTATTTCTGGGAAAAGACTGATAAAACGTTTACAAGATACACACTTTCCACTAAGTAGTTGGTCATCATTCTGTGGCTTTCATTGGTCAAGAGTTCTGTGTGCTGTACCTACATTTATGAGAAGAATCTACCTTAGAAATTCTGAATTCAGATTACAGTTGTGTCATAGACCTTGTTGCTATTTAGTCGCTAAGTCTTTTGTGACCCTATGGACTATAGCCCCACCAGGCTCCTCTGTCAATGGGATTTTCCAGTTAAGAATACTGGAGTGGGTTGCCATTTCCTTCTCCAGGGTATCTTCTTGACTAAGGGAGTGAACCAAAGACTCCTGCATTTGCAGGCAAATTCTTCATCACTGAGCCACCTGGGAAGCCCATCAGAGACCTTATGTATAGTCAACATTATTTTTCTCTTTTTATTTTGATTTATTCCTCTATATAGTGACTAAAACTAAAATCTATTTCTCTCACATGATAGCAGGTGCTTTGATAATAAGAAACATGATATAAATGTTAAGTATTTGCATCAAACTATAAAACTGAGAAAAGAGGTGATTTACTGTTGTTTGCATGCTAAAAAATGTTTGCATTTCTCCTGTGTGAAGCACAACTAACATACTAAAAGGAAGTAAGTGGGATTAAAAGCAGTAGATACACACAGATAGGGATTCCCTAAGGAAAGAGCTATTTGTAGTTACTGTGCATAAAAAAAATCATCATATAATCTATTGAGCTAATTTTATGTCTTTTCTCTGCACAGTCCTAGATTATGAGGTCAAGAGGACACACCATTGTTGTCTTTTGAGTATCACTAGTAAAAGTGACTGGAATTTAACTTCAGAGGATCCTCTGAGTATAGTTGGTATTATAATAGATCAATGTTGAAATGAGCTTTGAGTATGAGACTGATGACGTCCATTATACCAGCATACCTAAAATAATTATTCTACTCTTAAGACCACATTTCAGAAGAACTCACCTTATACATACCAAAGGGATAGAAACAGCTGGGGACTCTCCTAATTCATTTGCATTCATTGCGAAAATCTGGCCATCATTATAAAGCATCCCCTTAGTCAAAAGAAAAGAGACGTTATCTTTGCTGCTGTTCCATCCTGCTTATAAGCACATCATCCTGGATTGCATCTCTCTTCATCATCATGCAACCTATAGTCTTCCTGGTACTCTGTCCTTAAAGAGAATACTGTATCCACTTATGAGATTTAGAAAGTATTGAGTGTAATTATTGTACAGACCTGTTTTGTGTGTTTATTCTGGTGAGTGTTGGTGACCAAAGGGCAGAGGTGGGCACTCGAATCACAGCTAGTACTTAATAGGCACTTAAAAAACAGTGATGATGGAAGCTGAATTGTGCTGATTGCAAAGATGCCTGGAGAAAGAAATGTCTAGAGTGGATTCTTGACTTTAAGATTATCTTCTAGTGTTTACTTTTATTTGTTTATTTATTTTAAAATAATTAAAATGATTATACTTGTCAGTGACAGAATCCCGTTAACCACAGCCTTTTTCACATGAAGGAGAGAAAATGCATTTGCTTTGCCTGTTTAAATTGATAGCTGTGAGCTTACCAAAGGACAAAACTGGAATTCCCCTGAAGCAATAAATATTGCTGTGGATTCAAGAAAGAAGCATTGCTTTTCTTAAAGTGCACCCTTTATAAATAGAAAGTGGATGCAGTAACAGAAGAATGAGATATTACTCTTTCTGAGAAGGAGAACTCAGAGGCTCCACAGCATCAGAATGCAGAGATTAAGGCAGAAATGGGGTCAATGTGGTCAGAGCTCTTCCTCCCGTGGCAGAATTCAGTGTGGGTTGCCCAGAGTGCTTATTTGCATGTCAATTCCTGGGATCTTCCTGCTCACTTTATTTCACTTGCTGGCTGAGTTTTAGTTCAAGGAGTGAATTGGAGAGCATTACCATAGAATTGTTGTCTCCTTTGGTAATTTGCTACCTTTGGTAATTCACCTCATTACCTTTTTACTCACTTGTAGGTTGTACTTCCTAATAAGCCCTACAGCCTTTTCAGAGTCTTGGGAAAACCATTCTGCTGTTCTAGTGTTCCCTTCCCATTATTTTATGGCAACCCACTCCAGTACTCTTGCCTGGAAAATTCCATGGACTGAGGAGCCTGGTGGGCTACAGTCCATGGGGTCACAATGAGTCGGACATGATTGAGCGACTTCCCTTTCACTTTCCCATTATTTTATTGTCCATTATATTTCAAAAGTGCTCACTGTGGGGAAGGGAAAAAACTTCTCTCTATCCTTCTAGGTTATCTGGCTAGTCAGAATTAAGTGAGCGTGAGAGAGATCAACAGGAGAAAATAAAATTTAATTATTTATGTTCGGAGGCTCCATAAGAATATGAGTCTAAGGCAGGGCAGGCAACTGAAGCTTCTGTTATGGGAAGCACACTGATTGAAACCGTCCACCCTGGCCAGGCACCATAGTAACCATTTGCATAAGTTGTTTTACGACAAGAGGTCCCAGTAAGGAACACGGAACTAATAAGCCTCCACCAACTGGAAGAATTTGGGAAAGGTCAAAAGGAGACAGCACATGTCCGACCACTTCCCAGAATGCTTCTGTCTGGCATCCATTTGGCTGAACAAGGCATGCACCACCAGGAAGGACTTGAGTCAGAATGATTGGCTAAAGACAATCCGGAAACTAATCCCATCACCTTAAAACCTGAGATTGCAAGCCATGTGACAGAGCTGTTCTCCTGGGTTCCCTTACCCTACTGCTCTCCACCCAGGTGCCCTTTCCCAGTAAAATCTCTTGCTTTGTCAGCACATGTGTCTCCTCGAACAATTCATTTCCGAGTGTTAGACAACAGCCTGGTTTCAGGCCCTAGAAGGGGTCCTCCTTCTTGCAACACTTCTATGCTATCTGAAAGAGAAGCAGGTAGGGGGTTGGGACTTCAAAGGGAAGGGAGACAATTTATAGGAAGATGATGTCTATTGAAAAAAAAAAACCATGCACAATGTAAGAGTTGTGAGTAAAGTTTTATTGGGGGCAAATTGAGGAAAAAAGCATGGGAGAAAGCCTGTCAGACAGCTCTGAGGAACTGCTCAGAGGAGATACTGGGGGAGGTCTCTATGTAGGTGCTTTTAGTGAAGGGCGTGTACATGAAGTTAAGCACACATTTAGGCAGAAGGTAGAGGCTAGTCACAAGAATGTTACTGCTAGTCATGAGGAACAGACATCTCCTTTCATGATTTTACTGCCTTTCTAGATATGAGAAGTTCCAAGATATTGGGCTCATAAATCTTCTGAAAATATCTACCTGAAGGCCTGTTCTGCCAGTTTGTCCCAGAATACAGAGTGCTTCATTCTGACCTCTTCCCTGAACACCTTTCAGAGTGTGTTGAAGGTCAGCGACTGCAGTGGCTAAGCACTCTATTCTTGTAGAGCCTGATGACAAGTGATATTTCTTAGTTGGCAATGAAAAAAGCAAATGTTTGGTAAACAAATGATTTCCAGGCCACACAGAGACAATGGGCAGATACAACACTCTGAGTAACAAAATGCTAAGTTTCTCCTAGAGTGCCACACCTAGTTCATATTATGTTTCAGTACTTTATGCTGATAGTTCTTCCTAGAACAGGCCTTTTATATGAATTATTTCAGGCAGTTAATGGGAGGAGACACTTTTGTTTCTTAAAAACAACCAGCCCTGAATAATCATCAAATCAAAGAGACATATTTTGTCATAGTAAGTTTTGTTAACCAAATAATGCATAGCTCTGGGGTATTTCTTTCTTTGTTTTTTTTAAAAAAACTATTACCATTCCTTTTATTTATTTATTTAAAATATTTATTTATTTGGCTATGCCAGATCTTGTTTGCCCCACATGGGATTTTTAGTTGTGACAACACTTAGTTGCCACATGTGGGATCTACTTCCCCAACCAGGGATCGAACCTGGGCTGCCAGCATTGGGAGCACAGAGTCAAGAGTCTTTGCCACTGAACCACCAGGGAAGTACCCTCTAGGATATTTCTAATGGATGTGAAGCATTGTTCTTGCCATACCTCCAATGATTGAATAATCCCCAGTCACATCATTAAAAATGAGGGACTAACTGAAGATTGCTCCTTCTCCTAATACTATTTATTTATATGTATTATTCTTCTAGAAGAGATTTGAAGAGTTGTGTCACTTATGTATGAGTAATTCAGTATATCAACTGTCCTTACTTGAAGTGGTCTCTGGCATATGTTTTCATTGTACCTTTTTGAACTGTTTCAGCTAAAGTTTTGTCTCACACCTTGTGATGCTGTTACATAAAACAGACATATATTTGATCTTGTCCCTGGTTCCTGGCACAAAGTTTCCAAACACTTGTAATTTCTTTAGAGATAAGGCTGAGAAGAAAATGTTTTGTTATTCACAATAAGCCCCTCTCAACCACATCTGAGTTTGTGTTAATGAAGTGACTCTTGGAGGATGGGACCTGGTTTCCAGAGAAACTAAACATGTAATTAGATGGTTGGATCTTTTAGCCTCACCTCCAAGCCTCCCAGAAGAAGAGAAGGACTGGAAATTGTCTTCCTCTGTCTGAATTATTTCACTTAGCATAATGTACTGTAAGTCCATCCATGCTGTACCAAATGGCAAGATTTATTTTTTTCATGGCCGAATAATATTCCCTTGTGTGCTATGCTAAGTTGCTTCAGTCATGTCCAATTCTTTGTGACCCTATGGACTGTAGCCTGCCAGGCTCCTCTGTCCATGAGATTCTCCAGGCAAGAATACTGGAGTGGGTTGCCATACCCTCATCCAGGGTATCCTTCCTACCCAGGGATTGAATCTCTTACATCTCCTGCATTGGCAGGAGGGTTCTTTACCACTAACGCCACCTGGGAAGACCCTATGTATATAAACGCAACCTAAGTGACTATCCACAGATAAGTGGATAAAGAATCTTCTTTAACCACATCTTTTTACCCACAATGAAATATATATATTAAGAAGATATATTTTAGGTTTCAATTTTGGGAAGGCAAAATATGAAAAGTTGTTAGGAGATTTGAATGCTTGGTTGAGCCAGAATTGGCTTCCCAGGTGGCTCAGATGGTAAAGAATCCACCTTCAATGTGGGAGACCTTGGTTCAATCCCTCGTTCAGGAAGATCCCTTGGAGGAGGAAATTGGAACCCACTCCAGTATTCCTGCCTGGAGAATTCCATGGACAGAGGAGCCTGGTAGGCTACAGTCCCTGGGGTCACAAAAAGTTGAACACAACTAAGTAACTAACACTTTCACTTTTTTTTTTAGCCAGGATTATGGGATACTTGGCTATCTAAGATCATGGGATGCTTAAATACCAAAGTGACTATAAAATATTTTAAAAGTAAGCCTGGAAGGTAATTTGATTGGAGAGAACCTTAACTTTCTCCTAAATGAGAAACATTTGTTTTCTTGAATAATCAAGGAAATAATAAACATAATCTGTGAAAATGAGTCTGTAAAACAGAATTTTTTCTATCTAGACAGAACATAAAAATAAACTTTCATAACTATTTATCAAGACCTAGTCAATAATCCAAGACAATTTTTTTCATTTTAACAGAAAACTAAATTCTAGTTTTACATTATTATAATATTTGATATAAAGCTCTTTTTGAAAATTTTATAAACAAAACTATCAAACTATAACCAGCTCTGACCAGGATGAATAAAATTCCCTTTTACTGAACCTCTGTAACTTCCTATTTCCTATATAGTCTTTATAGTTCAGGTTTTAAAAGTGGAAAAATACGAAAACATTCATAAAACACCCCAAATACAGATTCTCCATACCATCAAAAAATAAGATAAAAACCATATAAACTTATACCTAGTAATTAATGCTTCAGTGAGTATTCCATCTTACTTAGAAATGATCTGGTATTTAATGAATATCCATTAATTTATTCAATTTAATATCAGCCCAAGATTTTAAATTATCTAAAAATCTTGGAAGCTATCATTAAGCTGACATATTATAAAATATAATTAATGTTGAAATAAAATTATTAGAATAGTGATTTAATTTGATAAAACACAAATTCACATTATTCAAAACCTTAAAGAGTTAGTAGAAATAATGCTCAGTTCAGTTCAGTCGCTCAGTCCTGTCTGACTCTTTGCAACCCCATGGACTTCAGTATGCCAGACTTCCCTCTCCATCACCAACTCCCAGAGCCTACTCAAACTCATGTCATCGCATCAGTGACATGTCATCGCATCTCATCCTCTGTTGTCCCCTTCTCCCGCCTTTCAATCTTTTCCAGCATCAGGGTCTTTTCAAATGAGTTGGTTCTTCGCTTCAGGTGGCCAAAGTATTGGAGCTTCAGCTTCAGTATCAGTCCTTCCAATGAATAATCCTTTGGGATTGACAGGTTGGATCTCCTTGCAATCCAAGGGACTCTCAAGAGTCTTCCCCAACACCACAGTTCAAGAGCATCAATTCTTCGGCACTCAGCTTTCTTTATAGTCCAACTGTCACATCCATACATGACCACTGGAAAAACCATAGCCTTGACTAGATGGACCTTTGTTGGCAAAGTAATGTCTCTGCTTTTAAATATGCTGTCTAGGTTGGTCATAACTTTCTTTCCAAGGAGTAAGCGTCTTTTAATTTCATGGCTGCAATCACCATCTGCAGTGATTTTGGAGCCCAGAAAAATAAAGTCAGCCACTGTTTCTACTGTTTCCCCATCTATCTGCCATGAAGTGATGGGACCAGATGCCATCATCTTAGTTTTCTGAATGTTGAGTTTTAAGCCAACTTTTTCACTCCCCTCTTTCACTTTCATCAAGCGGCTCTTTAGTTCCTCTTTGCTTTCTGCCATAAGGGTGGTGTCATCTGCGTATCTGAGGTTATTGATATTTCCTCAGAAGGAATGCTAGCTTATTGAAGTAGTGCTAGCTTATTCCATAAGTAAGCCTGTATGAATGTAGGAAGAACATGCCCAAACTAAAAATGTAATCTTGTATGATTCTTAAATGCTGATATCCCAGAGAAGACGTAACTGTTTTTACCAAATCAATATTAAATTAGTCTCGTTTTCAAAAACTCATCCAAATTATGTGAACTTGAATTCTTAAAATATTGCAGTTAATTTCATTAAGAATACCTTTTATTTAAGCTCACTGAAATTATTAAAAAATAAGTTTCTTTCATTTCTCAGAATTTTAGAAATATTCAATTTATATAAATACCATTTATCCCTATAAGTCAGTCAGAATAGAGCTCCTTTAATTGGAGAGACTTTGTTATCTAATTTATGAATCTAACACACTCACTCAACACTTAAAGGTCATTGTAAATTATAGATGTATAAAGATTCAGAAAAGATATATAAACCTATTTGTATGTTTGAAAAAGAGCTTATTATAGCTTGAGTTTTAAAATTTCAGCCATGGGTCAAACATACATATAGAAATATAAAACTCACAAGTTCAGATATTCACTTCCCAATGGGCATGACATTCTTAACTGATTTGAGATCAAAATAGAAAAACAGACAAACAAATGTCTTAAACACATCTCTTCTTACAATTCAGGTCAGGAAAGTGAATCCCTTGAACTTATAAAAGCAATGGAGCTAATAAGAATTGTTTTATACTTTGAAAAGGTTATGTAAAAAATGCTGATTATGTGACACAGACTCTCTGTGGCCCACAAAATCTGAAATATTTACTATCTGGCCTTTAACAGAAAACGCTTCCCCACCCCTGAGACTCAGTTAGAGGCCTCCAAATGGTTGCAGAAGCATTTGGACTCTTCTCTTACAAAGGCACAAGAAGCCTATTCAGTTTTTGAATTCTAAAACAACCTCTGAAGCCTACATCAGTACAGTAGTTTCTAAAATTAAGGTTTTTCCTTTTCAAGAGCTTAGCTGGTTTGAGAGTGAAAAATAAATGCTTCTCAAAAATCAAAAGAGATGTTGGTACCATAACAATTTATTAGGAAAGGGATGAAGACTCATTTTTCTATGGCCGAGGGAGATCAGAAGAATGTTGGGTTGTGCCTCAGTGGGGTGTGTGGCCTGTCTTTAGAGGAGGTCAGTGAGCCTAGAAGGAGGAGAACCTGGTGACCTCTTCTCTCAGGAAGATGGACCAGTGCCTGCAATCTGCCCTCATTTGAAATGACCACTTCAAAGTATCTGAGCTGAGGCATCTTCAGGTGAGCTGTTCCTCAGTTGGGTGTGAGGGTCTCCTTCCACAGATGTCTGTAATTTCCTGTGGATAACTCAGCAGAAGATACACCCCAAGATTTAGTGGTTGTCATTACTTAATCACTAAATCGTGACTGACTGTTTGTGACTCCATGCACTGTAGCCACCAGGCTCCTCTGTCCATTGGATTGAGTGGGTTGCCATTTCCTTCTCCAGGGGTTCTTTCTGGCCCATGGATCGAACCCAAGTCTCCTGCATTGGCAGGTGGATTCTTTACCACTGAGCCACCTGGGAAGCCTAAGACTTTGCGGAGCCCCATTCAAACTGCCTATGTGCACACCCTCACTTTTTAATGGCCCAAAACATAGAGGTTGGAAATGGGGGTAAGAAGACTGGCTTTAATCCCAGAAAGACGATGTCGGTGCAGAGAACAAAATGCATGTGTATATTTGGGTAGGTCTGCACAACAATAAAACCAAATCCCATTATATCTCTGGTAAAAGGAGGATAATAACCTCATACAGTTGTTTCAGAGATTAAATGAAATAATAAATGTAAAACTCTTAGCACACAGTGTGGCATATAATCAGGGCTCAATAAATGATAGTAGTATTATCTAAAATGACTTTTTAAATTAAATTAGGGCCATAGAAAGCCTGGGGGATGGTACTTTACATACACAGAGAAGCCTTCATTGAGTTGCATTCAACTCAGTCCCACAGTCAACATATAATATGTGCAAGGCAATTAGATCTGTGGAGGAGATCATGGTGATAGACACAGTCCCTGTGCTGGGTAGGGGCTTCCCAGGTAGCTCAATGGTAAAGAATCTACCTGCCATTGCAAGAGACCTAGGAGACATGAGTTCTATCCCTGGGTTGGGAAGATCATCTGGAAGAGGAAATGCCAACCCACTCCAGTATACTTGTATGAAAAATCTCATGTACAGGAGACTGGCGGGCTACATTCCATGGGGTTGCAAAAGAGTCAGACACGATAGTGGCTGAGCATGCACCACCACTGTACTGAATGGAGTAGGGTCAAAATATGTTTTAAAACAGTTTAAATAAGACAGTATGAAAAAACTGCAATGAAAGCTACATAATTATTTCAATGAATTAAGAACTATTTAATCTCTCTCTAATTCTTTTCTATCTAGCTAGTTTCTATTTTCCTTCTAATGTGTTTCTCTTAAAATTCAAAAAATGTATTTACTAATGAGAATATTTATCTTACACATTTATTGGCCATACTGAGTGATTATTTATGGGCTTTTAAATAAGGATTATCAATAGACTGGATTCTTCTCAAAAGTGTATAGATTGCGCTTCATAGATGACCTGTAAGAGTTAAATATCTACTTTTATCCTACTTTGTCACAGTTAATTGTTTTTTAGCACAAATTGTGAGAAGTCATGCTTAGGGTTCTGGAAGAGTATGATTATCAAAACTGATGCTGAAAGAAATTTACAGTGTGACTTGTGCTGTCTATGGTCACCACACTCAACGTCAGAAACAAAAATAGTACGTTGGTGGAAAATTAAGTACTGTCAGTCTTCCTGGCTGTCTTCCTGTCACTCTACAACAAATTCTAGAATGTTGTCTTTGAACTGTTTTGCAGGGTTTGTAAACTGTAGGTAGTTGACAGATATGTAAACTCTGTCTTGTCCAACAGACTTCCTTGCCCCTTGAGAAAAACCAGTTTTGTCCCCATTTACAATTTCATTCCTTTATTCCCTTAAGTTTGTGCTTTTATTTTTCCTTTGAACTGGTTATAACATGTTTGTGTTAAAGAAAAAAAAATATGCTTATGCTTGTTCAAATGATAAGGAAGACTTTTTTCAGGACTATTGTGATAGATGTCAAGACTATTGAGATACTGGGCTCAACTCCAAATATAGCAAGTGAGTGAAAGTTGCTCAGTCATGTCTGACTCTTTGCGACCCCATGGACTGTACAGAATACAGGAGTGGGTCGCCTTTCCCTTCTCCAGGGGATCTTTCCAACCTAGGGATTGAACCCAGGTCTCCCGCATTTCAGGCAGATTCTTTACCAGCTGAGACACCAGGGAAGCTCAAGAATACTAGAGTGGGTAGCCTATCCCTTCTCCAGTGGTTCTTCCTGATCCAGGAATCCATCTGGGGTCTCCTGCATTGCAGGCAGATTCTTTACCATCTGAGCTCCCAGGGAAGTCCAAATACAACAAAGACAGCTTGGAATTTATAGCCAAACAGTTGAGTGAGCAGATGAACAATGACAATTTACTAAGAGTGGATTTCAAGGGTAGAGGGATTCTTGCTAAACCAACTTAACAGGATTATTCTTGAAGGCAGGCCAGGGTTATCAGATATCAAGGATGGAGATTCTAAATGTATTCTTGGTAAAACTGAGCTATGCAGGTTCATCAAGGACTAAAGGTTGACACTTAGTTGAAAATAAAGACTCAGAGGTCATGGAGAGAGATTCACATAATGAGTAAAATAAACATGTTAACACATATGCATTTCCATACATTTATAAGAAACATGATTCCACATTTTCTGAAAATAATCTTTTAACACAGACAAAACATTTCTTGTGGTGTTTAACCAGTACATCCAGGACATATATTGACTGAATTATTTTTAAAGAAGCTCTGAATTCTCAACATTTTGAAAAAAAGAAGTATGTAAGTTTTTATTAGAAAACACTAAAATGCTAAAGGAATCTCTTATAAACGATAGAGTAACAAATACACCACATCATTTTTCCTCTAGAGAGCCACCACATTTAACAAAATTAGGTTTAATTAAAAGAAGAAAATAAAAGGGGAAGATACTGCATGTAACTTGTATATAAAGACATTCACATAAGATGAACATTTCAGGAAATAGAAGGTCTTAAATGCTGATTATGCCAGTTCCATTTAGTAAGAAAATAGTTACCATGGAAATAGTGAGTGTGTATGGTATTTCACTTCCACATTAAGACAGCTTCTAAAAGGAATGCATTTAGTGAACACTTGTTCTTAACACTGTTTGAAAGTAGCAATGGCTCATAAAGAATGTGGCATTTCAATTTAGATTCATTATATTAGTAAGTCTGCTTGTTTTTTTCATTTCACGGTAAAGTAATTTGAATAAACCTGACCAGTTTTAGGGGTTTTTATAACCTATATACATCAGAAAAAGCAGAGGAACCAGAGATCAAATTGCCAACATCCAATGGATCATCGAAAAAGCAAGAGAGTACCAGAAAAACATCTATTTCTGCTTCACTGACTATGCCAAAGCCTTTGACTGTGTGGATCACAATAAACTGTGGAAAATTCTGAAAGAGATGGGAATACCAGACCACCTGACCTGCCTCTTGAGAAACCTGTATGCAGGTCAGGAAGCAACAGTTAGAACTGGACATGGAACAACAGACTGGTTCCAAATAGGAAAAGGAGTATGTCAAGGCTATATATTGTCACCCTGCTTATTTAACTTGTATGCAGAGTACATCATGAGAAATGCTGGGCTGGAAGAAACACAAGCTGGAATCAAGATTGCCGGGAGAAATATCAATAACCTCAGATATGCAGATGACACCACCCTTATGGCAGAAAGTAAAGAAGAACTAAAGAGCCTCTTGATGAAAGTGAAAGAGGAGAGTGAAAAAGTTAGCTTAAAGCTCAACATTCAGAAAACTAAGATCATGGCATCTGGTCCCATCACTTCATGGCAGATAGATGGGGAAACAGTAGAAACAGTGGCTGACTTTATTTTTCTGGGCTCCAAAATCACTGCAGATGGTGATTGCAGCCATGAAATTAAAAGACGCTTACTCCTTGGAAAGAAAGTTATGACCAACCTAGACAGCATATTTAAAAGCAGAGACATTACTTTGCCAACAAAGGTCCATCTAGTCAAGGCTATGGTTTTTCCAGTAGTCATGTATGGATGTGAGAGTTGGACTATAAAGAAAGCTGAGTGCCGAAGAATTGATGCTCTTGAACTGTGGTGTTGGAGAAGACTCTTGAGAGTCCCTTGGACTGCAAGAAGATCCAACCAGTCCATCCTAAAGGAGATCAGTTCTGGATGTTCATTGGAAGGACTGATGTTGAAGCTGAAACTCCAATAATTTTGTCACCTGCTGTGAAGAGCTGACTCATTGGAAAAGACCCTGATGCTGGGAAAGATTAAGGGCAGGAGGAGAAGGGGACGACAGAGGATGAGATGGCTGGATGGCATCACTGACTCAAAGGAAATGGGTTTGGGTGGACTTAGGGAGCTAGTGATGGACAGGGAGGCCTGGTGTGCTGTGATTCATGGGGTCGCAAAGAATTGGACACGACTGAGTGACTGAACTGAACCGAAACATCATGAGAACCTACTCTATAGCACAGCTCAATCAATTTTACAGTGTAAAGTTAAATCATATATTAAAATTCCTTGGGAAGAGCAACTGGGATGGCAACAATGCTCTGCAGTAACCTAAATGGGCAAAACAAAGGAAATCTGAAAAAATTGATATAAAAAGAGCAAATGTATGGATACGAAGGGGAAAAGTGGGGTGTGGGATGAATTGGGGAATATATGTACACATATTACTGATTGACTTTGCTGTACAGTAGAAAGTAACACAATATTGTAAAGCAACTACACTCCAACAACAATTTTGAAAAAATTTAAAAAATGATGTTGGCCCAAAGTCACAGAACACTTAGAATATGGGGACCCAGATTAGGAACCTGGATGTCCTGAAGATTTCCAAACTTTAGGTTCTTAAGTTCATGGACTCAGTTACTAATTTCATATCTCCACCCCTGCTCAGGGCTGGTCATGACACCCATCTTAAGATCTGGCCTGGCTGAAGCTGGCCCCCGCCCCTGTGTCAGCTGCCAGCTCCCCAGCCTTCCCAGTGTTCTGTTTCCATCTGTCAGCAGCACTCAGGTGCACTGGCTTTTCTGGATCTCTTTATGTTACATCCAAAAACAACCACTCATCTTAACCAAGAAATGTATTGATTCTGGGTAAGTAAGTATCAATAGCTATTAATTTCATGATTCTAGTTCTAATGTACCTTTGGGGATAAGGATGGATTGTTTAAAGTGTAGCTTCTCTGACATTCTGTATATCTTTAGAAGACTGTTTTAAATATTTATAAGTACACACCAAGTTGAGAGATCAGTACCATATTAGAAACCAGAAGGATTTTAATTCTAGGTCTGCCACCAATTAGCTAAGTGACTTGGGTAAATCACCCCCATTACTCCCAGAAAATAAGAGGACTGGAATACTCCTTTTGCGTATTTCTAGTATGAACATTAAGAAGTCTCTAGACATCAGAGTGGAAAAAAAGACGCTAACAATACAAGCCAAAGTCTTCAGCATCCAAATTTTTCTAGCTTGTGATTACTCATTCCATAAAAGTAATTAACATAGTCTTGGGCTCATGAATAATGTTTGAATGGTTAAAGAATGAAGGGGACAAAATCAATTTACTTCCTAAATATATCTTGAATCTGTCACTTCTAAATCTATGCTGTCACTGTCCTACTTCAGCCATCACTTTTTTTCCCCCTGCCCAGCTGCCAGCTAGCCTCTTATGGGGTCTTTCTGCCCCTATTGCCCTATCCCCTTACACTCATACTCCATGTGACCATCCACGTGCCAGAACCTATCTATCTGCCTCTTGCTCATCAAGCATTTTTTTCCCTCAGTACATTTAATATGCTACTCAGCATCTTTCCAACCCCAAATCCTATTCCTATGCTCCCATTTCATTGTGGACACCAGTACCTACCCAGTTGCCAAGCATGAAAATTCTGTTAGCAGTTCTTTCAAGTCAAGCCCTGCAGGAGTCAGCCTGTCTGGTGTCAGTCGAGCCCACAGAATGAGACTCAGTTTAGTTCAGAAGCAAAGTCTTTTATCAAAGAATGGAGACAGGTGAGCGTAAATGCTCTCTTGTGGTGGCGTCAGGTAGTGGGCAGGGCTCTTTTCGGAGATCTAGTCAGGTTGGGGGTGGGGTTCGGGACCGGCCCAGCTGTGCGGTTCCCGCCTCCCTTCCAGGATCACGCAGACTCTCTGCACGTGGCTTGCCGCCATCTTGCTTGAGGGCTGTTTTAGGCGCTTGTGCACAGGCCTTGCAGAGAAGGCGGTGGCACCCCACTGCAGTACTCTTGCCTGGAAAATCCCATGGACGGAGGAACCTGGTGGGCTGCAGTCCATGGGGTTGCAAAGAATCAGACACAACTGAGTGACTTCATTTTCACTTTTCACTTTCATGCATTGGAGAAGGGAATGGCAACCCACTCCAGTGTTCTTGCCTGGAGAATCCCAGGGACCGGGGAGCCTGGTGGGCTGGCGTCTATGGGGTCGCACAGAGTCGGACGCGACTGAAGTGACTTAGCAGCAGCAGCAGCACAGGCCTTGAGGTGACCTGCCGCCCAGCCGGTTCACACCAGGAACTCGGGTCTGAAGCTCCAGGTGTGCGGCCTCTGCACGCGCCACCTTATGAGCCAGTGGAACTAAGCACAAAGGAAAAGAGGGGAGGAAAAAAAAAAAAAAAAGGTTAGACTTTATTTTATTACCTGAAACCTATTTTTATTATTTGGGATTCCTTTAAGGGCTTTGCCATTGACAACTGGGAAGTGACATTGACTGTTTTCTCATCCCAGCTCTTTCTCTATGATCAATTCAGTTATTCTCTTCATCCTTAATATCTTTAAAATGTGCCCCCCTCTCATGTCCACTGATGCTGATTTCACTAAAGCCACCTGGGTTTTACAGTAGCAGCTTCTGAACTAGGGACCGACTCCTTTAGTCTTGGCCCCTCTTTCCTTCTGTGAAGGTGCACACAGGTGGTCTCTACTCTAGATGAATAGTTAATCCCATAAGCTGTAGAGAGTCAATAATTTCCTTACTCTGCCTTTTCTCTATAAAAGTCTCTGCCCAGCCCATGTTGGTAGAACATTCCTAACCACTTCTGGTTTGGTGTTGCTGAGTTGGAATTGATTGTTGCTCAAATAAACTCTTTCAAAAAATAATTTTTTGGCTGCTCCGGATTTTAGTTGTGAAATGCAAATCTTCAATTTTCTTCACTACATACAGAATCTTTTAGTCCTTGGCACCTGGATATAGTTCCTTATTGTTGTTGTTCAGTTGCTCAGTTGTGTCTGACTCTTTGTTACCCCATGGATTGCAGCATGCCAGGTTTCCCAGTCTTTCACCAGGGATCAAACATAGGTTCCATGAATTCGAAGCAGACAGTCTTAGTTTCTGGACCACCAGGTAAGTCCCTGCTTAAATAAGCTTTGAAATTTGAACACTCCAGAGTTCATCTTTTAATACTGGCAAACCCAGGCCCCAGACGCTGGCCACTCTGCCTCTGGAGCCTCATTCTCCTGTCCCTCCTGGCCTTACACTTGATGTTTCACCCCTGTAACTCCAAGTAGTTGTTCCAAATACAGATTGTAAGATCCTGTATTCTAGGTCTCTGCTCTACTAGGGCTTGCTTCCTATACCTCCTTTAGTCCTCAGCTCAAGTGTAACATCTTTCAGGCTCTTCTCTGACCCGTCCTTCCTCCTCTTTTAGGTGCTCCAGTTCACACCTCCACCATACTCTGTCTGCATCTCCAGCATTGCATTCAGTATCCTGGATGATATAATTACCTGCTTTTTAAATATCTTTCCCTGACTGGGTTGTGTGTATCTGAAGGCAGGGACTGTGTTCTGTCTTCTGACGGAGGAATAACCTTTGGTTGGGGACTGGTTACATGTTGGATGGTGGAACTGCCAGGATTTCCATGTAGAAGGAGCTGAGAGTTGAGAGAGGGGGTTGGGGGATAAGATGAGGCTAAAATGTGAGCAGTGGCCAGACTCTGAAAGCTTTCCAAGCCGTTGTCCATTTCTAAATTATTATTCCTCTTATTAATAGACATTGTTTGGCTATGCTTTTCCAGACAAAACTGAAGCAGAATATAATTGCAATGTTTTTTGTTTTTCTTTCACAGAAGCAAAGAAAATGATTTGTCTCTTCATTTGGGAAAAAAAAAAAAGATCAGCTAACAAAGGGAGTGGTTGTAAACAATAGAATTAATTGCCTATCCTAGGACTATTATTTGGTATCTATTTAAGGCTACTAGATTTTGTTTTAATTATTCTGTTGTGTCCTCTATTTGCATATATTTGCATACCTCTCAGTGATGCCTTTAAGGAATCTAAGATGACTTCAGCTGTCTGCAAGCCTTGCCTTCAGAGCCTAAAAAAATAGAATATCTCACAGAGAATGAAACAAAGTGTCTCAGGGCAGAGATATGTCAGAACATCAAGGGTTCTCCTTCTTGGTATTGTGAACCCAAGATCACATGCCCAATGCATAGCGAGGCCAAGCAAACCAAAAGTCAGAGTCTGAAGTGCAGAAAGGTTTTTTTGCAAGGGCCACACAAGAAGAACAGGGAAGCTGATGCTCAAAACACCTGAACTCCACAGAGTTTCAGAGAAGCATTTTAAAAGACAAGGTGAGGGAGAAGAGGCTTAAGCTGTGTGATCAGTTCCTTAATAATTCTCTGATTGGTTGATGGTGAGGTAACAGGGCATTGCCAGAAGGGTTAACATTATCAATCCTCAGGCTCCACTAGATCTGGGGACTACAGGCTTATGGTAATCAAATAGATTACCTAATTATTTCTGCTACTCTTTTTACAAGATATGCTAGACTGAATAATGGGTTCCCGGAGATCTTTATATCTAATCCCCAGGACGTAAAATATGTTACCATAAAAGACAAACTGGTCTTTGCAGACATAATTAAATTAAGGTTTTTGAAATGGAAGATTGTTCTGCATTATCTGAGTGAGACCAGTATAATCATAAGGATTATATAAAAGGTAAGGGTATGTGATATGATAATGGAGGCAGAGGTTGGAGTGATGTACTTTGGATATGGAGGAAGGGACCATAAGCCAAGGAACGTGGGTGGGCACTAGAAGCTGAAAAAAGAAAGGAAATGTAGTCTCCCCTCAGAACCTCCAGAAGGAACCATCCCTGCCAACATCTTGATTTTAGTTTATTGAACCTTGCTTTGTATTTCTGATCTCCCAGAAACATAAGGGGGGTTGTATTTGCATTGTTTTAAGACAAGTGGTGGTGACTTGTTACAGTGACAATAGCAAATTAATACATCAGTTCAGTTCAGTCGCTTAGTCGTGTCCGACTCTTTGCGACCCCATGAATTGCAGCACGCCAGGCCTCCCTGTCCATCACCAACTCCCGGAGTTCACCCAAACCCATGTCCATCGAGTCAGTGATGCCATCCAACCATCTCATCCTCTGTCGTCCCCTTCTCCTCCTGCCCCCAATCCTTCCCAGCATTAGGGTCTTTTCCAATGAGTCCACTCTTTGCATGAGGTGGCCAGAGTATTGGAGTTTCAGCTTCAACATCAGTCCTTCCAGTGAACACCCAGGACTGATCTCCTTTAGAATGGACTGGTTGTATCTCCTTGCAGTCCAAGGGACTCTCAAGAGTCTTCTCCAATACCACAGTTCAAAAGCATCAATTCTGCGGTGCTCAGCTTTCTTCACCGTCCAACTCACATCCATACATGATCACTGGAAAAACCATAGCCTTGACTAGACGGACCCTTCTTGGCAAAGTAATGTCTCTGCTTTTAAATATGCTATCTAGGTTGGCCATAACCTTCCTTCCAAGAAGTAAGCGTCTTTTAATTTCATGGCTGCAATCACCATCAGGAGTGATTTTGGAGCCCAAAAAAATAAAGTCTGACACTGTTTCCCCATCTATTTCCCATGAAGTGGTGGGACCAGATGCCATGATCTTAGTTTTCTGAACGTTGAGCTTTAAGCCAACTTTTTCACTCTCCTCTTTTACTTTCATCAAGAGGCTCTTTATTTCTTCTTCACTAGACAGTATGAAATTAATACATAAGTTAAAGCAAAACAAATCTTTGTGATTTTCCAAGCGTGTGTGTGTGTGCTCAGTCTTGTCTGACTCTTTGCAACCCCGTGGACTGTAGCCTTTCAGGTTCTTCTGTCCATGGGATTTCTCAGGCGAGAATACTGGAGTGGGTTGCCATTTCCTTCTCCAGGGGATCTTCCTGAACCACGGATTGAACCCCATGGCTCAAAGGCAGATTCTTTACCGCTGCACCACCTGGGAAACCCCGGACCCCTCTGGAAAACACCAAAGTTAGTTTAGGTGTAAAGGACGCTTTGAATTTTCTCCCCATTTTAAAATCTGATACTGAAAGGAAAAAGTCAGAAGTTTGGGGAAATTTGGTCCCTTATTAACAGAGTAGCTTCCCAAGTGTCTCAGTGGTAAAGAATTCTGCTGCCAACGCAGCAGATGCAGGAGACCGGGTTTAATTTCTGGGTCGGGAAGGTCCTCTGGAGGAGGAAATGTTAACCCACTCCAGTATTCTTGCCTGGGAAATCTCATGGACAAAGAAGCCTGGCAGGCTACAGTCCATGGGGTTGCAAAGAGTTTGATAGGACTGACCATGCATGCTCACAGACATACGTATGAATACATACATGTCTAAAACTAGAGCTGTATGTATACACACACACATATATGTAATCTTTGCTTCTTCTTATATTGTAATGGGCTTTTCCTTGAAGTAGTATTATTCAGGGTTTCTCATATAATATATATACATGTATATATATATATATATATATATATATATATATGAAACTATGCTTTCTGACAAATGTTATTTTATCTTATTAGATATTATCCCTGGGAAAGAATTATCCATGTGTAACTTAATCATTTTGCTGTAGAGCAGAAATTAGCACATTTTAAGTCAGCTATATACTTCAACAAAATTTAAAAAATTATCCAGATACCCAAATATTATTTATTAATTAACTCAATTTAATATTATCTTAAGTTCTTAATGCTAACTAAAGATCTTGAATATTATGTGTAAACTGGTATATTATAGAACACAACACTGATGACGTTAAACAGATTTAGTTATCAGAGTTATAATTTAATTTGTTACCAGAATTTGTTTAAATAATTTTATGTTTTTTATAACCCTGAATTTTATATGAAATATGTTGTCTTGTCTGATCAGTAAACACATAGAAGTTTTGAGGACTTCGGATGAAATTGTTTATTCATGAAAAAAAATAGAAATCTGTTGTGAAATGTTTTCTTGTATTATAGTCTACGTAGATAAAGTCAGGGAGAAGATATATAGCTGCTTTTAAACCGAAGTGGTCAAACAAGTCTAATATGTCCAAGGATTCACTTTGGTTACATAAACTTGGGTTTTTACATAAAAATACTTCTCAGCAAGCAGTTTTCCTGTTAGCTATTTGTTGGTTTATGGATTTGGGAAATGAATTATAACATATTTAAATTATTAGAAGTTTACTTTGCAGGAATTCTGGTAATATTAGATTTTTGTAAGGGCTTTTATTATTTATAACACAATCAGAACAGAGCTCCTTTGTGAGGTTTTATAATCTATTTTGTTAATACTTGCCCAGTGTAGTTACATATTTCAGACTCAGGCAACAAGACGGAAGTGAAAGTGAAGTTGCTCAGTCATGTCTGACTCTTTGCGACCCCATGGACTATAGGCTACCAGGCTCCTCTGTCCATGGGATTTTCCAAGCAAGAATACTGCAGTGGGTTGCCATTTCCTTCTCCAAACAAGAGAGAAAGATGTTCTCAATGACTAACAGCTGGACAAGTAGCTTGACTCTTCAGTACTGCAACATCAGCCATAGGTCAGAAGTAAATTCAAAATCACGAAAAACAAGTGAACAGTTTAAAAAACTGATTTGAGCTTGCAAACAACTCGACAAAGAAATGAATATGCTAGCAAACCAGATTTTCTGCTTTTTACCTGATCTCTATCATACGTTTGGGAATCTTGTGATAGGACACCTCCACATACATACACAAACTGCCAAAATGTTATCTTTAAAATTTTAAAATATTACTCTGATACATATGTGGACTAAGTGCATGTTAAAGATTTATTTAATTCATTGCTAAGGGAACCAGACAAGTGGTAAAGCCGGTTCAAAATGCATTTGAGGCATAGTGCATTTAAAGGCAATGAAAAAAAAAGACTGCCAGGTAGATACAAAATTGTTTTATAAAGTGCAATAAAGGTATAATCTTTGGAGTTATTTTTTTCTGCACAGAAATCATTTAATTTCTATAAGATAAAAATCCGATAGTCACAGTTTAACTTCGTAGCATCTGAACCCTAATTAACAGTAAATGGTATGACAAAGGTACAGTTCCATGGAGAATTAAATATTCCCTGCATGGGTCTATCAGACAGTGACTCAGTATAACACTGAAACAGAACAAGCAACCTTCCTTTTTCCTCATTTTGCAATTTTTTAACTTTATGAGTAAGATATTCTCCTGTAGTTGACTCCAGGGAACTTACACAGAAATGTAGATTTCCACTCTCAGGAAGGGAAGGTCTCTTTCATTCATTCAGCAAAAATGTTTGACATGTATTTTGTGCTAGACACTGTACTGGGCCCAAACATATAGCAATAAGCAAATCATTGCAAAATATCTGATGGTCCTTACGTTCTAATAGTTTCCCCAGTGGCTCAGACGGTAAAAAAATCCACCTGAAATGAGGGAGACATGGGTTTGATCCCTGGGTTGGGAAGATCCCCTGTTGGGGTGTTGAGATGTGTGACAGTGTCAAATGATGGAAAGTGCTGAGAATCAAGCAAGAAGTGGGAAAGGTGAGTGTTACTATTTTTAGGAAACACTCATAGAAGTGACACTTGAGTGGATATGAAGGGAGCGAAGAGGACTGATGCCAAGGTTGGCCACAGGGAAATGATGGAGTTTGTATTGTGCTTCCTCGGAGAGAAGGGTGAGAAGAGGGAAACTTCTAATCGTCAGGTATGGGCTTAGATGCCATTTCAGAACTTTGGCGTTATTGCATGTAACAATTGGGTGGTTAAATACCACCCAATAACCATGGTGCAATAACCATGCATAATAACCATTGTATGGTTCTAAAGAGATTTGCTAAAGTTTGGCCTTTACCATGGCTGATAAATTTTGGGCTTCTAATAACACAGTTTTTGAATCATATATTATATTTGGTTAATTTTAAATGATAAAGACATCTAAGTGATAAAATAATTATTATATTCCTTTAGGGATTTTTAAAAATGATATAATGTCACAGATGCTATTCCACCTCCTGCTTTAAGCTCTTTTGGGAGAGGAAAAAATGGGTGATTTTTAAAAAATGCTACATTATGTTTTAGTCTTTTCTTCTCCTTTATAAGCCTCTCTGGAAAGTGTGCCTGTCACTGATTTTGGTCTGAAAAACCCTATCTTTTTTCCATAACTTAATTTCATCTCTACAAAAGAAAAGAACCACTTATAATATTGTATATGTCATGCAGAGAAGAGTAGAAATATTAATTTCCAGTGCTTCAGTCCAATTTGTGCACTCTTAGAAATGTCAGTGATAGGCAGCATACACTTCTGAGGATGGTGAGTCAGCAGAACAGAGAGTGCTTAAATAGAAACCCAAGCACGTGATAAAAGGTACTCAGGGGTGATTGGCAACCCTGGTAGGATGGTGCAACAGTTAACTTGATAATATGAAGACACCTAGAAGACTATATTACATTGGAAATACTAAAGGAACCAAGTAGTCTTAAAACAGGCCCTTTGTATCATTAAGGATGATTTTTTCAGCACTACCAGGTCTCACAGGCTCTGCAATATTTTGGTAGTAACAGATCTGAATCAGAAATCCAAGAGGAATTTCAATTTCAGTTAAAATTCCTGCTTGACCATAACCTCTTCTCTTTTCAAATCAAGTTGAGTCAAGTTATTTGTGTATGTACACAGTTAGAAACTCTTTGCAGGCACCTACTGCCTCATAGGTGTACTGCCAAAGTTTGCACTGCCTCTGAATCTCATGCCACGCATGGACACTGATCATAACAGTAACTGCTACTGAGTTGCCACGTGCACAGCGCCGGACACTGTAAGAGGTGCTACGTAGATGTTGTCTTATCTAATCCTCTCAGCAACTTTATAAATCTGTTACTCAGAAAATTAAATAGTTTGTCTAAAACTATGTGGCTTTGTGTAAGTCCTAAGCTTGGGGTTTGAATTTTCTTTGTACCATGCTAGTTACTCTGCCCTCAGATAATCTTGGCAGTTTTTCATAAGAACCAGAATAAGCAAATGGAAATGTTTAAAGTTATTCACGTATTACAATCTTAGGTTAAAGCACCAAATAATGGAAAGAAACTTTAGTGTAGATTGAAAAATGAGGACTTTTTTACTTTTATAGCTCTGTCTCACTTAAAGTCACATTTCATCTAGTAGGGAAAAAAAAGCAATTTCTTGAAGTGCTAATTTTAATCAACTTGCATCTGTATAAGGACCTTAAGCCCTCCTCTTGCATATTCCATTATATAATCCCCTTCTTTCTAGGCCTGACAGCACTGAAAAGATTTATACCTGGACTTGTAGTTCCATATACTGGTAAAAACATAACGATGTTTTTTCCAATTTCAAATACCTTCTCTTTTCCTGAATATTAGTTTATAGAAGGGCCTTACTATGTACTGCAGTACGTATCAAATTCAACTAAAAATCAGAGTAAATCTCAGGTTCTTTCTGCATGTGAGAGAAGTCTGCTTATTCTGTTGATTTTTTCCTAATAGGGTTACAAATTTCAGTAATTTCTGAATTGAGGGGAAGAGATCAAACATCTTAATTCTTAGCTTTTCTTTTCATAATTCAGATATGCTGTAGAGGCTACTGGAATGGTTTTCACCACTCAGCACAAATGTTATAGCTTGATGCAGTTGTTTTTGCTTAAGTATAATAGCCTTTACTGCCCTAAAACCATTTCACTAAGGTTCAGAGGGGAAGCTTTTTTCCCCCAGAAACAACTTTAAAAGGCACTCTTTGATTTCAGTGGTTAAGGGCCAGGTTAGTTCCCAGAAGACATAAATGAAAACAGCTTTTTAAAAGGCACAAGTCTCCCTTCTAAGGAGTCCTGGCGTTGTTACTTAGGTAGACTCAGACTTACTACTTCTTATGTCATTAGAGGTACTAGCTTGATGGTGGTACCTCTTTCTATGTGAGCCCTATCCCTAGAAAATGCATCAGTCAGGATTCCTTGTGATACTGACAGCACACCCATATAGGGTAACTGAGGAAGATTTAATGAAGGGGTTCATTTCCAGGGTATAACTAGGATTAGGAAATCCATGAAGGATGGTGAAGGCAGTCAATAAGAGGGGTATTTACTTGTGCCATGGCCTGTGGGAGCAAAGGGAAGGAAGTGACTATTAGAACCTGGAGCAATATAGCTGTAAGAAAAGTCCCTGAGGAGGAGCTGTGGCCTTAGTAGAGGAACCTCTGCCAGCTGTGGCCTGGCAGCAGGGAGCTGGGGAAGTAAGTGCCTGGTCCCTGTTCTGCTAGCATGTCCTGACCCCTTATTGGTGCTTCCCCTTGGCTGGGTCTAACCGGAAGCCAGATTAAAGCCTTGAGTGAAACCACTAGGTTAGTGGATTAAAAGTGGATGCCATTCAAGGATGACTGTTCCTTCATTCATCCATTCGTTTAACGAAATATGTGTGCCTTTTGTTTTGTTTTTCCTGCTTAACTTTTGGCACACTGATGATGAGCACTGGAATTACAAAGACACAACCTTGCTTTCTTGAAGCTTACCATTTTATAAAGGAAGGCAGATAAACAGACAATTAACCAACAGTGAAGTTACAGCATAGTGCTTACAGCAGAAGTTTAAGGAAAGTGCAGCTGAATCACAATTAAGGCAAAGAGATGTCAACTGTCAGTTCTCCGAAAAGGCCTGTTGACTAAGCAAAGTCTAGTTTGGAGAAAGTGAAAGTCGCTCAGTTATGTTCAACTCTTTGTGACACCATGGACTATACAGTGCATAGAATTCTCCAGGCCAGAATACTGAAGTGGGAAGCCTTTCCCTTCTCCAGGGGATCTTCCCAGCCGAGGGATCAAACCCAGTTCATACGAGTTTGTTAAACAGAGCCAAACTACCAGTGTCCGGAGTTTTTGATGTAATAGTTTTGGGTTGGTAAGCACACAGTGAGTTGAGGATATTGAGTGAGTCTTGATGAGCACTCTGTCTTGATATGTAAACTACTTGAGTTGACTCATAGTTTTATCTTATAGGAACAAATATTTCCTGGAGGAAAGAGGAAAGTTATTTTTGCTTCTGAATATTTGTTAACATAGGCAAAGGAAAATATTCTTGGTTCCAGGACTATTTAACAAAGGCACAGTAAATTATTTCAATTTCAGTCTCAGAGTCGAGACTGAAACATCAGTTATTAACCAGGTAATAGTGCATGCTTTAATTTTCACTCTAGCCCTGAAGAGTTAAGTGGTATTATTAGTCGACTCATTGCAAATTACCCTGATGCTAGGAAAGCTTGAGGGCAGGAGGAGAAGGGGGTGACAGAGGTTGAGATAGTGGGATGGTGTGACTGACTCAATGGACATGAGTTTGAGCATACTCTGGGAGGTAGTGAAGGACAGGGAAGCCTGGCGTGCTGCAGTCCATGGGGTCGCAGAGAGTCGGACACAACTTAGCAACTGAACAACAACAACATTCCTGTTTTATAGATGAGGACAGTGAGACGCAATTACCCAAGGTCACAGAACAACTGATAGTGCCAGGAATTTACTTTCCTGAAGGGATGGAGAGTTGGGGAAAGATACCAAAAGGAGAGAATATTCTAGATGACCTCCAAGATACATACGATTGCAACAATTGGGAAAGAGAAGATGGATAGAAATGGGGAGAATGAATTCAGGGAAAGGAAACAGTAAGAATGTCTTCACCCCAAGGTGTGACAGTGCCTGACATGTTTTAGGGAAGGCCTGCAGGTTTGTGGAAGATTGATAAGAGGCATGAGGAACCCATGTAATTGGAATTAGGGCTCATGAAGAGAAACACTTTTCTTCATCTCCTTCTGTTGCTTTTGTTAAATAGGGACTTTCACCAACATGCCCACCTTCCCAGGATTGGATTGGGGATGTAGCTTAAACTTGAACTTTCCCAGTCCTCAAAGCAAAGGGTCACTAAGCTGGTTAGTGAGATTGGGTGAAGTTCCCTGTGTTCTGTGGGCTGGTGTCTTAAATCTCACTCTCTCACTGAAAATGGTGGCCTGCCTTCTCTCCTGCCTTTGCAGCATTAGCTGCTTATTATTCTATCCCCAGCTTGGAACAATGCTTGTATCACGTTAAATGTATACCTTCCATGATAAACATTAATTCAATGAGTAAATATATGGAATGAAACATAACCATTTGGGGGAGTATTATTGAAAACAAGAATGGTTGTAAATAATTTTCTTCATTCCAAACATACCTGTTTTCTTATTCCTTGTAGACTCCAGAGGACTTGAAGAGATTTCTTGGTTTTTTATTTTTATTTTTATTTTTTTTAAAGCATGTGTTTGTGATACTCTCATTGTTAACCTGAACAGATGTCACTGTTGGCTTGTTCCAGAGTGGATTTCAGGCAACTAAAAATAACCTAGGTGTTCAGAAATGATTGCATTTGAAAATTATCCTGGTTTTTCCCCTGAGTCATGGAATAAAGATCTTCTGCCAAACATGGTCCTTCACCCAGGCTCCTCGAGGTATCTTTTTAATCCTCCTCCTTTTTCTTTCCTTTTCCTTCCCCTTTTATGTGACAGATACAGAGAGACTTTCACAGGCATTCTGCCTCTGCTCTGTCTGTCTCTGTTACACACACACACACACACACACACACACACACACACACACACTCACACACACACTTGGGCAGGTCATTGATAGAGAGCATCTTCTAGAAGCTGAAGCTAGTTCTCTACTTTCAAAGTGGTGAGTCTGGTTGAGGCTAAACATGGGGCTAGAAGAGGTCTGAGTTTGCAGGGTAGTGGTTTTGTGTTTGGGGCTACACTTTACCTTCACCAATTGAACATCTTCGATCCTTTCTTAGATCCATTTGTTTTCCCCTGTCTGGTGGGATAACAGGTCTGAATGTTCATATAACATGGCTGTTCATTTTCAAAGTAATTAGTTTATGTTCCAGGCATAACTAAAAAATCGATCAGATAATTGCTGGTGGACAGCATGTATACCCAAAGGTGATTTAGTCTGGTTTATCTTTGTTTTCAGGGACTAGTCATTTGAATATAAACCTTTGTAGAATGTTTAGGACACCAGCATGATTCTTCACTGAAGTTCCAAATAGACTATGTCCCTCCTATGTTTGTAAAAAGCAGTAAAAAATGAACCACAGCTGATTACCTGGTCTGTTTTACCACATTAGGATGAATTGTTTTAAAATTAGTTTTATCAGTCCTTAGGGAGATAGATTTAATTTTTCCTCTCCCAAATGTATCTTAATATCTTTATAATCCTAATTCAAGTTTTTCTCACCAGAAGATAAATGTATAGTATGTATCTTTTTCTTTTTTTTTTTTAACAAACCTACATTTTAAAAATCCATTTTAAATGATTCAAAATTTACAACTATGTAAGTAATTTGAACAACAGATTTTGTTATTTTGTTTACCAAAGCAGATGGAAACAGTTAATTGTGAATACACTGGGAAATGAGCCACTTCCAATTCAGACAGGTAATCATATATATTTGGGAGAGATGTTTGCTAAACCGTGATACAAGGATAGTACCCATCACCAAGCATCATTTCTACTTAGCTAAGACAATAAACTTATGTTTTCTGATGTAAATTTATACAGAACCAGCATACCTTCATTTGGCCTTAAGCTATGTTAGTCACAACTACTATCCATTGTGTGTTTTATAGGTATTTTCAGGCTACTCTTATTTTTCCTGTTTTATAGAGGAGAAACCAAGGTGCTTATCTGTCATTTTATTCTCTATCTTGTTTCTGAAGAGTCAGACTCACAATTTGAATTTAATGGGACTGTCTACCTCCCATTGTGAAGAAAGGTTTTCTAAAGAAATAAATTAATTCTAAAGAATTCAATTCATAAATTAAAATTTGTGAAATTTGTGAAATAAATTAAACTGGAACCTTAAGTGTTGAATAGGGCTTAGTGAGTTAATGGCTCCTTGTGACATATTTACTTGAAAGAAAAGTACCCTAAATGTACAACATAATTAGAAATTAGTCTTTTACTCAGTTTTGGGAGTTTTAGAAAATCCTAAATGAAAAACCTTCCACTGCGCAGTGAAATACTGTTCGCTGTAGATATAAATATGGGTAGAAATATTTTTATTTCTCTGTATTGAGTTTTACATATTTTAAGACTTTATTTATTTGAGGTATAGTTGATTTATTAGTTTCAGGTGTACAATGTAGTGATTCAACATTTTTCAAGGTTATACTCCATTTCAAATTATTATAAAATGTGGGGTATATTCCTTGTGCTGTGCAATTTATTCATGTAGCTTATTTGTTTTATACGTAACAGTTTGTCCCTCTTAATTCCCTACCACTAGTTTGTTCTCTCTTTGAGTCTATTTCTGTTTTGTTACATTCATTCATTTTATTTTTTAGATTCTACATATAAGTGATAATGTAGAATATTTGTCTTTCTCTATCTGATTTATTTCACTGAGCACAATACCCTCCAGGTATTTTTGATGGAAAAACATTTTAGAAAAAAATATGTCATTAAAAACATTTATTTTTAATTATGTTACTCTATTTTTGTTTTTTTGAAAATGTACATGTAAAAGTACAAAAATTTAAAAATGCACAAAAACAAAAAACAAGCCTTCTTTCTGCTACATTTCAAAATTCTCAGCTCCCCTTCTAGAGTCAATGACTCTAATAAATGGTTTATCATTTAACAAAATTTTATGCATATACAAGTGTCTGTCCACATTTTTTTCTTTAAACACAAACTATTAACATGCTATACAAACTTACCCTCACCTTGATTCTTTTGTTTAACCATTTATCTGATAGATTGTTCCATATTGGCTTGTAAATTGTTTTTTTTATCTCTTTTTAAACAGCTACAAAATATTCTCTTGTATGAATGAGCCAAAATTTATCTAATGTGTCTTCAGTTTAACAATCACCTCAGATAAATGAAAAAGAAAACTTTCATATTTTTTTCTTTCTCTTTCTTGCTTTTTCATGTGTTGAGGCTTGGCTTGTCCTGACACTTGCATCACCCCTCCGCTCTACTAGGCCTCAGCAAACAATTCATATGACATGTAGTTTACTTTTCCACATTCCCACAATCTCAAATTCTGTTTGCAAGCTTACTTTGACAATGAATAGAGGATTTGGGATCTTTGTGATAATCTGTTGAAAACTAAGTTGAGGTTCATCAGCCCAGGAGTCTTGAGCCACTGTGTCATTGCAGTCATTTTCATTCTGTCAGTCCTGCCCAAGAGGAATTCAGTATTTTCCCATGACAGTCTCTGTCTGGATAAATGATGTAATCCACACAGTTGTTAATAAAGTTGCTTATTTGTTGTACTGATGAGCTTTGTCAGAGTCAACATGTAAATATCAGTAAGTGAATGCTCAAGTTATAAAAAAGCACTGTAACCTATTCTTCAGTTAAGCAAAACACATTAAGTATCTGCAGTGTTACTGGTAATAGGCTAGGTATGGAGGTGAAGGGCCTCCTAGGTGGTGCTGATGGTAAAGAACCTGCCTGCCAGTGCAGAAGACGTAAAAGATGTGTATTCAGTCCCTGGGTGGGAAAGATCCACTGGAGGAGGGCAGAATTCATGCCTGGAGAATCCCATGGACAGAGGAGCCTTGTGGGCTACAGTCCATACGGTCTCAAAGAGTCGGACAAGACTGAAGCGACTTAGCACACACCCGTGCATGGAGAAACAAAGATAAATTGAGTACGGTTTTTGCCCTCAAAGGGCTTACATTAGGTTTCAGAAATAAATATAGAAAGAGGTGATGTCTTTTCAAAGGTAGAGGCTTGATTTTGCGTCATGCGATTTTCCATTTTGCATACATCAAAAAACTGTGTTAAAACAAGGTAGCTGGGGGTCTAGTTGGATTATTTCAACCACCTGAATGACCATAACCCTCTAGCTCAGACCTATCCTGTGGGAAATGATCTTGAATGTTACAAGTACACTATGAAGCATGCTATCTTATTTATCTCTCTGTCTCTCTTTCTGGGCTGTGCCAGGTTGTTTGTGGGATCCCTGACCAGGTATCAGACCCAGGCCCTGGCAGTTAAAACAACAATTTCTAATGACTAGACCCCCAGGGATTTCCCTGAAACATGGTATCTTAGGAGTCACAGAGCAGAAAGGATCACAGGCGACAGGATTTATTAAATAAACTTAACACACACAATAATATCAAGGGTAAAGAGAATAAGTAAGTGTTCTTAGATTAGGTTACAAGCAGATGCAAAGACCATCGTATTTAAGACCTGGAGTTCACAAGGCTCACATATCCTCTTTTCCTCTCTGTCTCTCTTTGCCACTGTTGTCCTCCCTGCTCACGGTGTGGTTATGAGGACCAGAGTTGATGATTGAGGTGGAACTTCACAGGTAGTAGTCCTGGGCCGTGATATACACTTGTTTTATTGGAGACACTCAAGACCAAGGACGTTTGGACATCACAGTGAATTGTCAGCCTGCTAAATAGCCATGGGTCTTATGTGTGATTACAAATATGTGTAGAGTACTTGAGTCATCAGGGGTAGAGTACAAACGGGGCCAGAAAGACATACCTGATGTCACCAATGGATGACCGAATTTTAGGGTGACATAGTATTCATCCTAGAGTTGGCATGATTTGGTCTTTTCGTTCCTTTCCACCTCCAAACAACAATCTTGTTTATTCTGTCATGCTTTTTATTAATCAGTTGTTGGCATGTCTTACAGGTTGCTAACTTGCCATGTATTTTAACATAGCACATGAGTTCTACCTATGTCTCATGAGCAACTTGCTTGCATATTATGTACATATAACATATCCTATAAGTTTTACCTATTTTGTATAACTTATATGAACTACATTTAACATTTCTTGTGAGTTCAGACCCTCCCATTTGTTTTCTTGTCTTCTATAGTACAATTGAATATTCTCCAACAAGATGGGAAATGCACATTTTGAGACTTTGTTCTTGAATTCCAGTCGCATTTTGTATAGGGGTTTTGAGACTCAAGTTCAATAGTTCCAAATTGGACTCATCATCTTTCACTGTAAATGCTTCCTTGAATATTCTACAGTGATTGTTGACATGAATTCCCACCTTAGTCTTAAAATTCTCTTTACATCTTCCCTCTCTTTACCAGAATCAACAAAGAATTTTGCTTTTACCCTAAAATTATCTCTTTTATCTTCTATTTCTGATGTTCCAAGGCTTTGCAACTTGCTGACAGCTTTATTTTTCTGCAATACAAGATGATTCCTGACTACTTGTCCAACCTTCTCCCATCTCAATCTCTCCCCCAGTATTACTTGCAATTTTTCCTAAATACCGTGCATATTATACATATGAGTATTAGCATATAAAACAGCAAAAAAATTGAAATAATTGTAAATTCACAGGAAGTTGGATAACTGACGTAGGTCTTATGTTTGTATCCTTCATCCATTTTGCCCCAGGTACATGTTTTCTCTATGTCTGGGGTATCACTCCTTCCCTTAACTGACTGACATATTAATGCTTTAACCATCCTTCTTTTAATACCCAGCTTCAAAGTCATAAAGCTTTCCAAACTTCACCCCGCTGTTGCTGAATTAATCACTTCTTCCTTAGTGCTGAGTTATTCCCACATGGCATCATAACTATCTTCTCTGAGAATCCATAACATCTTTGAGAACAAGGACTGTGTTTTATTCAACTTGAAAATAACAGGACCTAGCTCAAAGCTTGGCACATATTAAGTCCCTAAGGCTTCAGCAATATGTGAACCATGAACTTCCAGATGTTCAAGTTGGTTTTAGAAAAGACAGAGGAACCAGAGATCAAATTGCCAACATCCGCTGGATCATTGAAAAAACAAGAGAGTTCCAGAAAAACATCGATTTCTGCTTTATTGACTATGCCAAAGCCTTTGACTGTGTGGATCACAATAAACTGTGGAAAATTCTGAAAGAGATGGGAATACCAGACCACCTGACCTGCCTCTTGAGAAACCTGTATGCAGGTCAGGAAGCAACAGTTAGAACTGGACATGGAACAACAGACTGGTTCCAAATAGGAAAAGGAGTATGTCAAGGCTATATATTGTCACCCTGCTTATTTAACTTGTATGCAGAGTACATCATGAAAAACACTGGGCTGGAGGAAGCACAAGCTGGAATCAAGATTGCTGGGAGAAATATCAATAACCTCAGATATGCAGATGATGCCACCCTTATGGCAGAAAGTGAAAAAGAACTACAGAGCCTCTTGATGAAAGTGAAAGAGGAGAGTGAAAAAGTTGGCTTAAAGCTCAACATTCAGAAAACTAAGATCATGGCATCTGGTCCCATCACTTCATGACAAATAGATGGGGAAACAGTGGGAACACTGGCTGACTTTATTTTTTTTGAGCTCCAAAATCACTGCAGATGGTGATTGCAGCCATGAAATTAAAAGACACTTACTCCTTGGAAGGAACGTTATGACCAACCTAGATAGCATATTAAAAAGCAGAGACATTACTTTGTCAACAAAGGTCCGTCTAGTCAAGGCTATGATTTTTCCAGTAGTCATGTATGGATGTGAGATTTGGACGGTGAAGAGAGCTGAGCGCCAAAGAATTGATGCTTTTGAACTATGATGTTGACGATGACTCTTGAGAGTCCCTTGAACTACAAGAAGATCCAACCAGTCCATCCTAAAGGAAATCAGTCCTGGGTGTTCATTGGAAGGACTGATATTGAAGCTGAGACTCCAATACTTTGGCCACCTGATGTGAAGAGCTGACTCATTGGAAAAGACCCTGATGCTGGGAAAGATTGAGGGCAGGAGGAGAAGGGGATGACAGAGGATGAGATGGTTGGATGGCATCACCGACTCAATGGACATGAGTTTGGGTAGGCTCCGGGAGTTGGTGATGGACAGGGAGGCCTGGTGTGCTGCAGTCCATGGGGTCGCAAAGAGTTGGACATGACTGAGCGACTGAACTGAACTGAACTGAATAAAAATATTGTGAATTTGATAGAAATTATATTTTATTTCAAGAAAACAGGATGTAAAAGTGCAAACAGGATGGCAGTTGTACAAAACAGATGCGTTTAATAGGTAGTGTTTTAGTAAGTGTTGGTCACTCGGTTGTGTCCGACTCTCTGCGACCCTGTGGACTGTAGCTCACCAGGTTCCTCTGTCCATGGAATTCTCCAGGCAAGAATATTAGAGTGGGTAGCCATTCTCTTCTCCAGGAGATCTTCCTGACCCAAGGATTGAACCTGGGTTTTCCACATGGCAAGCAGATTCTTTACTGGTCTGAGCTGCTTAGTGATGTTATTGCAGATTCCTTTCAATATGATCTTCCCTGGAGAATTTAAAATATAATTCAGTTTCCCAAAAAATACTGTTACGTTCATGAGTGCATCTACTGAGCAGTATGAGATAAATATTGAAGAAGTATGCAAATAAAAAATCCCAATCTAAATTTTGGAACCAGTTTTATTCTCTGTCCTTCCTTCCTATTACAAAGATGTAATAATAACATCACTTCTGGGATCAGAAATTCTTACTTCATGCTCTGGTGACTCCCGTCGCATTCTCTGGGAGAGAAGTTGCATGTGATCTGAATGTGTGTTGACTTCTCCAGGCTCTGCGTGTGAATGAACGTGTTGGTAACCTCGATCCCTCCTCCGAGTCTCCTAAGCTTTGTCTCACTAGTGACCTTGATCAAGACTTCTAATCTTTTCCCTCTCTAGCTACCCCAGCAGTTTAGCGGAGGGAAGCTGCTGACCACACTGGCTGCATCTGGCAACCCATTTGCTGTTCTGGGGCTGGTGGGCACTTTCTGGCTGCTCTTCATCCTTATCCTGTAGCTTCCATTGCTGCACAAAGGTTGTGACAGAAACAGTAATGCACACCCATCACACTCACCAAAAGTGTTTGTATGAACAGCTTTAAAGAAGGCATTATGTTGATATTGCAGTTAAGATTGTGATGGCAGGAAAATGAAGAAGAAAGTGAAGACAAGACTGCGATATAGATAGAGGAAATAGGTAAATGTGGTACTTTTCATATGCGTGCTCACTTCCTCAGCTATCACTGATGAAAATCTTGCCAAGCAACACACCACCTGCCCTGGCTGGCTTCACCACGTCTTAGCATCTGGTCATATCTCTGAACTCTGTTGGAGTCATAGTCTCTCCCTTGTTAACAATATAAACTCAAATTTATATCTGGCATCTCATAAGTTTCTTCATCAAAAAAACATTTTTGTCCCTTTCTGAGGAAGGTTAGACCTAGTCTGTGAGTCTGGTTTAGGCTATCTTGTCCTCTCTATTTTTTGTGTCTTTTCCAACCGTACTTTTCCCCAGGGCTTCTGCAAACACTCTTCTCACCTCTGAAAGTGAAAATATGAAAAGCCTTCATGTCAAGCATGGAAGGAAGATCCTGCTGCAGGTTGGTTAAGTTGGAAGTTTAAGGAGAGGGGGTTGTTTTTCCCATAATCACGATCCCTGTCAATGAACGATACATGTTCTGAACATTTACCACAGTTTCTTTTGTCTTTGTTCTCTCACAAAGTATGGAGTTTTTTTTCAAGACAAGTGAAGTTTTTTAATTCACCAGAGACTTAAAAACAGAGAATTGCACTTCATGTCCCCCTGTTGACTTCAGGAGCAACTGGTGTTGTTCGGAAATGATCACACAGGCATGTCTACTTCTGGGCACTGAAATTACTTTTCTCTCTTTTCATTCCCTGACATCTTAGAAGGGAAAACAAGGACTTTTCGTCTGTTTGGGGAAAAAGAACTGAAAGAGTGAGTGACACAGCACTTTTATTCTTGGCAAGACTTGACATCGAAAGAGCAGTGGGAGATAGCTTTCAAGTGGGCCTTAGGAGAAAATTCAAAGGACTGTGTTTCTGCAGGGTCAAGTATCTCTATCCTGAGAAAATCACTCAAAACAACAGGGCTGGAGGCAGTGGGCACTGTCACTCGCACACGCTGTTAGCTGTCACATTCTGTTCTGTTATGCAGAAGACCTTACAAGAATAGTGATTCATCGAATAAAATAGTTCATTAAGATAAAATTAGATGGTCAGGAAAGTAAGTCAGCATTTTAGAACTGTTACAGTAATACTTTGTAATATATTTTAGAATTAATGTCCTAAATAGTATTATCTTGATTGTCTGTGGAGGGCATATCAGTTAAGAATCTCAGGAAGTGATGTGATTTTTGCATACAAGCCTTTTTTCCATCTGTACCAAGCTAGTATCCTAGATTGATTGTGAAGGTGCAACACTAGAAAAATAAATAATGTAAGGTGCTAAATTTTTGTTCTTTGAATGAGGTTATTTAGGTCAAATTTCATCCTAAGTTTAGTTATTGTATCTCACCTGGGCATCATTCTCTCATTGATTCAAATATTTTTTACTCATCTGTTTCCTTCCCAACTTATGACTAATACCACATCTTGACTCTACCTGCGAACATAGTCTTGTCTCTGGAATCAATGAAATTAAAATGAAAAAAGGCAAGGAGAACAACAGAATTTGGACATTTTATTTCTGTATTTCTTAATAGATTCCTTAAAGTAAAATCCGTATTTCACAGTTAGACAAAATGACTTTTTAATCTCATTGAAACATCCAGTGCACAATTTACATTTACTGATTGCCAGCGTTATGGTAGTAAGTTTCTCAGAAACCCGAAGCTGATAATTGTCTCTGAGGAAGAAAGTACTCTGAGATACTCAAGATCCACAGAGATACAGTGAAATGTCATATATAATTTTCTTCTAGTAGTTACATTAAAAAAGCTAAAAAAAACATTAATAATGTTTTGAATTCAATGTATCTAACATATTATTATTTCAGTATATAATCAAAATGTAAAAATGGAGATACTATATTTTATATTTTTTATTATACCAAGTTTTCAATATTCAGTATGTATTTTATACCATCTAAATTTGAACTAGCCACATTTTAAATGTTCAGTAACACTTGAAACCACATGTGGTTAGTGGCTACTATATTAGACAACACACTCAGAGATAATAAAGGTAATAAAATTAGTACATGTTCTAAATATGTGCGTAACTATAATTTTAAAACATTTTATACTTCCCACAACCTTGGGTTTTCTTAAAATAAATTTTTACAAATTAGATTTTGAAATCTCATAGGTACTAAGACAGGCATGTTATAGATGATGGGTATATAAAATGAATTTAATTTTAAAATGTATTTTAAAAATATGGGTACGATGTATTTTTTGTATGTGGATTTATGCACATATACCAAATGAATTTCATTTATTAATTTTGATCTATAGATCCTTTTTTACAAAGTCTTCATTATATTTCAATGGCCTAAAGTTTGACTCAATTTTTATTATTAAAAATATATTGAAAGAATGAATTCAAGAACCAAGCATTTTTAGAGCCAGCATTACAAACTTTTCACTGTTAGTTGGATGCCTAATTTGACAGGTGTGGTTTTTAATTTGCAGTTAGAAATGCAGTCATTTTCTTTCTTTTTGATTATCTGCCTGCTGTTGAGATAAATGCAGCATACTCTACTTCATTGGCCTCACTTTCTTTTTCCATCTGAAAGTCTGTTTAAGTCAGATTCACTTTTGAAGACTCACACTGGCTCATCTCTAAAACTTCTGCTAAAATAGACCCGTACCATTTTTGGATTTAACATAAAGTCTTATTTTCTTTAAATATTTTAGATATATTTTCTTTAACGGTGAAAAAAAAATCACTGTTTCTAAGTGTCTGTGAGGTCAGAGAGTGAACTTGAACTTACAGGTTGTGAGACCAGAATGTGGGCGTCAGTCGCTAAATTTGGAAGTGAATAGAGCCAACAACCAGAACTTTGTGCCTTATTCCACTGGTTTTCCTTACTCACCTTTGTAATGCACTAATTCTTGTGAAGCACTAACATCTTTTCAGGAAAAGTGGTTCTGGGGTTAAGTGGCACTGAAGTATAATTACTAGGGAGAGGAATGAGGGGAAGTAGTTCTTTGACAGAAAATACTGTATATGGATAAACTGAAAGAAAGATGTTGACTATTAATACATAGATGTGACAAACTGCCATACGGAAAAAAGAAAAAGTGGTATCTGAAATCAGTTCACTTAGAGTTTGTGTGGCTAACGTCTTTCAAGACAGGGGCCATATCAAACTTTTCCTGTAAAAGTCCAGATAGTAAGTATCTTTGTGGACCATATGGTGTCTGTCAGAATGAATCAGCTCTGCTATTGTAGTTCAGATGGCAGCCATAGACAATTACAAATGAACACGGCTGTGTTCCAATAAAACTTTATTTACAAGCAGGTGCTTGGCTGGATTTGACCCATGTAACTCCCGTGTAAGAATATGTTGGGTAGCTGCACTGCAACTTTCACCTTCTTGGATACTTCTTGAAAATATCCACATAATGGATATGGTTTCTTCTGAATCACAGTTCTCACAATGAGACACATTTCTTATCCCAAAGTAACTATTTTAAAACTATTTTATAGTTTGTGAATTTGGCTGCTCTAAGAGAGATCTGAAATTATAGTGGTTTTAAGCAAGACAGAGGATTATTTCTGTCATGAGTAACTTTCCCTAGAAGTGTATAGCTGATATAGTGATTCAGGGTGTCACCTTATCTTCATCCCCATCCATGGCTCACCATCACCCAGTCTGCCTTTGGAAGGAAAGGTAAAGGTACAACCCAGAAGTTGGTCACATCACTTCTGCTCAGATCTCACTGGTCAGCACTTAGCCAAACATGCCCATCTAAAACTGCAAGAAAGGCTGAGAAACAGAGCATTTATTCTGGGCAGTCATGTGCCCAAATAAATTTCCAGAACTCTTAAGACTACAGAAAAGATGAATAACAATGGGGAGGGCGTGTAGCTGCAACTAGCTTTTCTGCTTTACTTTTATATTTATAGAATAGTTTAGGGCCTGAAAGGAGATGCTTACATTTTAAAGTTATATTTTACTGTAATTCATGTGACAGATTATATGCTGTTGTGTTATTTGAGGATAGAGACTATCCTAAAGTCTTCAGGCGTTTTTTGAAACACAAATAACAGGTATGTACTATGCTTGGTTAAAATATCGTTTTACAGCTTATGCAATGGCAACTGTCTTGCATATGCTACTTCTTTTCCTGAGTCTATGATAGTCATTACTAATAAATCTTAGCATTCTTTCCCACTGAACTCAGACTTGGCCTTGGGCTCCTGTGTATTCTGTTCCAATCAGGTAGAGATGGCATTCCATCAGCAGTTTATTTGTTCTTCTTGCTTAAAGTTACAACATTCTTCTTTTTGTATCTTTGACACCAATCTTATCTACAGACAGTGATGTGACAATGAATAAATGAAATGTTGTTTTTTGTCTTTTTGAGTCAAATCTTCATCCCTTAAATTTTGTTTAATTTTCATCTTGCTTTTATTTCCAGACTGTGCTTTTTATTTCATTTTATATAACTAATTATAGTCACACAACCAGAATTGGAATAATTTTATTCAACTTCTTAATTTTTTTAAGTAGAAAAAACTGAAACTCAAAAAGATGAAAGGACTTACCCATGGGAACACAGCTAGATAGTGCCAGCATTGAAACTAGGTTTCTGAATCCCTACTCTACCACTCTAGTACTCTCCTTTCACCAAGATGAAATCAGTAAGTGACAAGAGTATATAAAAATCAGGAATAATTATGGCACTAATTAGATAAGACTGATCAATATCAGAACTTTAATTTTTCAAGTTTCTATTTCTTGCATCTGTAGGTAAGAACCAACATATTTCATCTTGTATTTATGTAAAAGAATTGATACCCTGAGCAATCCTTGCTCTAATGTTTGGCTGCTTCTAGAACTTTGCAAATTTTGCAAAATGGATTTGACGTTGTGAAAAGTAGGATTTGAAGATTGCTTTTTAGGACATCCTCATTTTAGTCTATAAAGAATGATGCTGCTATTCTTTTAATACCTGGGCATTTCCTGCTTCAGTAAGGTGCCTTTATGTGAGATTCAAAGTACTGACTTTTGTAGAATATTTCCCAGAATAATTTATAATAGTGATTTTAAATTTGTTTTAGTGTAGTTTGAACCATGGATCTATCAGGTTATGTTGCTTCTCATTTTATTCAGATCATTTCAGACATTCAAAATTGCTTGTACTCTCTCAGGCAAGGCTGTCCACTTCACTTTTCCTTATGTGCTAACAGTTTTTCTCAGCAGGTGTGCTGCTGCACCTGAAAACCCTCATAAACAGGCAGGTGAAGTTATTAGTATCTTATTGTTTCAAGGACAGAAAAAAAAAAAAAAACATCAGCAAAAATAAGTCAAGACAGAGAAATCAATTATAGAGCAAGAAAATCTAACTATAATGTGCATCTAAGAAAGTATACTTTAAAAAAACATGTTTTAAAAGATGGACTAAATCTTCCCATTAAAACTTTGAGTCCTCTAAGTTCCAAAAATGATGACACTTTCACATGACAGAGAAAATTAGTCTAGTACAACAGACCAAAGGAAATTTTGATAGATCAAAATATACTAAAAATAATTTTGAAGAAGTACTTGAAAGCAATGAAACTTCATGAGTATGACTGAAAGACAAAACATAATTCATTCTGATGGAGCTAATCCTTGAGCTTACTGCGTATTCCACACTTTGAGAGCACTGTATATTCAGACACAGAGAGGACAGGATTCTCCTGCATACTGAAACCACGCTCAAGTAAATCGGGAATGCCTGCTTATCATTTGGACACCTTCCCTGGATGCATGGTATCTACTTTTACTTTTTGCTTCCAAGTTGGCCCAACAAAAAAACCTTTCTCAACAGATAAGCAGTGACTTACAAACAGTCCATGTGGCTCTTTTCAGATAAGCAATGACATACAAGCAGTCCATGTTGCTCTTTTATTGGTTCATTTAGTTAGCAAATATTTAATGAGCAATTTACTATGAGTTAGGTGCCATGGAAACTTACGTTGGAAAAGTCAAAGTTGTAGCCCTCAGAAATTCATCATCTAATATGCAAGATAGATAAATGAACAAATAATTTCTGGACTACACAGCCAGTTACTGTGAAAGCAGGGAGTTTTACCCAAGTGTCGACAGAGGAGACGGTTGGAGGCCGGCTATGAGGCTTTGGGGGTTCATGAAGTGGAGAGAGTGTGCCAAAGAATTCAAGTTGAAAGTAAGATAAAGTAATGGGGGTACAATATGGCCTTTGGTTGTTTGGTGTGGCAGGAGTGTAAGGTGAGGGGGAGGGTGTGGCAAGGAATTGCATTTAATAATTTATCAGATATTGAACAACTCTTTCACTTGGGCCCTGTGCAGGAACTCTTTCACAGATATTTTTAACATCTTTATTAAGATATAATTCACATACCAGAAAATTTATTCATTTAAAATATTCATTCAGTGGTTCTTAATATATCCAAGGTATCTAACTGTTGACATACATTTTTTCATAGTATATGTTAATAATATTTTTGTATGTAATGTTAGATTATTGATTTGAGATCTTTTAAAGAATATATGTGTTTACAGCTATAAATTTCCCTCTGAGTACTGCTTTTTCTCCTTCCCATCCATCTTGGTATATTGTATTTTTGTTTTTATTCATACTACGATGTGACCAGCAAAGGAACTGCGAAAGAATGAGTAATGTAATAGGAAGAAAGGCAGAGCATTTAGGTAGTAACGGGGTAGGGGGTGATGCTGGAAATTTGAGAGAATTCCTATACAGTTATATCTAGCTTCTCAGAGAAATGCAAGTTGAAGTCAACAGTTAGAAGAGTGGGTTGAGAATATTGGAGGTCAGAAAACAGATGAGAAAGTATTAAATGGGCTTCTTGGAGAATGGGGAAAATTTGCTTATAGGAAACATTAGATTTACCAGGCATTTTTTGGAACCCATTTTGAATTCAGGAGGAGCTCAGTCAGCAACACTATGCTCATTTTCTGAAGGGCAGACTCCCAGGAGGTAGAGAGCTCAAGTAGAGTCAGTTGTTTTCCCAGGTGAGTGAATAAAGGATCATAAAGTATCAATAATAATGTGTTAAATGTGCTTCATCACACATATACAGACACAGCACACACAGACATGCACCCCACCACCCCACACTTACTCACATACATACTACACTGCCATGTGCATGCCTACACACTCATACGTATCATACTTATATATATACCCTCACCACACTTAGCACTAGCCCACTTAATTTTTACAATAACTCCCCAACAGCATTTTACTACTATTTTTGAAGAATGTGAAGATTAAAGGGCGCTTATAGTTTCCTCTGTGTGAATCATTCTCCCCAAATCCTTCAAATGTTTTAAACTTGATTATGAAATAAAGTAGAGCCAGTGTTAGGATTCTGTTATGTCCATTTGAACCACTTCTTCGGTGAACTTTACCTTTGGAACTTTCCTCTGACACCTACTACTCTCCCGACTGTCCTAGGACCTCCTTGTGCAGTGAACTATCTCCAGACGCTCCTCTCCACTCATCCACCATCTCTACTCATTCATCAGTGTCCTTAGAATTCAGGCTCTGTTCCTCACTGTCTGTGTGATCAACTTTGTAATATGGGAGCAATAATAATTTATTGTGAGGATTCAAAAATAGAATGCACAGACATAATATGTATTCAAAAAATGCCAGATTGATCTTTCTCTCTCAGTCTCAATATTTCTTTACCTATTGTATCTGTCCTCATCATATTTCCTCAAGGATCTTCATTTAGCTAAGCATTTTTTACTAATATAAATTAATTCTCTAATTCTTGATGATAGAATTGTAAGTTTAACAGGGTTCTTCTGGAAAAAATGTCAGAATCTATGTGTGTGTTAGTCACTCAGTTGTGTCTGAATCTTTGCAACCCCATGGACTGTAGCCCGCCAGGCTCCCCTGCCCATGGAATTCTCCAGGCAAAAATACTGGAGTGGGTTGCCATTCCCTTCTCCAGGGGATCTTCCCTACCTGGTTGAACCCAGGTCTCCTGCATTGTAGACAGATTCTTTACCATCTGAGCTACCAGGGAAGTCAGAATCTATGTTGACTCAAATGCAACTTCAGGTGGGCAAAAGCATTATATTTGGGGCATGTGGATTTCTTCACTTGATTCAGATCATGCAGAAGAACTGACTTTGATAATCATGAATTAAACTATAACATTGAACCCGTTTTTTTTTTCTTGCCCCGGTTGTTCAAGTACTTCATAAGTAAAATGAAATATTAGGTCTTTCTGAAATATCTTTGAAATATCACAGGTTTGTTCTGTTTCCAAGGATTTTTGACAATGTAGCAGAACAACATTGCAGTATCATAAAAAGGTGTTGTGTGACTGGCATAAACTCAAAGGACATTTCTTAAAAAAGCATCCCCTGGGGAATGAGATTGAGACCATTGCTCTCACTTCACTTTTGGCTCCTGTGACACTGGGTGTCACATCTGCTGTTCAAGTCCCAAGTTGTGAGTCATTTTTGGTCTCTAAAGACACAGGATTTTAGATAAATGCACCTCATTGACTAGTCTATTTTTCCTGCAGTGATTATAATTCACTGTTTTATTTTGAAAACAATACTAATGACTAAGGTTAGTCCTGAGTGGTGGCAGAAAGTAATAAAATGAATGTATTCTTGCTTTTTAGAAGTTGTAAGACTGAGTACATTAGCTTTTTGTGATCCGTGGCATACAATTGTCAAGAGGAAAAGCTGAGAATTTGTTTTCCCTTTTATACCTTAGTTCTTAGAAATAGTGACAAATTATATGGTAGTCAGTGACTTTGTGTATATTGGCAAGTGCAAGTAATACTACACTTAAACTGATTAGCAGCAATGGCTCATAATCTGTGCAGAATACAACCACCCCCATCGCTGGCATTATAGTCATGTGGTATTATGCATGCAAAGCTATGTTCCTATGGTTCTGATGTTATGGGAAGTAGCAGACTGTTTTCTTAATTCTCATAAGTTGAATTTCCCCCTAAAGACTCATTATGAAAAGGCATGTTGAAACATGTGGTGTCATTCCAAGATTGTTCTCGCTGGGTGACAAGCAACAAAAGGAGAAAAACGTTTTTGACAATTTCTGAAATGTGATCATTAGAAATCACTCTCTGAAATTAATGAGATGCTAGAGAAGGCCAAGAGCTTAATAGATAATATCGTGTGTGCAACTTAATGGGGGTTTTAAATGGAGATGTGATTGTTTGCCAAGTGAAAGCAACAGTTTTCATGATCAACTACTTTCTTACTAATTCTGCTTAATGAAAGTTGAGCAGATCTACAATGATAAACACTGAAATGATTAAAAAACGGTCTGACCCTGAGGAAATTGTTTGTAATTAACAACCGAAATTTTAGTTTTACTCACCTAAATTGTCTTCTATTTATTTTTTTTGAGACGAAATATTTAAAAAATCAGCTAGAAGGTAAATCCTCCCACCCAAACGACTGAGTCTCTCATTTTAGTTCCTTGTTTTTCCCCATCTGTTGACTCTTGGCGTTTCCCTTTGCTGCTTCTGGTCCCCCCACCTGGCCCCGTCGTGATTCTTCTGTTGAGCGTCTGTCTCCATGGAGACCGACTGCTCACAGGGAGGAGCCCAACACAGCATCCAGCCCTCCACCTCACCGGACCCCCTTGGTGGATCAGCCTCGGTCTGATCGCGGTGTAGAGGAGAGATGTTACCTCATCTTTAGAGGAGCATAAATGTGTTTGGGATCTAAATTCCTCCCTCTGTGTGGGTTCTGAGATGAAGCTGGACAAAGCCCTGAGAGGAGAGCTAGGGTGCCATCTGTTTCCCCCTCATCAGTGTCACGAGAGCCATGATGATTGTCGGAAGGACACAAAGGGGAAAAGAAGATGAGGGAGAAAATAAAATTAAGGATTCTCTGACAAATTTACAGCAACCCAAGTGTGCAGGGGAAAGGTTAGCTAGAAACTCAAAAAAAAAAAAAAAAGCTGTGTGTATATACCTCCGTAAAATACACCGTTGTTACAAATACAAAAGTACTAAAATTCATTTTAAAATGTGTCCCTTAATGACTAGAGGAACTGGGCCATTAAAGAATGTCAGAAAAATTGCTTATTTTACAGAGAAGGCACACAAGTTTATAGGAAAGCATAAAATCACTGAAATTCTGTTGTTGGGCAGTGTCTTACACTTTGGACATCCGAGCCCTTTTATTAATATTTATTTCTACCAACAGTAATATTTCTTACATAAATATATCTGGAAAGTTTTAAAAGTAGATTTTTAGACCTGAATAAAAAGCTGTAATTGCCTATGTGATAGATACGCGCCAAAGTTTAAATTAAAAAATTAAATAAATACTGTAGACATTGAGTGAATGCCACTTATAATTTCAGGGTATCAGAGTCACTGTGATATTGGAGGCACCAGAACTGAGAGACAAATTCTTTTGTCTTCTAAACAGACTTGTGTAGAAAGACATTATTACCTTCCTGGTGTTCAGTGATGTCTCTGGACACCTGGATGAATCCATGATTTGATTTTCAGTCACTCCATCACAGTGGAATTCACTTCCAATTTGCAATTATATCTCTCTGAATCACTGCTTTTAAATTGGGTATTTTCCTACTATAGATCTTTACCTTCTATATATACAGAAAGAAACATCTATGAAAACAATAGTGAATAACATTTTTGATTTCTTTATGGTTTACGAAGTCTCTAGGAAATATCTGGCTTCAGCTGGATCTTAAAAGAAGGCTGAGGAATGGGAATAGTTATAATAACTAAGGTTCAGAGAGGTCAAGTGATTTGTCCAAGGTCACACAGCTAGTAAGTGGACAATCTCAAACCCAGTTCTTTTCACTCCAGTGCCTGTGCAAGCCTACATGCTAATTAACAGCTTACCAAGTCGGACACGACTGAAGCGACTTAGCAGCAGCAGCAGCAATGGTAAGCATAGATGCTTTTTCTTTAAAGAGTCACTCAGGTGTTAGACTGTAAATCAATGTAGCAAAACTAGGGAACAAAAAAGGATTCTGTCATTCTCTGGGAATGATTCCTTAGTACCTTTGTCTGCTGTGTACTTTTCAGTATAAAGAGAATTCCAGCTGTACTCATCCACTACAAGACATAATACTACCTATGAGTTTTCTAGGAATGAAAATAGAAAATCTCTTTACTTTTAGCCCTGTTTCTTTGGTATTTATGCAATACCTGCCAAAAGCAAGTAACCTGAAATAAGTGGGCCTTAAAATCCTAGAATCTAACAAAGCTATTTTTCTCCGTGTTGGTAGGAGGAGTGTGTGTTACTGAGTTAGTCCTGTTTAGATGGGCCCTTGACTCCACGAGCTCAGAAGCCGCGTGGGCTTTTGTGATTCCATAAGCTATCTTGGGCTAGTCATTCCCATCATGCCTGTGCTCAGTAGTGCCAGGTGACAATAAGAAGACCTGTCCAATCAGCCAGTGACTAATAGAGCTCATTCATCATTTAGTGTTCTCACTGTTAATAATTTAGCAAACATTAAATATTTTCTGCACCAAGCGTTGTGCTCACTACATATAAGAAAGGATAAAACATTGTTCCTAGCATTAAAGAGCTTACAGTCAGTTAAATTTGCCACCCATATCTATAAATTCTGCTACTGATGGGCTGTTTCTGAGATTTTGAAAAAGAGAAGCTGATATGCTGGGAAGTCATTTAAACCTGGTTATTTAAAACCATACAAACTGGTGACAAACCTAGGAAAGGGTTCCTATATGTTGACCAGACTCCACTGCTGGCCCACCTTGTAAAATATGATTGCATCATTTCAGGATGAAGAGTAATGCTGATTATTGGCTAATTTTGGCTCTCTGTGCTTCATTATCAAGTGCACTTCCTGAGAGCCCTGTATTTCCTGGTTTAAGTGTGGCTGATGACGTACTTGTAACCAGGGGACTCAGTTCAGCCCAAGTGCTTCTCCTGGAGTAACAGGGAGCATGCCAAGTGAACAAGCACTTGGCTGTGCTATGTCTAAAGGAAGGAATGCAAAGATTAACTCACTGGCCCTTATATCTTTAATCCAATGATTCACAAACAAAATGATGCCATTTGAATTTTAGTAACTGTAATGGTACAACAATTATTGACTTTTATTAGTATGTAATTAACCCTGTAGTGTGTCAAGATGACAGTAGTAATTTTCTGTTCACTCAGAGTTGCTCACAGACCTCCATATAACCAGTTGTGTTATTTTCAAGGATATAACTAGTTATATTCATTCAATACTCTGGTGGTCAATGTCAACATTTATGATCATGTTGACAGCTAACAGTGATAGGTATGCCTATTACATTTCACAGAGTGTTTGTTTTAATCCTCAACAGATTTAAAGTTCTGAGGCAGAGGTGGAGTGTGTGATTGGAGATAGCAATGGAGAGGGTGTGGGGAGAGTTGGGCAGTCCATCAAGCCGGTACTCCCAGGTTCAGGACTGTTTCATCTGACCTGTGTGACTGTCATTCCAAAGATGATTTGAATCAACCTACCTTGCTTCCTTATATGAAACCTGTCCTGAATAATGCAGTTACCTCTCTCCATGTCAGGTCCTGTCTATTTCAGGACTGTCCATTGCTGAATTCGCCAGAGCATTGTTGCAATCTTCGTCACTGTCGTGGCGAATCTTCTATCATGTCCACACTGATACCTACTCTAGGCCACTGCCAGAGCATGGAATACTGTTGTTACAGGGGCTCATAGCTGTGTGTGTCTCTGGCACATGGGTATCTCTCTTCCCATTGTTCCTCCTCTTCTGGCCTCTGAACTCTCAAAGCATGATGGGCCTCATGAAGTACCCCTTCAGTGCAGGAATCAGACCACGCCTGCCGGTGCTTTACCCGTGGTACATTTCAGTGCCATCCTCAAAGCTCAAGGCCATTAAAGTAGGGCAGAGGCCATGGGTCTGAGCTAGGCTGCAGGAGACATGTCTTTTCTCTCTTTTTTTAAAGCCTCTCTTTTCTATTGTAGTGGCCACTTTCACTTTCTCTATCACCCCTGTAAGGCAACTTTCCCTCCTTCTGAAAGCTTGGGACGTTACACAAATAAGTAATAAATTTCCATAGTCTCTATATGAGCCTGAGCCATACATACTGTTCAGAGGAAGCCAGAGAGTTGTTTTTATCAGTAATGGTCCCAGTGTTTACCAGTGTGTAAAACACAATAAATAGTCATAGAATAGGTTGCACATTATTGGCCTTTAAGGCCTTAATTAAACCCATCTTTGCACTCAAAGCAAGTAGCAACTGGTTCATATATCTACCTAAACTTTGTCAAATTCTTGAAAACTTTTGGGATCATTTGATAAAAATGAGCAGAGATGGTAACTCAAGTTGTTTTCTGGGTAATAGATCTTGTTTAGGCTTTTTTTTTTCCCCCTAGTGCAGCTTGAAAACCACCTGACAGTAATTAAATTATTCTAACAACTCACTCCCACCTCCCACACACATTTTCTCCTTTTGTTTTGTTATTTGGTGGTGTGTGCAATTATCTTCTTTTAAGAAACAAGCACAGCCGCCCACAACTACACGTGTTAACTGTGAATCTGTACTTGTGGCAATGGGAAGGAGGCATTCTTTTCCCTTTTTCTCACAGGTTGTAAACTGGTTATTCACATTTTCTTTGATGAGAATTTTAAGCACCGAGCTCTGTCTTCATAAGCACATGCAGCAGATGGTTGGGAATATTGTGTGATAAGGAAAGCTAGTTGATTTCTTTAGTTATTTTCACCTACTGAACACATTCCAGAGAAATGCAATGGCATATTTTAGGGTGTGTCTTTACAGGACCTCTTTCCTTAAATATGAATATAATTTGCTGATCTGTTCACTTTAAGATTAGGATTCATCTGGAGGATGTCTCTGCTGTAAGTGATCTTGTAGCATTTTCTTGTAGCATTTTCAAGTCTAAAAAATTAGACTTCTGTCGAAAGCTCTCCTGGGTGTTGCTGCCTAGGAATTAACCCAGCTGTTCCTTCTCTTCATGTAGGCAGACTATGAGGCAGGAGGGAATGAAGCACAATATTTAGATGACCTCTAATGACCTCCACTCACTTTATCTGTGTGATGAGATAATCTGTGTAGATGAGGAAAGACATTTCCAGGTCACCAACTTGCTTTGTGAACTAACTTCACTGTTTACTAGCTTGGGGGCTTCAGCTATGGCCTTTAGACTCCATATATTTCTTTAAAATGGGATAACTATTACTATTTCCTTAGGTCTGTGAGGATCAACAGACATTAGGGGGTAAAGCCTTTTTTTTTTTTCAATTAGAGTTCTCAATGAAAAATAGGACACTGCTGGACAAATGATATAGAAATGTGAACACACAATATGAGTGGTGTGCATGAGGGCTTCTTTCTTTCTTTTTTTTTGTTTTTAAGATTTTTCTTGATATGGACAATCTCCAAAGTCCCTACTGAATTCATTACAATATTGCTCCCACTTTACATCTTGGCCCTTTGGCCATGAGGCCTACAGGACCCTGGTTCCCAGACCAGGGACCGAACCCACTCCCTCTGCACTAAAAAACTCAGCCTCAACCACTGGACCACCAGGAAAGTCCCTGCACGAGGAGTTTCTTGCTGCAGAAACATCTCAAACATCTCAAAGTCCTCTGACAGCCAGCAATGCCCTGGATGGCCTCAGCTCAACTGGAAATGCTTGTTAGCCTTATATTCATTCCCAGTATAGTTCCTTGTCTCCAGTTATTGCTTTCAGAGAGCATGCAGGCTGACAAATTGACTCCAACATTGTAGATTCAGGGGAGATTAGGGTAATAGACTGTGGGAGTCAGAAGAGAGCTCCCAGTGGGAGAAGTGGTGGTAGTAGCCATAGCAGCAATAAACCTCCAGGGAAGCAATGGGAGAGACTACTGAGTGGTTAACAGATCACCCACTAATTTGGCATGTATGAACCACTCCTGTATTCAACGATCAATGGGTTAAGACAGTATGCTGTTTTATTATGTTGCTATTTCTGTTCATGTAAGCAACTTTAGTATTGTGTGTTTTTGCTTGTGTGTTTAAGATATCCAGGTCTTCTCATCTCGTGATTTTTACATATATTTCTACCATTTGCATAAAGGATTTAAAATTTTATTTATTTGGATTTATCCATTTACCTATATATGTATGAACATATCTTATAAGGACAAACTACAACTTTTTGGAATGTGATTTACATTCTTTGTAAAGATTTGCCATTGGTCTTACTCTGAATATCCAAATAAGGTTTTGGATAACCTCTGATAAATTCATTTTTAATTGTTTCATTTGTATAGAAGTTTTCATCTCTCCAGTCCAATGACTATGTATGTAGATTTTTACATTTTAAATGTTTAGATCAATTTTAACTTTGGAGAAGTGGTAATAATTCATCCATTGAAACATCAGTATTAGAGAGAAAGGATCAATTGTTTAAAAAAAAATAAAGGCAAGAGTGATTTAGAAGAAATAATAAACCAGAAACTTTTTCTGGCTCAAATAGTGATCAATAAATTGATGCAAATACGAATTCAGAGAGAAAGGAGATCATGGTGGAATTAAAAGTTTCTATTTCCTAATGATAATTCTAGCTTCATGTTTATTTGGAAATAGTCCACTTTTTTGGTTTGTTCAAGGTAAATTTCCTGTTTCCTATGCCCCTGAATCAGTTAATGTTTTTAAGAGGCCACTGTCAAAATGCAAATGGATTTTGCATTGTAAATGAACTCCTTAGGAGACTTAGGCAGATAGAGGATGACTTCAGTGGTCCTAGACTAGAAATTCTGAAGGATCTTAAGAGTGAAGCGTTAGTCACTCAGTTATAACCCACTCTTGACAACCCCACGGACTATAGCCCACCAGGCTCCTCTATCCATGGAATTCTCCAGGCAAAATTACTGGAGTGGGTTGCCATTTCCTTCTCCAGGGGATCTTCCTGACCTCGGGATTGAACCTGAGTCTCCTGCATTGCAGGCAGACTCTTTACCATCTGAGCCACCTGGTCTATAATTCTAGTGCTACACTGTCCAATACAGTAGCCACTAACCAAGAATATTGAAATGGTTTGCCATTTTCTATGCCAGAGGATCTTCCTGACCCAGGGATTGAACCCATGTCTCTTGCATCTTCTGCACTGGCAGGTAGATTCTTGATCAACTATGCCACCTGGGAAGCCCCTTACCAGTGAGGCTGGTCTATAATTCTTGTGCTATACTGTCCAGTACAGCAGTCACTAGAAAAATGTGAGCATTGAAATTTAAATTAATTAAAATTACATTTAAAGTTTAATCATCAAAGAATCTCTTTGATTCAGTCAGTTCAGTTCAGTTGCTCATTCATGTCTGACTCTCTGCAACGCCATGGACTGCAACACGCCAGACTTCCCTATCCATCACCAACTCCTGGAGCTTGCTCAAACTCCTGTCCATTGAGTCAGTGACGCTATCCAACCATCTCATCCTCTGTCGTCCCCTTCTCCTCTTGCCTTCAATCTCTGCCAGCATCAGGGTCTTTTCCAATGAATCAGTTCTTCACATCAGGTGGCCAAAGTTAGGCTACAGTTTTTTAGAATTTTTGGAGGCATTTTTCTTTCTCTCTATTCATGCTGTCTCATTTCACTCATTCATACAGCAAGTATACACTGAGTGCCTATTATGCGCCAGGGGACACAGCAGAAAATGAGCAAAATGCCTGCCTGAAAAGAACTCCTTTAGTAGAGGGAAACATAATAAACTGAAAAAAAAAATTGGTAGAATATATATTGATAGTAGTATTAGCACTGCTTTAGCTAAAGTTTTCTAAATCTCCTTAATATTTGGCTTCATAGAAGACAGTTAGATTCTCATATTTCCTACTGCATTCAATCTGTTGTGATATGTTGTTTTGGTTGAAGTGTATGAAGAAAATCTATTCTTACAGAGATATGTACTTGGAAAAGGGAAGTGTTTTCAGATAATAGTGGATATACTTTTTTGATATTCTACCAGTATTTGTAAGTAATAATTCTTTGGGACTTACCCTGTGATCCAGAGGTTGATTCCTTCTTCCAATGCAGGGGGCAGGAGTTCGATACCTGGTCAGGGAACTAAGGTCCCATATGCCACAGAGTGTGGTCAAAATTTTTAAAAAGTTAATAGTTCTTCAATGTTATTTTCAATATCAATTCAAAATATATTTGAGCAATTACTTTTATTGAAATTATACCAATAAACTTTGTGTACTCTGTTTTATTAATACCCATTGATCTGTCTCATACTGTGAATACATCTTTACTCATGCGTAATTCAACAACATCATGAAGTGATCATTTGGAAAATACTGAGTTATGCATATTTCCAAAATGGAATAATGCATTTTATTGTATAATATAAAAAGAGCATTCACTCATATTGCCAAGAGTCTTATCAAAAAGTTTTCAAATATTCAGAAGCTTTCCAGCCCACAGTGGAAGATACATATTTTCAAAAATTCTGATTTCCCCAGTTCAGTTCAGTTCAGTTCAGTCGCTCAGTCGTGTCCAACTCTGCGACCCCATGAATCGCAGCATGCCAGGCCTCCCTGTCCATCACCAACTCCCGGAGTTTACCAAAACCCATGTCCATCGAGTCGGTGATGCCATCCAACCATCTCATCCTCTGTCATCCCCTTCTCCTCCTGCCCCCAATCCTTCCCAGCATTAGGATCTTTTCCAATGAGTCAACTCTTCCCATGAGGTGGCCAAAGTATTGGAGTTTCAGCTTCAACATCAGTCCTTCCAATGAACCACCAGGACTGATCTCCTTTAGGATGGACTGGTTGGATCTTCTTGCAGTCCAAGGGACTCTCAAGAGTCTTCTCCAACACCACAGTTCAAAAGCATCAATTCTTTGGTGCTCAGCTTTCTTCACCGTCCAACTCTCACATCCATACATGACCACTGGAAAAACCATAGCCTTGACTAGACGGACCTTTGTTGACAAAGTAATAACTCTGCTTTTAAATGTGCTATCTAGGTTGGTCATAACCTTCCTTCCAAGGAGTAAGCGTCTTTTAATTTCATGGCTGCAATCACCATCAGGAGTGATTTTGGAGCCCAAAATAATGAAGTCTGACACTGTTTCCACTGTTTCCCCATCTACTTCCCATGAAGTGATGGGACCACATGCCATGATGTTAGTTTTCTGAACGTTGAGCTTGAAGCCAACTTTTTTACTCTCCTCTTTCACTTTCATCAAGAGGCTGTTTAGTTCTTCTTCACTTTCTGCCATAAGAGTGGTGTCATCTGCATATCTGAGGTTACTGATATTTCTCCTGGCAATCTTGATTCCAGCTTGTGTTTCCTTCAGCCCAGCATTTCTCATAATGTACTGTGCATACAAGTTAAATAAGCAGGGTAACAATATACAGCCTTGATGTACTCCCTTTCCTATTTGGAACCAGTCTGTTGTTCCATGTCCAGTTCTAACTGTTGCTTCCTGACCTGCATACAGGTTTCTCAAGAGGCAAGTCAGATGGTCTGGTATTCCCATCTCTTTCAGAATTTTCCACAGTTTATTGTGATCCACACAGTCAAAGGCTTTGGCATAGTCAATAAAGCAGAAATAGATGTTTTTCTGGAACTCTCTTGCTTTTTTGATGATCCAGCAGATGTTGGCAATTTGATCTCTGGTTCCTCTGCCTTTTCTAAAACCAGCTTGAACATCTGAAAGTTCACAGTTCACGTATTGCTGAAGCCTGGCTTGGAGAATTTTGAGCATTACTTTACTAGCGTGTGAGATGAGTGCAGTTGTGTGGTTGTTTGAGCATTCTTTGGTATTGCCTTTCTTTGGGATTGGAATGAAAACTGACCTTTTCCAGTCCTGTGGCCACTGCTGAGTTTTCCAGAGGTTCGTGTCATTGTACAGGAGACAGGGATCAAGACCATCCCCATGAAAAAGAAATGTGAAAAAGCAAAATGGCTGTCTGAGGAGGCCTTACAAATAGCTGTGAAAAGACAAGAAACAAAAAGCAAAGGAGAAAAGGAAAGATATTCCCATTTGAATGCAGAGTTCCAAAGAAAAGCAAGGAGAGATAAGAAAGCCTTCCTCAGCGATCGATGCAAGGAAATAGAGGAAAACAACAGAATGGGAAAGACTGGAGATCTCTTCAAGAAAATTAGAGATACCAAGGGAACATTTGATGCAAAATGGGCTCAATAAAGGACAGAAATGGTATGGACCTAACAGAAGCAGAAGATATTAAGAAGAGGTGGCAAGAATACACAGAAGAACTGTACAAAAAAGATCTTCTCGACCCAGATAATCACGATGATGTGATCACTGACCTAGAGGCAGACATGCTGGAATGTGAAGTCAAGTGGGCCTTAGAAAGCATCACTACGAACAAAGCTAGTGGAGGTGATGGAATTCCAGCTGAGCTATTTCAAATCCTGAAAGATGATGCTGTGAAAGTGCTGCACTCGATATGCCAGCAAATCTGGATTTCCCCAAAGAATCTTCAATTTTATCATTGGCATCAAATTTCTGTGGTTCCTTTTCCTTGAAAAGTGGCAAACTCATTGTTCATTTTTCAGGAAAATACCTGCAGATAGCCATTACCAATGATGACAGTTTGTCTATCAATTATTCTTTTAAGTTAAAATGGTGTTCCATGAAAAAAAGTGGTTAGTTGAGCTTACAACACAAACAATTGCACATGTGTATTTCAGCATTTAACAAAGTATTTTATGTATGTTTTCTATTTTATCATCTAGAGTCTTACAAAAACATGAACTCAAAGGTTGATATTTAATAACATTAAAATTAAAAATCAATAGTGATTCATTAAGGGCATTCGTAAGTGAAAACTGGCTCCCTCTCCCTTACTCCCTTGCACCATGAGTGTGTGGCAGTGAGAACTACAGATCAATAGTGCAGTTTTGTACCATTGCTTGGATTTGTGTTAAGATACAGCTTTCTTGGCCATTGTTTTTTTTTGTACCATCTCTGCAAACAACAACACAGTGAAAAAGTCAAATGTTTGAGTATTTTGTAATTTTTTTTCCCTTGAAGTGACAGGCTTATTTTGTTGAACTGTCCCTTTCCCTGTAAGGTTCTTGGGGACTGCAGTGGAAGGTGAGGTATTGTCTGCTATTGAATACATTTTCAAGAATTTGATGGTGTTTTAGTTGTGGGGTATGAGAAAAATAGAGGAGGCAAGGAAGACTCCAAAATTGATGCCTGAATAACTAGTGTTCTTATTTGCTGAGAATGAGAAGATGGAAGGAAACAGGTGATGGAGTGGTGATAAGGGAATAAGGGTGGAAAGTTTGGGCTGGGTAGAGAAGATTAGGAGTTAGGTATTGAACTTTCTGCTTTGGGAAAACTTCTTGGCTAGTTTTTAAATTTTTATTTCTCAGGTTTGAAAGCTTAAGATGTACAATTTATTCTGACTTCTAGGCATCTGGAGCATTTTTCTCATCTTTTACAAGTTTTTGGAAATCATCTGACTATTCTTCATAGCTAGTGTAGCTTTCTTAGTTCTCTCTTTAAGAACTTTACTTTCATTTGGAAGACTCGTTTCTTAGGACTCTGTATAGAAGTGGATTATAATGCTAGTATTTGGGCCAAATAGCCCTTTGGGAATCTAACAGCAGTTTATGGACCCCCAGTTTACTGCTGGTCAGTTCTGATGTTAACCATTCAGAGTTAATGTCAGACTCCACAAGTTTAAGGGCACAAGTCCCCACAAGGCTGTCCTCACTTCATATGTCCATTGCAAGTTTGGGGTTCCCAGGCAACCTGTACTTTTAACCAACTGGCCACAAATTCAGGAATTTTTATAATTCACCAGAACAACTCATAGAATTCAGGGAAGTGTTAATACTTAAACCAGTTTATCGTAAAAGACACAAATGAGGACCAGTCAAATGAAGAGACTCATGGGACAAGGCTGAGAGAGTTTCAAATGCAGTTTCCACTGTCCTCTTCCCATGAAATAAGAAAGCATCACTTCCTGGATATTGATGTATCAGTGTGTTCAACACCCAGGAAACCCGCCTAAGTCTCGGTGTCCAGAGTTTTTACTGGTGCTTCAGTACATGAATTTGATTGATTGAAGCACTTGTCATAGGGCTGAACTCACTCTCTAGCCCTAATCCCTTCTTCAGAGGTCAGCCTGAGCTAAAGCCCCAATCATATGGCTGTTTGTTCTGGTGAGCAACTCTCATCCTGAGTCATCTCATTAGTGTAAACTAAGGGGTGATCTAGGGGCTCATAAATAACAAAGGTAATGCCATCACTCAGGAAATTCTGTTTCAGAAGCTCCATGCCAGAAACCCAGAACAAAGAACAAACAAATTCTTTATTATAAAACAACCCTCTTCACAGAAAACATCCCAAATTTTGGTTAAAATGTCAGAGGTTAATGGATACCTGTAAAACCCCAGGGTAAAAATATTCCTGGTTATAAAGTCAAAGACAGACTTCTTTAATGCAGAGTTGAGGCCAGCACCCAATTCAGCCTTTAACTTAATAGGTACATGAAAAGATTTCTAAGCTTGAGGTCTAAAGACAGTCTTCAGAGAGCCTTAGAAATGCTTTTACTAATCCAGCCAAATCCAACCAAGGATAATTTAAAAAATATTACTAGTTTTTTTTTTTTTTTACTGTAGTATGTAGGTTAAGAAAAAGTGCTAATTTGTAGGACAAGCTGTTGGAGGGAGCAGAGGTGTTTAGGAATTCTGATTGATCTAAATATTAAGGGATACAGAGTTTCTGCACATGTTGCTTAAGGTTAGGCTTTTACAGCAGGATTCATAGTAACACTGAGTTTAACAACCCCACGTGAACAGACCTTCCAGTTCAGTTGATCAGGCTTTCAAGGCATTTGGTATTTTTTTCTGATTTATTATAGAAGGAATTTTTGGTAAATGAGAGAAGACTGTTCTTTCTGACAACCTGTAACTGGTGACTGTTCATGTGCATTAGCCAAAGGATTGCCTCTGACTTGAAAGGACCTTTTCTTGAGGTGACATGTGTTCGAGATCACGGGCAGTCATTGTACTCTCTAAGCTTATGGGCCTCATGGCACAGTGTTGAAAAAGCAATGGTGTTAACGTAGCTATACTAGCCAAATTCCAGGCCAGCTAATTACATTCTTTCTATCCTAAATTCCACACATTTTCATAAACTCCTGTGAGATAGCTGTTTTTAAATACTTTATTAATTTTTAGTTTTGCATCTTGGAAAACAGACACACTACATATGCAAGGTGAAGTAGAGTGAAGGTTGTTATCCTAGTCAGATAATTGACGTAATGTTGTTTTAATTTAGCTGTAATTACAAAGATAATGAGTTTACTTTCTCTGTTTTACCCTCTCTCAAGAAAAGTGTTCACTCTGTCTAGACGTGTAAGATAAATTCTTTCAAAATATAAAAAGAAAATCGTAAGTATACTGTACTCTGTAGAGGTGAGAATACTATGGTTCAATTTAAGAGGAGGTACTTGTGTGAATTGTATTATGGAATAGGTACTTGCCTGGGCTCGATTGATCAATCTTGTATTAGTTGTATGGAAGTGAGAATAGTTCTCAACATTTGCTTTGTCGATCAGGATTTTAATGATTCTACACCTCTTTAATAAATAGAGATCAGCAGAGTAGTCCTTTCAAGGGCATTTCTGAGTCCCCTTAAATTTATCAAGTTATAAGAAATAAAATCATTTATATTCAGGGCAATATATTTGATTGTCCTTTCCTTTTTTAGGTTTTCAGAAGGGTATTGTGTGTGTGTGTGTGTAAAAAAGTCACTTTTAGTGATAGTAACCTCCGTCTCTCTTGCCTCACTCTCTTCCCCTTTACTGTGCCCCTCTGCCCTTGCAGCCATTGACGTGGAACTTGCATTAGAGATCATGAATCTTAGTAGTAGCAGGATCTTTTCTTGTAGTTACTATATACTGGCTATGTTTTTCAGAGGATGTTGACACATATCCACATGATATTTCCATGATGACTAGGTTATTTGATCTGAAGAATAAAGGTTTCATACTAATGTAGGAACAGAGTCACATTTATCTGTAAGAAATATAACATGCGTCTCTTGGTTTTACACTGACAAACATGAATTTAGACTTTTTTTTTCGCATGTTTATCCTAGTGATGTTGCCGACTCCCCTGGCATTCTGTATAACTGAGCATCATGGTGGCAGAACAGTCATGATTAGCTCATGTGGGCTCATGGAATTGGTGGCGATGGGCAGCCTATGGCTCCTGCTGAAAAGGTATTCTATTTTAGAGGAATTTTTTTTTCTATTTCCATGATCCAATTAAGTGTGATTCTAGGAGGAGTAAAGATATGGTAGAGTTATTTTTCAATTTTTCTTATTAACTTCTAGTCATTTACTTTCTTAAGCAGAAAGGAACTGTTCTGCTGAAGATCACTTAAGGGGCCCTCCTCCCTCTTGGTGTTATTATATTTCACCACTATTTTACTATGTTACTTATATTTCACTATTTTGTTGCTTATATTTTATTAACTAAATTTAAGTTTGTAAAGGCAAAGATGATAACATTTTAAAGTCATATAATGCTTTAAACTTAACTACTAGTAGATACTTAAATATTACTAATTGATGAAACAGATGACTTGAAAACAGGGCTGCCAGATCAAATAGAATGAAGATATAATTGTAAAAGTTATCATAAGAGATACAAAATTTTTGTCAACAGAAAGTACTTGATGTCTTTAAATCACATTGTCTGCTCTGATCACCCCTAAATTAAATACTTGCTCTAAAACTTTAGGCGTGCTAGGAAATCTAGTGTCAGATTTTTCCAGTGCTCAGAAAGTTAAAAAAGTATTTTGGGGATTCACAGTATTAAATGCAATAATGGCATCTGATATGCTTTTAAGTTAGAAAAATCGAACATTGAAATTATTATTTAAATCTTGACCTTTTAAAAGTGAAATTTGAGGACTTCTATGTGTATATGATAGGCAGCCTTCAAGGTAAACTACAGTATCTCTAACCTTTTAATATTTGTGATCTTGGGTAATCATTTCCCTTTGAATATGGATTGGAGGTATTGATTCATTTCTCATAAATAGGATATAGCATGAATAAAATACATTTCTGAGGTTAGTTTATAAAAAAGAACAAAACTGTGTTTTACATCTTTGGTTCTCTATAGACCTTTGTTGCATCACTTCCTCTGGAAGAAGCCAACTGGCTACTATGTCATGGGGCAGTCCTATAAAAGGGCCCAAGTGAGCAAGTTTGGAAGTGGGTCCTCCCCTTTTGAGCTTTGAAATGACAGAATCTTTGGTCAAAAACTTAGCTGTAGCCTTAAGGAGAATCTGAGTCTGAACTACATACTTAAGCCATTCCCAGATTCCTGACCCACAGAACCATGAGATGATAAATATTTGTTGTTTTTAGCTGCTAAATTTTGGATTACACAGTGACAGATAACTAGTATAGTGCATGCCAAGTTGTTGGGAGAGAACAGTCACAAGCAGCAAAAGACAAATTATACTTTGTAAAAATTGAAAACAGTTGTACATCCAAAGAGCAACGAAAGAGCAACAGAGCAACAAAGCAATTACATCAAGGGAGAAAATATTTACAAATTATACTTAAGATACAGGATTAATATCTGGAGTGTATATAGAACTCCTAAAACTCAACAACCATTAGTATGGTTACTACTAAAAAAAAACCAGAAAATAAAAACTATTGGTAATGATGTAGAAAAATGGAAACTTTTGTGCACTATTGATGGGAGGTGAAAATGGTACAGCTGTTGTTGAAAACAGTGTAGTGGTTCTTCAAAAAATTAAAAATAGAATTACCATCTGACCTAGTAATTCTGCTTCTAAGTATATACCCCTAAAAATTGAAATCAGGATCTTGAAGAGATATTTGCACACTCACTTTCATTGAAATATTATTTCCATCGGCAAAATATGGAAGCAACCTAAATGTTTATTTATAGATAAATGAATAAGCAAAATATGATATATATACAACAAATGTACCTTAAAAAGGAACAAAGCTCTGACATATGCTACAAAATAGATGAAACTTAGAGGTATTATGCTAAGTGAAATAAGCCAGTCACAAAAACACAAATACTGAATGATTCTACTTCAGTTCAGTTCAGTTCAGTCGCTCAGTCGTGTACGACTCTTTGCGACCCCATGGACCATAGCACGCACAGGTCTTCCTGTCCATCACCAACTCCTGGAATCTACTCAAGCTCATCTCCATTGAGTCGGTGATGCCATCCAACCATCTCATCCTCTGTCGTCCCCTTCTCCTCCTGCCTTCAATCTTTCCCAGCATCAGGGTCTTTTCCAATGAGTCAGTTCTTCACATCAGGTGGCCCAAGTATTGGAGTTTCAGCTTCAACATCCATCCTTCCAGTGAACACTCAGGACTGATTTCCTTTAGGATGGACTGGTTGGATCTCCTTGCAGTCCAAGGGACTCTCAAGAGTCCTCCAACACCACAGTTCAAAAGCATCAATTCTTTGGTGCTCAGCTTTCTTCGCAGTCCAACTCTGACATCCATGCATAACTACTGGAAAACCATAGCCTTGACTAGACAGACTTTTGTTGGCAAAGTAATGTCTCTGCTTTTTAATATGTTGTCTAGGTTGGTCATAACTTTTCTTCCAAGGAGTAAGGGTCTTTTAATTTCATGGCTGCAGTCACCATCTGCAGTGATTCCACTTAGAATAGTCCAAATCATAGAGATGGAAAGTAGAATGATGGTTGCCAGGGAATAAGGGAAAGGAGATATGGGCAGTTATTTAATGGGTAGAGTTCAGTTTTGCAAGATGGAAGGATTCTGGAGAAGAATGGTGGTGATTGTACAACATTATGAAAAATGAAAGAGCTGAATTCCACTCAACTTAAAAAGGAATAAGATAGTAAATTTTAGGTTAATGTGTATTTTGCCACAGTAAAAAATTGAAAAAAAGAATCCTATAAATATACAGTTTATTTCTTCTTGAATGAACTTTGGTATTGTGTCTTTCAAATTCTTTGTCCATTTTATCTGAGCTGTTAATTTTATGATATTTTCTTATTTTCCTTTTAGCATTGTAAAATCAGTAGTGATTTTACACCTCTCCTATTCTTGACAATGGTAATGTTTGTCTTATCACTTTTTTCCTAAATTGTCTAGATATTTTTTTCATTTTATTGATCTCAAAAATATATTTTTCTTTATTTTCTATTTCATTGGTTTCCACTCTGATTTTTATTATCTCTATTATTCTGCTTACTTTGGCTCCGTTTGCTTCTTTATTCCTCTAGTTTATTAAGATAGACATTGAGGTCATTGATAAAAGATCTTTCTACATTTCTAGTACACAGTTCTAGTACTATATATTTTTGTTTTATTGACAACCTATAAATTTTCATATCCTGTGTTTTCCTTTCCATTCAGTTCCAAAAAAATACTTTCTGTATTCCATTTGATTTATTCTTTATCCATTTGGTCATTTAGAAATGTTGTTTAGTTTACAAATATTTTGAATATTCTAGAGAATTTCTGTTATTGATTTCTATTTTTATTCCATGTTATTCACAGAACATATTTTGTATGACTTGGATAATTTGAATTTACTGATACTTGTTTTAACAATCAGAATATGATCTATTTTTGTAAAATTTCCTTATTCACTTGCAAAGAATGTGTATACTATTGGTTTTAAGTGGTATATTCTAAATGTGTCAATTATGCCAGCTGGTTGGTGATATATTTTCTATCTCCGTGTTCTCGGTTATTGTCAGAGTATATTGAAATCTCTGCTTTTAATTGTGAATCTTTAAATTTCTCCTTGCATTTTTTTTACCAGTTTTTCTACATATATCTTGAAGTTTGTTTGAGTTTTTCTCTCCTCCTGTAGATTCTCTCCTCCTGTACAATGCTTTAACATTGTAAACTGACCTTATTTATCCCTGATGCCACTCTTTTCTCTGAAAAAGAGAGTAGTAAATGATATTAACAGAGTCACTCTGGCTTTCTTTTTGATTAGAATTGGCCTGCTATTTCTTTTTATGTTTTTTGCTCACCTATTTGTATCTTCATGTTTAAAGTACATTTCCTGTTGGCAGCATACATAAGCCTTGCCTTTAACTGGGGGAGTTTAGGCATTTTACATTTAGTGTGATTATTGATATAATTAGATTTAGATCTATTATCTCAGTTGGTGAAGAATCCACCTGCAATGCAAGAGACCTGGGTTCGATTCCTAGGTCGGGAAGATGCCTTGGAGAAGGAAATGGCAACCCACTCCAGTATTCTTACCTGGGAAACCCCATGGATAGAGGATTCTGGAAAGCTACAGTCCACAAGGTCACAAGAGTCAGACACGACTTACTGACTAAACCACCACCACCAGATCTGTTATCTTACTATTTGTTTTTTATTTCCCTATCTATTTCTTCTTTTCTTTTTTTCAGGAAGCTGATAATGGTATAAAATAAAACACCAGTATAGATATATTTGTGTAGAATTAGTCAATATTTAAATTGCTTTGTATTTTCTAAGTCATAGCTCTTCCTGGAGAAGGATATATAGTAAAGAAGTAGGAAAGTGTACCTGGAATTGTAGAATGTCTTTTTTATTTGTTTCTACTAGACCACGTGCTTCATAAAAACCAAAGACTTTGTCTGTTTTCTTTTTATCTACCTACCCTAGCTAATATTAGGTGAAAAATAAATCTTTGTTTACTGACAGATTAAAAAAAGATTCTGGAATTAAGGTCACCTGAGCCAGGTACAGTAAAATGAGAGGGAAGCCAGCCAACAGGTGCACATTTCTTAGGTATTTAGTGTTCAGTTCAGTTCAGTTCAATCACTCAGTCGTGTCCAACTCTTTGCAACCCCATGGACTGCAGCACGCCAGGCCTCCCTGTCCATCACCAACTCCTGGAGCTTACTCAAACTCATGTCCATCGAGTCAGTGATGCCATCCAACCATCTCATCCTTTGTCGTCCCCTTCTCCTCCTGCCTTCAATATTTCCCAGCATCAGGGTCTTTTCCAGTTGGTCAGTTCTTCACATCAGGTGGCCAAAGTATTGGAGTTTCAGCTTCACCATCAGTCCTTCCAATGAATGTTCAGGACTGATTTCCTTTAGGATGGACTGGTTGGATCTCCTTGCTGTCCAAGGGACTCCCAAGAGTCTTCTCCAGCACTACAATTCAAAAGCATCAGTTCTTCAGTGCTCAGGTTTCTTTCTAGTCCAACTCTCACATCCATACATGACTACTAGAAGAACCATAGCTTTGACTAGACGGATCTTTCTTGGCAAAGTAATGTCTCTGCTTTTTAATATGCTGTCTAGGTTGGTCATAACTCTTCTTCCAAGGAGCAAGTGTCTTTTAATTTCATGGCTGCAGTCACCATCTGCAGTGATTTTGGAGCCCTCCAAAATAATGTCTGTCACTGTTTCCATTTAGTGTTAGAAAATCTAATTAAAAGCATGAGATAATGCAAGAACCTAGGGCTGGGAAAAAATTTGCAGTCAGACTTGGTACAAACCTGTGAAAAGAGCAAGAGATACCAGAAATCACATATGAGAGTGCCTACAATGCTGCTTGAGTGCTCTTCTAGTTTACAAACTCTTCTGATGACCCATGGCCCCACTACCAACACAGTGCATCTATTGCTGTGAAATACATTCATTTCTCCATGAATTTAGTGGAAATTTATTGAGTGTTTTTTTTGTTGTTTCAAGATTAATGAAGGCTTGTCACAGCTTAATAAGGAGATAGATATTTCCATATGTAGATAAATTATTATAAAGCATAATGAAGAGTATGGTAATGGGTGTGTATGTGCATACATCTGGGATAGAACTGTGGAAGACAGGGAGGAAGACTACCTTTTCCAGGGTAGAAGATCTTCATAGAGAAAGTATTAATGAGCAGGAGTTTCTAAAGTGAACAAGGTGAACAAGGCAGTGAATGATACTATAGTAAGATGAAATAAAATGTGAAAAAGCCTAAGGAGATGAAGTAGCATGGCCTATTCAAGTTAAAACAAAGAGATTAAGAGAAGAATTGTAAGTCTGCTACTTATTAACTGTGGATACTTGAACAAGTTACTTAATATCTCAGAGCCCCACTTCTTCCAACTGTAGAATGGGAATAATAATACCTGCCCTGTGGTGTTATTATAAACATTAAATGAGATGAGCTATTTAATAGTTTATCTCTCATGTAATCGATGCTCAATAAATAGTCACTGTTATTGCTATAGGTATTTCTAATACTACCATTTCTCTTAGTATCCCTGGAGCATAAGGCATAAAAAGGGAGTGAGATTAAACTGGAAGGGTAGGCAAAATCCAATCCAAGAAGAGCCTCATATGAAAGAACCTTAGCTAGATATTGTGGCTTCTGGGGCATGTGTTCTTAAAGAATTTTATCAGAGGACTAATATGTTTTGAAAATGCCTATTCAGAGCATTACTACTGACACCAATATATGGGAGTTGGGCTTCCCTGATGGCTCAGACAGTAAAGCGTCTGCCTGCAATAGCATCTGCCTGCAATGCGGGAGACCTGGGTTCGAGCCCTGGTTTGGGAAGATACCCAGGAGAAGGAAATGGCAACCCACTCCAGTACTCTTGCCTGGAAAATTCCATGGATGGAGGAGCCTGGTAGGCTACAGTCCATGGGGTCTCAAAGAGTCAGACACGACTTCGCGACTTTACTTTCTTTTACTTTCATATGGGAGTTGATTGGGAGATAGTGAGGAAGGTTGGGAAATATATCAAATGTCAAAAGAATTAGCTCTTAATGAAAAAAATTTGCCAAAGATAAAGTACAAAGTCAATAGTTAGAGATTGAGCATGTAGTAGGCCAAATACATGTAAAAACCAGACAAGCACATATATAGCAAGATTAGTAGATCGAATTTCAATGTTGACTCTATTCAATAGATGATTCACAATTGTCCTAATACCTCTTTTCAATGGAGTTACATCAACCACTTATTCCTGTCATATTTTCTGCCTCCTCCCATAGTCTCTCTCCCTCAGTATAAAAAGATACACTACACTATGCTTTATTGAATGTTTGACCACTTCTAATTGTAAAGTTACACTTAATCAGAAATGCTAGATTCACATTGAAGTAATTGACTGGCTAATTACTCTTCTGGGAATGTGGCCTTAGATTAATCATTATAAATAATGGGAAACCAGAGAAGCTTACTCTTGCATCCAAAACAAAGAAGAAACAGTATTATTTTTATGGTTTTAGCTTCCCTCACTTTGTAGATGCTGCAGCTGTGTCCTCATTGTATTTTATAGCCAGAAAAAAATCACCCCTCAGCAGTTCCTATAATTTCAAATTTATAACTATGTCCAGGGTAATTCACCCGTAAGCCAACTAGAAATAAAAATAGAGGAGATAGGCCCATCTGTTGGAGTGATTTTTTAACTGCAGAAAACATTTTCCTTTCTTTAAAAGCAAAGCTGTAAAATCTATATAAATTCCAATTCGTAAACCATGAAACTCTAATTTTTCCACTTTTCTAGTCACTTTGAGTAAATGATTTTGCATACGTAGGATGTCAAAAATCACCAAAATGGTCCAAGGGAGTGTGAGAGATTGATTTTAACTACATGAAAGTTTTCTAAGTGATGTCAAAAGATTCTTCAGGTAAATTAGGACTAAAAAGAATTCTGTATTACTTGGTACTGAAAGATCCGTATCTTTAGTTTTTTTTTTTCCCCCTGCTGTACAAGGGAGCTTCAACATCTTATTTAATTATTTTTAGTTAACTATATGTTTCCTTAGTAATTGAAAAATTAACCTTCTTTTCTTAAATCTTTTATCTCTATTCATCAAATAAGTTCTCACTTAGAGATTCTGATAGGGCTATTTAAATTACTCTGGTAAAGCCATTATTTAAGGGGAGAAATACCTTATCTTGAATAATTCAGGCAAGAGTAATTGTTTTGCTTGAATGTTCTGGCTATGATTCTATCAAATTTCCTCTTACTCTGCTTGCGTAGAATGAACTTTAGCTGGCAAAAAAGGCTTTTTGTTTTATGGAGAGTGTAACCTTGGTTCTTTGTGTGATAAATCCGAGGGTAAGGCATTTGGAGTAGTCACCACTTGTGCAGCAGAAACTGCTTTGTTCCAAACCCACACACCTGTATTCTGTGAAAAGAGAGGTTTTCCCATAGAACACCACCTAATGGCAATGCTTTCACTTTTCACAAGCTGGTAAAAGCAAACACAATGAATCACAAGTGCTTTACAGATAATGCCTTACACCACCACATAATCCTCTTAGTGAGATAAGCAGGAAGGCTAGGAACCTCTAGGCAGTCATGCTACAGTTATACCCACACCATTTGCAAAAGTAGAGTGAGAATCACCACTTTTTAATGCAACTGTTATCACCACTCCGAGGCATTCCTAGTGTCGCGGTATGTCCTACCAAGTGAAGGGATCTGAAAGAGAAAGAATCCTTAATGATATTTAAAGCTTATAGCTATTGAGGAGTCATGGAGAGTGATTATATCTTAATCAGATTGTCTGCTTCCCAGACCATTTGCTTACCAGGTTGCTTCCACCATATTTTACATTCTTTTGTTTCTTTGTTCTTTCACTTATTCACCCATTTAATAAATATTCTAGTGCTTCTGTAGATTGAAGGGCCCAGAATGTGTTAGTGGAATTCAAGAAAGACCTGAGGAGGTATGGTTTCTCTTTCCTGGGTTATCAGAAAGATAACTGGATTGAGAACAGTTGAGTTTGCATCATGGATTGAACTTTAGAAACTCCACTGAACACTTGATTTAAACATACGTAGATATATAGTGAACTATGGTTCCTATAAAAACTTGATTACATGTGTGATTTGGATGTCAGTTGCAATCCTTCCTCCCTGGAAGTCAAGAAATTGGGAGGTAGAAGGATTGACTTTTAGACTGAAAATGTTGGTGAACATTCTTCCAACTTTCTAGTCAGCCTCAATCCTTAGCAAATTGCAAATAAAGAGAAATGTGTCCTCAGCATCTCCCAAATGTTTGTTCTTTCCTCCTTTCAGGATAAATTCTTCCAGGTTCTTAAAGTCAGTTGAATAGCACAATTTTTTCTCAGGTAAGAGTTGATATCAGTTAATATTATTTTTACTTTGGTGTGAATTTGGATCTCTCAGTACTGTTTGCATTTTAACAGGAGTTCAGAAATAAAAGATCATCTTTTATTGAAGGAAAATCAACAATAAATGACTCACTAAGGAGACATTTTGGGATCAGAGTCCATTCCAAACAGCAGCAAGTGTCTTCTTTGTGATAGGCCTAAGACTGCCCCCACTGCAGCACTCATCGATGGGTTAGTTGGTGTAATGGGTTTAAATTTCCTCTTCCTTGAAGTGAAGCCAACCCTTGGGATCACATGAGACTATTTTGTATCTTCTTTCAAGCAGTGTTTGATGAGAGCTATTCAATGAAAAACATTTCTGAGTTAGTACGAAATATATGATCTGTCATCGATCTAAAAATAGTGGCAGAGATGTGTTACCAGAATGCCTTCAAGTAAGAAGTGATTGATTGTAATTAGAAAACAAACCACGTACCAAGCACTCAATCATGAGAAAGCTTATAGAAAAGGAAGCCTCTATTAATAGGACATAATTACACATGACACTCACACACCTGTTGTTCCATTTATAGAATCCTTTGTCCTCTAAAGAGATTCTCTGGTGGCTCAGGGGTAAAGAATCTACCTGCCAATGCAGGAGGTGCAAGAGATGGGTTTGATCCCTAGGTCAGGAAGATCATCTGGAGTAGGAAATGGCAATCTGCTGCAGTATTCTTGTCTGGAAAATTCCATGGAGAGAGGAACCTCGTGGGCTATAGTCTGTGAGATCTGCAAAGAGTCAGACATGACAAAGAGACTGAGCATGCATGCATGTTGTCCTCTAAAGAATGACTGGAGTGATAGTATGTATTCAGAAAGAATAAAATGGGAAATTGTAGCATTCTAGTTGGTTGTGACTTACCAAATGCTTCTGCATGAGTTTGGTTTCCTGTAATAGCAGTTCTAACCTTATTCAGTTGCACAAAAACACTCTCATGTGCTACTTCATATACTAAGAAACTTTGTGTTTGTCTGGTCATTTGTGTCTGACTCTTTGTGACCCTGTGGACTGTAGCCTGTCAGGCTCCTCTGAATTTTCCAGGCAAGTGTACTGAAGCAGTTGCCATTTCCAGATGCAGAGGGTCTTCCCAACCCAGGGATGGAGCCTGAGTTTCTCGCATCTCTTGCATTGACAAGTGGATTCTTTACCCCTGCACCACCTGGGAAGCCCAAAACGTTATTCCTTATTTGTTTGTATCCTCGGTGGCATTCAGAGGGCTCAGAACTTAGATGGTCATCTAATGTCTCTTGAAGGCTGAATAAAAGTATGAATGTTGAAAAGAGTCAAGCAAAATGTGTATGAGTAGTTAGAGAATTAACATGAGGAAAAAAGAAGAGGCAGGGGATTAACAAAATAAATAAAATTAATTCTACCTACCTTAAAATTTAATGTATCTACATAATTATCTAAAGTCTCTGAGGTGGGAAATCTCAAAGAGTTTTCAAATAAGTGTCTTAGGATGATTTCTGGGTGAGGATTGTTAATAAGTAACTAGATTTACAATAGTCAGATTATTCTTTCTTCTTTTTCTTATACATATAATTTATTTGCTCTGCTGGAGCACCTGTGAACAAATACCCCATGTTCAAAGTAAGAGAAACCCAAGTAAGACGGTAGGTGCTGAGAGAGGGCAACAGAGGGCAGACAGACTGAAACCACAGGCACAGACAACTAGCCAATCTGATCACACGGACGACAGCTTGTCAAATTCAATGAAACTAAGCCATACCATGTGGGGCCACCCAAGACTGATGGGTCATGGTGGAGAGATCTGACAGAATGTGGTCCACTGGAGAAGGGAATGGCAGACCACTTCAGTATTCTTGCCTTGAGAACCCCATGAACAGTATGAATAGGCAAAAAGATAGCACACTGAAAGAGGAACTCCCCAGGTCGGTAGGTACCCAATATGCTACTGGAGGTCAGTGGAGAAATAACTCCAGAAAGGATGAAGGGTGGAGCCAAAGCAAAAACAACACCCAGTTGTGGATGTGACTCGTGATAGAAGCAAGGTCTGAGGCTCTAAAGAGCAATATTGTATAGGAACGTGGAATGTTAGGTCCATGAATCAAGGCAAATTGGAAGTGGTCAAACAGGAGATGGCAAGAGTGAATGTCAACATTCTAGGAATCAGTGAACTAAGATGGACTGGAATGGGTGAATTTAACTCAGATGACCATTGTCTCTATTACTGTGGACAGGAATCCATTAGAAGAAATGGAGTAACCATCATAGTCAACAAAAGAGTCCGAAATGCAGTACTTGGATGCAGTCTCAAAAATGACAGAATGATCTCTGTTTGTTTCCAAGGCAAATCATTCAATATCACAGTAATCCAAGTCTATGCCTCGACCAGTAATGCTGAAGAAGGTGAAGTTGAACGGTTCTACGAATACCTACAAGACCTTTTAGAACTAACACCCAAAAAAGATGTCCTTTTCATTACAGGGGACTGGAATGCAAAAGTAGGAAGTCAGGAAACACCTGGCGTAACAGGCAAATTTGGCCTTGGAGTACAGAATGAAGCAGGGCAAAGGCTAATAGAGTTTTTGCCAAGAGAATGCACTGGACATAGCAAACACCCTCTTCCAACAATACAAGAGAAGACTCTACACATGGACATCACCAGATGGTCAACACCGAAATCAGATTGATTATATTCTTTGCAGCCAAAGATGAAGAAGCTTTATACAGTCAGCAAAAAAATGACTGGGAGCTGACTGTGGCTCAGATCATGAACTCCTTATTGCCAAATTCAGACTTAAATTGAAGAAAGTGGGGAAAACCACTAGACCATTCAGGTATGACCGAAATCAAATCTCTTATGATTATACAGTGGAAGTGAGAAATAGATTTAAGGGACTAGATCTGATAGAGTGCCTGATGAACTATGGACGGAGGTTTGTGACATTGTAGAGGAGGCAGGGATCAAGACCATCCCCAAGTAAAAGAAATGCAAAAAAGCAAAATGGCTGTCTGAGGAGGCCTTACAAATAGCTGTGAAAAGAAGAGAAGCAAAAAGCAAAGGAGAAAAGGAAAGATATACCCATTCAAATGCAGAGTTCCAAAGAATAGGAAGGAGAGATAAGAAAGCCTTCCTCAGCGATCAATGCAAAGAAATAGAAGAAAACAATAGAATGGGAAAGACTAGAGATCTCTTCAAGAAAATTAGAGATACCAAGAGAACATTTCCTGCAAAGGTGGGCTCAATAAAGGACAGAAATGGTATGGACCTAACAGAAGCAGAAGATATTAAGAAGAGGTGGCAAGAATACACAGAACTGTGCAAAAAAGATCTTCTTGACCCAGCTAATCATGATGGTGTGATCACTCACACTCACCTAGAGGCGGACATCCTGGAATGTGAAGTCAAGTGATCCTTAGAAAGCATCACTATGAACAAAGCTAGTGGAGGTGATGAAATTACAGTTGAGATATTTCAAATCCAGAAAGATGATGCTGTGAAAGTGCTGCACTCAAAATGTCAGCAAATTTGGAAAACTCAGCAGTGGCCACAGGACTTGAAAAGGTCAGTTTTCATTCCAATCCCTAAGAAAGGCAATGTCAAAGAATGCTCAAACTATGGCAAAATTGCTCTTATCTCACACACTAGTAAAGTAATGCTCAAAATTCTCCAAGACAGGTTTCAGCAATACATGAATCATGAACTTCCAGATGTTCAAGCTGGGTTTCAAAAAGGCAGAGGAACCAGAGATCAAATTGCCAACATCTGCTGAATCATTGAAAAAGCAAGAGAGTTCCAGAAAAACATCTATTTCTGCTTTATTGACTATGCCAAAGCCTTTGACTGTGTGGATCACAATAAACTGTGGAAAATTCTGAAAGAGATGGGCATACGAGACCATCTGACCTGCGTCTTGAGAAACCTGTATGCAGGTCAGGAAGCAACAGTTAGAACTAGACATGGAACAACAGACTGGTTCCAAATAGGAAAAGGAGTACGTCAAGTTTGTATATTGTCACCCTGCTTATTTAACTTATATGCCGAGTGAAGTGAAGTTGCTCAGTCGTGTCCGACTCTTTGCTACCCCATGGGCTGTAGCCTACCAGGCTTCTCTGTCCATGGGATTTTCCAGGCTAGTGTACTGGAGTGGGTTGCCATTTCCTTCTCCAGGGGATCTTCCCGTCCCAGGGATCGAACCCAGGTCTCCTGCATTGTAGGCAGACGCTTTACCCTCTGAGCCAGCAGGGAAGCCCATATGCAGTGTACATCATGAGAAACGCTGGGCTGGAGGAAGCACAAGCTGGTATCAAGATTGCCGGGAGAAATATCAATCACCTCAGATATGCAGATGACACCACCCTTAAGGCAGAAAGTGAAGAAGAACTATATATGGAATTTAGAAAGGTGGTAACAATAACCCCACATGCAAGACAGCAAAAGAGACACAGATCTATAGAACAGTCTTTTGGACTCTGTGGGAGAATGGCATTGAAACATATATATTATCATATATGAAAAGGATCGCCAGTACAGGTTCGATGCATGAGACAGGATGCTCGGGGCTGGTGCACTGGGATGACCCAGAGGGATGGGATGGGGAGGGAGGTGGGAAGGAGGTTCAGGATGGGGAACACATGTACACCTGTGGCAGATCCATGTCAGTGTATGGCAAAACCACTATAATATTGTAAAGTAATTAGCCTCCAATTAAAATAAATAAATTTATATTAAAAAAAAAGTAAGTGAAAGAGGAGAGTGAAAAAGTTGGCTTAAAGCTCAGCATTCAGAAAACTAAGATCATGGTATATGATCCCATCACTTCATGGTAAATAGATGGGGAAACAGTGGAAACAGTGTCAGGCTTTATTTTGGGGGGCTCCAAAATCACTGCAGATGGTGATTGCAGCCATGAAATTAAAAGATGCTTACTCCTTGGGAGGAAAGTTATGACAAACCTAGACAGCATATTAAAAAGCAGAGACATTACTTTGCCAACAAAGGTCCGAATAGTCAACGCTATGGTTTTTCCAGTGGTCATGTATGGATGTGAGAGTTGGACTAGAAAGAAAGCTGAGCGCTGAAGAATTGATGCGTTTGAACTGTGGTGTTGGAGAAGACTCTTGAGAGTCCCTTGGACTGCAAGAAGATCCAACCAGTCCATCCTAAAGGAGATCAGTCCTGGGTGTTCATTGGAAGGACTGATGTTGAAGCTGAAACTCCAATACTTTGGCCACCTCATGCGAATAGTTGACTCATTTGAAAAGACCCTGATGCTGGGTAAGATTGAGGGCAGGAGGAGAAGGGGACAACAAAGGATAAGATGATTGAATGGCATCACCGACTCAATGGACATAAGTTTGGGTAGGCTCTGGGATTTGGTGATGGACAGGGAGGTCTGGCGTGCTGTGGTTCATGGGTAGCAAAGAGTCGGACACGACTGAGCAATTGAACTGAACTGAACTGAATAATTTATTAACTTCTCTCAAACTAGTAACCAACCACCAAGGATGCATTTTACATTTTCAGTTTGCTTAGCATAATACTGACATTTTAAGACTTGTTCACAGACGTAAAAATATAGTTTCTATTTTGAGATACCCACACTACTTAGAAAAACAGGAGCAACACAGGTCAAAGTAGAAAAGAAGAGAAGGAATAGAGGGTATGAAGGGCACTTTTTTGGATAGCCCTACCTTCTCTTACCAGAGGCTTTTCTAGAAACTCAGATCTCTGGCAACACTGATCTAATTTGAAGTATCAGAAATCATTAGGACAGTAGAGTTGTTGGGTCAGAAGGCTTGCTGACTTTATTTGCCGCTTTGGCTATCCAATTTAAACTTTCCAGTGAAGTTTCATCTCCTTTATCATCATAGTATTTTGTACGCATTGTAACTTCAGGTTCAAAATAAAAGACTGTTACAAAAGGGATGCAGCAACCCAAAGAGGAGTGTGAGGCTCCAGTTTTTTTCTTTACCATCAAAATCAAAGCCATTGAGACATATCCTATCAGGACAGTGTGACAAAGGGATGCAATAGTTAATTTGTAAGCTACTTTCCTTCTCATTGATTGGATTTCCTGTCTTCTTTAACATGGATCCTTTATATTCTCTGTTAATTCATAGCAAACCTTGATTTTCTGAATTTAAAGTACTCTCTCTATATAACTGAAACACTATGCCAAATGCCAAAATCAATACAAAATAGGGCAGTGAATATTGTAACAAATTGCTAGTGGTAACCCCCATATAGATTCCTTCCTTCTGTTGCTCCGTCTCCTTGGCCTTGTAAATCTCCAAGTATTAAATTAATGATTTGAGCCCTGGAAATTCAGGATCCTGTGATGCACATTTTGGAGAGGTCCTTGACAGTTTACAGAATTGTAAATTTCTGAGGGATTATTTATCACATCATCAGAGTCAACATTCTACACCAGCTGTTAGATTCAGCTTCTTCTACTTTAAGAAAATGGACCTGAAAGTGTTATCTTCTGAATATTCGGTTGGAAATTATTTCTGTATTAGAGATGCAACAGGTGTTTATTAACCACCAATTCTTCCTTCTCTCCCTTGTATCTTTATTTGGTGTGGTGGACGAAGCCACAGAAGAACGTCTAATCTTTCTGTTGTTCATAACTTTTGTCAACTGGTTGAAGTAAGACCTACATGGGAATAAGACATAATCAGGGTATAATTCATATAAAATTATGTGGCACTTACTGTGTTTGCACTTGGAATTCAAGGAAGAAAATGATGACAATTTGTGAAGTCAGTGCATGCTATGCAGAGAGCTTTGGATCTAAGGTGTATCTTGAAGGATTGGCAGAGTTTTAATAGGCAGGAGGAAGGAAAATGGTCACTATATGTAGAGAGATCGTTGGTGAGAGCGTAACTGGCAACGACCAGAAGGCATAGAGAACCAGGGTGAAGAATGCACTAACTGAAGGAAAACTGCCTATTGGAGGCTGTGGAAAATAATTTCAATTGGCAGGGTTGTGTCTAATTCTTTAGTGTTGAAGTGTAAGCTGCGGAACTCAGGAGCTGCAAAAAAGGAGACACCAGAGGTTACAAGTAGAGAGGTAGCAAGTTGTGTAAACAGAAGACCAGAGTGGCAGATGGAACAGTGACTAGAAATCAACTAGAAAGCACTGTTAACAGGCAAGGTACTGTGTGTAATAAATAACCAATACACCATGCTGTGCACCAACTTTGTCCTTTTGTTTCACAATGATTTATTTGTTACTTCACCACCCCCAATTATCTAAAACAGAACACTACAATTTCATATACCATCTGTGAGCTCCAAATGGTCATAATTAACAATCACAAATGTTCTAAAAAGGTGATATGCTAAAAATAGCCTTATCAAGCTTGTCAGCAGGCTGCTTCTGTGGCTACCGTGACATTCAGTGAAAGAACGACTATGTTTTGCTATGCCTTTACATGGTTGTATTTATTACACAGATTATAAAACTATGAAAACATGCTTTTCTAATTAAACATCTCAAGGCTTAATATTTTGACTAACAGTCAGTTAGGGGCAAAAACGTCAAGACCACATCAAAAGTAAGTTTCCTTCAAATGAGATCTGGATACCGTAATATCTAGAACATAGTAAATATGCTCCAAAATGCTTGTTGAACATAGGAAAAATGTCAGCCACTTGGGTGTGTTTGTGGCGTATGTGAAGGGCCGTTACATTGCTTTGTCATCAAAGATTTCCATTCTTCTTGATTCCTAAGGAGAGCTCAATAGAGACATCGTGTTTTGGTGCTGAAGGAGAATGAGCCTCCTTTAGAGTATGCACTGAAGATTACCTGAGAAGCTCAATGGTCTCAACAAAGTCAAGATTAAGAGCCTGGAGTTTAATTTTCACCACGGAAAATGGTCATCTTTATTGTATGTCCTCATGGCTGGCTAAATTATTACAGCCAACTAGAAAAGCAATGAGCAAAAAAGTGTATAGAATTCCATCGAATTAAAGGTACTACCTATTGTAAGATGCACCATTATCTTATATACTACTTAGAGAAAATAATTCAAATTAAACCATGGCACAGTGCTTCTTTCCAATTAAAAAAATATTTTGTATATTGAAGAGCTCTTTTAGACTTATTTAGCATAGTTTAAAAAATCATTTATCACTTGTTCCTTTTAGAAGGGAAATATAAATGAAACTGATTGGTTAAACCGTTCCTGAAATACTTCCCATTCATGGTCTGACTCTTCTAAATGACTTTTGACTCACATCCATAAATGCATATGTCAGAAACCTTGATGATGCAACAGTTCTTGAAAGAATGCTCTGTTGTTTTCTCTGGAATTTTTCTCCATTTCACCAACAGTTTTAGTGCTATCATTTTGTTGTTCTTGCTAGAACTGTCTAGACACATCTCAAAAGCATCCAGAACTAACATGGTGGATGGGTTACTTAGGTTCTTTGGGGTTTCTTTGATGGAATTTAATCACTCAGCTGTCACAGATAATTATTTTGGGGGAAGTAATGTTTATTTGGGGGGTGATTTCTTACTCTAGATTTTTTTTTTTGCTTTACACTCTTAAGTATGGAACCAGACTTTTGGCCATTGGCAATTTTGCATAACAACACAGTAATAAACCGCTCTTTGTTACTCAAACTCATCATTTTGATTTCTTGATTTCACTAGATTCATAATATAATTTCTAAGCATGTCAAAGAATACTGGAGTTTCTCTAGGGTTTTCTATACTTGTCTAAATTCAATTTCATGTTTTTATCAATTAAATCACTTTTATTGGAAGTTAAGTGGTTCCTGTTCAAAATTAGAAGACAAAATAGTGTTTGGTGCCTTAATGCTAGTCCCATTGGATGCACAAACCAATCACATCAACCTCTCATTGCTTTGAATTTTCCTTCATCCATCTGATGGTCTGAGCAATTTCCTCTCCCTTCACATATATTGCTTTGATGTGATTGTCAATTCTTTTCCATTATCTCAGTAACAGAATGTAACACAGATTCATTTAGTTGTGGGTGTCTTTCTTTTTTAATTCCTGCAAAAAACTTGATTATTGTGTTTTGCAATGAAATATAGAATTTCAGTCATTCTTCCAATGACAAAATTTGGCTTTACTAAGATCAAACTTGTGTTCCATTGCTGTTTCCATTCCTTCCTTCATATATAGCAGCTTTTCGTGTCAAAGCTGAATCATCGTATGATCTTCCTAAGGATATTTTACGTGGAAATTCAACTCATCCTAGTTATCAATCAACACGTATCACTTAACAGAAGGGACCACAACATGACCAACTCTGACCAAGTTTGTACAGGCACAGCTACATCACAACTGAGCAGCAGCTGTTACAGGATGCAATCAGTGTCAGACTCACACTGGGGGAGAACCTCCTGAGGAAAAGTAAAACTTGACCCACATTCACATTGGACAGATTGGGTGGGTCTAAGAATGGGAGCTGGGAGATGAGGGTGGGGGTCGAGCAGTAGAGGTCACCTTGCAAGATGGGATGGCAAAGGCCCTGTCCGTCCAGGGCAGCTTTCCTGTGAGTCCTGGCTGTATACCCAGACTCAGACTCTGACAAGGCATATGGGTTAGGGAAGAGGACCCAGCAACTCTGCTGTTTTGGTCCTCCCACCTTACCTAAGTGTAACACAGAGGAGAGAAGGCTTGTGCTCATTTTGCATGGCCTGGGGTAGTAATTAAAAAAAGATGAAGAGCAGCTGTGGTCTTGGATGGACAGATGCTTGTAGAGTAAAGAACTTGTTTGAACCATATTTCATTGTTTCAGAGTTTCATTGAGTCCATGAACTTTCTGGCTTCAGTTATACTTTTAAAATCAAGGCTCTGTAAGATCTAGGAGAAACACACCACAATAACTAAAAAAGGGTACAAAGGAAACGAGGCAAAATACACTCAGCAAATGCGAAAAAAAAAATGAAAATAGGAATGATACTACAATTTTCTAGAATGTGGAATCCAAATCTCAAGGAATTAATTGGGGTATAGAGGATTCTAATATAATAATAAAATATAACCTACAAAGGTATTATTTTCGTTTTAAACTTTTGTATGACAAATAATAAACCAAAAAAAAAAAACCCCACAAATAAAAATAAAACCCCAAAATACAATGTCCTGGAAACACAAGAACTTGATAAAGCCATCATAGTGAGTATACAGTAATATACAAAGTATATTTGAAATTAAGAAGAAAAGGAAATATAAGTATATATTAATAGTATATGATTATTATATAGTATGTTCAAACGATCTATATAAGCTTGTATAACTTTTCCTTAATCATTCATAGAGCTCTTCAATTCCTGAAGATAAGTTTTCTTGATTCATAGTAGGGATTTACCATAATTTTGAAAACTATTCTGCTAGTGATGGGTTTGGGGTTTTCAGTGAACATATTTATACAAATATCTTTGTGCATGTGTGGAATATCTCTCTGACAAATAGCAAAGAGGTGGAGTTTTGAAGTCAAATATACCATGTGGGACAAAGGTGGAATTGACAAGGGTTATCATGAAGTGTGAAAAGTAGACCTACATAGTTGTAAGGAACTGGAATTGGGGATTTTTTTTTTTTTTTTACTCCAGCACAACTTTGGATACACACAACATCTTATTTTACTCTAGAAACTAATAGCAACCTTTCTAATGTTTCACTGTGTAGTTTACTGAAGGCTTCTGCGAGCCACCCATTATCACATTAGTTACTATAATTAAGGAAAGTCAAATTCATTTGAAAGTGTTATTTAATTCATTTATGGTGTCTTATCTTGCATTTTTCCAATCAATTAGTATTAAGATATAATTCCTCCATCATGAAAGTGAGGTGAAACTTACTAAATGTTTTTTGTCATATTTCAAAATGATCTATGAGTTTTTCTCCTTTAATCTGTTCATGTAGATTTTCCTAATACTAAAACATCCTGAAATAAGCCCTACTTAATCATTGTGAGTTAATGTTTAATAGAAGGCTGAATTTAATATATTAATGCTTAGAGTACTGTATATTTGTCCTGTATTCTTAAGTCATAATTAGATTATGCTTTACTTTGTTCTTGTTCAGTTTGGGTATCTGGGTTATGTTAGTCCTGAAAAAATATTTTTCAATTTTCTGGAATAGTTTAAATATGACAATAATTATCTATTCTTTGAGAGAGATTCCTTCTAGCATAAAAACTACTTATCACCTTTTCCAGTGTTGTCTATATTTAAAGACTATGTTGTTGTTCAGTCACTCAGTCGTGTCCAGCTCTTTACAGCCCCACGGACTGCAGCACGCCAGGCCTCCCTGTCCATCACCATCTCCCAGAGCTTAGTCAAACTCATGTCCATTGAGTCAGTGATGCCATCCAACCATCTCATCTGTCATCCCCTTCTTTTTACATCGACTTTCAGTTCAGTTCAGTTCAGTGCAGTCGCTCAGTCATGACCGACTCTTTGTGACCCCATGAATCGCAGCACACCAGGCCTCCCTGTGCATCACCAACTCCCGGAGTCTACCCAAACCCGTGTCCATCGAGTCGGTGATGCCATCCAGCCATCTCATCCTCTGTCATCCCCTTCTCCTCCTGCCCCCAATCCTTCCAATGTAATGTCAGCATCAGAGTCCCCCAAAACTTCCAATGATTGATCCCAAACTTGTTGGATCTTCTTGCAGTCCAAGGGATCTCAAGAGTCTTCTCCAACACCACAGTTCAAAAGCATCAATTCTTCGGTGCTCAGCTTTCTTTACAGTCCAACTATCACATCCATGCATGACTACTGGAAAAGCCATAGCTTTGACTAGACGGACCTTTGTTGGCAAAGTAATGTCTCTGCTTTTTAATATGCTATCTAGGTTGGTCATAACCTTCCTTCCAAGGAGCAAGTGTCTTTTAATTTCATGGCAGCAATCACCATCTGCAGTGATTTTGGAGCCCCCAAAATTAAGTCTGACACTGTTTCCACTGTTTCCCCATCTATTTGCCATGAAGTGATGGGACCAGATGCCATGATCTTAGTTTTCTGAATGTTGAGCTTTAAGCCAACTTTTTAATACTTTGTGTTTCCTGGAAAGGCTTCAAAGTTTAGAGGTTTTAATATGTAACCTTTTAATACATCTTTACAAAATGTTGCGTTTGATTTTCTCTTTAATCCAAATATTAGTTAGAAAAAATTTCTTCAGCTGTCTGTGGTGGCTAGGCTGCTTCATATACACTGCCTCTCCCATCCTTTTGTGTAAAACTCCATTGTCAGAGGATGAAATCTCCAATATTTATTAACACAATAGTTCCAAACTTTTAAAGTGTGAAATTCTCACTTTAACCATAAAAAAAAAAAACCTATACACTTCTTGATATGGAGAATTTGTATTTTAATACTTACTAATTGAGAAAATGTAAGATTAGATACTGAAAATGAATTTACTAGTTCTTTAAATTCATATAAATTTATCTAATCACGGTGGAACCTAATACATTTGAATGACAGTAGTAGTATTTATGTGTAAGGGTACTATTTAATCTGTCTGCCAGGAGTCTGATACCTTGACTTACAGCCCTCTTGTAAGAGCTACTTAGCCCCAGGTCCCAGGCCCACAGGCTGAGAACTGCTGTTCTGATTTCTACTCTTTGTCGAGTCTGCTTACCTGACTCCTATTGCTTATGTTGTTCCTTGGGCTTGAATGTTCTCCCCCCGCCCACCGCCGATCCCAGCTTTACTGAGATATAATTGACATATAAAATTATGAGTTTAAGGTGGAAAACGTGTTGATTTGATACATATATACTGTGAGATGGTTACCGTAGTACCATTAGTTAACACTTCAGTCAAAAATCGCATGATGTCCTTTTTTTTTTTTTTGTAGTGAAAACATTTAAGATCTACTCTGTTAGCAATTTTCAAGCATATGAAACAGTATTGTAAACTATACTCACCATACTGTACATTAAATCCCCAGAACTTATCTTGTAACCAAAATTCCCCCATTTCTAGTACCTGTCTCTAGTGTTTGACTTTTTCAGATTCCATGTGCAAGTGAGATCTTACAGTATTCATCTTTCTCTGATTCATTTCACTTAATTCAGTGACCTTAAGGTCCATTCATGTTGAGTTCTTATTTTATGAGGAAAAAATGAATCCCTATATTATTTAGGCCACTGTCATATAACTTTTCTGGGAAGAAAGTTCAAACCATCAAAAATTTCAAGAATTAAACCTCACTTGTGCATCTCTGTGACTATATGCATAACCTGCTTTAGAGGTGGACTGGGGCGCCGTTTGTGAACGACCAAACCCAGAGGTCACCCCGTATGCTGACCCAGGTTGGTCTCCCTGCATTGAGCTCTCTTAACATCTTTCATGCACATGGCTAGTGGATTCTGTGTGTGCTGCAGTTGGCACACCAGGAATTACATTACTTTAAATTGAGTTAGCTTCATTATATTAAAAAAAAACTAATGTCTTTCTTTTCCACAGTTTGTTGTGATCCACACAGTCAAAGGCTTTGATGTAGTCAATAAAGCAGAAGTAGATGTTCTTCTGGAACTCTCTTGCTTTTTCGATGATCCAACAGTAGTTGGCGATTTGACCTCTAGTTCCTCTGCCTTTTTGAAATCCAGCTTGAACATCTGGAAGTTCACGGTTCACGTCCTGTTGAAGCCTGGCTCAGAGAATTTTGAGCATTACTTTGCTAGCGTGTGAGATAAGTGCAATTTTGCCATAGTTTGAGCATTCTTTGGCATTGCCTTTCTTTGGGATTGGAATGAAAACTGACCTTTTCAAGTCCTGTGGCCACTGCTGAGTTTTCCAAATTTGCTGGCATATTGAGTGCAGCCCTTTGACAGCAACATCTCTTAGCATTTGAAATAGCTCAACTGGAATTCCATCACCTACTCTAGCTTTGTTCATAGTGATGCTTCCGAAGGCCCAATTGACTTCACGTTCCAGGATGTGTAGCTCTAGGTGAGTGGTCACACCACCGTGATTCTCTGGGCCTTGATGATCTTTTTTTTGTATAGTTCTTCTGTGTATTCTTGCCACCTCTTCTTAATATCTTCTGCTTCTGTAAGGTCCATACCATTTCTGTCCTTTATCAAGTCCATCTTTGCATGAAAAGTTCCCTTGGTATCTCTAATTTTCTTGAAGAGATCTCTAGTCTTTCCCATTCTATTGTTTTCCTCTATTTCTTTGCATTGATCACTGAGGAAGGCTTTTTTATCTCTCCTTGCTATTCTTTGGAACTCTGCATTCAAATGGGAATATCTTAACTTTTCTCCTTTGCCTTTCACTTCTCTTCTTTCCAGAGCTATTTGTAAGGCCTCCTCAGAAAACAGTTTTGCCTTTTTGCATTTCCTTTTCTTGGGGATGGTCTTGATCCCTGTCTCCTCTACAGTGTCACAAAACTCTCTCCATAGTTCTTCAGGCACTCTGTCTATCAGATCTAATCCCTTGAATCTATTTTTCACTTCTACTGTATAATCATAAAGGATTTGATTTAGGTCAAATTATACCTGAATGGTCTAGTGGTTTTCCCCACTTTCTTCAATTTAAGTCTGAATTTGGCAATAAGGAGTTCATGACCTGAGCCACAGTCAGCTCCTGGTCTTGTTTTTGGTGACTGTATAGAGTGTCTCTATCTTTGGCTGCAAAGAATATAATCAATCTGATTTCGGTATTGATTCTGACATCTGGTGATCTCCATGTGTAGAGTCTTCTCTTGTGTGTTTGAAAGAGGGTGTTTGCAATGACCAGTGCATTCTCTTGGCAAAATTCTATTAGCCTTTGCCTTGCTTCGTTCTGTATTCCAAAGCCAAATTTGCCTGTTACTCCAGGTATTTCTTGACTTCCTATTGTTGCATTCTAGTTCCCTACAATGATGGAGAAGGAAATGGCAACCCACTCCAGTACTCTTGCCTGGAAAATCCCATGGACGGAGGAGCCTGGTAGGCTACAGTCCATGGGGTTGCAAAGAGTCGGACTCGACTCAGCGACTTCAGTTTCACTTTCACTTTCCCTATAATGAAAAAGACATCTTTTTTGGGTGTTAGTTCTAGAAGGTCTTGTCTAGTTCTAGAAGGTTCTTGGTCTTCATAGAACCATTCAACTTCAGCTTCTTCAGCATTACTGGTCGGGGCATAGACTTGGATTACTGTAATATTGAATGGTTTGCTTGTAAACGAACAGAGATCATTCTGTCGTTTTTGAGATTGCATCCAAGTACTGTGTTTCGGACTCTTTTGTTGGTGGAAATGCCAGACCACCTGACTTGCCTCTTGAGAAATCTGTATGCAGGTCAGGAAGCAACAGTTAGAACTGGACATGGAACAACAGACTGGTTCCAAATTGGGAAAGGAACAGGTCAAGGCTATATATTGTCACCCTGCTTATTTAACTTATATGCAGAGTACATCATGAGAAAGGTTGGGCTGGATGAAGCACAAGCTGGAATCAGGATTGCTGGGAGAAATATCAATAGCCTCAGATATGCAGATGACACCACCCTTTACTGCCTTTAAAGGCAGAAAGTGAAGAAGAACTAAAGAGCCTCTTGATGAAAGTGAAAAAGGAGAGTGAAAAAGTTGGCTTAAAACGCAACATTCAGAAAACTACGATCATGGCATCTGGTCCCATCAGTTCATGGCAAATAGATGGGGAAACAATGGAAACAGTGACAGACTTTATTCTTTTGGGCTCCAAAATCACTGCAGATGGTGATTGCAGCCATGAAATTAAAAAACACTTACTCCTTGGAAGAAAAGTTATGACCAACCTAGACAGCATATTAAAAAGCAGAGACATTGCTCTGCCAACAAAGTCCATCTAGTCAAAGCTGTGGTTTTTCCAGTAGTCATGTATGGATGTGAGAGTTGGACTGTAAAGAAAGCTGAGCGCCAAAGAATTGATGCCTTTGAACTGTGGTGTTGAAGAAGACTCGAGAGTCCTTTGGCCTGCAAGGAGATACAACCTGTCCTTCCTAAAGGAGATCAGTCCTGAATATTCATTGGAAGGACTAATGCTGAAGTTGAAACTCCAATACTTTGGCCACCTGATGTGGAGAACTGACTAATTAGAAAAGACCCTGATGCTGGGAAAGATTGAAGGCAGGAGGAGAAGGGGACGACAGAGGGTGAGATGGTTGGATGGCATCACTGATTCAGTGGACATGAGTTTGAGTAAACTCTAGGAGTTGGTGATGGACAGGGAAGCCTGGCATTCTGCAGTCCATTGGGTCACAAAGAGTCGGACACGTCTGAGCGACTGAACTGAACTGAATGTCTTTCTTAGGCTTCTCACTTTTTTGGTGAGAAAAAAAAAACTGAGGTAATTGTTTTATATGTCAGATAAACATTTTATTTCATATATGCCTGAATATATATTCATATGTGCATGCATTTTATCTCCTGTTTTGAGTGATACAGAATTCTAATTTCAAAAATTAACATGCCACCCTCCTCCCTTCAATTTGAAGATTTTGTTTCTTTACCTACTTGATAGCAGTGCTTACTGGCTATTAGTACTAGGATCCAGTGTTTCTGATGAAAATTATGGTGTAAATATGATTATTATTTCTTTAAAGAAATTTGTTTTTCACCTTTTTTTGGGAAAGCTTTTCAGTTCTTTTTTTATTCTTACTCCGAAATTTCATGAGGATAAGATCCATTAATCTTGCCCCCACTTTCCATCTGAAGATGTCAGAATTTTCCTATAGCTCTAAGCCTAGTTTTTGCCTGTTGGCTTCAGTACTAGCCAGTACTTTAAGTTCAAGAAATAAAGTAGGCCAGCACATGTTGCCACAGAGAGAAGTTGTCAGAAATCTGCATTTTCATTGTGGTCAAGAGAGAGGTTTTAGATGGTGTAAATAAGGGATGGCAGTGGGAAGGTAGGGAACCATTTCAGAATCTGGCAGCACCAAGATATAGGGGATAAGTCTTTACCTGAGAGTCATGAAAATCAAGTCTAGGCTTGTCCCCACTTAATAAAATCTGGAATGAAGTTCACTTTCTTTATCTACAAAATAGAAATGTGGAACCTTGATGACCTCAAAGATCCTCTCCAAGGGTTCAGAGATCTACTCAGTAGTTCTCCTCAAGGGAATTTCATCCTCACTAGGGAGAGTTTTGGGGTCACTCTTGGCATTTAGTATGCAGGGGCCAGGGATAACAAATATGTTTGAGTATTTGAGAAAAGCTTGCAAATGAAAGAATTGTCCAGGAAAAAGTAAAAGCCAGTGATGTCCCTTGGGGAAATACCATGAGAAATAGGAACAACTAGCCATGAAGTGATTTCTTTTGCTTCCTGGCTTCTCCTATCCTAGCCCTTTCCTGCAGGAGTGGAACATAATAGAAACACCCTCGTGGCTGACAGAGCAATCTAACTTTGGCTGCAGATGAAATGTGCTGCTTCTTTGTCTCCCAGATTGCTGGAATTGAGCTACTCTATCTCTTTGACTTTCTAGGTTGGACAGATGTCATTCTCCAATGATCAATAACTATGCCCCATTACAAGCTTGCATGTTTTTGTGTCATTTTTCTTATCCATCTGGTTATGTTCATCTTATTATACCCACTTTCTTCAAACCAAAGACTGTGGAGAACAAATGTCATTCCCCATGGCTGAAATGGAGAAGAATCGGTCTAAAAGGCCAACTCTTACTACACAGAATCTAGGGAATATTGATAATGGTTTACATGTAGGAGGCCTCTAAGCAGGACAAGGCCTGGCGTAACGATTTTACATCTGCTCAGCATACCTGAGAGGAAAGGCTTCAAATTCGGTAAAGCAAAGCACAGAAGATTAAGACCTACTAATTGGATCTCGCCTTTGCTGCACTTTCATTAGCTTTATAACTTGTATTGACTTAAGTGTAATTTGAAGATTCACTATTTCATCTTGAAATATGTGTTTTGTATGTAGAAACCTGCTACTAACTTGGCTCAGATCCTCCTTAGAGACACATTTTAACTGAAACAGGTCACTCCAAGGGAAACATTATTTTTCAGGAATAACTAGTAGAACTCTCGCTATAGCACAGTCTGAGATTCAGAGAAGTTTGGGAGGAAGCAACCTATGTCTCTTGCTCATTTGCTTCAGGTCCACCTGGGGCGGCCCTGGCCTTCTGCACATTCTGTAACTCTGGATCTTGCTCCCATGGGACCTTGTACTTTGTATTTATTTTCTCTAAATCCTTTCCCCTTTACCCCCTTTTAATTTAGTTACACTTAACTGCTATGGAGCTTCCCTGGTGGCTCAGACGGTGAAGAGTCTTCTTGCAGTGTGGGAGTCTGCATGCAGTTTGATCCCTGGGTCGGGAAGATCCCCTGGAGAAGGAAATGGCAACCCCACTCCAGTATTCTTGCCTGGAGAATCCCATGGATGGAGGAGCCTGGTGGGCTACAGTCCATGGGGTTGCAAAGAATCAGACACAACTGAGCGACATCACTTACTTTAACTGCTGTATTTTCCCAGTGTTGAGTTTCATCTCTCAAAACCTTGATCGATTCTGTTTTTCTGTCTAAATGCTTCACTCTTCTTCCCTACTCTGTGTTTAGGTAACTTCCACTGGTCCTTCAACCCTCAGTTCAGGAGGCATCATCCCAGGAAGTGTCCATTTCTGTTCCTAGACTTGTCTCTATTATAACCTTTCTCTAGGTGTGGTCTCTAGGTCCATATAGTCAAGGCTATGATTTTTCCGGTAGTCATGTACTGTTGTGAGAGCTGGATCATAAAGAAGGCAGAGCGCCAAAGAATGTGATGCTTTTGAACTGTGAACTTGGGCAAACTCCAGGAGGTGGTGAGGGACAGGGGGTGCTTGCTGCAGTCCATGGGATCATGAAGAGTCAGACATGACTTGGTGACTGAACAACAACAAGGTGTGGTCTGAGAGAATGACCCCAAGAAGACCTCTTAAAAGTGCAGATTCCTGGCCTGTATCCCATTCTTGCTGAATCAGAGCTCTGGGTGGGATCCAGAATCCACAGTTTTCATAAGCTACTTAGTGTGGTTTTGAGTGTATTTCTCTCTCTCTCTCTCTTTTTTTTAATATTAACTAATCAACCATTTGAGGGGAGCTGTGGCATGTTGTTTTCCTTTGTGTCCATAGCACCTAAATAGCACCACACACATAGTAAGTATTGAATTCAATCGCACTAAAATGCAATTTAAAACCCAGGTTTGAGTCCTGGCTCTACCATTTGCTAGATATGGGGTTGGGACAAGTTATCAAAAGCTTCTGACTCTTAAATTTCTTAACAAGACATATTTCATTATCAGTCTCATATATTTTTAGATTTGAAATTTCCAACATTAAGAGGCTAAGAGGAAACTCCTAGGAGTGGAGAGATAATATGCTTTCTTTCAATTTTCATAGCAAGATTATGATACAGTGCTGTTATTTGTTCCTATTCTACAGAAGAAGATCTTAAGCATACACTTGCCCAAAAATCTAGAGTTAGAAAGGTTTTAAAACCAAATCTAGAGTTAGAAGGCTCTTACCCTGGAGCCCTCTCTAGGGAAACTGTTACAATAACTGTTGTAATACCCTGCTTCCTCTCACTTCAGTGTCCTTAAATCGTATGCACCTAGGAAGAAACATAACAGGAAGAAACACTGCAGTGTTTGCAGGAAAAAACATGTCAGTGACCAAAGACAAAAAACAAAAGAAACAAACAAAAAACAAAATAATTCTCTCTTGATTACAAAAATCTCCTTTCTCATTATTCTTCAAGGAATTAACAAAGTCAATTTTTTGTTCCATTTGTGCGGGCTTATATCTGTTTTGACTTTGTGTTTCATATTTTGTTTAGTTCCAACTTTAGAGAATGGTAGAGGCACTTTTTGTCTTTTCAGTTTTCAATTCTATAGCTTTTGAATGCCGTAGCTGTGTTTCTCTAAGCACTGCTGAAGGCTATGGCTCTGAAATATTAAGCCAATTCCAATTTTCTCCCTAAGCCCCGTTATTACCCTCACTATTACTTTTTTGAGACTAATTACTTTACAATATTGTAGTGAGTTTTGCCATACATTGACATGGATCTGCCACAGGTGTACATGTGTTCCCCATCCTGAACACCCCTCCCTCTTCCCTCCCCATCCCATCCCTCTGGGTCATCCCATTGCCCCAGCCCTGAGCATTTGTCTCATGCATCGAACCTGGAATGGTTTTCACATATGATAATATACATGTTTCAATGCTATTGTCCCAGAACGTCCCACCCTCACCTTCTCCCTCAGAGTCCATAAGACTGTTCTATGAATCTGTGTCTCTTATTTTGTCTCGCATATAGGGTTATCGTTACCATCTTTCAAATTCCATATATATGCATTAGTATACTGTATTGGTGTTTTTCTTTCTGGCTTTCTTCACTCTGTATAATGGGCTCCAGTTTCATCCATCTCAATAGAACCGATTCAAATGTATTCTTTTTAATGGCTGAGTAATATTCCATTGTGTATATGTACCACTGCTTCCTTATCCATTCGTCTGCTGATGGACATCTAGGTTGCTTCCATGTCCTGGCTATTGTAAACAGTGCTGCGATGAACATTGGGGTACACGCATCTCTTTCAATTCTGGTTTCCTTGGTGTGTATGCCCAGCAGTGGGATTGCTGGGTCATATGGCAGTTCTAGTCCCAGTTTTTTAAGGAATCTCCAGACTGTTCTCCATAGTGGCTGTACTAGTTTGCATTCCCACCAACAGTGTAAGAGGGTCCCCTTTTCTCCACACCCTCTCCAGCATTTATTGCTTGTAGACTTTTGGATAGCAGACATTCTGACTGGTGTGAAATGGTACCTCATTGTGGTTTTGATTTGCATTTCTCTGATAATGAATGATGTTGAGCATCTTTTCATGTGTTTGTTAGCCATCTGTATGTCTTCTTTGGAGAAATGTCTGTTTAGTTCTTTGGCCCATTTTTTGATTGGGTCGTTTATTTTTCTGGAATTGAGCTGCAGGAGTTGCTTGTATATTTTTGAGATTAATTCTTTGTCAGTTGCTTCATTTGCTATTATTTTCTCCCATCTGAAGGCTGTCTTTTCACCTTGCTTATAGTTTCCTTTCTTGTGCAAAAGCTTTTAAGTTTAATTAGGTCCCATTTGTTTATTTTTGCTTTTATTTTCAATATTCTGGGAGGTGGGTCATAGAGGATCCTGCTGTGATTTATGTTGGAGAGTGTTTTGCCTATGTTTTCCTCTAGGAGTTTTATAGTTTCTGATCTTACGTTTAGATCTTTAATCCATTTTGAGTTTATTTTTGTGTATGGTGTTAGACAGTGTTCTAGTTTCATTCTTTTACAAGTGGTTGACCAGTTTTCCCAGCACCACTTGTTAAAGAGATTGTCTTTTATCCATTGTATATTCTTGCCTCCTTTGTCAAAGATAAAGTGTCCATAGGTTCGTGGATTTATCTCTGGGCTTTCTATTTTGTTCCATTGATCTATATTTCTGTCTTTGTGCCAGTACCATACTGTCTTAATGACTGTAGCTTTGTAGTAGAGCCTGAGGTCAGGCAGGTTGATTCCTCCAGTTCCATTCTTCTTGCTCAAGATGGCTCTGGCTATTTGAGGTTTTTTGTATTTCCATACAAATTGTGAAATTATTTGTTGTAGTGCTGTGGAAAATACCACTGGTAGCTTTATAGGGATTGCATTGAATCTATAGTTTGCATTGGGTAGTATACTCATTTTCACTATATTGATTCTTCCGACCCTTGAACATGGTATATTTCTCCATCTATTTGTGTCCTCTTTGATTTCTTTCATCAGTGTTTTATAGTTTTCTATATATAGGTCTTTTGTTTCTTTAGGTAGATATATTCCTAAGTATTTTATTCTTTTTGTTGAAATGGTGAATGGAATAGTTTCCTTAATTACTCTTTCTGTTTTCTCATTGTTAGTGTATAGGAATGCAAGGGATTTCTGTGTGTTGATTTTATATCCTGCAACTTTACTATATTCATTGATTAGCTCTAGTAATTTTCTGGTGGAGTCTTTAGGGTTTTCTATGTAGAGGATCATGTCATCTGCAAACAGTAAGAGTTTTACTTCTTTTCCAATCTGGATTCCTTTTATTTCTTTTTCTGCTCTTATTGCTGTGGCCAAAACTACCAAAACTATGTTGAATAGTAGTGGTGAGAGTGGGCACCCTTGTCTTGTTCCTGACTTTAGGGGAAATGCTTTCAATTTTTCACCATTGAGGATAATGTTTGCTGTGGGTTTGTCATATATAGCTTTTATTACGTTGAGGTATGTTCCTTCTATTCCTGCTTTCTGGAGGGTTTTTATCATAAATGGATGTTGAATTTTGTCAAAGGCTTTCTCTGCATCTATTGAGATAATCATATGGTTTTTATCTTTCAATTTGTTAATGTGGTGTATTATGTTGATTGATTTGCGGATATTGGAGAATCCTTGCATCCCTGGGATAAAGCCCACTTGGTCATGATGTATGATCTTTTTAATATGTTGTTGGATTCTGTTTGCTAGAATTTTGTTAAGGATTTTTGCATCTATGTTCATCAATGATATTGGCCTGTAGTTTTCTTATTTTGTGGCATTTTTGTCTGGTTTTGGTATTAGGGTGATGGTGGCCTCATAGAATGAGTTTGGAAATTTACCTTCCTCTGCAATTTTCTGGAAGAGTTTGAGTAGGATAGGTATTAGCTCTTCTCTAAATTTTTGGTAGAATTCAGCTGTGAAGCCGTCTGGTCCTGGGCTTTTGTTTGCTGGAAGATTTCTGATTACAGTTTCAATTTCTGTGCTTGTGACGGGTCTGTTAAGATTTTCTATTTCTTCCTGGTTCAGTTTTGGAAAGTTGTACTTTTCTAAGAATTTGTCCATTTCTTCCAAGTTGTCCGTTTTATTGGCATAAAGTTGCTGATAGTAGTCTCTTAGGATCCTTTGTATTTCTGTGTTATCTGTTGTGATTTCTCCATTTTCATTTCTAATTTTATTGATTTGATTCTTCTCCCTTTGTTTCTTGATGAATCTGGCTAATGGCTTGTCAATTTTATTTATCTTCTCAAAGAACCAGCTTTTAACTTTGTTGATTTTTGCTATGGTCTCTTTTATTTCTTTTGCATTTATTTCTGCCCTAATTTTTAAGATTTCTTTCCTTCTACTAACCCTGGGGTTCTTCATTTCTTCTTTAACTAGTTGCTTTAGGTGTAGAGTTAGGTTATTTATTTGACTTTTTTCTTGTTTATTGAGGTAAGCCTGTATTGCTATGAACCTTCCCCTTAGCACTGCTTTTACAGTGTCCCATAGGTTTTGGGTTGTTGTGTTTTCATTTTCATTCATTTCTATTCATATTTTGATTTATTTTTTTTATTTCTTCTGTGATTTGTTGGTTATTCAGCAGCATGTTGTTCAGCCTCCATATTTTGGAATTTTTAATAGTTTTTCTCCTGTAATTGACATGTAATTTTACTGCACTATGGTCAGAAAAGATGCTTTGAATAATTTCAATTTTTTTGAGTTTACCAAGGCTAGATTTATGGCCCAGGATGTGATCTATCATGGAGAAGGTTCCATGTGCACTTGAGAAAAAGGTGAAATTCATTGTTTTGGGGTGAAATGTCCTATGGATATCAATCAGGTCTAACTGATCTGTTGTATCATTTAAAGGTTGTGTTTCCTTGTTAATTTTCTGTTTAGATGTTCTATCCATAGGTGTGAGTGGGGTATTAAAGTCTCCCACTGTTATTGTGTTATTGTTAATTTCCCCTTTCATACTTGTTAGCATTTGCCTTACATATTGCGGTGCTCCTATGTTGTGTGCATATATATTTATAATTGTTATATCTTCTTCTTGGATTGATCCTTTGATCATTATGTAGTGTCCATCTTTGTCTCCTTTCACAACCTTTATTTTAAAGTCTATTTTATCTGATATGAGTATTGCTACTCCTGCTTTCTTTTGGTCTCTATTTGCGTGGAATATCTTTTTCCAGCCCTTCAGTTTCAGTCTGTATGTGTCCCTTGTTATTACCCTCATTATTACAGTTGAAAATGTTCCTTAGAATTTTCACCAGAAGTGGTGTATCTGTTCTTGATCAGATTGGTCCTTCACAGTCAAGGCAGTTTTTTGATGATTGTCTTAGTAATAATGCCCTGTTCAGTTTACTAAGCACCAAACATTGTCAGTCATTGGGAATTTCTGAAATGTCACAGGGATGATTAACACCTTGTCTTCTGAATTCTGCATATCAAAATTGGCCCTAAAATGTGAAGCATTACTCAGGTGTGTGGCATTGCCTTTCTCTAATAGATTATTTAAAGCTTTTATCAGTCATGACAGATGGAAAGGATGAGGTTATCTTGTAAATCTTTAGTACAGATTGAGGCAATAAATTAAAACACCATAGTGAGCAGCTTTCATACTGGCTTAAACAAATAATCAAATGATTATAGGCAGAATGAACAAATCCACAGGTCATTATGAATTATACAGGAAAACCAATACATTACATTCTAAAGCTTACTTAAAAAAAAATCAGATTTTCTACTAAAGTGGTTTTTAAGTACTTGAAGCTCTGTGGAATAAAATAAATTAATTTACCATCATTAGTTTTCAAGGGAATGGTAAGAAATAAAATAAAAATACTAGATGTTGATATATGCTGAGGAGGAAAAGAACTATAATTAGTATTTATTGAACACTAATGAATGTTCAGCACAGTAACTTAATAGGGCATTAGTCATTTATCATCAAATTTCAAAAACTTGTGGATTGGAGGGATGGCTGTATGTTAGAGGAAAAAAGTTGTAGGTTAGAGGAAAAAATGCCTAGTCCTTAAAGTTTCCTTACAAGAACTAGTCACAGTTGAACCATTCCTATATAAATCTATAATAAAATTTTGGTTTTTACTTTAATGTTTTCATGATGAACATGCCATTAAAATATATTTGATATTTATGGAAGCATAATCACTACCACAGGATTATCTATTATTATTAGTGATTGTGAGATTAATGAGATTGTAGGATTTATCTAGTTCTTGTATAAAAAATAGTCCAGTGACATTGGCTAGGAGTATTCTTCTTGATTTCTGTTGTAGATTTTTTTTAGCATGTAAACAAAAGCTTTTCCAAAATAACTCAGACTGTGTTCTTCATCTCTATAAGAACAAGTCAGACAGAGGAAAGTCTAGCATGGCTAATTTAAAGTCTTTCTATCAAACTCAGTTTCATGAATAGGATGGTAGTGCTAACCAGCAGGGCAGTTACTTCCACGGATGATGTCATAAAGACATCTTCATGGTTTCAGAAGAATCATCTCTAGTTCATAAATGAGAGAACATATTACAACATGCAGGGAGTGGATGAGGCTTCCACGGTAGCTCAGTTGATAAAGAATCTGCCTACAGTGCAGGAGACTCGGATTCAATCCCTAGTTTGGGAAGATCCCCTGGAGAAGGGAATGGCAACTGGCTCCAATATTCCTGCCTGGAGAATTCCATGGACAGAGGAACCTGGAAGGCTACAGTTCATCGGGTCCGAAGAGTTGGACGTGACTGAGCAACTAACACTTTCACTCAGAGGGTGGAAGAAAATAAACAGATTTATTAATGCATTGATTGTGATAAATATGCAGTTTCCAGAGGCAAACTGATTTTGTACATATATAAGTTTTTCATATATATGATAGTATAATGGAATATTTTATATGTTATTTTCACATTATACCTTTAAAAATATTTCTGTGGAGAAAAACTTTTATGTTTGAATAAAAATCTGTTTTACTAAGAATTTGCAGTGAGTTTATGTTATGCAATTAGCTTTGTTGCTAGGCAGCCCCAATAGCAGTTTTGATGTGTAATTTGCTTGAAACTATCAAAAGGGCCCTGCTGAAGTTTTGAAACCAACTGAATTAGCCACAGAGAACGTTAGGTGTTGCTATTTTAATGAACTGAAGCTTTGCGTTTGGGATTAAGTTTAGTGAAACCAAAATAATTTGGCACTTTGGGAACTGAAATCTGTTGAACAAAGTTGAGAGGAATTTAGCATTCACTTGTATCTCTTGGGGCGTCCTAACCTTCACCCACTAGTGCCTACTCCATATCTTAATTCAGAAATACTTTTTTCTTAAAAGTGCATACTGTACAACTTCTGCTTGGAAGCGTTTCCTCTGTTTATATCTGCTCTGTCCTTGCTTTCTTCACCCCATACAGTCAAGTAATGGACATTATTATGAGGCAGGTCAGGGGGCCTCTGGTTTTCCCCCGACATGTCTGGTCAGCTCCTGGCTTACTTTTTGGAGGGCCATCCCAACGTCTTGTACAGCTTTCACCTCTGTGACCAAGCCTTTAATCTGACACTTGATTTAGACTTTTAGAATCCTGACTTTGCTAGAAAGTTATCTTGGTCTCCTATAAGTTGTTATTTTGAGGGCTTGGACCCACCTCCCTCACCCGTGGGCTCACCTCCCAGAATCCTGACTCAGGTATGATGGCCAGAGTTTGTATTTTCCAGTGGTAAATTTAGAGAGCTTCTCTCTGCCTTATTCTAGAATGGGATTTCCAGGTAACCCTTGGCCTTGGGTGATTTAAAACCCCCGCTAGTACAAATTCTAATCTGAATGGCACTTGGAAGACTGCTCAATAAATCAGAAGATACTGTTTCCTCCATTAGTTTCTTCTTGAGTTTATTTATTAATTTGTTGTTGTTGTTGTTAGCAGCAGTAGCAAGAATTACAGACTACCTGCTTGCTGCTGGTCTGGGATGTGGCTGCTTAAAGAATGAAATCTCATCACATGCAGTGGTTATACCCAGCTGAGGTATTTGAATATATGCTTAGTTAAGGATGTGACTATATTATTTCTTTAAAAGTTACTTTATTATAGTTCTGAGTTTTCTTGTGAAAGGGAAAAATAAAAAGGAAAATATGATCCAGGCCTTTAAAAAAATACAGCTTGAGTAATTTTCCCATGACTACAATAATTCTGATGGTAATAGTTTTATATAAATTTTTCATTTTGGTTTTGTTATTGTGTATTTTATATCACAAATAATTAGATAAAAAACAGTAGTCTACTAAATGATTTGTTTCTGGATGCATGTAACTTAGAACAGTGTTTGATTTGTGGAGTTGATGAATGTCAGAGTATTTTAATTTGAACAAATCAGGGCAGAGTATTCAGATTTGGAGATGAAACTCATGCAATGCTTGATACTCCAGTGATTCATAATAGTAAGTTAAAGCTTTTATTTCTAAGAGTGTAAAATTTTATTTCTATTAGTGTAAAAATTTCCAGTGTGATGATATCTTAGACTACAAGCCATTAGTGTCTCAGTTAAAATTCATTTATCAGATTTTTTTCCAGCATAAGAGTTGTCTGAGATGGAATAGTACATACAACTGGAAATCTTTGAAAGGAGCACACATGAACTTATTTACAAAATAGAAACAGACTCACAGACTTAGAGAATGACTTTATTGTTACCAGAGAGGAAAGGTGACGGGGGAAGAGATCATTTGGGAATTTAGGATTGGCATGTACACATTGCTATAGTTAAGACAGATAACCAAAAAGGAGCCGTTGTAAAAAAAAAAAAAGTGGGGGGGTAGTTTACCAGTAGCCTCACATTTTATACTTATCCTTACCCTCTTGTTTCTTTTTATGTACTGAAAGTATATCTTTTTTTCATATTTGGGATTTCCTATAACATCTTTTTCTTCTTCTGTAAAAGATTGAAAATCCTTTAATGCCAACAGTCAGAAATGGACATGACTCATGGTTTTGGTTTCATGTAGACGATAATGAACTTTCCAATTTGGGCAAGTTTTGGCTTTGTGGTTTTAGCAATTAGCGTTGTGTTATAATTTTTTATTTAGTTATCTGTTTCCCTATTATACTGTGAATTCTTGTGAGCCCGTGGTTGGTAGGAAAGCTGTTACATCTAGCATAGCACTTAGTCCCATAGTATTGATAGATGTCTAGCAAAATATTTTTCCAAATGAATTTATTTAAATGCCAGGCAATATTGAGTCAAAATAATTCCACTATTGAGCTTATTTTCCATTGAAAATATCCTCAATGGCAAGCAAATACACTGGCCTCTAAAATATTCGTGTCCAAAATATCTGCCTACAGCAAATCAGCATCATCTTTAAGTTGGTGGCTTAGTTGTACTTAAAGAAAACAGCTTTATGATACCATATAAATACAGGCAGAACTTGATTGTCTAGCCTTTCAAAGTGTGATGGATTGCCTCTTTCCTTAAGAGGTGAATAAATCATCACAACCTCATAAATCTTAGTAATCAGTTTTCCTCCTAGTTTAAAGAATTTTCACGAATAGCTCACAGGGGATCCATTAAACAAGGGTGGTAGAAGAGAAGTAGGTAAAAACAAAAAAGAAAAGGAAAGCTAAAATGAAAAATGAAAAGTGTGTGGGTAAGCCATTGTATGCCTAGCTGACATGGATGTAACATGGTTTCTGTGCTATCTTTGTCATGTGGAATAAAACTAGGCTCCCAAAAGGAAAGACTTTTACTGGTGAGTGTTAAATAGAATGCTTATTACCAGGAAAGAATGCTCCCTGGCTCTCTCCATTGCAGGGCTCTGGATGGGTGACTTTGGGGAGTTTTTATCTTCATCTCTGGGAGGAGCAACTATAGGGAAATTGGAACCTAAAATTTACCTGATGGATAAATCACCCAAGGCCCAAAGCATATTTTCTTTTTTGTTGTTGTTCTTAAATTTGTTTATTTATTTATTTTTGGCTGTGCTGGGTCTTCATTGCTGTGTGCAGGTTTTCTCTAGTTGGTGGCAAGTAGGAGCTACTCTTTTGCTCTGCATCATGTGGGGTCTTCCCAGATCAGGGATTGAACGCATGTCCCATGCACTGGCAGGTGGATTCTTAACCACTGGACCACCAGGGAAGTCCCTTCAAAGTCTATCTTCTATGTTAACACTTGCCTTTGGTGTCATATGGACTTGGGTATAGAAATGTATGCCATGTGATATCATGCAATTTGTATACAAAGAAGGTTTTTGGGTTGTTTTTGTTTTGGTGTCCTTTTGTATCTGTGTGCTGGCTGTTGCAAAGCTTATTCCTCAGAAGGGAGGAAGAATAGAAGGTATAAAGTGCATTTTTTCTAATGATATTCCTCATCCATTTTTCCTCTTTGATGTAGCACCGAAGTCCATTCAACACCAAGCATGTTTAAATTTTTCTTATAAGCGAAAACTTACATGTCTTTGGTGGTCACTGGCTTATTTGTAATGCTAGCAGAATTTAACTAGAAGCATATTCAGTTGAGTATGGGAGGTTTCTGTTATATGCTAAAGTGACATGCTTTTGTCCTTCAGTAATATTCATTAAACAAAAACTAATTTTAAGAGGCTATTAGGTGTTAAATCCAGTGCTAAGCATTGAGATTTGAGATACCAGCAGGAAAGATTATATTTCTGCCATCTTGGAACTTCAAGTCCTGTGGAAAATCACAAACAAGTATTAGACAATTTAAACAAGTTAGTCTGCTTTGTTTAATGATGTACCTCCATACTTTCAATACTGACTGATGTATAACTGGTGCTCAGGAGACGTTTATTAAATGAAGACTATCTATGAGGTAAATGTTATAATGGGGAAGGAAAGAGTGCCATGGGGTCAGAGAAGTCTCCCGCCACTCCAACTTTATTGAGGTTGGCAAATACAATTGTAATATATTTAAAGTGTATGTTGTGGTGGTTTGATACACACACTCACATACACACACATATTATTTTGTTCTTTTGATGATAGCCATCCTAATAGGTATGATGTAGTATCCTATTGTGCTTGAGCGAGCATCTTTTCATATACCTGTTGGTCATTTGTATATCTTATTTGGGAAAATGTCTATTCAGGTTCTTTTACCATTTTTAATTGGGTTTTTATTTTTAGCTGTTGAGTTGTTAAGAGAGTTCCTTTTATACTTTGGATATTAGCCCTTTATCAGATATATGATTAGCAACTACTTTCTCCCATTCATTAGGTAGCATTTTTTTGCTTTAATTGCTTCCTTTGCTTTGTATGAACTTTTCAGTTCGACGTAATCCCACTAGTTGAATTTTGCCTTTTTTGCCTTTGCAATGGTGAACTGAAGATGTGCCCAGTTAAGACTATATAATGATGTTTTTATTGATGGAAAGAAAAAAGTGAAACTGTAGCTTATAGCCACGATACAAGCTAGGTCTGCACATGGTCTCATCTCTGCATAGAGTTGCATGTAAATTGTAGTCCAACAGCCAAAATTATTTTAAAAGGAGTTTTTATACTTTACTTGAATCTGTTAAAGAACACTGAAAAGAATCCAGATTATGTCTTCAAAAAGAGTTGAAAAGCTTCTTTCCTCTCCTCATATTTTTATGTATTTCACAGCTGTGGACCATGAGGTGACATCCACTGTAAAGATCACACCTCTCTGACTGATTTTTTGATGTCTGAGACAGGGACAGTATCAGACTGGTCAATTTGCTGATTATAGCTCATCAGGTGTTCACAGAGACATTTTCTGTCCTCATTGTCTGTCACATTCATCTAGAAATCCCATTGTTATTTATGTCACACACATGCACATATACCCACACTCATACAGACATATATGAATCAATTAATGGTCTTAGCGTGATGTGATTTGTCTATCTGTATATATTTGATACTATGAAATATATCACACATAGGTCTTGAAATGATTCAGTAACATTTCTGCTAGACACACTGAGATTTAAAACAACTTCTGGTTCTCTTTAATAGCAACAAAATCCATAAATCTTCATAAGCAGTGAAGTGTAATGAAGGTCAAACATTTTTTAAATCTTTTATATCATTGCATCAATGAAGGGAAATGCGTAAGATTAGAAGCAATTCATGCCATATGGTTGTAATGAGAGAGACACTCCAGAAAAAACAAAATTAACAACAACAACAACAAATGGATAATTCAGGAGCCTGTAAAAAAGGTAGAAGTCAGATGGGTCAGGGGAAATACCCATAACCCCTCTTCTCCAACTCCTGCCTCTCACTACTACGGATCCTAGCCATAGGTTCTTGCCCACATCCTCAAGAAGCAATGTCAACTGAACTATTTCTGTTTCTCTTCTCCTATTTCAGGGGTAAAAGTATACAGCCCTTACCCCTCCTAAGATATCGTGCATGATGCACGTTAATAGGAGATTAAACTTCATATAGTCTCACGTAAAGATACCATCAATGCCATATACTTAAGAGGGACACCGACTTTCTTCTTGGTCAAAGTGTATTTAAGACATGTGACAAAATTTGAAGACATTCTGCTATGTTATTTTGCCAGACACAGAAAGTCAACTAATGCACTTGTATGAAGCACCTGTAATAGTCAAACTCATACAGATAGAAAGTAGAATAGTGTTTGCCAGGGGCTTGAGAGGGGGTAACTGGAGAGTTTTTGTTTAATATGTATAGCCTTTCAGTTGACGAAGAAGTTCTGGAATTGGTTTGTGTTAATTATTACACAGTAATGTGATTTATTTAATGTTACTGAACTGCAAACTTAAAAATGGTTCACATGGTAAATTTTATGGTATGTGTATTTTGTGCATGCACGAGTGCTAACTTGCTTCAGTTGTGTATGACTGTTTGTGACCCCATGGACTATAGCCTGCCAGGCTCCTCTGTCCATGGGATTCTCTAGGCAAGAATACTGGAGTGGGTTGCCATGCCCTCCTCCAGGGGATCATCCTGATCCAGAGATCAAACCCACATCTCTTATGTCTCCTGCATTGGTAGGTGAGTTCTTTACCACTAGTGCCACTACCCACACACAAAAAGACAGTGCAGGGCAAAACTAACCACATTTGAAATATACTGAATACTCTGGAGCTGGAACAAGTCACTTCCTCTCAATCACCAGAGTACAGGCCATGAGAGTTCAGAGGAGACTTATTAATATGACTTGCCTTCATCATCTTTTGCATCCAGGTGCTCATTACAGATGGCCCACACACCCTAAAAGAGAGGGATCAATGCAGGGGCCTCTGAGTTGACTGCTTATCTCACTATTAAACATCAACCTCAAAGACAAAAAAACCTCCAACATAAATATATCATTTGCCTTTGTTTATTTCACAGCTACATAAATTAAGAGGCTAAATGAGATGAGAAATATTTCATTGATGGAGTATTAATCACTAGATAATACACACTGTGAAAACAGCTCATCAGAACTCATTAATGTTTTATTAATCCCATTTTTGACACTATATTTTTGATTTGAAAAATAATGCTCTCTTTCAGCATCTGGTAACACTTGGATGCACTGTACAAAACCTGTGGGGAGCATTAGACACCTTACATAGAGTTTTCCCTGTTTGGTATTACAGGTACTCCACGTGTTGATGCCATGATTGTGGATTTCTTTCTGCATTTTTGACTCTAAACATGATTTTTCAAAAGATTCAGTGGATCACAGTTTCTAGTGTCAAAGAGTTACAAATCAGAAGTCTAGGCAGGAAAAGTCAATATTACTTTCTCTTAAAAACTTGTTTAGCCCCCAAAGTGGAAGGCTGCTAGAGCGACACTTGGCTGGCTTTCCTAGATCCTCCACTGTTTGTCTTGTAGGTAATCTTCCTGGAGACAGGAATGTTTTCCCAGCTTCTGTTTGCTTGTTTAAATTCTAAACGATCCTTTAAGAATTATTGGAAGCCCTGTCAGCACCACGACCCCTTCCTGATGAGCCTAACCTCCTGCAATGTTCTTGCACAGCATTTATTTTCAGAATCACTCCCTCAGAATTATCATTCACTGAACTTGCACATGTGCTTCTGTAAGGATGTATGTGTGTTAGCTTCCAAGGTGGCCCCCAGCGATCCCCACCTCCTGGTTTTCACACACTTGTGTGGTCCCCTTGCACATTCCATCAGAGCTGGTGCGTATGACTACAGTCCGTGGCAGGAGTGATGGTATGTCACTTCTGATATTCGACTGTAGCTTCCACCTTGGATGCCTTCTCTCTCAGATTATTCTCCTCAAGGGAAGCCAACTACCACGCCCTGAGACCACTCAGATCATCTGTGGATAAGACCCTGTGGTAACTGAAGTCTCTGGTAAACAAGCAGGCAAAAACCTGAGGCCTGACAACAACTGTGTGGCTGAGATTGGAAGCAGTTAATCCCTTCATGGATTAGTCTGAGGCCCCAGTGGGTGTCTTCTCTGTAACCTTCTCAGATACTTTGAGTCAGATTCACCTGGCCAAACTGCTCTCAGCTCCTTGCCCTACAGCAACTGTGAGATAATGAATGTCGATCTACTAATTTGGGGGTAATTTGTTATGTAGCCTTAGATGACAGATGCAGTATTTCATCTCCCCAGCTAGACTATAAGCTCCTTGAAGGATTCCCAGCTTTCTTATTCCTCATGGTGCTCACATTTATCTATTCAACTCAAGATAGAAAGAAAACTATTTTTTTTAATCTACCTACTTAAACTTTTTCACAGGTACCAACTATTCTGAACAGCGCCCGTGAGGTCAGTAGGAGAAAACTGGCACTACTAATGCTGTTCTAATATGAATGGGACAAGTTAAAGAGAATCATTTGACCATGGGCCTAAAATTTAGCAGAAGCTGAATGCAAAACCCTGATTTAGAAAAGAATCTATGAAGTCAACATGTTTCAAATCTTTTGGTTCCCTGAGCTCTCTGGAGGTCCCACATTGTCCTCTTCTGCTGCTGGTTCTTTCGCAGGCACTGCTGTCATTAACCTGCTCTGAGAACTCTGGGTTCTGCAGCCCTGATACTCTCAGCAGAGTCACATCACAGATTTAACAATGCTTGACTCTGACTCATGACTTCCATTGTTTCATTCTTTGGTATTGGCCCTATGATTTCAGATAAAGATAACATCTCAAGCCTGTTGCAAAGGAGGAAGAAAAGAAAACACACCATCTTATAGAAATGTTGCAAACTACAAATTGAAGAGTTTTCCCTCCCACTCTCTCTTTGTCTCCCATCCCTGTTCATCAAGGTGCTTTGGCAAGAGAGATATTTTAGGATAAACAGTAATTGGTATGAGGAACACGTGTTGATATTCTGCATCTATGAGATATAACTATTAACAGATGGATGTTATTTATAAACTCTTGCATGTTTATCCTGGTTTTTTTGAACTCTTTTCTGAGTCTATCAGCTGCTGCTGTTGGGATAATTAATTACACAACCCAATTCAGTTAAAAATTTTGAAATGTATGTTGTCTATATGATCTGCATATTGAATCCTCTTATTCATGCTGTCCAGTGTTTTAGATGCCACTCATTGCCTAAGACACACACACACACACACAGACACACAAGTACACATAATGTGTCAATTAGTTTTTAAAACTTCATTTAGGTTTTCCTTTCACTATAGTCCTTCTCTTTTCTAAAATCTGTTTTTTAATGTTTCCCTACCCCCAGCCATACCTGTTTCAACCTAAAACAGAACCAATAAAAGAATGTGGCCTAGAGTGTCATACATGTTTTTATTTTGTTTTATTTATTTATTTGGCTCTGCTGGGTCTGCATAGCACTTGGGCATTCTCTAGTTGCAGCGAGTGGGGGCTACTCTTCCTTGCGGTGATTTCTTTTGCTGTGGAGCACGGGGCTTCGGTAGCTGCAGAGTGTGGGCTCAATAGTGGTGGCATAGGGGCTGAGTTGTCCTGTAGCATGTGGGATCTTCCCAGACCAGGGATCAAACCTGTTTCACCTACATTGGTAGGCGGATTCTTTACCACCGGACCACCAGGGAAGTCCCATAGAATGTCATACATATTTTTCAGTGTTTTAGTAAAGTAATTTAAAAGCATTATTAAATAATTTTTGGTAATATGGCTTATAGTAAGGAAACTCTTGGAGCAATTAGGTTTAATTGAATCCAAGATAGCCTTCTCCTTCTAAATAGGAGAACGTTTTATAACCAGTAAGCAAGTTGATCATTTGTCCAGAACTTCAAGGGAGCAAGGGAAGTAATGAAATAATGAAGGGAAGTAAGAGAGAGAGAGATTTTATGACTACATGTGATTAGTACTACAATCCATACGGTGGAGCTTGAACTCCCTTTTTCAACACTAAAATCCAGTGTCTATCTAGCTAGGACAAAGTAAGTTAGGTTGGAAGAAGAATACTTAAATGCCACAGAAGGTCGGGAAGGGTTGAACCGGTTCTGACTGGCACTTATTTGTCAGTTGAAAAGCAGATTCCAAATTCCCTCCTTTTTGAAATTTTCAAAGGATATCAAAGGAGTTACTTCTAAGTTCATCTTTCTCTCCAAATGTCTGTAAAAAAAAATCTTGAACTATTGCTAATGGAAATGGATTTTTAGTCAGCAGGAATTCAGAGTGCTAAATCATCATTAAAGTTGCTAACAGGGTAAATAAATAACTATATAGATGAAAACAGGGTGTGATGTGTTAAATATATATTTAAAAAACAATTTTAGTCATACTCTTATAGATATTCTGCATCCATAAAATTCATTACCTAAGAACCAGATTTTAATTCTATCTTAACAGTGATGTGCTTCTCCCCCTTTTAAAGAGGAAGTTAAGCAGCTTTACAGATATTCAGAATTAGAGCACATATGAAATAAATGTGTGTTTAAAAGTGGCCAATGGGCTCAGTTATACTCCTGGGCCAGGTAGGGTAAGAGTGCTTGAAATTATTCCTATTGGCTAAAGTCCATATATTCATGTTTAGTAATCTAGAGTTGAAGCACTACATAGATTCAAATATTCTCTCTGTTCATAGTCAACCTTTATAATTCTGAGATTCAAGGATTCCCTTATTCTGTAGTTATTTTTTATTCTTTAATGCTTCCATAAAATTGGCCCCTAGTTTTTCTATCAAGTTTGTTCCTCAGAACATACAGATATTTAGTGCATTTACTTCTAAATACTTACAGCTATACTGTTTATATACATTTGTGTTATGATGAGGATATTATTGTAACTGATTAACCTTAGTACATACTCTGAAGCCAGGAGAGGGAACCTTTTTGTGAGGTCTCTCCTTGGAAGAGTTTTGAAGAGGCAGTGCATTGGGACTTCCCTATAGCTCAGATGGCAAAGAATCTGCCTGTAAGGCAGGAGACCTTGGTTTGATCCCAGTGTCAGCAAAATCCCCTAGACAGGGAAATGGCAACCCACTCAGTATTCTTGCCTGGAGAATCCCATGGACAGAGGAGCCTGGCAGGCTACAGTCCATGGGGTTGCAGAGTCAGACACGACTGAGCCACTAACATACACAGTGCATAAGAGGCTAAGCTAAGAGCGTAGGTTTGGGATTAAACAAGACTTCTAAGAGGAATGGAATGTAGGGTCCTGGAGTCAGACTGCCTGATTTCAGCCAAATTCCAGCTCTTCCAATTATGTGCTGTATGATCTTGCATATTTCATTTAATCTGTGTCTTAGTTTCCTCAAATATAAATGGGAAATTAATCATAGTATTTGTCTTATAGAATTACTTTACACACAAAGTATTTAGATCAATGTTTCAGCACACTCAGAATGTCAGTTGCTATTTATTATTGTAATTGTTATTATTAAAAGTTTCATGCTCTAGCTTCATCACATACCAATATGATCTTGTGTAATGTCTTAGCCCTGTCCATCTCTAAAATGAAGATTATAAAGACCTGTTTCACAGGGTGAGAGTTGATGGCATATTATAGAAAATACAGCACAGAGAACACAGAACTTGGACTATAAAAGTGCTTAGTGAGTGTGTCTACTCATGTGTCTAACTTCTTCAGTGGCTTCCTAACTATGAATGTGTGGCTTAATGTACTTCTGAGATTCCTGACCAGTGAGGCTTCAGGATGAGACTGAATTTGAGCTTTACAAAGGGAAAGGTTCTTTATCAACTTTGAAAAATTAAGATATGGTTTTACTGCCCTTGAGGAGACTCGGAGAAAAACCCCTTTCCCTAAGCTAGTCAACCCTAGTCTGGCATATAAATCAGAATGCTGGTGAGGAAGAGGCTGGTAAGTAGACTGTAGAGAAGGTACATTCCTTTCTTTCCTGAAGTAAGTTTCACATGGAAAGTCATAGCGCCCTCAGACAGTTGTTTAACTGTGATCATCAAGGACGGGACTCCACAGGGTGTCCTCCAAGTCCTTGAGACCCTTTAGGGCATCTCTGAAGTCAAAACATTTTTATAACAATGTTAAGAGATTATTTGCCTTTTTCACTCTCCATCATGAGAGTACAGTGGCATTTTGCAGAGTCTACATAATATATGATGATATCATTCTGACAGTTAATAGGAATTTACGATTAAGTATTTTGCATTTAAACATTTTTTCAGCTTTAATTTCTATTATAGTAAATATCAATAGATATAACTCAGATTAAAAAGCTCTTTGAGGTCCTCAGTAATTTTGAAAGTTATAAGAGGTACTGAGACCAAACTGTCTGGAATGTTTAATCCAAGAGAAGGGACCATTTTATTTCTGGAATGGGTCCATTCTCTAGCTTTTATCTGGAGATATTTGATGCCTACACACTCTCCTGCATCACTGAATCTTTACTTCCCTTTCCCCAGATTCTTATGAAGAAAAGACTTGTACTGTTCTTTTGAAACTTTCCCCTCCTACAAATTACAGTAGAGTTGATTAGATGCCATTTCCTCTGACCACAATCATTTTTATGTCTTCCTGAAACTCTGCCCGTGTCATGTTGATTAAACTGCAGCCACATTCTGGTATTCCTGAATGGATTTTGAATTTATCCTGTTGCTCTAATCATCACATTTATAATCCACCTCTCAGGGTCAGCCATTTGGTTTCTGTTCCTCAAACTTAGTCCCAGAGAACACCCCAGTCTTTCAATTTCTAGGTCTTTTTAATGGAGCTTCCACCACTCTACCTGCTGTGCCTGCACGTGTGTGCTCAGTCATGTCTGACTCTTTGTGACCCCATGGACTGTAGCCCATCAGGCTCCTCTGTCCATGCAATTCTCCAGGCAAGAATATTGGAGTGGGTTACTATTCCCTTCTTCAGGGGATCATCCCGACCTAGGGATCAAATTTTCCAGACAAGAATGCTTGAGTGGATTGCTATTTCCTTCTCCAGGGGATCTTCCTGACCCAGGGGTTGAAATGACATCTCTTGCGTCTCCTGCATTGGCTGGTGGATTTTTTACCACTGTCCCACCTGGGAAACCCAACAGTAAATGCTTAATAGGAAAAGCAAATACGGAAATTGTTAAAATTGTTCCAAGTTAAATTTGGTGTTTGTTCTTTGCTATCATGTATTAATGTAATCATTAAAGTCTGGTAGAATTATTCAGGCACATGAAATGACATCTGGAAAACAAAGCCGTGTTACTATTCATTTTAACTGCTTATAGAAAGCTATAAAAGGGAATAATTTGAAGAATTTGGAAGTATTTTAATATTGTATGAGGCAATCATGCAAATTAGTAGAAGCCTGTAGGTCCTGGGTCAAATTGGATAAGGCCCAAAAGAAATTTGATTTTGAACAAATACAAATTTTAATAAATCTTAAAAATATTATCTACATTTATTGACCATAAGACTTGCTTTAGTTATGTGTCCTTGCCTCTAACTGTAAATTACAAAGACTAGTAAAATATAACAAGGCTCGTGAATTCTGAAGTTTATTTTTCTATACTGCTGCTGTTAAGTTGCTTCAGTCATGTCTGATTCTGTGTGACCCCATAGATGGCAGCCCACCAGCCTCCTTTGTCCCTGGGACTCTCCAGGCAAGAATACTGGAGTGGGTTGCCATTTTCTTCTCCAGTTTTTCTATACTGCCAGGTATAAATACTTAATTGTGCACATGATCATATTTTATATTCAAATGAACTTTTGGGAACACTATACTAGAGGTTTGCAGATTTTCTCGTTTCAGCTCTGATTAAGTACACAAATCTCAATTTTGAAAACTTAAAAGTAGAAATAATAATCCTTTCCCTCATCAGATTAGGTGGGCATCGAATTATTCATAAACAATAAAGTGTTCTAAACACTAGTGACCTTCTTAAGGTCTCCCTGCGGGAGCATAGACTTAGATTTGGGTTTAAACCCTGATTTAACCTTTTACTGGCTTATTGGCTATGTGCTTGTAGATCTGCAAGTTTCTCTGAGCCTCAGCTACTTCACTGGTAATATGGGAATAAAATGCCACCCAGGAAAAACTCCAATTCCTCATAAATTTATCTGAAATAGTTTTGGGGTACTTACAGAGGTGCCACGGGTACCGCATGAAATGTTACTCTTACTTATCTGGGACTCCCCGTTTCCCTCCTTTAATCCTATGCTTCAAGGAGGCAATGTCTCTCATGGCTGCAGCAGCTGCTGATATATTATTATCTGTTACTGAGTGACAAATTGCCTCAACATTTTGTGGACTAAACAGTAAACATTTAGTATCTCACAGAGTATATGGGTCAGGCATTCAGAGGTGGCTCAGCTGAATGCTTCTGGCTCAAGGTTCTTCATGAGGTTGCAATCAAGATGTTAGGTGGGGCTTCAATCATCCAAAGGCTTGAGTGGGGCTGAAGGGTCTGCTTCCAAGATAGTTCATGTGCAGGGCTGGTGACAGGAGCCTCAGTTCAGTGGTGGGCTGAAGCTGGCTCATTAATGCTTTCAAAAACTAACTGCTAACATCTAAGAATTTTGTAAGCCAGTTGTTAAACACAGCCATTATTAAAAATTAAATTTTGTAAACTGTATTTTTGACAAATGTACTAAAAGTTAAGGTAATAAATCCTCAAAAGTACTCACTTACTCCATTTTTCCTTTATTGAGGCCCTCCTGGTTCTTTAGGTCTTTTATATCTTTATGGAGGAAATAATATATTGCTGTGCCCTATAGCACATATCAGTCTCATCCTATCTCTGAATTCAGTGACATTATGTTGGTTGCTTGAAATCAGTCATGGTGATAGTGTTTATATATAGATATCAGCAAGCACTACAAATCAAAACCTGACTTATTGTATTATTGATTGTTTAGACTTTAGAAAGTATAATTTGTGCCCTGTACATCCTTTATATTGGTTAAATTATGTGTGTGGTGTGTGTGTGTGTGTATGTGTGTGTTTATGTGTGCTCCACCGTATCCGGCTCTTTGTAACCTCATGTACTGTAGCCTGCCAGGCTCCTCTGTCCGTGGACTTTTCCAGGCAAGAATACTGGAATGGGTTGCCACTTCCTACTCTAGGGGATCTTCCCGACTCAGGAACTGAACTTGTGAATCTTGCATCTCCTGCATTGGCAGGTGGATTCTTTACCACTAGTGTCACTTGGGAAGCCCATATATATACACACACACACACACACACACACACACACATATATATATATGGTATTGACAGTATATAGACAGTAAACAATCCGCCTGCAATGCAAGAGACCTGGGTTTGATCCCTGGGTTGGGAAGATCCCCTGAAGGAGGGCATGGCAACCCACTCTAGTATTCTTGTCTGGAGAATCCCCATGGACAGAGGAGCCTGGTGGGCTACAGCCCATGAGGTTGTAAAGAGTCAGACACGACTGAGTGACTAAGTGCGCGCGCACACACACACACACACACACACACACACACACACACACATATACATATACATATAAATAAAATATATGAGTCAGGGAACATTGGGAACCACTTTGGAGACCGACAGCTAGTTTGCCTTTTAGGCCCCGATGATTCATGTCTCTTCCATATGCAAAATGCACTCACACCCCTCCTAGCATCCCATAGAGTCTCAACCAGCTACAGTTTCAGATTGAAGTCCAGAATCCCATCATCTAAATCATGCCCAGATATAGATGCACCTCCTCAGGTATAGTTTTTCAAGTATAACTCCTTGAGTACAATTGTGCTATAAAACACTTATGAACACTTATGAACACTTATGAACCTAAAGAGACAAGTTTGTTTTTTTTTTTCCTCTAGCACACCCAACAGACAATGGTGAGAAAGACATAAGATAACTGCTAGAGAAATTCCTGTTTATAAATGTGGAAAACAGGAGGCACACAAGTGCCAATGGCCTGAACCTAACTGGGCACATTTTGGAAACTGCTAGATTAGGATGTGGTTGTACCTCTCTGTGGTTCGTGGATCTGTCCTCCAGGCTCTAGTTTCTGCCCCTGAGTCACTCATCACTTTCCATGAGAGGTAACTCAGGTTTGCAGCTGTGTAGCTTTCAAGCCTGATCCTGCAACTTGAATTTTGAGAGACCAAAACCTTTTCATTTTGTGCTGTTTCTGCCCCATTCAGTCCAGGGTAGTGGTGTTTCTGCCAAAATAACTGTCCTAAAAATTTTGTCTGTTCCTTATTAGACAGGAAGCATGTCTGCAAATCTTTTTGAGATAAGTCTCTCTCTAACTTGGATTTCTGCTGAAATCACTGAGGAAATCCACCCTAAAGTTTCTTAGAAGCTCTACTGTGTGACTGAACAGTTCTTTGAGGCACCATATCAAATCTATAAGATGATATTTTCCTGGAAATGTCTTGGACTTCACCATCGCCTGGAAGCCATTTTTTAATTATAGCATTGTCAGTTACCTGGAGAGGCTAGGGATTTCTAAAGCCCGAAGATCCTTTTTCTTTTTTGTTTGTCTTTCCTTTAACATCTCTCTCTCTGCTTACATTTCACTATAAGTGGCAAGGAACATCCAATGCATTAAACACCTACATTGATGTCGGTTAGGTCATCCCATTTTACATGGTACATTTTCTGCTTCCCATATAACCACAGGAAGTAGTGTCACTAACCTTGCTGATGCTGTATAGCAGTATCCCTTTTCCTCCAGTTTCCAGTGACTTTTTTGCACATATCCTTTCAGCCTTGACTCATACCTTCCTCAAAGGCATTCTGGCTTTTACTTATAGTCTGTTCCACCACACATGAGGCTCGCCCTAATACTCTCGCCAGAGTCTTTGCTGCTTCTGTCCACTGCCTTTTCCAAAGCCATTCCCATATTTTTAGTTATTTGTTACTCTGATGCTCCACTTCTCAGTACCAGAGTAACACAATCAATAATATTATCTATTGCTATGTAATAAAGTACTCCAAAACTTGGTTACTTAAACTAGTAAACATTTATCTTTTCACCATTTTTATGGTCAAGAATCCAGCTAGTTTGGGTAATTCTGGCTTGAGATCACTAATGAGGCTAAAGTTAAATTTTTGGCTTGGGATGAAGTCAACTGGAGGCTTGACTGGGGCTGGAAGATTTGCTTCCAAGATGGCTCACTTACAGGGCTGTTGGCAGAAAGCCTCAATCTGTCACTGGCTTTTTGGCAGGAGCTCTGAGTTCCTCATCACATATCGTATCCATAGGGCTGTTTGAATGTTCATGGCAGCTGACTTCTTACAGAGCAAATGATTCAAGAAAGAAGAAAAAAAATATTAGAGTTGCAGTGCCTTTTATGACCTATCCTGAAAAGTTAAAACACTGACTTTTCTACAATATTCAACTGGTTTCACAGATCAATTATATTCAGTCTATATGGGAGGGATTATACAAGGGCATGGATACCAGGAGAGAGAGAACTTTGGGGGGGTATCTTGGAGGATGAATCTTACAGATACCCAAATCAGCATCTATGTCACAGATGTTCACTGACTATGTCTTTCCTTTGAGACTTCCCATATTGACCAGAGCTGTGTACATCGGAGCTGTGCTAGGTGCCTGGGCTGAAGCTGAGGATTCTTGAAATTGAGATTGTTGATGCTATTTAGATAACACAGTGTACATAAAGCACTCAGCACAATGCCTAGAGCCAAATAAGTGCAGCAAAAATAATGTTTTTCTTGTCATTCCTATTTTATTGAAGATTCTGAGTAAATTTCTGACCCAGAAATACAACTAGTAGCTTCTGGCACAAATATGGAGGATAATATTGCTCTCTCCATGCCCGTTAAAATTGTAAGAAAAAAAACCCAGAGCTTTTGTTTCTACTTAACACCTCTCATAGTCCTTTGACTGAATCTCTGGTGAGTTGGGCCCATGGACTATCAGAATAATGGACACTGTATTTCCCTTTAGTCCAATAACTGGCCTCTACCTTTGAATAAGATTTTAGCCCCTCCCACTTTCTCTCCACTTTCCCTAAAAATTAATTGTTGTCACCACTTATTTCCAGCTGGTGTCTCCTCAAAGATTCCTGCAAGTAATCCCTGGACGCTTCCCTCTAACTTAAGGCTTGCTGGTACATGCCCAAATCATGTTTGGGCTGAGACACTTATTGCTGTCAGCAAAAGAAGCAGCTAGAAAGTGGGGGTCAAGGTGAAAGCTAAGCTTAGGATAGAAAATTCTGAGTTATCTGAACAAGCAGTGTATATTCTTAAGCTAGGAAGCTGGTTCTTTTTTTTTTTTTCTCATCTTTAGCTCACCTCTGAGTAGTCATAACTAACATCAAAACATGAATAATATCATTGTTGGATATCATTTTTTGATCACATTTGTTGAGGCAAAAAGTATTGCCTTGAAATAGATTATCCTGTTTGATTTCTGATGAAAATTAGAATGAGAACCAGGGAAGTGTGGAATTGTTTGAAGACTTTGATGCTTGACATTAAAAAAAAATTCTTTCTCAAAGCACAGTTGTTCAATCAAGGTAAAGGTTTTTATTCAATGCATTACTTACAAGACAGGTCAGGTACATCTTTTCAGAGTTGTCTTGTCATTCATGTGTATGTCCCACCACTGAATACTTCAGTGATTCTGTTTTCTGAATGCTTTGTGAAGCCCCACATGCAGATACCCTCTGAACTGGAATCATCTCCCAGGAAACAGATGGACACTAGCATTTCAAATATAGTAATGGTGGCCACATAGAATACAGATTACGGAGATAAGAGCCACAATTATTTAAATACTAAAATAATAAATTATTTCATAAAGCAACCTAAGCTAGTTAAAAATGGGGTAATGTGAGAGGAAATTAATTGTTATGATGAAATTTGACACAAGGACCATGATTTATTACTTGGCCTCATAATTTTAGGTGATTTGAGTCCGATAAGCCAGGGGTTTATCAACTCTTTACAGGGTCTCTCTGGAGGCAGTATGTGAGGTGGACTGGGGCATAAAGCCTTGAAGTCCTAGGGAAAGTGGGTGAATAGTAGAATTTCAGGAAAAGTCGGGGAGAAACCATGAGGCTAAAAAATGGAGTTTAGGGGTCTATGATGAAGTTATAGAGGGAAAAGAAAAGCTAGGCAGAAACAGGTATATAAAAGCTGTAGGCATGTAGGAATGATAAGTGGTGATGATTGCCTTATTTAACTTGTTGGTCCATGTAGATTCATTTGTTCATCCATTGACTCACTCATTCATTTGTTCTTGCTGAACTTTTTCTGCACAGCTACTCCGTGTCAGATACTGAGCAAGCTCTGCAGAACCAGTCCCACTACTTCAGGCTTTAGGTTTTAGCTCCACCTTGACTAACATCTGTCAAGCCTAGTTCAAGGTATTGCTCATTCATACAGTCAATACCTTATATACCAAATACAACACCATGCAGCCATCCCTCAACAGCTAAGTGTGTGTGCTTTTGAACTTCAACACACAGTAGAGACAAACAGAGAGAAAGAGAGGGTGCTTCAGATCCATTCCTTTAAAAGTCAGGCTTCAGGTAGTCCAGCCTATTTCATACTCAAAGGCAAAAGGATGTGTGAAGCCAAAGAAAAAGAGGATAGAACTCTGAAAACATTACCTGGCGGCGGGGGAGGGGGGGTACGTTAAACCAGCTGTAGCAGAGGGAAGCGGTGCTGATCTTTGCTCTTGAGGGGACAGAGCTGATTTTCAGCCTGTGCCTCTCAGATGATTTTCACTGCTGACATGGTTGCAGGTTCTCTGTCAAAGGCAAATGGCTTGCTGGAATCCATTTTACTTTCTACATACCTGTTCACTAGCATTAGCAGCCCTGTGGGTGTGCCTCCTACTTCTGCTTTTCTCACGCCAGAGGAGTGCAGTAACAGGTGCTCCCAAGCAGTCTGTTTTTCTTCCTTGGCTTAGTCTTTGCAATATATGACTTTATTAAAGATCGTATAAAAAAGGCAATAGGGAGGCAGAATCAAAGTCATAATTTGGCATAACCACTATACTAAAGCAGACATGAATCTTGCTTAAATATTTTCCAAAAGTAAAAGGAAATATGAGAACAATTCAAGCCCTCCAGCCCCCATTCTGTTTAGAAGGGGAGCTGCAACCCTGGCGATGGAGGGAGCCTGCAGGCAGAAACAGCCCTGAAGTCTCACATCTACTCTGTGTGGGATGGTGAGCTGCAGCCTTTGGAAATTGTCATTGTTACAAAATGACAGCATGCAAATTAAAAAAATAAAAACTATTTAAAATGTATTACAGCTAATATTCTTTGGGTTTGTGTTTTAGTATTGTTATATTTTGAAATGCATGGAAAAGTTTCCCTATTTTGAGTGTCAGTTTTGCTATGAAGCTAATTATCCTTTAATTGACACCCTAATAGTATTAGAGAAGCCTTAAAGGGCTGCCTAGGATGGAGAAAGCTCAGCTTGTAACTATTCTGCAAATCTCAGTATCTAACCACCCACACTTTATAACCATACACTTTATTTAATCATACTCTTCATTTTCAGAAAGGTGCTTAATTTGAACTCAAGCAGCTGAAACTGTTTCATTATTTTAGATAAGGTTCGCTCTTTTTTTTTGTTTTTAATTACCTTGTTGAATATTATGCAAGTTAGTGTATCAAAAAGAGTATTGGTCTCTGTGTATGAGACAAAGTGATTATCTCTTAACTTTAAATAATTGAGCATTTTGAAAGAATTGCTGTGCATTTAATTATATTTTACATTAATGAGTAAAATAAACTGTGAAGGTTTCTGTACAAATCTCACATTAATTATTTGATAAGGTTGAGGAAATCTTGACCCAGGTGAAAATTGGAGTCAAATATCTGCCTAGAGTGATTATATTAAAAGAAGGAGGGGGAAAAAAAATCCCAACATTTTAGGATGTGAGGCTCGGAGGACTTCACGGTTGCTTAATTTTGCTTTTTTTCCTTTTTCAGATAGAAATGTACCTTAGGCAAAGACAACTTGTTTTGGGTAATTTTTCTGCATTGGTTTTCTATGATTAAGTGTTATTCTCCAGCTATTTCAGTTAATTATCATTGTCTCCCCAAAGGCTGATGAAACAAGGAGTCTGAGCAGAATTAGGCTAATTTTACTCTATGGCTTATTAGGCATCCACATGCATGTATTGCTGTGCTAAGTACTGTATCAAGCAAGTTAAATAGCTATTATCCCTGCCTTCTACATGGTCATTGCCGAAGATTTAGCAGAGCAACCTGCCGAAGCGCAGGAGAGTGTAAGCAGCTATACAGCCCATTTCCATGTAGCCTATGGAGGGAAAGTCAAGGTGTGAAGAGAACCTTCGTCATAAAGACTGACGAAATATTGACACTGTTCATCTCTTTGAGTCATCTCCCCTTTGAGTCATCTCAGTTCTTTGTGTGGGACCATAAGTTGGTACACTGGCTGTTTGGAAGGAGGTGGACCGAGAGAACTGTCACTGCTGTCATTTCATCTGCAGCAAGATTATCCACATTTCAGCCTCTTGTCTCCAGGCTCCTGCTGAGCTCTGATGTTTATTTAAGGTAGCAGGCATCCTCTATTCTCTTTCTTTGTGGTATCTATTCTGTACATTGGGGAATGATGAAAATACTTTTTGGAGGGAATAAGTAACTTTGCTTTTTTCATTGTGTGTGGCAACTGTTGTTGCCTTGTATGTGGTGAGTCATCAGAAATTCACACTCCTCAGAGCAAACACGTTTAGAATACAGAAAAGTGAATTGAAGGCTTTAATTTGGTTTAATCACTTTTTGAAGTGTCTACATTAGTAAATTTAACTATCTTCCCAGTCCAAATTACAGTGCTTATGGATATCAAGCATCCTGAATGGAAAGAACTCATTAATAACCTAAAAATTTTTGAAGTGATCCATGGCTCTTCTGCTAGATCAGCAGGTCCTTCTCTCAGAATTTTGATTTAATTGGCTTGAGTAAGGGCCAGGCATCATTAGGTTTTTAAAATTCCCGTGGGGATTCTGATGCAGAGCCAGGTTGAGAACTACTTTAGCAGAGTAACTAGATCAGACTTTCAGTATATAGAGGACCAGAACAAAAAAATACATTTTCTGTTACCCTGATTAGTAGGAGAAGTCTGAGAAAGATTTGCTAATTATATTTTTAAAATTCCATTAAAATTACTATGTAAAAAACTTCTCTCGCTCCTAAACTGATTATCTGATATATTATGATGTATGTATGTTTATATTGTTATACTTAAAAGAGTGTAGCAAAATTAAAGGAATTCAAAATAAAAATTTAAATCATTTTATAATTATATCACCTGAAAGAGTCAAAACCAAAATCAGATTGATTATATTCTTTGCAGCCAAAGATGGAGAAGCTCAATATGGTCAGCAAAAACAAGACTGGGAGCGGACTGTGGCTCAGATCATGAACTCCTTATTGCCAAATTCAGACTTAAATTGAAGAAAGTAGGGAAAACCACTAGACCATTCAGGTATGACCTAAAGCAAATCCCTTACCATTATATAGTGGAAGTGACAAATAGATTCAAGGGATTAGATCTGATACATAGAGTGCCTGAAGAACTATGGATGGAGGTTCATGACACTACAGGAGGAGGGATCAAGACCATCCCTAAGAAAAAGAAATGCAAAAAGGCAAAATGGTTGTCTGAGGAGGCCTTACAAATAGCTGAGAAAAGAAGAGAAGTGAAAGGTGAAGAAGAAAAGGAAAGATACACCCATTTGAATGCAGAGTTCCAAAGAATAGCAAGGAGAGATAAGCCTTCCTTAGTGATCAATGCAAAGAAATAGAGGAAAATAATGGAATGGGAAAGACTAGAGAGCTCTTCAAGAAAATTAGAGATGCCAAGGGAACATTTCATGCAAAATGGGCACACTGAAGGACAGAAATGGTATAGACCTAAAAGAAGAAGAAGTCATTAAGAAGAGGTAGCAAGAATACACAGAAGAACTATACAAAAAAGATCTTCATGATGCAGATAAGAATAGTGTGATCACTCTCCTAGAGTCAGACATGCTGGAATGTGAAGTTAAGTGGGCCTTAGCATAACTGTGAACAAAGCTAGTGGAAGTGATGGAATTCCAGTTGAGCTATTTCAAATCCTAAAAGATGATGCTGTGAAAGTGCTGCACTCAACATGCCAGCAAATTTAAAAAACTCAGCAGTGGCCACAGGACTGGAAAAAGTCAGTTTTCATTCCAATCCCAAAGAAAAGCAATGCCAAAGAATGCTTAAGGTATAGCACAATTGCACTCATCCCATACACTAAAAAAGTAATGCTCAAAATTCTCCAAGCCAGGCTTCAACAGGACATGAACTGTGAACTTCCAGATATTCAAGCTGGCTTTCGAAAAGGCAGAGAAACCAACATCCACTGGATCTTTGAAAAAGTGAGAGAGTACAAGAAAAATATCTGCTTCTGCTTTATTGACTATGTCAAAGCCTTTGACTGTGTGGATCACAACAAACTCTGGAAAATTCTTAAAGAGATGGAAATACCAGACCACCTGACCTCCCTCCTGAGAAATCTGTATGCAGGTCAAGAAGCAACAGTTAGAACTGGACATCGAACAACAGACTGGTTCCAATTTGGGAAAGGAGTACATCAACACTGTATATATTGTCACCCTGCTTATTTAACTTCTATGCAGAGTACATCATGAGAAATTCTGGGGTGGATGAAGCATAAGCTAAAATCAAGATTACCGAAGAAATATCAATAAAGAACCTCAGATATGCAGATGACACCACCCTTATGGCAGAAAGCGAAGAAAAACTAAAGAGCCTCTTGATGAAAGTGAAAGAGGAGAGTGAAAAAGTTGGCTTAAAACTCAGCATTCCAAAAACCAAGATCATGGCATCTGGTCCCATCACTTCATGGCAAATAGATGGGGAAACAATGGAAACAGTGACAGACTTTATTTTTCTAGGCTCCAAAATCACTGCAGATGTTGACTGCCGCCATGAAGTTAAAAGACACTTACTCCTTGGAAGAAAAGTTGTGACCAACCAAATAGCATATTAAAACCAGAGACATTACTTTTCCAACAAAGTCAATCTAGTCAAAGCTATGGTTTTTCCAGTAGTCATGTATGTATTTGAGAGTTGGTCTATAAAGAAAGCTGAGCACTGAAGAATTGATGCTTTTGAACTGTGGTGTTGGAGAAGACTCTTGAAAGTCCCTTGGACTGCAAGGAGATCCAACCAGTCCATTCTACTGCTGCTACTGCTACTGCTAAGTCGCTTCAGTCGTGTCCGACTCTTCGCGACCCCATGGACTGCAGCCTACCAGGCTCCTCCGTCCATGGGATTTTCCAGGCAAGAGTACTGGAGTGGGTTGCCATTGCCTTCTCCAAGTCCATCCTAATATGTCCTGAATATTCATTGGAAGGACTGATGTTGAAGCTGAAACTCCACAACTTTGGCCACCTGATGGAAAAGATTGAAGGTTGGAGGAGAAGGGGATGACAGAAGATGAGATGGTTGGATGGCATCACCAACTCAATGGACATGAGTTTGAGTAAGCTCCAGGAGTTGGTTATGGACAGGGAGGCCTGGCATGCTGTAGTCCATGAGGTTGCAAAAAGTCAGACACAACTGAGCGGCTGAAATGGACTGAACTGAAGAAATCCAGCCTTTTTCTTTACTCCTGATCCCCTTATATAGATGTAATCATATGGGAACTACACTTTGAAATATATTTCACTTTGCTGCTTAAATCAAAAGATCTGTTTTATTTTCCTTATCAGTATGTTTATTACATTCTATTGTAATCATGTATTTACTTCTCAGTTTCCTCTAATAGATTATCAGAGCTTCATGAGACTAAAGAAACCTTTCCTTGCTCACTCTTAAATTCATAGGGCCTCACACATCCCTGGTGCATGTAGTGGATAATATTTGCTAAATGAACTATTTTTCCTCCATATGATTCATAATAAACTAGTTAAGTCAATTAAAGTGCTCAGAATAGGGCTGGGAACATGAAAAGTATACAATAAATGTTGGCTGTTTTTTCATCTTAATGAATTGTAATTCTGCATAATATTCTCAAAGTATTGTTTCTTGAACATTTCTTTGTTTTTGTGTATTTGGGGTCTTCCCAATTTTTCCAACACTGTAAATCAGATCAGGTGATTATTTTCATGCATTTAGTTTATTTCTTCTTTCTGATTATTTTCTAGGATAACTTTTTCAGAAGTGGAATAACTAGGTCAATGAATAGATCATTTTTATAATTTTGAAAAATGGTTGCTCAGTTCAGTTCAGTCCCTCAGTCGTGTCCGACTCTTTGCGACCCCATGAATTGCAGCACGCCACGCCTTCCTGTCCATCACCAACTCCCGGAGTTTACCCAAACCCATGTCCATCGAGTCGGTGATGCCATCCAACCATCTCATCCTCTGTTGTCCCCTTCTCCTCCTGCCCCCAATCCTTCCCAGCATTAGGGTCTTTTCCAGTGAGTCAACTCTTCACAAGAAGTGGCCAACGTATTGTAGTTTCAGCTTCAACATCAGTCCTTCCAATGAACAATGAACACCCAGGACTGATCTCCTTTAGGATGGACTGGTTGGATCTTCTTGCAGTCCAAGGGACTCTCAAGAGTCTTCTCCAACAACACAGTTCAAAAGCATCAATTCTTCGGTGCTCAGCTTTCTTCACCATCCAACTCTCATATCCATACATGACCACTGGAAAAACCATAGCCTTGACTAGACGGACTTTTGTTGGCAAAGTAATGTCTCTGCTTTTAAATATGCTATCTAGGTTGGTCATAACCTTCCTTCCAAGGAGTAAGCGTCTTTTAATTTCATGGCTGCAATCACCATCAGCAGTGATTTTGGAGCCCCAAAAAATAAAGTCTGACACTGTTTCCACTGTTTCCCCATCTATTTGCCTTGAAGTGATGGGACCAGATGCCATGATCGTAGTTTTCTGAATGTTCAGCTTTAAGCCAACTTTTTCACTCTTCTTTTTCACCTTCATCAAGAGGCCCTTTAGTTCTTCTTCACTTTCTGCCATAAGGGTGGTGTTAAAAATACTTATTATGGAAAAATTTCAAATATATGAAAAGTAAATGGAACAGGATAATGAACCCCTATGCATCAAGCATCCAGCATCAATAGCTATCAGCTTTCTATGATTGTTTCATCTATGCCTCACCCTAGTTCCCCACTGAAAGCTATACTCCCATTTGTTTATCCAGTTACCTTTTGATGGATATTTGAACTACTTCAGTTCAGCTGTTATGAGTAAAATTATGGTAATCAGTCATGTAAAATTTTCATTTTGATAATATATTTTCTTTTTTCTGGTGTGGAATTTTGAGTTGTGCATTTAAGAAAACTCTTTGGTTGATAAGAAACTATACAGTCTTTTCCGAAGTGGTTAAACTGTCTCATAGTCTCATCAGCAGTGCATGGGAATTCCAGTTGCCCTATATCCTCCACAATGCTTGCAGTTGTCAGACATTTTCAATATTAGCCATTCTAGTGACTGTACTGATATTGCATGGTTTAATTTGTAACTCTCTGATGATGATGATCTTGAATAACTTTTCACGTTCCTTTTGGTCATTTGTGTGTCCTTTTTGTAAAGTAATTATTCTGATTTCTTCCCTGTTATCTTGAATTTTAGGCCTTTGTATTATTGTTGTTGTTCAGTTGTGTCCAACTCTTTGCGACCTTGTGGACTTCATCATGCCAGGCTTCCCTGTCCTTCACTATCTCCCGGAACTTGCTCAGACTCATGTCCATTTAGTCAATAATGCCATCGAAGTTTCTCGTCCTCTGTCATCCGCTTCCTCTCCTGCCTTCTGTCTTTCGCAGCATGAGGGTCTTTGCCAGTGAGTCGGCTCTTCGTATCAGGTGGTCAAAGTATTGGAGCTTCAGCTTCAGCATCAGTCATTCCGGTAATATTCAGGACTGATTTCCTTTAAGATTGACTGGGTTGATCTCCTTGCAGTCCAAGGGACTCCTAAGAGTCTTCAACATGACAATTCAAAAGCATCAATTCTTCGGGGCTCAACCTTCTTTATGGTCTAACTCTCATATTCATACATGACTACTAGTGAAACCGTAGCTTTGACTATACAGGCCTTTGTTGACAGAGTAATGTCTCTGCTTTTTAACATGCTGTCTAGGTTTGTATTATGGAGTTTGTTAAATATTCTATATGTGTAGCCTTTATTGGAAATACATACTGAGGATATTTTCTCCTGGTCTTGTGCCTCCTTGTCACTTTGTTAGCAGTGTCTTTTGAAGGTCAGAAGTTTTTAATTTTGATAAGATCCAATTTACCGAAGTATTTTGTGCTCTGTATTTTTTGTGTCCTAAGAAGTTCTGTGATGCAAAAGTTGCATGAATTTCCTCCTGTATTCTCTTCTGGAAGCTTTATAGTTTGGGGATTTATGTTTCAGTCTAGAGCCATTTAGAAATAATTCTTGTGTGCTGTGAGTAAGCATTGTTCTTCTTTTTTAAATATATGTATCTAGTTGTTCCACTACTATATATTGAAAAGATTATTCATTCTCTTTGGCACCTTTGTTGATAATCAACTCACCATGTATGGGTTAATGTATTTGAATGTGCATTTATTTATAAACGGAATAGTTTTATGAACCTTCCCTTGCATCACCTAGATCAGCAACTATCACCATTTTGTTATTCTTATTTCGTTTTTGCTTTCTTCTTCTACTACTGTTTATTATTTTTGATAGTCTTTTTTTTGAGATAAAACTTTCATATATTTCTTTTAAGTGTTTTATAGTTTTAACTTTAATGTTAGGTCTACTGTGTGTGCATGCGTTCTCAGTTATGTCTGACTCTTTGCAACACTATGGATTGTAACCCGCCAGGCTCCTCTGTCCATGGGATTTCCAGGCAAGAACACTGGAGTGGGTTGCCATTTCCTCCTCCAGGGGATCTTATTGACTCAGGGGGACAACCCATGTCCCTTGTGTCTCCTGCATTTGCAGGCAGATTCTTTACACACAGAAGCACATACACATGGGCACCAACGGCATCTGAGCAGGAGTATTTTTGAGAACAACATCAGCAAAATTTCCATCATTTTCCTCTCAAAGCATCATATATGGCCCTGGAGACTTTTGGCTGCTGTTTTGCCACTCGTTTCTTTACTTCAGTACTTTTGCTATCTTGAGACAAGCCTTTCTTGTTATTATGGAGAGAGTTGAAATTATTCAGCATCTAGTTGGTTAATATTCGGCTTTTTGATGTGATACATAGACAGATAAATGATGATATGTTTGATCTGTATATTTAAGATGTCTTGTCCATGAGTTGAGAAGTAAGTGATTCTAAATTCATGATGGTTTTTAATGGCTCTTAGATATCCAAAGCTAAATATGGAACATTAAAATTTACAGGAATCTTTTGTACTGGCGGCTAAACTGGATATTTGTGAAACTGTTAGTTTTCTACTTGGTGTGAGACTTGACCTAGCAGCTTTCATCATGAACTCAGCTTCTCTAGTGGACAACAGGAAGCACTTTTGATTGTGCAAGTCTCTATAGGAATTTCTGAGTTCACTTTGAATGAGACCGAAAATAGAATTTTGCGTTGCTGTGAATAAACAAGGCAACTGTAGCATTTCACTCTACTGAAGCAATATCCATTTATTAAGGAGACTGTCATGTGCCCCAGTAAGCATTCAGCTAGAGTTGCTCTATGTTTTTATCATTTTAGACTTATTCAGATTTCTGAAATGTGGGAACTGAAGTGGAAAACATTTCTTGATAGGCTTACCTGCATTTTTAAGTGTCTGAAACATCTGAAGTAACCTCTAAAACTGTTAAAGCATATGAAATTGCTTTATAAATAGCACTGTTCTATACAGATTTTAATTATCAATATTACCACAAAAATTAATCTACAGACATTGATTACAGTTGAAGTCATGCCTGTTTCATTTAATAAATGAAACAATTTGACTTAAGAGTTGCTAAGAATGAAATCATTGTTGAAAATATAGTTCAGAATAAACCAGTACAAAATTGATACTTGAGATACACACATTTATTATATTAATGGATATAACTAAACAGAGAAACTTTAAATAGTTTTAATCAAAACATGGTCTCGTGAGAGCAGGTATGAGAGGTTGTCCAGGAATAATGTCTGTCCAGCCGTGTGAGTTAGCTCAACAAGCAAAAGAAGAAACAGAATAAGAATCCAGTTTAGAAGAATGACCTATACATTGTGAGTTTCATGTGAATTTCGTTTTCCTCCTTGGTTGTAAACTTGAAACTACTGTTTCACTGCTGGTTGAGGTAAATTACTACCACAGAGGTCAATGTTAGCAAATGCACTCCTGGTATTTTTCTCAGTTCTCGTATCTAGAGCATGGATGCATGCTCAAGCTGCTAAGTCATGTCTGAGTCTTTTTGACCCTGTAGACTGTAGCCCAGCAGGCTTCTTCGCCTATGGGATTTACCAGGCAAGAATACTGGAGTGGGTTGCCATTTCATTCTCCAGGGGATCTTCCCAACCCAGGGACTGAACCCATATCTCCTTCATAGCTGGTGGATTCCTTACCACTGAGCCATATGGGAAGCCCATGGCTAAAATAGACATTTCTAATTGATCATGGTCTTTTTTTTTTTCTCACTGAGTCCACATTCAGACTTCTAAATCTTCTAACCTCCCTGCTTCAAGAACCCACTACAAATGGGTTAGATTTGGCATATGAGATAGAAGTGTCTCTGTTTTGTTTTATTTTGTTTTAGGTAACTCTCCAAGGCAGTGTTTTCTAACATTTATTTTATGAAATATTTATTTGTATAGGATGGTAAAAGTTATTATGGGTGAAAAAGGATTCTATGGACAAATAAATTTGGGAGACTGGGTTAAACCATGGTAAATAGGACTCAAGACTTCTCAGAACTTTCATAAAATAATGTGTATTTTTGCACACCTAGAGAGGGTGATGGAATTTAATTAAGTAATTTGAGTAATCCTAATTTTCCCCCAACAAAGTTTCCTGCAGATCCAGAGTTTCTAAAATATACATTGTGGGAAAAGCCCATTTAAAGTTTTTGTATTAACGTATGTGAAACATCTGGATGATTTATGGAAAAAAGTTAGTTAATGATTTTTAATAGTGGCTTTGTACAGCTTCAATTTACCTTATATGGAACTACATTTCTCAGAAATTTCCCTTCCAGTATGGTCCCGGGTTGACATTGTCTGTTAAGTCATTAAGCACAAGATTTGGAAGGTGGATATGAAAGAGAAACTACATTTTTAACATTTTGAATACCTGTTAAGGGCCAATCCACACATGTTCAAGGTCATTTATCTGCTCATCTTGTTGGAATGGAGCAACATCTGGTGATTCTTTCATATCCTGAGAGATGAGCCAACCATGTATACCTCTTTATGGGAAAAGACCCTGGCTTCCCTTGCAGGTCACCCACAGCGTTGAAGTGGGAGTTGGTGAGAGACATGGCCTCAAATTTCCCTTGTCAATTTGACTATTCCCATAGGTTCTAGTTTGTCTTTGCTCTCATCCATAGCCAACTTTCTTTCCTGACATCTAGACTGGCTGACCTTAAGGAACTCTGGGCTCAACTTTAGGTGCAGAGGCATCAGCCTTCATAAAATACTCCATCAGTTTTAACAGTTGGTGAGTTCTAATCCTGCAATAAGAATTTTAGTTTCAGTTCAGTACCTCAGTTGTGTCTGACTCTTTGCCACCACATGGACTGCAGCACACCAGGCCTCCCTGTCCCTCACCAATTCCTGGAGCTTACTCAAACTCATGTCCATTGAGTCAGTGATCCCATCCAACCATCTCATCCTCTCTCATCCCCTTCTCCTCCCACCTTCAGTCTTTCCCAGAATCAGGGTCTTTTCAAAAGAGTCAGTTCTTTGCATCAGGTGGCCAAAGTATTGGAGTTTCAGCTTCAGCATTAGTACTTCCAATGAATATTCAGGACTGATATCCTTTAGAATGGACTGGTTGGATCTCTTTGCTCTCCAAGAGACTCTCAAGAGTCTTCTACAACACCACAGTTCAAAAGCATCAATTCTTCAGTGCTCAGCTTTCTTTATAGTCCAACTCTCACATCCATACATGACTACTGGAAAAGCCATAGCTTTGACTAGAAGGACCTTTGTTGGCAAAGTAATGTCTCTGCTTTTTAATATGCTGTTTAGGTTGGTCATAACATTTCTTCCAAGGAGGAAGCATCTTTTAATTTTGTGGCTGCAGTCACCATCTGCAGTGATTTTGGACCCCCCCCCAAAAAAAAAATCTCTCTCTGTTTCCATTGTATCCCCATTTGCCATGAACTGATGGGACCAGATGCCATGAGCTTTGTTTTCTGAATGTTGAGCTTTAAGCCAACTTTTTCACTCTCCTCTTTCACTTTCATCAAGAGGCTGTTTAGTTCTTCTTCGCTTTCTGCCATTAAGAGTGGTGTCATCTGCATATCTGAGGTTATTAATATTTCTCTGGCAATCTTGATTCTAGCTTGTGCTTCATCCAGCCCAGCATTTCTCCTGATATTCTCTACATAGAAGTTAAATAAGCAGGGTGACAATATACAGTGTTGACGTACTCCTTTCCCAATTTGGAACCAGTCTGTTGTTCCATGTCCAGTTCTAACTGTTGCTTCTTGACCTGCATGCAGATTTCTCAGGAGGGAAGTCAGGTGGTCTGGTATTCTCTCTCCTAAAAATTTTCCAGAGTTTGTTGTGATCTACAGTCAAAGGCTTTGGCATAGTCAATAAAGCAGAAGTAGATGTTTTTCTGGAACTCTCTTGCTTTTTCGATGATCCAATGGATGTTGGCAATTTGATCTCTGGTTCCTCTGCCTTTTCGAAATCCGGCTTAAACATCTGGAAGTTCACGGTTCATGTCCTGTTGAAGCCTGGCTTGGAGAATTTTGAGCATTACTTTACTAGCGTATGAGAAGAGTGCAATTGTGCTATAGTTTAAGCATTCTTTGACATTGCCTTTCGTTGGGATTGGAATGAAAACTGACCTTTTCCAGTCCTGTGGCCACTGCTGAGTTTTTTAAATTTGCTGGCATGTTGAGTGCAGCACTTTCACAGAATCATCTTATAGGATTTGAAATAGCTCAACTGGAATTCCATCACCTCCACTAGCTTTGTTCATAGTGATGCTTTCTAAGGCCCACATGACTTCACATTCCAGCATGTCTGACCCTAGGTGAGTAATCACACCATTAAGATTATCTGTGTCATGAAGATCTTTTTTGTACAATTCTTCTGTGTATTCTTGCCACCTCTTCTTAATATCTTCTGCTTCTGTTAGGTCTGTACCATTTGTGCCCTTTATTGTGCCTATTTTGCATGAAATTTTCCCTTGGTATCTCTAGTTTTCTTTAAGAGCTCTCTAGTCTTTCCCATTCTATTGATTTTCCTCTATTTCTTTGCATTGATCACTAAGGAAGGCTTTATCTCTCCTTGCTATTCTTTGGAATTCTGCGTTCAAACAGGTATATCTTTTCTTTTCTTCTTCGCCTTTCACTTCTCTTCCTTTCTCAGCTATTTGTAAGGCTTCCTCAGACAACCATTTTGCCTTTTTGCATTTCTTTTTCTTGGCGATGGTCTTGATCCCTCCTCCTGTAGTGTCATGAACCTCCGTCTATAGTTCTTCAGGCACTCTGTGTATCAGATCTAATCCCTTGAATCTATTTGTCACTTCCACTATATAATGGTAAGGGATTTGCTTTAGGTCATACCTGAATGGTCTAGTGGTTTTCCCTGCTTTCTTCAATTTAAGTCTGAATTTGGCAATAAGGAGTTCATGATCTGAGCCACAGTCAACTCCTGGTCTTGTTTCTGCTGACTGTATAGAGCTTATCCATCTTTGGCTGCAAAAAATTAATCAATCTGAATTTGGTATTGATTTGGACATCTGGTGATGTCCATGTCTAGAGTCTTCTCGTGTTGTTGGAAGAGGTTGTTGGTGTTGTTGGTCAAACTCTATTACCCTTTGCTGTGCTTCATTCTGTACTCCAAGGCCAGATTAGCCTGTTACTCCAGGTATTTCTTGACTTCCTTCCTTTGCATTTCAGTCCCCGATAATGAAAAGGACATCTTTTTTTTGGTGTTAGTTCTAGAAGATCTTGTAGGTCTTCGTAGAACCATTCAACTTCAGCTTCTTCAGCATTACTGGTCAGGGCATAGACTTGGATTACTGTGATATTGAACGGTTTGCCTTGGAAATGAACAGAGATCATTCTGTCATTTTTTTTGAAATTGCGTACCAAGTACTGCATGGTTCTGGACTCTTTTGTTTTGACTATATCATGGCATCTCCTGTTTTGCTACTTCCAATTTCCTTCTCATGGACCTAACATTCCAGGTTCCTATGCAATATTGCTCTTTACAGCATCAAACTTTACTTCTATTACCAGTCACATAGGAAAACAACTTTAGAAAATGTGGTGAGGAGGTCTCTAAAATGAAAACCTTATCTTATGTATTACATATTTCTGCAAACCAGATCCAGAGACTAATTCAGTGGTGACAGAATTACAATTTATCTGTAGGTGAAGATGGGCAGTGGCATGACACTGACTCTAGTGGACTATTTTATGTGGCACACACTTCCCACCAAGGGCTTCCCTTGTGCCTCAGCTGGTAAATCCTCCTGCAGTGCAGGAGACCAGGGTTTGATCCCTGGTTTGGGAAGATCCTCTGGAGAAGGGAAAGGCTACCCACTCCAGTATTCTGGCCTGGAGAATTCCATGGACTGTATAGTTAGTGTAGTCGCAGAGTCGGATGCGGCTGAACGACTTTCACATTCTTTTACTTTCCCTACCAAACGAAAGAAAATAGTAATTCTTAACTTACATAGCTAGTGGGGCACCATTTTCAGGATTCCTGTGTAATTTTTTAACCACCATGTTTGAAAATAAGATTTAGAGATCCTTTTACCTGTAATAAACCTTGAAATTTATATGTATCTATAAAATTCCAAAAAAGATAATTTCTGAGTTCAAGGGGAAAATATGTGCCATAAAGGACTTTAAGCGATTGGATGAACAGCTCAGCTTGCTATACTGAAGATGTGACCAATACAGGGGAGCCTTGGACACTGAATGCAAAAATGTAAGTGACAAACCAAGTGAGCTTAATAAATGGATTTTGATGATAAAGTTCAATCTAAGGGTTATATTGAAAACATTTAATGGCTCTAAGTAATATTTAAAAATGAACAAGGTAAAGGGTAGTGTGCTTTATAATGGAAAAGATATGGGGTTCATTGGAGCCAAACTAACCATGTTTTGGATCTTGGCTCCAACATTTATTAGCTGTGTAATTTTTGACAAGGTACTTAGTTCCTTCACTGTAAAAATGGAAATAACCTACCTTGCAGGGTTTTTAAAGAAGATTGAATGAGATAAAGTCTGAAACTGCAGATGGTAGGTACCATAGCATCTCTCCCAAAATGATTGCTCAGTTTTCTTCCTAGATATTATTTTAGGCAATTAGGGAAGAAATTTAAACCTTTAGGCTAACCAGCTAAATCAGTGCTTCTCAAACCTTAACATGCATTTACCTGGGATCTTGTTAAAATGTAGACTGTGCTTCAGGAAGTCTGAGGAAGGGCCTGAAATTCTGCATTTCTAACACACTCCCAGGTGATGTCAACACTGCATTCTGCAGACCTCTTTGAGTAGCAAAGAGCCAAGCCATGGCAACTTCTGTTATGACACAGTGAAATTGTCCTTGGTGTCAAAATTAATAAACAGAAGCCCCATTTAAAATGGAGTTGGGAATCCAGAAGGGGAAGCTCTCATAAACTAAGGGAACAATTTAAAACCCTTCAGGAAAAGAGGAATATCTTCATCTCCAGTGGGAGCTAGGTTACTGCTATTACCACTCAGCAGGAGAAAAAGGAAACTTCCTCCATGCCCAGCAACAGCCAAGCCAATGAGATCCTGTCACAGCTCAACCAACAAAAAGCTATTACACTTTGAACTCCCAGTTTCCTCCAATGGGCTTTTTGTTTATAATATTAATAGCTTCTTCCAAATCCCCTTTCCCATTATAAAAAAAGAGTCCTTTTTTCTCCAGACTTGTCTGTTATTTGCCATAAATTAAATTTTCTAGTCCTTGCTATTCCCTAATAAATCCATTTTGCTGGTAAAAATAGTGTCTCTTTTGTTGTTTTAAGTCAAAATTTGGTAAAGACTTGGTGCCACAGGAATGGGCTGGCTTCAGTTCAGATCAGATCTTTCAGTATAGTCTGTTTGACTATTTGGCTATTATTTTGATCACTATATAATCTCTTATCATTTGGATGAAATGATGAGTACTTGATTAAATGGGTCAGAAAGTCATCCAAAATTTAAACAGACACTATATGTAAACATAATCTTAGCTCTCATTAAAAAACTGAAACAAAGAAATAATCTTGTGATATTCTCTGCCACTAAAATCTACTTTACTTGGTTTTTTTTTGGGGGGTGGGGTTAAAATAAAGAATTGCGCAGTCAAGGTGAGGTTCTTTTGTTTTTTGTCCTTTGATAGTGATGCAATCAAGACATTTATAAAGTATCAATTTACAAAGACCCAGTTTTAGTTGAGACTCAGTAATTTTGCATTGCAATCTTTTTATTTAATTCTTTTCAAGGACTGAGTTGCAGAACACTGATAATACCAACTAATTTCATGGTTCATGATTGAACATAAGGCTTTAATTCAATTGTGGACATTTAAAAGATATTTTAAACAGCAATCACAGTGCAAATTCTTAATATTCATCCAGAAATGAGACATTGTTATTTATAATAGCTGCAAAAAGATTTGCAATCACCTAGTCATTAGGTTTTTAAAAAATCTATCACACTGGAGGAGAAGACTTAATTCATGCAATGTAGGAAGAAAAAGATTACTGTGAATTGAATTTTTAGAAGGCAGAGATTACTAAGAATAAACCACAACCCTGACTGTGAAATAATCATCTTAAAACTATGAGAGGCACACAAACTCTATAAATACGAATGGATTGATGATTTCATGAATCTTTATGATTTTTATTTATAATCCTTTAAAGTTTCATCTTCTACCTACATTTTGTCCTGGAAAAAAAATTAAAGTAAAAGTGATATTTAAAAAGATGGCTAAGGACCAACTTCCAAATGTATTCAACAACAACAACAACAACAACAAATATATATATATATATTTATATATATACACACACAGTAAATCTCCTATCTGTGGGCCTACAGCTGTCTAACAAGCACATACCTCAGCCATCCAAGTGTAAGCAGAAACCCTCCATTTCATCACTCAGCTTTTTCTAAATAATAAATATGAAGCTTCTCATAGGTAACTAACTTCGTGTGTGCTTGTGTGCTCATTTGCTCAGTTGTGTTTGACTCTTGGCAACCCTGTGGACTGTAGTCTGCCAGGTTTCTCTGTCCTTGGCATTATTCAGGCAAGATACTAGGGTGGGTTGCCATTTCCTCCTCCAGGGAATCTTTCTGACCCAGGGCTCGAACCCATATCTCCTGCATGGCAAGTGGATTCTTTACCTCTGAGCCATTGAGGAAGCCCTAAGGCCAACATTCTTTTTTAGTTTTGTTGTGTGGGTCTTGATGTCAATTTAACTTGCAGTTACCTTTTAAAAATTCTAGCTTCAAATAAGGAAGTAATGTTAAACCTTTTGGTTTGGAAAGGAAGTCTTTAAATAACCCACCAACAGAAAAGTGTTTTGCAGTTAAAAAAGATAAGCCTAATGAAAATAAAGCTTTAATCATTTCATTAGTAAAGGTTACATGATTCCAGTTTTGAATTCTTAATGCAGTTTTTCACTGTGTATACAGTACTGTGTAAAAGCCAAGCAGCATTCAGTTCATTCAGTTCCTAGTCCTTCTGTCATGGAACGTGTAGTGGGTAGCATATCTGAATAGCTGGCTTGAGGTGGAACCTTGGGTGTAATTGCACCTTCCTGGATCATAACTTCCTTATATGTGAAACAATAGTGTTGGTGATGATAAAAGTGACATAGTTAACAAGTGGTAAGGTAGTAATAAGTTAATAGTAAGTCATGAAGTGAGGATGAGAACTGTGCTCAGGTCTATATTCCACCACTGTGCTATCCTGACTCAGGTGGACTAGCTGATATGTGCAACTCTAAATAGATTTAAGACTATATTTCCATTTTTCCTCCAGGCAAATGCCTACCCAAACCATTAAGCAAGATGGTTTTTCATCTTATTTTTTTAAAAATATTTCTAGGGATACCATTAGAATTATTTTATATTGAAGCAAAGTAGATTAATAATGTTGTTAGTTTCAAGTATACAGCAAAGTGATTCAGTTATATATATGCATGTATCTATTCTTTTTCAAATTATTATGAATATTAAGCAGAGTTCCCTGTGCTATACAGTAGTTCCTTGTTAGTTATCTATTTTAAATATAATGTTGTATACATGTCAATCTCAATCCAAGGATAGCATTTTTTAAAAAGTATAAAGGAAGACTTTTCATATGCCCTAGTTATGATGAAAGTGTTTCTTCATGTTTAAATATACTCTGACACAATTCTAGCACATTTCCTTAAATATGCCTACTTATAATTGTGATAATGTGTTACATATGTGAAAATGGGCCATCTTATATCCTGTCTTTCCTAGTACAAATATTCCCAATATTTTCATTTCATGTCTTCACAAATCCATGTCTTTTCTCGTAGCTTTGTGGTGTCCCCTTTTCCTCACTGCAGTTTTCCCTCATTCCTCTAATCTATTTAGTCAATATGTACACACATTTAAATGCTGCTACATGTCAGGGACTGTCTTGGATGCTGGAAATATCAAAATGAACAACTTCAATATGTTGTTTAGGAAGGATATATGTTACTTAACATACATGCTAACCGTAGTAATAAGATAAATATCAAAAAAGTTAAAAAAAAATGAACAATTTCTCCAGAAATCATTAGAGGGTAATAATCAACTGATGAGTAACTGCTATAATGTTAAGCATGACAATTTCATGTGAGAGAGACTATACAAATATCAAAAGGAAGTACTTTTTACATTCGCTGGAGTGTAAAAAATAGTTCCCCCTAAGAGGGAATGCTTGAGATAAATCTTGAAGGAAGAAGAGGAGGGAGGGCATTCTGAGTAGGTGAGGAATCAGGCACACACGTGTGTCCACAAAAGAGGACTGCAGAGCACAGTGTGCTCAGGAAATTGACAGGTAGTGGCAATGGCTGCTCCCAAGAGCTTGGGTCAGGAATGGCAAGAAGTGAAGACGAATAAGTAGGCTGAATTCAGGGAATGAAAGGCCTGTGTATTCGACTAGCAAATTTGAACTTGAGTCCCAACACTCTTGAGAACAGTGAAAGATTTAAAGCATGGGAGTGACATGATCAGATAGGCATTTTCTAATAATCTTCTTGAGAGAGAAAGTGCTAGGAAACATCAAAGATGGATCAGTGAGATTTTCCTTTTCTGTATTAATAGCTGTACCGAAGCCAGTTTCTACATCAGCAGGGAAATTTCATTCAGAGTACACTCTCTGTATTGAAATAATTATTTCTCAGATTTAATCAATTTTTCCTAGGTTTAGTGAGATATAATTGACATACAACACTGTATAGGTTTAAGGTATACAATATAATCATTTGATATATGCATATACTGAAAAATGACTGCTATAATTATGTTAGTTAATCTGTCCATCACCTCAGTTTTATGCCAGGGCCTTTAACTAGTCTACCCAAGGGGAAACCAGCAGGCCAGGCTGGTGAAACAGTTGATAAAAGTCAGCGTCCCAAGGCTAAGCAGGGCAGGGAAGGGTGGAAAATTGATCTAGAGAGGAAACCAGAAAATAACCAGCACAGTGTAATTGAATATTTGCTCTTCACCCTTCTCCAGTATGGTTTCATCTTCCCCATGCCAGAAAATCAAGTCTTGTCAAGGTCACCAACATGCTCAAGTGGCTGAATACAAAGAACACATCTCTTCCTTTATCTTGACTTCCAGGAGCATTTTGCACAGTTGCCAACCCTTTGGCATAGTTTCTCTTTCTCTGTCCGATATCTGAGTGCTCAAAGACCTCAGACAGAGGTCTGTCTAGGTTTGTGTGGCATGATGCTTATCTAATGTAGAGGCATTCTTAAGTAAAAAGATACAAAATTATAAATACATAATTAACTATGAAAAGTAAATATCTATTCAGAAAGATAAATTGAAACAATTTTTAAAAGTTTATAAACCAAAAACATCTTAAAATTCTTAAAAAACATATTTTAAATTAATTAGCTTTAAGACATGCCTTCATAGTACTTTTTCCCTCTACAATTTTGCCTGGATATTTTTTGGTCATCACTTTATATGGCAGTGATTTTGTAATATTTTCCTAGAGAGACTAGAAAAATAATGCAGTTATTTCTTTTGGTTGAACAGAAATTGTTTGATATTATGTGTGGCTTAGTGACTTTTTTCAGCTTTGTATCATTATTGGTAATACCATATAAAGTTTTAGGACGTTTAAATTGCATAACTTCAATCAAGTTTCTTTCATATTTAAGCTGTAAGATTTTATGACATTTCAAGTCTCCTTGTAGAGTGATTAATTATAATTACTGTGAAAAGAGAGCATTCATTAACCATTTGTCATCAGTGTCCTCCTCATGGTGAGGTAGAATGAGATTTATATTATCTTGTGCATTCATAGTATTTTGCTTCACATCAGCAAGAGCTTTAATTCCTTTCCAATGTGCTACTGAGATTCACTTCTTGTCATTAATAGGATTATCAAACAACATAAATCCTATTCTTTGCTACTATTCCAGTCCATCTTGAAGGAAATTAGTCCTGAGTGTTCATTGGAAGGACTGATATTGAAGCTGAAACTCTAATACTTTGGCCACCTCATGCAAAGAGCTGACTCATTTAAAGACCCTGATGTTAGGAAAGACTGAAAGCAGGAGGAAAAGGGAACGACAGAGGATGAGATGGTTAGATGGCATCACCGACTCAATGGACATGAGTTTGGGTAAACTCCGGGAGTTGGTGATGGACAGGGAGGCCTGGCGTGCTGGGGTTCATGGTGTCGCAAAGAGTCGGACATGACTGAGCGACTGAACTGAACTGAACTTGCTACTATTCTAAATTTATCTTTTCCTCCTAATAAATAACTGCTCTTAGTATGATATACACATACATTTTTTATCATTTGCTTTTTGAGATTAGAATAAATTGTATTGATTTATCTCTCATCTTTATTGTTTTTGTTTCACAGTCCATTAATAATTTTACTTGGACTTACCTTTCAATGCTATAATTAAATAAATTTAAAGACAACAGAAGAAGGAACTCTTCATATTAAGCTCAATTCAATGTGTAGTTTCTCAGTTATTTCTCTTAAGATGATACAAATGTCTTTCCTTCAGAACTGTAGTTAAAATGCTGTGCTGGAACATTAGTAACTTAAAAAAACTTTTTATTTTATATTGAAGTGTAGCCAGTTAACAAGGTTGTGATTGTTTCAAGTGGACAGCAAAGAGTCTCAAGTATATATATACATGTATCCATTTAAGAAACTTTTTGAATAAACTTTTTTGCTTCTTGTTTATGTTCAAGTTTCTCTTTCAACTCTTCCACAACATTTTAGGGTCTTCAGAATATCAATGTATCTAGGTTGTAGAGCTTGAACAACTTTGTAATGGAGATATTGTCTTGTTGCATTTAAATTCTTAACAATCAAAATGAGGTGTTCATAACTGTTTCAACCTACTGAGTAGTCCAATAGTATTAGGTGATGTGGCAGCAGCTTTTTCTCTAGAGCAATTAAGGGAATAAGGTGTGCAAAGTATGTATTATAAGTACTTATTAAAGTTCTTAAAGTGTGTTTTCAGCCCTTTGTTCTTACTTTTTATATAGTTGCTTTGTCATATGTTTTATATAGTTGCCTTGTCATATGACCACCTATGAACTGTGTAACTCCAATGGCAGGTTAAAACTGCCCAGAATTTGTTTCACTTTGTGAACTCGAGAAGCATTTTATGTTTCACATGCCTTCTGATGGTGAGAAAGTTAAGAATTGCCATGGAATTTTTCCCTTATAAAAGTAGGGCATGATAATTGCCAACTGACCTGTGCTTGTAACAACCAACAGAATCGCTAAGTAAGATGGTGATTAGAGTGTTCCTGTAAGCTGTTCCTATATAAAGATGGTAAAAAGTTCCTATATAGAGATGGTCAATAGTAAGTTAACTATACAAGGAAGAGGCTATGAACCACAGAAATATGGCTTACTGAACCTACTAAATATATTCATAACTCTACCTTCCTTTAGCCAAGTTCCAAAAAATGACCTTGGCCATCCCAGTACTACTTGACTAGGTAAAAAAATTGCTAAGGTCGACTCTGGTTCTTGGAAGGGACAAGAGTGAGTTACCTGACTTTGGGACTGTTATTGGTCAGATTTTCTTTTCTATCGATTTTCTCTTCCTGATCTATAAACTTATCCAGTCCTAAGATTTTAAATCCCTCTATATTCCAACAGGTTTCAAATTTGTAGTTTGATATATAGTCAACTGCCGACTTGACAATTTTATTTGAATGTCTAATAGTCATTCCAATATTAATATTAAATATTTCTAAAATGCAGATTTTGATAGCTATCTCCTCAACCCAATCCTACACCCCCATCCTTGTGCCCAAAGTAGCCCCCTTCCCAGTCTTTCCCTTCTCCATATATGGTACCATCATCCACTTAGTTGCCAAGCCTCAAAAATAGGAGTTGTCCTTGATTCTTTATCTTCCCTCTCTTCTCTCTAGTAAGTCCTGTAGCTTTCACCTTCAGTGTATCCCAAATTATTTTTCTCTCCATCTCTAGTTCACTACCTTAAATCAGACTGCCATTATATCTTATGTCTTGATCTTCCACTCTTGACCTTTTCTAATATATGAATTGGGTTATATTCCTTCCCTGCTTAAGACCCTTCACTTGGCTCCTTCCTTCAGATAATGAAGCCCTGGTTTTTACTGTGATTTACAAGGTTCTGCTCATCTTCTCATCTTTCCAATCCCATCTCCTGTTACTCTGCTACGTGCAGTCGTGTCCCACTCTTTGTGACCTCATGGACTGTAGACCACCAAGCACTGCTACTTATTCAGTAAGCAACAGCGCAGTAGGTTCTTCATGTTTCTTAAACACACCAGGTCCTTTTCTATTTTGAGCTCTTATTTTCACCTTGTGGGTAGAATGACTTTTGCCACTTCTTTTCATCCTTATTTTTCAAATCTTAAGGCAAAGTTCACCTCTGTAAGGAGGACTTCTCTTAGTCATTTCTCTGAAGCAGCCTCCCCCAGGTACTCTATTGCATCACTCTGTGCCTGTTTCCTTTATAGCACTCAAACTGTGATTGTCTAACTCATTATTTCTTTTTTGTTGACTGTTTACTGCAGAAGAGTGTAAGTACTATGAAAGCAGAAGCTTGGACTAACTTGTTCACACTGAATCCTCAGAGCCTAGCTTAGTGCTCATGTCTAATAAGGGCTTAATAAATGGTTATTAAATGAATGAAGACCCACTCCTTATTTTCTTCCCTGTAACATAAGTGGCGTAGTTTTTGCTAGCTCATAGAAAGGTGAGAATTAGTGGAATCAATGCTTTCATGAACATAATGAAATATTTTCTTTTTCTGACTAGGTTTGTGCTCATTTTCCTTCCCTTCTCCTCTTCCTTCTTAAGATTCTGGGTCCACTTCCTTCCAACTGTTCTCTCCTCTGAATGTACATATTATCAATGTATTACCATGAATTATCAATAAGCTACATTTCCAGTCCTTACTTTCATCCTGAGGACAAACATGTGTTCTGAAAAGATGTGAAGTGGAATTAAACCTTTCCTTCAAATGAATCTGTTTCTTCTTTTGTGTTAATAATGTCAACATTTCTCTGAATTACTCAGAGTGTTGTTCTCAACCTTCCTCTTTCACCTCCTAAAGCAAACTGGGTAATGGGACTGTTGCTCTGTCTTCTCAATATACTTTGAATTTGTCCAGTCCTTCCAGTTCCTAGGGCTTCTAACCAAATGTGGAACCTCACCATCCAGGACCTGAGGTGTCAGGCCTCCTAACAAGCCTTTCCAAATTCAATATTTCATTTGATCAGAATATTCTTCCATTTACTGCCCAGATCATCTTTTCAAATATGGTCATTGATACTACCTTGCTTGGAAATCCTTGAAGTTCCTTCAGCTTCAGAGTAGAAACCAAAACTTCAGCACATCCTTCAAGGCACTCTGTAATCTTGTTTCAATACATTTTCCAGTTTTCCTGCTCATGATAATCCCTTGCAACTGCATTCAGGGCAGTGGACACACATTATAATCCCTTACTATTTGAATCAACTCAAGCTTTACTCTATGACAGGATTATCTTCTTTCCAAATTTGTACCAGTTTAAAGCTTACTATTTTAAAAGGCTAACTCAAAACCACCCTAAGTCAAAAGCCATCCCTAGGTGGCTTTCATCTGTTATTTGCTATTTTACTCTGAAAGCTCTTATTACATTCTTCCTTGTATCCTGTTCTTTTTAGCCCCTTGTTTTTTAAAATGACAGCAGAATACAAGTTCTCAAGGCATTCTAACAAAAAATTCAAAAATTGAAGAAGTAGATAGATTTCCTCTTCTGTTCCTTCCTCAATCCCATTTATTCTCTAGAGTAAACCAATGGCAAGTGTTACTTTCAGAACTGTTTCCAGACACTGATAAACCTATATCATTTAAAAAAATATTGAATGGATGCCAATAGACATGACTCCATAATGTGCCTTTTCACTTGGAAATATTTATTGGACACCTTTCTTGTCAGCAGAGAAGGATTTACCTTTTCCTTTCCAACTGTGTCACTATAGATGTTGCAGAGACAACTAATTGTCTTCCAGTAGCTTTATTTTTCCTTCCATTGTAATAGAATACATGAGTGTTACCCAGGCACATTATGTTAAGAATAAAGGCCACATTTCCAACTTTCTTGTAGCCAGGTATGGTCGTGTGAGCTAGGTCTAGTTGATAGGATATAAGAGGAAGTGAGATGTGTAATTTCTGAGAATAATCCTTAAGGGGAGACGTGTATGTTTCTCCTTCTCTTCCTTTCTGCTGGCATGAATGCAGATGAGATGACTGGAGCTGGAGCAGCCATCCAGGTCTATGATAACATTGGCAACGGAGGCTGTAAATAACAGATAAACAGTGTAAAAGCCTGGGCCCTTGACTCTGTAGAAAACTCTCCAGTTTTGAACTTCCTATTCCATATTTTTGTAAAGAGATAAAAATTTAAGAATTTTTTAAAGAAAATTTAACCTTGTTAAGTAAGCCTTTGTTATTGTGAATTTTCTCCCCATTTCATTTGAACCCAATCCTTTATAAATAGTTGTGCTTTAAATGATTGCATTTTGTCCATTATTTATATCTTTTTTTCTTCCCTGTTAGATCCTAATATCTTTGAAGGCTTACCTATGGCCTTGTTCATCTTTGTCTTCCCATAGAACCTAGTACAGTGTCTGGTATTTGGTCAAAGCTCAATTGGTATCTGTTAACGTGAACTAAAAAGATATTTGAAAGAATAACATTTCTGAACTGCAGTGACAAAGTGGACTTCCCTCATTTTTTAATTAATCCTAGAACCACTGCCACAAGCAAGTTGTTTCTTATGATTAAGAATATGTTTTAACTTTGCAACAGTGCTGATATTGATAATTAAAATATTTATCTTAGTGATGCCTAAAGAATTTTGCTTTGTTTTCAGATCTGTGTTATTAACTACAACTTACTTTTTCAAATAAATTTGTCTCATAAATTTTCATGTCTTGACAGTTTCTGCTATAAAATAATAAATAGCATGATAGCTTTTGTGTGGAAATGGAAGGTTGGACTGAATCAGTCGTTTTTATCATTTTGTTGGTCAAAAGTAGGAAAGCCATATAATTTATCACCTAAACTAAATGCAAACTGTGACAAGATCTGTTTGTTATAGGCCTCTATAAGAATGTAAAATAAAAAGGGTTTTTTTTTTTTTGGAGAAACACACACTTGCAACCTAAAATTTTCATATAATTTGACTGGTGCTTGATCCCACTACAGTTTATCTCTTGAAATATAAGGATCTCCTATAGGTTTCTTATAGATTAAGAAAGAACTCCTGGGTAAAATTACCCCAAGTTCCTGCATTAAAATTCTGTAACTCCATCAATCTAGTATGCTGACAATCTGAGTCATTTATAGCGCTGATTCTGGACAGTTTCCACTCAGCCCTTACTACAAATCCGCACTTGGTGTCTCTATATTTATGAGACTTTACGCTTTACATTTAAGATATAGCTTCTTTCCACAATCACCCACGGAAGAGAGAGAGATTGGACCAGCCACTGCAGCAGAAACTCTCTGCCAGCCTAAGGAATAGTGCTGCCTAATGGCTCAATGGAGTTCACCAGGTGCTCCCCAGCCCCATGGTTCCTGACTGCCCTACACCCCAGATCTTAGTCCTCCTGGAATCCCTGCTCAGGGTAGCTATCAGACATAGTAGGTGTGAGTGATTGTCTGTGCAGGTGGAACATGGTGCCCAGTCACAGTACTGGTTAAAAAGCAAGTGCAAATGTGTATTTTTCAAATGCATATAAAATCATGGACTCAATTTTCATTTGAATAGAATAAAGACATACTGGCAGTTAGAAAAGTATTTAGGAAATGGAAATCAGGATGACAAAGGAAGGAATAACTTTCAACTTCACAAAGGGGAAAAATATAAAGGAGAATACACCCGAATGAAATCCAATATATAATGTGGCATAGAGATGGTTATCATTTGAGAAGATTTGAACCCACTTTTCTATTACCAAGGCAACCATCAAATTATGGACTTGCAAAACAACAAGGAGAAAGCAATGATAATCAGAACACAAAAGCTACAAATGAGAAGGGCAATTTGTGTACAGGTGTGAATTTAATAAAGAAAAAAATGAAAAACTGCTTTGTTCAAACTAACTTTTGTTGGTAAGCAAAAGAAAATGTATTTGGAAAAATTAACATTCCCTTCTGCATTTTCAGAAAATATCAGAAAAAATACACAGATACCATTCAAACTATATATTAACTCCTGATGAATTCATAGTAGGGTTTTGTTAGTCCTTTCTTTCAAAGATGTGGGTGGTTCATTCACAGTGATATTTAGTATTTAAAGCACTCAGTGTGATAAGTATTTTATTAAAGATACTTCTTTCCTCCAGAAGTTTGATTTTAATTTAAACAAGCGGACAGATTGAACGTTTTTTCTCTTCTTTGCTTTTGTTAGGAGGCACTTAATCAAAGAGATTGGTACTAAGCATTTAAGATAAATTTTGCATGAGACTGTTGACTAGGTTATTTCATAAGGAACACGGTGAAAAGCTAATGAAATGTTAAAAGTAATGGTCATCACTTGTTTTTTACTGAAAGCTAAATTAAGGTGCCAAATGTATGTATTTACATAAAATTTACATCAGGCTATGTAGAAAACACAGACTTTTTCCCAGATGTTTTGTGAACGTCTTAGTTTTTCTTTTTCTTTTCTTTTTATTCATTCCACCCTGGATCCTCAATCTAGTGTGCACCCACATACACAGCACACATATATACACTTACAGTGGTATAGGAAGAAATGATAGAGGGTAAGCTATTAACTTGAAAGACACAGTGCTGTAGGGCAAATTTGGAGAACAATTTCATAATTTTGTATTGTTGGATCAGGTTCAGGGGCTGCCCAATGCCTTTTAATGGTAGCCTTACCGATATGTTAGTGACATAGTCATGGCTGCTGTAACAGAAGTACCATGGATTGACTGATTTTTAAACAACAGATATGTATTTATCACAGTTCTGAAGCCTGGAAGCCAAAGACCAGGGCGCCAGCATGATCGAGTTCTGGTCAGAGCCCTCTTCTGGGTTGCAGACTTCCAGCTGTCCTCTAGTGGCAGAAAGCAGAGAGAAGCAGTCTCTCTCATGATTCTTAAGAGCATTAATACTTTTGAGAGGGCTCCACCCTCATGACCTCCCAAATCCCTACCTCCCAATAACCATCCCTTTAAGCGATTAGGGTTCCAAAATACGAATTTGGGCAGTGACACAAACATTTAGTCCATAGCACGTGTTCTGTGTAGCATCCTTATTTTCATGTCAAAGAGTTCTTAGTGTGTGACTGCATAGAGGAAACACAATGCAAAGGCAATCTGCAGTTCTGATGACCAGAAACTCACAATCCCAGTGATGGAAATATTGTATTTGGGAGATCTAAAAACCCAGACTCTTCTGTGGGTAGCTGCTGTTTCTACGGATGGAATAGTAAAATTCAGCTGAGATGGCAGAAAACTGCTGGAAAACAATTGTCAGTGCTACCCTTCACCCGCTTTCTCTGGTTTGTATCTGTGCCACACGGGGCCTCCCTTGGTTCCTGACCCAGTTTCTCTCCTAAACTTTGAGAAAATGCCTGTCCTGGGAGTCAATTTGCCACAAGGACCATTGCTGTAAAAAGCACCCCTCCACCCCTTCCACCCTGTCTTGTTCTACATAATGGGCAGAATAGAAATCCCTCTGCCCCTGACATTGAACAATTCTTTCTCTTTTGAAATGTCCTCAAAATTGAACATTTGCACCCTCGTTGTAGCCAACAAGGGACTGTCACATGTACCTGAAGGCCAGTTAGAAAATCTCCCCACCTCCCAAAACCCCACCTCAACAGAATGCTTGCCAATCAGACATGGCTGTCAGTATTTGCTCTTTTAACTTCCATAGAACCTACACCACTGGACCCCTACTGAATCAAGAACAAGCGCAGAGCTGGGTTCCTTTACTGCAAGTTTATGAATCATTAGTCTTTATTAATTTCGCCTTGGACTTCTTTGTGCCTTGGACAGCTTCAGTTCTGAGTCTGGTCATTATGTCAGTTTTCATTTTAGGTCCTGGGTATTTATGTTGTCACTGTACTTCTCTTCTGAGAATGGTACAGCTATCAGAGCCACCCTGGCTTGGGGTCACAGTTAATGCAGCCGAGAGGAATCAGGGTCCACATTAGCTGGCCAGTCTTAGTCTAAGGGGGTGGGGGTGCTGGGCTGTTTCTCCAATCCCCTTGTTACTGTTTTCTTGATGGCTCCTTCCTGTGCAAGAGGGCATCTGTTCCATGTGTATATCCTCCAGGCTGGTTTTACGATCTTCCTAATTCTATTCTGTGAACTCCATGGTGTGTTTTGATGAAATCTCCTTTCTGACTACATTGGCCTGAGTTGGGTTGTTACGCTTGCCAGAACCCTTCAGATAGATAGTCTCTTTGAAATAAGAACGAACCCAATGTCCACTGTTCTTGGCCTCATCAGGCATGCTGCTTCCTGAAAGTGCTGACCTCTTTCTTTAGAAAGCTTGATAAGCATTTATTCATATGGTGGGGCTGTAAGGAGGGTGGAAGCAGAGACTGTAAAGGGCAGAGCAGCGTGCAGAAGGGGCATGCAATGGCTTTGAGACTTCCTTAAGTCTTGTTCTGCTTCCAAGAAATGCACTCTGAGGGAGTGGAGTGATGAGGAGGAGTCTGAGAGCTCGTTATAGCATTAGGTGACTTTCCCATAAGTGAGTTATTTATCTATTGGAAATAAATCTATCTGAATGTGGTATTGATCTTTTTCCAGGTTGGCAAAAATCCCAGGGAGAAAAAATTACCACTGAGGGTGGTGCTGAATCATTGCTTTCAGAATGATATCCATTTTTAGAGGCTCCTTTGGAATTTTGAAAATGCTCAAATAGAACTACTGGTTTCTAGATCACTACATTACAGCAGTGAGATATTTTACTTTGGCTGTGGGAATCAGAACTGTGATTCATTAATACTTTCCTTAAGGCTGAGAATAAGAATTTTAACACCCGAGGCTGTATTCAATTCCAGATTTGCATATATTATATGAGTGATAACTAGAAAATGTATAGTCACAGATTCAAACCAAATCCTGTTTATGACTGCTTTTTTATCTCTGAAATATTCAGGATGTGAAAAGAAAAGGCAACTGAAGATAAGTGACCACAATTTTATTATTATGCATTTGTTATCGTCAGTGTATCTTAATTACTTTCCTTTATGTATTTCTGAAACCAGTTGATTAAATATCCAGGTTTCTTTTTTGTTTTGGTTTGATTTTGGAGAGAATCTTGATTTAAGGTAAGATGAAGTTAGGAGAAAAAATGTGTGGATACCAGTGGGGGAAGGAGGGTGGGATGGATTGGGAGGTTGGGATTGGCATATATACAGTGCTATCTATAAAGCAGATAACTAATGAGAACTGACTGGATAACACAGAGAATTCTACTTAATGCTCTGCGGTGACCTAAATGAGGAAGGAAGAGGAAGATATGTGTGTACATATCAAGGAAGAGGGGATATGTGTGTACATGTGGCTGATTCACTTTACTATGCAGCAGAAACTAACACACTGTGAGGCAACGATCCTCCAATAAAAAAATTTTTTTAAAGAATAAGTTGGAAAGTTTCATGTTAGTTAACTTATATAGTCTGGTTTGTAAAGATTCACTTTTTTAAGGGGGGATTATTGAAACAAAGAACTTGCATTTGATTTTTAGCTTGTTTGGATTTTGTTATGAGACTAGAAAAAAATGTTCTTTAAACTAGCACGTTTACTTCCTCAGTATGAAATAGCTGAGTTGGGTTTTTACTTTTCAATCAAATCTTCTTGTTTAAACCACTAAAGTGAGAGAGCTGACAAACAGAAAGGATTTGGCATTCCTGGGAAGTGACAGTGATATCCTTCAACACTGTTTTTTTTTTCTTTAATAAAGATTTTGAACATAAGTGCAGTGCAGTGCTGTGTATTAAATTGCATAGGAATTAAGCATGATAAGTTGTCAACTTTACATGAAAACACAGATAAGAAAGATTTTAATTTAATGTATTTTTGGAAGATGGGGGCTGTATAGTATTTATCTCTGTATATCAGGCAGTGGGATACTACTGTCTGACCTGTAGTTTGCACTCAGCAAGTACTTAAATGAAGGATGTAATGATCCTTGAGGATGTAGCATATGTCAAGTTTTTCACCTTGATTTTTAGACTCCCCTCCCCTTTTTTTGTTTTAGTGATTCATTCAGCAAAAGTGATTTGAGGCCTTTGTATGAGGGACATAAAAGGTGGCACTGAACTGAGCAAGACTCTCTGGCTTCTGAGATCTCACACGGTGGTGGTCATTTGGGAGGAGGGCATCTTTGTCAGGCTTGTCAACTGCCTTTGAACTAGCTGACCCCTCACTGATCAGTTTCCATGTGAGATGTTGGAAGGATGACAGCTGCAGGAAAGTGGCCAGTAGGAAGGGTCCTGGTTGTTGACTATTACCTACTCAGGGAGCTGGTGTGCTTGAATTTGAATAACCTTTGCCACAGAAGCACCAAGAAAAAATGATACAATGGGATGAGAATAAAAAAAAAGTTTCTGTGAACCAAATGAGACTGATTAACCAGGAAGGGGAGATACTAGTTGACACCAAAGCCTTGATGAACACTCAGTCTCTTCTGTGAAACCAGTATTTCCTTGCTTACAATCTCTTGAAAACTGTGGGAGTCCTCTTACAAAGAGGACTCTGCTCTTAATTAATAGCAGAGAATGTTACTAAGAACATTTGTTTAGATTTTTTTATTTTAATCAATTAATAAAACTCAAGGACAACAGAGAGCCAAATCAGGTCTTTTATCTAAAAAAAAAAAAAAAAAAAACTCCCGATATTACTATTTATGTTGAACAGACCGTTAATTTAATTGAGACCATCTGAAAACTGTGTCTTAGCATAATCTGTGGATTGAAGTAGAATACATAATTGCCAACAAATGTCTGTCTAGTCAAGGCTATGGTTTTTCCAGTAGTCATGTATGGATGTGAGAGTTGAACTATAAAGAAAGCTGAGCACTGAAGAATTGATGCTTTTGAACTGTGGTGTTGGAGAAGACTCTTGAGAGTCCCTTGGACTGCAAGGAGATACAACCAGTCCATCCTAAAGGAAATCAGCCCTGGGTGTTCATTGGAAGGACTGATGTTGAAGCTGATACTCCAATACTTTGGCCACCTGACGCGAAGAGCTGACTCGTTGGAAAAGACCCTGATGCTGGGAAAGATTGAAGGTGGGAGGCGAAGGGGACGACAGAGGATTAGATGGTTGGATGGCATCACTGACTCAGTGGACATGAGTTTGAGTAAGCTCCAGGATTTGGTGATGGACAGGGAAGCCTGGCGTGCTACAGTCCATGGGGTTGCAAAGAGTCAGACACGACTGAGCAACTGAACTGAACTGAACCGAACATAATTGTTTATTGAATGTTGTTGTTTGTAGTTAATTCGCTAAGTCATATCCAACTCTTTTGCAACCCCGTGGACTGTAGTTCACCAGGCTCTTCTGTCCATGGCATTTCCGGGGAAGAATACTGGAATGAGTTGCCATTTCCTTCTCTAGGAGATCTTCCCCATTAAATAATGTAATTTTTGATTGGCATATCTATTTATTAATATTTCAGGGGTTCTTTCTCTTGTTTGAATGTATATTTTCTTTTGGTTTCTTCTGATCTATTTTTCCTAATTTTTATTTTTTTTCAGTCTGTTGAGGCTGACTAGTCTGAAACCCAAATGCATCATTTTCCCTCTCTTTGCGCTATTCTCCAACCTTGCTATTTCTTTACTTTCTTAGTCCTTAAAAGAGCTATGATCTTCCACCTACTTTGGGCTCAAAAGTCATTGGGAAGCCTCTTGTGTTTTAATTTCTCATATCCAATCAGATTTCAAGAACTCTGTGTAGTGCATCCAAATTGATTTTGCCCCTGCTCACTTCTTTTCATTCACATTCCTAGCATCCTGCAGCCTCACTTCCTCTTGCTTGGACTATGAAAGTATGTTGACCTATTTCCAATAACTTCGTTTTCAGTTCCATTTTACATGTTAAAATTAGATTAATCCATATAAAACAAAGCTGTGATCACGTAGCTTCCTGCTCTTTAATTTCACATGATACTTTATTAATGTAACAAAACAAACACAAATTCTTTAGACTGGCACCCTGGTTTCCACATTCTTGTCTTCTCTCTCTCTTCTCAGCCTTATTTCCTACCATTTCTGGAAACACTTCCTATATTCCTCCAAAGCAAATCTCTTGTTGCTATAGGACTGCCCCATCTGATGCTGCAGCCACTAGCCTTTCGTGGTGAGAGAACGCATATACAGATGTGAAGACCACATGTGAAAATATAACTCTGACACACCATCTGCAGCAGATAGCCTAGAACACCAGCCCATGATCTACTGTAACCAGCCTGTTGTCTATATGTCAAAACTAGAGGAAGTCAGACCTCTATCTCTAGCAACACTCCAGGAAGCTGAACAATAACCCCTGCAACAGTAGTGCCCCCCAAACCAGAACTTGACTCATAACTGACGGTTTCTCTCTTTTTTGTCTCCATTTCCAGCGTAGGACAAATCAGAGAAAGCCAACTGTGTACCCTTAACCAACCACATAGGTTGCACCACTTCTAAACGCATGCACCTTCCCCAGGCTGACAGCCTCCAGTCAGGGCACACCTGAAGCCTTCCCTTTTTCCACCATAAAGCTCTCCTGCTCCCCTGCCTGCCTTTGAGCCTCTATAAAATGAAAAGTGCAGACTGACAGTGTCTGACTCCCTTGTTAGAGCAAACTCTGTGTAAAGAGACTGTTCTCATTTGGTTGATCTTTGTTTATTTCCACAGTGGCTAGTTAAGTTAATTAAAATTTTATTAAATGACAAGTTCAGTCCCTCAGTTGCACTAGCTAAATTTAAAATGCTCAATAGCCCCATGTAACTTGTAACTATTGTACTGGACGGTGTAAACATGGAATATTTCCATCATCTCCAAAAGTTTCACTGGACACTCTATACATGCCTGTGCTTTTCCCACCTCATGCTACTCCTTCTTGAATTGCCTTCCTTCTGCATTTTTACCTGCCATACTCCTACCCAGTCTTCATGACCTAGCTTACTGTTTCCCTCAGGAAGCCTTCACTGATGCCTCTATTTAGACATCATCTCTCATTTCTTAGATTATACCTTTCTGTTGGCACTTTTCACAGTCTTTCTTCTGGATCAGCGATCTCTTCTATCCTGCTATCCTGCTATATTGTAATTACTTTATCCTTGCAGGATCTCATGCTTCCTGTGGAGTAACCCCATGATAACTTTTTTTTTTTTTTTGCTTAAATTGGTTTGTGGAAAATAAGGGTCAGATTGAATTACTCACCTTAAGAAGCCATGGAATGACAGATAGAACAGAAGTTTATACTTTATTTGGGACATAGTCTGTACAAACAGCAGTGCACCTGGCTTTGTTCTTCCGTTTCTGACTCTGCTTCTGTTATCCTCTAGACGGCTTCATTTAACATCAGGAGGATGTTTATAAAGTTAGCTGGGGACCATCTCAGAGTCTCCCATTGTTATTTCTCAAAAGTTGTCTGAGCCTTCAAAAGTCTTCTCATAGTGCAGCAACTAGGAAGGAAGCTACAGGTCTATGATTCTCAAAATACTCTTAGAATGACTACCTTTTAATAATGCCTTTAACACACCAAACATATTCATGCCTCTGTGCCTTGCTCATATTTTCCCCTTGCCTGAAATATGACCTCAGAATTTCCATCCTTATACCACCTCTGTGCCTGGTGAACTTCTTTCATATGTGAAGTTAAATATCACATTGTGAAGCCTTTCTCACTCTCGTTAAATGGAGTCACTCCTTCTTCTATCTGTTTATCAATATCTGCTTGCATATCTCTTTATTATCAGCGTGGTGGATAAATGTAAACCCCACTCTTAAAGTAGTACTACTAGGACAAGTACACATGGCCAGTGGAAGGAAGTTAGTCCACTTATGTTTCTTTTCAGGGTGGGGCCGTTGCTGCTCTATTTGGATAAAAGGCACCACAATCCCGAGAGAAAGCTCCACTGTTTCTCTCCTTTCACCATCAACCTAAATCCAAGGATGGTGAGCTCCTCATTTCCTAAGTGGGGCTAGGGAGCCCTCTTTTCAGTTTGTGTACCAGCAGAAATTGTGTCTGGGGGAAAGCTTCCTATGTACTGGGTGCCTAAAGTTGTGAAATTTCCAAGAAACAGAAACTGACTCGAGTCAGTTTCTAACAAATTGACTAGAGTTTCTAACGAACTGACTAGAGTCAGTTATTCTAACAAATAATTATTTGTTAGAGGATTTGGGATATCCTGAGATCAGGAGGGAGACTGTGATGTTAGGTCATAGGTGGGGATGACACTTAAAGGGGGAGATGGAACGAAGAGTAGAATAAGAGAAGAAACTGGATCATCCAAGTGGGGCACCTTTGAAAGAAGAGCCTCTTCCTTTTGAGGTTGGAGAGAGTGGGGTGCTCACTGGTGTAGTAGTTGATCCCATCCTTCACCCTCACTTCTGTCCTCTGTCAGCTTTTGAAAAAACTACCTGAACCCTTCAACAAAGAAATACCTAACCCTTCATAACATGTTTACTCATGTTTGTGCAAGAAAGCATTCAGAATGGGTAGGAGTACCCTGCTCTACTGTTCATCCGACATCAGTCCACACCGTCATTGTGGGCTACTGGGTGCTACGCTGAAAACACTCAGCCGGAGGAATAAGAAAATTCTCTTGTATGTTAACAATCTCAGATGGTGCTAATGAAAAGGAAGATATCTTCCCCTTAGAATAACTATTACATGGTCACAATAATTTTTCATTAGTTTATTCAATAATATTTGGAACAAGTATTTGAAAAATTGTTGGTGTAAGCTAAGCAAGGAAAGCAGATGCTGTATCTTATCTTTCTTTGAATCCTGAATGCAGCCTGTGTCTCTGATACATGGTGGGTGTTTTTTAAAAAAATTTACAGAAGGGTTTACTGAGCCTGCTGATTTATGAGACTCAATTGTTGGGCTGAAGTAAATGCACTAGCTATTCCATTGGGGAGTAATATGAGAATTTCTTTTTCAAACTCATGAGCTTTCTTTCTTCAGGCTGTTGAAAGAGATATGGATTTAACTTGAAAAGCTATGGCCAAAATCCTCTCATGAAGACAATTATAGAATTATAAGATCTCAGAGCCTTGAGAATCTCAAGACCCACTTATTCCCATACTTTTATTTTGTGGATGAAGATACTGAGATTCAAATGGTTTTCATGGAGCTTTTAAAATGTGAAAATATTCTGTTAGAGTCTTGCCAACTGCCAGGTTAATTTAAAGGTTTGGGCTTTGTAGTTCAGGTTCCCATTCAGTTTCTCAAAGTTTCTGACTGCTCCCCACTGGGACACAGGTCTGGGTGTGGTGCTCATTACGTCCCATCCTTCCATCCTGCTTCTTTCAGCCCACGTGCCTCAGCTCACTCCCACCTCCGCCTCCTCCTCTACTGCTAATTCTGGAAGAAACACACATCCAGCTCAAGGACTCTAATTTCTCCATGGAGAAGGGAGGATGTGCGGGGACCCGAGAAGTTAGGGAATGGCTCCCGGTGGCCGTGCAACACTGTGTGTCTCTGTGACTGACACTTGCTGCAAAGTGTCATAGGCTGGACCTCTAGAAACCCCAGAAACTGAAAAATGACACAGACGTAGGGAGGACTTTGGCTGGGGGATCCTCTTGAGAAACTTTTCTGGGTGATCTGCCTTTTCAACATTTCTCCATCTACCCTTCATCATCTAGCTCCAAACGTCCCTCAACAAACTGAGGACTTCAGGGAAAAGTGTCATTTAATTATGAAAACACATAGTTGCTTTTTTTCCCCAAACTAAACATTTTCTGAACAATAAAGGGGTTTTTGAAAGCCACAGCAGTGTTTTAAAAATCTCTTGTTCATTTTACCAGATTAATCCAGAGTTGATATAGGTTGTGCAAAGAAAAAGTGTGAGAAGCTGATCTACATTAGCGATATGTAGGAGTTGGAACATAGATCTGACCAGACAAGGCTCCACTTTCTTTTGTGATTCTTCTGGGGTCCAAGTCTGAACTATGACTTTTCCCATGATTTTGGGGAATGGAGAATGGGCACTTGTGTCTTGGCTCAAAAAGAATGAACAGGGTGAACTACTGGATCTTCTTTCTGCTTCAAGTTGCAGAAAATCCAACTAATGGTGGCTTAAACAAACCGGGGTTTATTCCCTCATGGCAGGAATCCTGGAGGTGAGGGGGAGAAGGGTCATTTCAGTGGCTTGTTGATATTGGAGATCTGGCAGGAAAACTTTTCCTTGACCAAGTGAGGTCTGAATGGTGGTGGTTGGGGCCTGCGAATTAATTGACAATCTGGAGTTTTCTTCAGAGTAACAGGATAAAATGTGAATCTCTTTGAACAGCCACGGGTAAAGGTTTGTGTACTATCAGCATAACAAGGGCATGTTGGTGGTCAGAGCTTCTGTGGGAAAGTGTGGGAGGTTCTGATAAGGTTTGTGACACATTTTCACAATTCTCATCCAGGTGCTGGTGTGAATGGTCACGCTCTTGCCTGGCTGGAAGGTCCCTGGAGGGGGATTTGTGGCAGCAGAATTGTCACATTTTCTAGGTGCTGAGGGTAAGTCTTCTCTCTCTATCTCTGGCAGCTGAATTCTCAGAAAGCTCTGTTAAGACAAAATTTAGAGAAACTTTTCTCAGGTGCTGTTTGTTCAGATGTTTTCATTTTGAAGTATGGCTGTCCCTCTGTATCCATGGATTCTGCATCCATGGATTTAACCAATCTCAGATGGACTGTAGTGGTTCTGAGTTTTGAATGTTGTGGAGCTTTTCCACTCAGATTAAAACTGGATCAGGGAGTCCTGATGCTTCTCGAGCTTTCTCAAAGCTTGAACGTAATGTATGTGCTCGTGTCTGAATGTGAACTTTTAGGTGATAGGTCACCATGGTTAAAAGTAAGATTGCAAAACTACTTCTGTCTCCAACAGGGCCATTATAATTATTAAGAGGATCATTTAGGAAGCTGTGGATGCTTTGTATTCAGTTTGAGGTGATATTTTGGTAGGATTGATAGGGGCCCTTTGGGCAAATGTTCATTCTGTGGATTTTGAGAGAAAAAGAGAAGTGATCTAAGGCGCCTGCACACGCAGAGGGTGCAGGCCTGTGGTCATGAGGATGGCGGTAGGAAACAGACTCCTCCCGTGGGAGATGGGAAGAGGAGGAACAGCTCTGCAGGCTGGGGCCTGTCTCCACCCTGGCCTCTTGAGTCTCACCTTGGCTTCTGAGCATCAACTATCTCACTTGTAAAATGATTCATTTTGAATGAGATAATGTGTGAAAATGTGCAGAGTAAACTATGAAAAGAAATTCTTCATGATTTCCCAATACAAGCATGGGCCAAAAAGAGGTTGAGTGAGTTATTCGGAAGGGTTTGTTCAGCCCTAAATAGGAGTCCTCACTGCTTTTTACTGTCTTTCCAAGAGCAGTCATGACTCCTCCTGTGTCCTCATGGCTCACCCTGCAGTACAGGAAGCTGGGTCCTCATTAGGCGGTAACTTCCCATTATTGACAAAGAGTCTCTCCTTGACCAAACTTCAGTCAGTCTCCTCTGAATCTTTTCCCTAACTAAGCCTCAACTTTGGGGCTTCTGTATTTGTCTTGACGTTGCCCAATTTTAGCAAGAGTCCTGCTAAGTTGATTTAGCCAGAATACCCCATCCCTCATATCTGATCATCCTTGATATCTGATTGGGTTCCTCACCCCCACCATCCCCCAGGTGACATCTGATCACCATGGCCTGCCTTGAACAAGAATCCTGGTAGGCTAGTTTAGCAATAATTACCTTCCTTCTTAGCAATTTTCCACTTATTGACCACCACCCCCACCTCACTCCTTGGCTGTAAAACCCCAACCTCTTCTTGTTCTATTCTGACTTGAGCCAGATCACTCTCTCCTCCTGCAAAATCCCACTGCAGTGATCCCCACACCTATTGCCATGGTCCTGTATAAAGTCGCCCATACCGTTCTTTAGCAAGTGTCATGAAAAATTTTTTTTCTTTAACATATTCTCAGCTTTTCTCTGGGACAGCAATGTTGTATCTTATTTCATGGACCAATTTGTTGTAGGTAATTTTTCTCCCAGCTTTCCTAGCAGAATGTATACGTGGAGTGACATAAACTTTTATAACTATTTCCAGAGAGGAATATAATTTGGACTATTTGTTCCTTATGTTTGGTGTACTGGTAAAGGAACCAGGCAATAGAAATGTGAAATTAGTCTATTCTTGGGACAGTAAAAGTCTATAAAAAAGAAGCACAGGGATATGCCTATTCAGATCTGCCTGTGGGAAAACAGATCAAGATGGAGTGGCTGAATGTGAATTGCTTCATCTAAAAATGACACAACCATTTTAGTTTAATATGGGCTGGCGTCTTTGTCTTATAAGCCTGGGTTTAAGAATATTTACAACCAAGTGGTTCCAGAGTCTTGAGGGATTTTACTTCCCTTCTATTCCACAGTTGTTGGTTTTGCTACCATTGATTTCTGTAGCTGTCCTCCTCTCTACTCAGCACAGGTGGACTATGGTTTCACAAATTTTAGATGGAGAATACGTTTATAGTTTTCATTTTATTTCTGTTATCATGAGGGACTTTGGACAGGTCTCAACCTAGGGAAACAGTTCATTTTCCTGCTATCTATTGAGTACACTGATACTAGGAGAGGCAAGAGAGATTTAAAAGATTTTTTGGAGCGGGTATGTGTTGCTCATTTCCAAACCTCACCCTGTCCAGTAAATGCTGGGAGGACCTGAAGATCCATAGGTTACTGGAGAAAGCACTGGAGTGGGGAACACTGCCATTCAAAGGCACTTCCCTGTCACCCAGCCATTTTATGTTTACAAACTGTAACTAACACAAGAGTGTAAAGCAACTATGGATGTGGATGTGTTTGCTCAGTCTTGTCCGACTCTTTGCACCTTAGGACTGTAGCCCATCAGTCTCCTCTGTCCATGGGATTTTCCAGGCAAGAATACTGAAGTGGGTTGCCATGCTCTCCTCCAGGGGATCAAACCCACGTCTCTTATGTCTCCTGAATTGTCCGGCAAGTTTCTTACCACTAGCGCCACCTGGGAAACAACTGTACCTGCGTGTGTGCTAAGTCACATCTGTCGTGTCCGACTCTGTGCAAACCCGTGGACTGTAGCCCACCAGGCTCTTCAGTCCATGAGGTTCTCCAGGCAGAAATACTGGAGTGGGTTGCCATTTCTTCCTCCAGGGGATCTTCCTACCCCAGGAATTGAACCTGCATCTCCTGTGTCTCTTGCACTGAAGGTGGATTCTTTACCTGTTGGGCCATCAGGGAAGACCCTGGGAAGCAACTATACTCCAATATAAAATAAAAAAAGAATTTCAAACGAATAACTTCACTTAGTATAGATTCAACTCTTCTAACTGTAGGTGGAAGAGACTAAAGCCCACTAAATGATTTTTTTTAACTTAAAAATTACCACACAAGTAAATTTTCTTTCAAATTGCTGTATTTGCTCATGATAATGAAATCAATTCATATGTTTAAATCTATTCTAATTTTTTAGCTGCTTTTGTCTCTAAAACATACTGATACTTGGAACAAAGACTTTTCCATCTTCATGCTTACCTTCCAGTTTGGAATCCTAAGTATATCAGGAAAGCTCGCCTCGTAAACCCAAGAGACTCAGAAAAAGTCATGTTGATAGAAACCCCTTCTTAATAATTTTTGGAACATGAAAACCAAAAAATGTCTGTCAGGAACAAGGTCAGCAGCCTCATTCTTTATGTTCTTTGGTGGCTGCCTAAGTGATATTAAATCAGAGCTCATGCCTTTAAAGCTAGCTCATGCTTCTGCTAAAGAGGTAATGTGGCTCTCAAGAATTTCTCTGTGTCTGTGAATTGCATTGGAGGCCAATCAGCTTCACCCTTCCAGGTCTCCTAATTATAGGTTTAATATGGGCAAGTGAATCTTAATAAGGGATCCCTTTCCTGGTGCAGTTATTTTTAGAGACATATTTAGATGACAGGGATTCTATTCAAGTATGCCTGTTATGTTTAAAGGTGACCTTAGGGAGGGTGTGTGTCTTCATTATTTCTCCACAGTAGAGCCAGCCTTGTGCTGGTGCAGTCGAGCTGTCACACCTGGCTCTCTGTGATCAGAGAAATGTCAGGAGACAGAGTGACACTCACAGGCCCTGAGAGCGGATCCAATCCAGGACCTTTGCCTCATTAGCAGCCTGACCCAACCAATCAGAGAAAAGCCTGCCTTTGATTCTCTAGCACAGACATGGCTGTGACAAGGACAGTAATCACCTGCTTGGTGTGACTCCAAGAGGAAGTCCTGAAATGCTTTGTCAATGCCGACATACCATCATAGGATGTCTTTCACCGTTTCTTTCTGCCTCCGTGGGTCTCATTCTCTCTTTAATTAAAATGCCAGGATGCTCAAGCTATTCACTGATCTTATGTAAATGCAAACAACTTGAAATCTCCATTTTCTTTTTCTCAGAAATGCATCAACTCCTTGCAGATATGCACTGAAATCCAGTTATCTAGATTTTCAGATTTATTTTTAATTTTAAAAAATTAACTGTTCCTTTGAAAGGATTCTGGACTTACAAAATATGTAGCAAAATAGTACAAAGAATTTCGATATACCCTTCACCTATTTCCCCTAATGTTAACATCTTATGTAATCTTAGTTTAATGATTGAAACCAGGAAACTAACATAGGATACTCTTAACTAATCTACAGACCTTACAAAAATGTTTCTAATTGTACCACTAGTATTCTTTTTCTGACCTAGGATCCAGTCCAGGTTTACACATTATATTTAGTTTTCCTAATTTCTTAGTCTCCAATCTGGGACAATTTCTCAGTCTTTATCTTTCCTGACTTTTGAAGAATATCATTCAGTTATTTTGTAAAAAGTCCCTCAATTTGAGGTTGTCTTTTCCTCATACCAAATTCAAATTATAGATTTTGGTAAGAACTTCACATTAAGTAAGTTCCCTAATATGTATGAGTTCCATTCCGAGAGCACTATAAGATGATTAATGAAAGCATAAAAATAATACTTTTAGCAGGTATATGTATGGTAACATTTCTAACAGGCATCTCTTCATGGAGAAATACAGAACATGAAAAAATAAATCAGGATGTCTGTTAAACATAGAATAGATTGGTGATTATTTGTTTAAAAAATGGAGATTCTATACCACTTCAGACTTTTCCTGATGTAAGATAATGGAAAAAAGAAACGTACCATTCATTTTATTCTACTGGGCTCTGTATCTGTCAGGTCATTTATGAGGATAGTAATGCATATTCTCAACCATTTCGGCTCCCTCTTCCTTTTTATTCTGATTTGGTCACCCCCTTTATCTGTTTTTATTACAAGGCTGAACAGATCTGGTGTGACAATCAATAACTGCCAAGACTTCAGAAAAAGCTCTGACTTCTGGTGAATCTCATGTCCCCATCTCCCTGCAACCTCTTTGAGAAGCAGGTTCTGTTTCACAAGGCAGTTCAGGGCACCCACGTGCCGCCAGGCAGGTTAGCAGTTATGGGTGGAGAAAAGGAACCCCTTGCCCCAGTGTTTCAGTATGCTGTGTGCTTAGTATTCCATGTCAAAGACAGCAAACTTGCCAATCATAAGACATTGTGAATATAGTTCTTTCCAAGTCTTTGGGTAGATAATCATATTGTTAGTTATTGGAAATCTGATACTCTACCTAAGTGTTTATTAATAGGCAGGGCAGTCTTGCTTGCTCAAAAATAGCTAAAAGCTCTTTGTAACATATTTAAATGGCATACAAACCAACATTTATAGAGTGGTTAAATGTAATTCAACTCCATTATTAAAATAACATGCTATTTACAAGTAAAACACTCAAATCAACTGTGGTCTACACAATTCTCCACATCCCTTCCTATCCCTTTCTCCTTTTAATGTCCTCTTTGAACATTATTTGAAAAGCATGACTAATTGTTCTGACTGAAAACAAAGCTAGATTTCCCCACCTTGTTTCCTTAAAAAAATGGTTGTACTTTTTCTATTTAATCTGAAGCTGTAATAAGACTGATTATCAGTGACCAAGTAGGATTACATAGCATTTGTCACTTGGTCAGGGGCAACACTAGGAAAAAAACAGCCCAGGTAGTAATGTGAATGTGCTACCCAGATCACAAACAACTATGAGTCTCCAAGTCTTCCTGCACGTTTAAAATGGCAGACAAGGAAGTTGGTATGGCCCAGTTGACTGAAGAGAGGGGTGAGGGAAAAGAGGAAGATATTTTGCTGTGCCCATTGGAGGCTCTCACCTGAATGACAGACTGTGACCTTGACTTCCTGCCAGTGTCCTGCATGGGCTGCATCCATGTTGTTTTTAACACATTCCAGTCCTTTCCCTGTTCCAGAACTGAATTTGAGTGTTTTTATCTTGGGAAATTGACTTACCTGTTAGATATGGTAAAGGGTTCCAGTTTAATGTAGCAGTTGTAATAGATAAGAATCCCAGAAAGAATAGCCGAATTTTTGAATTATTCTTGGCAGGAAAAATAATGACTGAAGAAAAGGGTGAATTACTATAAAGTATGGTTTCCCAGGTGGTGCTAGAGGTAGAGAACCCACCTGCCAATGTAGGAGACATAAGAGACACGGGTTCAATCCCTGGGTTGGGAAGATTCCCTAGAGGAGACGTGGCAACCCACTCCAGTATTCTTGCCTGGAAAATCCCATGGACAGAGGAGCCTGGCGGGCTACAGTCCATATGGTCACAAAGAGCTGGACACAACTGAAGTGACTTAGCATGTAGCATGGCCCCATTGACGATGTCTTTGGAATAAAGCTATTTTGACAATTGTCAAATAAATAGCAAAGTGAAAAAAAGAATGCAAAAATTGTACATATGCTGTAATCATCACTCCAGAAAATAAATTAGTGCATATGACTATGATTGGGAAGAAGCACAATAGAATGTTAAAAATGTCATTTCTGTGTGGTAGGGAATATTGATGATTTTCATCTTCCTTTTACTTTTCCTTGTTTCCCACACTCTCTATTAATATAATAAACATGAATGCCTTTTCATAATAAAGCAAAATGAGTAAACTAAGACACATACACACATCTACATGTCCTGAAAATGTATTGGAAAAGGACTTTTAAATCATACAAACTACTGGGTTTATTTGGAGACTGAAATTCCCGTTATAATCCCATTTTGAATTGATAGCATTGTCTTCAGGAGGGTCTAATTTTAAAATATAACATGCTGCTTCTGGAAGGTAATATAAATCCATTAACATCTTAGAAAGAAAAATGTATCTAATTTTTTGGCCTGGGCAGACTGCAGAGGGCATGAACCTATGGGCATGGGAGACATATTTTGACGGAGAAAAGCCCAGGACTTGGAAATTTTGGGCTGGCAGAGGGCACAGTTCTCCATGCAAATGCTTGGGAGGAAGTGACACTGAAGAATAGGTTTTCAAGGTAGAGAAACATGGTCTGGCCTATGGGAAGGGTTAAGGGGCATGGAGTGAGAGGAGCAGCCAAAACTAAACTTGCTCTTTATCTTTGTTTCATTCTGCAGCAAACACGCCTGTTCATGACTCTTTGTGCAGATATCCGTTTCTTTAGGATAAATCCCTGAAAGTGAAAATACTGTATTAAAGGGTATGACTAATCTAAGACTTTCCATAGTCAATTTCAGGCACATTCTAGGTAAATGCACTATTTAATATGTGCCAGACTGAGAGCACCTGACCCTGAAGAATTTCCATGAGACTTTACACAAAAAGGAAAAGACAGCCACTCCCTACACTCTCTCAGGACTTTCAGGAGGACTTCAGTAGTTGCACAGGAAGTTATTTTGAAGTCACTTATTCTGAGTAACAGATGGAGCTACCTGAACCTGGAAGTGAAACACGCCATCAAGGTTCTAAGGAACCAGCTCCCATCTCAGCTTGCACTTTCAAACAGACCTCTTTGTTTACAGCAGTTGAATGCGGCTGTCTACTAGGGATCAAATTAACTGAAAATAAGCTCTGGAAGGCTGACAGCTTTAATTGTCATTTAATAGACCCATTTCCTAAACTCCCTAATATCTTGTGTTGATTGTGATTGTCAAGGGTCCCACGATTAAATCTAATTTAAATTGATGCTCAATTTGGCCAGGATTTAAGAACTACTGGGTGGCAATTGTGCAACATAACTGGGTAAAATTCCTTTCATCTGTCAGTGGTTAAAAGTATTTGAACTTTTATACTTAAAATACACCCCATCTGGAATCCTTAAATGAAAGCTTTAATTTTCAGAGAAAGGATTTGAAGGTCTCTTTGTCTTCCGCAGAAGGCTTTAAAAGGCAGTCTGCAATTAATGGATGAAATCATGGGCAAAATAAAATTCTTTTTTAAACCAGATTTTAATAGGCTCATATCTCAACCTTGGCTTGGTAGTGTTTAGGATGAAAGGATGCTGGTTATTTGTATGACCTCTGGGACACCTATGATGATCTGGTGGAAAGAAATTATAATCCTTCAGCCATTCATGCTTGGAAGATTACTTGCAGTAGGCATATACATTATCCATGTCTTGCTTTCCTTTTGGGGAATGTTCAGAGGTTATTACAATAACCAGCAAGTGTATAATGGATCAATATTTGCTGCGCTAGTCTTTTTGGTGGTTGTTGCTCTTTCCCCTTATTCTATATTAGGTTCATCCATATCAGTTAAAGAAATCTGGATATATGTTCTTCACATAAGGTATCCCTCTGCTCTTCCTGACACAGGGATAGGCAGATGCCAGGCACACTTTACACAACTTGAGGTTCTCATTAAACCTTCGCACGAGATTGAGTCCTGTCACATAAATTAGTCGAGCTTCTCTGAAACCTACTTAAGGATTATGTCCCTTTCATCGCCAGCAGTCCCAAAGCAGGTTCATTACAAATATGAATCAGACAGGAGACACTATTGTACGTGCACATCAAAAGCCTTAAGGCTGTTGATTCAATTTTAGAAAATGTGGTACTTCAGCCATGACAGAAGATGAGAAATAATGTCTCCAAATCCCTAGCACACGTCTACACCTCAAAATTCTTGGTAATGACAGTTAATTTTTCCATTGGGTGGAAAAATCTTTTGGGGATCAATACATTGGTACAGTTGCCCAAAACTGGGTTTAATAAACCATCCTGGGTTATAAGGAGGAGACGATGTGGTGGAAAGAAGAATATTCAATAGATATTGTCTAATATAGAAGATAAAATGAGTTTTAAGATGATAGTTCACATTTTGGGATAATGATTGATTCTTTTTTTCTGTTTCTATATGGCCTTTATTCTCTTTCACAAAGTGCCAATTGTGCTCTAGATATAAAATCAACAGAATTTGCTGTGATAAAATTTCTTGCCCTCAAATTTGCTGATTAAAAAAGAGGCTAATATACAAAGGGACATCTTTCATTTTTACTTAATGTAAATAAAGATGTAGAAAATAACACTGTCAATCTGAACAATTAAACATTTTTTAAACTTGTGAAAAAACCCTTGATGTATCCCTCTGATTGAAAAAGATATCCTAGTTTCTTTTTCAAGATTTGAAAGCAAGGGCCATGAGCTGGAGCTATTTGCTCATTTGAAGTGAATTGCTTTGACAGTGCATAAGAGAGAGAAGTGCACTGAGATAATTGGGTTCAAATCAAGTGTTTGCAGAGTGGAGACAGGAAGCTTTTCATACAGGTGAAAAGATGTGTATATGAATGATTGAGTTAAAGGTCAACTTTGGGAAAGGATACAAATAAGGATCATAATTTCGTGAGAGCATAAAAGGGAGAGAATATTTGAATGTTCACTCAGGAAGCACAATTCCCTACTATGTGCACAGCTGAGCATCTGGTGGAATTCAGGCATCTGCCATGGCGGGCACCATAGTTGGAACCCTGTCAACATCCCTTACCCAACTTTGGTGGGTGGTTCCCAACCACACTGAGGGCTTTCTCCCTCAAGCATCTGGCTTTTCCCTCTTCCTTGGCTCACATCCCCTGAGCTACACTCTGCTTCCTGGAATCACTTCCTAAGTAAGCTACTTGTACTCAAGATTTTTCTCCCGACTTTTCTTTGGAGGGAATCCAAACAAAGATACATGCAGAATAGGTGCTTGATAGAGAACAATTGGGGGCATTTTTGTAAAAAAAAACAAAAACTGATTATGTTTGATTTGCATTCAGAAGAACGGAGTTTATTGGAGCTGTGAGTATTTTGATGAATGGTAGTGAAGAAAAGTCATGAAGGGAAGTATTTAAATAGCAAGATTTACTCCCAGAGTGGTCACGAGGTAACTGATTAACAGATTGCAATGGAATGTGATTCTTAGTTTGGGGCTTAGTCACAAAGTCTGCATCATCAGTAATGATTGGTGGGACTTCCCTGGTGGTCCAGTGGCTCAGACTCCATGCTCCCAGTGCAGAGGGCGCAGGTTCAGTCCTTGGTTGGGGAATTAGATCCCACATGCTGCAACTAAGACCCAGGGCAGCCAAATAAATAAATAAAATAAATATTAAAAAGAACGATTGACGATGTGAATAGGAAGAAAATAGTTGGGAGAAAACCATACAAGGAATAAATAATTGTGTTTAGCATGTGAAGTCCTTAGAATTTCTGATCCTTCCCCTCAATGGGCTGTATCATTGTATTCTTTCCAGTGGAAGTGTTCACTTGTACAACTGCAGCTGTATTTTTTTTCTTCTCTTTAGAAAAAGACCAATGTGGGAAGATGAAGGCAAGGAAACCCAATGTTTTTGGGTTTCTAAATGATCTCTAAGGCTTCCCTTGTGGCTCAGCTGGTAAAGAATCCAGCCTGCAATGTGGGAGACCTGGGTTTGATTCCTGGGTTGGGAAGATCCCCTGGAAAAGGTAAGGACTACCCACTCCAGTATTCTGGCCTGGAGAACTCCAAGGACTGTATAGCCCTGGGGTTGCAGAGTTGGACACGACTGAGTGACTTTCACTTTCAAATGATCTCATTGTTTGTAATGTGTATTTTTTTTTCTGCCTGCCTCAAACATCTCAAGAAACAAACAAAAAGTGCCTTATTACAGAGCAACACTCACTCAGTCGTTCAGGTTGACAAGGACACATTAGAGCTGTTTCTTCTGACTTCAGATAGCTGGATCCTCTTAGCATTCAGTGTTACTGAACTAGTGATACTCATTAACCTAGGGGTTTTTTGAAGCTGATGATACAGCGTTTCTTATAGTTTAAAATTCTTTCTCTACTTAGCCTTTTTGCACATTTATAGTTCTAGTCTGGATTAGTGAGGATTCTGCCTTTCTGCAACCATCTGAATGAGTTTATAACCCATAGGGCCCAGGTCTGCTTTCAAGGTTATACGTTGAGTTAGGAGATGACAGGATGACAACAGTAAAATGGAAGTGCTTTTCCCCACCAGCCTCTCTCACCATCTGATGTGTGGAATTTTTTCCAGCTTTCACAGCTGAGGCATTGCTAATTGTTGAATTTGCATTAAGATTGTAAGCTCTGGCAAGCCTGAAATTCATTTTGGCTCATGTCCTCAGCCTCATTCCACAAATAGTATCTCCAGCTCCAAACGCTGAGGCCAAGGGAGAATCTCCTGAGGAGCGTAAGGCAGTGTAAGACATAACTTTGGCCTTTTCTTATTGTAGAAGGATGCATTTGATAGAAGTAGAAAAGAATTTAAAAACTTAGAAATGTGTTCCCTTAGCATACCTTTCATGTGTCATTTTAAACCAAATTACTTCACATTCTGTGGGGGAGGGACTGATTTTCTGTTCATTAGGAGCAATTTGGGCAGAGGGAAAATTAGTTCTTTGGGGGAGGATTTTGATCATTTCCTTCCAGCTTCTTTCAGTTCTAGCAACAACTCAAAGATGGTGGCTATGTGGGAGGTCGATCTGTGTTTAAATCAACACTGACTCAACATATATCCAAGCCTTGCTTCAGAATTCATCATGCGGTGATAGCAAAAACAATTTCAAGAGTAAATGAACATTTTTTTAAGGTGGGGATTTTTTGTTGCTGAAAGTAGTGCATTAAATGATCATGCTTCTCTGAGTTGTAAAGAGCTAAAATGGATAGGTTTTTACAGTATGAAGATTTTTTTTTTCATCCTATAATTTCAGTTGATTTTACTAAAAATGGAATAGGGAGTGTCATAGGGAGGAGTCACATTGCAAACCCACCCCCACTTTTTCCCTTCCTATTAATCACTTGGGGTCACTTTCTAGAGAGAAATTAGGATAAGCAACAATTTCTTCATCTTAAAATTAGCTTTTAAGAGCATCCATCTCTATTCAGAGATTTAATAAACACATCTCAGCTCAACCACCTACATCGACCATGATATTATAAAATGTGATCCCCTCTCCTCTGCTTTTTTCCTAGACTGATTATTATTTTATTTTCTTAATGAATGAAGAATGCCTTTAGATGTCAGTTATCAAATTGGCAAATAATCCTGTTTAATAGCCAAGAAAAGAACAAAGGAAAAGACAAATTGTCTCCTCCTCCAAATGAAAAATTCAAAGAAATATGGTTGGTTTGATGGATTCTGAGAGGAAAGAAATGTGAGACCAATAAATCACTGATTTTATTGCATGTTTTGAATTTTGAATTGTTTTGGGATAATATGGAAGCAATTGCAAACAACTGGAACAGTTCAGTTCTTAAACAATTTGCATATAAACAGGAGGAAAAAATTATCATACTAGGGTTATTTATTTCTTGATGAAAAGAGCAGAAACAACATTAAGACCTTGTGATCAGCTTTTCCAGATGCCTGAGTTTATAGTATAAATGTTTACATTGAGGGGAAAGAACTGATTTTGTAGCTCTAACTTTCAGAACTTAGATTGGAGTTAGAATTGGAGGGTAGGTAAGAGGGAGGCTCAAGAGGGAGGGTATATATATATATATATACACATGCATGCTAAGTCACTTCAGTTATGTTGGAGTCTTTGTGACCCTGTGAACTGTCACCCACCAGGCTATATATACACATATATATATATATATATATATATATATATATATATATATATATATGTAAATTTAGATATATATATATTTAAGTATATGTATTTATGCACATATATATATATATATGTATATTTAGTCACTCAGTTGTGTCCAATTCTTTGTGACCCCATGGACTGTATATGAGCTTCCCAGGTGGTGCTAGTGGTAAAGAACACATCTGCCAATGGAGGAGATGTAAGAGATGCGGCTTCAGTCTCTGGGTCAGGAAGATCCCCTGGAGAAGGGCACAGCAACCCACTTCAGTATTCTTGCTTGGACAATCCCATGGACAGAGAAGCTCTGTGGGCTACAGTACATAGGGTCACACAGAGTTGGACACAGCTGAAGCAACTGAGCACACACGGATTGTCTATATGCTCATGGCTGATTCATGTTGCTGTATGGCAGAACCAGCACAACATTGTAAAGCGATTGTCCTCCAATTAAAAATAATAATAATACAAAAGGAAGCAGAATTGGGGAGTGGAGGTGGGAAACAAAGAATGATATTACAGGTTATATGTTGCTGTGTGATAAATCATTCCAGAACTGAGTGATTTAAGCCACAGTCCTTGTATCATCTCTCATGATTGCTAAATCATACAGTAGTTCTACTTATAGTTTTTGAAGGAAACTTTATATTGTTTCTATAGTGTCTGCAATTTCCATTCCCATCAACAGTGTAGACTTGTGATGATGTCCATTTTGACAGGTTTAAGGTCATATCACATTGTGGTTTTGATTTGCATTTCTCTAATACTTAGCAATGTTGAGCATCTTTTCATGTGCCCATTATCTATCTGTATGTCTCTTAAAGCACTTTAATCTTGCTCTGTTTGTTTTTAGAAGAAACTGTAAATAGGTATTTAAAATACTCTTGTTTACATTTAACCTTCCAAAAGTAGTACTCTCAGAATTTAAAACACTGGGCTATTTAAGTGCTTTGAATGATGAGAACAGGTTCTTTTCTTTTAGGCTGACTGTATGGGGGACTCAAGAACATCTGCTCTTTTCTAGATCCACCCATCTACTCTCAGATTTAGTTGTTACCTGAGGTCTGACTCGGATAAATTGGGAGCAACATTATGATGAATCTCCATGCTTATTCCTTAGATGAAATTGGTTCTGAGCTGCAGTCAAAATTAGGAAAACTTTTGAGAGTCAAGCTTTGGTCCAATGACCTTTTTCTGCATCCTCAAAGTTAAGGTCCAGCTAGTGGGTAAGGGTTGTGGGTAGAGAGTAAGCTGATGAGAATTCTAGAAGAATCTCCTCTCCTGCCCCAGGAGTTTCAAAGTAGAGTTGTATGAAACTGGCCAAGTGGTTCCTTGGGTAATACCAGATTTTCTTTCCTCAGGCAATTCAGTGAGATAATGCATTGTCTATAAATGGTAAACAGTTAGACACAATTTAGGTATCATAGTAGCAGCAGATTATAAGGGAGAAAGTATAGCATTTGGAATCAGAGACCCAGGGATCCAATTTTAGCTATATCACCTAACGACTGGTGAGCTTGGTGATGGAGTTTTTTTTTTCTTTTTGTAATTTTAGGTTCATAATTATAAAATGAAAGCATGACTATCATGGGTTGAATTATGTCCCCTCCTCCACGAATTCATAGGTTGAACTTTTAACTTCCAATTCCTCAGAATGTGAGTGTATTTGAGATATGTCTTTAAAAGGTAATTAACTTAAAGTTTTATGGTTGTGATCTAATGCTATATGCTGTTGCTGTTTAGTTGCTAAGTTGTGTCTGACTCTGTGACCCCATGGGTTGTAGCTTGCCAGGCTCCTCTGTCCATGGGATTTCCCAGGCAAGAATACTAGAGAGGGTTGCCATTGCCTTCTCTATGAGTGCAATATGACTGGTGTTCTTATATGGAAAGGAGATTAGGACATAAATGAACACAATGTGGAGATGAGATACCCAATGAGAATGGCTATCTACAAGCCAAGGGGAGAGGTCTTTGAAGAAACCAACTGTGCCAACATTTTGATCTTGGACTTCTACCATCCAGAATTGTGAGAAAATATATTTCTGTTGTTCACATTGCCTAGTCTTTGTTACTTTATTATGGCAGACCCAGCAAACTTATGCATTGCCTTTGGAAAGGTTTGTAAATATTCAAATCACTGAGTAAATATAAAATTATTAGTAAAACAATATTTGTAGCTACTATCCCAAATCTTTTGAAACTGAAGGAATTTGAGAATTGGGTAGATTCCACAAAGTTCCCAGCTATGGAGATTTCTCCAGAACACCAGTAATCAGTGTGTCAAAGGGTGTTTCTTGACTTGGGCTCATTTAGTAGCAAAATGTGATGGAAATGGAGGCATTTCCTAATTCTGGCCAGGCTATGAAATCCAGAAAGAAAGTAAGGAAGCTCTTTGTTCAGTGGTCCTACATTAGTTAATGGCTGTCTTTCAGCCCAGAAAGAGAATCTAGTTCCCTCTGTATCACTCAGAATTCCCAAGAGTAGCTGAGCTAGCAGCCAATTTCTAGGAAAGAATTTGAGTCATGGGGTGAAAGTGTGGTTATTATTTAAGAAAAGGGAATCACCTCAGGTGATTTGTAAAGGACAGAATAAATACACTGAAGTCTGGGTGCTTATTTTTATTTGTGTTGGATAGAAGTAATTTTTCTAGTCTATACTTTTCAACTCAGTATTTATTTAGTCAAGCTCCTGGAGTACTGGGCACTGCCCTGAGAGCATTATAGGGTAGATTGAATACACAAAAATCACAAGCCCTTTCTTTGAAGTCGATACAACGTAATTTGTGTGAGACAGGCTGAAAGCAGCCAGGCTATCAAAAAAGTATGTAAGATTAAGTTGGGAGAAAACTTCTGCACTTATGTCTTTTAGTCTGAGAAAGCAACTTTTTAGAGTCTGCATGGAGTCAGTCATTCACTATTAAAAAGACTTGGAATCCATATTTAGGGTGTTCACAGCAGATTTTTAATTTAGTATCTTCTTCCTCCTTCTTCTATCCCCCACCTTCCTAAACCATGTTATAATTTCCATGTACAAGTTTTCATAAGCTCTGACCCCATCAAGAGAATTATAATGATGAGAACCTTGGCATAAAGGATTATCAACTCGGAAGCAGGGTATGAAAAGAATAGATTGTTCGATAACTTTTGGATGACACCCAATTTGTAATTCATTTTTTTAAAAAGTCAAAACTATGACGATTAAAACACTCAATTTGATAGCAATGAGCAATGCAAAAATTATAGTGAATTGGAACAAATTATCGTCAGTGAAATGCTTTGATCAACCTGAGATGAAAGCAGTTTGTAACTATAAATGGTTCCTTTTTAATCAGATTAATTGTATTTATCTGTTTTGGGGGTGAAATTTAGGGTAGGTAATGATGGTAAACATTAGCAAAGGAATCATTATCCTTTAGGATTTGTCAGGGAATTTCACTTCTATTAATATCACATACACAGAAGCAATCATTTATTAGGAATTTTATCACTAAATTCATTTTTTAGAAAATGAACCCTTTAGAAAAAAGAAAAAAAAGATGAGTTAAAAGTGCTTTCAAAGAGGAAGTGCGTGCCTGTGTGTGCTCAGTTGTGTCCAACTCTTCGTGATCCCAAGGACTGTAGCCTGCTAGGCTCCTCCGTCCATTGAATTTTCCAGGCAAGAATATTGGAGTGAGTTGTCATTTCCTATTCCAGGGGATCTTCCCAACCTAGGGATCGAACCCACATCTCTTGCATCTCCTGCATTGACAGGCAGATTCCTTACTGCTGATGCCACCTGGAAAGCCCTCATAGAAGAAAGCACAAACTTAAAAAAAGAAAAATGAGTTGCCAAGTTAGACCTCAGTGAGGTGAGGGCAAGGTGAAATACAGGGATGAATTAGTCTTGGGAGAGAGCAGCAATGGTAGAGATTTAGGAGAGATTTAAGCTGGACATTGAGGAGGCTGGACATGGCTCTTCCCATATCGCTGACTGAATCTGAGGCAATTACTCTTTCTGCTAAGGAAATATTATGATCATCTTCCCCTTCTCCTTCCTCCTCCATCTCTCCTTACTCAGTCAGGAGGAACAGTGTGGTAGATGATTTTTGTCGCTTTAGAAGATATACTGTAGTCTCAGGCTATGTACAAAATGCCTGGACCCATTACAAGTTTTCACAGAATTATTAGAGGCTGCTGGTGCCAGCCCACCTTGAAATGACTTCAGAAGAGTGGGCTGTAGGTCTGGAGCAACAGACCTGTCGAACAATGGTTCACCAGTCAATACAGCTGTTAAGAGGTGGGATGAGCCAGTGTGGTTGCTTTTATTTCTTTTGAATTCCTGTTAGCAGCAAGGCTCATCTCCATTTTGGTAGTTGGGTGCAAAGGGACAGTAGGGTTGGCTTCAGTTCAGTTCAGTTCAGTCGCTCAGTCATGTCTGACTCGTTGCCCAGGTCAGTATGGGTGTCAGTAGAGAAATGCTTTATTAATAAAGACTTGCTTGTACCTTGCCTAACATGCTGCTGCCCAGTACATGTTTTGGTGAGCAGGTTGGAAGGACAGGAGATGATACGGGCTCTGTCATAAATATCTTGGGTAAACACTTGGATGAAACTTTCCCAGGGAGACTGGGGGGATCCTTGCTGGAAATGGGGACAAAATGATGAGTGTGAGTTCTGTTAGACAACTTTCTAGGGTGCATGCTCAGAGATTGTTAATGCATTTTTGTTGTTATTGCTTATGTGTTATTTTAGAACACTGAGAAAAGAAAGAGAAACAAAAACGAGATAATGAGTGGATTGAAACTTTCCACCTGAAGAGAACCACAATTTACATATAGTGTCCATTGTTCTGGTTTCTTTTCTTTGCATGTACATTTATACATATACACACAGCAAATACAGATTTACAAAAATGTGATCGTTTTATTATAACCATTGTTTTCAACGGTTGTATAATAGTCATTCTAAGATGATACTATAATGTATTTAAACAATACTCTATTATTTCGTATTTAAGTTGTTTCTGAATTTCTCTTAGTATATATTCATTTTCATGAATATCTATATAGATAATTACATCCATTCATCCATTATTATTCCTTGGGATGAATCTCTAAAGAGAGTTAAGAGCTTCTGATACATATAACCAAATCATCATTCTAAAAATTTGTGTCCAGTCATCATGCATTGAACACACATTACTAACTGAGCACTGCCTATGGCCAGAGTTGTGCTATGAGATGATTAAGTGGTGACTAAGACAACACAAACCCTGTCCTAATAGAGACGTCACTAAATATGCAAACAGCAGTATTGGGTGTCGCACAGGGGAGACCCAGGGACTGCTGGGGCTTAAGCAGAACCGCACCGAGTTCCCAGCAGTGTGTGGGTGTGCCTGTGTCCCTTAGTCCTGGCCAGTGTGTTCTGGTATCACTTCACTTGTGTTTTATATTGAAGTTCACAGAAACAAGGATCATGGGTAGAACTATGCTTTGCATTTGTCCATCTATACAGTCTAACATAACGCATGATATAATCTTTTATGATCCCTGTCTCACTTAGAATTCAATCTTTTGAAGCACCTTGTTTAAAGATTTAAATTTAATAAACTGAATCAGCAACTGGGGAGGAAATAGTTTCTCAGATTACAGAGCCCAACCATCTGCTTCCAACTCCACTCTTCCCTTACAGAATGTCACGCATCCATCTGTGGTGGTGGTGAGGCAGGGGGGGACTTTTGATCATCTTTCTTTTAGGGAATACAATGAATTCATTATATTTTTCTTTTCATACACGTGTATGTTTTTCCCCCCTAGATTGTGAGTAAGTTAATGAGTTGTACTCACAGTTTCGGGATACAGGAACTCACAGTTGCTCAAAAAATGGTTGACTAATTGACTGAGTGACTGACTGACTATCACTTGGCTGTTTTACCGCTGCCTGATGACATTTGTTAGGACTTTGGGTTTAAGTTATAGAATTCAGATGTGCTTAAAGAGGCTACTAAAAAAAGTACTGAGCTTGCTAGTTTAAACATTCCTCTCAAGTTCTTGTTTCCCTTAAAGTCTTCCTTTATTGTCCCAGGGGAGAGGAGAATGAGTCATCATTTTAGTGGCATAGCAGGCTTGGGGAGCGGTCTTAGAGTTCTATATAAGGGAAGCCTCAAGTGGACGACAGGTGGAGAAACCTGTCCCTATAGCAGGTTGATAGTGAAAAGGAGAGAAAAGACCGAGCTGGACATTTGCCCAAGAGGGGCAGGTGTGTCAGGGAAATCGAGGGAAGCACAGAGGACAATGGTTTTCTGTGTGATACCCCAGGAAGCTGCAGAGGCTGGGCCTTAGAGGCACCCTGTTGCCAGAAGTCGAAGTCTCAAGGAGAAAGCAGCTGAGGCGCAGGGTGTTCTGTAGCCACTGAGGGGCAGAGGAAGAGGTGCTATTGGAGTGCAAGAGGAACGAGGCTAGACCATGGATTACTCCAGGGGCTGCAGCTGTGCATGTTGTCAGGGTGTAAGCAGTGGTCAGATGGACAAAAGACACCTAACCAGAGGCCAGAGGCACCATGGAGCGCTAACAACCTCTGTGCTCCAGAGCCCAAGGCCATGCTAGCTCTGTTCCCTTTATTCATCCCAATACCATTAGGAGGGAGCTTGCAGACATAGGAGTGAGCAGTTATCCCAGATTAGAGAAAGTCAAGTACATTTTCTCTCCTCGAAGCCCAGACGAAATTTATATTTTCTCTGCATCTGAGCTGAACTGTGCACAATTTTGCAACTTTTTAGATTAGTTTATCTGTGAATGGGAATTTATTGGTTCACAAATTCCAAAGGGCTGTAAAAGACACAAACTAAGCTGTGAAAAGTGTACAGTCTAACCCGGAGGCAGGAGCTCAGCTTTATTCTCTTCTAATCTCTGCTTTGTCCACTACTGACCTACTTTCTCACTATGAACCAGATCCTCTACATGGGGAAGTTTTATATTCTATGGTTTAACCATTAGAGGAAGGGAAAGCTCCCTCAAGGTTGTTTTCCTCTCAAGTTCTAAATCCCAGGGAATGATTGTATTAGTCTACGAGTCAGGTGTCCCATGTGGAACAAATATCTGTATAGTCTAAAGAATGTTATTTCCTTTACTTTAAACATTTTTAAACATTTATCTTTATTATTTATTTATTTATTTGGTTGTGTTGGGTCTTCGTTGTCATGGGGGATCTTTCTTGTGGGCCATGGACTCTCTAGTTATGACACGGGCTTAGTTGCTCCTCGACAGGTGAGATCTTAGTTCCCTGACCAGGGATCAAACTCATGTCCCCTGCATTGCAAGGTGAATTCTTAACCACTGAACCAATAGGGAAGTCCCTGACAGGCGGTGTTATTTTTAATGCTCCTCCCCGCTCTTGGGTCAGTTGCCTGATACTGAACCAGCAAACTATGGTTAAGGTGTCAGGATTGCATAAGTCCAGAGTGGTTCCCATGGTGGCCATGTATTGGAGGGACAGTTCCCAGAAGAAGTAAGAGTGAGGGTGATGGTGAAAGAAAGTGCCAGATGTCTACCAACATGACATCAACCCTCTGCCACCATGTATACACTCCCCAGGACATTCTTGTTTTTTGGGGGGGAAGTGGTATATTTGCTGCCTCCCTCAGGAAAGTCCACAGTAATCATACCAGCCTCCAAAATGGACCCAGTGATACCATACATGTGGTTTTACCCCATGTTGAATCCAGGCTGGCCTGTGTGATAAACAGAACAGTGATGTAGATGGAATTATGGCTTTGCAGGATGGGTCATAAATGGCACTGTGGCTTCCGCTTGCTCTTATGGGTTGCTTGGTCTTGTTGTGAGGACACTGAAACAGCCCCGGGAGAGGATTACATGGAGAGGAGCCAAGACCTCCTACCACTTAGCAGCACCAACGTGTCAGTCATGTGAGTGGTCATCTTGCTAGCTGATCCTTTTGTCTTCAGATAATTGCCCCTCTGACTACAGTTTCATGAAGGACTCCTCCAAGTCAAACTGCCCAGCTAAGTTGTTCCCAAATTCTTGACCATGAAAAAATGGCAAAGATAATAAGTACTTACTGTTCTTTTTTAAGGCACTAGGTTTTGGAGTAGTTTATTATGTATGATTAATTAGTGTCATGTTCCCAAATCAGGCAAATTAGGGTAAACCTTCCAGGCCTGAAGTAGGCATGATGCCCATCTAACATGGGCATCTAACATGACTCAAATAGAGAGGAAATTGCCACAGAAACCTAGTTATTTTCCTTGGATTCTACAGCTAGTCTATCAAAAAAAAAAAAAGAATACAGAAAACAAAGAATCTCTGACATGTATTTTTCCTAGTTTGCTAATACCGCTGGAACACTGGGAGAGGAAGTATTAGCACAGCACATTGAGAGAGGAAGGAAGAAAATAAGAAACATTGGGAAAGTATTTAGCATCTCTGTGTTTTCATCCCCACTCTTGGTCAAGTCATTAAGCCATTTCTGCTCCAACCTCCCTGGGTGGCTGGAGGATCACATGAGGTAACAAAGGTGGAAGAGCTCTAAATATTTTCTGCACCTTGCAAATCATCACATGTCACTGTCACAATTGTGAGGACAAAATGTGGATGTGGGTTAGAATTAGAAACTGGGGAAGAGAGAAAACAGAAGAAATGCATGAAAAGCTGCTTATTTTTCCACCTAAGAAGATAGCCTCCTGATAATAGGAAAACATTTTTAGGCAACTTTGAATATTACCTTATTATTTGGGAATGTCTTTGTATGTCAAGATCTTTGTGTCAGATCTCCAGAAGGCCCAGAGTTACAGAGTTGGTAACAAGCAGATTCCTAACAATTCTTTGTTTGCTGACACACTCCTGACATCCCCCAGCATAAAGCAAATGCAGCTGGGTATGAGGGTCACAGCTCTTGCTGATCGCGTGATGCTCACTGATATATGACTTCACCCTCTGAATGTGTTATCTGTATCAGTCTTCCCACAGGGACCTCATACCTCAGTAGGTATATTTCATGAGTAGAGGTGTAACTGATGAATCTTCTAATTTTATAGTCTGAAATGGGATGATAAAATGGTAGATTTATAGATATTGTTTCATTGTGCACAACACTCACGTTTCTTATTCCCATCTGGTGTGAAGAAAAGAAATTTGCTCTCCCTTTAATGTGTCACACTGTTAAATGTATGTTGCTTAAGATTTTAAGCTGAAGCAGAGCTGCCCACCAGCATAAAAGATACAGTGCTGTGGGCAATACTTTAATGCAAGCAGAGCTTAACCTAAGGCGTTTTATTGCCTGAGAGTCACAAAGAAGATGAGAGAGGAAAATGAAGGAAAAAGAATGTGCCTGTATTATTCAAAATCTCTGCATTCAAATAATATTGGTCTTTACATAACTAACACTTCAAAAAAGAAGAGAAGGCAATGCAAAATGAATCTGTGAAAGAAATGTACACAAAGAAGTGAAAAGTATCAAAGGGAAAATCCTCTTTTTTGGAGTGGAGCAGTAGAAATGTCAGGTAGCAGCATTTGTCACTTTATTAACATCAGTATACATTTTTTTTTCTTGACATCAGTTGATACTGCTTTATGGTTTTTTACTTCTCACTATTTCATTTCCTAGCACTTTTTCTTTTCTGGATCTGCATCATTCTGAAACCTACCAAGTTTTACCTTAATATTGAAAATGACAAGACCTTTTCTGTGTAAAAATAAATGATGAAAAAATTTTAAACTGCATGTTTTCAAAAATACTGTTAAATAAGCAATTTGAGGACATGTAAATAAAGCACAATTAGGATCGAAAAGCTAATTGTTTTCAAGGAATAAGAGAAAGAGAGATGTTTTTATTAAAATTATAATGATGCAATTTTGTTCCTGCTAATAAATGAACTCCACATTGCCCCTCCCCACCCCAGTCCTGTAATTGGTTCATCTGTTGCTGCTCAGCTCTGACCCTCATTGTTTTATAACAATTGCAATATTTCAAATGGAAGCTGAAGATAACTGGCTTTAAGGTTATTGTGAGGTAAGGAGAAGGGAGGAATGTAGGAAAAGATTCTATTTTTAGTAGATAATTTAAAAAATGCAGATTCCCAGGTGTTGCTTTCAAATACTGTTTTGCTATCATGCTCTTTCAGTAGCTAGTTGCTGCAACAATGCTGAGCTAACTCATAACTCTTGAGCTACATCCTTATATGTTAAAGTAAGGGTTGGACCCTGTACATGTGGTCTGATTTTTATGGCACGTGGTTTATCTGTGTGTGGAAGGGCATATGTATATGTGTTTTTTTACTTTTCTTGGAATCCATAATATATTTAGACTCTCATTAAATAGCAGATTATGGGCTGTGGGTTTGCTTCAGAAACCATGTATATTGACTTAAGTACTCAGGAACTCATAAGAATGTATCAAGTTTGAGGATGGGCATATGTCTTTCAAACCTTCCAGAATGTTTGAGTTTGTTTCTTTATTGACAGCCAGTATGTTATTAATTGAGGTAAAATTAGTACATAACATTACCCAAGACTCAGGTGTACAACATTATAATTTGACTACAAAGTGATCGCCAACCTAAGGTCCAGTCACCATCCATCATCACCCCTTTCACTCACTTTTCCCACTTTCCAACCCCTTTCCCCTCTGGTAACCACCAAGCTGTTCTCTTTATGAGTTTGGTTTGTTTGTCCATTTGTTTTCTTTTTAGAGTCCATACATGAGTGAAATCATATGATCTTTGTCTTTCTCCATCTGACATTTCTCTTAGTTTGCAATGGCAAGATTTCATGTTTATGAGGCTAAGTAGTATCCCATTGTGTGTATGTGTGTATATTATATATTTATCCATTCATCCTTTGATGGATATTTTGTTTTCATATTTTGGCTATGGTAAATAATACTGCAGTGAGCATAGGGGTGCGCCTATCTTCTTGAACTAGTGTTTCTGTATTTTTTGGATATATTCTCAGAAGTGATTCCACTAGCTACATCAGCCAAATACTAGATCAGTATTTTAAAGATTAATTTTAAAGCACAAGATAGTGTTATCCAAATCCTCCCTTAAGGATTTGCAAACTCATAAATATTTAAATAGGGAAAAAACTCTATCACTCATCTTATTTTTAGTAAAGTACTAATGTATTTATTATGTATGTATAGATGATAAATAATATCTTCACAGAGAAAGAAATTTAATAGCTCATTTTCTTGTTACATGAAGAAATAATCTGGTGTTCCCTAAATATTGGTGTGCATTTCATCATTTTCAACCCTACATATTCACCTACTGTTTTTACAAGGGACTTTTGAGAGATCTCAAAGTGATGTTAGGAAGATAACAAGAAATACTTAGCAAAGAGTTATTAAGGAAAGAGAATAATAATAATTAAAGTTGGAAAGTATTCAGCATTTATTTTGTACCTGGCATATTTATATATTTACCTATCATCTCATTTGACACAAATTTTGTGTGTTTGCTCAAGTCACTTGGTCGTATCTCTTTGTGATCCCATGGACTGTAACCACCAGGCTCCTCTGTCCATGAGATTTTCTAGGCAAGGATACTGGAGTGTGTAGCCATTTCCTCCTTCAGGGAATCTTCCCAATCTAGGGATTGAAACTGTGTCTCCTGCATCTCCTGCATTGACAGGCAAATTCTTTACCAATGCATCGCCTAAGAAACCCACAACTTATTTAAATCTCACCATAGTTTTCACACAACTTCCATTTGATATAGAAACACATTCATGATGATTAAGAAGCTTGATGAATAATAAGAATATAAACTGGGAGAAATGATAGTGACTTGGGAGGTAGGGTCAGAGCAGTCTTGTTAAGGAGGCAGCTGTTGGGGAGAATGATGGAGCGGGGGATGGATGAGGTGGTTGCTCTGTGACGTGTGCTTTGACTTCCTCAGAGTGGTGGACATCTCTCATGTAAGAAACGTGACTGTGCATCATCTCACTGGCTGCACTGGATTCTACTTTATAGTTGTGCCATGACTTTCTTCCCTTCATTCCAGTACCTGCAGCTACAAACAGTGCTTTAGGGAGCTGCCTTGGTCACACATACAGAGCCCTCCATATTGTTTCCTTTTGATCAATTCCCAGAAGTAGGATTATGTAGTCAAAATGTGTAGGCATTTTGTGTAAGCCCCACAATTCTACGGGCTTCCTGGGTAGCTCAGTAGTGAAGAATCTGCCTGCAATACAGGAGACCTAGGTTTGATCCCTGGGTATGGAAGATCCCCTGGAGAAGGAAATGGCAATCCACTCCAGTATTCTTGCCTGGAGAACCTCATGGACAAAGGAGTCTGGTGGGCTTTGGTCCATAGGGTCAAAAAGAGTCAGACAGGACTGAAGCAACTTAGCGCATACACAGGCACCACAGTTGTACACAGCCCTCTGTGCCTTGTAGATGGCAGCAGAAGGACTCAAACCAAAGGCCAAGTGACCCAGGGCAAGGTTATAGCCACTAAAAGACTCTCCTGTAATCCATTGAAAGCCCCTCCACAATCTTTTTTTTTAATCTTTAAATATTTGCCAACCTGGTGAATTAGAACTTTTTCAAATCCTTATTGATCTTCTCCAACATGCCCAATCTTGAAATCATTATTTTCCCTATTAACCAAAAAGGAAAAAAAACTGTTTCTGTTTATTGTTACCACCATCCATTCAGTCGTCGAGACTAGGAGTCTTGTTGGCCTCTCTCCTCCTGTTCACCAGGCACATCCCATCACCACCAGGCTTTGCCCATTCCATCTCCTCTCTCTGGAATTTGTCCCTCTTTCCTAGCTCTGCTAACACAGACTTCCTGCAGGTCCTTCTCATCTTCATATGTCCTGTATTCAATAATTCTTGTCTAGAATTGCAAACCTCCACACTGCCAGTGAGAGGTCTTTGTAAGAGAAAATATATGGGAAAGGATCATGTAAAACCCCAGCTTAAATCCCTTCAGTGCTCCCCGTTGCCACAATCCCTACAACATCAAGTGCAGATACTGTAATCAGGTGCATTGGTCTTCCACAGTTTGGCCCTGAATCTCCGCCCTGCGTCACTCGTTTCAGCCCCTGTAGTATTTCCAGTCTCCAGAGAGCCTTTGTGCTCTAGCCTTTCCTGAATTTGCTCTGCGTGGTGAATCTGTATCATCATTTAGGACAGGGTTCATGCTTCTCTTATGTGGGATGCCTTCGTTGGCCTTGTTAGAGTCGTTGCTGGGCACCCTCTCCCTCATGTCCTCTGTGTACCTTGTGCATCTCACCATCAGAGCAATATAAAAGGGATTTTGTTTTTCTTAGAGCCAAACAGTGGATTTTGGTCTGGACAACAGAAGGAAGAAATAATGTGTATTCTTTTGGTAAATTTATCATGAGAGGATAACAGAAGTACCACTGTCATCAGGTGGTTGTGAGATAATGCATGTGAACTCCTAGCTGCATGTATGGCTCACTGTAAACACTTGATATCTATTAATTATAATTGCTGTTACTGTGATTCATTCAAAAAGACTTCTGATCCAATGGAAATTGTAATAAGAGGGACAAAACAAATTTATAGTGGGCTAACAGATGAGTACAAAAAAGCTGTAGAATAAGACAAGGGATGCTTCTTTCCTAAATGATATCAAATAATGTTGCTGTGATTTAATATGGAAGTTAATTGTAGATGTCTGAGATAATAGAATGATAATAATAACCCTCATTGTGGTAATAACAACAATATAAATAATAAGACTAACAGTCATTCATTGCTTACTCTGTACCAGATCATACCAGGCTAAGTGTTTCTTATGAGTTGTCTCATTTCATTTCCACAGAAGCCTCTCAAAGCAAGCATTTTTGTTCTTTTTGACAGATGAGAACCCCTGAAATTTAGAAAGTTAATTGCGTTGTCCGAGCTTCCACAACTAGACACAGCGGAAGAAGGGTTTGAAGGAGGTGAAATTCATTGTAATTACACCAAGCCCTCAGTGCTCCAGTGCTCGACCTCTGAATTAAGCCCCTATTGTAACTTTGCCCTCAGTCTTTATGTACAAAGGTCCTTCCGCTTGGAGACTAATGAAAGACTCCTCAACTTACAACATCTTTTCCTTGAAGAAAATCAGGAATCATCTCCTGGGTGATGATCCATGTGCACTTTGAAATATGTTTTTGAGAATTCCAGGGGACGTATGAAGAATTTGTCTGAATTCTAAGTTCAGCCACTGAGAGCTTTAGCATTCCTTGTGATTTGTGGCCCGTATATTACCAATAAAGTAATTAGACAATGGATACTATAGGATTGAGAAACACTGCCCTAATTTTTTTTGTCTTTGAACACAGTCATAAAATCCACCTGTTACAAATCAAAACTACCCATCTTTGACCCACTGGAGTTATCTTCTTTTTGATGTATTGAATTTGAGGTATCACAATATTCAGTACCAATAGGCAATTAGAATTATGAGTGCAGACCGTAGAGATTAGGATATCATCAATATATAGAAGTCATGGAAATGGCTAAGAGACTCAGGTAAAACATATAGAATGAAAAAAAACAGTGGAAGCCAGGATGTATAAAACTCAGGTGAAAGTGAGCTGATGGTCCTAAGACTTTATATTTGGTGAGAAACACTTACTCTTTGGAGATTTTCTTAACTCTGGTATACACAAATCATTTTACCTTTGTGTATCTTTGTCACTCTTACTGCAATCCCTAATTCCATGGCCAAGCCTAAATATGTATATTTAGTTACTTCAAATTCAGCTACTGAAAATCAAGTAGGAGCTGAGCAGAGCAGAGTCTGAGATCAAATTCATTTGTTTGTGTGTGTGTGTGTGTGTGTGTGTGTGTGTGAATTAACTCTGACCCAGTGATCAATAATGATTACTTAGTGATAGAATGATGATGATGATGATGATGGAATAACATGCCATTTTAGCTAAACTAAGCCTTTCTCTCTTCCTACAGAGATAAGGTTCTGCATCTCCTTTTGCCGTCACCCTTACTGATATCTCAGGCGTCTTAGACTATCATCACTTTGACATTCTGTCACTGCTGTGTGCCATTAGCATCCTATTCCATAGCACTCGAGGAGAACCTTGACTGCCCTGTGAATTGACCCAGCAATTTTGGCCAAATGCTTTAGGAATGCTCTTGTACATTATAAACACATCAATTGGCATGTTGATGTGATAATGATGAAATTACCATTCTCTCCATTTCAGTAGCTTCCAGAAAGTCACTCATATAGGGATGCTTCCCAGTCTAAAGTAAAGCTCCCTGCCCAGTCCCTGCCATGTTTGAGGCCTTGGGATCTGGGCCAAGAAATGGGTTCAATACCATTGTCTTGGTCTTTGTTTCTGCTTATTCAACAAGAAACATAAGAATAGTATTACTAAAACCCTCCAAGATCTTTTGCTGTTTCAGTTGCTCAGTAATGTCCAACTCTCTGTGATCCCATGGACTGTAGCACGCCAGGCTTACATGTCCTTCACCATCTCTGCTCAAATTCATGTCCACAGTCGGTGATGCCATACAACCATCCCATACTCTGTCATCCTTCTCCTCCTGCCCGCAATCTTTCCCAGCATCAGTGTCTTTTCTAATGAGTTGTCTCTTCCCATCAGGAGACCAAAAAATTGGAGTTTCAGCTTCAGCATCAGTTCTTCCAATGAATATTCAGGACTGATTTCCTTTAGGATTGACTGATTTGATCTCCTTGCTGTCCAAGGGACTCTCAAGAGTCCTTTCCAATACCACAGTTCAAAAGCATCAATTCTTCAGCACTCAGCCTTCTTCATGGTCCAACTCTCACATCCATACATGACTACTGGAAAAACCATAGCTTTGACTAGACAGACCTTTGTTGGTAAAGTAATGTCTCTGCTTTTTAATATGCTGTCTAGCTTGGTCATAGCTTTTCTTCCAAGGAGCAAGTGTCTTTTAATTTCATGGCTGCTGTCATCATCTGCAATGATTTTGGAGCCCAAGAAAACAAAGTCTGTTACTCTTTCCACTGTTTCCCCATCCATTTCCCACGAAGTGATGGGACCAGATGCCATGATCTAAGTTTTTGGAATGTTGAATTTTAAACTAACTTTTTCACTCTCCTCTTTCACCTTTATCGAGAGGCTCTTTAGTTCTTCTTCCATTTCTGGCATAAGGGTGATGTCATCTGCATACCTGAGGTTATTGATATTTCTCCCGGCAATCTTGATTCCAGGTTTTGCTTCATCCAGCTCATCATTTCACATAATGTACTCTGCATAAAGTTAAATAAGCAGGGTGACAATATACAGCCTTGACGTACTCCTTTCCCAGTTTAGAACCAGCCCATTGTTCCATGTCCGGTGCTAACTGTTGCTTCTTGACCTGCATGCAGGTTTCTCAGGAGGCAAGTCAGGTGGTCTTGTATTCCCATCTCTTTAAGAATTTTCCACATTTTGTTGTGATCCAAACAGTCAAAGGCTTTAGCGTAGTCAGTGAAGCAGAAGTAGATGTTTTTCTGAAACTCTCTTGCTTTTTCTGTGATCCAACAGAGAGATCAAACTGTTGGCAGTTTGATCTTTGGTTCCTCTACCTTTCTAAATCCAGCTTGAACATCTGGAAGTTCTCAGTTCACGTACTGTTGAGGCCATCTTGGAGAATTTTGAGCATTACTTTGCTAGCGTGTGAAATGAGTACAATTGTGCTATAGTTTGAACATTCTTTGGCATTGCCTTTCTTTGGGATTGGAATGAAAACTGTCCAGAATAGTATTACTAGACCCCTCCAAGATCTTTACACTTAGTGAATTTGCAGACATTATTGACATTAGAAGATTCCTTTGCTCTCAGATAAAAGTTCCCACTTGCTAAAGATTGCATGTGTTGATCACTCACATGAACTAAACAGGTTCTAATGCAGGAATAAAGAAAGTAGAATCAAAACTCTTGCCTATATCTCCCACTCCAAGGAACCACCATTGAGATGATGCTCCCAGTTCCTAAAAACTGACTCCTGACTTCTCTCTGATGACAGCAGTACCACTCTAGGATGGTCAACCTTTGAGTTTGGTAGTGTCTGTGGGGTGGAATATGTGTTGGGAGTTTGGGGAAAGAGGAGGTCAGATCCAGAAGGAGCACTCCTTTTTGCTAGAGACTGATACCTAGTACAAACCATGCAAGTGCTTCACTGGAGTTTTAATCTAAAGTTTCAGAATTTTATTAAGAAATATGCTTTCTTTTTATCACTTGTGATCTTTCCCTGTTCTATACCTGCTTCTGGTTGTTGGGAAAAATACACTATGGTTGCCCTAATATTAACTGTATTCATGGATCCAAGAAGGATCTTTATAAAGATTTAATTCTGTGTTTTCAGCTTTGATAATGTTATCTAGGGCAAGACTCTGAATCTCTCTGGACTATTGTAGTTTTCTCTTCAGTAAAACAAAAGGGTGAAAAGTAAGAGAGCAAAAAGATTCTGACTTTAATCTTTTGTACATTCATTCATAAAATATTTAATGAAGGAGCACAAGGTATATCAGTAAGATACAGACCAATCCACCAATAAAGTTCATTGTAGAGTACAAGAGAGAGACCTATGAACAATGGACACACATATTGCATGACAAATGCTGTAGTAAGGTCATTACTATACTAGAGGATCACATTTTCCAGAATAAATTAAATTAGGATGACATTTGGGAGGGTTTCCCCAAAGAAGATGTCAGTTGTGTTGGGCTTTGGACAGTGATTAGGGTTTGATCCATTGGGATTATGGGGAAGCAGTTCCAGGCAGAAGATAGAGAATAAGTGAAGTTTCTGCAAGTTTAAGGAATGATGGGCCCTCAGCTTTTACTAAATCGAATGTATGGATGATGGGGAGTGGCAGTAGATGGAATATGAAAGCATACAACACAGAACCATTAGGGACATTGAATCCTATGGTAAAGAATTTAAGAGAATGGGAAATAAAGTACTCTTTCTCTTCCTTATTTTGAAAGCAATATGACAGTCACAATTCATAGAAACCAAGATAATTCTTTAAAGATGATAATTCTTTGTTGGGTGACCTCTTAATGAAAAATAAAGAAGAAGAAATATGTATCACACTATCTTGAGTGCTCTATGGATTCAGAGTGAGTTGCCTCTTTCAAGTGGTTGCCTCATTTTTTAATGTTTACCATGGTTACTGGTGTTTGGTTTGGCTCTTGAACTGTCCTGGAATTGATTCATCTTCCCAGACAGCTGCTCCTTTGAAGCATCACTGCAAGAGAGCTTTGCTACTTATCTAGACAGAGTGTAAACTTATCCATCAAAACATAAATAGCACCCAAGTAACCTTCATGTCTGGAGGCCAGAGGCTGCTTTCCCATTGAAGATCTGCCAAGTTTAGAATGACCAGATTCTTACTGACCTCTCTGAAACTGCAGAGAGGGACCCCAACATGAAAACTTCTACTTCTGCTCTCAGTCTTTTATATACACCCTTTACTACTCTAGTAAGAAATCTCTATAGGGCTTCCCATGACCACAAAGGTACTACACTGCAGTATTGTACTTGCTCTCGGGCAACCGAATAGGATTTTCCATTGCTTTGTCTTCTTCCCTACTAGCATTAGAATTTTTTTGCTTTTTTCTTACCACCCTTCACCACCAAATGTTCAGGCCTGAAGTTTCTTATTATTCTAATCATTGAGTTCCTTTTCTCATGGGGTCTGAGAGGGGGTCCATGAGGATAGTCAGTGGGTGTCTTCTATTCACAGCATCTGGATCAGAGCCAGGAGGGAGATTGATCCTAGGAATTTATGCAAAAGCTTCAATAGGGCTTGTGATGCACCAATCACATTTCTCAGGATGCCTCAAAGGTGGTGAGTGTGACTCTTTCTGTGGTTCATGCTCTCTCTCCCTTTCCAAAGAGTGCCTTGCTAGCAATCAGAGAGATTTGGCAAAGCCCGAGAGGCTGAGTGCCACCGAAACCAAAGAGTTTCTGGTTCAAATTTGTTTTCCTGTTAGGTGTTGCTGGGAGACCCAGTCCCTCCAAACCACTGCCAACTATGTGAAATCCAGCAATTTGGTAGAGCAAAGAAATTTGTTGGCAAGCACAGAACAACAAATTGTTGGCTAATAGCAAAAACTGGAGATGACTCTATTAATGGATCCTGAAAAGCCTTTTGTCAACTCTGTGAGAAGTCTAATCTAAATCTGAGAAGCTGGACCTGTAGCAGGGACAGAGAGCACAGGCAAATTGCAGAAGACAGAGGATATTTTTCCACCATTAGGAGCTGTTTGTTACTTGGAAAGGACTCCCAGGCTTAGTATCCATTATGGAAAACAATGATGTGATTGGATGCTTACAGCCCAAGTGCTTTGAGAAATGATAAGGGAAGAAAAACACATAGACTGTATGCTAGCATCTGCCCTTCGAATTCACAGACTTTTCTCACCAGTTTCTTTGACAAAGAAGAAAGGATGTCATGATAATGAAAATGTGTCATTCTGTGAAATGAGATGGAGTAGGAGTTAGATGTTGATAATGTCAGTTCTCAGAACATATCCCTGTCACTGCCTAACCAACTCTACAGATTTTTAGTGTGTCTTTTGATGTAGAATGTCACTGTGTTCAAAATGTTATATGTGTGGATATGTTTCCGCATACATTTAGATTAGGCGTATCTGAATTTTGTTGGATCCTTATAGGAAAAAGTTGTTGATTACCATTTGTTATGGAAATTTCTCACCTTTTATTAATTTATTCAACTATATCAGTAAATATTTATTGGTCATTTAGTATGTGTTCAGCTCTGTATTAGGTGGTGAAGATATAGCAGTGAACAAAATTAAGTAAAAATTCCTATAATCTTAGAGGTTATATTATAGTGCAAGGAGAGGAATATAAGCAAACATGTAAGTAAAATACATAGTGTGTTGATAAATAATAAGTATTAAGGAGGAAAATAAAGCAGAAAAAAGCGATGGGGTGTTGCAATTTTAATTAAGGTGGCGAGAGAAGACGTCACTAATCAGGAGTCATTTGTACAAAGATTTGAGGGAAGTGAAGAGTGTTCCATACAAAGGGAGGTGCAAGTTCCAAGTTCTGGACTGAGCCTGGAGCGCTCCTGACACATCTGAACAAGAGCAAGGAGACCAGTATAGCTGGGGTGACATGAACAAGAAAGGGAGAGCAGTAAACCTCAAGGCGAGATCAGAGGATTTCCCCAGGATGAGTGAGCCAGTGGTGGGACATTGTGTAGGGCTTGGTAACCATCCATAAGGACTTTGGCTTTTATGTAAGTGAGTGAGAGGTGATGCAGGACATGACTTAAGTCATGTTTTAAAGGAATCATTCAGGCTGTAGCAAGTCAAGCACAGAATGAGGGAGAACAATTACAAAATTATTATATGAAGCTAAATGAGAGATGATGGCCCATGGTGGAAGCAGAGGAGGTGTAGAGATGGAGTTGGATTCTGAAGATATTTTGAATGTGGATCAAGCAGTTGTTGGAGTAGGCAGGCACTGGGGACAGACTTTGGGGAAAGTTGAGGGTAAGTCTCAGAGAGGGATGTCAGCAGTCAACTCTCCTGAAAGTGAAAGTGAAATTGAAGTCGCTCAGTCGTGTCCGACTCTTTGCGACCCCATGGACTATAGCCTACCAGGTTCCTCTGTCCATGAGATTTTCCAGGCGAGAATACTGGAGTGGGTTGCCATTTTCTTCTCCAGGAGATCTTCTTAACCCAGGGATTGAGCCCGGGTCTCCTGCAGTGTAGGCAGACACTTTACGGTCTGAACCACCAGGGAAGTCCTGAGAGCTGGGGAAATCAGTGACTTGATCTTCTGAGGGACATATGTATACTACTACATCTATTTCTATACCTTCCAGCGGTAACCAGAGTTACAATTGTTATTCCCATTTTACAGGTAAGAAAACTGAGATTTAAAGAGATTAAATAGCTTACCCAAATTCTCAAAGTTGCAAATGATGCATCTAAGTCTTAAACAGGTCTTCTGATGTCATGTCCTGCCAACACTCTTTCCTCCATCACATAACCCACCACCTCCTTGTCACAGGTATCTACTTACTAAATAGAAGACCAGATTCCACCTGCAGTGTTGAAATGCCTGCTCTTAGAGTGAGCTGCTGTGATTAAACTACATGTCCTCATGTGTGTCAACCTGAAGATCTCTGTCCATGAGCAGAGGCATGGGCTGGAACACAGCTGTATTTTGTGTCATGGACTGGGCACCTTGCCTCCTCCTCAGTCCTCCCTTCCTCCCTCTTCTCTTCCTTCCTCTCTTTTTCCTTTCTCTCTCTCTGTCTTCCTTCCTTCCTGCCTTCCCTTTTTTCCCTTATTTCCTTCCTCTCTTCCCTTGACCAGCTTGTAATAATGAGAACTATATTTTGTTGCCAGCAAACTACTAACTGCTGTCTATGCATTTCCCCATTTATTTGTTGTTGAAAGAATGAACAAAAAAGCTGCTGTAAGAACCTGAATATCGATCCTTGGAAGGGGAGTGCCTTGAAGTAGGGGAGATTCTCTCTTTGAACCTGTTCCTTCAGGGATGCCTGTGGAGGAGCAGTTTGCATGAAAGATATAAGGTTTTATGTCAGAGAAGTCCAACTGGAGACAGATTTGAGAGATTCTGAACATGTTCTTCTAAAAGTTTGCTTCCTAAACCTCTGACTGGTAATCCATGAGCTAGTTTCCTACTTCATTTTATCCTTCCTGTTGTTTCTAACTGTGAATAAATGTAAACAAGAATTGCATTTAGGACAAGCACAGCTTTGCCTCTCACTCCTTCTTTAAGCTTTTTCAATGGAGGTTTCCTTCTTCAGATGCTGGATGGAGATGCTGGCAGATTCCAGCATCTGGGATTTTAAAGCATCATCCCAGCATCTGGGATAATAAAGCATTCTGTTTATTTTTGGAAAAAGCACATTCTTATGGTGATTTGGGGTTGCAGGCATAATCTCAATTTCAAACACTTAATGTCCAGTCCAAGGTATTACTCAAGACGTTTCCCTTGGTTTAACATCAATGAAAGTGTCAGGCTTTTCCTGACACATACATGAGCCAGTGGCCTTACACTCTGGGCCTTGCAGATATTAATAGCTGTCTTTGGTCCTGTTTAGGGGCCATACACTCTGTAGGTTCTGGTGTGGGCCCTCTCACCTTAAATTGTTGTAAGAAAGCATGAGTCTCTATTCTTGGTGGTCACCTGTGGTTCCTTTCTCAGCTCGAGGCATCGTTAGGATCCCTACCCCATTTCCCAACAACCTCTTTCTGCCGGTGGCTCCTTGCACCTCCTAGTAACTCTGTCCGTTGGGACAGGACCCAGGTACTCACACAAACACCCTGTGTCCTTCAAGGCCCATGTCTGACCTGGCATAGAAATGTGGCCATGGTACCCAGTGGCAGGGCAGTGTGTTGACCCGCTCCCCAAACCCTTACTGGATTTCCTGTGCAGGAGTCAGACCACACCTATAGTTGTCCTCAGCTTCCTCCAGTGAGAACAGGGAGCCAGTTCCTGCACTGTGAAGTTTCAGGGGAGGCAAGCCAAGTGCTCCAGGAAAAGCTGTGTGCCCCTGAGAAATATTCTTCCTCTTCCTGCATTGAGGAGGAGAAAGAGGCTTTGGTAAAACAGTGGTGGGACATCACCCTCCTTCCAGTATACTTCTCTGTTCCTCACATACACAGGTAAAAATATCCTAAGTGAGAAATAAAGGTGACAGGAGGTGGTTACTTAGGCAGCAAATTTGAGGGAGGTCAGGGAGCTTCTGGAGAAGGGTGGCTATGATGACCCCCACAGGAAGGAGCCTTGGAGAAGCTGGAGGAGGGAGCAGGAAGTGGGTGCTGTCACTGCCTCCCATTACTCATTGCTTCCTTTGCCTCACATAACTTGGGGTGGGGATTCGGTGCTTCTGGCTTCCTGCCCTACTGTGTGCTGTGACATCCCTTAAGATGTGGGATGCTCATGCCCCAAAGTGGCATCCAGCAGTGAGGAGAGAGGTGTGGGGCTGGAGATGGGCTGAAATGCTCACTCTCAGAAAGTCCTCCTCATGCCTGTAAATTATGCTTCTCCATAACAGTTAAGTAAAGGGAAGTAGGTAATTTTGCGAGTGGAAAAACCACTTTCAATTGCAAAAAAAAAATGCTTATAAGATTCCAAGAATTTCAGCTTGCAAGTCAGAAATTTCACACCCAAAATGAAATTGGCGAGAAGCCCAGAACTCGCCATTTTCACTTTAGGTACTAAAATTCTCACGTGGATATACTTAAGGAGTAACCAGGGTATTAAAATGTCCTTTGGGCTTTTAAGATTTATATACATATGATTCACTGGCATGGTTATTTACTTAGCAAATAAATTCAGAGTTGGTTTTGTTATTTTGGAAATGTCTAAGAATCACACATTTATTTATTTCTAAGACAGTTTATGATCAGAAAGCATTGAGATTCTTACAAAGAAGATGTATATAATTAATGATCTGTTGGCATGCTTTCACATCTTGCATATTCTTTGTGAGAATCGAATATTATAGTGTTTTCCTCTAACTGGATGTGCTAGGATCTTATTAAGTGGTTAAGTCAGTTGGATAAGAGAATCTTAGAAGCTTAATCCTCTCCAATTGGATATGGTAATTAAACATTTGTTATACACCTATAGAGGGTTGTGAACTACATAGGATAAACGAGCAGGGTCTGTTCTCCATGTCCAGTAAATATATAAATATATACACACCCGTGGGCTTTCCAGGGAGTTCTAGTGGTAAAGAACCAGCCTGCCAATGGAGGACAAAGATGCTGGTTCGATCCCTGTTTTGGGAAGATCCCTTGAAGGAGGACATGGCAACCCAGTCCAGTATTCTTGCCTGGAGAATCCCATGGACAGAGGTGTCTGGTGGGCTACAGTCCACAGGGTTGCAAAGAGTTAGACACAACTGAAGCGACTTAATCCTCTCCAATTGGATATGGTAATTAAACATTTGTTATACACCTATAGAGGGTTGTGAACTACATAGGATAAACGAGCAGGGTCTGTTCTCCATGTCCAGTAAATATATAAATATATACACACCCGTGGGCTTTCCAGGGAGTTCTAGTGGTAAAGAACCAGCCTGCCAATGGAGGACAAAGATGCTGGTTCGATCCCTGTTTTGGGAAGATCCCTTGAAGGAGGACATGGCAACCCAGTCCGGTATTCTTGCCTGGAGAATCCCATGGACAGAGGTGTCTGGTGGGCTACAGTCCACAGGGTTGCAAAGAGTTAGACACAACTGAAGCGACTTAGCAAGTATGCATGCATAGGCACCCGTACATACATGGTCCACAGAGGCAATAAGCCTTTTAACAAATATAGTTGAGTCTCATCATTTGTGGACCCTGTATTTGTGAATTCCCCTACTCACTAAGACTGAGTTGTAACCCCCAAATCAATATTTGCAGTATTTTGTAGTCATCTGTGGACATGAGCAGAGCAATGTAAACTTTGAGTTGTTGGGGGAGCATGTTCCCAGCTAAGGCCAAGCACAGTGACATTGTTTCTGCTCACTGTGGACACATGTCCTTTTCACAGTCTAATCTGTGTCCTGTTTTTGCACTTATATAATTTTTATTGGTGATTTCAGTGTTTACAAGGCCCCTGGATATAGTACTGAAGAGCTGTCTAAGTGTCCTAGGTCTGTGAAAGCTGGGATGTGCCTTATGGAGAAAAGGGTGTGTGATCAATAAGCTGCTTCAGACATGAATTATAGTGTTGTGAGATCAACATTAATGAATCAGCAATAGATATTAAATGAGATGCCTTAAACACACTTAAAACAAGGTTTTGTGTTGACTGATTGATGAAAATGTATAACTAGAGGCTCCTAGGAACCTAAATGTATCTGCCTTAGGAGCAGTGCTTCAGTATCACTAATACAGTTTTTATGTGAACTTTATAGATCGAAACTAATACAAATAAAAAGAATCAACTGCATCTGGTCTTGATTGATATATTCCCTTAGGTATGCCATGTCCTTTGCCTACTGGGTTTCATTCAGGTACTTGGGTAAGTCCTGTTTTCACTCAACACAGTTTTACTAGGGGCTTCCTATATGCCAGGCCCTGTGGACAGTTTTCATTCCAATCCCAAAGAAAGACAATGCCAAAGAATGCTCAAACTACTGCACAATTGCACTCATCACACACTCTAGCAAAAAGCTCAAAATTCTCCAAGACAGGCTTCAGCAATATGTGAACCATGAACTTCCAGATGTTCAAGCTGGTTTTAGAAAAGGCAGAGGAACCAGAGATCAGATGGCCAACAGCCGCTGGACCATTAAAAAAGCAAGAGAGTTCCAGAAAAACATCTATTTCTGCTTTATTGACTATGCCAAAGCCTTTGACTGTGTGGATCACAATAAACTGTGGAAAATTCTGAAAGAGATGGGAATACAAGACCACCTGACCTGCCTCTTGAGAAACCTATATGCAGGTCAGGAAGCAACAGTTAGAACTGGACTTGGAACAACAGACTGGTTTCAAATAGGAAAAGGAGTACGTCAAAGCTGTATATTGTCACCCTGTATTTAACTTCTATGCAGAGTACATCATGAGAAACACCAGGCTGGATGAAGCACAAGCTGGAATCAGCATTGCCAGGAGAAATATCAATAACTTCATATATGCAGAAGATACCACCCTTATGGCAGGAAGTGAAGAAGACCTAAAGAGCCTCTTGATGAAAGTGAAAGAGGAGAGTGAAACAGTTGGCTTAAAGCTCAACATTCAGAACACTAAGATCATGGTATCCAGTCCCATCACTTCATAGCAAATAGATGGGGAAACAGTGGAAACAATGGCTGACTTTATTTTGGGGGGCTCAAAAATCACTGCTTATGGTGATTGCAGCCATGAAATTAAAAGATGCTTGCTCCTTGGAAGGAAAGTTATGACCAATCTAGATAGCATATTAAAAATCAGAGACATTACTTTGCCAACAAAGGTCCGTTTAGTCAAGGCTATGGTTTTTCCAGTGGTCATGTATGGATGTGAGAGTTGGACGGTGAAGAAAGCTGAGCGCCAAAGAATTGATGCATTTGAACTGTGGTGTTGGAAAAGACTCTTGAGAGTCCCTTGGACTGCAAGGAGATCCAACCAGTCCATCCCAAAGGAGATCAGTCCTGGGTGTTCATTGGAAGGACTGATGTTGAAGCTGAAACTCCAATACTTTGGCCACCTGATGCGAAGAGCTGACTCACATGAAAAGACCCTGATGCTGGGAAAGATTGAGGGCAGGAGGAGAAGGGGATGACAGAGGATGAGATGGTTGGATGGCATCACCAAATCGATGGACATGAGTTTGGGTAAACTCTGGGAATTGGTGATGGACAGGGAGGCGTGGCATGCTGCAGTCCATGGGGTCGCAAAGAGTCAGACACGACTGAATGACTGAACTGAACTGAACTGTGGATATTGATGATAAAATTGGGGATTGAAAACAGCCACGATCCCTGTCTCACAGGGAAAGACAGGGTGTAAATGCATAGGTCAGTGTAGAATTACAAAGTGTGATAATGCTGTAAAGGCAAAGTGGAGAGCCTGGTGGGAATGGAGTGAGTATCAGAGAGACCTGTCATCACCTGGCAGGATTAAGGCGTGAAGTTCAAGCTGAGGCCTGAGGCAGGCAGAACAGTTAGTCTCTGTATGGGAATGGATAAGATTCCCAGGCAATGGAGGCGGCACAGACTCCATGGTGGGAGGGTCTGTGGCACGTCTGGGGAGCTGAAGGCACCTGAGTGGCTGGAGCATGGGGAAGGAGGAGGGCCTGGAGCGGGTTGTGGCGTGGAAGTGGGCAGGGCACAGGCATAAGGAGGCTTACAAGATTGTCGCAGGCTCTGGTTTTTAGCTAAACATCCTACATCAGTCATTAAAGTGGTTTTAAGCAAAGACATGGTCAGGTTTGTATTTTAAATGGTCACTCTTGCTGCAGAGGAGAGAAATAGATTGAGGAAAATGAGGAGCCCAGGAAGTCAGCTCTTGTATAAGTTCCTGCACAAGATGGTGATGACATGGGGTGGACTGGTGTGGGGAAGACAGAGGAGTGGGAGTGTTGTTAACTGTTGAGGAGGTAATATGGCTGTTATTTTCAGCAGACTGATCGATATTGAATCGCAGCAGGTGCCAGGGACTAACCATGACACATCAGATGCCGGCCATGTGCATGTGGTGTAAGAGGATGACACTATGTGGTGCTCCCCTGCCCTAAAGCATGGAGATTTGTGAGGCTCGTGCATAAATATGAGATGTGGAGCTTCAGAGTTCCCACATTTGCATGTAATTCGCCTCTAGAATGGCTTTCTTTGAGTAAAGTGGTTTTTGAGAATGTGATTAGAAAAAAGAGACAGGGATATGCTAATATGACCTTTCCCCCTGATATTGTATAAAACAGTACAAACACAGACAACAAAACGTATATTTAAAAATTTCCTGGCCATTATGAATTATTATATGATTGAAACTGAAAATACTGATTTTATATCTTACTTCATGTCATGGCACCACTTTATATTACTTTCTGATATGTTCATAGGTATAATGTATGTTGATCTATTTTTTGGATATTTTTCTTCGTATCAATAAAAAATTTTAAAAGGCATTTGATGTTCTAAAAAGTACTTTCCTAATTGTTTTATGAAGGGATAAAAATACTTCAGTCTTTAAAATCTGAGGATTAATGGATCTGTGCTTACATGAGATAATATCTACCTCAAAAAAAGTGTAGGTTGGCATTATTTTGATACTATTGGTTTGGCCAAAAAGTCTGTTCGGTGTTTTATTACATCATATGGAAAAACCCAAATGAACTCTTGATCAACCCAAATTTTGTTTTCCCATCTATTCTGTGCATTGAATGGATATGTAAGAAATGAATCAGATACTGCCAAAATGTGTCTTTCCCTTTTGTGTTGAAAAACATCCAGAGAGATGTAATTTGTACGGAAAGGGTTTGTGGTGGACAAGTTAAATGGACAAGCTTACAAAGTAAAAATATTGCTAAAGATCTAAGGTTTCCACCTCTACTTTTATTTCTCTTGTCAGCTTACTAAATGTTTAGTTCAGTTGCAGGACCCCACAGGTTCTGGAAATACAAATGGGAAAGAAACATAGTCTTTGATCTTTAGAGTTTACTAGAAGAGATGGACATGGAAACTAACCAAACCTGATTATTTACTGGGGAAAGTTTCCATAAGATGTTATGACAGCACAAAAGAAAAACTCTCAGGATGGTGTTCCAGAGGAAGGGCCAGTGAAGGCTTCAAGGAAGAGCTGGGATTGAGCAAACTGGGATTGGCCAGACAGATAAAACACCATGTGTCCAAAGTAGGCAGGCATTAAAAATATAGCATATTTGGAGAATTGCAAAAATTTGTATGATAGTTATGAATGAGTATAGAAAAATGAAAATCTCATGTCAGATGACTTTTTCATTCCCCAGTGTGCATTTTGGCATGGAAAATTGTGTTGGCTGTGCAAGGAGAGACATTGTGAATAAAGTATTTGATATAATTTCCTTTAATTTAACTAGATAATGAAGAGTGTAGACAGTAGAATAATGCATTTAGACTTTTTATAATTAATTTAGAAACCTTATACCTGCTGGGATGCAGATGAAATAATTACAAGGATCTGAATATCTTAATAAATTGCTTTCACATTTTTGAGCAGCCTGAAACATCCTCTGTAAGCATGTGTATTTTCTTCTTTCTCCTCTTTTGTTCCTTTCTTATTCAAGTTCAGACATAGTAAAGATCATTATTACCATCTTTTTAGTTTTAAAGGTAAGACAGGTTTCACAGATGGGAAGAGATCATGCTTTTTAATGTCAATTCGTTCTTCAGTTCAGTTCAGTTGCTCAGTCATGTCCGACTCTTTGTGACCCCATGGACTGCAGCATGCCAGGCTTCCCTGTCCATCACCAACTCCTGGAGCTTACTCAAACTTATGTCCATCAACTTGGTGATGCCATCCAACCATCTCATCCTCTGTCATCTCCTTTTCCCGCCTTCAGTCTTTTCCAGCATCAGGGTCTTTGCCAGTTAGTCAGTTCTCTACATCAGGTGGCCAAAGGATTTGAGTTTCAGCTTCAGCATCAGTCCTTCCAATGAATATTTAGGACTGATTTCCTTTAGGACAGATTGATTGGATCTCCTTGTAGTCCAAGGGACTCTCAAGCGTCTTCTCCACACCACAGTTCAAAAGCATCAGTTCTTTGGCACTCGGCTTTCTTTATAGTCCAACTCTCACATCCATACATGACTACTGGAAAAACCATAGCTTTGACTAGATGGACTCTTGTTGGCAAAGTAATGTCTCTGCTTTTTAACATGCTGTCTAAGTTGGTTATAACTTCTCTTCAAAGGAGCAAGTGTCTTTTAATTTCATGGCTGCAGTCACCATCTGCAGTGATTTTGGAGCCCAAAAAATAAAGTCTGTCACTGTTTCCATTGTTTCCCCATCTATTTGCCATGAAGTGATGGGACTGGATGCCATGATCTTAGTTTTTTGAATGTTGAGTTTTAAACCAACTTTTTCACTCTCCTCTTTTGCTTTCATCAAGAGGCTCTTTAGTTCTTCTTTGCTTTCTGCCATAAGGGTGGTGTCATCTGCCTATCTGAGATTACTGATATTTCTCCTGGCCATCTTGATTCCATCTTGGCTTCATCCAGCCCAGCGTTTCTCATGATGTACTCTGCATATAAGTTAAATAAGCAGGATGACAATATACAGCCTTTCATTCTTACAACATAAGAATTGAAAATTTCCCCCACATCGCGTTTCTTACTATTAAAAAAAATTATATTTGATTCCAAATTATCTCAGATATATTCTTGTTTGAGAACTACCTGCCAGTAGAAAGTCATTTGTCCATGAGATTTCTAAAATCACGCTTTTAATGAATAGCATACAGATTACTTTAAAGGGACTATTTCACAGAAAGCAATACTGTGTATTAACTAAAAACCATTTAAGATAACTATTTAAACATGTGCCCTGATTATAAAAATTGAAGATCTTAAAATAGATTTCATGCAAAGTGTAGGTCTTTTCATATTAAAAAAAAATTCTATTCAGGTTTATTATTCTAAAAGGTTTTAGGTTTTTCATTCCAAATTGGATTCAGATCAAACTCCTAAATAAGTGAAACATCTTTTTTTCCTTCTATAATATGTTATCACTCTGAAGGCATTGGTTTCCTTAGGTTGGAGTTGTTTCAACATCTTGAAATGAAACGACTAATTAGAGTGCTTTTGTTTTTGGCCAGGAGTCTTTCTTTTTCTCTGGCTGGAGTTCTGACTTCTTTAGGTGCAGCCAGTACTGTGTATTTCCACTTCCAAATTTTGGTGTGGAAACTACCATTGTTTGGGCAACAAAAAATATATGAATAAAGTTTTTGACAATTGTTTATTTATCTTTCCCTTGTTGTTGTTCAGTCTCTCAGTGGTATCTGACTCTTTGTGACTCTATGGACTGCAGCACGCCAGGCCTCCCTGTCTCACTATTTCCTGGAGTTTGCTCAAACTCATATCCACTGAATCGGTGATGCCATCCACCCATCTCATCCTGTCGTTCCATTCTTCTTCTGCCTTCAATCTTTCCCAGCATCAGGATCTTTTCCGATGAGTTAGCTCTTCACATCAGGTGGTCAAAGTATTGAAGTTTCAGCTTCAGCATTAATTCTTCCAATGAGTATTCCTTTAGTATTCCTTTAGGACTGACTGGTTTAATCTCCTTCCAGCCCAAGGGACCCTCAAGAGGCTTCTCCAACACCACTGTTCAAAAGGATCAATTCTTCAGCACTCAGCCTTCTTTATGGTCCAACTCTCACATCTGTACATAACTACTGGAAAAACCACAGCTTTGACTATGTGGACCTTTGTTGGCAAAAGGTTGCCTGCTTGGTACCCAATAGGAGATATGCCAAGAAACCATAATCACTTTCTCATAGCTTCATACCAATCAGGCCCTATAAGAAAAATAGTTTTATGAGTCTATCAACTCTATGTAGTTATCTTCTGTTCTGTATTTATGAATGCTATTTTGAGAGCCTGTATTTGCCAAGTTTTGAGGATATCATACACTTTGATATTATTTCTTACTATCTTCCCCTGCCACTAGACATAACCTTCTTTAGGGAGGACCCACTCTCCTGCTCACTGTTGAATTTCTCCTCTAGGTCATAGCGTCCGAACATGGTTAAACACTAAAGAAATAGTAACTGAGTGAATGAGCATGGGGGTCAAATAGACAAAGTCCCTGCATTCAAAAGCAACACAGACAAAGGAGGACAGAGAACCAACAGAGGAATTCATAAAAAAGTTAACAACGAACCAATGACAGATCACTTCCTATGTGCTCAGAAGGAGGGGATGCCAGGAAAAGATTTACAGACAAGATACCGTCTTAATATTACTTCAGGACCGTGTTCAATTTGAGGTGTTCCAGAGACATTAAGGGGAGATACGCAGTGGGTTTGGAGCTCAAGATAAATTCTTCTAATGTGAGCTCCTTACCTAATCTTCAATTCGTGTGTGTGTGTGTGTGTGTGTGTGTGTGTGTGTGTGTATGTATATATATATATAACATGTATATGTGTGTGTGTATAAATTTCCAAATACAGTGTTTGGGATCCTATGAACACTAAATAAATAAAACACAATTTGTAGACTGATTAGATTTGGCTTAAAGAACACCTTATACACAATTGAGTAGAATACTTCAAAACTGTTCAGTTAAGAGAGTGCAGTGCAATTCTTTCAAAAAGTTCTTCAAAGTATAGTTGTCCCTTTAAGAAAGACTGGCCATGGGTGACCATCTTATTTTTACAAACAAGAGACACCATTACTTGCAACAATTTATTCTATGTGGGTAATGTCAGATATTGGTAGAGAGATTTGGGGAGTGGTATCCCTATTTTTTAAGAACTTACAATATAATATGCATTTTTATATATTAAACATAAAAGGACACAAAATAAACACAGAAAAAGCATTGGAAATAACTTTACCATACATAATGGGCTTCACAATGTTAAAAACAATAAAAAGTGAAGAGTAGCTGCAGCTCAGAGAGTACAATTACTTTGTGCATGCTGACCAATACAAAAAGCACCCCGGACTAGTGGAGCCTCAGGAGCTTTCTCAAGAAGAGGATAGTTTGGGGAGATACAAGTGGGCAATGGCTGAGTTTGGAAAAGTGAAGAGATAGGAACTGGGTTGCCAGTGTTGAAGGGGAGCTAGAATGTAATTGTTTCCAAAAGAAATAATCTAGGGCAAAGAGGGAGAAATGTTTGGGGACAATGAAGGTAATATGTACATTGTCTTTAGTGTAAATCAAGGTATAAATATTCAGTAAATACCTCTTTTTTCCAAGAAAAGGCTGTTGCAGTGGTTAAAATTGAAAGTGTTAGTTGCTCGCTGTCTCTGACTCCTTGCGGCCCCACGGACGGTAGCCTGTCAGGCTCCTCTGTCCATAGGATTCTCCAGTCAAGAATACTGTAGTGAGTTGCCATTCCCTTCTCCAGGGAGTCTTCCCTACCCAGGGATTGAACCTAGGTCTCCTCCATTGCAGACAGATGCTATACTTCTGCAGGTAAACTACCAGGGTTATAAATCTGCTTATCTAATCAAATCCTGACTTTGAGATGTCATTATTTTAAAATATCTTTCTCAGGTAGGATCATTAAGCTTGACAGAGCATGACAGTATCTGTCTGAAAGTTCCCCTCCAGGTGCATTGTGCTAAGTAGATGTATTTATGTTTTGTTTCAACATGGACACCCTGAGATCTCTTTATGTGGGAGTCTTGATAGTTGGCCTCCTCTGATTATGTTTTCACTGGAGAATCCAGGAAGTATGGGAACTGAGTCCTATTCCAGTGACATGTGGAATATATGCTATGTTTGTCTCCTCTGCTGAGATAGTCATCAATTATGTGTGCTCTAAATGCATACTAATCTTTCCTTTAGAAAAAGGTTAAAGGATGTTAACAGCATACCTCTGTGCTCCAGCTTATTAAGGAGAATGAAAAATCTCTAGAGATGATAAACAGAAAAGAATTCAGGAAGCATGATAAAAATATATTCTAAAGAAGTAAGAGTGAGTACTGGAAAAATCAATGCCAGTGTTAAGCAGTACAGCAGTGAATGAATGTGACATTGGGGGAAAAGACAAGGAAAAATATTATCACCAGTAAAACATAACAAAACTGCTTGAGGAAACAGTGTGCTGCTTCTCTGGGAATAAGGGTTTCTAAGTACTATTAGTGAGTGAGTGAAATCCTGCTAGTATCTCAGGAAGAAGTTACTCTCCCCGCCTCTTCAATACACATATACACAGTGATGGATGATGGTGGATAAATCTATACCAAGAAACATATAAGTAATAAAAGTGTTAGTCGCTCAGTCATGTCTGACTCTTTGAAACCCCATGGATGGTAGTCTACTGTGCTCCTCTGTCCTTGGAATTCTGTAGGCAAGAATACTGCAGTAGGTTGCCATTTCCTACTCCAGGGGATCTTCCCAACCCAGGGATCGAAGCCCGGTCTCCCACATTGCAGGCAGATTCTTTACCATCTGAGTCACCTGGGAAGTCCTAGTTATAATATAAGAGTGTATTAAAAAGAGCCTGACAAAACCCAATGGCCCTCCTATTCTCATTTACCTGATGCATTTGCTTTCTGTGTACCTACTTGGGAATGCATGTTTCTGCAAAAATGAACTTACGGTATATTTGTAGTTATTTGGAAGTTCTGAATAGAAAGCTGGTGGACTTAGATGCATAGAGCATGTTATTTATTCCTCTAAAGTCATAACACTGAAAAGAAGATAGGAAGATATAGGAAGTAGGATATACGTGAGAAAACAAATGAATTTTGGCCCTCTCATGTGTGGTTTATGATAGCAAAACGCTAAGAAGCATTCCATGAAGACTGTGAAGAAAATGTTGTTCAAGAAAGGAGCTGACTGAATCTCTTGAGAGCAAAGTCCTATTTTATTCATGCCTGTATCTTTAGCATCTAATACAGTGCTCTACAAATAGTACGGACTTAAGACTGAGGCTTTAAGGGGTAGAAAGAAGAAAATGATAGGCCAAAGAAATCACAATTCTATAAGCGGTAATACATTAGAGATAAAACAAAAAATGACAACACAAACTAAAGTGCAAGAAGAGTCCAGTTATTCCCATGAGAAAACAGCAGGGAAACTGGTCAAGAATAATTTATGGCCAAACTTGTTTCCATGTAAGTGCAGAACAATGAGGAATTCAAGCAAAATGAGCTTGAAACGTTCATACAAGGAAGCAGAGGTTATCTGATAGCTATCAGTATGTTTCAGTGAACCGAAATAGAAGACAACATACCGTTCCAAAGGAATACATTTGATACGGACCAGGGGTCTAGCAGAGCAAATCAAGAACACAGTTAATTCAGATCCATAGTGTGTCTGTGCAGAGGATGTGAAGATACAAAGATGTCTAAGACTTAATATTTGATATCAAAGAATTTACAAGCACAAGTGGAGATGGATACATAAATATTTAACTAAAGAAGTGATAAGAATTGTAACTGATATGCCTGAAGGGCTTTGTATTCATTTCCTGGAGCTGCTGTCACAAAATACCACACACTGGGTAGTTAAACAGCAGAAATTTATTGTCTCACTGTCCTGGAGACTGGAAGTCTGAGATCAAGGAGTGGGCAGGGCTGGTTCTTTTTGGGGTCTATGAGGTAGAATCTGTCCTATGCATCTCTCCTAGATTCTCATGGTTTGTTGGCAATCTTTGTCACTCCTTGGCTTATAGAAACATCACTCTGATCTCTGCCTTCATTTTCACGTGATATTCCTCCTGTTGAATGTGTCCGTGTCCAGATTTCAGTATTTTCAAGGTTAGCACTTACATTGGTTTACATATTATTCTCATGCCTGCAGCCTTACTTGATGATTTACAAAGAGCTTGTTTTCAAATGAGGCCCCATGCCTTGGGGCTGGGAGTTAGGACTCCAATAGTCTTTTGGGTGACATAATTCAGCCTATAACAGGCCATAAAAACATTGCAATCATTGTGGCATATAGCACAGCATGTCCAACTTGGTGCGGGATGATAAAAATAGCTTTAAAAATTGTTTTAAAATACAAAATTGGCTCAAAGGTAAGGGGAAAAGTGATTGGACATGGGAATTCTGCCTATCCAGTGAAGAAATTGAATTTTTAAAGTACAACTTAGTTTATTAAATTGGGCTAACCATTTATAGACCATGACTATGGGCCAGAAACCAGAGATACAAAATTGATAAGATAGTCACCATCTCCAGAATATCTAATAAATTTTTCTTTTTTTTTTTTTTGCAGGGGTGTGGAGCTCAGTACATAGAAAGAAGAGTAAAACTGTGAGTGGAATTAATTCCTATTACCTGGAAATAAGGGAAGAACTTACTTCTGACTATAGGGGAAATTAATGAAAACTTAGGAGAAAGTGACCACATCATTGAGAGATTTTTATTTTTTTTAATTTTTTGGCCTCACTGTACAGCATGTGGGATCTTAGTTACCCCACCATCAGTGTTCAAACCCAGGCCCCCTGCATTGGAAGTGTGAAGTCTTAACCACTGGACTGACAGGGAAGTCCCTGAGCAATTTTTGTACTGAGAGAAAGAATGTTAGATGTAATCAGACACACCCCCACACTTTAAGAAAACAGATGTTACAAAGTTCAGGGAGACAGGAGTTGTAGTTCTGTGACCAGAGGGAACCATAGGGTGTTATAAGTCTCAGTGCTGACAGCATCTTCCCATGAGCTGTCCCCAGCTTGGTGAGGTGCCCAGCAGATTATCTGTCTCCCTCCCAACCCTATGACTGACTTTCGCACTAGCACTTGGGGCATTGTAGGGCCTGAATCCGTCCTTGCTAAATGATTATAATTGTGGACCTGTTACAAAAATAGTGTGGAACACACACACAGACATAGATACAAAATCACATCCTGACATGAGATTTTGGAAGTTGAAAACTGGTTTTTGGCATACAAAATCTTAAAAAAGGGGTGGTTTAGTCAGTTGTCAGGTTTGCATTCCTAGAAGCAATACTGATGTGAACACATTTTTACATATGGGCTTTGGCATTTGTCCGCCTGTTTCTGTAGGATCTGTATTACCTATTTTACTGCATCCAGTGTTACTCACTGTTAATCTTCCACGCTGTGGCCAGAGTGAACCACATGACGCCAGTGTCTCCCCACTGCCTTCAGACTAAGCGTTCACTATATTGACTCCATCTAGCCTCTAGCCTCTTGTCTAGTCATAGTGAACAACATGTATAAATCGATTTTGCAACTCTGCGTGTGTTCAGGCTGTTTACTATTGTTGTTAGTTGCTAAGTCATGTCTGACTCTTTTGTGCTCTCATGGACTGTAGCCCATAAGACTCCCCGTCCATCGGATTTTCCAGGCAAGAATACTGGAGTGGGTTGCCATTTCCTCCTCTAGGGGATCTTCCGGACCCAGGAATTCAACCCAAATCTCCTGCATGGGCAGGTGGATTCTTTAGTTGAGCCACCTGGGAGGCCGTGCTCATGCTAGACCCTTTCTGTCTTTACTGATTCACACTTAGTCCCCTTTCATGATTCCAGAAACTTCCCTGAATTCCCAGCCTGGGAGAAGTGCCAGTTCTAACTCCACAGCATCCTGTGCATAATTCTAACTCAGCAAGGCACCAAAATGGTCTCTGGATGTGTCTTTCCATGCCCCTGGCAGAGTTCAAGCTCCTTGAAGACAGGGGCATGAATTTTCACCCTTGTCACCACACAATAGTGAGCACCATGTGTAATGCCAGGCTTCATATATGTTGAATTTTAATACTCATTACCATGGAAATAAGTTCACTATCTGTGCTGATGGGCCGTAACACACACTGCCAACAATTGGTTCATTGATGAGAACTGACAGTTTGTGGCAAGGAATATGTAAGAGATGGTAGGCTTTTCAGAACATTCTGTGAATGAAATCTTGTAGATGGCATCAACCAGAACATTGTGGTCAAATGTAATTGCTCAATAAGCCTTTATTGAAATTAAATGAAATCAATCATTTATTTAGCCATTCATTCAAAAATCTTTTACTCAAATGTTGCAATGCCCCAGTACTAGTGCTGGGGAAATCAAGAGATATAAGTTGATACAGATGTGTAAGCAAAGCATACTATGTAATAAGATGAGTATTATAATAATTTTCTGCCCAGTGTGCTGTACAGATACATAGGAGGAAGAAGCTAACTATGTCAGAAAGCATAAAGGCAGATGTATGGGTTGTCTGCCTGTTTTCTCTACATTCATTTTGTGTCCTACTCTTCCCTGTAGTATAACTCAGGGAGCAATATTTCCCAGGATCCCTTGCCTCCTCGCTTCCAGTGAAGCCAGTAGAGAGGCAAGGTGGAAAATGTAAGGGTCAGATGAGGAGATAAATCATGGTCTTTCTCCGTCATCTCTCTGCTTGGCATGGGGTTTGCAGCAGTAGCTGCTAGTCTCCTGCGTGGCTGCCAGACCTGCTGGGTGAGCCGACTGTTCCAGCTTCCTCCAGGAGGCCCAGCTCCTTGGCGCTGGAAACACTGACTTCTTCCTGTAAGGTTCATGCTTTTTCTAGTCTCTTGGCTGCCACAGCCTCCACCCCTAGAGGCTCCTTGGCTTTTCCATCACCTGTGAAATCCATACCCAACAATAAAGTCATTGAAATGCCTTAGGTGCTGTTTCCCGACTCAACCTTGGCTGATTCAGAAACTTCTCAAAGAAGGGCATGTTTTAAAAATATTTTCATTTATTTACTTGGCTTGCTGGGGCTTCTCTCATCTTTGCTGTGGCATGTGGCATCTTCATTGCAACATCAGGGATCTTTAGTTGCAGCATCTGGTATCTAATTCCCTGAATAGGGATTGAACCTAGGCCCCCAGCATTGGGAACTCAGAGTCTTAGACCCTGGACCACCAGGAAGTCCCAAAAGAAGGGCATATTTAAAAGCTAGTGGAATGGGGCAGTATCTAGAGATTTCATCCCTTTTTCTATCCATGCTTAATATTCTATTGTCTTGTCGGTGGCTATAGAGAAAATTTTAATTTTCCTTGGGCTCAGATTTCTCCCCTAAAGAAAATCAGAAAAATGTAATGTATTTGGCCATCTTGGAATTTATTCACTCATTCATCCAACGTATTTTGTGGAAGATCTACTCACCGGAGTTTCCATACCAGCCCTGAGGATGATAATCATCATCACGACAGATATGAACCCTGCTCCAGAACATCACAGACCAGAGGGATGAAAGGTGTGTGCAACACAGTCACTTAGAAGATGCTGACTTCAATAGCAGTGCCTCAGTAGTCATATTTCCTTTAAAGCACCCGTTACCTTTTCAAGTCAGTGTTAGTAAATGACCACGTAACTGTTTGAGGATCACAAAGCATGTTGAAATGCTCTCATTAAAACTAGATGGAGACCATGGATGCTTTTAGTCCAAAGAGTTTTGTAAACGAAGCTAAGAGAGGTGTAAAATGTATACTGTTTTAAATAACCCAAAAATGATTTGTTGTAACCTTCTTAATCAGCAGACCTATAATTAGGGAATAAATATGCCCTCTTTGTGACTCATTCCCCAAGTGAAATATGTTTGGCAAGAATTTCTTTTCAGAAATTGCTTTGGTTCAGGAAGTGCTTGTCATGCTTTATATGCTAGGATAGGGTCTTTTAACATTTAACAATGAATGATTATTTCAGAGGTATGAAGGATGAACTTAATCAGTCCTTTATTCTGTAAGTGGGAAATCAAATTCATTACATTTTGATCAGAAGAAATCTTATTTTTACATACTTTCAGAATACAAATTTTAATATCCTCTAGAAACACATTTCAGTGTCAGGAAGTTTTTTTCATCTTATCTGAATCTTCTAGCTATTCTTAGCAAAGATGAAGAACAATTGGCTACAATCCTTTGTATAATAGACAAAGATTATAGCTATGTATTTATTCACTCTTTCATTCAACATGTTTTTATTGAGCATCTACTAAAACTAAGAGCCAGACTCTTGGAAAATATTTAGCAGAACAGAAGTGCCTCAGCCTTTTAAATTTATTTTCATGCTCAAAGAATCTTTGCTTTTTTTTTTTTCTTAGATCAAATTTTACAACCCTTAATTTCTATTCCTATCTGTTGCATTTACATGCTACATGGGATAGGACAAGCCAGTTACACTATGTAAAATAAGTTTTCTACATCTGTACAGTGGGGATGATTGTAGTAGTTACCACACAGCATCGTTTGAGGCTTGAATGGGCTAATAGATGCTCAACAAATATTAGGTCTTACCATAGCCATTATCATTTCATTGGAGTCTCTCTAGTTGCACTCTACAGTCAATACAGCCAATTCAAGACATGTAACTATTTAAATTTAAATTCATTAAAATTAAACATAGTTAGAAATTCAACTCCTCAGTTGCTCTAGTAAAATTTCAGATGCTCAGTAGGGACATGTGGCCAGTGCTAACCATATTGGATAGTACAGCAAATACGGAACACTCCCATCATTGCAGAAAGTTCGCTGGAGAGTACCTCAAATGAGAGAGAGAGTGAGAGAGAACAAAAGACATTGTCCCCAAAGATATCAACTGGTGCACAGAATCAGTAAAACCTAGAGCCAGCCTTATTTCTGATTGGTTTGCTGCAATTACCACCTGTACAGATAGTCATTTATCTGTTGTGTCCCTTCTGAGGAGCTGTATAAGACAGCATTTATAAACATAAAGTCTGGAGTTAGGTTTCTGGAGTCTAAATCCTGGACCTACTACTCACTAGCTGTGTGATTTGGGACAAGTTTTTAATCTCTCTGTCCTATATTTTCTGCATATGAAGTGGAGACCATACAGTTCCTGTCTCATGAGTAAATCCGTATAAACCACCGAGAATGGTGTCTGGCCATACTAAACCTTCGATAAAGCAATATCAGTAGTAACTCTCATAGGCTTGTGTGGTCGGTATAAACAGTTTCCACAAATACTGAGCATAGCTAGCCTTGCCAGATTGGGAGCTATTTTTAAATTAGTTCCTCCACTTACTTTTTATGAGTCTCAGTTCTTTTTTGTTTTTTAATTAACATAGTATTATACAACCCAAGGATGTGTTGAGTGTTAAGCAAGATAATATATGTAAAAGCAAAGGCATGTTGTAGGCATTTAATAAAGTTATTTCCTTCACACCTTTTTAAAAAATTAGAACCACTGGATGGTGTAGGACGTTCTGATTTCCCTCCAAGGTTATCTAGCTTCTCATGTGGACATAAAACAGAGAGCCCTGTAAGATAACACACAGATTTTGTGAAGCAGATAATCCATTTTCCTTCCCAACATTCTGATTCTTATTTTATGTGCTCTTAGGACAACTCAGATTGTAGTACATTTTCAATGACCTAACCAAAAGAAGGGATCAGTGGAGAAAATAATCTAATATGACAGATAAACAAAACCATGGATGGATGCAAAGAATTATTAATATTCATTTATTTTAAAATGTTTGCTGATTCAGTGCATATTTATCAAAAGTCTTCCAGGCAAAGCATTGTATTGGTGCTATTTGTTTCAAAAGAATTTTGGCAGAAGGTTTACCCTAGCAGTTGTTTAGTTTGGGGTTAAATTTGAATTGACTTACATTCTGTAAACACAGGGTAACTGATGTTAGAAGATGAGGCAGCCTAGGGTAGAGTGGTAACAGGAGAGAGTACAGAATGAGATTAGAGCACCACTCCATCAATAGCTTGTATGTAATTTTATTTGTAAAATGATGACTTCTCAAGAAGGAAGGTGTGTGTGTATATGTATGTGTGTGTGTGTGTGTGTGTGTGTGTGTGTGTGTGTTTGAGTGGGGGTGTGTGTTTGTGTGTGTGGGTGTGTGCTCAGTCTTGTACGACTCTTTGTGACCCTATGGACTATGACCCTCCAGGCTCCTCTGTCCATGGGATTTTCCAGGCAAGAATACTGGAGTGGGTTGTCATTTCTATGGGCCTTCCCAGGTGGCTCAGACGTAAAGAATCTGCCTGCCAAACACTGGTTCTAACCCCTGGGTCAGGAAGACCCCTTGTAGGAGGAAACGTCAACCCACTTCAGTATTCTTCCTGTCCATAGGGTCACAAAGAGTCAGACACGACTGAGCACACACACACACACACACACACGTATTAGTTCTTCATGAGCAGTCCTCTCAGCCTCAGAGATCCTGATGGACATGTCCATGTGACTGAGCACTGCCCCCTCTTTGTAGGCTGCAGTGATGATCTTTGGTCAGGTTCTTCCAGTGGGCCATGGATAGAGTAATGAGCCCAAGGAAACAGTTATACAGTGCGAGTGGACAAGGAGCGTCGGGTGCTAAAACGACATATGCGGACTTGACCAGATCGCCCCTTTCTTCACATGATTCTCTTCTGCAGTGGAGGCTGGCAGGAGCAGCCAACACTGCAAAGAGAACACCAACCAATAAGCAGCAAAGCCGCTTCTCTATGATGTCTTTAAATTGCCCCTGGTAATTTAAGATGAAAATATCTGTTTGTTGGATTTAAATGTAGGTCTCATCAGCTGGTGCACCAAGCAGATTTGGGAAATGAAGGGCAGCAAAACCACAGTACACTGATAAAACATGTTTGGGGCTCAACAGGAAAGCATTTGAAATCTATGAAGTGTGGCTTCAGATGAGAGAGCACTTTGGAGGCTGAGAGGATCAAGTCCCAAGTCTCTCCGTAGTAAACCTGGGTAGCATTGAAAGTATCAACTACAGAACGTTACTTTCTCATTCAGTGTCTTAGCAACTAAGAGGAGTGCATGGACCAAGAAGGAGGGGAAGTGATGAAACATGGAGTTTGAGGGGAGAACATTGATGGAGCACTTGTGTGCCTATGGTTAAGTGAAAGTGAAAGTCGTTCAGTCGTGTCTGTCTCTTTGCGACCCCGTGGACTATACAGTCCATGGAATTCTCCAGGCCAGAATACTAGACTGGGTAGCCATTCCCTTCTCCAGGGACCTTCTGAACCCAGGGATCAAACCAGGTCTCCTGCATTGCAGGCAGATTCTTTACCAGCTGAGCCACTGGGGAAGCCCAAGAATACTGGAGTGGGTAGCCTATCCCTTCTCCAGGGGATCTTCCTAACCCAGGAATCCACCCCAGGTCTCCTTCATTGAAGGTGGATTCTTTACTGCTGAGTCACTGGGGAAGCCCCACCTATGGCTAGGGAGAGACATATTTACATTTTGGCATCATTATCGACAAAGTTAGAGATGAATGGATGAACACACTTTGACATGCTGTTTATGTTCAGTTGAGGGTTCAGTGTAGAAAACCTGTAATTAGTATATTTGAAAACATGAGATTTTGGACACTTTTCTCTTTCACTAGTGAAATGTGTGGGGCAGAACAATTAAGGGTGCCAGTAGCCCCATAAGGTGGACAGAGACTAAGGGGATATTCATATTTTTTCTCTAATTCCCCCAATCAAAATGCTTCTTCTCTTTTACTGTCTAATATCACCAGTGTATCAGGAAACACACATATCCATGATCAATCCTGGATCCAAATAGGATAAAATGAAGTGAGTTTTTTTTTTCCTCCTGTTCGAAAATCCTTTTTTATTGCACGGTGAAGAAATAAATGTCTACCAAAGGAAAATGAAGAGGAACTAAGAGGGGAATCTAATTGCCCACTTCAATCACTCCCACACAAAATGCCTGGGTCAAGGATGAGCAGGCAGAGCAGCAGCATTTTGGCAACATTTTTAAATAAAAAGCAAGGCAAAAAAAAAAAATTCCAGCAAGAGTTCTGTAGAAAATGGAAGACAGCTGTTGCATTTTCTCCAGCCTGCTGTCACTTTCAACCAAACCCAAAGACACTCCAACTCTTGACTTAATGAATCACTTGCTGTTTTTGATGGTGGAGGAAAATGGGGCTCACTTGCCTACTGCTCTCTTAGCCAGGGAGCAAAGTTACCCCCAGAGGAGTGGAATGCATGTCAATTGAGGCAAAGAACCACTTGAGGGACCAGAATGTGAATTATTTCTTATTGTTTCCTCCTCATTAGCTTTTACTTTCATTGTAAGGAAGGTTTGCACAGAATCCCATTCTGAATCCATTCTAACCTTTCAGCACCCACATTCAAACTCATAGTAATGAAATTATTTTGAGTTGTGTTCTAGTCTCTCTTTAAAATGTCTACGCTCTCATTCAAATAGTTTATGGGATTCTTTTCCCTCCATGAAGCTGTCCTGGATTAATTAAAACATTCACATTATCTGAGGTCCTCAGGGCCAGGGTAAAGGTTACCTGAGGAAGATTTCTGAGACTTAGGTTTAGGCCAGTACTGAGCAGCTGAGACCAGAAGGATAAGAGCCACTCAGAGGCAGAGAAGCCAGAGGTCAGTTTTGAAAATCAGCAGAGTCAGACCTGAATGAAATTTAGAGCTGTAGTTAAGACACCGGCTGGGACCAAGACTCTGAAAAGGCATACTTAAATCAGGTACCTATGTTTAATGCTGTTTAAGAGGACAAGGCCAGTACATTGACCTTGAAAGAGATGAACTCCGCAGGGTCCACCCTTGCTGGTTTCTCGCTTCAACATATGGCATTGGAGTAACAGCCTGTAGAGTTCTTGAATGGCTCGGCTTACACTAAATACTAATTTATGCATTCTCTGTTTTCATATATAACTCTGGTAAAACCAGAGGCTTCTGTTTATCAAGGAGGTCAAGTTGGAGAGGCTCAATTAGTGTTCAAACAAAAATAAGAAGAAATCGATTTTTTACCTGCATCTTTGAAAGAACTTTCAAGGGAATCTGATTCCACATTGGCCTTTCCTTTTCCTTTTTTTCCACCTCTCCACTAGCCTTTCCCATAACAAACTCCAAACTTTCTGCCACTGCTCAGCCTTAGAAGGTTTTATACCCTTTGCACTTCTCTGCTGAGCCCTGTATAATGTATGTTGTGAAATCTGTCACTTATTCTTTCAGGTTTCCTCTCAATCTCCTGTTCACCCCCTCTCAACCCATTCTACAGATTCTACATCAGAAAGATCTAGGACCTGGGCTAGCCTAACCTTGTTAGAAGGCTCAGGTAACCTTTACCTTGGCCCTAAGGGTCTCAGGTGGTTGGGAAAGCAGGCAGTGGCTCATTAGAAGGTCTTCGTTCTGACTCAGATTTTTCTCTTTTATGTCCACTCATATGGATTTTCTAGTTTTTAATGAACCCTGCTTTTCTAACTCTCATAAAATAGTCTGTTCCATCACTGTGACCTTTCCAAATTTAAATTTCCAGAGAATAAGGTCTAACATATTAGATAATTTTGAATCACTTATAGTGGGATGTTAATAAGCTATTAATAATTAGAATGATGGTGAAGAAGACTAGATCTAAAATGACTTAGAGAAGAATTGAAATAAGAGGCTGAATCTCATTGGGTAGATGTCTAGGGGAGTCAGCTGAACTAGGAGGGATTGAAGATATTTGTATATCACTCAACTTCTTGTTTTCTTTAAATGTATAAATTTAAAAAAATTTTTATAGTGCTGTGTTGGTTTCTGCCATTAATGATCTTTTCATAATACCACACTTGTTTTCAGGACATTTGTAAGGAAATATCATGTAGAGACACCCTTCTAAAGAATAAGGAACATTTAAGGGGGGGGTATTAATTATAGATATCATTTAGTGAACACTCAGTATACGCTAGGCTTTATTACCTATGCTTGATAGTTCTCATTATAACCTTAAAATATAGCTACTTATCCCCATTTTACAGTTATAGAAACTAAACCTCATTTTGAAGAATTTTTCCAAGGCCATGCAAAGAATAAACAACAGAACATTAAACCTACGCTTCCTTCACCATTTAATATTGATGCATAAATGCATCGACTCGTACCTTGCATATATGCCTCATGTGACTATAGGTACTAGATATAGGACACATCTAATATATCTATAGAATCTATTGTTGTTGTTGTTTAGTCACTAAATCATGTCCAAATCTTTTGTAACCCCATGAACTGTAGCCCTCCAGGCTCCTCTGTCCATGGGATTTCCCAGGCAAGAATGACTGGAGTGGGTTGCCATTTCCTTCTCCAGGGAGTCTTCCCAACCCAGGTATTGAACCTGTGTTTCCTGCATTTGCAGACATATTCTTTACCACTGAGCCACGAGGGAAGCCCCGTAGAATCTATAACTGTACAATTATATATATATATATATATATATATATATATATATATATATGAGATAGAACTGAATGTATCTATCTATATTCAGTTATATCAGACTGAAAAAGAACTACTAAGTGGTAGAAGGAGGTGGTAGATTGGAATTGTTGTGACCAGAAGGATCAAATTTCATCTGGAACAAAACTTGGCTTTAGAAGAGGTTTTCGAAAAGACAGAATTATCAACCTTTTGGTTTAATGTGACATGCTGTCACTGCAGTTACCATGTCATTTTCTCATGTAGTGTGAATTTGATAACTAAATTTAAAGAAACAGTTTCCCGTTTAACTTAAAGAAGTTAAATGGAGAAAAAAATGGAGCAGGTAAACTTGGTTTTTAAAGTGTGGGAGAGGAACAAAATCAAAGCAGAGTGTGGAATGTGGACTCCAAGGAGAAAAGAAAGGTTCACGTCTTCATTCACTCATGTATCCCCTTAATACCCGACACACAGCAAGTTCATTGCTGGGGAGGAGGATACAAAAGTCTCCATCATCAGGGAGCTCAGACTCTGGTGAGTCCATGATGAATAGGGTGTGGTTTGTGCTCAGTGATCTCAAGCCATGGGAATGCAAAGGGGAGAGCGACTTGTTTTCTTGATAAAAGGAGGGACTGGAAGGAAGGAGGTTTGCTGCTGTCTCAAAGGATGGAGGGGCATTTTAAGAATGGAGAGCAAAGAACAGGACAGATCTGGCTCTGAAGGGAGATCTTGCATGAGCAGAGGCAGGGAGGTGAGTAGGAACTGGCGATACACTGGGAAGAGCAAACTTGGGTTGTAGTTAGGTAGCTGAGTACTTGGGGGTGGAGGATAGGAATGAAGGGAAGGAAAGCATGGAGAAAATAAATATGTATGTGTGCTACTTTAGGTTCTTGAGGAAAACATGAAAATTGTCTTTTCTTTGGACCACTATTGGAAAGCTGATATAGCTAGAGGAGTACTTGTTTTCTTTAATAATTGGGCTTAACTGTCTACCTCAGCCAACTGAGGATAAAGCCTAGTAGTAGTATCTTATGGCTGCAGTGACAAATTACTAAAACAATGGAATTTTATTCTCTTGAAATACTGGAGGCTAGAAATCTAAAATGAGTCTTAGGGTCCAAAATCAAGGTGGTGGCAGGGCTGCTCCTTAAGGAGGCTCCAGGGAGGAATCTAGCCCTTGTTTCTTTCAGCCTCTGATGGCGCCAACATTCCATGGTTTGTAATTCAGCTTCTGCTCTGCCATCATAGTGCCTTCTCTTCTGTGCTCATATTTCCCCCTGTCTCTCTTATAAGGTCACTTGTGATTACATTTAGTTGATCAAGATAATCCAGGATAATCTCTCCAATTCTAGATTCTTAATCTAATCACATTTGAAAAGTTCTTTTTTTTGCCATAAAAGCTACTAATCACAGATTCCAAGGATCAGAACATGATATCTTTGGCACAGTTATTCAGACTACCGTAAGCATCCTGGCCTCCTAGTTCTCTGATCCTTCCCAGATGAACTGTTTGATTCTCCAGACACTTTTGAGATTTGCTTGGCCTCTTGGGCTGCCGATTTCTCAGAAAGTGAACTCTGAAGCTGTCTGAGCCACTCTCAGCCTTGAGGTCTCTATGCCTTCTGTGGAGGGGAGAATCTGGCTAAACAACCTTTAGATATTTAGGGTTTGAATTAAATAACATTGGGCAGAGAATGGCTGCAGTGCAGCTCTGACAAGTGAGAAATGTGAGCCATAAAATGTCAGCATACATAGAAGGTGCAAAGTGAAATAGTTTGAAAAATTAGTTGGTTGCTGTTGATACAGGACCAGATAACAAGAGTAGTGAACAAAGAAAGGGCAGCTCTATGGACATATTTCTGCAGACACCAAAATACATCTTGCCAGTTTAGCCTTGGAGCCATCTTCTTTTGTTGTTTTTCCACACCCACATCCAATCTGGCAAGTTAGCCTGCTGATTCTGTCTCTATATATTGCTGTGTCTATTCTCCTGTTTTCTCTGCCCTTGTTTATATCTGTGCTTAGCTCTGACTCCCTCTACCTGACCCATGAAAATCTAAGCTTATTTCCAGCACTCACCCCTCCCCAGGAACCACACCAGTCACATTTCTCTCTCTGCTTATTGTCTTGCTGGCCTCTTCTCTGGTTTGGTCCAAATGATGAATCCCTATTGTGTTCTCCATGGACCCTTCTTTCTTACCTTTATTTCAAGGCATGGTCAAGCTCCCTGTATTGCCTAGGTTTTCTTATCTCACAGTGTTTGTCTTTCTTTTCAGCCATGGCAATTCATGGGTCACATTTTCTGTCTCTCCTGCCTTCCACATCTCTGGGCTTGGCCCACCATCCTCTAAGCCCGCCAACACTGGCTAAAGTAACCATTTTCTCCCCTAATTCTGTGATTAAATGGAGAACCAACGTGGATCAACCTTACAGCTTCAACAAATGGAATACAGGGCCCTGAACACTTTCACTCTATACCTTACCAGGAAACAGTGAAAATGGAATGATATATGGCACACTGCTGCTGCTGCTGCTGCTGCTAAGTCGCTTCAGTCGTGGCCGACTCTGTGCGACCCCATAGACGGCAGCCCACCAGGCTTCCCCGTCCCTGGGATTCTCCAGGCAAGAATACTGGAGTGGGTTGCCATTTCCTTTTCCAGTGCATGAAAGGGAAAAGTGAAAGTGAAGTCGCCCAGTCGTCCGACTCTTAGCGACCCCATGGACTGCAGCCTACCAGGCTCCTCCATCCATGGGATTTTCCAGGCAAGAGTACTGGAGTGGGGATATGGCACACTAGCTTAGAATAATGTGAGGATGTAGGAAGAACTCAGTAAACATTAGCAGTCATTGTTATTGTTATTAGCTTAGTTTCTCATTATAGATCAGTTCTTCCTTGCATTACAAATCAGTTATCTTTGTAGATCCATTGTTTATAACTTTATTTGTCTAATTGTCCTTTTCTGTAGCAAATCCATGTCAGTGTAGATGACTTTTGAATGTAAGCCATGCAATTCAGTCACCAATGTTTTGATTAGTGTCTGGCACAGGACAAAGCCCTTAGGAAGATTTATAAAATATTATTCAAATATGATGATTCTTTAAAAAAAAAATCGAAAGAATCTCTTGATGCCTCATGTCACCTTCATCACATGCTTTGCTGTGTGCTTAGTCGCTCAGTCATGTCCGACTCTTTGCAACCCCATGGACTGTAACCTGCCAAGCACCTCTGTTCGTGGGGATTCTCCAGGCAAGAATACTGGAGTGAGCTGCCATGCCCTCCTCCAGGGGATCTTCCCAACCCAGGGATTTAACCCAGGTCTCCTGCATTGCAGGTGGACTCTTTACCTTCTGAGCCACCAGGGAATGCTTTAATTGCCATCTTAAATCAGAGTTGCAACATACAGAGACTGGAGAAGGGACAGTTTAATTAGGAGGATATCTACTGGCAGATGGTACTAAAAGTATTCTGACTTGATTGGACTACTTGTCTTGACCACTGCAAACTCTTAGAGGCAAAAGGATAGTTCATGTAAGCAACTTGAATTTTAAAAATAGTTTCCATCTTCCTAATCCGATGTGTGAGATTATTACCTGACCAGGTAAAAGAAGACCTGTTTAAAACTATGCCCGGTTAGACAGTTCTTCAGGAGTGAGCTGAGTATTCTTTTGATCCAAATCTATCAATGTATAGTCCTTCTGCTTCATCTGTACTCACTTCTTAAGAATGCAGTGCATGCTCTTCCAAAGAAGTATACTTCAATGTCCATAGGAGGTTGTTGTTGTTGTTCAGTTGCTCAGTCGTGTCTGACTCTATGCGACCCCATGAACTACGGCACACCAGGCTTCCCTGTTTTTCCTATCGCCCAGAGTTTGCTCAAACTCAGGTCCACTGACTCTATAGGAGGGGAGGGGTAGGGATACTGGAAAAGAAACCAGTCAGAAAGAAAAGAAGGATTATGTCCCCCTTGCTCACCAATGCACAGCATGATGTATAACATGGGAAACACATTTAATGCGTGTCATTGCATAAATGGATGAGTGAATGAACAGACGAATCTGGCAACCATAGAGAAGATTTGACTCTCTCATTGAATGTGAGAAGGTGATTCTTCCATTTTGTCCCTTACTGAGGCAGGTCAGATGGAGTACAGCTCCTGTGGATCCTCTCTTTCTGTAAAAGTCTGCCTTGGGCCTGAAAGCTTCCTAAGATTTTGGATAGAGCTGGGAGTGTCATAGCTGCTCCATCTTCTCTCTTCAGCCTCCACAGGGGCTAATTTATTATACATTAGCTCATTAAGCCTTTATTCTAATGCGGTTACTATGCCTTTATTTTCTCCTTAATGTGCAAATTACGAAGATTTCTCAGAATGTGAAAATTGGCCTTTATTTCTCTTGCAAAAAGTTTCCATACACTCAACAGCTCTTTGCAATGTTATTTGGAGCTACATCCATGGTATTAAAATGCCAAGAGACCTAACAATCTTTCTCATTCCTTTTTTGCACAAAATCATTACCTTTTTTTTTTTTTACTGTAGAAAGATATTTCTGTATCATCCCCAGCAACAGTTAGACACATTTATGGATGCAGAGTAGTAGCCCATAGTGGATTTTGCTTTGATTAGCCACCTGGCATCTACCTAGCTTTCTTACTTGGAGAGAATCCCATGGAGGCTGAAGAAAGGCAAATATTCCCTTTCCCAGTTCCTTGGCTGCTATAAAGTGAATGAATAAATAAGCCTGGTCCATCCCATGTCCTCACCAGGGTATTGAATCCAGAGACTGTAATGTAAATAGATGGGAAAGACCTGGATGTCTTGCTGTACCAGTGACCATGGTACCCTGGGTTAGGTCACAGGGTTCCATGTCAACAGGCCTCCGTAGTCAGTATTGGTCATGGTGTCCACATCCGTGATGATCACATACAGTGACCAGCAGCAATGGCAGCAGCATCCTGACCAGACTCCTTATCAGGTATGGTTGGGCTGTATTTCTGACTGCCTGGACTTTCATGGTTTTTCATAACTTTTTCAAACCTGTTTCTATAGACTTCTCATTGATACTAGAGGTGGATAGTCTTCCAAAAAGTTTTTGTGCTTTTGGTACTAAAAATGTGGTACCCAGCTCCTACACACTTATAGATAAGCCCCTCTTAAAACAACCCCAATAAAGTATATGAAAAATGTAGGTTTACAGACCTGATAAATTAAATTCTAATTATGTCTTTTAAAGATTTTCTATAAATTGTTAACTTCCCCCTGTGAATTCTGACTAAAGTAAGCAGTAGACAATAAATTAGGTAAATATGGCTATCAAAATAGATTACACGAGGACACATTGTTTAAAAAGCATGTGGATTGCAATGGCTGCTTTTGGTTATATCAGAGTCTGAGTTTGTAGGGAGGGAGAGCAGTTCTGAATTCTTGAGCCTTGAAGCTTTTCTGGAGCCCCCAGTCTCCACAGACTGAATGCTCATAGGTCTTTCCTCTTAAGCTTGCCTTCTGGGTCTGAACCTCTCCAGTTCAGCTGACAAGATCATTCTGCTTTTAGAAGGAAGCACTGCATTATCTAAGGTTACGTTAGAAGAAATGGTGGTAGTGGGTAGTGACATTTACAATCAATTTTAGAAGCATTGTCTTGCTTGATTTGCCTCCATACTGTGTGCATTTGTTTCTGTTTGAAATATATGTACTTTCGACATTTCACTGTAATCAAAGGAACCAAAAATAACTCGTAAATGGGCTAAGCATTTTTATACTCCAGGTGTGGATTTTTTGTTGTTGTTGTTTGTTTGTTTCTGTCTTCAGGCCATGGTATAAGAATCCGCTTGGCTGATTAAAGTTTTGCTATAATGTCAGATGGTATACATCCTGTTCCTGCACCCACCTAGTCGATAGCTTAGTTTTTAAATTAGCTCAGAGAGAGACTCTTAAATGGAAATCAATGGTGAAAAAATGAAGAAACATTATTACCCTAGTAATTGATAACACTCACTTTATTACATGAAAAGTTGAAAGTAGTGTGAACAGTAGTAATAAATGAAAAGTAGTATCTGTATCACTCATGTGTTTTTAAACTAAATGATCCCAGATTTTGGAGGGGAAGTAAAAGAGAAATTCACTAAGCTCAGATTACATTTCTCCAAATCTACATGCCTAAGAAAAAGTTCTTGTTAAAAATAATGTGCAAAAAATGCATACACCTGGCATAAACAGTCACATTTTTATGTCCAAAGAACTTTATTTTGAACTTTAACTGTGCTCATATGCTGTGCTACATCTGTGCTGAGTGTGCTCAGTCATGTCCTACTCTTTGTGAACCCATGGACTGTGGCCCACCAGGCTCCTCTGTCCATGGGATTATCCAGGCAAGAATACTGGAGTGGGTTGCCATTCCCTTCTCCAGGGGATCTTCCTAGCCCAGAGATTGAACCCTTGTCTCTTTCATCTCCTGCATTGGCAGGTAGGTCCTTTACTATTAGTGCCACCGGGGAAATCTATGCTCATATGTCTTAATACTAATATCGACATTTAAAAAGATATTGAATTGATCTTAATTGAGAAGCTTTCAGGGCAGATTTGGCTTTCCCCGATCCCTGGGTTGGGAAGATTCCCCTGAAGAAGTAATGGCGACAAACTTATCGAAAGAACATCTGAAAGCTGAGCAAAGTTCACAAGACTACTTCTGAATGCTGGCAGAGGACGTCAGACATTAATCAAGTCAGCGCATTATCTTCAGAAGGAGCAGGACTGAGCAAGTGAACCTAAAGAGACCACCTCCGCCCCTTTGTGGCAGGGCGGAAATTAGACACTGAAGAGACCTCCAAACAAAAGCCAAATAAACAGAGGGAAGCGCGTTGGAAGGGACAGGCCAACAGATTAAAATCCCTGTAGTTAACACGGACTGCATTGAAAGGGGCCTATAGATCTTGAAAAGTATAAGCAGGAACAAGGACTTATCTGAAACTGAAGAGACCCCACACAGCTCACAACTGCTCCAGAGAAAGTCCGGGATATATATTTTTACTGTTATCATTTATTTTATTTTTTTTATTATTATTTTTTTTTTTTTTTTTTTCTTTCTTTTTTCTTTAAGACCTCTATTACACCTTTAATTTTCATTTCATATAACCCACCACTACCTTGAAAAAAAAAAAAAAAAAACCTATTTTTAAAACAAACTGCGTACATATATCTTATGCTTTTTGCGTTTTCTTTTTTTTTTTTATTTTTTTTTATTATTATTTTTTTTACTGTTTTTTTTCCTGTTTTTTTTTTTTTTTTTTTTACTGTTATACTGTTTTACTGTCTTTTTTCTTTTTATACTGTTTTCTTTTTTCTTTTTTTTATATTGTATGATTTATAAGAGTCTAACCTCTACTCCAGATTTTTAATTTTTGTTTTACATATTTGATATCACTTTTGTGCATTTAAGAATACAATCTTTAGTACCCATTTTTACTCAAGAGTGTGATTACTGGCCTGATTACTCTCTCCCTCTATTGACGCTCTTTCTTCTCCCCCAGGGAACCTCTATCTCCCACCCTCCTCCTTCTCTTCTCAACCCAATTTTGTGAATCTCTGAGGGTGTTCTGGGTACCGGAGAACACTTCGGGAACAGAATACTGCCCAGATCTCTCTCTCCCCTCTTGATTCCTCCCTTTCTACTCATCCTCACCTCTACTGCCTTCCTCCCCCCTCTCTATGTATCTCTGTGAACCTCTCTGAGGGCTCCAGACTGTGGAAAGCACAGAGGGAAGTGCTTACTGGATAGACTGCTCTCCCCACGTTTGAGTCCCCCTCCTCTCCTCCTGGTCACCTCAACCTCCCTCCCCTTCACCTCTCCATGTAACTCAGTGAACCTCTCTGGGTATCCCTCACTGTGGAGAATCTTTTCACCATTAACCTAAAAGTTTTATTATTGATGCTGTATGGATGGAGTAGTCTTGAGGCTACTGCAAGAATAAGACTGAAAGCCAGAGGAAACATTAATTAATAAGAGATCTTCCAAAAGCCTCCACATATACACTGAAACCAAGCTCCACCCAAGAGCCAATAAGTTCCAGAGCAAGACATACCACGCAAACTCTCCAGCAACGCAGGAACATAGCCCTGAGCATCAATATACAGGCTGCCCAGAGGCACACCAAATCCATAGACATCTCAAAACTCAATACTGGACACTCCATTGCACTCTAAAGAGAAGAAATCCAGCTCCACCCACCAGAACACCGACACAAGCTCCTCCAACCAGGAAACCTTGACAAGCCACCCATCCAACCCCACCCACAGTGAGGAACCTCCACAATAAAGAGGAACTTCAAACTACCAGAATACAGAAAGGCCACGCCTAACACAGCAATCTAAACAAGATGAAAAGGCAGAGAAATACTCAACAAGTAAAGGAAAATGAGAAATGCCCACCAAACCAAACAAAAGAGGAGGAGATAGGGAATCTATCTGAAAAAGAATTTAGAATAATGATAGTAAAAATGATCCAAAATATTGAAAATAAAATGGAGTTACAGATAAATAGCCTGGAGACAAGGATTGAGAAGATGCAAGAAATGTTTACCAAGGACCTAGAAGAAATAAAAAGGAGTCAATATATTTTGAATAATGAAATAAAGGAGATAAAAGACACGCTGGAGGGAACCAACAGTAGAATAACAGAGGCAGAAGATAGGATAAGTGAGGTAGAAGATAGAATGGTGGAAATAAACGAAGCAGAGAGGAAAAAAGAAAAAAGAATCAAAAGAAATGAGGAAAACCTCAGGGACCTCTGGGACAATATGAAACGCCCCAACATTCGAATCATAGGAGTCCCAGAAGAAGAAGATAAAAGGAAAGGCCATGAAAAGATACTCGAGGAGATAATAGTTGAAAATTTCCCTAAAATGAGGAAGGAAATAGTCACAGAAGTCCAAGAAACCCAGAGAGTCCCAAACAGGATAAACCCAAGGCGAAACACCCCAAGACACATATTAATCAAATTAACAAAGATCAAACACAAAGAACAAATATTAAAAGCAGCAAGGGAAAAACAACAAATAACACACAAGGGGATCCCCATAAGGATAACAGCTGATCTTTCAATAGAAACTCTTCAGGCTAGAAGGGAATGGCAGGACATACTTAAAGTAATGAAAGAGAAAAATCTACAACCCAGATTACTGTACCCGGCAAGGATCTCATTCAGATATGAAGGAGAATTCAAAAGCTTTACAGACAAGCAAGAACTGAGGGAATTCAGCACCACCAAACCAGCTCTCCAACAAATGCTAAAGGATCTTCTCTAAACAGGAAACACAGAAAGGATGTTTAAACACGAACTTAAAACTACAAAGTAAATGGCAACGGGACCATACTTATCAATAATTACCTTAAATGTAAATGGGTTGAATGCCCCAACCAAAAGACAAAGAGTGGCTGAGTGGATACAAAAACAAGACCCCTACATATGCTGTCTACAAGAGACCCACCTCAAAACTAGGGACACATACAGACTGAAAGTGAAGGGATGGAAAAATATATTTCATGCAAATGGAGACCAAAAGAAAGCAGGAGTCGCAATACTCATTTCAGATAAAATAGACTTTAAAATAAAGGCTGTGAAAAGGGACAAAGAAGGACACTACATAATGATCAAAGGGTCAATCCAAGAAGAAGATGTAACAATTATAAATATATATGCACCCAACATAGGAGCACCACAATATATAAGGCAAATACTAACAAGTATGAAAGGGGAAGTTAACAATAACACAATAATAGTGGGAGACTTTAACACTCCACTCACACCTATGGATAGATCAACAAAACAGAAAATTAACAAGGAAACACAAACTTTAAATGATACTATAGACAAATTAGATTTAATCGATATTTTCAGGACTTTCCACCCCAAAACAAGCAATTTCACCTTTTTCTCAAGTGCACATGGAACTTTCTCCAGGATAGATCACATCCTGGGCCATAAATCTAGCCTTGGTAAATTCCAAAAAATTGAAATCATCCCAGCCATCTTCTCTGACCACAATGCAGTAAGATTAGACCTCAATTACAGGAAAAAAACTATTAAAAATTCCAACATATGGAGGCTAAACAACACGCTTCTGAATAACCAACAAAACAAATCACAGAAGAAATCAAAAAAGAAATCAAAATATGCATAGAAACGAATGAAAATGAAAAACACAACAACCCAAAACCTATGGGACACTGTAAAAGCAATGCTAAGGGGAAGGTTCATAGCAATACAGGCGTACCTCAAGAAACAAGAAAAAAACTCAAATAAATAAACTAACTCTACACCTAAAGCAACTAGAGAAGGAAGAAATGAAGAACCCCAGGGTTAGTAGAAGGAAAGAAATCTTAAAAATTAGGGCAGAAATAAATGCAAAAGAAAAACAAAAGAGACCATAGCAAAAATCAACAAAACTAAAAGTTGGTTTTTCGAGAAGATAAACAAAATTGACAAGCCATTAGCCAGACTCATCAAGAAACAAAGGGAGAAGAATCAGATCAACAAAATTAGAAATGAAAATGGAGAGATCACAACAGACTACACAGAAATACAAAGGATCATAAGAGACTACTACCAACAGCTATATGCCAATAAAATGGACAACTTGGAAGAAATGGACAAATTCTTAGAAAAGTATAACTTTCCAAAATTGAACCCGGAAGAAATAGAAGATCTTAACAGACCCATCACAAGCACGGAAATCGAAACTGTAATCAGAAATCTTCCAGCAAACAAAAGCCCAGGACCAGACGGCTTCACAGCGGAATTCTACAAAAAAATTTAGAGAAGAGCTAACACCTATCCTACTCAAACTCTTCCAGAGAATTGCAGAAGATGGTAAACTTCCAAACTCATTCTATGAGGCCACCATCACCCGTAATTCCAAAACCAGACAAAGATGTCACAAAAAAAAAGAAAACTACAGGCCAATATCACTGATGAACATAGATGCAAAAATCCTTAATAAAATTCTAGCAAACAGAATCCAACATCATATTAAAAAGATCATACATCATGACCAAGTGGGCTTTATCCCAGGAATGCAAGGTTTCTTTAACATCCGCAAATCAATCAATGTAATTCACCACATTAACAAATTGAAAGATAAGAACAATATGATTATCTCAATAGATGCAGAAAAAGCCTTTGACAAAATTCAACATCCATTTATGATAAAAACTCTCCAGAAAGCAGGAATAGAAGGAACATACCTCAACATAATAAAAGCTATATATGACAAACCCACAGCAAACATTATTCCTCAATGGTGAAAAACTGAAAGCATTTCCCCTAAAGTCAGGAACAAGGCAAGGATGCCCACTTTCACCACTACTATTCAACATAGTTCTGGAAGTTTTGGCCACAGCAATCAGAGCGGAAAAAGAAATAAAAGGAATACAGATAGGAAAAGAAGAAGTAAAACTCTCACTGTTTGCAGATGACATGATCCTCTACATAGAAAACCCTAAAGATTCTACCAGAAAACTACTAGAGCTAATCAATGAATATAGTAATGTTGCAGGATACAAAATTAACACACAGAAATCCCTTGCATTCCTATACACCAATAATGAGAAAACAGAAAGAGAAATTAAGGAAACAATACCATTCACCATTGCAACAAAAAGAATAAAATACTTAGGAATATTTCTACCTAAAGAAACAAAAGACTTATATATAGAAAACTATAAAACACTGATGAAAGAAATCAAAGAGGACACAAACAGATGGAGAAATATACCGTGTTCATGGATTGGAAGAATTAATATAGTGAAAATGAGTATACTACCCAAAGCAATCTACAGATTCAATGCAATCCCTATCAAACTACCAATGATATTTTTTCACAGAACTAGAACAAATCATTTCACAATTTGTATGGAAGTATAAGAAACCTCGAATAGCCAAAGCAATCTTGAGAAAGAAGAAAGGAACTGGAGGAATCAACCTGCCTGACTTCAAGCTCTACTACAAAGCCACAGTCATCAAGACAGTGTGGTACTGGCACAAGGATAGAAATATAGATCAATGGAACAAAATAGAAAGCCCAGAGATAAACCCACGCACCTATGGGCACCTTATCTTCGACAAAGGAGGCAAGAGTATACAATGGAGAAAAGACAATCTCTTTAACAAGTGGTGCTGGGAAAACTGGTCAACCACTTGTAAAAGAATGAAACTAGAACACTTCCTAACACCATACACAAAAATAAACTCAAAATGGATTAAAGATCTAAATGTAAGACCAGAAACTATAAAACTCCTAGAGGAAAACATAGGCAAAACACTCTCCGACATAAATCACAGCAGGATCCTCCATGACCCACCCCCCAGAATATTGGAAATAAAAGCAAAAATAAACAAATGGGACCTAATCAAAATTAAAAGCTTTTGCACAACAAAGGAAACTATAAGCAAGGTGAAAAGACAGCCTTCAGAATGGGAGAAAATAATAGCAAACGAAGCAACAGACAAACAATTGATCTCAAAAATATACAAGCAACTCCTGCAGCTGAATTCCAGAAAAATAAACGACCCAATCAAAAAATGGGCCAAAGAACTAAACAGACATTTCTCCAAAGAAGACATACAGATGGCTAACAAAAACACATGAAAAGATGCTCAACATCACTCATTATTAGAGAAATGCAAATCAAAACCACAATGAGGTACCATTACACACCAGTCAGAATGGCCGCTATCCAAAAGTCTACAAGCAATAAATGCTGGAGAGGGGTGTGGAGAAAAGGGAACCCTCTTACACTGTTGGTGGGAATGCAAACAAGTACAGCCACTATGGAGAACAGTGTGGAGATTCCTTAAAAAACTGGGAATAGAACTGCCATATGACCCAGCAATCCCACTGCTAGGCATATACACCGAGGAAACCAGAATTGAAAGAGACGCGTGTACCCCAATGTTCATCGCAGCACTGTTTACAATAGCCAGGACATGGAAGCAACCTAGATGTCCATCGGCAGACGAATGGATAAGGAAGCTGTGGTACATATACACAATGGAATATTACTCAGCCATTAAAAAGAATACATTTGAATCCGTTCTATTGAGATGGATGAAACTGGAGCCCATTATACAGAGTGAAGTGAGCCAGAAAGAAAAGCACCAATACAGTATACTAATGCATGTATATGGAATTTGAAAGATGGTAATGGTAACCCTATATGTGAGACAGAATAAGAGACACAGATGCATAGAACAGTCCTGTGGACTCTGAGGGAGAAGGTGAGGGGTTGGACGTTCTGGGACAATAACATTGAAACATGTATATTGTCATATGTGAAGCAGAACACCATTCCATGTTCTATGCATGGGACGGATGCTCAGGGATGGAGCGTTGGGATGACACTGAGGGATGGGAAGGGGAGGGAGGTGGGAGGAGGGTTTGGGAGGGGGAGCACATGTGAATCCATGGCTGATTCATGTCGATGTATGGCAAAAACTACTACAATATTGTAAAGTAATTAGCCCCCAACTAAAATAAAAAAAAAATAAAATAAAATAAAAAAAAAAAAAAAAAAAAAAAAAAAAGAAGTAATGGCAACCCACTCCAGTATTCTTGTTTGGATAATCCCATGGACAGAGGAGCCTGGCGGGCTGTAGTCCATGAGGTTGTAAGAGTCAGACATGACTGAGCATGCACACATACACACACATGCACACATACACACACAGGCAGATTTGACAATCCTGGAGTCTTTCTTTTTTTGTGATTCAGAATGATTAACTGATTCATCTCTGAAACCTAACCTTTTTCCATTAAACCATTTCATGCCTTCCAAGCACCTTTTACAAAACTTTGCTTTGGGTAAATTGAAGTCATCAGGTGAGCATTCTTTAATTCCTTCCCTGCTACCTATCAATTCCACCACCCCCCCCTAAATTCTGAGGAGCTCAGGTCTCTCCTGCTCTCCAGCATCTGCACTGTGAACACCATGCCATCCACACCCCCAGACTCTTCTGGCAACTACTACTCTTTTTACTTCAATCTCCCTTTTCTACCTACATCCCCCCTCTTGTGCCTCCCACTCGCTCTTAACATAGAAACATATACTCAGCTATCTCCCAAGTGAAAGCCAAAACATTCAAACTCAAAACATCAACATTTTATTGAGTCCGAAACACCCTCTCTGTTGGCTCTGTAAAGGACGAGTCCACCTTGCTCTCTGTCTCTTTGATTTCACTCTTACTCTGACTTCCATCCCACCTGCTCTGAAAAGACTCTGATGAGATCTTGATTACTCACATTTCACCAGAGCTGGTAGATACGTCCAGGTTCTTATCTCACTAGATCTCTCTGGCATTTAATCCAAGTTGCCATGACCTCCACTCAAAAGTTTATTGCATTGGCTCCCTTGGCATTTTTCTCTTGAGGTCTTTATCCTTCCTTTCTGGCCTCTCTTTACCACATTTATAGATTTACTATTTCTGGATGAACTTTGATGTGGCTCAAGGATTATATCCTTGAACCTGCACACTCATCATTGTATTTCCCACCAAAGCCCATGGTTTCTGATATTCTTATGACCCCATAATAGATATTGTCTCTTTAGACGTTTCTGCTGACCTCCAGACTTGTATTTCCCATCATGGTTGGACAAGTCCAAGGCTTTATTGCATTTTACTCCAGACCTACTTTGCCTCCCCCCGTGATTCTCAAAAAAAAACAAAAACAAGAAAACTGAGAAACACCTGAAACATCTTAGACAGTTTCCTGTCACAAGCTTTGTCCTGATCCCGCCATGTTTCTGTCTGTTACTAAGTCTTACATTCTGCTTAGATGACATTCTCTCTAATCCACAGTTTCTCCTTTGTCATTTAGCGTTAGTCTCAGGCCATATTCCTTCCCCTCTTGATCATCCTAACAGTCTCCGACAGATGGTGTCTCTTTCCTCTCTTACTCCCTTCACTGCAGTGCTCTCTGCTACTGCCATAGGGGGACCTTCTGAATCACGAAGCTGCCCGCATGACTCTTCTGTTTGAAAGCTGTCATGGTTCACCAGAGCTCTCAGGGTTATTCTGGACTCTTCTCACTTCTCTGTTTAATGTTTCCTGTAGTGTGGGATTCCAGGAATACTGAGGGAAAGGAAGAGAGGGGTTCTGTTCACTATCAATCTTACCACAGGCAAATAACACCACACAGTGCTTCTCAGAGTTGTTTGGTTAAGGAATCTTTTTTTTTTTCCCAAAGATAATGTCAGAGTTCTGAGAGTCCATGTAACACATTTTGGAACATCCCTTCCTATTTTATTTCCTGACACTTGCCCTTACTCACTGTACTCTAGCCGAATGGAGACTATCAAGGTTCCCAGAAAATCTGATACTCCCCCTCACCTGTGTGCCTTACACAGGCCTTCCCTTTGCCCAGAGTATCTTTCCCTGAGTTATTCATCTAAATAGCTCCTGTTTTTTCAGGATGAGCATCACTGCCTCTGAGTGTTCTTCCTTGCTTTCCTTCCTCTTCTGTATCTGATTTTGAATTTCCTCCTCTGTGCATCCATTAAACTCATAGTATATACGGGATCTATCCACGTCCGACTCTGTGACTGTGTCCTACTTGACTTTTGTGTCATGGGAATCTAGATATTGCCTAGCACAAAGTAGATGTTCAGTAACTGCTGAATTCACAAATGAGTTAATAGATCAGATTGGAGAAGATGAAAATCTGACCCAAGGTGACATCCTTGTAGAAAGGTTTGTGATCAGGGCAATGGCTGAAACCAGCTGTGCATGTCTCAGAAAGCTGCATCCTTCTGAAATGGAAGGAGAGGAATTAGAGAGGGTTTGGGATGTTCTAGAGACAATAGAGAGGGAACAAGTGCAAGAGCTAGACTGGTTCCTGGCTTCCCTAGTAATACGTAACAGATAATTTAACAGAATAAGATTTTTGCATGGCTTTTTCCTGATGATAAAAGCTTTATATAGTTCACTGTAGAAAATTCAGAGGTCATGGAAAAGCACTGGGAAGGAAAAATAATCCCATTGCTCAAAAAGGATCTTTGTTAAGATTTAAGGTGAAGTTCTAGGTCAGACTCAACAAAATTCAATCATAGTGTGATACTAATTTGACATATGGTTTTCTGTATTTAATGATATGTTGTAATCATTTTTCTAGGTCACTTTATATCCTTACACAACTTGATTTTTTAATAACTGAGTGCATTCTATTGTATGCTACCTTTAACTTCAGTTTAATGATTAATTATTGTTGAACTTTAGGCTGTTTAAAAATTTTTACTACTTTAAATAACATTATTATACATAAGAAATTGCTGTGTCAAAGAGTTTGTTTATTCTGATGGCTTTGATTTGTACCTCCAACCTGTCCTCTAGACAGATGATGTCAATTTGTACTTTAATCAACAAGATATGAGAATCATAATTTTCACTTAATCTCACCAATTGGATTCCAAGAAAAACCCTGTGCTATTTGTGAAATTAAAAATGTTATCTCCTTCATTTCAGTGGCTTTTGTTATTAATGATACTATAAACTTACTCAATTATCTTTTTAACCATTTGTATTTATTTCTTTATAAATTGTCATTTGCCCATTTGTATTGGGATATATATTTTGATTTTACTGATGAAGATGTAATGAGGTTTATTGAAACACAGATTAGTGCTATTAAAATCATTACTGATAAATATTATAGGTGTTCTGAATCTACAAAATTAGATATCAATGAGTTCATAATAATAAATGGATGGCAGTCATTTAAGTCTTTGCAGTTCTCAGAAATGAAAATGTTTGTTTACTCTGTATGGTCTGGACTAAAAAAATTCTGCGTAAGCTTTGTGAGGAGCAGCTGAATAGCATAAGGGACTAGTTGAGTCACAATGGGAAAATGTTGAAGACTGATTTCTAGGAGTCTGTGAGGTGACTGAGCCTCTAAGATTAAAATGAGCATGCAGACCTTTCCATTCAGAGCCTGTGCCCTTGCCATATCTGATATATTTTATTTTTAAAATTTGTTGTTTAATTATTATTATTTTTTTTTGGCTGCACTGCATAGCATGTGGGATCTTAGTTCCCTAACCGGGGATCAAGGCTACATCCCCTGCATTGGAGACATGGAGTCTTAACCACTGGACTGCCAGGGAAGTCCTGGCTCATGTATTTTAAACCAAGTTATTATGTATTTTCTAACCTGAGTTCTCTGCCTAATAATCTAGTTTCTGTGAACAGTGTCACTTTGGATCTGTCTCTGTTTCCATCCTCTTAGTTAATTCTCCTGGGCTTTTTGAAATGTTTGTTAGTGTCTCCCCCTTTCTGTTGCCATTTCTGCTCCCTCATCAAGGCCCTCATCAAATCTGATCTGGGTAAATGTAGCTGCTGGCTGGTGGATGGCTCTGGCTTCAGTCTCTCCCAACTGCAGCCCATTTGTGAAGTGATTCTTCATCATCTACTGCACCAAATCCAAGCCCTCTTGTTCTTTCAAAGCCCTCTCTAATTTGGTTCTGATGTGTACATTCAGTTCAGTTCATTTCTGTCACTCATCATGTCTGACTCTTTGCAACTCCATGGACTGTAGCATACCAGGCTTCCCTGTCCATCACCAACTCCCGAAGCTTGCTCAAATTCATGTTCAACCATCTCATCCTCTGTTGTCCCCTTCTTCTCCCACCTTCAATCTTTCCCAGCATCAGGGTCTTTTCAAATGAGTCTGTTCTTTGCATCAGGTGGCCAAAGTATTGGAGTTTCAGCTTCAGCATCAGTCCTTCCAGTGAACACTGGGGACTGATCTCCTGTAGGGTGGACTGGTTGGATCTCCTTGCAGTCCAAGGGACTCTCAAGAGTCTTCTCCAACACCACAGTTCAAAAGCATCAATTCTTCGGTGCTCACCTTTCTTTATAGTCCAACTCTCACATCCATACATGACTACTGGAAAAACCACAGCTTTGACTAGATGGACCTTTGTCAACAATGTAACGTCTCTGCTTTTTATCCAATATGCACATGTCCAATACGCACATGTTTGATGGTAACTCCTCATACTATCCAACATACCTTTTTTGTCCTGCAGAACACAAATCATACTTGTTTTTACCTCCCCACCTCCACCCTGGTGCTCTTTTTTCCACTCCCATCAGCTTATCAATATCCTGACCACTCTTCAGGACTTAGCTTGAGATCTTTCCTCCATGAGTCTTTCTCAAATCTATCTGTTACTTCTCTGAATTTCTGTTTCCAGATAATTGGTACCATGTTTAGGGTTAATGGTTTTGTGTGTGTTGGTTTTCCCTCTACAACCCTGCTGTGAAAACTCTGGATGGAATGCTTATCTATACAAAATCTCTAGCCTTCCCGGTGCCTGCCCAGATCTGGCTCAGCAGGTCCAAAGAACCCTCTAACAATGCTTGTGAAGAGGATGTGGCTGCCACAAGGCAGCCACTGAAGTCCCGGCTCTTTGTGCCTCTGAGCCTTCACTTAAACTCTTGCTGCTGGGAATGCTTTCTTCCTCTAGCACTTCCTGTACAGCCCTGGAAGATCTAATGATCTTTCTTTCAAACAGTAGCTCTGTTTCTCTTTATATATCTCATGATTTTTTTCCCAGTGTATAATGATCTCTGCCCTTATGTCACATAGCACAAATCATCAACTCTTTTTTCAACATAACCATATGCTATTGGTTATTGTAACATCAGTGCTTCTTGTGTGGTACACTGTGAGCATATCCTGCTTTGAGAATCCTGGGCCCTGTTTTTAGGCTGGGGTTGTTCCTTAGGTTCCCCCTTCCACTCCCAGTCCTGGGGATTCCTCAGCCTTTCTCTTCTCTTTGCAATAACCCCCACCCACTTTATATCTTGGGTTCTCCTACTACTTGCTGAGGAGTTAGCTCCTGGTATCAGTGCACACAAACACCTGAATATAATAAATAAGCTACAGAAATACAAGATATAATCATTATACTTATAACATCTTGCTTATAATTTCAGGTGTTTTTTTTTGCTCACTGGGTCCCAGAAATCCTGCTTGTCTCTAGCATTTGTCTTATAATTGAATAATTTAGTTATTTCCACAGTGATCCACTGTGTATCAGGTACTGAACTGGGAGGCAGTGATGAGTCAGAAACAATTCTTGCCATTAACGTATGGATATGCTCAAATCCTTGTATTGGAAAAATACCAGGTACTCTTTAAACCCCTTCATTTATTCAGAGTCTGCAACCTAGGTCATTAAGTCCCATTTTTCCATGAACCTCTTTGGTCCTAAAACTATAATTAGAAGGGGAATGATAGGCTTTAGCTAGAATTCCATAGTTGCAACTTCAGTGTGACTATAAAATGATGACACTGATATTTTAATAAGAATGGTACAAGCTATGCACAAACATGAGATTTATCATTTTAAGTAATTCTCTTGAGAGGCTACACATTCATTTTACTGATGTTGCTGTTGCTAAAAACACATTTAGCATCTTTTTTGATATTGTTTCCAAACTCATTTGATCACCATTTAGCAAATTATACCCAACACATTTTAGCTGCACCTAATTTTGTGTCCTAAATAGTAGACTCTAGTTTAATCATAAAACTTATTTTTCAGATTCAGCTTAGAATAACTTTTAGCCTTTCCCAAAACATATACATACATACCTCCCAGTTGGTAAAGATTTGGCACTTTAGGACAGATATCCCCAAAAATGTGCTTTTGTTTCTAAAAACAGACCCTCAAATGTAATTCTCAGTAGGTTCTGAGCAAGGGCAGAATGATTAGAATTATATAAAGCTTCCCACGGGGACCATTTTGACTGACAACCCCATGTTAGGATGGGTTACCTGGAAACAGACTTTTGAGATGTAAGATCACTTTCAGAGTGGTATACTGGGTAATACTCTTGGGAAATACAGTCTTGGAAAGTTAGAAAAGTAGGATTCATAGAGGGGAGAAACTGGCCCTCAGTGCAGTTGTTACATGGAAGTAAGAATTTAGGATTCTGAAAAACCATAAAAATTGTTCTTTTCCAGTAGGTCACGTGTTCTGAATGTCCTTCTAATTGTACAAAAGACCAAGACAACTTAGTAAGGAATGCTGTTTCATGAATACAATATAAATTGATGATCTGCCAGTAAGCTTCTCGCATGATAGTTGTAGGCCTACTACTGCAAATAGAATTATGCCATTTAATAAAATGGCCAACAAAGGGCATCCAGTTAGGGAATCCCAATGTAATTTACATTTCTTAAATAGATTGTAATTATGTTATAATTACAGGAATTATTTCCTAGTTTCCCTACTTAATTCAAATCGGCCCAATTTCATCGTTTGAAGTATATTTTGATTAACATTGAATCTACACTAGCAGGTTTATATGGAGAAAGGAATCCATACTAATGAATTCAATCAGACTCAATCAATGCCTGAAGAGTAAGGGGCAGCTGAATTCCTGCCTTGGAGTTAGCATTTCAGTAAAATTCTCACCTTTGACTGATGCTTCCTACTTCTTTGTCCAAATAGGAGCTGAAAGAATAAATGAATGCAAGTACATTGTTTTGCTAGTTTCAGTTTACTCTCAAACAAGAAAGAGAAGCTTGGAAGTTCAGCCTGCTCTTTTAGACTGTGTAGGTAGGATTCTCTGTTAGAACATGTCGGGGTAAATGAGCACAGAGGAGCCTTAGTCCCTAAATCTGATAAATCAGGGTTTTGTCTGGACTGGAGGCTCTTCCACCATCTATAAATTCCTCTCAAGTCCCCTTCTAGCTGGGTCCCCTGTGCTTCCACATAACTGCATATGCCTCTCTTGCAACATTTAGGCATCTGTGTGCATGTTTATCTCCCCCATCGGATTATAAGCTCCTCAGCAGAAACAGTATCCGACTACCTTAATTAGGTAATAGGAACTTTAATATCATCACTTTGTAGATGAGAAGGAAACAGTAGAACTTGTTCAAAGTCTCATAGCTATTCAGAGATGAAGCCAGGATTTAAACTCAGGAAAGTATAACTCTCCTTATGCCTGTCTGTGAAGTGCCCTAATCATGTCTGTATCTCCATTAATGAGAACGTGCTTAACCCATATGAACCAAAGTCTCCTACATTGCAGGTGGATTCTTTACCATCTGAGCCACCTGGTTACATCCCCTCAGTGAACTGATAACTGATAGTTTTTAGCTCTCCACGTAATTCAGTGGCCTATGTAATAGACTTCTCTTTATCAAGGAATGTAGAATTTTTTATCTTAACCAAGGCTATATCCCACACAGACAATCCAGCAATATCCTCTGCCCCTTGTCTAACTGTTGAGACATAGATTCTATGATTGACTGTCAGGAAGTACCCTTCCAACCTGTAATGGGATCCCTCCCTTCCTTTTCTCTAGATTTGGAAATCTCAGGGCAGAGATTTCCTTTGGGAGAAGAAGACAGGTAAAAATGTAACTAGTTATTTGGTACCTGAGTTCCACTTGGCCTTTCAAGTCGTTCATTTACATTTTTAAAAATTTCTTTTCCCTATTGGGAAGATTACCAATGACCACCATGCTAAGGATGATCCCTGACTCATTGCTGGGAGAACACATGAATAGGGAGTATTCACGTTAGTTCTCTAGTATAAGTTTTGCTGTCTACGCTCCTGACGTGATATTGAGTGGAGAGGCTCATGGGGCTGAGTCCAAGGTGAATAAAAGCACCAGAATCCTGAGAAATAAGTTGTTATGCAAACTGTTGGTTGCCTAAAGGATTCCCAAATCTACCTGCTCTTGTGCTTACTAAAGACACTTGGGTGGAATACCTCAAGTCTTGGGTGGAATCACCTGGATAGAGCAGTCAACTGGTCTACCATAGTGTGACAGTATTTCAAGATAAAGAGATAGCAGCCAATTGATTTCCCATTGGAACTAGACCCATTGGGCTGCAGATCACATTGGTGTAATGGCTTTTCTGCCAGTTTGCTATAGGACATACTGAACTTAGTTTAGTTTTCTATTTCATTATCATTGCATTTTATGCTGCTTAGGTAGCAGAACTTCATGACAGTTTATAGGGCTGATTGAGATCTTTGGGGATCTGTTGGTTTCTCTGGCACAGGCTGCCATATAACCCCACCCAACCTCAACCCTCTATAAGGGCATTATGCCATCTTGATTGCACTGCCCCACATTGTGTCTGTCACAGTGTCTAAACTATTTGCCTCCTCTCTTTGTATGTGAAAGAAGATGAAGGCTGAACCAGGATGAAGGATGTATTACAAAAATATAGGACTTATTTCCTAAATGACAATTTCTAGGACTTCTTAATATTTCTAGCCTTTTTAGTTGAAGGTAACTCCCTGATGTATAAAAGCGTATCCTGACACTAACTTACCAATGTTTTATACGTTATGGTACAAAATAGGGCCCTAGCATAGATTACTCCCTGGAAAAAGAAAATGCATATTTAGATTGAAGACATCAATGGAAACAAAATAGTCAACAAAGACATTGTATAAGTTTCCAATGTTTGCTGTAACAAATTATCACAAATTTAATGACTTAAAGCAGCAGAGATTTATTATCTTATAGTTCTGAAGGTCAGAATTCTGAAATAGGGCTTATGGGGCTAAGATCAAAGTATTGGTAGTGCTGCATTCCTTCTGTAGACTCTATGAGAGAATCCATTCCTTGCCTTGTCTACCTTCAAGAGGCAGACCACTGTCCTTGGCTCATGGCAACATCCCCTTGACCTGTACTTCTATCATCATCATCATTCTCACATCTCCTTCTCTATCTCTACCCTTCCTGCTGACCTTGTGACTGCATTTGGCTCACCAAGATAATTCAAAATAATCTATCTGAAGATCTTGAACTACATCTGTTAAGTCCCTTTTGCCACTATATGGTGACATATTTATGGAGGTGCTGGGGATTATGGCTGTCTTCAGGAGGTCATTTTTTTCTGTCTACCATGGATACTATTGCTTCTGGTGTTGAATAAAACTTTTAGCTGGGGAGATAAAAAATATGATCTTGTGCATTCACAAAAGATAGAATGAAGATCATTAGTAAAATCAGTCATTTCGCTCTCTATGTCTTGTCACCTGTTGTCCAACATCTTCAGTGACTGATGATATATTGACACTTTTTTGTGTGCACTTGCTTGCTTATCTTTCTCTTTTCTTAGCTATGAGCAATAATTAAGTACTGCACTGTGCACATGTCCACATGTGAATGCATAAGCCCTACAAGAACATTATTACAGGGGCAAAAGTGAACTCGTTCTACATGCATCATGATTTGATGCATGTCTTTGAGCTGTTCTTCAGAAATTAAGACCTGCCCCCCTCAGGTCAAGGATTGCGACTACATCCTAACCACAGGAACATAGACCCCAGACTGATTGGAATGAGAAGGTTAATGATTAAGATTTTGGAAACATCACCACCATCCTATTATCTCACCACCAACCAATCAGAAAAAAAAGTCCATGAGTTGTAACCCTTACCCCAATTGTTGCTTTTTAAAACCGTTACTTGAAAGCCATTGTGGAGTTTGGGTCTTTGAGCATTAGCTGCCCATTCTCCTAGCTTGGCACCCTTCAGTAAATGCTGGGTTTTCCTTAATCATTTGAAGGAAAAAAAAAAAAATAGCTCCCTTCTGAAGCATGTTGATGGTAGCATCTGTGGCAGCCAAGTGATCATACAGCTTGAGATTTCTCCAGTCTTGGAAATTGTTTAGGTTGGAAATAGTTGCCTTTCATCCTCAGGCTCTCTCTTAGAAGAACCCTGTCAGATTAGGTTAGAGTTTCTGGAATTTTCAGAGCATGTTACATTATAGTGACTCTTCCATTCCTAGAATATCTTAATCTTGTCTATCTCTACTCATTTATTTTGAAAGCTCTAGGCAGAATAAAATCTCAAATATCTTGTTTTTAATATAAATGAATTTTAAAATTCTAGTTACATTGATGACACAAAAATATAAAAATCAACACATACATATATATGAGAATGTTTTATTTATGTAAATAGTAATTGTACACTTCAATAAGACTGGATGATTCATAGCAATTATCAGGAAGAAGCACAAATATGAATCTTGAATCTTCTAAAAGATATCTATGTTTTTCCTTAAGGGAAAAACAGAGTTTGTTTTTGCTCAGTAGTATTTTCTTTCTTATTTTATATTATATCAGATTTATATAATTTACAGTTTTCAAGATATTCATCAAATATCTAGTTTTCAAAAGACTAAGTGTTAATTTTCCCTTTCTAAATTATAAAAGTTCTCTAGAATATTTATGGTGTAGAGCAGTAAGAAATGGAATGCTCTGCAGTATGTGGCATCCTCTATTATTCAAAGGTCTTTCCTCAAGCAGAAGCTTCGGATACTTGGTGATTTTGTGATAGAGTGCTTAAAACCCTTCTTTTGTTTTCCCATTTGTAAAGTGAAGAGCACTGTTTTTGTTTGTTTTTTAGAATAATAATTTGAGCAAGTTCATGAGGAGAAAATTGCAGTAATAATCAGCTGTTTCAACATGCTTTTAAAAAATGAAAGAATAATCAAGAAATGGATTTACTGCGTTCACTATACAGATTCTTTGAAAGCTAAGAGATCTGGAGTCTGGTCCAGGTAGAAGATGATTCACCAGCAAATAATTTAGAATGTTCTGTGGTTTGTTCTCTGATGGCAGTAAGGACTAAGTGCTAAGATAGTGTCAAAGCCAAAATGCCTCATTTTTCTGAGAGAGCAAAGGAAAACTTCAGAGAAATGGTTTATTTGAAATGTCTTTGGGTCTTTTTTGCTATTTCAGATATGGATGTTACTGGGGAAGGATGCTGTGGATTGACAAGTCAGCCAGAGGGGTGAGATGGAACATTTTTTTTCTCATATAGATCATAAAGCTGTTACAGGCATGATAAAGAAGTGATACAAGACTCTAAATATATGGACATGTTTTGAGAGTATCATTCTGCTAAAAGTGGAACAGCTGATAAGCTTATGCCTATTTTTGCTGGCAGGTTCATCGTTTATAGGCAGTAAAGAAAGAAAAATGTTAGTGAGATAGCTTGTCCAATTTGAAAAGTTTTCCGACTTTGCAAAAGAAATTTATCAGATGATTTGATGACTGCAATTTTACTCAGTAATAAACCACAGACTCAAGTGTCAATCGAACCTAGATTCAAATCCAAGGCATACCATTTACCCGCTGAACTACCTTGAACAACTTACTTCTTTGAGTCCTCAATTTTTCACTTGTGTAGTAAGGAAAATATTAATTCACACCACATAGAATTGCTGTGGGTTAAACAAGATAGTGCTTATCAAGTGCTTAGTTCACAGTAGGCACACAGAAGTTTGTTATTATTATGATTAGAAATAACTTTAGAAAGGGATAAATAAATGAAGCCTGCATAGACCCTTCTTGATACGCTGTCTTCCTCAAGAACATTACCTAATTTTGCAACCTAGACGCCTGGCATTAAAAAAGAGGAACTGTCTTTGAGGAATCAGAATCAATTATCTGTTAACAAGACTAACATGTATTTTGAATTTGAACCCTTCTGCCACAAATTAATCTGAAGCTTTGCTAATAAAATTTGATTTTTTTTCCTTCTTTTAAAACTTGCTGTGAATTGCATCTAAATTTACATTAAGTCAGCTATCAAAATCTTCCGCTTTTATTACAAAAGACTCTTGTAGCAGAGGGAGACAGTTTAAATGCATAAGGAATGAAGTAGAGTAATGATTTGGGGCATATATTCTGATAATTACTACTTCCTTTCCCTAATCTCCCCTGCAATAAATGGACTGTCTTTTAAAACTTCATTAACAGGAGATTACAAATTTTAATGGTGTACAATAATTTTACCTTAATTTAAGTAATGTATTCCAGGTATCTTTTCTTCCTATTTTGCTTGAAAGATCCTCATGATTCAAAAAGTTCTTTAAGAATTGAGGTATTATATAGCATTGGTACCAAATGCTTTTAGATTTTAATTCTCATGTAAGAGAGTATTAAACCTTTAATACTGCAAGTGAATCAACAGATGAGTTTGTTCTTACACAAAAGCAAATTTTCTTTATCAACTTTTAAATTTTTAATAGAAATTAAGGCTTTCTCTGCAGTGCATGTGGCTTAGTGGATAATGCACTAAGAAAATCTGGCAACCAGTGCTTTAACCAGACCTAAGTGCCTAAATTGCCTGGGCTATAATTCAAGAAAACATTTGGGCCATTTTAACATTTTACAAAAAAATCACATCAGCAATGAATAAGCTTTCATGCTGAAAATGGCAGTTGTCCAATTCAGAGACAACCAAGGGCAAAATGCCGATCTTTCATTCACTGGTCTGGCAACTAACCTTTGTAACAGTGACATTTTTTTTTCACTTTTTCTGAACATGTTTCATATTCAGTGATGTTTTTAAACTTCTGAATTTGAGGAATGTTAATATACTGAAGTAATTAAATAAACAGGTTATGCAATTTTATGCAAAATCCTTTTCCAAAGTTTTAGAAAGAGCCAAAAAGCTTTCCTGGAACAGTCTTGGGTTTAGAAGTAACTCTAAGTAGGAAAACAGAAATTTCCTCCCTGAGAGAAGTTGTCCTTTAAAACTGTCAAGAACAAACAAACAGCAACAATTATTCTCTAGTTCTTGCTTCCTCAAACTCTAATAGTTCTGCAGATTGGTGCTGTGGGACGCGAGAAGCCTCTGCATTTTCTCTGAGTAAGAAGTTTCGGATTTAACTTCATACTTGAAATTGTTCTTCCTGTCTCATCATGTTATCAATTATACCCTGAGACATTTTTCAGCTTCTGTTTAATTGATTCCCATACTCTTCTACAGAGACTGTCACTGGAGATCAATTTCTCCAGAGTTTAATTTAAAAAATATATATATATATATTTTTTTTTTTTTTTGCAATTTTCAATGGAGGATGAGTAGGGGAGATGAAGGAAATGGCAACCCACTCCAGTATTCTTCCCTGGGAAATCCCATGGACAGAGGAGGCTGGCGGGCTATAGTCCAGGGGGTCACAAAAGAGTCAGACACGACTTAGCGACTAAACAACAACAATAGGTAGGACAGGATAACATTTTAAAATATGTTATTGTGAATCCCTACTTCAATATTGTTTTATATACAACTGATCCAAGAGTTGAAGATGTGACATTTATAGCTTTGGGGGTATTTGTGTACTTTGAGGTTACTATGTACTTCAGTGTACTAGCTCAGGGAAAGGACAAATTAAGATATTAAATAATTAAAAAAAAAAAAAGAACTTAGCAGATTCATTTAGCTTTTTCTCAGCCAGTTCATTGGCCCTCAGGGGTTTTACCTGTGGAGAAATTAGGTGGCACATTGCTTTAGAATAATCCTGCCTTGTTCTCCACTCCCTTCCCTCTCAGCCAATCTGAGGACCCCATGTCTCCTGTGACCTCAGAGCATCCATTGTCTGAAACCATTTCTGCTTCTGCTGGGAAGTATGATATGGAGGGAGTTCTGGTATATCATACAGAGACTTGCAGTTAGACAAGTTGGAATTTCCTTGATTTTTCTCATGGTAAAATTAACGTCTTAGAGAAAAAATATTTCTCTTACCCTCTTAGTTTGGTACTTAGGGACTGCAAATTAAACTAACAAAAGGCAGATTAACAAGAAGAAAAAGCACACAACTTTATTAATTTTTACATACACAGAAGTTCACAGAAAAAAATGGAACTCAAATAAGTGGTTATACTCAGGGGCTTATATATCCTTGTAGCAAAAAAAGGGGATTTGGGCTTAAAGGGTCAATGAATTGTGGGGGAGTGACTAGGAAATAAATGGGGTAACTAATGGAAAACAGGGGTTATTTTAGTGAGGTTTATTTATGCAAAAACATTTTGATGTCAGCTGCCCCTTCTTCAATGAGAATTTTGTTCTTCTCTTATTGGGGGAGAAGGTGAGAAATGAAGGGGGCTGAAGTGGGAGGTACCTTCCTCAAAGGGAAACTTATGCCCTGCTTTTAGGCAGATGAGAGGAGGGCAGAGAATGCTTCTGCATCTGTCGATTCTCAGTTGCCTTCAGCTCAAAATAATACTTATGCCAAAGTGGCATGTTTTAGGGTGGCCTATTTGGTGCCTGTCATGAGACTAATTGTAGGTGGCTCTTCAATAGATGTCAAATTCCTTCCCATTCAACCATCATTTCACTGTCCCCATTCATTTCTTCTCACATCTTTCTCTCTTGGCTCAGATAACTTCCTCAATGTCCTTGTCTAGTTTCCTCATTTCTGTGGTCTGATTTTTCTGACATTGAATCCTACCCTTCTTACCCTACTTGTATCCACAAATGAACTTGACTTTCTCTTCCTTAACTGAATTTGCTGGGCTTGATGTGTGATCTCAGGCCACACCTGACCATCTGGACTCCTAGGTCAGTGACGCCCACCTACTTCTGCAGATGTCATTCAGTATAGATTACAAAGTCAAGGTCCCAGGGTTGCATCCTGTCAAAGCATCTGCATCTATGATGATATTGTCACCTGATGAGAGCTTGTCAGTGAAAGCATGTTGAGAAACTTTTGAAAATTATTTGACATGTATTATCAGTCTGTCACCAGCATCAGTTTTTTTCTTTCTAATCAAATAGTTTTCAACCCATTAAATTATGTTCAGTTCTCTCTTATTTCTCCATAATTAGTTATGACCAAGCCCTCTCAAATTTTCTTCCCCATGTTTCTTATTTTAGATAGTTCTCTTCTGCCCTAGACCATTGTCACTTCGCCTTATATCTAAATATTGCTTTTAGTATTTACCCATTTGATTTTTAAAATCTCCCTCCATTCCAATTTGCCAGATTGATCTTAATATTGCTACTTTGGTATTTTGCTATCCTACTCAAATACTTTCATTGGCTCCTTATAGTCTAAAAGATAAAACCAAACTTTTTTTTTTTTTTTTTCATGTAAGATGTTCTACAGTGGGAATCCTTTCTTTCTATCCCTATTCTTATCTCAAACTTCATTCAGAAGAATTCTTTAGCAAGGACTGATCAGTCTCCTCTCATCACTGTTCTTAAAAATATTACATGACCCCTGGTGTTTGCATCTCATGGCATTTCTGCCATTTTAATTTCCATTCTTCCTTCAAATCTTAAATTTAGTGCTTGTTGACCATTCGTCTGGTTGGTCTGAAATATACATAGTTTATACCCATTGCCTCACATACGTAGTGAGAACACCCTCTTTGTCATTCAGAAGTGCCCCAGCTTGGGGGAGAAATGGGATGGTCACTCTACTTCTGAATCTTTCCTTTTCTATCCCAAACATAGTGATTATTTTCCTCCTCTGAAATCCACTGGGGCTTTCCTGACTAAAGCCCTGCTATAGCACATAGAATACACCATAAATATAATGTGCCTACTATATGCTAAAGGGTTTAATACACTATCTTTAATCTATAATTGATTAAATTTATTTTCAGATAAGAAAAATACAAAGAGCAGTTTTCCGTAACTTGCTTCTCAGAGACAGTACTAGAAGAATTTTGGTTTACACTTGTGCTTGAGCCACCACAGTGTTGGCAGCTCATCCTGGCTTTCCCTGGATTGTCCCAGTTTTAGGACTGGAAATCCCACATTGCAGGAAACCCCCGTTGTCCCTAGCAAACTGGATGGTTGTTCTTCCTCCCAACACATCTTCAAGACTTCAGCCCACTTGAATACACAATAGATATTCCCATTGTGACTCCCCAGCTGTGTTAGAAAGAAAGCCCTTGATACACAGTCCAAGGCCTTTCCTCCATGCTTTCCTCCAAGCCTTGAATAATGCTCCACTGAAATGTCACGTTGCTTTCTCCCCAGCACTGGTTCATGAGTGTCTTTGGTTTTTACAGTGACAGTGTAATTATCTTTGAGGAAGAAATTATGTCCTTTTTGCTTTGTGTCCCCATGCTGCCAGCTTTGTGCTTGACCTGCAGGTGATGAACACATGCTTGCTTGCTGAGTAGGAAAGCTTAATGGCCTCTTTTTTCTGAACATATGGGTTTAAATGGCAGCCTGTTAAATCCTGCTTCAGTATTGTAAACAATCCCTTCCCTGCACCACTTTTGATGTCTCCAAAAATATCTTTCAGCACAAATAGGGCACTGCCCTGTGGCATAGCTACCAAGGACACATTAAGAACCATTGTGTACCGCCCCTTTCCTGGCCTTTCCTGGTTTAAATGCCTATAATAGTTCTGTTCCCCTCAGCCTCCTGATACTTAGCCTGAGAGAAATCACCCCTAAGGTAATCTACTAACCTCAACATTCATGAGAATAGAGATAGTGAATTATTGCGCAGGTTTAAATTGGAGAGTTTCTGACCCAAAGGAGGATTCGATTTATGTCCATTTGGGGGGTAAGCCTCCTTTGATGGTGTTTGTTTTTTATGCTAAGTTTGAGGCCTGCTTTAAATGAGTCCTTTCCTTCTAATATAATGCATCTCAGATAGCTCTGCTGCCTCCTTTCTCCCTCAAGTCATATCCAGGGGCAAGCACAGTCGCCGGCTTTCATAAAGCCTAAGGCTGCAGGGAGGTTTTCCGGTCCGTTTCTGAAACTGCAATTCTTTCTGACCTTTCTTTTTTTTCTTGTTGTTTTATATGGAAGTGTAGTTGAATTACAATGTTGTGTTAGTTTCAGGTGTACAGCAAAGTGATTCACTTACACATGTATCTATCCTTTTTCAGATTCTTTACCCATATAGGTTGTTACAGAATGTTGTCTCTCAGAGAGTTCCCTATGCTGTAGAGTAGTAGGTCTTTGTGGATGATCTATTTTATATATAGTAATGTGTATATGTGAATCCCAACCTCCTAATTTTTTCCTTCACCTCCCCCACCTTGGAATTGCAATTCATGCCTCCTCTTTTAGGCCCATCTTGGGGTCGCACAGAGTTGGACACGACTGAAGCGACTTAGCAGTAGCAGTTAGCAGTTGCTCTATCTGTTGCCTCCGCATAGCAAATCATATCACCTTAGTGTACGTGGGGATGTGTGTCTGTCAACATTAGAAGTTCCATTAACTTGTTAAGGATTTTTTTTTTCCGATTTCATTACTGTGTCCACAAAGGTTTTATGCAACACATCTACGCCTCATCAGAAATTACCGATTTCAGAGCTTGCTTCATATCAGTTAAAGAATGTATATTTTGAAGCTCATCAAAAGAAAAAAAGCCATTGTTGAAAGATGGTGCAGTCAGCAATTGTCTTATTATACAAACTCTGCCCATAAGTTGAAATAATCCTCTTTATTTCTTCAAATGGAGGTGGACAAAGGCTGTTAACTTTCTTTTGTCCTTATGTCCCTTCACCTATCCTTTTAAAATTTTTATTAGGTGCTTTAGTGTGTGGGTTGAAATCAATAGAGGACAAGCTATTAAAAATTATTAGTCGGCTGTGGCTCCTCACTAAATATTAAAGCAGCTTGGCAGATCAGCATGTACCTCTAGGCATTAGGCCTGAAAGAAATAATAGTACAGGCAAATAGACACTATAATCCAAATAGAAAATATGGCCAATGTGCTGCTTTGGGTTTCTTTTGGCTGCTGTTGTTCACTGTTAACATTATTCCAGTTTTTGCTTTTATTAGTGTGAGGAGACGGGATGGGGAGCATTAACTGTAGGAAGGATCCCTTTTAAGGAGACATTACATCAGGAACTAGCTAGCAGAGAAACTGGGGAGAAATAGAAAACAGGTGCAGAAACAGGTGAGTGGAATATTGCTTATTACTGCTCTGGATTAAATGCCTGGGAGAAATGGGCAATTTTGCTGGGTGCTGTGTGCCTTGTATTCTAGAACGACTGGTAGACAACTTGTTAATGCAAACTATATGGGAAAGAATGTCAACTGAGAAGCTTAAGGCACAGGTAGGGCTGTGTAGGCAGAAAAGTTATGTTCTCAGGTGAATGAAGGAACCAGGAGGAGAGGGAGGCTGATTCTGTGGGCACATACTTGAAGCTGGAAGATTCTGTGTGAAGAATTAGTTCTAAGACAGGGTTGGGGTCACCAGAAAGACTTGGATAAGACTGGAATACCCAGAAGTCAGAATTTGGCTTTAAATCAAAATACCTTTACCTAACATTTTTATTTTTTGTAACTTTAGATACACAAATCAGCATGTCAAACCTCATTTCTGTTGTTGTTGTTCAGTCACTAAATTGTATCTGACTCTTTGCAACCCTATGGACTGCAGCACGCTAGGCTCCTCTGTCTTCCACTGTCTCCTGGAGTTTGCTCAAACTCATGTCTATTGAGTCAATCATACTATCTAACCCTCCCATTCTCTGTCGCCCTCTTCTCCTTCTGCCCTCAATCTTTCCCAGCATCAGGGTCTTTTCCAATGAGTCGGCTCTTCTCATCAGGTGGCCAGAGTATTGGAGTAAGGAGCAAAAGAAATAGACAAACTCCAAGAATGCACCTCTAAGTTTTTCTACTTATGAAAGTTCAAGAATGAAATGGTATCTCTTGGGTCCCTATGGGTGAAATGAGGAATTTATGGCCTGTCATTCTGTCTCCACCCCAGTTAACACCAGACTTTTCTAAGTTCATATGGGGTGTGGAGCCGAAGATTACATTTTGTACAATGTTTCTTCATTGGGAAGAATTTTTTTACGTTTACATTCTGCTTTACCATTTGTAACCACATTTCCAAAGTTATTGATGTTTAACTCAGTTTAACTAGTTCATAGGTTACATGATGTTCCCTATTTGGAGATTCTTAAATTTTGTTTGGTTTTTGGTGAAATGAATTATATGAAGAAGTTTTCCTTAGGAAGTTATATAACAGAAACTGTTTTTATACATGAATAGCAATTTGCCTGAGCTTAAGTTTCTTGACTTCAGATGTTATCCTCTCCATGGTTTCATATGTATTGTTCCGTCTTCATCTAGCCTTTCATGTGGCAGATGAGAGCTCTGAGGCTCACCTAGCTTTATTACCATTTGCATACTCTTGTTGATGTGTGTGATAGTTCTGTTTTATCTCTTAAGTATAAACATTACTATACAGTATAGATAACTATTTTCATTTCTAGAATAAGTAATGGAGGATGTGTATAAGGCACTAGGAATAATCTGGAGTTACAGAAAACAATAGAATCTTATACTATGAAAAGAAAGGAGGGACTGATGGAAACTGAGGGTCACACATAATAACCAGGTGGAAGAAGCCCCCTGTACTAAGCTGTACAATGTTAGACTAGCCAAGTGTCTGAAAAAGAAAACTGAGCACCTAGAATGGTTCTTGTGAGATAAAGCTCCTGGATGATTCTATTGGTAATAAAAAGAGAAAGATACGTTATATAATGAGAAAAAGTGATACACAATAATGTGATTATAAAACTGAAGCCAAATATAACAAAGAAGAGAGGAACATTTATGTAGAAGGGGAAAGTTCCACGGAGGGAGCTGGAGGTGAAAACGGGGTAGGGGAAGAAAGAACTGTATTTCTCTTGATACATATATCAAAGTTGCTATCTTGTCATTGAGTTTCTGCCAAATAAATTGAGAGGCAAGAGCTCTTGGGTGGAAGCTGTTCTGAGAGTTATTTGACTCAAGGGAGCACCACATATGAGTGAACTGAAAAGTACTCTTTCTGGTAGATCTTCAGCCCTTTTATTAGTAGACTTTATGATGCCTCATCACTAGCCAAAGCACAATTTGGAGACTGGTCAACATCTTGTGGTATTTTTCTTTTATCCTTTCATTTAGAAAGTCACAAAACAAACCAAAGTGTGTCGTTAGTTGAGAAATTCTTTCAATCTGCCAAGTTAGCTTTAAAAGTTAACCAAGACACATTTCCTTCAGTTATCTCTGATTATTCTTTTTTTTCTTCCTTGATTTCCACATTTACCTTACTCTCTCTCATTCTGTTTATTTGCCTTTCCCTCTGCTTTACAGGAGATCATCTTGAATTTTAATTCTAGTATCTAACTTACATTTATTTAGAATCCTTTCTTATTTCACCTTGTTCCCTATTTTTTCTTATACTTTTATATATTATTTTACTTGTATATATTATTTCTCTTTATGGTTTTCTGTTCCTTTTTCATGGAATGTGATATTTTTTCACTGAGGACAAAGTAGTCTTCAAAGTTGGACTATTTTCCTTAATAACTTATCCTCAAAAATGTATCATTTCACTGAATCTTCCAGTGCCTTTATTAATCGGAATAAGCTAAACTGTACTTTTAATAACAAACAACTCCCCATTTTGGAGGCTTCATAGCAAAGTTCACTTCTCATTTCAGTGGCTTAATTAACTATGGAGTTTACGTCTCACTCATTCAAAGTTCACTGCAGATGGTGTCTTTCTGCAGGTGCTTGTCTTCCATGCGGGAACTCACTTCCCGACACAGTGAAGTGACTGTGGTCCCCACCAGTTTCACAGCAGGACAAGAGGCAGTGCTCAGTCTGGTGCTGGGGCTGCAGGTGCAGAGAATTCACACGTGAATTGTGACTTGAAGTCATGGTGAAGAAAGCAGGACTGGAAATACAAGAAGTTCTTAGGTATCAGGAATAAAATCTGAACTTTGTGATAAAACAACTGAGGTTTTCAGGGTGCCCACATGGCTGCGTTTATACTTTATCAGGGAAATTATCAACACTGATTATGCATGTTGAAAAAACTGAAAAACCTGGAAGAGAAAACGGCTGAAGTTTTATTTGGTTATAGAATAATAATACTGAGAATGGTCATTTGTATGGCTACTTGGCATTTACATCTTTTTGCTGTAGAGCAAAATAAACACTACGCATCTCCTCAAATTAAGGTCCTGTCAACTCTGTAAGGTGTCTTTGATTAAACATCCCACAAGTAGAGTCTCAGGGTTGACAGTTCAACAAATTGAAGTGAACATTGACATACATCATTCATTTTGTCCCTGACTCACAGTGTTTTGTCTTCCAAGATTTGCATGAACAGCATTTGTTTTGTCTTCCCAGATACACCAGAAACAAACTAAAGAAAAGTTACATCCTTCTTTTGTATTCTCACCTGATACCTAGCAACCTCTCAAATACATATCCAATAAACAAAAGAACACGGATAATAAAAACTAATTTTATTGTTTGTATTTTGTTTCTTTTATAAATAATTTTAACATCCCTCTTGAAAAGTCAAAATAAACATTTTCTTAATAATATCTATTAATTAATAGAATATTTTTTGATGCAAAGCATCAAAACAGACTTCAGATATTATTCATTCTAGTTCCTAGATTCTGTCTGGATTGAGTTGTATTAATAGTTCTAAGCCAGTCAGTTGGTTAAGCTAAAAAGTAAATCACTTAGAAATATTATTTTCAGCTCTTCCTAATGTATTACCATAACAACAATTTTGCAGTTCTCAGAGATCGTTTGCCATGGACTTTGAGTTCAGTATTTTTCTGTTTGCCTTTGCCAGTTCTTTTGGAATAAATCACTATGAAAATGAAAGTATTAGTTGTGCAGTCATTTCCAACTCTTTGTGACCCCATGGACTGTAGCACACCAGGCTCCTTTCTTCCTGGGAGTCTCCAGGCAAGAATACTGGAGTGGATTGTAATTTCCTTCTCCAGGAGATCTTCCCAACCCAGGGATCAAACCCAGGTCTCCTGCTTTGCAGGCAGATTCTTTACCATTTGAGCCACCATAAATCACTATATCCAGATGCTTTTAGGAAACTTTGTTTATACTTCACTTGTAGTCATTACATCTTACATTTAATAACATATTTTTATGATATAGCAAACATTTTGACAACATTTGAACTCTTTAAAGACAGAGATGTTTGTTTTTGTGACTTGGTAAGTATCAGCTGACTTCTGGAGTTCACTCTTATAGGCAGTGTCCTGGCACAGGCAAGATTATCTCAGGTTTTTAAATTTGGTGACCAGTCTTTCTTCACTGTTATTATGCCTTTAATTTGAAAAGATTGAAGTTTCAAATTTAAGAAGTGAACTATGAATCAAAGTCTATTTCTGAGCAAACTCTGGGAGATAGTTAAGGACGGAGAAGCATGGCATGCTGCAAAGAGTCAGACACAACTGAGTGACTGAGCAACAACAACAAATACAAATAATTTTTGGTAAAGTGTATTGTACTTTGAGATTATATATAATTTGAGCTATAGTATAATACATATGAATAGAAAATACTTAAAAATTTTAGATTTGTACTATCCTATTTCTCATATATCTTACTTTCTTTGATTAATATTTTTATGAAATGTCAAGCTTTTCTTCTCTACCCATTTTCATAAGTCCATATTTTTATTATATTTAAATTCCAAATTTTAGTTCTGTTTTAAATATTCTACTTCTCAAACCCTCCATTACAGTCTCCTGTCACATATCTTTTCTGACTGCTGTTATAACTGACTCCCAAGTTCCAAGGTCATCTCTTCAGCAGGATGTGTCCTGACCCCTCATCCTAAAAATCAAAATCTATCTTTAGTCCAGTCACCCAATCACAAAGCCCTGTCCTAGTTTCTTTACCCAGGAAGGGTATAAGAAATTACATTAATATCTTTGTTGCTTTGCTTATTCTTATGTCCCCTTCCCCAGAAGCCCACCCCCCAGAATACAAAGCCCGTGTGAGACAGGCCCTGCCTTACTGGTTTCAGGACTAGTGCTCAGAGCCTGTTACACTGTAAGCTTTCAATATGTGTTTATTCAGTGAAGGGAGTGTAAAATCACGTTTCCTAAATGTCAGTGAATCTAAAAGGAAATGTTTGAATTTATGGTGAAGAATGGGTTATCATAAATGATAAACCAACCCCACACCAGGAGAAGCCTCCACTGAAGAAATCCTATTAAAATAGATGAAGGCCTGAGGCCTTCCGTGGGTGGCAGCTGCTCTCATTTCAAAATAGGCCTAGTTCCTCCTCCAGCCAGAAGCCTTCAATGCAATCTCTCCCCCATAGCTCCTTCAGCCTATAATCCTTTCTGACGGAATTCCTTGCCTCAGCCCAGTCCAGCAATATTTCTTTCATGGCTGGGCTGACTGCCAATGGCCCAGATAAAGGCGGAAACCCAAGTGGAATATTTTGTTCTGGTGTAGCTTTCACCTTCCAGCTGCTCCATCTTCCAGGAGGAGGGTGGTCAGTGCTTGACGTGGAGTTGGAGAGGCATTTTCCACATCTTAATAGTGTGTTTGAGATAGACCAGGGATCCCTAAGCATCCTGGGGAGGAGCCAGTCTTCCTGGAATCCTGGGGATGTCAGAGCATCCCCAGTTGTGCCGTTCACCCTTCAGCTGCTCAGTGATAAACACAGTTTTATTACTCATGCTTGAATTTCTTTTCCTGATCCGAACTGACTTCCAGGAGCCTCTGAGTGATAATGACAGAAAGATAATTTTCTTCAGCCTTTCACATGGGCATCTCACTGGCATAAAGCAGTGGTCAGAAGCAACTAATTCCTCTGACTTCAGCACATCTGAAATAAAGGCCATTTGAAGTCATCCAGTTGGAAAAATTGTGTTAGGGCTCTCGAGAGAGTGCAGAAGTTTGAATGGTGAAATTTCTGCAAGTGGTCAGGTCAGTTTAAAAAAGAATCTCTCTGGGGGCCCTGTCCTGGGTACCGTACAACAGGGTTGGAGGTGGCAAGCAAATGGAGGTGGTGGGGAGGAGAAGAGAGAGATGACAGAGGGTTATGAACTTGGCTGCTGATGAATGATGAATATCTTCACCTCTTCCTATCTTTTCTTAGGAGTGGCCACTTTATAATTCCAGGGTTTCCTAAGGTCTGTTTTATACATTTATATTTTTCCCAATCCTTCTGACATTCTCCAGGTACTAGTCTCTGGGGAATAAAAGGCTAATTTGGGTTTCTTCTGCTACTCAAGTAATTTTTTTTCCTTACAAAATTACCTTGTATCTGCCCTTCTCAAAAAATGTGAGCAATCCAGGTATTGTTGAGATCCTTTTCAGAGAACTGACTTTTCTAGGTTGTTAAACTCTCTCAGCTCCTGGAAAAATAGATTACTTTAGATGAGGTCTAAAGGGCTGTTGAATGTGTTAAATCTACTATGATTCCCACAACTAATGATTTTTATAGAAGCCTTTCACTTGCATCATTGTTTGAATGAATAACGAAGAGGGGAAGGGGGTGGACAATGGACTCAGTTGGTTGTTTGCCCTCATGCGTACTAATGCATAAAACCAAAGACCTGAAGGGAACATTCTGAGATAAAAACCTCCATTCGGAGCTCCCAGGGAAAAATTTATTCCAAAACCTCAAGACATGAATGAAGTCGACCACACTTAACAATCTCCATAAGAAACGCTGCCACTTTAATATATGCTCCAATGTCTTATCAGTCCTTACAGACAGGTGATTTTTCATGAGCCCTAACATAAGTAATTCCAAAACTAGGTAAAAAATGTTATTATCTGCTTCACTCATTCACGTAGCTTCAATTTCTTGAGAAAGTGATTGGCATCTATTAGGCACTAACTGGGACAGGTAGCTCAGCAGTAAAGAACCCTCTTGCCATTGAGATTTGGATTCAATCCCTTGGTCAGGAAGATCCCCTGGAGAAGGAAATGGCAACCCACTCCAGTATGCTTGCCTGGGAAATCTCATGGACAGAGGAGCCTGGCAGGCTGCAGTCCATGGGGTCGCAAAAGAGTTGGACAGGACTTAAGGACTAAACTACAAAACTAAAAGGCAGTAACTAAAATCTTTTGAGTAAATGAATAAAAAACCTGAATAAATATGTTAAAATTAAGTTACACAGCAGATAAAGTGATGTAATTGTTCTAGTTACCAAGTATTATTGAAAACTTATTCTATCAGTTCAGTTCAGTTCAGTTGCTCAGTGGTGTCCAACTCTTTGGGACCCCATGGACTGCAGCACTCCAAGCCTCCCTGTCCATCATCAACTCCCAGAGTTTACTCAAACTCATGTCCATTGAGTCGGTGATGCCATCCAACCATCTCATCCTCTGTCATCCCCTTCTCCTCCCACCTTCAATCTTTCCCAGCATCAGGGTCTTCTCCAATGAGTCAGTTCTTCGCATCAGGTGGCCAAAGTATTGGCATTTCCACTTCAGCATCAGTCCTTCCAATGAATATTCAGGACTCATTTCCTTTAGGATGGACTGTTTGGATCTCCTTGCAATCCAAGGGACTCTCAAGAGTCTTCTCCAACACCACAGTTCAAAAGCATCAGCTCTTCGGTGCTCAGCTTTCTTTATAGAGCAACTCTCACATCCATGCATGACTACTGGAAAAACCATAGCCTTGACTAGATGGACCTTTGTTGGCAAAGTAGTGTCTCTGCTTTTTAATATGCTGTCTAAGTTGGTCATAGCTTTTCTTCCAAGGAGTAAGCGTCTTTTAATTTCATGGCTTCAGTCACCATCTGCAGTGATTTTGGAGCCCCCAAAATAAAGTCTGTCACTGTTTCCATTGTTTCCCCATCTATTTGCCATGAAGTGATGGGACCAGATGCCATGATCTTAGTTTTCTGAATGTTGAGCTTTAAGCCAACTTTTTCACTCTCCTTTTTCACTTTCATCAAGAGGCTCTTTAGTTCTTCTTCACTTTCTGCCATAAGGGTGGTGTCACCTGCATATCTGAGGTTATTGATATTTCTCCCGGCAATCTTGATTCCAGCTTGTGCTTCATCCAGCCCAGCATTTCTCATGATATATTCTGCATATAAGTTAAATAAGCACGGTGACAATATAAAGCCTTGATGTACTCCTTTCCCTATTTGGAACCAGTTGTTACATGTCCGGTTCTATGCATAGTGCTATTTAGGCACTGTATGAATTTAGAAGATATAAAAAGTCTCTTAATCCCTGGTTCTATATCTCATAACTTAAGAAGGGTACATCTGTACACACAAGTAACTCCAATCCAAAACAGACTATAAAAGGTATTATCACTATAATCCATAATATACTGAGATAGCATGAAATGAAGACCTATAGTTGTATTAAGATGAATAAAGATGGCCTGGAGATAAGATTATAAGCAGTTTTGAGTTATTGGTGGGATTTGAAGGTTGAAGGTCCTTTTATGTAGAGATGATGCCCAAAACAAAGGCATAGAAATAGGAAAATGCAAGATTGGATTCTGAAATAGTGAGCAATCTGGTGTGTCTTGAGGGTCATATATGTCTACACATGTCTGTCTGCTCTTGGTAATGATGAGGATGGCAGAAGTAGGTGGGGGTGGGCTGGAAAGGTTTGCTGGGATCTGTAAAGACAGAGAGCTCAGAGTGGAAAAATATCACTCATGTCACATAATACACCATTGTAGGCAATCTGGAATTTTTGTCCATTTTGCCTACTGTTATGTGCATGGCCTCTGGAAGAGTACCTAGAACATAGTGTGTGCTGGGTAAATGTTTGTGAGTGACTATGAAATACTATTATTCTGAGGATGGCAAATGTAAGTCTTATCTTTGTGGAACTGTTTAACTCTCATTTTGTTTACATTTTCTCTATCAAAGAGACAAAATTCAAACTGGAAATGTAGAACATTATCAGTAAAGGACATATAAAGCCAAGACAGTAAAATAACATCTAGAAGATTTTAATAAGTTCAATATTTTGGACTATTGAAAAATGACATATTAGGTTACTAAAATAATTTCAGATATAATTCCATAACTACTGTCAATAATTTTTTGAGAACTCATGGAGAACAGCAAAGGTAACAAGAAAATGTATGTGCTAATATTAGCCCAATTCTTAAGGGCAAATTCTATGAAGCAATATGCTAAATTTTGGTTCCTGTCTAAATTAAAAAATTCTAGATTATTACTAAGTGGTTTATTTGTAGTGTTTGGAGTTGCTCGTTAGAGTAGTTACTGTGCCACTCCTAGCTGGAAGGTGATAGGAGAACTAAGGATGAGAGATAGGCCACAAATTAGAGTGTGTTCTAGCATGCATTTTCAGAACATAGGAATGGTAAAACTAGTGTGGTGTGTAATCATTGGAAATGAAGGGGGTTTTCTAGTCCAATGGTAATTAATCAATCAGTAAGACATTAATCACATTGTAAATGTCTAAGTTCTGCAAACATAGACTGTAGCTGTTAAAACAAAGGGTAATCTCTAATTGGAAATTACTACTGAACAAATGCACATATACATAGTACCTAGGCATAGAAGCTAGAGTCAGATTAATTTAAACTAGCCCTTAATATAGCTTCAACAGTTACCCAGGCTTTGTCACAAAATCCCACCTTTTAGGGTTATCTTGAGATTCAAATAAGGTAATTCTTGGATAGTTCCAAGAACAAAGCCTGATACAGAATGAGGACTTAATTATGAGCTATTTTAAATACTATAATAAAAACTGAGTATCTTTAAAATTAAATCTTTATAAAAATTCTATAATTAGAAAAGAATAGATATCTTACTTTTCATGAATTAAAAAGTGGGAATAAGTAACAGTGAAAATATTTGTTGATCTCTATAGTTCATATGGGACTTCCCTGGTAGCTCATACTTTCAGGCAAGAAACATTTATTAGGCAACTTCTATCTGTTAGTACTCCCCTAGATACTAAGAATGGAAAGACACTAAGACAATGTACTTATTCTTAAGGAGCTTGATATAGTGTAGAATCTGATCATTGTATCAAACATAAGACCTAAGATACATTATTACATATATTTGTTTCATAACTATCTCTATTAGATTGTAAGCTCCTTGAGGGCCAAACTATTTCATTTTCATCTTTATATTTCTGACACTAGAATACAGCCTGCCACGTAATATACACTAGATGAAGGAATGGTGACATCTCATCATGTGAAAATGAACTCCACCTTAAATACCTTGAAATACATAATATGGTAGAATAAGCATTCTTTTAGATGCATGTCTGAGCTTGAAAGAGAGAAATGAAATTCTTCAGTTGCCACCACTAAAGGTGGATTGGAAAACCAGAGCTGAAAACTCATTAGTTGATGCTGTAGCTACTCTGGGTGCTGGTGCTGGTCTCAACAAAGGATTTAGGCTTTAATGCCCAGGGCACAGGGATGAATTACTAAAGAATGGACTTCAGGGATTTCCCTGGTGGTCCAGTGGTTAAGACTCCATGTTTCTAATGCATAGGATGTGGGTTCAATCCCAGTCAGGGGACTAGGATCCCATGTGCCTCGAGCTGCTGCCAAAAAATAAAAACAAAACAAACAAACAAAATAAAATTAGGAGAAAAAATTCATTTAAAAAATGAATGGACTTCATAAGGAGGAAATTGAATCCAGAGGAACGATTGCTAGATAAGAAACGATTGTGAGCCAAGAAGTTGGTAAAATGGGTAAATGTAGATAAGCATTGCTTGTATACCATATTAGCTGATGATGATTAATCTGGGATAGGCAAGTGAATTGAAATGTTGACACAAATGGAATGTAAGATGGAGGAAAAGATACTTCCCTTTCTAGAGGAAGAGAGATAATGATCAAATTTAGACGTTGTTAGGTCAAGCACATAAACTAAAAATTTAAAGGTAACCTTTAATAAATAGTATATCTAAATTTCAAACTAATACAGAATAAAAAATTAAGACAATAATTGATAAAAGTTAGAAATGAAGGAAAAACATGGTAGATTGAAAGCATATTGCACTACAAGTCAATAACAAACATTAGTAGTCTTCAAAAATATAAAAAAGAAAGCTCTAAATAAAATGGTAGAAATCAGTCCCAATCACAAATTTTAAATAAAATAAATGCTAATGACATAAATTTGCAACTAAAAATAGAGATTTTACAGGTGGATTTCAAAAATCTAGAAAATGCCCTTTAAAGACACACACTTATAACATAAAAGCTCGGAAAAGTTAGAAAAAATGGAGGAAAATAGATAAAAAGGAATTGATATATCTATGCTGACATATTTTGAAGTGAAAAGGCGTAATTGTATACAATAGGCTCTGAGTGAAGTGAGAGTCGCTCAGTCGTGTCCAACTCTTTGCGACCCCATGGACTATATAGTCCATGGAATTCTCCAGGCCAGAATACTAGAATGTGTGGCTGTTCCCTTTTTCAGGGGATCTTCCCAACCCAGGGATCAAACCCAGGTCTCCCTTACTGCAGGCAAATTCTTTACCAGCTGAGCCACCAGCAATTATAATTATAAGGCTTATGTAACTTGTATTTGGAATTTAAGGATATATTGCACTGGTGAGGAATTACATTTTTTCAGAGCAAAAGCTTAGACATTTTCATAATTTCCACTCTGGGTATGAATTATGGTCAAATATACTGACAGTACTAGGAATAGTAGCTAGTAGACAATGGTAATAACTAGCATTATCTGCCAGCCACTATATAAGTACATTTTATTATTTAAAGTTTGAAACAGTCCCGAAATAGCTATTCTTGCTAACCTCCATTTTAAAGATGGAGAAATGGAGCTTTCTGGCAATGAAGAAATTTTCACGATGATATGAGCCAAACTGACATTCAAACCTGTGCCTGTCTGACTCCTTAGTGAAAGTGAAAGTCGCTCAGTTGTGTCCAACTCTTTGCGATCCCATCGACTTTAGCCTACCAGGCTCCTCTGTCCATGGAATTCTCCAGGCAGGAATACTGAAGTGGGTAGCTGTTCCCTTCTCCAGGGGCTCTTCCCAACCCAGGGATCAAACCCAGGGTCTCCTGCATTCAGGTGGATTCTTTACTGTCTGAGCCACCAGGGAAGCCCAAGAATACTGGAGTGAATAGCCTATCCCTTCTCCAGGGGATCTTCCCAACCCAGGAATCAAACCAGGGTCTCCTGCACTGCCGGTGAATTCTTTACCAGCTAAGCTACCAGGGAATCCCATCTGACTCCTTAATAGTGCCTTTAATCATGATGCTCTGTGGTGCTGGTGTGCACAGAGACCTCTCAGTAGATCTGTGAAGAGCCAGGAGACAGATGGGGGAAGCACAAACTGGACCTGAAGATCCCGTGCATCAGGTGCTATGATGAAATATTCACCTAGAATTTGAAGGACCTGAGAGAGAAGGACCTTGCAGCTTTTAGAGTCCTTTCTTTCAGCTGAAGAGCTCAGAAAGCTGGAGGCCATGGAAGGCTGCTGGGGTGGAAATGCTGAGGGCCAGCAGTCAACTCAGTTTGTTCTGAAGCATCCCGCTATTCCCTCAGCCACCACAAATAATGGCCCCCTGTGTAAGGGGGGCTGGACAAGGGGCACATTACCTGGGCAAGGGCTTCCTCATCCCCAGGAGGAAGAGGTGCCTTTCTGCTGATTCCTTGCAAAGAGGCTGAATGGGTCAGTGGCATTTGAGGCTGTTCCTTTTAGCCCTGGGAGCCCAAGCACCAGGGATATAGCCAAGTCCTTGCCTTTCACACACATAGATTTTCTTAAATATATTTATTTTATTTAGCTGCATCAATCTTCATTGCAGCATGCAGGATATTTTTGTGGTGGCATGAGGGATCTTTTTTGTTGTGGCATGCAGGATCTTTTTATAATAGTTGGCAGCATGTGGGATCTAGTTCCCTGACCAGGGATCAAACCCATCCCCTTGCATTGAGAGCTTGAAGTCTTACCCCTTGGACCACCAAGGAAGTCCCCCTACTCATAGACTTTTTAAGGATCTATAAAGGCTGCTCTGAAAATCTATCTTAGCAGGATACCTATAAAATTGTGCTTCTATTATAATATCTTAAAAATGGATGTCTTCTGATTGGCATAAATCCATTCAGGCCCTCCTGGATTTCCCAGTGCAAATGTCTAACATGTTTGAAATTATGGTTGTCTCGACAGCAGTGAGTGCCACTGAAAGCATCTTCACCATCAATCATTCGATGAGGGAGAGAGTTTTAGATAGCTCATGCATCTGGCCTCCTTTCCTGACCCCATTTTTCAGGTAGGAATATAATATAAGCCCCATTCCTGATGCTTGGGAGCTCTTTTTCAGCATTTCAATTTCTGCCTTTAAGGCTGTCTAATTTCATACCAAGCACAAGTTCAACACTTGTCTCTGTCACTCCCCTTCATTTGGTTCAGTGCTCGTTTTACTTATATGTCTGTGTCTTCACAATTTATTTGCCTCCAGAGGTCAGCAGGGAGGACAACGTCATTCACTAGTTCAGTAAGTAATTCCTAGATGCCTGTTATATGCCTGGCACTCTTCTAGTTTCTGAGGATACTATGACAAACCTGACAGTCATGTTCTTACCAAGCTTACCTTTAAGTTACAGCAAGGGAGCAAGTAAATGTGCAAATGTACACTGTATGCTGCTGCTGCTGCTGAGTCACTTCAGTCGTGTCCAACTCTGTGTGACCCCATGGACTGCAGCCTGCCAGGCTCCTCGGTCCATGGGATTTTCCAGGCAAGAGTACTGGAGTGGGTTGCTATTTCCTTCTCCAATGCATGAAAGTGAAAAGTGAAAGCGAAGTCGCTCAGTCGTGTCCGACTCTTTGCGACCCCATGGACTGCAGCCTACCAGGCTCCTCAGTCCATGGGATTTTCCAGGCAGGAGTACTGGAGTGGGGTGATGATAAATGCAAATGTGATGTGGGAAATAAAGCAAGGAAAAGTGGATAGGGAGTGATGAGGTGGGCAACATAATTTTATGTTGGGTTTTCAGGGAGGATCTTCCTGATATTTGAGAGAGAAAGGAGAGATTGAGCCAGGTGATGTGGAACATGTGTCATCTGGGGAAAGAACATCCAACAAAGACAGGAAGAATTACTGAAGTCCTGAGTCAGGAGCCTACCTGGCATTTTCGAGTAAGGATACGGTGGCTACTGTGCCTGAAAGAGAGTGAGTGGCAGGAGAGTAGAGTGGGAGTCCAGGTGGGAGCCCGTCACCCAGGCCGTGTAGAGCATGCAACAAACATCTGGTGTAAGGGAACCATTTCAGTGTTTCATTTCTAGCTTAAATGTGAATCTAAGTTCAGTTCTACAAGCCTCAGATTCTTCATCTTTGATTTCTCCCTCTAAAGAGATATAAAACCATGGGGGTATCTGAGCAGAGTAATAAGACCTGACTTAGCTCTAAAAGATTCCTCTGGCAATAGCTAAGCAATGTTTATATCCTCCACTAGATGAAGCATATTTTCCATATAGTAGGTTTGTTAAATAAACACAGTAAAATAAAGGGAAATTCTGATTTTCCAAGGGTCATTTTTATGTACATTTATTTTGGATTAAACAGAAACAAGTACACTGATATTTAAATTAACTCCAAATATTTATTATTAACATATAGCAAGCTGCTGCTGCTGCTGCTGCTAAGTCGCTTCAGTCGTGTCCGACTCTGTGCGACCCCATAGACGGCAGCCCATCAGGCTCTGCCGTCCCTGGGATTCTCCAGGCAAGAATACTGGAGTGGGTTGCCATTTCCTTCTCCAGTGCATGAAAGGGAAAAGTGAAAGTGAAGTTGCTCAGTCGTGTCCGACTCTTAGTGACCCCATGGACTGTAGCCTACCAGGCTCCTCCGTCCATGGGATTTTCCAGGCAAGAGTACTGGAGTGGGGTGCCACTGCCTTCTCCGATATAGCAAGCAGTAAACATCAAAACAAAAATAATGAAGATTAATTCTTCCACTTTTTTAGTCCTTCACTCTTTATTTATAAAGTAGTCTTACTATTCTAGGAGATAATAAAATGTATTTGAGGTGAATAAATGGTTACCATATCAAATAGAAAGGCTGTGTTCAGTTATTTTTTTAAAAAAAGGTTGTCAACATCTGGGGTGCATCACAATGAAGTCAAAGATTAAAAAATAGAGCTCTAACCATAATGGAAAAATAATAAGTTATTGTTGTTGTTCAGTTGCTAAGTTGTCTCCGTCTCTGTGACTCCATGGACTGCAGCATGCCAGGCTTCCCTGTCCTTCCCTGTCTCCCGGCATTTGCTCAGAAATCATGTCCATTGATTCAGTGTTGCTATCCAACCACTTCATCCTCTGTCACCCCCTTCTCCTCCTGTCCTCAGTCTTTCCCAGCATCAGGGTCTTTTCCAACGAGTCAACTCTTCGCATCAAGTGGCCAAAGTATTAGAGCTTTAGCTTCAGTCCTTCCAATGAATATTCAGGATTGATTTCCTTTAGGATTGACTGGTTTGATCTCTTTGCTGTCCAAGGAACTCTCAAGTATCTTCTCCAGCACCACAATTCGAAAGCATCAGTTCTTTAGCACTCAGCCTTCTTTATGGTCCACCTCTCACGTCTGTGCATGACTACTGGAAAAACATAGCTTTGACTATATGGACCTTTGTCAGCAAAGTAATATCTCTGCTTTTTAATACACCGTCTAGGTTTGTCATAGCTTTTTTCCAAGGAGCCAAGTGTCTTTTCATTTCATGGCTGCAGTCACCATCCACAGTGATTTTGAAGCCCAGGAAAATAAAATCTGTCACTGTTTTCACTTTTCCCTCTTCTATTTGCTGTGAAGTGATGGGACTGAATGCCATGATCTTAATTTTTTGAACGTTGAGTTTAAAGTCAGCTTTTTCACTTCCCTCTTTCACCCTCATCAAGAGGCTCTTTAGTTCCTCTTCATTTTCTTCATTAGAGTGTTATCATCTGCATATATGAGGTTGTTGATGTCTCTCCCAGCAGTCTTGATTCCAGCTTGTGATTCATCCAGTCTGGCATTTCACATGATGTACTCTACATATAAGTTAAATAAGCAGGATAACAATATACAGCCTTGTCTTACTCCTTTTGCAATTTTGAATCAGTAATTTGTTCCCTGTCTGATTCTAACTGTTGCTTCTTGGCCTGCATATTTCTCAGGAGACAGATATGGTGGTCTGGTATTCCCATCTCTTTAAGAATTTTCCAGTTTGTTGCTTCAGCGGTACATGAACTAAGAACTTCCATATATACAAGCTAGATTTAGAAAAGGCAGAGGAAACAGAGTTCAAATTGCCAACATTATTGGATCATAAAGAAAGCAAGCAAATTCCAGAAAATCATCTACTTTTTCTTAAGTGACTACAGGAAAGCCTTTGATGGTGTAGATCACAACACACTGTGGAAAAATAATATAATCTTAACTATTAATGACCATCAGTTTTAAAAATATTGATTGTTTACATTTATACTCAATTTGAGATTCAAATAGAAAATTTTTTCACTTCTGCTTTGCTTGACTCGGGGTGATATATCAGAATACCAAAATATTTTCTCTTTTGATTTTTTTGACAGTAATTTTATTCCTGTACACTTAGAAAATTTATTAGAATTTAAAGTAAAATATGTGTGCCCCAGGAAGGTTGTTTGAAAATTTTGATGATGTTTTCTTTGAACTGACATCTAAGGAATTGCCTTCTGGTGGAACATTTTTCCCCTTGTGTTACTATATTCTCAGAATATTTTCTTTTAATTAATTTAATTCAACATATATTGATTTGCACAGTTTGAATGTTTATTTTATATTAAAGTAGGAGTGCAGGTAGAAGGTTAATAAAAGAAGGCAGTGATGGAGAACCAGCCAGCTAATATTCCTCTGAGAAAGAAATTTTAAAACAAGAAACAGTCAGTTAGATTTCAAGAAGGCTTGTCAAAAAACATGCTGCCAATAAACTGTGGAAGTGCAAACAACAGACTGCTGAAGCCAAGAGGAAAGAGATAAGGCTGGCAAAATTGCTGACTGTGCTAAAAATAGCTGGATGGATTAAAGGGAATGAAAGCTTTTCAAATACATTGGAAAAAAGATATAGAGCACCAGAGAGGAGGCCTGCAAATGAATAGGGAGGGAGAAATCCATGATAGTTAAAGTGGCTCAAGACTGAACTGCTTTTAAAAATCTGTGTCTGACAAGGCAAACACACTTTGGGCAATTGGGATGTAATGAAGACCTGGTTTATTATAAAATGACTTAGGCAGTTGATGGGTTTTCTGCATACTAATGAGCAAAAGTTCAAATCCTCAAGCATGCCTGCTGCTACCTGTACTAAAATGTCTATAAAGTAATTTGCCATCTAAGCTGCTACCTTTATCCAGGAATGAAACCTGAATCTACCTTCAGCTCCTGAACATCTCCATGAAGTTAAAAAAATTAAGTAAAACTTATGAAGTCTCAAAGGAGTTACAAAAATAACAGAGTATTAAAATGAGTTTTAACCCTCCTCTTACCATCAGCTTCCCCAGGTTATTGTAACCTCTATCTGCATCTGTCTTCTGATCTTTAATAAGGATGCTTATATTCACTTACCAACAATATATGGCTCAAGAGAGTCTCGTATGTGTCTGAAACATAATATATTTGTGAAGTACACAATTAGGAAAGAGAATAGACTTTAAGTCAGTAAGAATTTAAGTTGAGTTCAGTCAACCCACAGAGGTAATGCAAGTAAGTGGCTACTGTCTGTGTAACCTATAACAAATGATTTAACTGCTCTTGACCTCCTTTTCCTCATTTGTAAAATTGGACTTAACTATTATAAGGATTAAATAAGGTAAGGCATGCAGTGCTCAATAATATCAGCTATTTTCATCTAGAATCTTCCTAGACTCAGAGAATGACAGAATTCCAAGACTACATTTGTACAGTTAGCTTATAAGAGTTGGGCTTCAAGCATGTTTTAAGAATATAGCAGCTGTAAATAGAAGTTGAATCAATGAAATATAAACAATCAATGTTGCATAGCTTGGCATATGTCAATAAACTTCAAAGGAAAAGAGAAGTATTGAATTGTGCCTTATTGTTCAGTAGGAGAGCTGGAAAGTGCGGTGAGACTGATAAATTGCAGTCATGTTTGGCATTCATAGGAGGGATCACAAACTCATGAAAGTCATAGAGATCTTGAGCTGTTAACTGGTTGAGTACTAATGTAATCCATATTGAAAGCACTAAATTCTGTGTATTTGTCTTTCCTACACTTGTCTACTCAGGAAGGTAGTGCTGAATGACTCTCATAATGATTAATTCACTTGTTTAAGGGCACCCAGGGTTAGGGGCAAGGCAGAGCACTGAACCCAGGTTCTCACCTCTTTGTTGGTCACAAATCAACTTTGTGGTTAGGAAGCCCCTTAAGAGATACAAGAAAGAGTATTCCTTGCCATTGACAGCAGGAGCCATTGGTGGCCTCAGAACTTGAGAGCTTAGGATCAGCAAAACTTAAGCATAATACACTGGGCTAGTTTACATGAATCACACCAAAGAGTTACTGAGCTTTTAACCAAACACTGAGAGAGAGCTTAGTCATATGAAAGAGAGTCAGATACAATTTTGTGCCATGAAAGCTCAAAGTCTGCAATAATATTGTGTTACAATTGGGGCCAAAAGTATCCATTCAGTCACTCATTTCATTCATTCATTCAGCATATATTTATTGAAGTTCTACCATGTACTAGGCACTGCTCAAAGCACCAAACACAGGGACGAAACAGACATAGGTCCATGACTTAATTATTAAGTCTGCTTTCCATCAGGGAGGGTGGGTACTAGATGATATATAATGTGACTGTCTCATTGTATCTGTGGATACAATTTAATTTATGGAGATGACTGAGTGATGACATAGAGAAACTAAGAGATTTTGTTTACTCACATTTTCTGAGAGGAAGGGACATACCATGCCATGCAGGGTGACCTGGGGAAGCACCAGTGCCAGTTAAGAGGTGGAAAGTCAGAGCTTTCATTGTGTTTTCCATGGAAAAGGCAAGGTAGGACAGGGTAAACATCTTAAAACTGATTAGTGTGAATAATTCCTGAAGACTTTGGGATTTAGGGTTTTCCCTGGTTATCTGGTACCCAGCCCTTGGTTGATTAGTTTGCATATGGAAGTCCTGGCTGAGGACTTAATTATCTCAAGACTTAGCCAAAACTGGCAGTTTTTCTCTAGTCAGTGAGGCCACAAATGCCAGATCATCAAGAATACGGAAAATAAGAAAATGTAATTAATGTAATTGACCCTATGGTGAATGGATGCCAAAATAAACAAATGTAGAATATAATAAAACACAATTACAACAATTATAAAATAGCAAAATTTTCCAGTATGTTATAAAGTGGTAAATGTACAGAGAAAAGGAAAAAAAAAAAAAGAGCTTGGCATAGGATTTAGGAAATGTCAGTGGGTGGCATATGAATAGATCACAGTGTTAAACAGTGTGGTCTGGTAAGTTTCATGAAGAAGGTGAGACTTAAGGAAAGACCTGAGTCAAGACTTGCCTCCCAGCATGTGTGCATGCTCAGTCACTAAGTCGGGTCCTACTCTTTTGCAACCCCATGGACTGTAGCCCACCAGGCTCCTCTGTCCTTGGGATTTCCCAAGCAAAAATAATGGAGTGGGTTGCCATTTCCTACTTCAAGAGATCTTCCTGATCAAAGGATCAAACCCATGTCTCCTGCACTATGAGTAGATTCTTTACCACTGAGCTACCAGGGAAGCCTGAATCAGATATAGAAGTGAGGAAAAATTAGCCATCAAGAGTGACTTCTGGGTCTCTGGTTTGTACATGAGGAAGGAGGGTGGTGCCATTCACTGAGAGAAGGGACAGTGGAAGAGATTAGGTCTTATGGTGAAGACCACAGAGCTGATTTTGGACATAAGGTGGCAGAGATTCATTTGGGGCATGCATGTGAGGAGTTCAAGTAGGCAGTTGGTTTCATGGGTCTGACCTTGGAAGGAGAGATGTAGCATAGAAATATAAATATGCAAGTTACTTGTTTATATATGTGTAGCTGCTGACAGGGCTTGAGTCAGATTTCCAGGAGGGAGAACATAGAATAAGAAGGACAGTCCAAAGCCTGGAGTATCTGACACTTCATGTAAGTAGAAAAAGATGAACCTGCAAAAGAAACAGGCCTCCAGTGTTCTCTGTACTGCACAAGATTAGCCCAGGAGAAATAATGAACACATGAAGAGGATCTGGCCTCTGATTACACTGATCAGACAATTAAAACATCTTTTCCAGGTTCAAACTCTGAGCCTGCCACTCCCACCCAGGAAACCCGACTGAATCAGAGGCTTTTTGCCTACTACCTAAAATATCCCCTTGTTTGTAAATAAGGCCTTCAGTAGACCTCTCTCTACTAAGGCTGACAGTGAAGGTCTGAGGGCCCATGAGGGAACCCTCTTTTCTCTCCTCTGCAAGACATTTTCAGATAAAAGTGCAAGTGAAAGTTGCTCAGTCGTGTCTGACTCTTTGCAACTCCATGGACTGTATAGTCCATGGAATTCTCCAGGCCAGAATACTGGCATGGGTAGCCTTTTCCTTCTCCAGGGAATCTTCCCAACCCAGGGATCAAACCTGGGTCTCCCTCATTGCAGGCAGATTCTTTACCAGCTGAGCCACAAGGGAAACCCAAGAATACTGGAGTGAGTGGCCTATCCCTTCTCCAGGGAATCTTTCTAACCCAGGAATCCAACCAGGGTCTCCCGCATTGCGGGCGAATTCTTTACCAACTGAGCTAAAAGGAAGGAAGAAAGTCTGTCTTCCCCATTGAGGTGATAATGTCATCTTTGAACATTTTCAGCTTCTAGACCCATCACGACACTCCTTCTTTGTCTGCATCCTACTGGGACAGGAGAAGATTAGGTTGGACATTAAAACAATCAAAACATAGACTTTATAGGCAGACAGACCTGGTTCAAATCCCTAGTCTACAATTAATTTAACTACGTGAAGCCTGAATTTCCTCATTAATAAGATGAAAGTGATCATACCTACCTGTTAGATTCATTATGAGGATTAAAGAAGACAATATGGATCATGGAATAGGAAATATTTTATCTTCTACCCTTGTAGGTTCTATAGCTGGTCCAAGAATTAAATTGACATAAGGCAGATGAAGAAAAGGGGGAAAAAAAACCCACAAATTTAATTATGTATGTATATGCAGGAGTTTCACAAAGATATGAGATTTGAAAGGCAGCTAGGTGATTGAAACTTATATACCATCCAGATCTAAGGAAATTGATGGGGCTTTGGTGCTTCTGGAAGCAGAGAAGGCAATTTGAGGGAAGATCAAGAGGAAAAGTATGGAGAACAGTGTGGAGATTCCTTAAAAAACTGGGAATAGAACTGCCATATGACCCAGCAATCCCACTGCTGGGCATACACACCGAGGAAACCAGAATTGAAAGAGACGCGTGTACCCCAATGTTCATCGCAGCACTGTTTACAATAGCCAGGACATGGAAGCAACCTAGATGTCCATCAGCAGACGAATGGATAAGGAAGCTGTGGTACATATACACAATGGAATATTACTCAGCCATTAAAAAAATACATTTGAATTGGTTCTATTGAGATGGATGAAACTGGAGCCCATTATACAGAGTGAAGTAAGCCAGAAAGAAAAACACCAATACAGTATACTTATGCATATATATGGAATTTGAAAGATGGTAACGATAACCCTATATGCGAGACAGAATAAGAGACACAGATGCATAGAACAGTCTTATGGACTCTGAGGGAGAAGGTGAGGGTGGGACGTTCTGAGAGAATAGCATTGAAACATGTATGTTATCATATGTGAAACAAAACACCATTCCAGGTTCGATGCATGAAACAAATGCTCAGGGCTGGGGCAATGGGATGGGATGGGGAGGGAGGTGGGAGGGGGGTTCAGGATGGGGAACACATGTAAACCCATGGCTGATTCATGTCAATGTGTGGCAAAAACCACTACAATATTGTAAAGTAATTAGCCCCCAACTAAAATAAATAAATTTATTAAAAAAAAAAAAAAGAGGAAAAGTATGGAAAACAAATGTTTTGTTGTTATGCAGATAACTCGCTCAAGTAGAAAAAAAAAAAAGTATCTCTAATAGTAGCTCTCTTCCTGGAATAGGTACCCTTTCTAATGGAAATATCCTTTATAAATGTAGATTTCTCCCACAAACTCTTTTAGGTAGTTAAGAGGGAAATACTTTCTCTGCATCTGTTGTGTCTTGATTGCTTTCAGCTCAAAGTTATCCATATGCCACAGTGGTATATTTTGAGGTGGCAAGTTCTGAAACCCTTCAGGGAAAAGTGCTTTATTTAGCACAGTGCTGAAACATGGTATGTGTTCAATAAATGAAAATCATTACTTTATTCTTAACATTCATTCTGATTTCTCAGCATTTTCATTCAGTCTGAAAATTGTCACTGTTGTAGAAATGAAAGGATGATATAAAACAAAAAGTCAATATTCTATCACACCGTGAAACATTTTGGAAGAGCAGGAGGAGGAAGCACCATGAAACTCTTAAGTTTTTTTAGTAGCAGATTTATTAATCTAAGAGTTTTGTTCACCAGCTCACATGTGTATATAAACCAACCTGTGAACAGGTATGCATCTTTCTGCACCAGAAGTTCATGGTTACATGATCCATGCAGAGGGGCCATCTCCGACACAGGTCTCTCTGAAGGGAGACCCTCCATGGAAATTTGATTGTAAAATCTCCAAACCCTGATCTTCTTGATATCTTTTATAACACCCAAACAGCTTTCTGAGTTCTTTCTATTTAACTTATGTATCATTTTATAGATGATCATTTTACCAGTTGATCCAGCAACATCCAAGTCTGTTCACTCTGGCTTGACTCTATTAACCAATGCTAGGTCAGTGATGGAATAACTGATATATGGGAATCTCCTCAGCCTTGTATGAAATGGTCCCAATGTTTGTCTTTCATTCTTTGCTAGTCAGATTTCAATTGCAAGAATTAATTTACTAAGTCATGTTTTCAGCTAGTCTCTGAAAAATCATTCTTTCATTATTTTCCCATACTTCCATGCTTGGTTATAAGCATAGGTACAATTGTTAAATTGTTATTCCCAAATCATTGCTAATAATTGGTAATGTGCTCTACATTGCTTTGATGATTTATCACCAGTGATCGCTTGCTACGGTTGCTCTTGTAAAATTAGTATTAAAATGGGCTATTAAAATCATTTGGCTTAGCTGTAACAATTATTTCTCCTTTAGCCTTGTTTTTAGAAGCTCTAACTAATCAGATACAATATTTTTTGTAGCTGAAGACACATAAAGTAGTGTTCCATTGATTAAAATTTGATTTTAAGTCCCCTGAACCTTCTTTCCCATTCCTATTGTCAGGCAAGTGTATGCTCCTCGGTTCTGTCTCGTCACAACAAAAATTTGGAGTGACGGACGTTAGAGCTCTAGGCAGGCCACAGCTCTTGGGTCTTGGACAGACCGTGTTATAGCTCTCAGGTCTGGAACAGACTGTGTTATAGCTCTTAGACAAATCAGTGTTACAGCTCAGGGTTACAGCTCTTTTATTTAGATAATAGCAGGAAAATCCATTCCCCGAGGCGTGAGGGCGTGCCGACACAAAGACATGAAGAGAAGAACGCCCCAGCCCTTGGGAGAGAGCAAGAGAGAGAGCTCTTTGGCTCTTCTTTTTATATGTTTTTTTCTTCCCCCTGGGCCAGCTCTATGTAAGTTGGTTTAGCCAGGAGTGTTGTTTGTTCTACCTGAAGTTCTCACTCCGGTCCTTGGACCTTCCTTTGACCTTCCTTTGTTCCATTTTCACGGGTTTTTCCCTTCCTTGTCTTTTAGCCACCTCCATTTTGGACTCCTGTTTCCTATTCTAACTACCTAACACTATTGACTGACTATGAAATGGCTATTTTATCTTCTTTTTTTCACATCTGCCCAGTCTTTATGAAGCAGTCTCCAGGTAGTGGCATAGTCTTGAATGGGGACCTACAAAAGTAATGAAGAGGCAAAATGTAATCTTTCTCTAAAATATTTTAATATTTATTTTTATTTATTTATTTGGCTGTGCTGGGTCTTAGTCGAGGCATGTGGGATCTTTAGTTGCAGCATGCAAACTGTAGTTGCGGCATGTGGGATCTAGTTCCCCGACCAGGGATCGAACCCTGCCCCACTGCACTGGGGGCCCAGAATCTTCCTTAGTCATTGGACCACAAGGAACTCCCTCTCTAAAATACTTAGGCTTTGGTATCAGAACTCCCTAGTGTGTAACCTTGTATAAAGCACTTAACTAAAACTCATCAATAAGTAGAAAAGAGAACAGTTCTTCTAACCTCTGAGAGCAGTGGAGGATATTCATTGAGGAATGTAAGTTGTAAGGGCCTTATATACCCGTAAATTGTTACTGGCCAACTTTCCTTGTAATCAATATACTAAGAATTTAAATCACATACACATATCACTGTAATCTCTACGTGTTTTTTATTAGGTCCTTCCCTAATTACCTATGTGGCCCTCCCTTTAATCATTACCTTCCATTGTTTCTGGAACAGATATAAATGAACTAATAGAACACAAGAATCTTCCTGGCACATGCACGCATGGGATTTTCCCTAGTACAGATTCTGTTAAGGTTTAACTACAAAGAAATTCAGAGGAGAATCTGCTTTATACTACTCTGTATGTCTGTTCTAGACTTCTGATTAGCCCATTCCCTTATGCTGGTTATTTTCATTCCAATTTCTCTCTTAAGCTTATGGTTTAGAATTTTCCCTATCATTAGTTTTCCAAATGCAGTCACTTTCGTGATGAGAGACTGCCTATAAATTAAGAACAGGACAATGCTCAATTTACCAGTAACTCTTTTCCTTACTTTTTCCATTCATCTTTTCTAATGAGCTTTATTTGCACCCTTCTCTTAATGATGCTTCATATTTGAACAATGCTTAAAACAGTCCCTTTGCTACAGATGACTGTTGAATGGGAACCTCAAAACAACAATCTGATGAGGTATGTAAATCAGGAATGACTATTAGTTGCTTTGTTTTGTGAATAAAGAATCTCAGTTTTTCTTTTTGCTTTCTCCATACTGGCAGCCTGGGGATTAGAACCTCCTTTGCTGACCTCAAAAGAATGTCTTTAACTAGATATAACATTGAGCTAAAATATTTACCTCTCCTTTTTTCAGTTTCCTAATTTATGAAAAAAAGGAGGCAGATTTGATGATCCCCAAGGGCTTCCCAGGTGGCACTAGTGATAAAGAACCCGTCTGCCAATGCAGGTGACACAGGAGACATGGGCTTGATCCCTGTGTCAGGAAGATCCTTGGGAGGAGGACATGGCAGCCTACTCCAATATTCTTGCCTGGAGAATCCCATGGATAGAGGAGCTTGGCAAGCTACAGTCCACAGGGTTGTGAAGAGTCGGGGACATGACTGAAGTGACTTAGCACATAGCACACAAGGTCTTTTTAGTGCCATTATCCTTAAAGTTGGGGTCTAAGTCATAAAATATTTACTGTGCCCTTATGTGTAGTGCTTCTAACTCCAGAGATACAAAGAGCGTATAGTATGCACCTTGTCTTCTGATAGCTTATAAGCCACCTGGAGGGTTATCAGATGCTAATGTGAAGGTAGTTAGAGATTCAAGGTCAAACTTGCTAATTCCTATATGACTAACATACACAAACAAGTGTTCTAAGAAAGGAGGGCAGTTACTGTATCTCCATACTGTTGACTAATGGATCAGCATCTATAACTTGCAGTTTCAAAAAAGGGAGAAATCTCTCATTTTAATATTGGCTATGGGACAATATTGGAACTTCCCTGGTGGCTCAGTGGTAAAGAATCCACCTGCCAATGCAGGAGATGTGGGTTCTGTCCCTGGGTCAGGAAGATCTCCCGAAGAAGGAAATGGTGAGCCCTCCCCCACCCCAGTATTCTTGCCTGGGAAATCCCATGGACAGAAGAGCCTGGCATGCTACAGTCCATGGGGTAGCAAAAGAGTCAGACACAATTTAGTGACTAAACAACAGCAAAACAACAGGACAATATTAAGAGGGAACAAATTGTGTCTATTGATAAAAGGGGAAAGTGCACATAAAAAGTCAAACAGAAGGCAGAAACACGGAGTGGTGCTCATTCAGTTCAAAACTAATGCAGAATTTATCATGAAAAATCTATAGCAAAAGACCTCAAGCTTTTTTTTTTTTTCACTTGTTTCAGAGTTCTGTATTCATTGAACAGTACAATGAAAATAAAAATCAAAGCAAAGCTGTAAAAGAACAGAAATATGCAGGCTAATGGACAATTTGTCTGAGGGAATAGCTTTTAGGACAGAAATTTCTCTGTGTGTATTTTTCCTCAGAATTTAATGTTTTTAAAGATGGTGCCCTGAGAGTTACCATGACAACCTGTAGATATCATCTTTCGAAGGCTAAGGCTACAGATCTCAGCTCAAAGTGTTTTGTTCACACACTTCTACAAAAAGCCTGTTGATGTGCTATAGATGGAATGAACAAAACATGGGGCACTCGATGCTATTATGGGCCATTTCTTTACAATGTTATTAGTATGGCTGAAGAGTCTTCTAGAGTGTTGAAGAACACCCTTTCCTTCCATTTCACAATTACCTGTAAAATCTGAAGCATCCTTCATTTTCAGCTTTTTATTGAACTTCTCTCAAGACAAGGTGAAAGTAAAAGCTAAAGCTCATTTCCTGTTCTGTCCCTTCTTTTAAAAGGGAGAAAAGATCCCTTTTAGTGATACTTTAGTTTTAGAGCTGTTCTTTGTTCTTGGGCTGTGTTTTCTCAGGATAGTATCCTTAGTAATGGTGGTGGTGGTGGTTTAGTTGCTAAGTCATGTCTGACTCTTGCAATCCCAAGGACTGTAGCCTGCCAGGCTCCTTGTCCATGGGATTCTCCAGGCAAGAATACAGGAGTGGGTTGCCATTTCCTTCTCCAGAGGATCTTCCCAACCCAGGAATCAAACCCAGGTCTCCTGCATTGCAGGCAGATTCTTTACCTACTGAGCTATGAGGGACACTTCATCCTTAGTAGTAAAGCTGAGCAAAGACTAACAACTAATTTATAGTTGTGAAAAAAGGAACTGGAATGTAGAGATGAGGTAAAGAGTTGTTTGCTGTCACAATTATGGTGAAGGTGAATACTTAGGGCGGCTGCCCTCACAAACATTCAAATTCAACAAATTTCTCAGACAGAGTAATGATTGTGATGATGTGTCGTTAATACGTTTTCATTGATTAAACAATGAGGTGGGAAATTGAGATACTTTGTAGAGTGATTGAAAACAAATATCTTCAACTAGTTCAGGCAAATGAAACATTTTAAAAAAACACTTTCAAAAAATATTAATAAAGATATTGATAATTCTTGTCACTTGGTGTGATTGTCATGTAAGCAATCTAAAACTGTCATTTCTCCTGAAGCTTTGGTTAGGTAACATGGGGCAGAGTGGCCTGGATTTTATTGTTTTCAGAGTTTTGGCCTACAGGGTATTTATTTTAACTTATGAGGATAGATTTGGATTTCAGATGTCACATGGGTATCTGGACTTTTCCAGACCAGAAGCACTATGTTCTAATGGCCACTGTCATTGATGGAGTGATGCCTTAATTGTATCACTTTGTAAAAACATATTAATACATCTCCAGCCAATAATGTATTAAGTTCTTGCAGAGGCCTAGTGTTTTGTAGTTTACAGCAATTGATAATCTCATGCTTTAGGGATGTTGAATTATTTGGTGAGTGTGAAATAATTTGCCCTTGTTTGCAGTAAATCTTTGGGTCATTATTGTTTTTCTGCAATAAATTCTAAACTATTTAAATATTGAGTATCCAATATGTTCTGTTTGTAAGAATAATCTCAAGGATATATTACATAATAGCTCTCCAGGAACTTAATGAGAACAGGTGAACAGACATAATTTGGCATAATTAATGTAGCAAAAAGGCCTTATTAGGTGTTTAACTAATGTGACTGTTGAAGCAATTGAACTGATTTTAATAGGCTTTGGGATTGTCTTAGTATAAATCGGTGTTCATAAAAGTTAATAGTTATTATGTTTTTACTTATGAGAATTCACTTAACAAGTGGTTTTTCAAGAATAAATTATCTTCATGAGGCAGAGTAAAATTGTGCCGACCAAAATCATTCATTTAGATACGTGAAGAAAGGCCTACAAAGAAAAAGCTGCATTCCATTTCAAAAAGTATTGTTACTGAAAAATGAACAATGAAAAAAAAAATGAACAATGAATAAATTAGAAGAATATATTTAAGATAATTTCCAAAATTTAAGCTAGTGAACGTTATGTTACCAAATTGGCAAATGTTGCCAAGGTTACTGAAAAAGGCAGAGTAGTATTAGGTGAGATGAAGCTGATAGCTTGGCATCACCTCCCTCTCCTTTTCTCTCTAATGATACTTCAAAACAACAGTGCAGCATAATAGAGTCACTTTATATAAGTGCCCTGACATAACAATTGGAGAAAAAAGCATAGAGTCAAGTGTTGACAATAAGTTTTTAGTTTTACTTTGAATTCTAACAGGAAACAAGATTTTTACTTTTAAATGAATATTTACTCATTCTAACGGAGAAGGCAATGGCAACCTACTCCAGTACTCTTGCCTGGAAAATCCCATGGACAGAGGAGCCTTGTAGGCTGCAGTCCATGGGGTCACACGGAGTCGGACAGGACTGAACGACTTCACTTTCACTTTTCAGTTTTCACTTTCATGCATTGGAGAAGGAAATGGCAACCCACTCCAGTGTTATTGCCTGGAGAATCCCAGGGACAGCAGAGCCTGGTGGGCTGCCCTCTATGGAGTCGCACAGAGTCGAACATGACTGAAGCGACTTAGCAACAGCAGCAGCAGCACTCATTCTAAATATTCACAAGAAATATCACTTGCAATTATGAAGTATATAAACAACATGTTTGCCATTAGCAAGCTGAACAGTTCCATCCTGTGAAGATGTTAGGAGATTAACGAATATTATGGCTGAGAAAGAAAGACTTCAGATTCATTGGGATAGAAGGAGTGGCCCTGAGTTTTAAAAAATATTTTTACATTTTTCTGCTTGTAAAAGGTATACATGTCTGTATTTGCGATTGTGGTTTGACTCCCTTTCTCTTTTTGTTTTTTCTTTTTTTTGCTGTGCTGTGCAGCATGGGAGGTTTTAGATCCCCAGCCACTGATGCAACCCATGTCCCCTGAATTGAGAACACAGATTCTTAGCCCCTGGGCCACCACCTTTTAACTCTCTTTCTTGACAGCAGCTTGGGTTTTTATTTGGGAACCCGTCTTTTCCTAATTTTCATTCCACTCAGTCTGGGTGGCTCTCCCAGAGAGCCTAGGACAGGGCACATAACATTTTAATAGTAAAATGATATTCAATAGTACAGGCATACCTTGGAAATATTGCTAACTTAGTTCCATACCACAATAATAAAGTTAACAGTGTAATAGAATGTGTCACATAATTTTTTTGTTTGTTTCTCAGAGCGTATAAAAGTTATGTTTACATTACACTGTAATTTATTATTTGTGCAATAGTATTATGTCTAAAATACCAATGTACATGCCTTAATTAAAAATACTTGATTGCTAGTAAGTGCTGTCATCTGAACCTTTGTGTGCTGTATGCTAAGGCACTTGAGTCGTTTCTGACTCTGCAACCCTGTGGACTGTAGCCCGCCAAGCTCCTCTGTTCATGGGATTCTCCAGGCAAGAATACTGGAGTGGGTTGCCTCTAAGCGTATAGCAAGTTGTAATTTTTTCTGGTGGAGAGTCTTGCTTCAGTGTGGAAAGTTGTAGACTGAACTGGAGTGGTGGTTGCTAAAAGTGGGGGTGGTTGTAATAATTTCTTAAAATAAGACAACAATTACGTTTACCACTTCCTTGACTCCTCCTTTCACTTCATTGACACCTCCTTTCACATTTTCTCTATAATATGCAGTATTGTTTGATAGCCTTTTGCACACAGTAGAACTTCTTTTAAAATTGGAGTCTATCCTCTCAACTCAACTGAGTTTATGTAATATTTTAAATCTTTTGTTGTCAGCATCTCTTTTTTTTTTTTTGGCCATTTTCACAGCTTGTGGGATGTTAGTCCCCTGACCAGACCAGGGATTGAACCCCTGCTGCCTGAAGTGGACGTGTGGAGCCCTAACCACTGGACTGCCAGGGAAGTCCCCAAGAAACTACTTTCTTTGCTCATTGACAGGAAGCAACTCCTCAACCATGAAAGTTCTATTAGATTGTAGCAATTCAATCATATCTTCAGGCTCTATTTCTAATTTTAGTTATCTTCCTATTTCTACTACATCTGCTGTTATTTCCTCCACTGAAGTCTTGAATCCCTCAAAGTCATCCATGAGGGTTATGTTGATATTTTGACCTCTTTTCATGAATCATAAATGTCCTTAATGGTAAATCCTTTCCAGAAAGTTTTCAGTTGGCTTTGCCCAGATCCATCAAAGGAATCACTATTTGTAGCAGCCATAGCCTTATAAAATGTAAGCTAGTGAGACTGATAATCAAAAGGACTCCTTGATCCATGGACTGCTGAATGGAGGTTGTATTAGCAGGCACAAAAGCAACATTAATCTCATTGTATATTATCAGAGTTCTTGGGTGACCAGGTACATTGTCAGTGAGCAGTAACATTTTGAAAGGAATCTTGTTTTTTTCTCCCGAGTAGTAGGTCTCAAAAGTGGGCTTAAAATATTCAGCAAACCATGTTTTAAATAAATGCACAGTCATTCAGGCTTTGTTCTTCCATTTATACAGCATAAGCAGAGGTGAGTTAGCATAATTCTTAAGGGCCCTAGAATTTCCCAGGATAGTAAATGAGCATTAGATTAGACTTAAAGTCACCAACTGCATTAGCCCTTAACAAGCAAATCAGCCTGTCTTTTGAAGCCAGGCACTGACTTCTCCTCTCTATCTATGAAAGTCCTAGATGGCATCTTCTTCTGATTTAAAGTTGTTTCATCTACACTGAAAATCTGTTGTTTAGTATAACTTCCTTCATTAATGTTAGATCTTCTGGATAACCTGCTATAGCTTGTACATCATCACGTGCTATTTCACCTTGCACTTTTATGTTATGGAGATAGATTCTTTCTTTAAAAGTCAGCTGATAGTCTTTTGGAAATTTCCAGTATGGAAGTAGTTGCTTTTCTCTTATTTATGATAAGACTCTTTATCTTTATTTTTTGTAATTTTAATTATAATATTTTTTGGTGTGGACCTCTTTCTTGGGGACTCTCTGTGATTCCTGAACATGAATAACTGTTTCCTTAGGTTAGGGAGGTTTTCAGCTATTATTTCTTCAAATAATTTTTCTTCCCTTTTCCTCTCTCCTTCCAGGACTCCTATAATGGGGAATGTACCGAACTTGATGTTGTCCCAGATATGGCTTAAACTATCCTTATTTTTAAATGTTTTTTTCTGTTAAGCTAGAGTGACTTCCACTGTCTTTTCTTCCAGTTTGCTGGTCGGTTCCTCAGTGTAATCTAATTTACTATTGATTCCTTCTATTAATTTTTTATGTCAGTTCTCTTCCTGAAATTTTGTTTTGTTCCTTCATTTGGAGTATATTCTTCTGTCCTCTCATTTTGCCTAATCCTCAGTATTTATTTCTATGTGTTAGGTAGGTCAGATACATCTCCACCTTGGAGAGGTTGCCTTGTATAGGGAGTGTCTTCTGTGGCCCAGCAAACTGCTCCCCACTGGCCACCAGAGCTGTATACTCAGGGATGCCCCTATGTAGGCTGCCTGGGCCCTTTGCCATGGCAGGGTTGACTGCTCTGGATTCACTGATAGGCAGGGGTGAACCCTGTTCCAATTGGCTATGAGGCCCTGCCTTGCGCAGTGGCTGCAGGCCCCCTGGTTTGTGGGCAGACTCCCTGTGTGGCTGGCTCTGTGACATGCCTGCTGTTGGGGCATAGCTGCTGCCAGCCTGCTGACGGGTGGGCCTGGGAGGTTCACCAACTTGAATGGTTGCATTTTATGGTTTCCCAAAATAATTACAATAGTAACATCAAAGATCACTGATCACAGATCACCATAACAAAGGCATAATAATAATAATGGAAAAGTTTGAAATATGTGAGAACTACCAAAATGTGACCTGTAGACATTTCATGCAAAAATAGGCACAATAAAGGACAGAAATGGTATAGACCTAACAGAAGCAGAAGATATTAAGACGAGGTGGCAAGAATACAGAAGAACTATGCCAAAAAGATCTTCCTGACCCAGATAACCACAATGGTGTGATCACTCACACTCACCAAGAGCCAGACATCCTGGAATGTGAAGTCAAATGGCCTTAGGAAGCATTGCTGTGAACAAAGCTAGTGGAGGTGATGGAATTCCAGTTGATCTATTTCAAATCCTAAAAGATGATGCTTTTAAAGTGCTGCACTCAATATACCAGCAAATTTGGAAAACTCAGCAGTGGCCACAGGACTGGAAAAGGTCAGTTTGCATTCCAATCCCAAAGAAAGGCAATGCCAAAGATTGTTCAAACTACTGCACAATTGTACTCATCTCACATCTCACATCTCACATCTCACATTAGCAAAGTAATGCTCAAAATTCTCCAAGCCAGGCTTCAACAGTATGTGAACTATGAACTTCCAGATGTTAAAGCTGGATTTAGAAAAGGCAGAGGAACCAGAGATCAAATTGCCAGCATCCACTGGATCATCAAAAAGGCAAGAGAGTTCCAGAAAAACATCTACTTATGCTTTACTGACTATGCCAAAGCCTTTGACTGTGTGGATCAAAACAAACTGTTTAAAATTCTTAAAGAAATGGAAATACCAGACCACCTTACCTGCCTCCTGAGAAATCTGTATGCAGGTCAAGAAGCAATAGACCATGGACATGGAACAACAGACTGGTTCCAAATTGGGAAAGGAGTACGTCAGGACTCTATATTGTCACCCTGCTTATTTAACTTACATGCAGAGTACATCATGAGAAATGCCAGGCTGGATGAAACACAAACTGGAATCAAGATTACCAGGAGAAATATCAATAACCTCAGATATGCAGATGACACCACCCTTATGGCAGAAAGTGAAGAAGAACTAAAGAGCCTCTTGATGAAAGTGAAAGAAGAGAGTGAAAAAGTTGGTTTAAAATTCAACGTTCAAAAAACTAAGATCATGGCATCTGGTCCCATCACTTCATGGCAAATAAATGGGAAAACAATGGAGACAGTGACAGACTTTATTTTCTCGGGCTCCAAAATCACTGCAGATGGTGACTGCAACCATGAAATTAAAAGACGCGTACTCCTTGGAAGAAAAGCTATGACCAACCTAGACAGCATATTAAAAAGCAGCGACGTTACTTTACCGACAAAGGTCCATCTAATCAAAGCTATAGTTTTCCCAGTAGTCATGCATGGTTGTGAGAGTTGGACCATGAAGAAAGCTGAATGCTGAAGAATTGATGCTTTTGAACTGTGGTGTTGTAGAAGACTCTTGAGAGTCCCTTGGACTGCAAGGAGATCAACCAAGTCAATCGTAAAGGAAATCAGTCCTGAGTGCTCATTGGAAGGATTGATGCTGAAGCTGAAACTCCAATACTTTGGCCACCTGATGTGAAAAACTGACTCATTGTAAAAGACCATGATGCTGGGAAAGATTGAAAGCAGGAGAAGGGGACGACGACAGAGGATGAGATGGTTAGATGGCATTTCTGACTCGATGGGCATGAGTTTGAGCAAGCCCCGGCAGTTGGTGACGGACAGGGAGGCCTGATGTGCTGCAGTCCATGGGGCCGCAAAGAGTCAGATACGGCTGAGGGACTGAACTGAACTAAACTGAACTGAACTGAACTGACCTATAGACACAGAATGAGCAAATGCTGCTGGGAAAATTGCACTGACAGACTTGTTCAATGTTGGGTTGCCACAAAACTTCAATTTGTAAGAATCATAATATCTGTGAAGTGCAATAAAGCAAAGTGCAGTAAAATGAGGTCTGCCTGCATTTGTAAGCCACAATTAATTTACGCTTTACGTTATTTTTGAACATTTAGGCTATTTTCATTTTTTTAAAACCTGGTTGTTTATGTTACTGGCATGTATATCTTTGTTCAACTGTCTGTTTCTTTAGGTTGGTTTCCCTGCAAGGGCATTGTTGGCCTAAACTGGATGCATTGTTAAGGATTATTTGTGTGAGTTTTGTGTGTGTGTGTGTGTGTGTGTGTGTGTGTGTGTGTGTGTGTGTATAAAATGGTTTTCAAAAAACTTAAATACCAAGTTATATTCCCAAGAACCTTGTCAAATTCAGGCATCATTATTTCTTTTAGTATTTACTAATTTAATAGTAAAAAATGTTCTCATATTATGTACTAGAGTTTTTTTAACTATTTGGAGGTTGAATATATTTTCATATGCTATTTTTCCATTTCTTCTGTGAATTGTTATTCATGTCTGTTTCCCATTCTTTTAACTGGCATTTAAGTTCTTTTCTTTCTTATTGATTTTAGGCTTTTCTTTTTCAAAATCAGTAATTGTGATAAGTAGTGTTGCACTGTTAGCTGTTTTAATACTACTGGTGCATCACAAATAGAGCCCTGGGACTCTGGGCTCCCCTAATTCCAAACTAACCATGAAATAGGTTTTTCTTTCCTAAAAGTAGCAACTGAATTGGTTTCTGAAAACAAAATCCCCAAAGAAACTCTTTTATTTTTTTGGTTAAACTGGAGGTCAGGTGATAAGATTGGTACCAGTCACTAAAACATACAAGTTCAGTGTTGTTGCCTATTATTATTGATTTAACTGCACAAAGGAAGCTTGTGTACTATTCATTATGTGGCATTTTATCTCACAGTTGTGATTTTTTCTTAAGGCATTTATTCAGTGTGAAATCCTGCTGCAGGGTTTAAAACAACTCTTTCTTCTCATAAACTGTCATCTACCAGCCTGCAACTTTATTTACTAGAAAGAACATATACTTTTCTGAAAGTAGAGTTGATTTTTTTTTCCAGAATTACAGCATAACGTGTTATCAGTTCTTAACTCAAAATGTTATTTCCTCGTATTTCGATGTTAGATCATTTCCTGGGTATGAGAGATAGGGAAACAACTTCTAAATTCAAGTGTACAAAATCTCTAGTTTTTAAAAATCTTTTTTTATTGGCTGAGTGAGTAAAGTTGGCAGTGAATTTTTTATGCTGTGTAGTAAAGAAATCTCAATCTCAAGAAAAGAAGAAGGAAAAGGAAGGGGAGGATGAAGAGGAGGGATAAAAAAGCTTGCTCCATTAAATGTTTATGAAAAGCAAAAAAAATCTCAGCATATTTTCCTTCTGATGAAACCTTCATGGCTGACAAAAATTTGCTAATTTTGTAACAATAACATGTATGTAAACTACTGCCATGAAATTAAAAGATGCTTGCTCCTTGGAAGGAAAGCAATGACAAACCTAGACAGTGTATTAAAGAGCAGAGACATGACTTTGCCGACAAAGATTCATGTAGTCAAAGCTATGATTTTTCCAGTAGTCATGTATGGATGTGACAGTTGGACCATAAAGAAAGCTAAATGCCAAAGAATAGATGCTTTGAAATTGTGATCCTGAAGAAGATTCTTGAGAGCCCCTGGGACAACAAGGAGATCAAACCAGTCAATCCTGAGGGAAATCAACTCTGAATATTCTTTGGAAGGACTGATGCTGACGCTGAAGCTCCAATATTTTGGCCACCTGATGCAAAGAGCTGATTCATTAGAAAGACACTGGTGCTGGGAAAAATTGAGGGCAACAGAAGGTGGCGGTAGAGGATGAGATGGTTAGATAGCATCACCAACTCAGTGGATGTGAATTTGAGCAAACCCTGGGAGACAGTGAAGGATAGAAAAGCCTGGTGTGCTGCAGTCTATGGGGTCACAAAGAGTCGAACGTGACTTAGCAACTGAACAACAACAATTTTCTATAAAATACATCTCTTGTAATACTTTCTTGAGCCCACCTAATAATTAACAATCTAAATAAGTTTAAAAAGTGACAATCATTTTTAGTATATTTAGTACTGTTCCCTCATGTTTAGAAGCATTAATGTGGTTATAACATATTTCCTCAGTGTTAATTACCCTAAAACCTGAGCACTCTTCATTACATTTTCCTCACTATTTATTTTGATGCCTTGGTTATATTTATTATAATATAGGCTAAAAACTCCTCTTTGGAAAATTAAAAGGCATGCGTTATGAAGAAATACAGAATCTTTTCTCTCTCATGATTTCCACATATATTTTGACACTAGTCAGCTTATATGGAATTTGATATCATTCTGTCACATAAATAGTATGTATGATACTAATATTGTATATATTTTAGTTTAACATTTTTCTGAGAAGATGATAGATTAATAACAATTACATAACAATGTGATAAATGATATTGGTTCTTCAAAGGAGAGGGAATTGGAATTCATGAAGTCAAAAAAGACAGAAATGCTCATTTTCTCCTTTGTGGCCTCAAGGCTGTTGACTTTCTTTCACTTCCGTCTAGAAGTACATCAGGGTCTAGTTTCCCCTGAACAGTCAGAAAAGAGGTGACCAGAGATGTGAAGAAATATGCAGTGGTGATGCAGATAGATGTGTTGAGAAGAAGCAAGGCTGAGACCAGATGAGGGCATGGGTTTATGGAAAAATGGAAAGAGGTCTTAAGGGAAAGGAAAGGAGAAAGACCTAAGAGAATGCAGAGGTAGAAGACGGGAAGACTCGAGAGGTCTGACCAGATGCTCCACAGACGGGGCAAAGCCCTTGAGGGACAGTTATCTAGAGGTCACTGCCTCCAGTTCAGCTGTAGTAGGACAAGCCTTGACTCTCTCTACTTCATTCACCACACTGCTGAATCTTATTAATCTTACCCTCTTTACACATCCCAGGTCCATCCTCTCAAAGCTGTCCTGACGCCAGTACAATTCTGGCCTCATTGTTTCATTCCTGGGTGACGTCCAGCCTCTTGCTCTCTGAGCCACGGTTCTTTCTGCACCAGCGGCCTCTTTCTAAAACACAGATTGCATCATATCACCCCTTACTTAAAATCAATTTGGGTGGACGAAAGACTTGAGTAGAAATTTCTCTGAAGAAGATGTACAGATGGCAGTAATCACATGAAGTCATATAATCACCATTACAGTTGTTAGGGAAAGAAAGTGAAAGTTGCTTAGTTGTGTACAACTCTTTGTGACTCCATGGACTGTATAGCCCATGGTATTCTCTAGGCCAGAATACCGGAGTGGGCAGCCTTTCCCTTCTCCAGGGCATCTTCCCAACCCAGGGATCGAACCCAGGTCTCCCGTATTGCAGGTGGATTCTTTAGCAGCTGAGCCACAAGGGAAGCCCAAGATACTGGAGTGAGTAGCCTATCCCTTCTCCAGCGGATCTTTCTGATCCAGGAATCGAACCAGGGTCTCCTGCATTGCAAGCAGATTCTTTACCAACTGAACTACCAGGAAAGCCCCAATTATTAGGGAAATACATGTCAAAACCACAAAGAGATACCTCTTTATCTCATTAGGATCACTATTATTTAAAAAAAAAAGTGTAAATATCGGTGAGGATGTGAAGAAATTAGAAACCCTTGTGCATTGCTGCTGAGAATTTAAATTGTCTTAGTCACTGTCAAAACAGTATTAGATTCCTCAAAAGTTAAGCATAAAAATTGTCATTTAATCCAGCAATTCCACTTCTGGGTATATACCCCCAAAACTTAAGACAAAGACTCAAGCAGATAGTTGTACACTCATGTTCATAGCAGCATTTATTGACAATAACCAAAAAGTGAAAGCAACCCAAGTATCCGTTGACAGATGGATAAATAAAACGAATGATATATTATTCAACCTTAAAAAAGAAGGAAATTCTAGCATATACTATAACATAGTAAACCTTGAAGACATTCTGTTAAGTAAAATGTCAGTCACAAAGGACATATATTGTGTGATTCCACTTATGTAAGTTTCCTAGAGTAGTCAAACTCCTAGAAACTGAAAGCAGAATGGAGGTTGTTTCCAGGAGATAGAAGGTGGGGGAATGGGCAGTTATTGTTCAGTGAGTTTAGAGTTTCAGTTTTAGAAGATGAAAAAGTTTCTGAAGATAGATGGTGGTGAAAGTTGTACAACGATGTGACTGTATTTATTGCCAATGAACTGAACTCTACCCTTGAACCTAAAACCGGTTAAAATGATACATTTATGTTGCATATATTTTATAATAATTATTTTATGGATTCTCATTAGTTTTAGAATAAAATCCTAGTTTATTAGCATAATACATATATTTTTCATGTTATGGTCCCTAGCTCATTTCTCTGGCTTGTCATTTGTCACTTAGCCCAGACCCTAATGCTTGATGCTTTATCCTGTAAGACCTAGTTCAACCTTTATCGCCTTCTCTGGCAAATTTTCCATGACTCACACTCACACTCCCTAATACTAATTCCTGCCCTCATTTTGGTTGGGTGAGCCTCTATCATAGCACCCCATATGCACTTTCCTCTAATAGTAAATTTAGTTTCTTAAAAATTTGTTTTTATCAGTAAACCCCTGTTAGGTGGTCAGCTACTTGAGGGTAGAGATTTATTTCTGTTGCTCCACTGCTTGCAGTGTGGTCTCATACCTTGTAGATACTTCATATAAGTTTGCTATCTGCTCGAAGAAATGAAGGTGATTGGGGAGGACAAAGAAGTTCTTCAGTTTGAGCTAAACATTTCATCCCATCTATATAAATGGAAATAATAATAGCAACCACCTCTTGGGCTCTTGGGAGACTTATGTGACATTGATATTTGTAAAACGTATAGAGCAACCTGATATGTATCAAGTATTCAGTAAATGTTCATTTGTATTATTGAATGGCCTATGAAACTTTTAAAATGAATTCTCACATCCCTTTTAAAATAAGGATTTCCAAAGGGAAATATGGGGTAGAAATTGGCAAGGAAATGTCAGAGACAGTAACTGATTATTCCTGGGGATCCCCAGCCTGCCTCCCCCTAAGCTTATCTTCAGAACTAGTGAGAGGCAAGCCAACTATATGTGAGCATATGGGTGGTAGTACCTGGGCAAGGGGCAGGGGCAGGGAGTGGTTCCCATTCCAAAGCAGACTTTCCTAATCTGACTGTGGATCAAACCACCCATTAGCCTGTCAGTCCTGATGATATCCAGCCTCTCCCAGAGGTGGCTCCTCCCTCTGGTGGAGTGGGGACTTAGGAGAATGACCTTGGAGGCAATTGCCACCTCCCACGTGGTGATTACAGCTGTGCCAGGCAATCTGAGCCCCCTGCCCAATCCCACCCCCATGATGCAACTACCTCAGGTGCTGCCCAGCAGCCAGAGTTTCCCTTTGGGTCTTCCCCATCACATCAGGATAGTTTCTTGAGTCTGATTATGAATGAAGAATATGCCAAGTTTCTTTTTCTCATTTGTCCAAAATGTGCAACTAAAATATATATCAAAGAGATGTGTATCAAAGAACATTTTAAATAAATTACACTATGATTTAATTGGGTTATTTGCCCCCTTGCCCAGTTGGAGCTCAGGGAGAGTGTGACATATATGAAAGTATGTTTTCCATGTGGGTTAGAGGATGTTGATTTTTTTCTACAAGAAATAAGATCTTGGGGAAAGGGGGTGACTTTACCTGAAAACATACAGAGAAGCATTCAGGGAGCTCAAATGTAACAGCAGAGAGTTGGAAATACTCTAGCCTTTCAGCTAGAATGGAAGATGGTACCATGTGGGGACCAAGAAGGTAAACATTTCATAAGATCCTGAGGTATTACTGATTTCTCAATGATTGTTTTACTAAAACAATTAAAATACAAATTGGCAAACAGAAAGGGGCTGTGTGCTTAACTTTGGGGCTGCAAAGAAGGAGGAAACTAAAGAAACATTAGATCTTTGCATCACCTGTGGAGAGAGAGAGAGAGTGTGTGTGTGTGTGTAGGACTGCCCAGTGTCAGTTCCAAAGTGAAAACAAAAGTAGACTGAGTCCTGACCCTTGACAAAGAGAAAGTGAATCCAAGTGGCCTCAGGGCTTAACTACAGAAGGACACACTTGTGTGTTTCTGAGGTGAACACGGATAGGCAGTCAGCTCAAGAGCAGACCGCGGCTCTGTAAGAAGGCGAGAATATGCCTGTGGGTATTTATGAAACCTCTGGTGGTAAGTGTCTTTCATAGTTTGACCTGTAAGCTGTGGATTGGAAGGAAATGTGATCACGTTTCCCTATAATTTTTCATTCACACTTTTTATGGTGGCAAAGGCCACACGGTTCACTCTCCTGTTCCCTTAATAGGACCCCTCGGGTGATGGTGTGGTTCTGACATCCCATGAGCAGGCAACCAAAGGTTATTGGGAGAAGCAGCAGCATGTGGAAGATGGAGTTGAAAAGAAAATGAAACAAAACGCAGCAATGGTGTAGAAATTTCAGTTTGGATGTGTCCAGGAGCTATTCCAAAGGAGGCTGCTCAGTCGAGGGAAGGGACCGCAGGGCCGGTTCACATCATGGCTGGTTCACATCCTGCTTTTCACTTGACAGCTGTCATCTCCATTCAACCTCAGACAATCGAGAGAGCAGGGTATGATATGCTTTCTTTTATGATCCAGGTCAGCGTTCCCCTCTATCAGTAGGGACATTGACCATAGTTATATCTGGTGCTATACCTACTATGATTTAGACTCTGTCTACATGAACCTAGACTAACTGGGTCATACTGAAATTTAGTAAGTCCTACAGACAAAGTTTTAGCACATTGTGTGTAAGTTCAAGGTAGGAAAATAGGTCAGTAAAATGCAAAATAATAGGAGTTGTCTAATTTTCTGATATTCATATGTTTTCTGAATAAATAAATCAGAATAATAAATCCTATAATCATATTTGTTATGACTACAACTCTGTTTATTCAGTATTTATATGAAAACTTAAGATTTATATTGAAGCATTAATTTGAGTACTGTCAATACAAAGTCAAATTTATATGCATAATTGAAAGAGTAACTACCGAATCTGGTGTTAAGAAATTTTTGCTTTTGTTGCTCATGTGATAAGCAAGCTTTTCCTTCCTGTTTCTTCAGCTCTTAGTATTGCATTTGACTCACTTTTTGTGGGTTTCCATGATAACTCAGTTGGTTAAAGAAGCCGCCTGCAATTCAGGAGGCCCTGGTTCGTTTCCTGGGTTGGGAAGATCCCCTGGAGAAGGGATAGGCTACCCACTCCAGTATTCTTGGGCTTCCCTTGTGGCTCAGCTGGTAAAGAATCTGCCTGCAATGCAGGAGACCTGGGTTCGATCACTGGGTTAGGAAGAGCCCTTGGAGAAGGGAAAAGCTACTTAGTCCAGTATTCTGACCTGGAGAGTTCCAGGGACTATAGTCCACGGGGTCGCAAAATGTTGGACACAACTGGGTGACCTTCACTTTCACTTTTGGTAGTTGTTTAGTCACCAAGTCGTGTCCAACTCTTTGGCAACCCCATGGACTGTAGCCTGCCAGACTCCTCTGACCATGGAATTTTCCAGGCAAGAATGCTGGAGTGAGTCACCATTTCCTTCTCTAGAGGATCTTCCTGACCCAGGGATTGAACCCATGTCTCCTGCATTGCAAGTAGATACTTTACCGCCAAGCCACCTGGGAAACCCACTTTTTATAGTACACATAGATAATTTAATGTCTGAAAAACATGAGTTTTGATATATTTATATATTTATGCACATTCCTGAAATAAGAAATCCTTATTCTTACTAAAATATAAAAGTTTATTAAAATATATTTAATCTTATTAAAATATAAAATCCTTATTCAGGATTTTATCCTCATAATTTAGTGCTGAGTCAGAGATTTCTTACTTTCTACTTCTTTTCCTAAAATAATTTTGAATCCCAGAAAGTCCAAACAGTCAAACAAAGAGAAGAGTTAAATATGTGCCCAAGTGTGTTTCCAAATCATCTGACATAGAGAAAGTATTTTGTGGTCTCAGATCAGATTCTGAATCTCTAACTTGTATCATATCATTAGCTTAAATAATAGAAAAACAATTCAAAAATACTAAAATTTATAATTTTCTGCAACATTTTTGGAGATAAAAATTATATAGCATTTAATTATATAGCATTTTTATTGCTTTAATACTCAGTTAAAACTAGCATAGATTCAAAGGACAAACAATAGACTGGGGAAAAATATTTGCAATGGATATAGATATGATGTTGTTGTTCACTTGCTAAGTCATGGCTGCCTCTTTGTGACACCGTGACTGAAGTACCCCAGGCATCCCTGTCCTTCACTATCTCCCAGAGCTTGCTCAAACTCATGCTATTTAACCATCTCATCCTCAGTTGCCCCCTTCTCATTTTGCCTTCAGTCTTTCCCAGCATCAGAGTCTTTTCCAGTGAGTCAGCTCTTCACATCAGATGGCCCAAGTATTGGAGCTTCAGCTTCAACATCAGTCCTTCTGATGAATAGATGTGATGGATAACAGAATATCCAATGTATTTGCTCTCCAGCAGCAGAGAGATCTTTATAATTAAATTGTGTCATTCTTTTGAGGAAAACCTCCACTGGCTTTAAGTTTTGTTGAGTAACAGCCAGTGTCACTACTATGACTGAGGAGGCCAGCATCATCTCACACCTTCTTCCAGCCTTCATCCCTTGCTCTCCAGGCCCTGCCCTTGTTCACTTTGTCCTAGTCACCCTGGCCTTCTTGCTGTTCCACGGATAGATCAAGCATGTGTCATCTCAGGGCCCTCTGCCTGTGCTGATCGGACCCCTTGAGATGCTCTTATCAGTGTGGCCTTCCCCAAAGCCCTACACGAACGATCAAACCCTTCCCACTTGGACTTTATTTACACTGCTTTATTTTCTGCATAGCACTTTGATATAGTCCTCCTACTCTTGCTTCTTTGCTTTTAGTTTGTCTCTTGACCAGGAAGTAAATTTTGTGAAGTCAGGAATTTTGCTCACTGCCCTATCCCCAGCCCATAGAAGTGCCCTGGGTATAGTCCATGCCCAGTCATGTTTGAACTGAGGAATCATACCATATGAAGAGCTTCTATAAAGTGATGAGAAAAAGATTAAAACCTAATGGAAATGTGGCTATAAAACTCACAGAAGAAATCTAAGTGGTCAATAAACATATGGCAAATGCTTAAACTTATAGAAGTAAAGGGAATATACAGTAAAAGAATGATACCATATGTTTACCCATCAAATTGTCGAGAAGGCTGAAATGCAGTAACATCAAGTGCTGCTTAAATATGCAAGCCATTGGACTTTGCCCTACCTTGTTGGTGAATACATGAATTGCTACTACATTTTGGGAAAGTAATCTGTCAGTATTTGTTAAAACAAAGTATGTAATATTGGCACATAGAGAGGTTCTGAGGCCCAGAGCTTAAATTTCATTAGCTTCATTCATTTTAGCCTTTTTTCATTATTCTTCAGGAAAGATAAAAGAAAATTAAATAAAAATAAAAAATTAAGTCTAGGACCATGTAAGAAGTCTGTGTAACCAGGGCTTTGAAACTGAAGCTTCTTTTTTTTTTTTTAATTTATTTATTTTAGTTGGGGGCTAATTACTTTACAATATTATAGTAGTTTTTGCCATACATTGACATGAATCAGCCATGGGTTCACATGTGGTCCCCCTCCCGAACCCTCCTCCCACCTCCCTCCCCTTCCCATCCCTCTGTGTCATCCCAACGCTCCATCCCTGAGCATTCGTCCCATGCATAGAACATGGAATGGTGTTCCGCTTCACATATGACAATATACATGTTTCAATGTTATTGTCCCAGAACGTCCCACCCTCACTTTCTCCCTCAGAGTCCACAGGACTGTTCTATGCATCTGTGTCTCTTATTCTGTCTCACATATAGGGTTACCATTACCATCTTTCAAATTCCATATACATGCATTAGTATACTGTATTGGTGCTTTTCTTTCTGGCTCACTTCACTCTGTATAATGGGCTCCAGTTTCATCCATCTCAATAGAACCGATTCAAATGTATTTTTTTAATGGCTGAGTAATATTCCATTGTGTATATGTACCACAGCTTCCTTATCCATTCGTCTGCCGATGGACATCTAGGTTGCTTCCATGTCCTGGCTATTGTAAACAGTGCTGCGATGAACAATGGGGTACACGCATCTCTTTCAATTCTGGTTTCCTCCGTGTGTATGCCCAGCAGTGGGATTGCTGGGTCATATGGCAGTTCTATTCCCAGTTTTTTAAGGAATCTCCACACTGTTCTCCATAGTGGCTGTACTTGTTTGCATTCCCACCAACAGTGTAAGAGGGTTCCCTTTTCTCCACACCCTCTCCAGCATTTATTGCTTGTAGACTTTTGGATAGCAGCCATTCTGACTGGTGTGTAATGGTACCTCATTGTGGTTTTGATTTGCATTTCTCTAATAATGAGTGATGTTGAGCATCTTTTCATGTGTTTGTTAGCCATCTGTATGTCTTCTTTGGAGAAATGTCTGTTTAGTTCTTTGGCCCATTTTTTGATTGGGTCGTTTATTTTTCTGGAATTCAGCTGCAGGAGTTGCTTGTATATTTTTGAGATGAATTGTTTGTCTGTTGCTTCGTTTGCTATTATTTTCTCCCATTCTGAAGGCTGTCTTTTCACCTTGCTCCTAGTTTCCTTTGTTGTGCAAAAGCTTTTAATTTTAATTAGGTCCCATTTGTTTATTTTTGCTTTTATTTCCAATATTCTTGGGGGTGGGTCATGGAGGATCCTGCTGTGATTTATGTCGGAGAGTGTTTTGCCTATGTTTTCCTCTAGGAGTTTTATAGTTTCTGGTCTTACATTTAGATCTTTAATCCATTTTGAGTTTATTTTTGTGTATGGTGTTAGGAAGTGTTCTAGTTTCATTCTTTTACAAGTGGTTGACCAGTTTTCCCAGCACCACTTGTTAAAGAGATTGTCTTTTCTCCATTGTATACTCTTGCCTCCTTTGTCAAAGATAAGGTGCCCATAGGTGCATGGGTTTATCTCTGGGCTTTCTATTTTGTTCCATTGATCTATATTTCTATCCTTGTGCCAGTACCACACTGTCTTGATGACTGTGGCTTTGTAGTAGAGCTTGAAGTCAGGCAGGTTGATTCCTCCAGTTCCTTTCTTCTTTCTCAAGATTGCTTTGGCTATTCGAGGTTTCTTATACTTCCATACAAATTGTGAAATGATTTGTTCTAGTTCTGTGAAAAATATCATTGGTAGCTTGATAGGGATTGCATTGAATCTATAGATTGCTTTGGGTAGTATACTCATTTTCACTATATTAATTCTTCCAATCCATGAACACGGTATATTTCTCCATCTGTTTGTGTCCTCTTTGATTTCTTTCATCAGTGTTTTATAGTTTTCTATATATAAGTCTTTTGTTTCTTTAGGTAGAAATATTCCTAAGTATTTTATTCTTTTTGTTGCAATGGTGAATGGTATTGTTTCCTTAATTTCTCTTTCTGTTTTCTCATTATTGGTGTACAGGAATGCAAGGGATTTCTGTGTGTTAATTTTGTATCCTGCAACTTTACTATATTCATTGATTAGCTCTAGTAGTTTTCTGGTAGAATCTTTAGGGTTTTCTATGTAGAGGATCATGTCATCTGCAAACAGTGAGAGTTTTACTTCTTCTTTTCCTATCTATATTCCTTTTATTTCTTTTTCCGCTCTGATTGCTGTGGCCAAAACTTCCAAAACTATGTTGAATAGTAGTGGTGAAAGTGGGCATCCTTGCCTTGTTCCTGACTTTAGGGGAAATGCTTTCAGTTTTTCACCATTGAGGATAATGTTTGCTGTGGGTTTGAAACTGAAGCTTCTTTAACTTCCCAACAAATCCTTCTCCAAGGTACCTGCCCTTTGAACCAGCAGTCCCATTTCTTGGAACATCAGCTGTAGGAATAAGAGTTACAGTGCATAAAAAAATGTATGTACAGGCTATTTACTACAGAATAATTTATAGCAGAATAGAAATTGGCAATAATGTTAATGTGTTAATAATGAGAATTTCAAATGAATATAGTATACCCATTCAATAGATTATTATTTAGTTCTTTAATATCTATTCTATATTTTGTAAGAAAAGATAACTATAAAAGAATGTGTATAATATAATCCAGTTTTTATATAAGCAATAGAGTAAGCAAAAACAAAAATAAGAGCAACATCACATTTGTTCATCTGTATGTATATTTACATAAATGTGTGTATGTGTATCTTTGTAGAAGCAGTACACACATATGAAAAGATGTATTAACAATGGGTACCTCAGGTCAGGATTGGAGATGAGAATGGATGGGGGGAATGAATAATAAATTTTTCTTTATACATTCTAGAATAATTTGACCAGTTTCAACAATGCATTCATGGGTTTCCAGCTTTATTGAGATATAAGTGACATATAACATTAAGTAAGTTAAATATTTAAAATGTGTTGATTTGATTCAATTATATGCTGCAAAATAATTACCACAATAGCATTAGCTAATGCCACCAACCCATCACATAATTATTTCTTTTTTTGTGGTGAGAATATTTAAGATCTACTTTCATAGCAACTTTCCAGTAAACAGTATTACTAGCTATAATCACTACATTGTACATTATATCCTTAGAAGTTGTTAATCTTGTAACTGGAAACTTGTACACTTTGACCAACATCCCCTCTTTTCCTCCCATGCTCCAACCCCTGGTAACCACCATTCTACACTCTGTCTCTATGAGTTTAGTTTTTTGTTTGTTTGTTTTAGATTCTGCATGTAAGTGATATCATGCAGTATTTGTCTTTTGTTTGACTTAGTTCACTTTGCATAATGTTTTCATGTTTCATCCATGTTGTGAAAAATAAAGGATTTCCTTCATTCTCATGACTGAATACTATTTCATTGTATGTTTATGCATCATATATTCTTAATCCATTCATTTTTTGATCAACATTTTGGTTGTTTCCGTATCTTGGTTATTGTGAATAATGTTGCAGAACACAGAGGTTTAGTTGGTCTATTGGAGATACTATTTTCATTGTTAGAAGTGGGATTGTTAGATCATATAATAGCTCTATTTTTTAATTTTTTGAAGACCCTCCTTACTATTTTCCATAGTGGCTATACCAGTTTACATTCTCAGCAACAGCACACAAATGTTCCCTTTTTGTCTGTTTGAAGTCAGGGGCATGAACCAAATGACCTCTCCAGTCTTTCCATGGAATTCTGTGACACTGCACATGGAGAATGAATCTCATGAGAAGGAGGACGTTAACCCAACTGCTATGCTCCCAACTGCTATGCTTCTCTGACAAAAAGCAAAAGGGCTGTGAAGAGTCAGAGAGATTTAGCTAAGAGGACCAGTTCTTTACTGATTTGTTGACTTTCTGGATTTTAAAATCCTAGACCAGGCAGTGCCAATAAAATTATTAACTGCTGCAAATAACTACCCACATGATTTTTATGGGATCGTTGTCATCTCAGAGCTTCTAGAACTGAGGATTTGACTCTATGCAGATCTGAAGTGGCTCTTGATTTGGAGAATGGTACAGAATTGCAGGTCCTCCTGAAATCTTCCCCGTATTGCATTTTCTCCTCTACCTGTCACCCATTCCTTCTTACAGAACAGGAAAATGACAGTCTTCTGGACCATCAGACTTGAGCTAGAAGTTGTTTCAAAGTCATTGACCATGAAGACGAAATTGTTTATACATCCTTCCTATGATGTCACCTTCAAACTTGTTGATTGAAAAAGAAGGAAAAAATCATGACCTAAGTGAACACAGGAGAAAGACAGGGGGATAGAACAGATGATATTTATGACTGACTTGAGAATTTCAATCTCAGCAACTAAAATGATGAACTTGGGATCACTGGAAATGGAAATAGTTGACTTAACAGATGGTAGGCAGCTCTTGTCAGAGAAGACTGTTCTGAGCATGAGCCTAATTGAGTAGTTTATATCTGTATAAATTAACATTTTTTAAAGCTGTGATATTCTCAGGAGAATATTCAGGATAAACATTTAGCATTTTCTAGGTCTCCTCAGTGGAAAACTTATCATTCAGTTCAGTTCAGTTCAATCTTATCATTGGGCAAAGGTTAACTCCACCAGTTCAAAAATTATACATTGGAAATTGAAGTGAACCATGATTTGTCTTTAAAATGATGCAAAAATTTGATAGCTGAAGATGTACACTTTTTCTAGCTCTCACAATGTTCTTCTGTAAATTCTGTTGTTTGAACAACTCCTTGGGGCAAACATCTGCCTACTTGAAATCTTATTAGGAAAATAACTTCATTTAAATCTTCCCTCATAGCCCTCATGCAAATTTCAGTGTACAGTCAAGCAGATGAAGGAAAATTAAAACAATTAAATATGTCTAAATTAAACTTTTTTTATTTGTAGGTATATTCTGTAATAATATTTACATATAACTACATGCTTAACACTGAATATCTGTCATTTTCTTCTTTAAATTCTGAAGACTGGTCCACCTAAAGCTCATATCATTTTGTATTGGGCCCAATTGTTCCTGGGAAGTGTAAAACTAAACATTACTGATAAATGGGCATGTAGAAGTCCAAGTGTAGGACTCACACAACAGGAAAAAAAACACCTTTTTATTTCTAAGAGAGTAAAATCATGTAAGCAGAGAAACAAAAACAATCTGCTATTGTCAGACCATTGCCATGAAACAGAAGAGAAATCCATAGCAGACTTGCACTATTTGTTTTCCTAAGAATTCTTGGGCTCAACAAGAATTAATTAGTAATGCTTGTCATCTGAGCATTGAGTAAAATTCAAATGATCTCTCTTCCTATATTTAAATCTCAATAGAAACAATTTATCCATAGTTAGTCAAACAAAATAGAAGGACATAAAATAAAATGCCTCCCCCAACCCTTAAAATCCTCACCAGACACAAGTTTCATTGCTGAGAAGGCACAAGTTTTAATCTTGTCTTTTTTGGTCCTTCCAGTGGCTACCTCCTTATATCTAAGTCAGTAATAACAGCAGTATTTCTTGATGCACTTTAAAAAGTTAAACATATCCAGTAACTTCCCTTTATGAAAGATGAAGAAGTCAGCATACTTAAGTTTCTCTTTCCTTCTCCTCCCACTTCTCATGTTTTTGTTATTTATGTTAAAAATTTTGGATTTTGTGTTGGTTACCTCTATAGCACTAAATAATATACTCACCCCTTTCTTCATCCATCAACTTTAGACAGTATCTCCAGACACCCATTAGGAGGAGAAATATGGCTTCATACATTCCTCCAGAGAAGAGTTCCACTACTTTTACACAGACATAGTTGCTGGTATTTATATTCCATTCCCCTCAAATGAAAAGGGCCGGAAAAACTCAAACCCACAGGCTAATACCTCCAGCCTTTTGTTTGTGGATTGTAACTTTTTGAAGAGCAATTCCCCAATTTTAGCCTGGAGGGAGGTAAATACCACTGGGAGGGACCTGAGAAAGCAGGGGGAAAGAGGTGGATTACTGGCAGAATTCTTTCATAGACAGACCTTCAATTACCACCAGGTTTTTGCCTTACTTTCCTTTTTTTTTTGGCCAAACGGTAAGACATGTGAGATCCTAGTTCCCCAGAGATTGAACTTGCTTCCCCTGCATCAGAAGTGCATTGAAAGTCAGAGTCTTAACCACTGGACCAACAGGGAAGTCCCTTACCTTACTTTTCGCTCCCATTCTCTTGCTTGCCAGTCTAGAGCTTTGAGCTTCTCTGAACTTACCATGAAGAATGTCCATATTTTTGATGCTAAATGGGGACTTTCTGCATTATTTTCTTATCCACAAAAGTTCTGAATATCCACTAAAGTTCTGAAATTTTATCAGAATTTGAATATTTATCAAACTGGGTGGTTTAAAGACCCACTCTCATTCGCAGTGATATTGTTAATCCATGGCTTTTGTAATTCTGTGAGAGGAAAGGGAGTGAAACTTGTGTGCTTGGCCACCATCTCGAATAGAAAATCACCATCTCTTATTGTAATTTTTGCTCTTTAGCCAAAGCATTTAAATCTGTTTTATTTATGCATTAATTGGAGTCAATGCACTTCTGGTCAGGCAGTCTCTAAGAAGTCTTCACCCTTCCTAGTTTATCAGTTCTCACTGACTCAGTGCCAAAACAGCTCAACTACAGCCTCGCTTCCTCATGAACTCTTTACTCCAATCAAACTGAATTGCTAGCCATTTCCTGAAGATAATTTTAATTTCCTACTTCTGTGCTTTTATTCTACTGTTCTCTCCACCCTCCTCCCCCGACATACTGTGTTTTCCCACGTCAGATGATCTGCCACTCTCAATGTGATCTAGCCTGTAGGAGTACAAGGCAAAGATTAGTTACTTCGCTAAGCTTCCTCTGACCTCAACCAGAAGTCCATAACTTTACTAAGTCTGCTTTCCACTGGGGAGGGTGGGTACCAGATGATAAATAATAACATGATTGTCTCAGTGTATGTGTGAGACTTCAGTTTATGGAGGTGACTGAGTGATAACATGGAGAAGCTAATGCCATTGAAAGAAGATTTTGATTACTCACATTTCCTAAGAGAAGGAGCCACTCCATGGCACACAGGGCCACTGTGATCTCATAGAAGGTTGTAGCCGTCTGTACACCTACACCCTCCCTCTCAGAAAACAGGGTGTATGTCTTGATCATGGTGGGATTTTCTGCAACTCCTATAACTAGAGTTTGCAGATTTCTCACTGGAGGAAAATACCTTCTTTTTGCTCCCATACACTTTCTTAGTATTCTCTTCTTTTCAGGATCCAGTGTGAAAAACTCAGCCCATCTAGAGTATACTGGTCTTGTGATAGTAGAAAACGAGTAATGAAAGTGCTATATGATGGCTTTATAAGGTTCTGCTCTAAAGGGCATCACCACTTTCTCTTACAATTCATTGCTGAAAGAATTCACATGGCCAAACCTAGTATCCAACAGAGCAAAACAAGGGAAGCATTAGGAAAAATCATATCGACTACCTCACCCCAGAAAATAAATATTAGCAGCAATTATAATAATAATAAATGAATAATAAAATATGCAAGTGGGCACCTCATAGGCCAGACAGTAAGTAATATTTTGCTTTACCTTTCGACAGTCCTGCAAAGTAAGTGGTAGGAAAGGTACTTACCTAGTTTATTAGCTTAGGTTCACCCAGCTAGTTATGTGGGAAACAAAGCTTCTGAACTAGGTTTCCTGGCACCTGGTAAGAAGTACATAGATTCCCTTGTTAGGGCAAGGTAAAACCATCAGGACAACACACGGTTATCTCAGCGACATGTAACAATGTGCCCTCACAGCACTGCATTATTCATAGTTTCCCTTCCAACTCTAGCTAAAGCTGCCTTGGCAACTTCTGACCTTCTGGCTTCTGATCTCTTACCATCGGTTACCTATGAAACCTGGGGCTTGTCATCATTTTTGTTTGACATCACCTTTTGGGGAAGCCTACTCTTCTGGTTCTCCTATGTTCTGTTACTCAGAGTAACCCTCCAGGTCCTAACTGGAAATCTCAGAATCTACCCTCCCATACACGGTAATGGCACCAGCAAAACCCAACCCCAACCAAACCCTTAGGTGACTTGTTTTAAAAAAGGTTTGATAAGGTCAAGCTCCTCTCAGTGACCCTCCATAAATATTCACAGGCAGGGATCTCTCTTATAATTTATTATGAATAGAAATTGTTTCCCTCGAGTTTCAAGTTGTCATCTATTAGGCAGCCCTGATATTTCATCTTATTTTTTTACAGTTCACTTAGTGATATACTCTTATAATTCCTGAAATTTGTCACCTATCATAGGAGAATAAGATTGGTGGTCCTCCAACATGTACTGGAGGCAAAGCACCATCAGGAAAGAAGGTAAATATTCAAAGTCAGGACGGTTGATTTTTACACTGAACAGCACTGAATCATACATAGCAAAATGCTAATATAATGGGCAGCCTGTTTATCAACTCATCTACATCACGACAGAGTGGAGGGGTATTGGCAATAAAGCACCTCCTTTCATCACATAAAACTCCTGGATAATTCATGAGGAGGAAACAAAGGGGGACCAGAACTGAGGCACAGGATGGCTCTGCAGATCATCTATAAAGAGTTTAAGTGCATGCTTTCTTCCCTATGTCAGGCAAGCAGATTCACTTTGCTCAGAGTTCACATTAAGTCTGGTCTTACATCAAAAATGGAAGATCACTTTGTAATCATTAAGTGTTTTACTTCAATATTAAATATTAAAGTTCCTCTGATTGCCAAACCCATAATTAAGAGGGGGAAGGAAACCTGTAATGTTACAGATGTTTTCCCATTTGGTAATCATGTAGTGGAAGCAATCATGAATAGAGATATTATAGTTGTTCAGAATAAATGGGAACTCCTGAGGGGACTCAGAGGTAGTAAAGAAAAGCAATGGAGGTGTGTGATTGTAATGCTGAAGAGAGAGGGAAAGGCCCGTGTGTGTAAGAATTTGGGGTAGCAGAGGAAATGTAGCCAAGGGTTCCCTGGGAGGATGTTGCTAATGGGCAGCAGGGTCTGGATGCAGAATTGGTCCAGGATTCAGAACTAAACTGCCAAGGGACCCTGGACATGCTGTTCGGAACTTGACTCTTCTTACTGATAAAATAAGGATAATAATGCCTGCCTCAGACTGATCTGAGAATTAGACGGGGTCAGGGGGAAAGTGTTTAGCCCTTGATGATCGTATCCATCATCATCCCTTGGTCTGTAAACTCCATGAGAGCCCAGATCTTGTCTGACTTATTCATTGACATATCTTTGGTCCAAGAATGGTTTCTGGACTCACAACAGTTATTGAAAGAATAAATTAAAAAGTTACAAATGAATATATATAAGTGAGGAACTTGAATAAAATAGTGTATCTAAGAAGTTGGTTTGTGGAAAAATTAAGAGAATTCTTGTTAGGTAATAGGATACACGTATATGAAAAGGTAAAGTCCAGGGCAGGGCAGACGTTTCAAATGATTTTACAGACTTAGCAGAAATCAGAATCTTGTGCACGTGCATGTGTGCTCAGTCATCTCTGCCTTTTTTGCAACCCCATGGAACGGAGCCCACCAGGCTCCCCTGTCCATGGAATTTTTCAGACAAGAATACTGGAGTGGGTTGTCATTTCCTCCTCCAGGGGATCTTCCTGACCCAGGGATTGAACTCACGTCTCTTGTGTTTCCTGCATTAGCAGGTGGGTTCTTTACCATTGGCACCACCTGGGAAGCTCAAGGGTCTTGAAGGAAAGCATAATTTCTGCATTATCTCAGGAAATAGTTTCAGTGTTAACTTTATTAGCCTATTGAGTGATGTTTTACAATGAAGGTAAGGGACCATTCTCAAGAGAACAAAGTTGTTGGGATATATAAGGAAAAACACTGCCCTGCAAAACAACACTGCCCTACAGTAGACAAAATGACTGTAACAGATTGCTTTTTGCTTCTAAGTCCAGTTCTATAGGCAGAACAAGGCTAGACTCTTCTCCTGAGAACTTCACAGGTATAGAATCTTAAAATTTTAAGCCCTGTGCCTACATATGCTTGTTTGAAAGCATGACATAGTTAGGTCTCATGTGACGTGTTCATACAGTTACTGCTGGCTTTCGGAAAAATCCCCAAGCTTTTGCTGCTGGCTCAGTAGTCTGACCATTTAGGTACTCTGAACAATCATCCTTTATGATTTGACTGTTCAAGTCTTTTTTTTTTTTTTCTTGAAGGATAATTGCTTTATAGGAGAGGGGAGGAGAGGGTGAGATGGATGGAAAGAGTAACATGGAAACTTATATTACCATATGTAAAATAGATAGCCAATGGGAATTTGCTGTATGGCTCAGGAAACTCAAACAGGGGCGGTGTATATGTTCAAGTCTTTTAAGACAATTTGTATTAAGATTTTAAAGGAATGAGCAGCAGTTAACTTCAAACCAACCTAAGGAGAGGTTATAGCATTTTAAACTTATTGCAAAGCAAATATGAGATATCAAAATATTGTTGAAGGTATTCAGGCCAACTGGAGCTTTGAATACGGTTTCTAGGATGTATGTTTCCACAAAGTTTTCAATAAAAGGGTTAATATTAATATATAATTATGATCAAAGTCTAAGTGACCTAATATTCTAGGACATCTGCAGATGGTTTTCTGAGGGCTGCACATAGTACTATTCAGTACACATTCAGTATTAGGTTATATAGAGCTTAAGGCAAAGCAAAGTGAAATTACTTGCATTTTGCTGAAAAATGAGTCACTAAAGGCTCCAGAAATTGAAGTCTAGACAGAGTGAGTGAATAAGCCAGGCAACAGAAGGGCCAGTCATCACAATTGTTCCCGACAGCTTCGCCCACATCAGTTTGCACTGCTGAGCCAGGCCATCGGTGTGACTAGCTCAGATGGGCAGCTGCCCTTCTCCAGGAAGGACCTTGGTTTCACACGCCTGCAGTGAAACCACAACCGGAAGAAGAAATGGAGCGTTAAGTGGCATAGCAGCATTTTGACATAACAGTGTCTTGAACTATGAATCTGCGGGGGCAGGATTGAGGGACAGATGTCAGTTAGCTCCAGAATTTTCTTGGTGATTTTTGAATAAGAATTGATCTGTTTGCAGGTCAACTGGCAATTATTCATTTCACTGTCACCCCAAGTTCACTGAGGACCCACAGTTTCTCTTCTAGTGTAAGAGAGCCTCTCTCCTGAGTAAGTCATACTGCCTTTCAAAGGAAAGATGAAGCCTTGACTTAGGAATACAGTACCTCCTTACAGGGGCTGATGGAGTAGGAAATGGCAGTCCACTCCAGTATTCTTACCTGGAATATACCATGGACAGAGGAGCCTAGAGGACTGCAATCCATGGGGTCACAAAGAGTTGAACACAACTGAGCGACAGAGCGTGCAGGAGCTGAGAGAAATGCAGCTGCCTTCAAGTTCCTGACAGTTTGGAGGCCCATCCTTAGAATTAAAAGGCAGAGGCTGGGCTCACTGGGTCCCTGTGTGTAACAATGTTATTCAGTTACTCTATCATGTTGTGATTTCTTGGGATGAGTAATACCTGATCTCTGCAACACATATTCTTTGGAGAAGGTGATTTCTTAAATGAAGTTACTTTCATTTAAAGTGACTTGATTAAACCATTTTTAAAAGTACATGCCAAATTCTGTGCTTGTTCTGGCTGGATTTTATAAGGTTTATTTTTTTTCTGTGTGAGTTTCCCCATCGATTAAAAAGAAAAAAAAGGTATAAGCATTACTCCTCCCAATCTTTTGATCATGTATCAAAGACACAAGAAAGCAAAAATCCAGAGCTGATCAATCAACGAGGCAGGGGACTCTACGGTTCGATGCCTCCCAGCAGCTCCAAGGCTGGGGTTGGTAGGAGAACCTGCAGGTGGCAGGTGGGGAGGCCCTGCTGATCCAGGCTGCAGCCCTGAGTCCCATGTTCCTCTTGAGCATCTCACTGCTGCTCTGGCTATTGCTAACTAGGCTCTTTTTGAGGTATCCCACCTCTTACCTCATCCCTCTTATCTCAGTGAGATGGTTAGAACTTTCTGTGAGGCTCTAACAAAAGACAACAAAGAAACAGAAGACACGTATGCTCAGGACACGGTTAATAACAGTGCTTTTATTTTTTTACTAAATATATCACCCACACAGCAGAAGTGAGACCCTGGAGATTTGGGGAGAGTGTGGATGTGGGCAGGAGGTGCAGCACATCCTAGAGAGAAGGCAGTTCCTGTAGCTTTTGAAGGAAATCGAATTCCTGATTCAAAACCAGGGGCTCCCGCTACATGGAGATTTCCTCTACAGGGCCTCAGCTGCTATCTCCCAGGATAAGATTGTGCTCAAAGCTTACCCCTTTTTTTCCAGGCCCTTCCTGCTCCTCAGGCACCCAGGGTGCCTGCCCATCCATCTCAAGCTGCTGATCTGGATGTGAGCTCCTGGCTCTGTCTGGCCCCTTTTATTCTGTTTTGTTCCTTATCTCTCTCCAGTTTCCAGCAGCACTGTAAAGGGCTGACTTGCAGAATTCTAATCGGGCTCCCTAGAAAGTGCCAGGCTTCATCCTCCCCACCCTTGCTCTCAGCTGATGTTCTCTACCTCATCCTGCAGTGATTGTTAGAAACTTGCTTGGTTCAACTCAGTCATTTTTGATCCAATGACTGTCAGGCTGGAGACTTGAAGAGCTGGAGGCATGCTTGGTTCTGTTTCTTTCCCTTTCCATTGTCTGGTGGAAGGAGAAAAGGCTTTGCCAGTGGATATATGCTTCTTCCCACCCTTGGGTTTGTTCCGTGAGTTTAAGAGGTATAAGTAGGAGTTTTAGCAAATTGAATTTTAATAAAACTCACTTATTAAACACCTTTTGTCCTCCAAGCAGTACTCCAGGCCTTGGATGTGGGGAAGCAGGAGTGGGGATCCCAGAGATTGGGGAGTTCCTATCCTCACTGATGGATAGGTACTGAGGATAGGTACTGATGGATAGGTTTCTGAGCTGATGGTGCTGACTTGGAGAAGGACTGAATATTAACCCTTTAATTTAATGCAAAAAGGTCAGACTTTTTTAATGAGTTAAATAATTTCATAAATAAAGATGCTTATATATTTGTCTAAAACAGAGGTCACGCTCATATATGCAAATTTGTATTTGTGCTGGATAATCAATCCCAATTCACCAATCATTTGTGTGTCCAGATGACAGCCATCATCCAGGCCTGCTCTCCCTTCCATCAGAGCCCCTGGCATTACTATCAGAGCCAGGGAAATCACATCTAAACTTCTTAAGACATCTTTACTTTCAGAAATAAAGAAGCCATACATGGCAAATAAAATATGGAAATATGCTCTACAATATACATCATCAGGGAATTGCAAAATAAAATGATTAAAACCATAAGACTGACAACACCAAATGATGGTGAGAATATGGAGCAACAAGAACTCTCATTCATCCCTGATGGGAATGCAAAGTGGTACAGCCATTTGGCAGTTTCTCAAAACTAAGCATACTCTAATTATATGATATAGAAATGGTGCTCCTTGATATTTACCCAAGAGAGTTGAAAACATATCTCCACACAAAATCCTGCGCATGGATGTTTGTAGCTGCTTTATTCATAATTGGCAAAACTTTGAAACAGCAAAAATGCCTTTAAATAAGTGAATGGATAAACTGTGGTATATCCAGATAACAGAACATTATTGCATGATGAAAGAAATGATCTATCAAGTGATAAAGAATCTTAAGTATATATTACTGTGTGAAAGAAGAAAATCAGAAAAGGCTTCATATTGTATGCTTCCAGTTATATGACATCCTTGGTCTCCTGCATTGAAGGTGGATTCTTTACTTCTGAGCCATCAGGAAAGCCCTGTAAGACATTTTGGAGAGGGAAAAGTTATGGAGACTGTAAAAAGATTAATGGTTGCTAAGGGTGGGAGCCAATCTGATCACACGGACCACAGCCTTGTCTATCTCAATGAAACTAAGGCATACCATGTGGGGCCACCCAAGACGGACGGGTCATGGTGGAGAGGTCTGACAGAATGTGGTCCACTGAAGAAGGGCATGGCAAACCACTTCAGTATTCTTGCCTTGAGAACCCCATGAACAGTATGAAAAGGCAAAAAGATAGGACACTGAAAGATGAATTCCAGGTCGGTAGGTGCCCAATATGCTACTGGAGATCAGTGGAGAAATAACTCCAGAAAGAATGATGGGATGGAGCCAAAGCAAAAACAATACCCAGCTGTGGATGTGCCTGGTGATAGAAGCAAAGTCCAATGCTATAAAGAGCAATATTGCATAGGAACCTGGAATGTTAGGTCCATGAATCAAGGCAAATTGGAAGTGGTCAAACAGGAGATGGGAAGAGTGAACATCAACATTCTAGGAATCAGCAAACTAAGATGGACTGGAATGGGTGAATTTAACTCAGATGACCATTATATCTACTACTGTGGGCAGGAATCCCTTAGAAGAAATGGAGTAGCCATCATGGTCAACAAAAGAGTCCGAAATGCAGTAATTGGATGCAATCTCAAAAATGAAAGAATGATCTCTGTTCGTTTCCAAGGCAAACCATTCAATATCACAATAATCCAAGTCTATGCCCCGACCAGTAATGCTGAAGAAGCTAAAGTTGAATGGTTCTATGAAGACCTACAAGACCTTTAGAACTAACACCCAAAAAAGATGTCCTTTTCATTATAGGGGACTGGAATGCAAAAGTAGGAAGTCAGGAAACACCTGGCATAACAGGCAAATTTGGCCTTGGAGTACAGAATGAAGCAGGCCAAAGGCTAATAGAGTTTTGCCAAGAGAACACACTGGTCATAGCAAACAGCCTCTTCCAACAACACAAGAGAAGACACTACACATGGACATCACCAGATGGTCAACACCGAAATCAGATTGATTATATTCTTTGCAGCCAAAGATGGAGAAGCTCTATACAGTCAGCAAAACCAAGACCAGGAGCTGACTGTGGCTCACATCATGAACTCCTCATTGCCAAATTCAGACTTAAATTGAAGAAAGTAGGGAAAACCACTAGACCATTCAGGTATGACCTAAATCAAATCCCTTGTGATTATACAGTGGAAGTGACAAATAGATTTAAGGGACTAGATCTGATAGACAGTTCCTGATGAACTATGGACAGAGGTTCGTGACATTGTACAGGAGACGGGGATCAAGACCATCCCCATGGAAAAGAAATGCAAAAAAAGCGAAATGGCTATCTGAGGAGGCCTTACAAATAGCTGTGAAAAGAAGAGAAGCGAAAAGCAAGGAGAAAGGGAAAGATATTCCCGTCTGAATACAGAGTTCCGAAGAATAGCAAGGAGAGATAAGAAAGCCTTCTTCAGCGATTAATGCAAAGAAATAGAGGAAAACAACAGAATGGGAAAGACTAGAGATCTCTTCAGGAAAATTAGAGATACCAAGGGAACATTTCATGCAAAGATGGGCTCGATAAAGGACAGAAATGGTATGGACCTAACAGAAGCAGAAGATATTAAGAAGAGGTGGCAAGAATACACAGAAGAACTGTACAAAAAAGATCTTCACCACCCATGTAATCACAATGGTGTGATCACTCTCCCAGAGCCAGACATCCTGGAATGTGAAGTCAAGTGGGCCTTAGAAAGCATCACTATGAACAAAGCTAGTGGAGGTGATGGAATTCCAGTTGAGCTATTTCAAATCCTGAAAGATGATGCTGTGAAAGTGCTGCACTCAATATGCCAGCAAATCTGGAAAACTCAGCTGTGGCCACAGGACTGGAAAAGGTCAGTTTTCGTTCCAATCCCAAAGAAAGGCAATGCCAAAGAATGCTCAAACTACCGCACAATTGCACTCATCTCACTCACTAGTAAAATAATGCTCAAAATTCTCCAAGCCAGGCTTCAGCAATACGTGAACTTCCAGATGTTCAAGCTGGTTTTAGAAAAGACAGAGGAACCAGAGATTAAATTGTCAACATCTGCTGGATCATCGAAAAAGCAAGAAAGTTCCATAAAAACATCTATTTCTGCCTTATTGACTATGCCAAAGCCTTTGACTGTGTAGATCACAATAAACTGTGGAAAATTCCAAAAGAGATGGGAATACCAGACCACCTGACCTGCCTCCTGAGAAACCTGTATGCAGGTCAGGAAGCAACAGTTAGAACTAGACATGGATCAAGAGAGTGGTTCCAAATAGGAAAAGGAGTACATCAAGACTGTATATTGTATTGCTTATTTAACTTCTATGCAGAGTATATCATGAGAAACGCTGGGCTGGAAGAAGCACAAGATGGAATTAAGATTGCCAGGAGAAATATGAATAACCTCAGATATGCAGATGACACCACCCTTATGGCAGAAAGTGAAGAACTGAATAGCCCCTTGATGAAAGTGAAAGAGGAGAGTGAAAAAGTTGGCTTAAAGCTCAACATTCAGAAAACTAAGATCATGGCATCTGGTCCCATCACTTCATGGGAAATAAATGGGGAAACAGTGTAAACAGTGTCAGACTTTGTTTTTTGGGGGGCTCCAAAGTCACTGCAGATGGCGATTGCACCCATGAAATTAAAAGACGCTTACTCTTTGGAAGGAAGGTTATGACCAACCTAGATAGCATATTAAAAAGCAAAGACATTACTTTGCCAATAAAAGTCTGTCTAGTCAAGGCTATTGTTTTTCTGGTAGTCATGTATGGATGTAAGAATTGGACTGTGAAGAAAGCTGAGCACCGAAGAATTGATGCTTTTGAACTGTGGTGTTGGAGAAGACTCTTGAGAGTCCCTTGGACTGCAAGAAGATCCAACCAGTCCATCCTAAAGGAGATCAGTCCTGGGTGTTCATTGGAAGGACTGATGTTGAAGCTGAAACTCCAATACTTTGGCCACCTCATGCGAAGAGTTGACTCATTGGAAAAGACCCTGATGATGGGAAGGATTGGAGGCAGGAGGAGAAGGGGGCGACAGAGGATGAGATGGTTGGATGGCATCACCGACTCGATGGACATGGGTTTGGGTAAACTCCGGGAGTTGGTGATGGACAGGGAGGCCTGGCGTGCTGTGATTCACGGGGTCGCAAAGAGTCGTACATGACTGAGCGACTGAGCTGAACTGAACTGAAGGGTGGGAGGAGGAGGAAGGAATAGACAGAGTACAGAAGATTTTAGGGCAGTGCAAATACTCAGTATGATGTTATAATGATTAATTTATGTGATTCCTTTTTGCTGTTGTTGCTTAGTTGCTCAGTCGTGGATTATACATTTGTCCAAACCCACAGAATTTGTAACACCAAGAGCAAGCTCTAGTGTAAACTGTGGACTTTGGATGATTGTGATATGTCAATCCTTGGTAAAAAAAAAAAAAAAAAGCTATACAGTTATAGTGAATGATATTGATAACAGGGGAAGCTATGCATGTGTGGGTTCAGAAGGTATGTGGGAAATCTTTGTACTTTTCTCCGAATTTTATTGTAAACAAAACTACTCTGAAAACAAGTCTTTTTAGACTATTTTCAGCAGGTCTCCACTATGAGAGGGTGATGGTGTATGATTGACCAGTCACACACTCTTGTGAATTATTTGGGCAGATGGTTCAACCCAACATCTGAGAAGAGCATCTCTGAGCAGGGGCAGATCCTGTGGATCCCAGAGAGACCTGGGGGAGAGCAGATCCTGAGTGGAGAGATATGTCAGCTCCCTGCCCGTGAGGTGTTTTAGGAAGAACACAGAGAGGTGAAAGGGCTGGGAAAAAAAAAAGTGAAATGAGGCTTAAGGCAGATATGCTATTTTTCAAAAGTTTTTTTGGAAAATGGCTCTGAGTCAGGAAAACTAGAGAAAGTTGATTTTTCTTTTTTTGGTTTTTCTTCCTTCCACCCAAATAATCCCCAGAAATAAGATTCAACATCATGGGTTAAATGGGCCTTGTAAAATTGGTCTGAGACTTGATCACCATGTGGGATTTTGTTCCCATGGGAAATAAGTTCCAACTTCCTAACAACTGACCTAGAAGCCACTCTTCATAGTGGCTTAATAGGGTTAGCAAGTTGCTTATCGCTATATTAACTTTTGAAGGAATTTGTAACTAAATATTTAGCATTCTAATTGTGAGTGTTTGTGACTTTGACTTCCTTAAGTAAATTTTTTCTCTTTCTGATTTTGTGGTGCCAAGCTCTGAATACACTTTGATACTGACATTTCTCAGTTCACTTTTAAGAAAAGCTCTATGTTTTACCAAAATCATAAAGTAACTATATTTTAGGGAAAAAAACTGAATAACCTAATATAGAGATTATATGGTTATAGGGAACCAGTGAATGAAGTGGATTAACTCTTCATTGAAGTTAGAAATACACTTAAGCTAAAAATATTGTCAGTGTGGTCTGATTTGAAGAGCCCACAAAACTTCAGTGGATCAGGTCTCTCCTGCCTTCTCTGAGCACACTGCAGAAATTACCATCATCATTCTTTCATTCTTAGGTTCAGGTGCTTTATTGCCAAAGGTTCTTGGGTAGTATGGGAGGAAGAACTCATTTACTCTTTAAAATATAACATGGCCAGCATGCCTGTCCTCCTAACTCCGAATGAAATAAGATGATGTATATGAGCACACGTTGTATGTTGTAAAGTATTTTCAAAGCTCACATGTCCATACAGAGCAAATAATTAAATGGAAAAATCCAGCCACCTTCCACAGGGGAAAATTTCTTATAGTACGACATGGGAAATAACAGTGGTGATAACTTCTGGGCGATAGAATGAGTTTTGTTATTGTTTTGCTTTATGCTGTTTTGCCTTGGCTTTTATTTTGTTTTACTTTTTTGGTAACTCTCAGTCTGAAAGTTATTTTCTGTCCTTTAAAAGGTAGGTTTATATGTGTGTGTGTGTGTGTGTGTACAATTTGCTAGAAAACAGAGCCTAAAATAAAGCTTCTGTGCCAACACTTTATTGAAGACTGAATCCCAAGAAAGCAGGAATGAGAGAGAAGCAAGGTGAGATGGGAAGGGGAGTGAACTAACAGAGGGGAGCCTTTTCCTGAGATGCTTGAACCTCCTGATGATGAACTGAGTGCTTGGTGCCCCAGAAAACTTTGGAGAAGAGAAGGGGAGGAGAATTATGTCACTGGATTCCATCTCTTAGTGGCTGAAATGTGCCACTGTAGTATATCCACACCCTTCCCTCCTCAGTCACACATCTGTACACACTGAGCAGCCACAGGGAAGTGCTGGGGTACTTGCAAGGCCTGGGCACAACAAAGGATGCAGCCCAGGACCCCGAGTCTGTAAAAGATGTAGCAGCTGCAAGCAGGCTCCCTGACTGTAAGCAACACCATGGCTCATGTGTGGTCTGGGGTGATGCATAAACCCTACACTATAAACCACAGCATCAAGGAGGCCACTTTAGATCACTTCTGCTGCCTATTTTGCTGAGTGTACTTCTGAGAAAGGTGGACATTTTTGGTTCTTGTATTGCAGAGCTGTGTGGAAGCTAACAGTAATGGAGATAATTAGAGGTATGGAGTTGATCACAACTTGACCTGTAACAAGCAGTTTGGGTAGTTGTGACAGAGTAAGATCTTTCTGCAATGCAGTATTTCAGATACAATATAAGGGAGCAACTTGATATAGATCAGTGTGACAGGACAAGAATACACAAAACAGGATGAGCCATTGATTCAGAGAAAAATCCCAAAGAGCAAGATAAGATGGCTTTAAGACCAGTTAAGCTTCATCGAGCCTTAGCATCACAATTTACTGAAATGTCAGATTGATTTTTTTGGTATCTACATATAATGTATGTATTTGTTCATGCAATAGATATTTATTGAGAGCCTGCTGGAGGCGGGGTCTGCTCTAGGCTTTGCCCACTGAGCAGTTTCTGCCTTCTTAGCACGTAAGATTCTAGTGGAGGAGGACAAACGATTATGTGTCAGAAGGTGGTGAGTATCATGAAGAAAAATAAAGCAGGGTAAGAGAGACAGTGTGCATGGTGGAGGGGCAGGAGTTGCTATTGATATAGGACAGTCAAAGAAACCTCTGTGATAAGGCAGCATCTGAGCAGAGATCGAAAGATGAGGAAGAGCAATCCCAGTAGAGAACAGAGAAAGCAAAGCTCGGTAAGGGCCAGTTGATATTGTTGAGGAGATAAACATTCATGTGATGAGGACATGCACACACACACATATTTTAACAAAATAAAAAAAGTAAAGTGTACATATTTAATATTATTTAGATATTCTCAATTTTGCTGCCATCACAAATGTCTGAATAGAAGAAACTCTTTATACTATTATTTAAAAGCGATATTTGAAAATGGTAGAACCCATTGGCAGTTGCCATCAAGATCCTGGTTTCCATGATCCACTAATAGTAACTATGGAAATATGATCACTTAGGCAAGTAGGGAGGACTTCCCCATGGATGGATGTGATACACAGTCAAGTGTAGATGCCAGATGGGTCCTGGAGGGACAGGACACCCGGCAGACTTGAGAGAGAACCTTGAGCTATCAACCTAAGGTTAATAAGTCTGAGGACTTGTTTTGAGGATGCTTTGTAAAAATTTATAAACTGTTGAATGTTTTAAAAAATGCTTGAATTAGAGTGCCTTTGGGTCTCGTGTGTGTTACTGCAGTCAGCTCTAATGGAGCTGTGAATTCATGATATCCTGGCATGGTGGGGGTAGTAGTAAGGCAAGACCATCAGGGATGAAGAAGGCAGATAAGGTGATATACTCCAAAATGTGACTACAACAAGCTTACTGAGCTTCCCTTAATGTATCTTCTGGCCTTAACATGTGACTGCTTCATTCATTCCTGTTGCCTGGGACTTGGAAGTTTGTGAGATGTGGTCCTCAAGAAAGTGAAGAGGGAATGGGACACTCACTATGGTTGAGGACCCTGGGGACCAGTGGAACTGGGGAAGCACTAGTGAGAAACAAGCACTTTTGCACCATATGGAAGCTGCATCTCTCTACATTAGAAATAATGTTAAATATATGGAAAGAATAAGATAGAAATCCAGATAATGTGTAACCAATCAGGTTTTATGGCCTCCTTAATAGAAACCGATCAGAAGTCAGTTAAGAAGTTCAGGCAAGTCTTTACTAAGACTCCTGCTGCAGCAGGGGAGCAAGAATGAGTAACAGGTCCCCTTACTCCCTCACCAAGGAGGAGTGAACTGGTCCCTTGTATGGGGTGAAAGTAGGAATGTATCCAGTAGTCTGGCCAGATGGGTGGCTTATGCGGTTTGCCCACCCTTTTGGTGATACTGTGTGCAAGGGGCATGCATAGCACCCTGCTTTTGCTCTAGACACCCTGCTTTTGATCCTAGCCCTTTAGAAGTGGAGGTTGGGTTTTTTTGTCTCTTTCATGATATAGTCTTTTTATATCTTGTCCATAATTTGCCCCAACTGCCCATGCACAGTTATTTTTACTCCCTTATAGTTTCATTGTATTTTGTTGCTTGAGACATTTGTCCAGGTGCAAGCATTGCAGCAAAGAGTCCCAAGTCACAGCCTTAAGTATACACACATGAGGAGGCACACTTAGAACCCAGAGAGATGTCCTGGCCATCAAAGAGCCACAGCAGTGAATCTGTGTTTGCTTAGAGGTCTAGACTATTTTTTAAGGTTTATAAATTGGCTATAAAAATGTATTTGTGAATTTTCAGACTCAGCCTGAGACAAAATTTTTGTTTTTAAATTCAGATTTACCATTTCAAAACTCATTCTGGCACCTTATAGGAATTGATGAATTGTTCCAAATATGTTTATTGCTTTTAAGTCTCTGTTTTATTGCCAACCTCGTAATATGTAAACTGCTTTGAATTTCGTTAAGACATGAGTGATTAGGTAGTGACACAACTTTAAAACAGAAAACAGAGAAGAGATTTAATAGGATTAAGAGAGAAGAATAGTACATTTTATGTAGTTAGGCTGTTTCTAAGAATTAAAATATGCCTCCTCTGGATGTGTTTCCATCATGTAATATAATAAGAGAGCTCCAAAAATACCACTGTGTTCTTTGAAGAAAGGGTAACAGTTTGTTCTGTATCAACAGCAATATTGTGTATTTCAAACAGCTTTCAGCTGTGATCTCCAAGATCTGTTCAAATATTATCCAAACCACCTCATGTAGAATAGATGTTGCCATGGTTGATTGCTGATTAGAGCAGTAGGTTGAAAGCTACATCCCCTGGAAGCTGGCTCAATTTCTTATGACCGGAAGTCAAGTGGCTCAGAACATCTGGGTGCTTTTCAGGCCAAGACCCTCTTAAACTGCCAAACTCATTGTCAAGTATCTGATTGCTTTCAAAAATTACAGCTATTCCCCAGGTGGCGCAGTGGTAAAGAATTCACCTGCCAATGCAGGAAATTCAGGTTCGATCCCTGGCTTCCCCTGGGGTAAAAAATGGCAAACCCACTCCAGTATTTCTTGCCTGGAAAATCCCATAGACAGAGGAGCCGGGTGGGCTACAGTCCATGGGGTGGCAAAGAATTGGACACGACTAAGCACGTGTGCACACACACAGCTTGATGCATCCTAGGATCTTAGGATTCCGATCGCAAGTTCAAAAAAATCAACTGAAATAAATAAGGAAAATAAAGGCAGTTTATCATACAGTACAGGGACCTCACAGAGCACAAAGACAGGGATGCAGCCAAGCCTCAGGAAGGCATGGGAAACTGGCAAGCCACTGGGAGATTCTTGTCCCTACCTCTCTCCATGAAGATCCTTGTTTTCTTTCTCTTAAGACTCATTCCCCTGCTCCTTCATTTACATGGGATAATGCAGCCATCCTCAACTGCTGTGTTTATGTGTGTTAATTTTTGCCTCCAAAAAGGTCAACATCTCTGTTCCTTTGAGTTAGTTCATGTTGCTGTATTAAAAATTTACCCCAATACTTAGCAACTTAAAGCAGCAAACATTTACTATCTTGCCATGTTTTTCGGAGCAGAAATCCAGGTGTGGCTTAGCTGGGTGTCTTTTCCTCAAGATCTCATATAAGACCACAGTCAAAGCATTAACTAGAGCTGTAGTCTTTTCGAAAGGCTCTTCTGAGGGAAGATCTGCTCCTCAATTCACACACATGGCTGTTGGCAGGTTTCTGTCCCTTGCAGGTTGTTGGGCGCACCGGCTATTGACTTCCCACAATTCCTTGCAATATGGGCCTCTCTGTAGGGCAGCTCACAATATCGCAACTGGTTTCCATCGGAGGAAAGTTGCAACAGAGGGAGAGCAAGAAGTTGCTGTCTTTCTGTAACCTAATCTCAGAAGTGACATGTCGTGACTTGTGCCTGTTCTACTTATGAGAAGTGAGACAGTATGTTCAAAGCATAGTCAAGGGGGGGAAAGCAGAAATTCCAGTATATAGAGATCACTCAGGGCCTTTTAGAGACTGTTTCTCACATCCTCTCTGTCTTTGTCTCTCTCCCAGTTTCAGGGTCATTAGCACAAGCTTGTCCCTGACTCAGCTTGGGCCCAGTGAGCTTAGAGGGAGTGCAGACTCACGGTAGAGATGGTGTGCGTAGTGGTGGCAGTGGTTGGGCAAAACAAAGGAACCGTCATGGATCACGAAGGCAAGTAAAGAGTACAAACCTGAATAAAACACTCCAAAATGTGACTCCTGCACATTTACTCAACTCTCATACTTAATGGGAGTAAAATTTCCAAGCGGATTGTTCACCTCCCAAGACTAGTTCTGTGCAGGAAGATTTTCTGAATAATTCAGATGCTTGAAGCCCTTAATCCTAAAGTATTATATGTAACTAAGGCTAAAGTACTTTTTAAAGAATTCATAATATGTTCCATTATTCTTTTTTAATTTGTTTTCAATTTTTTAATTGTATATATATATATATATAACTGTGTATAACATAAAATTTACCATTTTATGGCTAGGATTCCAGTCTTCTAGCAGTTTCCTCAGGGCTGGAGTAACTTGTAGCTTCTTTGGCCTGTTTATGCTGATTCCCCAGGCTTGGCTGGGCTGGGAGGGAGCAAAGCGTGACATTTTGTAGAGGAGCAGGGTCATGGCAGGTGACAGAACCCAGTGGCGGAAGTGCTGCCTAGGATGACAGCTTATCCAGCTCACCATCCCGTGCCCTCCCATCCCAAACCACACTGTTATCAAAGATGTTAGGTAAGGTGGGTTCAGTTCAGTTCAGTTCAGTCGCTCAGTCGTGTCTGACTCTTTGCGGTCCCATGAATCGCAGCACGCCAGGCCTCCCTGTCCATCACCAACTCCCGGAGTTTACCCAAACTCATGTCCATCGAGTTGGTGATGCCATCTAACCATCTCAACCTCTGTTGTCCCCTTCTCCTCCTGCCCCCAGTCCTTCCCAGCATCAGGGTATTTTCCAATGAGTCAACTCTTCACACGAGGTGGCCAAAGTATTGGAGTTTCAGCTTCAACATCAGTCCTTCCAATGAACACCCAGGGCTGATCTCCTTTAGGATGGGCTGGTTGGATCTATTTGCAGTCCAAGGGACTCTCAAGAGTCTTCTCCAACACCACACTTCAAAAGCATTAATTTTTTGGCTCTTAGCTTTGTTCACAGTCTAACTCTCACATCCATACAAGACTACTGAAAAAACCATAACCTTGACAAGATGGACCTTTGTTGGCAAAGTAATGTCTCTGCTTTTTAATATGCTGTCAGGGTGGTCATAACTTTCCTTCCAAGGAGAAAGCATCTTTTAATTTCATGGCTGCAATCACCATCTGCAGTGATTTTGGAGCCCAAAAAATTAAAGTCTAACACTGTTTCCACTGTTTCCCCATCTATTTCGTATGAAGTGATGGGACCAGATACCATGATCTTAGTTTTCTGAATGTTGAGCTTTAAGCCAACTTTTTCACTCTCCGCTCTCACTTTCATCAAGAGGCTTTTTAGTTCCTCTTCACTTTCTGCCATAAGGGTGGTGTCATCTGCATATCTGAGGTTATTGATATTTCTCCCGGCAATCTTGATTCCAGCTTGTGCTTCTTCCAGCCCAGCGTTTCTCGTGATGTACTCTGCATATAAGGTAAATAAGCACGGTGACAATATACAGCTTTGACATACTCCTTTTCCTATTTGGAATCAGTCTGTTGTTCCATGTCCAATTCTAACTCTTGCTTCCTGACCTGCATACAGGTTTCTCAAGAGACAGGTCAGGTGGTCCGGTATTCCCATCTCTTGAAGAATTTTTCACAGTTTATTGTGATCCACACAGTCAAAGGCGTTGGCATAGTCATAAAGCAGAAATAGATGCTTTTCTGGAACTCTCTTGCTTTTTTGATGATCCAGCGGATGTTGGCAATTTGATCTCTGGTTCCTCTGCTTTTTCTAAAACCAGCTTGGACATCTGGAAGTTCAGTGTTCATGTATTGCTGAAGCCTGGCTTGGAGAATTTTGAGCATTACCTTACTAGCATGTGAGATGAGTGCAGTTGTGCGGTAGTTTGAGCATTCTTTGGCATTGCCTTTCTTTGGGATTGGAATGAAAACTGACCTTTTCCAGTCCTGTGGCCACTGCTGAGTTTTCCAAATTTGCTGACATATTGACCTGTGACAAATAGCCTCAAAGTATAATAGCTCAACACAACACAAGAGAAGTTTCTTCCCCTTCTGACAAGTTCAGATAAATCTCAAATGAAAATGTGTCCTGTCTTACAGAATATTTACATAAGAACCTAGAGATCACTTAGTACTGATATGAAATCAATAAAAGCAAATGCTTTTGGCAGAGGGCTGAAGTCATTTGTTTGTCATGGAGCAAGGGTTTGGGTCTAGTTGTGACAACTCAAGTCAGGGCTATGTATGGAAGAGGAAGCTTCACTTAATATTTCTGTGGCCATTTTCTAGTTTTTTAAATTATGTTTATGTCCATAAATTCATTTTTATAAGCTCACACTAAGGGAATGAAACTACTTAAGTTTTTCAGCCTAAACAGCTAATTAGGATTTCAGTCTTCAACATCTTCACAGACAAGTCATTATTTCTGATGATTTCACACTGTTATGAACAGCTGCATCATGACAATGTGGGGGCAGTGAAATATTAGGGTTAGGCTGGGCCATTCATTATCAGTTCCCATTTTAGTTGCTTATTAATGTCCTCCCCTTCCCCAGCACATGAATAAGCCTCTGACATCCTATGGTTTGATATCATACTCAAAATTATTCTTTAGAGAAATAAAAGTTTTGCTCAGTTTTTCTCAGTCATTATTATTTTCCCTTTCAGAGTATTGAATTGGTGTAAAAGAGTTCAACATGGCAGATGTAGAGTCCTAAAGAATAATCCTCTCTGCTGTGAATCCAGAGGAATCAAAGAACCCAAATATAGGTCACTTAGTATCTCTGAGGCCTTCTTTTAGGTTCTGACTGGCATTGCCATGATTCCAGGGGCAGTGAGAACAGGGAGCCAAGAAAAGAGTAAAGAAAAGGGTTAGTGACTGATCACTTTGCCTATTCACAGGGTGTAAAAGCTCTCCCAAGGGCCCAGAAACACACAAAATTAACAAACATGGAGGCTTTGAAAGTACTTAGAGATGGGACCAATATCCTAAAGACTCAGAATACAAACCTAGTTTTGAAATTAAAATAAAGTTAGAAAATTCCCACTTTGGTTTCTCATCAAGGTATAGGAAATCATGGCCTCCATAAAATAAAGGCAAGTGATCACAAGGAACCACCTGGATGAGGTAAAACGATGGGTGCCTGAACTCCCCTCCAAGAGAAGTTGGGGTTTGAGGCACCAGATTCAGGTAGAGATTCCAGACTGGCAGGTCAGATTTGAAGCAAGGCAGGATTATAGAGTATAAGGCAAGGGAGGTCCAATAAGAGCTAAGTAAACCTGTCCAGAGAAGCCAGCCTAACAGGCTGGGCAGAAGGGCAGGCTCCAGGACCAAGGGCTCAGACAGAACCTGGAGGAGTCTCTGATGAGGCCCTCGATGCTGATGCTTCCTGGGGCATTTGATTGAATTTCATCTGGCTGCACTGTCCGCGCTTGAGGCCAGAAGAAATCTGCCAGGCTCTGAGCTGGTTCACAGAAGGACTGAAACATGGGGTGAGATTATAAGGAAAGAATGAAAGGGATTAAAAAACATACCCTCAGAATTATAACTGTAGAAATAGCAAGAAGTCAAGTCTTACCTCTGCCATAAACTAGCCGTGGCTTATTGAGAAATCAACTTATTCTTTCAAAACCTTAGTTTCTCTATCTGTAAAATGGGGCTCAGAATTCAGTGCAAGTCCTCATGTCTGACACAATCAGCAGTTTTATTAGTAAAAAAAAAAAATCAGTTTGTGTGTGGGGAGCCTTGAGCAGTAATATGTGTTATACCTGAGGTATTTTTACATTTGTTACCCAGTATTTTGGAGCGGTTAAGACATTTTTTGGAATAAGATTGGAGTCCTTCCCTTTACCTGCAGAAGCAACACCCACGATGAATCATCAGTGATCTGATTTTTTTTAAATTAATTTATTTGTGTTTGGCTGTGCTGGGTCTTCGTTGCTGCACGCAGGCTTTCTCTTGTTGCAGTGAGGGGGCTACTCTTTGTTGTAGTCCATGAGCTTCTCATTGCGGTGGCTTCTCTTGTTGTGGAGCACAGACTCCAGGCACAGGGACTTCAGTAGCTGTAGCATGCAGGCTCTAGAGTGTGGTTCAGTAGTTGTGGTGCACAGGCTTAGTTACTTTGCGGCATGTGCAGTTTTCCCAGACCAGGGATTGAACCCATGTCCCCTGCATTGTCAGGCAGATTCCTATCCACTCTACCACCAAGGAAGTCCTCTGGTTTTGTTTTTAAATGGAGTATAATCTTAGACTTCAGTTTAGACACAGATATTTTAAATCTTTTTTCCCACTCCCATTACTTCCACTCTTTTTTTGGGGGGGTGGGGGGTGGGGGTGGGATCTGGCCCATGACAGTTGGATTAAAGTCCTTTTTTAAAATTTTAGTTGTGCTTACATGTGTGCTAAATTGCTTCAGTTGTGTGACTTGCCTTTAAAATGAGTCCCTTCAGATTATTCAACTTACTTTTCATAGGAACAGCAGCTTTCATTCCTTTACCACTGTATTTCATTGATATATTACTATTTCATTGTTGCTGTTTAGTTGCTGAGTCATGTCCGACTCTTTTGCAAACCTGTGGATTGTAGCCCACCAGGCTCCTCTGTCCATGGGATTTCTCAGGCAAGAATACTGGGGTGGGTAAACATTTTCCCTCTCCGGGGAATCTTCCCCACCCAGAGATTGAAACCACGTCTCCTACATTGGCAGGCGGATTCTTTACCATGGAGCCACCACTATCTCATTAGGTTGAAAGTGAAAGTTAGTTGCTCAGTCATGTCTGACTCTTTGTGACCCCATGGACTATAGCCCGCCAGGCTCCTCTGTCTATGGGATTATCCAGGTAAGAATACTGGAGTGGGTTGTCATTCTCTTTTTCAGGGGATCTTTCTGACCCAGGGATTGAACCTGATCTCCTGCACTATAGGCAGATTCTTTACAGTCTTAGCCACCAAGGGCTACCTAATTATAATTGCAGCTGGTTTGTGAGCAAATGCAACTGGTATTTGGCAGGCAAAGAACTCAGATGGTGAGAGCAGAAGCCAGTGAACATACAAGAGAACAGCCTCCCACTGGCCACAGACATCTGCTGGCATATGGAGAGAATGAAGAACATCAGTCATTTCAATAAGTCTGTTAAGTGAAGATGTGTTAGGAGTGCTTCTAATGAACCTCCTAAAATTATCAGGGGGGTGAAAGGAGAAGTGCATGTTTAAAGCTTGTCAAATGGTTCATGTTCAGGAGAAGTTGGTCCCCTGTATTTCCTTCAGAAGCCTTCCTAAAAAATGCCTTGCAGAATGATGATTCCTTGGCTTGATAAATCATACTCAAGACTCTGATTTGAATTTTCATTTCCTTTATGCCCCTTTGCTTCACTGCTCTAAGCACATCAATCTGTCTCATAATTCTGGCCAGTTTTTCCTCTCCCTGCTCTAGGGCTATCTTGTTGAAGCTTCATGTCCATGATTTTAGAAATGCACAACTTTCTGGTAGAATGTTAATCTCAGGTTTCCAGAGCAAATTGCTGGGGAGGACACTCCTTGATGGTTAATGGATTTGGAGTTCCATGTGCTTTTTTCCCCAAACGTATAGGATATTTATAGCTGCTTTTGATGTTCTGTGATGTTTGACAGTAGAGTTTTCAAAAAGTCAAATAGAATAAAGTGTCCACCCATGAGCTGAGTGTGCCAAGATCACATTGGGGAGAAGTCATGCTCATTTGTAAAGTATTTTGCTTTAAAAGGCACTTTCCATATGGTACAGCAAAAGAAGGCAAATGTGAGGGAGGAAAATGTGCTTTCTATTTCTGATGATTCTGATTTTCCTTTTCCTGGCTCAGCAAAATTTGGGCTGCACACACTCCTGAATGCCTCTTCTATCCTATCAGGGAGTCCCCTCTGATATGTTTATAATTGGACAGAAGGAAGAAATATTACAAACCCCATACAGCTGCTCACAACTTGTCTAGCTGCTTAAAAAAAGGATAAAGTTTGTTCCACTGGTCAAGTGAATTGTATTGGAGCACTTGAGAGAAATAAGTCAGAAAGCTACCTCTTTTAGGCAGCATCATTCCATGATCATGCATTGAGGGCTATCGTTTCTCTTGTTGTTTGTGAGAGAGAAAGAACTACTCTGTAAAAGAACTGAAACTCTGCATGAGGCTCTTCCAGTGGTCCACCACAGCCATAGAGAGATTCATAACACAGGAAAGGAGTACCCAGGGCCTGTGCTTCCTCTTCTGAGCCATTAATGGGAGTTAATATCAAACTCAGAGGAGGATCCCATCTTCTCTTAAGTGGGAAAGAGACTCTTCCACCCATCATCTCTGGAGATGAATAAATCTCCAGCAGGAATAAAGAGCATAGATGTAGGGGACAGATGTGGGACGACAAATTGGGAGACGAGGATTGACGTATGTGTACTGCCAAGCGTAGAACGGATGGCTGATGGGAACCTACTGTGTGGCACAGGGGACTCAGCTCAGTGCTCTGTGGTGACTGAGATGGATGGGATGCAGCTGGAGATGGGAGGACGATCCAAGAGGGGCGGGATGCCTGTGTGCAGGTAAGGTGATCGGCTTTGTTTTGCAGTGGAGGCTAGCACCTCACTGTAGGGAAACTATACCCCAATAAAGAAAGAGTATAGGAAAAATGATACAACTAAACTTATTCAAATCACAGAAATAGACTCACAAACTTATAGAACAAATGTATGGTTACTGGGGGGAAGAGAGGTGGGTGATAGATTGGGAGTTTGGGACTGACATGTTCACATTGTTAGATTTAAGATAGATAACCAACAAGAACCTACTGTATAGCACAGGGAGCTCTGCTCAATATTCTGTAATAACCTAAATGCAAAAATAACTTGAAAAAGAATAGATACAAGTATGTGTGTATAACTGAGTCACTTTTCTGTACACCTGAAACTAATACGACCTTGTTAATCAACTATATTCCAGTATAAAATAAAAATTAACAAAGAGAAAGTATAGGAGTTTCTTACAAATATGTTGCCTCTGTAGGTGACAGCAAGGCTTGATATATCTCTACTCTGGACATAAGCAAGCCCTCACTGCAGGAGACTTCACAGAATTCTTTGGAAAATATATTAAGATGGCATAGTGGAGAAAGGAAAGAAAAGGAAACAGGTCATGTAGGACCCATGTGCAAATTTCATTCTGACATCATTCTGTATGATTCTCGCTGGGGGTGAAGTGGAACCTGGAGGAATGAGGTCGTGCTTTCAACCCCACTGCTGCTCTCCTCAGTGTGGCTGTGGGTTCACAAGGTGAACTTGTGGGTCACAAGATGGGATCCCTAGTGGGCACATAGCACTTTGCAAAATTTATTTAAAACATACAGGGAAGAGACCTCCATGGTGGTCCAGTGGCTAAGACTCTGAGCTCCTAATATTGGGGGCCTGGGTTCAATTCTTGGTCAGGGAACTTGATGTCACATGCCACAGCTAAAGATCCTGCATGCCACGACTAAGACTTGACACAGCCAAATAAATGAATAAAAATAAATAAAACATACGGAAAACAAGGAGGGCATGGCAACCCAAACCAGTATTCTTACCTGGAGAATCCAACGGACAGAGGAACCTGACAGGTTACAGTCTATGGGGTCGCAAAGAGTCGGACACCACTGAAGCCACTTAAAACACACAGGGAAAACACTTGATGATTATATGGGGAATTTGGCTTCTGAGTAAGAAAACAGAATCTTCTGAGTGATCCTTAATGTCCATGGAAGAAATCCATTATTTCTTGGCCCAAGTTTACCTTTTTTTGTTGATACTGTTTAGCTCTTGGAAGTTATATCACCTTAACTTAAAGAGAAACTTTTTAATGATTAAGCAAGAAATAAAAGTTCCCAAAAAGAAATAAAAAATGTAATGATCTGTAAAGGTCTTGGCTTTACATGGCCTAAGTTTCTCTGTCGAGACTTGTCCCAGGAAAAGACCACTTTTTAGTCTGAAAGCTCCTCCCAGACTTACAAATATGCACTGTCCTCTGAAGCCAGTGTCACAAGAGACAGACAGGAACAAACTTGATGACCTCAAAATGGCCTCAGTGTAAAAACTGGTCAGCCGTTAATCTCAGTAAACTCACTTTTGTTTTCTTTTACATTTAACGAATAAAAAAGATTTTGTTGTTGTAATAATGACATGATTTATCCTTCATGTCTACTCTATTGAATTAGAAATTTGAAGTGCAGAATTATAGTGTTTTAGATCATAAAAGCTGTCGGGAAACCACGATTCTAATACCTTAGAAACAAACTGACAAAAGGGATCTTTGAACTGCAGATTTTTCCTTTATAAACTCCAAGATGCACAGAAAATCCCCAGCTTCAGTTGTAACAAAACCAATAGCCAATCTGAAACATGTTTAATTTTGGATGACTTAAAATTGCTAGATCGTTAATTCTTCTGTTATCAGCCTGCTTTCCGAACATAAGATTCCTTTATTTCAAAAGATTAGAGTTTGCCATTTTTGAGTTTGTAGTTTTTAAGTGACTGTTTCTTTCTTTATAGAAACTTTTCCTTCAAAAAATAAAATGTAACGAGATGGCAGCTGGGACTCATTTTCCAATAGGAAGGGTTGATGATATTCACAGCTTTCCTGTTCAATTATACTTTATGCCTCTTTGGTATCTTTAATATTAAATTATTACATGAACAGGAACTACGGGTGGAGGTTCGTGACATTGTACAGGAGACAGGGATCAAGACCATCCCCATGGAAAAGAAATGCAAAAAAGCAAAATGGCTGTCTGAGGAGGCCTTACAAATAGCTGTGAAAAGAAGAGAAGTGAAAAGCAAAAGAGAAAAGGAAAGATATTCCCATTTGAATGCAGAGTTCCAAAGAATAGCAAGGAGAGATAAGAAAGCCTTCCTCAGAGATCAATGCAAAGAAATAGAGGAAAGCAACAGAATGGGGAAGACTAGAGATCTCCTCAAGAAAATTAGAGATACCAAGGGAATATTTCATGCAAAGATGGGCTCGATAAAGGACAGAAATGGTATGGACCTAACAGAAGCAGAAGATATTAAGAAGAGGTGGCAAGAATACACAGAAGAACTGTACAAAAAAGATCTTCACGACCCAGATAATCACGATGGTGTGATCACTCACCTAGAGCCAGACATCCTGGAATGTGAAGTCAAGTGGGCCTTAGAAAGCATCACTATGAACAAAGCTAGTGGAGGTGATGGAATTCCAGTTGAACTATTTCAAATCCTGAAAGATGATGCTGTGAAAGTGCTGCACTCAATATGCCAGCAAATCTGGAAAACTCAGCTGTGGCCACAGGACTGGAAAAGGTCAGTTTTCGTTCCAATCCCAAAGAAAGGCAATGCCAAAGAATGCTCAAACTACTGCACAATTGCACTCATCTCACACGCTAGTAAAGTAATGCTCAAAATTCTCCAAGCCAGGCTTCAGCAATACATGAACCGTGAACTTCCAGATGTTCAAGCTGGTTTTAGAAAAGGCAGAGGAGCCAGAGATCAAATTGCCAACATCTGCTGGATCATCGAAAAAGCAAGAGAGTTCCAGAAAAACATCTATTTCTGCCTTATTGACTATGCCAAAGCCTTTGACTGTGTGGATCACAATAAACTGTGAAAAATTCTGAAAGAGATGGGAATACCGGACCACCTGACCTGCCTCTTGAGAAACCTGTATGCAGGTCAAGAAGCAAGAGTTAGAACTGGACATGGACCAACAGACTGGTTCCAAATAGGAAAAGGAGTACGTCAAGGCTGTATATTGTCACCGTGCTTATTTAACTTCTATGCAGAGTACATCACGAGAAATGCTGGGCTGGAAGAAGCACAAGCTGGAATCAAGATTGCCGGGAGAAATATCAATAACCTCAGATATGCAGATGACACCACCCTTATGGCAGAAAGTGAAGAGGAACTAAAAAGCCTCTTGATGAAAGTGAGAGCGGAGAGTGAAAAAGTTGGCTTAAAGCTCAACATTCAGAAAACTAAGATCATGGCATCTGGTCCCATCACTTCATGGGAAGTAGATGGGGAAACAGTGGAAACAGTGTCAGACTTTATTTTTGGGGGGCTCCAAAATCACTACAGATGGTGATTGCAGCCATGAAATTAAAAGACGCTTACTCCCTGGAAGGAAAGTTATAACCAACCTAGACTGCATATTAAAAAGCAGAGACATTACTTTGCCAACAAAGGTCCATCTAATCTAGGCTATAGGTTTTCCAATAGTCATGTATGGATGTGAGAGTTGGACGGTGAAGAAAGCTGAGTGCCGAAGAATTGATGCTTTTGAAGTGTGGTGTTGGAGAAGACTCTTGAGAGTCCCTTGGACTGCAAGGAGATCCAACCAGCCCATCCTAAAAGAGATCAGTCCTGGGTGTTCATTGGAAGGACTGATGTTGAAGCTGAAACTCCAATACTTTGGCCACCTCATGCGAAGAGTTGATTCATTGGAAAAGACCCTGATGCTGGGAAGGATTGGAGGCAGGAGGAGAAGGAGATGACAGAGGATGAGATGGCTGAATGGCATCACTGACTCAATGGACATGAGTTTGGGTGGACTCCGGGAGTTGGTGATGGACAGGGAGGCCTGGCGTGCTACAATTCATGGGGTTGCAAAGAGTCGGACACGACTGAGTTACTAAACTGAACTGAACACGATCCTTACACACAGAGTAGCCAAATAGCCTATGATCACAGGTTTAAATCTATTGTTCTGCTTTATCCTGTCTCACATTCATTATGAATTCTTTACTTTTAAATATAGCATTCTCATTTATAGTTGTATAAGAGTTAACCTGGGTTGGCTTCATAGACCTTCACTTTGTCTTTCCAGGTGGTGTCATCTTGTAATGTGTGAGAGTTACTTACAGTGAACAGAATTCTCAGTTTAGCTCATGGTTGCATTGGGAACACAATCCATGTTCTTTTCCAGCTCTTTCCAGATGCACTGAGTTAACTCCTCCATTTTACAGACATCAAACAGGACACTTACTGATAAAAAGAAGTGTAGTTGGACATTGGTAAATACTTGGATGGTGGTGGGGGAAGCAAGCTGTGCTGTGGCCTATGTAATGCTCTGTAAGATGCATGAAGACACCAGGCTATCAGTTAGTAGAGTCAGTTGGAGTCAGTGAAAACCATGGGAAGTTATGATTTAGGTGTACATGAAATGTGTCTGGGAAATAGATGCTGAGAAATTCTTCAGTAGAATATATCAAAACCAATCTGAACACCCTTGCTTCAGTGGTTTTCTCAATAATTTTATGCTATAATTCTATAAGTGCTTCTCATTACTTGGTAATAGTTTCTTTCCCCCAGTAAGCCTTTTTGACAGCCAAGTGTTACAAGAAAAATGAAAGTGCATGTTTAGTTAAAATGAAGTACTGATTTTCTGTTTCCTGAGAAAGTGATAATAACCATGTGACTTGCACAAAATATTTATGAACATTTACTATGCATTATGGGTGTCATAATGACATCACTACTAGAAAACCAGAAAATAAAAATTTTCTAAAGAAGCAACAGCATATACTTCAAAAATTGGTAGGTATTTTTAAAATGCCCAAGGATAATAACTAAACATGAACAGTGGCAAGAAATGTTTTTAATATTTTATATGACTTTTCATATATATCAAATGATTGTTCTCTAAATTTATTTTACTCATGTTAGATTCTGTGGTTTCCTTTGTATGCATGAAAAGAAAAAGATAGTTCTTAATAAATTGGCCATATTTTTAGAAGAACTTGGTAAACGTTTGAGGAATGTGAGTTTTATGTCAGCGCCATCAAATGATTCAAATAGAAATAACAGTCAAATTAATTCCAATCATAGCTCAGTATTTTCAGCCAATTTATGCAATCAAAAAAAACAGGTTTGAATGCTCACTTAAGAGAAGATAAAATACTTGCAATTATTGTAAATTTTATTGTAAATTTAGTTAAACATTTCAATATTGAAGGTAAAATTATTTGAACATAAATTGGTGTAGTGCAATCTTATGATAAAACAAACAAAAACTAAAAAGCCACTTCTGACTATAGTAAGAGATTGATCAAGATGAACCATATTTGAAACTGATTGTAATGCATGCATAACTGATCAATGGACTTCCTAAGTGGCTCAGCAGTAAAGAATCCGCCTGCCAACGCAGGAGACTCAGGTTTGATCTCTGTGTCCGGAAGATCCCTTAGAGAAGGAAATGGCAACCCATTCCAGTATTCTTGCCTGGGAAATCCCATAGACAGAGGAGTCTTGTGGGATACCATCCATGGGGTCGCAAAAAGAGTACGACATGACTTACTGACTAAACAACAGCAACTAGTAGACTTCAGCCCAAACAATCTTAAATACTCTACCAGTTGAAGTAGAAATCAAGACTTGTCAAATTTTACAAACGTTTTTATATATACAAATATTTTTATATATACAGATACGTACATGAGGACTTCTATCTTATGGATGCTGACACTCTATTTCGATCTCCTCTGGCTCCCGGTTTTTCTTTTGTATTTTATCTGTTTATCATTTCTTGGTGACTTCTGAGATGGTACTATCTTTCTGATTCATAAATTCTTTTTCATGAAATGTATCTGACTACTTATTTAGTGTATTCTTTATTTCAACTATGACTATATTTATTTATTTTATCATTTTGTTCATATTTTATGTTTTCTCTCAACTTTTTGGGCTTCCCTGATAGCTCAGTTGGTAAAGAATCCGCCTGCAATGCAGGAGACCCAGTTTCGATTCCTGGGTCGGGAAGATCCCCTGGAGAAGGGATAGGCTACCCACTCCAGTATTCTTGGGCCTCCCTTGTGGCTCAGTTGGTAACGAATCTGCCTGCAGTGTGGGAGACCTTGATTTGATCTCTGGGTTGGGAAGATCCCCTGGAGAAGGGAAAGGCTACCCACTCCAGTATTCTGGCCTAGAGAATTTCATGGATGGTATCAGGCTGTATGATACAGTCCATGGACTTGCAAAGAGCTGGACAAGACTGAGCAACTTTCACTCACTCACTCACTTGACTTTTTAATATTATTGTTGACTATAAAGGTAAATAATATATAGTGCTTCTCTAAAAGATTATATACTTAAAACCTATGTGTGTTTCAAGGAACACACATAGGTCTAATTTAGTACTTTAATCACCAATTCTTAATTTGCATTGTTTTATCCACTATTTCCTGACTGTTTCAGATTTAAATACAATCTTTTTTTTATTGGGTGCAATGGTTGAATTATGTCCCCCTGAAAGATACCTTCAAATTTTAGTCCCCAGTACCTGTAAATGTGGCTTTATTTGGAAATAGGGTCTTTGCAGATGTAATCAAGGTAAGGTCAAACTGAATTAGAGTGGGACCTAAAATCAATTTCCCATGCTCCTTGGAAGAAAAGCTATGACAACTTAGACAGCTTATTAAAAAGCAGAGACATTACTTTGCCAACAAAGGTCCATCTAGTCAAAGTTATGGTTTTTCCAGTAGTCATGTATGGATGTGAGAGTTGGACCATAAAGAAAGCTGAGCACCAAAGAATTGATGCTTTTGAACTGTGATGTGGAGAAGACTCTTGAGAGTCCCTTGGACTCCAAGGAGATCAATCCAGTCAATCCTAAAGGAAATCAGTCCTGATTATTCATTGGAAGGACTGGTGCTGAAGCTGAAGCTCCAATACTTTGACCACCTGATGTGAAGAACTGACTCATTGGAAAAGACCCTGATGCTGGGAAAGATTGAAGGCAGGAGGAGAAGGGGAAAACAGAGGATGAGATGGTTGGATGATATCACCAACTCAATGGACATGAGTTTGAGCAAGCTGTGGGAGTTGGTGATGGACAGGGAAGCCTGGCGTGCTGCAGTCCATGGGGTCACAAATAGTCGGACACAACTGAGTGACTGAACTGAACTGAACTGATCTGAAAGTCAGTGATTGGTATTTTTATAAGAGAAAGAAAGGAGACTTGGATACAGAGAAGACCCAAGGGAAGAAGACTATGTGAAGATGAAGGCAGAGATTACAGTGATGTATCTACCAGTCAAAGAGTGCCAAGGGTTTCCAGGAGCCACCAGAAACTATGAAGAAGCAAGAAAGAATTCTTCTCTGAGGCCTTCAGCGGGGACATGACCATGCCAATATCTTGATTTGATTTCTAGCCTCCAGAATTCTGAAAGAACAAATTTTTGTTGTGTTAAGCCACCCAATTTGTGGTGATTTGTTATGGCAGCCCTAGAAAACTGATATATGATGAAAGGAGATTTTATAGTCAGAAGCCCTTCCAAGCTATAGAGTTCTTGAATTTTGGCACCATTGCAAATAACAGTACTCCTTCAGGGTTTGCTCATTTCTCTGTGGAGAGGAACTTCATTACCTGCTTAAATCTGGTCAAAATACATGATTTGGTTGGCATTGGATGGTTCCCTTTATACCCCAGATTTCTGCCAGATTAATGCTTATTTTAGTTTAGCTTCTTTTATGTCTTGTGTTGTGTTTTTTTTTTAATTTATGTATTTATTTATGGCTGTACTGGGTCTTCATTGCTGTGCATGGCCTTTCGCTAGTTGTGGCAGGTGGGGACTACTCTGTAGTTGCTGTGCACGGGCGTCTCATTGGGGTGGTGTCTCTTGTTGCAGAGCATGGGCTCCAGAGCATGCAGGCTTCAGTAGTTGTGACACATGGGCTTAGTTGCTCCGTGGCAGGTGGGATCTTCATGGGCCAAGGATCAAACTTGTGTCCCCTGCATTGGTAGGCATATTCTTAACCACTGGGTCACCAGAGAAGTCCTAGTTTAGTTTGTGTGTGTGTGTGTGTGTGTGTGTGTGTATGTCCTCTCAGTTTTCATAACTTTACTAAAAGTTACCTGTAACTAAAGGAAGAAGTAGAAAACTGTGAGCTCTGTGGAAAGAATGTGGGCAGTGGAGGGAACTGAACAGGGTGTCTGATTCATGTGGATGCCCTCAGCATTCATTCATTACATTCATACATTCATCTCTGCCTTTCACATTCAGGGATGTAAGAAAAACCAAGGAAATATTTTTTTGTGTTGGCTTTAAAGTCAGTAGGGTGTCTATATACCATAGGAGTGTAGGACCACATGAGTGTCTTTTTCTAAGTACTGAGGGATGCTTTACCTTTTTCAAACTTAATTCTGCAACAGCCCCTTAGCAGTCCACAACCAGGATTAGAAACATTTCTGTTTTTGCTGCAGTGCAGAATTAGTTATATAGTCATCAACTTCAATAATAATACTTCATAGTAATTTGAATATTCTTACAATTTGCTAATATTTTTGCTCCCCTAAATAATCATGAATTATTTATCACATTTTATTATTACCTATCACAATCTATGTGTGGAAACCAAGATTAGCAAGGTTTAGATATTTAACCTAAGTCGCAGAACCCCAGTTCAAGGCTGTGTCCAATACTGTATTTCAACAAAGTATTAAAAACTGTGAGATACTGAGAACATTGTTTTCATCTTTTTGCCAAATTTCTGGTATATATCATGGACACTGGTTAATGTAGAAAATGTTTTGTTTTTCCATATCAAAGTCTGTCCTCTTAGTTTTGTATTATAGAGAAGACTATACTGCCAGTAGGTTAACCAGGAGAACTAATTTGAAGTGGGAAATGAGGTAGAGCATCTTTTTGCAGAAAATGGGAAGTAATCTACTAAATTTCTTTGGCAGGGTAGCCCAAAGGAGGCAGTCACTTTGGCAGTGATAGATGACAGCGACTTAAAAGTTGTCTTATTTTAGTAACATTCTTTTTTTTTTCAGTTTATTTTTTTTAGTTTTATTGGTATGTAGCTGATTTGCAGTGTTGTGTTAGTTTCTGCTGTACAGTAAAAGTGAATAGGTTATACACATACATATATCCCCTCTTTTTTAGACTCTTTTCCCACATAGATCATTATATAATATTTAGTAGAGTTCCCTGTGCTATGCAATTCTTGTTTAGTCACTAAGTCGTGTCTCACTCCTTTTCGACCCCGTGGACTCTAGCCCTCCAGGCTTCTCTGTCCATGGGATTTTCCAGGCAAGAATACTGGAGTTGGTTGCCATTTCCTTCTCCAAGGGATCTTCCTGACCCAGGGATTGAACCCACTGCTCCTGAATTGCAGGCAGATTTCTTACTCCTTAGCTACCAGGGAAGCCTACTTACTATTTTAGTAGGTCCTTATTAGGTATTTCTTTTATATATAATATTAGTGTAAATGTGTCAATCCCAATCTCCCAATTTATCCCCACCCCCTTTCTCCCTTGGTAATCATAAATTGTTTTCTATATCTGTAACTCTGTTTCTCTTTTGTAAATAAGTTCATTTGTAACCATTTTTTTTTTAGATTCCTCATATAAGCAATAACATATGATACCTGTCTTTCTCTGTCTGACTTCCATCACTCAGCATGATAATCTCTAGGTCCAAGTAACATTACTGATAATGTAGATGAGTTGCTTTTCTAGCTTTAAAGAAATTCAAGAGTTAGGAATGTCCATAGAGAGAGGAAATGTGGGCTCCATCCTTATTTTGAAAAATGCATTCCAGTGAAATAAATGCCCACATCATAGCCCCCCTGAGAACAACAGTTACTCACTGAACAGCAACTTCTTGGACTTCTTAAGGTTATTACATGAATTTGAAATATTTTACTATACCCTGGGAAAATTCAGTTCAAAAAATTGGCTTTCAATTTGATTTTTTTAGATTGAAAATACTTTAATATTTTTATTTAAATTTTTTTCTCTTTGAAATAATTTTCTTATGTTAAAACTGCAGCTATACCCTTGCTATTAATTGTTATCTTAATGATGACCAGACCAATAAAGAGGGAAATAAAGTGGTGTCAATACATCATGAACTGCTGCAGTGAACATGTACATGATGGTTGAGCCCAATGAGGGAGGGTTACAGCAGTAGTTCACTGTTGTGGGTCTATAGGCAGCTTTGTGTTCTCGTGGTCCAGAATTTCTCTTCTCACTGGACTATTTTGTGTTTCCATTCATTCTACACTTCTCTAACTTTTTATTATGTGCCTTACATAGTAATTTTCAATAAGACTAAATTTGCTAAGGACTATTACCACTTTTTCTGAAGAACATCTATATTTGGAACTGTGAAAGTTTAACTGAACTCTTGCTTTCAGGGCACACTGCCAATTATATACCTGAATAATGCTGAGATCATGGCCAGGATTGCGATTCCAGAATGATATTGTACTAAAAAGGAAGGATTAAATTAAATGGGTGGAATTTTTTTTTCCCCTGATGACTTCATTCAAGGAAAAATCCAAACTCTGGTCCTAATTTGGATTCTGAAAAGACCAAATGATGTTATTCCATTGATTTGCTAATAATACCAAGTTTGATAATGAAGAAAATGCAATTGAGAAGAATTTTATGTGAAAATTATCTTTAAATATTGTTCACATTGATAAATTCAAGAAATATATAAAGCAAAATGTTTATTTTTAATAACATCATCTGCTAAATGGTGTTATTCTAATTCAAGAAAGATTTAACATTTCATTACCATTTAACTTCTTTTATTTAGTAATGAAACTTATTGATTGGTTATTTTTATTTCACTTGCATATATTGCACTAAAAACTGGGACAATGGTCTCATATTTTTCATAAGCATCCCTACCTGAATTCCTTGCAAAGCGCTGAGAAAAATTCTATTAAAAAAATTTCCTCATCTTGGGCTTCCCTGGTGGCTCATTTCTAAAGAATCTGCCTGCTAATGCAGGAGACAAAAGTTCGATCTCTGATCTGGGAAGTTCCCACATGCCAAGGAACAGCTAAGCCTGTGGGCCACAAATACTAAGCCCCTGCAACTGCTGAAGCCCAAGTGCCCTAGAGCTCATGTTCCACAACTAGAGAAGCCACGGCAATGAGAAGTCCGCACATCACAACTAGAGAGTCGCCCTGCTTGCTGCAACTGGAAAAAAGCCCATGCAGCAACAAAGACCTAGCACAGCCAGAAAGAAATAAATTTTTTAAAAATTCCCTCATCTTTTCATAATTAAATATACCAATACTGTAAATTGGTAATAAAAAAAATCTACTTGAGTTGATTTAGTAAATATAAGGGATTCTTATTTATAAAATAAATGTGTTCCTGACAATGGTAAACAGATAATGCACTATCACTTCAAAATACTAGAAATTATGTGTTCAATAAATCTTATTTTAGATGTTCAAAGGGAATTTTTAGTGGAATTTCTTTGTAAATACCACTTTGTTTTTGATAATTCATTTTTTAGGCCAAATTTGCATCATAAATATACATTACATAAATAATTTATTGAAGACTCTCATTCTGTGTACTTCTACTGGAGAGAAAAATTGCTAAGTTTGGTTTATTTTTCTCAATCCTGCTTTCCTTACCACCCCGAGCATTTCCTCAGTCCAGGGCTTGCATGAACTTTGAAAGGAGGGTCTGAAATCTGGGTGTCACTATGTCACATACACCCCATTTGCAGGATGACAGAGGGAAAGTGAGTCATGATCTCTGATCTCTGCAAGCACTTATCAAGAGCTGCATGAGAAGTCTAGAAACAGTTCACCCCAGGACCTTCCATGCCCTTATTAGAATTGTATAAAAGAGAAAATGAGTCAAAGGTGAACATCCGACTCTATAAAAAGTATTCTGCCTTTGGTATTGGATATGACATTTCATTTCTAGGAAGCACAGTATGATGTAGTGGTTAAGAGCATAAGCTGGGCATCAGACAGCTCAAAGTGCACGTGTGACACTTAGGGTTGCTCCACTTCAGGGTAATTTACTTAACCTTTCTTTAACTTTCGTTTCCTCATTTGTTATAGAGCCTTGAAATTATACCTACCTCCTAGAGTTATTCTGAGAGTTAATGAGATAATACATGAAATCACTAGCATGTCTGGTACCACCTAGTAAGAACTGGATAAAAATGTGGGGTTGTTGCTTCGTTATCATTATCATCTATGGAAAAATAAAGGAGAAGCTCTAGGAAAATACAGGACAAAGCAGAGTCCTTAACCTTCTAGGATTAAAAACATTATCATTGGCAAAAAAGGACAATTCTGAATTCAGTTATGAATCACAGCACTCAAAATAAGGTAAAATCAAGATACTTTCCTCCTACTAAAATCCCTGTTACTCAAATATTTTCTATTTATTTAATTTACATTGTATAATAAATGACAGTGTTAGAGCAAAAAAAAAAATAAGACTAGTCTAGAGTTAACCAACCTGACTGAAATGTAGTAGTGCTAAGTGTTAGTCACTGAGTCGTGTCTGACTCTTTGTGACCCCATGGACTATAGCCCACCAGGCTCCTCTGTCCATGGGATTCTCCAGGCAAGAATACTAGAGTGGGTTGCAAATCCCTTCTCCAGGGGGTCTTCCCGACCCCAGGATCAAACCTGGGTCTCCTGCATTGCAGGCAGATTCTTTACCATCTGAGATACAGGGAAGTTGACTGAAACGTACAGCTTGCAAATTTCCCACATCCGTTCAAAGTAGTATATTTCACAGTGAGCAATATTCAGATGTGTGGAAGTGGTTATTAGCTTGTGAACAACAAACGTCTCGAGAAACTTGTTTCCATAGATTTCTGTATAGTGAATTATCTCTAAGGAGACACTTGTACCGCTTATGTGATCTTCCTCTGGTCTCAATTTCAGATTAGCAGATGCATTCTTAATTTTACACTAGTTTCTTGTTGAATTTTTAAGAAGCAATCTAATTGGGAAAAGTTGGAAAGAGTGTTAAAAACATTTTAGTTATTCATAATTCCTAATTATTCAGTATCCATATCCTATTATGATTTGAGTATCCCTGCATGACATCATTTTGGCTAATGATTGTGTTTCAAGATTCATCATCTCTACTCTGATAGAGTGATGAAAGTGTCTAGGAAAATATTGTATTACTTTTGAGGAATAGAGAGATTTAGGTAAAGTAATTTTATTTAAATTATGACTGAAAATATGACTCAGTCAAAAATAGATTTGCTCTTGCATTTCAGAAATTTCAATTTATTTTTAAGAAAATAAGAAATGTTATTGAGAGGTACTGTACACAGTATTGCATTTTTTCATACTGTGTGCACTGTCTTAATTCACTAATTTATATTTCTTAGGAAAACTATCTGACCTTGACTAATATTCATTAATGTAAGTGATTTTATATAAAAGATCTTCAATCTTTCCTTAGGTGCTTTTCAGAATTATTACAGAAATAATCTCCAGAATCTCTGTGGTTCTGTCTATCACAAGTCCATATGATGTAAAATGGGTTTTAAAAACATTCATCTTTGAGATTAAGCCACTTAGATTAAAAAGAAGTGTCTCTGCATATTTAACAACCTGGCTGAAAAACCTAATGTAGAATTTGAAATATGTCTGATGAGTTTTGCCTGATCTTTCTGGTCCACTCTTCATCATATTCATTACATACATCTTACAAATCTCTTTTAAACGAGAACATTGATAAGATTTTTCTTAACTTACACTGTTGTCATAGAGGTGGTTGCCAAGCTCATACATCCAATGAATGGAAACAAATGCTTTTCGAAATAAATGTCAGCTCTGTGTTTATATCTGATGAGGGCTTTAAAGTTGGGCCATTAGAACTGAATAGTCTAACAATGTAACTCAGAAAGATATGTGTACCTATATATATGTATGTGTCTGTGGGGGGTGGGGTGGGGGGTGTTTTTCTACTATATGTATATATAAAATATAAAACATATATGATTTTTTCTTCTTTTTTAAACTATAGTGCTGTGCATAACTTTTGGCTTAGTGCTCTGTCTTCTAGATCAGTGGTATTCAAATATTTTGAATGTACACTCTATCAATAATATTTTAAAGCAAACATCCTTTCTGTTCACAGTTATATTATAAATTCTTTGTACTACTACACTCATATGCATATTATAATTATACAGAAAAAAATAAAAACTGAGGGCGATTTATTTTATTAACACTACAGAAATACTTCCTCACTTTTGCTCTGTCTGATTTGAAAGCTTGGAAAATCTCAGTATTACACATGTTTCAAAGGTCTGGATCTCAGCTAGTTTTATTTTGTTATTTGTCTTTAACTGGTCTTTTTATTGGATATAGTTGATAACTTACCACCCCCTCCTTTAAGTCTTGCCTAACTTCTTCTAATCAGTACAGATGTATTTATTAGTATTCAAAACCTTCTCAAAAGAGTCTAGAAAATTTAAATATTGGTTTACCAAGTTTTGGAATATAATAATATTCACTCAAAGAATAATCATGAGATAAGTCTGTGAACACTGGGAACCCACTGTGAGACAGTCTTGGATCAAAACTCTATGTTTTTCTGTTTTCTACTATAGAGTCTTGAGCCAAAACTCTACCTTTTCCTGTTTCCTGCTAGTTGCAATGATGCTTCCATTAAATGAGGCTGAGATATCAGAAATTCCTTAGATACTGTAGAGGAGGAAGCCAGAAACTTAGGGAGATGAAAATTTTCAATTGAGTTTTGCTGCGAGACTCCCCTTTTCACCTTTACCATGTACCCAGAAAGGATCCTCAAGAACACTCTTAACCAAGGAATAAAATACATATTGGGCTTCCCAGGTGGCTCAGTGGTAAAGAATCTGCCTGCCAGTGCAGGAGACACAGGAGATGTGGGTTCAATCCCTGGGTCTCCCCTGGAGAAGGAAATGGCAACGCACTGAAAAATCCCATGGACAGAGAAGCCTGGGGGGCTACCATCCGTAAGGTTGCAAATGAGTCAGACACAACCTAGTGACTGAGCATGCACACAAAATATATATTAGCTATGTAAGGATTAATATGTTTGAAAAATGCTAGGGAATGCATGTCTTGTTAGGCTCAGTATGAAAGTTTCAAAAAGTCCTGGCTTTGAAACTAGTTCCCTGACTTAGAGCCTGATGGAATCGCCTGTTGGCAGAGTCCCGTGGCTATAATTAATTACCAGAAAATGGTCATCTATTACTGAAATAAACAGTAGGCTATTGTGGTCATCACAACAGTTTAACTCATGAATGTCTTTGTTGGTAGTTAATTGATCATGGGGGCTTCCCCCGTGGCTTGGTGGTAAAGAATTCACCTGCCAGTGCAGGAGATGCAGGTTCGATCCCTGGGTCAGGAAGATCCCCTGGAGAAGGAAGTGGCAACCCACTCCAGTATTCTTGCCTGGGAAATCCCATGGACAGAGGAACCTGGTGGGCTACACTCCATGGGTTTGCAAAAGAGTTGGACACTGCTTAGCGAGTAAACAACAACAAATTGATCATTGATCCTATGATCCCTAGAACTAGAACTAAATAGGGAGGCTTGTAAAGTTAGGCTTCATTAAAAAAAAACAAAAAACCAAAGAAACAAAAAAAACACCTAAATCTGGAAATGAAGTGTGATTTGAGTTACATGAGTGAGAGTTGTAGTTACTCTCTCAACGTCCAGACATGAACCAGTTCACAGATCCTTGCAAAAATATCCTAAGATGTTGGAATGACTATGTACTTTGCAAGTTTCCTTCTATGTGTTCTCAGAGAGACTTACAGCCACTTACCATAAAAACTCTGAGTTGAGGAAATAAATGCCAAGGAAATGTGAGCATTATTGGCTACTGACTTTGAATTATATAATTCTCTTTAAGACTCAGGATGGAGATCAGGGGTCAAGTGGAGTTGGCCCCTGCCTGTCTACAATGGGTCACAGTGTCCATGTGCATTTTCTGTACCATAGTTATTTCTCTGGTTCCTGCAGGCATAGTTGTAACAGACAAATTTGGCTACTAACAGATTCCCCAGAATAACTGTCTGATAAAAAGAGTGAAGGCTATTATGGAAGGGTGGGCCAAACATAAGACTCTGAAACTGCATCTCTAACTAAAAAGTTACACATAAGCAGTACTGCCCCTCATGGTGAATCATAACACACATTAGTGCCACATACAAAGACATAAAATATTCAGAGATTTCTAGTTTATTCTCAGATAAGGCAACATATTTTTTTTTTCTGTGCAGAAAATGGAAGAGTCTAGGAGAATGACGAGATTATTGTAAAGCCATCAGGGGGTGATTCAATTATACTTACTGTTCTAGGTATAGTCTATTTTCTAAAAACACCACTGCCCTGTACCTGCTATGCAGCTGTTTTTCCAGAAAATGCTTTTGAAGACTATCCTAATAAACAGAGAACAACTAGAAGCAATTTGCCTTCATCTGAAAGGCAACAGCAGTACCCTTATGCTCTGTGCTGCTGTGCTGTTACTAAGAAGGCAAAACGAACTCTGGTGCTCATCTGTCCTCTAAACCGTGACCATCTCATCATTTCATTTTCACTCTGATAGGTGATAACGTGTTCCAGCACCTTTGTGGCAAGAGTGAGTCGATACCTTTGATACCCTGTCTGGTAGAACACATTTTCCCAAAAAGTCTGCACTGGTATCTCCAACCCCACATACTTTTAATGCAACGGGATTCTGGCATGCCTCCCACTCAAAAGTAGAGTCAGTTCTACATTCCCGTCCCCAAAACTGGGTGGGCTTTTCTAACTCCTTCAACCAGAAGAGCACGTCAGAAAGTGGTGCGATGTGTCCTACCAGACTCGGTCGTAAAAAATAAAATGCTTTAGATTCTATTCAGTAGGTTATTTGTCCCGGAAGCCTCCACCTGCTATAGAAGCAGAAAGACTCTTACTGTAAGGAAATAGAAAAATCATACAGAGAGACCTGAGATTACATGAAGGGAGATACCTTGCCTTCCTCCAGCTGCCTCAGCACCCCATCCATTCCAGTGCCAGCCACAATCTGACTGCAGCTACATGAGAGATTCTGAGCCAGAGCTGCCCAGCCAAACCCTCCACTTATTCTTGACCGTAGAAACCTTGAGAGATAATGAAATGATTGTTGTTGTTTTAAGTGGTTGAGTTCCTTGGTGGCTCAAGTGTTTTAAGTCTCTAGATTTTGGAGTGATTTGTTACACAACAGTAGAGCCCAAACACCTGGTAAGATATACGCCTGTCCACGGTGGAATATAAACCCAATGAAAATGTATGTGCTTGTCATCTCAGAGAAATTTCTGGTACTCCTGTAATACAGGGCATGTCAGGATATTACATCCAAAGTGAAGACAAGTTTCTATGTTTTGCAAAACTCCCACCACTTAAGAAAGGAGCTTTGGGGATTTTGAAGGCAACGATTTATCACATTTGGGAGCAACTAAACCAGGGCTGCATTGTAAGAAGCTCCGCTACTTGGACCTTATGTCACAATGAATATAACATTGTTCAGTATTCACTATGATAGATTGGGATACTCTAGGGATCTTGTGGGAAACCCTATAAGGAGAATTGTGGTGCAATGTCTTGAATCCCAGAGCAGAACTGTACTTTTTCCAGGGAATATTTATTCTCTTTGAAAGAAATAACCCCTAGTTATTAAGCCTTGTGCTCAGTGGTGTCTGACTCTTGGCTACTCCATGGACTGTAGCCCACCAGGCTCCTCTGTCTGTGGAAGTTTCCAGACAAGAATATTGGAGCGGGTTACCATTTCCTTCTTGAATCAGGGGATCTTCCTGAATCAGGGATCAAACCCACGTCTCTTGCATCTCCTACTTTGGCAGAGGGATTCTTTACCACCAGTGCCACCTGGGAAACCATCGAGCTTTAGGGATACCAAGCGGTCAAGCAAATCGAGTGTCTATCAGAAGCAGGGTGTTTTTTGACCCACTGAGCCATAAATTTGGACTGTGGATCAACATCAGTTATAGAGTTAGGTTAGAGCAGGTATTGAAGGCACTAGTATGCCACATGGTCAGGTGGCTCATAGTCTTAATGCATCTGCATTTGCTGCATTGCCTACCTCTCCCTCACCTACAACCAAGGCATCACGGGAACTGAGGAGCATATTCAAGCCTGATTTAGAGACGCGTCAGTACAATATGCTAGAACCAATCCGACGTGGGATGCTGCAGGTTTATACCTTACCTGAGGGGTATCCAACAAGTGTGACCAGGAAGGTAAATTCCCCAGTGATCAGAATTTCAAGTGATACATATGCTTGTCCACTTTGCTTAGAAAGAAAAATGAACAGAGGTGTGGAACTATAGATTCATGGGAAGCTATGAATGATTCTGTGGGATGACCTGATATTTGTAAGGAAGAAGATTGAAGGATTGGCAATAAGGATTCCCAGAAAGGAAGTATGTCAAATGAAGTCTCAGAGGTTACCCAGAGTGTGAGAATATCCATTTTACACGTGAATTCTCTGCAAGGGGATTCTCCTCGGGTCTTTGAGACCATTTCAGGTGGTCCACAGATTCAGAACTGTTTTCATAATAATATTAAGACATTATTTGAAGTTTTTGCTCATAATGTTTCGTGGGTATAGAGTGGTATTTTCTGGGGCTACATGATAGGTGACAGTTCACCATGTTGGTTATCAAATCAGATATGAGACTTTGGCTGTCTTCTAGTAAGACAGACATTAAAGAGACTTGCAAAAATGTAAAATAATGCTGTGCTAATCAGCCGCTATTTTATTTTTCATAAAAACCTGTGTGTCGATAAAGACTGGAATGAATTATTAATTAAAACTTGAACAAAATACATTTCAAAATTTTCTCAATTTCTGTTTATAATATATATAGTCCACAGTTTTCCCAGGTGATACTAGTGGTAAAGAACCTGCCTGCCAAAGCAGAAGACTTAGGAGACACAGGTTGGAATCCTGGGTCTGGAGGATCCCCTGTAGTAGGAAATGGCAACGCACTCCAGTATTCTTGCCTGGAAAATTCCATGGATAGAGGAGCCTGGCGAGTTACAATCCATGGGGGTCACAAAGAGTCAGACACAACTGAGCATAGACGCACACAAGAATATACAGTCCACACCAATGAAGTACTTTGAAGTCCACAATAGTTTTTAGGAAATGAAGGGGTCCTAAGACCAGGAAGTTTAAGAGCCACTCTCCTAGTCTGTCTCATGCTTTGTTGTCATATTTATTTGTGCATTTGGTTCACTTGCCCACGTGTTTGTCTACCAGATTGTATTCTGTTAGATTATTAATATAACCATTTCTTCAACTTAACAAGGCCATTCGGATCTGGATCTTTATGAGTTAAGAAGATTCACCATTTCTCTTTCCCTCATTTTTGATCCCTCTACAAATGAAAAAAAAAAAGCTGCTCTCTATTTTATCAGATAACATCTTGATGAAAATATTTTCTCTCCCTTGGCACAGATTGATCATGGCTGGGAAGCCACTGATAATTATTCTTTGTCATGGTTCACCAAATGATGATGCATCCATCCCACACTTAAGTGGTCTGAACCACATTTCCCCACTTTATTACTGATTTGCTCTTTCGGGAAAAAAACCAAAGCCATAGCAAAGTCACATGGCTACACTAGACCGCAGTCTTTTACTATCCCAGGTTTCTCCTTCTAGTCTACAAGCTTACTGGAAAGACTCAAACTCAACAGCTTTGTTTTCTGTGGTGGGTAACCCCTGGAGCGTGTGCCCAGTTCTTTCAGCCTTTCACCTGTTGCTTTCTGCTGGAGCCTCTGTAGTCTCCTCTGGGCATGTACAGTTAGGGGTCAGTCAGTCCTTTATATGTGGATTTTGAGTATCTTTGTAGCTACCGCCTCTCCAGAATTTTTCCCCTTAATTTCCTGTGACTCTTATAGCCTCAAATACTATCATTATTGGGCTTCCCTGATAGCTCAGCTGGTAAAGAATCTGCCTGCAATGGGGGAGACCTGGGTTCGATCCCTGGGTTAGGAAGATCCCCTGGAGAAGGGATAGGCTACCCACTCCAGTATTCTTGGGCTTCCCTGGTGGCTCAGCTGGTAAAGAATCCACCTGCAATGCGGGAAACCTGGATTCAATCCTGGGGCTGGAAAGATCCCCTGGAGAAGGGAAAGGCTACACACTCCAATATTCTGGCCTGGAGAATTCCATGGACTGTATAGTCCATGGGGTCACAAAGAGTCAGACACAACTGAGCAACTTTCACTCACTCATTATCAGAACACTTTACAGCATAAGAATGTCACTTTCTTCTTGAGTTGTAACCATCCTGTGCTTCACAGAAAAGGAGGGTGTCCCCAGGAGAGGTTATACAAATGTGAATCGGACCCAGTGAGTCCCTTCCTTCACAGTTCCCTCCTTCTTGACCCTAGTTTTTGTTTGGCTTTAGAGACTTTCAGTACTTTGAAATAGTTGGATTTTTTTTGTTTTGTTAATAGAGTTTATAATAATTATCTTTGGAAGGTTAATTTATTTTAAGGTAAACCACTGTTATCAGACTGTCATTTGATTTTTAAAAATACTTTACAGTTTTTAAGAGTAATTTTTACAGTTTTAACACTAATATAAATTTATGTTTATGTCAAATCCCTGGGCTTATGAATAAAAGATGCTCCCTTTAAAATTTATAATCAAATAGAAATAAAGTCATTATTGATCATGTGTTTTACTTTGCTAGCTCCCTTTTATATACATACACAGACACATTCTTATTCTTGCAGACAGAAATCTATTTCTATGAGGACTAAGCTATTGAGAGATAGTGTTTCTTGTGGGAAAGTAGATAAGGAAACTTCAACTCCTACCTTTGCTCCTAGAACACTAGCTGCTTTAGGACTGTGATGGTTAATTTTGCATGTCAACTGGCTAGGCTATAGTGTCAAACACTAGCTAGATGTTGCTGTAAAGGTATTTTTAGATAGGATTAACATATACAATATTTAAGTAAAGAAGATTTAAATAAAGCAGATTTCTTTGTGTAATATGGTGGGTCTCATCCAATCTGTTGAAGGCCTTAGCAACAAATACTGAGGTTTCTGGAAGAAATTTCCTCTCAAGACTGCAACATAGAAATCGTGCCTGAGTTTCCAGTCAATTGGCCTGCCCCACAAATTTGCCCTCAACAATGCAACATTAACTCTTACCTGAATTTTCAGCTTATTGGCCTGCCCTACTGGTTTAAGATTTGCCAGCCTCCATAATTCTGTGAGTCAGTTCTTTTAAATCTCGCTTTCTCTCACTACCTGTATGTCCTATTGGTTCTGTTCCTCTGGATACACGGAGAATACGTAGTAACTCATGTCATCTACTATAATTGAGGTGCTGATGCTCATTTTTGCCAAATTTTAAACTGCTGCATCCCCACTTCAGAAAAGTCCTTCAGCATATATTGACCTTGTGATTGCTTTCAGTGAACATTTTAATAGCATAAAGAAATTACATGAACATAAATATTAAACAATTAACATTTATTGACATTATCTTTTTTTTTTACTTTTGAAAGAATTAAGGCAAATGGAATGATTTGAAGAATAATCACTTTTACTTTGCAATTGAGTAATCTTATATTAAAAGGGAGTATTGTGGCTCAGCTGATAAAGAATCTGCCTGCGGTGCAGGAGACCTGGGTTCAATCCCTCAGTTGGGAAGATCCCCTGGAGGAAGGAAAGGCTACACACTCCAGTGTTCTGGCTTGGAGAATTCCATTGACTGTATAGTCCATGGGGTCACAAAGAGTTGGACACGACTGAGTGATTTTCACTCACAAGATATGTTAATATTACAATGCTTCCCATAAGTTTAAAAATTACAAGGAAATGCATCAATGCTTCAGTTTCACAAAATGTTATAAATTATTCACAAACCTCTGTTTTTTGGTTTTGTTTTTGAAGGTTAAAAAACGTTTTATTTAGAAATGTTGCAATGATTGTATGCTAATTTAAATAGCTAGGTTATACAAGAACCATGAAGGAGCCTGGTAGGCTACAGTCTATGGGGTCACAAAGAGTCGGACACGACTGAGCAACTCCACTTTCTTTCTTTCTTTATACAAGGAATTACTTAAAAATTCCCTTTCTGATGTCCTTCAAGAGGTGGCTTCCATTATGGGTGTCTTATTTTTTTTAAAACCTCCAATTTCAGACTGGGGTTGAGCAGAACTATTGCTTACAATTTCTCTCGTATCATTCTTGGGCTCCACAAAAAGTGCTAGACCTTTGAGGAAGCAAATAGGTTACTGGAAATAGAACCTAGGGAAAAACAAAGCTGCAGGTGCTAAAGGTCTCTTACTCATCCTATCTCCTCACTCCTGTTTTCTCCATTTTGCTGTTATTTTTAATCTCCAGTGTAGCATCTCCTTTAAGCCCTCAGTTTGCTTTTAAATATCACACAAAATAGAAATGAAAGAAGATGACTTCAATTTTCTGTCATTTCCTTTTCTTTTCTTACCATTTTTTTTAAAATTTACAAGATGTGAAGCTGTTAAATTATTCACAAGAAACAATAATGAGATTTTTGAGCTTGAACCTGAAGGTAAATAATGCTAGTGGCATTGTGTCTTCTTAAGTGTATAATAGAAAGAAGAGACTCCCTTGAACCCACAGTGCCTGTCCTGACTCTACCTGCTTCTGTGGCTGTAGCATGTGGCTGCATTTCGTAATGACTTCCAGGCTGAGCTAATAACACATGGCCTTTTCACCATCAGATACTCAGTTTATGAGCACTGTACAGATCACAGCTCGTAGGCAAACATATGTAGTTTTTCAGGGGGAGAGTGAAAAATCAAGAAAAATGAAAATAAAAGTGTATCTTATCAAGGGAAAGGTTCTACAACATTTGAATTTCAGAATCTCTCCAATGAGGTTTTTTTTTTTTTAAACAAGAAAACTACATTTTTATTTTTAACAAAATTCTTTTTTAAAAAAATTTGGAGTATAGTTGCTTTACAATATTGTGGGGGGTTTATGTTTAAATTTTTTGATGGGGACCATTTTTAAATAATTTTTGTTTATTGTGATTTTTGGCTGTTCTTGGTCTTCGTTGCTGCACGAGATACTTTCTAGCTCTGGTGTGCAGGCTTCTCGTTGCAGTGGCTTCCCTTGTGCAGCACAGGCTCTAGGGCTCTCAGGCTTCTGAAGTTGCAGCACTGTGCTCTATAGCTGTGGCTCCCCGGCTCTAGAGCCCAGGCTCAATAGTCGTGGCGTATGGGCCTAGTTGCTCTGCAGCATGTGAGATCTTCCTGGATCAGATATCCATCCTGTGTTCCCTGCATTGGTAGTCAGGTTTTTTACCACTGAGCCACCAGGGAAGCCCTGATGGGGGCCGTTTTTAAAGTCTTTATTGAATTTGTTACAATATTGCTTCTGTTTCAGGTTTTCTGGGTTTTTTGGCCTTGAGGTGTGTAGGATCTTAGCTCCCCAACTAGGGATCAAACCCACGCCCCCTGCATTGTAAGGCAAAGGCTTAAGTACTAGACTGCCAGGGAAGTCAGAGTGTTGTGTTATTAACAGAGAAGAAAATATCCATTTGTTAGATGTGGAATACTCCTCAACTGTAAATGCAAACGCCCCCAGACTCCCTTGGCCTGAAGTAAAGGCATTGCCACCTGCACGGTAGAGAAATGGAGTGGGAGCGCACCCCTATTGGGAGCGTTGTCATGAGGGCTGTTACCTGAGAGGTTCCCTCCACTGTGCGTCTCTAGAAGGTAGGGTGCCCTGATTGTTTATATTTCCCATCAAAGGTGAAAAAATTAAGAGCCATTCTTACCCACTTTAATGAAGAATTGTACAAATGTCCCCTTGTCAGTGGACTTCCCAGGCGGCACTAGTGGTAAAGAACCTGCCTGTCAATGCAGGTGACATAAGAGACACAGGTTCGATCCCTGGGTTGGGAAGATCCCCTGGAGGAGGGCATGGCAACCCACTCCAGTATTCTTGCCTGGAGAATCTTCATGGACAGAAGAGGCTGGTAGGCTACGGTCCATGGGGTCGCACAGGGTCGGACACGACCAAAGTGACTTAGCATGCACGCACTCCATCCCCTTGTTGGAAAGCAGAAAATAAGCGCCTCTGGACCAAACTCACCCAGAGCGCAGAGTGGGCAAAGGGGAAGTCAGGAGTGCTTTGGAAAACAGCCCTGTGTGTAGCTCCACTAATCGTAAATCAAGTGTAATTGTGACTAGTTCTGCTGAAGCCAGAGAGTGTATTTTACCTGTTTCCTATCTTTCAACACCCTGTCTACTTTCTTAGAGAAGTTAATACACCAGGTAAAGCTTTCAAGAAATTTGAGATAAAGCCTGTTTATGGCTTGTGCAACAGTAAGGACTTTTTTGTGATCATGTGAAGGCATGCTTTCTGATAATGATCATTTTATAGGACTTGCCTTAAACTGCATGACATGGAGGAAAGGAAAAAGGCTATTGTCTTTTCATTTGTCATTTCTTAGGGTCTAGATGCTCAGGGCCTAGATCCCCAGGGTTTAGATGCTAGACCTAAAGAGAGGGGCCAACCAGCTCTTTCTGGAAGCTGACACAAAATGGCTCCAGTTTGGGTAGGACCCGTGGGCTCTTTGGAGGGTATGTAACTTTGAGATGATGAGAAACGGTTCTCTAATCTCTAAAGCACTGTTCCCATGGAACCTTCTTTAAGGGCTATGGGTGCTAGACATCAATAAGCAGGGTGCTACAGAAAACCCTGAAATAATCATAAGCAAATGGGAAATACCCGACAGCATCTCTGGGTAAGTGAAGCAGTCTGTTCAGATGGCCTGTTGTATAGGGGAGCCTGCAGTCATATAGGCCAGCAGACTGAATTCAGTCAGTGTGATCTCAGTTGAACCCATAGTTTGGAGTGGCCTAGGGACATTGGAGTTATATACATATATTAATAAAATTGATGAACATTTGCTTTTCCGCATTACTTTACTAGATGATATTGAATTAACAATCCTTAAGTTGCCTTATAACAATGTCACTCGTTACTGTTTATACATTAACTAAATATACTCAGTTGAATAATCTTACACTTGACTTCTTTCTATTTATTTTTCTCACTACTAGCAGCTTTTGTATTTTTTCTATTTCTATGGCACATACAAAGAGTTTTTTATGAATACACAGTGAAACAAAGAAATCTGCCTATTCAAGTATGCCTGAAAAATACTGGTCATAGTAATGGCTCCTTTGCATATGTATGTCATATTCTTTTGTGGGAATTGGAAAATAATTAAAAACAACTTTCATTTGCATTACAGTTAATGTTTCACAGCCCTTTCATAATTCAGTTTTTCTTCAAACTCTGAAATCTGGGTAAAACAGATGTTATCATTCCCATTTTATTAATAAGTGACATAGAGCCATTTGACTGGCCTTCCTGAGCAAGAAAATGACTGAGCAAGCCTGGGTCTTAAAACAGAGTGTGAGAGAAGCAATTTGATTGATTCATTCAAGAAATATTAAGTATTTTTACTGTGTGTTTCAAGTACTCTTCTGTTAGATGCCCCATAGTGAACAAACAACACTAGAATCCATGCCTTCATAGAGCTCAAATTTTCATGGGTGAGACATACATTTATTCAAATAAGTGAGTAAAATATACAGTGTAAAGTATGGTAATGTGTGCTATGGAGAAAAATGAAGCTGGATTAGGGGGATAGTGTGTGTGTACGTGTGCGTGTGTTGGGGAGAGGGGGCATGGTATTTTAAACCATTTTCCAGAAAACGTTTCAATGAGAAAAGATCCAAAAACCTCGAGGAAGTAAGCATGTAGATGAGGGAAGGGCATGCCAGGCAAGAGGAGTATCCAATGCGGAGCATCGAGGCTTGCCTGCCTTGTGAGATAAATGTCGCTAGCATGGTGAGTACGCTAGAAAAAAAGAAGAGAGAGAACGTCACAAGATCAGAGAGGTATGCAGCAATCATTAAATTTTGGTTCCCAACTTCTCAATGACGTATCTTTTTCAAGAGATTTTCTTTGCCGTTTCAGGGGAATTTCAAAGTGTGGTCCTAGTGGGAGCAGAGGCCTGGAAATGTTAGAAATGGGAATTTCTGGGCCTCATTCCAGATTTGGAGGCTTCCCTGGTGGCTCAGACAGTAAAGAATCTTCCTTCAATGCAGGAAGTTCAGTTCAGTCGCTCAGTCATGTCCGACTCTTTGGGATCCCATGGACTGCAGCACGCCAGGCCTCCCCGTCCAACTCCCAGAGCTCACTCAAACTCATGTCCATCGAGTTGGTGATGCCATCCAACCACCTCATCCTCTGTCGTCCACTTCTCCTCCTGGCTTCAATCTTTGCCAGCATCAGGGTCTTTTCCAATGAGTCAGTTCTTCACATCTGGTGGCCAAAGTATCAGAGTTTCAGCTTCAGCATCAGTCCTTCCAATGAATATTCAGGACTGATTTTCTTTAGGATGGACTGGTTTGATCTCCTTGCAGTCCAAGGGACTCTCAAGAGTCTTCTCCACACCACAGTTCAAAAGCATCAGTTCTTCTGCGCTCAGCTTTCTTTATGGTCCAACTCTCACATCCATACATGACTACTGGAATGCAGGAAAACCAACCTCAATCCCTCTGTTGGGAAGATCCCCTGGAGGAGGGAATGGCAACCCACTCCAATAGAGGAAACTGTTGGGCTACAGGCCATGGAGTTGCAATGAGTGGGACACAACTGAGCAACTAGCACTTTCACTTTCATCTCAGATTTGCTGAATCAAAAACTTTGGGAGGAAGCCAGAAATTTGTGTTTTATCAATCCCTCATGGGATTCTGATGCAGGTTAAATTTTTAAGAAGCAGTTGTTATTGTTCAGTTGCTAAGTCCAGTCCAACTCTTTGCAACCCCATGAACTTCAGCATGACAGACTTCCCTGTCCTTCACTATCTCCCTGAGTTTGTGCAGATTCATGTCCATTAGGTCAGTAGTGCCTTTCAGCCATCTCATCCTCTGTCACACCCTTTTCCTCTTGCCCTCAATCTTTCCCAGCATCAGGATCTTTGCCAGTGAGTCGACTCTTCACATCAGATGGTCAAAGTATTGGAGCTTCAGCTTCAGCACTAGAAAAACCAAATTGTTTACTCAATAGATTTTCAAGGACCTCTCCCTCTGGACTCTACTTCGACCTCCAGCCATATCCTATCACCCTCCCTCAGGCTCAGCAAGCTCCAGCCACACTAACCATACCACCATGGTGACTCAAGTTCAGACCTGTTCCATCTCTCTTTCCTGTTTCTTCTTTTCCAGGATGCTTTGCAATTCTTATACCCTCTTTATGAAATCAGACTCAATCATCTAGACCCATCCAAAGCAGCTCCCCGTTGGCATTCCACAGCTCGGTGTTCATAACTGGTACCTCAGTTCATAACATTTATGTGTGAGTTAATTACCCATATGTCTTCCTTCCTTTCTAGACCATAAACTCTGTGAGGACTGGAGCCATAAGCTTGGGTTGTGTCATCAGTGGCAACATGGTGCCTGACCCATACTGCCTGGAAAATCTGGAAATCATATAGTGTCTGGACTTGTAAATAGTAAAATTAACTTTTTCCATAGTGCCTGGAAAATCTGTGTTATCATTGAATGAATGAAGGACAAGGAATTAAGCTATCATCAGCTGCTGCTGTTTCAGCAGACATGTGTGGCCACTCTTGCATTAGAAATTCAAGAGCAGTGCTGGCTGAAGGAGATTCCAAGGAAAGCATCTGGCTGCAGTTGGGGGTTTGGACTGAACTATGAGGTGCTCATTGGGGAAGATGGGTTCCAAAGCAGAGCCCTGAGCTCTGAGCCAGAGGGGAAGCTAGGACAGTGCTGGACTTCCAGGAGAAACCTGAGAGGCAGGAGCCTGAACTGAAAACTGAAAATGAAAGTCAGGGAGCCCCAAAGGTGATGTTGGTCCAGATTGTCAGGGAGGCAGTCATGCACAATAGTCATGCTGCGGTGGGGGTCCGGGGAACTTTCAAATCCAAGGTTGAGTCCTGTCTTCCACAGTTAGTTGTGTGACCAGAGCAAACAATTCTTTCTTCCCAAAGCTCAGATTCCTTTTGTAAAAAGTGGGGATAGTTATAGTACCTAACAATGTGTGCTCAGTCATCTTTGGTCATGTCTGACTTGTTGCAACCCTGTGGACTGTAGCCCACCAGGCTCCTCTATCCATGGGATTCTCCAGGCAAGAACACTGGAGTGGGTTGCCATGCCCTCCTCCAGGGATCCACCGTGCATCTCCTGGCGTCTCCTGCATTGCAGGCAGATTCTTTACCACTCAGCCACCAGGGAAGCCTACCTAACAATAGGAGCTAACATTTATTGAGTGTTTCTACAGGTTATTTCTTTTAATCTTCACAATCACTCTGGGAAGTGGGTGCTCAGATCTCCTGTTTCACAGCACAGAGACTTGCCAGCCTGCCTAGAGTCATGTGAGGAGATAGGAGGTAGGATGTGGACTTGAGCCCAGCCATCTGGCCCTGGGACCAGTTACTGGCCATGCTAGACCGTCTCTTTAGGGGTCTGTCAGATCATGTATGCAAACCCCCCAGCAAGTGATGAAATGATAGTCACATATTTTTGAGGACCAAGCTTGCTTCAAGATGTGAGAGAGAAATAATCCCTGAATATGGGAAAGAATTTTGGAATGAACACCAAATCTCTCTGTGTGTTTGTTTGTTTGTTTTTCTCTCTCTTGGATGTGAGAAGTATGTTCTTCCAATTCTGCTGTTTGCCCATTAACCTTTTCTCACCTGATATTGGCCCTCCCTGGTGGATTAGGGGTAAAGAATATGCCTGCCAATGGGTTCAATCCCTGGGTCAGGAAGATCTCCTCAGGAAAGAAATGGCAACCCACTCCAGTATTCTTGCTTGGGAAATCCCATGGACAGAGGAGCCTGGCTGGCTATAGTCTGTGGCGTTGCAAAAGAGTAGGACATGACTTAGCAACTGAACAACAACAGCACTTGATATTAACCCATATCCTTGCTTCTAAAAAGAAAATTGCTGTTTCAAAGTCAGTAGCCTTAATCCAGTTATGAAGGGTGATGGTGTAGACAACACAGTATTAGTGTCTGGTGAAAAACATTGGAGCCTCCCTCTCTGAACATCCTAGAGAAAGCACACAAGTGGTGAGATGTGGTGTTCGGGTCTTTTCTGTTTCTGGGAGTCAGATCTCCACCCTGTGGCTTCGATGCACAAGAATACCACCCTTTGGAAGAGTTTCTGGCAGGTGCCTGACATGAGGACAATGCAAAAGGGCTGTGCTAGTCCTAAGGAGCAGCCTCTATTGGGAGAGCTAAGGCAGGCACGTCTCACCAGGCACGTTTTCTCTGAGTTCCGCAGAGTGAGTGATTCCCAAGCTGAGAAGGCTTTGCCTGGTAGGTCTAGAGGTCTTCAAGAACACCACTGAACAGACAGCTAGGATCCATCTTTCTGAGGTCGCAGGAAGGACAGCCCTTCCCAGCTAACTTTGTTGGTGAAGGTCTACACCTTCTCCTCTGGAACTTCAGGAAAGAAGACAGGAACAACCATGGAAGCCGTAGTCAGGCTCTGGATCCTAAGCTGACCTCGACTTTCAAGGGCACAGGGTTGCCCTTCACTTCTTCAAAGGTTCCATCTTAACACCTCGACTTTGGTTGACCATCCACCCAGTGTTCAGTGAGCTTGTCAGGCAGCAGGGTTTGTCCAGCTGTGAACCTGGGAAAGTTATGTGTGTTCCCATCTTGGTACAGAGTGAAGAATGGGCCTGTTGTTGATTGAATCGTGTTCCTCAAAAAGATATGTTGAAATCCTCACCCTGCGCTTTCTGTAAATGACCCTTATTTGGAAATAGGGTCTTGAAGATGTTACCAGTTTAAGATCAATTTAATATGACTGGTGTCATTATAAGAGGGGAGTTTAGACAAAGACAGCCATGACATGTAAAGACACAACGACATAGCAGGAAGACAGATGAGGCCACTGCAAATCAAGAAACACCTAGGGTTATGAGATGTGTGAAGAAACCGGAAAAAGTCCTTCTCAGAGGCGCTGAAGGAAGACTGGCCCTGCCAACACCTTAATCTTGGACTTCTAGACACTACAACTGTAAGAGAATAAATTTCCATAGTTTGAGACAACACAGTTTGTGGCACTTTGTTATACGTCCTGAGGGAACTAATACAGGGTCCCATTTGGAAATGAAGGGATAGGTAACTCAGCCTGAGCACTCAGGGAGTGATGGGTGTCTCTTTCAGATGTCAGGGTGATGACAGGGTAGGCAGACACTCTTCCAGAACTGTGAGTGGTGGTAACACCAGGGATAGTCTTTCCCCCAGTACCGTGGACAGTACGGGTTGTTACTGATGCCACCCCCCCCGCCCCCCACGATTCAGCCCAGTGTGCAGTCACCTTCCTGAGCCAAGCTGGGCTGCTTGCTCTTGTGCTTCAGGCTGCCAGCCACCGCCCTGTTCCTTACCTGGTCGAGAGAACCTGTCATCAGGAACCACAGGATTCCAGAGAGGCAGCCTGGCCAGTGACCTTGACAACCTCATGACATAATAATGCTTTAAACCACTTCCTGGCTGCAGATCTAATGAGATTCTAGCCCCTGCTGTCTCCTCCCTGCCCAGGTGGCTAACGTGTGAACAGGCAGCTCACTTCCAGGGATCCCGTTTGTGGTCTCTACAGGATGCATTTTCATTGTCAGTGAAAGGGGAATCCAGCCATGTCCCAGCAGCACAGAAGTGTTGCCAGGGGACCTGAGATGACTGCTGGCGGGTCGGGTTTGGCTGTGGGCGCCCCAAGCCTGCTCTGCTGCTGTGAGGATTTCCTTGTTCTCCTTTCCTCCTTCTCTTCGTGATGCTTTAGTTTGGATGCCCTGAAGCAGTTCAGCAGCAAAGAGTGAATGTGACCCTCGGTAAAATGGGTTTCTGGGAACTTCCCCACCAGAACTGAATTCTGAGTACATCAGAGAATTATCCTAAGGGATTTCATAACAAAACAGTTTCTCTCTCTGTGTCTTCAGCTAGTCTCCCTCCATATGTTTAGGGTTTTGAAAGCATGTCTTTAAAAAGCAAAGGCCTGGAGCAGAGTCAACATCAGCATTTTGCATTCATGGCTTTACAGTCCTCCAAGTCCTTCTACAAAGTACCCCCAAGCCACATACTGATTAGCAAGAAAGTGGGGGTGGGATGGGGGTGGGGATGGGGGGCCTTTCTCCATCTGCAGCTGTGCTTTAACAAAGTCCTAAAGTTGGTGTGTTCTTGGCTCTGTGTGAGAGATTTAATTTCTTGTCTCTTTCAATGAGTAAGTGGCCATTCATCTCCTAACAGCAGGCAAGAGAGAGGGTGAGCAGGAAGACCCATGAGCTATATCTCTCCAGGACTGGTATTGATGTCAGCTGCCATAAACCAACAGACAGAGCTGAGCAGCTAGTGTCAGAGCTCCATCTCCTTGGTTCCTGTGAGGTGAGGGCCAAGGCTAGGGAACATTTTTTGAGGATTATTTTACCTGCTCAGATAGAAAAGGGGTCCTGATACACTCACTGTTAGAACATAATGGACTGTGGCTGATGGTCCCGATGTCCCATCCTTGAAAGCCATGCTCATGTCAAAGCTACAAAATCCTTTGTTAAGCAGCTCTCAGGCCCAGAGAGTATTTTTCTGGATGGTCAAAGGAAGTTCAGTGGCAAGTGGTTCAAGATCTCCTCAAACATATGGAAACTATTTTCCAATACTGAACCAACTTTACCATGGCAACAGCTTCCTAATCCCCATAGTCATTCTGCCCCTTCAGTTAATCCTTCAAAATGATGACTGGTCATCTTGCTGGACCTGGCATGAAGGTGGGGTAGTCTCATAATCTAGACAGGATATGAGAAAGAGGGAGTCAGAACAGAAGGCCCCTGGGTGTGCATGACCCCCACACTGGCGGGACTAATGGAACCAGCGCTACTGGTGGAGACCCAGCTGTGATCTCTGAGGATGCCTTTCCCCTCCTCTCTCTTGGGGTAACATCCTGATGTGTCTGTAAATGAAAACTGGCACTTTTTCATTCGATTAGGCTTATCAGCATAAATCGAAACATCAGGAAACAGTTGCACGCTGAGAAAACGTTTATACTAGTAGGACACAAGTTGAGGTCACTTTTTAATTTCCATGATTAGATTTAATTAATATAAGCATGTTGTGTACCATCTAGAGATTCGCCTTCAAACTGAGCATCACCACGTGATTTCAGTGGCTGCTTTGCAGTTTCATTTATGATCTTTTTTATGCCAAGCAAAGGCAAATGATATCATAGCATTCTGAAAAGGAAGATTTTACAGTAGTTCAGATCAAAAAGGGGAGAGGGGAAATGAATCATCTTGGGGCCTACAGAATATAGGCATGCCGAAATCCAAAGAATTTGTGCTGTGGCAGCCAGTACCATATTTATGTTGGGAGCAGATGTATTATGCAGATTCCATTTTTGCACAGGCAGACTTGCAGCCATTCATCAGCAAAAAGTGTAACAGTTAAAAAGCAATGCAGAATTTTCTGTTGATTCTAGCAGTAAGTGGATTAGATATCTATTTAATGCAGCTTTCAATAACACTGCAATGTGAAACTTATCTTCCAGTGAGCAAGCTAGATAGTTGTGGAGTTATCAAGGGACACCTCATTAAAATGTGTATCTCGGGATTGAGAAAATTTCAGATTTCTGTGAGGCCTGATTATTCTGAATGAGCAAAACAAAGCTTTAAAATGTTATAGTGTATTTTTGTACAACTTATTTAAGCCATAGGGGTTTGTAATTTAGTTTCATGTTTTTGCAAGTTCAAATACTTATTTTGCAAGTTCAAGTCACAAAGAAGTTATTGGGGGCAGGGGCGGTCTGTTGAATTTTTTCTCCTTTACAAGGACTCATATGGGCAGCCTCCAAGATGGCCCCAGCAATCCCAGCTCCAGGTATTCTTGCCCTGTGTAATCACGTCCCATGTTGTATAACAGTTGGTCAGTGGGACTAACAGAATACTGCAAAATGATGGGATGTCATTTCTTCTTCTCTCTCTCTCTCAGGTCATTTGCTCTGAGGAAGCCAGCTGCCACATCACAAAGACCCTCTGGCTATTCTATGAAGAAGCTCCCTTGACAAGGATCTAAGGCCTCGTGCCAAAAGCCATGAGAGGGAGCATCTTGGAGCTGATCCTCCAGACCCAGCCTTCAGGGGACTGCAGACTGCATGGCAACAGCTTAACTGGGAGGCCCTGAATTGGAACCGCCCAACTGCCCAACTGTGCTGCTCTGGGATCCCTGACCCTCAGAGACTGTAAGTGTTTGCTATTTTAAGCTATTGGTTATGTGGTAGCAGATATTTGATGTAGGTGCTTGTGTATAACTAATGACTGAGAAACACTATGAAATGTCACTTCCTGAATTCAGGCAGTAGATGTGTTTACTGCTTAGTCACTGACCATAAGCATTATTTTTTTTTTAATGATATCAGCCTCGTTTCTTAGGGTGAGCTCATTAGTGACATTCACCCGTGTTCATGTAACCTTTAAAAAAAATATACATAGGGACAAGGTCAGCATTTAACACTGTCATTCCTTGTTATTGCTGTGGATCACCCCATTCCTGGTTTCACCTTGATGAGGAACAAATACCTGGTATATCTACTGGTTCGTCTGTCCGTTCCCACTTCATGTTTTATTCAGCTACAGAGTAGGACTGCAGATTTCATTCACACTTTAGCTATAATATGCAGAGACTATGTAGCTCTTTTTTTTTTTCTATAACTAATCTGGTTTTATTGCCACTAATTACCTGGGGAAAAGCAAACCAATACAATTCGCAACTAACTTTAATACTTTGGATTCTGATTTGCAGTCTTAAAAAGCCACTTTCAGCTCAGTCTTTTAAGAAAAGAACCCCAACACTATTTATCTCTGATTTGTGTCATCTCCTTAGCACCTAGTTTCATTTCAAAAAGTCATCTGGGTAAGTGGTAAGAATGGTGAGACTTACAAGGTCTCATGGTGGAAGCAAAATCAGGGGCCTCAGACATGGTGTCCTTTGGCTCCCTGGCTTCTGGAATGATGTCTCACACCCTGTGAACCTCTGTGGCTGCATTCTGGCTGTTGTTTCTCCCTCTTTGTCAAAGCCTGTCATACTCTGCAGGACACTCAGCCTCCAGCTGTTCTCCCAGGGATGCTAGGAAGCCTTCTGAATCTGAGGGTGGCTCTCATTTGGCTCCTGTCTAGGCCAAAGCCCTCAATCCAGAGCCACCTGGCCCCAGGGAGGGTGATGCTCTGCACGTGGACCCCAGCCAGATTCTCAGTATACCTGGGTCCCTTCTGTGCTGTTTGGAACCAAGAGTGGTCCAGGGAAGTCAAAACTCAGGCCTGTCTCCCCCTAACTTTGCCAAACAACCAAGCTGATTTTGTTGTGACCGTGTACAGGCTGGTATAGTCCCAGGAGCCCCTATCTGTCCTCAACCTGAATGTTGATGGCCTGATATGTGATATCCACACCAGGCTAGGCTGAAGCCCAGATAAGACAGACAATGTCTGTTGCACGCTGAAATGGTCACACAATGTAATGGTCTTCCCCTTCTCCCTTTCTCTTTCCCTGGTCTCCTCTTTCCTTCGGATTCCCACTGCCTTCTTCTGCGTAAGGTCTTTCATCTGCAGTAGAACCATAAGCTTTATTGGCTTGCTCCTCTAGTCACAACAAAGCTAGGAGGATTATTTTCTTTATACCATGGAAGAAGAAATGTAAGGAATAAAGTGATTTAGAGTATTAGTAAAGCTTTATGTTGCTAAAAGTTCCTATGTTGTCAGAAGCCAAGTACAACCTCAATCTTCCCCTGTTCATTCTGGAACAAATCTTGATTTCCCGTGCAGGTGGTTGTCTCAGGCCAAGGTGGGTGAAGATCATGAACTCAGAAAGGGAGAGAAAAATTCACACTCATAATTTTAAAAATATTACCTTATTATATCTGCCTCTTATTATTTTTCAGTATCAGTTACCCATTCACAGATTACAATCTGCAAAATGGAGACAGGGATGCTTGATTTTCATCTGATGCTCTTCTCCTTGTCTTCTAACTGCCTTGGAGAATGCCTGTGAGTCTCCTCCTTCTGTCCACCTCCAGACACACAGGCCGTCCCGTTTTCCATAGGCACCAGGGCCTCAGTTTGTCATGTTCACTTGAGCTGATGAGCAGTGAGGCTGACTGTGTGCTCTTGGGCCGTGGAGCGCCTGCAGGATATATGTGGTGCCCTCGGGAGAACAGCATAGTGGGTCATCAGGGACACTCAGTGAGTTTGTGAAGCCTGGTCTGGGTCTCTTCCACATTCCTGCTCACACTTCCCTACTCAGCTGCAGGAGATGAAGTGAGCCCAGCCAAGCTGGTAAGTTCTACCTCCGAGGGTCCTTGTAGTGTCAGTAACTCGCGTTCCCCTGAGGCTCTCAGCCTCACAGAGCCACCCACCACCCAGCAGTTCCCCTTGTGTTTAACACGATGCTTGTATGTTTCTGAACTTAAAATCAGACCTGCTTATACCTTCCAGATGTCACCAGGTCTCTTCCTGTTGCTTTCACTTTAAATCAAACTACATGTGACTGAAAGAGAGCCTTTATCACATTCTTTAATTGCTTCCATATCAGCGACTTGAGCTGCAGTCCTGGTCTGGCTCTTACAGCCTTCTTCTATCAGAATCCTCAGCCTTTGGGCAACTCACTGCCATGCCTGCAGCATCTATCTTTCCTTTTTGTAGGTGACAGTGCTTAGTGTCTGCTCCTACTTTCATTTAACGACGACTTAGGGGACATATTCTCTGAAGGAGACATTAACATTTGCATTAGTCAGCTCCGGGCTTGTCTGTGTTTAAGTCTGTGATGCTGGTAAATGGTCACCAACAGCTACTGACCACCTACTGTACCTGAGGCCACTCCTTTATAAGTGTTATTTCACTTAGTCTTCACTGACAACTCTAGTTATTATTTCCTCTCCATTTTATAGATGAGAAAACTGAGGCTTGGATAGGATAGTTAAGCAAATCGCCCATGCTCAGTCACTGAATGGCAGTTTCTCATACCAAAGACTGTTTGTCTCCAGTCTGCTTAGTTGATGTCGAGATCTGCTCCTCCCTGCTCTGCTTAGTTGATGTCAAGATCTCAAGATTTTGTCAGACACATGTCCTATAAAAACAGTAAATAAAAAGGAGCCAGCTTCCTGGAGAGCTCCAGTTGGATGTCTTCCAGGTAACACTGCATCAGATTATTGCATGTTAACCCATCTAGGTCCATCCTAAGCCTACTCAGGGCCTTGAAAATGAGCAGCAGTGTTGGCCTCTGGGTCTTTGAAAGCCCTGATTTCTGGGGCAAGAGCCTATGGAAGCATCTACCAGAAAATGCTGCTGTGTGCCTTGTCACAGTGGGTACCTTGCCTTCTGAGACTCATACCCAATAGGAGTGAACTTTTTGAGAACAACTTCTTCATATGACAGTGCAGGATAAGCAACACTGTAGAGACTGGGTATGGCAGGCTGGTGGCCCTTCATCCCTCCTCCTCCTAGATTGCCATTCCTATGCTTGGCAGATTTTTCTAGTTTGCTCCTTTTGGCTGAAAAGAAGTATTGAGGGCAGCAGGGAGGAGTGAGGGAGAGGTTGGTGTTGAACAGAAAGTGATGATGAGTGAGGAGATGAGGGCAGAGCGTTTTCGTTCCTCTGCTGGCCCAAGAGATGGGCGCTGACTCCTGAGAAGCTATAAGGACCGGTTGACAAGGACCCAGAATCACTCCTGGCACCTACAGTACTGCATAAAGGCCCAGGTGACGTGATATTGCACAGAATTCATGAGAAGAAACATTCTTGCTTTTCTGTGCAGAACACAGAGCTCTGGAAGGTTTTGAAGGTGGAGACACTGGCCATGCCACTGGAGTTCCTCTGTATAGGATGGAGCAGCAGCAGGAAGGGGAGGTGACTGCCTCACAAAACCTGTGGGCAGCAGCTTAAATGACAGGACCAGAGAGTAAGAGAGTATCCTGGGAACTCCTAAAAATTACTGAGGACATGATGAGAGATGAAGGTGATGTCAGAATTATGCTGGTGGGGAATTTGAACTGGCTAAACTGTAGTACAGTTGCTGCTGAGGCTGTAATCTAGTCAGGAAGCTAGAGTGGCAGGTAGACATTCAAGTTTTACATCTTCACAGCAATTACAAATATGGCTGGGGTACAGCAGCAGTGCTAGCAGCCTCTTCTCAATCGGTTATTGATAGAACCCTGTGTTTCCAACAGCTTGACAAGCATTTCCCACTGAATCCTTTTGTCCTTTGTGGACCTGGATTCTGCTGGATTTTTTTTTTTTTTGCTTCCACGTTAATCCACATACCATGATGATCCATGCCGTGTTGACCTTCATCAAAGCTTGGAACTCGTATAATAATGTAAAGGATTTTTTCTATGGTGGCTTAAACTGATTTCTTCCATATAAGATCTTTCTGTCTTGCAATACATCATGCACATCTCATCAACTACATCATGTTTGCATCTCTCTTGTTTCTCATGGCAAATTTCCAAGATAGATTGCATGATAGGAAGACTGGGGAGTGGCTCATTTTCACCATAACAGCTGGGCTGGTGCTTTCAGCTCACATACCTGTGAGTATTGTTCATGGCCGCCAGGGAAAGAGCCATGAAAAATTCTTGCCTTCCCTTTTCTCAACCTTTGATTGAGAAAAGATGAGCAGCTAGGTTATGAATTAGTTGGAAATATCTACTTTATTTTTCAGAAGCTGTTTCATCTATTGTTGGTTCTGTATCCCACAAACACCCTTTCTTCCCCTTCACACTCCCAGGTTATATGAAATGTATATCCTGCATGTAAAGAAAGAAGTATGCACCTTATTTCATCCTACTTATATATGCATTATGTTACAAGTGTTTGTGGAAAACAAAGTACCAGTTCCAAGTGGTAGTCAGCTTTACAACTCCGTCTAAGGGGACAGTTTCTCTAGCCCAGCGCTTTAAAACAGAAATGGGCATCACTTATTTATTAACTTGAGTTGCATGCACTCTAGGTTAATTTGATTAAAAAGGAGTTTAGATTAAACAAGGACAGTAATAAATATTTCCCCACTTACCTTCATCATAGACATTTTGATTACAGAAATGGTTTATCCACAAATGCAGTTTGGTTATCATTTCTTTTCCTGTCTTGAAAACTGGATCCTACAAACCATGAAGTTCCCAGATTGCTTTTGCAGCTATTGGATTATTTTAAGCAAAAAAGGAAACAGCCACAGAATAATTGAATCAATCTTGTTATACAGACATAGCTCCAAGCCAAAACCCTAGGCTTTTATTTTGTTCCACATTCTTCTTCTAGAAAGACTCCATGGCTTTTTCCGGGCACTATTTCAGTTTCTATCCCCCTGTTTCTAAATTTGTTATGCAGTCAAGATAGTCTACTTTATCTTTACATTTTATATCCTGAGAATTCATGCTTAAGCAACATACCACCTTTAGAAAAACTCAGAATGCATTAAGCTTCACCATTCCCTTTTACACTGATTCCTTTAAGCTTTGAGACTGTTAGTCAGGGAAGTCAAGTGGTAAATCTGTCCTCATCCATGGTGTGTTCAGACTACTGACTGGAATGCTTTGGGCTGACATGATTTAAAAAGAGCTCCAATCCCAATCTACTTAGCTTTACTTTCCTTTGTTTTCAATGATGTATGAAATTTCTCTTCAGATATTACAGATTTTTTTCCAAATGTTTCTTCCCTTGTCGACTGAAGAAAGCTCCCTTATGTCAACTGCTGGGGCCAGATCACGAAGTGAAGCTTAATTTGACAAAAGCCCCAAAACACAGGTCTGACATCTGTCCTGGAAACCTGATGTAGCCAGCTTGAAAACTTCTCTAGGACAGAAGCAGGACAGAAGTAGAGCATGTTTTCTGTCACATTAATCTTAAAGAATGTGACTTTGTTACAAAGGAAAAAAAAAATCCTAAAAATCTTGTGTTGAATTTATGTCACAATGATGAAGTTATCTATACTTTCTAATTGCATTTTGAAAAGTAGTTCCATCAAAACACACTTTAGAAGGTCAATTCTTACAACTTCATTTTATGGGATTTGGGGCTCATTTTTCAAGAGAGAACAAATTTAATTCTATTTTTAAAATTTTGACTTCTTAATAATGAAATACTCATTAATTAAAAGGCATTGGTGAAATTTGACAAAGATACTGATAGAATGTCCAAGAGTACTAAAAAAAGACAAGTATTCTGTTTGCAACAGGTTTTCAACGTTTTATTTTTCTAAATCTTTCACATGGAGTTCATGGTTGGAAAATTTCAAAAGTATTTCTTCCTCTTTTTTGAAAAGGAAAAATGTTCCCACTTTTGTGAGAATGTCTTGATGTTGCTTTTGGAGAGAGGGCCATGACCAGAATAATGGAGTGTCTTAAGACCTAAAGTGGAGATCCTAATGCCAAACTGGCAAAACAAAAGCAGTCTACTTCCAAATTTAGTCACTGCTTTCTGGCTGGTACTGAATTCACACTATTCTGTTTCCATTTATTGCTGTGACTTTTGAGATAAAGACTCGAGTTGTGGCTGTCAGAGCAAGAAGTCAATGGACTATACCAACAGGACTGGGGGTGTGCTTGGCCATTGTTCCAGTCTCCTGATCCAAATTCTATCTAAGGCACTTGAACAGCTACAGATTTGTACAAGAGAACTTGAAATCTCAGGCACTCACTTTCCATCCCAGCAATGATCAGACCTCAGGTCTGGGCAGAAACTCTGCAAGAATGCATTACACACAGGACTTTAATATAGACTAAAATCATGCATGAAGAAAATATATATTTAAGAATTTTAGAAGTTCTGAGACTATTGTGGCTCAAAAAGAAAAGAGTCTTTGTCTTCAATTACTCTATAACATGCAGAGATAACTCATTACATTGAGATAGTACAGAGTGTGGTGGGAGAAATGAAGCAATTCTCTGAATAATATACATAAAATTGAAACTACTTATAATTCACTGTGTGGTTATTTCTGGGGGTAAGTTTTTCTGGAATGTCTAGGTAGAATTATTCAGAATGGTGGCTTCATTTCTTTACTTGACATCTTTAAAGTAAATATATTTGCATAACAAATATACTTATATAAAAGGCATATAAAAAAGAACTCAAGTCCTGTGTCCATGACTAGATTAATTTTCATAAAGTGCACACACTTATATGACCACCCCCTAGGTCAGAATGGAACATTCTAGGCACTCAAATGCTCTATTCATTCAGATCCCCTTCAAAAGCACCTGTTTCAAGCAGTGGAATTATCAGAGAGCCTCCAGCTACTCACACATTTCGAATCCACCTTGGGCTTGACACCAAGGCAACCATCTCCCTGGGCTGCTCTCAGCCAAGGACCACACATGGCCAAAGCCTTGGACTAGCCATTTTTGCCCTATGCAGGACTTACTCTCATGGCCAGTCTTTGTTCTATGACCCCTACAGGATTGGCCATGATCCCTTCAGAGCTGCACTGCGGTGTGAAGCTCTTTGACCAAATTCTCATCCTGTGCCTCTCTCTCTTTGTGAAACCAGACCTTATTGTGGTTTGAGTCTCTCCCACCTATGCTGACTCCTTCTCCCCTTCATCCTCCACAGACGTTTCCCTGATAACCCTCTCACGCTTCTCTCTGGTATCTTCTTCCCAAAGGACCCTAATTGACACAAATGGTTCTAGGAAAGCAGAAAGTAAGATGGATTTAGGGGATTAGATCACTCTCTTTTTGGCTTGTAAGAAAAAAGTTCAGTGGAACCCCCAATGTAACTTACGTGTGGAGCATAGGTGGTTTCTGGCACAAGGTGGTGGATACCTGGGGAAACATCCTGGCAGAAGGGAACACCCTTCCTCCCTTGATGAGTCCCACATTTGAAAGCATTCGGAGGACACTGCCTAATGACAGTGGAGTTGGCTGGTTATTGTATTGATGGCTTCCACAGGGATGTTGAGGAGCTGAGGATGGTTTATGAAAAGTTAAAGGATGTGTAAGAACATGAAGGACTCTTCAGTAGCTTACAAAGAGGCCCCTATGTCCTGTAGTAGAGAGCAGGTGCAGCTGAGCAGCAAGCATGGGGCAGAATTAGAGCCTGTGAGCAAAGGCCAGGCCACTGGTTGAAAAAACTTGAGACCCTGAAGCATGGTTGGGGACATCTGGACAGATGCCCCCGAAGATTATGTCTCTGTACACTCCTCTGGACCTGTGACACTTACAGAGATGGCCCCTTGCCCTTCTAAGAGCTGGCACTTTCCCAGTGTAGGAAGATGCTCTGGAGGCTTCTCAACAAGGCTGCATGTGCCCATACCACTCCCCAAGGGAACTGCGCCACCATCTTTCTTGGATGCCAGGCCAAAAATTGTTACTGTTTGGTTTAGTCACTCAGTTGTGTCCAACTCTTTGCAACCCCATGGACTTCAGTCCACCAAGCTCCTCTGTCCATGGGATTTCCCAGGGAAGCATACTAGAGTGAGTAGCTATTTCCTTCTTCAGGGATCTTCCCAACCCAGGGATCGAACCTGAGTCTCCTACATTGGCAGGTGGGTTCTTTACCACTGAGCCACCAGGGAAGCCCCACCAGGCCAATTAAGTAGGCTTAAATCCCAGTGGAACCTGCAGACAAGGAAGGGAAGAAGAGTATTACACTCTGAAGGAACTGCAAGGATCAGCTAGCATGGCATCTAGAGGTATACCTCTGGGCCTGGATTTTGAGGATCTTGATCAAGGGGGCTGGAGAGTAAGATTCTAAAAGCAAGAATTCATTGACCTGAAGGCATTATTTTGAGATACAGGATTTAACACTCAGACAAGGAGCTCAGGGGATAGGAAAGACTCACTGCTAGGATAGGTCTATGAATCCTGGACAGAGTGGTGACCTTTGCTGATAAAGGAGAAATGAGTGTCATGGCAGATGACAGAAAAAGGCATAAAATACTCAGGGATCTTGGCACACTAGAACATACATTTAGGAGACATGTGAGGCTCAGAAATTTTCCAGATGATGGTCTCTGTGAAAAGACTCAGAGGACATAGCATTCTCTAAGGTCATGAGGAATGGGTCGAATAGAGGGTTACTATGAGTCCAGTAGTGGCCAGGATCTGTACCTCCATTATTATCTCATTCTGACCACTCAACTATGTAAATTAGGTACCAGTTTATCCCCATTTGGCAGAGTCTTCAGGAAATTAACAGTAACCATTCAGTAAATAGCAATTGAAATTGTAGTCAACCTCATTTTTACTGTTATTATTTCTGTTGTTCAGTTGCTCAGTTGTGTTGGAATCTTTGCAACCCCAAGGACTGCAGCACGTCAGGCTTCTCTCACTATCTCCCAGAGTTTGCTCAAACTCATGTCCACTGGTCAATGATAACATCCAACCATATCATCCTCTGTCACCTCCTCCTCCTCCTGTCCTTAATCTTCCCCAGCATCAGGGTCTTTTCCAATGAATTGGCATTTTGCATCAGGTAGCCAAAGTATTGGAGCTTCAGCTTCAGCATCAATACTTCCAATAAGTATTCAGGGTTGATTTTCTTTAGGATTGACTGCTTTGATGATCTTGCTGTCCAAGGTATTCTCAAGAGTCTTCTCCAGCACCACAGTTCAAAAGCATCAGTTCTTTGGCACTCAGCCTTCTCTATGGTCCAACTCTTACATGACTACTGGAAAAACCATAGCTTTGATTATTTGGACCTAGGTCTGCAAAGTGATGTTTGATGTCTCTGCTTTTTAATACACTGTCTAGGTTTGTCATAGCTTTTCTTCCAAGAAGCAAGTGTCTTTTAATTTCATGACTGCAGTCACCTTCCACAGTGAGATTTTACTAATGCCTTTCGCTTATGTATTTCATATTACTCAAGCTAAAAAAGACATAGTTACTATTTCTGTCTAAAATTATGTTGCTTGGTATTTCTTTCAAGCTTCCATCCCAAACATTAAATCAGTTTAAGATATATTTTGAGACTATCTAAATTCTCAACAAATCAGTTTATGTTAAATAGCTCATTGAAAAAATAATTGTAGAAGAGATAGATACTTGGAAAAATCAATTGGTTAAATTTAATCCTGAGATTTACATGGTCAACAAATGGTTTCAAACTTGTTATAAAATATTCAAACTGTGTGGCCCATCCTTTTACATACCAAAAGCAAGACAATATTATATAACTAATGAATCTGAAGTGGAGAAAACTTATTCTGATAGTTCAGGTCACTTGTAGCAGTTTGGGTTACTGCATGGTTGATTTGAAAATGTGATTATCATTTAAGATGTCAAAACACCTGTTAATTTGATGTCAAATGTGGATGTAATAATAATAGTTATTATTATTTGGAATCTAAAGTGCAACACTTAGTTATTCTAGTTAATTCAATTAACCTTTGAAGAGCTAAGTGCTGTAAGTGTGAGGACAAATTATCATTTTGTTTTAGCAGTTTGATTTTGGCTACATGACATTGTTTGTATTGAGTTTCTAAATTAATAGCCTGAAATATATATTTCAAAAAATATTGTAATTATGTATTCAACTTGTCCAGATACTGTACCAGATTCTGGAGACAGAAGAATGAGATATATTCTTCTCAAAGATCTCACAGTCTCAGTTCAGTTCAGTCTCTCAGTCATGTCTGACTCTTTGCAACCCCATGGATTACAGCATGCCAGGCCTCCCTGTCCATCACCAACTCCCCAAGCTCACTCAAACTCATGTCCATTGAGTTGGTGATGCCATCCAACCATCTCATCCTCTGTCGTCCACTTCTCCTCCTGCCCTCAATCTTTGCCAGTATCAGGGTCTTTTCCAATGAGTCAGTTCTTCACATCGGGCAGCCAAAGTATCGGAGTTTCAGCTTCAGCATCAGTCCTTCCAATGAATATTCAGGACTGATTTCCTTTAAGATGGACTGGTTTGATCTCCTTGCAGTCCAAGGAACTCTCAAGAGTCTTCTCCAACACCACAGTTCAAAAGCGTCAATTCTTCAGTGCTCAGCTTTCTTTATAGTCCAACTCTCACATCCATACAGGACTACTGGAAAAACCATAGCTTTGACTAGACAGACCATTGTTGGCAAAGTAATGTCTCTGCTTTTTAATATGCTAGGTTGGTCATAACTTTTCTTCCAAGGAGCAAACGTCTTTTAATTTCATGGCTGCAATCACCATCTGCAGTGATTTTGGAGCCCCCCCAAATAAAGTCTGTCACTGTTTCCAATGTTTCCCCATCTATTTGCCATGAAGTGATGAGACTGGGTGCCATGATCTTAGTTTTCTGACCTTAATTTTCTAGTTTTCTGGGTATGGCATAAGCCATCTTGGAGGAGGTCACTATTAACCCCACAATAGAGCCACCAGTACTTACACAGGACTAAGGAAACAGACTCTTGGAGGGCACAAAGAAAACATCGTGCACACCAGGACCCAGGAGAAAGGAAATTTGCCCATGATTGTCCAGGAGTCTCTGGCAGAGGCATGGGTCAGTGGTGGCCTGCTGCAGGATCGGGGGCACTGAGTGCAGCAGTGCGAACACAGGACCTTTTGAAGGACCTATCTTCATTATCTCCACCATAGTTTAGCCTCAGGTCAGACAACAGGGAAAGAACACAACCCTGCCCATCAAGAGAAAATTGGATTAAAGATTTACTGAGCATGGCCCAACCCATCAGAATAAGACCCAGTTTCCCCCACAGTCAGTCTCTCCCATCAGGAAGCTTCCAGAAGCCTCTTATCTCACAGTCTAGTGAGATTTAATTTCAACCATGTAAGTAAGTGTAAATGCTTCCCAGGTGGCTCAGGTAAAGAATCTGCCTGCAGTGCAGGAGTCATAGGAGATGCAGGTTGGATCCCTGGGTCAGGAAGATCCCCTGTATGAGAGCATGGCAACCCACTCCAGTATTCTTGCCTGGAGAATCCCATGGACAGAGGAGCCTGGCAGGTTACAGTCCATGAGGTTGCAAAGAGTCAGACACAACTAATTGTGTGATTGAGCAGCCATGAAAGTGTAAATCTTAGTGATTAGCTACATTCCTTCTCAAAAAAGTATTGATGTCCTAACACAAAAATAATCCTTGATTCTCCTGAGAGTTAACTTTATGTGCCAATTTGACTGAATTTCTGGGTCTTTCTGTGACGGGGTTTCTGGAAGAGATTAGCATTTGAATGGGTGGGCTAAGTAAAGTGAACTGCCCTCCCTAATGTAGATAGCCACCACGTGGTTCACTGGGGACCTGAATAAATAGAACAAAAGGGTGGTGCAAAGGAGAACTTGCTCTTTCCATCTGACTACCTGGGATGGCTATCAATCTTCTGCCCTCAGTGCCCTTGTTTAAGGCCTTCAATCTTTGACTGGAACTTGCACCATTTACTCTCTCTTTCGTGCCTTTGAACCTACACCACTGGGTTTCTTGGGTCTTTGGCTTACAGAGGGCAAATCATGGGACTTCTTAGCTTCCATAACCATGTGAGTCAAGACCTTACAATCAGTCTCTCTCAATCAATATATCATATTGGTTCTGTTTCTCTGGAGAACCCTGACTAATACAATTCTTAAGCCCAATCTGAGACAATCAAAATTTCAATTGAGGATGGGCCTGATACCAGTTAGCATAGGAGTTTAACTAATAAGAACTTAAAATGAAAAAAAAATCATTAAAGTGCAGATTTTCCTTTCTGGGAATTTATGGTCCCTGGTATGGAAATAAGATGAAGCAGGATTTGCCTGCATATGGTGGATATATTTAAGTCAAAGAGGATACAGACATATTGGCATTTTTAAGATTTTAATATTTAAAGTACATTAGGAAAAAATATACTATCACATTGTGGCATTATTATAATGTGTAATAATTACATATAATAATAATATGTTATAATATTAATATAATATGAATTATATAATTATAATTATATACTTATATAATTATACTTATACATCATATATTTAATAATATATTAAAATTATTAAATATATAAAACATATAATATAAAGTTATGTAAACAAATTTATATAATAAATATATACAAATATATCTATATATAAAATATATTTATATCTGTTGCTGCTGCTGCTGTCGCTTCAGTAGTGTCGTACTCTGTGCGACCCCATAGACGGCAGCCCACCAGGCTTCTCTGTCCCTGGGATTCTCCAGGCAAGAACACTGGAGTGGGTTGCCATTTCCTTCTCCAATGCATGAAAGTGAAAAGTGAAAGTGAAGTTGCTCAGTCGTGTCTGACTCTTAGCGAATCTATGGACTGCAGCCTACCAGGCTCATCCGTCCATGGGATTTTCCAGGCAAGAGTACTGGAGTGGGTTGCCCTTGCCTTCTCCAATATTTATATCTATATATTTATAAATTGTTATAAGTTGCTTATTATTTATGTAGATATAAATATATAAATTATATCTATGTTATATATACTATATATTATATATATGACTTTGTATTATAATACACAATTTATATTATATATATTTTTATATATATTGATTATATGTTCAAATATATTAATTTTAATATTAATAATATGTTATTATTAATAACATATAATTTATATATATGTCTATATGTGTCTGTCTATATATATGTGTGTGTGTATATATGTGTGTATATATATATATATATATATATATATATTTGTTTTTTGTTTCTAGTCCTGGCACAGAGTTTCAAAAACCCTTGTGGTCTTCCCTGGTGGTACAGTGATTAAGACTTCTTGTTTTCACTGCAGTGGTCTCAGGTTTGATCCCTGGTTAAAAAAAAAAGAAATCTGAAATTTCCTTAGTTATCCGTTCAGTTCAGTTCAGTCGCACAGTCGTGTCCAACTCTCTGCGACCTCATGGACTGCAGCACAAAAGGCATCCCTGTCCATCACCAACTCCTGGAGCTCACTCAAACTCATGTACATCAAGTCGGTGATGCCATCCAACCATCTCATCCTGTCGTCCCCTTGTCCTCCTGCCTTCTTCAATCGTCCCCAGCATCAGGGTCTTTTCCAATGATTCAGTTCTTTGCTTCAGGTGGTCAAAGTATTGGAGCTTCAGCTTCAGCGTCAGTCTTTCCAATGAATATTCAGGACTGATTTCCTTTAAGTGGACTGGTTTGATCTCCTTGAAGTCCAAGGGACTCTCAAGGTTCTTCTCCAACACTACAGTTAAAAAGCATCAATTGTTTGGTGCTCAGCTTTCTTTATAGTCCAACTCTCACATCCATACATGACTACTGGAAAAACCATAGCTTTGACTAGACAGATCTTTGTTGGCAAAGTAATGTCTCTGGTTTTTAATATGCTGTCTAGGTTGGTCACAGCTTTTCTTCCAAGGAGCAAGTGTCTTTTAATTTCATGGCTGCAGTCACCATCTGCAGTGATTTTGCAGCCCCCCCAAATAAAGTCTCTCACTATTTCCATTGTTTCCCCATCTATTTGCCATGAAGTGATGGGACCAGATGCCATGATCTTAGTTTTCTGAATGTTGAGCTTTAAGCCAACTTTTTCACTCTCCTCTTTCACTTTCATTCTTAGTCATAGGGAAGTTTTCTTATTCATAAAGAAGTCCTTTCAGTAACAGGCAAGTTTATGCTAATGATAGGAAGCTTTAGGTAGCTTGAGAATGGAGACTGGTCACCAGAAAAACTAATTATATGATTAGAGGGTTGGCATTTTCAGCTTCATCCTCTGCCCTTCCTCTCAACTTCTAATTTAATCTTAACATTTGGATTATTAACAGACGTTTCTTTCAGTACATGTATTACAAATATATGTAATATTTGGTTTAATATAAAAGTAAATTTTTTCCCAAATCTTCAAGTAACATGGACCCTGTGGGTTGATACTCCAGTTTATTCTATGGCTTTTGTCCCCTTGCCCTATAGTACCACTTAATTCCATGGGTATCTTTTCAGTTCCCCCCCTCCCCAGTCCCTAGGCTACATGGGAAACACAACTGGAAGAGGAGAACCCACCTCCAGAAAGTGGTTCTGAAACATCAGTGTGGATAAGACTTATCCTAGGGAAGTTTTGTACAAGTATAGATTTATGGATGCTAGCCCAGAAATTCTTATTGATAAGTATGGCAGTGGGTCTCAGGAATCTACATTTTATCCAGTACTTAAAGCATGCCTAATATTAATAATCATTGCATTAGACTTTGAGCAAAACTATATTAGGCTTTTTTCTTATTTTTGACTATGCCATGTGGCATGTGGGATGTTAGTTCCATGACTAGGAATTGAACCCATGCCCCCTGCATTTGAAGCTTGGTGTCATAACCACTGTATGGCCAGAGAAGTCCTTGTCTTAAGCTTTGGTCTCAGCAAAGTGCATGACCTGAGTCAAGCAATTGACCCCTGTCGTCTCTTCCTCACTGTAAAATAAAAGACTTGATTAGATGTACTTGACCATTTCTTCCAGTTCCACAAAGTTCTAGCATTCCTTTATCTGTCATGCTTGATGGCTAATAAATCCTGAGCAAAGTTATAAAAAAATAAAGTCTTCCCTGATAGTAGAATACAGATATTGAAGGATAACCCTGCTTTATTCATAAATAATGCTCAGACTTCCTTAATAAATTCCTTTCCACTTTAAAAAATTATACTTCATCATACCAGTGCATTAAGGTTTGTACTTTTGTGGCTGTGAGTCATTTAAATTAAATCTAAGATACTGCAGGAGGGTAACAGTATAATTGGTCTCATGGATTTAGTTATTGTGACTGACTGTATCCAGAAATTTTCGTCAGCATATTAATAAATGCCTTAAGGAAATATAACTTTTTTATTCATGGGCAGAGAAACCTATGAAAATATTTTCATAATAATTATGCTTTAAAAATTCTTATTACAGCATTTATATGATTCTCGACGAATTATTTTATTCCTGTCTCCCACCCAAAAAACCCTAGATACTGTTACATCTAGAGTAATCACAAAGACATAGACTTTTACATTAAAATTTAAAACTTTGGCTTGGGAAGGGGGAGCATATAGCAAATAGGGAGGGGCTGGTGCATAGTAACCAGAAGATGAGGCATTGAAGTTCCAGATGTGTACCTGTTATATTTTACTTTTAAATATGGGCATTAATAATAATATGCAAAACATGAGGCTGGGGAGAAAACATAAAATCTAGATCTAATTAATAGCCGGCAGTAATAGATGGGTAGGAAACGTCGTATGCAAATTCATCAGGATCCCTGACCTCCTCTATTTCTAGCACATTCAAATCTGGAACACAAGGAACAAACCTCCTTTTAACCCAAGAGACCACTAAAGAATGTGAAGAAGAAAGAAGCCATAATGTGGAGATAAACCCACTGGCAGACTCATAACAGAATACAGACACCAGACAAAACCCCCACATATGGTCAAGTAATTTCAGGGTCAACTAATTTGCAGAGAAGAGGAGAAAGGAGTGTCATAAAGGCTTCAGGAAATTTTGAAAATCTCGAGTTTCCAAAAGGAATACTCTCTAACTCCTGAAAAGTGGAAGGAAAGCCTTTTCCTCTGTGTACACACATATGAGAGGTTTATTTGCTCCGTTCCTTAGGTGAATGTCCTTCAGCCAGTGTCCAGCTGCACATTTGACCACCCACATGGTGCTAAATCCCTTGCTTTCCTTCTCCTGCGCATGAGTCCTCTGACAAGTCTGGGGTGGTGCATAAGAAAAATTGGTAGTTAATGTTTTAAGTTGAAGACAAATTACTGGGAGGATGTATTTTCTTCCCATTCAGTGGTCGTGAAGAGTTTGGTGGGAGGAAAGGGAACTTCAAAGGCATTTTTTACAATCCATGGCCTTGCTAGCACCACAGTCCTGAACAGCAGGGCCTTGTATGAGTCTCCTGTTTCCACACACACATCCAGCCAGCTTTCATCTCATTCTGTATAGGGTGCGGTGTTGTCATTAATAATAAGAATAATATGATGTTACAGTGTTGATTACTGTATTGAGCAGGAAACAGATGGCTCACTCAGAAGGGGTGATTGGAGAAGGTTGAGTGAAGGGGCTGTTTACAAAGGAGCAGCACTGGTCAGAGAAACAGACTCCTGATGGTCCTCACTGCAGAGCCAGAAACAGGGGCAGGGCAGGGCATGCCCTCATCATCCCATGGCCTGAGGGGCAAGGGGAGAGAGTGGTTATCAAAGCCAAAAGAGAGCTCAGCCATAGGACTGGGCCATCTGGCAGAAACTGGAGCAGAGAAAAGCACTGATGTTATACCGGATCTGGCGTGGAGGGAGCTCAGGCTGACCTCTCTCTCTGGTCACTCTCAGGAACTCGGTGGCTTCCCCTGTCTCTACCCCCCACATACCCCCATGGTCAGACTCCCAGGGCAGAGAGCAGGATGACAAGGGCAGAGAGTTGATTCAGAGGGCAAGTGGAGAATATCCTGCACACCTGAAAGATCCATAAGATCAGACCTTTGCAAAAGAAAATCCAACAGACCTTCTTTCAGTGAAAACCTGGCATCTGCCCCATCACTTCCTTATCACCTTCTCCTTTGCTTCGTACATGTAGCTCCCTCTTAGCTGTGAGAGAGACAAGGGCCACAGTCAGTTCTGGATGGGGGAACATCAGCAGAAGAATACTGCAAAGGTTCTAGGAAAGCATATGTGTTCCTGATAAAAGTTGCAGAGAGGATAGTGATGTCTTTCCCTCTTATTCCTGCCTTAGACGGGTGTATAAGGCCTGGAACAGAAGTAACCATCTTTCAGCAATGAGGTAAAAAAGAGGGAAGAATGCTGGCCCTGATATTATTAAGCCATTGATCCAATGCCAACAGTGCCTACCTCCAGATATTTTAAGTGAGAAAAATCACCTCTGACTGTTTTCTAAGTGTCCATAAATTGAGAACTTGGTGCTTGTTCAAATATAGGGGTCAGGTGGGTGTGACAGCTAGACTGCTGTCAGGAACACTTGCAAGAAACTGTGGGAGCATATTTGGGGATAAAAATCTCAATAATTTATATCCAGATAGATTAAATTAGGTTATATGTAGGACGTCTATGAGGAAACATAGAATGAGAAGTTGCATTTATGTGTCTAAAAGAAAGACTATTTTAGGAATAAAATTTAGGAATATATATTATACATGATATAATTAAGTCTTAGGAGTAAAATGAGATCCTCTTCCTCTATTTTATATAGAGAAAAGTATCAAGGACCAAGTTCTGAGAATTCCCACATTTAGAGCTTAGATAAACAAGGGGTGCTCCCAATGGTAGATTTAGCAAAGAACCAGGTAGAGGTCAAGAGAAGAATGCATTTTAAGAAACAGACAACAGTTTTTGGTGAAATGGAGAAGTCAGTCAAGGAAGATGTTGGTCACAGATGATATTTAGAAGGAAAAACTAGTTCTTGGTGGCTGATCTGATATTTCAAGAAACAGTATGCCTGATGTAAAGGGTTACTGTACTCAGCATAGCTCTTCTCTGTGAGAACAGTGCCAAAACCTTGTTATTGGTGCAATTTAACTATTAATTGAGAATAAATAATGGCTCCTTGTTTCATCTATCAGTTCAGTTCAGTCGCTCAGTCGTGTCCGACTCTTTGCGACTCCATGAATCACAGCACGCCAGGCCTCCCTGTCCATCACCAACTCCCAGAGTTTACCCAAACCCATGTGCATCGAGTCGGTGATGCCATCCAGCCATCTCATCCTCTGTCGTCCCCTTCTCCTCCTGCCCCCAATCCTTCTCAGCATTAGGGTCTTTTCCAATGAGTCAACTCTTCGCATGAGGTGGACACAGTATTGGAGTTTCAGCTTCAACATCAGTCCTTCCAATGAACACCCAGGATTGATCTCATTTAGGATGGATTGATTGGATCTCCTTGCAGTCCAAGGGACTCTCAAGAGTCTTCTCCAACACCACAGTTCAAAAGCATCAATTCTGCAGTGCTCAGCTTTCTTCACCGTTCATCTCTAACAGTGGTTATTTTTAAGGTCTCTTGGAATATCTGTTAATGAAAAAGTTACAAGAAACAGAGAAAGGGGGGAGAAAGAGAGAGGGGAAGGAAGGAAAGAAGGCAGGAAAAAACATAAGAAAGGAAATATGTAAAGCAAAGAGAGAATAAAGATTAACTCATTATCAGAAGTTATAATTAGATTAAAATAGTGGTCTTAAATACTACATTATAAATGGAAAATTTTAGTTAAATACAAAGATGCTCTCTTTATTCTTTGTCATTAGAATCACAGGCCCCAAACTGGAAAACATGCTGAAAGTGGGTGAGGAACAAATCTGTAACAGGATGTTACTAACACGACTGAACCATATAGACAATGATTTGAAGGCTTATCTGTGTCTAATTAAATAATTACTTGAGGCAACTTACTTAATGTCTTTGAGCCTTGAATTTCTCATTTGTAAGATGGGGACAAGAGTCACTGTCTTGAAGATTACTTGTGAAGATAAACCACAATTTGGGGGTGTTGAACTAATTTCTAAGTTCATGCACGCTCAGTGGTTCACTTGTGTCTGATTCTTTGCAAGCATATGGACTGTAGCCCACGGGGCTCCTCTGTCTTTGGGATTTTTCAGGCAGGGATACTGGAGTGGGTTGGCATTTCCTTTCCAGGTGGCGCTAGTGATAAAGAATCCCCCTGGCCAACAAAGGAGATGCAGAAGACAAGGGTTCAATCCCTGGGTCAGGAAGATCCCTTGGAGTAGGAAATGGCAACCCACTCCAGTATTCTTGCCTGGAAAATCCTATGGATAGAAGAGTCTGGTGGGCTATAGTCCATGGAGTTGCAAAGAGTCAGACACAGCTGAGCCACTGAGCATGCACAGACACAAGTTCTAAGACCCTCCCCAAACTGCTTTACTTGAGCTCATGGTCTTCAGTACAACGCTCTCCTGTTACCCAGGAAGCACCTCATGATTTGTTCCTCATTGTTCTGTATGTGGCAGGGTTTCTTTTCAATTTCATGGCAAGTGAGACCTTGATTATCCTTGAAAGACCTGGGTGAACTGAGATTTGGAAGCACTGAACAAAATGTTTACTCTAAAGGTATATACTTCCAGCATACAACCATCTCACCTGTGATGTCTTCGGGCTTAAAAGTTGAGCATCTTCTGCTGACATCAGTTCTAATATTCACTGTCAGCTGCTGCCTTTGTCAGCATTACATAAGAGTCAGCAGTGATATTATTCCATTGTTGATTTAGTGCTATTTCTGCATGTGCATTGCCAAACCACACTTAGGTTTAGTTGTGGTTATATTTAACTTTATTCTTCTCAGTAAACCTTTTAAGGCATTACAAAAAAGAATCCTTTCTCTCAGTGAGATGGATTTTTATAACTACTTGAAACTTCAGATTTTTTTCAGGGTTCAGTAAGAAGATGGTGCACTTGGTAACTCTAACCCTGCATCAGCATTTTTAAGACATGGCTCTCTTTCCATTTTGACCTTTGCCTGCAGTGCTATCTTGAATCAATACGTTGAAACTTTCTTATTTTCTTTAGGAAAAACACATGAGGTTAACACGTATTTTGGGGGAATTATCAAGACATTGTCTCTGTAATCCAGAAGTAAGAAACACTATCCATTTGATATATGCAAATTTTGACTGTCTACATTGTTTATAGCACTGTGGTAAATACAATAGAGATACAGCAAACAGTCAATAGATTCTGCCCTTTATATGCTTATATTCTTTGGAATAGATAAGGTCAGCAATGACATCACACCAACAATATAGCAAGTAACATATAATCTGCAAGGGGATTTAGAGAGGGAAGAGGTTATTTCTAGTGAGAAGATCTACGTCTGCACCTGTGCCTCTGTTATGAGTCATTCTCTCATTTTCGTGATGTATAGTATGTGCTTGAAGATGACTAGTTTCCCTCACTGTTTTTTCTTTCTGTAGAATTTTGAGGAATCATCCAACCATTCTTACATTTTATTCTCTCTCTTTCCCTTTCAAGATGGCAGTGTTTCTTGTGGTATAATATTTTCAAAAACCTTGTGGGTCTCTTGTATATATCACCTGGATCACATTATTAAACTAAATGGTCTTCTGTCTCTGGGTAATCCTATCTCTGTTTCTGTCTTCTGCTGTCTTCAGTACTAGCAAAAGTTTGCCAACAAAAGGTTGTCATATTACCTTCCTTTTATGTGTGTTAAATCTTCCCCTGCTTCTCTCTTATAAAGACACTAATGACTGGATTTAGGGCTCCCTCAGATAATCCTGGATAATCTCTCCATCACAAGAGTCTTAATTACAGGTGTAAAGACCCTTTTTCCAAATGAGGTATCATTCACAGGTTCTAGAGATAAAGATGAGGACATATCTTTGGGAGCTGTTATTAGCTACACATCATTTATGTCTGTTGGACAGAATTTAGTCACATTTTGTAGCTAGAAGAAAGGATGGCTAGGAAGTATAGACTACCAGCTAACACACTAGTGTTCTATTACTAAAGAAGGGTAGAAGGGATATTGTGGGGACAATTAGTTGTCTCTTCTCTTCCATCTCCTATGTCTATGAAGAGAAGTATTCTTGATTCACTGGGGCATTAAAAAAATAAATCAATTCTTCTTCGGGGGAAGTTACCATCTTTGTACAAAGACAAGTATCTGCCAACTTAAGTTACTCTATTACGCAGTATTGAATTAGGCCACAAATGGTGATCCAAGTGGTATGTAACACATTTTCAGAAAATGATATGATCTCTGTTGGATGAAGCATTTTTACTTAAGTCTTTTTGGAGTAAATGAGATTTGAAATAAGTCTGAGAGGACAAGCAGAGTTTTAATCAGGTAGAAAGGACATACTGACGGGTATGGTCAGGAGGCTCCTTCTGGAAAATAGAATCTTCTGTAGAAGGTTCTCTAAAACTGGGAATATCTAGACTTCACTTGTTCTTCATCAGTCAGAAACTGATATGTACTGACTAGGAATATTAATACTGCACTTGAATCAAGAGAATGGAGAATAGGAAGTGGAAGGAAGTGGAAGTGGAGTTGCTCAGTCACGTCTGACTCTTTGCGACCCCATGGACTGTATAGCCTAACAGGCTCCTCCGCCCATGGGATTTTCCAGGCAATAGTACTGGAGTGGGCTGCCATTTCCTTCTCCAGGGGATCTTCCCAACCCAGGGATTGAACTCAGGTCTCCCGCATTGAAGACAGACGCTTTACGGTCTGAGCCACCACTGGAGTGGGTAGAGAATAGGAGCAATTACTGAAGACCGTCAGAAGTTTCATAAGAACATATCGTGATCAGTTTTGGAAAATAAGAAAGAGAAGTTTTGTATTTGATGTTGATGAAGAAGTATTGTTTGGTCCTCAGTAGCATAATGTGTTCCAAATACATACACACTTCTTTCTCCCTTTACCAAACAGTTAGGGGTGTGACAGAGTACAGAGATATAGAAAACTTTGATGACATAAGATTTGGACTGAAACAGAAAACTTTATCTCTTCTGGCTCAATATTTTTTTTTATCTCCTGCAGATAGAAGGGACTGGGGTGGGGAGCAGACTCCACAGAGCACTTTTCATAACCTCCAGAAAGGTTTCACTGCTGACTTGCTTCTGCATGTGCTCAGGCCTATATCCTTCTGTGTGACAGGGTTTGCTGTGCAGACAGGTGAGAGGAAATGGGGCTGGATAAAGGAAAGGCCCAGGAATGAGTGGTGTCGAGGGTGGGATACAAACTGCATGGAAGTTTGTATGCAGGACTTCCTGTTCCCCATACCTCAGGAGATCATACAGTCATCAGCTGTCAACTTGCACAGTGATCAAAGTAATAAAGTAGTCACAATCAGCTGCCAATTTACATGGTTTGTGATAAAGTAACATTCGGATGGAAAATGAGGACTGTGCCTCTGCTGATGACATGTATTAATATTTTCAAACTCTTCATTTAAAAAACCATAATGCCTTTGTTGAGACTATTGTCACAAGGCTGAAGAATCTTTTAGTTTTACATATTTTCAAGAGAAAATAAGTCCTGAGTGTATCTTTTCCTGCCAAAATGTGGAAGAAATCCTTAGCTGTTCCTTACAGGACACTCAGAAGCTGAGATGGGCTGCCTGAGACTAGAATTTGTAGAAGTGTTCTACAATCAGTCAGGTGATGCAGCCAGCCTTTTGGAACAGTAATAGTATCACTATAAAGGAAACATATGGAGAAGGCAACGGCACCCCGCTCCAGTACCCTTGGCTAGAAAATCCCACGGACAGAGGAGCCTGTTAGGCTACAGTCCATGGGGTCGTGAAGAGTCGGACACGACTGAGCGACTTCACTTTCACTTTTCACTTTCATGCATTGGAGAAGGAAATGGCAATCCACTCCAGTGTTCTTGCCTGGAGAATCCCAGGGACGGGAGAGCCTGGTGGGCTGCCGTCTGTGGGGTCGCGCCGAGTCGGACGCGACTGAAGCGACTTAGCAGCAGCAGCAGCAGCAAAGGAAACATACCTGGAAATCTACAGCTTCAGCTTGTAAAGCCAGCTTCCTATTTCGGCTTAAGAGATGTATTATTCTGTGACATCCATTGGGAAAAAAGAGTGTGTTTGTTAGCATATGCGAGAAGCACAAACCAGCATTGTGCATGAGCTCCAGAGCTCACCAGCAGAGATGGATTCCCCTCTGAAGGACTGTTAATAAAGGCTGTGGCAGCAGCTAGGATTTGTAAGAGGACAGAGAAAAGAATGGAGGTGTTGAAAGACTTCCGTGCATTCTAATAGGAAGAAGACAATGGCCAATTGATAGAAAGAGAATCCAGAAAAATAGGGTCCACAATGTATGCACTATAAAAGAGTAGAATGTATCAAATATTAAGATAAATAGATAGATATTTTATAGAGAGTTTCAGAATTAAAAATTTCAAATACCATAGTATTATACCATATAAGATTTAATTATATTCATTCTCATTTTTAGTTTGATTAAAGAAACACTTTATCTGATTTTTAATGGAAATGCAGGGTGGAAGAAATGAAGCATAGAACTACTTAAATGGTGTCTGCTTGTCATACCGTGGTTACTCCCAAATATATAAGAAAGTGGTGAAAAGTGATAGAAAAATGCATTTTTTTTTTTTTTTTTTGGCTGTGTTGTGTGCCTTTCAAGGTCTTCTTAATTCCCTGAACAGGAATGGAATCCATGTCCCCTGCAGTGGAAGTACAGAGTCCTAACCAGGGACCACCAGGGAAGTCCTACAAAAGTGCTATTCTTGAGATAATGTTAATACCTTCCAATAGAAAACTCTAAGACTGGGTAAATTTAAAAAACCCAATGAATGAATAAATTATCTGGGAACTGGAGGGGAAAAAAATAGTCCGATCCTTTAATGTCCTGTGTGATTCTGGTTTGCTCAGCACAGGTTCTCACTGCTTCTGTGGACTCGATAAATAGAGATCCTAAGGTCTGCAGTCTCTCCCACTACCAGCCAGTGACCCTAGTCACCACACCCTATTTCATTCTGAGTGCATGCTCACAAGAGCCCTGAAATGAAGGCAGGGCAGGAAGCCTGGGTCATAAGAAGGTTCAGACTAAGGCTGAAAGGTCTCTAATACTCTCACTCATATTTTGATCTTTGCTATACCTCATGTTTGTTGTTCTCCCACAGACATTCCGATTATGTTATTATTTCTAAAAACCTTCAATGATTGAGTCAAGTCACTCCTTCTCAGCCTTCTACATAAATCTGTTTATACAGTGGCTCAATCCATCTTTAATGTCATTTCCCCCCATACCCTGCTTTCACTGAGGAGTTCAGACCTGCCCTGGGCAACCCTGTTTGCACATTCCTATTCACACTCTTTCCTTTCCCCCAAACCTCTCTCTTATCCATACATGCTTCTTATGTCCTCAAACAAGAGTCTTTCTACTCTGATTTAACATTTAACAATCTTTTTTTTTTTAATTTTTAATTTCAGCACTCACCAGAGTATCTATTGAATTAGAAGTACTCATATACTATGTGTTTACCCTCTACCAGACTGAGTTCTTGGCCATAGATTCTGCTGTTTGTATTCTCTATATTGGGTCCCCAGAGTTCCATAAAGTGGGCCTTGCAGATAGATGCTCACTCGGTGTTTCTCAGAATCTAACATCTGTTGGACCATTGTCTTGTTTTATTATTTAGCTTGTCACTCATCCATGCTTTCCCTACCCAGCTGAATTGCATGTCCTTTGAATACAACTGTCCTATTTTGTAGAAGCTTAAAAATACTATTATTCAGGGAATTCCCTGGTGGTCCAGTGGTTAGGACTTGGAGCTTTCACTGCCGGGGCCTGGGTTCAATCCCTGGTCAGGGAACTAAGATCCTGCAAGCTATGTGGCGTGGCAAAAACAAAACAACAACAACAGAACGATATGATGATTGAAAGAAGGGTGATAGCGTGAGAAATGATACATGGGAGGATAATGTTTTTAAAGCTGACTTGTGTACCCAAACTCTTGTGTATGTGACTTTTATAATCACAGTTATGTCACCCCTGCCATGGCAACATAGGTAATATAGCGAGCCATTTCTTTTACTTCTCTTCATTCTGGTAATTTCAACAGAAAATAAATATTTTAAAAGGTACAAGTATTTTACTTGACAAATGATACTAGGATTTTGCCAAGATTTTTGTATTTTTTGGAAAATAGCATCCAGAATTTGCTGAAAGAATATGAGATTCTCCATGCTACTGAAGTGTAGGATATTATGACTTTTAGAGGGGATATTCTCTAAAGTTTGCATTTATTAATTGCTGGCATATTTTGAGGGCTTATTGTGTGTTAGGCACTCTTACAAGAGCTTTACATGTGTTGTTTTATTTAATCCTCGTAACAAGTTCAGAAGCAGGCTCTATTATTTTTCTCATTGTTTTACAGTTAAGGAAGTTGAGACAAAGTGTTTTATAATCGGCTCCAAGTCATACAGTCACTTGGCAGAGCTGGGATCTAAGTCCAGCCAGCCTGACTCCAGGGTCTGAAGATTATTCCGACGTTACAGGAGGGAGGGGTGTTTTTCTTCTGTCTTTGAGGGCAAGGCCAGCCACAGACACAGGTCATTGCTGCCCCAGATCAGCTACCTCAGAGGGGTGTCAGGCAGCAACGAGGCCCTGTGATGTGCCTACAGAGCTCTCTCCTCCTTGCACACTGTCTGTAGGGACTGGTACATGCAAATTATTGCTGGGAAGCCAAGCAGTTTCTACAGAGCCCGGGCATTAATAGGAAAACGATTCAATCTTCAGGGGGAAGTCCCAAATTGACTAGAGTTGATTCAGCTAAACGAGGTGTCAAGGTGTAAGCCAGGATATTAATCACACTTCCTCCCTCCAGCCACGATGCCTCCCTGTTCGTGGGAGCCAGAACCTGAGGGCACAGGGAAGAGGGCTCTGTGCTCCCAAGAGCGGTTCTGCTTCATCTGCTCTTCCCATTCCCACCAGTGCCTTGACTCTGTCCCCAGTCTGCCAGGCTTTCTGCTGTGTTCAGCCCCAAATCATGTACAAACTAGAGTCAAAATAGTGCTCAGGAAAATGCCACAGTAAGATAAAATTGTATAGCAGTTTTCAAATCTGGTTAGCTAATGTTGAATAATTTAAACATTGCAATTCATGTCATTTTTATTGTTATTGCTAACTTTTAAGGTTCACTTTGGTTATGCCTGCTTCCCTTGTGGCTCAGCTGGTAAAGAATCCACCTGCAATGCGGGAGACCTGGGTTCAATCCCTGGGTTGGGCAGATCCCCTGGAGAAGGAAAAGGCTACCCACTCTAGTACTCTTGCCTGGAAAATCCCATGGATGGAAGAGCCTGGTAGGCTGCAGTCCATGGGGTCGCTATAGTGACCTCATTTTCACTTTTCACTTTCATGCATTGGAGAAGGAAATGGCAACCCACTCCAGTGTTCTTTCCTGGAGAATCCCAGGAACGGGGGAGCCTGGTGGGCTGCCGTCTATGGGGTCGCACAGAGTCGGACACAACTGAAGCGACTTAGCAGCAGCAGCAGCAGCAGCAGCATGCATATGACTGCATAATACAAAAATATATATGATGTAAAAAAAAAAACCCACATGGTATGTGTGTATAATATAGATGGTTTGTATAGTGATGTATGAATATATGATTGACACTAAGCCTGGATAATAGATATCAGATAGATAGATTGTCTTAACTGACTATTCAAGTGCAGTGCACCTAGGTTAGAATCTCAGCTCTAACATTTACTAGCTCACTGTTAACTTTTTAAAGAACTTCAAGCTCTAAAATGAGGATAATATCCCTAGTTCATGAGCATATTCCATTTATAATCTAGAATTTTTTCTTTCCTGAATGTTGAGTTTCCTGCTTTTAGAAAATATGAGTTGAGGAAATTAAGGGTCTCTGACCTTGAAATAAAATCCTGCCCTCCTAGGGAGAGGCCCGGATGTCAACAGAAGAGGTAACCTTTCAGCAATAATCCCTTTGTGCCTTCTATGACAAATTTCTTAGGTTGATCTGGAATCTACATGACAGATTGTTGGTGCTAAAAGCCAATGAGCTCCATCTATGTGAAGTATGGGTCTTTTGAAAAACAAATAAATCCAATTAAAGAAGAGAACTCAGAAGGAGGAAGACAAATGGTTTGGTTTGTTGTGTTTATTATGCCAGCTCAACTAGAATGCCAAAGTCAGAAAGTTTGTAACTAGGTAGGTGAGTAAAAATACGTACAGTTAAGTCTCAAAGCTTTTTTCTTCATTTATTGGTCTTCATACCCAGTTATATCACCCACCCCCCCTTCAAGTCAATGGATTCTCTTCTTTTTAGCTGAAAAGAAACACAATCCAAAATGGCAGGAGCATAATTCTAATTTATTTCCATTTCAGATTTTTATACCTGTAATTATGTTTGTGTTAAATTAGATGAAAATGTCAATCTACCAATTTGCTTATTCCTTTGTAACCTTTTGCATGCAAAGTTTATCATTCTGACAAATAAAAGGGCTCTCCAAACTTGACACCAAAGAAGAAATGCAAATTATATTTCTCCATATTAGAAAACAACTATCAATCATGTCATTTAAAAATTAGGTGAGATTTCCAATGAAGTTTGAAATCTTTAGCTGTTTGGAATCTGTGATATTGAAATATGACTTGATTTAATATTAAAAGAGGAAAATTAGTGAGAGCAGATATTTTAATTGTTAATTCAAATAACCCAAACATTAATTGAAGGCCTGAATAAACTGCAGATTCCACTTTAGGAAAACCATTTGGAAACTTTTTTTGCGATTTCTGAAGGATGCAAGTAACTCTTAAAATACAGAACTCCAGTTTACTTTGATTAGGGCTACTCTGGTGGCTCAGATGGTAAAGAATCTGCCTGCAGTAATGTTGGAGGCATGGATTCGATCCCTGGGTAGGGAAGATCCCCTGAAGAAGGGAATGGCTACCCACTCCAGTATTCTTGCCTGGAAAGTTCCATGGACAGAGGAACCTGGTGAGCTACAGTCCACGGGGCTGCAAAGAGTCGGACATGACAGAAGGGCTAACATTGTGTATGTGTGTGTGTTACTTTGATGAAATAGAAGCTAGCATTTTCCAAGATATCTGACTCTAGCTTCCTCCCTTTCCAGAAACTACCCCATTTCTTATTTTTATGTAGCATTTCATTTCACAAATTGCTTCATGAACACTGGCCTTTAAAATACGAGAACTGGTTTTCCTGGCTTTTAGCTGCCAAGAAGAGTAGATCATCTGAAGTCTCAGGTCCAGGTAAAGCAAGTCCCAGGGGAAAGGAGCACATTCCTCATCTCCTCCACTGAGATGACGGTGGGTTGGAGGGCCAGTGACTTCCTATGACTCCTTTTCCATCACACGTCTTTGCTTTGCTCTCTCTGCTCTTGTTCTCGGCCGAGGACTTTGCGAAAGAAGAGAAGACAGGTGTACAGACCACCCTGATTGGAATTAATAGCAACATCTCCAAGGTTAGTGTTAGTCTCTTTGTGTGACTGACTCTTTGTGACCCCATTGACTGTAGCTCACCAGGCTCCTCTGTCCATGGGATATCCCAGGCAAGAGTACTGGAGTGGGTTGCCATTTCCTTCTCCAGGGGATCTTCCCGACCCAGGGATCGAACCTGGGTCTCTTGCATTGCAGGCAGACTCTACCATCTGACCCACCTGGGGAGCTTGAATTCTGTGTAGCCAGATGATATGATTCCTACTTTACAGGTGCTGAAACTAAAATACAGAGAATTTACATGATTGATCCACGATCCTAATGGAGAGTTGGAAGCAGAGGTGAGATGAGAAGGCACATATTCAGGCTGAAACTAGGATCTTAAGTTTTCCATTTTTTTGAGGTCAGGACCTCTATTTGTTTCTGCTGCTTTGTACAGTTCCTTTAAAGCACTCCCCCACCATCACACACACAGGTGGGTTTTTCTTAAGTGATGATGCTATCTATGCCTTGGTGTGAGTGATGGTGGATTTTAATGGCCCCTCTTTATCTGTCAGTCTAGCTCTCTTCCTGTCCCAAAATAGTGCCTCTGGATTAAGTTTTGTCTTCAGCTTGTCTGTGTTCAAATGCAAATAAACTTCCCAGGAAGAATAAAAAATTAGTCCCCTTTAAATTTAGCATATGTCATTTAATCATGTTGTCACAGAAAAAAAAAAAAAAAAAACCAATCTAAATCATATCTTCTCATCTTGAATTCATGGATCCAAGATGGGAGTGGCTGAGACAGACGTGGGTATATTTAGCTCTGAAAACTCTATCTTAAAACTATTTTCACCATTTTGAGTTTATCTGAAGTTTTTTTTTTTTTTTGAGGAGAAAATCTGTCATTTCATAAGATTCTTGAAAAGGTGTGTGAGCCTCCTAAGTTTAGTTAATCACATAGGTTAGTGACACTAGATCTAAGACCATATCTGATTGTGACCTTCTTGAAAACAAGGAATGCTTGAAAGCTGCCTCTCCCTCCTCCACAACACTCACGATCAAGAATATAGATAGTTTATGTTCTTTCATCCTGTTATATTTTCTTGTTTCATCTTCTTCTTCAGGGATTTCTATTGTTTGGATTTGTTTGTTTATCACCAATGCTTGTCACTGCCTCTTGAATCTTTTTGTCTTTTCATTTCTTTTGTGATTTTTGAATGTTTCCTTCATCTTCTGGTTCTCTTAGGACATTATTTTCTCTGTGTCACTTCCAGTAGTCTGGTATGACTTTTAGTCTAATAATCTGAAATAACCTTTTTTTAAAAAATTTCTAATTCTTTACTGGGTTCTGTCACTTCATTTCATAATTTATATAATTTTGGTTTAAGTTGTTCTTTGATGTCAGTTATTCAAGGTTTATTACCTTGTTTTGAAATAGTAGGTACAGATTTTGTTTGGTCAGCCTGACTTTTTGAAATGTCCGTATATCTATATGATATTTTGTTCCTTATTGTTGATCTCAACATGGATTTGCCTGTTTTATTTTGCTTAATTGTTTTCTGTTGACCACTTTCAAGAAATTAATTTTTTGAACTTTTGAAAGGTTTCTGGAATAAACGTTCACTTCATGGACTGCCCTCTTCTATTGTTTTCTTCTGTTTGCTTTTTTGTCACATAGTATTAAAAAGTAGGGCAGTTTTCTTTCTGAGATTTCCTGGCTCTGTTCTCCCTTCTGACTTTTATTTGGAAATTCTTTTTCTTCATCTTTGTGTCCTTATTTTGCTCAATTATAATTTCAGTTCTAGCATTTTTTCTTCATTTAGTGGCCTGGTCATGGAGGAGCTGTGGTAGTTCTGGTAGCTGTGGTAGCTGTGGTAGCTCTGTCTGGGGAGTCTGGGTTCTTAAGGATGCTGACTGCTGACCCTTTATACCTTGCTGAGGGTCCTTACACTCACCCGCTAGTAGATTGGGCACAATCTCTCCCAGCTTCAGGTGCATTTCTCACATTAGCTGGTCACACCTTCCAGTGAACACTGGTTGACTGTCTGGGGATTCTCTCCTCAGATCCATCTCATGCTCCCTCTGCTTCTTCCTGCACAGATTCTGGTTTCACGCAGTTCTGGTGGCTTTTGGTGGTTCATCCCCATCTGCTTGGCATTTCAACATTCATAGAAGATACCATGTCAATCAGATTTGTTGTAAATTTTGTCAGTTTTTTTTTATTTTGCTATAAATCTATAGTATTTTGCTTCATCTGTTTTTATGCAGTTGTTTCAAGAGATTGAAAATTATACTGTCACCATCATCTTTCTAGAATGCTAGAAAGATGATTTCTCATAGATAATCTATTCATTAAAATAATATAGGTACACCAATTTATTAAAGTTTTGTTTTAATGCTTTTAAAAATAAAATTTTATTCATTATAAGTGACATTTTGATTTTCATTGCTGTATTAAAATTATATACATATATAATTTAATAAACATTTTATTTTAAATAGATTCAGATTTACAGGAAAAAATTCAACAATAGTACAGAGAGCTCCTGTATACTTCTCACCCAGTTTTAGTTTACCCTAATGTTATAATCTATATTCCCATGGCATATTTGCCAAAATTAAGAAACCACCATTGCATATAACTGTTAACCAAATTCTAGACTTTATTTGGATTTCACTAATTTTCCCGCTAATGATGGTTTTCTATTCCAAGATCCAGACAAGGGTCCTCATACCATATTGCAGTAAATTTTCATGTTTTCTTGGTCTCCTCAGGTCTGTGACAGTTTCTCAGGCTTTCCTTATTTTTCATGTCATTTATAGTTTTGTGAGTACTAGTTAGATATTTTGCAGCGTGTTCCTTATTTTCATAGAATATTCCTCAATTTACTCATCATTAGATATTTTTGTTTGTTTCTGTTTTGAGGATTTTTAAAATAACACAGAGGTGAAGTGCCTGTCTCATGACATCGTATCTGGAAGCGCATGATATCAACATGACCTTAACAGAGTGTTCACTTTAATAACTTGGTTGAAGTTCCATATATTTTTGCTGAACCATGGACTGAAAGTATTTTCCTCCCAACCACCTTCACACAGCTGCAAACTGCATCCACTCAATAGTGTCCTTGATCTCCTTTAAGATACCAGGTACTGCAGCTTTCTTCTTCAGGGTCCAGGCATACATATTTTAAATATTCAGAATTTTAACTCTCTATCTAGGGAAAAATAGGCATCGCCATGGCTGACGTGGTGTGTCGATGTGAGGAACATACCAAATGCTCTTCCAGGAAGACTTGACTTTTTGATAGCCTTCAATTCACAGTAATAAAATTCATATGAGGTGTTTTCAGAGATTATATATTGTAAAATTAAGAGAATGTATCGAGAAGTTTAGAGTAGATCATAGATTTACCACAGAGCTTGCTTAACTGACACCTGCCAAGATCATGTTTGATTCTAATGAAGCCCCAGCTCCCAATGCATCTCTCTCCGAAGGAGATTTCAATGACAGCAGAGAAGTGAAGATCTTACTTTTTCCTGACCCATCAGGTTCAATTTGGGCATACATGATTTACTGCTAGCAATGTCTTCTTTCCATCTTTAAAACAAAAAGAAAATGTAACATTTCAAATACAGTACTGCTGTTGGTTCATCAACTTAAACATATGAGAAAATGAAAAGGTGATATTAATCACATGTATCCACCAGAATTGAAAAGCATTACAATATAAAGCAACAACTTTGCTAATCCAGTGGAAAATCATATACTGTTTGGGAAGAGAATGTTTGCACAAAACCTGCTGGGCTCTGTGAGTTTAAAATGGCTAATCTATAATAGTAAACCATGCATTTTTATGGAGCTCCAAAGAGTAAGGGCTACTTTTACATTTGCTGCCTCGTTTTATTTTCACATATCTCCTGTGAGGTGTGAATTCTTATACCTGTTTTACAAATGAGGATGCTAAGGCTCAGAAAACTTAAGAATGGTACCCAAGGTCCCATATCTTACAGCTGATGTCCATACTCGGTCGTTAAATTGTTTTTTCTTTCCATCTAAACGTGAAGCTGCATTTCACTTTCATCATATGATTCATGTCCCACTAATGGAAAATAAACTTAACTTACCAGTTATGAGAAAAGGATCTAAATGAAGGGAAAACCTGAATAAGAGCCTATATACTATGTTCTACTATTTATTTAGCACTTTCTGTGTGCCTCTATAGTTAATTCTATAATTAATTCTAATTACTCTATAAATTGGCTTCCTTGGTAGCTTAGCTGGTAAAGAATCCACCTGCAATGCAGGAGAACCCCAGTTTGATTCCTGGGTCAGGAAGATCCCCTGGAGAAGGGATAGGCTACCCACTACAGTATTCATGGGCTTCCTTGGTGGCTCAGATGGTGAAGAATCTGCCTGCAATGTGGGAGACCTGGGTTCCATCCCTGGGTTGGGAAGATCCCCTGGAGGAGGGCATGGCAACCCACTCCAGTATTCTTGCCTGGAGAATCCCCATGGACAGAGGTGCCTGCCAGGCTACAGTCATGGGGTCGCAAAGAATCGGACACAACTGAGCAACTAAGCACAGTGCAGCACTCTATAAATTACATAATCTTCTTTCCTTTTTTATTAATAAGAAATTGAAGTTCAGGTAGATTAATTAATGTCAATGATGCTAACTGGTATAGCACATAAATCCCAGTCTTAGTGTTTAAGACAGCAAGAGTGAGTTTCTGGCTCCTGCAGCATCCAGTACAGATGTTCCTGGGTGGTGAATGGCCTTCTGTGTGGTCAGTCAGGGTCTGGCCTCTACCACCTGGTAGGGAATGGCAGTCTTCTGCTGGATACTCTGCATGGTCCTGTCAGAAATACTGTTCACACAGTTAATAAAGGCTTTATTGGTAACCCCACATTAGTTTTATTCTAGCTCCTTCTGAGTTATATCAGTTTCAAATTGATGTTCAAATTTATGCCAACTTCCCAGGCACAAGGAGTTCTAATGGATAGGATCTAGAAGCAGCACGTATTACTTCTGTCCATGGTGCATTTGTCAGAGCTCCATCACATGTTCCCTCTGGGCTGGTGGAGAGGCTGGGTGACATAATCAACGTGTGTGCTCAGATGGGAGGGAAAACGGGTTTCATCTGCCACACTGAGCGACTTGCCCAGTCATTCAGATAATAACTGGCATTAGGTTCTGATATGCTCCTGTCACTGTATTATACCACTTCCAAATATTTTTAAAAATAAATTTAGTTTTATTATTTTCAGGGATAGATCAAATTTTCTGTGGCAATATCAATTGTGGATATAAATAATGCCATTTTAATCCCTTTTTTATAGTTCAATGTGGGAGTCTTTATCTTATATTTTTTAAGTTTTTTTTTTTAAATAACAGACTTTAGTTTTGAATTCTAATAACCCATATTTGAATTTGACTGAATCCTTAATCTTCATTCCTCTGTTCCCCCAGGCCCCTTTTCTAGCCCCCACATTGCCCCTTGTCCATGATTGTATCTGAGACACTCAGATATATGAGTCCCATGCTCTGGGAACACGTCCTGACCACCGCCAAGTGGCAGCCCCTTTGTTCTTTCCTTCAGAGCCACCAGTGAAGTGAAATCACAGGTGCCTCATCAAGGAAGCTTCTTCTCCTTACCCTTGCCCCCATTTTCTCACCTAACAAGTCATCCGATGAGACAAAAGCCTGATGCCTGATAGAGTCATTATTGCAAATATCAGTAATCAAATAGCAACTTCTTCAGTGTCTGTCTATCATCCCTCTCTCCTTACCGTTCAGATAACATCCAAGAGGCTGCCAGGGAAGCAAAGCTAAGAGGCATGAGTCCCTGCCGTTCCCATCACCCACTGCCCTAGCATGGATCCCTTCCAGCAAGAGACAACACAGGTACATGAACTCCTGGTAGGCCCTCCCCATCAGTTCAGTTCACGTACCCACAGTTCCCAGTCCACACAGTGGACTTTGATTACCCTTAAGCTGGGTTTCTGTGATATTGCAATTTATAATAAATATTTATTTGGTCTTCATCCTATTTCTGATACTGAGTTCCTAAAACTCATGGAATTTCATATGATAAGAGTCATAAAGTTCTTTTACTAATGAGGTGACTTTTGGAAGTCTCTAAAGCTAACCCAAGGATAGAGCGGGTTGCCAGAAAACCCAATCTCAGGATTAGAGGGTTAGAATTTCTTGTCCCGGTCCCACTCTCCTCTCTACCTCCTGGGAGGGGAGAAGTGCTGGAGGGTTGAATCAGTCATGGATAGTCAATGAGTTAATCAATCATGAATATGTATTGAAACCTCCATAAAACCCAAAGGATGGGGGAGGATTGGTGAACATGTGGAAACTTGGGCAGAGTGGCTGCTTGGAGAGGGCACGAAGCTTCCCCACACCTTGTACTTCGTATCTCTTCCATCTAGCTATTCCTGACTTCTTCTTGTTCAGTCACTAAGTCGTGTCCAACTCTTTGCAACCCTGTGAACTGCAGCAGGCCAGGTTTCCTTGTCCTTCACCATCTCCTGGAGTTTGCTCAAATTCATGTCCATTGAGTTGGTGATGCTATCCAACCATCTCATCCTCTACCGCACTTTTCTCTTTTTGCCTTTAGTCTTTCCCAGCATCAGAGTTTTTGGCAGTGAGTCATCTCTTTGCATCAGGTGGCCAAAGTATTGGAGCTTCAGCTTCAGCATCAGTCCTTCCAACGAATATATCATGTTGATTTCCTTTAGGATTGACTGGTTTTGTCTCCTTGCAGTCCTTGGGACTCTCAAGGTCTTCTCCAGCCCCACAGTTCAAAAGCATCAACTTTTCAGTGCTCAGCCTTCTTGAAGGTCCAACTCGCAGATTAATACATGACTACAGAAAAATCATAGCTTTGACCATCTTGGCCTTTGTCAACAAAGTGATATCCTTGCTTTTAAATATGCTGTCTAGGTTTGTCACAGCTTTCCTTCCTATATCCTTTTGTAGTAAACCAGTAATCATTGAACCATGTTGAGTCATTTGAGCAGAACTCAGAGTCAAGGAAGGGGTTGTTGGAACCTCCCATCTATAGTCAGTGAATCTTAAGCACAGGTGACAACACGTATTTGTGACTGGCATAGAATTATATGGTGGAATGGGGGAAAAGGGATTCCCAGTTGGCTCAGTGGTAAAGAATCTGCCTGCCAGTGCAGGAGACCTGATTTCAATCCCTGGGTTGGGAAGATTCCTTGGAGGAGGAAATGGCAACCTATTCTAGTATTCCTTCCTGGAAAATTCCATGGACAGAGGAGTCTAGCAGGCTACAGTGCATGTCGTTGCAAAGATTTGGACACTACTGAGCATGCACAATGCTCCTATAGATGATAATAGGGAAAAAGATGTTGGATGTTGGAATTGGATGCAGAACCCTCTTAGTTTCCCACTACCCAAGGACACATAGTGCCAGAATACAGATAACCAAATGGGTTTAGTTAATTTTCTTAGGAGACTTGTTTTGATCAACAAATAGGAATAGCTTGCTTGGGAAAAAAAGAAAGAAAAGCTTTGAAATTAGAATCTTGAAGTTACTTAAAACTATTTTCCTCTCATAACCATTTACACCTTCACCCTCAAATGTTGCATATACAATTAATAAACTCTTTATAGGTAATCCAAAAGTAGGTTTTACTGTGGCTCCATCAATTTCCAGATTTGTGTTCAAATTAATGCAAGTGTCCTGGGTACCCTACATTTCAGTTGTTATGTATATGAATACGGAAGTGTGTACATTCTAACATAAAGATGCTCACTGGGAGTGATGAGGCACTCACTGCACAGTGGGAAATAAAAGTTCCCCAAAGACTCACTGTCTCTGCCTATGCACATTAAATGAATAGCCCTTCCATTGGATAGTCTATTAATTCCAGCCATTTAGTGATCAATGAAGATTGGTGAATGAGTGATCTGTGATGGTGATCGATATGCACCATGAAGATAGCTGAAATGGACACCAGCCACATGTCGATACGGCCTCAGAGATGAATGCACTGAGAACCCAGTGCAAGCTGGGCCCTGGAGAGGCTGAGAGAACAGAGAGAACCTTCCAGAACAGAGAGTCCCTTCTGAGATATCCTGCGATGGAAGGACTCAACCTGGACCTGTTCTTTTTAATTCTAGATCTTTCTGTCTCCTACTTCCCTTTCAGTGAAATATTCTTGCTCCAGAATGTTAGGGCCCAAATCTGATTTTTGGACCCTCATGAGTATTGTTCCCATTGATTGTTTCATACCTATCTTGCCTTAAAGAATTTGATGCTTGCAGAAATATATCTCATTTAGAAGATAAAGTCTCAAACTGAAGAAGTGGGGATTTGCAACATCTTGGGGGTACAAGAGGGGAGACCTTTGGATATGTGGTCCCTATTGCTACAGCCAAACCATCACATTGTAGGCCCTGTCTGTCGATGCAGTAGATGCAGAGTCTATCTCTAAGCTAAAGGTTACAGGCTGTTTCTTCCCCACAAGATGAGAAAATAAGAATTAGTAATACTTAGATCTACAACTAGGAGAGATTACAGAGAATGCCTGGGAAAACACTGAGTTTCTTGGAGGTGAAGAACTAGCCAAGAACTATTATTAACATTTCATCTTGGCCCTGAGAGAGGTTCACTGTGGGTCTGCTCCTCATAGCCAACAGGGCAGAAAATTCATGATTTCTCCTAATAAAAGGTCAAGAACTCAGGGTTGCCAGGGTCCCTGGATTAAGCCTCAATCCAAGCAGACATGGCAGTGACAAAAAGGCCAGTTTGTATATAGAGCCCTGAGTACTTCTTTTTTCTCTTAAAGCAAATGGAGTTTTGTCTCTCACTTCTGAAACAATCATATTCTGACTGGCCTTTGAAACTAGTGCAGAGATGGAAAAATCAAAGGAAACATGGAGGAAAAATGCCCATCAGCAGAAATGGGTTCAGAAAAGGTCAGGAGGTTAAGCTCAGGAGGAGGTTTGCCTCATGGAGGGAAGCACTGACTCCTCCAGCAACCTGGAAGGGTGGGACCCAGGCAACCAGATGCTCCACAGTCCTGAGCCTGAAGAGACCCTTCCTCTTATCTTTGTTGGCCTCAGAGTTGCTCCCCTGGTGGAAAAGAGAACTAACAAGAAGAGGCCGCTGGGGTTTTTCTCGCTCTCATAACGGAAGCGTCTCCACAGTCAAGTATGTTTTTAAACTAGTTGCCATGGAAATATGTTTTAAAGATAGCTAATACTACCAGAGAAATCTGACTGGCTGTGATGACAAAGCAGGCTTTCATCTAACCTCCTAATGCAGTCTGTCGAGCAATTTTGGAACAAGTATATGCATAACATCGAAGTTTTACAGTCCACCCAGTTTGCTCGCGAGTGTAGAGAAGCACCGTGTGAGGAGCTTCTGTCAATTGCTGATTATTCAGGATGCGATTTTGAAGCTGGAGGGTTTTCAGCTCCTTGCTTCTCCTCCTCCTCCTCTGTGCACTGGGCTTTAGCCATTTCATTACTTATTAGCATTTCCACCAGAGAGTGGAGAGGATATAAAATTCCAATCAGCCTGTTAGCAGCTTTCAGGAGAGATCTGCTGAGGAAAAGAGCTAAAACCATTGGCTGAAATGAGGTCTGCAAATTATCTATGGATTTCATTTATGATTTCTGTGTGAGTAATTTGATCATTTGGCATTGGTGGTGTGTGGCTCAGTTGGAAACAGCAGCTTTGATGAAAACAGCATTACAAAGATCCACAAAGATTTCTTTCCACATTGGATTAAGTAAATTGTCTAGAAACACTGATTTTTTAAAAAAATAAATGTGGGCAGAAATGTCGATCACTAAGGCTTTAGAATGTTTGTTGTAACATAAATAATCAGTTTGACCATCCAGATTGTTCAAATTTTCCTAATAACTGCCAAATTATTAGCAAAACCATACTTAAATCGATTTAACACAAACGAAGAAGAAACCAGGAGAAACTCCTGAGCTTTCACTGAGGCTCTGATGATATGTGCGTGCTCGGTCACTTCAGTTGTGTGCGACTCTGTGATGCTATGGGCTGTAGACTGCCTGGCTCCTCTGTCCATGGGATTTTCCAGGCAAGAATACTGGAGTGAGTTGCCATGCCCTCCTCCAGGGCATCTTCCCAACCCAAGGACTGAACCTGCATCTCCTGTGTCTTGCACTGCAGGCAGATTCTTTACCACTCAGCCACTGGGGAAGCCCTCTGACAGTATATATACCTAAATATATACAGAGATAACTTTAGAAATATATGGTTAATACATACACGTATATATGTACATTATATAGGATATATATGTGTGTGTGTATATATGACAAGGCTCTTACTACTTTAGTATTTCTCATGTATAAATGCAGACTGTGGTCTGTGTTATAATACTGTGACAATGTAAAATGCATTAACATTGGAGAGCACTTTCAAAATGAACTCACTCCTTTCGGTGCTATCATTACTACCCTTCACTGTTTTGTGGAATGATCACAGCTAATGTATTTTTGGAGATACAGATACTGACACCAAACTACCTACGCATCTGATGATGATTCATTTTTTCAATGGGAATAATTCTCACTTCTTTTTTTTTCTGGGCAGAATACAAACTAGAGACTTCTGCGGTGATTCCTTACTTCAATTAATAATAACCTGAGTCAGGTATCCTTCACTTTTCCTTTACAGAAACTCTTTTTTTCAAATTGAATTATATATTTTATTTAAACCAATATATCCCAAATAGTGTCATTTTAACATATATTCAGTATGAAATATACTCAATTTTAAAAAATATTAATGAGATATTTTATATTCTTTTATTTTTCCTAAGTCTTTAAAATTCAGTGTGCATTGTGTATTTACAGCACATCTCATTTGGAGCCCTACATTTTCACTCTGAATGCCTTGATCTGTGTTTAGATTTCACAACAGTTAAGTTGAAACAATAAGTGATCATATATAAGTTGGCCCAAACATACTGAAAATTTTTCCAATAACTGAATCAGGTTTAAGTTTTTAAAATCAAATTTAAATAAATTAAACTTTAAAATTCAATTCTTTGGTCTCCCTAGGCCATGTTTCAAGTGCTGGAAACCATACATATGTGGCTAGTGGTACCATCGTGGACAATGTAGTTTTATCCTGTCCTTTGTAAGCAGTTTAAGAGGTTTTAAAAATGTGACAGGATACGAAAGCTTTACTGATAAGGTTTCAGATTCTACATTTGCAGCTAACTTTTAAGAAACCACTTGCTGGGTTTTAGTTCAGTGGACAGAAGGATATCCACCGTTGCCTGAAAAAGCTGTTAAAACGCTCCTCCCTTTTCCAATCACATAACTATGTGAGGCAGCATTTTCTTTTTCTTGTCAATTTTTTATTGTGATTAAAGATACATAACATAAAATTTACAGTGTCAACCATTTTTAAGGGTACAGTTCAGTGGTATTAAAAGTGGTCTTTAAAGTTGGTCCTCGCCCAGCTTCTGATTTCCAGGGATCAGTGGCTGGCTGCATGGGCTTTGTTGTTTTGCTGACTGATAAAGCAATGTTTTCATTTCTTTCTCTGGAGAAGCCCTCCTCTAAAACACACACACACGCACACACATGCACACACTCACACACACATGCACGCACACACACACATGCACGCACACATGCTGTGTTTGTAGGGAGCCACAGAACACCAGCAGGGAGTGGTACTGTTTATTGAGTTTCTCAAGGAAAGCAGTTCAATCAAGTCCAATTACAGAGGAGATTAGACTTCTAAAAGTTCTCTGGTACATCCCTTCATTTAAAATACCCCCAATATATTGTGGTTTATTAGAATTCTTACATTGTGCTTAGGTGAAAAATACCCTTTGCTTTAATATATTTTGGTGATAAATTAATTTTTTCTAGGAAATATTAAAGAAATGTATCATTAAAATGTTGAAATGAGGAAAAGAACATTATTGATAAAGTCATTTTTCATTTAAGCATAGATCTCTCCAAATTATAGTTACTTCAATAAAAAGCATTAAGTTTTACTCATCTAGATTTTAAAGGACTTGTCAATTCATCTGTAAAGAACTACATGGATAAGTGTTAATATAAAACATGAATTACTATACACTCCTGTTTAAGACATTTCTAATCCACATGTACCTGAAATAAAAATACTTTCAAAGAGAGAAAGTGAAGCCTATGCAGGCAGACAAGCAGGATTTTACACTTTGTACCTTTCCTTCCCACAACTGTCTCTCCTTTCCTGATCTTCCCTTTGTCTCCTGTTAAATGTTTTCAGAAGACAACAAACAGAGGAGTGGTGCTAATCAAATAAAGTTGAAAATGAAGTTCCAGAGCTTCTGCATTAATCAGGTGAAATCCCTCCATTGTAATGCATGGCTTGCAATGGCTTGTGGCCACTATAAATATCCAGATCCAAGCTGTGTTCTCTGCAATGCTTTAACACTGAGATCTGAAGGTGTTTGTACCCCAGAACAAGACCCTTCCTGTACTCTACCCCTTTCAAAGTGGCAAAACTGAGATGCAGGGAAGTGGGGTTCCTTATTCACAGACCCACCACTAGTAAGCAACCTCAGATTTTTCTGGCCCAAAAGCCCATCTTACTGACCATCTTGATTCTCCTCCTGCTGGTACAACAAGATTCTGGCCAATTATTATTTAGGGGGCCTGACTTCCTCTTCCTCTGTGCCCTGGTAGGGAATATTCACCCACAAAGTAAAGTATAGCCTATTTGGAGATTTTCCCACCCTCCAAACTACACCACATGATACTCAGAGATGTCTGTCCTTTTCCGGTCTTTACCAGCCTTGCTGTGAGCCCTTGGGGAAGGGACAGGGGCAGGCTGTTGGGCCGTGGACCCCCAGAAGCCTTCTTGCTGTAGGTGACCAATTTTAAAAGTTTGGGGCAATCAGATAGGTCATTAATTAAATCCCCACAAGTAGATAGAATAACTTAAGTGCTCTTGAGAATGAATCTTTGCTTTCTTTTAAGTTCATTAAGTTATTTAAAATTTGAACAGACACTGCTTTAAGAATCACATTTTCTTCCTGTCTGCAAAGATTTAACAGTTTCACTATTTTATTGACACAAGTTAAAGCATTCAAAGGCATGCAGCTGTTGATGTTTCTGAATTAATCAACAGGATGAATTCTATAGATTCACAGTCTCTTTTATGACTTAACAACTTCCTTTTTTTTTTTTAAACAACCATATTGCATATCTATTTCTGGAGGTTTGTATACAAACATATAGATTTGTACTCTTGATAAAGAAAAAATGCAAACTAAAATATGTAACAGCAGGGAGAGAAAATGATCAAATTTATTTCTATTTACTACAATTTGTGTGACTAGGTTAATTATTGTTTGTTTAAATAGGTCATATGTCTAGCATTGATGTTTCAGGCAAATGGAAGTGTTAAATACACTTGGTTTTCTGGTATTAAAGGTAGTAATTTAAGAAGCCACATATTTGCCAGAAAAATATATTTGTGTTTATCACCAGACTATTAAAATAATTAGCTCTGGATAAAGACATTCAAACAGAAATAGTGAATGTTTGTATGGAATTTTTATACCTATTTCAAACATTAGATGCATCTAGTCTTGACTTACTGCAGATATAATGTATTTTAATGTTTCATGTAGTGTAATATATGGGCTTCCTAGGTGGCACTAGTGATAAAGAACCCACCTGCTAATGCAGGAGACTTAAGAGACACAGTTTCGATCCCTGGGCTGGGAAGATCCACTGGAGGAAGGCGTGGCAATCCACTCCAGTATTCTTGTGTAAAGAATCCCATGAACAGAGAAGTTTGGCAGGCTACAGTCCATTGGATTGCAAAGAGTCAGACATGAATGAAGCAACTTAGCATGCATGCAGCACAATGTATTGTATTAAAATATTTACTAACACCTACTTTGTGCCTGGCACTGTGTTATGTGGTTGTTAATTGAAGAGCTATTAATTTTTCTGTGAAGGAGCCAAACAACCACGTAAGAATATAACAGATTATAGTTAATGTTGTTTGAAACTGAACACTGCGAGAATGGATAAACTCCAAGTGAATGACTCCCTAAACTAAAATCACCCTTCCCCCGAAAGAGTAACTCCTCTCTTTCTGTATAGAGAATAATAATTCTTTGCTTTGTGGATTTCTGACTTGACACTTCTCCCTGAGGTTTGGCTGTATAGTCAATAACCTTTGCTACTTATATGCCGTAAATTTCTATAACATCTGTATGTTCCATTCCTGGACAACCTATGGTCAGTGGTCCTGGATCCCCCTGGAATAAAGCCTTGAATCCTTCAGCTGGCATTCACCATTCTCCATCTGACCCAGCCTTCCTCCCAGCCTCATCTTTCCCTAATTATCTTTCTGCCCTTTATGCTCTGGTCAATTTGGGCTGCTCCTTGTCCACCCTGAACAAGTCCCCATCGTTGCCTAAATTGTCTCATCAGCATAGAATTCTCTGCCTCCTCACCCTTGTCAATGGAAACTCTGTCCATCCTCTAAGAAGGGCCTGATCTTCCTCCCCAGCCTGATACAACTACTCCCTGGTCTGAGTCCTGACAAGGCTTAATCTGTCTGCTTTTATTCTATCTATTCCTTAGTCTGCAATATTTTATTGCTTGTGTACTTGTGTTAGTTTGAATTAAATTGTAACTTTTGGATAGGATAAATGCCTATATTTCATTCATCTCTGGATGCCCTGTTGAACTCCATACCAAGGTACTTGGTAAATGCTCATTGGATGACTAAGTGAATATAAGCCTCACTCCCCCTTTTCCTTCAGCCCTGTGTTTATAAAAATGAGAGACATGGTGTATATTTAAGCCCTCCATTATGCCTCTTCTACCTGCATCCGTGCAGAAGTGCTCCTGTACTGGTCTTATGTGAGCATTGAACTATCAAGTCTATTTCAGACAACAAGCAGTAGTGGCCGAATTTGTCTTCCTGGCATATTCCCCAGTTACGCCAACATCTCAGGGGATTGTGACCTCCAGGTGTCACGGATGGAGTGACAGGTCATCATTTGAACCATGAAATGTGCCAGTAAAACAACGAAGAGCAGCCCAAGTAGCTGTTGTCCCTCCTCAGACACACTCTGACCCTGGTAAACCTGAAAGGGAACCACGTCTATGAATTTTGACGTACTTTAGCCTCACTGTGATGCAAAAACTGGGCATTTACTGGGCCAGCCCGGGTCAAAAATAAGGAGGGCAGCAAAAATACGTCTCCCATGTCTCTTGTCTGTACCCCTCTGCCCACTTTTAGCGTTCTACTTCTTAGGTTGCGTCTTATTTATATACAGTACTAGGGGTAGAAATTAACTGAGTGTAATTCGCAGCAGTATTTAAAAAGAAGGCCTAGAAAGATGACACTTCCTGAAAGGAAAGTCTCTCTCAGGCTGGAATTTCAGTCTTGGGACCTCCTGTGGATGTGTCAGTTTAGTTGAGTGATAACAACTGTGATTACTTAAAACCTAAGAAAACATAGACTGTTCGTCTTGTGTTTTTACTTTGTAAAACGGTGTAAATAAGAGGGCCTTCCCAAGGTTGTCCAGATGATTAAATGAGACACTGCTTCTGCCAAGACAGCTTCTGGGAAAGACCCTGATGCTGGGAAAGACTGAAGGCTGGAGGAGGAGGGGATGACGGAGGGTGAGGTGGTTGGATGGCATCACTGACTGGATGGACATGAGTTTGAGCAAGCTCTGGGAGTTGGTGATGGACAGAGAAGCCTGGCGTGCTGCAGTCCATGGCATCACACAGTCGGACACAACTGAGAGACTGAACTGAATGAACTTCTGCCAAAAATGGGGTAGAGTCTGAGATTTTCCTCTGCTCACAGTCTAATGAGTTATCCTGCCACAGTTTCCTTGATGCTGGCAGGAGACATGAGACCCCTGTGTCAGAGACAAGCAGACAAGCAGTAGCCAGAGTAGCACATTTTCTGGTGCCTCAGTTCCCACAGGACGACACAAGGAGGGCCGGGTTTCAGTTGCATACACACAGTGACTGCATTCTAGAACTCGAAGCTTAGGCTGAGGGAATCCTTCAGAACCGGCAGCAGCATGCTTGTCCTTTGTTTCACAAGGGGAGATAATGTTTATCATTTTGGACAGTAAGTCTGTTTCTTGTCTCTGGAGGGAGACACTCTACCTTCTTTATCTTCCAAAGCTGGGAAAACATCATCGAGGACAAAGGCAGTGTCTCTGCTTGCAGGACACACAGCAATGGGGAGGACCCATGGAAGATGACTCGCGACTCGTAAAGCACTTATATTAGCACCTGGCACACGGCAAGCACTCGGTGACTGCTGTTACTGCTCCTATTAGGTCACAAAGACAATTCCACCTCATTAAAAGATGACCTTGTTCAGTGACAGAAGAAATAAAAAGAATATACAAACAAATCATTCCATATCCCATGGATTTTAGAAATGGAAATAGATGCTAACTGTTCATATGTACCTAAACCAAGACAGAATGCTTGAGCAGAGGTTTTACTTTTCCTTCCAGTGCCTTCGGTGTTGGCACTAACTGCACTTCCTGGCCGCTCAATGGATGCTGTGTGGGTCCTGACAGAGCATCTGTAAGAGGAGGCACTGCCCATTCACCGGTGAGTTCTGTCTCTCCACCCTTGAGGCACCACTCTCTGCTTCAGCACACAGAGCCGTGGCTTGCTTCATTTTTTGCAGGATGGATGTGCTGTGGTCCATTTCCTTCTAAAAATAAATATGCACCTGGACATTTTGTCTTCAAAATGCCATTGGGTTTTTCCATTAAGTTGAAATGACAAAGGATGCCTTTGAATGGAAATGGAAGCATCAACTCAAGGACTTGATGGGCTCCTAGAGGCAAGCTGGGTCAAATCAAGATACAGCAGAAGGTCACACTTGTTTTAGGAGAGTCCTTTCTTCTGCCCTTGAATAATCCCTCCTGCCTGAGAGAAGCCTGCTGTTCTCTGAATGCCCAGCTCTCTTGTCTCTGAAAAGCAAGTCTCTCAGTTCTGTCTCAGTTCTGTCTCAGACTCTTTGTGACCCCATGGATTGTAGCCTGCCAGGCTCCTCTGTCCATGGGATTCTACAGGCAAGAATACTAGAGTGGGTAGCCATTCCCTTCTCCAGGGGATCTTCCCGACCTCTTGTCTCTGTGGAAAAGTAATTATCTGGCAGTAAACTCACTCACCTCTAACATCTTGTACTATGTGGGGCACATAATGCAGGCACACTAAAAATTTCTTAATTTTCTAACTAAGAAGTAAGGGACCCATGTGCTTTCCCTCCCAGGCAATGTTTGTATTTTAATGAAAATGGCACAGTTTAGACAGAAGAGGAAGGTCTAAAAGGATGAACACTAGCATTTCAACACAGGTGAGAAAGATAATTCGGGGCTGGGTGGGGGTGGGTTTGTGTTTCTGGTGTCCTTCAGCTCCTATGACCAGGACCTGTCCTGTTTATATCAGATCCTCTGCAGCTGGCGTATCTCCAGTGTAATAGGCATGTGAGTCACTATGAGATCCTGTAAGAGGCCCATTCTGATTAGAGAATCTGGGTGGGGTCTGAGCATCTGTATTTCTTTCAAGCTCTCAGGTGATGCTGAGGCTGTTGGTCCACTGAGGAGGGTTTGAGCACCACTGATTTAGAAAACTTGACTAAAGAAGGCTTGAGGCGAAGGAGCGAGGCAGGGCATTCTGGGGCTTCCTGGCTGTCAGACAGCATATTCTGCAGGCTTCGCCTGGCCCAGAAGTTCCAGTGAGGGTGTGAGCCCAGAGCTTACTGTGACACTCTGCACCCTTCCCAGATGAGTCCAGAAAAGCAGGTCAGGATAAGTGGTTGTGGTGGGAGAAGGGCTGGGAATGACCCAGACAGCGCTGCTGCTTCTGTGAACCAGTGCGGGATCCCAGCACTTGGTGGCTCTCAGAGCAGCGGGCAGGCAGGCAGTGTCACATGGAGGAGCCCCAGGCCTGCTCACAACCCCCCAGCCGCTTCCCTCGGCAGCTCTCACATCTCCCTGCTAGGCTCCATCCCAAGATGAACGGAGGATCACCTGACAGGCAGACTGTCTGCTGATTATTTATCACATTCCCGAGTCCTGGTGTCCAACCCCAGACCCCAAGCCAGCAGAGAATGGCCCTGCTTTAGAGAAACTTGCCCCGAAGCCAGACAGAGCCAGCCAGGCCTGTGAGGTCAGACTTCCAGATCTGGGGTGACATCTCTGAGCTTCAGAGCAGACAGCAATGAGAGCAATATGTTCTCAGGCTGCATATAGCTTGTTTCCTAAAACAGAACAAAACAAGACATAACTCAACTGAAGTCATTTCTGGTGCTGTGCCTGGAATTATGATGCAGGTCAGTTCACGCCAAATCAATTCAGCAGATATTGGCAGAGGGGGTTCCAGTGCTTAAGCGAGATCCTGCCTGGGATGGGGGAGACCATCTTCTTCTTGGACTTGAGGGCAGAGGTGTCCCCAGGGCCCTGGCCAGCCTGCTTCCCCCTGACTTTCCTTACTGTGTCTCCCTATGCAGAGGGTACCTCTCTTCAGCTTCTCTTGATTCTCACCACCCTGCCATCCACATCCAGGTTCATTTCCTGAAGCAAATCTGGAAAGGGAATTTCAAACCAGGTTTTAGTGAGAAGGGCAGCCCACATGTCCTCAGATACGCTTCTGAGGTCATCATCTCGTGTTGATGTTCCCCATGGAAGGGCCAGAGGCTGTGGAAGCCGGGGTTAGGAGGGTCTGCCTCCAGCCCCAATCCAAGCAGCCCAGAGAACCTCTGCCTAATATGTACAGTCACCCAAACAAATGGAAGGAGCTCTCTACAAGCCGGAAGAGGCAGGACAGGCCCAGGGCAGGGAGGGTGGTGGGCATAGGAGCCGTGACCATAACATCTCTAACCTCAGGGCTCCTGGAACGTGGCCCCAGGCTCAAAAATCTTTGGGGCAGGGTGGCACGAGCAGGTTAATATTCTTAGAAATTCCTCAAATCGCCTGGCAAAGACTCAGCCCTATTTCTATCAGTGGATAATGCTTTTGACTTAAAATGCTACTGAAATCAGTGATCCTCACCAAGAAGAGCTGTTTCAACTTGTGGCCTCTCTCCTTCCCACGTCTTCCCCTCCTCTGCGCTGTGTTCTGTCTTCTCAAGATTCCAGGGCACACAGCTTCTTTTTTCTCCTTCAGGGTTGCATCATAATCTTTCTATCGTAAATGATAAACATCTCTGAAGCATTACTTTATTTTATAACCAACCTGGTCATAGATATTTGAGTTCAATTCTTACCTCGGTATTTTTTTTTTCTGAGAAAGCTGTACCCAGACGTGGTTTCAATTTTCAGTGAAAAGGTTGATTTTCGTAGATGGTTACAACTTGGGGGTTATAGGGTGATCTTCATCCCTGTGATGCCTGAAGGCAGTTATCACTGCCACTGCATCCCTGTACCTTAGGCAGAGGAGCAGAGGGAGGTAAAGTTCCTTGCAGAAGCACCGAGGCATTCCATAGCTAGTTAAGTGAGGTTGGCTTGCTCACAATTCAAAACAGAGTTCTTAATGTGTGCGTGTGTGCTTAGTCGCTCAGTCGTGTCCCATTCTTTACCCACCGAGCCATCAGGGATCTGATGCAGGCTTATCCATCTACCTACCTATTTATACATCTGTCTACTTAATGCAGGCTTATTAATCTATCTACCTATCTAATAGGACTTCCCAGGCGACTCAGTGGTAAAACATCCACCTGCAATGCAGGAGATGTGAGTTTGACCCTTGGGTTGGGAAGATCCCCTGAAGAAGGAAATAGCAACCCACTCCAGTATTCTTGCCTGGGAAATCCCCTGGACAGTGGAGCCTGGCAGGCTAAAGTCCATTGGGTCCCAAAGAGTCGGACACAGTTTACCAACTAAACAATAACCTGTCTATCTATCTGTCTGTCATCTATCATGATCTGTCTATCTCTCTGTCTAGAATATATTCTATAATATTTTGTGTCTGAATGCAATGGTTTCAGGCAGAGACCCCTTTGTCTCAGGATTTAGAGGTACCTTGGGTTTACTGTCACCAAGAATAGTGAGGGGAGGGCTTCCCTGGTGGCTCAGTGGTAAAGAATGCCAATGCAGGAGACACAGGTTCAGTCCTTGATCTGGGAAGATCCCACATGCCATGGAGCAACTAAGCTGATACATCACAACTATTCAGCCTGTGCTCCAGAGCCAAGGAGCCACAACTACTGAGCCCACGTGCTGCGATTACTGAAGCCTGTGTGCCCTAGAGCCTGTGCTTCACAACAAGAGAAGCCCACACACTGCAACTGAGAGTAGCCCCCGCAGCAACAAAGACAAACCACAGCCAAAAATAAATAAAATTATGTGAAAAAAAAGAACAATGAGGAGAGAGTTAGGTAAATCACCCCCCTCATTAATTCTTCCATCTTACAGCTAACACCGTTCGTCCACCACCCACCCACCCATCCATCCATCCACCCATGCTTCCATTGACTTTTTCCCCATCTACCATCACCATGCTACAGTTCCTCTCAGTAACAGCTGCTTTTATGTCATCATGAGCCTTATTGAGGTGACTAATTTCAGAGGAAGTTTGAGAATTTGGACTTAAGAGATTGGCACTGGGTGTCACTGAGCAAACAGCAGGCCGATGGGCAGATGTTAACAGGAGCTCTGCTGTTTAGGGTGGTATTTTCCTGGAAGTGTGTCAAGGAGTTTTCCAACTAAAATTAACTTTGTGGCATCTGAGCCAGAAACACAAGCTGTGCTTTGTTCTCATCTTCTGATGTGAACTGTTGAGTGCATGTGCCTCTGTGTGTGTGTGTGTGTGTGTGTGTGTGTGTGTGTGTGAGGGATGAGGTGACACATAAAAAAGTGCTCTGGAGAACAGTTAGAAAGGGCAGCATGGTGTTAGTTGATACGTCTCTCATGAGAATGCACCCAGTGCATAGTTCGCTACGGGATGAAGTGCTATTTCTGAGTTGCGCTTAATTGAAAGCAGAAGCCCACCCTTGTTAGGCTGACACCTGGGAATATAGTCAGTCACAAGCAAGGGTGGTTATAACCCTGGTGATAATATGCCTGTCCTTACTTATCTGGGAAATGACAGTGACAAATGAGGCATTGAGGGTCCTTGGAACTAGCAACCAGAAGCTTGGCTTTCTCTGAGGCTCACTCTACGGACCATCTTTTGCAGAGCCTCTCTTCCCAGAAGTGCCCCCTGGAGGCTCCACTCTTTGGATTCCACTAGTAGGCTTCCTTGCCTTCAGTCTTTCAGATGCGTTTGGTCAGTGTTTGGGGAGGAGAGGTGAGGAGATAAGCAGAGGCCAGGGGGGAGTGTCAGGGAGAACTGGGTTGGGTATGTATTCCCCTGGGTTCCTCCAAGCCACTGGCTCTGGGCGGTCTGCATCCCTTGGCTAAGTTCACCCTCTTTCCCGGGTCCTCTTAGGTGATTTCCACTTCTTCTGGCCCCTCAGGCGAAGGGATGGTAAGAGCAGCCTTTCCCAGCCCCAGCCTCATGTGCCGTCCCCAGGGGTTTCCCTCCTCATTGCCTATGCCTTTGTAATAATTCCCTTTATTTAAAATCAGCCCAGTGTCTGGCCAGGATACATACATACATAACCTGGAGTAATAGAATCCTAAAGCAAGTCCTTTAACCTATTTATGTATGATTTGCCTCTCTTGGAAATTATGTAATACTAGTGTTGTCCTCTCAACAGGAAGTTGTAAAAGCAAACTGAGAAAGTAGAAAAAGAGGCTCAGGAAGGGTTAACATAAAAAAAAAAAAGCAATTCAAAAGGAAGGTGCTAATAGTACTTGTGCAGTGTCATCTCTATTTTTTCAGTCATGATAATAGGCAAGATTAAGTGCTTAGTCACTAGCAATTCCAGGAAAATGTATCCTGTGAGTCGTTCTGGGGTGCTTTTCATGAGGCAGCATCTTACTTTCTACCAGCAATTCGGCCAAGCATGGAAAATGTTGCACCCAAATTCCAAACTTCATCAGAACATTCCTACATTTGGCTGAGTGCCCTGCATTTTGTGGACACAGATGTCCAATGGCTGAGACCAATGAATCACACTGATAATCAGTAAATGCAATAAAATCACATTTGACTTTGTAGAGAACAGCTCACCTGTGTTCCATGTTTCCTGACCCAGTTCAAGGAAGAACTTTCCCAGGCCTCCTAGGGCACAGCCTGTTCCGCTTGGTTAAAACCATCCAAGCAGGCAGGTGCCTCACTGCCCGGGGTCCACACTGCTCTGGACACACGTGCCCTCTGGGCCACTTCCTCACATCCCTCAGTCCTGGCCACCGGCTGCTCTCTGGCCAGCTGGCCCAAGGAGGCACACGGGTGTCTAAAGGTCTCAGTGAGTACCTGTGGACACAGGGATCAAGTTGTTCTGTTCTCGTTTCTCAGGGATTCTTTACATACCCAGATTTTTCAGAATTGCTATGTGGCTTGTCACACACATCCATAAGCCTGATCTTTTAATAAAAGTCCAGGGCCCCAGATATACCTCACTAGCTCCTGAAAGGTTTTGACCTGTGCAAGAGTGAAACGTGTAAGACATGGCAGGTAGACGCTTCCTGGTTTAATGTTTTTCACTCCTTCAAGGAATAGAAAAATAACCTTTAGGCTAGGATCAGGGCTGGAGAGGAATGAGAATTGAGTGTTCTTGGACCTTTTTGTTATGGTTTGGTAGTGACTTCTAGGTCTTTGCATGGCCGTATAGTTGAGAATAGGAAATCAGAGATTTAGCTCAAGGAGACCAGTGGCTTGCTGGTGTATTCTGTGAAGCTCAGGGTCCTCCTTACAGAAGGGTTCCAAGCCAGGCAGCTTGGTCTGTGCATAAAGGTCTCCCTGACCGTATCCTTCTAAGACTAGAATTGTGTATTCGACAGCCTCAATAATGCTTCGCAGCAATGCCCATGATACCATTTCAGACGTAGCTCCTGGAATAACCTCTCCGTGTCACCATGTCTCCCCACTTCTCCTTAGCTATTGCAGTAGAGACCCAGGTAAGAAAGATGCTGTGTGTTCCCTCAGGCCATCACAGAGAGTCTGGTCCCTCTCCTGAGAGAGCTGCGGGTTTACCCTGATGGTCTGTGCAAATGCAGTGAGGCGTGGGGGCCCCTCGCTGGCGTGGTCTGTCAGCTCGCCTAGAATAGAATCTCCATCAGGGCTGTTTGCCTCCTGTGGCCACTCCAGCTGGCAGGCAGGTTGAGTCTCTCCCCCGGCATCTGGCTCCCATCTGCCCCCTATTGGTCTGCAAATGTGATCCTGTTTTAACTCTGATTTTCAGCAGAGCCATGAACAGCCACAAATGCCATATGGGTTTGAAACATTCACTTTTGAAAGTGACACTGTAGTTCAGTCATTTAAAGTCAGTATCTCAAGCAGTTTCATTAAGACTCCGCACTTTGCTGATCCAGCTGATTTAAATGGAGACATTCCATCAATTCTAGGAAGTTGGAGAAAGTCAAAGCCACTCAATTCAGTACACAATTCTGTAAGTTTCTCTTACAACACCCCTGAAAAATGTCCAGAAACTGAATCAGTATGTATGTTCTCCTCTGTGACTGGTTTCTCGGCATCTTGAGGGCATGATACAAATCCAGCCCTGAAAGGACATTTCACAGGGGTCACCCGGTTGAAACCGGCATTGATACTGGTCACCTTTAGTGTCTCAGAGCGGGATTTGTGGGTTCTTCCCATGAAAACAGTTAGTGCAGGGGTTAAAATCCACCAGTCATATCTGAAACTACTTAACTTGCTTTAAGGAAGCAAGGCAGGTGACATCCCAAGCCCTCCCTAAAACCAGACAGATGGACTGGAGAAATCTGTCAAAGTCCCTTGGTTCTGGAGTTGAGCGTTGTCGGTTCTAGTTTGGTAATCCCTCTTCTACCAAGAGCATTTGACAGGATCTTTGGGGTTAATAAAAAGGACAGGGCAAAGACACGGCAGACAACACATGCCTCTGGTTACAAGACAACACCCTGTCTCCCTGCATCCCTGTCAGTGGTGCCCACCTCCCTGTTCCCCTCAGGTAGAGTTAATGCGGGACTCTCACTGGGCTGTCGTTTACTTGAGCAGAGCCCACAGGGATAGATTAATATATGCTGCCATAGAGGGCAACCCCTTTGCCTCTGTTTACCTTGGCACTGGTTCCGAGCATTAAAAGATCTTTGAGGAATTTGCGGTATTCAATCCCTGGGAGATTCTGAAATTGTGTGATTTCATTCCATGGACCCAGGTCCTGAATGAGGAGGGACCATCATTGGCCAGGGAGATATCTTGTTTTATTCCTGGTGCCATTTGCTGTCACAGATTGCATGTTGCTGAAGAGAAGGATCCAGAGGTAAAGTTTTGGAACACAAGAATTCCCTGGTGGTCCAGTGGTTAAGACTCCACGCTTTCACTGGTAGGAGCCCAGGTTCGATACCTGGTCGGGGAACTAAGATCCTGAAAGCTGTGGAGTGTGGCCACACACACACACACACACGAAGTTTTGGAACCCCAAAGGAGACTCGTGTTTACCAGTCTCAGGGAGGGACCACGCCAGGAGGATGGAGGCCTATTTGGTCTTTTTTTTTTACCTTTCTTACAAATGATAGGAGCATGAAACTTATTTACAGCCTTAAATAAGCCTTGAGATCAGGATGCTGGGACAAACATAATACAGTCCTCTCAACCGAACAGTGCACAAGCAGGCCCTCTGGAGATTTCATCACACAAGACTGCTGTGATTATAATTAAGAGGTTTGGCGTAGTTAGCTCCCTGAAAAAAGACTTGACCCAGGTTGACACTTATTTAATATGAATAACTTTTTTTCTAATTAAAAAAGAAAAGAAAAGAGAAGGACAATGATTTCTCAATGTGCTTTCTGTGATTACACTCCACCTTGTCTCACTGTACCCGACCCTACATCTTGGAGTCTGTTCTCAAGTGCATATTCAGATCATACATATTAAATATGAGAATCCCTGCTGCCTTATGATCCTATTGTTGTCGCAATGTGCAGAGCATTGTGGATGGATTGCAACCTGTTTTCTTTTGGGGGCGGCTGCTTTGACATCTCAGTCTTAAACACTCAGTACTTCTGCTTTAGATTTTTCAAGATTCCACTTATGGACTCTTCTGCTTGGGCTATGCATTATTCTCTGAAGAAGAACACATCTGGACCCTGGGGTTCCTTGTTTAAGCTTCCTGATAAGCACTAGCTCGTGGGCTGACAGTCCTGTGCCTCCCACAGAACATTCCCTCTGCTGCTGGAACAACATGTGTAATTACCAGAGAAAATGTCACCAACATGATGTACAGGTGATGCGGGAAATGAGGCATAGTCACAAAAAGCAACAAACATTCCCATATACGCCTGCCTCATCTGTGCTTCCTTAAGAGCCGAATACCATTTTGGGGCGCAGACCTTTCCCCAGTAGCATTTTCAGTGACTCCCAGCCCTTCTTACATCTGCCTTTGATTGAACTCAGCATTTCCTTGTCAATTAAAAATGATAAATTAAGCTTCTTGCAGGGCAGACAAACAATCAGCCAGTGTGAACCATATGAAGACCTAAGATTTTGGATGAATCAGACTCAGCCTGAGAAATTCATCTGGCAACTCCCAGGCCCTGACCACTATCCAGAGAAGCATCTGAGATGTCCCACGCAGCACCCAGGTGTGCTGATGGGCCACTGGCGTTCAGAACATTGCAGCAACCGACCGCCTCAGCCTATGCATCCTTCCTGGTGCTTGGAAGAATGGCCAAGTACATCCATATTTGTTGACCCACCGCCCAGACAAATCCAGGACTACATTCAACACAGATGTTTGTCCTTTTCAGCTTTTATTTTTAGAGGCACGTTGTCTGGAAGTGATGTCCATTCACGGATTATTCATTTTGCTTTCTGCTCCAGGGATGTTGATAAATAGAGAGTGAGGATCTAAATCATTGCTCCCCCTCATCCAACTCACAGAAGGTGTCCTGGTGCATTTTATGTCCTGAGGGCAAGTGAAAATTATGTGTTGCGTGTTGCAATTATTTTCTGTGTTGCTTCTCCTTTCTGGGCATATGGACATGTCAAGAGGGCGACTGTTTATCAACTGGAGCGGGGAGGGGCGGGTGTAGGAGCAGACGTGGATCTTCCACCTCTGTTTCCTGTCAAACAGATACTCTAATTTTATATGAAGTGAAGCTCTCTGCATAGTCAAATTGATCTGCCTTTCTCAGATAATTTCCTAAGTAGAATTTCCACTAAGATGGGCTTAACTAATGATGAGAAGAATGTAATCCATCTGTGAAAAACCGTTAATCTTCATGGGGAAAAGAAAAAAAAAAAGAAACCTGATGCAGAGGGCCTTTGTACAAGTTGGTTACCTCTGCTCCATTTCGTCTCCATTCACAAAATAATTGATTGTGTGTGCAAAAGGGAGAGAAGCCAGCTTACATTTTCTACAAACTGCATCCTACACTGTTAGTGTCAGTAACGGATGGAAAGTGAGGTCATAGAAGATTGGGGCTGCCTTTTAGTAAGCTTTTTAGTTGATGAAGATAGTTACGTGTATAGTAATGTTGACAATGAAAGTGACAGGTAAAGCTTTTGAAGTTCTTACCATGTACAAGTCTCATTGATAAAGTGCTTTATGCGCCTTTGGCCATTTGGTTGCTCCAGCAATATTGTTACATATCCTTGTCTTATCACATCTAAAACAGAACTCTGGATTCCACCTCCCCAAATACACTCTTCTCCAGGACTTCTCAATAAATGGTACAACTAGATCTTGAGCTGCTCTGGCCACAGGCCTGGAGATGGGCTCCGTTTGCTTCATCTCTTTCCCTTTGCCTCCCACATATAATTTGACAGCAGATTCTGCCAAACATGACGGCAAGTTTCCTAACTTGGTGTCTTTAATGGGATCCCTGCTTACTCCCCAGACTTCCATCCCTCTTCTAGCTCAGTTCCCAGGGACACTGGTATTTCCATCGCTTAAATGCATCACACTTGTTGGAAACATATTTTCAGTATCTGTTTAATATATGTCGAGTCCTTCCTTTTGTTCAAAGTCCATTGCCATAACCTCAGGCTAAACATCATCATCTCCAGCTGAGAGCAGGGAAAAAGTTTTCTAACCCATTCCATGATTTCCCTCTTGTGCCCTCAAAAAGACCCGACAGTACAAATGAATCATGAAGCTAATCAAGTCACCCCACTGCCTAAACCTCCCATGACTTTGTGTTGCTCTTAGAAGAAATCCATTTCCTGCTGAATCTGATTGCTGCCTGCTGCTCCCTCCCCCACGTTCCATCACTGCCTCCCTCACTCTCCTGCCCCACATATACTGGCCAGTTTTGTCTCTCTTGAACACGTCCCACTTGTTTCTGCCTCAGAGCTTTGAAATTACTGCTTTTCCTCCAAGAAACACTCCCCCTATCTTCACATGGTTGGCTCCACATCATGGTCATAATTTTATACCTGCAAGTGAGCAAGAAATAGTAATCAAAGGGGAATAGTATGTAGCCATACTTGCTCCTAAATTGGGTGAAGGTTAAGGGACAGGTTTGGGAGGAGTTTGGATGACAGAGCAGCAGATCCTAAAGAGGGAGACTTTGGGCTTTGTGGACAAGAGTCGGGCTGAGACTGAGTGTACGGGTACCTCTTGGGAAGAGATGATTTGCATCTTCCTCTGATTTGATCATAACCATCACAGACAAGGGGCTTCCCTGGTGGCTCAGATGGTAAAGAATCTGCCTGCAATGTGGGAGACTTGGGTTGGATCCCAGAGTTGGGGAAGATCCCCTGGAGAAGGAAATGGCTACCCACTCTAGTATTCTAGCCTGGAGAAACCCATGAACAGAGGAGCCTGGCGTGCTTGTAGTCCATGGGCTTGCAAAGAGTCAGACACGACTGAGTGAATAACACTTTCACACACATCATGAACAAATTAAATATGTTTGCATTCATATTGCCTCACCTACTCTGGAGTGATGCCAGCACTGCATGGAAGAAAACTCTGGAGGATACAGAACTGGCAAGTTAATAGAATTGGTGAATTACTCCTACAGTTAAGGAAATTTGGACTTAGAGATCAGATATGCCCTGCCTAAGATTAAAGTTAACTCGTAGAGGCAGAACTTAAACCCAGAACTGTCTGCTTCTCCTCCAGTAATGTGCTGGTCCATGGTGTGCTCACACAACCTTCTTATTATGTAACATTTCATCTGAATCATATAATCTAACACAAGATAAAATATACTCTTCCCTATTTCATGTGTTATGTATTTTGCCTTATCGGCATAGCTGTAAGTTCCTGGACTCTATAGACCAGCCTTTCATAGTTCTTGGCACATAGCAGTCTCTTCATAAGCATTTATTATTTAGATAACTGTATTTCCTTTGTATCTCTAGAGATATTTGGCCATGTTATTAAATCCTTACTGAAGTTATCAGCAGCTGTACTGCTATTTCGTGTAAGAAAGTGATACTATATAAAATAGAAGTATTAGGTCACCAAGTTCAGTTGAAACAGAATGAATATTGAGTTTCTCTAAATGAGCTTACATGCATTCATATGCATATGCATTCATCCACTCTATTCCCAATTCCTTTACAAGGCGGTTTCTTAATGGAATCATGATCAGTCATCATTCACAGTACCAGTCTGAAAATAAAATGAAATATCAAAATATATAATGAGAGAAAGAAAAAGCAAATGCCATTTCTCAAACTCAGTCAGTCTTCTTGGACTTGGTGGGTCCCTGGGTTGTCACAGATAACTGCGTATCTCAAGTAATGCATGATGAAAAGCTTTTTACCAATCATACCCAGTGTGTCTGAGTTGGGTAACTCTCTCAATGGGTGTCTGGGCAGTGGATTACAAGTCAGTATGTTACTTTAGCCAAGTGGTCATTTATTCATTTGCTAACTAATAATTCAATATTTATGAAAATTATGTAGATTTGACCATGAAAAACTGCTAAAAAGACATATATGAAAATTCCTAGGCCCTAAAGTACAAGTACAGACAAAGTTTGACCCAGTTTTGGCACAATAAGCAGTCTGCTGCTAGGACCCTGGCTATTAAGCTATATGTACTTAACTGAGTTGCAAAGTTAAAAACTGGGCACATCTCTGTGAGATACAAAGAGAAACAATCAGAGCTGCATTCAGCCCCACTGTCTTTGTCTGATTTATAACCTTTGCCATATTCATTAGCTGCTTTGGGAGTAAAACAAAGAAAAAGTAACCTTGAACCAAATCCACATTATTATTCTCTCCTGTCCTCTAATATGAAACAGTCATCTTAATATGACTTATTGCAACTATTCTATATGTGCTGATAATTCAAAGATAGTTAAGCTGGAATCCCTTTCCTTGACAAATCTAGTGGTATTATATGTAATACACACACACACACACACACACACACACTCACACACACACACACACACAGGGCTTCCCAGATGGTGCTAATGGTAAACGACCCGCCTGCCAATGCAAGAGACATAAGAGGTATAGGTTCGATCCTTGGGTCAGGAAGGTCCCCTGGAGGAGGGCTTGGCAACCCACTCCAGTATTCTTGTCTGGAGAATCCCATGGACAGAGGAGCCTGGTGGGCTACAGTCCAGAGGGTCATAAAGAGTCAGACATAACTTAAGCAACACACACACACACACACACACACACACACACAGACATATATAAACATACATCCATTCACATATACACAAATACATGTAAGATGCCATGGGAGTGCTGGGGAGAGACAACTAGTTCTGTCAGGGTTGAGGGAGGTGGGGGTTGGAGAGAAGAAAGAACGGACATTTGAGAATTATGTTTGAACTGGGTCTTGGTAAGCAGTTCTTTAGACTCCTCAAGAATGAATGACACCCCAGGCAGAGGAAACAAGAAATGGGAAAACAGAGCAGAACGGGGCAAAGCATGTGGATGCAGGCATTGCCTAGGATTGATAGAGTCCCTCAGAGAGGATGAAGACAGTGATTAGAATTCATAGGGCAGAGTTCTTGAAAACACTAACATTCCGGGAAAATGGAAAATGAAAAAGACTGAAAAGGAGCACTGAGCTTGTATGTGGTGAACTGGGAGAGCATGACATTGAAGGAGCCCAGACAGGAGATAACCGGAGGAAGGTACCTCCTGGAGTTGGCTGATAGGTGGCTGGTGTGCCTCATGGGATGCCAACATGGAGTTGCGAGAACAGAAAGCAGTTGGTTGTATTCTAAGAACAAATTAGAGCGAGGAAATGGAGATGATGATGTAGGCTGCTCATATGGAAGGCTGTTCTTATGGGAAGCCCAGCAGGAAGAGAGGACAAGATAGTACCTAGAGGGCATGTATTCAACAGATATGGTTTGCATTTAAAGAATCCCTGCAAGGGATCAGAAGGAAGATAGATGTTAATGACAAACCTCTATAAAGAAGGAGTTGACTGCTGGAGGAATCAAAGGGAAATGCTAAGTGTTGATGGAGGAATGAGCTTGACTGAGACAGGAGCTAGTCTCCAAGACAGAAGTGAAGAGGTAAACGCAGGTGAGGACGGAAATGAAGAAAAATGCTGAGGATCCTGACCTGCAGGCAACTATTTTGTATGAGAAGTAGGAGACAATGTTTATTGTACCAAATTATATGATAAAAGGATTATCTTAAAAATTCTAGACATTGGAAACAGATGGAGAGAAAGAGTTCTGTAAGGATAATTGAAACAAGCCATGAGTTCACCCTGGAGATGAGCGTGTTTGTCCCTGTAGAGGGAGGGAGGGAGAATGACTAAAAGGATCATCTCTCTTGCTAAACCAACTTCTGCTTTCCAGGAAGGAAAAGAAGGGACCTACTCTCCATTTGCCAACTGAACAAATGTTTCTCCTGGAACATGAGTAGTTCTGGTGCCTTTAGTTATGAAGCTTTTACATTTGAATAATTGAAAATACTTCATAAAATATGAAGAATTTAATATGACATCACAGTACTTATAACCAAAGAAAACCTAATTTTAATATTCAGCCATGAATAAAAGTTATTTGCAAACTTATTCAAAGGGACAAGCTATAATGGAAAACATACAAAGGCTTATTTTTACCTAAAAACATTGGCAGATTTGTATTTTGGATTCTACATATTTCACTTCCTTTTGCAACCGACATTCACGAAATTCACTGACAGGAGCCTAACAGCAACTTTAAAAAGATGAAGTATCTTTTCCTTAATTAATGTCTACAAAGAAATTTAATGATGAAAAGTGCCATTAAGTGCCAAGTATTATTAATTATTTTCTGCTGCAAGAGCTTACAGTCCTCATTATATACTGTTTTAAATATTATGAAATATTTACAAAATAAGTTTTAAAAATTGCAAACAAGCCAAATAAAAAGGCATTTTCCTTTTGAGGTGAAACTAAGATCAAAACCCAAAGAAAAACTCATTTGCATCCTACATGAGGAGACTTCGATGAATGCTCCAAAGATACCTGGCACTTTGCTTGTTCTTTCTCCATATCCCTTGTGCCTCTGCTGAATGCACAAACTGAAGTGCGTTACTACTTGAAATTTTGGCACAAATGTTATTTTTTAAATGGCGGATTCATGTCAATGTATGGCAAAACCAATACAATATTGTAAAGTAAACAATAGATAAATAAATAAATTTAAATTTAAAAAATAAATTAAAAAACCTATTTTTTAACTTTTTAATTGGGATATAATTTTAAATGCTCTATTTCAGGTATGCAACAAAGTGATTCAGTTATACATACATATATATGTTCTTTTTCAAATTATTTTCCACTATAGGTTATTAGATGATATTGAATATAGTTCTCTGTGCTATACAGTTGGCTCTGTTCATTATCTTCTTATATATAGTGGCATGTATATGTTATTCCCAAAATCCTAACTTATCCCTCTCCCATTCCCCTTTGGTAACTCTAAGTTTGATTTCTATGTCTGTGAGTCTATATCTGTTTTGTAAATAAGTTCACTTATACCATTTTTTAGACTCCACATATAAGTAATATCATATGATATTTGTCTTTCTCTGACTTCCTTCACTTAGCATGATAATCTCTACGTCCATCCTTGTTGCTGTAAATGGTATTATTTCATTCTTTTTTTATGGCTGAGTAACATTCCATTCTGTAATGTACGTGTGTACTATGTGTGTGTATGTATACACACACACACACACACACACACACACACACACACATGCACACATGCCACACCTTCTTTATTCATCTGTCAATGGGTCAGTGGACAGTTTAGGTGGATTCCATGCCCTGGCTATTGTAAATAGTGCTGCTGCAGACACTGGGGTGCATGTATCTTTACAAACTAGAGTTTTCTTTGGATATATGCCCAGGAGTGGGATTGGAAGATCATATAGGTAACTCTGTTTCTGGTTTTTTAAGGGACCTCTGTACTGCTTTCCATAGTGAACAAATGTTAATTTTTTTCTGATGGCAGACATATGCCGGATCTCCCACTTCCCATCTCTGTCCAGCTGTCAACTTTGGGACTATCCTCTGAGGACTCGGTCTCTGAATCAGCTTCTAAAATCCCCTGGTTTGAAGGGTGGGAAAACCGAGAACTCTCTGTAACCTCTGGGTCTGGTCTCAGTAGGAATGTGTCCCAAGTCCAGACCCAGGTTGGTGCAGAATTAATGGGTAAATGCACTTATTAAATTGAACAGTAACTTGGTGCTGTGCATTGTGCTGGTTCTGTTCTCAAATTGTATAATGGTACCGGAAAACTTTATTCCAGTAAAATTACCACTGTCTAAGTCTGTTTGGGTTGCTGTAACAAAATAACACAGACTGTGTGACTGTGGTATTATTTCTCACAGTTATGGAGGCAGGAAGGTCCAAATTCAAGGTGCTGGCAGGTATAGTGTCTGGTGAGCACCAGCTTCCTGGTTCTCACATGACTGTTTTCACCCGGAGGAAGAGGCAAAGGTGCTTTCTAGGGTCTCTTGTATAAGAGCACTAACCCTATTCCTGGAGGCTCTGTTCTTACGACCTAATCACCCCAAAGCCCACCTCCAAGTATCATTACACTGGGGATAAGGTTTGAACACATGAATTTGGGGGGATACAGTCTATATCAACTATTTTATTATATGCTCTGCTTTGTATTTTCTTGTGAAAGAAAGCCAAAGTAGGGCAGGTTAGCTGGCAGGAGAAAATTGTTAACCTTTTCATTTTTTATGTTTTCTCTGAAGGGCCACTGGCTCTCACCATTTATGGAATTGCCTTGGCTACTCAAGGGACCAGATGTTCCCTGGGGCTGTGACCCACTGCTCCTGCATTTAGCCTTCTGGCTGGCTGCTTGCTTGCTTGGACTCAGCCCAGTATAGATGGCATTACTGCTAAATCAGAGAGGATGACACTCAGTTTCCTGGTCCTCCTTCAAGTTGCTATTTTGCTGGTAAGAGCTCATTTCCTGGGAGTCCAGATAATTAAGTTTCACCTGTGCTATGTACTCCATAATTACATTATTTTTGTTAATTATGCCTGATGACAAAGTTATCGAAATTCAACTTGATCAAAACCAAAATAAAATCTGGAAGCAAATGTCTCTTGCTGTACCATCACAGCCATTTATCCATATTATAGGACACTTTGCACTTCCTGGAGGGGAAGAAACTAGACTCTTCTTCAAAATGATGCTGACAGTTGGCTACATTGGAACCAAACAGTGAATGTCTTGGAAATACGGGAGCTGCTCCTATGTATGAGTAAGTGTAACTAGGGGTCATCACCACATGATTGGAGGGTGGGCAGTGACAGGCCAGCATCTGAAGATGACAGGGAAGATGTTCACAGCAATAATGCTCAGTGAAGCGGAGGGCAGTTTCCACTTGACTTCACCTCCTTCTCCCCCGCCCCCCTCTCCCTCTGCTTCTGCTCTGCTTCCATCTGCTCCTGCCCCTCCTCTCTATCCTCCTTCTTCTTCAGCTTGTGCTTCTGCTGCTTCTCCTCCTCCTCCTCCTCTTTCCTCTGCTCCCCACTCTGCCTTTCCTCCCATAATAAGCATTCATTCAACATATCTTGACTTGATGTGAATTGAAGGCATCTGTATCAACTAAATTTTTCTCTCCCTTCAAATTGAGAGAAAGTTGCTTGATGCTTGATCAAGTTGAATTTTGATAACTTCGTTATCAAGCAAGTTGAGCATCAAGGAAGTTGAGACAGGAGATTTAACAGTAGCACAAGTTTTTGGATATCTGCCGGATGAGAAACATTTGAAGACCCTGAAGTTTTGATCAAGGACATGAATACCCATTTGTGCTTAGGTTCTGCCTATAGAATTTTAGGGGGACTTGTTTGCATCTGAGCTCTCTGGTATTAACAGGAAGAGTTGTACTGAGAACATACAAGAGTAAAATTTCCTTCAAAAGGGCACAAGATAATATGGTGAAGGCTTTTACTATTTTCCAAAGGAAGTCATTTTTCTCGTCATGGTCCGCTGGGAGTTCTCATTGGCTGGCTGACCCTCAGAAACCTTTTTTAAAAAATTTATTTAATTTATAAAATTTTGTTTTTTAACACCAAAGAACATTTTGTACTGGAGTATATCTGATTAACAATGCTGAGATAGTTTCAGGTGAACAGTGAAGAAACCTGACATTAACTGACAGCTCTGCTTACTCTACATTTATTTTCCCATATCCCATCACTTGAGGGTGACCAAACCCACTAGAGGATTTTTTTAATGTAGGAAATGGCAGTGTCCATTTCAAATGATAAGTCCTAAGAATTGACTCTAATCACAGGCAGCGTGGGGAGTATGATTTGAACAATGCATTGTAAGAGGCATGGGCACCCTACCCCATATCTCGCTGCTAATTCACCTTCCCCAGGGTCGGAAATTCCACCACTGGACATTCTTTTTTGTGTCTGCTCTCATCACTTACGTCTAGATGAAATTGCCTGTTCAAGTAATTCTTACAGGGGTGATGCGAAGTCATTACCACTTTTTTCTCCAGGCACTCAGAGACCTCTAAGTCCTTACGGAAGGTGTGATACTGAGGAGAAAAGAAGTAATACCAATGTGAGTCAAGAGGTAAGTTACTCCTGACAGAGTACAGGCTTTACCTGCTGTACAGTTCAGGGAGTGTTGACTTTTAGCTGGGACGCTGTCTGGGTACCAGGCGTCTTGCCCATTGGAGGGAGCTCCTACTCAAAGTCCGATTGATATTTTTGTGCTTCTAGGTCAAGATGTTCCCAGTCTTGGCACACTGGGGTGTGGTTCTCTGCAAAATATTGCTGTTGTCAAGCTGTCTGCCTGTGAGATTACATAGGACAACAGGGAGCTTTTTGCTTATCACCTTTCAAAGCATCCAGCATTAAAGACACTCCATCAGAAGCAGTGAGCCATTTAGTGCCACTGTCTTACCCCTGTGGCTCACTAGGGGACCCAGCCTGGGTACTTTATTACGTTCTATGCAGATATATTGAAATGAGATGCTTATCACCCTAGGTACATATCCTTGTTCACTCTCTGGGTTGAAATTGTCTTCCTAAGGGTCGTGAGGGAACAATTTTTCTCTCTTAATGCTCCCAGATTTGCAAGATTTTAATTCTGCATGGCTTTATGACATGTATTTAGCTTAAAGGCAGGTAAAACAAATTAAAAAAAAAAAAAAAAAAACTTGCACCACTAGAGAAGAAAGGAAAGGAATGAAAATATAAGCAGACAATCACAATGTAGGAAGAAGAGTGGAATTTCTTTTGTTGCTGATGGCCTGTGTAGTACTTCTTTGAATGTCCCTTTCTATGGACTGAAGCAATTGCTCATTTGTACTGAGGAAAGGTACTTCAGATTAATTTTGGAAACTTCAATACCGCACTGTGCTAAATTTTAATTATTTCACTTCCTGCTTGGTATATTAATGTTGTGATTACCCTTGAAAGTGTATTACCGATGATGATTTATGCAAAACCCAGCTAGCTCCACAGCTCCGTCAGTTTCAATTAAGACCAGCCACAGAGGAAGTGGGCTGTGGTCGTGTTGGCTACAGACCATCATTATGCTCACAAGCAGGTACGGTCCGTTTGCTTAAAGCATTACCTTTGTTTATCCATCTGGAACCATCTCTTCCATGGCACGACTAACCACTGAGAGAGGAAACTGTATGTAGCAATTTGGTCTGCTGGCCTTGGATCCAAACTGAATCTGTCCAGGAAAATGAATTTTATCTCTGCTTCTCTGCTGATATAGGACATTTTGGGCCAATTCTTCCCTCTTTTGAACTGTTCAAGGACTGAACTGGCCAAAGAGGTTATTGCAGTTATCATTTTCTGATTTCCAGGAACAGGATTTGGTCAGCCTCCGGAGACTGTGGTCATCTGGAGTTAATCATAAAGTACGTCCTCCTTCTCAAATGAAGCACTGTTTTCAGAGCTCATTTATCTCGATGACTTCGACTATTGAGAGGTCAGGAGGTTTTCCCTGGTGCATCCCTGGTACCCAGTCCTTCTAATGACTAATTTGGCTGCCTAGTTATTGAAATCTCTTGTCTACCTGGCAGCCCTTCCTAAATCTATTCCAAACCACGTCACTGAGGTCGCCTGCCAGGTCTGGGAGGCGCTCTTCCTTCTGAGTACTGGAGAGATGGGGTGCCAGACCTGATTTCCATGGCAGTTTCATTTTAATCACATTTGGAAATTCTTGACTACAGGCTGTGCATTTATGAAATCAAGGGAGCCCGTACCTGCCAAGTGAGAGCTCTCCTGACAGCCTGCCAGGAGCGGGACCTGATCCGCAGCAAGGAAAGGAGAGTGCATCCACCTTCTGAGACCTAGGGCCAGATGGCACCTTAGAATCATGGCTAGGAGGCCTCGGGCTCTTCCAGGGCTCACATGACATTTACATTTAAAGTTGCTCAATCATGTCTGACTCTTTGTGACCCCATGGACTATCAAGTCCATGGAATTCTCCTGGCCAGAACACTGGAGTGGGTAGCTTTTCCCTTCTCCAGGGGATCTTCCCAACCCAGGGATCAAACCCAGGTTTCCCGCATAGCAGGTGGATTCTTTACCAACTAAGCTATCAGGGAAGCCAAAAATCTGACACTTACAGTTTCTTTTCTCTTGCCGCTTAAGAGAGAGACAAAAAATGTCTGACACTTGCAGCCTATTTCCTCCATTTGGAGACCCCTAGCCTTCCTGCCTGTTACCCTCTCCTTCCCCCCTTTTCTTTTAGGAGAATTCTGTTGGCCTAGGGAAAGGGGCATCGTTTTCATTCTTCTGAGCTGATAAGGGGCATTGTCCCTAAATTGGTGAGGCAACATATTCTCCTAGTCCTCAGGACTCACACGTGGTCTCAAATTGACCCTTCTTTTCCAGCTTCATCTCCTGCCCTCTCCCACCTTGCGCTCTGTGCCCGGGGCACACACACCAAGAGCCTTCCCAAATCCAGAGTTTAGCCCTCACTGCTGTCTCCACCTGAAAAACTTTGCCTGTGTATTTTGAATGGGGAGTCTGTATGTGTGTGTGTGTGTGTTTAACCCTCCAAGTCTCTGCCTGAGTATTTCTTCCCCTCAGGCCTTTGACTACTACACTATTCCCCATCCTATCTTGTTTATTTCCTTTATGGCATCTCCCGTGATACGAAAGTTTACTTCTCTCTTGTCTGACCCTCCTGCTGCAGTGCGATAAGCTCCACGAGGGCTTTTTCACCGCGGCCTCCCCAGCACAAATCACAGAGTCTGGATGAAGTGTCACAATTCAGAGCCCTGTAATCAAGAAGGTGACATTCCAATCTAGCTATGATCCCATTCCCTCCTATTCAACAGGCATTTATTTATTTATGACTATATGAACCACTCACTAAAAGGTGATTTTCAAGGCAGGTTCTTAAGAAGACTATTTATGGAAGGCAAAGTCTTGCCGTGCTCAGTGAAGACTGAGTTAAGATCCACTGTTCCCTTTTTTTTGGGGGGGGGTGCTGTTTGTATTCAGGAGGAGAAGTGCCATTAGTTAGTGTGATAAAGGGTAAAGCCCTCCCTCCCCCATCTGGCATTGCTTCCCTGTATGCGCTGTCTTGGCATGTTCTAGTGACTGCCAGCCTCTGCCCAGGGGCAACTAGGCCAGGAAAATAAGCCCCAGTGATGAGCATTGATAGGGAACTTCCCTGGTGGTCCGGTGGTTAAGACTCTGCATTTCCAATGCAGGGGACATGGGTTCAGTCCCTGGTCAGGGAAGTAAGATCCCACATGCTATGAGGTGCAGCTAGAAAAAAAAAGAGAGGGAGAGAGTTGACAAAATAGCTTAATCTCATTCTCTCTCCAAATGCTAACTGGTACCATCCTTATGGATCTTGCCTGGTAGCTCAGCTGGTAAAGAATCCAGCTGCAATGCAGGAGACCCTGGTTCGACTCCTGTATCAGGAAGATCCCCTGGAGAAGGGATAGGCTACCCGCTCCAGTATTTTCAGGCTTCTGTGGTAGCTCAGATGGTAAAGAATCCGCATGCAGTGGGAGAGATGTGGGTTCGATCCCTGGGTTGGGAAGATCCCCTGGAGGAGGGCATGGCAACCCACTCCACTATTCTTTCCTGGCAAATCCCTATGGACAGAGGAGCCTAGTGGGCTACAGTCCATGGGGTCACAAATAGTTCGATAGGACTAAGCACAGCACAGCACCATCCTTATAATTTGTCTCTCTTAATTGCCTCTTTTGTTGAAATTGAGTTGCAATATGGTCTATTTTTGTCTTTCTTCATCTGTAAATACTATGCAGCTTTCTTCTGACTTTCCAGCCTAATCCTGAACACATATTTTTGTGATACTCATGCCCTTAACTTTGACTTCTAATCTCCTGACCTGGTTCTTCACTGTTGTGCTGTCAGGCCTCTGATGAAGTTCTCTGTCCTTGTCTGGGAAGCAGAAACTGAAGTGCAGGAGTCTCCAGCATTCCTTCCTCTGCCCCTGACTGGCCTGATCAGCAACCCCTTTCTGGTGTAGTAGTTGCAGTGTCACCTGTGCAAAGGGACAATGTTCGGGGCCTATAGGGGCCTTAAGGACATTGGTTTTGTCATCAGACAGATGTTACAATTCTGGTGCTCCCACTTTTTCTAGCTTTATAATATGATGCAAGTCACAACTGGTTTGACCTTTGATGTCCAGTAAAATCGAAATAATAAAACCTCATGATTATTATTGTGAGAATTAAATGGATAATGTACAACGGACTGGGCATAATTCTGGCACACAGAACATAGAAGCTCAATCCAGCTATTTCTTCAGAACAGTGTAGGGGGTTCTTCACTCTCAAATAATGAAAACCTAAAAGCACATCATTAGTGATTTCTTCTTTGGAACAAGTGTTCCATTTGCAGTCCTTGACAGAAATGAATAAACTCTGAGGTCATTGTATCCATCAGGGTTTTATAGGAAATAGATGGCAAACTCAAAAATTTTTAACTAAACAGATTTTAATAAAAGATATGGACAGAATTGAAGGAACTCGTAAAAGACAAGGAAATACTCAGGGCCAACAGTAGGAAAAATAAGACAGTGCAATTTCAATGGTAGAAAATAATCTAGAATAAAATTGCAGCTCATTTTTGAGCTCCTACCCTGTGTTAAGTTGTGTGCTAGGCTGGCTGATGGGTCCACAAGAGCTTAGAGTTCAGGGTAGAGTACACACAAACTGTTAACCGCAGTGGTGCTTGAACATCAGCTTGCATCAGAAACAGGTGTTGGACTTGACAAAATGCAGACTTCTGGGACCCAGCCCCAGAATTTCTGATTCAGTGGGTCTGGGGTGAGGCTGAGAACTTGCGTTTACAATAAATTCTCAAGTGATGCTGATGCTGCTGGTCCAGGCCAATGCTTGCAGAACCATGGAACTATGATGTTGTAACAGGAAAATAAATACAACTCTCCCTAGAGTTTCGGGGGCAGGGGGACAAATGCCTCAAATTCAGAGAATAGTAAGTGGCAGGCCACCTATGCAGAAGAAGCTAAGTATGTGAAAAATAATTTCTGTAGCTACTCTGTCTTCAAAGTGGTAGAGCAAAACTTCCCACTATGTGAGCTGAACATAGTGACTTCCTTTCAAAGGGTACAGTGTTGAAAGAGGGAAATATGAAGAGTAACTTTCCAGTGGAGAAATTGAACAAATATTACCTCAACCATTTGGTCAAGGTCAATATCAACAGTAAATTTAATGCAGACAGTATGTACTCTTGATACAGTGTGATAAGAATGACAGTTTACATGTGTGGTCTTCTTCCTTAAAACCCATAACTCTAGTGTAATATGAAATGTTCTCAGTCAGGGACATTCTACCAGATAACCTGATCAGTACACCTCAAAACTAGCAAGCTCATCAAAACCAAGGCTGAGAACCTTTCACATCTAAGGGGGGCCAGAGGTGACACAAGGCCAGACATTGGCAGATGGATTCTTTACCAGTGTGCCACTTGGGAAGCAACCCCTGCCACCAAATAATGAAATGAATAAAGTATAGATATCAGTTAATAATAAAGTATAAATATTAGGTCATTAGTTGTGTCAAATGTACCACGCTGATAAAAGAGGTTAACAATAAGGGCAACTAGGTGTGAGGTACATGGGAACTCTCTTATTATCTTGACAACTTTTCTGTAAATCTAAAAATATTCTAAAGTCATATGACCCAGCAATCCCACTGCTGGGCATACACACTGAGGAAACCAGAATTGAAAGAGTATGTGTACCCCAATGTTCATCACAGCACTGTTTACAATAGCTAGGACATGGAAGCAACCATTGGCAGACGAATGGATAATAAAGTCGTGGTGCATATACGCAATGGAATATTACTCAGCTATTAAAAAGAATGCATTTGAATCAGTTCTAATGAGGTGGATGAAACTGGAGCCTATTATACAGAGTGAAGTAAGAAATAAAAATGCCAATGCAGTATATTAACACATATATATGGAATTTAGAAAGATGGTAACAACAACCCTATATGTGAGACAGCAAAAGAGTCACAGATATAAAGAACAGACTTTTGGACTCTGTGGGAGAAGGTGAGGGTGGGATGATTTGAGAGAATAGCATTGAAACATGTATATTACCATATGTGAAATAGATCACCAGTCCAAGTTCGATGCATGAAACAGGACACTCAAAGCTGGTGCACTGGGACCATCCAGAGGGATGGGATGGGGAGGGGTGTGGGAGGGGGTTTCGGGATGGGGAACACATTACACCCATGGCTGATTCATGTCAACGTATGGCAAAAACCACCACAATATTGTAATTAGCCTCCAATTAAAATAAATTGATTAATTTAAAAAACATATTTTTCAACCTATAAAAAAAAAGTTGGGGACTTCCCTGTAGGTTCAGTAGTGAAGACTCCATGCTCCCAAAGCAGGGGGGACAGGTTTGACCCCTAGTTAGGGAACTAAGATTCCACATGCCACATGGCATGGTCTAAAGAATTAAAAATTTTTTAAGTAAAATTAAATTATGTTTGTTTTGAAAAAAAACTCCTGTGGAATTGAATATCTCTGAGGCAAGGTGACCATCAGAGAAGGACCCCCACTGGGTGGATGGCCAGAAGCTGGGGTGAAGGGGTCATTCACGGCCAGTTGGGAGAAGCTAACTTGCTCAGGGAATGACAGTAAAATGGCCCAGGTGTCAAAGGACGAGCAGAGAAGTTTTCTGAAGACCACCCCCCCTGCCAATCCCTGCAAAAGAAAGAGACAACCTGTGGTCATTGGGCCTGTACAGCTGGCCTTTACCCAGCATACCACCACATTAGCCATGTGATATGGGAACTTTCCACTGATCTCACTACTGTCACCCCCGGTTCCCTGTGCTTTCTATGACTGACAGAATCAGTGATCAATATTAGATCTGTCAACACTTTATGTTTCTGCAAGCCTACATCATCAGTTAGTACCTGAGAATGCTGTAAAGACTTAGAGTCACTCCAAGATTACCCAAGGGAGTAGAGGGGGAGAAAAAAATAAAGCTATTCAAAAGTGCAAGTTTGAAAGGCAGTAATGACCAAAAATACTCAAGTTACTTCCTGCTTGTAACCTAATGTGTTCAGATTGTTCAAATAATTCTTTACAATTCATTGTGCTGTGTTTTGTTGAAGACATACAGGTAAGAGGAGTAGAAAAATTATAGAGAAAGCAGTGGATTAGAGTGATGGAAAGAGTTTTCCACATGAAAAGGCCACTCGGGGGGCTGCATTAAAGCAAAAAAGGGGAGTTTCCAGGGTGCAAGCCTATGTGCACACAAGCGAACACACACACACAAACGCACACACTCCGCAGGAGAACACAGGACCTAAGGGAGGGCCACGATCAGTGCAGAGACCTGGCGGTGCAGCATGTGTTACCCAGGGTGTACACGGGGGCGGGGGCATTCAATACAGCTGGAGGCTGACAAAATGTATATATGTTACCTGTTCCTTGTTAAGAAGTGACTGGTCATAAAGAGTCTACAATAACTAGTCCAAGAGAAGGTTGATGTGGACTTCTCATGGGGAAGACGAGGAGATGGGTCAAGTCGACATTTCTTGAGTACAATGAATTCATCCTGGAGATCTTAGGATATGAGGCATAAAGGAGACACAGAAATCAGAGCTGCCTCTCAGTTTCAAGATCTGATGCTATTGATTAATGATACCAAAAACTAGTATCGGGAAATCAGTTAGGAGAGCAGGTCAAATGTGGGTCAGTGTGCGTTTCGGGGTGGTCACCTCAGTTTGAGATTTTTATGAGACATCCAGAAAAAGGATTCTATCATGCAGAGTGTGAATTAATTTATTAGTAAAGTTATATGCTTTCTTGAAATCCTAGATAAAATGCTCCTTCCTCTCAAGTCTGCTCTGACACCACTTTATTCGTATTTTTCTCTGGTCCCTCATCTCTCTCCAAAGCACTCCTTTCTGAGTGTCATCGATACTGAAAAAACCTCAAATATAGCACTAAAATCAGTGCTTGTCAGTGGTTCCCTGTCAGCTTCCCCTGTAGTAAAGAGCCGTTTGCAGCAAGGAAAAAACTTTGAGCCCTTCACTGAACCTGGAACACATGAGGTACTCAGTAAATATTGTTGAATAAATGAGTGAGGTGATTTGGCTTCCTGTGAAACAAGAAGGTCCTCTGTGGTGGGAGAGCATGAAGAGTGGAAGAGGAAAAGGGGATGAAGTCTAGAGAGATGATGAAGGATAAAGTGAGGGTGAAAGATGGGCTTGGCAGCTCTTGGGTGTGCTATCAGCATCACCCCAGAGCAGGTGGGATGCTGGTGGTGAGTGGCACTCTCAGTGCCCTAGTCTTGTTTGATGTCATCACTGTTTCCTGGTTACTCTTTAAAAAAAAAAAAAAGATTAATTAATTAATTTACTTTTGGCTGTGCTTGGTCTTCCTTACGGCGTGAGGGCTTTCTCTAGTTGTGGAGAATGGGGTCTACTCTCTAGTTGCGGTACAAGGGCTTCTCATTGCCATGGCTTCTCTTGTTGGGAGCTCAGGCTTGAGTAGTTGTGGTGCATGGGCTTAGCTGCTCCGTGGAATGAGGGCTCTTCCTGGACCAGGGGTGGAACCTGTGTCTCCTGCATTGACAGGCAGATTCTTTACCACTGAGCCACTAGGGAAGCCCAGCTTCCTGATTACTTTTGATGAAGACTGAGGTGGATTTGGACACAGGGCCAGTGTGACAGTGTATGGAGGGGTGGACACACGATCTTTTTGGGGGGACCTTCAGTGAGACCTGGTGTATCATGTAGTATTTGAGCCACACTTTTTCGGCATCTAGGGCAAGTTAACTTTTTTCGGCTTCATTTTATATATATCAGAGCTCTGCTGAATGAGTGGAGCCTAGCACAATGTGAGTACCAGCCACACACATAATTTAAATGGAACCAATTTTCTCCTCACTCAGAATTCTTCTGAGGAATCAAATCAAATGATTTCATTGGCTGGAAATTTATAGTTCTCAAAGAACTATAAATGAATAAAATGAATAGGAATGGTGTTCATAGGAAGTAGGCACATGGAAAGTTTAAGCTTTTAGTTGTAAAAGTCTTTTAAGAATGGAAATTGTTCATTAACAGATGTACTCTTAAGTGCCTGAGATCTAAGTAAGACCATATGCGGGAATGAAGAAAATGGCCCAAAAGCCCTGCCTGCCTTCAATTGAAATCTCTCCAAATAAGCCAAAAATTTTTTTTGGATTAATATCTAACAAAACAAAATTTACCTTATAATTCACAGGAAGCTGATTTCCTATAACTCCAGTTCCTAATATACTGATATTATACTGCTATATTAAAGATATTTAATATTTAGGGATATGGTCAACACACATTGCTCTGAATAGAGCATTTTATGCTCTACTTAGAATTTGTATTATTAGTTATTCACTCCATCCAAAGAGTATCTACTGCTGGGGAGATGGAACAGAGATAGTATATATTTCTTTTCTACCCAACACGAAGTACAACTTGAATCAATTTCTTGTATACAAACAATGCTAAAGCAACCTAAGAGAGATAATTGTGTACTTAGCATTGCTTGAAACCACAGAAAGGGAGTAAAGTGGTGTCACAATATGGAACAAAGACTAACCTTCAGTCTGATAATCCAGCCCAGGGGCTTAGAGCTCTAGGCTGGGGGCTCTTGGAGGCTTAAAGAAGACTGTATTTTCTGCAAAGAGCTTGCCTTTGAATGGACAGTGGAAAAGATGACATGTAAAATAAAACCATAAGAAATATGAAGATTCAGGATACTAACACCTTGAAGAAAAAAATTACCTCATGCAATGTATTAGAGTCAATAACTCTATGAATTCCTTAACTCTTATAACCTTTCTTCTCTTAGCTAGAAACAACTCAGCTTCTCTTGGACAATCAGCTCAGTAACATTTTCCCCAATCACTGTCAGAGACCTACAGTCAAGCCAAGCCTGAGTATAAATTGTCAAGTAGGTACAGAACCCACTATGGATGGAGACTCTGGTTTCCTTTCTCCATCTTTACCACCAGTAACCCAGCTAGAGAACTAACATTTTTGAGATCTTGCTATTTACTACATACCAGGCATGGTGAAAGGCATTTTTTCCTCATACTCTTTTCCTTCCAGTTAAAACTTGTTTTTAGAGGAGGATCTAATGTATTTAATTAGTCCACTACTAATTAATAATAAGTAAACAAATGAGAAGTCATGTGTTAGGGTGACTACTTTATTTCCGTTTTAATAAGACTTGACCTTGAACACTGTGGACTACAGTCTTGGGGAAATGGCAAGATTATCAAGTGAGTTATAGGGGGATGTGACTTTAAAATGTTGACAAATGCTGTCTTGGGTCAATGACCTGATGTCCACTAATGACATCATGAACAGCTCTCTGGGGAGAGACCACACCACTGGAAGTCCACTGGAAGTTCCTGTGCACACCTGCCTCTGGCCCTGGATCTTTAGAGCCACCTGAGTGGTAAGATCTATCCCATCTCTGTTTTCACTTGTGGTCTATTCACATTTACAAGTCCCCTGGCTTTCCTTAAAACATAAAGGCTATACTGAAGGCTATATTCTAGAACCTTCATTCCAAGAAATACCTTCAGTGAGCACCCAGAAAAGGACTTGAATCTTCTGGGGGCTCCCAGCTTTCCAGATCAATATTTTCATATGGTTGCAAGTCTGTTTGTGTTGTTCATGCAGAAATAAAAATATTATTTCCCACAATATCAACTATGTCTCTCATCCTTTGATGTAAAAGTTAAGCTAGTAAGCTTCTGTAATATTTCACAGAATCTTACTTGAATGCAGCCCAATTTTCTCCTGAAATAAAATTCCATTTTAAGCTCTAGAATTTGTATGCCAAATTTGGCCCTTTAAAAATAATGGAAGATATAATTTTTTACCACTGAGTTATAGGCTTTGGAAAAGAGAAGGTTAGTAATGGAAAATGTCATACAAACTGAATAACTAATGCCAATAACAGATGATGCCATCTCAATAATGCATCTTACACACGGCAGGACTAACATTCAGGTCACATCAGAGCTCAGTTTTGAATGAGGTGGAAGCTTGCTCACTCAGCACCTTTGGTTTTCAGACTCTATTATCTTGCTTACTTAGAAAATTTAATGTTGTGTGGTTTATTTTTTATCGCCTCATTTGAAAGTCTCTCCTCAAAACAAGTTATCTTTAGGGGCTTCGACTGTCTCACACTCAGATATCTATTTTTATAAAAGGATAAGAACTCTTGTTAAAGAAGATGAGCAGCAAACACCGCAATTTATTGGAATCAAGAAAAAAAATGCCACATTGTGTTCTAAAATTACCAAGACAAGGATGGACTGAGGGCCTGCAGAATTGCAAAAGCTGTTAGCAGTGAATGCTGTCTTCAACGAGAAGACCTCTATCAAAATATTAAAAGAAAACACATTCCCATCAGCATTTTTCTCCTCACAAAGGAATAGAGTCTTTTATAACTGATTTGCTCAGATATCCTTTCTCTAATTAGAGTATGTATGTATCTATGTTTTTTCAGTTAGCACAACTCCTATTATTCTTCCTTTCTTCCACCTTTCTAACACTGGTCCCAAACTGCCATTACTGTGAGGTGAACCTGACCTTGTAAATCAGCAATGGATTGTACTGCTCACAAAAAGACAAACATAAAGGAACACATTCTACAAATTTGCAAATCTAGAAGCCCAATATCAGGAAAAGAAAAATGGCAATAATTAGAAAATCCAGTTAAGTTTAAGTTCAAACCTATACAGACAAGAGTGTGCAAACACTGGGTATTTGGCAAGCTATCTTAGACATCTGTAAGAGATGGTCTTTTCACTTTAAAAATTAAATCTGATAGCAAACCGGGATTTTTAAAGAGCCTACTAAGTGTTCAGATTTGGGAAAAGGCATGAGATGACATTAAACATTTCTCAGCAGTTTAGGACCAGGTTATTGTCCTCAGAAAGGGACCAAATAGGAAGGGTAAATGAACCAGATTTCCCTCGTTACAAGTACGAGCACTCCTGTCTTCACACTGTGTATGTCACCGAAATAGAAACAGCTTGATTTGCACCTATGTGTCCTGCCTGCATGTGACAATGAGGCCCTGGGAAGGCGGTGCAAAAGTTTCCAAGGTCATCTGCAGTGTTGCTGCTGGTAACCTGGGGAGACAGCAACATGCATTGGTCATGAACTTGGACTCTGGGGCCAGGTTACCTGAATTTGCATCCAATCTTCCTTGCTTACTCGCTGTGTAACTCTAGGAGAGTTACTTAACATTTCTGTACCTCATTTTCCTCAATTGAAAAATGGGGATAATAATAGAAGAGTTGTTCCTAAGATAGCTGAATTCATGTAGGAAATGCTTAGAACAGTGCCTGCCAAACAAGAAGCACTCAGTAAAACACGCTATGGTTATTTTTATTTTTTCCTTAAGGATGACGGAAAGATAAAAATGTCTGGTTCCTGATGGGAAGCTTTGCATCATCTATTGCTGTTTCTGGAAACAGCAAGGTTGCAAGTGGTCCCCCAGGTTACAATGCCTTTAGAATCTGGAGGAGGGAAGTTTGCTGATGCTGTAATGCCACTGGTAGAGAGAGGGGACCCTTATTGTTTTAACATCCTTATTCTCTCTATGCTTTGATGGTCTTTATTTTCATTTGATTTCAATTCCTCACAACATCTTTCCCTCTCAGTAGTGAATTGAGTTTTGACGTAGTTATTGTTAGGCCCACTGTCCCTGGAGGCGGCTGCGTATTAATGGCTCAGCGCACCCTCCCCATCTCTTTCTTCTTCCTTCAGCCTTAGGTACTGGCTCCTTGCTCCAGCTCTCATTTCTTTTTAGCAGGCAGGCACTCTCCCCTGCTGCTCCAGAGTGGTATTCTCCTCTGACAGCCAGTCTCACCATTTTGTCCAAATCCTTCATTTAAAAACTCACCTCATCCAAGAGACCTTTCCAGAATGAAAATGGTCTCTTACAGACAGCAAGTGACTGACTGGAAAACTACCATGTACTTCAGACCCCTTCCTTCTCATGCTCCTCTCTGTGGAGTTTCCCAGGTCAAATTTTGCCCATGTCTCTGTATCTTTTCCCACTTTCCTTATAATCTTTCCATTTCTCACTAATTGTTTATCTGTGATCATATAGATTCTTATTTTTAACTGCATTATATTTACCTGCATTTTCCATATGATGAACTTGATTTCTGGGGAGAGGGCATCCATTTTCCTGTTAGGAAACTAAAAACACCAGACCAACTGTATTATTTTAATCAGTGTTTCTCATCATGCCCATAGTTACTCTGTGAATATCCTCTTACTTCTCTCAATCAATCAGCTACTTATTGAATGCCTTGTTCTTGTTATTCTATTGCATTTAAGTTCAGATTGATCAGCTTAATTAAAAAGAAAAGGCATGGAGTATTAAAAGATGATATTTTTGAGCAAGGGAGATGGCCAATTATATATCTTATTTTTTAGTCTTTTGCAAACTAGAAGGTAGACTTTATCTAACATTGTGTGGATTATGTTTTATAAATAGATTTGCATGAAAACATAAAACCCAAACCAGGTTGATTTCCATAAAGGTGAGTTATATCTTAGAATATGCTTTCTCTCTCACACAGACTATGGTTCCCCAGCTCTAGCCCTGTCCCTACAGGAGGAGAATCCTTTAGGACCTAGTTGTAATTGCAAAGAGTCAGCAGTGAAAACTGACTTTTCTAGCTATATAAAACTGTTGTAAAAATCAGCAGAGCAATACTCTCTCAGAAAACAAATGACAAAGAAATCACAGGGGCTAAAAGGCATGAGCTATGATAAGTTGAATAACCATTTCAAAGGCACTTTTTTTTGCAAGGTGGGAGGGGGGCAAATCATATTTTTTTCCATAGCCTTGCCAGTTTTCTGGAGAAACATTTCCTGGTTTGAGTGTTTGGTAACTATTACATTATTGTGTGATGGATATAAGATGTTCTGGGACCTCTTCTGCTATACTTTTTCCTTAAATTATTAATATTTTGCTTGTAGCTGGTTACAATGGTTAAATTCATAATGGCTTTTCATTTTGACAAACGTGTTTAATTTTCCATAAAGGTAAAGGTACAGAACAGTTCCCTCTGACTCTCCTCTCAGAATTCCCTCTCACATTCCCTCTCTCAGAATTCCCTGTCACTACTTTCTTTCATGGCTTTCCAGGTGGCTCAGTGGTAAAGAATACACCTGCCAATGCAGGAAACTCTTCTGGTTCAATCCCTGGGTCCTCAAGATCCCTGGAGAAAGAAATGGCAACACACTCCAGTATTCCTGCCTGAGAAATCCTATGGACAGAGGAGTCTGGAAGGCTATACATAGTACATGGAGGGGTCCTAAAAGAGTCAGAAACCAGTTAGCTACTAACCAATAACAAAAACCACTACTTCAGTCAAAAATCCTTCACACCATTACTCATTCAGAATTCCCTCTTGGACTCCCTCACTCAAAATACCTCTCATCCTCCTTATCTCAGAATTCCATCACTCATAAATCCCTCATACCACCTCAGGCTCAAAGTTGCCTTCCAACCTCCTTCTCTCAGAAATCCATCTCACCTTCCTAGTCTCAAAATTACAACAAACTTCCCATTCTCTCATAATTCTTACACTCCTCTCAGAATTCCCTCATATTCCCCCACATTCTAAGAGTTTCCTCATACTCTTTGACCATCAGAATACCATCTGAATCTCTTTCTTTCAGAATTCCCTCTGACTCTCCTAATGCGAGAAATCTCTAATCCTTTTTCTCTCAGAATTCCATCTTACTCTCTTTGTCTCAGAATTCCCTTACAATATCCTTCTCTCAGATCATTCATATCATTCTCCCCTCGGAGATCTCACTCACCTTAGTGCTTTCAGAATTACCTATAACCCATTTTCAATCAGAAATGCCTCCCATTTTGTTATATCATAAACTGCATATACACTACCTCTCTCAGAATTCTCTTGAACATTCTGTTTTTCTAAGAATTCCTTCAGGCTCCCCATGGTTCTCAGAATTCACTCAGAAACGTCCATCTTTCTGTCAAAATTCTCTCAGAAATGTCCGTCTTTCTGTCAGAATTCTCTCAGAAAAGTCCTACTTCCTGTCAGAAACCTTCATCTTTCCATCAGAAACGTCATCTTCCTGTCAGAATTCTCCCAGAAACGTCTGTCTTTCTATCAAAATATTCGTCTTTCCCTCAGAAACGTCGTTTTTCTGTCAGAATTCTCTCAGAAACGTCTGAATTTCTGTCACAAACGTCCTTTTGTTTTGTCAGAAACATCCGTCTTTCTGTCGGAAATGCCCATCTTTCTGTCAGTAACGTTTTTCTGTCAGAATTCTCTCAGAAGCGTCTGTTTTTCTGTCAGAAACACCCATCTTTCTGTCAGAATTCTCTCAGCAACGTCCGTCTTTCTGTCAGTAATGTCTGTCTTTCTGTCATAGTTCTCTCAGAAAAGTCTGACTTCCTGTCAGAAACGTCCATCTTTGAGTCAGAAACGTCATCTTTCTGTAGAATTCTCCCAGAAACATCTGTCTTTCAAGACGTCTTGCTTTCACTCAGAAACGTCGTTTTTCTGTCAGAATTCTCTCAGAAACATCCAAACGTCCATCTTTCTGTCACAAACGTCCTTCTTTTTGTCAGAAACACCTGTCTTTCTGTCAGAAATATCTGTCTTTGTCAGAAATCTCTCAGAAACATCTGTCTTTCTGTCATAAATATCTGTCAGAATTCTCTCAGAAACATCCATCTTTCTGTCAGAAACGTCCATCCTTCCGTCAGAATTCTCTCAGAAATGTCGGTCTTTCTGTCAGAGACATCTGTTTTTAATATACCTTGCTTATTTTGCTCTTTGAAAAATGATGAACTCAACAGTTTTGGAAATGAACACTTCTCTGAGGAGTAGAAACCATAAATGGCTGGTTCAGGAGGTCATAAGTTTAAGGACCAAAAATAGGGCAATGGGTTATAGAGGCAGTGCTATTGCAGCATATCTCTTCCTTGAATGCAATCTGCATCAATATTGCATGTGCTACTTTTCACTTACTTTTCAAAGTACCTTTGCAGTGACCTAGTACCCTAGTTTCTATGTTCTGCTGAAGACATTCTCCAGAGACCTGGGCTGCCTCTTTTAAGTGCTTTCTCAGTTAGTGAACACTTGGAACTTAGGACATGCCTCCAAAAATGATCCCAGGGCTCTCAGAGACAGTGGTTCAAAACACACTGATAGTTCTTCTCTTAAGGTACTATACTGCTACTTAGATGAAGGTGAACCCACTGTATTCTATAATTAGATATTTTCCCTTATTTCAGCAGAGAGAGAGAGAGATGAGGGAGACAGAAAGAGAGAAATGATGTAGGGAAGTAGTAGTTACAGGTTTTCTTTTTTTGCTGTCTTATTTACACTCTCTACCCAGTCAATGGCAGCTGTTATATGTGTAAAAGCAGCAGTGTTAAAACACATGAAAAATAACATAATGTGGTATGATTTAAGTTGCTAAATATGAAATGAATGTCATGTGTTTTCATGGCTGGTTCAAAGGATGTACTATGTTGGTTTATATATAAATACACCGATATTCAGAGAACTTATTTATGGTAAAGTCTTCCTCTGCCTTTAAAATATTTTAAACTTACCTTGTTAGGTTTTTATATTATGTAGACATCTAATGGCACCCCACTCCAGTACTCTTGCCTGGAAAATCCCATGGACAGAGGAGCCTGGTAGGCTACAGTCCATGGGGTCGGGTCGCTAAGAGTCGGACACGACTGAGCGACTTCACTTTCACTTTTCACTTTCATGCATTGGAGAAAGAAATGGCAACCCACTCCAGTATTATTGCCTGGAGAATCCCATGGATGGAGGAGCCGGGTGGGCTGCCGTCTATGGGGTCGCACAGAGTCGGACACTACTGAAGTGACTTAGCAGCAGCAGCAGACATCTAAAGGGGAAAAAAATGGTACCAAACACAAATAATCAACAACAGAATAGTTCCCAAATGTTTTTACATGTTTTATGATTACTTGAGAATGATGTTCTTTTCTTAAAATTGTCTGTAGTAACCTACCCTAACAAACCACTTCAGCATTCTTGCCTTGAGAACCCCATGAACAGTATGAAAAGGCAAAAAGATAGGACACTGAAAGATGAACTCCTCAGGTCGGTAGGTGCCCAATAGGCTACTGGAGATCAGTGGAGAAATAACTCCAGAAAGAATGAAGAGACAGAGCCAAAGCAAAAACAAAACACCCAGTTGTGGATGTGACTCGTGATGTAAGTAAAGTCTGATGCTATAAACAGCAGTATTGCATAAGAACCTGGAATGTTAGGTCCATTAATCGAGGCAAATTGAAAGCGGTCAAATAGGAGATGGCAAGAGTGAACATCGACATTTTAGAAATCAGTGAACTAAAATGGACTAGAATGGGTGAACTGAACTCAGATGACCATTATATCTACTACTGTGGGCAAGAATCTTTTAGAAGAAACGGAGTAGCCATCATAGTCAACAAAAGAGTCTGAAATGCAGTACTTGGATGTAATATCAAAAATGACAGAATGATCTCTGTTCGTTTCCAAGGCAAACCATTCAATATCACAGTAATCCAAGTCTATGCCCCGCCCAGTTATGCTGAAGAAGCTGAAGTTGAACGGTTCTATGAAGATTTCAAGACCTTCTAGAGCTAACACCCCCAAAAGATGTCCTTTTCATTATAGTGGACTGGAATGCAAAAGTAGGAAGTCAAGAAATACCTGGAGTAACAGGCAAGTTTGGCCTTGGAGTACAGAATGAAGCAGGGCAAGGCTAATAGAGTTTTGCCAAGAAAACACACTGGTCATAGCAAATACCCTCTTCCAACAACACAAGAGAAGACTCTACACATATACATCACCAGATGGTCAATATCGAAATCAGATTGATTATATTCTTTGCAGCCAAAGATGAAGAAGCTCTATACAGTCAGCAAAAACAAGGCTAGGACATGACTATGTCTTGGATCATGAACTCCATTTTGCCAAATTCAGACTGAAATTGAAGAAAGTAGGGAAAACCACTAGACCATTCAGGTATGACCTAAATCAAATCCCTTAAAATTATATAGTGGAAGTGACAAATAGATTCAAGGGATTAGATCTGATAGACTGTCTGAAGAATTATGGACAGAGGTTCATGACATTGTACAGAAGGAGTGATCAAGACCATCCCCGAGAAAAAGAAATGCAAAAAGGCAAAATGGTTATCTGAGGAGGCCTTACAAATAGCTGTGAAAAGAAGAGAATTGAAAGGCAAAGGAAAAAAAGAAAGATACACATTTGAATGCAGAGTTCCAAAGAGTAGCAAGGAGAGATAAGAAAGCCTTCCTCGGTGATCAATGCAAAGAAAGAGACAAAAACAATAGAATGGGAAAGACTAGAGATCTCTTCAAGAAAATTAGAGATACCAAAGGAACATTTCATGCAAAGATGGGCACAATAAAGAACAGAAATGCTATGGACCTAACAGAACCAGAAGATATTAAGAAGAGGTGGCAAGAATACACAGAAGAACTAAACAAAAATGATCTTCATGACCCAGTTAAGCACAATGGTGTGATCACTCACCAAGAGCCAGACATCCTGGAATGCAAAGTCAAATGGGCCTTAGGAAGCATCACTACAAACAAAGGTAGTGGAGGTGATGGGATTCCAGTTAAGTATTTCAAATCCTAAAAGCTGATGCTGTGAAAGTGCTGCACTCAACATGCCAGCAAATCTGGCAAACTCAGCAGTAGCCACAGGACTGGAAAATGTCAGTTTTAATTCCAATCCCAAAGAAAAGCAATGCCAAAGAATGTTCAAACTACCACACAATTACCCTCATCTCACATGCTAGCAAAGTAATGCTCAAAATTCTCCAAGCCAGACTTCAACAGGATGTGAACCGTGAACTTCCAGATGTTCAAGCTGGTTTTAGAAAAGGCAGAGGAATCAGAGATCAAATTGCCAACATCTGTTGAATTATTGAAAAAGCAAGAGTTACAGAAAAACGTTTACTTCTGCTTTGTTGATTATGCCAACAGCCTTTGACTGTGTGGATCACAACAAACTGTGGAAAATTCTTCTAGAGATGGGAATACCACACCACCTGACCTGCCTCCTGAGAAATCTGTATGCAGGTCTAGAAGCAACAGATAGAACTGGACATGGAACAACAGACTGGTTCCAAATCAGGAAAGGAGTATGTCAAGGCTGTATTTTGTCACCCTGCTTATTTAACTTATATGCAGAGAACATCATGAGAAATGCTTGACTGGATGGGGCACAAACTGGAATCAAGATTTCCAGGAGAAATATTAATAACCTCAGGTATGCAGATGACACCACCCTTATGGCAGAAAGTGAAGAAGAACTAAAGAGCCTCTTGATAAAAGTGAAAGAGGAGAGTGAAAAAGTTGGCTTAAAACTCAACATTCAGAAGACTAATATCATGGCATCTGGTCCCATCACTACAAGGCAAATAGATGGGGAAACAATGGAAACAGTGAGAGACTTTATTTTGGGGGGCTCCAAAATCACTGCAGATGGTGACTGCAGCCACGGAATTAAAATACACTTGCTCCTTGGAAAAAAAGTTATGACCAACCTAGACAGTATATTAAAAAGCAGAGAACATTACTTTGCCAACAAAAGTCCGTCTAGCCAAAGCTTTGGTTTTTCCAGTAATCTTGTATGGATGTAAGAGTTGGACTGTAAAGAAAGCTGAGGGTCGAAAAATTAATGCTTTTGAAGTGTGGTGTTGGAGAAGACTCTTGAAAGTCCCTTGGAGATCCAACCAGTCCATCCTAAAGGAAATCAGTTGAATACTCATTGGAAGGACTGATGCTGAAACTGAAACTCCCATACTTTGGCCACCTGATGAGAAGAACTGACTCATTTGAAAAGACCCTGATACTGGGAAAGATTGAAGGTGGGGAGAAGGGGACGACAGAGGATGAGATGGTTGGATGGCATCACCGACTCGATGGACATGAGTTTGAGTAAGCTCCAGGAACTGGTGATGGACAGGGAAGCCTGTCGTGCTGCAGTCCATGGGGTCACAAAGATTCAGACAAGACTGAGTGACTGAACAGACTGAACTGAACCTACCCTAGCGGGTTCTCTCATGTATTATAGAAGCTGAAAGTCTGGAAATTAGATTTTTCAAACACATTGGAATAATATGTGCAAGGGTCAGGCACATTTTCCTTTTTGGAATAGCAGCAGTTTGATGTTGTCAGAATACAAAGGATGTCTCAGGATTATGGAGCTTTGAAAGGAGGTATAATAATGGCAGCACCAGGCACTATTTTAAGTGCTTCACAGGTACTAACTCATTTATTCCAAACAACAGTCCCCTTTTAACAGATAAGGAAACTATGGCACAATAAGATTAATTTCCTCATGGTGCCATGTAGGAGATAATAGATGAGTTTTGTTTTATGGTGTCAGAGCCAGAAAATGCCTTTAAGATGCCACAGAGTTTCCTCATTGAAGAAAATCTATAAAACTGTTCTAAAGCACATAAGAGAAGACCCAAATAAATAATGACAATAACAGGTCTCTCAGTGAAAAGTCCTCAGAGTGTAAATGTTAATTCTCCCTAAATTAATCCATAAATTCAATTTAATTCCAATCAAAACCCCTTCAGGATTTTAAATGATATTTTACAAGGCAATTATTGTATTGAATTGGATTTATCTGGAAGATTATTTTCATCTAGAAGGTAAAATTCTCAAGTTCTGCCATGAGAATTTTGAAAGAAATTTGAATGGTGACTTTTACTATCAGATATTGAAAAATACTATAGTGATGAAAGCAGTGAAGCATTAGTAATGCTGGTGCAGAGAAATGATAAAGGAAATAACCATGAAAAGTCCAAAATCAGTGTGCACATATGAACAATGGGGCATTTAAAAGAGTAATGGTGGATTTTTGAAAAATGCTGTTGGGACAAGTTATTATCCATTTTGATAAAAATGAAGTTAGACACTTATGCACACATCCAAAAATCCATATAGAATAAAATTGTGAATTTTTATTATGAAAACATTAGAATAGTTGAGAAATAATTTAGAATGGAAGTAGAGACTTCTTGAGAATATATAAATCCAAGAATTTACAGAGGAAAAATTGGCAGGTTTGAACTGCCTACATTAAGGAGAAAAGCATTCTTATATATCATTAATGACAACACAAACAAACAACTTGAGAACAAAAATGCGTAACAATGACTGAATTAAAAATCACCACCCAGATTTTAACTTGATCATATATCTCCAAGAACCCCTTGGGGCTGCCACACTGTCCACATCCAATCAGTCCAATCCGTTCACACATTCTCCTCTCTTTACAAACCTCCAATAGCCTCTCCTTCCTCCACATCCTCAACTGATGACCTTTTCTCACTGAGAATATGAAATTGGTCAGAATTGAACTTTCTTGTCCTCCCACTAAAACATCTAACAGCTTACCTGCTCTGCACCTGGAGGTCTGCTTTGCTGCTTTTTTGTTGTTGTTATTGTTGTTTTTTAAACAATGGAAAAATTACCTGTGCTCCTCTCTGCGGTCAGAGTCTCCACCTTGGCTCTGGATCAGAGGTTTTCTTACCTACTCAGGGTCCACTCTCTCTCCCACGTCATTAATTTAGACTCTCTGTTGGCTCATTTCCACCACCAGAAATCATCCTAGAAAAAAAAAAGAAAAAAAACCTTACAAAATAAAATCTTCCTTTGTTTTACATCCTCCTCTGGCTACTACCTTATTTTTCTGTTCCTCTTTAAAACAGAATTCCTCACTTGGCATGTACCCATCTCCTCTTGCTGTTCTCTCTGGGGAGCAATCCATTTAGAATTGTGTCTCCCTTCACTAAAACCTCTCTTTTCAATGTCACTAACGACCCTCACATTGCCAAATATGGTGCGTGTGTACTAAGTTGCTTCAGTTGTGTCTGACTACTTGCAATCCTATGGACTGTAGCCCACCAGGCTCCTCTGTCCATGGGATTCTCCAGACAAGAATACTGGAGTGGGTTGCCGTGCCTTCCTCCATGGGATCTTCCAGACCCAAGGATTGAACCTGCATCTCCTGCAACACCTGCACTGCAGGCGGATTCTTTACCACTGAGCCACCAGGGAATGCCAAATATAGTATTTCTTCTAAATTCTCAGCTTGGTCTATTTGTCTCTCACTTAAGATCTGATCTTGGAATCTACTGCAGTTCCTGCCATATTCTATTAGTCAAAGCTGTCGTGGAATTCAACGCTATTTGAGGTCAGAACATGAGAGACTGCTTGTGAATCACAGAGCTTCAAACAAGAATTAATAATAGCTAATTTTATGAGCATTTACTGTGCACTAGGCACCATTCTAAGCGTTTCCCTTGGCTTCTGGGGCCCCACATTCTCCTGGTTTTTGTCTCACCCCACTGGTCACTTCTTCTCAGGCTCCATAATGGATCCTCCCCTGTCCTTTTTAACCCGTGGATGCTGGAGCGCCTTAAGACTTGGTCTTGGGCAGCTTCCTTCTCCTGCCCACATGGAATCCACAGAACTCCACACCTTTTAATACCATCTGTACACTGCTGACTCATAGACTCATGTCACCTCCTTTCCCCGCTTGAATTCCAGACTCCTCCAGCCAGGGCCCAGGCAGCAGTGAGATATTGAATAGGCTTCTCAAACATAATGTATACAAGAGAAATTCCTTTCTTTTCTCTCCAATCTTCTCTTTCTCAGCAAAGGGCTCCACCACTTACCTAATGTTTAAGCCAAACACCCTATAAATTACCTTTTCTCTCTTTTCCCTCATATCCTATATTCAAACCATCAGATGTTCTTGTCAGCCTTACATTCAAAATTCATTCCTAAGCTGGAATCAAGATTTCCAGGAGAGATATCAGCAGCAACCATAGATATGCAGATGATACCACTCTAATGGCAGAAAGCGGAGAGGAACTAAAGAGCCTCTTGAGGGTGAAAGAGGAGAGTGAAAAAGCTGGCTTAAAATTCAACATTCAAAAAATTAAGGTCAGGGCATCTGGTCCTATCACTTCGTGGCAAATAGAAGGGGGAAAAATGGAAACAGTAACACATTTTATTTTCTTGGGCTCCAAAATCACTTTGGACAGTGACTGCAGCCACAAAATTAGAAGACGCTTGCTCCTTGGAAGAAAAGCTATGACAAACCTAGACAGCATATTAAAAAGCAGAGACATCACTTTGCCAACAAAAGTCCACATAGTCAAAGCTGTGATTTTTCCAGTAGTCATGTACGGGTGTGAGAGTTGGACTCTAAAGAAAGCTGAGTGTCAAAGAATTGATGCTTTCAAACTGTGGTGCTGGCGAAGACTCTTGAGAGTCCCTTGGACAACAAGAAAATCAAACCAGTCAATCCTGGTTCCTGAATATTCATTGGAAGGACTGATGACAATACTTTGACCACCTGATACAAAGAGCTGACTCTCGGGAAAAGACCCTGATGCTGGGAAAGACTGAAGGCAGGAGGAGAAGGGGATGACAGAGGATGAGGTGGTTGGATGGCCTCACTGACTCAATGGAACCAACTCCAGGAGATAGTGAAGGACAGGGAAGCCTGGTGTGCCATAATCCATGGGGTCACAAAGAGTCTGACATGACTGAGTGACTGAACACGTGTGCATGCATACTCTTACTGCATTCCAATTTACAGATGAGGAGACTGAGGCATAGAGCAATGAAGTAAGGGCACAAAAAGACCAGGTATTTTCCCCAGTTCATCCAGTAGGTAAATAAGAGGTTGATCATAATTTGATCCCATTAACCTAGTTCCAAAGTCTGTGCTCTTAATTTCTATCAGTATACTCTCTCATGTTTACTATTATATGGAAAGATTTGGGACAGAGAGAAAGACAGCTGGATGTCAAAGGCTTCTGTGTGTATGTAGCTGACAGTGTGAATTTAGTTTTCTTCAAAATTTCATGTTTCCAGATTGAAATAGAGGCCATGTAAATGCCAAAGTCTTTTTGTTTCAAAATCATCTCTCTTTCTCCTTTTCTTCTTCCCTTCTACCCCATCTCTCACTTCTTTCTTACAGTCTCCACACCACTTGAATATGTCCTACAAGTTTGCAATATTAAACTCGACAATTACGGCCATTGTCTAGAACCATAAGCACAATCCATCAGCAACTTTGGATATGAACACAGCCAATTTATTAAAGTAATCACTAAGGTAATTTTTACTTTAAGAATGACACTCTCTCCTTTTGCCCTTAGGTTTCACTACCCTCTTTTGGATTTAGAAAAGTGAAGAAAACGTTTAAAATCCTCTGAGTCGTCAGTGCCTCCTGAAAAGAACTTTCCTTCTTCATATAACAAAGAGATAGTTTTTCTCATGTTTATCATTGTCCTGCTCCAGTAAAAAACAATTCCTGATTATTTTTAGGTCTAAAAAACCAAAAATTATCATAGAGAAAATGAGAAGCGAAACTTCTATAGTGAATAGGAGATGGCAGCCTTCTTCAACCTAAGGATATGGCATGAGAAAAGCTAGCATGAGTGGAAACACCAAGTGTGGGCGATAGGCTTGATCTTTCAATGTTCAGCTTATTTAGCTAAAGTCACAATCATCACAGTCACCCACTGGTCTTTGCAGACACTCACAGTTTGGGTGGACTGTCACATAGGGATAAAGAGAAAAGAAGCAGCTTTACTGTTTGTATCAGGAAGTTGCACATTACTGCCAATTGAGAGAGAAAGTAAATTACTTTGAAATGCTGCCCCTCCAGCGTTAACTGGTGCAGGCTAACGACCCTACCAGCTGGCCCCAGTGTCAGGGGCTGGTGCTGGAGGACATTTGCAAACACTGACAGGGTAGGGGTACCTAATGGGAAGAACCGGGCTAGAAATTTTCCCTCAGGATAACTAAAGGAAAAAACAGAGGAGAGTGAAGCACAGCTAGTTTCCTGGTGGAGAATAATTGTAGCACCTGCTGTCACTCATTGCTAAAATAGTCCCATTATGTAAATACACGTGGCTTGCTCCCATCAATAGTTGCTTGTTTCCATTTTTCTTCTCCAAATAGATTTGATATTTTCTAAACAGCAAGGATTGTAGCTTGTGTTGTATTTCTTTTCTAGACACGACGCTACTCCCTTTTGCCTGCTCTACTAGCCAGCACAGATATGAATACTCTTATCCCCACTTCCTCTCCTTACTCCCTAAACATGAGGACAGATAGACCTCGTCAAGAATAGACAGATAACTACTCCCTGGGCATTGTTTAGTGAAGAGATTTTCAGACTTGTTCTCCTGGTACTTCAGCACACTTTTGTCATATCTCTAACTAGAGAAGTTAAAACTAAAATGCGATTTCCAGAACTTAGCATGTGGTGTGCATGCATGTACATGCGCACACACACAGAGGAGACAATAAAATCTTGAAATAATTCAACTCAATTTAAAGTTTTATTAAAGCTTTAGCGCATGGTAGGTATTGTGCTAGGTGTTGTGGATAACAGAGAACTGAGTAAGACTCACCTGTAAGGATCTACTCTCTGGTAAAGGAGACAGACAGGGACATAAATAACTCTTAAGGGGAGACAGACTGTAATAAAAATGACCCGGAAGGATAAATAAAACATTGTAAGAAGTGTCAATTATATCCATAATCACAGAGGTATTAAACCACTAGAGCTAGAGTTTAAGCTACGTAAATAATTTCAATTAGACCATCCTTCTTTCCACACATAGACTTCAGCACAGCTCTGTGTATTGGGTGATCTTTATTTCAAAATTATCTCTTTGTAATACAGTTTTCTAAGTTAATTTCATGTCTTTTGGTCTCTCTTGCTAAATTAGCACTTCTCTTTGCAAATATATATATTTTTTGCTGTTAATTATTTGTTCTCCATGCCCCCTGCAGTACTCTCTCTCCTTCTATAGTCTTTTACCTATTTTCCTGTCCATTCTATACTTCTCTTCTCTCCTTGTCACCTTCTCCCATATCTTCAATATTTCTCCAGCCACAATGCTTTCTTTTCTTGTATTATTATCCTACTGGTAGGAGAATCAATTTTCTTTTGAAGGGAAAATATTGTCAGGAGGACAATAATTCCTCTCAAATAATCCCTTTAATGCTGAGTCGTGCTGGATCTTGGAACAAGTGAGTGTCTTTCTTTCTAACTGTCCATGGCTCTATTAACAAAACTACTGGTGTTTCTCTGAAGCATAAGCAGTTCAAAGAGGTAAGAGCACAGACATAAACTAACACTTTCATTCAGCACAAGGTTGGGATTTGGTATGTATGTCCTCTCTGATGGGTGGTTGAGCCTTTTCTGGTGGGATAAACAGAGTGAATGTACGTGAGCCCCACTGTTTCAGATGACAGTCTCTTGTATTTGTGTATTTGCCTAACACCTCATTCATATTCAGTATCTCGCTGAACCCCAGCCCCAGGACTGTGATTCAGTGTGGTCCTGCCTCATCCCCTTTTCATACACAAAGAAGAGGCTAAAGTCCAGTAACATTAAGTGATACTTTGCATGTCCCTGAGCAACTGGTATAGGAACCCATTTTTATTTTTCCAAATTCAGTGCTGTACTTCAAAGCTACCACCTCACCCCTGGTGCTAACATGCAGCACGTGAGGGTGTCACACGGTAGTTGGTTGACACTCACTTGATAAAAACTTGATCTTACACTCTAAAATGCTCATGATTGTAAGGAACCACTTAGGAATTAAATATAACTGTTTTTCCCGTTTCCCTTTTTAAAACATGCTCTGCTGATTTCGATTAGGTGAAAAATATTGTAACTGTGGTTTAGCTTGTAGTAGTGATGCTTCACCAACCAAGCATGACATAAGTTCAAGAAACATCAGTGGAGAAAACGGAGCTCTCCTCATTAATAAAAGCAATTAGTGTGGCCCCAGCTGAGCAGCCAACTCGCCCAGGGGAGTTCTCGCGCACTGCAGGCATCTGAGTGCAGTCTGTTAACTGGGCAAGCCACTCTTGGCAGGAAGCTAAATATTGTCATTGATTTTAATTGTTCTCTCCACTTTACAACTCCTGATTCACAGCCGATTGTGCTTAAGGAGTTTGTTCTCTGGAGAGAACTTCCACTGTGTCCAGCCCTCTGAGACAACCAAAGTAGTCTGCATTTTGAAAAATCAAAGTAAGACAAATGATTTCTGTAAATAGCAGAGCAAAAAACTTCTGTGCTCAGTGACTAATTTTGAGTGAATCGTGCCTGCAGGGAGTCATAGGTGGACACAATAGTCAAACCATTGAATCTAAGTCCCAGAAGAGAAAGCCCAATGTAGGTGGGGAAGATCTGGAAGTTCCGTGAGAGTATAGATAGGATTCCTCCAGTCACTGGGGACAAAGGAACTTACACAGTTTGGAGGACTTCCAGCATTTCCTGGCCCTGGCAAAACTTCACCACTACTTAGGAGAGGAAGGTTCTCTCAGATATCAAAAACAGACACACTCCGTTTCTTTGTTTAATTATGAGTTCATTGTAAACGCATATAGGAATAAAAAGAGGGAAAATTATCATGTCTGCCATAAATCCAGTTCTCTGAGCAACTGGAACACAGTCTTTGCCATCCAGAACACAGCAGTAGTTCTAGTTAGCCTGCAGGAATGCTGGTGACTGAATGGCCACCCCCAGTTGCCCAGAACTCAGCTCTCCTCTCCCTGATGCATATTTTATCTCTGCTAGTGAATACATAACCTTTATTTTTCTTTTTTCTAATTCTTGAATTCAGTTTCTACTTTATTTTTGCTTTTTACTGCTGCCTTCTCCATGCAGCTGTAGTGGATTGTTACCACTTTCTGACTGTTCAGCCTCTCACCACTGCCCTCCTTCCTAATCACACCAAATTCTCCTCAGAAGGAATTCTCCATCATCCCATCAGATGGAGGTCTCCATCTCTATCAATCTTGGTGGAGACGAGGCCTCACTTCCACTGAAAAAATTAAGGGACCCTGAATTTCTCTCTTCCTTCTAGAACTCTTCTAGTTCTCAGAAAGAACTATCTTAGATTTTGCCAATATGATCATTTCTTTTAAAACTTCAAATCTTGAGTGAATGATGCAAGAATTTGAAAATGACAGTGGGATTATTCATCTCAGTGCCAGTAGCATGTACAGAACATGGTGATTCTGTGCATGACCTTGGCTCCTGTTATTTTGCTGACTTTCTGCATTTTCTGTACATCTCTCATACAAGTGACCCTCACAGATACTGCAGATTTGGGTCTGGATCATCACCATGAAGTGAATATTGCAATAAAGCAAGTCACATGCATTTTTCTTTTGTTTCCCAGTGCATATAAAAGTTATATTTATACTGTAGTGCAGTCTGTTAGGTGTTCAATGGCATTATGTCTATAAAAACAATGTACACACTTTAATTTTAAAATTAGTGCTGTTGGGAAAATGCCTGATACAGGGTTGCCACACACCTTCAATTTTAAAAGGAAAAAAATTTTATTGCAAAGTTCAGTAAAGAGCAATAAAATGAGGTATGCCTGTATGTTTTGGTTTTCTTAGAGATTTCTTTCCAGTAAATTTCCTTTTCTTGTGAAACATTAGAATGTAAGCACTGGGATATTTTTCTGCTTGTTCAGTATAAGTATTTAGTGCATCAAGCATTGTCTGACCCAGAGTGAGTGTTCAATGGCTATGTATTAAATAAATAAATGAAAGAATGGAATATCAATTACTGTTGCTTGCAACCAAGTTTCTACAATGCAATATGGGAAGAGGAACTCAAGCAGAGCCCAGTGGTCTTCCTGAATTAAGACAGACTGTGGAACTCAAGGACGCTTATGTTCTTAGAATTTATGGGATAGAATGTTGAAAGGAAGAAAGCTGTACACAGGGAAGACTACCAAGATCTGTAGGGGATGTCGAAGCTTTGAGTACAAGCTTATCTATGTATGCATGAGATGAATCTCTATGAGGTAGAAAAAAAGAAGCCCCCAAAGCTATATGTTGAATAATACCCCAAGTTAACACAGATATTTTTTCCCCTACAGCCAGACTGGAGAGTCCTCATACTACATGGAGAATTTGGTAGAATCCTTGGAAAGTTGTTGCCTTAGCAGTGGACTCACTTATACCTAACATGAAGGCTGCTCTGGGTCTATCCTAACAAAAGAAAACCTTAAAATCATTACATTGGCTTGCTAGTAACTTTACTTTCTTCCAGAAATTAAACATTGTTTAAATGAATACAACAAAATTCACTATAAAACAACATAAACTTCACAATGTCTAGCATTAAAAAATTATCAGGCATGAAAGAAAGCAGGAAAATATGACCTAGAAACAGTAGGAAAAAAGAAGAAAATAAGGGAATGGTATAATTAGCAAATATGGTTTTAATACTGAAAATACTAATTACAAATGAAAAGTGAAAGTCGCTTGGTCGTGTCTGACTGCGACTGCATGGACTACACAGTCCATGGAATTCTCTAGGCCAGAATACTGGAGTGGGTAGCCTTTCCCTTCTCCAGGGGATCTTCCCAACCCAGGGATCGAACCCAGGTCTCCTGCATTTCAGGCAGATTCTTTACCTGCTGAGCCACCAGGGAAGCCCAAGCATATAATTACAAATATATGCTCAATAATGTAAAGAAAAATGTGAATATGATGATAAGAAAAACTGAAGATTTTCAAAAGACCCACATGAAACTTTTAAAGATTTAACTGAAGTATATAAACTGAAAAATGCACTAGAAGCAATTAAGAGCGGATTAGATATTGCAAAGAAATGATCAGTGGATCTGAAGATGAAGCAGTAATCATCCAAAATGAAGCAGCACAGTGGAAAAAATGAATAGACTTATTTCATTGTCAATCTGACAAATGTCCAAGTGGATGAGAGAGAGAGAAAGAGGGAGAAACACTTGAAGAGGAACAGGTAAAAACTTGCAAAATTTAGTGTAAATTATAAACCCAAATTATGAAGAGCTTTATAAATTAAAAACAATAAAGAAAAATCACACCAAAGCACATTATCAAAGTTTTAAAAAGCACTGATAAAGAGAAAATATTTAAAGCAACCAGTAATACATGATACTACATACAGTAAAACAAAGAAAAGTTTTACAGCAGATTTCTCATCAGAAATTATGTTATCCCAACTATAGAGTAATGTCTTTTGAGTTGAAATACATTATTAAAGTGACAGTTCTACATCTAATAAAGATGACTTTGAAATATAAGTACTAAATCAACTCCATTCTAGACAAACAAACGATGAGATAATATATTGTCAGAAGTCTTGCTTTGTAAGAAATGTAAAGCAAAAATGTTAAGCAAAGTTCTTAAGGCTGAAACAAATTGTTACTAGGTAGAAATCTAAATCAACATAATAAAAGGAAGAGCATCAGAAATAAAAACTAAACTCTGATGTTTACCTCACACCATATACAAATATTAACTCAAAATTGATCATAGTCCTAAATATAACAATTACAAATATCAAACATCTAGAAGAAACATAGATTTTTGTTACCTTTCTTAGAATATTTAAAGTATAAACTGTAAAACAAATAATTGATAAATTGGCCTTCATCAAAATTGAAACCTTTGCTTTTTTAAAGTAACTGTTAAGAAAAGGCAGATGTAAGAGAAAATATTTGCAAACTTTATATCTGATAAAGGACTTTTATCCTAAATACACAAATATATCTTAAAATTCAATAATAATTTAAAAAAGCAACTGAACAAAAATGGGCAAACCCATTTCAACACCAGTAAAAGAGCACATGAAAAGATATTCAACACCATTACTCATTGAGCTCAGTTCAGTTCAGTTGCTCAGTGATGTCCTACTCTTTGCGACGCCACGGACTACAGCATGCCAGGCCTCCCTGGCCATCACCAACTCCTGGAGTTTACTCAATCTCATGTCCATTGAGTTAGTGATGCCATCCAGCCATCTCATCCTCTGTCGTCCCCTTCTCCTCTCGCCCTCAATCTTCCCCAGCATCAGGGTCTTTTCAAATGAGTCAGCTCTTCACATCAGGTGGCCAAAGTATTGGAGTTTCAGCTTCAACATCAGTCCTTCTAATGAACATTCAGGACTGATTTCCTTTAGGATGGACTGGTTGGATCTCCTTGCAGTCCAAGGGACTCTCAAGAGTCTTCTCCAACACCACAGTTCAAAAGCATCAATTCTTCGGCCCTCAGCTTTCTTTATAGTCCAACTCTCACATCCATACATGACTACTGGAAAAACCATTACTCATTAAGGCAATGCAAATTAAAACCACAACATGATAAAACTACATATTCATTAGAATAGGTAGAGTTTTTTTTTTAAATGGCAATGTCAAGTGCCGATGAAGCACAATTAGAACTCCCATACATTGTTAATGGAAATTCAAAATGGCACAACCACTCTGGAAATCAGGTTTAACAATTTCTTATAAAGTTAACCATATCCTTACTCTATGACCCAGCAATTTCAGTCCAGATATTTACCTGAGAGAAATGAAGACTTACGTCCACACAAGATTTGTACACTAATCATAACTCCTTTATTTATAACAATTCAAAATTGGAAACCAGGGCTTCCCTGGCAGTCCAGTGGTTAAGAATCTGCCTGGCAATGCAATGCAAGGGAACACTTGTTCAATGCCTGGTTCGGTAAGATTCCACATGCTGCAGGGAAACTAGGCCCATGGGCCACAACTACTGAGCCTGTGCTCTAGAGCCTCAACTACTGAGCCCACTTGCGGCAACTACTGAAGCCCATGTGCCTAGAGCCTTGCTCCACAGCGAGAGAAGCCACCACAATGAGAAGCCCACATATCACATCTAGAGAGTGGCTCCTTCTCTTCACAACTAAAAAAGCCACATGCACAGCAAAGAAGACCCAGTGCAGTCAATAATAAATAATTAAAAATAAATGAAAAAAATCGGAAACCTCCTAAATGTCCATCAATAAGTGAATGAATAAATAATGTGTGGTATATCCTTTCAGCAATAAAAACAGAAACAGTCTATAGCTATGCCAAAATACACAAATGAATATTAAAATTATTATGTTGAGGAAAAGAAATCAAACACAAGACTGTTTAATGCCTAATTCTTTCACTCAACATAGTTATATATATGAACATAATATATGGTGGTATTTTGTTATGGCAGCCCAAGAAACTAATACAGAAGACTCTATGTGTTTGTCAAAACTTGTGAAACTACACTTAAAATAGGGGATGATTATTGTTGAGGCAGTCCAAGTGCAGGTTGGAAAAGAATTTCCAGACAGCATTTCAGAAGGGGGTGAGTTTATTAATAACAAAGAGCAGAGATAATATGGACACTGCAAGTGCCTCTTGACAGCTACAGAGAGAGCCGATGCTTTCATGGGTTAGTAGCCAATTTCTATAGCCTCAAGACAAAGAAAATTCCTGCTGAAATGCTGGCATTAGGTGATTGCTTAGGGTGCTTTAAGAGCATCTTTGCCTATTTTGGAGTCAGGAAGGCTGTTGGTGATGACCAGGGTTGGGGGGAAATGGGGATTGGCAATGGTTACAAAGCGGTTCAGTCAGCTTCGGAGGTGACCTTGGTTCTGGACTCTGCTTCTGTGGCCTTGGTACAAAGTCTCACACCTGTGGCCTTGGGGCAGGACTCAACGATTATTCTATATAAGTTGTACCTCAGTAGACCTGATTAAAAGCAAGGCCATAAAAGGATAGGAATGCTGGAATGAATCTGTAGTAAATGCCTAACTATATCCCCAAGAAGTTCAAGACGAGCTTCTTTTTCCAGAAGCTTGAATTTGAGAAGTGTTCTCTGTTGGCTGAGTGACATATGACTCCTAATTGCAGCGGGGAGAAGGAAGACGGTGGAAGGATTTGCAGGAGCAGAGGTTATGCAGTTGGCCCTTAGTTTCTCCATGACTGGCAGCAGAGCTGAGGGGGCAATTTGAGTCTTCTGACCTCCTAAGAATTTTGGTGGTAGTTACTTGCTCATGGGATGCCTGGGGCATAGAGAGAAGCCCTCTAAGGCTTTCCCTGACTTGTCGAATGAAAGTAACAAAGGTACGTTCTTGAAATAAGCCACCTAACAGAGATTAACAACCTTTCAATGTACAAATCAATCTTTAAACTGAATTGGAAGCTGGGTGCCCCTGAGCATGGACTTTGTGACCTCAAGGGTCATGTTGTGGCATATACTAGTACTTCACCCCTTTTTATGTCCAAACACTTTTCCACTGTATGCATATAGCATATTTGGTTAGCCATCATCAGTTGATGGCATATAGTTTGTGTTCACCTTTTGGCTATTATGATCAATGCTGCCATGCACATTTGTTAAGCAGCAGAAGGTAGTGACAGCAGTCATCATTTGACATAACTGGCGTTCCAATCCTCTCTTCCAAATGGAACCTTGACCTGCCTTTTGAAGTAATCTTCCTTGTGTGTGATCATTGAGAGAGACAGCAGCCAACTCCTGCTGCAAAGGCTCCAGGGGCCAGCCTGTGCAGTTCCGTACCCAGGCAGCCAGGGAGTGAGCATTTGATATAGAGTCAGTCCGTGAGCCTGAGGTTCTCGAATTTTGGAGCAAACCACTCAATGATGTAAGAGATGACTGGAAGTCACTTCATGGCTGCTACAGCACAACATCTCAGAGACACTCACTTCCTGCTGCTTGACTCTTCTGGGGCTCCAGCTGTCTGCCAGAGATCTTTGGGTCTTGCGTGGTCACTGGTCCCCAGTCAATCCTGGAGGCCCAGGATCCTTCCAATAAACCCTTTTTGCTTGGGAGATTCAGTTATTTTTTTTATTAAAGCTATGTATGCATATTACCTTGTACAATGCTCTGTGTCATTTTCTTTATGGTTCTGCATGCAAACTCCTTAAGAGGCAGGATATGACTGAGCTGGCCAGCCACCATACTAGGATCATCCAAGGAAGATTCAGGTGGGCAGATAAGACACTATATTCCAGAATTCAAACTAATGCAAGTATAGACATTTTGTTTTGCAGTCAAGGACCCAACCTAGTCCAACCCATTTCTTTGGAGAGTCTCACATCATCAAACACAATAACCTACAAGGACTTTTATGAGAAGGTGGCTCATGAGTAAGGATGCTTCATCAGGGGGCCTGGAACGTATCAGAAAGGGGCAGTGTAAATAGCATGTATTTTGTGTGGCTTCATCAGTGTAATACAGAAAGCTCCAAGGATTTATCTTCCTATGCCAGTGAATTCCAGCTGTTATAATACCCTCACATGGTGACCCTTGAGAGCTTTTGCAAATACACACAGGGAGAATCCCAGTTAAAGTTCAGTCCTCTCTTTCCTCAGCTCTCTAACCATTATGACTTATCTGCAGTTTACAGAGCTCTGGTTCCAACCCAGGGGCTGTAGGTTACTGCTCCCTGATTTTTTTAGGGCACTGCACAAAGGTACAAATTGTATTCTCTGGCCTGAAAAGGAATTCATGGGTTTTGAGAGGACAGCAAATGAGGTTGTGAATTAGGAGAACTTAGGTGTTGAGAATAACAGGCTCACCGAATGTTAATTGCTGCTGGTGATTATTGCAATGTGTTGGGTATTTTGCTTTTTTCCCAATGTTCAGGCTCAATGTGTGATGACAAATATTGGTGAAGCCCTTTTACTTTAATTGTGATTCTGGAGTCTAGACTCCCTTGCCTGCTGCTAGCTGCCATTCACCCTCATTACAGGTTTTGCAAATTAGACAGTCACTCTGTGGGTAACAGGCACTGTGCCTCTTACCTGCTGTCTCCATCTCCTCTGCCTCCTGTGATGAACGCAGACTGCTCTGAACGTTAAAAACAGAGAAACTGAAATCCAATATTCATATCTCAGCATAACAGGAATAAAATGCTCATAGGCAATTTGTCAGTGTTTATTAACTGTGACCTAGAAAAATGCACCTGTGGCAGTGTCTTCTCACATGTGTGTGACAGAATGGGATTTTTTTTCCCTACCCTCTTCTTTTCTAATCCCACCCCTGTCTGTCTGGTAAAACAGAGCAAAAGCGAACCTGCCAGCATGATGATACTGAGGAAGTTGGTCAATGTCAATGGGGAAAAATCCTCTTGCGATGTTTTCTTGGGGAAAAAAACTAAAGGTTGCCCCTGCCAGCAAGTCCTGGGGCCTGAGGAGGCCAACCCAACAGATCCCTGTAGGTAACCGGGAAGAACTGGTTAGCAGATAATTAGGGCTCTGAAAGCAGGAGAACAGCTTGAACGACCGAGAGCACTGCCAATGGAGAAGAAAGAAGAGCAGAGAAGACGCCCACAGGGCCTTCTGGGTGTGGGCTTCCAGGTGACTCCACCCAAGACCAACAATAAAACAAAACAACCACACACGAGATAATTTTACCCCTCCTTCTGTACTTCCTATGTATCCTTGAGGATTTCCTTTCAGTAAAGGAGGGTTATTTGCATGGTTTCAAGACATTATGGGCTTCCCTGGTGGCTCAAACAGTAAAGAGTCTGACTGCAACACGGGAGACCCAGGTTCAATATCCAGGTCTGGAAGATCCCCTGGAGAAGGGAATGGCTACCCACTCCAGTATTCTTACCGGGAGAATCCCGTGCTCAAAGAGCCTGGCAGGCTACAAGGCCATTGGGTTGCAAAGTGTCGAACACGACTGAGCAATTAAGACTTTCACTTTCAAGACATTATGGGAATAACTAAAGGGTGACTTGTGTTATGTCATGTTTTGTCAATATCCTATTAGGGAATCTGAATACAATTTATATTGTAACAGAGCCCTGGGAGAGCAGCACAGTACCCATGTTCTTGGTGGTTCTTTAATGTTGCAAAGAATGTAGGCAAGGCGCCATTGGGTTACCTCTCAGTGAGTGGAGACATCATGAATTAAAAGAGGAAAGGATGCACCCTCAGAAGTTGCCCAGCCAGGCAGCCCAGAGAACTGGAACACTGCTTATCATCGTCCAGGATATAACTGGGGCTCAAGAGGTTAAATGGTCTTTCTGTGTCCCCACTGCAGTTCCTATAGTTATTTCCTCAGAAGGGAGTTTTGTTGCTTTTTTCTAGAGTCACCTGGAGATGCTGCAACTTTTATTTTTAGTTTCCACTGCTTATGTTGCTCCTGACTTTGGTGGAGTAAGTGGAATGGTGAGACCAGCTTTAGAATATATTACAACAGTGTGTGTGTGCTCAGTTGCTCAGTCATGTCTGACTTTTTGCAGCCCCATGGACTGTAGCCTGCCAGGCTCCTCTATCCATGGAATTTTCCAGGCAAGAATACTGGAGTGGGTTGCCATTTCCTCCTCCAGGGGATCTTCCCAACCCATGGATCCAACCCACGTCTCCTGTGTCTCCTGCATTGGCAGGTGGATTCTTTACCACTGAGCCACCTGGGAAGCCCACATAACAGCAGTACTTCTATAAAAGCTGATGAAAGAATTTATGTAGAGATTGAGGAAGGGAGGATGCAGACAGGCCTCCTTCCTGTTGCCCTGCCCGCCTGGTCTGGCCTCTCTCCTCTCTCCCCACCCTCTCTCCTCTGCCTCACTCAGTATTGCACATGGAACCCATCCTGAACCTGATGTAAAAGTCAGGGACTTATTTGACTTTTTCCTAACAAAATCACACCCACAAAGAAAACTTCAAGCCATTTCATTTAATTCTCATAAAACTCAATTAATTAGATGTAATTATTATTTCACATCACAAATTAGGAAAATGAAACTGAGCAAGATTAAGTAATTTGTCCAAGATCATAGGATGGAGAGTTGCAGGATGAAATTCAGAGTTTCAAAGTCAACTCTGATACACTGATCATTGTTGTTTGGGCACTACGTCTTGTCCGACTCCTTGGGATCCCATGGACTATCACCTGCCAGGCTCCTCTGTCCGTGGGATTTCCCAGCCAAGAATATTGGAGTGGGTAGCCATTTCCTTCTCCAGGGGATCTTCCCAATCCAGGGATCTAACCGGTGTCTCTTGCACCTCCTCTATTGGCAGGTGGATTCTTTACCACTGCCCTACCAAGGAAGCCCACATATTAGGTATAAAGGATATTACAAAGTATGTGTGTGTGTATAATTTTAGCCTGTGTCTGCACTGCATGAAGCAATCATAGATTTTTCCACAATTACTTGTAGACTTCTTAGTTTAGTGAAAAGGATCAAACATGTTACAATATAGGCCTAGAAGCTCAAACATGAGAAGATTAGATTTTTTTCATCTTTTTTATAAGCATATGAAGTGAAAGTGTTAGTCACTCAGTCATGTCCAACTCTTTGTGACCTCATGGACCAGGCTCCTCTGTCCAATGGATATTCCAGGCAAGAATATTGGAGTGGGTTTCCATTTCCTTCTCCAGCGGATCTTCCCAACCCCGGGGTTGAACATGGGTCTCCCGCATTGCAGGCTGACCCTTTACAGCCTGAGCCACCAGGGAAGCCCTATATGCAAGCATATATATGGAGCATATAACATGACATGGGCACTGTGCTAAGTACAGAGGATGCACGCATGAAGCCTATGTAGTTCTTGTCCTGAAGTGTCATCCATCAAAGGGACAGGTGAATCTGACTCAGCTTTCACTTCTCAGGGCAATGGTCAAGAACCCTAAATGGAGTTGGCTGCCATAGTTGTACCCATCACTGATATCTTTAAGACTCAGCACTTTATAGCCATTCTGAGCCCCATTCTTTGCACTGTTGTGTCCCTTGGAGATACAGTGCAGAAAGAGTTGTTTGGGGGGATGTTCTTTGAACCAATTTATCCAAGAAGCCAGGACTAACAGGCGAGCCCATCTCAAAACTGAAAATAGGGGCATTAATTCAGCAGGAATGAGGAGAAAGAGAACATAGGAATGTGTATGTGTTTTTTTTTTTTTTTTTTCTGTTCATATGCAGGGATAGTAACAGAATAGGTCAAGGCTTAAAGAAAAATGTGTCTGAAGGTCTGAGTGCATCTTCACACATGAGTTTAACATAACAGCCACATATATGACTGTCCTGTTTTCATTTAAACAATTTAGAATTTCAAAGACAAAAATATCAATTTGTCTAAATAAATAGGAGTGGGAAGATTTGACATGTGCTTGTCCTTGGAACTATTCAAAATAAAAACTGAAGTCAGAGATCTCAACCATAAATAGGTGACAGGTCAGAGCAGTAAATATGCTTTAAGAATCCAAGTGCCCCACTTAATACAATCTCGGGCTTTGAAATCATCCCTGGCTTCCAAAAATTGGGCTTTTAACTCTGGTAGGGTATTCAGAGCTCAAAAGTCATTTCTATCCTGTAGGGCTCTTGTGAAGATTCAAGGTGGTTTTCACAATCACGTACCACACAGTCATGCTCAATAAATGATGTTGATCATGATTTTAATATTATATTAAGAAACCAAGTTTAGGAGTTCTGTAAGCTCCCATATGCCTCCCATTTCAACCTTCATGGTCCCAACTATTTAATTTATTTAGCCTATTCCCACAAAGCAATGCCAGTACATATACTTTTTTCTCATATTTACTGGAGGTGAAATTCAGCACACTGACCATTCATCTCTTTATGAGTGACAACTTTGCCATCAACTTTTGTTTCAAATCTGAATCATTTGCATTTCCAATCATAGAATATTGGAAAAGACATTCTTAGGGCATTTTGATTTCCTATACCTAGTGTGATTTATATTTTCTTCTTTAAATCTCTGAAATGTTTAAACGAAAAGGGGAAGGTCATGTTTGCAGGTTTTAAGTTAAATGTTTGTCAGGGTCCTACAAAGAGGAATAAAGGATATTAGCCCTTGGGAATTTCTAGTTGGATTTCCTAGGGAGTCGTAACCCCATCCTGTTCTACAAAGTGGCTTACTTGTGATCTCCTCCTATATCTCTGCTGAAATAACTAACAAGGCCATTAGAAATTCATGGAAAACCTATGCCTTAAATTTGTTCCCCTGTGTATTTAATTTTAGAAATTAATGAGCTTTGCTGATACATTTTCCTAGTAAATTAGTGAAAAATTATGTAATTCTGTTTAGCTAGGTCAAGGATTCTGAGCTCCAACCTAACAGGACATCTTTCCACACCTGGCATATGCTGAAGACCAGCCCTCTGTTTTCCTTTGGGAGCTTCTCGGTATAACTGGCTTCCTAAATGTGAGTTGGGGCTGGGGAGGGGTTGATGAGTTTCTCATTGAGCGAATGGGAGTTAGGGAACAATGGTCTAATGGGGAATTGTGCCTTTGAAAGTGTCCCTACACTTTGCGATGAGGATGAGGTAGGTGTGGTAACAGGGGCTGGGAAGTCCTGTTTTTGTTTATTTGCTTCTGAGGAAATGAGTCAGTGTGAAAGATTCTCAGGCAATTAATTAATAATAATTATACCAACTTACAAAAGAGTGGAAACTTCTATAAGAAGGACTGTGCTTCTAAGTGAACTGAATGCCCCCACTTAATTGTATCTCTTTTCTAGTCCAGAGAAATTGTGGTGCTGCTGAATGAGTGGGATTAGTTTTCCTGAAGATTCCTAAGGCTCTTCTGCTAGCCTGGAGGCTGTTTGTGCTCTTGGTGCTCTGGAGGCTGACAGACACTGAGGGCTAGCAGCCAGGCCACCTCACAGCAAAATTTACACCACAGCTCTGAAGAGCTGTGTGTAACTCCTCTGTTCATGTGTTGAGCACCTATACCACCCAGCTGTGTTATTTCCTGTAATCCTCATGACAACCCTATGGGTTATGATCACCCTGGAGCATAAATACTGTATCCAAGATCAGATGTCCAGAGTATAGGGGATCTAGAATATGACTCTAGCATGTCTACTGAAAAAGAAAACTGATCTGGGATTGTATTTACTTGGGAGTAACCATAGTTGTTTTTAAACTACCCCACACCAAAGATAACCAGTTGTAAAATCCATAAATGAATTAATTTTCTTGAGACTCAAGATTAGATTAAAATAACAACAATCCAGCACTTAGTGTTAAAAAGGAGGGTTGGAAACATTATTAAAAACCCAAGGTAACTAGAGATGTTTCTACTTTCATAGGGAAGGATAGCATATTTTGTATCAGAAGAGAAATAAATCCTTATATTGCTCTCTTCCACCTTAGTGTTGATGGTCTATTGTTAGCAGAGCACATTGTGAGGCTTAAATATTCAAAGGACAAAATACTTTCTTGGTAGGATGTGAGAAACTCATATTGTCAGATTAATATGTGGCAGAGTAGTCTCTTAGATTTTTGGATTTAGGATATAAGGGGAGAGAATTGGAGGAAGAAAAAGAGGAAGAAGGAGGAGAGGGAGGGGAAGAGGAAGTGGGGAGGGGAGGGACCTGACTTATATGTCCTCAGCCTTTTGAGGTGGAGCTCATTGTGTGTAAAGGGCCAAGATATATTTTTTAAATGGGAAGACTAATCAGTTCAGTTCAGTTCAGTTCAGTCGCTCAGTCGTGTCTGACTCTTTGCGACCCCATGAATCGCAGCACGCCAGGCCTCCCTGTCCATCACCAACTCCCAGAGTTTACCCAAACCCATGTCCATTGAGTCGATGATGCCATCCAACCATCTCATCCTCTGTCGTCCCCTTCTCCTCCTGCCCCAAATCCTTCCCAGCATTAGGGTCTTTTCCAATGAGTCAACTCTTCACATGAGGTGGCCAAAGTATTGGAGTTTCAGCTTCAACATCAGACCTTCCAATGAATACCCAGAACTGTTCTCCTTTAGGATGGACTGGTTGGATCTCCCTGCAGTCCAAGGGACTCTCAAGAGTCTTCTCCAACTCCACAGTTCAAAAGCATCAATTCTTTGGCCCTCAGCTTTCTTCACTGTCCAACTCTCACATCCATACATGACCAATGGAAAAACTATAGCCTTGACTAGATGGACCTTTGTTGGCGAAGTAATGTCTCTGCTTTTAAATATGCTATCTAGGTTGGTCATAACCTTCCTTCCAAGGAGTAAGCGTCTTTTAATTTCATGGCTGCAATCACCATCAGCAGTGATTTTGGAGCCCAAAAAAATAAAGTCTGACACTGTTTTCACTGTTTCCCCATCTATTTCCCATGAAGTGATGGGACCAGATGCCATGATATTAGTTTTCTGAATGTTGAGGTTTAAGCCAACTTTTTCACTCTCCTCTTTCACTTTCATCAAGAGGCTCTTTAGTTCTTCTTCTCTTTCTGCCATAAGAGTGGTGTAATCTGCATATCTGAGGTTATTGATATTTCTCCCAGAAATCTTGATTACAGCTTCTGTTTCTTCCAGCCTAGTGTTTCTCATGATGTACTCTGCATATAAGTTAAATAAGCAGGATGACAATATACAGCCTTGACGTACTCCTTTTCCTATTTGGAACCAGTCTGTTGTTCCATTTCCAGTTCTAACTCTTGCTTCCTGACCTGCATACAGGTCTCTCATAAGACAGATCCGATTGCCTAGTATTCCCATCTGTTTGAGAATTTTCCACAGATGGACATCACCGGATGGTCAACTTTGAAATCAGATTGATTATATTCTTTGCGGCCAAAGATGGAGAAGCTCTATACAGTCAGCAAAAACAAGACCAGGAGCAGACTGTGGCTCAGATCATGAACTGCTTATTGCCAAATTCAGACTTAAATTGAAGAAAGTAGGGAAAACCACTAGACCATTCAGGTATGACCTAAATCAAATCCCTTATGATTATAGAGTGGAAGTGACAAATAGATTTAAGGGACTAGATCTGATAGACAGAGTGCCTGATGAACCATGGACAGAGGTTCGTGACATTGTACAGGAGACAGGGATCAAGACCATCCCCATGGAAAAGAAATGCAAAAAAGCAAAATGGCTGCCTGAGGAGGCCTTACAAATAGCTGGGAAAAGAAGAAAAGTGAAAAGCAAAGGAGAAAAGGTAAGATATTCCCATCTGAATGCAGAGTTCCAAAGAATAGCAAGGAGAGATAAGAAAGCCTTCCTCAGCGATCAATGCAAAGAAATAGAGGAAAACAACAGAATGGGAAAGACTAGAGAACTCTTCAAGAAAATTAGAGATACCAAGGGAACATTTCATGCAAAGATGGGCTTGATAAAGGACGGAAATGGTATGGACCTAACAGAAGCAGAAGATATTAAGAAGAGGTGGCAAGAATACACAAAAGAACTGTACAAAAAAGATCTTCACGACCCAGATAATCACGATGGTGTGATCACTCACCTAGAGCCAGACATCCTGGAATGTGAAGTCAAGTGGGCCTTAGAAAACATCACTATGAAGAAAGCTAGTGGAGGTGATGGAATTCCAGTTGAGCTATTTCAAATCCTGAAAGATGATGCTGTGAAAGTGCTGCACTCGATATGCCAGCAAATTTGGAAAATTCAGCAGTGGCCACAGGACTGGAAAAGGTCAGTTTTCATTCCAACCCCAAAGAAAGGCAATGCCAAAGAATGCTCAAACTACTGCACAATTGCTCTCATCTCACATGCTAGTAAAGTAATGCTCAAAATTCTCCAAGCCAGGCTTCAGCAATACATGAACCGTGAACTTCCAGATGTTCAAGCTGGTTTTAGAAAAGGCAGAGGAACCAGAGATCAAATTGCCAACATCTGCTGGATCATCGAAAAAGCAAGAGAGTTCCAGAAAAACACCTACTTTTGCTTTATTACTCCGCCAAAGCCTTTGACTGTGTGGACCACAATAAACTGTGGGAAGACTAATAATCAATTTCAATTTCTTGCATTTCTGTAGCACAAACCATATTTGCATCATAAATCTCTAGTAAAATCTGCTACACTCGAAGTATCTTTGGTGAGTACTTTTTTGGTGGAAACAAGGAAAGGGCTGATCTCCTTGGCTGCACTGGCATAAAGAGGAAAAAGGGGAAAGCTGCAGGATGCCAGGCGTGAGTGAGTCGCAGCGGCCTGAAGGACAGGAGGTCACAGAGATTGAACGCCCTCGGGAGGGGCTGCAGGTCTTCCTGGGTTCACAGAGCAGCGTCACGGGACAGGGAAAGGATGCAGGAGTTTTGGGTGCCACTCAGTCCCCTCCCATTTGCTTAATCAAGTTTAGTAAAACATTTTTGAGAACTGAGGTAGGTCTGTACATATAATAAGGAGGTAAAAATTTCTGATGGGTGGGCTCATTTTTTTCAGAAAGTTGAAATAAAACCTAAAGCACAGTCTTTTTTTTTTTTAATATTGTATTCTTTAACTTAAAAAAATTAAATTAAGTTTAGGACCTATTCAAGTCACTGGTTATATGTAATATAGATTTATTGAATATTGTAATAGAGTATTCCATGAAATTTTAACTACACTGATATGTGAGCCAAGTTCTAAGCCAAGTTCTAAGACTCCCAGCTGCAGGAAACCATCTTTGTAGCAATGGCCAGTGTGACTAAGGTTTTTTCAGTGTATAAAATACCCTCCTTAGAAGGAAATGGGAGAGAAAAAAATGAGAAGGAGAATAGACAAGATGCCATCACATCATGCGTCTTCTACATCTGCTCACCCACCCAGGCCCTAAAAGGTGCTCAATTCATTTCCCTGTGAGCCTCCACCGCTAGTTGTTGCTGTTCATTTGCTCAGTCGTGTCCGACTCTTTGTCACCCCATGGATTGCAGCATGCCATGTTTTCCTGTCCTTCATTATCTCCAGAAGTTTGCTCAAACTCATGCCCATTGAGTTGGTGATGCCATCCAACCATCTATTCCTCTACCATGCCCTTCTCCTGCCTTCAATCTTCCCCAGCATCAGAGTCTTTCCCAATGAGGCAGCTCTTTGCATCAGATGTCAAATGAAAATTTCTAAATGTCTAGAGAAGAGTAAACTCTAGGTGAAAGAAACAGTAGTCAGTCTACCTGACAAGGAAGAGAATGTTGCCAGTCAGGATGCTATCTGGCTGCTTGGTCATTACTGATCAAATGAAGCCCAGGACAAGGTGGCATGCACCCGTCAGTGACAGTAAATCCAGGGGGGTTTTGTCTCCCTGAACAAAACCAAGACATGTCATGGTAGAGAAAGGGTATGCATCCCCAACAGGGTTTTGGCACAGGTTCTGGTACCTCTGTTAGCCCACCCCATGATAAACTGGACAAGATGCTTTGAAATCGTTAAATCTTTGAAAACACAGACTCTTTTACCCATATTTTTGTCTCTAGACCCTCTCTAGGTGGTGGCAATAGAAGATTCCTTAACAATTGTTTTATAATAACAGCAGGCATTTATTAAGATAGTTTATTATGTGGAGTTACATGCTTTATGTTAAAGAATGTAGTTTAAGTCTCAACAAAATGTTGTGAAATAGATTGTCTAGATCCCATTTACAGATATAAAAAAAAGAGGCTCAAATAAATTAAGAAAATTTCCCCAAGGTCATAGAACTTCTAAATACTGAAAAAGTCAGGATGGGAATGCATGAACTCTGACTTCTCTCTAATTGCTGAATGTAATTGACTAGGATAGACATGATATAAATCAAGAGATGAGCAGGTATAAATCTATATTCCTGGTGTCTCCTACTTCTTGAAGGTCTGCTCCCCCTGCCATTGCTCTCTACCAACCTGCTCTATACCACTTTCCCATCCCAAGTCTACCTGACCTTGAGTATTTTATCAAGTAGGATAGTGTTCAGTTCATCGCATTCTCTTTTATGTTGCACATTTGATATAGTGACTTGCAACTTGGTCCTTAACATGCTGGGCACAGGCTGCTAAAATGGAGTTCTAATAAAATGAAAGCAGAGATCAAAGCTGGAAATAGCTTACATTTATTTGGATTTCACCAGGGGAACATTAGCTCTTTATGACATTTGAAAGATGATGCTTTTATGATCTTTATATAATAGGTTTACCAAAGGACTCTGTTTTATTTAAATTCCAGTGATCCTAAAGAGAAAATTTGATTCGTGCATCCTTAGTTATCCTGAAGCTGATGGACTTGAATCATTCATGGCTTGAATTTTTTTTTCATTACAAATGAAATATAGCTCAAGTATATAATAAAAATCTGGAAGTCTGTCCTATAGGTCACTATTTAAATGGCCATGTACAGTAACATCTCCAACTCTATAGACATGAGTTTGAGCAAGCTCCAGGAGTTGGTGATGGACAGGGAAGCCTGGTACACTGCAGTCCATGGGGTCAGAAAGAGTTGGACACGATGCAGTGACTCAACTAAACTGTACAGTAACTGGCTAGATATTTTATAAGCAAATGCTCTTTCCATACCATAGTGGGAGTGATTTGATTATTTTTTCAATTATGCTCGGATACCCCAACATAACTAACAAGAGTAACAAGCAGCCTAACTTAAGTACTTTACTTTTTGAAGTAGTTAATTCTTTGAATTATTTCAGTGGAATTAAAATAACAAGAAAAAAAAACACATTGACTACTCAAACAGTGTAAACTGCCTACGTTTGCCCCACATAGTACAAAACAGGAATGAACGGGTACAAGGCGGAAGTAAAAGAAGCCCTCTCAAGATGAGATGCCCAAGTGGAACGCTTAGCCTCTCAGCAGTTAATCAAAGCTCTCACTCTCATTAAACCCACCTAAGAGGCATTCGTTATTCTCATTAATGATCTAATGTTAATTCAAGTGTGCCGGCCTTCCAGGGAGGATAGAGATCACTTAAGCTTTAGACAAAGAACAGAGGCGACACGCCGTTTGTGGTGCTTCGTTTATCTGAAATTTTAGGACATAAAGGGGAAAGTTTGAAATCTGTGTCAGAGCTGACACAACTGTTTACTCTGTTGCATCGGAGATACCCATCTTCCTGTCTGACTGACACGGCAGAAACGCATGAAGCAACTGCCCCCAGGCCCCACTCAGGCCTGTGCTTTGCAGACGGTGTTGCCCAGAGCCCTGGATCATGTTCTGAGGACTGTTTATTGACATGAGTCAATAACCCACCCTGGGACTCAGAATAGGTCCCTAAGACTATCTGAGGTCTCCTTGGGGACGGAGATGCTCAAGAGAGATGAGTTATCAGAGCCGTGATGCTAACTAGCTTCTATCAGAGCAGTCCATTTCACTTGTTTTTGAATGATATTCCATTAATAGTTTCATTTTTAAAAATTCTAATACTAATATTTATAAGAATAGTGTGTCTGGCTCTTTTAAAAATATCTTTCAGGTCTCAGCTTTATTGTCCTCTGTTCAGAGAGACGGTTTCTGACCCTCTACCCACCCAAGATGTCTTTACCTTAGAATTCTCTTTATTCCTTTCCTATACTTTACTACAGGGTTTCCCTGGTGGTTTAGATGGTAAAGAATCTGCTTGCAATGTGGGAGACCTGGGTTCAATCACTGTGTTGGGAAGATCCCCTGGAGAAGGGCATGGCAACCCACTCCAGTATTCTTGCCTGGAGAATCCCATGGACAGAGGAGCCTGGTGGGCTACAGTCCATGGGGTTGCAGAGTCAGACACGACTGAACTACTAAGCACAGCACACATACTTTACTACAAGCTTAATTATTGGGGGCTGTTTTTTTTTTTTTGCACACTGTTTAATTGTCTATCTCCTGTGCAGAATGGCAGCTCTGTTAGCGCAGGCATTTCTTAACCTCCTTGATATTAGCTATATCCTTGTACTTTCTGTGGTGCCTGACACATAGTAAATGCTCAATAAATATCCCATGAAGAACTGAATGAAGCACTAAGTGTATGATGAAAAGCAGTAATAACTGTGCGCCACAGGACTCAGGCCTGCTTGATTATGTCTGGAAGAACAGAATGGGGGATTCTCTTCTCCCCACGGATCTATCTGCACACAGAGATGAGAGAGCATCCTAGGTAAGACCCAGTGTACAGAGAAAACCAAGTTAAAGTACTGAGGTTTGGTTCCGTTTCTGCCCATTCACACACTTGCTCCTCAGCTTCTAGGTCTTCTTTCTATAAGATCTCAGATGTGTGCACACACATGTGCCACTTGGAACTCAACTTTCGAGACAGCCAAACCAAAGTACAATACAGTACAGTGACAGTACAGCCTGAGATTAAAGTATTATCAAATAAGGAATAAGGAGAACAAATGCTAGAGACTGGGAAAGCATATTTGTTAGCAAGCAATGAACTTGGCTCTCTGCCGGCTGGAGTAGCAGCTCTGGTTTCATGTTGAAACAGGCCAAGGTGAGATAAAGGGAGCGAGAGTCTTCTGTCCGGGCTCCCAGACCCCTCTTGCTGCCTCCAATGAGCACACAGACTCAGAGAGGTAAGAGACCCCCAGACGTCTCTGGGTCCTTCTGATTCTGGGTGGAATCTTATGATCCTTATTTTACAGGCACTGACAGTGAGCTTGACAGAAACAAATGGGGGTAAACAGATGCTGGTTTATGAACTTACAAGTGACACTGCTACCTGAGAGACAACCCTGCCAGTTCAGCCTGGGCTCCTTTAAAGTATTTTACTCTGATAGTTTTTTTTTCCCTTTAATTAAAAAAATTAAAAAAGGATTTTGCTTTCTTTTACCAAATGTGTCCCACTCTGCCCTTTTTTCTGCAAGAATTGTTCCTTTGCTACCATTATTCTCTTCAATTCACTTAGTCTTTTTAGTTCTTTGAGCAGCTCCGAGTAATCAAATTGATCTATCCTACCAGGAAAGATGAGTGGAAACTGACCTTGAAGTTTGATTAATTTCCAAACTAACCATGAAGTATTTAAAAAAATCAAGGACCTAAATTAACCTATGGGAAACCAAACGGTGCTTCTCAAATCCCATCAGTGAATGAGCGTTATGAATAATTGATCACCTATATGGTTAATTATTCCCAAGTGAATGGTGTCTAACTGCAGAGTTTACATAAAGCATCCAATTAGAGTGTATAAGTTTGGTGGGTGGGTGGGTGAGCAATAACCTGTCAAAGGCAAATAAAGCTCCCATCCCTCCCCCACCATGAGGCCACTTACTGGCATCAAACTGCAAGTACTAAGAGATAGGACTCAGACTTCAATTTGTTAAGACAAAGCAGAACAAAAATAACCCATCACCACCCATGAACCAAGAGGCTGAGTATTAAATATAGTTAAGCATTTAGAAATATTAAGAAACGGAAGTAAGAATAGGGCACTAAATAAAATTTTTACCTAGAAAAATGGAAAATACATCTAATGATATGAGTAGCTTGTAAAATGCCCTATGGGAAATGGCTCCTCTGTATTTTCTTTCCTTGCTGACTTTTCAAGGTAAAGGATATTATCTTCATACAAAGAACAAATGCACACAATTTGAAACACGAGAGTAATAAAAATGTGAAGATTATAAAACTCAATCTGAGTTATGATGACACTGGAAAGGCTGGATAATTCTCTGGCTGGACCTCTGATGTCCGAAACCTTTCCCATCATTTTTGGGAATTCCAAGAGCTCATGTCCTCCCAGTCCTTCCACCTCCAGATCCTATGCACACATATTGTGTTCTTGTGTCATCTCATGCGATGTTATCTCACGCAGTTCTTTGGCTGGTTTCACACACACAAAAATATTCTCATATTAATGACTTCATGAGTTTGGTTGATATTAGTACAGCTAATATCTAGCTTTTCTTAGACTCCAATTACTTTTCCAAGTCCCCTTTCAGTCTCATTTTCTCTATTCTTGCTGGTCCTTTGGGATTAAAAATGAGAAAATGCCTCATGAGGTGAGTTTAGTAATCATTCTTTATAACAAGTTATCATGAGTATTTAAATAAGATAAAATAGAATATAAAGTAATATAAAATAACCATGCTTTCCTTAAGAGGAATTTCCTTAAGAGTCCCTTGGAGTCTCAAGGAGATCAAACCAGTCAATCCTAAAGGAAATCAACCCTGAATATTCATTGGAAGGATTCATGCTGAAGCTCCAATACTTTGGTCACCTGATGCAAAGAACTGACTCATTTGAAAAGACCCTGATGCTGGGAAAAATTGAAGGCAGGAGGAGAAGGGGACAACAGAGGATGAGATAGTTGGATGGCATCACTGACTTGATGGACATGAGTTTGAGCAAGCTTCGGGAGATAGAGAAGGACAGCGAAGACTGGTGCGCTGTATTTCATGGGGTCGCAAGGAATCAAACACAACTTTGCGACTGAACAAGAGAAATTAAAAAATCCTTTCACCCTCATGATAATAATTACACAAAATATATCCCAATGTTATATACCAGTTTATACAATGAGCTTGTTATAAATTATTTTTTATAAAACTCAAATTAATTTTTGTATCCTTTTAGACATTCCTTAAAAGTACTTCTATTAATTCATTCATCCAATGAACAAGAATATAGAAAATAGTAGTTATTGCCCATTTCCCTCTTCTTGTGTCTATAGCTTTCACCAGAAATATATCACAGTGTTCATTTTCCTGGACACTGAAAAATATTTGAAAACATTTTGAAAATCAAAGATGAAAATTATAGCTTATAGTGCTCTCAATGGGTATATCTTCAAGTCCTAGTGAGACAGAACACTTGAATATACGCTAAGTTATCTCTGTTTCTGCCTCTAAAAATTGCCTGTTCACATGCTTTACTCATTTTAACTGAGTTTTCATGTGTTTCCTGTTGATTTACAATGATTTTAACCAATAAATATCATTTATCTTTCCACAGTTTCTCAGTTTATTATTTAGTTTTTAATGTTGATTTTATCTCTTTTGAGTTGCTTCCTATAGTGATAAGCAGACCTTTTTTTCGCCAAACCGTGCCAATGTTTGGCCACATTTGCCCCTAGTAGTTTCATTTAATCCCTGAGATTATATATTTGTGTACTGTTAATTAAAAATAAAATTAAAACAAATATGTTCATTATATCCTGCCCTCCTTCTCAAAATCTTAAGCAGATGTTGATTTATAGTGGTTTATTTTATAGGCTAACCAGACAAGAACAGATATTGTTATAGTATTCAGAGACTATTAGAAATGTTTTATTTCTCTCCATTTATTCATGGATTTCTTTATGTCTTCCAGTTAAACTGTATACTTTTCTGTGTAAAATCATTATAAATCTTGCATATTATCTTTAAGTTTATTTTTACATCTTTTTATCTCTATTGTTATTGTTAAGAGTCTCTTTTGGCCACAATGTTTTCTAACAAGTTGCTTATTATAGAAAATCTATTCATGCATAATTAGAGCTCTTTTAACTCCTGATTATGTTTGGTTGAATCTACTTGTTCAGGAAGATAATTGTATCACTTCCTGACTGTCTGTCATAATTTAACATCTCTATGACTCAGTTTCTCCTAATCTTTAAAGATGGATTAAAGTGCCCACCTGACAGCTGCGCTGTGTTGATTGAGGGAGTCAATAGCTATAAAGCTCTTACCCCTGTGCCCAGCACATAGAAAAACACCACAGAAGCTCCTTGTGTTGGTGGTTGTTGATATTGTTGCTATTCTATTAAATTTCTTGGTGGGTTTCAGCATCCAGCACTCTTCTCAGTCTTTTTTTTTTAGGATCAAAATGTGCCCCTTCATATTCATTCTTTTCCCATCAAAAATTGTTAGGACAGTCTGACTAAGATTCCCTTCACTTTGCTCAGGCAGTCATTTCCCTTGCGCGCACGCAGTCCCCGGCTTATTGCTCCCTTTCCCACGTGTGTCTTTCTCGCGCCACATCTTAAGTGAACCCCTCAGCATCTCCGCGTGTGGGCTGCACTCCTCCACTGTAGCCAGGCTCCACGGCAACTCTCCCCTCTTCTCTTATTTCGGTCACTTCAGTCAGTATTTGTAAGGGCAAGGTTATTAAATCATAGATTCAGAATCTCATCCTGGATCGGAAAAGACCTCTCTTCTCTTTTTACATCCTAACTACTGTTCTGATCTGTCCTTCCTAATTATCTGTAGTATCTTCTCCTACACTTCTGCATTTCTCTGTGGATCCTCTTTACCCCTTTCTCCCCTTCATGTACGCTTCAAGTAAGGGTGCTGTCAACCTTAACCAGAGCAAATAGCAATTTTATTTAAGCAAAAATAAATGAGTTTATTCAAGATAACTGCAATTTGGGACAAAGGGGTCATATTCTGGTGAACTGTAGACAAGTCCAGAGAATAAACAGGAGAACAATGTTTTATGGAGGGAAGGAGGAAGTTAGGAGGGGTTGTTTTGAGCAAAAGTTCATTGGGGAAAAATGTACGTGGCAACTCTAATCTTGAGTTAGGTTTCCCTAACACATTTTTATGGTGCTTTAAATTTTTCATACCTTTTCTATTAGGAAAGATACAGGGTTATATGCAAACACTGTCAGAAGCATAGTCAAGGTAAAGATCCTAATTAACACCCAAGTAGAAATCTCTTACATGTCTAGTTCTGTGCCAAGAGAAATCAATCAGGGGTTAGAGCAGGAAATTAAAAAGATCAGTCTGACACCAAACTCTGTCATCTTCTCCAGTTATAATAACTTCTTGTCTCAATCTGCAGGTTGTGCTTTGCTAAAATTAAATTTTAGTAGCTACAAGCAATGTGTTTAATCCATATCTATAAAAGCAAAAGAGAGCAATTTATTATCAATAAAATGTATTTTCCTCTTAATCCTTCTCTGGCATTGCTAATGAATTTTGTTGGACCAATTTCTTTTTTTTTAATTCCTTTCAAAGAATCACCTTCAGAGTAGAATGGAGCACTTGCTACACTAAAGACCTCAGTGTAAAAATTATTTGCTATCCCTGACATGAAGTCATTGTGGAGGGAATTTTACACAAGATTCAGCCCCTCAAGTATCCCAATCAGAAGGGCAAACCCGTGCAGGGATCAAATCAAAAGTCACACAAAGGGTCATTTGATTGACTAGATATAGAATCCACATGGTTCCCAAATATCTAAATCTCTTGGCCCCCAAGGAATGGAAAATTGTTAAACCTCAGGGTTTAACAATCCTTAGCACTGAGTTAAAATCTGCTTCGAATACACTTCTAAACATGTGTTTGGTCTAGAAATGCTACTTCAAAACAGAGGATGTTTTGCTTATAAAGTTTGCCAAGGTCAAAGGACCTTTTTAAGGACTTTTTATTTTCTTTTTCTTCTCCTTTCCTTGCTGCTGCACACTCTAAAAAATGTGTTCTCATCTCTAGTAGGTTTCCATGTTTCATCACTTAGAATCTGTATGTCACCTTGGAGTAGGGGAGGGCCTTTTACCAGAAAAGCTTTTTCTCTGCATATATTTATTACATTCATATCTTCATCTATATATTGTATTATACTCTCCCTAAATTACTTTGGAATTGGTTTAAGGGGGTCAGGCAGCAGCCAGCCACAGATTCCAGACCAAATTCAACCTCTGTTCAGAATTTCCTAGATGATGGAATCGACCTAGATTCTGAGCTCCATTTGTAGTATTTTTTTAGGGACTAACTAGACCAATATTCTGGGATTTGTAAAAATTCTGAAGGTTTTTGGTGACAGTGAAAAGCCTGGGGAAGGTAGGTGGGAGATTTCAGTGAAATCCCCACCCTCTCAACCTGGCTCAGGATTAAAGGGAATCACAGTTTTACTGTTCACTGAAGAGAAACAAATGCCCCATTACACAGAAGGGATTAGGGCTGGGAGAAACGTTTATACTTGCTAAATGGTCTTGCAGTTCACCTCCGAGTGCAGAGCTGAGAGTCATAGGCCGTATTAAAATCGGAGGCCTGTCTGTGAGCTGGGATCACAAAATGAACGCTACCCAGGGTGAACCATTCTTGAGAAACTCCAAGTCATACTGAAATGAGAACCTTGATCATATAAAGGATTTGTAGATTTCTGTCTCAGAGTTAATCTGGGAAAATATTATTATCACGCAACAGGAGAGCCCCCTCCTGAAGTTTACATAACCACCCTGCAGCAGCCTCAGACAACAGCATGGGAAGAAAGGAAAAGTATAACTTACACAGATAAGTATATACTTATACGGAAAGTATAACTTCTCTGATGACCTGGGTGAGCAACTGATGCTTTTCCTGAAGGGCAGGACTGATGTGGAGTTTGGAATACCTCGTGTCCACACACTGTGGGTTTAGTGTGTGTGTGTTTGTGTGGATGTGCTATGTGAATTTCTACCTGCAGCCTCTATCTCACAAATAAATATTAACACAGACGTTTGGGAATGAAGAAAAGGAAGCCAAGATCATTTTCAAATTTTCTAACTTCAAACGGTGTGTGCTTGTGCATAAATGTGTGTCTGTGTTGACACATCATGCTTTGAAATAAATGGAAAGAAAATGTATGTTCAACTTGCTATGCCTCACAATCTAAACCACCTTTAGAAAATATATGACTTAAAGTTGACTGCTAAAAAATATTAAAACAAGTAAAGCAAATGAAATTGAAATTAACATGTGGGCTGAGTTCTCAAATATAATTTATATAGCCAATCAATAGTTATATTTTGAGCACATATTCTTGAAGGGGCTTTGCAAGACACTATGCAGATGATAAAGATGAATCACAGTCGGATTCCGTTCATGGCACTTGTTCTCGTGGGGCACATGATGCTGCTTTAAACAAATGATCTCTCCTATGAAAAAATAATGCATATAAAGAAACAGTATTTAAAAAGCATCATGCAAAGTAGACCATTATAAATGCTGTAAATAAGGCGTAAATAATACCTCCTAGAATTTTCAGGAGAAAGATTGTCTTTACTGAGCAAGGGGGAGATGATCATAGAGGGCTTTCTTCTAGGCCCTGAGGGACAGATGGCCTTTGGACATCTCCAGGCAAGAACATAAGAGGACAGAATTCAGTGGGCTTCTGCTCAACACTGTACCGTTTAAGGTCAGCCTTGGGCATTACTGTAAAACAGACGGAATTAGCTTTGTGTGCTTTTTTCAAACTTCTCTTTCTCTCTCCTAACTAAATAGGGTGACTTGATCTGACAAACTAACTCTTGCTAAAGCATTAATGGCTAATAAGGGTGAAATTCTACTTTTCCCAGCTACTTATCTTTTCAGTTCAGTTCAGTCACTCAATTGTGTCTGACTCTTTGCGATCCCATGGACTGCAGCACGCCAGGCTTCCCTGTCCATCACCAACTCCTGGAGTTTACTCAAACTCATGTCCATTCAACCATCTCCTCTTCTGTTGTCCCCTTCTCCTCCCGCCTTCAATCTCTCCCAGCATCAGGGTCTTTTCCAATGAATCAGGTCTTCACGTCAGGTCGCCAAAGTATTGAAGTTTCAGCTTCAGCATCAGTCCTTTCAGTGAATATTCAGGACTGATTTCCTTTAGGATGGGCTGTTTGGAGATTTGCTGTCCAAGGGACTCTCAAGAGTCTTCTCTAACACCACAGTTCAAAAGCATCAGTTATTCGGCACTCAGTTTTCTTTATGTTTTAACATACTTTAATTCTTATTACTGTAAAACAGCCATTCCTTGTATAAATGGCTATTCAGATATAACCTGGGCTGAAATATGTGGACATGCATTTCTCTGTTTCCATTTTGCCTCCTCATCACCCTTTTATTTGTAATCTAGGGCAGGGCAGCCTAGATAGCCCCTTACTTGTCAGAGCTGCTTCCTTAGAGTAAAGCCAGGATCTAGATTAGAATCAGACCCTCGGACTATGTCCAGGGATGAACGTCAGTGAACCTGTGGGTTGGCATCTTTTAAGTGAAACCAAGGAGATAACTTTGATGTCTACTATTATTTTAAAACCGTGGGTCAATATGTTGTTAGCAAAAGAAAAATTTAATTGAGGGATGAAATCTGGGAGGGGCAGATGGATCTGAGGTGACATATAGCACAGGGTTGATGCTTCTGTGATTCTGTGAGGAAAGAGCCATATATGAGTGCCATGGCCTTAGAAATATTGTCCTTTGTGTGGGAGGAGCTAATGAGGGTAATGGGGTTGGGACTGGCCTGGTCTCAGTGTTAGGATTCTCTATGCCCACCATGGAGTCAGCTCAGACAAAATTGAGGTTATACAACCCTAAGTGCAGTAGAGAAGAGTGAGGCATGGTTTCAGGAACATATAGAAATCATTCTTATTAGTTAAGCAGAAAAAAGAACCCTAATAAAAGATAAACAAATTATTTTCCTCTCAGATATCCAGGTTGCCCTGGCAACCTTGGCGAGTACATCTGTTACCTTGGAAAGGCCCTAATATATAGCTTATGTTCATAATATCCTCAGCTTGAATTGGGGTATTTGTCCACATTCCACATGCCTGGCCTTTGTCTTTTTTTTTTCCCCCTCAACACACTAGAGAGAGTTCTAGCTTTACACTGTCTCTGGTACATGGTAGATACCACTGGGGGTCTGTCGAACACTGACCACTTTTCCTTCACAAATTGAAGCCTCTTCCTGTTTGGACAGCATTGTGCCAGGTCCAGAAGCAATTGTGATTGGTCTAACTCTTAACCAATCACGATCATCCTTTTTCCCCTCGGTAAAGCATGGTCCAGGGGTTGGCAATGACTCAGACCTGGGCAATGAGATGACAAGGAAAACCTTCTGGGGCGTCTAGGAAAGATTCTTCTCCCTGGCAAGTGGTATGAGTGACATAAGGAAAACCTTTTCCTCCATTCTTTGCTGCTTGAAGATGTGAATCTTGGAGGTTCAGGAGCCCCCTCTCCCTGTATGTGTGTGTGTGTGTGTGTGTGTTTGAACCTGAGAAGAAGCGTACTTGACACTCTGAAGATGGAAGAGCAGAAAGATAAAATGCCATTGATAGCACGGGGCGTGCTCAGTCGCTTGTCGTGTCCAACTCTTTGCAACCCTATGGACTGTAGCCCGCATCAGACTCCTCTCTGTCCATGGGATTCTCCAGACAATACTGGAGTGAGTTGCCATGCCCCTTCTCCAGGGAATTTTCCTGACCCAGGGATTGAATCTGCATCTCCTGCACCTCCTGCCTTGCAGGCAGATTCTCTGCCCACTGAGCCACCTGGGAAGTCACGTTGATACAGCACTATTGAGCCATAAACTCTGAGCTTCTTGCTTAGTTAGAAAAATAGTTTAATTTTATGGTTTAATTCCTTCTTATTTAGACATTCTTTTACCTGTAATTCAATGCACTCTAAAGGATATTTCCACTGAGCTTTCAAGTGAGAAACTGGGGAAAGCTGTGAATTGATAAGGGAGTTTAAAAGAAAGGCCACCAAAGTTGTAGCAAAGTTTGGATGGCATTTGTTTTTGGAAGTGCAGGATACAACTTTCAGGTCTGTTTTTCAAAATGGCAGGGCTTTGTCTTATGATGGGTTTCAGGGTCTTGCTTCAAGAATTTTTTCTGCCTTTCTGACTTCCCCTTCTACTACATCACAAACACTGCTTTCCTCCCTCACTCACAGGATGGCTCCTCTCAGAGGCCCTTGCCCTGATTTTCTTCTCTCCATCCCCCTTCCTTAGCAATGCCATGTGCTGGCCGAACATTAACTCTCTTATCTTAAAAAAACAACTCTTCATCTTGGACTCCACCTTTCCTTTGTTCTCCAGACTAGAAGTTTCAATTGCCTACAGCCCATCCCTTTCTGGGTGTTCCACTAGCAATGCAAACACGTGTTGAACCAAAACAATCATCTACCCTGTAAATCCTGACATCTCCATTTCCGATAATGTCAGGATAGACTCTGGGCTCTCAGTGTTCCAGTCCTCTGGCCCTTGCTTCTCTCGCATCACATGTCAACCACCCACTGCTGTTAATTCCGAATCCTCTCTCTCACTTCTCCCCTCCTCTCCCTTCCCCCTGCTTCGAGTCTAGCTCAGCACCACGTCCTGCTTGAACCTCTGTCATAGACTCAAATCAAGATGTTCTTAAGAAATTTCTACCCCCTAGTCCATCTTCCGATAGCTGCAGAGTGTGCCTGCTTAGTCAGAGGATTTCAAAAGCAGTCTCCCCTTCTCAATGAAGTATGGACTCTTCCCTGTGCTATTCTAGACCCCTTGGAACACAGCTAACTTATCATTTTAGGTTTATCTCTTATAATTTATCTGTTCCTTTCCTGTGCTCCTAGTTAAGCATGACTAACACCTCTATTATTATCTCACCACCAGCAACCACAGTTGCTATTACTTATCTCTGATGTCACCATGACTGTTGTTAAGACTACAGTTTCTCTCAATGGTGGGCCCAGCACTGTGCTTAAGCTCTCTCATTCAACGTGCAGTCACCAGACAGTCACTGACCATCTGCCATGTGCTCAGCATGTGTTGAAGGTACAATGAAACAGAGCTTATAGCTTCACACCTTCTCTATTTTAATTCTTGCCATCATCGTCCGTGGGTAGGTATTGCTGCAGTCAACATCATTTTAAAGATGAGTAAACCGAGGCTTAGAGCACTTAAGTAACCCAAGCAAGGACTCAGAGATAAGAAGTGCTGCTTCTGCCTCCCTCCTGGTCCAGCCCTGGGGCCAACTACTCCACTTGTCTCTAACCCCTCACCCTCATGCTCGTGCATCAGCCACTGCTCCTTGAGGGGAGGGATGGTGTTGTATTTTTCTCTCTAGCCCCTATACCACTCGGCACCATGAGTAGCATCTTTAAAGCTCAATACATTTTTGAGGTTAAATGAAATAGAAGTAAAAGCCCTCCTGACATCAGTACTAAAGGGTGAAATCTCCCAGTCAGGCTCTTGTCATGCTGAGTAAGGGCCTCTCGCAGAGTGATCAATGTCTCCTAACTGCCTGACATAGAAGACAATATGCCTTACCGACAGCTTCTAATACAAGATTTCACTGGTTCCTCTGTCCCTGTGTTCAATAAGCAAGATTAATATACACTTTAAATTCAATTGATAAGATGGTGTTAGCAAACCCCACATCCATTCCTCTTTCTGGTATGCTCCGCTGCTCTGCTAACGTCCCATCATGTTCTGCTACAGTGCATCAAGGGCAAGATTGGTGACACGCATTTGGAATCAGACACTTGTTATCAATTTAGAGAGTGGCTTATACATCCCGCTTCGAAATGTCCAGGGGACCAATGGAGATTAATGTCCCCGCTGCTTTGCCCAGCTTCTCTCTACATAGAAAACCATGGAGAAGTGTCCTACTCAATATAGTCAACACCATTGTCATGGAAAGTGAAAGTTGCTCAGTCATGTCCAACTCTTTGTGACCCCATGTACTATACCATCCATGGAATTCTCCAGGTCAGAATACCGGAGTAGGTAGCATATCTCTTCTTCAGGGGATCTTCCCAACCCAGGGACCAAACCCAGGTCTCCCATCCTGGGAAGAATCATCTTTAGCACAAATGATCAGGCTTTCGTTCATGTAGCTTCTTTCATCGCCCCCTCTCCTAGGACTCGAATGACATTTCCTTTCATTTGCTCATGTTTGACATCACAGAAAATCCAGTCCCTTCAGTTAAGAGATGAAGAAGCTTAGGGTAAGTTCTAACAGTGCCAAATGGCATGTGGAAGTCATTGATAATGGCAGAGCTTTCCTGGAATGTACACATTTAGGGCAAAAGGTGGATCAACCATTCAACAAATATGTATTGAGTATCAACTGTCCAGAAACAATCTTCTGTGCTGGGGAGATCAAAATGAACAAGACAGATTGCCTGCCTGTAGAGGAGAAGTCAGATCAGCAGCCAAGATCCAATGTGCTGTGATAACTCTTTTCCTAAGATGCCAAAACCAGTGAAGGCACACAGGAGAGGCACTTCCATTTGGAAGCTCAAGAGAATTTTCCAGAAGAGTTAGTAGATAGGTTGCAGGAGTTGGCACAGTGTATATAGTAAACCAGAAGTAAAAGAGTCTGGAAAAGAAAGTGAAAGTCACATTGGATTCTTTGCGACCCCATGGACTGTACAGTCCATGGAATTCGTCAGGCCGGAATATTGCAGTGGGTAGACTTTCCCTTCTCCAGGGTATCTTCCCAACCCAGGGATGGAACCCAGGTCTTCCCCATTGTAGGTGGATTCTTTACCATCTGAGCTACCAGAGAAGCCCAAGAATACTGGAGTGGGTAGCCTATCCCTTCTCCAGGGGATCTTCCTGACCCAGAAATTGAACCGGGGTCTCCTGCATTGCAGGCAGATTCTTTACCAACTGAGCTATGAGGGAAGCCCTTAAAAGAGCCTGGAACTTGAAGAGAAATAAGGGTCAGAGACAAATGTTAGAGTCAGCATGTGGAAAAGTTTTATGGACACTAAGAAAAATATATATTTGGAATCCAGAATTATTGGACATTGGTGCAATTTAATATATCAGTCTTGAGTTGGAGATGCCAAACTAAACCATTCTTCTTCCAAAATTTTAAATATAATCTGCACTGTGAGAGACTAAATTTGGCCACGCAGTCTCTGTCATTCTTCCACGTGAAAGTGTAGTCTATGTCCCCTCCTGAGTCTGAGCAGGCTCTGTGACATTTTTGGCCAATAAAATACAATGGGTAGTGACTCTATGACAGCTTCCAGGTGTCAGTCTTGAGAGACTGATAGCTTCCACTTTCTATCTCTTAAACTCTTACTTTTGAAATGAAGTGTTCTTACTGTGAGGAAGCCCAAGCCAAACACCCATAAAGAGATCAACAGGAGGACAAACTGAGGCCCGCAGCCAAGAGCCCCAGCTGAGCTCCCATCTGACAGCCAGAACCGCCAGTCATGTGAGAGAGTCATTTTGGAAGTGGATCGTCCATTGCCAGCCAACCAACCCAGCTAACACTGCATGGAATGGATACAAGCATGCCTTCCAAGCCCTTCCCAAATTGCAGATGAATGATTTAAGCCACTAGGTTTGGGATGATTTGTGACACAGTAATAGATAACTGGAACTGGTGCCTACTTTAAGGAATGATTCCTGATGCCTGGTGCACACTGTGAAGATTGCATAGATGAGCTCACGGGGACATTGGAGCCGATGCAGTTTCTGGGGCAGACCTCCCTCTGTCTTGGTGGGTCACATACTAAAGGAAAGCAGCTACGAAGGAAGTCAGACTGAGAGGTGATGTCAGAAAATAACTCTGCCAGATGCTGTCTTTCAGACTCTCCATTGTGATCAGCTAGACAATAACCCCAGCTGAAACGAACACATGTTCTCAATTAGAATCTATTGATAATAATTGGGAACACAGTACACGCCAAGCCTGATCTCTACTAATTGCTATTGAGAGTCTAAAAATCTTAGTGAGAATGTGAGAGACAGTCAAGAATATTTAAAAAAAAAAAAAAAAAAAGTCTGTATATTTGGCTTTTCAAACCACTGCCACTCACCTCACAAAGCTTTCAGGAGGATTAATGAGATAGTGCTTACAAAAAGTCCTTGGATTCCAGCAGGACAAAACATCACAAATGTTGTTAGTATCAATTGACAGCCCTGAAATTTATTTTTAAAGAAAGAAAAAAACCAATATAAAAATTTAATAAGCAAACAAATACATAGTGCTAATAATTTGGTTTGTTTCTGTGACAACCATCCTTCCAGTCACCCGGGCTTGAAATCTGAGTCTCATTTTTATAAACAATTGCAAAAATTTTAGATTCTATCTCTACATTGTCTTTGCCTCTGCTTTCTTCTCTCCTTTACCACTACCACTTGCCTACTGCAGTGTCTCCACGCCTATTCTGCTGCCAGCATCCTTAGCTGGTCTCCCTGACTCCAATGTCTGGCCTTCCCAGATCAACAGTTTCCAGACTCATTTTTGTTTATGTCGCTCTCCTGCTTAAACACCATCCATTGCTTCCCATTGCTTTAGAATAAAGCTGAACACAGAACTTTTCATGCCTTCTGGGGCACATCCAGAAATAGGAGTACCAACGCAAAGCCTAGGGAAAGGTGAAAACCATAGCAAGAGGCAGAAGGTGCTCCTGGGACAGACAGCACGCTGTGGGCTCCGTGCTGCCCGGGGTGACTTTCCATTTCCTGCGACGATCTGAGCTTCTGAGAAGGAGAGACCGGCCCCTCCCTAGACAGAGACAGGAGGGCAGCAGTATCCTGCCTAATAATTGAATTAGGCACCAGCAGGTGCTAAGCCCACTGCTTCTGCTAGGGTCTTGGAAGCTCAAGGCGCACCCACAAGAGGTGTACAGCTAGAAATGAGTCCCTGCCCTATTACTGTGCACCCAAGTGGGTACACTTAAAAAAAAAAGAATTAAAGGAAGAAGCATTTGGCTCTGGAAGATAATGCTGGAAGCCAGGTTCACACCACCAGCAGCTCCCTGTTGAAGAGACTGCTACTAGCTCTCCCGAGTTCAGTGATAGAAGCCTGATGCATCACTAATGCTCTGTGACTTTATGTGGAGCTGTCAAGGCCAGCTAGGGAAGGTTTCCTTCCTTCAGTGCTCACCAAAGAGTTTCAGTGTGGAGGCTCCTGGGTTGCCTTTAAGTTGGATCCAACCCAGTAGGTCTGTTGTGCAATGTTTACATTTTTAAATTCTGTGCCAACATTTTGAAAATCTTGACTTGTCCTCTAAAAAATGACTAATTTCCAGCTTACTTTATATATACAAAATCAGGAAAAGGAACATTGGTCCCATGTGACCAAAATCCACTGGAGTGAGTGTTGGCTGTCCTGTTAGGACAGCATGCTTTCCACACTCCCCATCTAACTTGCTTCACTCATCTGTGTGCTTCTTGCAAGAAGCACTTGAGTTCTGAGCTCTGTTTTAGGCTGTTTAGTTTCTGAGAATTCAGTTTTTCCCTTGGAAGAGATCTCTGGGTGTGAGGTGGGGTGGGGGAGCAGAGAATGAACTGGTGAACCTCACGGGATTCAGTGTGTCATGGACACTCCTGAGATGTGTTAAAGGCCACTACAGTTCCTACTCTTGAAAGCCTTATGTACACCCTCCATTGCTCACACATGGGACAATATGATTCCTGAGTTAATCTTTTGCATTTTCTGCAGGGCGAGAGTGACGAGCCCAGAGGACAAAGAGATGACCAGATCAACTCCTGTGGAGAAAAAGTGAAGCTTCCCTGAAAGTCCGGATGATATTTGCTTGGTAAAGGCTAGTAAGGGAGATGCTGCCATGGAGTGAGGAGGACCTCAGGGACAGCAGAATGAGGTGAGCAGCTAGAGGACTGGAAAGGGTGTTTGTGTGTTTTTGTCGGGCTTTAGGGAAAGTCGGATTTAGCAGGCGGCTTTATCTACTCTCTGTCCTACATTGTATTTTTTTCTAAAGCTTCAGGGAAGTCTAGCAGAACACGGTGTGCTGGTGGGTTGTGGAGATATGTAAGGGAAAGGGTGGGAAGGGTCGAAGCCAGATTTGCACCACCATCAACTCCTTGTTGTAGAGACTGCTGCTTGCTCCTCTTTTGTTCAACAGTAGAAGCCTTGCTCTTTAGTTGGGAGCATGGTGTCTATATTTTTCAGCCTCACTTGCAGTTTGAATATGTCCATAGGGTTAAATTATGATCAGCAAGATGTGAGCACAAGGACTTAAATGGAAAAACTGTGTCTTCTCTGTCTTCCTTCATCCTGCTGCTTAAAATGCAGACGTAATTTAATTTCCAAGTGATGCTGGAATGTCAACATAGAGGGATCCTGGTTCCCTAGATGGTTCATGGGATAGAACTGTCATTTCAACTCTGAGTAGCCTAAATCCAACTATTCCATGAAACAGAAACAAGGTTCTGACTTGCTTATACCAGAACCAAAGTGTACTAGTCAGCTCAGGTTGCCATAACAAGATTCTGCCAACTGGGTAACATGCAACAGGAATTAATTTTTCCACAGTTCTGAAGATTGGGAAATCCAAGGTCGAAGTGATGGTAGCGTTGGTTTCTGTAAGACCCCTCTCCTTGTTGTGTAGACAGCTATCTTCTTTCTGTGTCCTCACTTGGTCTTTTCTCTGTGTATGCACACTCCTGGCATCTCTTTCTTACAAAGACACCAGTCCTATTGGATCAGGGCCCTATGATATGGCCTCAATTAACCTTAATAGCCTCTCTAAAGGCCCTATTTCCAAATACAGGGCTTCAATATATGAATTGATGTGGATGAAAGGGGTGATAATGGGGCAGGGAAACACAGATCAGCCCTTAACACAAAGTTACAGTACTTAGCTCAGTACTTGGCTAAATAAAGATAAAATTCTGTCTTCTAAATTTTCATGGACAAGGCTAGATAAGGACAAAAATAAACCACAGTGATAAGAGAGATCTCACCATGTTTCAAAGTCTTGACTTTGAAATCATAAAATATTTCCTATAACCTCTGTAAGAAAATATTGTAGGTTTTTCCTTAAAGCTTAATCTGTGTGCATTGTTTAAATTTTTGATGTCTAAATTACCTTAAGGTGAATAAAACTTGGAAAAAATCTATAGAAAGAACTATTGATCCTGAAAGAAATTTAATATCTGACAACTGCTCACTAAATTCATTTCCTGGCAAACACATTTTAGACTTAGATGCACAACTGATACATACAAAGAGCTAATTTCCAAAGCTCCTTAATTAAAATATTCCATCAAAGGTATTTTTATCATATAAAATTTGCATTTTATTTCAATAGGTGTTTTTTATGTTAGTTTGGAAAGTAAAAAGCTCACTTTAAACATTTTACTTAAGTTTAAAAAGAAGTCTGTTTACAAGAGTGAGCCCTATAATTTCACCAGGGACAGAGAGGTCTTTCATGAGACCAAAGTGGGTTACATATTTCTAAGCACAGAAACTTGATCTCTTAAGTCTTCTCTTCTGTTGCTAGTAGCTTTGTGCACTCCCACCCCTCCCAGACTTATTAGGATGGTGTTTCTTTGCACAGAGTTCTCTTATACTTTGTCACTAATTTCTCTGACTTAAAAAAAAGAGGGTCATTATGTTTTATTATGCTGGGATGAAAATTTATAAAGAAACAAAACTCAATATGTATTAGCATATTCTCTACTATCAAGAGAATCAAGAACACTCTTACCTCTTAAACCACTGTGGAAAGTATTAGAATAACATTTCTAAGGAACTTAGTGGGTGTGAAACATCGTTCTGAGTACTTTACATAAATTACCTCTAATCCTCACAGTAGTCTCATAAGGTAAGTATTATTATGCCTATGTTATCAAAGAGGAAATGGAGGCAAAATTACACAGCTAGTTGAGTTCCAGAGCCAGGATTCAAAACTTAGTTAGATTGGAGAAGGAAATGGCAACCCACTCCAGTATTCTTGCCTGGAGAATCCCAGGGACCGGGGAGCCTGGTGGGCTGCCGTCTATGGGGTCGCAGAGTCGGACACGACTGAAACGACTTAGCAGCAGCAGCAGTTCCAAAGTCTGTGCTTTCAAATAGTAGTTTACAAAATTTCCCCAAACACAAACACACACATGCACACATATATTCACACTTATACATAAAAAAGAAGGAGGAATTCTGAAGCATGGAAAGTTTGATTGAATTTTTTAAGCTTAAAAGGGACATTGTTTTGATTGAGTCTTCTGCCTTCAAAAACAGTAACTACTCAAAGAACTATGGCTATTAAATGCTATAAGATAATTTTTATCCTCAATGTAAGAAGAGAAATGCAAATTAAAGCTGTGAATTTTTGTTCTTTCTTATTACAAATAATATGCCAGCAAATTTGGAAATATGAAGTGGCCACAGGACTGGGAAAGGTCAGTTTTCATTCCAATCCCAAAGAAAGGCAATGTCAAAGAATGTTCAAACTACTACACAGTTGCACTCATCTCACACACTAGCAAAGTAATGCTCAAAATTCTCCAAGCCAGGCTTCAACAGTACATGAACTGTGAACTTCCAGATGTTCAGGCTAGATTTCCAAAAGGTGGAAGAACCAGAGAACAAATTGCCAACATCCACTGGATCATAGAAAAAGCAAGAGAGTTCCAGAAAAACATCTACTTCTCTTTATTGACTATGCCAAAGCCTTTGATTGTGTGGATCACAACAAACTGTGGAAAATTCTTCAAGAGATGGGAATACCACAACACCTGACCTGCCTCTGGAAAAGTTTACATGCAGGTCAAGAAGCAACAGTTAGAACTGGACATGGAACGACAGACTGGTTCCAAATTGGGCAAGGAGTACATCAAGGCTGTTTATTGTCACCCTGCTTATTTAACTTAAATGCAGAGTACATCATGTGAAATACTGGGCTGGATAAAGCACAAGCTGGAATCAAGATTGCTGGGAGAAATATCAATAACCTCAGATATGCAGATGACATCACACTTATGGCAGAAAGCAAAGAAGAACAAAAGAGCCTCTTGATGAAAGTGAAAGAGGAGAGTGAAAAAGTTGGTTTAAAACTCAACATTCAGAAAGCTAAGATCATGGCATCTGGTCCCATCACTTCATGGCAAATAGAAGGGGAAACAGTTGAAACAGTGTCAGACTTTATTTTGGGGGGCTGCAAAATCACTGCAGATTGTGGCTGCAGCCATGAAATTAAAAGATGCTTCGTCCTTGGAAGAAAAGTTATGACCAACATAGACAGCATATTAAAAAGCAGAGACATTACTTTGCCAACAAAGTTCCATCTAGTCAAAGCTATGGTTTTTCCAGTGGTCATGTATGGATGTGAGAGTTGGACTACTAAGAAAGCTGAGCACAGAAGAATTGATGCTTTTGAACTGTAGTGTTGGAGAAGACTCTTGAGGGTCTTTTGGACAGGAAGGAGATCAAACCAGTCCATCTTAAAGGAAATCAGTCCTGAATATTCATTGGAAGGACTGATGCTGAAGCTGAAACTCCAATACTTTGGCCACCTGATGCAAAGAATTGACTCACTGGAAAAGCCCCTGATGCTGGGAATGATTGAAGACTGGAGAAGATGGGGACAACAAAGAATGAAATGGTTGGATGGCATCACCGACTCAATGGACATGAGTTTGAGAAAGCTCCAGGAGTTGGTGATGGACAAGGAGGCCTGGTGTGCTGCAGTCCATGGGGTCACAAAGAGTTGGACACGACTGAGTGACTTAACTGAACTGAACTGAATTATTATCCTCATTGTAAGAAGAGAAATGAAAATTAAAGCTGTGACTTTTTTTCTTTCTTATTATGTTGGCAAGGAATCAAAAGATTTGGGAAAAGTGTTTTGTCAGAGGCTTGAAGACACAAGCATTCTTATGGTTGGTGGAGATGGAATTATAGAGGGCAGAGTGAATCAAGAGAGCTTTAAAAATGCCCACTCCTTTTATTCCCAATTATAGAAACTTTCCAAATTAGATTATCACATGAGATTCAGAAGACATATGCCCAAGCCCATTAATGCCTGGGATTTTAGACGTTATAAAACACCTAAAAGCAACCTAAATATCCATCAGTTTGGAATTAGTTGAATAAACAATAACATATCCCCAAAGTGGAACCACACAGCTGGCACAGATTATGAGACTGATCTGTGTTTACACTGAGGAAACATGTCCATGACATACAGTAATACAGTAGAGTGAAACATGACATATAGTCTGTATGATGAACCAATTTATGTAATTTGGTACACACCCAGATATCTACATTAGGAATATGCACAGGGACTTCCCTGGTGGTCCAGTGGTTACAGGCTCACCTGACAGTGTGGGGGATGCAGGTCTGATCTCTGCTTGGGGAACTAAGACCCCACATGCCGTGGAGCAACTAAGCCAGAGCAACACAACTGGAAAGCCGATGCCACAACCACTGAGCCCACGTAGCCCAGTTCAGTTCAGTCACTCATTCATGTCCGACTCTTTGCGACCCCATGGACTGCAGCACGCCAGGCCTCCCTGTCCATCACAACTCCCAGAGCTTACTCAAACCCATGTCCATTGAGTCAGTGATGCCATCCAACCATCTCCTCTACTGTCATCCCCTTCTCCTCCTCCTTCTCACACAACTCAACTGGAAGATCTCAAATGACACAACAAAGATTACATGTGCCACAGCTAAGAGCTGACACAACCAAAATCAATAAATAAACAAAACCCAATCTTTTTTAAAAAAAAAAACAAGAATATGCACATAAGGCTATAGCTAGAAAAGGATTGTCCACTGATGGGGGAAGTTTAAAAGAGCTTTTTCTATTGCATTTGGAATGGGATTTTTGTAGGTTAGATTTTTTTCTCACTTAACTTGGATATGCATCATGATTGCTAATAAATCAAAGTCATTCATGAATTTAATGTGTAACCCAGGCCAAATAATGAAAGCAAAGTGAACAAAATCTTTTAAAATTAAAAAAATATATATATATATATATAATAAAATCAGGCCTAGGACCCCAGTGAGACCCCCAACTTTACTTCCCAAGAACCAGTAGGACATGTACCAGGCACCTGATAAGTGTGAGCTGAGGAGAGGGCTGAAGTGTTAGCTGTTCCCTTAAAAACAGGTGAACTGATGAAAGTACAGAACCTCTGGGAAGTGCCTGGAATCCAGTCTGCAGGGAGATGCCTAATTAACCAGAACACATTGTGTGTCACCTGAGCTTGTGTCACCTGAGCTCGCCTCTCCCTGATGAATTTGCTTCCCCCAGTTTTCACTGACACCTATATTTTATCCAACTCTCATGTGATGTCTAATATGTTTCCGGGACAGGAACTTTTTAAAAATTTCAGACTTACCCGAAAGTTGCAAGAATAGAACAGAGTTTCTAGATATCCCATATCTAGATTTCCCAAATGTTACTATTTGATCATATTTGGTTTATTTTCTCTGTCTCTCCTTCTCAGCAGACAGAATGCTTCTTTATCCCTAACTATTTTCATGCATATTTCCTAAAAACAAAATGTTCATTTACATAATCACAGTACAATTATCAAAATCAGGAAATGAATATTATTATAATACTGTTATCCAGTATACAGATCTTATTTAGATTATCACCAATTATCACAATAATGCCTTTAATAGCAAAAGAAAATCCAAGAACATCTATTGCATTCAATTGTTATGTTGCTTTAGTTCTCTTTAAGCTAGAATAATTTCCAAATCTTCCTTTTTTTATTCCATGCCATTGACCTTTATGAACAGTCCACACCAGGTATTTTGCAGGATTTGTCTGATATTTTCTCATGATTAGATTCAGGCTATGTGCTTTTGTGCCAGATACATTCAATCCTCATTTTATGTATCCCTTATAATAACGATGGCAATGGCACCCCACTCCAGTACTCTTGCCTGGAAAATCCCATGGATGGAGGAGTCTGGTAGGCTGCAGTCCATGGAGTCGCTAAGAGTCGGACACGACTGAGCGACTTCACTTTCAATTTTCCTTTTCACGCACTGGAGAAGGAAATGGCAACCCACTCCAGTATTCTTGCCTGGAGAATCCCAGGGACGGTGGAGCCTGGTGGGCTGTCGTCTGTGGGGTCGCACAGAGTCGGACACGACTGAAGCGACTTAGCAGCAGCAGCAGCATGATAACGATTGTTATCACTTTTCAGATGAGGAAACTGAGGCAGTTTGCTTAAGATCACACAGCTTGTAAGAGGTGGAACCAAGATTCACATCATGGGTATCAGTGCCAGAGTCTGGGTCTTGACCCTTTCTCCTTAGCATCTCACTTGGGAAGGACGTTGGATTTCATTGTGTAATTATGTGCCAGAAGCTCTTTTAGTGGCCTTCACATTGGGTGCATTATCTAACCTGAAGACAACTTCACAGGAAAGGTATTATCCACTGTATTTACAAAAAAAAATGGAGATTAAGATCCAGAGCAATTGCATAACTCACCCAAGGTCAGGCATCTAGATTTCTTACTCTTTAATCCACTATGCGGACTGTTCAACAGACTCACCCAAAGATTTTAAAACACACTAATGGCCAAGCTCCACCTCAGGCTACTTAAAGAAAAATCCTTGAAGACTCCCAGTATCTGAATTCCACTTTTCTTTCTAAGCATCGAGGTAAGTCTAATATGGATCAAGGTTGTGAATTACCATCATAAAATTTTTAAAGTTCTGTGGTTCCTAATATCTAGAGGGACTTCTTAGAAAGTTGGCCAAAGAAATGGATTATCACTGGGTCTTCCCTTTCAGGAAATGATCACCTAGGATGTGATTTTAAATCAGCCCCTCCAGGTTCCATCACTAAAATTTCATTTCTAAATGCAACCTACCCTCAAACCAAACTTCCAGCATCACCTACCCCTTCCTTCACTCCCAGAATTTCCTGTGCATAGATTTTTCTCCACTTCTAAATTGTGAACCTCTTGTGAGGTCAGAGACCATATCTCATTCAGCTCCAAAGCCCCCCAAATCATCAATCACAATACTTTGCACACAATACAGGCTTAAAAATAAATTTCTGCTACAAAACTTAAATTTAAGTTTCCTCTTTGCCTACTCAGTGCCTTGAGAGATTTTGTTGTACATTACCTTGAACTCAGCATGTCAGCCTGAATTATTAGTATCAAATACAAGGTTGAATATTTAGTTGTGAGCTTTTTTTCATATCATTGAGAACCGTAGAAAATGTCATCTGTCTTGTATGAATCCCTGGGGTGCCCCTCAATCAATGAATTGCCTCCTAAAATATATGTTTATCTCTCATGTTTGTCTCATTTCTAAACCAGCTCTTCCTAAAACTTTTAAAGAGGAAATTTGAGGAGCTTCTTTAATACAACCTTGTAAAAGAATCATAATGAAAATTTTAAAACTTCTGTCATATCCTTTTGTTCATATATTAATCTACCCCTCTACTTCCATATTTAAAAGCAGAGACATTACTTTGCCAACAAAGGTCCACCTAGTCAAGGCTGTGGTTTTTCCAGTGGTCATGTATGGATGTGAAAGTTGGACGGTAAAGAAAGCTGAGGGCTGAAGAATTGATGCTTTTGAAATGTGGTGTTGGAGAAGACTCTTGAGAGTCCCTTGGACTGCAAGGAGATCCAACCAGTCCATCCTAAAGGAGATCAGTCCTGGGTGTCCATTGGAAGGACTGGTGTTGAAGCTGAAACTCCAATACTTTGGCCACCTGATGCGAAGAGCTGACTCATTGGAAAAGACCCTAGTGCCGGGAAGGATTGGGGGCAGGAGGAGAAGGGGACGACAGAGGATGAGATGGTTGGATGGCATCACCGACTCGATGGGCATGGGTTTGGGTAGACTCCGGGAGTTGGCGACGGACAGGGAGGCCTGGCGTGCTGCGGTTCATGGGGTCGCAAAGAGTTGGACACGACTGAGCGACTGAACTGAATTGAACTACCTCCATAACACTTTAAGGGGTTGACCAGTCATCATTTCTACTTAAATCATTTTGTCTTTTTTCCTGTGTTTAGATGGGCTATTGTCTCACCAGTACATGGCCAGAAGGTCCTGTCAAACACATCTTATAATGAGACTCATGCTAGCTAATCCCCCACCCTGCAATGCAGGGAGGTGCACACACACTTTGCTCTGGGTGCCTTCCAGTTCATGAGAGGCAGCTAGTTGCCCTGGTGATGTATTTATACCTAGTTTGTCAACAAGATCTAGAGTACCCTGGTTTTGATTTTTTGATCTGATTACATCTAACTTCTCTGTTTTAAAAGACAGCTTTGTAACAGGAATCTCTCCAAACTTCCTGAGTAAAGAGTATATCATACATTAACCTCCTTCATCACTTTTCCCCATGGAGTTTAATTCTTTGTTTGATGTTTCAAACTTATTTTTTTATTTTAAAGAACTGGCTAACTTAACTTATATAAGGAAAATACTAGAACCTTTCATAATTACCAGGTTGGTACAGAAAAGCTGCAAGATAATCAGGCCACAGTCAGACAAGGAACTATGAGTTTTGCCTATATAATTTTAATCTACGAAGAGAAGGCGCCTAAATGGAGTTTACTTCCTTAACAGCAAGTATCAAGAAGCGGCTTTGATTCTCTAGTCAATGGTGCCATGGGTTACTACAGCAATTTTTTAATTTCTGAAGTTAATAAATTTCTTAAAATACTAGAAAAAAAATTATTTTAGACATGGCTTATTTCATGCCCCTCTTTCACTGGAGACATCTTTCCATTTTTTCAAGGATGTGGTGTTCTCTGTTTTAAACTTTTTATTCTCCTAGTTAATGTAGGGAACTGGGATGTTTATAGGTATTTCATTTAAAAAACAACACTCAAACAGACTTGGGAAATAAATCTTTTGGGCTAAACAGTTGCTTGAAGGGGTGCCTCATAAAGCCTGGATTTGCTAATGTGATCTGTGAGTCTCTGAGGGGAAGAAATCATTTCCTGTTTCCCAAACTTATCTTGGGAATCTCCTCCCTCTAGACTTGCTCTACCACAAACCAGGGGTGAAGAATACTGCACAGGGAGCTACCTTTGAGAAACACTAACAACAGAATTTCAGTTAGAGCTCATGGATTGTTTCATATTGGCATTCACTTCTCTGACATCTCCTATGAGATATTTATAAGAAATTCCTAAGATTTATGCTTCTTACTGGCTCCCCAAAATATTTTTACATTTTTAACCTAATAGTGCTAAGAAATTTGGTATAAAAGATAGATAGAATAATACCCCCATCCCTTACTCCCCTGTCTCGTGGAAAGTTGTAAATGGGTGGATATCTGTGTGTGTCTTGGTTGATTTGGCAAGGGGTGGGGTGGGGGGGTTGTTAATGAACCAAAGACAGCAGACACACCTGCAGGGGTGTGGGGCTGTGGGTGTCATGAGACTGTAGGGCCACAGGTGTTCCCCCAAATCTTGGGAGGACATTGACTAGGCTGAGGTCACTGGCTTACAGTGCATGATAGGGTGCCAGAGAAATTTCAACTAGACCAGAGAGAAGGCTAAGGGCCCAGCCAACATCTGAGTGAAGCTCATCAAGTTCTTAGTACAGTGTTAGCCACAAATGCTCGCGGTTAGTGGCTCACTGTTACAATGCAGTCCGTTTGCATATGTATCTCTGTGCCAGACACTATCGCCGACGCAGTGGACATGAGTTTGAGCAAGCTCCGGGAGTTGGTGATGGACAGGGAAGCCTGGCGTGTTGCAGTCCATGGGGTCGCAAAGAGTTGGACTCGACTGAGCGACTGAACTGAACTGAACTGAACTGACCAGACACTATTTCCAGTCCTCTCCTCAGCATCACATCCACGAGACCCCATTTCCCGGGGAGCTCTGAAGTCACCTCAACAGGAAGGAGTCCTATGTAAAACCCGTCTGTTTATGTAAAGCCCATCTGAGGGACCTCCACATCCCCCTTAGATGATTGAAAGCCCTGTTATCACTAACAGACCAAGCTGGCGTTTTTGAAATGTAGTGAACTTCACTCCACTTACAGAAAGCCTCGAAGAGACGGTCCTGGGAGATGAAACTCTCTGGAACCTGGACAGGTTCTGGGCAGTTTCTGCGGCTGTGGCGGCAGCCTGGCCCTAATGATGGGAGAACAGCTGCGGAGTCACTTAATGGCCACGTCGGGCTGGGCCTGCCTGGAGCGTTCCCCAAGTCTCCTTGGGTCTCTAATGAACAGCGCTGCGGGCAGGCAGTGATTCATCGGGCTCCTGCCTCATTAGAACGTCAAGCAAGGTTCAGCCGCCTCAAATCCCTTGTGCCAAGGAGGCAGGTTGAAATTATAAATAAACACAACAGCCAAAGTTTAGTGTATGTAAAGGAACATGTCTCCTTTCTCTGGATTGTCTTGGCTTTGCTCTTTCTGGTATATGTGATTTAATACCAAGTTCAAGTGTACAGGAAACTAACCTAATCAACTTATAACTGAACTTAATTTGTATTTTGAGCCCACATTCTTTCAAGATCCCTCATTAACCTTTTCCTCTGGATCAGCATCTAGAGGATGCAGTGCCTGTAAAAGTGAGACATGGGGAGGAAGTGTCTGTCTGTCGGGTGTGGTCACCGCTCCACCCCACCAACCTCTGAAGGGTCTTCATTCTTGTCTAGTCTTCAGTTATCTCCGCATGCGGGTCCTTGTTAGTGGTGAGGCCCCTCAGGTGTGCCGATGATCTGTGCTGTGAATGTCTGGCTTCATAAACATTCTACTGCTCCCCACACACCCATGCAAGGAATCTCTAAGGCTATTTCAGGACCATCTGCCTCGACATCTCGTGCTGCAGGCATCTTTCAGCCTGCTCAAAAGAGTTTGTGTTATGGATAAAATAATATAAACCAATTCCAGCAATGTAAACAGAAAAGGGAAAGTATCAGAAGTTTAACAGGTGGCCCACGCGATTCACAGGAAACAGAGAATTACACACAGGAACATCAGCCAAAACCATTCAAGGCAAGACAGCAAGGACCACAATGATGGATACTCCCCTGCGGAAGGGCCTGACTGGCCAAGGCTGGGTCACGTGTCCTTTTATTGGCTGTAGTACTCACTTTCATCTTCCGTAAAGGAGTGCACACACAGTGGGGGAGTTCCCTAGTGTCAGAAGAGGGTTTAGATGCTGGGCGAGTAAGATATGGTAAATTCAATAAATAACGAATATCCATTCAATAGACCATGTTAGGGGCGGAAAAGTTCAGGGGCTCAAATGATGCCACTCAGGTGTTAAACCCTGAGCTCTGGGTTCTCAGTCTTGACGTAAGGACAGCAGAAGAAATATCTGTCTTCTGAGCTTGGGTCATAATCCCGAGATGGCCTTGAAGACCCTATACAAACCCTTATGTGATGAGAGCAGCATCACGATCAGTATAACCAAGAACAGCGTGGATATGCCAGAGAGCCGGTGGTCATCTGGAGCCAGTGTCTGCACAGATGGCCTGTAAGGAATGGATAAGAATGCAGACAACACTTGACAAGCCAGTAATGATATGGACCATAGACCAGTCCCATCCTGGGTACCTAGAAGCAACACTAGGTAAAAGAGAGAGACCCTAGAATGAGTGATACATTTCTGCTCCCTATTGGACTAGGGCACCAAAATACACAACAAAAATGGCTTAGTTAAAAAAAGAGAAGGAGCAATGAGGGACTTCCCTGGTGGCCCAGTGGCTAAAATTCCGTGTTCCCAGTGCAGGGGGGCCCAGGTTCCATCCCTGGTCAGGGAACTAGATCCCACATGCTGCAGTGAAGACTGAAGCTCTCCTGTGACAGGAACTAAGACTTGGAGCAGCCAAATAAATAGTGAAAGAGAGAAAAGAACAGAAAAAAAATTGAACTGCTTGTGAGAATATGAAAGTTAACTGCCCCAAAGGAAATGAATTCTTAAAATGAAAAGCAACAATTGTGTCTACCACTGACTAGGAAAAGAGGGAATGTAATCTATGGGCTATAACTGCAGGTGGAACTTTGTGGGAGGACAGATCCAGGAGAGCAAAGGTGCGTTTTCACTCTCTGACAGAGGGCGGCCAGCTCTGAGCAAGGAAGAGGGTTTGATGGACGCCAATGTGGTGTTAAAATGCGGATGATACTGGCGAAGCTCTTCATCAAGTCCAGAGTTGCGAATTAACCTTTACAAAATGAATGGCTTTTTCAGTGCTGAATAAAAGTCCCAGTGAAACACAGGAGGAAGATCCTGAAACGACGCTCTAAATCTGAGTAAGATGGTGACCTTTGCATTCTAATTGCTTGCAGCTATCTGAATATGACATTTGAAGTTTTTTAACCTTGCACATGATAAAATAACAAATTTTAAGAAAAAATGTCGAGGTTAATAAGCTTCTCCCCAACAAAACCAGATTCACTCTAGCTGAATAATATTAATATAACAGCAAAGACTGCATTTTGGCTACTTGACTTTTACCGTGGTGTAGATAGTTAATCGGTGAATGGTTCCACACTATGAAAAATGGTTTATTAAAAAGGCATTCATTGCCATTGCTTCGTTGAGATCAGATCAATTAACTTGTGGTAAGTTAATTTATCAGCTCTTTGTCATCATTCAAATCTTTTTTTTTTTTTAGATCTTCTTTTTCTCTGATATGGATCACTTTTAAAGTCTTTATTGAACTTGTTAAAATATTGTTTCTGTTTCTGTTTTGTTTTTTGACCACAAGACATATGGGATCTAAGCCCCCAAACCAGGGATTGAACCCCTAGCCCCTGCATTGGAAGGAGAAGGCTTAACCACTGGATCTCCAGGGAAGTCCTATTATTTGAATCTTTAAGCTAGAGACTATGAGAAGCAGTGAGATGTGTAAGAAGAAACACTTGACTTTGGACCAGAGCTCCCTGGGTTCTGGACTAAACAAGTTATTTAGTATCAATGTGGCCTCTCTTTCTCTAAAAGAAAATAATAATGCTAGTCCCATTGTCTCAATGGATTGTCTCTGCAAATCCGTTGGACAGTGTTTTTTTAGATGCTTGTGGTGTTAGCTACACATCAGGAATTAAATTTAGGATAACTTGCATTCATGACTTAGCAAGAAAAGCAAAGATTTAAGTCCTAGCTATGCATCTTACTGGCTGTGTGGCCCCTCTGAATCTTGCCTTCCTCATCATAGAGTGAGAATTTTATAACTGACATATTATGAACTATTGTTGAATATTAGAAATATAGAGATAATCCTAGTTTACAAGCACACATCTGCCCCAAAAGTGTATAAATATTCTAAGATTGACCACACACTCTTTTTCTGTTGTGTTTGATGTATTTCTTCCAACACATAATCACCTTCTCAGTGCTTGCCCTGCGGGGAGACCAAATTCTCAGGCAATGACTCTGAAATAGGCCTGACAAGTCTGATTGCAAGGGTGGCCATGCATGGTAAGAAGGTGGCAGTTGACCTTTGCACTCTTCATGATACTTTGTTGTATTTTAGGGGAAAAACTTACAGTGGAAATATTCTTTCTATTCTAAAACCCCTGGTTTGGGGAACTAATGTGATCTTTTCTTAATTTATCTGTTCATTCATTCAATTTGTGTATTCATCCATTCATGCATTCATTATTCATTTAAAAATGTATTGAAAGCCTTTGTGTTTTATATGAGAAATAGTCTCGTATATCTACCAGGAGATTGTGAGTATAAAAAAATATTAGGCTAACAGCTAGAACAAGCCAGTTAATTTACAAAATCAGAGCTTTTTAAAAATCACCAGATGGCTGAATGTGAAAAAGAATAAAGAAAAAAACCTAAATGAACTACATTCCAGGAGGTGACAAACTCTTCCTAAAGAAGCAGAGATCTGTAGTTGCTTTCCCTGTTGGCAGCGAGATGAGAAGAGGAAGGATTCCTCATAGGAGATGTGGGGAAGCCAGGTGGAACTTTGTCAAACTTTTAATGACTGCATGCGGGCTGGCATCAAAATTAAAATTCCAAGGAGTCCTAGCCACGATGAAGTTTTAACACACAGCCAACTGGGGGACTGGGAGTATGCGCCAAAGGCACAGGGCAGGGCAGGGGTGGGCAGGAGAGAAGCCCTCAGGCACACCAGATCTACACTAAGCACACTACAGTGACCTTCCAGAAGCAGGAGCAGGACAGCAAGCAAGGCAGGGAGAGGTCTCAAAAGGTGCACAAAGCTGGAGAGAGAAAAAAAGAGTTACCAGCAACTCAAAAAGTTGACAGTTGGTCTGGAAAGCAAAAAAAAAAAAAAAAAAAAAAAGACCACTAGAATCCTGCCGGTGCTCAGATCCCAAGCCTTTCTGAAGTGGAACCACCAATCCTTCCTTCAAAAGATTCGAAAACGTAGTAAACTGCATTCAACTAAACCCGCAGCAGACCCAGCCTAACTACAGATTAAACTGACCTTACACTATCCCTTCCTCACACATACTAGTAGCTTGTCAACTCTTTTTATGCTCCTTTTCTAGGGTAAATGCCATTTTACAACTTTTCTTTTACACACAATGTTATGTATTCAATAAAAAATATTATACAAATAGGAGCAAGAAAGTGAGAATTATGGTCAGAAGAGTAAATAGTTAAATAGTTTTTATAGACTCAAGATGGATGATTGCAATGATCAGAAGGGACTTAAAAATAACTATAGTAAGAATGTTCAAAGATGCAGTAGATAAAATGAACATGCTGAAATGGAAATTTTAGCAGAGAGGAAATAGTTTTTAAAAAGTTAATGAAAATTCTAGTTAGAAAACATATCATAAATGTAGAATTCATTGAATGGGCTTCATAACACACTGGTCAAGCGAAAGTAAATTTTAGTAACTTGAAGAATGGAAATTACCCAAACTGAAGGACACAGAGTGAAAAGAATAAGAAGAAAGAGCATAGCATCTGAGATGTATGGGATAATATAGCAAATGGTCTATCACACGAATAATGTGTATCCCAGAAGCAGATGAGAGAGAAGATAGGGTGAAGCAATTTGAACAGATAATGGCCAAGAATTTTCCCAAATTGATCAAAGACATAACCCACAGACCCAAGAAGTTCAGTGAATCTTGAGTTAAAAAAAGAAAGAAAGGAAAATCACTACACACTGGAATATCATAGTTAAAATGCTGAAAATCAAAGATAAAGAAAATATCTTAAGAGCAGTCAGGATAAGATCTACCACCTTCAAAGGAACAAAAATAAGATTCAGAACTGATTTCTCAGAAACAATGGAGGCCTGAAGATAATGGAACATCTCTAAAATGCTGGGGGGAAATTGTCAACCTAGAATTTTATATCAGTGCAATTATATTTAAAAATTAAATGAAAATAAACATAATTTCAGCTTCTCCGGTGCCTCAGCAGTAAAGAATCTGCCTTTGATGCAGGAGTCTCAGGAAACTCAAGTTTGATCCCTGGTTTGGGAAGATCCCCTAGAGACAGGCATGGCAACCCACTCCAGTGTTCTTGCCTAGAGAATCCCATGGACAGAGGAGCTGGCAGGCTACAGTCCATGGGGTCACAAAGAGTTGGACATGACTGAAGTGACTTAGCAGCAGCACAGCAAACAAAATTTCAGGGACTTCCCTGGTGGTCCAGTGGTTAATAATCCACCTTTCAGTGTCGGGGATGCGGGTTCAATCCCTGACTGGGAACTAAAATCCTAACGTACCACAGAGCAACTAAGTTTGCATGTCACGACTAGAGAGCCCTAGTGCTGCAACGAAAAATGCTGCACGATGCAACAAAGATGCCGCGCGCTGGAACTAAGGCCCAACGCAGCCAAAACAACAACGAAATCCAAAACCATAAGTTTCTTTATATAAACAACAAAAAAATCCTTTGCCAGAAAAACTGCCCTAAAGAAATATCTAAGAAATTTTTTCACAGAAAGGGAAAATGACACCAAAAGAATGTCCAAGTCTATATTAAGAAATGCAGAGAACCAAAAAGGGCAAATATGAGAAAAATCATGTAAATTTATTTTAAAATTGTTTACAACAGTTATTAAAATATTTTTTAAAATTTATATACATGCCATACTTATATATACATAGGTACATATTTTAAGAGGTTTTTTTTAACTTTAAAGCAAAATTAATAAAGTATCCTTAGTTTTATAGTATGTATAGAAGTTAATTATGAAACAAGAAAAGTGTAAGAGCAGGAAGAAAACAGAATTAAACTGTTGTAAGATTTTACAGTGTTTATGAAATAGTTTAGTATTTGAATGTGAAAAGTTGAAGTTGATTATTGTAGTCTCTAGAAGTAGTAAAAAATAAATGAACACAAAGGGTTTTATCTATAAATTCCATAGAAGAGACAAAATGGAATTCTAAAAAATACTTGATAGACCCAAAAAGCAAAAAAGAGGAAATCAAAGAACAAAGAACATGTCAGAAAAAGAGAAATCAAATATACCAATTATATCAATAATTATTAAATGTGAATGGATTATATTGTATAGCATTATGTAAATATAAATTTCAGTAATGATAAAAATAGCAGCTAATATTTATTGAATGTTTATCACATATCAGACATTCTGCTAACCCATTTGTGTTTTATCTTGCTTATTCCTTACAATAGCCTAGGTACAATATTATTTGCATCCATATTTTGTGCATGTGAAAACTCAGGCTGAGTATAGTCATTGTCTATTGTTACATGGCCCCAAGACAAAGCCAGGATTCAAACTCAGTAAGTATGACTTCTGAGCTTATACCACTTGGTTATTCTGAATATGATATTGATAATGATGCCACTGATATGATGAAGAATAGTTATTGTCAAGTCACCCCTGTGGTGTTTGACATCCCATAAAAGGGAATATGGTGGGAATGATAATCCCTATTCCAGGGGGAAAATTTAGCTTGAAAATCCATAATAAACATGTAAACTGGTAAGTATATGTATTTCAGAATGCAATATATACCAGTACTTATATTCATGGTAACATAAGTTGAAGTTCAGCCAATCCTGTGGCATTGTCCTCTAATATACAGCTCATATGTGACATCAAAGCTTCATTAATCTTAATTCTACCTGTTCAGAATCTGATGTGGCTATAAACCAATGCCATACACCCTTGTAATAATTGTAAGAAAGGGTTTTGCTAGAGAAATAAGCAAATGGTTCAGAGAGGTCCTTTGGTTTCCCTTTGCTGGGGCATAGACACATCATTGCCCACTACCAGAATTGCTCACTCTGGGCTCTGCCCCTGTTCCCTTCAATTCTATTGTAGCCTTCAAGTCACTCCTGGGCTGTGCGACCTCCCCTCCTGGGCTCAGAAAGACCCTGGGCTTGAGCCAGGCTGTGATCTCAGAGGAAGCAGAGAAGCAGGCCTGGGTGTGTGGCCATGAGTGCCCTCATATGAGGGAGGGATGGGCTGCAAGGCAAAGGTCCCAGTGTGTTGTCCAAGGGAGTGGGCAGAAAGAAGTGTGAGCAACAGAACAGCTGCAGAAGGCAAGGAGGAAGTGAGGGAGCTCATAAGTCAGATTCCTCTGAGCAAAAGGAGTACGTTAGTCAGGGTTCTTCAGAGAAACAGGACCAACAAGATGTGGTGTGTGTATGTGTAAGTACACATATGTATGTAAATTATGTATTATATGCTAGGCACACATTAAGTGTGTGTGCATATATATATAGTATATTCTATATACGTGAAAATGTATATGGATTTATTATAAAAGCATGGCTCACATGGTCTTCCCCAGTGGCTCAGCAGTAAAGAATCCACCCAAAATGCAGGAGATGAGGGAGACGAAGTTTCAGTCCCTGAGTTGGGAAGATCCCCTGGAGAAGGAAATGGCAACTCACTCCAGTATTCTTGCCGGGAAAATCCCATGGACAGAGAGGAGCCTGGTGGGCTAGGGTCCTCGGGGCTGCAATGATCAGACATGACTCAGTAACTGAGTATGGTGGGCTCACGTGAAGATATGGAGGCTGAGAAGTCTAAGATCTGCAGTCAGCAAGTCAGCAAGCCCCAGGAGAGCCGACAGCATGGTTCTCGTAGATCTAGTATGACAGCTCGAGACCCAAGAAGAGCCCACGTTTCAGTTCAAGTCCAAAGGCAGGAAAAGGCCAATGTCCCAGCTCAGCAGTCACAAGGGGGAGCTCCCTTTTACTGGGCCATTTTGTCTTCAGTGGATACGAGAGCTGCCCACATTAGGGAGGACAATCTGCTTGACTCAGTCTACAGATGACATGGTCATCTTTTCCAGAAACATTCTCACAGACACACCAAGGTAATGTCTGACTAATGTCTGGCCACCCTGTGGCCCAGTCAAGTTTGACACATAAAATGAACAAGAGGGAGATTTTCTTGTGCCCTTGTTCTCCAGTAAGAAGGGGAAGGATAGTTGAGGTCATGTTTCCTGGCCCTACATGGTTCCCTTATTATTTTTATAGGAACTCTTTGATACATATGGATGAGAATATGCAATAACACATATGAATCTAAAATACATTAAAAAATGAGTCACCTCCCTCCCCAACAAGTAACAAGCGTCAATGTCTTCTTGCTTCTAGAGGTGCACACCGAAGGCTCTAACGTCATGACATGGGGGGAAAGAAACAGCACTGGTAATTCTCAGATGAAGTTTTGTAAGCCATAAAAATGTGGCTGTTTTGAATCAGGCTTCAGGGTCAGTCTGCCCTAGAAGATAATGGAATATTTGTTTAGACATCTTAAGACACACTTGGGACAGCTTCCTGGGGACCAGCAGTCACAGCATCACTCATCTTTCTCCAAGGTCACTTCATGGGCGGCCCTGTGATACCACATGGGTCTCTCTCTCTAGTACCGCCTGGTGTGTCCCCTCATAGGGCTTCATGGATTGAAGGTACCTCAGTGATCACTTAGGAGGGGTATAGTGTCCTAACAGTGCAGAGCCACATGGTACATACTGTCTAAATGCTTCCTCATACGTTGTTATTATTTCACATGAATATCATTGCATTAGCAGAGGAAAAGGCCCTGGCCAGGTCCCTTATCCAGGATCACCTGCTCCCTAGGGCAGTCCTCCCTAGGAAGGACTGTCAGAAAATACGCAAAATGCCCTTATTTTAATTATGAAGTTGAAGAGGCTGGCAGGTTGTTTGCCAGCAGCTGCGAACAGTTTTCTGATAGCTATTTTCTCGGCCCATCCTGTGAAGTTATTGCAGACTTTCCAAAGCAGCGCAGAGCCTGGCAGAAACCAGAGGTTCACAAAGTATTTGCTGAGCAAATGAATGAGTTGAATGAACAAACCATAAAGTGCAAATAAGAAATAATATGTTTTTCTTGCTTTCATCCACACTCACCACCTCAACTCAAACTTAGAACAAGGGGAGCATGAGAAAGGAGCCAGGAATTTGAAATGGAGTTCCTTTGAACATTATAATCAGGTTGATTATCCTGCAATGGTGCAAATGTCCGTGCCATCACGTTTGTGATCCACTTAGCTGCGGTATTTCAAGATTCTCCGGTTTCAAAATGCCGCTGTGCTTCAGCAATGCCGCTTCCTGTTAGCACTGTTATTTTAAGTCTTTCCCCCACACCCATCTCACCTCACGAATGTCTCTGAAAGTCACAAGGAGAGACTATTCTGGAAAATGCCCTTATCAAATGATGATAATATACTCGGTTGCCCTATTTTTTTTTTTAACTTCTTTCTTATTTTAGAACAGAATTTTTCAACTGGAATTTTAAAAACCCTCATGAATCACTGAACTAAGATAATTCCTGACTTGGGCAGATAAGTCAAGCAACAGAGTGTTGATCAGTTATCTTTTGCTGTGTAGCAAACTTCCTGCAGGTCAGTACACTGGACTGAGCTCAGCTGGGCTTTTCTGGTCTGGAGGCAGGCTTGACTCCTCTTAACTGGACTCACTGAGGCGTCTGCTGGGCCAGTTGAAGCCAGTTAGTTTACAGAGGCCTTGGATGGGACAGCTGGGTTGACAAGGGTCTGTCTCCATGTGGAGTTTATTCCAGGCCTTTTCACACGACAGTCGTGGGGTTCCAAGATCAATAAGAGGGCACACTCCAAAGCACAAACACTTTCCAAGTTTCTGCTTATGTCCTATTTACTACCATCCCCTGAGCATGGGAGGGATTACTACGGCAAGGATATGGGGAGGAGTGAACAAATGCGGGGCTGTTACTGCAACACTCTCTGTGTTAAAATATACTCTAAGATACATGGGGATCCAGGAGGCCCAGATTTGTCTCTGTGACGCCATCTCGTCAGAAACAGAAATATGACTCAGGGGCCTGTCCTTCCGGGCATTCAGATGCTTCTGTTTCCGAACTTCCTCCCTCACGCCTCCTTTCCGCCCCTTCCTCCTGACTCTTCTGTGGCTTCATCACTCCCTACTTCCTGATATTTTTCTGTTCAGGCGGCCCTGCAAGTGCCTGGCAGGGATGATAAATGAGCCTGACTTCCCGGGCGACGTGACCGTCCAGAAACAGAGCCTGGAGCATGCACAATGCAGCAGCAGTTTCCACCCACAATGCAAATGCCGTAATGTGCTGCGGGGTTGGGCAGAGGTCACCGCCGCAGAAACAGAACCCCCGTTTGAGGCTGGCATTCTAGGCTATAGCCAGCTTTGCTTAATTAGAGGAATAAGCAAATAGGTACCCCAGGGTAGCTTCTGGGTTGTCTCAACAGACGAAAACGTAGAAGTGAAAAGCCTGCCTGCAATTAAGCAAAATTCACTGTGATCTGGCTGTCTGGTTTAGTTCATGCAAATTATATATAAAGAATCAAAGAACCATAAAGAAAAGCAGAAGCATTGGTTGCCATTGCAAATCTAATAAGTGTCTTTGATCAAGGAAAGCTTTCTTACCAAATAAGTTCTGAGCTCCCGATTACCTATGGATTTATTTACAAGGAGAAATGATTTCTCAGCAGTCCTCATTACTAGTCTGCTCGATAAAAAGATCAACTAATCAATGATGAGTGCTGGTTTCACAGTGTACAGTACAGATAAAATAGAACAATACGGACCCCGCCCTTGCAGAGCTGATGTGGTAGCAGATCACACTGGTACAAAGAGAGTAGACAATAATAAATACAGAACAACAATAATAAATACAACATCAGCTAAGCACTAGGGCTATACTGCATACTTTACATGTATCGCTGATATTAATCTTTAAAACCAGTGATAAGGTGGCCATTACTATCTCACATTGCCAAAAGGAGAAAACCAGATCTCCAACAGGACCTGCAAATACACAAGGTCACAAGGTTAGAAAAGTCTGAATCCTAAACTCAAACTCAGGCCTGAGTTTGACTCCAATTTCCACTTTTTTTACACTATCTCTTATGATAATAAATGGTAAGAAAAGGCAATGCAAATACTTCAGTGACATTCACTAAATGACTGATTGAGGGTCAGCCCTGAGCCAGGCACAGATGCTGGAGGTTTGAATAGAGAGTCCTTAAGAAGCTCAGAAACAGACACACTGAGTTTGAGAACAAACTTATGGTCACCAGGGCGGGAGTTTGGGGCTGGGGGAGGGATAGATTGGCAGTTGGGACTGACACGTACATACTGCTATATTTAAAACATAATCAACAAGGACCTACTGTATAGCACAGAGAACTCTGCTCAATATTCTGTAATAACCTAAATGGGAAAAGAATTTGAAAAAGATTAGAAACATATGTATGTATAATTGAATCACTTTGCTGTATACCTCAAACTAACACAACTTTGTTAATCAACTATACTCCAATAAAAAAATAAACGTTAAAAACTAAAGTTCAAGCCTGGTGAGAGGGTCAGTCAGAAAGCAATACTGTTGGTCTCTGATCAGTGCAAACCCCGGTCTGTGATTGTGGAAGATGTTAGAGCAGAAACAAAGCACAGACCAAAGAGCTGTTTTTTCCTTCTGTTTCCTCCGGCCTTTCTCTGGTGTAGATATGACGTCTCCTTCCAGGGAAAGCCTTGGGATTGTCAACTGTGTTACAAATGTCTTAAACTAGACTAACCCCATAGTTCTTGTGACTATTGAAGTCAAGGGGAAAAAAGCAAGAGAAACTAACACCAGCTACTGTGACTATTTCCAAGCTATCTTCTGGCTCTAAATCTATTCTAGTTTTAAAAGAACTTTAATGATTCTTATCTCATTTGATTCTTTCACTGTCTCTGCAGTGTTACCAATATTTTGCAGACAACAGAACAGAGAGAAGTTAAAATTCTCAAGATGACAGTTTTAGTTTGCTAGGGCTGCCATAATAAAACACCACCGACTGGGAGACTTCAATAAGACATTATTTTCTCACAGTTCTACTGGCTGGAAGTCTGAGATCAAGGTATCGGCAGGTTGGGCTTCTCTTGGGGTCTCTCTCCTTGGCTCACAGATGGTGTGTTCCTGCTGAGTCCTCACAAGGTCTTTCTTCTGCTCTGTGCATGTCTGTGTTCCAATCTCCTCTTCTTATAAGGACAGCAAACATACGAATTAGAATCTACTCCAAGAATTCCACTTGGACTGCTGTTGCTGCTGCTGCCAAGTCGCTTCAGTCGTGCCCGACTCTGTACAACCCCATAGACGGCAGCCCACCAAGCTCCCCCGACCCTGGGATTTTCCAGGCAAGAACACTGGAGTGGGTTGCCATTTCCTTCTCCAATGCATGCAAGTGAAAAGTGAAAGTGAAGTCGCTCAGTCGTGTCCGACTCTTAGCGACCCCATGGACTGCAGCCCACCAGGCTCCTCCATCCATGAGATTTTCCAGGCAAGAGTACTGGAGTGGGTTGCCATTGCCTTGACTGCACTTCCTCTTTAAAGGCTTTATCTCCAAATACAGTCACATTCTGAATTACTTGGGTCAAGGGGCTTCAACATATGAATTTGGGGAAAGAGACACAGTTGAGTTTATAATAGTAATCCACATGTGGGACGCTGGAGCCAAGATGTAAGACATTTCTGTTTCCATCTGAAGTCACTTACTCATTTACAACTCAAGTATCTTCCTTTCCCTGAATAAGCTCACTCTTTTTCTCCAATCTTGGTTTACTTCATACCCTATCTGAAAAGACTTAGACCATCCTTCCCTTCTATCTGTATGTTCAAATATATCCATTTCATGGCACACTTGAATCCTACTCTTTTTGGTGAAGATACCTGATTCTACAATTGGAAATAATTATTTCCTCACAGGAATCCCCACTGGCAATTCTATTCTCCTGCAAAACTTTCAACTTTCTACTTTTTAGGATAAATGTCTGTTTGCCTCTCTTATTCTAAATTTATAAGCTCTCAACTGTATCTTTCCAGGTTTCTTTGTGAGCACACTCTGGGTGAGACATATTCTAGACACTTAGTGAACAAGATACATAAGATCCCTTTTTTCTGGAAATTTCATCTTGGTTTGGAAACAAACTATCAGTTCAGTTCAGTTCAGTCGCTCAGTCGTGTCCGACTCTTTGGGACCCCATGAATTGCAGCACACCAGGCCTCCCTGTCCATCACCAACTCCCGGAGTCTACCCAAACCCATGTCCATCGAGTCGGTGATGCCATCCAACCATCTCATCCTCTGCTGTCCCCTTCTCCTCCCGCCCCCAATCCTACCCAGCATTAGGGTCTTTTCCAATGAGTCAACCCTTCGCATGAGGTGGCCAAAGTACTGGAGTTTCAGCTTCAATATCAGACCTTCCAATGAACACCCAGGATTGATCTCTTTTAGGATGGATTGATTGGATCTCCTTGCAGTCCAAGGGACTCTCAAGAGTCTTCTCCAATACCACAGTTCAAAACCATCAATTCTTCGGCGCTCAGCTTTCTTCACCGTCCAAACAAACTATACATAATAAGTAAACTAGACTAATTTGAATAGTGCCAACTCATAAGAATAAAATTAAATAGAGGAAAGGAATGAAGGATGACTGTAGATGGAGTGAGGAGTCCAATTTCATTGGCCAAGGAATGGCTCTCGAGAGAGATGTTTTAAGCTCAATTAAATGATAAGAAGATGTCAGCCCCATGAACTGGGAAGAGGGCTCCAGGCAAAGAAGCAGCAAGTATGAATATTCTTAATTTTAGAAAAAAAAAAAACTTTGTATATTCAAGGACAGAGGTTATGTGATTGCAACAGAGCAAGTGAGAGATTCAGAGATAAAGGTCAGCAGGCAACAGACATGTCAGTCCTCGTGGGTAACAGCAAAGAAGCTGACTAGTGATATTCATGCAATGAGAAGAACAATATAGTCCCTCCTTATCTGCAGTCAACTTTGGTCCAGAAATATTAAATGGAAAATTCCAGAGATAGACAATTCATATGAGCACCATTCAGAGGAGCATGATGACATGCCCACCACTCCACTCCATCCCAACTGGACATGAAATATCCCTTCACCTGGCACATCCTACCCATTAGTCACTTAGTAGCCATCTTGGTTATCAGAGCCACTGTCCCAGCATAACAGTGCTTGTGTTCAAGTCCCTTATTTTGCTTCATAATGGCCCCCAAGAGCGAGAGTAGTGATACTGGCAATTCAGATGTTCCCTTACTGTGCCTAATTTAGAAATTTCACTTTAACACAGGTAAGTATGTACAAGAACAAACATACTCTTAATATATACAGGAGTCGGTACTATCCACAGTTTCTGGCATCCCCTGGGGATCTTGAAACGTATGCCCTACGGATAAGGGGGAACCACTGTATATCTTGGATGAGATGGATGTTTAATAAATGTCTTCAAATACTAATTAAATTAAGTCTGCCCAGATTTGGTTGTTCTGGCAACCTGGATGAACTGGTCTACATTAAAATGAGGACATTCTGGTCAACCTCTCCATGTGGGCTGTGCTCCAGTTACACACTTCAGCTTTTTCACCCAGTTGTCAGAATCTAGATCAAATAATTCCCTGTATTTTCCACAGGGAGTCTTATTTTCTGTTAGTGTCAAGTAATTTAATATCACTACATTTTTATTAATTAGCTGAAGATTTTAAGATAGCAAGATCTTAAGACATTAATCCTCTCAAGATATCAATATTTCCTAAACCCTGATGGCAAATATTAGGCTTCCTCTCCAGTACAAGATTCGAGTATATAATTTCATGCAAAACTTTTTTATAACTGAAATAAAAAAACCTGTTGTGATTATCCATCTTTAGAATTGAAATATCTTTAGTTCTTGATGTGACCTTCATTTCAGGCTGGGCTGAACTTCTGTTAGGGAGAGGGATATGAATGCAAAAGTCCTATTTTCAGGAATAAATAGCAGCATCTTTTCTATTCTCTTAAATACAAGATAAAATATGGTTTGCGGCAGGTGTAGAGCTCTCTCTTCACAGTACAAGGAAACCTAGAGAAAAATCATTTCCACATTAGAATTGAGATGATTCATCATTTTTCTCTTCCATGAATCTCATAGAAATATTTTTGCCCTGAATATCTTCCCTAAGCAAAGTTGCAAGGTTTGTAACTACTAAGAGTCTTGGAAAAGAAACACATTTATTCTGAAAATTAAAAACATATATTCATACATTCACATCCCCTGAAAGAAGAAAATTTGCACATTATCTCTACTTTATTGTCCTTAGCATGGAAGTCTTTTCTTTTTTTTAACCCAGCAAATAAAATTGGGTGGAAAGGCAAAAATGTGAATTTGAAAGGACGTTTGGTTTTAGAACTTCACTCGAATTCTTTAAAAGCACAGATATTGACGTATATTCAATAACAGTGTGTTCTTTGCATTCTTTAATCCAATTACTTTTATTTGCTAATTCCATAATTTAGCAATTATATTTGCATAAAACAGAGGAAGAACAAAGTGATCTCTTTTATTATGGGTGATGCTGAAGGAAACAAATTAATACATTACCACTTAGGTCTGCAGGGGCTCTTTCAGCAAATAAAGATTGCTTCCCATAAAAAAGAAACAAAAGGGAAATTAAGATATCCAATCAGATCCACAAACTAGAGGCACATGTGAATAATGATTATGAATGGTGCTATTTTTTTGGTTGCTCTTCCAACCATCTTACTGTATCTAATAAATCTGGACACCTCATTTTGTTTTCTTGATACTTCTCCCATGTACAAGCCAACTTATTTGTTGGGACTGCCTGGTTTTAATTCACCAACATCTACTAATACCCAATTTTTACAACTATATATGTCCTTCGAATTGCAGCAACACTTGGGCCTATGTATGTGATCTTGAAGGCTTATAAACACATCAAAAGGTATCAAGGCTAAAACAAGAAAAAAGGAATAGCAGAGCTTGCTGCTTCCCAAGACTATTAACCCTGAAGATACAATCCTGAACTTCATGTGATTTTGACACCAGGTCAGCACATTCCTAGACAGCATATTAAAAAGCAGAGACATGACTTTGCCAACAAAGGTCCGTCTAGTCAAAGTTATGGTTTTTCCGGTAGTCATGTATGGATGTGAGAGTTGGATTATAAAGAAAGCTGAGTGACGAAGAATTGATGCTTTTGAACTGTGGTGTTGGAGAAGACTCTTGAGAGTCCCTTGGACTGCAAGGAGATCCAACCAGTCCATCCTAAAGGAGATCAGTCCTGAGTGTTCATTGGAAGGATGGGTGCTGAAGCTGAAACTCCAATACTTTGGCCACCTGATGTGAAGTACTGACTCATTTGAAAAGACCCTGATGCTGGGAAAGATTGAAGTTGGGAAGAGAAGGGGATGACAGAGGATGAGATAGTTGGATGGCATCACCAATCGACATGTGTTTGAGTAGACTCCTGGAGTTGGTGATGGACAGGGAGGCCTGGCGTGCTGCAGTCCATGGGGTGGCAGAATTGGACATGACCGAGCAACCGAACTGAACTGAACTGAACAGCACTTTCAGTGTGTTGTTCAGCCCACATGGGGGCACCTCATCTTACTGTACCCACAGTGTGTTAATTGCAATGAGAATGTCAAGTTCATTTAAGTGATATCGAATCACAGAAAGTACATGGGCTTTGGACAGAATTAGAATTGAATCTAGGGTCTATCACTCACCAGATGTACCGGCTTAAGTCTCAATTACCTCAACTATGAATGGTGATAGTACGTACAATTCACTGAGTGTACTGACGATTATGTTGTTAAGTATGTCAAGCATCTAGTATAGCATGAAAATTCTTCCACTTTTTCCCTCTCTGATAATTTTGTTCTTGACTACATCCAGAAAAAAAAAGTTCTCTTCACCCAACTTTCATAAAGACATATCAAAGCTTAGAAAAGCCCAGAGAAAAGCAGTTAGAAAAAAAAGAGGTAGTTCCTAATGGTGTCAAACTGACATTAAAGATTGAGTCTGGTATAGCAGATGACATGAATTAAATAGAACACTATCGGAAAAGCAGAATTTTAAAGCATTTCTTTAAACTTAAGAAGGTAATACAATGATAAACAAGATGCACAGAATTTACACAAAATTAAACAAGAATTTAGAGAACAGACCAAACAAAGGCATATAAAGAGATTAGGGGGAATGCCAAAATAAATTGATGGATATTGAATCCATGATGGGATAAAGTAATTATTAAAGTGTAAGTTTTAAAAAGGTAAAACTGTGACTCTCATACAGATGTAAAATAAAAGAATCATTTCCACATTAGAATTGAGATGATTCATCATTTTTCTCTTCCATGAATCTCATAGAAATATTTTTGCCCTGAATATCTTCCCTAAGCAAAGTTGCAAGGTTTGTATATATTTAACTATATTTAACTTATTAAAGAGGGAAACAACATAATGTAAAGCCAGTCCATGGAGCCCTGGAGAACCTGAAACTGTTAGGACAAGGTTAGTGCTGGGTTAGATAGAAACCTGATTAATGACTTGGAGAGCGATCAGCCATAATTTGAGGGATATCTGGCCCACTGGACAGAGATTATTTGCATTTCTATTGGACAAAAGTCTACCAGTTCATCCTGTCCCTGCGAGTTGCAAAGTAACTTACCTAATAGAGAGCCAAGACCAGAAAGAACATCCGGTGACTTCTTCGTCAATATCTAAGCTTCAGGTAAGTTTTTTAGACAGTATAAAGTAACATCATGTGGGATACTTCTCATCTCTTAAAGTAGACACGGGGAACGATCACTGCCTAGTTTCACAAAACCCCTCTTGGGCCATTTTTACTCAATAGCATAGTCACTACTCTTGGCCAAAATGGTTGCTTCTATGATTGTAGGAGTGAGCTCATGTCATGGTCTCCAAGCTGAATAAAGACATCCAGTAAGGGATACTTGGATGAGCTGCCTTTTTTGTCTGGAAAAGTCTTGTATCTGCCATTTTAATAACATTAACTTGACAGGAGTGGGGTGCCATTTGGAACTTAAAAGTTGATTCCTTAAAATTCATCAAACTGTAATTTATCTGGAAGCAAGTATTAAAGACAAGGATATTGAATTAAGATAATTTGGGCTTTTTTATTGTATTTTAACACAAATTGGAAAAAAATAGGAGGAAATAAAGAAGGAAGAAAAACTGAAGATGGGCTTGAAGATTTTGTAAAGCTACCAGAGGCAAAAGAACAAAATTTTTTTCACACTCTGCAGGTCTAATAGTACAAGAAGCTGAGACTCATGACTGCTCTGGTGATAATAAATTTTATTTATGTTTAAAATAAAAAATAAGCAAGCCTGTAATTTGAGTTGTGCAGGGATGGATAAAGAATGTTATGCTCACTAAGTCATTCAAGGAAAGGAAGACTGACAGGTAATAAAACTATATCTTAATCTGTCAGGGATTTTAAAATCATTTCTCTATTACATAAAACAGGCTAATTTAAAGTGCTTTTCTGGGATCACACAGAATTCCTGGAAAAATTAATTTGCAGTAGAGAGAAATATGCTTTTCCCCCTAATAAATAACTAATTGGCGCTTGTCTTTTTCATAGAAAGAAGTTATTGAGATGGCTACAAATGGAAGCCTGTCCAGTGATTAAACCCTCTCCATCTTTGTCACTCTGTGCCAGCCAGTGGCCGGTGTGGCTGACAGAATTCGGGAGGAGAGAGACGAGCATATGGCAGAATGAGTTTTGAGCCCCAGAGAAATCTCCCTCGGTTCCCACTCCATCTGTGCTTGTGAGGTACCTCTCCCCACAGCGCAGAGCTGCTGAGCTCAAGCCGGGAGGAATGCATGACGGGAAATTGCAGAAACAGCTTTGTGTCGTGCTAAGCATTAGCAAAACACTTCCGTTCCACAGCACACATCTAAAACCAAGAGTACTGAGGAGCCCAAGTTTATCTGAGGGCACCTGGAGAGATTCTTCAAGTTCAGTGCACAAAGAAAACTTCCTGGGTGAAGGCAATGTGAAACGAGTGCTGGAATATGTCAGTGTTTGGCTTTAGGGTCTGGGGAAGGATGTGTTGTGTAAATCACTGGCCTCCTGGGAAACATCAGAAATACATTTGGACAGCCAGGGAGTCCTGAGAGGGCTCAAGGCAGGCAAATCGTTCAGTTGGAATATTTCTCATGTGCACCTTCAACCCAAAACAATTTTGCTGACAGAGGCTGAATGAAAGAAAAATGGAGCCAGAGATTTGTGTTTTATTGTGCTAAGTGTGCTGTTAGGGCACTTTTTATTAGTCAGTTGTTTTGGTTGTTCAGTGGCTAAGTCTATTCCCACTCTGCAACTTCATGGACTGCAGTATGCCATTCTCTTTGTCCTTCACCATCTCCCGGAGTTTGCTCAAATTCATGTCCATGAGTCAGTGATGCTATCTAGCTATCTCATCCTCTGCCTTCTCTTTCTCCTCCTGCCCTTGATCTTTCCCAGCATCAAGGTCCTTTCCAATGATGTCTCTGCTTTTTAATATGCTGCTTAGGTTTGCCATAGCTTTCCTTCCAAGGAGCAAGCATCTTTTAATTTCATGGCTGCAGTCACCACCTGCAGTGATTTTGGAGCCCAAGAAAATAAAATCTGCAACTGCTTCCACTTTTTCCCCTTCTATTTGCCATTCGGTGATGGGACTGGATGCCATGATCTTAATTTTTTCAATGCCAAGTTTAAAGCCAGCTTTTTCACTCTTCTCTTTTACCCTCATCAAAAGGCTCTTTCATTCTTCTTCACTGCCATTAGAGTGGTGTCATCTGCATATCTGAGGTTATTGATATTTCTCCTGGCAATCTTTATTCCAGCTTGTGATTGATCCAGCCCTGCATTTTGCATGATGTACTCTGCATGTAAGTTAAATAAGCCAGGTAACAATATACAGCCTTGATGTACTCCTTTCCTAACTTTGAACCAGTCAGTTGTTCTATGTCTGGTTCTAACTGTTGCTTCTTGGCCCACATACAGTTTTCCCAGAAGACAGGTAAGGTGGTCTGGTACTCCCTTCTCTAAGAATTTTCTACTGTCTGTTGTGACTCACACAATCAAAGGTTTTAGTGTAGTCAATGAAGCCGAAGTAGATGTTTTTCTGGAACTCCCTTGCTTTCTCCATGATCCAATGAATGTTGGCAATTTGATCTCTTGTTCTTCTGCCTTTTCTAAACCCAGTTTGTACATCCGGAAGTTCTCAGTTCATGTACTGTTGAAGTCTAGGCTTGAGAGATTTTAAGCATAACCTTACTAGCATGTGAAATGAGCATAGTTGTATGGTAGTTTGAACATCCTTTGGCACTGCCCTTCTTTGGGATTGGAGTGCAAACAGACCTTTCTGGTTCTGTGGCCACTGCTGAGTTTTCCAAACTTGCTGGCATACTGCATGCAGCACTTTAACAGCATCATCTTTCAGGATTTGAAACAGCTCAGTTGGAATTCTGTTTTTAGTCAGTAGTCATTGTTTTTCCAAAATGTAGGGAAACACAGGAAAACATTCTGTCCTTGTGTTTTGTTATCTCCGTATCTCTCATCTTTCCTCAAGCCATGTTGAGGGCCCTGACTCTCTCCCATTTTGGCTGCTGAACCTTAGGCCACTACCCTGCTCTTGGGTCCCAGCATGAAAAGGGCATGGAAAGAGGGCAGAGAACAGCGGGACAAGAGGCAGGGCCTGGGGACAAGCCAGCCACATGGCAGCATTGTCTCTCCTTCCCTCTCAGACACACACACATACCACACCACACCACAAACTTCAGACACTGGAAAGCACTCTTCAGTCACTGACTTAGGACTGTGTACTATTGGCTCCATCAGAATCGACCCTCAAAGCTGAGAGGTATGGTTCAAGTCCAAACTGCCAAATAACTCTTGCTTGCTTTCCAAGCTAGAAGTCCTGAGTTTAGTTCGAGTTTAGTTAATACTCATGTAAGTCATTCCTTTCACTGTTGCCTCATTATTAACCAGGGGATTTTTGCAGAAACTAATGCCTGTGGCCAGTAATTTTTCTTTTGGCTAGCCAAAAATTAAGTCTGTTGTTTCACTGACACTCTTCAGGTTATTATATTCAATAGTTACACCTGACACACCTGTAAAGTCTTTTAATTTTCATGAAATGTTGTCTTCAATCCACTCTTCTGTAGAAGGAACGACTCATTCCCCAGCACCAAGAGTTTCATTTTCACTTTTCGTGTCAGAACCAATCACTTTTGTCTTTTTGTTAGCTTAATATTCTCTGAGTCAGAACTATATTCTAAAGAACTATCATTTTCTAAGACACTAATATATATGATGCTTAGACAACCAGAGAAAGTATCTACATAAAGTTCACAAAAAAAGTCTTCTTCACTGAAAATTCTGCAATGCTTGAAAATTTTTTGAAAATTTTGTGTTTATAATATATACAAGATTGGAACAAGAATATAATAGAGCAAAATGTGAGTGATAAATGATAATGACAGTGTAAACGTAAACAATAATGACAATTATTAGCTATATAATGAATTTTGACCAATTTTAGCTCTAACAGCTTCACACAGTGATATTACTTGTATCACTCTCTAAAACGGTATTGATACATACCATTGGTCAATAATGCTTGAGTAACAAAAGATGTATTAATACACCTCTGGTCAATAATGTGTTACATTAGAGAAACTTTGGGGAGTTTTAGTGAACGCATGCTACACAGGATACGACTGAGAAAGTACTCAGCCACATTGCATTTGAAATCACAAAACTTTTTTATTTTCCTTTTTTTGTCTTCTGGAAAATGCTAGCCTCAGAACCAACTTAGTATCACTCCCTCCATGTGTATCAGTCAAGCAAGTCAAAGGTTATTGTGTATTTTGATGGAGGCAATTAGACTCCTCCTCTCAATGGGACAAGTAGCAAATAACCTACAGCCATCATGAATCTGCCATGTTTACCAATGCCTGCCGATCTTCAGTGCTGATGACCACAGAAGTGCCAAGTGCTACCCAACAGGCGTAAGAGTGTAAAATAATGACTTATACCATGAGGGAAATCACCCCTGAGGACTAAGAGAACCTGCTATGGTGCACCTGGCTATATTTGCCTTAATATTTTAAATACATGATGTCAGAAATCCTCTTTGCTGCAATTTACAGTTTTACTGTAAAATAAAGAAAATTCACATTTTGAAGAAAATGTTTTTCTAATTTTTGAGCAGGCAAAATTAGAAAAAAAAACTAGTAAACACACATCTTTTTTTTTTTTTTCCTGAAACAGGTCTTTTGGCTGTAAGTTGCCTTAGAGACATAGTGGATTACCAGAGTTTGGATCTCTAGATCACCTTTAAACACTCAAATGCCACCTGCAAATTGTCAAAGACACCCCCAGGTGGCTCAGATGGTAAAGAATCCAGCTGCAATGCAGCAGACCTGGTTCAGTCCCTGGGAAGATCCCCTGGAGAAGGGAATGGTACCCACTCCAGTATTCTTGCCTGGGGAATTCCATGGACAGAGGACCCTGACTGGCTACAGCCCATGGGGTTTCAGAGTTGGACACAACAGAGCAACTAACACATATGTATGTATAGGATAAAACATACTCTTAATATATACAGAACTCAATATTTGTATTATCAGAGGAGCCTGCTGGGCTATAGTCCATGGGGTTGCAAAGAGTCAGACATAACTGAGTGACTAAACACCCTTTACCAAATTAAGAATCCCTGGCATTTTAACAAGGCATCACTTTCTTTTTCACATGCAAAAAAAAAAGAGTATTTCTCTACAACGCATCAATCTCTCAGTTAAGCGTGGCTATTATGCTTATTTTAATCCTCTTTATAAAAAATCAGTCTTTAATGTCCTGGGACATTTTAATGCTGTGTGTTGAGATAAATGTGCAAAATACATACCCATTATTACCTGTTTACTTGGGTTATTGTTCTGGCTAAGGTGTAATTTTCCACCAGGCAATTGTTTAAGAAATTTGGCAGCACACAGAGAACATTTCCATATTTAAAAAGCTTCCAAAATTTAGAATGACACCCAGTGATATTAAGCAAGTGTAGATAATGCTCTCCAACTTCATCAAATATTCATGGTTAATTACAGTCACAATATTTATGTTGCTGTGAAAATTAAGGTTGTGAGCTTCTTGTACACAGGTTAAAAATACAAGCTTACAGACTGTGCTATTGCTTACCCCTTTCATTACTGGAATTTCTCATTGTCATTAAATAGAATGGCAAGCATAGTGTTCTCTGACTCCATAATTCTCATTGAAGATCTGATATCTCCCTTGATAAGGAAGAGCTGAAGAACCATTAGAGCATCTCCCACAAGAGAATAAGGATGTAATCAGAGGTCTACTAACTACATTTTCTAGAACTGAAATCAGGATACATGGACTGACAAGTCTGAGAATACTTTGAGCGGCCACAAAATACGTGATTTGAAATTCAGAGTCCTAGAAAGTGGGACATATCGCTATCACATCTGAAGGCAATCAGAGCACATGGTCCAGAAGAAGGAAGAGCTCGAATTATTTAGTCTTATCTGTGTTTTTTAACTTAACTATTGTTGGAATAAAAAGGCGATTATAAATTTAAAAAACAAGTACAGAAAAAAAAATCTCTCCAGAATGAGTATCTAGTTTAATGCCTGTCTCAAGACTATCAGTCAGAAGGAGAAAATGTGCCCAGCTGAATTATTATTCTTCCCAGCATCCCTTGCAACTACATGATACAGTTACTGTCAATCAGACTTTTGTGAGACTATGAGACTCCTGAGAAACGGCCTGTTAAGAGCACACATCCCACAGCCACATTCCTTTTACTTCCCCACCCCCCAAGCATGAGGACAAAGTCCACGTGCTAAGGATGACTAGAGAAGCCTGGGTCTCTGATGGCATGGCCAAAACTGCCTATTTCTGAGTTTTCCATGTGACAGAAAAATTAGCAGCTATTTTGTGTACACCACTTTTGTCATGCTTTCTGCTATGGCAGCCTACATACAGTGCTGACCAATAGCGATGATGATGTGTGTGTGTAAAGTTGAGAAAGGATGTCAAAAAGAAATGGACAAGTGAAGTACATTGAGCCTGCTGATGAGGAGACTAAGTGGTGACCAACTTTTCCTAACAGAAACATTATTCCATAGGAGAAGAGAGACCACATGCCATGGCTCCAGAAGGCAGGACTGGGAATAAAAAGATCATTTCAATAAAACTTTAAGAGCTAAGATATAGGTAAATAGAGTAAAAGAGGCTGCTGCTGCTGCTCCTAAGTCGCTTCAGTCGTGTCCAACTCTGTGCGACCCCATAGACGGCAGCCCACCAGGCTCCTCTGTCCCTGGGATTCTCCAGGCAAGAATACTGGAGTGGGTTGCCATGTCCTTCTCCAATGCATGCATGCATGCTAAGTTGCTTCAGTCAGGTCTGACTCTGTGCGACCCTATGGACAGCAGCCCACCAGGCTCCTCTATCCACGGGATTCTCTAGGCAAGAGTACTGAGTGGGTTGCCATTTTCTTATGTTTCCTTAAAACTGAAGATTCAAGGTTGAGAAGAAGTCTGATTAGGAAAAAAGAAAAAAGGAAAATTTCAAGCAGAATATCTGCAATCAGTCCTGTCTCGTCCTTCATTTGTTAGCTTTTGCTTTATTTTGAACAACTAGAGATTTCCCTCACCTACTTGGGAACTCTACTATGCATTTGAGAGGATGTTTTTTATGTTTCACCTATGTTTTGTAACAAGAGTTTTCCTCAAATTATTTCTCATATATTAACTATCTCAGGACTAGGTATAAGCTATTCATTTCCATTTGGATATTGAATAGCTCATTCCTCATGTAGTACATTTTTATATATACTAAAGGCTGTTTCTAAACTATTATTTACTTCCACTTCTCTGTCAATTCTAGAATCAGTATCACAGTAACCATTTTTAATTGGCAGCTTTAGAGTACATTTTAATAATGTCAATTCCACTGCCATTACTCTTTTAATAGGTGGTTATTCCTGACAAATCATCTCTCTCTTAACCATGTCCTAGTAAAACACTAGAATGATAATGTTTTACCGCCTGGAAAGTCATACATTTGATTTGTAAAAATCTTCATTTATCCACAGGCTAAATTTTTAAGAGAATTTCCATCAACCTACCAAGCTCTCTGACATTACTCTTTAGGTTTTCCTTCTTTTTTGTGAATCCTTGTCCCCAAACAAACTATTCTTGTAATCTCAAAATTTGCCATTAAGAAAGGATCAGACATGAATAATTTGTAATAGCCACATGTTTTCCCTCCCACTAGTATCTGTCAGTCATGCCTTAGCCTCAACTGCAGAACTAAAAGTTCTATCTTCAAATGCTAGTCAGCAAGTGAGAGAGGTTCTATTTTTATTCTTGAAATCCTGGAATCTTAGCTCCACTCTCCTAGTGCATAAAGTATTGATACATACCAACAGAATGCAGCTTTATTAGCACAGCCATAAACATTTATTGTTATTATTCATCTGCCTAATGCTTCCCTTTGCCATCTGGAGATTTGACTTTAAAACTTCAACAGAAAGAAAATTCTCCTTTGTATCCCTCTTGGATTCACCTTGAAACCAGGCCTGCTCCACACAGGGTCACATCTTACAGCTGTGGGTGTGCAACACCAAGGAGCCGCACTCACACTCGGGTAAGCTTGCACCAGCCAGGTAAGGCCCTCCGCTCCCCCAGTGCCCGCCTGGGATACAAGTGAAAGAAGAGACTAGCCGGTAGTCACCCTTTTCCCCTCTATTACAAAGAGTTGTAAAGCCAATAACACAATTTATTCCCATATTTTCAATACGAACAAGAGGAAGGAAGGAAGAAAGGAAAGAGGAAGAAAAAGAGGAAGGAAAGGAATAAAAGAAGGAAGAAAGTGGAGGAGATGGAAATCTCTCCATAAAAAAAAAAAAAAGCTATGGAGAAAGTTTCAGTAAGGATACCAGAGACTGCATGGCTCTTTGGGCAGTTATATCTAGAGTCACCTTGGGTGTTCACGTGCCAAAGACAGTTACTGACTATATTCTGCGGCGTCCTACCAATGCTCAAGAAATGATGTGAATGAGTTCTTCTTGTCATCTTTGGAATTTGCAGAAACATCAATATTTTGAAGCGATGCGGAAATAAGACGGGTTCTTCTCTACACTTAGCCTGGCCAATATTTCAGTAGACTGCCCTGGCAGCCATTCAGAGAGGACTTATGTTTATTAAATAGGGGAGTAGACACAGTGTTCTTTGACCTCATATTTTCTTCCCAGCAAAATAACTGCCATGTTTTAGAAAACAGCCTTCTATCCCATCACTTTTTCTTTACCTGCTTTAATATCTATGCCAGGGAAAACAAACTTTACACTTGAACAACTTCCACATCCCTTTAAATGATACAGTAGATCATTTTAAGCAAATTCAAACTATGTATTATATAGCTAAGTATGCAGAAAATTGTACTCGTTCAAATGCAAGAGTGGAGCTTTAACTTGGTGTATCCAGTCCTATCTGAGCTACCCTACTCTGTTCCGGTTAATGTTTTTTGCTGGTTTCCATGGAAGCTACTTAATTAACTGCTTTTTTATTTTCCTTTAAAATCCTTGAATTTTCTAATTATCTGAAAATAATACCTTTGAGAGAATGCTTTCCATCTACAAAAATATATAAACAAATAGTTTTTAAATCAGACACCAAATATGAATATTCAAATTAGCACATTCTCGTGTGGTTTCGCTCTTCAAAGTGTTTTTACAGATAATTGAAACCATATCAGTTTGTTCTTTGGAGAAGGCAATGGCACCCCATTCCAGTACTCTTGCCTGGAAAATCCCATAGACGGAGGAACCTGGTAGGCTGCAGTCTATGGGGTCGCTGAGAGTCGGACACGACTGAGAGACTTCACTTTCACTTTTCCCTTTCATGCACTGGAGAAGGAAATGGCAACCCACTCCAGTGTTCTTGCCTGGAGAATCCCAGGGACGGCAGATCCTGGTGGGCTGCCGTCTATGGGGTCGCACAGAGTCGGACACGACTGAAGCGACTTAGCAGCAGCAGCAGCAGTTTGTTCTTACCATTAAGTGATGACTTGGCGAACAGCAATTTTAGTAGCAGGGTCCAAATCTTAGGGAGAATGATTATGAGGCAGTATAATCAATATCTGGGGATGTGGGATCAAACAGTAAAGGATAAGGAAAAGGATACATACAATTTTGTACCATAAAGCTCCAGAAACCTAATTCATAGTGAAGAAAAACATTTCTCTTCACACTGACGAATTAGAGATAGTGAGGGAAAATGCTGCCATTTGTCTTAACTAGGTCTTAATACAGTAAATGAATGGATAGTGTCATGACACATTCATTCTTTTGGAGATATTTTCACAGTTGATGGAGATTCTGGTGCAGTTGATAACCACAGCAATCATGAAACTAGATAAACTTGCCACCTTGCTAAGAAGGTTTTGTTACTTTAAAGTCCAGTCTTAATCTTATTACAAATATTGCCTTATTACAAATATTTGCTTTATTACAAAAATGTGTTAACAAAATAAAAAATTATGATCTCAAAAAAAAATTATGATTGCTTATTTTAGCAAGTAAAATAAAATACTGCTCTCATGCAGATTCTTAATACTTAAAATTATTCACATAACTGAATAACTAGCACATCTCTATTTGATACTGTGTTTACAAATCCTTATTCTTCATGGTCATTTACTACTAGTATTGGAGCTATAAAATATGATACTTTCACTTCATTAGATATAGCTCAATGCTATTAATAAAACAGATGAGTTATCAAGGTACCAGCTCTAATGATAAGGCAATTCTTTGTCTCAGGCAACAGTCTTTTTGACAGCCATCATGTAAGCTCAGATAGTGTATGACATTGAAAATTTTCAGGGAATGTGAACATAGCTAATTCAACTTTACTTCTATAACTACTTCAATATAGCCCCTGTCTGTCAAAACACATCAATTCCAGGAAAAGTCACTGAGGGAGGCAAAAACCTCTCAGTATGAGGGTGTTTTAATTAATGCTATAAGCCAAAATAAAAAAAGTGGTCAATTAAAAAACTCAATGACTAACAGGTACCTAAACTAACTTTAAAATTTTTATTTAATAATCTTATGAACATTAAGTCTGTCTACAATTTGAAACATCAAAACATTATATGCCATGCATAATTTAAATACCAATTTATTTTATTTTTGAAAGCAATTCTAGGGTAGGAAATTATACAATGAGTGTACAGCTTCAGCAACATAACAGTCTCTGATGAGATAAATCTTTTATGCTCTTTCCAGTAGGGTAATTTATTAATGGGCAAACTTATAATGTTTATTATAGCAAAAATTATTTCTACACAGTCAAACAGAACAACAATGTTGGTGTCTGGGATGGATTAAATTGTGATTTTCAAGCAATAAATTGAATTTGTAAAAAAATCTAAAGTATCTCACTTGAGAAAGAGCAACCAGGCAGTTGAGTAAATATTAGCAGTTCAAAGGGGCACACAGAGCTGCTTCAGACTAAGGCTGCACCAGAGGCAGTGAAAATCAAAGTACTCTGAAAGCAGGAAGAATATTTTTAAGCCTATATGCATGGGGTCTTGAACAAAAATGTGATTGATTCATGTTTACCGAATTTGTTTGAACTAAAATGAATTAATTCAAGGAAGAAAGTGTTCCCTTCCTAATCTTAAGTGCTTTTATAACCAAGTTGGTGAGAACAAGTAAGAGTTCCTAAAATTCATTCCCATTAATGGATCAAGAAGAATCACAGAGGCCTAATTTCCTTCTGCTCATCAGAAGAGCTGAAATGCTATTTTTTTTTCATTACGAGCATTTAAAACTTAATGATTTAAAGTCAGATACTTAAGAGTGAAAGTCACATCTCCAGTGCATGTTCGTACTTGTTTAGTGGCTTCTAAATCTGTGCTTGTAAACAAAATTATTCTTAGTCCTTTGACAACTGCTATTTGTCCTGTAGGAAAATTAGTCCCTAAGGAGATGCAAATTGTTTGCTAGTACTTGATGGCTTTGTAGTAATTACCATGCTATCAGATACCTCAGAATTAAGATAAGCCTTGGCATCAAAATTCCATATGGTTGATTCTAAAATAAAATGCTTAGATGGGCAGAATACTAAATGACATGCATTGAGTAAGTAAAACCCTGGGCCAAGTTCATCTCAGACCTGGAGCTATCACAAGTTGTATCTGAGATCAAACAAAGGCCATGTGAATGCCGCAACATGTAATAAATAATTGAAAAAGCTGCAGTTTCAAGGAAGTTCAGGTCAGCAACAGTAATTGATATACATGACTATTACTAAAATTAATCTGCTGCTGCTGCTGCTTTGTCACTTCGGTCATGTCTAACTCTGTGTGACCCTATGGACTACAGCCCGCCAGGCTCCTCTGTCCGTGGGATTCTCTAGAAAGAGTATACTAATCATAATTTATCTCTGTAGGAGAAGATGAGAGGATGGAGAGGATAACATTTTCCTAATGAATGATGAAAACAACAACGCTAAATCAGCCTTTCTCTACACTTGTCCTCATGTAGAGATCACTGATTCCCATGTACTTCCATCATCTTTATGGAGAGTATTCCTAACTTTCTAGCATTCCTAACCATGACTTGCTTGATATTAATCCTTTACCTTTAAAGAAGTTTTTATTGAGCATACATCAAGTCCTCTACTAGATGCTTGGGTTATATTGACAAGCAAGAGGAATAAAATTTCAATTAAAAGAATGGTTAATTTTCAAATAATTTCATAACTGTAGGAAAGTTGGAAAGTTAGTATAAAGAATTCTCTTGTATACTTTTCAACCAGAGTACTAAAATGTTAATATTTATCACATGTGCATCATCACTCTCTCTTTCTCGCTCTATATAGATATATTTATATACAATATTACACATACTTTATATGAACTTATTTTATACAAGTATTAATTGAAATAAATAAAATATATATAAGTAATGTATAATAACATATATACATATAGAGAGGTAGAATGATAATGCATATATATGTGTGTGTGTATATATAGAAATATATACATTTTAGGGAGAAATACTTTTGCTAGATAAAATTTATTCAGGCATGAGGTATAGTGTTGTTGGCATTGTTCAATGCTAATGAGTCAATAAAAATATATAGATATTATTACATGTTTAGCATATGTTATATACTATATATTATATAGTATCACACATATGTTATATAGTATACCATATATATTACATTATATATAGAATATATTTACAACATATATTATATAACATACATAGTATATACATGTGTGTGTGCATGCTTGCTCAGTAGCTCAGTCATGTCCAACTCTTTGGGACACTATGAACTGTCCTGCCAGGCTCCTCTGTCTATGGAATTTTCCAGGCAAGAATACTGGAATGGATTGCTATTTCCTTCTCCAGGAGATCTTCCCAACCTAGGGAGTGAACCCATATCTCCTGCATTGGTAGGCAGATTCTTCACCACTGAACCACCTGGGAAGCCCATAGTGTATACTGTATATATTAAATAAAGAATCTTTAAACAAAAACTGACTTAAAACCAGATCATATGCTGGCCAGTTGATGGAAATGTAATCAGAGGCTTGTAGGAACATAACCTGTTAATACCTCTAGGAGCAGTGCTAAGTATTTACCAATTCAGTGTATATGAAAACTTTCTAGAACATAACTACTGTGAATAACAACTGTAATTTAAGCCATACATCAATTTATTTTTAATACTTCAGTGTGTATTTCCTAAAATTATGGACCTTTCCTTACACACCCACAGCACAATTATCAAAATCAAATCATTACAATTGATAGAGTGCTATTATATAATCTATTGATCTGATTCAGATTTCTCCATTTGTCTCATTGCTGTCCATTATTGCAAAATTAAAATATTCCTTTTTCTGGTCTATTTCCTTATCACACACTGCATCTTTTAATCCTGGTTTTTTAGTTTCCTTTAATCTAGGTCAGTTTCTCTATCTTTCATGACATTTTAACATTTTTGGAGCTTTGGCCACTTAGTTTATAGAATGCCCCTTTATTTGGATTTGTTTGATGTTCTCTAATTTAAATTCAGCATGTTTTGGGAGGAACAATACAGAAATGATTCAGTATCCTTAATATACAATACTAGGATCTATATGATATATCCATTGTCCTAATACTTGGTTACTTGGATGGTGTAGTGTCTGTCAGTTAGTCTACTGAAAAGATAGTATATTACATGTGTAGTTAAGTAAATGTCTTCTGAGAAAAATCTCCTATAATCATGAAATTAATATCATAGGAAAAGAAAAGACGAAGAAAAATTCTAATTTTAGGCACTGATAGACTATCAAGAAAACAAAATAAGGTAACAGGATAGAATTTGTGTATATTCAAGGACAGAAGATGCCTTTATCTTGTTTTGTAAGTAACTTAACATAAATTTTTAAGAGGTGCTATGTTTACATGGTTTAAAATTCTTTTGAATTTTAGAAAAGATGGCAGCATTAGCATGGTTTTTAAATCTCCTCAAATCTCCGCATAAATATAGAGAACTAGGAAAACAAAACCCAAAATCTATAGCCAATATCTACAAAAGTCCAGAGGATGAAGTGTACTCATGAACCCAGAAAGCCAAGCAGGTGGGGGCCAACCACCGACAGCTACTTACTTGTACGCTACCAGCATCTGCACAGAAGGAAACATAGGAAATCAACAGAGCACCCAGTGGACCTCAGAACACCAAAATAAGGAAAAGGTCTTCACCGCAAAGCTCAGGGAGCCATCTGAGAACGAGAGCTGAAACTGAGAGAGGAATTGCACACACTTCAACAGTGGATAATGCAGTAGGTCTACAGTAAGCTTGTGAAACTTACATTCACAAGGGAGATATCTTCAACACTTGTTCTGTGATCCTGCAGAAAGAGGTCTAGGGACCAGACCCAAGGCTAAGGTCTTGTTCCTTCTAGTTTGATTCATAGTAGGTAGCTTGATTGGAAAAGAACATCCTATTTAAAATAAATGAATATAAGAGAGGACTAGAGAAGCCCTTCAAGAATGAATATTACTATGGAGGGAAAATAAAAGTGGTGTGGAGCTGCAGACATGTCCTCATAGGACAGCAGAAGTAGCTTCTCTGTGCCCAGAACTTGAGGATGGGACTAAAGGGGACATTGCACTTTTATTTGGGGGACATCATTAAAGTCCAATTGCGAAATGAATGTTTTTAATATCGCAAGTGGCCATAGTTTTATGGAATGGAGAGATTCTTGTCCTGGGGACAGAACATGATCAGAATCCCGGAGAAGATTTGGGCCTCCTTTTTTTCCGTCTCTGTTTTCTCACTCTACCTTCTACTTCGGTATAACTTCATATCTACCCATTTTAAGACAATTTCATGAGGGACCTCTGGACATAGACTGGTTGTATCCTGATTGTGGGTAAAACTGAAGTGACCAAAATACATAAGAAAAGATGTCAAACTTTAAAAATAACCTGAGAAACTGGAATAAAAATAATGAAATAGCTTAAACCAGTTTTAAACATCATCAGTGATGTCCAGATACTTTTAAAATCAGTTTCTCTTTAATTCAAAATTTAATGCAGCATATAGCTCTATGAGCATATTTTAAAGCATAAGTAACTCAGATTTTTAAAATGCCAAAATAATGGCATAAAAACAACAAAAGTGTCAATATTTTGGTACCAAGTTAGCACAATATGTCAGAATACTGATATCTGCAATTACAACCACAAGTAAGGAGTGAAATACTGATTTCATAATAGAATTATCTGCATTGACATAAAGCAAATGGTAGATTTAGAGAAATGTTTAGAGAAAAAAGAAGTTTCCTGAGGAAAGAATTATTTGTCATTTATTAGGTATGTGACCCTGGAAGAAATATTCCATGAAACTCAAGAAGGATATAGAGAATACTTTGGTGTAGAAACAAAACAAGATGAAAATCCTAAGATGGAAATAAAAGTCAACCGTATCACACATTGAGGTCATAGAGAAGGAGGATTGGAAAGAAGACTTTGAATTGGATAAGTCAAGGTTACTTGTAAAAAATGAACAAGTATTTTCAGTATGAGGGTAGGGCAACTTTTATGTAACAGAATTAAAAAGTGATTGAATGGGGCAAATCTGATAGCAATACCTGTGGAACAATCTTCCACCATATACTAGGACACAAGTAAAGAGGGAAATGGAATGGTGCCATGGGAAAAAGGACCATGAGATGACATTTTTGATATAGAGGAGAGATTAGTTCATTCTAAATGGAAGGGGAAGGGCTTGCAGAGACCGAGTTTTCAATAGTTGAGAGGGGTGGAACACTGATGGATCAAAGTCCCTGGGGAAGCAGGAGGCAATGGACAGAAAGCAGAAAAAAGGACTGGCCGTGAGATCAATGCTGCCACTTCCAGGTGGAGTATCACCTTTAAAAATATCTTCCAAAACGTAGACATACTTGATTTTATGTTCCCATTTGGCAGCACAGTAGTGCTATTTCTGATGCTGTGATGGTCATTAAAAAAACTGTTTAACATGACCCTGGCTTTGAAGCTTTCATAATATAAGGTGTGGGGGGGAAACAAGAACAAATAATAATAATAATGATGGTAGTTAACAATGTTTAAGTTCCTACCATATGCTAGACATTCAGCTAAATTCTTAATATACAGTATTTCACTAAATGTGTACCTTCCCTTATAATGTAGTTGTTGACCAGAGATACAAAGTTTGAGAAACTCATTCAAAGTCACACACACATTGATAGAAATAAAATTCAGATCCAGTTCTGACTCCAATGCCAGCTATTGTGCTGTTTTATCTACTAGATAAAATATGATTAAAGGTCAAGTTATATCTGATAGGTTTTATTTGTGTTCTAGGGTTTAGAGAATAAAGATCATTATGGACAGGGCTTTCAGCAAAAACTTGTAAAGCCATCAATTTTTGTTTTCTCATTTGACAGCCTTTGGTAACCAGAGTGGACGGGTTTGGAGTAGTGCCTGGGCTGGGCATGTAGCTGTGACCATGGATATATGACAGAGGTTGGCCTGAAGCAGCATGCAAAATGTGTTTGTTAATCAGAGTTCTGTAGGGGAGAAACTCCAATTTTGGTCAGCTCTCTTGTTGAATGAATTTCTGGCTCTGCTTCCCCAAAGGGGCTCACGTGGGGTCATACACAGTGGTCTTAAATCCTAAGCCACACCAGTGTTGGAGACAGTGGGAGAAGAAGAGGAATCAAGATCAGGGTACCCAATAGAGCAGTTACAAAATGTGGGTCCCTGGTGGCTCTGTCCCATGGACAGAGGAGCCTGGCGAGCTACAGTTCATCGGGTTGCAAAGAGTCAGACATGACTGAGCAACTAACACTTTCACTTTCTCAAGACAACAAAACTGGGAAGACTAATTGTGTGGCTATGGCCCAGTGATATCTGACTACCCCAGGGTTACTTGACAGCAAACCCAAGCCCTCCACTTACTAGTCTCCCCACAGTGGCCATTGCATTTTTTCCACTGGTTCCAAATGCCTTGCCTCTCCATTGTTCCTTTATATGGCAGGTGCTTCTTCCACCAATAACAACAGCAGGGGTTTATCTAATTTCATTGCCTCAGAGTTAAATTTGTTTATCCCAGTGTAATACAGGAAGCTTATCCATCCATATTCATCTTTAACTCTCTTTTAGTTAACTTCATAAAACAAAGCCTGGCATTTCAACTTGCTTATCATTTCCTTTTTTAGCAACTTAGAACATGATCTATCAGAGCTTCGACAGAGGATAAGTCAGAGGTCAATACTGTGCTGCCAAGTGGGAAGGGCTTCCCTGGTGGCTCAGTGGTAAAGAATCTGCCTGCCAATGCTGGAAATGCAGGAGACTCAGGTTCGATCAGGAAGATCCCCTGGAGGAGGAAATGGCAACCCACCCCAGCATTCTTGCCTGGAAAATCCCATGGGCAGAGAAGCCTGGAAGGCTACAATCCATGGGGTGGCAAAGAGTGTGACACAATTTAGTGACTGAACATACATGCATGCCAAGTGGGAACATGAAATCAAGTACTTCTACCTTGTGCCTTTTGGACCTTTTATTTTTGGCTGTGCCTGGTCTTAAGTTGCTATACTTGAGATCTTCTATCTTCATTGTGGCATGCAGGATCTTTAGTTTCTCATGAGAAACTTTGCATGACAGAAGGGAGTAGAATGATATATAAAAAGCGCTGAAAGAAGAAAAGTATCAACCAAGAATAGCAATAAACTTGCCTTCAAAAATGAGAGATAAATACTTCCCATGGCAAAAGAGAAAGAGGAAATCCATCATCTCTAGACTTGTTTTACAGGAAATGTTAAAGGAAACTCTTCTGTTGAAACAAAAGTTTGGCTAAAACAGCAACATGAAAACCTGCAATCCAATCCTTTGGCCACCTGATGCGAAGAGCCAACTCATAGGAAAAGACCTTGATGCCGGGAAAGATTGAGGGCAGGAGGAGAAGGGGGCGGCCGAGGATGAGATGGTTAGATAGCATCACTAACTCAATGGACATGAATTTCAGCAAACTCTGGGAGATACTGAGGGACAGAGGAGCCTGGCATGCTGCAGTCCATGGGTCACAAAGAGCTGGACACGACTTAGTGACTGAACAACAACAACACGATAGGGAAACCACCTAAATGTCCATCAACAGATGATTGGATAATATTTTTTTCTTTTAAGTCATTTGCTCATGTCCAACTCTTTGCAATCCCATAGACTATATAGCCCATGGAATTCTCCAGGCCAGAAAACTGGAGTGGGTAGCCTTTCCCTTCTCCAGGGGATCTTCCAAACTCAGGGATCGAACCCAGGTCTCCAACATTGCTGGCAGATTCTTTACCAGCTGAGCCACAAGGGAAGCCCAAGAATACTGGAGTGGGTAGCCTATCCCTTCTCCAGCGGATCTTCCCGACCCAGGGATCAAACCAGGGTCTTCCTGCATTGCAGATGGATTCTTTACCAACTGAGCTATGAGGGAAGTCCCAATTGGATAAATAAAATGTGCTATACACAAACACAGATATTATTCAGCCTGAAAAAAAAAAAAGGAAGAAAATCTTGACCTTTATGACAACATATACAGACCTGGAAGGCATTATGAGAAGTAAAGTTAGCCATAGAAGTACAAATACTGCATGATTCCATTTATATGAGGTATCTAAAATATTCACACTCATAGAAACAGAAGGTAGAATGGTGGTTGTCAAAGGCTAGGGACAGAGGGGAGCAAATGGGAAGTTGCTTTTTAATGGGTATAAAGTTTCAATTATAAAAGCTGAATGAGTTCTAGAGATTAGCTGTACAACATTGCGCCTATAACTAGCAATACTGTATTGTGCACTTAAAGATCTGTGCCCTGAGATCTGAGGGTGCAGATCTTAGGTTAAGTATTCTCACCAGAATTGAAAAAAAAAAAAAATTCTAGTACTGATATCCGAGGACCTGAGTCTCAGTCTTAAGTTTTTTGAGTTCCTTTCTCCCAAGAGGCCTTGAGGGTGATTATGCAGAGAGATCACCTGGCAGAGTTCCCTAGGTGAAATGCAAACTATGTCTGCCTCCCCACTCCAAGACGTTCTTGATTTAGCTCCTTGCAGCATCACCCGACCTGCCCACTCAGACATGAGGGTCCCATTAAAGATGGTGTTTCTTGGCAAGTATGTCAGGTTATGCACCAGCAGTTTGGTTTCACAAGCTCCACCTCAGGTAGCCACCCAGGATCAAGAGTTCTCCCAGTCATTCCCCCCACCTCAGAGGAAAGAAATCTAGACAGAATTGTAGCTGTGTGCCTCTCCCACTGACTTGTCTCTGATCTCCCACCTGTAAACAGAAATAATATATATATTTTTTTATTAGACTGAGTATGGAAAAGTGCTAGAGCCTCTATTCTTGGAGTAAGGCATGTCTCCACATGTTTAACTGTTAATAGACTGGCAGGGCACACAGACCCTGAATTCAACTTAATAAGTGAAGCCATTGACCACATTCCTTTTCTCAGCAGAAGCTGAAGACAATATATATCGTCTGTTCAAGGAAAATCAAATCAGTGCCTGACGCCGGGGATATGTCAAGAGTGCTTGATAGTGCCTCAGGAGGAAGAACATTACTCACTGTGACAAACCTTGTTCTTCCTAGGAGGTGATAATGCAGCTGTTATTACTTTTTATAATTTAGCCAAGAACTGCTAACACAGAGATTTTTATTCAAGGATTTAACAAATTCAAAATAATGGAGCATACTAATAGACCAAATTATATACTCAGTCAATACAATCTTACTCAGAGAACCTGCATTATGTTTTTCAACATTAGGTGATATATTGGGGTAATGAAATTTTTAGTCCTTGGTTATCAATTTTAATAATAGTATTATTTTGTCTTTCTGGGATTCTGTATTCACTTAACAAAATCTGTGAGAATTATAAAAGGACTTTATGAATGCTAAGCCCATGCGGGTATGATTTAACTTCAAATAAAAATACGTGGGGGTCATTTATATTAAACAAACTGACCATAACCAAGAGTTTCATTTTCCATTTCCCTTCAATATTTACTGCCTTAACTTTGCACAAACCCAGAAATGAGATGAGATATACATGTAAACCTTAACCTCCATTAAAACTGGCAGTGAGACTGTGAAAAACTCCCTCTATGTCTGTAGGGGGCAGGAGAAGGGTATTCATAGATTTGTTTAAAATTTACTCAAAAGATTGAAAGTAGAAAACATACACAAAACCAGTATAGCAATGTATTAGTCTAGAGCTAAGAACTTTTAATTTAGCACCATCACTAATAAATATTTAATGAATATACAGATACACATACCTCTTAAATGTTTTTATTTTGGTTTCAAGTTGAAACCAAACTATTATATATTTCAAAATGGAAATAATTCTCCCTCAAGAAGCTTCAGATCTCATCAGCAGAAAATACTGTTATCTCCATTTATAAAATGGCTTTAACTTTTTCAAAGCATTTTTCAACCCATGAAATCTTATTTATTTATATGACTTCCTGGCAGACAGGTAAAACAATATTATTAGCCACTTTTGCCCTTCTTGGGACCAAGGCACCTCAGGGAGAAGACAGAGCAAACTAGTGCTTATTGAAGCACTGGTATTTTTATTAGCTATAAATTGAATTTCTTTTAACTTGCAAAACTAGCCTGTGAAGTAGATTTGTTGTTGTTGTTGAGTTGCTAAGTTGTGTCTGACTCTTTGCAACCCCATTGACTGCAACACGCCAGGCCTCCTGGAGTTTGTTCAAAGTAGATATTATTATTTTTATTTTCATCCAGGTAACCTGAGGCCTAGAAATGTTAAATTATTTGCCCAATGTCATACAGTCAGCAGGTGCTGCAACCAATATTTAAAACCCAGGCCAGTTTCATTCCAAAATCTACTATATCGGGTTGTTTGTGTTGAATGTTAGAAAACACATTACAAAAACAGGTCAAACTACTTAGTTGAATAGCCTTAAAAGAATTCACGTTTCATTAATCCCAGTGCCATGCAGAGGCAGAGGAAATAAAGCTCCAATACGTAAAATGTTTAAGCAAAGAATATATGCCTCAGATTTAAATTACAATAATGTCAGGTATCAAAGAAATTCAGTTGTAGTTATGAAAAGTTATGGAGTTTTGAGGTTTTATATCTGAGTCTTAAAGAATGAGTGAGTGAGACGGATCAAAAGTTATGGAAGGACTATTGTACCTTCAATTTCACTTATTTCTAAAACAGTGTTTCTCAGATTTTGGCGCACATCTGAATCATCTGGGGAGTTTGCTAAAACATACAAATGCTACAAGTCAACTTGTAGAAATTTAGTCTAAAGCAGCATTTCCTGAATAATCCAAAGTACCAAAATATAATCTGGGAAAAGAGGTTTCCATGGACAAATAAATGTGGGAATTGCTTTTGTAAATCCTCCAAGTTAGGTTGATATACTAATGAGCTTCAAATTTGTGCATGCGCCGGAGGAACTAGTTATACCAGGTAGGGTCCTAGAGGTAGGATAACTCCAGCAGGGGAGGATCTCAGAGGTTTAAAGTCTCTGAGCTGTGGAGAAAAGGAAGACCTGTGAGCAGCAAGCTAAAACAAGATCAGAGGCTGGCAGAAATTGATTTGTGCATCAGACTGAAAGCCAGAGGCAAAAAGTCATGCTTTGGTCAAGAGACGGAGAGAAGGGAGGAGGTAAGGATGAGGTCTGGGAAGCTGGACTGTTCCGGCTTCTAATCCAGGAAATGGATTTTACGTGTTTAAATGTGTGTTCAGGTTGCCTTCTGGTGACTGGAGTAGTCCGTCAAGCAAGGTCCCCCGTAGTCGACCATGGAGACACTACACAGGCTTCAAGGTCTGGCCCAGGGTTTGAGGAGGCAGCCGTTCTCTGAATATACTAACTGCCTTTCTCCGGGCTCTTTCTGATTTAAACTGTTTTGTTGCCGTTGTTCAGTCACTAAGTCGTGTCTGACTCTTTGCAACCTCTGGACTGAAGTCCACCAGGCTCCTCTGTCCACGGGATTCTCCAGGCAAGAATACTGGAGTGGGTATCCATTTCCTCCCCTGGGGGTCTTCCCAACCCAGAGATCGAATCCTTGTCTCCTGCATTGGCAGGCTGATTCTTCACCACTAGGGAAGCCCCAAACTGTCTTTACTTTTTCCAGTTTTCTCCTTCTTACTTGATCATACGCCGTCTATCATTAGCCAAGAATTCTTGTATGTGTCCTTTTCCAGCTAATTATACTAAGTTTTTGAGAGTGGAAATCGTATCTTGTACTTCTCAGTGACTCCATAAATGCCTAGGATGATGAAGACAGCTGTTTAGGTTATCAACTGTGTATAATAAACCACCTCAAAAACAGTGTCTTAGAGCATCAACTTCTTGTTACTTCCCATGGTTCTGTGGGTTGACTGGGTGACTTTCTACCTAGGACTCTGGGAAGGCTTAGAGGATCAAAATGTCCCAGCTCACAGGTTGGCAGTTGATGGTACGGCCAGCTTAACTGGGTACGTGTGTGATCTCTGCATCACGGAAGGTCCCATTATCAGAAGGGTTCCACATTTGGAGTTTATTGCTCCATGGTTGCCATCTTGAAATTCATATATTTTTTCTTTCCATTTGTATCTGGTACATGAAGAAGGAAGGGAAATTGAGTACATGTGCCCCAGGGATGCGAGACCTGGCTCATGTGCAATCTCATTTCTCACTATCTCCCCAAAGCTCCAGGATGGTTTCTTGGCTGCCTGTATGCTCCCACTCCTTGTCTCCTCCTTCCCATACCTGCCCCCAACAAATCTCGCCCTCTGCCCTGTCACATCTGTGAGAGGAACGCCAGGGTTCTGCTGTTGCCCTCTGCTCCTTTTTTAATGGTGAAAGCAGAAAGGTCACTCTGACCTACCTCCTCTTCACCTTCCCCTGAAACAGGTCTAAAAACTCCCAGGTGAAAGATACCCTGCCTGGACCAGAGGAAAGGAGACATTCTTATCACCAGAGATGGGGGACTGGGTGCCAAAGAATTTCTACATACAAATCTTGTCATACTAACTTTTACCTTTCTAGTTACTTGTTCACCATTTACTACCCTAGCTCAGACCTCTTTGTTTTGCCAATTCTTCACAAATGTATTATTTCTTTGTCTAAAAGGTCTAAAAGCTTCCTGCTCTGGTTACTTCAAGTCTTCATTCTCTTGTGAAGTCTTCAACAAATATTTAAAATTTAAATAGTAAAAATAGTAAAGTACTATTATTACATAGTAAAAATTTAATACTATTTCTAAGTATTTCTCTTGCTAATCTGCCTTTATCAGCTTAATTTCCAGACCCAGCCAAGGACCCTAAGAGGGTTAAAGAAAAAATTTTCTTCCTCTAAAGGGTGTTGGACATGAGGGAAGGAGACTGACTCTGACCCTGGCTGGGGACCACATTTTGATTTTGCACTGGACCCTGCCAATGACGTGGCTAGCCCTGGATGCTGGTCTCCTTTCCCAGGGTTTGGGGAGTCTTTGTTCTCCTCCATGTTGGTCTTCTAACATTATGGCAACTGGATTCCAGGGGTTCCAGAACACCACAGCAGAAGCTGGAGATATCTTAAGGATCATTCTGGGAAGTTATGCAGAATCACTTTTACACATTCTATATATCAGTTACAGGACCAGTCCAGAATCAGGGAGGAGGATATATACTCAAACTTTTAAGGAATATTGGCAAGGGTACAGGTAGAAGAGTGTGTGGGACAAGAGAGACTGTCAAATGTCTTGTCTAGCATTCAGTTGAAAGCATCAAAGGGTATAATAGTGAAGAATAGGCCTTTGAGTCAGAGAGTGAAGAAAAAGTTAAGTCGCTCAGTCGTGTCCGACTCTTTGAGATCCCATGGACTGTAGCCTACCAGGCTCCTCTGTCCATGGAATTTTCCAGGCAAGAGTGCTGCAGTGGGTTGCCATTTCCTTCTCCAGGGGATCTCCCTGACCCAGGGATCGAATCCACGTCTCCAGCATTGCAGGCAGATGCTTTACCATCTGAGCCACCATCAGATGGGGGCTCAAATCTCTGTTCTACCACCTGACAGCTGAACTTATTTAGTTCTTTGGAGCTTCGGTTTCCTCATCTGTTACATGAAGGTTGTTGTGAGGCTTAAATATGATATGAACAGTTCTTGGCACCTGCTCAACATTCAACATATGGCAGCTACTGTCACAGTGGCGTCACAGAGTTTCCTCCCATAGAGAGGATAACAGCTTCTACTGCAAAAAACCTTCAACAAGCACAGACTTGTCATTCATTCCATGGCTAATAAAATGTTGGATGGTACTTGGGAAGTTGGCTATGACTAAATATTTACCTGAAGAGTGTGTTCACTTGTGGATACCTGAGAAGTGTTCATATTATTGGAAAACAGATAATTCTGATGGAGACAACATTTTAATATAAAACATTTTTTTTTTCAGAACTTGACCAACAGTCAATTCTAATACAAGGAGAGAGAACATGAAGTGGCTAAGCATCCTTCTCAGAAGTTGGGGTCCTCCTGAAGGGGAAAAAGGAGAATCTATGTACTAAAGACACATCTCCTTCTGAACATGAGTGGTGATGAAGCAGTAGGCATTTTGGCGACTGATCTTTAATTTAAAATAGTGCAGCAGATACCCCCTCAGCAAATGTCAGAGAAATTTGATGTTTTATTGCCTTCTATTTATTTTTTGACATGATATGGAATGCAAACAATTGTTGCTAAACCTGAGAATCTCTGACCTTTAGTTTCTGCCCAAGCATTTTTCACTTAAAGTTATAAAAAGAATATACATCTTTCCAGTGAACAACAGGAACTCTTTCTCCTCTAAGCCTAACATTGTACTCCTACTTTCATTTGGGTAAAAAGAATCACTGTGATGATAATAAAATTAATACAACCTCTCAGGAAATCTGTCATTGTTATAACTGGAAATGAACCAGTGAAGAAAAGGTGAAGAGAGACCCTTTGGCTAAATCGACCGAAACATTCTGCAACAATGGAGAATAATAAAATACAATTAAGACTGAAAGTGACCTGAGGCTTTAAGTATCAGAGCACTTAATGGGACATGAAGACTACGTAAAGGTCAGCAGCTCAGACGTGACCTCCGGGTTATAACATATAGGTTATTAAGGAGTCTGAACCTCTTTAAATGTGTGTAACTTAACATCTGTGAAATGTATATTTTTTTCGCAATTTGCATCAAAATAAAACAGCATTTTTCATTTATTAAACTGACAAAATTTTCTACAAGGTAACCATCAATATTCAAGGGTGTGGTGAAAGTGAGAGTTCACATTTCTGAAAGGTAATTAGCTCATAATCTATCAAGTAGCTCAGGAAAGTTCCTAACTTTGTAGCCAACAATCATCCTTTTAAGAAATCTTGAAAAAAATTTAAAATTTCAAAAAATAGGTATGTGCAAAAAAGTTCATTACAACTATATATATATATATAGGTTACACACTCACATACACACAACAATAGGAGATGGTTTAATTACAGTATATCCTGCCACTTAAAAGTAGTTTATGGAAGACACTTAATGACAGGAAAAAAATCTCATAACATGATATTTGGTTTAAAAAAGGCAGACAAAATTATAGAGCATTACTCTTTTCAATATGCACTTTGAAACAAAACAATTGAAAAATGGAGAGATATGGAGATGAGTTAGCAGAAAGTATGTAGATCAGGCTTCCCAGGTGGCTCAGTGGTAAAGAATCTGCCTGCCAAGCAGAAGACTTGGGTTCGATCCCTGGATCAGGAAGATTCCCTGGAGAAGAAAATGGTGATCCATTCCAGGCCTGGGAAATCCCATGAACAGAGGAGCCTGGTGGGCTACAGACAGGGGTTGCAAAGAGTCAGACACAACTTGACAACCAAACTACAAGAAAGAAAAACATGTAAATCCCTCCAGACAAATTTCCACCCTAAGAACCTCCAGGTAATGGAACTCAGTGCCAAAGAAATGATGTAGAGACAGTTAGTGGTCAGAGCCCACTTTGGGAGCAGAACTGAGGTGAAGGGGCTCTTTAGTTGCAGGTTGCCTGGGATTGAGAGCCAGTCCTATGGTAAAGAGGCAGGACCTTGGACAGCAGAGTAGCCAGAAAGTCTTTGCTGTAAACAAAGGGCCACTAGCTAGGCTTTTGCTAAGTGTGTCCATGCTAACGGGAACCATGAAGTACCATCTCTAAAAAAAGTCAATCAAGAATGTCATAATTTAATAGATATTTCTACTGGAAGTTCTTCATGGTAATGCCCACTGATAGGCATTATGCTGAATATAAATTTGCTCATCCAATTATTGTTTTTCATTCCTTAAAAATGGTTAAGTGGTATCTGAAGAAAAGGTCAACAGATTCATAGAAAGATTCCAGACTTCCTGATAGTTTGGTTTATTCTGGAATAAATAACCAATGGTTATTAACCTCAGAATAACCAATGAATGTTGAATGTTGACATGGGATCCAAACATCATTATAATCAACATGTTAATATGATATTTTCCAATGCTTGTTAGGAGACAGGGTGTTGTCTGCTATCAATTCCACGTGTATGAATATATTGCTGAAATACAGTGAAATGTAAATTCTTGAACCCAGTATTTTTGCCACAAAGACTTCAAAAACCTAATGAACATGTCACTTGCATTTTATGATGAAAAGATGAAGCCACTGCAACTCAAATAAACATCTTTACTTCTGAGGGACATGAGCTGGAAGATGACTTAAAAAATAACATATGCAAATTGCATACATTCCTTAAAAAAAAAAAAAAAACTAAACTAGAGCACTGCTCAGTTAAATATTCATAAAATAATGTCTTAAAATGTTCATCTTTATATGCTGACTTACATCCTGCAGTAAAGGTGTTATAGTATATTTTAATCTCTAGTTTGGAAGTACAGTATAAATTTTAAATGAGTAATGCTACCTAAAATAATATCACTGTGGTCTCCCATGAAGCTAAAAGATTGTCCTCAGTTTTGCCCCAAACCTCTGTTATGGATGAACAGTGCATTCATTCAGCAGCCAACAACCATTTATTGAGTGTCTACTATGTCTTACACACTGGGGAGTTAATGGTGAATAGGATTCACACGGTCCCTAGCTTCCTCTGGATTACCCTCTAGTGGGTATGACAAATACTAGTGAATGAATAAATAAAATAGTTACGAATGGTGAGAATGATGAACAAAGGAATAGTTTAGACTCAGTATTCTGATATGGTATAAGTATTGAACTGGAAACTTAGAAGTAGTTTTTTTGATAATCTTTGAAAAGTTTCACTGTGACTACGGAAGACTCAGATCTCAGAGGCTATACTCCTATATGTAGCTGCAGTTTTCATATAATGGTTATTGCCGCTGTTGTCGTTCAGTTGCTAAGTTGTATCGGACTCTTTGCCGATTGCAGCATGCCAGACTTCCCTGTCCTTTTCTACTTCCCAGAGTTTGCTCAAACTCATGCCCATTGAATCGGTGATTCTATCCAACCATCTCATCTTCTGTTGCCCTCTTCTCCTTTTGCCCTCAATCTTTCCCAGCATCAGGATCTTTTCCAATGAGTTGGCTCTTTGCATCATATGGCCAAAATATTTGAGCTTCAGCTTCAGCATCAGTCCTTCCAATGAGTATTCAGGGTTGATTTCCCTTCCAATTGACTGGTTTGATCTCCTTGCAGTCCAAGGGACTCTCAAGAGTCTTCTCCAGCACCACAGTTCAAAAACATCAATTCTTTGGTGCTCGGCCTTCTTTATTCTTCAGCTCTTATCTCCATATATGACTACTGGAAAAATCATAGCTTTGACTGTGTGTGCTTTGCTTAGTCACTCAGTCGTGTCTGACTCTTTGTGACCCCATGGACTGCAGTCCACCAGGCTCCTCAGTCCATGGGTATTCTCCAGGAAAGAATCCTGGTATGGGTAACCTATTCCTTCTCCAGGGGATCTTCCTGACCCAGGAATCAAACTGGGGTCTCCTGCATTGCAGGAGGGTTCTTTATCAGCTGAGCTACCAAGGAAGCCCTAGCTTTGACTATATGGACCAGGGGCACATGTCAGCAAAGTGATGTCTCTGCTTTTCAATATGCTAAGTTTGTCATAGCTTTTCTTCCAAGGAGCAAGTATCTTTTAATTTCATGGCTGCAGTCACTGTCTGCAGTGATTTTGGAGCCCAAGAAAATAAAATCTGCCACTGTTTTAATTTTTTCCCCATCTATTTGCCATGAAGTGATCGGACTGGATGCAATGATCTTAGCTATTTGAATGCTGAGCTTTAAGCCAGCTTACTGGAGTGGGATGCCATTCCCTTCTTCAGGGGATCTTCCCAACCCAGGGGTCAAACCCGGGTCATATCCTTCATTGCAAGCAGATTTTTTACCATCTGAGCCAACATAGGTGCCTGAATAATGGTTAGACTTGTGTAACAGCTTATTGGTTTAGTCTGAGACAAATTAGATGTCTGGAAGATCTATGTAGAACTGCCAGGCAGTTCCTAGTATCTTAGGAATGCCATAGGTTCTGGTGATGCCCTATGAGATACTAACCCCTGGGTCTAACTGAGGCTAAAACCAAAATGCGGACTGGATCACACTCTTGGGGGCCAGACTGGATTCCTTTCCCCATGCTTACTTTTCAGTTTGTGCTACACATTATCACATGGTGCTCGTTAAGCTCTGAAGGTTCTGTCTTCTTTTTCTTCTTAGATCAGACCATGCCCAGCCCTCTTTTCTCTGCTATTTATGTTCGTGTTACCCTTTTCTCCCCATTCTACCTTCCAACTCTTCAAAGTAACAGAAGTTGGCTATCTGATATGGTCTTTCTGAAAGAGGGATTCTTGGCCTGAAATCCAAGAACAGTGGCTCTGAAGAAAGGCGAGAAGGGGTGAAAAAGTGAAGAATGGAACACACAGAATGGCTAAGGTCATCTGGGTAGAAGAGAACAGCAAAGCTCAATAAGGAATATCATGTATATTTACCTGTCCCTTTCTTCATTTCTCAGTATTTCAGTTAATGTAAATAGAATGTCTATTATTTATGCTAAATAATTCTTAACCATGTGTCTCCCCACCTCTTGACACAAGAGGACCACAATCCTAGTTTAAATAAAAAGTTCATCAGAACTACTCCTTAAAGGTGCAAATTTACACTAACCTAGAAGGAGTTTCCAAATAGGATGCTCTTAGAACCAACCAAGATACAACCTGTCTTGAGAATGCTTTGGCAGTGCATAGAAAAAGGCTTAAAAGTGTTCACATTGCCTGACATGGTAATCCCTTATTTTGGCAAATGGCTACTTCCAGAACTATGGGTGTCATCTTTGACTCTTCCCTTTCCCTCAATTTATTTTCAATCGTCTGAAAATCCTAAGGCACTACATTTGCAAGGATCCAACCATCTTTCAGCACCTTCCCTACTAACAGACTATCATAACACGACTGTGGATGACTTTAACAACCTTCTAAAGGATCTTTGAATTTACATCTTTGCTCTCAATTCTCTATTGTCCACACAGCAGCCACTGTGATTCTTTTCGTTAAATCTAAGTGAGGTCTGCTCATTCCCTTAATATCGTCCTGCCTCTGGTGGACTGAACCTGTGTAATCTGGTCCTGGGCTTCTTCTCCAGGGGCTCTGAACTCAGTTTCCATCCCTCAGCCCTCATCACTCTCCTCCTTGCAGTTTAGCAAATAGGCCAAGCACAATTTTGCCTCAGGATCATTGCATACATCAATCCCTCAGCTTGGAATGCTCTTCCTTCAGGCAGGACTACCATCACACAATTCAGAAAGGTCTTCAAACTTATCAAATGGCAAACTTATCAGAAAAGCCTTCTGTGGTCACCCTGGCCTCTGTAACTCTCTTCCTTTTCTCTCTGCTCTACTATTTTATTTTTCTCTGTAGCCATGGTCACCACTTGGCATCTGTATTTATTTATTTTCTCTCTCTCTGTCTTTAGAACATAAGTGCGTGAGAGCAAGGGCTTCGCTTTGTTCTCTGCTGTGTGTTCAGGGCTAGAGGAGTGCCTGGCACACAGGAGGACTTCACTAAGTACTTGCTGAATCAGTGAGTTGGGTTTTTGAATTTCCTTTGACTCCCATTACTTCCTTTTGGGTACTTCTGCAGTCCACCTGTTAGATTACGAATGAGGGGCCTATCAGTATGCAGACCTCTGGGTCAAGTTTTTATTTCACAGCAATTATGAGGGTGTGGTTGTGTGACTTTCTGAGACTAGGAGTTGAAAGTTACTACCAGAATTCAGAAAAATTACATTCTCTAGCTTCCAGGTTTCCTCTTTCCTTGTTACACCCCAACACTTTTTAACGACCTTTGGTATTGGTATGAAAGTCACTTCCTGCAAAAAGTTCCCTAATCCCCCATTCCTACTCGAAAACCCCCAATACATTATTTTCCTGCTGTGTGTTTCATAGTATCCTACTTTCCCCCTACTAAAGCACTTCCCGCATTTACTTTTATTCATGTTTCACTGTGACTCTGTCTCACTGCTGGGCTGTCAGTATGATAAGGGCAAAGACCAAATCTATTCTTTTCATCAGTGTCTCTTTAGCACCAAACACGATGGAATTCATTCAGACTGTCATTGTCAAATGGATTAAAATCTGAATGAATGAGTGAATGAACCACTGGTTTCCACCTCTAGGAAAAGCATGTCATGCACAACCTCCCAGTGCTCTTGCCTGCTGGGTCATTCTGTGTGGGTGATTACTGCAGCCTCTTTTGGGAGACAGAGATGGAAGGAGAGTAAAATCTCTGTTATGAGATGTGCAGAAGCCAACTGCTGCCTCCATCCCTGCTGCAGGAAAGGGGCTCAGGAAATAACCCTGGGATGAACCCCTCTCAGATCATCTTCAATCCAGCCCAAATACACTTTACCTCAGAGAAATTTCTCCAAAGTATTTTGAAATCATTGATCAGTTTTCTTAGTGACTAATAAGTACACTTATTATTTGAGGCTTTCTCTGTGCTCTCAAGGATCTTTCAAAGCAAAGTTAAGGATGGGCCAGAGAAAAAGGTGCAGAGAATCAGATGTAACCCTGAAAACCAATATAACAACCCCTGCATGGGTTATTTTAACTGAGGATCTACTAAAGATCACAGGAGAATTTGGTGGGATCTTGCAAAACTTATGCTTTGAATGTAAACAAAGGAAGCAAATGTTTCTGAGCGTTTATGCATATTCTCATATTTGGTTCTAATATTAGCCTAATACTCCTCCTAAGAAATTGGTGAATCACTTGACCAAACATGGGTGATGGCAATCACTTTGGGTTCTCTGTTTTGAGTCTCTTGTCTTCCATGGCATGAGCTGGTTTGCTTTGAAATATTCTCTTCTTTCCATGCAGTGTAGGGAATTCTCTCTTTCTCCTATGAGAGCAGTGTCTTCATCAATTCTATTTGTATGTCTCTATGTCTCTAGCTTGTACTTCCTTTTGTTTCTAGTTGGCCACGGAATAGACTAATTTAATGCTAAGACATTCAGTGTGTCTGTTGCCTTTCACCTGGGGAGTCCTGTCTGTTCCTCTTTCTCTGCTTGCCTTATTCTGTGGGCTCTTTCAACTGAAATGAAGGTGAAAATTATGTAGATATCTCTGTGTGGTGTTTTTGGTTTTTTTTTTGCCTAGAATAGAACAATTTTGAGATTGAATTTACTTGGAAAAAAGTCTCCTTATCTACACAGAAATTATTGACTATGCTACTGTACTTCCTCCGCTGAATAATCAAAATGTCCCAGGGGCTGCAGCAGCTTGGGGCTCAGCTGTTTAACCATATCATGCCCAGCAAGTGGATTGTGTACCCTCATTAATGAGACTATTCTTCAGCTTCATTCTGAATAGTGTTTAGGAAGGTTTTAACGTTTTGAGCTAAATGCAATTTACTTCAATCAAATCCTTTCTTACTTGAAGCCCTTAATTCACTTACTGTTGAATATATACTATTCACCAGGCATTAAATCCTAGAGATACAAAGACCAATAAGGAAGAAATTACAGGCTAATACAGGAGAGGGGAAAGAAAAAACCAATTAAAATGCAGGGTGATAAGTGTTGTAATTGATATCATTATAGAGTTTTGGGCACTCTGGACACATCTCTGAAGAGTATTGCAGGACTTCTGTCTTTTGTTTTGACCATCATAATAATGATTTTAAAATACAATTCAATAGTGTCAAGTATATTCACATTAAAGAACATCGTTTACGACAAGGATAAGAGGCATTATTTGATACCTTTATGATATTATGGAAGCTCCAACTTTGGTTATATGAGCACATTTGCTTTGAGTGATACTGTTTCCATGACTCTCTAATGTTTGTCCCTCCTGGCATTTTGTGCTATGGAAAAATAACTATTCTGATACACTCAAAGAGATCTATTTATTAATCTCCAAACACATTTAACATTCTGACTCCTATGTCTTCAATCGTCTCTTTCTCTTTTTCTGAAATACCATTACCTATTTTTCCCCACATATCCACAGTTTTGGTCTACCTGCATACCTACCCCAAGGAGCACGACAAGCCCTACCTAAAATCTGCTTTCTTCAATGCTCAGCTCACCCACGTCAAAAAATCACTGCCCCAACGTGACACCTGTATCAACTTACTTGAAACTTAGCATATGTTACCTTGGAATATTACCCTGACAATATATAAATCCTATTTCACCAACTAAGGTACAAAAGGTACCAGGTTTTAATAATAAATCACACGGACTGAAGACTCTTAAGCATGGATTTAAAATATATTAATAAGTTACTGTGTGCAGAGGCAGTATTCAACATGAGGACATGATGACAGGAGAGGTTCCTATCATTGAGAACCTTGCTACCTAGTGCTTTCATTTACCCGATCCTATTTCCTCTTTCAAAAAAAATCCATGCAATAGTTAAGGAAGACATATTATCCTAATTTTATGATAACGATATTGACACTAGAGAGACTAAGTGGTCAGCTGATGGCAGAATAAAGACCAGTGCTGTTTTCCAAGGAGTTGCAACAACATACATAGCTGAGAGAACATGGGCTGCTGGAGAGAGAGTGTTTGGATTCCCACTCTGGTGGCCAGCTGAGCAGACTTGGAATAATTATTTAATATCCCAGAGCTTCAGTTACCTAGTCTTTGAAATCTGGTTGATAATGCCTACTTTATAGAGTTGTTGGAAAGATTAAATCAAATCAGTATAAGCAATGTCCAGTGCATCCCCAGTAATAGCACATGGTAGGTACTCATTAACAGTGTTGCTTTGGTATCTGTGGGAGAAGGCAATGGCATCCCACTCCAGTACTCTTGCTTGGAAAATCCCATGGACAGAGGAGCCTGGTAGGGTACAGTCCATGGGGTCGCTAAGAGTCAGACACAACTGAACGACTTCACTTTCACTTTTCCCTTTCATGCACTGGAGAAGGCAATGGCAACCCACTCCAGTATTCTTGCCTGGAGAATCCCAGGGACGGGGGAGCCTGGTGGGCTGCCGTCTATGGGGTCACACAGCGTCGGACACGACTGAAGCGACTTAGACTTGGTATCTGCACACTTACCCATAAGCAGTGCCTAGTAAGCCCTCAATAAATGATAGTTATTACTATTACTACTACTGCAACTACTACTATACTGCTATTACAGCTTCTATGTCATGAGGGCTGAGACCCGGGCAGTGCATGTCAGCACAAGTATCAGTTCTTTATAGCTGCACATTCTGATTGTGCCAGTGTCCATTTTGATTGGCTGGTGGCTTTGCTATTTTAGATGTGAAGTATTTTGTACAATACTCCTGCCCATAAGTGTTGTGGGACCACTGTTTTATGCATTTTTGTCCACTGTAGGTAACCTCCTATAACTAATGGCTCTACTTTTCTCCATCAGCACACACCTGCCACAAAGAAGCCTCCCACTCAAAGCATTATTAGACTAACACAGTTTTGAAGAACATTCACAATACTTGGCACATTACCCATTGACAGCCCTGTGTAAATATTAATACTATACCAGGCAGCTAGGTATCAGGGAAATACCTTGAAGTTGGGTTTAATGAACTAGCAGCCATGGAATTGATTTCCTTATCACTCTCATTCAGGAATTTCCATTTGGCTATATTTCAGACAGGTCAGACGTTTTCTACATGTGATTCAATTTAATTTACTTTATGATCCTTGCTCAATAATCATGACTCCAGGCCAATAGATGCTTTGAAAAGAATCAGAATGTAGCAAGTGGGCCTTTCAGATGACTTAGGTCTTAGGGCATTTTCCCACTGTACCCTCAGCCTTAATACAACCAGGAGAGAAGGGTAGAAGAGAAGCTTCATTAAACATCCAGAGGCAATGGAAATATAAAGCCAGTGAGCTGGATGGGACCATAACCTGCATTAACATGGCTCTTTTGAGTAAGTCTGCCTGTGCCAATGGCGCAAGTGTAAATGCACATGGGATTTTCAAATGGCCTTTGCCTCGAGTGCCAGCAAACAGGTTCCTAGCAACAGCAGCTTCTCTGACTCTCTTAGCATCATTCCTCTGACAAAGAAAGTATTGTCACAGTCCAAACTGAGGGCATGTGCTACTTGGGGGAGTAGTAACAGAGATTAAGGGGTATGCAATGCAAGTGTGCACTTGTAATGAAATCTCCCGTACTTACCGCCTGGTTAGAAATCATGATTGCCACGGTATGCCTCTGTGATCAGGCTGAGCATAATGAAAAATAGCATCAAAGCTTAGCTTTTCAGATGGCTTATATCAGGATTGGATAGAAGTGTTTTCAAGGCTGAGGTGGTAATGAAGAGGAATCCATGATGCAGAGAATAACAACTGATGCTTATTCATGGATAAAGGAGAGGTTCTCTGGGTGAGAGATCTATTAGCTGGATGAGTCCCTACACACAGGTCTTAGTGATTTAATGTCTCTGCCCAAATGTCAACATCACATTGTGCTCCAGACTATCCCATCTTCCTAAGGGGTTGTGTCATTTTCTTTAAGAAGTAATATAGCTTTACTGCAGGTGGGAGTCAGGAAAGAAAGGTACAAATTTTCTGGAATAGAATTTGACTACACATGCATGTGTGCATACACACACACACACACACACTCCAGAAACAGGGATCTCACTTCTACACATTTAGGTATTTATCCTATGGAAATACTCATGTATGTTGCAAAAGTTTAATTATAAAGCTGTTCACTGCAATACTGTCTATATTTTAAGAGAAAAACCATAAAACCACCTACATATCTAACAATTATAAATAGGCTACAAAATCCTATATAATAGAATATCATGTAGCAAAAGAAATACTTGTAGAGAAAGTTTAAGGACAGGAAAAGTGTTTCATATTATTGTATAAGCGAAATATGCATATAAGGTAGGTAATAAGAATATACATCCAATATGGACAGAGATTATTTTGGCTGATAAGATTTGGCTGTTTGTTTTGTTCTTTTTTGCTTAATAATATAAGAACAGGCATTACTTTAATAAGAAGAACACCGTTTTTCTTTTCTCTGAAGAAAAAAGAGGAAAATTAAAACTACAAGAATAAGTGTGTGTGTCAGTTGTGTGCATACATAATTATAGATTATTAGCGCCATTAATAAATATCTATCTATTAATATATATGTGACTATGACTCCATATCAATATGTAGTATAGGTTTAAGTTTTCATTGTATTTGCAACTATTGTTCTTCCTGGCTGCGCACAGAAAATATTTGACAGAGCCACACAAGAATGATGTCCGTTCAGGGGGTTCTTTATCATCATTTGTGCTCCCACCATGGTTGATACACATCCCGTATTGTCCCATCTTGCTCTTTCCTCCCCTCGGTGTATCTTTTTTCATCCATCTTTAGAAAGCCTACCGTTCATCAAGGCCCAATGCAACCCCAACCTTTGAGGATTCCTCTAATTATACTCATTCAGAAGTAGATTCTAATTCATCTTTTTAGACTTGGGACATTTTGCACTGAGTTGTGTGCCTATCTTCTCTCCTCTAATAGACTGTAAGTTGACGGAGGGCAGGGTCTAATCATCTTTGTATATTCTAAAAATGGGAGGCAGTGGTGGGATAGGTGCTTAAATATTCACTGAATGTTTAAATAAAGTAACTATTTTCAGAATTTAGAGACACACGAAGTCTGATTGTTTGCTAAAAGTCTGACCCATCTTAGCACTGATCTGAATGTGAAACCAAAGTAAGTGTAGAGCCCTGGCTATTTTGTGATGTTTTAAAAAACAGCTTCAAGTTTAATTAGCACTTACTCGTAAAACTGGTTCTAACATAACAACTCAATGAGTACTTATGTATAACAATCACCTGAAAGGGAGGAACTCTGAAGAGTAATAACAATCGCAGTTTATAACCCTTTCCAGAAGAATCTTATCCCTGGGGACTTGCTAGCACAAAGGTTAGGAATAGGGTAGCTGGAAATGGTAGTCTTGTGACACGGGCTGCTGACCCATCTTTCCATGCCCTCCAAGGTGATATTGTTAAGATCCAAGCTGAGAGCTTCTGAAATGACATCTTGGGTGGGAAGCACTTTGCAAACCCTAAAGGGCAAGGGAAATGTTAGTTAAAATTATTACTATTCAGAGAAATCTTTTGGGAAATGGTTGGGGCACGAACCTTCCCGTTTGAGAAGGTGAGTTCAGTATGCCTGGGTTGGTGCTGCACGAATTGTTTTCTTTTCTCTTTGAGAACACACCTCAGGGGGCTGCCCTCCCTGGAAAATGACTTGATCTGCAAATGTCAATGATTCAAAAATATTTCTAAGGGGGATTCTCGCCACATACAAGTCAGAGCCTGAGTCAGAACTCCCTGATACTTGAGGGGAACACTCACGTCCAGTCCCACAGTAGGACTTACCCTCTGATCTTACATTTCAAGGAGTGCTTCCCAGTGGTGAGCCAACACCTCCTACGGAGTCCTCATTTGCCCCTCAGTAAAGAGGACACTCTGATTAGAGCCTGCAAAAGGCAAACTTTTTAGTAGCTATGTTTACATTTATTCTTACTATTGTTCATAGAACGGATTCAAACGTGATTCCATTTACAGACAGCTCATAAATAGTTGGTTCTAAGTTTAGCCTTAATCCCTTTGGGAATGAGTTCCTTTTATGGTTCACAATGTGACTTCCTAGTTTGAAAAAGAAAAAAAAATAATAAGCAAATCCTCTAACACTTAGAGGAAAGCACTTTCTATTTCTTGAGCTTTCTTAAAAATTCTGGGAGCTGCTTGCTTGCCAGCATGAAACCCAAAGGAGAAGGCAGAGGTGACAGAACTCGAAAACCCCTCCAAAGGGTAAACCAGAGGGAAGAGAGGAAAGAAAAGATTCTTACAACTGTCAGTCTATAGAAACAAGAAAAAAATTTCGTAATGTTTTAAAAGCAAACAAAATCTAAAGCAAATTAGTCCATCAGACATTCATTCAGCTTGTCTAGCTTGAGAAATAATGAATTCAGAACAGGATAGACATAGGATACTAATACCTTGTATTAGTTTCTCTAACAACATTATTATGGATTTTTACTTTGGAGTGTTAAATGAAAAAGCACAAAATCCCCGCTGTTTTATAAAGTGAAGCTGTCCAAGCTTTTGATTACCACCCAGAATGAGAAGGTCCTAGGACTAATGAAATCAGAGCCTGACTGAATCTATCCAGATGAATGGATCAGGGTTCCCAATCAAGAGACAGCCTGCCAGCACTATGGCTGCTCTAAACTCTACCCATTTCAAAACTCACATCATTGACTTTTTGCCATAACTCCAACCACTTAGATATAAAATACTAACTGACTTGTTGTTAATCCTTCACAGTGTAGCTCTATCTCAACGACATTCTTTTGTTGTTTAAGCGGGCTTAAAGAAAGAAAGTGAAGTCGCTCAGTTGTGTCTGACTCTTTGTGACCCCATAGACTGTAGCCTACCAGGCTCCTCCGTCCATGGGATTTTCCAGGCAAGAGTACTGGAGTGGGTTCCCATTTCCTTCTCCAGGAGATCTTCCTGACCCAGGGATCAAACCCCGGTCTCCCACATTGTAGGCAGACGCTTTACCATCTGAGCCACCAGGGAAGCCTTACCTGTCTTCTATTCAGGTGAATAAGTCAAGTGCCTGTTGATTGGAATCTGCTGGTATTTTTTTAAGAGATTTTTTTTTTTCCTGAGTTTGCAGGATCTCAGTTCCCCCATGAGGGATCAAACCTGGGCCCTTGGCAGTGAGAGCACAGCATCTTAACCATCGGACCACCGAGGAATTCCATCAAGTGGGCTTAAGTGAATAATAATAAAATAAAAAAGATTTTCAAATAGGGTAATTACATATCTTGCCTTCCAAACCAGGGCATTTTTGAGAATAAAAATCTTGCTATTAATAATTTCTCCAGAACAGGCATAAGCCAAAACTGCCTAAGAAATTTCCTTTTTTTATTTTCCCCTTCTTTCTTCTTACCCATGACAGAAAAAAAAATGTGAAAGACTTTAAAATGACCCAGAAACATTATTGGGTATCTTCAATGCAGAACGGTTTCCTAAACACCTTTCCAGATTAGCTGATTTTATAGGGTCTCCGCAACTTTCACTGTCTTTGAACTATTATATTTCCCTCTGAGTTACACATAACTGGTAGAAATGGAAATGCCTCTTGTCTGCAGAGATAAAAGTTTAAAAAAAGATGGAAATACAATTGATTTCCTCCTGCTTCCTTTCCAATAAGCCCATTTCACAAGTGTTTATAAATTAATTTCAGCATTGTTTATTGCTATTGTATCTGCATTACTTTGAATTCATCTTTGAACTGGTTATGACTTCTTACTGGTTCTTAGTTATTAAATTAACTAAAATCTTTGAAATATGTTTGACATGTGTTGGTATTTATGGGATTTTACCCTTTAAAAAATTCTTTGATATAAAAAATTTAATTTCTTCTCATTTTCCTCCTTACATTACCATGGACTAGCAAATTCTCCATTTTCCCATACTAGTGGTTCCTTCATAGCTAAAGAGATCACTACCTTCTGAGGTCATTCATGCATTCATTGAACATATTTTGAGCAATCACTAGGTTCCAGACGTTGATATAATGACACAGAGAGAAGAGATTACAAACAAGGAAGAATGGAAGCAGGGAGACCATTTGGGAGTCTATTGTAAGAGCCCCAGTGGAAGATGAGGGGGTGAGGACTATGACAAATGTACTCTGACTATAACCACCTTAAAGGAAGAGCTGACAGGAAAAGGATTTACTAATGGAGTGGATGTGATGTAAAAATAAAAGAGAGAAGTCAAGGAAATCCCCAGGCTTTGGCATGATTAATGAAGTAATTTGTGGTACCATTTTCTAGAGATTGGACAGACTGGGGATGGGGTTGGGTTGAGCTGAAACACTCACTCCCCCAGCTGATTAGTTTCAGCTGAACAAGGTCACACTCCCTTCTTTGTCCAATGACTTACCAATACAGGGATAAAGCCTGACCCCATTGGCCGAATCTGATTCAACTCTGAATAGCCACACCAGCTCTGGGGCTCCCTCTGGGATAAACTGAGGCCTTTGTCCTGAAGGCAGCAGCAGTTCTCCCTTTGCCTAATCCTGCTGCCATCATTCCCTCGTAGGAGTGGATCCTGAGGGCAAGCCCCCCAAACTTCTGCCTGCAGGTCTCCATCTCTGAAGCTGCTTCTTGGGACCAACCTACAACAGGGAGCGAGAGTTCAAGGATCAAGAGATTCTCCCTCACATCATCTTCCACATTCCTGTAAAGAGATTACTGAAAGTAGATATTTGTGGGACTTCCCAGGTAGGCCAGTGGTTAGGACTTCATTTTCCGATGCAAGGGGTGTCAGTTGGCTAAGATCCCATGTGCCTCTTGTCCAAAAAACCAAAACATAAAACAGAAGCTATATTATAACAAATTCCACAAAGACTTTAAAAATAGTCCACATCAAAAAAAAAAAAAAAGAAAGAAAGAAAGAAAACAGATATTTGATTCTAGACTCTGCCTGCTTATCCTCTCCTCACTCTACCCTCCCCCTGCCCCCTCAAAAGAGAAATGAATGGCTCTCCCATTGCTCTTTGCCAGCCTCTTTCAGGATATATCACAACCTGCCCTCTGTATTTTCATCCTTGTCTCTCACCACTTTGCTGTAACCTCCCAACACAACCTACATTTTTAACTGGAGTAACTATTTACCATTTCTTGGAAACTACAGATAGTCCCAACTTATGATGATTGTTCAACTTACAGATTTTTCAACTTTATCACAGAGCTAAAACCGTAGTTTGAAAACTGAATTTGGATCTTTTCCTGGGCTACTGATAATGCAATCCAATACTCTCTTGTGAGACTGGACAGTGGCAATAGCAGCTCCCAATCAGCCATGCTATGAGGAGGGTCGACAACAATATGGTTACAACCATTGTGAACCCACACAATCGTTCTATTTTTCACTTTCAGAACAGGATTCAGTAGATTACATGAGCTATTCAACACTTTATTATAAAACAGCCATTGGGTTAGATGATTTTGCCCAACTGTAGGCAGTTCTTGAAACTCCTGTTACTGGTTCCCCCCATCCAGCCATGCCATACCCCCAAGAGTAAATACCCACTTTGTAAATGTATGATCTCTCAACTCCTAGGTTGGTGACACTTGTAAAAAGATGAAGAATAGGAATTCATCTCTCTCCACTCCTCAGTTCTCCCCTACTCATTTATGGAGGATCCTCACTGTCTTGACTCTTTGGTAGGATCTTGTGATCCCATTTTTATTCACACCTTACAAAGAAACCTAGAGTAAACATAGAAGTCTAAATAAGTGGTCAACTGTGGAGTTCAAAACTGCTTCCTAATCGGAGGAAGGCAGTGAGGAATAAAGGAAGAAAGCGGGGGAGCAGGTACAATCCAATTCAAAGCTCCATTTCTGCTGCCTCCCAGGCCTAGAGAAGGTACAAGACACCCTTTACACACAGTAGACTTATTCAATAAGGGGTAATTTCTGAGGAAAAGGAAAGGCAATGAATATACGAAGTTAGTACCTCAGATTCTTGTTCATACCACCATAACATCAAGTCGTATTTTAAAAATGGCCCCTGGGGGAAAAAAATTACTGTTTCTCAGAAATTCATTTTAAGGTGATCAGGTTACTTTAGACTGTCTTAAAACTTCTAAATCTGTGAAAGGTTGATTTTGATGGTAGAATTAAATACTTCCTTTGCAAAGATTTAGGTCTCCTGAACTTAAGGTTAAATGGAAAATTTAGTTCCTCAAATTTTCCTACCCTTTAAAAATATACAGTGCTTCCATGCCCTTTTGATGAAAAGTATCAGTGGCATAAAAAAATTAAGAGAACGAAATAGTCAATAAAAACTCATTAAAATTTAAAATCTACTAGTTTAGAATGTATGATAATTTTGGCACTGACTCCGTTGATGGTTCCCTTTCTATTGCCTATGATAAAGTATTTTGAAGTTATTGGTATGTACAAAAGATACTGGGGGGAAAGAGCTCACTCTTTAAGGTGAAGAAACTTGTGAAGTATTGTGGAAGCATCCCTCTACTGGCAGACAATATTAAAATTATTCTTAAATTTGCTCTTTCAAGCAATCAAGTTGGATGAGGACCTACCGCTTGGTTTAGGAGGCTAATTTAGTTTCTGTGCAGCCTGGTGGAGTGGAAAGGCTCCCTCAGGTGCTGTCTATGTGATATGGATGTTGGGTTTCACTTTGGGCTGATCCATCTTCCCACTATTTTGGCTGCTGTGAGGAGTAGAAGAGTTGTTCTCTGTGAAGGTCGGCGCCTCCAAACCCACTAGCTCTGCAAGAGGAGGGACCAGGTTTACTGATCTTATTATTTCAGAATCTGTCACATAGTAAGCACTAGACATGTGAGCCGTTAATACGTAATGATATGCCATAGACCTGCATATCCTTCTGGAATATTCTTCATTTTTTTTCTATTTATTTATTGATGCATCCTTCCCCCGTGCCCTCAACCCAGTTATTCTAAATGTGTCTGGTGTTCAGCACAGTTCTGTGGCCAGAACATAAATCAAGTGCCTATTATGAGCAGACAAAGGATTTCACTGCAAGCAGGTGTGTGAGTCTGCGAATAACCTTAGAAATATTTCTTTTTCTGTGTTCTTGCTCTAATGCCATTTAAAGACACAAAGGCTTTCCTGGGAAGCCCCCAGCCAACAGGTTCATATGTGCGGATCACTGGATAATGGGGTCCACAACCACAGAAGCACAATGTCCACACAATCTGCTCCCGCCTAGCACTCAGTTGTCTCCTTAGAAACCAACGAGGCTGCAGGGAATCTGGGTGGCAGGTGAGCCGGAAGGGAGGTGAGTCACATCAGGAAAGGGCCAATTCACAATTCACTGTGCCTCTGATTCATCCCCACCTACTTCCTATGTCCCTCTGGGTAGAGTTCATTCACATTACCTCTTGGTGAATGCTTACTGAGGCCCCAAAGTAATGATGGACACTGTACACCTGCTTCTAGGAAGAAACACTCTAAGGAGGAGCTGTCATCCTGAAAGAAATTGGAAATATTAATCACTCAGTCATGTCTGACTCTTTCAGACCCTGTGGACTGTAGCCTGTCAGGCTCCTCTGTCCATGAAATTCTCCAGGCAAGAATATTGGAGTGGATTGTCATTTCCTTCTCCAGGGGATCTTCCCAACCCAGGGATTGAACCCAGATCTTCTGCATTGGAGGCAGATTCTTTACCATCTGACCACCAGGGAAGCCCTGAGTCTTACTCAACTTTCAATTTAAGAGCTTTACTGAACTTCAAGCCTAGGATTGTTTTCTGCCAAGCTCCTCCCTTCTCTATTCTTTGAGTATGTTGTCTACAGGGGCCAAATGTGCAGTGGCTGTTAACACATTACAGACAATGTAACAACGGGAGGGGAAGAGGATCCAGAATTTTGTCTTTCCATTTGTTCAACCCAGAGTTGGAGGATAACCCTGTTAACAGGGAGAGGTTGAGAAGGGGGAAATGCAAAGTTAAATGCAGCCATGAACACTATGGAGAATCAATAAATATTGACAGGTGAGAGGGCAGACGGAGGGAGAGAAGTTTTGCTAATCTAAACTAACGCTGGTTAATAATACAGAACAAGGATTTTTCACCAGCCAGAGACATCAAAGCTATAGTTTTTTCAGCAGTCATGTAGGATGTGACAGTTGGGCTATAAAGAAAGCTGAATGCCAAAGAATTGATGCTGTTGAACTGTGATGCTGGAGACTCTTGAGAGTCCTTTGGACTGCAAGGAGATCCAACCAGTCCATCCTAAATGAAATCAGTCCTGAATATTCATTGGAAGGACTGATGCTGAAGCTGAAGCTCCAGTACTTTGGCCACCTGATGTGAAGAACTGACCCACTGGAAAAGACCCTGATGCTGGGAAAGATTGCAGGCAGGAAGAGAAGGGAATGACAGAGGATGAGATGGTTGGATGGCATCACCGACGTGATGGATGTGAGTTTGAGCAAGCTCTGGGAGCTGGTGACGGACAGGGAAGCCTGGCGTGCTGCAGTCCATGGGATTGCAAAGAGCTGGACATGAGTGAGTGACTGAACTGAACTGAAAACTGAACTGAACTGAACTGATAGACCCCAGAGAAATACCAGTGGCCCCTCCTGGCAGCTCTTGGAGAAACAGCAGAGTTCTGGGTTCCAGGGAGAGGATAAAGTGCATGGAGGGTCAGAGCAGCTGAGACTTACTGCTGACAATTAAGCCTGTTTACATTTTCCTTCACAAAGAGTTGGACATGCCTGAGCCTCTGAGCACCTTTTCCTTAGGTGCATACTTCTGTTGGAAACAGAGGTAATCTCCAGTTACCTCACAGGGCTCTCTGGGGCTGTGGTCACATATCTCTCGTTAGCACACATGCATGCAAAACACACTGACCTGAGAGATCATTCAAATCCCTGGTCTGGTTCCCAAGTCTTTCTAAGACGTTTATACTGAAACTAGATGAATCCAATGAGGTGGGACTTGGGAAATTGCTAGCATGTTTGAAGGAGGATTAACAGAATGCAAAAATCTTGGTAAGGTTGTCTATGTTTTCTGCTAAATTGCCCAGTAGATTCTTTCATAGCTTCAAGAGGGTAGAGAAAGTGAAATCAGAATGTTATAACCATGAGCTGAGTTACAGCTGTGAGGCCCTTTTCTGTGGCCTGAGGCAAGTTTCAAAATCCTTGTTTGTGTGGCTGTAATATGATTCACACCTGACTCTCAGGGCACATCCTGTCTCATCCTTTTATCTGTGACTCTAAATCATGTCAAAAGTTTTTGCCATATGCCGTAGAAAATACTCCATATGTAAAGTTCTTTTTTTTTCTTACTAATTTTTAAACACTAGTCTACCTGGTATATCAACAAATCAAAAGACCAAATATTAATTGAACTTATCCCAATTGTGTGCAATTCACAGGATTAAACCCTGGGGGGTGGGGAGGTTGGGCGGGGGGAAGAGAAAGAAACAAGTTTTGTATGACATGGGCTCTTCTTCCAGGAAGAAGGTCATAAGCTGATAATATTAGGTCCCATTTATTTAATCTGCTATGAACCAAGCATTTCACATTTATTATCTCATTAATAACTAAATCTTCACAGGAATCTGGTGTGTGTTTTTATGTGTATGTGATTTATGCTATTTTACTGTATTAAAAATCACAGTCAAGGGGACTTCCCTGGTGGTCTAGTGGTTAAGACTTCACCTTCCAGTGCAGGGAGTGTGGTTCGATCCCTGGTCAGGGAGCTACATGCCTCACAGCCAAAAGCCAAAACAGAACACAGAAGCAATATTGTAGCAAATTTAATAAAGAATTTAAAAAAAAATCACAGTCAGTGCTTCCGATCTTGCTGAAATATATTCATGAAGCTTGGATGTATTGCATATTTTAAATACAATTGATCCCAGATTTAAACATTATGTTATGAACTTTCTTGGTGGTCCAGTGGTTAACAATCCACCTGCCAATGCAGGGGACATAGGTTTGATTCCTGGTCCGGGAAGAGTCCAAATGTTGTGGTGCAACTAAGCCAGTGTGCCCCAACTACTGATGCCTGCACACTCTAGAGCCCAAGTTACACAACAGGAGAAGCCACCACAAGTGAAGAAGCCCATGACCGCAAGGAAGAGAAGCCCTGCTCGCCGCAACTAGAGAACGCCTGTGTTCAGCTACAAAGACCCAGCACAGCCAAAAAAATTAACAATTAAAAAAAAATCAGGTTATTAAAATAAGTACATATTAAAGTGTAGGTAACAATATGAGTCTCTTATGTAACAGGGCTGGTTTCATCTCCTATTTTACAGCTGTGGAAATTCAGGCAGAGAAGACTTACATAAAATGGCGGAATCTCAATTGGAACCTGAGACTTTCTAAGTTTGCAAGTTTCCCTTTATCCCACATTGCTTCCTAATTCTAGTTTGGGAAACAACATAAACTCCTGAGAAGTTAGATGAAAATACAAAATGTAATGTTGTATCTGGTCAATGTAGCACATGCTACAAGACTGCAGGAAATGTATTTTCAAGTGTTTAGGTCAGATGATGAATCCGCCTTTTGAGAAGATTTATAAGCCAGAAGCAGGCCTTGAGGGAGGGCTAAAATTTGGATACTTGGAAGCCAATATTTTTCAAAGTTTCCTTTCTGCTTTTTAAAAAGTCATTTGATGCCTTTTATGCATACCAAGTATTTATGAGGGGAGTGAGATGTCTGGGATCCCCTTATAACACTCAAGCAAAAACGAACAAGCGAATCAATAAGTTGGGGAAACAGATTAGGCAGGGTTGGCAAAATGTTATCTGAGGTTGAGTCACGCAGCGGATAACTGGGAGGTCATTGCTGGAGCCTCTCTTCCTTTGTGAATGTTTGAGAAGTTCTTTATGAAAACCTCCACAGATAAAGAGCAGTGGCTGAATCAGTCTCGGCACAGGTGAAGAAGCCCCTTTCTAAGAACGATGATGACAGGCTCACCCTGAACTCTTTAACAGAGAAGTCCATTTACGATGATAATCACCAGCCACAGGAAAACAGGAACTTCCTCATGAAATAAGGAAAAGTTTAACTATAGCGTGGTGATTCGAATGAAGAAAAACCTCAGAAGGAAGTCAGAGTTTAGACACCAAAAGATTGATTGCATTGCTCAAGAGCATAATTCATGCTTTAGAGGCAGAGGCAGACAATTCTGACTGAAACATAAGTCTCAATTATTTCTCTATTTATCTGGCCCTCCTCTGTTGCTGCTGCCAAGTGGGTTGCTTACCCTGTTTCATCACTTCATTCTGACTCTCATCTGAGAACATAATACTCATTTCAGTTTTAAGAAAATGATGTTTGTATTTCCATTCATAACAAAGTATTTCACAGTGTGGGAATCATTATTATTTCCCTGCTTACTTTATTCCTCTTTAATTGGAAGCTTCAAATGATTTAACCTATTGTTAGTGTCTCATACCATCGAATATTCCTTTTGCCTCTCCAGGAGCTGGGCTGCCAAAGGGATTTGCAACAGAATTGGCCTCTGGGGGCAAGTTTTCAATTAGTTCATTATTCCAACCTTTTACAAAGCAGAATCTGAAAATTCACAGGACAAATTGTATCAGCTCATCTGTGTACTGAGGAAGGTACTGAAGTTATTACATTAATTGATAGATTAACATATACTTGGGTGAAAACAATGCTCTGGAGCTTTAGGACTTTAGACTAGCTCATTATTTTGACATGACATTATGTACCCGAATACTACAAATCAGTTTAGGAACAGTAACTCGTTTTGGCAATCCATTCCCTTGACTAGGGAGTTTCGCAGTGGGTTTATTTAGCTGTAAAAGACAGCATCTCTCCCAAGCTACCTTAAGGGACAGGGTATCTATATAAAGGATGCATGTGATTTGAAATTGAAACTAAATTGGCATCAGGCCTGGGTCTGGCCTCTCCCTCATGGCATTTCAGTTTCTCTCCATGAATCTGCTTGTTCCACATGCCTCTCTCTACCGAAAGGCTATTTCCCACCATGTTGGCAGCATCAAGATAGGAAATAGTAATCGCTAATCCTTATTGAGTATATGCTGTGTGCCAGGCACTATTCTCAGTATTTCACTTATGTTAATATATTTGATCCTTGGAACAACTGCCGTGAACTCTGACTTGAATATGAATTGGTCTTATTACAATCCAGACTAAAACACTAGCTTATTTTCACCTTTAATTCCATTATCCAGTCTCTCCATTTCTCAGCTCAGGTTAGAGAAAGCAAGAATCTGATTGTACCAGACCATTTTTTGCACCATGCTGCACGAGTTAACCTGTGGTTGGTTTCCCTTCCATCAGCTGCACAGCTCTGAACCACAGGCAGGGTTGCTTAGCTCAGAACATAAGAAGGAAGCAAGCTATGCCCACGAATGGGACAGCTTCTTTCTAAGGAGTTGTAGGAGGAAGAGATCAAAATGAATCTCTAAGACCAGGGGAAGAAGTGGGGATTCCTATGTCTAGGAATTTACCTGTGACCTGGGAAGCCCTCTCTGGCTGTTCATCTGTGAATGATATGTGTTGAAACTTACTGACACCTGGGTTGAGAGATGCATGAATGTGATAACTAAACAGCCCTCAGAGGGTCTAAGTCAGAACCTGCTGATTACCTCGGTTAGAACAAAGGGTCACTTACATATTGGGGGATGGAGGGACCACAGAAGATGCACTTCTTCCCAAATTCGTCCCCCACTGGCTGTGACTAGGTCTTGCATCCACCACTGAAAGAGTTCCTTGGTTAATGCAGATGATAAGAAAGGCTCATCTTTGCATCTGCTCTCACCACTCTGTCTTCCCAATCTACTTTGCAGCAACATCAACCCTGGGACTGTAAAATGGGGAGAAAAAGGGCACTCAGAAGGAAGGGTGGCTGCTGAAATACTCTGCCCATGTCTAAATCAGTTCCAGTTCTCACAGGCACATTCAATGTGTCATATGACTACTGGTGCAGCCCCAGGTGGTAGGTTGGTTCTGCTGATGGCTGACTCACATGAAGGAAACTAGAGAAGGGTATAGAACCAGGACTGGTACTCATTCTACATGCAAAACCTGTCACAGAAATGAGTGACAGTCCCTGGTGGGCAGACTCCCACCTCCATATTCCGAGTAGACAATTCATCTGCAGTGTAAGGACACTAATTACTTGAGGGATGGCCAGCTCTCAAGAATCTTTACTCTTTTTTACTAGCCAGGAGGTACCTATTTATTAACCAAATAAAACGGAAAAGAATGTTTTTCAAGGAAAACATATGGGAATACTATCACAGGGAAACTCAGTTCTTCATAAGACACATCAGATTTTGAAACAGAGAGAAATGTTTGATGAAACCCACCACTCTCTTCCCTTAAACTCAGCTTCACATCCTTGTTCTACCAAGTTTTCTATGGGTTATGTAAATGGTGGCTTAAACTTTTAAAGTTTGACCTGTGTTATGATTTAATATTTTAAAAAATTTGTCCTAATAAGACAGTACTTTCGACTCATCCAGTCTTACAAATACATTATTGTGAAATTATATTTGAAGAATCATAATTTAATAGTCATGTACGACAGATTTGCTGCTATATGTAATTGTCCTTTTAAAAGTGTTTTAATTAACAATGTTCTTGCAGAATGTGATCAAGTATTAACATAAAGGGGAGGGGAATAAACATGGAAAGGAAAAGGAAATAAGACAGATATAAAAATGAAGGGAGGAGAAATAAAAAGGAGGAGGAAGAGCTAATACTGACTTCCCTATCTCCCCTTCAAGAAGATGGTTTGCAGTTTCATCCTGATACTAAAGGGAAAAGGCCCATCTCTCTCAGAAATGATCTCCCACCCAAATTCTACAAATTTAAGATTTTAGGATTAAAACCCAAAATTTAACTAGAATCCCAGAAGTATATTCAGCAATTTAAAGTTGGAACGGGGAAAGAATGTATTTCTAAGAGAACTGCCTCACTAACTGACTTTAAATAATATAATTTTGCTTTTTAATCTTATTTTATTGATGGACTAAAAAGGAAAAATAACTGTAACCCTAGAGAACAGGATTTTCATCACATGGACATTTTAGAATGTTGCAGAAACAGTTAGAAAAAGAGAGGTGAGAGAAAAACACATCAATAAAGAAAACTCTTTTAGCTTGGGAAAAAGTCTTTATGGATGATGGAGTTGAACTCGAGATGGTGGGGAACAGCTCTGCAGGTGTTGGGGGCGAGTGTCCTTTGAATCTACACATTGGCAAGCATGACCGGAGCCCCTGAGGACGAGAATTCAGACTTTTGTTCATGCTGTCTCCTGCAAAGGGTATTTAGAGAAGGTACCATTAGCATTCCCTGAACCGTGTTCACCCAGAAGCAAGTAATTGAAAGGACTCATAGCCCTCCACCTTCTCCTCTTTAGAATTAGCAGGCAAGCCTCTGAATAGGAGCGAGGAAAGAAACTGACTTCAGTAATGGATTCTGAGAATAGCTGAACAGTGTGGGTCTGCTGACAGCTCGCCCCTCTTTGGGAGATTGCTTCTGAAAAGGACAAGGGAAGAGAAAGTCAGAAACACGGTTGTATCTACTACAGAGGTGTGGAATCAGATACAGTTCACGAAGAATTGCTTTCCACCCAAAGTATATTATCATGCACCTTCTACTTCACTGGAGGAAGTAATTGCACATAAAGATATATATTAATTATCTGATTTCAGGTGCTAAGTGGTACTGTATCTGTTGGGATCACTTGGGAGAGTAAGACTTGGGGAGGCTATTTGGCAGGGACAATAACAGGAAAAGAGCTGTTTGGTTTTGTTTTTTTGTTTTTCAGGTTGGGAAGGGATGGGTAGTTTACAAATTTTAACTATTTTTAAAAAAATTTTATTGTCATACAGTTGATTTAAAATATTGTATTAGTTTCAGGTGTACAGCAAAGTGAATTGGTTATATGTATACATATACCCACTCTTTCTTAGATTCTTTTTATTTTATCTGGAAACTATCTTTTATGTAACTTTGTAACTTTCACCTGCATTGAGGCCATGCTTCCTATACAAATGAAGAACATATTTTATTGGGATCAGACAAATCTGGGGTATTATCCTACTTCTACGACTTACGGGGTATATGATTTTGGGTAAGGTTGTTGCTTAACCTCTCAGAAGTTTAAGCTAGACATACTAATATTACCTGCTTTGCAAGACTATTGTGAAGATTAAATGAGATAATGCCTGTGACATCAATAGCCTAAATGTGGCTTTCTCTAAGCCTGGCAGAAACTCTGACATGGTGGCTGCTCCTCTGTGCTTGAGGGCCCTTCTTACTTGTGGAGGAGAAGAACCACACACACACATTCAAGGTAGGGCGTCAGCACCAGAACAGTGTACTCAGTGAGTGTCTGTCTGTAACAAAACCAAAAACAGACAGCGAAGTAAGGAACAAATCTAAGCATCGATGCTGTTTTATGAAGACCAGAAAACTAAGGCGATTAAAGCAAAAACCCTAGGAAATATTGGCTAGGTTTTGTGAAAGTACAACAAATAGTGTCAGTTAGCCAGCAGCCATTTCTAAGCATTCATACGCCCCGCCAGTCCCAGAGCAGGGCAGTGACGTTTCTGCATACCATTAATACATGGCACACTCATTTTGTTGTAAGTTTAATGTGATTACTTCACTAAATTCTGTTATTAATACTCAGCCTTCTGCTGTTCGTGCAGCATGGCCAGCTGTTGGTAATTTTTAAAAACGAAAGGGACGTATTTGTTCTATATCCACCCAGCAGAAAGGAACATAACGTCTCCCAGAGGTGGGAGGAGAATGGGGCCCTGCAGGGTAAAGTGAAGAAGGTGCGGTAGGAGCTGGTGTGGGAATGAGATGCTGATCCCAACCATTCACTTCCCACCAGTATAAGGGGTCTCTCCCAGTATATCACCAGACGCATTTCACAGGATCCAGTCGGAGCACAGAATCCTCTCCGGGTCCTTCAACAAAGGGAACTGAATACAAGAAACTGGTCACAAAGGTGATGAAAAGTTGAGAAGACAGACTGGGGACTGTGATAAAACTTGAAACAGCAGCATCAAGAAATTACTGTGACCCCTGAAGACTGGAGTGACAATAGGCAGGGTTGGTGTTTTCAGGGTCCAAGAGCAGGCTGGCTGCCTACAGGAAACAGGACTGTGGGCAAAGGTGGCATTTGGGAGCTAAGAGAGAGGTCCTCCTGGCAGGAATAGAAACTATGAGGAAGATGCAGCCGCTGCCTGCTCTGGAGACCCACCCAGGGCAGAGGGAAACAGGAATACTCTCACTTTCCCCCTCCTTCCACCTTCCAGCTTCTCCAGTGACTCCCACTGGTCTCACTAGTCAAAGCTATCTGGAAGCCAAGTAATTTGGGGAGCCTGGAAACATTGTTTCCTATAGTACAGAGCAGAACAGGGACAAAGAGAAGGAACTGAGAGCCAACAAGCCAGAGCCCCGTCAGGTTCTGTTGAACTGACACAGCTGGCTGTGAGTTAAGCTGAAACCTCTCCATGGGAGGGCTTCCCCCATAGCTCAGTTGGTAAAGAACCCGCCTGCAATGCAGGAGATCCCGGGTTGATTCCTGGATCGGGAAGATCTGCTGGAGAAGGGCTAGGCTACCCACTCCTGTATTCTTGGGCTTCCCTTGTAGCTCAGCTGGGAAAGAATCCGCCGCAGTGCGGGAGACCTGGGTTCGATCCTTGGGTTGGGAAGATTCCCTGGAGAAGGGAAAGGCTACCCATTCCAGTATTCTGGCCTGGAGAATTCCATGGACTGTCCATGGGCTCACAAAGAGTCAGACATGACTGAGCGACTTTCACTTGCACTTTCTCCATGGGAAGACCCCAAAGAGCAGTCCACCCCGTCACCCTCTACAGCCCTCAGTGTGAGCGAGCTGGAAGGGCACCTCTGGGCAGAGAGGAGGAGCTTCAGCTGAGGAGACATCATCTGTTTTTCTCACTGTTCTCTGTTGTCTCCTCTCTGGAAACAAACTGTATGTTAATTGGTGATTATCAGAGTTAAAAAAGATAATAATATATGAATATAATGCAGTCTAATTTCCTTATTCTGTTAACTACTAGTCTTTTGTTTTGGATTATCCATTTTCCTCATCATCCTGGATAATTGAAAGCTGCGTCTTATTGTTCTCAGAATAATTAAATTTTTGCATTTTTGACTGAATAATCCAGTTTTATAATAAGAACAAGTTAAATTTGCAATGATCTTTACAGCTTTTGTGAGTGTACTTAGTCATTTAGTTGTGTCCAACTCTTTGCAACCCCGTGGACTGTAGCCTGCCAGACTCCTCTTTCCATGGGATTCTCCAGGCACGAATACTGGAGTGGGTTGCTATGCCCTCCTCCAGGGAATCTTTCCAACCCAAGGATGGAATCCAGGTCTCTTGCATTGCAAGCGGATTCTATGCCAGAGTGGGTAGCCTATCCCTTCTCCAGGGAATCTTCTTGACCCAGGAATTAAACCCAGGTCTCCTGCATTGCAGGTGGATTCTATACAAGCTGAGCTACCAGGGAAGCCCTTACAGCTCGTAGCCCACAATCAAACACTTTTTACCATTTTCTTTTATGTCCTGATATTCTGAAGTGAAGGGAAGATAACTAGTATTTATTGAATATATACGATATTCCAGGCACTGTGCCAGCAACATTACATCAATTCAGTTATATCACAACAACTAAACAAGTCAGGTATTTTTATCCCCATTTTACAGATGAGGAAAATCACATGGGGAGAATGAACTATCCTGTTCAAGGTTATAAAGCCAAGTCCAGAGACCCTAACAGGCTGAAAATTTATATAGACACACAACACATCTTGTTATATATGTGTTTGCAAATTATATATATATATATATATATATATATGCACACATACATCTATATGTAAACTTTACCCCCTAAATGTTGTGATTTTTATAAACACCTTATTTATAATTTGTTTATTTAGGAAATCTTAATATCAGAAGCATTTGTTTGAGGTCACACGTGCTCCTTAGGAATCAGAGGTGGAAATAACAAGGCCTCAGTACGCAGCAGTCACACTGGCTCTGGTTCCGCACATTCAAAGTCAAATCCACTCTGAGCCTCATTTACCTTATATAGAATGGGGATAACATATTGTCGACTAAAAAATATAGTCACAACCTATCAGAAAGCTATTTCTTTCTTGGTCCAATTGTGTGTCATGTTTCTCTTACGACTTTCAGTCTATGTGGCCACATTATGCTCGCTAGATTTGAAGCTTAAAGGTAACGTCTGCATTTCATCTCTCTCTCTCTCGCAGTGTATAGTGCAACAGAAGTTCTCACGCATACTTTTAAATTGAAGCTGTAGCTAAGCTACACAAAAATTCAAAATTTGGGGTGCAGACAGAGCAACCAACTGTGCAAGACTACCCACAGCTGAGGGATGCAGGGATTTCCACACTAAACTGGACCATCCTTGGAAAATGAGGACAGGCAGTTACCCTAGGAGTAAAATGTAGTATTCTGAAACAAAATGGGTGCTTTGTTTTGTAAATTTACAAATTTGGCAAAACATACTTCTCAAAAACAAAATAGGCATGAACATCAGAGTTAAATAACAAGACACAATTATGTATAAATCATCAATGTTCTAATAAGAAATTCATTTCTGAAGTAATAACAATAAAATTTTGATAAATTTCCTTTCAATATAACTATGAAAACCAGGATTTTTTCCTATTTTGGTAGGAAGCAGATAATCCACAGCAAAGGTTTTAATTAAAACTTCCTACATCTCACAGAGCCATCACAGGTATTAAGGGTCCTGAATGTTCCAATTAAAATCATGAAGTATTTGCCCCATGAGACACAGCTTCATCCCCCCAGGCATCAGTATGAAACTGAAGTTTTATGCTGGGAGCCAGGATGCTTGGACCTAATGGCACCCACAGTAGAACCACATCATAATGTGCTCATAACATGCTGATCTCATCTGAGCTTCTAGCAAAGCATTGCGAAGAGATGCTAATGAACACTTTATCCTACACTTGGACTTACTCCATCAAAAGCTATTTGTGCGATCTCAGACCAGACCATCATGACCACCACTCCACTGCTTTGTGACGCACAGTAAGTCAGGAGAACAAGCACCACGACTCATTAGTCATTCAGCTGTTCCCTCAAACATATATACTGGGAGCCTGACTAAGGGTGACTGCCATTCTGTTAAGTGCTGTGAATACAAAGAGGAAAAAGACCATTTCCAAGGGGGTTACAAACCAATAGAGAAATAAACAAAGTACTGTGGGAATACAGGCTAGAGGGCAATGTGTGGTTGGAAGTCCATCTGCCAGGCAGGGGATGTGGGTTTGATCCCTGGTCCAGGAGGATTCCACGGGCTATGGGGCAACCAAAGCCTGTGCACCATGACTACTGAGTCTGTGCTCTAAAGCCTGAGCACTGCAACTAGAGAAAGCCTGAGCCCAGCAATGAAGATCTAGTGCAGCAAAAAAAAAAAAAAAAAAAAAAAAAAAGAGGAGTGTCTATAATTTTAAAAATGGTAGGAAAGGAGGGTGAAAGCTGAGATTTGAAGAGATGCTAGAGCCCGTGTTTAAAGGTAAAGAAAGTTGAGATATATGCTCAGGTGTTCTAGGAAACAAAGATAATTGATCATGGGATAAAAAGATTTGTAATCATAAATGCTGCATTAAACACACTTTAACAGGACTCTTTATGACAGAGTGTCTCAGAGACTGTAACACAGGAATGTGCTTTATAAAACCTACACAGATGAGAGTATGCAGTGGTTCTCAAACTTATTTTACTGCAGAAACAACTTTTTCTCCAGTGATCTTCCACTAAAAAATAATAATTTGGAGATGTGGGCACAGTCAGTGCAGAGACTTCCCAGCTGGCTTCTTTACATCTGAGTTTCAATTTCCTTCTCTGAGGAGCTGGGATAATAATCACTGTTTTACAAGTTCAGTCCCTGTGAAGGGAAGGAAGAGAGCATAGAGGGAATGCCTAAAAGTTAAACCACTAGACATATGGGAATAATTGGAGGGCTTTTGAGCAGGAGGTAGGAGGCTTGCAAATTTGTTGGAAATAAAAGAGCAGACAGAGCAATTATTTGGAGGAAATAAAGATTCCTGAGCAGTGAAAATCCACATACTGACACTCAGTCAGCATTGAAAGGAAGGCACCTTCCTGGGGCTGCTCTTGCCCTTCCCACCATTGCTCCTTGTTCCTACTTTATCCATTCATTCAACTAATATTCATTAAGCCCATTAGTATGTCCGAAGTTCACTGCTCAGAATTCTTTAAGGCTCACTTCATAGATCAGTTGAATTCAACTTGACCTCCCCTTCCTCTGATCTCTGGGGTACATACTGTCTGAGTCACACAGCTCAGCATTTGAATACATGTTGATTGAACAATTACCTCTTTGTTTCCTTTTCTTTGGATGCACCTCCTAAATGAGACTGTAAATCTTCCTTAAGCAATTAAAAATAATATCCCGTGGATTTCCAACCTCAGGATGCACAGCACCAAGTGCATAGAAGATACATAATAAGTATGTAATGTGTTGAAGAAAATTTTGCATCTGGGACAAAAATACCTCTGCAACATCTAGTTAACTTTTCTCACTGTTACAAAGACACTAGCAACGAAACACAAAATGTGGAGAATTACTTGGAAATATTACATATTTTTCATGATTATCCATAATCATAATTGATAAAGGATCCCCAAGTGTTCATGTGCAAAGGAGGCACTATGTATAAGGCACACTTTGATTCAAAGGAGTTGAGCTTTGCTTCTGACCAGCATAGGGTTGTCATAGACAATAAAATAATGATACCCACACAGATAATGTAAATTGAGCAGACAATATTTTCTCTCTATTTATAAAAATATAAGAGAAATGGAGCTTTGTTTAGACATGGAGATTTGTTTAGACAATGGAGATTTGTTTAGACAAATGTATTCCCATTTCATTTTGCTATTAGGCCCTTTTTGAACTATTCTTAAAATTACTTAAGGAAGTTCAGATGGAAAATTGATTTCTGCTTGAAGGTCATTTATAGAATACAGAACATGCTGACTTGTTGTGTTAAAAATTACCAAATCTTTTTGGACAATTTGCTGTGAAGATCAAATTGGCACTTTCAGTGTTTTATTATTTGATGTGGTTTGTTAATTTGTCAGGTTGACACATTGCATTAAGGTTGAGAACACTTTCTTTGGGAGAACATTTCATCAACTTACAAAATGACTCTATTCAGATAATACTTTGTCAAGAGTTATCTCATACAAATACTAAGTATTAGCTTTGTGATTTAATAAGCCATCCTCATACTAAATGATTGAAAACAAAATAATTATTAAATCAAAATATGCAGCTAATAAGAATTTTCTTCAAAAGCCAACATGTCTACAAATGAATCAAAGGAGAAGAAAACAAAACCAAATGATTATCAGGCATCTGGATTGTCTTGTCCACTAATTCAAAGTTGTCCTCAACACACCCCAACCCTATTTCTAACACTTCCACCACTTGATGTTGAAAATTATTTTCTTTTTTTATTTCCAACTTCACTGAAATATTCTTGAAAAATATAATTGTGCAATGTAATAATTTGACTTACATATACATTGTGAAATAATTGCCAAAAAGTCATTTTCAGTATGATTTCATTCCAACCAAATTTATCAATGCTTTCAACCTCTCTAGCACGTAGAACTCCATATATCTACTTCTTTTTAGTTTTGTTGCAATTCAAGAAATGTAAAAATCTATAAGAAAAATGATAAAAACAAGGCCTCCATGAGGTATTGCAGCATGGCATTAGCATGGTAGAAAGAACACAAATCTCAGAATTGAAGCTGTGATTCAAAGTTAACATCAGCAGTTTAGTGTCTGTGAACTCATTTAAACTTCCTGGACCTCAGTTTCCCCATCAAAAGATATTAACTTCTCAGAGATCCCAGATTCATAACAGATTTTCAGTTCTTGTTTAATTAGTGAATGGATGAATGATCTCTCTCTCATATTCTGCTTTGGTCTCCCCTTTTTTTCTTTTCCTAGTTCATGCTTCTTCCTTTATACTACTTCATACTTCCTTCATACTACTTCCTACTCCCTTCATACTACTTCCTACTTCCTTTATTCTACTTCCTATTCCCTTTATACTACGTCATACTTCCTTCATACTACTTCCTACTCCCTTCATACTACTTCCTACTTCCTTTATTCTACTTCCTATTCCCTTTATACTACTTCATACTTCCTTCATACTACTTCCTACTCCCTTCATATTACTTCCTACTTCTTTTATTCTACTTCCTATTCCCTTTATACTACTTCATACTTCCTTCATACTATTTCCTACTCCCTTCATACTACTTCCTACTTCCTTTATTCTACTTCTTATTCCCTTTATACTACTTCATACTTCCTTCATACTATTTCCTACTCCCTTCATACTACTTCCTACTTCCTTTATTCTACTTCCTATTCCCTTTATACTACTTCCTACTTCTTTTCTTTTCTACTCTCAATTACACAAGAAGTTTCTTTCCCAGTGACCTTTCACATTAAATCACTCTTTTCAGTTTCTTCATTTGCTCCATACAAATCAGCTTCATGTTTCCTTTGTCCACACCAGCCCTTGTGTTTGGCAAAGCTTTCTGCTCCCAAAGCCAATTTTTTTTTCCTTCCATTTAAAACCTGACAAAAATCACCCCCTTTGCCCATTACATGCACTCAGTAGATAATAAATGATAAAAGTGGTGATGATGAATTCACCCACAAAGAGCATATAATCTGAGCAATAAAATTTGGCAAAGAAAAGATAGTGAGTAACTGCAACCCACTTAGTAGCAGGTGTGATTTCTATAACTAGCCATTAACACATTTGCGCTGCCATAATTACTGCTTGGATAAATACTACATTGCCATAGTAACACTGTCTCCAAATTACGTATTTATGGATTTTAGTGGTGGATATGTTGACTATAAATTAGTCTTTCACATGTTGTAAGCTTTGACGATGGAAGCTGATAGGAATCCTATTCATCTCCACAGCTGCCCCAGGTTGAAGGGTTTCAAGGTGGAACAAGAAATTCTCCCACCTTCTCAATTTCAAGATGAGCAGAGTTGGCACACATTTAAAAGTAAAGAAACTGGCTAAAAAGAAAAAGATCACATTGAACTATAGTAATAGTCAAAATATAACAAATTAGGATGAGTCTGGCTGCATCGATAAAGTGGAAATGATAATAATATTGCTCTCAGAAGATTTTTATTTGCTCAAATAAGACATAGCAAATAAAAAACTGTAAACTATACAGTGTTATGTAAATATCAGTTCTAGTTTTTATTCACCACCAGCACAGACTGTCCTCACTTATTGGGTGGAATTCAGCTCTCTTGGATGCTCTTTAAGGACTATGAAATATTCTTCCTCTCCTGTATATTTATGGGCAAGCACAGTCAGCATCCTCAAGGTTTAACCTCAGTTCCAGACCTTGTGAGTATATACTGCCAGCTAGCAGATGAGATTTTCTCTGACTACCCTGAGGACTTTTCCTATCTCTAACCTATCAGGAAAAAATATCCAGTGAAAATATTTGGAACTCACATTTTTGTTTCTATTGGTGAAAATTAAAATGACCATGAGAAACTACTGAATTCAAGAAAACTGATATAAATTCACACCTTTGACCAGCACAGAGGCGGGGAGGGTGGGGTGCAGGGGAAGTCTAGGTTTAAACTGAACTCTTTCTCCTTAAAAATGATAGAAATAAGTAGGAATCCTTTTTCAATAAACAAGGAGGCAAAACTCTTTTAATGACAAGAGCAAGTGACTAAGTTCTGATTCAAATAATAAGAACAAATTCATGTTTGCCTTCCCTTTATAGCTGCAAAGTATTTCCTCATACTTGACCACAGTTGGTCTTCATTACCACACTATGGAATAAACAGAAGAGAAGCGATGAGATAAGATCTTTATAATATTTCCTAGTATAGTATCCCTTACCTGTACACAAGTTTATTTGTCTGCATGCTTTCCCCTGTTAATGCTAATCACAAGGCTTATTGCCCTCAAGGAAGAGAAGTGAACGAACCACCTAGAGGTGAGAAGTTCACAGGTTGAAAAATGAGGCTGTACCACCAGGGGAAGGTCATCTCAGGCCGATTGTGCAAGGGAGAGAAGAGATTTGCAAGCCACAAAGGACAGGGTATAACCAGGACTTGGAAAGTAGGTCATCAACCTCCGTGGACCTGATCCTTGGAGTGAAAACGAAGGAAAAGAAAAGAAGCCCAGATAGTACAAAGAAGCAACAAAAGTAAAGGGGGCCTTTTCTTACTTCCTGTTCAGAAACTGCTTAGCAGGGTGCCTTCGAGCCAGCGTGCAAGCGTGACAGAATAAAACAGTAGTGTGGCATGTTTCAGCAGAGAGAGGTCAGGAGAAGGTCCCTCCGCCCTTCTTAGCTCTTATGTGACAGACACACACACTAGGGATTGTGGTCAGGTAGCTGAGAGTTGGGAGCCTAACTGAGGCGAAGGGTGAGAGAGTCCACGGCAGAGACTGTGGGGCACACAGCTTCGGCAGGCCCTAGGTAGGGTAGTTCACTACAAATCCAGAGATCTGCACGCCAAAGAGCCAGGGTGAGGCCAACTCAGCTGGTCCCCACTATGCCAAATGCACAAACTTCCAAGTACACCAGCACAGGCAGAGGCAGTGAGGAAAAGAGGAATGTCCAGAGACTTCCAATATGTCTTGGCAGGAGGGAAGTGGGTGCCCAACAGAAAGGATGGCATGAGATTGGTCACTCCTCACTGATGCTGTGGGAGCTGCAGAAATAAACAAAGGCTAACTGGGAAATCAATCGCTATTCGTTCAGAGCTTGCTCTAGCAAGGGAGTCAGCCACCCACTGTCACATGCACTTTGACAGGGTCTCAACACCTGGAATATTGTCACCCTGCTAATTTAACACCTCGTATATTTAACTGGTATATTTACCACCAGGTATATTTAACAACTGGTATATTTAACACCATGTATATTTAACTGCTTATTTAACACCTGGTATATTGTCACCCTGCTTATTTAACTTATATGCAGAATACATCATGTGAAATGCTGGGCTGGATGAAGCACAAGCTGGAATCAAGATTGCTGGGAGAAATATCAATAACCTCAGATACGCAGATGACACCACCCTTATGGCAGAAAGTGAAGAGCTGAAGAGCCTCTTGAGGAAAGTGAAAAAGCTGGCTTAAAACTCAACATTCAGAAAACTAAGATCATGGCATCAGGTCCCATCACTTCGTGGCTAATAGATGGAGAAACGATGGAAAGAGAAAGAGAGACTCTATTTTGGGGGGCTCCAAAATCACTGCAGATGGTGTCTGCAGCCATGAAATTAAAAGATGTTTGCTCCTTGGAGGAAAAGCTCTGACCACCTTAGACAGCATACTCAAAAGCAGAGACATTACTTTGCCAACAAATGTCTGTCTAGTCAAAGCTTTGGTTTTCTCAGTAGTTATGTATGGATGTGAGAGTTGGACCATAAAGAAAGCTCAGCACTGAAGAATTGATGCTTTTGAACTGTGGTGTTGGAGAAGACTCTTGAGAGTTTCTCAGACTGCAAGGAGATCAAACCAGTCCATCCTAAAGGAGATCAGTCCTGAATATTCATTGGAAGGACTGATGCTGAAGGTGAAACTCCAATCCTTTGGCCACCTGATCTGAAGAACTGACTCATTTGAAAAGACCCTAATGCTGGGAAAGATTGAAGGCAGGAGGAGAAGGAGACAACAGAGGATGAAGTGGTTGGATGGCATCATCAACTCAATGGACATGAGTTGGAGCAAGCTCTGGGAGTTGGTGATGGGCATGGAGGCCTGGTGTGCTTCAGTCATGGGGTCGCAAAGAGTCGGACATGACTGAGTGACTGAACTGAACTGAACAACACCGGGTAAAGAAGTAGGAAAGTTTCATAGTGGAAGAAAGGGCAGGCTTTGGGTATGCCCTGATTAGACAGACGCTGTTGGCTTGGGTGTGCTGTGATGAGGCTAAGTGAAGTTGGGTGTTCTTTGTGGCTGGTTAGGTGCATACTTGGCTTTCTCTAGTTGATCCTATATTTGAAGCAGTAACAAAAATTAAAGAAGATGTCGGTTATTAATCAAGTCCTGGCCACTTGGGTGGATTGTTAGAAAATACTGTTTAGCTTCTTGGGCTGTCACTAGGAATAACAACTAGGCTTCCTTCAGGTCTGGCTTAACAGCAGGCTATCCTCCTGAGCCGTTTACTGCAGATAAACTGCTGCCGTAAACCAACCCAAGTTGGTCTCTTGGGCAGGCTGCTGCAGGATGTGGGTCAGAGTTCTATTTTTAATACACGGTCTTGCCATTGACTGTTTCTACAGTCAGTCTCTCAGAGCACACAAACGGCCGCTGTCACCTAAGTGATACCTTGTAAAGAAGAAAGGCGAGGGGAAACTCAAAAGAAGCGAAACAGCTCTTCTGGAAGATTCAAAGTTTGAATAGAGCCGATATCCACAAGAGACTTGTTAGTTGGAAAGAAATTATTTTAGCCTGGAAGAGATGAATTTATCATTAATGAGAAAGTTTAGGATTTGGGGGTGGTGTTTTGTTTTCTACTAATTTATTTATTTATTTTGGCTAGCAACAGGATGGGCTCATCCAGAGCAAGATAAAATTAGATTTGGAAAACAGAGAACTCTTTTTTTGTACTCCCAATGTGCGGTGTGCAAATTTTGTGACTGGTATTTTTGCACTCAGTTTACAAATGAGGAACCTAACACTGAGAAAAATTCAAAATAATAACAAACTTCAAAGCCACATATTTCAAGTTATCACTTTCTTGGAAATAGTAAGTTCTGTCTGCCTGGGATACTTCGATGAAGTAAGTAGTAGCAGCTCTGCTTACTGAGGGCCAGATCCTGATATAGGAAAACACAAACCCAACAGACCACAGGTTGAGAATACAGAGAAAATACTTAATCATCCCTCAGGAGACTATAAGTTATAGATTTTCCAGGATTGTGACATTTCACATACTGTAGTTCATTGTTCTCCCAAGAATGTACACACGGGAAATCAAGGGTTCCCATTTTTGATGCAGATGACACAGCCATCAAACTGTTAACTTTAAGAGTAAATTCACTGGGATTAAATGGTGTAAACTGGGCTAGAGAGTCACTCGGGAAGGTCATAAAGGCCATAGTTAGAATTTGGGGCCATGTCTTCTAAGCAGGCTGCTCTGATCAAGAGTTCTCTGTGACAGAGACCCACAGAGCCTGAGACCAAGCTTCCCACAACAGCACCTCCACAACCCCCCCTCACCCTCCCATTTGAAATACTGCAGTCCTGCAGTGGCGGCCGGGGAAGCAGAGGTTACATAAGTAAAAAGAATAATAAATTGCTTCAGGCTCACTGTGATTAGTTAGAAAATAAAATGAGATTTCATGAAGCACCTTTGTATTCCAGAACTCCAAATCACTTCTTATTATGAACATAAGGTAATATAAGTTGAAGATCAAGTAATTAATGTTCATTTTGAACACATCTCTGGAATTCTAATTCTTTCAAGCCTCTCTTAAAAAGTCCTCCACTGTGACAGCCTCATTTTCAAATGTTCCACTGCTGCCTAAAAAGGCTGTATTTCATAAATTCCATATTGATATTACAATAGAGTAGCAGGACAATTTTAAGATTTTTTTTCCCATTTGATAATTGCCCTATTGCTTTTGAAAATAATGATTCACAATTATTCCAGTGTGAGATGCATTCATTTTATTACATTATCTAAATTTGTGTAGATGTTACAAGGCTTTATGTAGCCTCTGGTAAAAGACACAAAATGGTCCTACTTCTCTCAATTATGCCTTTTTTTAACATTAATTTTCACATACAATTTTCAGTCATTCTCTTATGTACTACAAAACAAACATCAATGTGTGGCTACTAAGCATGACATTTCTCTATTTATAATCATTGATTTTCTTCTCATTCTATCAAGGGTAGGGGTAGATTATCATCATAAATAATATTTGACTGCTAAATTATCTACTGTATGCCACTTCTTGTGCTTATTATCTTCACTGTGCAGGATGTCAGGCTCAGAAAAGGTAAGTAAGTTGCCTGTGATAACACACTAGTAAGTGGTAGGCACATCATGTTTGTCTTAACTACTGCATCTTCCTGCCATTCCAGTAAGATGGGGCTGGTTGTCTTTATTTTCACAGCAAGTCAGTGCCTCCCTTCCTCCCGGTTTATCTTTCTCTCAGCATAGACAATGAACCTGGAGCAGTTTCAAGTCCTGTTTCCTCTATCGATACTGGCTGTGCAGCGGTGGGTACATCAGTCAGTCATTAACTTAGTTTTGGCGACATAAAGCTGCCCTAAATCTCAGGGTCCGTGTGCAGTAACGGCTTGTGTCTTGCTGTCATCACAGAGAAGTACAGTAGAGCAGCTCCCCTCCAACCAGCCACTAGGGATCCAGGCTGCCCCCATCTTACGGCAGTAAGGATACCCCCTCATCCTCCTGCTAGCAAACGAAGGGGAAGAGAGCACGTGGATGGAAGGCCCTTTGGATGTGTAACTATCACCCAGAACTAGTCACTTTTCATCAGACAACATGTCCAAGGTAACTGCAATGGAGGCTGGGAAAATATACATGAGCACATGGACATAATATAAGAGTTTCTGCCACACGGGGCTAGTTTGTTTGTTTAAATCTGTCTAGGTCTGTTTTCCACTGCTACAAAGTAAATGAAGGACTTAGCACTATGCTTGGCACATATTAGCAATATACATACACTTGATGTTTTAAATTTAATGTTACGTTATATAAATATTTGTACATAGTCCCTCAGTGGAGACATAAAGCTACCTTCCTTAGATCTATGGGAGAGAAAATCGAAAGAAACTGCTTTTGCCAAACCAAATCTAAATAGATACCTAAAGAACTCATATTTTAGAGCTCTTCATGAGAAATGTTCCTTATAATGTTATATGACAGAGAAAAATTCAGAATCTTAGCAGGAAAAGAAGCCCTGTGGAGGAAGAAGATGGGCTGGTAGAGTTTGTGTGGGGGTGAAATGTAGTCGGGAGTGGGAGAGGGTGGTAGTGTGAGAGAATTTATGAGAGAGAGAAGAAAATGTGTTTTTGTTGTTAACAATATTTTTCTTCTCAAAATTAGAAGACTGACTGATAATAAATAAAGAGAGGAAAATCCACCAATAACTATGGCGTCTCTCTGAAAGTACTAATTAGAATGTGTTTTTTTATTCCCTGATTTTTTTCTTTTTACTGCAAGAATCAATTGTTTGTTTAATAAACTGAGGAGCATCTTGTCCCAACTTCCCACATTTGCCCTCTGACCTGTATCTTTCAACTTCCTGTTTTATGTGTTTCAGTATTTCAGAGTAGTTTCATTAATATTTATTTTGTGGTTTTCATACCTTAGTCTCCTCTTTCTTCTCCCCATTTCCTAAATCCTCAAACATATTCCTTGGCTGTTTGTGTTTGCATCTTTCTAAATGTTGAATGACCATCTAAAGACATGAACTCTACTTTTTTTTTTCCTACTTTGATAGAGGTATAGGAATAGTTTTCTATGGATCAAAAGTGTAAAGTACATTTCCAAAGTGTCTACTTTATAAACACAAGAGTAGTATAGAGTCCAAAATAATTTACTCAAATTTCAGTAGCCTCCCTCTAACCTTGTTGCTATTAGAGCTTTTGCTTGCTTTCCGATTGCTGTGCTTTTAAGAACAATAAGTTATTAGTTTTATATAATACATACTCATTATTAAAAACATTACAGTATGCTAAAAATGTAAAGAAGAAAGTTAAAACCACTCAAATTTTACCAATACAATATTATTGAGGCATTTTTCTATTTATATATAAAACAGAAGGGTAAATCGATAAAAAAATAAAGATGAAAAAACTTAAGTAGCTTTCTAGTCTACTTGCTACTTTTCAGTTTAAATATCTGACTGTATTTCATCAATTTTAACAGACTCTTTTTCACATTTTAATGTCTCCACAATTGGGATATGTCTTATAATGTAAATTATTAGTATGGCCATGCAGTAATGCTGATGGGATGTTCATTGCTTTGTTGTTCCTGTTTAGTCGCTAAGTCATGTCCGACTCTCTGCGACCCCACGAACTGTAGCCCTCCAGGCTCCTCCGTCCTTGGGATTTTCCAGGCAAGAATACTGGAGTGGGTTGCCATTTCCTCCTCCAGGGGAGTTTCCCAGCCCAGGGATCAAACCCATGTTTCCTGCATTGGCAGTCAGATTCTTTACCTCTGAGCTGGCAGGGAAGCCCATCTGTTGCTTAGAACTGCATAAAATTGGCTGTTATTCTTGGTGAATGTAAAAGTGTTAGTCACTCAGTCATGTCCCACTCTTTGCAACTCCATGAACTATAGCCAGCCAGGCTCCTCTGTCCATGGAATTCTCCAGGCAAGAACACTGGAGTGGTTGTCATTACCTTCTCCAAGGGAACTTCCTGACCCAGGGATCGAAACTGGATCTCCTGCATTGCAGGCAGATTCCTCACTATCTGAGCCACCAGGGGAGGGAGCATCACTGGGGCCTAGGGAGGGCTGTGGCAGGGGATGTGTGGGTGCAGGGGACAGAGGGTGTGGGCAAAGGGTGGGCAGACTGCAGGATCCTGGCTCCTTCCTGTGTTTTGGTCACTGTGGGTCATTTAGGTACATGTGGGCGTGGAGGCCTGGGCCTGGTAGAACAGGCTCTTGGAGGAATTGGGGGAAGAAATCTGGCCCCTGTAGACACCATTTATTTATTTTTTTTTAATGATTTTTTTTTAAGACTACCATTCAAAACTCAGACAGAAAGGAGGACAAGTCTTGGTTGTTGCCTAAATAACTTCCTTTGATACTTTCAAGTTAAAAAGACGCCATGTCCCCAAGTGAGTGATGCGCACTGATTATCTCTGGATTGCAGGTATTATCAATTTCTTCTCTGTGTATCTGGTGTTTTCCAAAGTTTATACAAAAAACAAGTATTATTTTGCATTTTGGAGGTAATATGAATCTAAAATAAATTTTAGATGACACCAGCATCCTAAATTTTTGCCTCCCAACTACTCTCTGAATCATGAGCAGTTTCTCTATGACAAAGAAAAGCAGGTCTGAGATACAACTTACCCCTGAATCTCAAGGAGAAGGAAGTGTGTACTGAAGCCTCAGAGGAATCTTTTCACTGAGGATCAGGATGAAGGTTTCTTACTTTGCTAAGACTTTGGGTCATCAGGACTTACAGACCTCACTGGGAGGACTTACAGACCTCACTGGGAGGACTAGAGTCCACATATTTTCCAGGAGTTTTGAAAACAAAAAGGTATTCTCCCAATATTCATAATATAGGGTTAACAGTTTTCCAGATTGGACTTTAAAAAATCCAGTAATATGTTGTATACTATAGAAATATATGAACAAAATATACATAAATTATAAGAATAAATAATAGAAAAAATACACCAGGTAAATATAACCCAAAAACTAAGCTCTAAAAATGAACATGTCATGATCAACAAGATTTCTCAGCATGGCTAATCTGAGAAATGCAAAGAATGCTTAACTCTATAAAATCAATCAGTGGAAATTACTGTAACAGTGAAATAAAAGAGAAAAACCACGTATGATAATGTCTCTACAGATTTGGAAAAGGTGAATGAAATATTTTAACATCTATTTATGATTAAAAATAATTCTCTGATAGAAAAGAATAGAAGGAATTTTCTTCAACTTAATAGAGAGTAGTTGGAGAAGACTCTTGAGAGTCCCTTGGACTGCAAGAAGATCAAACCAGTCAATCCTAAAGAAAATCAGTCCTGAATATTCTTTGGAAGGACTGATGCTGAAGCTGAAACTCCAATACTTTGGCCGCCTGATGGGAAGCACTGACTCATTGGAAAAGACCCTGATGCTGGGAAAGATTGAGGGCGGGAGGAAAAGGGGATGACAGAGGATGAGATGGTTGGATGGCATCACCAACTCGATGGATATGAGTTTGAGCAAGCTCTGGGCGTTGGCGATGGACAGAGAGGCCTGGCGTGCTACAGCCCGTGGAGTCGCAAAGAGCAGAACACGACTGAGCGACTGAACTGAACTGACACTTAATGGAGGCATTTCAGATACACTCCTTTTTAAGCTCTCAAGAGCAAGACAAAGTTGTGTTACAGTACATAAGTGGCTTGTGTCATGATTAAAGCAAAAGCCAAGAAGAGATGAGTTCCAGTTATGTTTATCATGGAAGAGTTGGGATCCTATATGAACAACTATAACAGCTGGTCAAGAATATTATTATACTCTCCAGACATAATCCTTGAGAAAGGAAAAATATACACACACAAAAAAAATCATGGAAGTCAGAAGACAGTAGGATGACATCTTTATAACACTGAAACTTTAAAAATCTGTCAAATGACAGTTCTATATTAAGTAAATGTATCCTTCAAAACTTACACCAAAAAAAAGATGTTTTCAAGCCTGCAAACAAAGAAACCAACCAACAAAAAAAACTCAAGGCATCTGTTGCCAGGAGGTATACACACAAGAAATAATAAAGAGAAATTTTCAGCAAAATGTTACCAAAAAGAAACGAGGGGCTGTAAGAAAGAAAGAATGAAGTATACCTGAAATGATATATGGACAAATAGAAATAAATATTGGCTCCTTAAAACAACAACAATTTTATGAGATTTATAATGTATGTGAAAGTAACATATAACGAAAACAGCACAGGGGAGGGAAGGAGAACCAGAACTTGAATTTTTGTAAGCTTCTTACTCTTTGAGGAGTGGTAAAATACTAATCTAAAGCAGACTGCAATGAATCAAAGATATGCATTGTAATTTCAAGAGCAACCAATAAAATCATAACAGATAATATAACTGAAGAACTAATAAAGGAGAAAATGAAATAATAAAAACACACTTGCTAAACCCAAAACAAGCAAGAAAGGGATAATCAATGACACAAAACAGATGAGAAAATAGAGAGCAAATATCAATATAATAGCTATAAACTCAATTATATCTGTTATCAGATCAAATGAAAATGGCACTGAAAATCACACAAGTAGAACCTGAGCATGTCTAGAGTCAGAAAGTGAAGCAGTGCTCAAAAAACAAAAGGATGGAGGCATGGGACAATTACAATGGTCAAAGGGAAACAATTTGAGCGACAAAATAAAATACCATATATTTTCACCATAAAACGATAATACTGGCTGGCCATAGTCCCTTGCCTGATAAGGAGACCCAAGCTTTCCCCTTTAAAGAGCCTGAGCTATTAACAGTCTCTCATCTCAGCTGAACTGTAGTTTTTCCATTGCCTTTTTTGGGGAAATAGTTTTATTGAGATATAATTCACATAACATAAAATTCACCTATTTATAGTGCTAAAATCAATGGTTTTTAGTATATTCACACAACTATACACTACACAATTTTATAATATATTCAGCACCCTGAAAAGAAACAATGTACCTCCTAATAGTCACTTCCACTTACCCTAAGTCACCCAGTCCTAGGTAACCACTAATACACTCCCTATGTGTCTATAGATTTGCCTATTCTGGACATTTCATATAAATGAAGTCATATAATAGGTGGGGGTTTTGTGTGTCTGTTTTTTTTAACTTAACATGATGCTTTCAAGTTTCACTCATGTTGTAACATGCATTAATACCCCTTTCCTTGTTATGCTTAAATACTATTTCATTCAGTATGAAATATATCACAATATGCCACAAACAAAGAATCTCTATATTTTATCTATTCATCAGCTGATGGACATGCAGTTTGTTCCTCCTTTTGGCTATGATGAATAATACTGCTGTGAACAATCATGAACAAGTGTCTGTGTAGATTCACAGGCTTTTATCAAAGGACATGGAAGGACTGAGAGCCAGACCAGACGATCTCTGGAATTACAGATGAGCTCTTCTTTGCTTGTAGGTGATATAATTTCCCTTTCAGTGTCAGGATCAGTCACCCCAGCCTCTAAAGTCATCATGTCTTGCCAATTTAATCAATGTCATTAAGAGCCCAAAGTGGCCAGGTAGCAGTTTCAGTTTCTAGGTCAGATAGGAAAAGAGGCTGATTGATATCAACAAAACAAGTCATCTTGTCCACTTAAGTATTAAGAGCCTTCTCTTCTGAGTTGCCCTTTGCTGAGCCTTCATGTGGGACAAAAGTATCTTCACACTTAGTACCTGATAGGAGTTATAAGTCCACAACTCTCTTCCCTAGACCTCCTTCTCACAAATGTTTTTAATCCTTTTAAGTCTCCAACCACCAAGCCAAACTATCAGTCACAGCCATGAAAATATGTATATCTGTACTTTGGCCATCTCTCCTTTAAGAAAAGCTTAACAATCAAATACACAGCTCTAAGTTAAAACAAATGGGAGAATTCTTCTTCACCACTGTCCTTCAAGGCCATCTGGATGGACCTCTAGTGCTACAGCCATCCATTTTCAGTTGGCGCCAACAAATAATGCAGAACCATTTGTAATTCAGATCTGAAGATTTTCAGCTGTTTCCTATGACAGTTGAGCATAGTTCTTTTTCCTTCCTCGATGCATGATGACCCTATCCTGGCAATTGGCCATAAGTCCCTTTAGCGACAGCTGAGAGGAAGCATCCATTTTTGGCTTTATAGAAGGGTTCCTTCTCAAGAGGATGTCACCTTCTTTTCATTTAAGACTCCAGATTTGTCAATTGGCTTAAGTGTTGGAATTGATTAAAGAACCACAACTCCCTGTGGTGATTCAGTCAGGCTTCTTATACTACACTTGGAGATTCTTACATATATCAAATAAGACTGTAATAAACTCTCAGTTGTGCACTGAGTGTGGTATCCTGCAAAAATATATATTGAAGACCTAACCTCTGATATATATGAATGTGACTCTTTTTTTTGGAAATAAGGCTGTTGCAGTTTAATTAAGATTTAGTTAAGATGAAGTCATACTGGAGTGGAATAGGTCCTTAATCTAATGTGAAAGATATTCTTCTAAAATGAAAGAAGAGGGGCTTCCCTGATGCTTCAGTGGTTCAGACTCTGAGTTTCCAATGCAGAGGGCATGGTTTCAATCCCTAGCTGGGGAACCAAGAACCTCCCTGCCGCACAGTGTGGCCAAAAGGAAAGGAAGGGGGAGACGTGGAAACACAGGGAAAATGCTATAGGATGATGGAGACAGAGATTAGAATGATGCATCAACATGCCAAGAAATGGCCAGATTGATTACTGGCAACACCAGAAGCCAAGAAAGAGGCATGGAACAGAGTCTCCCCTCAAGAGAGAACATGGAGCTGTCTACATCCTCACTTCAGATTCTAGACCTAGGAACAGTGAGAGAATAAGTTTCTGTTGTTTAAAGCCACCTAGATTGTGGTACTTTGTTACAGCAGCCTTAAGAAACTAAATGCACTGCTCAAGTATTCCAGTCTAGGAACGACATAAATAGTTAATGTTGATAATCTCTGTGGGTTAAGACTGCTGTGATGATGCTTTTGTTCTGCCATCCATTATGATAACCTGTCCATCTTACTTTCAGTGATTAAATACTGTCACCTGCCAGCCAAGATTCCATTATTTCTATTGAATTCAAGAATGAAAGATTTAAAAATTTTTTTGTACACTGAAAATCATGGACAACATTAACAGATATGTGACAGACTGAAAGACACCAAAAAACAAGATACGATTATTAACCATACAAACAACTTCTAAAATCAACGAGACAAAGGTAGATAATCAAATAGAAACATGCAAAAGGATATGAGAAAGCTGAGGAAAATCTCAATGGCTAAAAATACAGAAGTGTTTATCCTCACTAATCATTAGGTAAATGTAAACTAAGATAATAAGAGATCCCTTTATACCGATGAAATTAGAATGAAAACTATTGTCACACAGCACCAAACATTCGTAAGGGTAGGGGACAATGGGAATTCTGATAGACTGCTGATAGAAGTATAAACAGTTTTAGCCTCAGAAAAAATTCACATATATTTATATATTCAGATATATTTTAGCTCATATTTCAGTATTATCGACTCAGAGACACTATCCTACAAGTCTTTGAGGGATCCTACCTAAAGATTATCAACATAGCATTACTTACAGAGGCAGGCAGTTGAAGGTAACCTAGACATCCCTCATTAGGAAAAACACAAATAATTTTTTAATGAAATAAAATTGTGGCTGTATGCTATGCAACGCAACACAGCAAGTCTTGCTGCATTTTCTTGCTAAAATAGCTCTTTGCCTGACATTTTCACTCTGTATCTCTACTACTACCTTAGTCCTGATTTTACACTGTCTAAGATGTCTGCAACAGCCTAAAAATGATATCCATATTCTATTTTTGGAACTTCCTTCCTTCTTTCAATATGGTAGGAAAAATGCCCTAAAAATGTGTCAGCATTCCCCAATAAGAACACAATCTGCCATCTCATTGATTCAAGTTTTGCGTTATGTTCTCAAATAAGACTTTACAGTTTCCTTCACTTATTCCATCATGTATTTACTTAATAAAGATTATCTGCTCACCTATCAAGTACTTTGTCATTGTTTTCTAGGCACTGAAATACAAAACAGTAAAAGCCTTCCACCCTCAAGGGAAGTGCATTTCAGTACGAATTCTAGTTGAAAAGAATGCAGTACACAAATAACAAATGCGAAGTTGGTAAGTCACATGCACTTTGAAGAAACAATGTATGGGGCTAGAGAACTTGGGGATGAGGCAAGGCGACTGCTATTTGAAAAGGTCTATACTTTCCTGGTTACTTTTTAAAAATTTAGTTTTAATTGGAGGGTAATTTGCCGGAGTCCAGCCCCAGCAGGTCAGGGTTCCCTCAGGATGGACGGCGTCGGCGATACGAATGAGAAGACACAGCGAGTCGTGGTGTTTCCAAGTGTCTTCTGACTTTATTGTTTTTAAGACGGCTTTTATACTTTTAGTGGTACATAGAAACAAATGTAAAGTATAGAGTCATGCCAGATCAGCTCGATCGATCAGCAGTTTTTGATCCATATCGGAACCAGAACACTGTTTGTGTTTCTAAGTTATAAAAGGTTTAAAATTGTTTACATCATCTTCTGGCCCAGAGGCCTGCTAACATCTTGTGACTCTTTTATTGGTAAGGGTTGATCAGCCAGGACACTTTTGTATCAGGCACAGCAGGAAAGAATTCATTAATAGAAAGTTTCAAGGTAAAACCTGTTTTCCGTAATTTACTCTATGCCTTGAGCTTAACAGAAAAGAATGTGGTTCCATAAAGTCATAGTACAGCAAGCTGAAACAATGTAGCACAAAGGTCAGTTCTTAGCAAAATCACCAGCTGAATTAACAATTGTCTTATTATTTGTATCAAAACTAAACTTTTATTTATATAAATCCCTAACTATTATGTTTTCATTATATAGGCTAAATGCGTTGAGTAGAAAAGGCATAATGAGTAAGTATAGACTAAGTTACAGTTTTATAAAGCAACATTTCTTATATTTTCTAACAAGCCTTTCTTTCCTACAAAGGGCTCTGTGCCCACTGGGGCTTTCTGTGTGGAGGCTCTCAAAGCTGTTCTGTTGTTAAGGGGCAGTCAAGCACATTAGCTCCAAAGGCACAGGTATATTTATTAAACAAACCAATATGTTAGCAAAAGGAATTTAGATCAGCATACTCTATATTTCAGATAGTTTTATTTAGGGTGCTACTGTTCAGGGGCCTTGTCGATTGAGATTTCAGATTGATCTATTTTAGAAGAGAATCAGGAAAAGCCTTTTTTTCTAAATCACAGAAAATAAGAAGAGGTTTATTGTAGCAAACATCAGAAAGTCAGATATCATCTTTAAGGTGAGTGCTGAGGCAGCCTTCCGAGAATCCCTGAGGGCTGAGAAGCCGTGCTCAATCAGCCCTCTGCCTCATGACTCTGTCATGGGTGGGATCTCGTGAGCTAGCTCCCGGCAGTAATTGATTCACAATATTGTGTTGGTTTCTCCCACGCAACAAGGTGAATCAGGCATAAGAATACATGTGCCCTCTCTCTCTCAAACCTCCACTCCACCCCCCACGCCATTCCACCCCTTTAGGCTCTCACAGAGCACCATGCTGAGCTCCCTGTGCTACACAGCAACTTCCCATTAGCTGTCTATTTTGCTATCTATTAGCATACATATGGTAATGTACATGTTTCAGTGTTACTCTGTCAATTTGTCCCAGCCTGTCTAAAAATCTGTTCTTTATGCCTGCATCTCTATTTCTGCCCTGCAATTAGGTTCATCAGTCTTCTAGATTTCATATATGTATGTTAATATGCTTAGTTATTTTTCATTAACATCTATGAAGAAAATAGAGAATGCAGAGAGCAAGATAATACTTCAAAACTTACCTGTATTGGTCTCCTAAAGATACACTATTTATGTAAAAAACTATGAAAGGAAAATTTAGAGAACAAAAGTGAACACTAAGACAATAAAAAATATGATAGGAAAATCTCAATGGCTAAAAATATAGAAATGTTTATCCTCACTAATCATTAGGTAAGTGTAAACTAAAATAATAAGAGATCCCTTTACACTGATGAAATTAGAATAAAAAAGACTCTTACACAATACCAGTCATTGGTAAGGGTACGGGACAATGGAAATTCTGATAAGTTGTTGATAGAAGCATAAACAGTTTTAGCCATTCAAGACAGCAGAAATACAAAACCCTATAAAAAGTTGGAATACAATCTTCAAGAAACTAAAAAGAAAAGATAAAGTGATGGAAAACAGAAGATAAAAATAAAAAAATAAAGGGTCAGCACAGTCAGAACAACATAAAAATAAAAATCTCAGAAGAGAGAACAGACAGAAAAGACAAGGGACAAGTAATAGTAAATACTCAAAATGCAGGATTGTGATTTTCTGATTTAATGAATTTACCAAGTGCTCAACACAAAGGCTGGGAAATGTCTTACACTAAGTCACATTAGTTTAAATTTCAGAACATTGAAGACAAATAGAAATTTCTAGATGCATCCAGAGTAGGTAGAGGTAGAACCAGTTTACATGGTTTGTAAAATTCTCCAAGCCAGGCTTCAACAATACATGAACCAAGAACTTCCAGACAGTCAAACTGGATTTAGAAAAGGCAGAGGAACCAGAGATCAAATTGCCAACATCTGCTGGATCATCAAAAAAGCAAGAGAGATCCAGAAAAAACATCTACTTCTGCTTTATTGACTATGCCAAAGCCGTTCACTGTGTCGATCACAAGAGACTGTGGAAAATTCTTCAAAAGATGGGAATATCAGACCACCTTACCTGCATTCCGAGGAATCTCTATTCAGGTCAAGAAGCAACAGTTAAAATGGAACATGGAGCAAAAGACAGCTTTCAAATTGGGAAAGGAGTATATCAAGGCTGTATGTTGTCACCCTGCTCATTTAAATTATGCAGAGTACATCATGCAAAATGCTGGGCTGGATGAAGCACAAGTTGGAGTGAAAATTGCTGGGAGAGATATCAATAACCTCAGATATGTAGATAACACCACACTTATGGCATTTCGAAAGCTAAGAAGAACTAAAGAGCTTCTTGATGAAAGTGAAAGAGGCAAGTGAAAAAGTTGACTTAAAACTCAACATTCAAAAAACTAAGATCATGACATCCAGCCCTATCACTTCATGGCAAATAGATGGGGAAACAATGGAAAGAGTGAGAGACTTTATTTTGGGGGGCTCCAAAATCACTGCAGATGGCAACTATAGCTGTGAAATTAAAAGATGCTTGCTCGTTGGAAGAAAAGCTATGACCAACCTAGACAGCATATTAAAAAGCAGAGACATTACTTTGCTGACAAAAGTCTGTCTAGTCAAAGCTATGGTTTTTCCAGTAGACATGTATGGATGTGAGAGTTGGACTATAAAGAAAGCCGAAGAATTGATGCTTTTGAACTTACACTAAGTCACATTAGTGTTGGAGAAGAATCTTGAGAGTCCCTTCGACAGCAAGGAGATCAAACCAGTCAATCCTAGAGGAAATCAGTCCTGAATGTTCATTGGAAGGACTGATGCTGAAGCTGAAACTCCAATATTTTGGTTACCTGATGCAAAGAACTGACTCATTGGAAAAGACCCTGATGCTGGGAAAGATTGAAGGCAGGAGGAGAAGGGGACAACAGAGGATGAAATGGTTGGATGGCATCACCGGCTCAATGGACATGAGTTTGAGCAAACTCTGGGAGTTAGTGATGGACAGGGAGGCCTGGCATGGTGCAGTCCACGGGGTCACAAAGAGTTGGACATGATTGAGTGACTGAACTGAACTGAAACATGTAGAATTTTTTTTTTTTACTTCCCAGAGAATTTGGGAACAATTAAGCAATAGGCACATGCAAAACAAAAGAAACAACTATAACTACTACAAAGAAATGTTTAATTACTGGAAATAAATTTTATTATAATACGTTCTGTGACTTGGCTATAAGCAATATCTATAGTCATAAAAATATAAAAACTAAATACATAGTGTAAATGTATTATGACTCTGGAGAGGCTGAGGTAACGAAAGTGTATGGGTGTGTGTTGGTGGATAAAGAAAATTAAGTCCAGTTAGGGGGTCAATGCATGATATTTAAAACTAAAATAAAAAATGAAGAAAACATTGTAAAATTAAATCAAAGAGGAGCAGGTTAGAACCCAACATCATGTTTTTCTTCATTTTTCATCTCACTTCTACTTACTTCTTCCCCACTAACAACGAATCTGTTTTTGAAGATAAAAGGCAGAAACTAACTGCTGACGTAACCCTGATTTTTGCTCTAGTTTTCACTTTCTTTGGGCTTTGAGAATAAGGAGACTCTTAATTTAGGTTTTTTCAATTCCTCTCTTTGTTTATCATTACTTTGATAATGACATCTCTCTGAACAGGAAATGAAAACTACCAACTGTGGGAAATTCTTCAAGAGATGGGAATACCAGATCACCTGACCTGTCTCTTGAGAAACCTGTATGCAGGTCAGGAAGCAACAGTTAGAACTGGACATGGAGCAACAGACTGGTTCCAAATAGGAAAAGGAGTACGTCAAGGCTGTATATTGTCACCCTGCTTATTTAACTTACATGCAGATTACATCATGAGAAACGCTGGGCTGGAAGAAGCACAAGTGGGAAGCAAGATTGCCGGGAGAAACATCAATAACCTTAGATAGGCAGATGACCCCACCCTTATGGCAGAAAGTGAAGAACTAAAGAGCCTCTTGATGAAAGTGAAAGAGGAGAGTGAAAAAGTTGGCTTAAAGCTCAACGTTCAGAAAACTAAGATCATGGCATCTGGTCCCATCACTTCATGGGAAATAGATGGGGAAACAGTGGAAACAGTGTCAGACTTTATAGATGGGGAAACAATGGAAACAGTGTCAGACTTTATTTTGGGGGGCTCCAAAATCACTGCTAATGGTGATTGCAGCCATGAAATTAAAAGATGCTTACTCCTTGGAAGGAAAGTTATGACCAACCTAGACAGCATATTAAAAAGCAGAGACATTACTTTGCCAGCAAAGGTCCGTCTAGTCAAGGCTATGGTTTTTCCAGTAGTCATGTATGGATGTGAGAGTTGGACTATAAAGAAAGCTGAGCACCAAAGAATTGATGCTTTTGAACTGTGGTGTTGGAGAAGACTCTTGAGAGCCCCTTGGACTGCAAGGAGATCCAACCAGTCCATCCTAAAGGAGATCAGTCCTGGGTGTTCATTGGAATGACTGATGTTGAAGCTGAAGCTCCAATACTTTGGCCACCTGATGCAAAGAGCTGACTTATTGGAAAATACCCTGATGCTGGGAAAGATTGAGGGCAGGAGAAGGGGATGACAGAGGATGAGATGGCTGGATGGCATCACTGACTCGATGGACATGGGTTTGGGGGGACTCAGGGAGTTGGTGATGGACAGGGAGGCCTGGCGTGCTGCGATTCATGGGGTTGCAAAGAGTCGGACACGACTGAGCGACTAAACTGAACTGAACTGAATTGACATACCCATTTGACGGTCTCATGATAAACATAAACTGTCTCAATACTTTACCTGTAAAATGGACATTATGATCTCTCTCTTGCCACATTGGTGAAAGCAGTCTTGACAAACAGAATTCTAGAGTAATGCCTGGCATATTAGAGATTCACAGACATTGATGGTTGTTGCTAGTAGTAGTAGTAGTACTACTAGTTCTTGTTTTACTTGCTCTGTTGCCAAAACTGATTAATAACACTGTGTGTGTAAAATTTAATTGATGGACACAATATGCCTTGGACATCATAAATACTCATCAAATATTGATTGAATAAATAAATCAATAGATATGGGAATGCTAGGTGCTAGAGGCTTTTTTCTATCAAATTGACCGGTCTATTTACAGTGAAGTGATTTTCGTGGTTAGATTTATCCTGAAAGAATTCTATTTTTATTTTAATTGAAGAGTAGTTATAAAAGCTAATTGACTCTTTCCATTTGCAGGAAACTCTTCCTACCTCACATCAACCCCACACCCCAAGGGGCAATCAATATTTAGAGGTTTCCCACATATACCAGTGGTTTAAAAGAAATAAAGCTCAAGATTAATGTATATAACTTGTCAGATATGTACTTAGATTTTTTTTTAATGAATCCCACTCAGACAGGTTGGTAATTAATGCTATAAAATTCAACTCAACAGAAACTCAATTGAAAAATGAGAATGATATAATAGAGTTCTATTGAAAAAATGACTATCTGAGGTTGCTATTTTTGAAAAGTAACCCAAGGTCATTTGTCCCTTAAATTAAAGCAAAGATATAGGTACATCGTATTGAATATAAAAACAAAATTTCTCTCCTTTCTTTAGAGTTGTATTCAGTGTGTATATATTAGATGTATATAATGATTAAGAAGAGTGTTCTAGGTATTTTGAGGGCAAGATATCAAGTTAGACATAAAAAAGTGAAGAAAAATAAGTAAAATTTTAAGTCTATAAGCATAGTATATTTATATATTTAGGGGATAAAATTATGCAACATACTTTATTAGACCAATTATCTACTATAAGAAAAACAAGTTAATAATGGACTTGAAAGAAAACCTTTATTAATTTCCAATTTGTTATTTTTTAAAATGTTATCAAAATTAAACTGTTTTTTTTTTTTTATTCCTCCACTAGGCATAAAGAACTGGAGTGGGAAGAAATAGATTACCACTCATTTAAAATTAGATAATTCAACAGATATATTCATTACAAAAAAATCACTGTGTAACTAAGTGCTATGTCAAATAGAATAAAAATAAGTAGGAGACAAAAATTTTAATTGATAAAAGGGGATTATTTTAGAATATTTTCATACAAAAAAGCACAGCAGGATGCAGTTGGGTTGATGTTTATTTTACACAGTATTTCCCCGATTCTGGTTCACTACAACAGCATTGAGTTCTACTAGTTACATATTAAATTTTTAAAGCAGTATTTGTAAATTTTTCTCAAAAATAGAAATGAAACAGCCATGACTCTATGAACATATTTGGCTCCCTGACTCTGCCAGAGAAGATTACAATAGTACTTTGAAGCATATCAGTGTGTTTCAGTTCATACACTTCAACAGCTTTTCTTTTAACTACATGATCAAGTCAAAATTTGAGTAAGGCAATAGTCACACCTCTCTTTCATATGACCTTATTTTAGTCCACCCCTAAAACAAAGCACTTTCTGAAAGGCCCATCGCCCTCAGTCTCACCCACAAAATCATGTCTCTTCTCTTTACCCACCAGACACAGTGGTCAATGCTCAGCCAAGATGGTATTTCACTTCTATGGTTGTCTAGTAATGATGACCAGTGCTGACCTCTCTGCCCTCTTAGGGGACTTCCAAACTCTTCTGTATTGTCCACTGACTGATCTCTTATTATATTTTATATATGCATATAAAATACATTAACTATACATGTATATTCTTACATTGTCAAAGAAAAAATTTGAATTTTAATTTCTCTTGTGTCCTGAGTGTATTAAAACAAAAACAATAACGACTGAAACAGCTGTTAATTTTCCAACTTAAATATCGTAATGCTTTTCCCTACCAAAAGCACCTTTGTTTACAAGTTACTCCCAATTTCCAGTGTGGGGGTGGAAAAACGTTAGAATTCAGGGAAGAAGATAGAAAGGTATGGTGAGTACACAGGGAATGTCAGCTTGGCTTGAGGGCTTTGAGTGAATATTTATTCACTCATCAAACATTTATTCAATGCCTTCTATGAACCGGGCATTGTGGAAGACTCAGAGGTAAAACATCTGTACCAGCCTGGAAGGAGTTTACATGCTCACTTTCTAGAAATCAGTATTTATAAGCTAGTGGGATAGCACTGTAATTTGGGTTTGCATAGAGGTGATGGGAACATAAAACGAGGGGAGCAAAATGAGTCTGACTGGCAGAAACGTCTCCAAGAAGGGCTCCTGGAGGTGACCGTTAAGCTGGGCCTCCAGAAGAGCAGGAGTTAGCTAGTTTCATAGCAGAAGGTCATGTAATACAAAAGGAGGAGCATGTGCCCAAGAAAAAAGGTAAGAAAACACAATGTGTAGTGGGGGAATCACAAGTAGCTGAGTACAGCTGGAGAATAGAGTACTTACAGTAGACTAGGAGGGGGAACGTAGGAGGAGAGAGACACGGAGACCGAATCACTGCATGCTATGGCATTCAGATTTGATCCAAGAAGACAGGGGAGGCTTTTAAAGAAGGGCGATGATATGATCACATTCGCATCTTAGGAAGATCACTTAGACAGTTGTGCCAAGGATAGATTGGAAGGGAGGAGTAGGAGGGTGGAGAGATGGATTAATAACCCAGAAGAGAAATGATAAGGGGCTGAACAGGCAAGAACAGCAGTGGAGACAGAGAGCAGGGAGCCAGATAATGCAACAACAGAGGGTGTGAAGTGGATGGCACTCAGTACATTGCTGTGGAAGTGATAGAGAGGAGTGTAGACTGACTCCCAAAATCACGGCTGGAGAGACAGAATTGGTGAGAGCACAGTCCACCAAGAGAGAAACGCAGGAGGAAGGTGTGGGGGCTAAGTTATGGAGACATGTTACATTTGCAGCATCAAGGTTGGGGTAATCATTAAGCAGTTTATTAGAATATACGTGCCTTAAGGACAAAAGAGAAATTTGGGCTGGAGTCATCAGCATGTGTAGGGCAGTGAAGCCAAGGATGTGAAGGGGGTTTCTCAGGAAGGGTAGAAAGAGGGCTGAGAACAAACCCTGGACGATCTTTTCATGTAAGATGATAATGAAGGCAGAGGAGACTAGGAAATGAGTTAATCAAGAGGGAACAGGTTACAGAAGGAGGGAGAGTCAGTTAGATCAAACTGTCAAATTCTGCAGAAAATCAGACTAATCTAAGGGCAAAAACACTCCTTCTTTGGTGTGGCAGTGAGGTAGTCATTGGTGACTTTAGTGGGGCCACATAAGAACAGTAGTAGAGACAGAAGCAGGGTGAGGAAGAATTGGAAACAGTGGGCTTGGACTGAAAGAACTTGGTTAAAAGAAGTTCAACCAAGAAGGCATGTGTCACCCTGTAGTCATCATGTGTCATCACGCGTAATCTTGCAGCAGCCAGCTTCTCAAGTGGCCCTTACCGATCCCCGCCTCCTGGAGCCCACACTCCCTGTGTCATCTTCTTTCCTCTGATGTGAGCTGAACCTAAGACTTGTTTCTAACGAACAGAATACGGCTAAGTGACGGGATGTCAAATCTCAATTAGGTTATAAGAAACCTACTACTTCATCTTGCTTGTTCTTTCTCCCTTACTTGCTCTGGGGGTAAGTCTTCTACCAGTGTGTAAATCACCCAGTGGAGAAGCCTGTGTGATGAGTGGCTAAGATCCTAAGTCCAACAGGCCATGAGGACCTAAGGTCCACTCTGAGGTGGGAACTTTGGAAGTGTCTGTCCCTTGGCCTCAGATGAGACCATCTCACCCCTGTGTGACACCTTAATTACAGTATTCTGAGTAACGTAAAACTATATTCAAATTCCTAATCCACATAAATTGTGAGATAATCAATCCACTTCTTGTCTTAAGTTTGGAGACAATCTGTTACACAGCAATGATGGTTAATGCACTGCTATTGTTTGAATATTTTTGTCCCCCACCGCTCCACCCTGATAATTTGCATGTTGAAATTCTAAGGCCCTATGTGATAGTTTGAGGAAGTGGGACCTTTGGGAGGTGCGTAGGTCATGAGGGTAGAGTCCTCACAAATGGGATTAATGTTCTTAAAAAGGAGACTGCAGAGAACTCCCTAACCCCTTCAGCCATGTGAGGGCACAGCAGTCTGTAAACTGGAAGACGGCCTTCACCAGAACCTAACCATGCCGGCACCTTGATCTTGGACTTCCCAGCTTCCAAAACCATGAGAAATAAATTTCTGTTGTTCATAAGGTTCCCAGTCTGTGGTACTTTGATTTAGCAGCTCAGATTGACTACGAGATATAACTGAGGGGGAAAAAAAATGATGAACATGGAGTAATTAAAAGTATTGGAAATAAGAGAACTCAGAAAGAAATGAGACAAAGAGGTTAGCTTTGCAGAGGAGGAGAAACAGATTTTCTCTAATTTTAAAGAGGGAGGGTGAGTATGTAAGAAGTAATTATTTCCTAATGGGCTCTCTAGTCCTTAAATCAAAGTCGCCACATGTTGAGAATGGCAAAGCTGTGGAGGAAGGGATGTATGAAAACTAGTAACTCTAGATTCTGAGGAGAGTTGTGAAAGGGAGATGGGTAAGGAAAAATTACAAATATAACTGAGCGATGATAAAGAACTATTGGAGCTGGGAGGAAGAAAAAATGGAAGAATAAAGGTGAGAAAGAATGAGATGGTGGAAGAACAGAAGGATGGAGGAGAAAAGAATAGAAGAAAGTTGCTTAGTTGGTTAAGTGATAAAGTGAATATTTGATAGAGTGAATATTCAAGTTAGCAATTACTACAACGTGAAAATTCTAGATAAGGGCAAAGAAACAGAGCATGATAATGACAATGATTGATCAAACAGAATGGAGATGAAGGCAGCTAGAATTCAATCTCAAGAAAGAATAAATATGTGAGTTATTAGTCCACCATATGGACACTGAGTTTTCTCCCATGATGATAACAGAATTTATAGTAGAGAAAAATATTACTATTATTAATATTGTCAATAATATCAATATTATTTTATAATAGCAACAATTACAGCACTATTTATAATGTGCCTGTGTGTGTGTGTGTTAGTCACTTGGTTGTGTCCAACTCTTTGTGACCCCATCGACTGTAGCCCACCAGGCTCCCCTTCTATGGACTTCTCCAGGCAAGAACACTGCAGTGGGTAGCCAGCCATTCCTAAACCAAACTATATCACTGTTTTTTCTGTTTTCATGTTTACCATCACCATAGCCTGAGAGCTCTTTCTAAACATGTGCTGTCTTCCACATACTGGTATCCCCAGGGATCTGGGCCTGACACTAGGAGGTGTTCAGAAAAATGCTTTTAAATGAATGAGAGGCTATTGAAATATTTAAGACATATGGTGAATAGGTCTCCTACCAATGGAGTGACAGCAGGAATGGAGGGAAAGAAGGATATCAGAGGCATTCTAAAGGAAATAATCATTTGGATGAGGTGACAATGAAGAAAGGAGAAGACTCAGCAACAACCCCAGTATCTAGACTGAAAGGCAAGTCAAGGTACGATGGTGCATTGATACCACTGGGGCCCATAGTTACAAGTAGATGTCTGGATCTCCTCGTTTCTCCCTCTCATTTCAACAGCTGATATCTGTCAGTGCCCGGAAGTGACACGGAGGGTACGGAAGGCAGAAAGACCAGGGGATGTGATTTCCTCTTCCACAACATAAGAAGAATCACATGTAAATTCAAAGGTACACAGTCAACTAAAAGCCCAGAAATAAGACAAGTTTTGAGACACAGATTAGTATTTGAAACTCAACTAAGATACTGATGCTCTGACAATACCCCTAAGTGTGTTTCTTATTTCAAAAGTCTCTGAGATTTGAACCAAAGCAAAACATATTTTATAAATATTAAGCATCATTTACAGAATGTCTTTAGGGAGCATATATGAATGGAGTATCCAATGTGAACATGAATGAGAATTTTTTAACCAAACTATTTTAAGGAATTATGAAGCAACCAATTATCTAGGTCTCCACTAGAGCAGAAACAAAGGCAAAGATTATAACTATGGACAGAATGAACTGCATAGCAAAACATGTGAAAAGAATATAGGATCAATGAAAATTACAGAAATATCAATGTCAAGAAAATAAACATGCTGGCAATAATGAAAATGATATTCTATTTCAGAGAAAAAAATCTGGATATTTACTAGAAATTATTTTCAGTTCAGTTCAGTTCAGTCACTCAGTCATGTCCAACTCTTTGCAACCCCTTGGACTACAGCACGCCAGGCCTCCCTGTCCATCACCGACTCCTGGAGTTTACTCCAACTCATGTCGATTAAGTTGGTGATGCCATCCAACCATCTCATCCTCTGTCGTCCCCTTCTCCTCCCGCCTTCAATCTTTCCCAGCATCAGGGTCTTTTCAAATGAGTCAGCTCTTCGCATCAGGTGGCCAAAGTATTGGAATTTCGGCTTCAACATCAGTCCTTCCAATGAATATTCAGGACTGATTTTCTTTTAGGATTGACTGGTTTGATCTCCTTTCAGTCCAAGGGACTCTCAACAGTCTTCTTCAACACCACAGTTCCAAAGCATCAATTCTCCAGTGCTCGAATTTCTTTATGGTCCAACTCTCACATCCATACATGACTACTGGAAAAACCATAGCTTTGACTAGACCGACCTTTATTGGCAAAGTAATGTCTCTGCTTTTTAATATGCTGTCTAGGTTGGTCATAATTTTTCTTCCTAGGAACAAGCCTATTTTAATTTCTTGTCTAGAGTCGCCATCTGCAGTGATTTTGGAGGCCCCAAAATAAAGCCTGTCACTGTTTCAACTTTTTGCCCATTTATTTGCATGAAGTGATGGGACCAGATGCCATGATCTTAGTTTTCTGAATGTTGAGTTTTAAGCCAGCTTTTTCACTTTCCTCTTTCACTTTCATCGAGAAGCTCTTTAGCTCTTCTTCGCTTTCTGCCATAAATGTGGTGTCATCCGCATATCTGAGGTTATTGATATTTCTCCTGGCAATCTTGATTCCAGCTTGTGCTTTCTCCAGCCCAGCATTTCTCATGATGTACCCTGCATACAAGTTAAATAAGCAGGGTAACAATATATGGACTTGACATACTCCTTTCTGAATTTGGAACCAGTCTGTTGTTCCATGTCCAGTTCTGTTACTTCTTGACCTGCATACAGATTTCTCAAGAGGCAGGTCAAGTGGTCTGGTATTCCCATCTCTTGAAGAATTTTTCAGTTTGTTGTGATTCACACAGTCAAAGGCTTTGGCATAGTCAATGAAGCAGAAGTAGATGTTTTTCTGGAACTCTCTTGCTTTTTCGATGATCCAACAGAATTATTTTTTAAATAGAGAAATTATTTTACTCTAGAATAAATAATACTAGAAATTATTTATTGCTATCGATAAAAACAGAGATACCAACTTTCCCCAATGCGGAGTCTGGCACATAAAGGGTAGATACACTGAACACCTCTGAATTTGTTCAAGTTAGCAAGAACCATGATGTGGGGGCATGACCTAACAGCAATGGGGTGATTTCCACTGCAGGAATGAGATGAGTTGAGTTTAGCTCATGACTGAAATCTACCTAGAGCTTATAGTGGTTCATTTGAAACATGAGAGGCTTAGCCAAACACTGGCCATAGTAAAAGCTGGCTCCAAACAGAAACAGAGGAGGCTCTTATTTCCTTGTTTTGCTTAGAGGAGCTGCAGCACAGAAAGTCAAGGGGTAGGTATTTCCAAGGTGCTCACTCCAGCTGTCTACTCAAGCACAGCCTAAAACACCAGTTGGACCCACAAACAACTTTAGCCAAGGACAACTGGGTCTAAGATCTTGACTTTCACAATTGGTTCGGTATCTCAGGAATGTGGAAAAACTGCTTAAGAAATTGAATGGGGCCAGGTCTCACCATTTCAGGGAAAAGATGGTGGGTTGCTCCGCTGGCTTATATTTGGCCCAAATCTTGTTTCCAGAAACCACCAATGTTTTACCTATGAATCATCCCAGGGAGATTAATGCCTATTAGACGTCTGAATGCATCTTTATATCAAACCTAAATCTGCTTGCTTAAACTTACAGACAATGGGCAGAAAGTACTTGAAAAGAATGAGTGTAACAGGTGAACAACTACAGGAACAAGAAGACCACTAGCACAGAATATGTGGGCAACTGGACACAAACCCCTCTTTTCCATTTTATTGCTGTAAACAGGTCTGTTCTCCAAGCACTACTTTGCATAAATATCAACCCATTTTCACAAATCTTCTGAAAGAGAAAACATAAATAGCAAAACAACAAAGTCCTCCATAAAAGTGACTTTGAAACAATGGAATGTATTTCAAAGTCTTTTTCCTGTGCCCATTAATGTAAATGCATATAAGGAAAATTGTATCAGGCATATGCATCACTTCTAGGAAGCATATTGGGGCAAAAGTAATCTAACATCATATCTGTCACATATTAAAACTTAGAAGGTGTCCGTGGACTTCACCAGCCAGTTTGTCTATTCTACTTAGGTTTCCTTCTAAAACTGGTTCCCTGAGGAGAGAAGGGCAACTCTCAGCTGAACTAGAGCTCCCAAAGGGAACAGTCAAGATGGAAAACTTCACAGCAGCAGTCCAAATAGCAATCCAATCGCCTATGAAGAATAATATTTTGACTTAACTGGTTCAATCAAAGAAGTAGTCCCAAGGTTCTGCATGCGTTTCTCAGGCTTTACAATGAAAGAAAGGTTATTCTTAGGACATGGGTTTAAATGTAGAGAAGGAGAAACCACCATTAATTTTGCCTGCCAAAAAAAATCAATAACTAATGTTTTAACCTTTCTCTCTCTTTCTCACTCACTCTTTGGCATAAGAAATAAACTCTGTATATATTCTTCCCTATGATTTATGGGCTGGTTTGAAAAGTTAGAAAAGTAAGTCAATAACCTCTTTAGACAATCCTATTAGGAAAATTGTCTGATCCAGGAGGCAATTAGAATTCAAGCTTCCATCAAGGACTTCTTTTTGTCATTTTCAAATCCTATTTTCTTATAGTGATCACCTACAATTACAAGGCAACATGTCACTATTGGAACGTAAGCTCTTAGAATTCAAGGTATTTACAGTATTTTGATGTAACATCAGTTTCTGTATTTTCATCAAATACATTGTGTTTCATCAAATACAGAATGTATTTGATGATGTATATAAATAGTAACCCACCACACCTTAAGCTTTTATTGCCCATAAAAATGAACTATAACCTGAGTACCGGCAAGGGGAAGAATGAACTCCAAGAGTATGCTCCATTGAGACTTGTGATCTCAGAATTTTAGTCATAGAACAGCAGTATCACACACCTGTTGCTTTCATTCTGGTTAAACTTTAAAAGGCTATTTCTTGAAATGTTGTCCTCATTAAAATATTGCTCTCTTTCCGCTAAGTATCTCACAAGTCAAAATAAAATTGTTTCCATCTAACTTAAAAAGACTGGCCAAGTTTTTATTACATTCAGAAAGGCTGCCATGCGGTTTTTGTTTGGACACCACCTGCACATCACCAGTAATGACAAGCAAAATCAAATGGAGCTGGCCTAGGAGACCAGACCTTCTACCTGATGACAGGTGGCAGTCCATTTTTGCTCTAGAATTTCAATTAGTGAGAATGATTTCTTGCATATTAATCTATTTCTGATCTAGGATAAGGTTATAGAGGTTTCCTTTCATCTCCACTTCTTCCAGCCAAGCTTCTGCTAAACTAAAAACCTCCCCCACCTCCTTGCACATGTCTGGGGAGCTCATATGCTTGGATTCTTGTTTGATCATCAGTTCTCCTAAACTCAGGTCCACTGTTTCTCTTCTGGGCAAGCAGAGAGGTTCCTCACCTTTACTTACAAATAGTGCTTCTGACCGAGTTGCACAGAAGTGTCAAGCAATTTTTAAAATACAGCACATAACCTAAAGGATGGCATACATGTACACGCATGGACCAGCTCTAGAAAGGAACACAAGAACTGGATAACAAGTGGCTCTTTCTGGAGTGGGGAACCAGCAATTCAGGATAATGGTAGGAGGGAGCCTTACTTTACACTGCTTCACCTTTTGTGATATTGGAATCACTTTAAAATGTGTTTTCTTATTCAAAGAAAAATGTATTTAACTGTTCTGAGGGAAAAAATAATATAGAAAAAATGTGCAGTATAAAACAATGTATATGTCATGCTTCTATCTGAATAAAGAAAATAAGTTGTACACACATGGAAAATTTCTAGGAGGATACACAAAAACTTGATATTAGTTACCTATAAAGAGTGGGACTGGGTGTCATAGAGTGGGTGAAAGATACTTCTTATTCTTAAAATTATTAATTATAAAAGACAATTTAAAAATACTTTGGAAAGTGCTATAGGAAATTATGGGATTTCCCAAGCAGCCCAGTGGTAATGAATTCACCTGTCAAGCAGGAGATGCAGGTTCTATCCCTGGGTCGGGAAGATCCCCTGGAAAAGGAAATGGCAACCCATTCCAGTATTCCTGCCTGGGAAATCCCATGGATAGAGGAGCCTGGTGGGCAGTCCATTGGGCTGAAAAGAGTAGGACACAGATTAGAGACTAAAGAGCAAAATTCAAATATAACATGAGATAGGGATGGATTAGGGAAACGATAAAGGTGTGATTTCTAATTTAGTAATTTCTAAAGTATCATATGATGTTGAACTGAAGTGCTTTTATTTAAATAACCAAAATTTCCTTCCCCAAACACACACATACACTGGAAAAGTCAGACACAAACATCACTGCTTGAGTGAGGATGACATTCATCTTATTGGTAAGAATGAGTGGTCCAAGCAGCATGCCTAGTTTATCACACGTCTAAGCCATTTTTCAAACTTTTGTGTCACTAACATGTCAAACACAATCTGCTGCATTGTCAAGACTACATGCTGCTAAGCTGCTGCTGCTAAGTCGTGTCAGTCGTGTCCGACTCTGTGCGACCCCACAGACGGCAGCCCACCAGGCTCCACCGTCCCTGGGATTCTCAAGGCAAGAATACTGGAGTGGGTTGCCATTTCCTTCTCCAATGCATGAAAGTGAAAAGCGAAAGTGAAGTCGCTCAGTCGTGTCCGACTCTTAGCGACCCCATGGACTGCAGCCTACCAGGCTCCTCCGTCCATGGGATTTTCCAGGCAAGAGTACTGGAGTGGGGTGCCATTGCCTTCTCCTCAAGACTACATGAAAGAAACATAATTCTGGTTTTCAATACCTGTATTGGTAACTTTCTCAAGACACCTCTGAAGTTTGTTTAAAACAGAGACACATTTGGAGGCCCGAATTCATAGAGTTACCAGGAAAAATTAGGGGAAAGTTTAGGTCTATCCCCACCGCTCTGCTCTCTCTGCATAAAGTGGGGAGAGTGACTGTGGGGCGGTGCTCCCCTCTGCCGTCCTGCCCCTATTTTCTTCCCAACAGAACCATCCCCTTCTCCGTAGGCATGTCAGATATGACTGGAGAATGGATTCAGAAATTCCCGTGTGTTTGTGAGTGTGGGTGTGTGCGTAGGGGGAGGGGGCGGGGAGCATTCTTCTTGTCACATTTACTTTGTGTTTGTGAAAAATAACAATAACAAAGGGAATATAGGTAGTTACGCACATCCTGCATCAGAATTATCAGTTCACCGTTTATAATGCAGATGTATATTCCACCACTCCACCCTCAAAGCATATTAAATCACTCTCCTGGGAGAGGAGGGTAGAGCTTTGTTCTTTACTTAAAGCAAGCACCCCCCCAGCAGTCCTTAGGTATATAATTGTTTGAGGATCAGAGTTATAAGAAATAAAGGCAATGATGACACTAGAGCTGACACTGATGGAATGCTTTCTATTTTCCAGTTTCTGTTGCCACCCTCCTTCCTGCAAAACACCTTCATTACTCACATGGACCATTGCTTAAGCATCTCATCTGTGTCCTTGATTCTGCTTTTATTCCCCCACCGCCAATCAGCAACAGTCATTTAAAAGGTAAAGCACTTCATGTGACTCTGTTCCACAAGGTCTTCTAATGGCTTTCTATTTCATTCAGAATAAAATCCAAAGATTTTCCCGTGGCCTACAAGACCCCATGTGAAATGGGCTCTCTTCCATTTATTCTTTTTTCAAAAATGGAAGTACAGTTAATGTGCAGGCTTCCCAGGTAGTGCTAGTGGTAAAGAACCTGTCTGTCAATGCAGGAGATGTGAGAGATGCAGGTTCAATTCCTGGGTCAGGAAGATCCCCTAGAGGAGGACATGGCAACCCACTCTGTTACTCTTGCCTGGAGAATCCCATGGACAGAGGAGCCTGGTGGGCTACAGTCCATGGGGTTGCAAAGAGTTGGACGTGACTGAAGTGACTTAGCAGCAGAAGCAGTAGCAGCAGCAGCAGCAGAGTTAATATGCAATACTATATGTTACAGGTGTATAATATAGTGATTTACAATTTTAAAGGTTATGCTCCACTTACATTATTATAAAATATTGGCTATACTCCCTGTGTCGTACAATATATCCTTGTAGTTTATTTCACATGTAATAGATTGCACCGATTAAATCCCTACCTGTATGTGGCCTCTCCCCTTTTCCCTCTTCCTCACTGGTAATCACTAGTTTGTTCTCTACCTCTGTGAATCTGCTTCTTTGTTATTAGTCATTAGTTTGCTGTGTTTTTTTTTAAATTTAATCTCCAACTTAACACAAAATTATTTTTTCTTGGACGCATGAAGCTATCTCCATGTTGCCTAAGGAGAGAATTCCCAAAATGTTTAAATTTTTCAAGAAGCAACACTTGCTGTTCTCACAGGCCAGGACTTCTGGGTAAGCAGGCAAATTGAATACAAAGTCTATCCTTCCACTTTTTAAATCACATTTTTTTAAAACGTAAAGAAACAAAAAAAGAAGAGAACCCACGAAGACAAAAAGAATGGGAACAGAGATGAACATGAGGCAGAAACAAAATCAAGAAGCTGGAAGATTGAGTGGTAACTGACCTCCGATACCTGAGAAAACAATCCTTAAGTCCACTGAACAGAATCTAACAAGGAGCAAGTTGATGTCCACCTTACAGCCCTTTGAAATGCTCTGGAAATGGCAGTAAGAAGTTCTTCTTAAAGGGCAGGAACAGGGGCTGAAATAGGAAGATGAGTTGAAGGAGCAAATAAATTTTTAAAGGGAAAATTGACCTTTTCTGTTGCAATTATCTTTTTCTCAATACAGCTGACACCTAGAGATTTCCTCTCTGGAGAATTAAACTGGAAAGAATCTGGTGTTGCTCATAAAACATACTGCCGAGGGCAAAGATGAGTGACTATACTAAAAGAGGAAAGTTGCGTGAATGACGATGCACTGACGTTTTCAGCAACCTTCAAAACTCAGCTCCCAGAAAGTGAGAAAACAGGAAATCTATGCCTAGAAAATCCTATGGACGGAGGAGCCTGGTGGGCTGCAGTCCATGGGGTCGCCAAGAGTCAGACACGACTAAGCGACTTCACTTTCACTTTTCACTTTCATGAAATGGAGAAGGAAATGGCAACCCACTCCAGTATTTTTGCCTGGAGAATCCCAGGGATGGGGGAGCCTGGTGGGCTGCCGTCTGTGGGGTCGCACAGAGTCGGACACGACTGAAGCGACTTAGCAGCAGCAGCAGCATGCCCCTTAAGCAAAAAATTGGAAAAGCTGATCTGTTGGAAAGGACCTTCAGAGATACAACTGAGGGTCCTGCAATAAAACACCTGGGCTGCTACCAAGGTATTGAAGGTCCATAGTTGACAAGGTGCTCCCACAAACATAAACTTCCAAGTAATATTGTTTGTGCCTTTTCAACTTAATCATTGGAAAGAACAAAGCCAACTAAATAGGAAAACTCCAAAACAGAACAGAAAAAAAGAAACTTTTTGAAACCATAATATTCATTTAAGAAAAGAAATTACATTCTGGAAAGGATACTTTTTAAAAAAGGAATATTCAGAGAATAAAGAGTTTTGGGGAAAGAAAATTAGAAGGCAAAAATTCAACAGAAGAGCTGAAAGCTTCTACTTAATAAATATCCCAGAAAGAAGAAAAGTTAACAAAAAGATATAAAATACAGGAAAAACAGGTTAGTGGATTAGGACTTCGAGTACTAGATGAGTAGGAACTCCAGAAGATGAAAAGAGTGAAAAGAGAGGGAAGAAAGTGATTTAAACATAGTTCAAGAAAAAGTCCTTCAGATTGAATAAAACAAATTTTCAATTGAAAGGGCACAGGACAATAAAATTAAAAAGACCTGTCTCCCTGAAAGTGCTTGTCTTCATGAAATTTCACAATACTAGACAAAAATAAAATACTAAAAGTTTCTACAGGAAAAAATAGGTTATACTTAAAGAGTCATGAAGAAAAATGACATACTTCCTCAAAGCAACAATGGAAATTAGAAAACAGTGGCGCAAGCCCTTCAAAATTCAGAGGAAAAATAATATTCAACATAGAATTATATATCTGGGTAAAACTGTCAATCAAGGCATAGGTATAATACAAACATTTTCAGACATTTAATATTTCAAAAGATTTTATCATTGAAGTGTCTTTCCTTATGAGGTTACTGAAGAATGTACTTCCTGAAAATATGGGAAGAGTCCTAAATAAAGAAATGGAAAATACACAGTGTAACACAGGAGAAAGAAGGGAATTCCAGTGATGATGATGTATAAACCTCCGTAAGCTTAAGGAGCAACCATTACAAATCCATGCTGAAGACTAGAGGGCTTCAGGAGTTATGCCTTCAAGAATACCGGATAATAAAACTCACATGCACACACATTGAGGGGCTACATTGCCTGCTCAAAGAACTTACTGAGGGGAGAGTTACACCTCTAGCAAAGATGAAACACTTAGTCAATCGGTAAAGATAACCTTGTATGCGAGACATCAAGAGAGACACAGATAAATAGAACAGTATTATGGACTCTATGGGAGAGGGTGAGGGTGGGAGGATACGGGAGAATGGCATGGAAGCATGTAAATTATCATATGTGAAACAAACAAACAAAAAGAAATACTTCTAAGGTATTCTTTTAAAACAAAAAGGTAATCATGAGTGTCAAGGAAATAAAAAGTTCTACCAGAGAGAAAATAGAATCATGGACACCATGTTGCAGGGTATGACTAATTTAATGAAATTTGTGATAAAACTATATTGAGAGGACAAGAGCATAAGTTCTTGGAGGAGGTGGAGGAGGTACATGTAAGAAAGCTAAACTCTAACCAAGGAAGAAAGTTAATGAATAATATCCAAAACAACTAAAATTCAGAAAACAGAATAATCATTTTTATAAAGGCAATAAAGTGCCAGAAGAAGCTAACAAGTTGAAAGTGGTTGTCTCTGAGGAATGGAAATCAGTCATGATGAGAGACAGGACCAGGAGCTAATGGATCTTTTTCATATTCAATTCAATAGGACTATTTCCTCTTTAAAATTATGTATGTATATTAATGGATGGAAATAAAACATTATAACTTTCAAATTAGTGTGTGAGCTATCAGACAAATAATTATCTTCTGAAATAGCCTGAACTAAGTAGCGAGCATTTTTGTATTTCTAGTAAAACTTTCCAACTTTATTTTAAATTTCTGTCTGAGACCAAGTCCCCATTGTCAAAATTAACTTGAACACTGAGACAATTATCAAGGAGAAAAGACTGCTTTTTCCCCCTGAAGAATAATTAAGTGCTCTGATTCTCTTATCCACTTTACCTGTGCAAAATTCATCATAGAAAGATAAGTAACACTAGAATATGGAAAGACAACTTCTCTTGGGAAATTTTGACTTTTGCAGAAGTGAGTTTAGGGCCAAAATTCTCAGGATAATTGCCTCAGTATTCCCTCCTCGCGAAAAGAAAGACATTCTTTGACAAAGAACACCTACTGGAGTGGTGAATAAAAGCCTGCTTTTTTTTTTTATAAATCCATTCCTGTTTAGTGATTGAGAGGGTCAAGCAGTTCAGAAAGGGAAACAGGACAGACTCTACTAAAGTCATTGTGAGACTCTGATCTTTTTAAGAATTTGTCCTCTTATTCAGTTCATCTGGGAAAAACATGTTCCACAAAAAAAAAAAAAAAAGAAACCAGTTAGTAGGTGAGAAATCAAGGCTCAAGAGTGATTAGGTAGTTATTTCTGTTCAGGACATGATAACCTGTACAGATAACTGCTTGATCTTTTCAGTGGCCTCTAGGAAAACTCAAATGATTTTTCAATAAAACAGTCCATATAACTGAAATATCTGTAAAGAATAAATAAATATCTGGACCTAATTTGGATATCACAGTATGTTACTTGTTTTCAAAATGCTAACCTGAGTCTTAAAAAAAAAATCTATGATTTCTTTCTGGTGTATAATTATCAAATAATTATATTCATCATTCTTAGAGCAATTTTCAAAGTGACATCATTATCAAGAGGTGTCCAATTTCTCATTTTTTTAAATTATTAGACAATTTCTCTTTGCAAAACAGTATCTAGTACACATTGCAGGTAGATAAATGCTACGGTGGACCTTTTGGAAATCCTCTTAATTAAAAAAAAAATTTCTTAATACATCTGAAGAAATCATTAAGGTCATTCCCTGTGGCAAAAGAAAATATTAAAGACATCAAAATCATGCCTGAGGTGACCCCAAATAAAACGCTGTCTTGCAGATCCAAAGGTGACTCTAGTGAAGTGTGCATGTGCAGTTCAACAGACTGATACGCAGGCAAGAGCATTTCTCCCCATGCTCTGCCCACATGAAGGCAGAGTTTTGATTCATAGTTGCAAATCCTGTTTGCTGAGCCCACAGGTGTTTGAGAGCTGGCCACTCAGACCTGACCCAGTCTGAAGCCTTTGTTGAGCGGTAGCTCCTTCCTCTTCACAGATGCCTCCTCTGTTGGCTGCTGCTGTTTCTCAGCAGTCCACAGCTGGGCCATGTGATTTAAAACTGAGCCTCAGGACTTCCTTAAACTGTTTATTCTGTCTTTCCTGATTGAGGGGGCCCTGTTTGCACTCACTGTCCAGGAGCAGCTTGGGTGTGCTGCTGCCCCTCACTCAGCATCATCTCCAGATGAGCAGATCAGGAGCTATGTGCCAGGACTGGAATTTTCATTCCTAGTGATGATCAGAAGTTGCATTGGTGAAACTAGATAACAGGCCAGGTTTGCAGGCTTCCTATGACCTTTCAATGGTCGTTTGACTATATAGTTCCTCCAGATCTTGGCCAAGTCTAGGGTCTACTGCCATTTGGCACCATACTGGCATTCTTGATACAGTGTTTGCGTTTTGTTTTCCTGGCAATCAAGGAAGTGTCTGATTTTGTGCTACATGAGCAGACAACTTTTCAATACAAGGCCTTTATATATTCCAGAGACAAGCCCTTTATCAAATATGACTCCCAAATATTTTATCCCATTCTGTGTGTTATCTTTTCACTGTCTTAAAGAGTATCCTTTCAATTTTTCTTTAAATATGAAGTCCAGTTTATCTATAATTTTGTCGTGTTGTTGCTTGAGGTTTTCATGTCATAATAAAAAGTTATTTCTAAGTGCTAAGGTCATAAATATGTAGGCCTTTTAGTTTTCTTCTAAAAGTCTTTTAGTTTTTCATTCACATCTTTGATATATTTTGCGTGAACTTTTGTATATGGCATCAGGTAAGAGTCCAATTTTAGCTTTTTTGTATGTGGATAGACACTTGTCAGAACACTATTTGTTGAAATCAAATAACATTTAAAAAACAACATCTATTTTCTCCAAGGGAAAATATACTGAAGAAAGTTAAAATTCTAATAAGTATCTAGCATCTAATTTATTTAGGCATGATCATAATGCTAAGTTTAATCATCAACCTTACATAAAATACACAGACTTATTAGCATAATTTAACATAAACAGTTCACATACACACCAGACAACACAGTAATCATGTTCAATCTCATCAAGATATGTTTAACAGACTACAGTATCATGAAGTATTATATAAAAATTCTTACTTTCCCTTTTTGTATATTTACAACTTTAATTTTGCTGTAATAAATCAGTTAATTCAAGGAGAGCTTTAGGCATGTCCTAGAACTTAGAAAGTTTTCAAAGATAAGTTTTCAGAGGAAAATGGTGGAAAACATTGAATCATGTGCTCAGCCACATGTGTGTGCTAAGTCGTGTCTGATTTTTTGTGAATCTATCATCAAAAAAACAAGACAGTTCCAGAAAAAACATCTATTGCTGCTTTATTGAATGTGCCAAAGCTTTTGACTGTGTGGATCACAATAAACTGAAAAATTCTGAAAGAGATGGAAATACCAGCCCACCTGACCTGCCTCTTGAGAAATCTGTATGCAGGTCAGGAAGCAACAGTTAAAACTGGACATGGAACAGACTGGTTTCAAATTGGGAAAGGAGTACGTCAAGGCTGTATATTGTCACCCTGCTTATTTAACTTACATGCAGAGTACATCATGAGAAACGCTGGGCTGAATGAAGTACAAGCTGGAATCAAGATTGCTGGGAGAAATATCGATAACCTCAGATATGCAGATGACACCACCTTTATGGCAGAAAGTGAAGAACTAAAGAGCCTCTTGGTGAAAGCGGAAGAGGAGAGCGAAAAAGTTGGCTTAAAGGTCAACATTTAGAAAACTAAGATCATGGCATCCGGTCCCATCACTTCATGGGAAATAGATGGGGAAACAGTGGAGACAGTGTCAGACTTTATTTTTGGGGGCTCCATAATCACTCCGAATGGTGACTGCAGCCAAGAAATTAAAAGACGCTTACTCCTTAGCAGGAAAGTTATGACCAAGCTAGATAGCATATTAAAAAGCAGAGACATTACTTTGCCAACAAATGTCCATCTAGTCAAGGCTATGGTTTTTCCAGCGATCATGTATGGATGTGAGAGTTGGACTGTGAATAAAGCTGAGTGTTGAAGAATTGATGCTTTTGAACAGTGGTGTTGGAGAAGACTCTTGAGCATCCCTTGGACTGCAAGGAGGTCCAACCAGTCCATCCTAAAGGAGATCAGTCCTGGGTGTTCATTGGAAGCACTGATGTTGAAGCTGAAACTCCAATACTTTGGCCACCTGATGTGAAGAGATAACTCATTGGAAAAGACCCTGATGCTGGGAAAGATTGAGGGCAGGATGAGAAGGGGATGACAGAGGATGAGATGGTTGGATGGCACCACCGACTCAATGGACATGAGTTTGAGTAAACTCTGGGAATTGGTGATGGACAGGGAGGCCTGGAGTGCTCCAGTCCATGGGGCCACAAAGAGTCGGACACGACTGAGCAACTGAACTGAACTGAAGTGACTGATGGACTATAGCCCGCCAGGCTCCTGTGTCCGTGGGGATTCTGCAGGCAAGAATACTGGTGTGGGTTGCCATTTCCTTCTCCAGGGCATCTTCCCAACCCAGGAATCGAACCAGGGTCTCCTGCAACTCCTGCCTCCTCAGGTGGATTCTTTTAACACTGAGTCATGTGAGAAGAGGCTCCTTTGAACCACATAAGTGGCTTAATGTGAAAATGAAAGTAAGGACATCTTTTCACCTGGCCCCTCTCCCGTATTATAAATTTCCTAGCAGAAACCTAAGTATCAGCAACCAAGCTGTTTATAACTGTGACGGCTTAAAAATCAACATTCACTTGGCTTTTTTTAAAGTTGCTATCAATATTGGGCATTTTCTCCTGTGTCTTCATGATATGCAAATTTACGTTGCCATGGCAGTGGAGATGAATTTGAAAAAAACTCCAGGAGACGGGAGAGGACAGGGAAAGCTGGCGAGCTGCAGTTCATGGGGTGCCAAAGATTTGGACTTGACTTAACAACTGCATAACTACAACAGTTCTTATTTCTGCTAAACTTTCTTTCATTTACTCTCTAATCATAGTATTGCATTCCACTGCCAAGGGTTGCAAAACTTTCACCTAAATAGTAGCCAAACAGAAAGGCACTACAGCTCTAGGTTTGATACCAAAATCTACAATATTAAAAGTTTTTTTCTTTGTATACATGATACTTACATATTTGAAATTTGAACTACACTAGAGTTCATCACTAGAGTTCATCACGTTCTCAGTACCAGAATTTTTAATTTTTGTAATTAAATCTAAGACTCAAAATAGCCATTTGAGATCCAGTGATTCTTCAGCACATTAAAACTAATTTATTATCTTGACCATTCATTGCCTAGCTTAACAACACATTATGTAACCCATTAAATACAACTTTATGAGATGCAGCTTGATAACTATGTTGCCTTATGTTTACTTAAAAACATATATGCCAAATTAAACTAAGTCAATGCAATATAAAAATAAATCACTAATTTAACAATTTTATTGAGGTAAATTCACAAACAATAAGATGCATGTATTTAAAGTGTAGAATTCAATGAGTTTTCACAAATATAAACACTCATTGACAAATGTCATCACTAGCACAATTAAAATGTAAAAGGTTTCAATCAATTCAATAATTTTCTTAAGCCTCTTTGCAGTCAAATCAACTCTCACTCCAGCCTCAAAGTACCACTGAGTGCTCTGTCACTATCGGCTAGTACTGCCTTTTCTAGGTTTACATATGGTGGAATCATAAAGTACATTCTCTTGTGTGTCTGCCTTCTTTTACTCAACAAGTTTGCTTTGAGATTCATACATATTCAGTGCCTGAGTACTTCATTCCTTTTTATTGTTGGGTAGTGGTATTCCCATGGGTATACCCAAATATTTACCCTCTGATCTGCTGCTGAATATTTGAGTTGTTTCCAGTTTTTGACTACTGTAAATAAAATTGTTACAATATTTGTATATAAGCCTTGCACAGATATACTTCCATTCCTCTTGGGGAAATACTCAGGAGTGAAACCACTCAGCACCTCTGTCCAAAAGCATCAGTTCTTCGACACTCAGCTTCCTTCACAGTCCAACTCTCACATCCATACATAACCACTGGAAAAACCATAGCCTTGACTAGATGGACCTTTGTTGGCAAAGTAATGTCTCTGCTTTTTAATATGCTGTCTAGCTTGGTCATAACTTTCCTTCCAAGGAGTAAGCGTCTTTTAATTTCTTGGCTGCAACCACCATCTGCAGTGATTTTGGAGCCCCCAAAAATAAAGTCTGACACTGTTTCCCCATCTATTTCCCATGAACTGATGGGTCCAGATTTCATGATCTTAGTTTTCTGAACATTGAACTTTAAGCCAACTTTTTCACTCTCCTCTTTCACTTTGATCAAGAAGCTCTGCAGTTCCTCTTCACTTTCTGCCATAAGGGTGGTGCCATCTGCATATCTGAGGTTATTGATATTTGCCCTGGCAATCTTGTTTCCAGCTTGTGCTTCTTCCAGCCCAGAGTTTCTCATGATGTACTCTGCATGTAAGTTAAATGAGCAGGGTGACAATATACAGACTTGACATACTCCTTTTTCTATCTGGAACCAGTCTCTTGGTCCATGTCCAGTTCTAACTGTTGCTTCCTGACCTGCATTCAGGTTTCTCAAGAGACAGGTCAGGTGGTCTGGTATTCCCATCTCTTTCAGAATTTTCCAGAGTTTATTGTGATCCACACAGTCAAAGGCTTTGGCATAGTCAATAATCAAAAATAGATGTTTTTTTGGAACTCTCTTGTTTTTTCGATGATCCAGCGGATGTTGGCAATTTGATCTCTGGTTCCTCTGCGTTTTCTAAAACCAGCTTGAACATCTGGAAGTTCACGGTTCACATCCTGTTGAAGCCTGGCTTGGAGAATTTTGAGCATTACTTTACTAGCATGTGAGATGAGTGCAAATGTGCAGTAGTTTCAGCATTCTTTGGCATTGCCTTTCTTTGGGATTGGAATGAAAACTGACCTTTTCCAGTCCTGTGGCCACTGCTGAGTTTTCAAAATTTGCTGGTATATTGAGTGCAGCACTTTCACAGCATCATCTTTCAGAATTTGAAATAGCTCAACTGGAATTCCATCACCTCTACTAGCTTTGTTCGTAGTGATGCTTTCTAAGGCCCACTTGACTTCACATTCCAGGATGTCTGTCTCTAGGTGAGTGATCACACCATCGTGATTATCTGGGTCATGAAGATATTTTTTGTATAGTTCTTCTGTGTATTCTTGCCACCTCTTCTTAATATATTCTGCTTCTGTTAGGTCCCTACCATTTCTGTCCTTTATTGAGCCCATCTTTGCATGAAATGTTCCCTTGATATCTCTAATTTTCTTGAAGAGATCTCTAGTCTTTCCCATTCTGTTGTTTTCCTCTATTTCTTTGCATTGATCACTAAGGAAGGCTTTCTTATCTCTCCTTGCTATTCTTTGGAACTCTGCATTCAGATGGGAATATCTTTCCTTTTCTCCTTTGCTTTTCATTTCTCTTCTTTTCACAGCTATTTGTAAGGCCTCCTCAGACAGCCATTTTGCTTTTTTGCATTTCTTTTCCATGGGGATGATCTTGATCCCTGTCTCCTGTACAATGTCATGAACCTCCATCCATAGTTCATCAGGCACTCTGTATATCAGATCTAGTCCCTTAAATCTGTTTCTCACTTCCACTGTATAACCAAACATAAGGGATTTGATTTAGGTCATACCTGAATGGTCTAGTGGTTTTTCCTACTTTCTTCAATTTAAATCTGAATTTGGTAATAAGGATTTCACAGTCAGCCCCTGGTCTTGTTTTTGCTGACTGTACAGAGATTCTCCATCTTTGGCTGCAAAAAATATAATCAATGTGATTTTGATGTTGACCATCTGATGACGTCCATGTGTAGAGTCTTCTCTTGTGTTGTTGCAAGAGGATGTTTGCTATGACCAGTGTGTTTTCTTGGCAAAACTTTATTAGCCTTTGCCCTGCTTCATTCTGTACTCCAAGCCCAAATTTGCCTATTACTCCAGGTGTTTCTTGACTTCCTACTTTTTCATTCCAGTCCCCTATAATGAAAAGGACATCTTTTGGGGGTGTTAGTTCTAAAAGGTCTTGTAGGTCTTCATAGAACCTTTCAACTTCAGCTTCTTCAGCATTACTGGTTGGGGCATGGGCTTGGATTAGCGTGATATTGAATGGTTTCCCTTGGAAACGAACAGAGATCATTCTGTCGTTTTTGAGATTGCATCCAAATCTGGTCATTAAAGAGATGCGTTTGTATTTTAAAAGGTTAGAATGAGAACCCAAGTATCTTTCTATCCAAATTCCAAGGAGAAAAGCTTCCTCCGGTAAGGGGGGAGGCAGGAGCTGCCCCTTTTTTCTCTTCATAAGCAGAGAAAATTCCATGTTTCTCGGTCTCTTGCCTTTGGAGTGTGGGTGCACTTGTATAGGAGATTTTTCCATCTGACTTTCATCTCATTGCTTCAAGGGTAATTCATAGGGCAAGGAGACCTGGTATAGTTGTTATTATATAAACAATAAGGCAAATCTGTTTTCTCATCCACAACACCATGTGTATGCATTCAAAACAAAATTAATGAAGATCAATACACAAAACTCAACCTATATCCTCATCAGCATCTGCTATTACTGATATTTTCAACTTTAGTTATTCTAGTGGGTGTGCAGTGCTATCACATTCTGGTTTTTATTTGCATTTCTCTAATGACTGATGAAGAAAGCTGAGTGCTGAAGAATTGATGCTTTTGAACTATGGTGTTGGAGAAGACTCTTGAGAGTCTCTTGGACTGCAAGGAGATCCAATCAATCCATCCTAAAAGAGATCAATCCTGGGTGTTCATTGGAAGGTCTGATGTTGAAGCTGAAACTCCAATACTTTGGCCACCTCATGCGAAGGGTTGGCTCATTGGAAAAGACCCTAATGCTGAGTAGGATTGGGGGCGGGAGGAGAAGGGGACGACAGAGGATGAGATGGTTGGATGGCATCACTGACTCGATGGACATGGGTTTGGGTAGACTCCAGGAGTTGGTGATGGACAGAGAGGCCTGGCATGCTGCAATTCATGGGGTCGCAAAGAGTCAGACACGACTGAGCAACTGAACTGAACTGAACTGAATGACTAATGATACTGAGCATTTTTTCACGTGCTTATTACTAATTTGCATAACTTCTGTTGTGATATTTCTGTTAAAATCTTTGTTCATTTTATTGAGTTATTTACCTCTTACTGATGAATTATGAGATTTCTTAATCATATTTGAAGAAGAACTATCATATGTCCTTTGTCATATATGTGTATTGTGAAATGTTTTCTCCCAGTCTGTGGCTTATATTTCCATTTTCTTGATAGTGTCATTCATTTGGCAGGTTTTTTCACTATGATGGAATAAGAATGAACATATGTATCAATGAAACAAAACTGAGTCTAGAAATAGACCCACACTTATGGTCAACAGATTTCCAACAGTAGTGCTAAGGTAGCTCCATGGGGAAAATAAACAGACTTTTCAACAAATGATTGAGAGACAACTGGATATTCAATTGGGAAAAAAATAAACAAAACATGTGTTCTAACATCACACCATACATTAAAATTAATTCAGTACAGAATACAGACCTAATCATAAAGCTAAACCCATGGAACATCTATGAGTAAACACTGGGCAGGCTAAGATTTTCTTTGGACATCAAAAGCATACAGCAGGATATTTTAAAAACATTTAAGTATTAAGTCCATGAAGTAATGATTGCTTAATGATTGCCATAAGAAATGTTATATTTTCTATATCCCAAATAAAACATCTTGCACAGTCAGATGAATATTGCCCAGAAGATTAGTCATTCCCTTGCCAGTAGAAGAGGGGAAAACACCCACACGCTGACAGAAATGAGATCATTTTTCTGCCTGAGACACAGGCTGATGGGGTGGGGGGGTTGTGTTCCAAGGAACTAGAGTATTTTATCCCATTTCTTGGTCTAGTCAACTTTTTAACCACACTGATTCTCTCTCCTCATTCCTCTGGGGTGATGGTTACCTTTAGGGTTGGCCCAGTTTTCCCTGACTTTCAACTTGCCCTAATTAATTTTCTCACCTGTAGTTATACTGAGCTGGTCCTCTGGTGTGACTTCTTAGGAATGCTGGATTTGTGAGAGGAGGGGCCACAGTCTCATGGTCTCACTAAGAGGGAAGAATGACAGCGCTGAGCACAGTTATTATCCAGAAGAGGTTATCAGAAGATGGTTCTTTGTTTCACTGAAGGTTACTGTTTGGAGAACATCATTATCTCTATTTTCTTTCTCTTTTTCTCTATACACATTTAAGACTCCTTTATTTTCATCGAGGAATGCTATAGATATACAAACAATATATAAAAATATATACTAGTATATACAAATCTCGTAGTACCTGTGTACCTCCACGCTACATTTAACAAATCTGTTTGAGATGGTGGTTGCTTCCTCCCATTCAGTGGCTCTGGCATTCTTCTCAGTCACCATGCACAGAAGATTTCTTAATTTCTAAAGCTGAACACAATCTGTTCTCCCAGCGTTCTTCTTGGTTGTTTGAAGCACTGGTTCTGTGATCCCATTTCTCTCTATGCCGAATTTGCCGTATCTCCTATTCACTGATCCTAGGCACTATCATCCTTACATTTAAAATCAATAGCTCTTATCAATAATTAGCAGTCTTGCTATTAAAAACAAAATTTTTAAAAAGAAAGCATGCTGATGGACTGTACACAAAACTGGAAAATGAGGGGAAATCCTGGTGCAGATTCAGGCAGCAGTAAAGAGACAGTGTGATCAGTAAAGAACAAGCTAGCCCTTATTTCCTTGTCTCCAGCGCAGATTTATAAAACTGTAAATTGGATTCTGTAACTCATTTCCAGAGAAAAGGAAAAGTACAACAAAAACTTCTTTGAAAGCTAACTCTGCTAAGCTCTGCCTGTTCCCTTTCATCTCTTTCTCTAACTATGAAGCTCTTCACAGAGGCACTTTGGAGTTTTATGTTTCAAAGAACCAAAAGGGAAATCCACTCTCTGAAAATGCACCATGCCTTCTAACATTTGCTTTGTTACTATGCTAATAAGAAATATGTCAGCCTTACACAGTATACATTTTATTTCTAGTTTTACGCCTGAGCAATTTTAGGAAGTACACAAACTCTCTCAGGCTTAAATACTAGTCAAAGATTGAGTCTTCGAGGTTAAAGAATATAACAGATGTGTGAGATATCCAAGAGAAGAAACGTGCAAAAGTACAATTATGGTATTGTCTTTTGAACATTGTTTTATGAATTTTTAAATATAGATAGACTCTTACTGCAATAATTGAGTATATCTTAAACATTTTCAGTGTATTGGAATTAAGTGATATGAAATTTTACTTGAAATATATTGAGTCATCACTTGGGAACTGAAATATTTTGCAATCAAAATGTATTTTTGGAATGGTCTTTGATCTATATTAAAGTAGTTTTTATTCCTCAAATTTACATTTAAGTGCTGTGAACCAGTGTGCCAGCAAGATATTTTGCACAGCAAAGGGAAGTAAAGTCACATGTAAAGGTTATGTTGAACAATATTGGAACTGAATCGTCTATATGTAAAGAATGCTTGACACCATGATTAAAGACCAGTGGAAAGAAATGAACTGGCAACTAGGAAAAGAAAAATGCAAATTACCAACAGTTTAGCCTCACCAGCAAGTCTGGGAAATAAAGCAATGATACCAGTTTTCAACTATTCAATTAGAAATGACATAGACACATCATTGAGGATGGTTTATAAGTACTCACAGCAAATTATTAATATTGGCTACCTCGGAGAGATGAAATTAGAAGAATAAAGAGTAAATTAATTCTGTATGAGAGATTTTTGAAATTTCCTATCTGTTTAAAACAGTATGTATTAGTTATGTAACTTGAAAAATGGCAATATTCTAGAAAAGTAATAGGAAAACTACATGCACACTCACACACAGAATTCTCCATATTGGGCCTCCTTATACACTGCTGGTTAAACTGTAAATTTCTGAAGTATAATCTGGTAATTCAAATAAAATGACTTAAATGCACATATTCTTTGATGCACAAAAATTTACTTCTAGAAATTTATCCCACCAAATCCAGTTATAGTTATAGGCAAAGGTAGCTATCGGAAAGTGAAAGTGAACGTCGCTCAGCCATGTCCAACTCTTTGCAACCCCATGGACTATACGGCCCATGGAGTTTTCCAGGCTAGAGTACTGGAGTGGGTAGCCTTTCCCTTCTCCAGGGGATCTTCCCAGCCTGGTATCAAGCCCAGGTCTCCTGCATGGCAGGCGGATTATCCACCAGCTGAGCACAAGGGAAGCCAAATATGGGAAAGTTTATTTTAAAACTTCCATAATAGCAAAGTACTGGGAACAATCTAAGTGTCCGACAAGAGTAAGCCAGTTAAATAAGTCATAAGGTGTCTGTGTGATACAATTGTATAAAGCAATTACAAATTATACTATAAAAGAATATTGAATGGCATTGGAATGTTCATCACATATTGTTAAGTGAAGAAGTAAATTGTAAAGCAAGATGGCAGTGGAACCAATTTTTGTTTAAAATTACACAGTTGTGATTTTCTACATACAATATATAAATAGTGAGTGGCATTATGAATTTATATCACTGTATTAACAATAGCTATATCTCACTGTTAAGGGGACCTAGATAGCTTTATTATACCAATGCAATCTGGAAAGTGTTCAAATAGTTCTCAAAATCTATGAAAAAAAATAAAGAGCCGGGGAAAGCTGGTTGAGTAATAGATTCTCTATTACTGTCTCTAAAGAACAATGAATAAACTCAGAAAAAAAAAGGAACTATGATGGCAGAATGCTAAGATAACCCCCAGTGATTCATATCTTTTGTACAATTCCTCCCCTTGAATATGGGAAAATCTTTAACTTGCTCTGGCCAACAGTATATGGCAAAGGTGATGGCACAGTCACTCCTTTAACTTTCTTAACATAGATAATACTCTGTCTCAGGAGATGAGAGCAGGGACTTCCTTGCTGGCTCTGAAGAAGTCAGCGCTCTGTTGCTAAGTAGCCCCATGAAAGGGTCATGTGACAGAGAATCATGGAGGCCCCCAGAACACAAGAGTGGACCCCTGATGAGCTAGAAATTAGATCCTTAGTCCTGCAACTACAATGAACTGAATCCTGTCAACAACCCCATCAGCTCAGAAAGTGAAAAGAAAGTAAAGTCGCTCAGTCGTGTCCGACTCCTTGAGACCCTGTGGTATGTGGCCTGCCAGGCTCCTCCATCCATGGGGTTTTCTAGGCAAGAATAGTGGAGTGGGTTACCTCTTCCTTCTCCAGGGGATCTTTCTGACCCAGGGATCGAACCTGGGTCTCCTGCATTGCAGGCAGATTCTTTACTGTCTGAGCCACCAGGAGGACCCCAAACTCAGGGAAAGACTGCAGATTGGCAGACAACCTGACTGCTGCCTTGTGTGACCTTCAGCAGAGGACCTGCTAAGCCATGCCTAGACTCCTGGTGTCACAGAAATTGGGAAATAAAAATTATATGCCACTTTAAGCCGTAAGCATGTGATAGTTCTTTTCACAGCAACAGAAAGCTAATACAGGGACCCAATGTAAACATTTGTTATAGAATCTTAATTTAACTCAGGAATTCATCCACTCTTTCATCCATTCATTCAACAGATATTTCCTTAATGCCTCTAAATACCATGCCCCCTGTTTGGCATGGAATATAATACATAATGTCTGCAGTTGAGAAGTTTGCAGTTGGAGAAGGAGAGGGGCAGCAAATGCCCAGCACAGCACGCCTTGAAAAGTGTGATGCAAGAAGACACATACAGGACACTGAGATTACATCATGAGCAGCCTGCATAGCGGTTAAGACCACAGACATTGGATCTTCACTGACCTAAATTTGAATCCTATCCCTACCACTTGCTAATTTTATGACCCAGGGCCAGTTGCTTAAATGAAAGCCTCACTTTCCTCACATGTATAAAATGGTTATAATAAGACCTATCTTGTGGAGTTACTGTGTAGACTAAATTGAATAATATATAAGAACTAACTAGCACGTGTTAAGCGCTCACTGAATATGAACTATTATAATTATTATTTTGCCTGCTAGTGAATTATTATTTTGTCCAGGTCTATAGTAGACGTTGGGAAACTTGTTGTATAAAGACACAGAGTGTTCTGTTTGGTTTTTAACTTCAGCAGAATCTTGCCTATTTTGACAGATACAGATATTGCTACCAGAAATGGGATGATTTCTAACAAAGAAAATTAAAAGATGTGGCAATTAGTTGACGGGCTGAATGGTAGTGGTGAGGAAACACAGTGAAGAATACAGATATGGTAACTCACCTTAAACAGGAGAAAAACAGTTAGAAAGCCCTAACCTAAACTAACTTTTTAGGCAGGTTATGAACATAATGAACTTGTAGCAATATGGGAAATGATTGAAACACACAATCAGAAGTGTATGTTGACTGGAGTTGACTATATTTGACATGGTACTCTAAGAAAGAAATGAGCTGAAAAAAAGCAATGACTAGTTTGCAATCAAAATGTAAAAAAAGAGGAGTTGAGGGAGAGGGCCTAGAAATTCAGAGACATTTGACATTGAAGAGGCAACTACTTATGCTCAAATGAAAGAAAATGAGAAGGACTTTGAGTAAAGATGACTCACTGAAACTGAACATTGTACCTGAACCAAACGAAGGATTTGTCTTTAGACCCATTGTGAAGATTGATGGACAATTTAAAGAACATCTGGGCAAATATCAAATTAAGATGTAGTATCCAGTAAATCTTTTCAGTGGGTTAAGATGGCTCAGGGACAAGAACCTGAAGGTGGCTTTTCCACCTCTGTCTGATAGTCTGAAGAAGCTGCAGTTAACTCAAGGAGGGCTTGCTGTGGTAGCTCATGAGAGCACCAAAGTAAAGAAATACACGTGATATGAAAACGAAGTAATCCAAGTGGCACTAGTAGTAAAGGGACCACCTGCCAATGCAGGAGACGTAAGAGATGCGAGTTCGAACCCACTCTAGTATTCTTGCCTGGAGAATCCCAGGGACAGAGGAGCCTGGCAGGTTATAGTTCATGGGGTCGCAAAGAGTTGGACACGACTGAAGCGACTTAGCGTGCACGCACATGACAACTAAGACTTGAGCCTTGAGGACTGTGTGTATTGTCACTGGTACATAAAACTGACTAGAAGTGAAAAGGTAAGAATCTAAGATTTTGAGAGAATTACACACAAGAGAATTACTAGCCTAGCCTAAAAAATACTTTGATTTTTTGCAACTTAAAATGATCCATAAGCCCTCAAACATCAGTGGTCTGTGAGTGAGCTGAGAAAATGCTGTCCTAAGGAAGAATATTTGAACAATATCCAGGAAGAATAGAAAAACTTAATTGAAGGAAGAGCCAACAGCTGTAGAAAACGTTACCAATGAGCCCTTCCCTAGGAATGGGATGCAGGCCCTAATCATGTAGAACATTCTCTGTTTCCAGGGTCAGGGGTTGTTGCAACATCCACCCAGGGAAATTTCAGAGTTGTAGTGGTTCATTCTTTCTCCATCTTAGTGCTGTTGTGGCTACCCCACCCCTGTTATGCTGTCGTAGACTGGGTGTGGGGGACAGACAACTGACCTTATTAGTTTTTAGATCTCTGCAATAAGAGGAGACAAGTTGGGACCAAAGTGGATTTGGAGATTTAATGGCTTGGTTAAACTTTTGATCTATAATCCCTTATAAAGAGGGCACTTTTTTTTTTTCTTATGACCAAAGGAAACTGAACTGACTCTGTGCTGTGGGACAGAACTGCGTAGTCATCAGGGTTGTCCACCAGATATTTCCAGCTCCCCTTCAGGCATATGCTAGGAGAACAATTGCTCTGCAGTCCTGAAATTGGATGTGGTCATATGACCTGCCCTCGTCAATTAAATTTGGTCAGTAGTGCTGTGTTTTCTAGGTAGGTGTTTTAAGAGCCAACATGCAACCTGTCCTCTCTGTCTGCTTAGGCAGTAGGCAATGCTGCAGATGGAGACCACTTCAGCAGCCTGAGACCGAGTGGGGATGATGTGAAACAGGGCTTGAAGCTGATCCATGGAAGAAGTTTGACGTGAGCAAGTTCTTGTTAAGCCAGTGAGGTTGCCAGGTTGTTCTTATGGCAGCATAAAACTTCTCTGACCCTACTGAGACTTATCAAGTGTACAAGTGTACAAGGATCAAGACTTGTTCTGATCAAGACTGAACAAGTGTACAAGAAGCTTGGCGATTTCATCCCTGCCTACCTCTCAAGCCATCTCCTAGTCATTCTCTGATACACACATGTACTCTGGCAGTACCGGTGAATGACTTTTAAAATAAATCACTGCATTGTATGGAACACAGATTGGAAGGAAGAAACTAGAGGATGATAGTCGCACTCACAGGAACAGATGACCCCCCCCACAATTATACAAAGGGAAGTACAGAGTCAGAACATAAGACTGAGGACCAAAACAAAAGATGTTTAAAAGCAAGGAGAGAGGAAGGAAACAACCCATCAGAGAAGTTCTGGAGAAATTAAGGGAGAAACACTTCACAATTGAAAAGGTCCACAGCACCAAATCTGACAGATGAAATGACATGAGGATTAAGAAGGAACAACTTGATGCGGCAGGAGGCCTCTGTTGTCTTCCAGAAGAGTCTCAAATGAGGAGAGGCTCAGTAAAAGGGCTGGGGAGACTCGGAGACAAAATGAGCGGGAAGAATGGAGAATTCAAAAAGGACTGGCATGAGCTTGCTCCTAGTCACTGCCTCATTCTTTTCCAGAAAGTAAGTCATCTTCTCAGGTTGCTCCATCTCCAGGTTCAGAGGACCCAATCCAAGATGTGAGGTCTAGGTTACACTGGGCCTAACTCAGGTGTGTGATGGATAACCTTGGTGCTAAGTGTCTTGTTAGAACCAGTGTGAACCTAAATCTAAGCTACTCCAGGCCTGCACAAGCCCAGATCCTTGGATAAGCCTGACTGCAATGCCATCTCTGAGGGCAGCTTGGTATGGCGGAAGAAGTCAACAGTCATTGTGTTTCTTATTTCTGCATCTCATTCAGGCCTCATTATAATCTTCTAGTATATATAGGAAAACCCTCCCTGGAAAAGTAAGAAAAGCAAAGCTCAGATGTTTCAATGATGAGCTCAAGGTCAAATTGTTGCAGGTTTTAAGATAACAATATCTTTTTGACTCTAAAGTCCAGGCACATATTGTAACTTTCCCTAGTACAAAAACCTGCCTCTAGAACCCAAGAGCTTAGAAGAGACTTATTAATTAACTATTAATGATTCCAAAGGAGCTTATATCTTCACAGCATGATGAAGTCAGCCAAGGCATAATAACAAATGTCTCTTCTTCCTGCCGCAATCTTCACCTTTCCCCTTGCTTGCCTATATTTGATTTCTATTTATAATTCAATTCCAGAGCAATTTATATCACTGCTGAGCCTACTGCAAGCACCAAATTAATTGTGACTTGGTAGTTTGGGGTCATATCACTATAGCCTTTCTCTAAGGGCATGGCTCATGAATGAGGGAGAGTTTATTTCCAAGTGACTAAAAACCAAACTTAGATCAACAAACTCAGAGCCCCTTGAGTATATCACTCAAAAATCTAATAAAAGTACATCCAGGGGTCTTCATTAAAAGCTGACATTCTTTGAGTGATATTTACTTAATGATATCACCTGACATTCCCTAAAGTAATGTTTTTCTGAAATACCTCTGAGTTCTTCCAAGGCCTAATGGAAATGTTCTGTGCTGCTCACTTCCAAGTTTCTATTTCTAGCCCTGATTCTCACCCAAGCTACACTCCAGCCTGCTCCGTGGAGGTCATTTCAAACTCCAGGATGTCCTACTGTCCCCTCAAACTCAACATGCACAGCAATGGATCACCATTTGTTCTTTGTGTGGAGAGTTTTCTAAAGGATATTTTTGCATCATCTCACCTTGGGAAAAGGGAATGAAAGTTACACTTGATATATTTTAACTTAGAATATTTGGGTCTGAGTAAATTAATTGCTTTGTAGCAATCAGAAAGAACTGGTCATAAAATAATTCCAATTTTTTTATTACTAAATTTTGTACCCTCCAGCAAGATTTTGAAAATTGAACTAATAATAATGTCATACTTGTTTCTCTGACCACCTTTTAAGTATGTATCAAGTGAGAATTAAAATGTCTCTTGCTGCTGTAATACTGAGTGAGCACTACCCTGAGTGTTTTTATACATGTATGCTTGTATGCACGTGTATGCATTTGTGTGTTTGAATATGTGTGCTTATGTATGTGCCCCTTGTGTTTGTGTGTGTACATGTGTATTTGTGTCTGTGTGTACACTATAAGAAGACTCAATCTGTGTTAAAATGGAACCCTTGTAGTTGGTGAACCTCCTACTTGCTCTTCAGTTATAGCTCTGTTCCGCCCCCGATCACGTCCACCACCAGCCTCCTGAATCCACAGGAGGACTGTCTTGAATTGAGATCATTCTGTGTTAGAATTGGAGGGATGCAGTAGGGCAAAAGGACTGTGGGAAACAGTTTTTTTTTTCCTCTATCCACTACCTTTAAATGAAAACAGATACAGACATTTTGTATTACATAGAACATAAAACTTTCCCCCCATGTCTTAAGAACTATATTCAGTATGGACTTATTGGATGCATATAATGCTTTAAAAAGTGTTGAAAGGTATTTTGAGGTCTGGATATCAAAATGAGACAAAGACAATGAAGAAAAATATGATCTTGAGTCTATAAGTATAGTAAAAATTTACCCATTTAGGAGATAAAAATATTCAACATACTTTATTAAACCAACTTCATTGGCGCTCCATCGGATCAACCCATAGGGATAGGTTAGAGAGGATAAGCTATGTCCTGTTTAATAACTAACAGGGACCCTGTGGGACCTTTTTTTTTTTTTTAACATAGACTCCACACACACACACACACACACACACACCCCTTTCCCTCCTATCACCAGTCATTCTTCTTCCTCTTCTCTCACAAACAGTCTGTCCCAAATTTCTCTCTGGTTCCTTTGCAATGTCTGTCCTATTGACATTTTCACAGCTTTCCCTTCTGTCTAGACTCATCTGTCATCATCCTGATGATCACAGCTTCCTCCTGGTCACCCCGACTGCTGCCCCGGCACCAGATTAATCTTACCACAAACTGCATTTCCTTATTCCACCCTGCTGTCAACTCACTGGTTATCAACAAGCTGGGTGCATTTAAATGATGGCCACTAAATGAGGAGGGGCAGACTGAGAACATTTCTGGGCCACTTGGCTATAGGATGAGGCTATTTTAATGGAGAAAGGAGGAATGATGTGTCATCCTGTCTAGCCTTGTCTGTCAGTCAGCAGTCTCCAGAAATACATGCATTCTGCAGACACTCTCACGGTATATGCCTGTTGTGGTGAGTATCTTGCCTTCCTCAAAATGCCATAAGCTTTCTGAGGACAGAGACAATGCTTTGAGCTGTGAGTTTATCCTTCACAGTGGCCAGTAGGAGGCAAGCTCCCTCTATGAACTTGGTTACCTTGGGCAAGTCATGTATTTCTCTGAGTCTCATTCCTCATATGCAGGGAGATCAAGAATACCTGTGTGGTGAGTACCATGGTCGCTGGTACACAGTTGGGGTTGAGTAAACTGTGGTAACTATGATTCTTTCCTGAGCAGAATGCAGCTGCATTGGCTAAAAACCTTTGAAGAAGTATGATGAGAGCATTTACTGCTCTGACAGTCTGCCTGTGAGACAAAGAGGCAGGTGCTAGAGCAATACAGGCCCTGAAACCAATCGTTATGGCCAGAATCTCATCCAAGACTTGGATTTGGATTGACAAGGCGTGTATGCAAAGCAGCTGGTTTTCAGGAAACCTCTAGCTCTCCACAGAGATCAGTAACACCGTCAGCAGCCACCAAAAATCTAAACAGAAAATGAGCTGTTTGTATAAATCTCAGTGTGCCCCTCTTCCAGAACAGCACTGAAATGAGTTTATCTTGAAGTGCATCTTAATCTCTTTACTCTGGTCTCTCAAACAAGTGCCCTGGGAATTGAACTGCTCTCCATCTCCCATGGAGAAAAGGCACAAGCTCAGCACCTTGAGATAAGCCATCAGTGGTCCAGAAAGGAAGCCAAGTTTCAGTCTCACCTTCCCCCACTTCCTGTAATGCTGGAGACCTGGGCTGGGAAGATCCCTTGGAGAAGGGAAAGGCTACCCACTCCAGTATTCTGGCCTGGAGAATTCCATGGACTGTATAGTCCATGGAGAAGCAAAGATTCAGACACGACTGAGTGACTTTCACTTCACTTCACTTCCCCCCTTAAAAAGGTCATTAAAAAGTTCTTGTTTCTCTGCTGCCACTAGATGGTACTAGCCAGCTGCTTGTCATCTTTTTCATTTTGTTGTGTTTACTGCCTCTGAGCACTAAACCGAGAGACTGATTACAACAACATGCTTTACAGAAAGGGGACTTAGAGTGTCCTTGGTCAGTCACTGGAAAGTCACTAAAGGTGCCATTTCTGAGCCGTGTCAGCACTTCCCTTCAGCCTTTATTTACATAAAGTCCTTCTTTGTCCTATCCTGGATAATGGAAATATTTAGTCATCACACAGATGATTCACGCCTATTTGCCCCCAGTGTCTGGGGCCTTCGGAAGGCCTGGGAGAGATGCGGAGCACAGTGACTTTGAACTGAAGGCAGACAGTGAGAACTAGCTTTGCCACTTCCCTCAGGAGTCCTGCCCTGCTGTCTCTTTATTTAGAATATCTCATTCTTCCTGCTTCAGACTCCTAGCACGTCCCCAACGCCCTCCATTTTCAGTACAGACCCGTGGACCTTCATTTTTTTTTTTCTGGAAGGAAAAGATGGCAGTGGCTAATGAAATAAGTCATGGGAGTTACTAGAAGAAAGTGAAGAATGTGACCTTGACATCTGATTCCTTTCTTCCCTAAGCTGGTCTAAGAGGATTGAGCAGACCCCTTCCCAACCCCCCAGGCTCTTTAATACTCTGTTGTTGTTGTTCAGTTACTATGTCATGTTTGACTTTTTGCAGCCCTGTGGTCTGCAGAATACTACTGGACTGTAGCATGCCAGGCTCCTCTGTCTTCCAATCTTTCAGAGTTTGCTCAGATTCATGTCCATTGAGCCCATGATACTATCTAACCATTTCATCCTCTGCTGCCCCCATCTCCTTTTGCCTTCTTTAAAACATTAGATGCCACTAAAGCCCATTCTCACCTGGATGACTGGATTGTAGGGATTGGGGAAGGGGATCCCAGTACTTGACATTGTAATCTACAGTTAGGCTAGGAGCACAAATAGAGAAACACAGGGTATATTACGCTAAACCTAAGATTAGTCAGGAATAATCATTTCAGGATGGGTATCTCCAAGAGATTGCTGGATTCATGCAAAATATTTTAACTGAAGCAGTATTCACCTATGATCTGGACATTTTAATTCCAACACAACCTCTATTGAGCTTCAGAATATCTGAATAATTCCTCAGTCTTTCTGAGTCTCAATTTCCATATCTGGAAAAAAAAAAATCATTTTTTTTTTTGTAGGACTGTTAAAAGAACAGAGAGAAATAAAGTTTGTAGGATTGTTAAAAGGACAGGGAAATAAAGTCTGTAAAGCTCGTAGCATTTAGCAAGACTTCCGCCAAAGGTTCCTCCCTCCTCTCAGTGGCTACAGTGGAAGATGGTCCCCTCGCCCCCCACCAGCATCACTCCAGCTCTCTCTAGGCTGGAGTCTGAGTTCCCAGGAACTGGTCCCCAGCCAGTGAAATTAAGTAAGAGGCAAGGGAATCTTGAATCTCAAACCTCTGCTTTCACCCCTCATAACAACAGCAAGTGGGTTCCACACCTGTTTATATGCCCCATTCAACTTGAGAAGGGGAGCCAGCAAATCTCAGGAGAGGTTACCATCTCTGAGAAAGCTGCCTATTTCTACCTGTTTTCCTAAGAAAGTATTTCATTTTCTTAAACAAGAATTTTCTTTTTGAAAAGAGAAAAATTTTGCTTCTTTTTTTTTACCCCCAGAAGAATTTCTTACAGGCCAGTGTAACAAATCAAAGGGACAAGGTGAAATGATGGTGTAATCTTTCCTATCTCAGTTGAAGGACAGTATAGTGAAATTATCAGGTTTCACAATATGAACAATTGTATAGAAACACAGCATGATGTTAAGCTAACACATGGAATATTTATCTCTGGGTATGGAGGACAATAGGCTTAAACAGCAATAATTTGAGCTATGCTGTTGTTGTTCAGCTGCTCAGTCCTGTTGACTGTTTGCGACCCCATGGACTCTAGCATGCCGGATTTCTCTGTCCTTCACTATTTCCTGGAGTTTGCCCAAATTCATGTCCATTGAATCGGTGACACTATCTAACCTCACATGGAGGAAACGACTGCTGAAATTTTATTTCCTTGAGTAAGAGCTGTTCAACAGCAACTTGCAAGCAAGAACCTGGAGTGGGTAGTTTCTCATGTTAGAGCATGATTTACAAGGAATCTTCCAGTTATCATTAAAAAATTGCAGGCACCTCAAAGCAGTCACAGTTAAAGGTGCACAAAAGTAAAAGAAAGCTAAGCAGAGGAGTAGGTGAGCCTACACAGGCAGGAAGAACAAAGAATAACATCTCTTGTACTACACTTTCTGATTAGTAATTTCAAAGGACCCTAGACCTTTAGAAAGCTTAATTTTAACACTTCAAAGTTAGAATGAAAACTGTGGTGTATTTGGTAGTGGATAACTGCAGTATTGTGATGGAAATGATTCCAAAAAACCATTTGGGGCTCTGGGTGAAAGACAGCTTGGATGGATTAGTGATGCCTGGGTGCTGCAGGCAGGAAGGATAGCCTGGTTCTGGGCCTCTCTAGCACACAATACTTCATGTGTAGGACGATTAGGATATGCAACACATTATTTAATAATTATCTGATTATATGATAGAACTTTGCTTTTCATAACCCTAACCCTAGGGCCTGACAAAGAATCGATGAATCTATTTGTAAGAATGAAAATAAATACTCCTGGATACTAGGAAATCAATGGAGTGAGAAGCATCAGAAATCTGCCTCCTCACCTAGACAACAATTGCACTGCAGAATCTGTCTGATGAAATAAATGTTCACATTTTAAGGCAAGACAGAAAAGCATAAACATAAAACTTTTTCTTTGCCCTTTGGCCTCTTCCCTTCCCTCTAATGTGTATTGGGCATCTGCGCTATGTGTTAACCAGACTTCCCAAAGAGCAGAAATACCCACTGAACCATAAAGATCAATTTTTCTCCTTCTAGTGCCAGCCATGTAACTCCTTAAAAGACAGCATTTCTTTCTCAATCCTGAAGGTTTCATGATGACCCACCACTTGCCTTGTACTGTAGACATCTTTGGTGATCTTAATATGCAATGCTAAGAAATCATTTCCCTTAAAGATAGAGATTGGTGCAGAACAGACTAGTCATATGACCTTGGGAGATACCTGGCTACACCTAATGGAAGTTCTTAGCTTAAATATTTAGAACCTTATCAGTGTCACTATGTTACGTGTATTTTGCGTATTTTACAAGACTATTGTTTCTTGCATTACCAAACGTGTGACTGAGCCTCAAGTAAAATTAATGACGATTAAGTGACTTGAAATGATTGACCAGATATAATATTCATATGAGATCAATGATCATATTAGTATAACTCTAGATATGGGAAGAAGCAACAAGAAGGGACCATTTTCTGGACTGTAACAAATTAACATGACAGGTGGTCCAGAGGGTTTGATTACTGTTAACAAGGTCTAGCCCAGAAAGAGCACATTGAAGAGCCTATCAATTAAATCCTTGCCTGACCTGGGCATATGACTGACTCTCTGGGTAGAGAGAATGTGGGAGTTATTCTGCAGCATTTTTTTTTTAATTGGAGGATAATTGCTTTACAATATTATGTTGGTTTCTGTCACACATCAACATGAATCAGCCATAGGTATACATATGTCCCCTCCCTCTTGAACCTCCCTTCCACTTCTCACCCCATCCCACCCCTCTAGGTTGTCACAGAGCACCAGGTTTAAGCTCTCAGCAAATTCCCACAAGCTATCTATTTTACATATGGTGATATGTATGCTTCAATGCTACTCTCTCAATTTGTCCCACCCTCTCCTTCCCCACTGTGTCCACAAGTCTGTTCTCTATGTCTGCGTCTCCACTGCTGCCCTGCAAACAGGTTCATCAGGACCATCCTTCTTGAGCCCATTTATTTGTGTTAATATATGATATTTGTTTTTCTCTTTCTGACTTACTTCGCTGTGTGTATTATTGGCTCTAGTTTCATCTACCTCATTAGAACTGACTCAAATGTGTTCTTTTTTATGGCTGAGTAATATTCCATTGTATATATGCACCACAACTTCTTTATCCATTCATCTGTAAATGGGCATCTAGATTGCTTCCATGTCCCAGCTATTGTAAACAGTATTCTGCGCAATGCTTTTAGCACAACTTTTCTGTAAGCTTGGAATTATTTCAAAATGAAGAGAAATAAAAGGAAATTGCTATCACAAAAACAAACAAACAAATGAATAAATACTTGTCTCAGTTTGGGTTCGCCACGAAACAGAGCCAGGAACAATGACCTGGGGGGAGTATTGATCTGAGGCCTGATGTCAGGATTGCAGGATTTGAGGAGAGAGGGAAAAGTGAGTGACACAGAAAAGGAGGAAAGCCAACATGATTGTGTTCATGAAGTTTGCTGTCGTAGATAACCCGGGCTTGACTTTGCAGATTTCTATCCGTTTTTATGAAGAAATATGTCAATTCCTTTTAACAGTATTGTGTATAGAATGTCTCTCAGACCATCTAAAGAGAGGCAGAGGGCAGGTGGGAAGCAGAGAACGTGAGAGGGAGAGGAAAAGCTTTCATTCACTGACTCCCTTCTCCTAGCAGTGGAGAGTTTTCTGGAATGTTCCTTTCAGATCTTCAGGAGAAGAGCTTGGGGCAGAAAAAGGAAAGGATGAGCACAGAGTCAGTGGCGGCGCCGGCAGCTCGAGGAGAGTCACGCTTGGAGCTGATGTCGGAGGGGGGAAGAGACGTCAGCTATACTCACCCAAGAGTTCTGCCTAAACAAGGATAAGCAGATAGTAATCAAATAGTGGTCATGCACTGGGGAAACTTCGCCCAGGGTGTTGGGGATTCCAGGAGGAGGCACTTAAGTCAGCTTGGCAGTGGGAGTAGGCTGGGATGTCAGAGAAAGCTGGGATTTAAGTACTAACTAGGATTTGGCGAGAGAAAAGAGGAGAAAAGGACATTCCAGCAGAGAGAGACTGGAGGAAAAGCAGTGCTGAGGCAAGAAACAGCAGTATGTGCTGTGGAGATGCACTCAGAACTTCAGAGGTGGTACAGATTCTTTAAGCTAAAGACCTCTGAGAGTCAGCAGATGCAGGGGAAAGCCTCCCAGCTTCCCTTATCAGACTAAAAGCAGAAACTTCTCACAAACGAGGACTGACAATTTTCTCTCTTTGAGGAGGCATCACCTCCCAGGAGAGAAGCCAAGAGTAAACCTATCATAAATCCCTTCTCTTTGGAGAATTTCATGGCCCCAAAGAAGATGGAAAAATCATACCTTCCTAGGCAAACATTATCCCAAAGTTCTTATCGCTAATTTGTTCTTCTAAATGAAAGCAGCTCTTTTGCCCTTTCACTATTTGCCTATCTCTGTTTCCTCTAACCTTGGAAGAACCTAATTACAGAAGTGAGATCACCAGGTATTCAAACTTAGTTTCTTAGGTAGTTTAACCAAACTGCTGACTTGCACTCCACTCAGTGCACCCAATGTCATGCCTAACCTTTTCGTTTTTCCTTAAAGAAGTATAAATGAAGAATAAGTAATTAATAGATGACCAGATCTCTTCCCTAGCTTCCCCTTTAGTAATGGGTATTGATTTTCAAAAGGCAAGAAGCTGGACCAGTAACATAAACACCCAGTTTTCTTTCCTAATGAAACCTATTTTTTTTCATATGGAATCTATTTCTCCGCTCCTCTCTTTCTCCTGTCAAGTATGTATTAATAAGTCTTCAACTTTAACCATTTAACTAGCTAATTTCTTATTTTTTAGCTTTCATGTGCGTATAAATAAACGTTTTCTTCTATTAATGTCTTTTGTCAGTTTAATTCACAGATGCCAGGCACTGAACCTAAGAATAGAAGGAAAAGTTTTTTCTTCCTAACAAACTGTATGTGGGCATGTGTGTGTGTGTGTGTGTGTGTGTGTGTGTGTGTGTGTGTGTGTTAGAGGTAGCAGCAAGTAGAATGAATGCGTTAACCAGAAAGAAATAAGAGATAAGATTTGAGAAACAGGAAGTAGGAGCATTGTTCCTTGTAGGGAGGACAATTGCCGACTAAAGAAATACTGTTGCTCAGTTGTGTCTGACTCCTTTGACCCCAGGGACTGTAGCCTGCCAGGCTCCTCTGTCCATGGATTCTTTTACCGCTGAGCCACTGGAGAAGCCCTATATACATATGTATATGTATCACAGTTGATCTTTGAACAACACAGGTTTGAACTTCAAAGGTCCACTTATCTGTGAGTTACTATATATATAAACTTCCCTGGTGGCTCAGCAGTAAAAGAATCTGCCTGCAGTGCAGGAGATACTTAGCACGCACACATGTGTGTATATATATATAAGGGCTTCCCTGGTAGCTCAGATGGTCAAGAATCTGCCTACAGTGCAGGAGACCTGGGCTCAGTTACTGGGCTGGGAAGATCCCATGGAGAAGGGAATGGCAACCCACTCCAGTATTCTTGCCTAGAGAAACCCATGGACAGAGGAGCCTTGCAGGGGTAGCTAAGAGTTGGACACTATTGAGCAACTAACACTTTCACTTCATCTATATATATATATATATATATAAAATAACAACCTAGACAGCACATTAAAAAGCAGCGACATAACTTTGTTAACAAAGGTCATCTAGTCAAGACTATAGTTTTTCCAGTGGTCATGTATGGATGTGAGAGTTGGACGGTGAAGAAAGCTGAGCGCCGAAGAATTGATGCTTTTGAACTGTGGTGCTGGAGAAGACTCTTGAGTGTCCCTTGGACTGCAAGAAGATCCAAACAGTCCATCCTAAAGGAGATCAGTCCTGGGTGTTCATTGGAAGGACTGATGCTGAAGCTGAAACTCCAATACTTTGGCCACCTGATGCGAAGAGCTGAGTCATTTGAAAAGACCCTGATGCTGGGAAAGATTGAAGGCAGGAGGAGAAGGGGACGACAGAGGATGAGATGGCTGGATGGCATCACCGACTCGATGGACATGGGTTTGGGTAAACTCCGGGAATTGGTAATGGGCAGGGAGGCCTGGGGTGCTGTGGTTCATGGGGTTACGATTCGGACATGACTGAGCAACTGAACTGAACGGAACTGAACTCACAGATAAGTGGACCCTTGACATTCAAACCTGTGTTATTCAAGGGACAACTATGATACAGTTTCCAACCCCCAAAATTCCCTCTCCCTCTTTACTATAAATTCTTAATCCAATCCCTGGTAACAACTGAACTGATTTCTGCCCTTATACTTTTCCTTTTTCAGAATGTCATATAAATGGAATCATAGAGTATGCAATGGTCTTTTGTGCTGGATTTGATGTTAACCTTTGGGGCCTCAGTCTTGCTATTACTGATGTCAGCAGATTTTTCCTTTAATTCCTGTCTGTGTGGCATTACAATGTGGATATACCACAACTTTTATATTCATTTACCAGTGTATAGACATTTGGATGGGTTCCAGTTTGGAGCTTTATGAATAAATCTGATATTAATGTTTACATACTGGTCTTCATGGATGAGCCACTTTTGATGTTTTAATTTTTTTTTTCTAACTTCACAGTTAATGTCCTAAGCAGTGGGAAATTAGTGGTCCTGCAAATCCCTGGGGGTATAGGAGGTCTTAGCAATTGAGGAAGTTCAGCTCAAATAGTTTCAACCGGCTACGTCACTCTATAATCTCCCCTTCATCCCCATTCGGCTTTGGTATTCCATTTAGTTTCAAATGCAGTTTTCTGATCTGACTCACATCTTAATTCCAGGCACTTGTTAGAAATTACATTGGTTGCAAAATGGCAGGAAGAAAAGATCAAATCTCTTTTGGATTTAAATTTGAAATGAAATGGGACTTTTGTTTAAATTCAATAGAAGCAGTTAACAAAGGAACGAAGACCTTAAAGATGTTTCATTAAAATTACCCACAATGCTACTCTGAATGATTCATGATTTTGAGCATTTAAATGAGTCATTTTCACCCAAGTGTCTAAACTAATCTCTATGGTAAATGAGGTACATAGGGAAATTGTATTAACCATTTAAGCACCAGGCAAATTCTCCCCAGCTCAGCTTCTATCTCCTTCAAGAAAGAACTTCCCTTGTGACTCAGCTGGTAAAGAATCTGCCCGTGATGTGGGAGACCTAGGTTCAATCCCTGGGTTGGAAAGTACCCCTGGAGAAGGGGAAGGCTACCCACTCCAGTATTCTGGCCTGGAGAATTTCATGGACTGTATAGTTCATGGGGTCGCAAAGAGTCAGACACGACTGAGCGACTTTCACTTCACTTCAAGAAGGAACCTCATTATAAGCATAGGATGTATGCTTGCGTGTGTGCTCTGTTGCTCATTTGTTTGTGACCCTATGGACTATATGTGGTCTGCCAGGCTTCTCTGTCTGTGACATTTCCCCAGCAAGAGTACTGGGGTGGGTTATCATTTCATTCTCCAGGAAATCCTCCCAGACCCAGAGATCAAACTGCCATCTCCTGCTTTGGCAGATGGATTATTTGCCACTGAGCCACCTGGGAAGCCCATATAATGTGTGCTTTTCATTTAATTCATTGTGTTTGTGTGTGTGTGTGTGTGTGTGCACATGTGTGTGATTTATGTTACGTGATTTAATCTCCAAAAGGTTACATGTCACAGAAAGCACTAAGAAAAAAAATGCCTCAAAGAGATTATCTTATTCTTTATGATTAAATAGTCGTGAAGCATCATGAAGCAGCTACCATTTGTTGAGTGACATCTATAATATACAGTAAAGTATAACATGTATTAAGGTGGTATAAAGTAGTGGTAAAGAGACAGAATCTGGAATCTGACATAATTGGATTCTAATTCTGCCTTAGTCACTTTCCATTTATGTGATCATAAATAAGTTTCTTAATCTCTTAGAGATTTTTTAAGTGTTAACAAGTGTCACAGTATCTCCATAATAACATTACCGAAAGAACAAATGAATTATATATATATACATACATACATACACATATATACATACATATATACATATATATATATATGTCTAATACCTCATTAGCTCTCAAAAATAGGAATTATGTTGTCTCTTTTTATATAGACAATGGATGCTCAAAGAGGTGGATAAATTTATTGAAGATCACATACAAGTGGCTGAATCAGGTTATGAATCACAAGACAATCACTCCGTACTTTATCTTATATGTCTTTACTCGTCCTGGTAGAACTTGGTACTCTTAAGTACTTAGATAAATTAGTTGAGGGCAGAGGTATTAACATCAGTAATCAGAAAGGGCTCTCTCTGTGCACCTTACTGTCTAGAAGGTTGGTTAAGCCTTCAACTCCATCTCCTGAGAAAGTCCGAATCAAACAGATATTTCAAGCAGTTCTAGAAGGACCATACACCCGGAGCCACCTCTGCTCCTAGATCTCTGATTCTGCACATCTGATCTTGGTCTCATACGTATTAGATAGAAATGAGACACTGAGTTTCTTCATTTCCTCACTGACCTTCATTAAACTAAAGTCCAGGAAGCCACTCAGGTCTCAGAGTTGGTTTGAAGATTATTTTAAACCAAAGACATTTGAGATACAGCAGATGCAAAAAGAAGCTTTGTCAAGGTTTCTCTTATCTGCCTTAGGAGGACTTTTCCTGGAGGTTGCCATGCATCCCCTCTCCAGGAAGGACATAACTACTCACACTGGGATAGAGAGGCTGCATAAACATCACCAACTGTCAGACCTTCCATAAAGGTGCATTTGTCTTTCTGAAAGCCTATTTGTTTTTCCATAGAAGCTGTTTCTCCTCATTCTCTCTCTCCTATTAATTCTCTCCCTCCTATAAACCCTTATTTCCATCTCTTCAAGGAGCCTCTTAATCTGAATGTTCTCAATATACATAATAAACTTATCTCCTGGTAATATGTCTACTGCCAGTTAGTTTGCATCCTCCACCCTCACCCCAATAACTGGAATTAAGTTGGTAGAGGGAAAGATTTTTCCTCCCCAAAATATCACTTATATGTGGAATCTGAAAAAAAAAAAAAGAAAGCACAAATGAACTTATTTACAAAACAGAGAAGTCACAGATGTAAAAACAAACTTACGGTTACCAGAGAGGAGAGGGGAGGGGAGGATGACTTGAGAGATTGGGATTGACATAGCCAAACTACTATACATAAAATAGACCACTAATAAGGACCTGCTAGGGAACTCTATTCAAGGTTCTGTAATGACCTGTATGGGAAAAGAATCTAAACATGAATGGATATATGTAGATGTATAACTGATTCACTTTGCTGTACAGCAGAAACTAATATAACCCTGTAAATAAACTACATTCCAATAAAAAAAAAGTAATTAAAAAAAAAAAATCCTGTAACTTCACACATGTGAAATACTGAGAGCTAGGAAGTAATAGGGAGGGTTGACTCTCAACTACTCTACCATGAGATAAGTTACCCTAAGTGAAGATTTTTCCAATCAAAGCCATCAAGGAGCCTAGCAGACAAGATTCTTCCTTTATAATAAACACTCTCTTTCAAAGGTAACTGTGGTTGTAAATAATGTTTTATGTTAAACACATGTTCAGTCATCTGTGTTGGTCTTGGGTAGACATATTCCACTAGGGTTTTATTGTTCTCTACTCAACCTGGCATAAGAAGCAATTCTTTTAAGGGACTAAAAGAGTTATGTGATTTTCATATTGTTTGTTTGATTTTGGGATAAATCAAATGCTAGAGCAGTATTTTCATACTGAAGAATTTGTGAAGAATTCTCTGAATATCTTTCTTTCAAAAACTGAGGGTTTGCAGTATGTCTCATTTCCTGACTTTCAACACTTCTGTCCTCACAATCACCACCTTGATCTAAGCCACCAGTATCTCTCACCTGGGCTACTGCAGTAGCCTCATAATTGGCTTCTATGTTTCCACACAGCAATCAGTGATGTTCTAAAGATATAAGCCAGATTATATCACTCCCATTGCTTAGACTCTAAATTCTTTCAGATCTTCTTCAGCCTATCCCCTACCATTCTTTCTTCCTCCATCACCTGTTCCAGCCACTCTGACTCTTCCTACCACATGTCTAGATCCTTAGACTCTTTACACTGGCTGCACCTCTGCCCAGAGTGCTCTTCCCGTAGAGCACTTGACTCATTTCTTCTTGACAATCATAGCCTAGATCTAATGTTACTTCCTTCTAGAGTCCCCCCTAGGTCAGTCACTCTCCCATGACACCCAGTTTTATTTTCTTCAAAGTACTTCTCTCAAGCGGAAAGAATCTTGTCATTAATTTGGGCAGTTATTGTTGTCTTTCACACTAGCATATAAACTCCTTGAGATCAAGTAACTGGTCTGTTTTATTCACCTCTGTATTCCTAATATAGGCACCTAGCACATAATAGGTATTCTACAAATATCTGTTGAATTAGTGAGTGAATGGCTTCTCTTCTCCATTCTTACTGCCATGGTCTACCCCACACAGTCTTCCATCAGGACTATTGCATCAGCTTCTCATCTCCTTAGCAACAGGCTTTGTCTCTTGATCTATTGTCATCATCATTGTGTGCTTCACATACAGAAGACCTATTGATTCTACTGCCCTCTTTAAAGACTTCTACTTACTTCCATTGCCTGCCAAAATAAAAATAAAAAGGAAGGAAGGAAGAGAGAAAGAAAACAGAGAAAAACTCTTTAGATAAGCTTACAAGGACTTCTGTGATCTGGATCCTATCTACCTGTTGAGGCTTCTGTCCAATACCATTCCCACATGATGCCCAGGAACTCTATGATTGAGTGAAACTGAGCATCTCACTAACTAACTAATAGAACAAAAATAAAAGTGGTTAAATATGCTCCAAGTTACAGATACTGCATTCTTTCCATTTTATCATATGTGCTTTCTCCTCCCTTTCATTCTAGTGTTCAAGCAACTCCTCATTCTCCACAAAACCTCTGACTCCTCAGAACAGTTCAAGTTTTCTAACAGTTTCCATCCAGTTTTATGCTCTAACCTCACAGAATTATAACCTCTTCTATTTAGACACCAGAATGTCTGGAAGAGCAGGTCTGGCTGGGGTAGGTCCCAAACCAGGCAGAACACAACCTAGCCTAAGAAGCCCTTGACTCACAGCTTCTCATCTTGTTAAGCCAGCTTCCCCACTGAATTAATTTCATTAATTTAAAATCCAACCCAGTGAATTTATAATAAGCAATATGAGCCACATGATTCCTAAAGGTACTCTTTTAGCCTGAAACAGTTAATGTGGCTTGTAGATTGACCACGAGGGAGCAACTACAAGCTTCGGGTCCTATTCATGAGGCCATTAGGGATTCTAGCAAATGTTTGCAGCTACAGATAAATGAGTTTCCTGCTAAGTGGGCCATCTGGGATTGTCCCCAGGAAGCTTCTAAAAGTCAATAAAGTCTCTTGATGAAACAGATTCTGTATTTCTAACACCAGCTGCCAGGCTCTCACTAGATCTCCAAGGGTAGCCCCAAGCAACACAGACCACTATTTGACAAGCTTCAGTGTCAGGAGAACAACCAACTTTACCTAAAACAACTGCATTTTTCTTGACCAACAAAGCTTCTGACCTTCCTCTTGAGGAGGAAGTCTCAGAAGACACTGAGACTTCCACAGCAATGGATCTTTCCTTTTTCCTCAAGGTAATGCTTCTCCAACTTGATTAGTTAACTGTGGCCTCTTATCTCTCCTCCATATACCTAAAATATGGGGAAAATGTATTAACTAACTTGATCCAAATACCTGGTGATTCTTAACTGCCTCAATTCCACTTGCCACCATTTCTTGCAAAAACAACTGTATTTGTTTCTCCTGGCATAGTGAAATGCAAACGAAGCCCTTCAGAATTCTGGTTATTTGCTCATAGAGTAATATTACCTTCTTTGTTTTATCTACAACTGATTTTAAGTCTTATTTTGATGGTCTACATTAGATTTGTCTGGATGTCCACCTGTAGACCAAATTTCCACAACTAGAGGACTGTCACGAATCATTGAAACTATCTGGACAATTTTAGACAAAATGCTTATATATAAGCAGCAGATAACTACATCATTCCTGAATTTCTCTGTAGTTACCCATAAAATTGAGAGACATAGTAAAATAGTTGTTGTTTAAGCCATTAGGTTTTGGGTAGTTTAGTAGATAGCAATAGACAACTGTGGCAAGTAGGTCATATGGCATTTTCTAGAACTAGAGCCTCTTCACAGCCAAGTCAGAATAAAGCCAAGATTTCTAACCTGCAGTTCCTGAGCCAGGGTTAAATGGAGATACTGACATTACTCACCATAGGGCTTCAAAAGCAAGAATTCATTTGTGTCCCTGTTGCAGCACATATTGATCACTGAGGAAGGCTTTCTTATCTCTCCTTGCTATTCTTTGGAACTCTGCATTCAAATGGGTAAATTTTTCCTTTTCTCCTTTGCCTTTAGCTTCTCTTCTTTTCTCAGCTATTTGTGAGGCCTCCTCTGACAACCATTTTGCCTTTTTGCATTTCTTTTTCTTGGGGATGATCTTGATCACTGCCTCCTGTACAAAGTCACGAACCTCTGTCCATAGTTCTTCAGGCACTCTGTCTATCATATCTAATCCCTTAAATCTATTTCTCACTTCCACTGTATAATTGTAAGGGATTTGATTTAGGTCATGCAAGAATGGTCTAGTGGTTTTCTCTACTTCCTTCAATTTCAGTCTGAAGTTTGCAATAAGGTGTTCATGTTCTGAGCCAGTCAGCTCCTGGTCTTGCTTTTGCTGACTGTGTAGAGTTTCTCCATCTTTGGCTGCAAAGAATATAATCAATCTGATTTTGGTATTGACTCTCTGGTGATGTCCATGTGTAGAGTCTTCTCTTGTGCTGTTGGGAGAAGGTGTTTGCTATGACCAGTGCATTCTCTTGGCAAAACTGTTAGCCTTTGACCTGTTTCATTTTGTACTCCAAGGCCAGATTTGCCTATTACTCCAGGCATCTCTAAACTTCCTACTTTTGCATTCCAGTCCCCTATAATGAAAAGGACATCTTTTTTGGGTGTTAGTTCTAGAAGGTCTTGTAGGTTTTCATAGAACCATTCAACTTTAGCTTCTTCAACATTACTGGTCGGGACATAGACTTAGTTTACTGTGATATTGAATGGTTTGCCTTGGAAATGAAGAGAGATCATTCTGTCGTTTTTGATATTACATCCAAGTACTGCATTTCAGACTCTTTCGTTGATTATGATGGCTACTCAATTTCTTCTAAGGGATTCTTGCCCACAGTAGTAAATATAATGGTCATCTGAGTTAAATTCTCCCATTCCAGTCCATTTTAGTTCATAGATTCCTAAAATGTCGATGTTCACTCTTGCCATCTCCTGTTTGACCACTTCCAATTTTCTTTGATTCATGGACCTAACATTCCAGATTCCTATGCAATATTGCTCTTTTTTTTTTCAGATTTTATTTCCATCACCAGTCACATCTACAACTGGGTGTTGTTTTTGCTTTGGCTCCATATCTTCATTCTTTCTGGAGTTATTTCTCCACTGATCTCTGTAGCATACTGGGACTAGAGATCTCTTCAAGAAATTTAGAGATACCAGGAAATATTTCATGCAAAGATGGGCACAATAAAGGACAGAAATGGTATAAACCTAACAGAGGAAGAAGATATTAAGAAGAGGTGGCAAGAGTACACAGAAGAACTATACAAAAAAGATCTTCATGACACAGATAACCATGATGGTGTGATCACTCATCTAGAGCCAGGCATCCTTGAATGTGAAGTCAAGTGAGCCTTAGGAAGCATCACCACAAACAAAGCTTGTGGAGGTGATGGAATTCCAGTTGAGCTATTTCGAATCCTAAAAGATATGCTGTGAAAGTGCTGCACTCAATAGATTAGAAAATTTGGAAAACTCAGCAGTGGCCACAGGACAGGAAAAGGTCAGTTTTCATTCCAATCCCAAAGAAAGGCAATACCAAAAATGCTCAAACTACCACACAATTGCACTCACCTCACATGAGAGCAAAGTAATGCTCGAAATTCTCCAAGCAAGGCTTCAACAATACGTGTACCATGAACTTCCAGATGTTCAAGCTGGTTTTAGAAAAGGCAGAGGAACCAGAGATCAAATTGCCAACATACATTGCATCATCGAAAAAGCAAGAGAGTTCCAGAAAAGCAACTACCTCTGCTTTCTTGACTACATCAAAGCCTTTGACTGTGTGGATCACAACAAACTGTGGAAAATTCTTCAAGAGATGGGAATACCAGACCACCTGACCTGCCTCCTGAGAAATGTGTATGCAGGTCAAGAGGCAACAGTTAGAACTGGACAAGGAACAACAGACTGGTTCCAAATTGGAAAAGTAGTACATCAAGGCTGTATATTGTCACCATGCCTATTTAACTTATATGCAGAGTACATTTTGTGAAATACTGGGCTGGATGAAGCACAAGCTGGAATCAAGATTGCCGGGAGAAATATCAATAACCTCAGATATGCAGATGACATCACTGTTATGGCAGAAAGCGAAGAACTAAAGAGCCTCTTGATGAAAGTGAAAGAGGAGAGTGAAAATGTTGGCTTAAAAATCAACATTCAGAAAACTAAGATCATGGCATCTGGTCCCATCACTTCATGGAGATAGATGAGGAAACAATGGAAACAGTGGCAGACTTTATTTTCTTGGGCTCCAAAATCACTGCAGATGGTGACTACAACCATGAAATTGAAAGATGCTTGCTCCTTGGAAGAAAAGCTATGATCAACCTAGACAGCATATTAAAAAGCAGAGACATTACTTTGCCAACAAAGTTCCATCTAGTCAAGGCTATGGTTTTTCCACTAGTCATGTATGGATGTGAGAGTTGGACTATAAAAGAGCTGAGCGCCAAAGAACTGATGCTTTTGAACTGTGGTGTTGGAGAAGACTCTTGAGAGTCTCTTGGACTGCAAGGAGATCCAACCAGTCAATCTGAAAGGAAATAAGTCCTGAATATTCATTGGAAGGACTGATGTTCAAGCTGAAACTTCAATACTTTGGCCACCTGACGCAAAGAGCTGACTCATTTGAAAAGACCCTGATGCTGGGAAAGATTGAAGGCAGGAGGAGAAGGGGACAGGAGAGGATGAGTTGGTTGGATGGCATCACCAACTCGATGGACATGAGTTTGAATAATCTCCAGGAGTTGGTGATGGACAGGGAAGCTTGGAGTGTTGCAGTCCATGGGGTCACAAAGAGTCAGATACAATTGAGCAACTGAACTGAACTGCAGCATACAGGTAGCTAGATACGAGCAGAGAAAGGGGACAAGGGACCCTCTGGCCAGAAATCACATAGATACAGAAGAACTGGAGCCTCCAGACTAACAGGAAACCACAATTTTGGGTGATAATTGTCCTGGAAGAAGACAAAGAAAGGCGGGCAAAGGCAGGAATCTTTGTGTGGGAATGTAACCTGTTGCTCACCATGCTCTCATTACAACAAATTTAGCCTTACAGATGAGATGTACCCATCACATACCAACACCACAGCACTTCTGATCTAAGCTAAATAAGGCCCCAAATCCCACCTCCCCTCAGGAAACAGAGATGAAAATCGGAGTATGACCCCCAAACTCCTCCTTCCCCAGTGAATATTCTGCCCCTCCGTTTATGTGTTCCCCCATAATGGGCTTCCAAAGGAACCCAGGGCAGCAGCAGCTCACATGGCTGCCCACTCTCTCTAAGACTGTTTTTGCTTAAATAAACTCTCACTTTATTTTCTTAACCTCCCTGCTTAGCTTTTGTGACAAAGAAAAAACCTTAAAATTCATGGGAACATCCCCAGGACCCCTGGGTACCACTCCATTGATAATTCTCCTCTGTAGCATCCTACTTTTATTAACTGAACATGATCATGATCACCATAATCCTATCATTTTATGCCTTAGTTTGAATAACTTTTCCAATCTTCCCTTAGAAGTAGGCTTGGTAGAGGAGAAAGAAAATAGCTGATGTGATTTGGGGTTGGGGCAGATTTAGCTAATGAAAATACAGGATTCTCTGTTAAATTTGAATTGCAGATAAACAACAAATGTTTTCTAGTATAAGTATGTACCACTCAATATTTGGTATTTGTATTTTTTTTAAATATCAGCATATATCTGAATTTCAAATTGAACTGAGATTCTTATAAATATTTAATCTGGTAAGTCCTAGTTGGGAAAATTTATTAAAAAGGAGCCTGGGGCTGTAGAGAAAAACATTTATTTACTCAACAGTATTACCTTTTCAGCCCATTATTTTTTCAGTATTCCATACCCTTGCCCTTACATAGAAGAAGGTGACTGCTTCAGTACTAAAACATTCCTGAGGCTGGCAAAGCATTTGAACTCTGTGCTTTCCTAGAAGTGGGTTGGCAGCATCTGTTTCACATGTAAAGAACTTATGCCACTGAACATGATTTATCAGAGGTCACATGTTTAGCCCTCAAAGAAGAGATTGAAATTCAGAAATTAACAAAAAAAGTCACAAAGTCCAAATACATCATTCCTATTAGACACCTGACAATTTTCAAGCTGATTTAAATACTACTGTGTAAATTAACATGAACAATTTGAAAAATTAGTAGAAACTAACAATAGTAGAAGGAACAATTGACCAGAAAATAGGTGACAGCAGAACTAGAAAGTCATACATACCAGGAACTCCAAAAACCACTGGATAACAGTCCCCCACAGTCCCCAACCCCCACTATTCACCATCAACCATCATACTTTAGTTGTCCTTGCACCTATGATGACCTTAAATCAGTGAGACATTACATAATTTAGTATATTCAGCTGAAGAAGAAAGAATAGTACACAATCATTTTTTTAATGTTTATATTTTCAAAAGCGGGAGGGGCGCTGATGCTTAAAAAAGCAAACTCCTTTTATTTGGAAAATTCACATATGTGAATTACTTAAAGATGTCCCATTCATGTTAGTGTTTTAACTTGCTAGCTCTAAGACTGTGTCTCAGAACTACAGTGCAAACACACTTCTATGAGATGCTCTCTTACCACATTCTCTTGGTACATATTTTCTTGTAAGTCATTAAAATGTCAGAAGAAAGACGAAGGGGGAAGAAGACAGACAGTACAAGTACAGAATAAGTACAGGAAAATGCCAAGAGCGTTATCAAGCGTACCAACTTTGCCATCAAAACATGCCACCTTCAAAATGTTAAGTGGGAGTAGACCACTTCAGCAGATTTACTGAGAAAACAGGAAGAAATATTTGTGGAAAACTTAATTCTAGGAAATACTTTTGCATTTCCTGCACAATTGCTTAAAGAGTCTAGACTTATAGGAAGAGGACATTCTAGATAGTGTTTCCAGGCTTTTATTCAGGTTGTGATTCTGTAGCATAATAAGCATAGCCTCAAGTGATAATAAAAGACAATGAATGAATGTGTGCTCACCAACAGGCATATCTTTCCCTTGGCTCAGAATTTAAGAACAGGCAAGGAAGAATGGTATAAAGCTAATTTTTCTTCTGCATTTATTACATTGCAGCTTACTAACAATAAACGTGCCCCAAAGTAGTTTTTTTTTTAATATTTAAAAACTTTTATTTTTTTTTTATTTTTTTATTTTTTTACTTTGAAATCCCATGTGTTTTATTTTAGACTTTTTTTTTTATTGTAGAATTTAATTGAAGGAAATATACAAGTTAATACATCCTGTTTATTTTTTTCCTGTTAGTCTGTCTTTTATATCTGGAGTCTCAGTCAAGAACCTAGAAGAATAGAAGGAATATTTTTTTTCCTCCTTCACACATGTGTGGAAATGTGTGGGTACACAAGTATGCATGGCTTGGGGTAGAGAAGAAAGCACTCAAAGGCCATTATGTTATGTGGGGTCAGTTGCTAGAATGCTCAGCTCTCTTAACCATAAAATAGGGAATTACCTCATAGGGCTTTTGGAGCCTCAAATAGAATAGTATATTTGAAAATTTTATTGAAGAATGGTAGAAAGCTAATTTTTCTTCTGCATTTATTACATTGCAGCTTACTAACAATAAACGTGCCCCAAAGTAGTTTGGGTCTGGTATTAGGAACCCCCGCCTTAGCATCCAGCCAGATATCAGTCAAATTCAATTAGCCATGGTTGACTTCATCACTAATTAGAGTACTACTGGAGGAATTTTAATTTCCATACCAGCAGCATCAGGGTCATGTAGGAACTCGTTTGAAATACAAATTTTCACCCTTCTCCTCACTACTACTGAATCAGAAATGCTACAAATGGGCCCCATCAATCTATGTTTTATCAAGCTGTCCAGGTAATTTTGATGCTTGTTAAGGTTTCAGAGTCACTGATTTAGAGAATAAAAGCTGACTAATTTTTATAGTATTAGAAATTCTATCATCTCTCCAATAATATGGATTATTTCTATGATTGTCTGATTTTCTGTTTGTTTGGTTTCTTAACCAAAACTTTCTATCTTCCTTTTCTTCCTTAGTTATATAGATAGAACTGTGGCTACTACTTTTCATGAGAATTACAGCATAATTCAAACACTATGCAAGTCATATGATTTGCCAGATAGCAGTGGCAAGTGCAAAGTGGGGTTCTTCTTGTTAAGAAGGTGCTCAACATTTTGATCTGTGGATTAGAGACTTCTTACACCCCCTGGTCACATCCTCTCTCCTCCAATAGTATTCCTCCTTTCTATTTTACTGTCTGCCAGATTTAACCACTAGAAATATTAAATTTGAATTTCAAATAAACAACTTATTTATTTTTTAAGTACAAGTGTGTCCCAGGCAATGTTTAGGATATACTTATAGTTCAAAAAACATTCACTGTTTATTTGAAATTCAAATTTAACAGAGTATTTTATGTGGCAGCCCTAAACCCACGAACAGGGGATAGCATGACCAGGAGAAAGCCCTGAAATTTAAATCAATTGAGTACAAACACATATACTTTTTCTGTGAGGTAATAGAAACTAGTGAGTATTTCTACCATATCCTTCATTACAAATGAAATGAACAAATAAGTGGCTTTGGAGGTGAAGCACTAGACTGTTTCCATCTCTTTCCTCACCATGGGTTTCCAAGTTACTTCACTCTGTGTACTGAAGAAGAAGCAGGGCTGGGTGTGGGCTACTTATATGTATATGTACATGTAGGAGACCAGAGAATGCCAACCCAAATATACCTCTTTGGCATAAGGATTTTTGGAGTGGATTATTTGGGGAAATAGCAGATATAGGAGAAGCACTGGAAATAGAGCATACATTACATTTTCATAAAGGAAATCACCATTGTTAAACTGTCTACCTCCCTCTACCAGGAGGAGAAGGATGACTCTAAGTCACTAGAGAATCTTATCAATGGAGAAGGCTGTGGATTAAATCTGCATAACAAACAGTTGCTCAGCCTACTTTTCCTGGTCACCTTCCCATGACTTGCTTCCCTCACACCCATCTTCCTGTGTTTTAGCTGAAGATGGTATTTAAGCTCAAGTTCTAGCCACCTCTTTTGAGTTTACTCATACTTGAGTTTCTTCCATGCATGAAGGAAATATACAAGTTAATACATCCTGTTTATTTTTTTGCTGTTAGTCTGTCTTTTATATCTGGAGTCTCAGTCAAGAACCTAGAAGAATAGAAGGAATATTTTTTTTCCTCCTCCACACACGTGTGGAAATGTGTGGGTACACAAGTATGCATGGCTTGGGGTAGAGAAGAAAACACTCAAAGGCCATTATGTTATGTGGGGTCAGTTGCTAGAATGCTCAGCTCTCTTAACCATAAAATAGGGAATTACCTCATAGGGCTTTTGGAGCCTCAAATAGAATAGTATATTTGAAAGCACTTGGTAAACCATGAAATAAAATTCAGCATGATATAGTGGAAAGTGCATGGGCTTTGTCATCAAATAAACCAAAGAATGAATCTCAGTTCAGAGACTTAAAAGCTGAGCAAGTTATTTAAATCTTTAAATGAGTTTCCTCATCTGTAATGGAGGTATAACAATAAAAACCTGCAACACTGTTACCAGGACTAACGGAAGTAATGTAGAAAGTCACAGGAACAAAGGCGATACCATAGGCATTACATGAGCCGGTATATCATGGGTTAAAGTTTTGGAACTTTGGGTAGCATCAAACCTAATCTTTTTTCTTGCTCTAGGTTATGGTGATCTGATTTGAATAAGATAAGGGTCTGATTATACTCTTTTAAAAGTAATTAAAGGCAGCATAGATTTCTTTTTTAATTTGCCACCCAGATTGCAGGATCTGATGCCCTCATTAATGATTTAAAGAGCTACTTAAAATGTATTAGAGCAAAGTGACCAACTTAAATAATTTACAGTCTGCTTAGAATTACTCTCTTATATCCAGAATGGAGGGCAACCCTTACTCTTGGTGGAAGACCTGAGGCTTAGGGTATTTATTTGAATAAACTGAGATGAAAAAAACCCAATTCCCATTAATTTGCAATGCAGTAATTTATTTAGCAATGTCTATTATTAATTTCTATTTGCAATTGGATTAAATACATCCATGCCTTGCAGTGTATTAGGATGACAAGACAAAGCAAAGAAGTGGTTGCCAGTGAAGTCCACTGTATAGGTTTTGTGTGAATGATGGCCTTGTTATAAAGTTAACTATACAAAGCAATTACTTTGAGTTACATTGAACTGTCATATTGTACACACATGTTTACCATTAATTTGTCCATTCTTCTGCAACATGTCATCCTTAGGTAAAGGCATTTTTGAAAACAGATCAGCAATATATGTGAGAAAGTACACTTTTTTTATAAAGGACTGTTGTGAAGAAAATCATATCTGACATATCCAATGAACATTTTCTTTCTCAGGTTCAAATTTTGTGACCACCTGAACATTTTCACTTTCAGTTAGTTTTTTTTTTTAATCAGTCGCACTTTCTTCATCTAGGAGGACATGACAGAAAACATAAACACATTGAGCTCTGAATGTTCAGAGGTGAAGGGAATAAAAAACAGGTCGCTGCACTGCAAAATCTCACCTAAAACAATGTGGGTGCCCCAGAGTGCTCACTAGTCCCTGTGTCACAACCAAGCACCACAGATTCCAGCCCCAACAGAGCCACTGATTCTGTGAGTCATTCATTTTCCTTACACTGAGTCTGAGTGTCCTGATCTGGATAACGAGGGAAGTGAGCGATGAGGGGTATATATTGGTTCACTGGGGCTGTCGTACGGAAGCACCACAGACTGGGGGGCTTCAATAACGGGAACTAATTTCTTCACAGATCTGGAGCTTAAGTGTTCAAGATCAAGGTGTCAGCAGGGTTAGTTTGTTCTGAAACCTCTTTCCTCGGTTCACAGACGACTGCTTTTAGCACTTTGTCTTCATGTGGCCTTTTCCCTGTGCGATGTCTTCTTGTAATGACATTCACCATATTGCATTAAGGCTCATTTATGTGACTTAATTTTTTCTTAATTACCTCTTTAAAGGCCCTGCTCTAACTATGATCACCTTCTGAGGATCATAAATTTTAGATTCTGACCAAGAAGTACTGTCCCACTTGCCTACCTTCTATCCTACTCTGGCCCCACCCCCGGTGACTGATGTTGTCAAGCCTCTTCCCACCAAAATTAGCCTGATCATCTCCTTACAGCCAAAGTGTCAACTAACTTTGTGTTAGTTACCTATTTTGGCTATAACAAATCATTGTAAACTTAGTGACTTAAACTGCCACATCTATTATCTTATAGTTCTGGAGGTCAGAAGTCAAAAATGGATCTCACTGGGCTAAAATCAAGAAGTCAGCAGGGCAGTGTTCCTCTGGAGGTTCTAGGGGAGAATCCAATTCCTTGCCTTTTCCAGTTTCTAGAAGAGGTGCACATATTTGCTTGCTCATAGCCCCTTGCTCATTTCCAAAGCCACCTACATCAGATCAAGCCCCTCCCTCACTGCTATCTCTCTGACTCTTTCTTCTACCTCCCTCTTCCATTTATAAGGACCCTTCTCACTACACTGGACTGACTAGAAACTGTATTTGTTTTCTAGGACTGCCATAACAAATGACCACAAACTGGATGGTTTAAAACAACAAAACTGCATTCTATCAATTTTTGTGGAGACTGGAAGTCCAAACTCAGAGGGTTAGCAGGGAGAAGCTCTCTCTGAAGGCTCTAGAGGGACATCTGCCCTTGCCTTTTCCTAGCTCCTGGTGATAGAGGGTAGTCTCTGGGATTCTTTGCTTGCAGATGCATCACTTCAATCTCTGCCTCCATCTTCACATAGCCTTCTCCATCTGTGTGGGTCTCCATACCCACATTTCCCTCTTCTCATAAAAATACCATTCATAGTGGATTAAGGACCCCTCTAATTTGTAGATTAAATCTACAAAGATCCTATTTCCAAATAAGGTCATGTTTGCATGTTCCAAGTGGGTGTGAATTCAGGGGACAAAGACACGTTATTCAGCCCAGGTCAACAAACTTAACTCCTTCTGCAACCCTAATTCCCCTGTCATGGACCCTAACATATTCACAGGTTCTATGTATTAGGCTGGTGCTTCCCTGGTTGCTCAGAGCGTAAAGCATCTGTCTGCAATGCGGGAGACCTGGGTTCGATTCCTGGGTGAGGAAGATCCCCTGGAGAAGGAAATGGCAACCCACTCCAGTATTCTTGCCTGGAAAACCCCATGGATGGAGAAGCCTGGTGGGCTACAGTCCATGGAGTCTCAAAGAGTCGATGCAGACATCTGTGGGGAGGGAAGAAGCAGTACTCTGCCTTCTTCAAACCTGATAAACACTGCAGCCCTAGCTGTACCTCTGAGAAAACTATCCATTTTGCCCAGCTTCCTAAAGTCAGCTGTTATCCCGCTAACCTCTGCTGTCTGTTTCTGTAAAAAGAGGTGCAGCAACGGATCGGCACCGTGGGGAAAACACTTTCTGGGGTGGACAAGTCATGCTGCTATTCAATGTAGAAAACTGGCTTCCGGTCCATGACTGTGTGGAGGTCTTCCTGAGACCACCCAGCCTCACTTCTCTCCCTGCTGTATACAACTTCCTTACCACCTCCACTCCTGATGGTAGCTCTTCTCTATGCACAGAATGCCTTATTGTTGCCACTTAGGCTATTCCACTCAATCATGCAAACACCATGCATTTCAACTGCTTTCTTCCATAAGTTTTCTCTAAACAAGTGATAGACTAGCTAATTTTGCCACTCTATTCATATGTCCACTATTCACAGAAGTTAAAAAAATAAAAAAAGAAACAGCTGCTAATGATTTGAAACCCCTCCCATTGAAGACTATGTCCCTTCCCTCTTCATCAGAGGGAACCTGGAATTGCTTTGATCAAGAGGAAGGTGGAAGTGACCCACCTTATTTATACTATGCCACTTCTGCCTGGTCATTTCTGATCATTCACTCTCATGCTGCTGCTGCTGCTACTAAGTTGCTTCAGTCGTGTCTGACTCTGTGCGACCCCATAGACGGCAGCCCACCAGTCTCCCCCGTCCCTGGGATTCTCCAGGCAAGAATACTGGAGTGGGTTGCCATTTCCTCCTCCAATGCATGAAAGTGAAAAGTGAAAGTGAAGTCTCTCAGTCGTGTCCGACTCCTAGCGACCCCATGGACTGCAGCCCACCAGGCTCCTCCGTCCATGGGATTTTCCAGGCAAGAGTACTGGAGTGGGGTGCCATCGCCTTCTCCATCACTTTCATGAGGGTCTCTTTCAAAATATTTCTTCTAGGATGTCAGTTGCCATGCCATGAGAAGCTCATACCATATGGAGAACTAACACGTAGCTGGTTGACAGTCTCAGAGTCCCTGCTAAGCCTGTCTTTAGCCATCCTAGCCCAGGGACCAGACAGGCAAGTGAAAAGACACCTTGTGAGGAGATCTTCCAACCGCAGTCACCCCAGCCTCCAATCATTTGGGCCTTCCCAGATGAGGTCATGGTGGGTGGTGGGGAGGGGTGCACTTCCTTCAACTCTCAATGAGTTTCTAAAAAGGACTCCCTTGGCCATACTTTAAGGAAATGCAACTCGCTTCTGTGATAGGTTTTCTTTCTTTTCTTTTTCCTTTACTTTAGTTTTCCCTCCCTCTGTCTTTCCTTCCTTTTTCAACTCCCAGAGGTTGAGAACTGAACATAGCTAAACACTTTGCTTCCTCTAGCAAGTTCTCTTCTGAGAGCCCTGTGGAAGCTGATGGTTAAATTTTCAGAGATTTTATGAACCATTTGACATCATGTTGATAGCTTGAGATTGGCCATGGTGGAAGTAATAATGGGCTCCCCTGATAGCTCAGTTGGTAAAGAATCTGCCTACAATGCAGGAGACCCTGGGTTTGTTTCTTGGGTCAGGAAGATCTGCTGAAGAAGGGATAGGCCACCCATTCCAGTATTCTTGGGCTTCCCTTGTGGCTTAGCTGGTAAATAATCTGCCTGCAATGTGGGAGACCTGGGTTTGATTCCTGGGTTGGGAAGATCCCCTGGAGAAAAAAGGCTACCCACTCCTGGAGAATTCCATGGACTGTATAGTCCATGGGGTCACTATACCACAGGAATGAGCAAATATTGAAAACATCACTGAATTCCCTCAAAGATGACTTCCACAAAAATAACTGTAATTACCCTGTGACCAGCACAAAAAGAGCAAGTCAGCTTTGATTCATACTCCTCCCAATTTTACTGTACCACAAATTTTTAGAAAAACTTTGTTTTTCAGGAAAAATACTAATAGCAACTATTGAAAAAGAAGAAAGTATTTGAGCAGCCTAAATTTGAAAATGCTTATGCTATTGGGGGCAGGAGGAGAAGGGGACGACAGAGGATGAGATGGTTGGATGGCATCACTGACTCGATGGACATGGGTTTGGGTAGACTCTGGGAGTTGGTGATAGACAGGGAGGCCTGGCGTGCTGCAGTTCATGGGGTCACAGTCGGAGACGACTGAGCGACTGAACTGAACTGATGCTAATTATCACACTCAGCCACTTTGATCAAAGAAAAAACAAGCAGTATCTTTCCTGAATTCTGTGATACTTCAATTTTATCTTTAAAACTGGATATTCCTAGATATTGTGTGAAAACATACACTTGAAAATGGTATCAGATTTTTAAACTGGTTCAATGAGCTTTCTATACAACAAAATTCTATTTTGGTATGTATGAAACAATCACATTTTACATTTACTTTTGTAATAAATTAATTAGTTTTATCCTCTGAGGAAGCTAAAAATAATATAAATTTATAATTGGTAATAGAGGAAAGAGACTAAGGGAGAAATGTGATTTATATTTGTCTTCTGCCACTAAATGAACTTTTCTAAGCATCAGTATTTTCATCTGTAAAACAAAGGGCTCAACTGTATGATCTCTAAGGTCACTCTCAACTTTGAAATGCAAAGATGACTGACTTCAACCATATTTGCAAAATGAGGTGAAACTTACAAGTAATTATCAGGTTCATTAAGTTCAAAACCACTTTTAATTGTTTAGAATTTCACTTTACTTGAGAGTGGAGCTGAAAGTCTAAAGATTTTGCTGAAAAGTACCAGCTACTTTGTCTTTAAGAGACCAGGTAATGGAATAAATTGTGGTATATGCACACAATGGAATGCTACTCAGCAATAAAAAAGAACTACTAGTACACACAAGTATATCAGTAAATTTCAAAAACATGCTGAGGGAAAGAAGCCACACTCAAAAGGGTACATACTCCATGTTGATTCCATCTATATGAAGTTCTAGATAGGCAGCACTAACCTAGAAATCAAAGAAAGAAATCAGATTAGTGGTTGCTTGATGGGGTTGATGTGATTATCTGGTGCTAAGAAGTTGGAAGTATTCTGCCTTGATAGGCTTATAGGTACATGAGCATGTACATTGTTCAAATGATAAAACTACATTATTAAATTGGCATATTTCACTGTTGCTAAATTATACTTTAATTTTAAATATTAGAAAAGAGAATAGCCTGACATTCATAAAATATATGACTAGCTTATAAAAAAATCAGTTTAGATGTTTACTTCTGTTATCATTGTGCTTCTTGGATTCTTGATGGAAACAAGTTGATTGAAATAATTTATGGCTAAGACATACAAAAACTATTTTTAAAATGTTAAATAATACGTTGTTTTGCTTTTCAATTATCAGTGTAATTCATGCTCATTGTGTAAACTTAAAAATATAAAACAGCTAATGATCTCACAGTCACAGTCTTTGGTATAAACAAACATCTATGTTCTATTAAAGCAGAAAATTACAGATGAGATTATTAGCAAAGCCATATCACTACTGTCTTGCAGACATGGGTAGTGAGCAGTCATGGTGTGTATTCAAACGTGAGCATCCCTTTCACATACCGGTGCCTCTCCACATTCCTGCAAGTGTTGTCTACTAGGAAACTGAATTTAAGCCACCCCACTGTGACCTTCTCATCAAGGGCAATCATGATCATCTTATTGTTTGGAATCTGACCCGATGAACCTTAGCTGAATTTTGAATTTGCCCAACAATCCAGGGTTGATGGGTCTTAGAGTTACCAGTGCTTCTTCCACATAAGAAAAAAACCTCGAGTTATCATCTTGAGCATCTGGAGAATGAGGGTGAGCATAGAGAATAACCCCATTGTATCTGAGTGACTTCTCACACATTTCCCATTTACCTACCACATCAGCTACTCAGGTTGAGTAGTACTCTGCTCTGGAGAGTTAATGTTGCATTGATTTTGACTCCTGTGTCCTAACGGTCATTTATGCTGATCATTTGAATGACAGAGAAAATAATAATTGGAGAGTTCAGACACAAATATTCGATTTTCTAAGATGTTTTAATGGTTACAAAACCTGCCATCTAGTTGAAGTACCCTACTTGAATGCCTGTTCAGCTTCTAAATACATACTCCGATACGATAAATACCATGTTAATGTAACACAATGTTAATGTAAAGTAGGTGCAAATGAAAATTGTTGCTGCTGTTGAGAACACTGATAATGGAAATAAAAATTGCTAATATAATGTCACTTATGGTTAAAGGCTTATAAAACAAATCTCTTCATTTAAAATCACATAACATAACCTGTTTGGGTTTATCTTCAGAATACTAGCAGAGTGGGAAATACAGGGGTCTTTTAGAATTTTGAAAATAAACAATTTAATTAATTATTTTGTATATCTATACAAAATAAAAATTCCACCCATCACCACTGAAATTTAGTAGAGTAAAAGTAAGATTAAAAATATTTAAGAGAAAATCCAGTAGAAATTTTCAGTGAAATATAAAAGGAAGAGAATTTGGGAATGGCAGTGTTGCCCTTGAGGGCAGAGTGGAGCCCTGTTTGTTTGATTGATTGTTCTTTTTAAGTGTGGCTCTGCTTCATGAAATTCCTCCAAAATGTACTGATCCAACCAATCTCCACTCTCTTGTGGAAAGACTAATCCTTTACATAAAGATATTTGGATTTCTTATTTGTAAAATGGATTAATAATACCTGTCCTGTGGAGTTGTTATTAGAAAACATTAATAAGTGTAATTCATTCACAAAATCCTTGTGGATGCCCTCCATGTGGTTGGTACTGCTCTCAGCTATGGAGAGCAAGACAGATCAGATGGCTTCTATGTTCTCAAGAAAGGTGGATCCATGAGAGTTGCATTTGTCTGTGAATACAAATATTTTGCCCAAATAGTGTCTGCAAAGCAGTGCTGGTCTAGAGTATCCAGAGAGAGACCCATAAGAGCTGTTAGAGTGGCTTAGCCTAGGGTGACAGCAGTGGAAACAAAAGATGCCAATACCTAAGGGATATACCCTGAATTAAAGCCAATGGGTCTCACTAATGGATTAGATGTTGGGGATGAAATAAGGAAAGAATTTTTTAAAAATGACTTATAGTTATTTGTTTCGATAATTAATGAAATAATAATTCAATCTTATTTTAACCTAAGCATTCTGTGTTATTTTATAGTTTTATATTTTATCATTTTAAAAGCACTTGAAACCTGTAATGGCATTTGAAATAACTTTTTAGGAAACTGTGACTGGTACAAGGTTTGGTAGCCAGGTGACTAACTTGTCTCCAATATTAATGTAAAGTAGTAACTTTGTAGCAAGTGCTGAAAATAGGAAATTTGCAAAAATAACCTAGTTTTTACAGCATCCCTATGAGATTCAAATTAATAAACACCTTATGAAGATGAATAAACGGAGGCTCAAATTAGTTAATTTACTTCTTCAGACTTATACACCCAGTTTGCAATATCAGTATTTTATTCTAGTTCTTCTGAACCTTAGTTCTACATTCTTTCCACATACCAGCCTATAAATTCTTAGGAATTCCCTAAGTTCCAAGTTCTGTAATGGCAATACTTCCCTTTCTGAGCTAATTGTATTTAGCTACCGAGGAGTATGATTATTACTTTGGTTACTTAAAAAAGGGGAAATCAAGGCATTGAAAGAATGGGACATCCATCAGGTGAGTCTATCTGGATAGAAGTGTGGAGGGCAGAGGCAAGGAGAAAACATGGACTCTGAGGAAAACCAGGTCTGGGACAAGTAGAGACAGAAAGATGCTGAGAACCTGGCGAGGCACGAGACCAAAATGGCAGTGTTGTTCCTATAAGAAACCAGAGCATAAACAATTGTTGCCTTCTATATCCTGGGTCAGCTCCATTTCAATAAGCTCAATAAACAAAGGCTTTATGGTCAGATACCTAAAACAGAGATTTGAAAATATTCCCAACATGCCGTCTATGTAAAAACATTGGCTAAATAACTCCATGTGAGAGGACCTGCGACCTGTGGAGAACTGAGATCCACATTAGACAGCAGCCTTCTGCTGGCTTCACACAGCTCCTGTGAGGTCATGCTGCCGAGGGGTAGGTTGCTCCTTGGTCATTCACACCCAAACGGCACCTCCTCCCTTGTAGCTCAAATTCAATTTTCTTTCATCTTAAGAAAAAGAAGAAGCTCCGACACTTTGAACCTGTTAGAGACATTAAGAGATAACAGCCTATCTGCTTGTTATTTCTATTAAAAACCAAACAAAATGGCAGAGTGGGTAGCCAGGGTTACCTCGGTGATTTCTTTCCCTTTCTTCTGAGCTGAAATTGTGCAAGGTCAATGTAGGGCGGAAACAATTTAGGGAGTGCAGCTATTACACATTAATAGCAGGGAAAGAAAAGGGCCCTCTGCTAGGCCGGTACTAACCAGGTTAAAATGTGTGTGAGGAAATCATATGCAAGCATTTTAATCTAAGGCAGAAGAGCTGGTGCATGTTTTTATAACTAAATGGAATGGAGGACTTGAGCTCACTGAGGAAGGTGGAGACAGTGGCTTCTCTCTTGCCTTCCTGCTCAGTTCCCTGACATTCCACAATATCCCACAAAGGGATCATTTTTCTCTCTCCATGAAAGTAATGATTCTTTAAAGCGGCCAGAAGTCCACAGTTGACTCAAAGTGAAGCTGACTCAGACTGATGGAAGGAGAGGAAAAGTAGATGCAATTTCATTTCAGATTTCTGAAAGCAATTTACAATGAGGGCAAAAGACATTCCAGAAATCATGAGGATTGCAGTAGGCAATGTCTCCAATAGATGATTAAGATGGAGCAGGATAACTTATATTAATATATTAATGTAATTATAACCAATTATACATTAATTATATAAATATGATATAGTCTATATAATTAAATATTAAATTAAATATATATATATAATATTAAAATATATAATTTAAATATTAAATAAATAAATTAAATATTCTAATATATATTTCTCATCTGGCAGGGAGCCAGCCCAGAGGAAAGAGACAGAGGGGCCTCAATGTCTCTCCTTTTTGTAGGTTAAACTAATCACCACGTTGGGGAGGTATTGTCTTTCTTTAAATGATCCCAGGTCCCAGCTTTGAAGATGTGCTAATGAAAGCTCTGAGTTATAGGCTCTATACTGAGCCCAGAAAGCCTGAGCCTCTGAGTCCCAGAAATCTGATGTGACCTAAACACAGAGTGTGGTGAGCACTTTGTTTCCAGCAACCTCTGAGTGAACTGTCTGTTACCCTTGGGCAGAGGGGAGCTGCTGTGTGCCTGACTTATGCGTGAAAACAGGAGAGTTCTTCATTCCAAAAGATTGTGTTATCTACCCAGTAAAGGCCACCAGCCCATTTCCTCCTACTGTTACTTACTACTATGCTTTCTTAACTCTGATATGTACTTTTTCCAGTTTAAAATCTCTGAAATTGAGTTGTTATTGTTCAGTTGCTAAGTCGTGTCCGACTGTTTGCAGCCCCATGGACTACAGCATGGCAGGCTGCCCTGTCCTTCAGTATCTCCTGGAGTTGACTCAAACTCATGTCCATTGAGTCAGCGAACCCCATGAAGAACCCCATGAAACTGAGATGGGTCTTAGAATTGATGGAGTAATTCCCAATTCTTTTCTCTGAAGAGGAGGGAATGAGTAAATAGGTTATCTTGGATAATAGAATTGAGACTCTGCCTCCAGCCCCTAAGGGTGCAACGGATGAAGTGATTAGGAAGAGTGTTCAGGGCTGCATATCCAAGACAATGGAGGCCAAGGAGGTGGGGCCTGCAGTCTCCTGTGACCGGATGGTAATTGTCTTAGAATCAGGGAAATAAACACACATTTATCCTTTTGCTTTGTGTTTGCTTCATCTTAGTTTTGTTTCCCCCATAAGAGCCGTAGTGAGATGAAAAAGGTCTTTGTCGACACAAGAGAGTACATTAGGGGCACTTTCCTGGTTACCTTTTATGTTGCTTTTAAATATATGTCTTCTCAGATGTCTAATCTGCTCTTCAGACCACTGGGGTTCCACCACCGCCCCCCTCCAAACTATCCCAGCACTACAGCCCATTATTAATTGTATTCAATTATTGAATTGTATTCAAACTATCCCAGCCCTCCCTCATTATTCCAGAGCACTTCCCTGACCTTCCCCCATATTCTCAGGGCTCTGTTAGGTGACCAAAGCTACTCTGGAGAAACAAATTTGGGCAGAGAGGTTAATAGATAATAATATTCTTTCTCCTTGAGTGTTTGCATTTTTAAAGGGCTCTGGAAGACACGCAATATCTTAATTCAAAATATTTGCCTTTGAATTGAGGGATCTTCAGGACATCTGGAAGGACGTATTAGAGCAAGAGCATATTAGTATCCATCAAATCCCATCACATAGGTGTCCACATGCTCTGTCTGAGCCCAAAGATTCTGGGTAGCAAGAAATGTCAAATGGAAATGTAAGAATCTACCTCTTTGCTCCTGGCATTTTCATTACAGCTCTGGTGATCCCCACAAGAGAGAGGGAAAAGAAAGAAACCAGTTTTTCATTTGCAAATTGCTTACCAATTAGTTTTTAATGAACAATTTATTCTTCTTTCATGATAATACAAGGCTGAGGGTATTTACCCAATCTAATTTCTCCTCAGCTTAATAGGAGCATTTGACTAGTCCCTGCAATAAATTCATCAAAGTAAACATTCATTCTGCTGTCATTTGAGACACACTGTGCCAGCCACTGGGAAAGATTAAAAATATGTGAGATGCAGTCACTGCTCTCAAGGCCTTAATATCTAGCTGGAGGGAAATGTTTATATGAGCTCACTTACAGATTCAACACAATGACACATGTAATGGCACAAAGCCTTAGGAAATGAATTGCCAAATTCAGTGCTACAGTATTTCAGAGGGAAACAGCGTGAATAAAAAGTCCTTCTTGGGTGAGCTGAATCTAAAGAATGGCATTATGAACATCTGTTGTTTTTATTCACTTAGCACTCATAATTTTTGGAGACATTTCCTCTCCCCATTTCCACTGTCTTGCAGGCTGCCCAGTAGGAGTTCTGCCCAGTAAGGCACCTGATCCAGGATGTGTCAGTCAGGGTTCTTCACCCTCTGACCATAAGAATTGGTCTTAGTGGGCACCTAGATCACCTTGGGCCAATCAGAGTCATTCCTGGGATTTCTGGGAAGGACTGGGAAAGTCCTGGGAAAGACTGGGAAAGAGTAGCCCTTCTCTCTTGGGATGCGAAAATGGGATGAGAATAATCATAGGGTAATGAAAGGCCATTTCCTGTCTCAGGAAGGGAACCTTCTTACAGTTAAAGCCAAAATTCAGGAGAAAGTAGAAATAAGAGAAGAAATAGACATATTCTTGACATCGTTTGAGCACTTAAATATAGTAAGCCTGAAGGTCCACCTCCTGATTTTATGTGTCAACAAATCCCATCTGTATCTTATTTGTCACACTCCTCACCATTCCTGTACTCAAATTTCACATTAGTCTTCTTAATATGGTCCCAGAGGATCACTGATACTCTGTTCATTTATTTTTTCCAATCTTTTTATCTTTCTGTGTTGAATTTTGGATAGTTTCTATTGCTATGTATTCAAATTCATTGATCTTTTCTTCTGCAGTATCTAATCTACTTAATCCCATCCGGTGATTTTTTTCATTTTAGATATTGTATTTTTCATGTCCAGAGGTTCTCTTTCGTTTTTTTTTTTTTTTTTAATGTACCCACTTCTCTTCTCTGCATGTTCACGTTTCCCTCTACACAGTCAGTAAAGACTCTGCCTGCAACACAGGAGACCTGGGTTCTAGTCCTAGGTCGGGGAGATATCCTGGAGAAGGAAATGGCAACCCACTCCAGTATTCTTGCCTGGAGAATCTCACGGACAGAGGAGCCTAGCAGGCTACTTTCCATAGCATTGCAAGAGTCAGACACGACTTAACAAATAAAGCCACTACACCTTGAGTGTATGGAACATACTTATGGTAGCTCTTTCAAGCCTTAAAATTTAAGGCACTTGTCTGCTAATAACATCATCTCTGTCATTTCTAGCTCTGTTACTTTTGATTGATTATGGGTCATATTTTCCTGCTTTTATACTTTTCTGCTAATTTTTATTGAATGTTAAATATTGCAAATTTTATATTATTGAACTTGTTTGGCATGTAGTTAATTTCCTTGAGATCAGTTTGTTTCTTTCAACACTTGCTTTAAGCTTGATTAAGGCAGGTCTAGAGCAAACTTTGGGCTTCCCTGATAGCTCAGTTGGTAAAGAATCCACCTGCAATGCAGGAGACCCCAGTTCTATTCCTGGGTCGGAAAGATTTTCTGGAGAAGGGATAGGCTACCCACTCCAGTATTCTTGGGCTTCCCTTGTGGCTCAGTTCATAAAGAATCTGTCTGCAATGTGGCATACCTGGGCTCAGTCCCTGGGTTGGGAAGATCCCCTGGAGAAGGGAAAGGCTACCCACTGCAGTAATCTGGCCTGGAGAATTCCATGATACAGTCCATGGGGTTGCAAAGAGTTGGACACAACTATGCAACTTTCACTTTCACTTTTCACTTTCAGAGTAACCATTAGTCTAGGGCTAATTTAGTCCAATTACTGAGGCAACATCTTCCTGACTGTTCTACCTGTTCAGAAAGGTGTTCTGATATTATGGATTCTATGTGAACTCCAGGCATTATTCTGTCTACTGTTTTCCCTCTTAGCCTCATAGAACTTTTACGTTTGCAGGCACTTGTTGATATTTAGTCAAGGATTCCAGAAGATGCACTGAAAATTTCCAGCACTCTCTCTCCTTCTCTTTTGGTTTCTCTGTCCTGTCTCTCTCTGTCTCTGTATCTATTTGCTGTGCTATTTTTCCCTTCCCATTTTAGCTGCCTGATTTCTGATGTCTGTCTCTTCAATTCAGTAAGAACTTGGTACTTTGTTTGGGTCCTCCTCTTAGTGTTGCACCTTGAAACTGCCTCCTAACTGGAGCAATTATAGGGCTCATCTCATTTACTTCCTTTGTGTTAGGATCACATCGCCTGTTGTTTAAGGTGTAAAAGTAGTTATTTTCTATTTTTTACTTGTTTTTCTAGTTGTTATGGTGGAAGAACAAAGCTCATAGCACTTAATCCTTTGTAGATGAAGACTGCTGCTGCTGCTGCTGCTAAGTCGCTTCAGTCGTGTCCAACTCTGTACGACCGCACAGACGGAAGCCCACCAGGCTCCCCCGTCCCTGGGATTCTCCAGGCAAGAACACTGGAGTGGGTTGCCATTTCCTTCTCCAATGCATGAGAGTGAAAAGTGAAAGTGAAGTCTCTAAGTCGTGTCTGACTCTTAGCGAACCCCATGGACAGCAGCCTACCAGGCTCCTCCGTCCATGGGAGTTTCCAGGCAAGAGTGCTGGAGTGGGGTGCCATTGCCTTCTCCAGTAGATGAAAGCAGATGTCCCAAACTCTAATGTTTTGAATTTATTCTTTTCAAAATTTTTCTCTCAGGGGAACAGCCTATAATTTTTACTTTACTTAAGAAAAAGCTACAATAACACCCCAATATTAACAAATTTATGCTTATCCTACTCAATTCCTTATTACTATCTTAGGTCTCTACTTTTCTACTTGAACTCATCCCAGGAGCCACAAGCTATGAGATATGATTTCATCTGTCAAATGGAGATAATAAAAAGTTTGTGGTAAGGATCAAATGAGATGAATTACATAAAGCCTGACAATGACAGTTCTACAAATGGAAACTCTTTAGTTTCAATATATGAATCACAGTAAATGGAAACTCATTTTCTTGAGCAGAAGTCAACATTAGTGGCCCCATTTTTCTAAAACTAAACACAAGAACACACAAACACGTTTCCTGTTATGAGTTCATTTGATGCCAACTCTCTGTCCAACTGGCCTTGTTAATTTTGTTATGAAAATTTCTCAAGAGTCCAAAAGTTTATCGAAAATGCACTCCCTTCAATTTTTTGGCTGTTCTCTAAATTAAGTTTTAAAATAACAATAAAAACTAAAAATGAAATGCATACTTGGCATTGAATATCTTGCTGAAAAAACAATTAGTCCTGGTTGTCTAAGCCCTAGCAACTTTGGCATCCCAGAAGTGAAACAATGGGAGGCAGGAATGGCTAGACTAGCCTTGAACTTGAAAGATTAATTATATAATTTGCATTTCTGTTAAATCCTTGAAAAGAAGTAACAAAATGCAGTGTCTGCTTTTCATAAACATTAAAATGTATTAGGTATATATGGAGCATGTTCTAGATTTTGTTTTCAAAATATCATTGATCTAATTTAAAAATAGTTCTCCCATCTGATATTTGTATTAGTAGATTGCAATTATTTCTCACTTGGGAAATAATCAGTCCCTTTTAAATACTTAGGCATTCTTTCTTCTATACACAATGGAGATTGAAAAGGTACAAGTTTATTCCAGGCTCTCTACTGGGCTCTTTCACATGCTGCTGCTGCTGCTGTTGCTGCTAAGTCACTTCAGTCATGTCTGACTCTGTGGGACCCCATAGACAGCAGCCCACCAGGCTCCTCTGTCCCTGGGATTCTCCAGACAAGAATACTGGAGTGGGTTGCCATTTCCTTCTCCAATGCATGAAAGTGGAAAGTGAAAGTGAAGTCGCTCAGTCGTATCCTAGTCTTAGTGACCCCATAGACTGTAGCCTACCAGGCTCCTCCATCTGTGGGATTTTCCAGTACTCCAAGAGTACTGGAGTGGGTTGCCATTTCCTTCTCCTTTCACATGCTAGATCACATATATTCTCATTCTTTCTCTTACAACATGTACATTTATCACTATTTCATACTTGAAAAAACTGAGGCAGTGAGAGAGATTATGACTTGTGTAAAATCATACCCCTATTAAGAGGCACTTCTAGAAAACAAATAAGACCAGGCCATAATCCTTGAGAAACACTCTGCCTATAGTTTAAAATATATATATCTTCTGAAGAGTGAGGAATGGTTGAATCTCAGAGAGACCATGAAAGCACTGACTCCAGTGGGCGGCTGGATGCCTCTCCCAATGACCAGAGACGGTGCCTGTGGGGATACTGCTGCCGGCCCCCATGGACAAGATCAATGACTTTACCCAGCTTCTGATCCCAGGAAAACAACCTCCGGGGCACTATGTTGTTTCTTCCAGAAGCCTTCTGAAATTTTGCCCAATATCTAAGGAATTAACGTATTCTTTAAAGAATGGATGCAACTGAAGCATTTCATTTCCTATTTTGCTTCTGTCTATTTGCTCAGTAGTTCTCCATAGAGGTTTGAACAAAGAATTTACTACAGGGCTTGTATATTCATGCAAATAACATATTTCCCTACAAGACTACACCCTTTGTTCATCCAGATGCAGAAACATTTCTGTTTGCTTTTCTAGTTGATTTTTAAAAATTCTGATGCAAATTCGTAGTTGAGAGATATTATATATTCTTCCCAAGCTCTTCCTTTAGCTCTGAGTGAGAGAAGGCTGTGCCCCTGAACTTGGGTTCCCTGCTGCTTCCAACAGGTGTGGATTTGCCACTGCCAGGGATCAAGCTGAGGTGCAGTAGGAGTTCCACCTGGAGGCACATACGTTCTACCTTTGGCTGAAATGCTTTGACTTCACTATATGCTTTATAGTAAATGTTTGGATCTTCAGCCTTAAATTTTTATTTCATCAGGTTTTTTTTTTTTTGTCCTCTCCCTCTCTCTTGATGTAATTGTGGGGTAAATTTTTCCCCCTTGGCATAACTTGACATCCCTGTTTTGGGCACATCTAGGGAGATTGATGGAGTAATGGCAACCCACTCCAATATTCTTGCCTGGAAAATTCCATGGACAGAGGAGCCTGGTGCGCTGCAGTCCAAGGTGGTGCAAAGAGTCCAACATGACTGAGCTACTGAGCACACACTCAGGGAGACTGAAGTAATAGATTGAAGGTAAAAAGAGGTCAGGTGTTTGTACCAGCAATGCCTCCTAAGAAGAAGGAGCAGGGAAGCAGGGAACCCCAGAACAGCCCTGATCCAGAATCATCATTTAGGACCAACCCTTGGTTGTCCGAGATGCACTAGAATGATAAGACCCCATTGTGCAATTTCAATCTAATGGACTAAACTAATAGAAGTAAGAAAATCTTGCTAGGGGCAGACCTGTGGCCCAAACCACTCAAAGCCAAAACAAACAACCATTCAGTCTTCTCTATTTTTCTAGGAGTTTAATGGGCACATTTTTACAAAATAAGCACACTTTTTCTTCATTCTTTATAAATCATGATTCTGCTTGTCCCAAGGCAAGTGATATCACTGATAACTTCACTGATACCTTTTGACTAAAAGCCCACGGCAGGCATCTTTTATGCAAGGGGATGGAAGCTGTGTTGCATTAAGGAAATAGCTCTATGTTTTTGTCATAAGTAGACATGAAGTAGGCTTCCCTGGTGGTTCAGGTGGTGAAGAGTCTGCCAGCAATGCAGGAGACCCAGGTTTGATCCCTGGATTGGGGAGATCCCCTGGAGAAGGAAATGGTAACCCATTCCTGTATTCTTGCCTGGAAAATCCCATGGGCAGAGGAACATGGTCAGCTATAGCCCATGGGGTTGCAAAGAGTCAGACACAACTGAGCACGCACGCATTAGACATGGAATAATAGAAAAATGTAAGTTGATCTCTGCCTCTGGCTCCTGACACGAAGCTCCTAAAACCTTTGTAGTTCTCTAAGTGACAGAAACATCTGACACAGATGCATAAAATATAATTTGCATAGATAATACAAATACTATCTATACTCTAGTTAAGGGTATTGCACCAAGGGTATTGTTAATTTCTTAATGTTGGTAATGGTATCATGGACACGAAAGATGTGACCATCAGGAGACGCTGAACAAATGGAACACAGATACTGTCTATACTAGTTTTGTGTGCATGCATTCATGCTCAGTCACTCAGTTATGTCTGACTCTTTGCAGTCCTATGGACTACAGCCCTCTGGGCTCCGATGTACTTGGAATTTTCCAGGCAAGAATACTAGAGTGGGTTGCCATTTCCTTCTCCAGGGGATCTTCCAGATCCAGGGATTGAATCCATGTCTCCTACAATGGCAGTTTCTTTAACGCCAAGCCACCTGGGAAGCCCCATACTAGTTTTGCAACTTTCTTTAAATCTAAAATTATTTCAAAATGAAAGTATTTTAAAATTTTAAAATATCTCAAAGAAAAAAAAGTACATTACTGACTGGTGGGTAGGGAGGACTAAAGAGAATCATTTCAAATGCACTATTAAGCACCTCTAATGTCTACCGCACAATTACACTCATCTCACACACTAGTAAAGTAATGCTCAAAATTCTCCAAGCCAGGCTTCAGCAATATGTGAACCATGAACTTCCAGATGTTCAAGCTGGTTTTAGAAAAGGCAGAGGAACGAGAGGTCAAATTGCCAACATCTGCTGGATCATCAAAAAAGCAAGAGAGTTCCAGAAAAACATCTATTTCTGCTTTATTGACTATGCCAAAGCCTTTGACTGTGTGGATCACAATAAACTCTGGAAAATTCTGAAAGAGATGGGAATACCAAACCATCTGACCTGTCTCTTGAGAACCCTGCATGCAGGTCAGGAAGCAACAGTTAGAACTGGACATGGAACAACAGACGGGTTCCAAATAGGAAAAGGAGTACGTCAAGGCTGTATATTGTCACCCTGCTTATTTAACTTCTATGCAGAGTACATCATGAGAAATGCTGGGCTGGAAGAAACACACGCTGAAATCAGGATTGCTGGGAGAAATATCAATAGCCTCAGATATGCAGATGACACCACCCTTTACTGCCTTTAAAGGCAGAAAGTGAAGAAGAACTAAAGAGCCTCTTGATGAAAGTGAAAGAGGAGAGTGAAAAAGTTGGCTTAAAGCTCAACGTTCAGGAAACTAAGACCATGGCATCTGGTCCCATCACTTCATGGGTAATAGATGGGGAAACAATGGAAACAATGTCAGACTTTATTTTGGGGGGCTTCAAAATGACTGCAGATGGTGATTGCAGCCATGAAATTAAAAGACGCTTACTCCTGGAAAGGAAAGTTATGACCAATGTAGATAGCATATTTAAAAGTGGAGACATTACTTTGCCAACATAGGTCCATCTAGTCAAGGCTATGGTTTTTCCAGTAGTCATGTATGGATGTGAGAGTTGGACCATAAAGAAAGCTGAGCGCCAAAGAATTGATGCTTTTAAACTGTGGTGTTGGAGAAGACTCTTGAGAGTCCCTTGGACTACAAGGAGATCCAACGAGTCCATCCTAAAGGAGATCAGTCCTGGGTGTTCATTGGAAGGACTGATGTTGGAGCTGAAACTCCAATACTTTGGCCACCTCATGTGAAGAGTTGACTCACTGGAAAAGACCCTGATGCTGGGAAGGATTGAGGGCAAGAAGAGAAGGGGACAAAAGAGGATGAGATGGCTGGATGGCATCACCGACTTGATGGACGTGGGTTTGGGTAGACTCTGGGAGTTGGTGATGGAGAGGGAGGCCTGGCGTGCTGTGATTCATGGGGTCGCAAAGAGTTGAACACGACTGAGCGACTGAACTGAACTGAACTGAATGTGCTGAATGTTGTCGAAAATGCTGACAACGCAGTATCAAAGAAAATTTTATTACCACACTTAAGGGCTTGACTTATGGTCTTGTAGGGAGATGTACACTATATGTTACTGCTGCTATGGTTGACATTTGGACAAGAAAAAACAGAAGCACAAAGAAGAGATTTAAGTTACAAGGTCATGTTGGGTAAAAGGAGGGTCAGTGTCTGGAAATGATTCTTAGAGAAAATGATACTTAAGCTGAGTTGTAAGAGATGAGTTTAGGGTTTTGGAACAGGCTAGAGGACAATCTTGAAGCCTGGAGTCAGGAAAATGAGTGCAGAATATCTGTTATACAATGTCCTCCACAAAAGTATCCTGATTTCTCCAAAGATACTTTCCAGTGTTTGATGTATAAATATTAAGTTGACCCTTTATCCTTTATTAACTTTAGGAAAGAAACAAATGTACCTGTATCTCATCTTTAAAGAGAATCACATCTCTGAAAGAACTACAGTTACCCTTAAACTTTGAAGTGTTTCTGTTAATAATTTAAAACTAGTCTATAATTTAAAATCTTATTGGATTCAGATGATATTAAATTTCCTTGAACTAAATTACTAAGAGTGGTTTAGGAAACTTTCCATTGTCAAGGGGAATACGGGGTACATTTTCCTGAGTGGAATTTTTGGAGTGACTACTGGTTTCCCTGCTTTGGAGTCCCTTTAGCTGCTGAGATTGGGTCTAGAGATCTTACACAAATCTCAAAGAGCTGAAGACAACATTTCTGCCAACTGAGTTGTTTAGTTCTGTTCATTGATTTTTACTGTTATGGAATGCCAATGTAATGCTGGTGAAACATTGGGAAGTCAATCCGCATGTCTGGACATACAGCAAAGTATATATAAGAAAGATTTTATCCACCCATCAATCTGTTTATCCATCCATCCATTCACTTAGCAATGTTAACTGAGTACCTACTGCATACCTAACACTGTGCTAAGGACACAGCAGGGTGCAAAGTAAACTTGGTCCCTCCTCTGAGTAAGTACATACCTCATGGAGAATGTAGACAAGAAAACAGGCATTTATATCCAGAATGAGAAGAACTCTGAGAGGGGTGAACAAAGGGGTTGAGTTGACTCCAGCCCAGATTGAGGTAGGCCAGGTGAGGTATAGCCTCTGTCTAACAGAGTAGTGGAATGCTGGCCACAAAGTGTGTAGGGAAGGAAGGAGAAACATCTGTGACAGGTGTCAGAGAAGCCCTTCCCTCTTGGTGCCTCACAGATATGAAGTACTCCATCACTGTGTGCACAACAGTTCCCTGATGTCATGAGAACATCCTGCTTTATTAGCCTAGAGTCACTGAGGCACTAAGGAACAATTCTGGTGACAAGAATGGAAAGCTACAGGAACTTGTGCTTCTTTTGCGTGGTGGTTTATTTGTTTTCTTTTTCCTCCCCTAATCTTTGAGTCATTAGGCCTCTGAGGATTAGAAAAGATATGAGGAGGTCTCAACCTGTACTCACCTGCATCCCTTCATCCCACACTGATTTATTTCCTTGTGCTTCAATGATGTGTTTAAATGATTAAGAAGGCAAAACTTGCCCCTGCTGAACTAGCACCTTCCTAGGGTCTCCAGCTCCATTATTCCAAACTAACTATCTCTCCACCCCTGGCCTTGAGCCCTGATATCTTACTGAGAATTAATCTCAGCTCAAAACAGTCTTCAAATTATTGTGTACTGGCCTCCCAGTTCTAAAAGTCTTCCAAGGAATTAGCTGCAATTCACCATCTGCCGCCCCCCACTCAAAATAATGTCCCCTCTATCACAGGAACCCCAATGAACAGTGTCTTTCTCTCTGTCTAGAGGAGTTCTGAAATCCAATCTAGTGCAACCCTTGATTTATTTGAAAATAGAAGACAAGATTGAGAGATAGGGTACCCAGTAAGTTTAAGTCTCTGATTAGTGGAAATTGTTTATTAAAATATCAGTGATCTATTAGATTTGTCTAATACCTAACGTATTACTCTTTACAGATTTTTGAGGTATAATCAACACACAATAAACTGCAAACATTTAAAGGGCACAGTTTGATAAGTTCTGACATATGTATATACCTGTGAAACTATCACTCACATAGTTAAGATAATGTACATATCCATCATTCTCAAGTTTCCTATTCTTCTTTGTTTCTCATAAAAAGTGGTAAAATATAGATTTCTTTGGCCATTAAAGAAAAAAGGCTGGTTTCATAAATAGATGCAACTTTAACTGGATACTTTCCATCAAAGTAAGAAGCAACATCCCACAGTGGGGCCTGTTTAGCATCATTCTAACAAGATCGAGTTGCTGAACAGGTTGATAGAGGACTATGTGACCCAGCCACAAACTGGACATGTAACCCAGCTAGTCAGCCAGCTGTTCTGATGTGTGTTGTCTGGATGAATATTTCCCATCCCCATGTTTCCACTTTCACTCCCATAGCGTCTTACTCTTGGCTGGAACAAAGCTATACCATTGCATTGCAAAAGCTATTTATTTTTTTCTTTCCCTACTATGATATTGATAACAATCTTCACTCATCTTGCATCCCTGATGCAATACTTAACACAACGTGGAGCTCAGTACATTCTTATTGAAGAGAAAAATTACTGAGTGTTGTTTTTCCTGAAAGCATCCGGGCAGATGGCTAGGAAGGGACACAAAGTACATGACTGACTAGTGACATGATACAGTAACATCATCTCTGAGTCTAAAAGCAGCATACTTCACCAATCAGGAGGGCTTGAATCACATCCTATCAAACACTGTCATCACTGGGAAATGTTTCTTTAAGGTGATATCCTTCTTGAACCATGCTCAGTTTTCTGGGAAAAAAAAAATATATATATATATATACATATATATATATGAGGAAGAACAGATAGAAGGTGAAGTTACTTTTTCTTTTATAACTAATTGTAAAGAGATTCATTTGTTTGCCCACACATTCTAAGCATTGCCTGCATGGTTTTTGGAATATTTGATTTTTCCTTTGAAATTATCTCAACAAAGAAAAGCACTGCTTGTGAGAGCTATGAAATCTCAAAGGCAGTTAGAAATTCATTTATCACTTCGGATGAAACTGGAGCCCATTATACAGAGTGAAGTAAGCCAGAAAGAAAAACACCAATACAGTATACTAATGCATATATATGGAATTTGAAAGATGGTAACGGTAACCCTATATGCGAGACAGAATAAGAGACACAGATGCATAGAACAGCCTTATGGACTCTGAGGGAGAAGGTGAGGGTGGGACGTTCTGGGACAATAGCATTGAAACATGTATACTATCATATGTGAAACAGAACACCATTCCATGTTCTATGCATGAGGCAAATGCTCAGGGCTGGGGCATTGGGATGGCCCAGAGGGATGGGATGGGGAGGGAGGTGGGAGGAGGGTTCAGGATGGGGAACACATGTAAACCCATGGCTGATTCATGTCAATATATGGCAAAAACTACCACAATATTGTAAAGTAATTAGCTCCCAACTAAAACAAATAAATTTATTAAAAAAAAAAAGAAGTTCGTTTATCACTTTAATGCAGGAAGATAAACAGGGTATTGAGCAAAGATACCCCATTATGCTGTAGCAAAGTTATATTTTGGTTTTTGCTTTGTCTTTATTGATGATTCTGTACTAATGGAAACATTGATCTTACTTCCAATATTGCATTCCAGCATTCTCCTAAAATTCAAATTTCCCTTCAGCACTTGCATTTGTTTCTAAGCGTGGTGAATTTAATCCTCCCTGTGGTTATGCCTAATATCACAGTCTATTGCATGCTGTCTTGAACACTACACCACCTACACACCACAAAAAAATAGCTATATAGTGATCTTCTGGGCTCCCTAAATACCCATATAAAGACTATAATAGACCTTACCAGAGTCTGCTGCAATTGTTCACATGTCTGAATAAGTGGACTGGGAGATCTGTGAGGTATTTTCCAACTTACATAAAATTTTCACAAATTCACCAGGTAGGGTTTGCTTATAAGAGTATGAATTACTGCTTTAAAGCAGGATATAAAACAAATAGCACAAAAAATAAAAATAAAGATAGTTTCTACATTCTCCTTCCCAAGGAGAATTCAAGAGAATTCTATCTAACTCTCTTTTGGAAATTCCATTTACCATTACAATTATGCATTTGACAATTTCCTCATATATTAATTTGCTCTTTTAACAAATTTCACTGAAGTCTAACTTTAACCCACTTTTAAAAAATATTACTACAAATACACCTGCTGTCAAGAAATTTGAACCACAGGGGAAAAGACAGGTGAAAAAAAACAACTGCAACATGAAACATCTATACAAGTAGAAATTATCCGCAGAGTGTCCTAGAAGCAGGGAGAACAAGCACAGAAAGGCTGCTGATTGTGGGATGCGTGGGGGTGATGGCCAAGGAGATCTCCCACAAGGAGGCCATGCTTGAGCTAGAAACAAAGGCTGCATAGGAATTTTCTATCAGGATATGAAAGGAAGGGGAATCTAAACAAAGAGCACAGCACAGAGGTATTAGGGGGCAGAGCATACTCTGAAAATGGGGGAAGTATATGAGCGAGTGCTTAGAAATGAGCTCAACAGGTAACCAGGAAAGAGCCTGCTACCCTGCTGGGTAGTTTTGAACTTGATCCTATGGGAAATGGATAACCACAATTTAAGTGCAATTATAACAGTCAAATTTATACCTTAGAGTGATCACAAACAAAAATGTAGCACAATGTTTGCAAAGAATCTTCCTAGGAACATTGGCATATTAAGAGTTAATGACTTAAAATGATTTCTGGTCAAGTAAATTTGGGGAAATGATGGGTTCAGCATACTGAAACTATTTAAGCATACTTAAACTTCTCAAAATCTTTAATTTGTTCATCTTTGTTTTGTTTCTCCAAGAAAGGGGATATGTAACTTTTCCCACTTATTTCACAGTAGAAACCTTTCATTTTTCTCTTCACCAAATAACTCATAGGATTAGGGTTCTAAAGTATACGCTTCGGAAAACATCAGGGACATAACAAGTGTTGTAAGTGTTAAGGACAGATTAGGACATTCAGACACGCCTGAGCATGCAGGTACTCTGCACTAGTGTTTAACAGGTGCAGAGTTTTAGTTTGGGCTTCCCAGCTGGCTCAGTGGTTTAAAAAAAAAAATTCTATCTGCCAATGCAGGAGACTCAAGAGATGTGGGTTCAATCCCTGGGTCGGGAAGATCCCCTGGAGTAGGAAATGGCAAACCACTCCAGTATTCTTGCCTGGAGAATTCCATAAGTAGAGGAGCCTGATGGGCTGCAGTCCTGGTAGGGCTGCAGAGTCGGACACAACTGAGCACAATGAAATACACGAGATGAGTTGCTGAGCGCCGAAGAATGGATGTTTCTGAACTGTGGTGTTGGAGAAGACTCTTGGGAGTCCCTTGGACTGCAAGGAGATCCAACCAGTCCCTCCTAAAGGAGATCAGTCCTGAATATTCATTGGAAGGACTGATGCTGAAGCAGAAATGCCAATACTTTGGCCACCTGATATGAAGAACTGACTCATTGGAGAAGACCTTGATGCTGGGAAAGATTGAAGGTGGGAGGAGAAGGGGACGACAGAGGATGAGATGGTTGGATGGCATCACCAACTCAAAGGATATGAGTTTGAGTAAGCTCCGAGAGTTGGTGATGGACAGGGAGGCCTGGCGTCTTGTGGTTCATGGGGTCACAAAGGGTCAGACATGACTGAACGACTGAACTGAACTGAACTGATAGTAGTTCTATCAGAAGATCGATTACACCAGCAGCCAGGGCATGAAGAAAACGGAACCAAACCATGTTTAGCTACTGGAATAGCCAAAATGGCCAAGACCTGGTCTGGTGAATCATTTTGACATCTGAGATATCCCTGAGATATTAATTCATTAGAGTCACAGAGTTTAACTCAACAGAACTTTGCAGAAGAGGTCAATCTAATACAAAACTTAATGTTCCTCCCCACTTTTTTAGCATAAGGAAATTTAGTCCACAGTAGATTAATGATTTGCTCAGAACTGAGAAACATGAATCATACAATTAGCTTTCCATGCTCTTCTTATTTTCCCTGGAGAAGAGCCAGGGTGTGAATATTTATAAACACTGGATAATCACCAAACAAGTTATGTTTGTCTTTGGATTATATTTCTTTGCTTATATTTGAATTGAGATCCATGTGCCATTTAGGGAATAGATGATGCTCTAATAAAACTAATGAAGTTGTACTGCCAAGACTTGACTTCAAAGGAGCTGGAAAACTGCTCAACATTTTTATCCTTCCCCCCACTGAATTCCTGCCCACACTCAGCACTGTGCTGGAGAGAAAGGTCAGCACCTTCCAGGCACACCCCACTGGACATGGGGCTCTTTCTAAGTTCACTCTGTGAGACACATGGCTTCTTTAGTGAAGGGGGTCAAGAGGTAATTACGTATTTTGGCTTTAGTAGAGTTGCATCATGCTATGCATTTATCTCTTCAATAATCATTTAGGAAAGTTGTATGCTAAATGATTATTTATCATTAGACTTTTCATTGTAAATATATAGTTAGAGAGCATTTAAAATCCAATATCAAACCACTGTTAGGGCTCTATGACTCCACCTGAAGTGACACACAGTCTTTCCTTTTGAGCGCCATTAGCAGAGGGGGAGTTAGTTTGCTTTTCTATTCTGCTTGCTCCAAAGAGATGCTATTTTGCACAGACTTGTGGCAGTGATCTCCTTACCCACTGGCCGAATGAGACTTTGGTCCTCACCACAGTCAGATCAAAGGATTTCAATGCCTTTGAAATGACTCCACTGTGCCTTTACTCGGGCACTTGAAATGCCTTGATGTGATAGTCTCCTGTCCACCCTGCTCTGAGATTTTTGGTAGCTTTCAATTTTCCCTGACAAAAAGATTACTTTGCACAGGGTGTGCCAAGGAAGATTCACCTTCATTCACCACTGTGCTACTCATTCATCAGTGGCAGTTTCTCAAGGTGTTAATTTCTGAAGGTGGAAATACTAACCACTTTGCTTGACTCTCAAAAATGACTGAAGGTCAATGACAAGCAACTTGCTTTATTCTCATGCATTTTTCCATTCTGGTGAAAATGTTTGTAACTTGCCTTTACTCAACAGTACTATTACTGAGACATACCTGTTCCACTTAAGGAGCTGAAATCCTCACACTAAGGGACAACATTTGGTTTTCAGTTGGAGGAAAGAAAAGAAGGAAGAAAAGTAAGGAAAAAAGAGACTCCATAAATTCTAAAGAAAGATTGGAATTCTATACCAATTTATTTCAGAAGAAATAAAAAAATTAAGAAGAAAAAATTAAGTTTCTTGCTCTAGGAAACAACCCTCGTACACAAAGACAGATAGTTCATAGTGCTGTTATTCCAAAAATCTTGAGTCAATTATTTTCAGTCATCATACTATTAAAATGAGTGTCTTCCCTTGGGGGAAAAAATGCTTGTTTAAACTATTATAAATTTCTGTCAAGAAAGGCAAACATTTTTAATCATTCTAAAATGTTTTACTTTGCTTTCTCGATGATCATGACTATATCTAAAAAAGAAACTGAAGCAAATAAGTAAATATTTTTAAAATTTAGCTATTATTAAATGGTTGCATTAGGAATACCACTCAGCCTCCATACATTAAACTTACTCAGTGGTCATTGACAAAATTGTCAGTGTACATTTATGACTTGGAACATTATTCAAGACCTGGATCAAGTACAGCCTCTCTAGGAAAATTTCTCCCAAGTTCTCAATATACATAGGCAAAATTGTACATCTTCTATTTTATGTCTACCTAAGAGTGTCACACATTAATAATAAACATATAAACAATAATGCTAATTATGTTCATTGCAATACGTGGAACCACAATACATCTCACCACTGTGAGATGTTCCACAACATCAGGAATGAATTATTCCTAATTCCAGTTCCCTAAAACACAGCCTAGTACATGGCAGGTATATGTGATAGTTATTTGCTTTTGAAACATCCAGGGAAATAAATTATTAAATATACTCAATGTGATAATAACTATTGAAGTTATCTCTTAAATTCATTAGCATGATCTTTCAGCTCCTAAAATAGAGCACTGACAAATATTCTGAAGTATTTTGCTTCCTCATTTTACCATAGTAGATACAAATTCTAAACATATCAAATGGCTGTTTGTTTTTTTTTAATTCCAAAGCCTTAAACTCCAAAACTGAAATGTCACCTCCATTCTTGGTATGCAGTAGCCTTTAACAAGGCATCGTTGTTCAGACCAATGAAAAATATTTTGACAATATGAAGGTCTTATATGAATTAAATTTGTTAAGCCCAAAAAGCTCTGAAAAGTTTTTCTCTTTACATATAGAGAAAACGAGCATTATTTTCTAGAGGCAAAGGCAAAGAAGATTTAGAAGACTTGAGAGACTAAGTATATATAAAGAAAAGCTAGATAGGTATAATAAAAACATGGCAAAGACACCATATATAACACAATCAAGTATTGTGGCCACTACAACACTGAGTATTTGAAATGTGACTAGTCCAAACCGAACTGTGCTATAAGTGTAAAAATACACATTGTATTGAAGTTTTGAAGACTTAGTGCAAAACATTTAAACTATTTAATTAATAATTTTATGCTGATTGTGTTGAAATAGTAATATTTTGATATTACCAAGTCAAATAAGATCTATTTTAAAAATTAACTCCACTTATTTCCCATTTTTTTAAGGTAGCTACCAGAAAACTGAATGGGACAGCGCTGCTACACAGAATCACTTTTTTTCTTTTCTACCTTTACTTTCAGCTTAAATTTGCCTTTAATTAAAGGGACTTAGCCCCTAAGTGCATGTAGGCTATTTATCTTTAAAAGCTCTCTGCTTATAATATCCTCTGGATAAATTATAACAAGCACATTTTGAAATTCACTGATGAGCTTGCAGGACAGTATGTAAAACATCTACCAGAAAAAAAAATGAGTTGAAAGGAAATGAGAGAAATAACCTCTTAACCCAGAATCTGTCTGTCCTGGGGGCGAAAGGAGAGTTGTGGAGATGACTCAGAATCAAACAAACCCTTAGAACCACTCAAAGTGGCGAAGCTGAACGTGGGCTGTGACATTAGGTCAGGACCATGAAGATGACTATATTATTGTAAAAAATGGGCCAGAAAAAAATCCACCTGCCAGAGAAGAGATCCTTTAAAGAATCTTTATTCTCTCCACTATGGTTTCAAAAGGAAAACAGACATGCAATAGAGACGATTAACACATTCAATATCTGGTTCTTAAAACACATACTCATAAAAATTATAAGCCTCTAACAAACTTTCATCGGAGAAATTGGTATGAATAAGCTACATTGGGAATTTTAAAAAGAGAACATAATTACAGATAAAACAGAGATTACAAAATTCAAAGAGAATGCTATGAATAACTTCGTGTCATTAATCTTGAAGCTTTCATACTAGGTCAGAGACCTAGAAATAATTGACCAATTCTAACTCAGAAAGAAATAAAAAGCCTGAAGAGTCTTATAATAATTGAACAGACTGAAAGAGTAGTTGAAAATCTTCTCACAAGGGAAGACACCAAGCTTGGACAGGTGTGTTCTACGTACATTTTAAGGAATGGATCATTCCTATATCTTACACACTCCTTGGGAAATTATAAAAAGTGATATTTTCCAAATAATTTTATGAGACCACGATAACTTGATTCTCAAACTTGGCAAGGACAGAATGAGAAAGAAAATTTAAAAACAATCTCACTTATGAATATACATATATAAATCCTACACAAAATGTTAGCAAATTCAACAATGGGTATTTTTAAAAAATCTTTACCAAATTGGATTCAAGTTGATCCCATTTACCTGTACTTCCAGAAAAAGGCAACGTATCAGTGGTTGCCAGGAGTTGGAGCTGGTAGGAAGGAATCAGCCATGCTGCTGCTGCTAAGTCGTTTCAGTCGTGTCCGACTCTGTGCGACTCTATAGACGGCAGCCCACCAGGCTTCCCCTGGGATTATCCAGGCAAGAATACTGGAGTAGGTTGTCATTTTCTTCTCCAATGCATGAAAGTGAAAAGTGAAAGTGAAGTCACTTGGTCACGTCCTAGTCTTAGCAACCCTATGGACTGCAGCCTACCAGGCTCCTCCGTCCATGGGATTCTCCAGGCAAAAGTACTGGAGTTGGGTGCCATTGCCTTCTCCAGAATCAGCTATGATAGGTACAAAAATGTTTTAGACACAGATGCATAGAACAGTCTTGTGGACTCTGAGGGAGAAGGTGAGGGTGGGACGTTCTGGGACAATAGCATTGAAACATGTATATTATCATATGTGAAACAGAACACCATTCCATGTTCTATGCATGAGACAAATGCTCAGGGCTGGGGCATTGGGATGACCCAAAGGGATGGGATGGGGAGGGAGGTGGGAGGAGGGTTCAGGATGGGGAACACATGTAAACCCGTGGCTGATAAAGTAATTAGCCCCCAACTAAAATAAATAAATTTAATAAATAAATAAATAAATTTATTAAAAAAAATGTTTTAGGATAAGTGAACTGTTCTAATCTTAATTGTGGTGACAAATACCCTGTATAAATTAAATGGGAGAATGTTATTGTATACACATAAATTCCTTAATAAAAAGAGAAACAAAAGAAAGATTTAAGAGGCTCCTCTGACCAACTATGGGAAGTGGTGGCAAATTATAAGCCAATGGATAAAATAAGAACCCATGAGATGGTACTGATGATGAATGAATTAACTAATGAGAGAGAGAATGGAAAACTCTTTCTTATAGGATAATGCTGCCTAATAAATACTGGAGAAATGATACAATTCTAAACAAATCACTACATTGCAAACATCATAGTCAAAACTGACTGAGGTAAGAATCCTCAATAGCCTCTAAATCTAAGGGAAAAACACAGTTGTCAAAAGTACCCCCACAAAGTACTTAATCATCACAAAAGGGAAATTAATAAGTGTACAGTGGAGCAACTGTACAATACCTTAAACAAATGATCAAAATTAACATCCCCAATAAGGAGCAAACAGATACTCTGTGTCTCTGAATATAATATCCCAGGATGGACAAAATCCTGAGTGACATGCCAGTGAAAATCATGAACTATCATCAAACCCAAATCAAGTGACACTCTGTAAGATATCTGGCATAATATTTAAAAAGTATCTACATCACCAATGATAAACAAAATCTGAGGAATTATTGCTGGATAAAGGAAAACAGAACGCTATAATCAGCTAGAGCTAACTTTCCATTCTGGACTGGATCCTGTAAAGGTGAAAAAAGCCGCTATCAGACAGTGGAGTTCCCACTGCCCTCATGTCATCTTTTCTGTCTCTCTGACATAGAAATGACAAAAGATCTTGGCTAATAGGGAAAGGTGATAGCTTGAGCTATGGAAAACAACCAAACCAAGCCTCAGTAAAATGTTTCTCTACTATAGATCAGTGTCTTCTCCCACCCTCAAGCCAGGGAGATGGCTGACAACATTCATTACTCATTCATCAAACACTCTTGTGTGTCTAAGCACAGTGAACAAGAGGCACAAGACTTTCTCCCCTCCTCCTCCTCAACAAACTTCTGCATGTTTTCTGTGAGCATCGTGTCATGGCCTGATCCTATCCTCAGGGATCCAACCCCATTCTCCTTTTCTTTATATTCTGGGGTAATTTCTGACATTTTACAAGTTAATAGTATCATGTCCATATAATCAAATGTTTCTGGGCATCTGCACTCATGTATTTCATGACTACTTGCTGGAGAAATAAAACGATCCTACCAACACCAGACCCCTCCATAACAATACAGAAGTGGGAGAAAAAACAATTTAAAATTGAGTGTTACCAGTTTTACATACATAAAAATGGTAGCTGGAATGTGTCTCTAAATCTGAACAGAATTTCACATAATTTCATTTATAAAAAAGAAAAAAGCAACAACTTTTCTCATCTCCATTGGAGATAAGAGGACACACTTCTTTCTGAGAGACTTCCAAGTTCATCTTAGAGGTTGTGTTTAAGGGTTCCAAGGTCAGAAGGCTCCTGACCTTGTCTTGTCAAATTCAAGGTCAGCAGTTTAATGAGGACTCCTGCTATTTTCAAGGAGACACCCTGAGGAGGGGAGAGTTAAGGAGGAAGGCACTTCCCTTCTCTTCAGTAAACAAAGTGAGCTTGATCATTTCACCCTTACACTTGAAACTTGATCAATCTACCATAACCCACCACATATGTATTCTTTTCTAAGCTGAAATAGTCTCTTTTCCTTTGGCTTCAGCCTACTCTTTCCTCTGAGTTCCTTACCTAGTATCACAGGGCATTGAACTGCCAGTCCAACATGTCTTTGTCCAAACCAGAAATTGAGACCTTATATTTGCCTTTTGTCTGCTTTCTGGATTCCTTCCCTGTGATGATCATTAGAAACACCTGGCCATTCTACCTCATAAATATCTATTGGTCCATCTCCTTGCTCTAGCATCACTCTCCTAATTCAAGCCATGCTCCTCGGGAGGTTGGTGGAAGCTCCTTATCAGGTCTCCCCACTTCCAGCATGGGCTCCCGGGGGAGAGTGGGATTACAGGAATGAATATAGAAGCCTGAACAATTTGTGTTTATTTCTTTTTTGTCAAAAGGAAATAGAAATTTAATAGAAAATTGTCATAAAAAACTGTTCTTCAGCATCCCCCTCACACCTTTTTATCCCAGTTTCTGTACCTCTTCATTTTAGAAATAAAGCTTGCTTTTCCCTTTTCACATTTTTCAAAATAGTTTTTCTCCTCTCTGACTTTTCCTTTCAGCAATCATCCACCCTCAAATATTAATGAGAAAGTAAGAACATCCTATGGAAATACGGAAAAATCAGCACTGGCCACAGGACTGGAAAAGGTCAGTTTTCATTTCAATCCCAAAGAAGGGCAACACCAAAGAATGTTCAAACTACCACACAATTGCACTCATATAACACACTAGCAAAGTAATGCTTAAAATTCTCTAAGCTAGGCTTCAACAGTACATAAATGAAGAACTCCCAGATGTTCAAGTTGGATTTAGAGAAGGCAGAAGAACCAGAGATCAAATTGCCAGCATCCATTGAACCATAGAAAAAGCAAGAGAATTCCATGAAAAACATCAACTTCTGCTTCAATGACTATGCTAAAGTCTTTGACTGTGTGGATCACAAAAAACTGTGGGAATTCTCTAAGAGATGGGAATATCAGACCACCTTACCTGCCTCCTGAGAAACCTGTATGCAGGTCAAGAAGCAACAGTTAGAACCAAACATGGAACAATGGACTGGTTCAAAATTGGGAAAGGAGTATGTCAAGGCTGTATATTGTCACCCTGCTTATTTAACTTATATGCAGAGTACATCATGAGAAATGCTGGGCTGGGTAAAGCACAAGCTGGAATCAAGATTGCTGGGAGAAATATCAATAACCTCAGATATGCCAGGACATGGAAGCAACCTAGATGTCCATCGGCAGATGAATGGATAAGAAAGCTGTGGTACATATACACAATGGAATATTACTCAGCCATTAGAAAAGAATGCATTTGAATCAGTTCTAATAAGGTGGATGAAACTGGAGCCTATTATACAGAGTGAAGTAAGTCAGAAAGAAAAACACCAATACAGTATACTAATGTATATATATGGAATCTAGAAAGACGGTAACGATGACCCTATATGCAAGATAGCAAAAGAGACACAGATGTAAAAAACAGTCTTTTAGACTCTGTGGGAGGTGAGGGTGGGATGATTTGAGAGAATAGCATTGAAACATGTATATTATCATATGTGAAATAGATCGCCAGTCCAGGTTCGATGCATGAGACAAGGCGCTCAGGGCTGGTGCACTGGGACGATCCTGAGGGATGGGATGGGGAGGGATGTGGGAGGGGGATTCAGGATGGTGAACACATGTACACTCATGGCTGATTCATGTCAATGTATGGCAAAAGCCACATTATTGTAAAGTAATTATCCTCCAATTAAAATAAATAAATAAATTTCTTAAAAAACACAGCAAAACCATTAAAAAAAAATAACCTCAGATATGCAGATGACACCACCCTTATGGAAGAAAGTGAAGAAGAACTAAAGAGCCTCTTGATGAAGGTGAAGAGGAGAGTGAAAAAGCTGGCTTAAAACTCAACATTCAAAAAATGAAGATTATGGCATCTGGTCCCATCATTTCATGGCAAATACATGGGGAAACAATGGAAAAAGTTAGAAACTTTATTTTGGGGGGCTTGCAAAATCACTTCAGATGTTGACTGCAGCCATGAAATTAAAAGATGCTTGCTCCTTGGAAGAAAAGCTATGACAAATCTAGACAGCGTGTTAAAAAGCAGAGACATTACTTTGCTGACAAGGGTCCATCTAGTCAAAGCTATAGTTTTTCCAGTAGTCATGTATGGATGTGAGCGTTGGACCATAAAGAAGGTTGAGCGCTAAAAGATTGATGTTTTTGAACTATGGTTTTGGAGAAGACTCTTGAGAGTCCCTTGGACTGCAAGAAGATGAAACCAGGCAATCCCGAAGGAAATCAATCCTGAATATTCATTAGGATAGCTGATACTGAAGCTGAAGCTCCAATACTTTGGCCACCTGATGTGAAGAACTGACTCATTGGAAAAGACCCTGATGCTGGGAAAGATTGAAGGCAGGAAAAGGGGACGACAGAGGATGAGATAGTTGGATGGCATCACTGACTCAACGGACATGAGTTTGAGCAACTCTGGGAGATGGTGAAGGACAGGCAAGCCTGGTGTGCTGCAGTCCATGAAATCACAAAGAGTCGGACACAACTGAGTGACTGAACAACAACAAGAACATCATAAAATAGAAAACAGCAACTTGTAGATTTTTATTTGGTCAAGTGCTGCTGGTTACTTCTTTAGAACCGAAAGGCTTGTCCTCACTCTGCAAATTTCCCAGCATGGATGCAGGCGGTGGGTACTCAACATGACCTGCACTGATGGTGAAGAACAGGTGAGGAAGGCTATCTGATGAGAAAGCTTTGGGGTTTAAGGTGCAATATTATTCTGTTTGTGGAACACTTGTTGCAAAGCCCTTAAGGGCCCAGGTTTTTTTTTTCCTTTCCCAGAAAATAATTCCTCACAAGTTTTTTACATCTGGGAAGGCACTGAGGCATCGTTGGGAGGGGGTTCGGCGGACAGGCTGAGGGAAAGTGAACAGTTATGCGACTAGGGAAATCACGAGATGTTGGCGTGGGCAAATGGCTTGAGCCCAGTGACTGTTACTCTGTTCACTTGTAGCTGTGCACATAGATCGCTACGGTGGGGAGTTTTGTTTTTGTTGTTCTTTGTTAATCGCATATGATGGTGGCAATTCACTTATTTGCTGCATTTCAAGCTCTGGTGGGGATCTCCTCAGCATCCCAAGTAAAGAAATGAAAGTGCTGGCTGCTTTGTTTTTTTTTCTTTTAATTGAAACTTTTAAATTTTATGAGAAGAAAACATGTCATATAGCTGTAATCTTTGTGGTGTCATTTGCACCACTATTCTGAAAGATTGTCAGTGTTCCCTTTGCTAATCAGTCCTTTTATAGCTTTATAGCTATCATAAAATACCCCAGGGATGGAAATGTGCCACCTACACAATTTTTGGTTCACCTGCTGCATGGCATAATTAATACAGCTACTTTTGCTTTTACCTGATCTTTATTGTCAAAAAAATAAGAGTATTATCAAACACAAACACTTTTGGCCTGGCGCCTGGCACCTGGCACTCTATTGCATTTTATGGAAACAGGAAAGACACGTTCAAATGTTGTGTGTATGTCTAGTACTTATCCATAGAAAAGGCAAACAAGATCTCCCCTCTCAAAGGCTACAGACTCCCAAAATGCTACATGAAAACCACCAGATCTTTCTCTTCAGGATTCCACACACTGGAACCAAAGCCAGGCTATTTATCAAGAACAATTATTATTCTGTGGGTATATGCGATGATGCAGTTTCATTTCCTCTTCATCAGGCTGAGAGAACAGTCTCATGATCCTAAACTCTACTAATGGCATAGAAAGGTATCAGGACTTCAAGTTGCTATTTGTTATCTAAAATACATATGTTTCCATGATGGTCCAGACCTTTGATATGAACGATTTATAATTTTCATGATGGAAAGTATAGCAGTGGCTCTGGAAGAGGATCTATCTAACCTGGCTTTATAAGTAAGCCCTAAACTACTTAACATCTATTTCTGCTTTATTGACTATGCCAAAGCCTTTGACTGTGTAGATCACAATAAACTGTGGAAAATTCTGAAAGAGATGGGAATACCAGACCATCTGACCTGTCTCTTGAGAAACCTGTATGCAGGTCAGGAAGCAACAGTTAGAACTGGACATGGAACAACAGACGGGTTCCAAATAGGAAAAGGAGTACATCAAGGCTGTATATTGTCACCCTGCTTATTTAACTTCTATGCAGAGTACATAATGAGAAATGCTGGGCTGGAAGAAACACACGCTGGAATCAAGATTGCCAGGAGAAATATCAATAACCTCAGATATGCAGATGACACCACCCTTATGGCAGAAAGTGAAGAACTAAAGAGCCTCTTGATGAAGGTGAAAGAGGAGAGTGAAAAAGTTGGCTTAAAGCTCAACATTCGGAAAACTAAGATCATGGCATCTGGTCCCATCACTTCATGGCAAATAGATGGGGAAACAGTGGAAACAGTGCCAGACTTTATTTTTTTTGGGGCTCCAAGATCACTGCTGATGGTGATTGCAGCCATGAAATTAAAAGACGCTTACTCCTTGGAAGGAAGGTTATGGCCAACCTAGATAGCATATTTAAAAGCAGAGACATTACTTTGCCAACAAAAGTCTGTCTAGTCAAGGCTATGGTTTTTCCAGTGGTCATGTATGGATGTGAGAGTTGGACGGTGAAGAAAGCTGAGCGCCATAGAATTGATGCGTTTGAACTGTGGTGTTGGAGAAGACTCTTGAGAGTCCCTTGGACTGCAAGGAGATCCAATCAATCCATCCTAAAGGAGATCAATCCTGGGTGTTCATTGGAAGGACTGATGTTGCAGCTGAAACTCCAATACTTTGGCCACCTCATGCAAAGAGTTGACTCATTGCAAAAGACCCTAATGCTGGGTAGGATTGGGGGCAGGTAGAGAAGGGGATGACAGAGGATGAGATGGCTGGATGGCATCACCGACTCGATGGATATGGGTTTGGGTAGACTCCGGGAGTTGGTGATGGACAGGGAGGCCTGGCGTGCTGCAATTCATGGGGTAGCAAAGTCGGACACGACTGAGCAACTGAACTGAACTGACTGAAACTACTTAAAATCCAGTTTCCTCATTTGCAAAATATGAGTAAGAATATGGCTTTAATTTTTCTCTATTCTATTTAATTTTAAGGTAACACCTGCACATGATAAAGTGGGAAAAAAATCAAATGGTACTTAAGGTTACAGAAAAGATGTACTTCTCCTACTGTCCTGCTTTACTGTTTTCCACCTTCCTGACTCCAGGTGCCATTGCGTCTCTGTGAGTCCCTTTCCAGAGTGATTCTTTGCTCATGTGTACATGCATATGTGTGAAGAATGGATACGCTCATGTGCATTTATTCTTTCTATTGATTCTAGACAATATTTATATAATATTATAGCATTTTAGTTAATAAGAAATTTTTTCTAGTTATAATGATTCACTTTCTTCTTTCTTTTTAAAGTTTTTTTTTGTGTGGACACCTTTAAAGTCTTTATTGAATTTGTTACAATATTGCTTCTGTTTTATGTTTTGGCTTTTTGGCCAAAAGGCATGTGGGATCTTAGGTCCCCAACCAGGGATCAAACCTGTACCTTCTGCATTGGAAGGTAAAGTCTTAACCACTGGACCACCAGGGAAGTTCCCTTTTCTTCTTTACAATGTATTCTCTTCAGCAGCTAGATGGTAACAAGCTCTGACTTAATTCTTCGTAAGCATATGGCAGTAATATTTTATGTGAGATAAGGTTTCTTTCATGAAATAAATAAGTTTCTTGCAACACATCTCTCAAAAATCAAAAACGTGCTACGTTCTGCACTCACGAATGACCTTGACGAGGACAGTATAATGATTGCAAAAATGAACACCTGACAGTTTGATTGTGACATTCAGAGGGAACTCTTGATGATAGCTGTTTCAAAAAAAATTTTTTTTTTTGCAGGCCTGTAAGTGTGCTCAATTTTTTACATATGCCAATTTAACATTTTTTTTTCCCTCTACAAGACTTTTACTATTTTTTGTTAACCATTATTGTGTTGTGTTCCAACAACAACCAGTTCTCTAATTCTCTGAACACCAACTGGGTGTACTATAATCCATATCACTTCTAACACTAGCTACCTGGCATTAGCATGCATCCCATAGATCAAGGGCTTTGTTCCATGACAACAGCTGAGAATGGAACCTCTATGCCTTCACACTTCTGCCCAGTTGACCGCGTTCAGATGGCATCATTGACTCAGTGGACTGAGTTTGAGCCAACTACAGGAGATAGTGAAGGATAGGGAAGCCTGGCATGTGACAGTCCACGGGGTCACAAAGAGTCAGACACGACTAAGTGACTGAACAACAACCAACAAAGCCCTCCATGTTTGAGAATTCACTAGAATGACTCACAGAATTTAGGAAAGCATTGTACTTTTGGTTACATTTTAGCTATAAAATATATAATTCAGGAATAGTCAAAAGGAAGAGATGTATAGGATATGGTAAGGGGGGGAAAGGAGACATGGAGTTTCCATGTTCTCTCTGGACATACCACCTTCCCAGGACATCCATGCACTCACCAATCCAGAAGCTCTAATCTCATTGTTTAAGTTGTTCAAGGGTTTTAACTAAAGTTTTATTACACATTACATATGCATAACTGATGGGCTTCCCCAATGTCTCAGCAAGTAAAGAATACACCTGCAAAGCAGGAGACATAGGAGACGTGGGCTCGATCCTTGAGTTGGGAAGAGGAAGGCATGGCAACCCACTCCAGTATTCTTGTCTGAAGAATCCTATGCACTGAGAAGCCTGGTGGACTACAGTCCAAAGGGTTGCAAAGAGTCAGACGCGACTGAGTGACTAAGCACACAAGCACAACTGATGAACTCATTATCCACTGATCTATCTAGCCACCCTGCTAAATATAGTTTTAAGAGGGTGCTAATTAATTTTATTCTTTTTCTAGGTAGACAGCACATCCATTCAATGCATTTTTCTCCTTCTTGCCAGTATTTATGCATATTCTTTCTTTTCCTGGACCCCCTGGAGTGGCTCAGACGGTAAAAGCGTCTGCCTACAATACAGGAAACCCGGATTCAATCCCTGGGCCGGGAAGATCTCCTGGAGAAGGAAATGCCAACCCACTCCAGTATTCTTGCCTGGAAAATCCCATGGACAGTGGAACCTGGTAGGCTACAGTCCATGGGGTCACAAAGAGTTGGACATGACTGAGTGACTTCACTTTCACTTTTCACTTTTCATTCTCTTCCTGATTTTATTGCACAGCTAGGACTCTTCACACAATTTTGACTACTGACAGTGACAACAGGCTTCCTTATCTTACTCTCGAATCTAAGAAGAACACACCTATCATTTCACCGTTTAAGGTGCTATCAGTTCTGGATTTCTGGTACATATTTTTTCTGGAGTTAAAGAAATTTTATTCTATATTAATATGAGAATAATCTTTCTTTGTGTTTTTTAAAATCATGAATAGGTATTAAATTTTGTCAAATTCCTTTTCAGTATCTATTAAAATGATTAGGCTTATTTTTCCTCTTTTCATCTGTCAATATAATGAATTACAATGATACATTTCCCATGTTAATGTTTCTTTCAATGCTTGACTAAGCACTTCTTGGTCTTTTAAAACATGGTTAATATTTTATTTTGAGTTTTTATACTCTCTTTCATAAATGAATGGCATAGAGCTTTTTTTCTGGTGCTGAACCACCTAGAATATATGAATAACAGACTAAAATCTTCTTCAGATATACAGATTTATTCTAATTGGTTTCTCAATTATATACATTTTGAAATACAAAGGCAGAGTCACAGCTTAACAATTAAATCCAAGGTTACAAACTCAAATACAGACCAAAAAAAAAATCATACATAAATGAAGCAACCTATGTAAGTGCCTCTCTGTACAGCGAACAAGTGGCAGGTTCTCTGTCAGAGCAGCTCACCAGCCTTCCAAGGGATCAGCCACTACTCCGATCCAAATACTGCAGGCAGAAAAGTGAGTGTGGTGCTGCCAGATAGTTCATTATGTTTTTTGAAAGATATAGTACTTTTTATTGGAGTATAATTGCTTTGCAATGTTGTGTTATTTTCTACTGTACAACAATATGAATCAGCCACATGTGTACATATATTCCCTCCCTCTTGAGCCTCCCTCTCTTTTAAAGACTTGGCTCCAGTTAAAAAAAGAAAAGAAACACTTGCTGGGCGTTGTTTTTAACTTTAACTTTCAAATTAAACAATAAAGCTTAAGATTAACACATGTGCATATCAGAAACCCTCACTCATTTCTTTAGCCAATCAGAGGCAAAGAAAAAAAATTCCTGGGAATTTCCCATCAATAGACCAACAGAGAGCTTGAAAGACACCTCAAAAAAGCAGGCTTCTTTAAAAATTAGCGCATAATTTCAAATGTAGGAAAGCAGAGGTGATTCTGAAAGACAATGAGATCACTGAAAAGTACTTGCTAATCAAATTTTTATGTATAGCGATAAAAATGAAAATCTTGAATTGCCTCTAGATCTCATAACTAGCCAAATAAACCTAGACATGACAGTGAATCATTATTTCGGGCCTTGGATGAAAACTATAATTCTCTAGGTTAAAAGTACAAAGTTAGAAAGCAGAAAACTTCAGATATTTTTAGAAAAAACAAGCAAATGCACTAAATAAATCTTAGGTGCTAAGTGCTCACTTGTGTTTGATTCTTTGTAACCCCATAGACTATAGTTCATCAGGCTCCTCTGTCCATGGGATTTTTCAGGCAAAAACACTAGAGTAGGTTGCCATTTCCTCTTCCAGGGGATCGTCCTGACCCAAGGATCGAAGGTGCAACCCAAGGATCAAACTGAGTCTCCTACATCTGCATTGGCAGGCAGATTCTTTAGCACTGAGCCACCCAGGAAGCCCATCTTAGGTATGCAAATTCCACATCCTCCATAACAACAACAAAAAATGGCTGCACATAACTTCTTGAGTCCTACCTTCTGCTTTTACTGGATGTATTATAATAGTTAATATGCAACCCTTGCTTCCCTTAGGCATACCTACTTGGGAGAAGGCCATCACAAAGGGCTGATATCAAAAGCAATGGTAAGAAACGTAAGGAAAAGAAGCCTAAGACTTTGAACATACACATACATACAATCAAACACTGGCACATATACACACAGAAGTGTCAAAGATGTTCTGAGCCTCCCAAAATCCTTTCCTATTCCCACGCAGAATCCCAGATGGTGCATGTATTCATTTGGGAGCCATTTTGTTCTTCTTGTTAAAGTCTAGAGTGTTGCTTTTTCCAACCATCATCATTAATTTGGTGGTGAGTATTTGGCAGTCAGTGGTTGGATGTCATCACTGACTCAATGGGCATGAGTTTGAGTAAACTCTGGGAGTTCGTTATAGATAGGGAGGCCTGGTGTTCTGCAGTCCATGGGGTCACAAAGAGTTGGACTCAGCTGAGCAACTGAACTGAACTGAACTGATGGCCCACTGAGCTTGTTCTGGATGTTTGTTGAATAGCACTTTGCGAAATACTACAGTAAAGGTAGAACCTTATTTTTTTAAATTAGTTTTTGTTAGAGTGTAGCTGATTTACAATGTTGTGCTACTTTCTACTGTACAGAAAAGTGAATCAGTTATACATATATCCACCCTTTTTTAGATGTTATTCCCATATAGGTCATTACACAGTATTGAGTAGAGTTTCCTGTGCTATACAGAAGGTTCTTATTAGTTATCTAGGGCAGAACCTGTAGTATCACATCAGCATTATCTGATCTGTCTCTCTGGATAATGTGTTCTGCCAATGTTACTGAGAATCTAATTCCCATGAGCTCTCATTTTCAGCTAGATGTGGCATTTATCCTGACCCAACAGTTGCAAGTGTATTAGAGTGTGTGAAACCGCAGTAACAAATAGGCCCAGCATGTAATGCCTCCAAATAACAGAAACTTCTCATTTGCATGACAGTTAGGGCGGCTCAGAGTGGTTCAGGTCAGTGGGGGGCAATCTGTTCCACTCAGACATTCAGGGCACCAGGCTAGTAATGACTGCCATTTCTGACAGATGTCTTTCAAAGTCAGCAAAAAATGGGGAGAATATGGAAGAAAATGTGTGGGAGGTTTTTATGCCAGGCCTTAGGCAGGGACAGGACAGGACAAATGTCACTTCTCCTCATATTCCATTCGCTATGAATATAATTTGGCCATACCAAGCTGTAAGGGCAACTGGAAAATGAGTTCTGGCTGAGTGCTGGGAAGGAGAGGAAACAGGTTTTGGTAAATAGCTAGCAGTCTCACCACAGGTGAGAAGAAATACCATTTAGATCAACTGTCTCTGGGGATTGCATAGGAAAAAATAGACCCTCTTTCTCTACATTTTTTTTTCCATTTCCTGTTTCAAAAACCCTACACAGTACTTATCCGGTATGTTAAAGAACTAAATAGCTGTGTTTCAGTATAAGTCACATAGTTTTACATTTTGTGTGTTAGAGCCTTTCTGGACTTAGAACACCTCTGCCTATCTCCTGCCTCCCACCTGTGATATACAGTCCTATTACAAAGTAGGGGGAATAGGGAAGATGCCAAACACATGATCTCTGCTCTCTAGGGCTGTGCAGTTGAGTTTCCAGAAAAGAGAAAACAAAATCATAAACACAATAAAAGTGATACAACAATACACTATTAAATATCATTTCATTATAAGAACAAGGGAAGCAACATGCTGTCACTGGCAAGTTCCTGATACATTGCCTTATGCACGCAGAATGAAAGAGTGTCTTAGGGATAAAGAGGAGAAATGGTTTTGAAGGTTGGTTACATTTTAATCAGAAAATCAATTTATTAATTTTATAACCAGTGATTTTAGATCTTATTATAAAAAACCTCATGCCTAGAAAGCTTGGCAGTAAGCCAGCTGATTTTTTGTATGTCCTCTAGGTTTCTCTTTTTGCATAATGGATGTGTTAAAAAAAAAAAACTCGTTAAATTGTATTTCATTTTCCTTCTGTCTTCCTTCATAAAATACTGAAATCAAAGGTGAGAATTACCATCGTAAGAGAAAAGCACTGGATGAGTTCAGGGAAATGTAACTCACTAACAACTATTTAATCAAAGCGTTACACGATCCATCTGTAGCTTTACAAAAAAGTCTTTTGGCCAAGGTTTGCTGTATTAAAATGCAGTATGAAACGGCATTAAACCACAAATTCAACGAATTCAATAAAAGGAAATGTAAAAAGATGTTTTCTTCAAATGCCTCCAGCTGGCCATATGCCCTAATCACATACAGGCGTTAAAATTGTTTTCTACTGACAATAATAGGATCTATAAAGAGTATTGCTGTGGAGTGATTTGAGAGCGCGGGAGCGTCCTGACCCTCACCTCCATCGAGCTGCGTGTGCCTGGCTGGGAATACAGATGCCGAGGTGGGGTCCGAGCCCCGCGTGCAGGCAGCTGAAAGCTGCAGCGGCAGGTTGCTCAAATGTCTCTGAGGGGCAGAGGACTGCTGATTAGCTGCTGCCCTGCTGCCCTGGGAGGGCAACTTCACACAGCAGAGATGGCGGCGCAATTATTGCAATCATTCAGCAAAGGGGGAGCTTTAAAAAGAGGTTGATGGAGCTAATGCTCTTGAGTCCCCGATCTCTCCTGGGCTTCCCCACGTGTCCGTGCACAGCGCCCGGGGGAGGTGAACACCAGGGTCAGCCCCTACTGGAGGGAAATAGATGAGTGAGGAATGGGGGGCTAAGGGAGACTCCCCTGGTTAGTCACAAGGTGGGTCTAGACTCCTACCTGGCTGAGAAGTGCCCCAGAGCCGGCACGTGAGCCCGGTGAGCAGTCCAGACTGAAAGGACTGAGGGATGGGGTAGGTAATCACTTACAAGAGGTCCAGTTAAGGTGGAGACAATATGGACCATGGAATGGAAAACTAGGTTCATAACATAGATCTGCCTCTTACACACCCGCTTCCCTCCTTGGGCTGCAGGAAAATTCACTTCCTTGAACCCCAGTTCCTTCATCTGCGAAGGGAGACTTGTAGCACGCACCATTTCCGGTGCAGCAATGGCGATGTCTCTGGAAGGGCTTTGAAAACAGCCCAATGTTACAAATATTGTCAAATGATGTTGAAGAATACAAAAGAAATTCTAAACAGAGAGATCCTGACATGAGGGCCCTGTTTCTTTAGGGAGAATTGCACATTCATCAAGCAATTTGAGGAAAATCAGCAAGCAGACCAAAAAAAAAAAAAAAAAGCAAAATTACTTGATAATGACGAGAATGCTTCTCATTTACTTAAGCACATATGCGCATTATATACACACTGAACGCTCTTAAAATGCATTCTTTCAGTTGATTGATCCTCACAACAACTAGAGGATGGAGCAATGTGAGCTCTCATCTCCCTGTTGTGACACGTTTGGTGTGCTGTGCTCTGATCAACACGCTTTAAATGTTGTGACACATGACATTCTTACAGATAAATAATGAGGTAGCTACCGCTTTCCTTTTCATTTTAGAAAGAGGGACACCCAGGCATAGAAAAAAAGCTAAGAATCATGCCCAAGGTCAGACAGGTAGATGGTGCTTAGAGGCTTAGAGGCAAGTACTTAGAGGCAAATTAAGAACCCAAAGACACAGGCTCCAGGGTGCTGCACCACCATCTCAGGAGCTGAGCTTCAGAGACCAAAAGACCTTCTATAAGCAAGGGAAGATTTCATACTAAAACACGGGATTTTTGGTCCAGTGATTAGAAACCAAATATTAAAGAAGCTTAACCAATTAGCTCTATTTTCTCCTCAGATATACATACATATATACAGCTTCCCTGATAGTTCAGTTGGTAAGAATCTGCCTGCAATGCAGGAGACCCCAGTTCAATTCCTGGGTTGGAAAGATCCGCTGGAGAAGGGATAGGCTACCCACTCTAGTATTCTTGCTCTTCCCTTGTGGCTCAGCTGGTAAAGAATCCGCCTGCAATGCGGAAGACCTGGGTTCGATCCCTGGGTTGGGAAGATCCCCTGGAGCAGAGAAAGGCTACCCACTCAGGTATTCTGGCCTGGAGAATTCCAAGGACTCTATAGTCCATGGGGTCACAGAGAGTCGGACGTGACTTTCACTTTCATATATGTTTTAAATAAAATCAATTCATTAGAAGAATTAAACATTGCAAGAGTTATATATATTGACTTGGATAAGTCAGGACCTAAGTCTGAAAATCATAGGATGATCTAAGTTATATCACAAAACTCTATTGACTAACATTAACATTTTCAGTCACTCCCTAATCTTCCACATTCCTCCTCATTCTCTATTTTTCTCTAGCCTTGGAATCTGCTTGCTTCAGGTATTTGCATTTCCTACCAAATTTTCTTGTGAACCAGAATTCCTGTAGCCTTTGTCACTTAACAGAGTTTCTCCCTGGCTAGTCTGTTCTCAACTTCTTGATCAAATACCTAAACAAATGCACAGCTCAGCTCCGGTTTCACTGGGACTTAAGGATACAGTTTATTTCCAAGGAGAACTTTGTAGCTAACCCCAGTCAAGGCCTCCACCCCACCATGGATGAGCTTTCTGTGTACTCAGCGCTGTCACATTGTTTTGTCTGCCAAAGGCAAGGAAGGGCAAACACAGTGGCCAACTGTCCCCCGTCACAGAAGATAAATGTTCTTCCCCATCTCTGTCCTGTCAGAAATAAAATAAATCAGTCACTTCTGCGAGGGTCTCCAGATTGGGAATGGTTCCTGCTTTGGTTCTGGGGAGAAGCAGATTAGTGAGTTGGGAGGCAGTGTGTCCCAGAGAATACATACAGGCTTGGTAATCCATCGGTAAGGGTCCTCCTCACAGAGGTACTGAGAGAAGCAAGATGAGTGATCTGTGGGAGGGCTTGTTGACAGTTCAGATCTGAATAGATGGTTCCAAACAAGGGCTCAGGATCGGTTTGAATTTTGACCCACTATTTAATGACTTCGAGATCTAGGTGTGTCACTCGACTTTTCTGATCCTCAGTTTCCTCAAGTACTGTAGTTCAGTTCAACGGTTAACAAACATCTACTGAGGGTCAGAGTTAATTCATCGAACATTCATTAACTACTTGTCCTAAGCAAGATCTGTGTTTTCTCCTGGAAATAAAGATGTGAATAAACTGGATGCCATCTCAGCATCAATAAAGATATGATCCAGAGTTAGGCATCTAAAAAACCATGAGGAAAATGCCTGACCATAAGATTCCTTTCAAAATTTAGTGAAATAAGTAGAGCATGTGGAACAAAGTAGGCACTCAATATATATTACAGTCAATGTGTTAGATCTTTAGAAATTTGCATATGTAACAACTGAATCAATATCAATAGCTTCAAGGGGATCTTACCTGAAAGCTTAGCCTGCTCTCCTTAGGGAGGACCCTTTATTTAAGGGGATCAAAGACTCTCTTCACAGAAAACATAACATGAAAAACACATCTGAACTGAGCATATTCAAGTTTGTAAATATGGAGCACCTAATTTTTTCATCATGCTCCCCATTTACCATTTGGCATATGCTGAATCCTTTTGAAATCTGACAAGTAGCTTGGGCTTTCAGTGAGAAGAAAACTAAGAAAGTTCAAAGCTGTAATATTCCAGCAGCTAAACTAGGCAGCAGTGACTACAAAATGGCCTTTTAGGAATAGCCCTGCAGAAGTCCCCCAGTAATAGCCTAGGTGGGTTAGACCCTCACAGCTAAAGGCCAGCCCTGCTCTAGCAAAAATGAAAAAGGAAATGGAGGCAATTTTCCAAGTAATTTGGGGGAAAAAACACTTCCATCTCCATTCTCTCGAGGTACAATGATTGCTGCAAATCTCTGCCCAGGCCACAGAGACCAGGCCATTGTGGGACCAAGGCTGAGTCAGTCATCATCCAGGCAACATGGGATGAGGGCTGTGTGCAGAAGGGACTCAGGAGGAAAGCACATTCTTGTTGAGGATTAGGTCTGGATGGCTACTCTGCTCACCACGTTGATTTGCTTGTCCTTCATTTGCAAGTCACCAACTCAACACTCCTGTTTGCTGATAGAATGTGTTCATTTATATTCATGCATATGAAATTTTTCTGGTAATCATTCTCCTCACTTTAAATGCAGCAGAGTGATTACTTCTGAACCCAAAGAGCAGCGAGCACTGAAAGAAAGGTGGGCAAACAACTGCCTAGCAATCATAATCAGAACTTGACAGGAAAAGGGCTTCCTCCCAAGGCTGCCAACCAGAATCACATCAAGCAGTTTTAAAGGAACTAGGAATTTGTTTTCACTGCCTCTCCCTGTCTGCATCTCTCTCTGGCAGGATGTTGACTTACTGATCAGTCTGAGCAATTGCACCAATTCATTAAAAGTAAATAAATAAACCCCACTTGGTGACTGCTTTATCATCCTAAAGTCCAACCTCTAGGAATAATGTTGCCAAGTTGAGCTTTGGCAGGAAAGGGATGCAGTGCCCACCATCCTGGATCTGCCTTTTCTGGGCTATACACATTCAGTTACTTCAGATAAATCACAAGGGATTGATTACACCTTAATCAGGAGGAACATATTGTATGGAGTGAAAGCAAGACTTTAGAAACAAAAAGGTTTCTAAGAAATGACTCCATCACTTAGCCCATGATTTCTGATAAATAACCCAATCTCTCTGTACTCAGTTCTTCATCTATACAATGAATATCAGTGGGTATTAATTTGTTCACATAAGTAAAGCCCCATCGCAGGGCTTGTATAAAAACAAGTATGTAATAAATCCTTCACTAATATTTAGTAACTATGCTGCTATCTTTTTCCTCTTTTCTAGGGTTCACTGTGTGGACCAGAACCCAACATGTAGATTCAACACTCTAATGCTAAAGGAGAATTTGTTACAAGGCAGCTCTAACTCTGACTTCATCCTAATTGTTTTAAACTACTAAAGTTGATTTATCTTAGCAGGTAGTCTCTTGAGAGAAATGAAATAGATCCAAGAATATAGACTGAAGCTCCACATGCTATATTAGATGTAATTTCCCTTAATTCTTACCAACCTCCACTCTACTTTCAGATAGTTCAACAGAACTGAACCAGAAGTCTGAAACAGCTGTTACACTTTAGTTTCTCAACTCAATTTTAGATGCCCCAGTCAAGGCACCATTACACAGTAGGAATAACACTTTACCCTGGGATGACCTGCTTCGCTTATTTATTTTGATATTATGTTTACTATAAAGTCAACTTATGCATGTGAAGAAATGAAAACAATCACCGAAAAGTGTGAAGTAGAAAGTGAACGCGCTCTATAACCCTCTGCCATCCCCTCCTCCCCAAACTCCAGACCACATGTGCGTGCATGATGGATTTGGAGGCTGACTTCTAGATGGAATTGGTGACACTGAATTGAGCAAATTCCATTCCTCTGGAAGACAATCTAACCATTCACAGCACCCAAGGCTACAATGTTTGTCGGGAGATGGTTCTAAAGGAAAGTCAGTTCTGATCTTTGTACTGGCTGGGCCCACCTTGAGGGGCTCAGATACCCACGCTGTAACTGCGATACGAACACTTGCAAATGTGCACCTTACTTTTGTTGAAGTCAAATTTAATACTGTATAAAAAATACCAAAGTATTTTGATTGCCATATATGAGTAGAAAAAATCTTTCTAACTGCTAAATTTCTTATCAGGTTTTCTTTGAGAATTACCACCCAAAATAATAGCAGTGACTTTTTCAACCCACAGGATATTCCCTCAATTCACTGAAACAATAAACCAAACAGGCTCCACATCCTTTATAGATGCCCAGCACATAACTGACGTATTAAAAGAAACTGCTTCAGTTCTGTAGTTATTATACACACAACGCATACAAAGAAATGCCTGCAATAGTCTTTTTATGGATTTTTCTGTCTCTCTTTTCCCAGTTGGCCACCACCATTGACTCCATCCTATTCATGAAATATTTCCCTAAGGCAAAATGGTAAAGATGAAAGTTTCCACTGAAAAACTATCATTGTCTTGAGTGATCACTGGTTTTGTGAGTGACAGGAATCACTCACAAAGAAAAGCCCAAATGCCTTTCATCCAGGCTCACCGTAGCCAGATACAGAGTACACATCCAGACTCTTCTCACCCCATCACCTATAAGCCATGGGCTCCTAAACACAAACTGGATTGCTCTATAGCTTTACCCCAGCATCCCTGCCTCTATACTGGACTATGGCAATTTGTTCTACCCACCTGGAATGCTTTTCACCAATTTTTTCTGTATCTGAGGTGTCATATTAATCATTTTTTCAAAACAACAATGAAAAAAAATGACTGCAGCCACTCCTGCTGTGACTGTTGGTGTGGGGTCATGAGTGGCTATTGGTAGCATTGACAGCGTCCATATTCAAAGAAGACAGTCCCGCCAAAGCATTCAAGTCAACCAAGATTAAGGAAATACTGCCTTATCAAGGCTTTGTGCTTCTGAAATAGGTGTGAATAGTTCTAGAGGAGGAAACTTTGGTTTAGTAAAGTACTTTATGGTCTCTGTGTACATAAAGTCCCTTGAAATTTGGTTTAGAGTAGGGACTACAGACAGTTGTTCCGTGTAATAGCCGGGAGCCTATTGTTGTCTTCTGAGAGGCAGACAAGGCGCACTGCAGAGGAGCTTCATGAGAGAACCAGGGGATGAGGTGGAAATATTCCCCATGAGAAAGACCTGGTCACAGAATACGGCTGAGGGACTCATAATTACAGAGTTTTTCCTCCATCTTCCCAGCATTTGCAGTTTACTTAACCCCCATCCTTGTGTCTGTGGAAATTCGGGGAGGAAAGAAGGACAGAGGGAGGGTCAGCAGGTCAACACGGTGTGGAAAGGAAGGCAGGTCCTGGAGGTGGGGGCTCAAGGAGCTTGAAGATTCAGTGGCAGCGGAGACTCAAAGCCAGAGTGGCTGGGAGGAAATCAGAACCCCATGAACCCCTGGAATTATGCTGGGTTCCCCCATGTATGTTATGGATATGAATCAGCTTTAATTTTTTTCATCAGCTTTAATTCAACCTTAAAGGATATAGTAACCCCAGAAAGCTAAAGGACTCGTGTAATATACAAGAAGGCGATGTATGAGCAAAATATCCATTCATGAAAGCTCAAATGAAATGCCATGTTACCAATCAAGTAAGTAAAAGTTAAGAGAAAATGGAAGAAAATAGGAGAGAGCCTTGAAGGGACTTAGGAGCTGGAACAAGAAGAGGGCCAGGTGGTAGACAGTTGTTTCAGCCCTCCCTGTCACTGAAGCCTCATGAAGCAACAGCTGCCAATCACTTCCCTCACCAGCCCTGCCCCTGGCTTCTATCCACGGCTTCTGTGTCCCCACATGTCAGAAACATTCCAAGAAAAGATAATCCTTGCTGTAAAGGAGAGGGCTTGGGAGGAGGAAGGAGTCCAGAGATGTAAAAAGACTCATACTGAGGTTGCCCAAATGTATTTTCTCAGCATTCTGCTGTTTCAAGTAATTCTCAAAAGGTCTCTCCACATTTATTAAAAGAGAACTTTCGAACTGTTGGACTTTGTAATCATGATATTCCATCTGTGTTTTTTCCTCCATATAAAGAAGATATTAAATATGTATTAGACACAGGTGACTCAAAGGTTTTAGCTGTGATTATTATTCTGTGACGAGCACAGCTCAAATTTTCAAGTCAAAATGAAATTTGAGTGTATCTTTGGAGTTTTTGAAACTTACAGTTTTGAAAAATTTCCTAAGTATTTCTCTGTTAATTTGTTATAGAATATACATTAGAGTAGAAATTTCATTTGACTGCCCTTGTATTTGTTAACTTAAAGCAACAGGATGAGGGAGAATAATAAAAACCTAGAATCACAGAGTTAGAAGGGACCACAGAGGTTGCCAAACCTTTTAGGTTTACAGTTGAGGATATAAAATCAAGACCCAGGTGCAGAAAATTGGATTTTACTATTCTTGTTCTATTATTAATATTGAGTTTAACTGAAAGTAACAATCTCTCTAATAGAAGCTATAAACTGAGAACCTACCCAGTACTTACACAGTGGGGATTCATAATGATTATCGGATGGGGATGATTTCATTATCAGCTCAGTTCTTCAGTCCTCCTTACATTCACACCCTTGGCCATGTGACCTTTAAGTTTCTCCCAGGAAAAGGGTGAAATATATTTCCCTGCCCTCTGGCTTTGAGTTAAGCTGAGTGATGGGCTTTATCCAACAGAGTGAAGTGTCAGTGATCAGTGAGTCAGATCTGGTCCTGCACCTTAAGAGGCCAGTGGGTTTCTGCTTGCTGCCTTGAACCACGCCCATCACAATGAGAATAACATTTCTCGTCTAAACCACTGGTACAAAAAGGATGAGAAACACATGGAACAGAGACACCCCATCTCAGCCTACAGATGTACAATAAGAAACAGAGACGTCAGGGGCCTCAGTCTGAAGCAGAACCATCCAGCCAAGCCCAGCCTGAATCAGCCACCTCCTGCCAACCCGCAGTAATAAATGTCCTTTGTTTATTCAAAAGAACTTTTAAATGCCAAGTGGCTTTTTTTTCACATTTTTATATATATTCTAGGCTGAATCTTACCCCAAATTAAAGTATGCCATGTTGTGCAACTTCCTTGATCAAATGAAATGTTCCAGAAGCTCTGGGTTGCCTGAAAATAAATTTAATTTCTTAGCCTTGCCACGATCCTTTGTAGATTAGCCTCCCATAGTTTCCAATGTGTTACCTAACTTCAGTTGGATGACTGTAATTTGTATGTATGTCTAGAATGTGGGCTTTGGAGTTATGGATAGGGATTCAGATCTTGGGTCTGCCCACTTATTTGTTATTTGACCTTGGCTAAATTCCTTTATCTTAATCCTGAAGTCTCAGTTTATTTATCTGTATAATCAGTTCAATTCAGTTCAGTCATTCAGTCATGTCCAACTCTTTGCGACCCCATGGACTACAGCAGCACACCAGGCTTCCCTGTCCATCACCAACTCCCAGAGCTTGCTCAAACTCATGTTCATCGAGTCAGTGATGCCATCCAACCATCTCATCCTGTCATCCCCTTCTCCTGCTGCCCTCAATCTTTCCCAGCATCAGGGTTTTTTCCAATGAGTCAGCTCTTCACATCGGGTGGCCAAAGTATTGGAGTTTCAGCTTCAGCATCAGTCCTTCCAATGAAGTCAAGATTCAGTCCTTCCAATGAATGGTCAGGAATACAGAATGTGTATAATAGAGTCAACAATACCTACATCACTGGATTACTGTGAAGTTATGGGATACACGGGAAGAAACTGCCACAGTGTTTGGCTTTTGGCAGGTCTGAGGGGAGAGAGGGAATATATGCTCCCTTTTTCTTTCGTTTCTACTTCCATCTATTAAGGATAAAACCCAAAATCTTTGCTGTCTATCTAGGAGAATACTGAAGGTAAAATGCAGCATCTCTGATGCCCATACTCTTCATAACGGAAAGGGCAGTGGTGAATTTTGTTAGAAATCAGCATCTGTTGAAACACATTTTTTTTCTTTTGGTGGTCCTGCTGGTGGTGCCAAAAGCCAGAACAGATTTCACATTTCCTTTTGCATGTTCTGTACTCTGTCAAACATGCACTATCTCTTCACTTGCATTAACTACTTTATTTTCTGTCTCCAAATGGGTGTTTATGGCTATCTTGAGGTCCTCGTTTATCCAGATGGTTGGGAATGAAGATTCTGAGTATGTACTTCAAGCCTAGTAGGATCTCTGTGGGTTTTAGTGTCAACATTCAGAGAAGAGGGTATGAAGCCTATTTCAGCCTTGATTCTGAAACGTGTTGTCCAACCCATCCTATTCCATCAACAACCCCCTTCATACGTGTGCTCTATCGTCAGTACCCAGAGGAGAAGGGGGTTCCTTTCCCTCTTCTTTGCATCTCTCTACTGTCAACCTGTTCTTCAAAAACTGGTTCTAATCTTGGTCTGCGATCCCCCACAGTGGAAGGAAATCCCACTGCCTCCAAAGTGCAGTAAACCTGAGCTATCTAGATCCTCTGCAGTAGGGAGTGGCAACCCACTCCAGTATCCTTGCCTGGAAAATCCCATGGACAGAGAAGCCTGGCAGGGCTACAGTCCACGAGACTGTAAAGAATCAGACATGACTGAGCTAATGAGCACATCTATACAGATCATACGGCTTCTGAATTATTAACTACTTTCTATGTGTTTACATAAAGCTGCCTACTTCAGTTTATTCAATCGTTACATTACTCTACTTCTGTTTACTTCCTTCAAGGCTTACCTGATGCCTCACCCAAGTAGACATTCAACAGACATTTAAATTATACATAAATGATCTATTCTTGGGTCTTGCCTTTTGTCCCATCCAAAGCAGGCTATGTGGACAAATTTATAGGTGATGCTTGACTTTGCTCGGGGGTTTCACACTTTGACACACTAATATTTGGTTTGTTATTGTAACAAATATCAGAACTAAATTTCCCCCTATCTCACAGTGTCCTTTGTCTGTTGCTGCCTTTCCTTCTCACATACTTCTCTTCTATTTCCCCCTTCAAATCCACCTTTCCCACCTCCCTTCACCACCACACAGGCAATATATACTCAGAACTTAGGCTAAAAATGGTTCTGTGATCTCACCTCTCTTTCTCCATCTTCCCTTATCTGCCCTGTCTTTAAGGCAATTTTCTTTCATTGTTGATTTATTTAATTCCTTTGAGCCTATAAACTGACTCACCAAGTTCTATTTACTTTATTTGTTCTACTGCAACTTCCATAGGTTGAAAATAATTAGGACTCTGATTTTTTTTTTTTTTTTTTGCTCACAAAACAACTAAAAGGTTGTCAGTTCCTAACTGTCAGTTCCTAACTGTCAGTTCCTAACTGTTCACAAACAGAATTGATAGACAAGCAGCCACTAAAGATTGCCAGCCTGGTGAATGTAATGATAGCTGAATGCTGACTGGGCTGGATTTGGGATTATATAGGGTTAAAATAGGCAGTGATTCTTTTGGGGGGGAAAAAAAGGCGTGGAAATTGGAACACTAAACTTTAGCACTTGCCAAATCAAGGGTCTTGGAATTTAAAATGCCCTCTTCCCGACTGTCAACAGGCTCATATTGACACAAGCACCAAAAAATAAAAATCTCTTTCAAATGTGGTACTTGATCTTGCAGACCAGCTTGCGCTTGACCTGAAGTGGTCAGTGGAGCATGGTACTATAAATGCAGGACAGACAGAGTGACTGTTTACCCAAAACTTGAACCAAAGGCTGTGTTTGGAAAATACAAGATGGAAAAAATATATATCACCATGGTAACAAATTACTTTTATACTCACATAAAGCAAAAATAGATCTCTCTCTTCCTCTGAGAAGCACATATTTTAAAGTACATGGAAGATTAAAGGTGATATGCAGAAACAGCTGCATGAATATATTTTCATTTTTCTTCATTTGGTTTATACTAATGTCAGTGTAAATCTGAAAGGCAGAAATAATCTTAAACTGGAAGTATCTCAGTTCCAGACAGCAGGAGCAGCTTATAAGAGAAATGCATAATTCAGTCAAAAACTCTATTTTGACTGTAATATAATGATGGAAGAATTGAACTTATCAAAACAAAATGTTCCTGGCATCAGTCACCAAGGAAAATATCATTTCTCCACCTATTTTTTCCCCTTCTATTTGAAAAATCCAAAAATGTTTTACTCTTCCCTTTTGCTAACAAAGAAGAATTCTTCAGCTTAACTTACATGAAAGATAAATGATATTTTCACCAAGCCTTACATCTTTAAAGTTCCAACAGATGCTGCTCCATGGGGGAAATGCTATAGAATACTGGTTTCTACAGAAAATCCAGTTTCTCCAGCAGAGTTCTTGAGAGTAGAGTTCCAATAAGAGCCCCCCATCACTACCACTTACCTCCCAGGTCAGAGCTCTCTACTGGCTTACCCAGGCCTGTCCTATGAGACAGGAAAGGGAAGTAATAAAAAGAAGATATTTTGGCTTGATAAATTTTCTGTCACCAATTTTTATTTCCCTTGGAAGGTTATTTTCAACGCAATAATCTTTATTTCCTTAGTGAAATCTAAGGAAGATCCCTTGTAAGGTTCTTTTCCAAAGCCGGCAAACTTTGAATATTTGATGGACCATATGAAACTGACATTTTATGTAGATCAAAAACAATCAAATATTATCAGTTTCATAGGGTTTAACCTGGAATATGTTTTATTTGTTCTAATGGTAACAGGACTTCCCTTTAAAGCACTAAAGCTATTGATAATTTTCTTCAAATTCATCAACCGCCGCCCCTCCTCGCCGTTTTTTTTTTTTTTTCTTTCATAGATGAGAGGTGAAAGGCCTTCACACTTGGATGGGTTGTACTTCTACATGTCCAACTCAGTAAGTCCAACATGAACTCATTATCACCACCCACAACCCAGCAAACTGACTGCTCTATATCAGCAATTGGCTCTCCCACATACCTCATCAGAAATCTGGGAGGAATCTTCAGTGTCTCTCTCCTTCAGCTCTAAGTACTTATAGGCACTTAGTTTCATCAATTGCAGTCTTTTATCCTCAAATTCAGTGATGCTTACTGATCACTACTGTAGTTCAAGATCTTATCACACCTGTATTTGTGCAATAGTCACATCAATAGTATCCCTATTTGCATTTCCTCATTAAAATTCCAGTCCCATTGCTGCCAGAGTGGCTTTCCCATTCTGAAGCATGTTCTACCCCATCCCTCAGTCATAGAGCCTAAAGTGCCCAGAGAGGTAACACTCTAAGTAACATAACTTTTAGTGACTCTCCTTCCTTCTCAATTTCTCTTTCCGTTCTATCTTTCCTTTCCCTTCCTGTGCTTCCTTTGACTACTTCTCAAGTAAATAACTCACATCAAATCTTTGTCTTAGAATTGCTTTGGGGGAAACTAAAATTAAGGTGGGGAATATTTGGGAACACAGTGCCCAGGCAGTTTAGAACATCAGTAAAACCAGGACGTACAGTGACAATTCTCCATGTCTCCCTTCCCTGCTTGACTTTTTCTTCTTAACCTATGACCTTCTGATTTGTTTGGCTTACCTTAGGAAATTCCAAGACAAAGAATCCAGTGTGAACAGTTTGTTTGGGAGGTAATACAAAGAAACACAGGCAAAAAGTGGGCAATGGGTGAGACCGCAAAGGAGAGGAGGCAGGAAGGGGTGCCCAGTTAGGTGAGCCACCCTGTGGAGCAACTGGGGCCCCACGTACTTGGAAAACCTTGGGAGAACACATCCTTCGGAGTTATCCCACCTGACAGTCAACAGAGCTGGGATATTTTGCAAGTAATTTTCTGTCAGTTTATTGAGAGCTGCTCCCAGAAATGCCTGGCTTCCCACCTGTCCAGACAGAGCAGGCTCTGGGGTGAGCCTCCACACCCAGAGGCTCAAGGGCTGACAGCAGCATGTGGGGACATCTGCGCTAAGGGGAGAAGGGCTGCTTGGATGTGAACTGGACGTGCTTCACTTATTTCAGCTTCCTTATTTCCTGAACCCCCTCCACTCTTAACTAGAGAAGGTGCTCCAAAAGGGCAGAGACTTAGGGCTTGAGGGTCTATTTTATGTGGAACATACTCAATATACATTCGTTGACTAAACGAAGGATGAGAGCCATCTCAGTCTATTTCATGGTCATTTAAATTATCTTTCAGTATACATTAAAAGAATTAAAAGAGTTAACCTTAGTTTCTGAATTCATAGACAATAATGTCCTGTGTGGCAAACATGAAAGCTTTTCTCTAAACTGTAGAATTCATCGTCTTTTCTCTTTGTTGATGTAATTGGCCTCTTTGCTAGAGGTGGAAAATGAGATGTCTGACACAAAATATTCTCTGGAAAGAAACAAAGTATTTGCTCTGTCATATATATATTGCAGCTGCAATCTAGTACCATTAACTCTTCTAGGTCTTGATAACTTATTTGATGTGTATCTTTTCATGGATTTTTTGTTGTTGTTCTGCTTGATACACTATAGTGTTCATGGTAGGCTTTTATGTTATTTTTTCCACATTCATTGTGAAATAATTATGAATATATATCACTGTATAATTTGAAGATGTACATGATGGCTTGACTTACATATACTGTGGAATGACCACAATAGGTTTAGGTAACATCCATTATCTCTATTGCTAAGTTTAGATACAATTAAAAAAAAAATTCTCCTTGTGGTGAGGATTCTTAGCATATAGTCTCTTAACAACTTTCCTGTATGTCACACAGTAGTGTTATCTGCAGTCATCAGGCTGTACATTGCATCCCTAGTACTTATGTGCCTAGTACCTGGACTTTCTTTTTTAATAACAATAACATCAGTAGTTATAATGAATGCAGCACTTCTGATACCATACAAAGTGTTTCAAGTGCTACCAGACAGATTTTGATACTAGGCTAACTTCTCTTTCTATCATCTAAATAATTTGTTTTTCAATAAATTATTAAGAATTATGAATAACAACCTTACTCAACCCTACTACTTTAAATAACCAGTTCAAAGTTCACCTTTAACTCATGAAATTTTCTTTAGCCAAGCCATTCCCTCTTATAGTTTCCTTCCCTCCCTGTCAATCATAGTGGCACATACTCTGCTTAAAAAGACCACAGGTGATCTTTTTAATAAATAAAGATCATTAAAATTAAAGGCTTCTGCCTAAAATGAAAATCATCTTCTTTTTCTCCTAGATTTTGCCCTCTTTCCACCTTTCGTTATTCCCAGACAGCTGCTGCTTGTTGGCCTCTTCTGAATGTGAACCCTTTGCCCTCACTTAGTTTTAATATTGAGGGCAAAATCACCCTTTTCCTTTGTCTCTTCTTATGCAATTTGATAAAATTCTGGGAATTGGCTAAGAAATTGTATTAATGGCCACCCATAATATCAATCTCTCTACTGGCTGCAGGGTGAATTCATTTCTTTTTCCTTTCACTATTATTGGCTTGCTGACTGAATAAAAACACTTTAGTAGCAAACAATTTACTACCGAAAAAAGAAAATCAAGACTTTTTGAAGTAGGTAAGTGAAGGTGATAACATATACCACATATGACATGTTTTTAAAGGAATAAGATGCCTATTTGTGTCATCCAATTTAAGTGCTGACTGAATATCAGGCACTGAGCTAATTAATGGGAATATAAAGTCAAAAAAGATATCTTTCTGACCTCGAGGTACTTACAGTCTAATGAAGATTGAAATAATCACGTGGTTGATTACACACTGCTTTGGTGAAAGCTATGACAGATGCAGAAATGCTATGGTATTATAGAGCAAAGATAAATAAATAAAGCGTGGATGTTTAGGAAGCCTCGGTGAGGAAGAAGGGAAGCACAGAGGACACATGCCTATAGGTGGGAGCATCCTGACAGATGCAGCAAGTAGAAATTAGGTGATGATTTTAGGTCCTAAGATAGAAGCATGACTACTCTATAATCTCCTCCTGAAGGAGGTTAAGCATGAAATGATTTAATTTTTTAAAAATTCCGTTCATATCAGAGAAAGATGGACTGAAGGAAAAATAGGCTGAAAACAAAGAGGCCACTTAAAAAATTCAGGCGAGAATAGTAAGAGCTTATGTGACAGCTCTGGTGAGTTTAATGGGAAATGTAGAAGGAAGAACAGAAAAACAGATGTCACAGGAGGTTTACAGGATTGGGCTAATTAATTCTAAAGAAACAGAACTACCATGTGATCCTGGAATTCCACTTCTCGGTGTATATCCAAAGGGAAAAAACCCCACTAATTCAAAGACATACATGTGGCATTATTTACAATAGCTAAGACATGGAAGCAACCTACATATGCATTAACAGATGAGTGAATAAAGAAGATGTGGTATGTACATGCAATGCAATATTACACAGCCATAAAAAAGAATGAAATTCTGCCATTTGAAACAACACAGAAGGATCTATAGACTAGTAAGCTTAGTGAGATAAGTCAAAGACAAATCTATATGTTAGCACTTATGTGTGGAATCTAAAACATAAAACAAATGACTGTATATAACAGTTAAATCAAGGAGAACTACAATTGAAGATAAATGTTTGTCTTAAATTTGAGGGCTGGGTATGCATTTCAGACAGTAGATTTCAGTGCCTACATAGGACTGAAAGTAAAGGTTATGGGCTCCAAGCTAAATGCGAAGCTGCAGTTGGACACCGTCCATAAACATGGGGCCCTGGAAGGGACTCTCCTACCAGAACAAAAGATTAAAAACAATTTTCACACCACCTTGAGGATTATAAATTATAAAACCCTCAAAAACATAATCCATGAAACAAATTGATGGTTAATCACATTAAAACTTAAAATGCTGGTATGACAGACTATATGACTTTCAAGGCCTAAAATATTTACTATCTGGCCCTTTACAGACAACAGTTGCTGATTCTTGCTACAGACAACTGAAAATGCTAAATGTTTCAACATGAATAGATTTCAAAGGTAATTGTTGAACAAAAATTAATAATTCGGAATGATGTATACCATTTGTACCATTCCCATTAAATTGCAAAGTAAGCATCACAGTACTATAAGTTGGTCACAGGTATTTTTTGAAAAATTTTATATAAATTTAAAGGTGAAATGTTTCTTCAGTATCATGATGGTGGCGCAAATTCTGAGGAATAGGAGGAAAAAGGTCTAAGAAGATCGCAAAGATGAATTCAGCTGTACGTGAGGGCTTTTTCATGTGTACTGTCAATATGCAGCTCGTATTCCCCGGCCCTCTCCATTTAAGTGCACTTTAGGCTACTTCCAAATACTAGGACCAACAGCGCTTTGCCTAAGGGCTTTCCCTGGATTCCTCTGAAACCACTCAACTCATGCATTTGACAGGCTGAAGTGTCAAGAATTAATTTCCCTTCCCCTAGGACAGCCTTCCTTCATGGCTGAACAGAGCTGGTCTGTAAGCACACAGTAGCACCAGTTCCCGGGTGAGACAACTCGGAGATGTGCCTTACACAGCGTCCTAGAGTTCCCGAGTGAGATTAAATCAGTTGTGCACAATGATAATTTATTGGAAGCCAAGTCCACTACTGTCTCTTTTCCCTTTCCTCTCCTGTTATTTCTTGGAATTATCTTCCAAATAAATTGTTGTCGTTGTTGTTCAGTCACTAAGCCGTGTCCGACTCTTTGTGACCTCACAGACTATAGCTCGCCAGGCTCCTCTATCCTCCACTGTCTCCCAGAGTTTGCTCAGATTCATGTCTGTTGAGTCAGTGATGCTATCTAACCATCTCTTCCTCTGTCCCCCACTTCTCCTTTTGCCCTCAATCTTTTCTAGCATCAGGGTCTTTTCCAATGAGTCGGCTCTTAGCATAAGGTAGCCAAAGCATTGGAGCTTCAGCTTCAGCATCAGTCTTTCCAATGAATATTCAGGACTGATTTGCTTTAGGATTGACTGGTTTGATCTCCTTGCAGTCCAAGGGACTCTCGAGAGTCTTTTCTAGCATCACCACTTGAAAGTATCAATTCTTCAACACTCAACCTTCTTTATGGTGCAACTCTCACATCTGTACAAGACTACAGAAAAAAACACAGCTTTGACTATATGAACCTTGGTCAGCAAAGTGATGTCTCTGCTTTTTAATATGCTTTCTAGGTTTGTCATAGCTTTCCTTCCAAGGAGCTTACTGCACCCCAAATTCATATCTCAGGATTTGGTTCTAGGAGAATTCAAACTAAGACAACCATTTATACTCACAGAATGAGCACACATGTATTTTCTACTGTTGCTATACCTTTGTGAAGTAAGTTGGACAGAGCATTTTTTCCTATTTTACTGGGAAAAAAACTAAGACCCAGAGAAGTTTAATCTCCTACCACCACCACCAATGATAACCAGAGTCCCTAGCTAGTAACAGAAAGAATTTGGACTAGAGATGTCTTTTGACTTCAAATTTGAACCTGTCTATGGTGCTGCACCACTTGAGAACATCATTCTCAGGCCTCTAGTGCCACTGTATAAATGGAAGTTATGAGAGCTCAAGTCTGTAACAAAGGATGCACTGTGATTTTATCGTAAGTCCCTGAAAATGGTCACTGGGGTGTTAGGAGGGGACTTTGTCTTATGCACATTAAAGATGTTTCTGGGATTTTCCTGAGTGCCAGCTGGTGACAGTGCTTATCTAGACTACTCTTTGGGAGTCACTAACAGTCTCTGTAGGAAAATGGCAGGTGAAACAGACTTCTTACAGCAGATTGTTTCTCACACTTTTCAAGGTTCACCTTGAGAGAGGTGGTGTGCCAACCTACATCAACTAAGTGCTTCAGCTTTGAGGTGCTGCAGCTTGTTAAAAATTCTCACTCCATATTGATTCCCCATAGCTTTTCAAGGAGGTAGGACACTTTTAATACATCACATGTGGAATATGGATATGATAGCATCAGGAATTGAAGGCAATCAAAGTCCAGATTTCAAATCCCATTGCTGCAAAATGTTTACTTGTCAGATCTCATTTGTTGACAGTGTTTAAATGCGTGTAATTTCTTGCAAGGCAGACTTTTAGAATGTGAGGACATGGTAGTAATGAAGAAAATTTGTACGGTGGGTGAACTGCAAGCCTGAGTGTTCAAGCTTGACTTGGTAAAGTCAACACAATACCAGCATTAGTATTCAGATGAAATTTCAGGTCCTATGAACAAGCTGCTATGCAGCCCAATTTGTCAAGATAAAATTTCAGGGCCTTATTCTGTGTCTCTTTTCTCTAATAACCAGAACTTCAAGACAATGTGAGATGTAATTTTAAGGATATTGATGATGATCCTTCTTGTGGAAAGGTCTGCACCAAATAGAGTGGTGAAACACTTAGTGAAGTACTTCGCAATTTACAAAGTATCATCTCTTAATTTTGTTAGCTTGATCTTCATAATAATTTTATGAATTTGAGGACATTTCTGACAGTGCTGGATATTAATCTTTCTACTGATTATTAATAATCTATGCATAGAAGGTACTTAGAAAAACTTTTAATTGTGACTGAAGACAAAGTAATTTAAGCTTTAGACAAATGTGTGGCTGTTCTTCATTCTATAAACTTACTCTATGGTCAGATAGTTAAATTATCACCCAGTGCATAGGTACTTGGCCACATTTGATAAGATTAAATATGTGATTTTAGAGGTAAGGTGTTGACCATACACAATGGTTAGGAGGTACAACCAAATCAAGTGTGGTAATAATTGTTATACATTTATCCTATAATTAAAAATTTTACGCCCATCATCATTATACTACTACAGAATTTCTCTAAGTGTGTTTTAAAGAACATGATTTCCTCAGAAGGTTGATAGGTATGACTTGTCACACACAAAACTTTTGTGGTCATGTAAGTTTGAGAACACGTTGTTTGAACAGTTTAGGAATCACTGGCTTAAACTAAGTTGATTTCTTAACATTAGGACACTGCAGAGAGTTTAATATGCTAATACATATTATACTTTTCAAAGGGGGATTATAAATAATAGTATTTCTGAAACTAATTTTCTCAGTAAGCTCTTTTTCATGGATCATCTCAGGGGACTGGGTTCTCAGCATACAGGACTGGAAATTCTACCAAAGTATTTGAAGGGAATGAAATTTTATTTCTTCTCTTGCATTTATCTCATCACTATGCCAATACAGTTGGTCACTTTCAGTTAGTTTACTTCAGTCGATCAGTACTGTCTGACTCTTAGTGACCCCAAGGACGGTAGCACACCAGGCTTCCCTGTCCATCGCAGGGTAACTTTATCTCATTCGTTATGTCTTATTCCCATAACATTCTCCTGGGAAACAAATTTAACTGCATATTGGTTTATCAGAAAACTAAGACCTTATATCTTTGTTGTCCCTGAAATTCATGTTAGCAATATAGGGCTTCAAATTATCCAAAAGAAGGCCTGATAACTCAAAGTGTTCATTTATGAATGTAGTATTTTTCCATTAGGTTCATTAAGTCCCTAAATCCTTAATAAAAGCAGAATAAAGCTGTCATATACTTTACTCTGACAAAATAATGTTCATAGAAAAAGTATATTCATGGGAAAAATACCAGATCAAAGATAAAGAAGAGAAAACAACAATATTATTTTTGTTACATGCTGACACAATATCTATTTCAATATCTGTTTATTAAATACAGGACAACTAACTAACATCATGGTTTCTGGTCCCATCACTTCATGGCAAATCAACAGGGAAACAGTGGAAACAGTGAGAGACTTTATTTTCTTGGGCTCCAAAATCACTGCAGATGATGACTGCAACCATGAAATTAAAAGATGCTTGCTCCTTGGAAGGAAAGCTATGACCAAGCTAGACAGCATATTAAAAAGCAGAGACATTACTTTGGCAACAAAGGTCCATCTAGTCAAAGCTATGGTTTTTCCAGTAGTCATATATGGATGTGAGAGTTGGATTATAAAGAAAGCTGAGCACCGAAGAATTGATGCTTTTGAACTGTGGTGTTGGAGAAGACTCTTGAGAGTTCCTTGGACTGCAAGGAGATCCAACCAGTCTATCCTAAAGGAAATCAGTCCTGAATATTCATTGGAAAGACTGATGCTGAAGCTGAAACTCCAGTCCTTTGGTCACCTGATGTGAAGAACTGACTCATTTGAAAAGACCCTGATGCTGGGAAATATTGAAAGTGGGAGGTGAAGGGGACGACAGAAGATGAGATGGTTAGATGGCAACACTGACTCAATGTACGTGAGTCTGAGTAAACTCCAGGAGCTGGTGATGGATAGGGAGGCCTGGCATGCTGCAGTCCACGGGGTCGCAAAGAATCGGACACGACTGAGCAATTGAACTGACTGACTGACTAAGGATCAGAGGAGGAGCTAGATGTAGGAATCCCTGCGAGGATAAACCTTTCTGATCCCAATTAATGGAGCTTATATTCTTCTGAAAAAGACACAAGGTGAACTGTGAGATGGGTGTTTTGAAGGAGAGGTAGAGGGTTTTGTGGATATGATTAGCAGGTGGAGCCTCTGAAGCCTGAGCTACAGGAAGAGTCAGGCAGTCAGTTCAGTCCCTCAGTCGTGTCCAACTCTTTGCAACCCCATGGACTGCAGCACACCAGGTTTCCCTGTCCATCACCAACCCCTGGAGTTTACTCAAACCCATGTCCATTGAGTCAGTGATGCCATCCAACCATCTCATCCTTTGTCATCCTCTTCTCCTCTCACCTTCAATCTTTCCCAGCATCAGGGTCTTTTCCAAGGAGTCAGCTCTTCACATTAGGTGGCCAAAGGATTGGAGTTTCAGCTTCAACATCAGTCCTTCCAATGAATATTCAGGACTGATTTCCTTTAGGATAGACTGGTTGGATCTCCTTGCAGTCCAAGGAACTCTCAAGAGTCTTCTCCAACACCACAGTTCAAAAGCATCAATTCTTCCACACTCAGCTTTCTTTATAATCCAACTCTCACATCCATACATGACTACTGGAAAAACCATAGCTTTGACTAGATGACCTTTGTTGGCAAAGTAATGTCTCTGCTTTCTAATATGCTGTCTAGGATGGTTATGACTTTTCTTCCAAGAAGCAAGTGTCTTTTAATTTTGTCTTTTAATGGCTGCAGTCACCATCTGCAGTGATTTTGGAGCCCAAAAAGATAAAGTCTCTCACTGCTTCCATTGTTTCCCCATCTATTTACCATGAAGTGATGGGACTGGATGCCATGATCTTCACTTTCAGAACGTTGAGTTTTAAGTCTGCTTTTTCACACTCCTCTTTCATTTTCATTAAGAGGCTCTTTAGTTCTTCGCTTTCTGCCATAACGGTGGTGTCATCTGCATATCAGAGGTGATTGATACTTCTCCTGACAGTCTTGATTCCAGCTTGTGCTTCATCCAGCCCAGCATTTCACATGATGTACTCTGCATATAAATTAAATAATCAGAGTGACAATATACAGCCATGTCATACTCCTTTTCCTATTTGGAACAAGTCTGTTGTTCCATGTCCAGTTCTGACTGTTGCTTCTTGACCTGCATAGAGATTTCTCAAGAGGCAGGTCAGGTGGTCTGGTATTCCCATTTCTTTCAGAATTTTCCGGTTTGTTGTGATCTACACAGTCAAAGGCATTGGCATGGTCAATAAGGCAGAAGTAGGTGTATTTCTGGAACTCTCTTGCTTTTTCAGTGATCCAACAGATGTTGGCAATTTGATCTCTGGTTCCTCTGCCTTTTCTAAATCCAGCTTCAACATCTGGAAGTTCACAGTTCACGTCCTGTTGAAGCCTGACTTGGAGAATTTTGAGCTTTACTTTGCTAGTGTGTGAGATGGGTGCATGTACAGTAGTTTGAGCATTCTTTGGCATTGCCTTTCTTTGGGATTGGAATGAAAACTGACCTTTTCCAGTCCTGTGGCCACTGCTGAGTTTTCCAGATTTGCTGGCATATTGAGTGCAGCACTTTTTCAGCATCATCTTTTAGGATTTGAAATAGCTCAACTGGAATTACATCACCTCCACTAGATTTGTTCCTAGTGGTGGTTCCTAAAGCCCACTTGACTTTGCATTCCAGGATGTCTGGCTCTAGGTGGGTGATCACACCATTGTGGTTACTTGGGTCATGAAGGTCTTTTTTTGTATAGTACTTCTGTGTATTCTTGCCACCTCTTCTTAGTATCTTCTGCTTCTGTTATGTCCATACCATTTCTGTCCTTTATTGTGCCCATCTTTGCATGAAATGTTCCGTTGAGGTATCTCTAATTTTCAAGAAGACATCTCTAGTCTTTCCCATTCTATTGTTTTCCTCTATTTCTTTGCATTGATCACTGAGGAAGGCTTTCTTATCTCTCCTTGCTATTCTTTGGAACTCTGCATTCCAATGGGTATATCTTTCCTTTTCTTCTTTGCTTTTCACTTCTCTTCTTTTCTCAGCTAATTGTAAGTCCTCCTCAGACAATCATTTTGCCTTTTTGCATTTCATTTTCTTGGGAATGGTCTTGATCACTGCCTCCTGTACAATGTCATGAACCTCTGTCCATAGTTCTTCAGGCACTCTGTCTATCAGATCTAGTCCCATGAATCTATTTGTCACTTCCACTGTATAATCGTAAGGGATTTGATTTCAGTCAGACCTGAATGGTCTAGTGGTTTCCCCTCCTTTCTTCAATTTAATTCTGAATTTTGCAAGGAGGAGTTCATGATCTGAGCCACAGACAGGAAGAGTAGAAGTCAGCATATTCCAAGCAAAATGGAAAGTACATGCAAACTTTCACATGCTAAAAGGCATGAGAGAAAGTGTAAGTTGCTCACTTGTGTCCACCTCTTCACGACCCCATGGACTTCTTCAGGCCAGAATACTGCAGTGGGTAGCCTTTCCTTTTCCAGGGGATCTTCCCAACCCAGGGATTGAACCCAGGTCTCCACATTGCAGGTGGATTCTTTACCAACTGAACTACCATGGAGGTCCAAAACATAATTTTGCATTATCAGGATTTAGCAGCCAACCAAAGTGCCTGAAAGTAAAAGTTGCTCAGTTGTGTCCGACTCTTTGGGACACCGTGGACAATACAGTCGATGGAAATCTCCAGGCCAGAATACTGGAGTGGGTAGCCTTTCCTTGTCCAGGGGATCTTCCCAACCCAGGGATCAAACCCAGGTCTCCCACATTACAGGCAGATTCTTTACCAGCTGAGCCACAAGGAAAGCCCAAGAATACTGGAGTGGGTAGCCTTTCCTTGTCCAGGGGATCTTCCCAACCCAGGAATTGAACCAGGGTCTCCTACATTGCAGGCAGATTCTTTACCAATTGAGCTATCACATATTCTTGATTCCTCCTTTTGTGCCTGTGAGAGGCATTCATATGCATTCAATTATTTATCACAGACCTACTATGTATCAAATTCCATAAAGGATATAAAAAATACATAATATACTTCAACATTATGTACTGTCTATAGCAAGCTATGAATGAATGAGGCCAAGACAAATAAAGAGACTAAAGACTTTTATTCTAAAGAGAATCCAGCTGATAAGAGATCATCACGAAACAAGGTCAGTCCATTTAGTGTGTCAAAGTGAGGCTGTAGCCCAAGAGGAGTGCTAGCAAAATTCTGTCTGGGGAGCTCAGGTGAAACACAGACTCTAAGATATTTAAAAATGGGTCAAGTAGAAGCTGAAGCAAAGCTAACTTTTAAATGATAAAAGGAGTTTCTGTTTGGTAAGAGGTGGTGACTCCAACACATGTTTAGAGACACCCTTCTTTCCTACAGGCTGTTAAATTAGTTAAATAAGGATCCCACTAGACTAAGGAGGGTCTAATGCCGTGGCAGCTTTGTAAGCAAACCAAAATCTAAGCCTGTAAATGCCTCAAGGTTATGAAACTGAAACAGAGGAAAACCCATCACGAACAGCCAACTAGGCTTTAAGCTGTAGCCAATCATATAATTCCTTACTCTGCTTCCATACCTTCTCTAAATGTCTTTCCCGGATCTCCTGCCAGAGGAACGCTCTTAACCACTTTCTGTTTGGTGCTGCCAGACTGAAATCATGTTTTGCTCAAAGAAAGTCAACATTTTTAGTATGCCTCATTTTATATCTTAACAATGGCAAGCCCCCTTCATCAACCCTTTAATTATACAGATGCAGAAATAATAATATATAGACAACTTATTCGTCACAGTAGGCCTCTGAATGGAATACTATTATTATCATCCCCACTTTACAGATGAGAATTGTAGAGAGATTTATCGACATCTCCAAGATCACAGCAGGTCCAGGAATGGAACCTTGGTTGGCTAACTCTAGAACCTGCTTCTTTTAGTTTCCTGTGGCTGCTGTGACAAATTTCCACAAACTATAAGAACAAAACTTACTCTCACACTTCCAGAGGCCAGAAATCCACACTCAAGGTGTCAACAGGGCTGTGCTCGATCCAGAGGCTCTAGAGGAGATTATTCTCCTTGCCCCTTCCAGCTCTGGTCACATTCTTTGGCTTGTGGCTATCTCACTCCTCTCTCTGCCTTTGTGGCCACACTGCTTCCTCTTTTGTCTGTCTCATCTGTGTGTCTCTAATAAGAATACTTGCCCTTGGGTTAAGGGCTCACTGGTATAATCGAGGATGATCTTGTCTCTAGATCCCTAACTTAATCGCATCTACAAAGGTCCTTTGTTCAAATAAGGTCACATTCACCTGTTCTAGAGAACAGGACAGATACATATCCTTTGGGGAGGCTGCCATTCAACTTACTACAATCCTGCTAAACAAAGCATCATAATTTCCAGGTAGTGAAGTGGCCAAAGCAGCTAAAACTGCCCTGGGGTGAGAATGTAAAAGATGGTCTATCTGGAGGCAACCAGTCCAGGTAACATTCGAGGAGAATGTTTTTTCTTGGGAGGAGATGAGGAGGATGGGGAAGATGTTATGATGTTTATTCCCTTATGGATTTCATCCACTGTAATGAAATTCTATGTCCACAAACTAGTGTGAACCTCTTCAAAATCCACACTGTGAAACTCTTGAATGAGCCTGAATGGTTTAGAGGCCCAGGGCTCAAAATGAGGGGAGGGTTTTGGGAACATGTCATTCCCTCACCTGAATGCAATATGCATCCATCTGTCTCAAAGAAGAACAGCTGTTGCAAATCATGTCTTTTTAAAATTATAATTATAAGTGATTATTGCTAAAAGTTCTTGGTTTAGAATATTATCTTGTGTCCCTCTTATGTTTCATGAGTTCTCTAAGCATACAGTCACCTCCTTCTGGGATAATTATGATATTGCCTTCTTTCTAATATACATTCTACTTGTTAATGCTTCCTGAATTATCACATTGTCTAAATTATAAACTTTAACTAAAGTCATGAGCATATAACATAGTTGAACCTCAGCAGAATTGCTGGTTCTAATACAGAGAGGCCAACAGCAGAACAAACAATTCTAGAGAGAGGGCAGTGATTCTGTGAATTAATAGACTAGGATGATGCTAAGACTAGCATGATGGTTGAGGGCAGAGGACAGAAAGGAGAAGTCTTTTCATAGCTGGCAGGAGGGCACCTGTCGGAAAATACTTCAATCTCTGTTCTTACTACTTGTATAACAGATAAAAAAAAAAAAATTGCATCTCACTGTGAAAATATTTCTAGACTAAGATGCTCTGTCATTTCATCACACTAGATGTGGACCTAGAGTTGATTATAAATTAAGTAGTAGTAACCTTTGTCACATTGGACAAATAAAACTGCCTTTGTTTGAGAGTGGTAGTCCTGTTGGTAAGATTTCAGCTACTGCAGCTGCTGTCAATTCCCGCCTCAATCTCTATGTTGTTTGTGACAACACACTCATTTTCTCATTATTAACTGTCGTTCCTCAGAGAGAAATGAGTGCAGAAGAACAGATATAACAAGTTTAACAAGTTTGCTAAACCCAGAAGTCCATGATAACAACAGAGGTTGGAGAAAACATCAACAAGCAAACTGAAAATATCTCTAAATGAATCAGGTTGTTCTATAAGGCTGTTCAAGGATTTAATCAGGTGTGTAACTAGAGAAAATTTAGCCTGTCCTGCATTACTAAGTATGGCTCCCACTCATACCGTCTTTCATCAGACATAATTAATTTGGTGGCCTTGCTACTGAGTGTGATTCTCAGAAACTACATTATCTCACTGTATGGTAATTTAAATTAAGCTTTACAAGTGTAACACAAACACATACACAATGCCTACAGACTGGCTTTCAGAGTTAAGATTTTGCTTAAGGAGGCTACAGCCATTTTGAGTTTTCACATTCTGCCAGGAACTACTGAGTTACACAGGATCCCTATTTGATCATGCCATATTTTTGACAATATCCCTAAGATTTTTTTCACCATGTCTCTAAAGATAAAAGAAAACAAAGCATTTTTTATTGTTGAAGAAATGTCTTAGCTGTTGCAAGCTTTATGCCAACTTATTTACTATAATAGCTTAATTATAATATGAAAGAAATACATATTCACTATGGGTAATTTTAAAAATGAAAATGCATGGAGAACAAATTGAAACATGTAATATAATTATCTAGTGATAACATTAATAGTTTGGTATATATAGGGTAATACTTTGGACTTCATGTTTTTTAATAAAAATGTCATTTATTGAATTCCTATGTGATAAGGCTGGTCACACAGCCTGTGGCATAAGCCCTCTTGGAGGAGGTTGCCATTAACCTCACCATAAAGCCGCTGAGCAGATGACCCAAAAACTGAAGAATAATTATACCAAAGAAATTCTCACACTGTTAGGAGAGTTCTAGGACCCACAACAGATTTCTGAACCTGGGGATCTGGCAAAGGGACTGAGAACCCCCAGGGAATTTGACTTTGGAGGCCAGTGGGATTTGATTACAGAACTTTCAGAAGACTGGAGAAACAGGCTCTTGGAGGGCACAAACAAACCTTGTGTGCACCAGGACCCAGGACAATGGAGTGGTGACCCCACAAGAGACTGATCCAGACTTGCCTGTGAGTGTCCAGGAGTCTCTGGCGGAGGCATGGGTCAGCAGTGTCCTGTTGCAGGGTCGGGGGCACTGAGTGCAACAGTGCGTACATGGGACCTTTTGGAGGAGGTTGCCATTATCTTCATAATCTCCACCATAGTTTGGTCTCAGGTCAAGCAACAGGGAGGGGACACAGCCCACAATCAACAGAAAATTGGATTAAAGATGTACTGAGCATGGCCTTGCCCATCAGAACAAGACTCAGTTTTTCCCTCACAGTCAGCCTCCCCCATCAGGAAGCTTCCATAAGCCTCTTATCCTTATCCATCAGAGGACAGAAATAATGAAAACCACAATCACAGAAAACTAATCAAACTGATCACATGGACAACAGCCTTGTCTAACTCAATGAAACTATGAGCCATGCCCTGTAGGGCCAACCAAGACAGACAGGTCATGGTGGAGAGTTCTGACAAAACGTGGTCTACTAGAGAAGGCAATGGCAAACCACTTCAGTATTCTTGCCTTGAGAAGCTCATGAACAGTATGAAAAGGCAAAAAGATATGACACTGAAAGATGAAATTCCCAGGTTGGTAGGTGCCCAATATGCAAATGGAGAAGAACGGAAAAATAACTCCAGAAAGAATGAAGAGATGGAGCCAAAGTGAAAACAATGCTCAGTTGTGGATGTGACTGGTGATGGAACTAAAGTCCAATGCTGTAAAGAACAATATTGCATAGGAATTTGGAATGTTAGGTCCATGGTCAAATAGGAGATGAATATCGACATTTTAGGAATCGGTGAACTAAAATGGACTGGAATGGGTGAATTTAACTCAGATTACCATTATATCTACTAGTGTGGGCAAGAATCCCTTAGAAGAAATGGAGTAGCCATCATAGTCAACAAAAGAGTCTGAAACGCAGTACTTGAGTGCAATCTCAAAAACAAAAGAATGATATCTGTTAATTTCCAAGGCAAACCATTCAGTATCACAGTAATCCATGTCTATGCCCCAACCAGTAATGCTGAAGAAGCTGAAGTTGAACTGTTCTATGAAGACTTACAAGACCTTCTAGAACTAACACCCAAAAAATATGTCCTTTTCATCATAGGGGACTGGAATGCAAAAGTAGGAAGTTAAGAGATACCTGGAGTAACAGGCAAATTTGGTCTTGGGGTACAGAATGAAGCAGTGCAAAGGCTAATAGAATTTTGCCAAGAGAATTCACTGGTCATAACAAACACCCTCTTCCAACAACACAAGAGAAGATTCTACACATGGACATCATGAGATGGTCAATACCGAAATCAGATTGATTATATTCTTTGCAGCCAAAGATGGAAAATCTCTATACAATCAACAAAAACAAGACTGGGGGCTGACTGTCACTCAGATCATGAACTACATATTTCAAAATTCAGACTGAAATTGAAGAAAGTAGGGAAAACCTCTAGACCATTCTTGTATGACCTAAACTAAATCCCTTATGATTAAACAGTGGAAGTGACGAATAGATTCAAGGGATTAGATCTGATAGACAGAGTGCCTGAAGAACTATGGATGGAGGTTCATGGCATTGTACAGGAGGCAGTGATCAAGACCATCCCCAAGAAAAAGAAATACAGAAAGGAAAAATGGTTGTCTGAGGAGGCCTTACAAATAGCTGAGAAAAGAAGAGAAGTGAAAGGCAAAGGAGAAAAGAAAAGATGTACCCATTTGAATACAGAGTTTCAAAGAATAGCAAGGAGATATAAGAAAGCCTTCCTCAGTAATCATTGCAAAGAAATGGAGGAAAACAATAGAATGGGAAAGACTACAAATCTCTTTAAAAAAATTAGATACACTAAGGGAACATTTTATGCTAAGATGGGCACAATAAAGGACTGAAATTGTATGGACCTAATGGAAGCAGAAGATATTAAGAAGAGGTGGCAAGAATACACAGAAGAACTATACAAAAAAGATCTTCATGACCTAGGTAACCACAATGGTGTGATCTCACACCTAGAGCCAGACATCCTGGAATGCAAAGTCAAGTGGGCCTTAGGAACCATCACTAGGAACAAATCTAGTGGAGGTGATGGAATTCCAGTTGAGCTATTTCAAATCCTAAAAGATGATGCTGTGAAAGTGCTTCACTCAATATGCCAGCAAATCTGGAAAACTCAGCAGTGGACACAGGACTGGAAAAGATCAGTTTTCATTCCAATCCCAAAGAAAGGCAATGCCAAAGAATGTTCAAACTACTGCACAATTGCATTCATCTCACACGCTAGCAAAGTAATGCTCGAAATTCTCCAATCCAGGCTTCAACAGGATGTGAACTGTGAAATTCCAGATGTTGAAGCTGGATTTAGAAAAGACAGAGGAACCAGAGGTCAAATTGCCAACATACGTTGGATCATCAAAAAAGCAAGAGAGTTCCAGAAAAACATCTCCTTCTGCTTTATTGACTACACCAATGCCTTTGACTGTGTGGATCACAGCAAACTGTCAAAAATTCTTCAAGAGATGGGAATACCAGACCACCTGACCTGCCTCCTGAGAAATCTGTATGCAGGTCAAGAAGCAACAGTTAGAACTGGAAATGGAACAACAGACTGGTTTCAAATTGGGAAAGAAGTACATCAACGCTGTATATTGTCACCCTGATTATTTAACTTATATGCAGAGTACATCATGTGAAATGCTGGGCTGGATGAAGCACAAGCTGGAATCAAGATTTCTGGGAGAAATAGCAATCACCTCTGATATGCAGATGACACCACCCTTATGGCAGAAAGCAAAGAAGAACTAAAGAGCCTCTTGATGGAAGTGAAAGAGGAGCATGAAAAAGCAGACTTCAAACTCAAAATTCAAAAAACGAAGATCATGGCCTCCGGTCCCATCACTTCATGGCAAATAGATGGGGAAACAATGGAAACAGTGGCTGACTTTATTTTCCTGGGCTCCAAAATCACTGCAGATGGTGACTGCAGCCATGAAATTAAAAGATGCTTGCTCCTTGTAAGAAAAGCCATGACCAATCTAGACAGCATATTAAATAGTAGAGACATTACCTTGCCAACAAAGGTCTGTCTAGGCAAAGGTATGGTTTTTTCAGTAGTCAGGTATGGATGTGAGAGTTGGACTATAAAGAAAGTTGAGCACCAAAGAATTGATGCTTTTGAACTGTGGTTTTGGAGAAGACTCTTGAGAGTCCCTTGGACTGCAAGGAGATTCATCCAGTCAATCCTAAAGGAAATCAGTCCTGAATATTCATTGGAAGGACTGATGCTGAAGCTGAAACTCCAATCCTTTGGCCACCTGATGTGAAGAACTGACTCCTTGGAAAATACCCTAATGCTGGGAAGGACTGAAGGCAGAAGGAGAAGGGGATGATAGAGGATAAGATGGTTGGATGGCATCACCGACTCGATGGACATGAGTTTGAGTAAACTCCAGGAGTCGGTGATAGACAGGGAGGCCTGGATCGCTGCAGTCCATGGGGTCACAAAGAGTCAAACACAACTGAGTGACTGTACTGAACTGAACTGATATAATAAGTCTATACTAAGCATTTAGCAAATGATTTCTCATATAAACCCACAAAATAACTCTGTAAGACAATTACTATTTCCCTCATTTCACAATGACATCCTAAGCCCCAATAAATTCCCAGAATCTTAGGTAAAAAGTGGTACACCTAAATCTCTGTGATTCTAAGCCAAATGCTTCTAACTCCATGCTTTATTGTTTCTTATTCATTCAAATCATTTACCGTATATTTTGCTCTGTATCTGTTATATGTAAAATATACATATATACACATGTGTGTAATATATATGTTACATGAGTTTTTTATTCTCTCATTATGATAGCAATCACAAGCATTTCCCTCTACTATTAACTATGCTTATAATATATTATTTTAATGAATCCTTAGTATTCCATTGCATGAATGTCTCAGATTTATCTGTTTTAACAATATTGTAATGAGTGTCACTGAACATAAATCTTTATGTTCTTCAAGCCTCTGATTATTTCCTTAGGATAATTCCTAGAACAAGTATGCTGTGAGAGCTATGAATATTTTTCAGGCTGTTAATATTTATTCTGAAAGTGTAGGACAGTAGCACATATATTATTAAAGGTCCACTACTCTAAAATCCATTCACTTGAGGAGTAGGGCTGAAGGGTAGAAATACATTGATGAGAAGAAAAAGGGGAGAACTTGACAGAAACGCGGGGGAAAGCTTCTGATAAAGAAATGAGTTAAACCAAAGGTGAGCTGGGATCCTAAGACACTGATAAACGTTGACAGCCAGTGTTGGTTTTTTCCTTTCATGGCAGATTCACCAGGTCTCTACCTGCATAACCCTCCTCACTTCTCTTGCTAATTCACAGAGTGAAGTAGGAAAGCTGCCACCTGCCTTTAAAAGTATCCGCCACTCTCCTACTATCCCCAGCAGGAGGGCTTGCTGTGAGCTCTGAAGTTGCTTGTTCATGCCTATTGTGTTCTGAGCTTTGTTAAAACAGGTGTGGCCAGATAGTGCCAATCCCTTTCTTCTGCTGAAATTCTTAGAGAGGAAGGGGTTTCATGGCTGGCCTGTGTTTGTCAGCTAAGCAATCCAATTATCCCTTACTGTTGAATTCTCATTATTCTGATTTATTCTGTGAGAACTGAGATGAAAGCCTTCCTGACTGCATTGTCCCCTATCTCATGCTTGTGTCTGAAGTCTCTGCTAGTTGGCCATGATCTTCTTGACTGTGCATTCCTGAATGGCCCTCCTGCTCTGCCTGTGGTCTGCATCCTCACTCTGTCCTGTAAAAGCCCTGGGAGGGTGACCATCTGGAAACTAGTTAGCAGCTTTCACATCTGGCACCCTCTTCTCCCTCCACCAGGAAACCTAGGCCCCTGGCCATGTGTTTTTCTCTCTGTGTGCTTTAGAATGCTAGTAAAATGGCACCATTTGGCTTGTCAAACAAACGTTATTAAAGAGTTATGTGTGCCAGATATTGCTGGTTTCTAGAGATAAATAGAATAGACCACGGATCTTGCCCTTGAGAAATGTCTAGTTTAGTGAGTCAGATAAATATACAAATAAGCAGTTGCAATAAGTTTTTATAGGTACATATTAGAAATGGACCCAGGGTACCACGAAGAAGTATCTAAATTAAAATGGGAGGTGATGGAGACTCTTCAGAGGAAATGGAGGGAGTCCTAAATGAGCTGTGGGTGTGAGGGAGGAGCAGAGAGTGTTCAGGAGAAAGGACAGCAGGGGGGAGGCAGGGGCCTCTGAGACCACATAGTGTAACAGGTAGAGCTGCCATATTTATCAAATGAAAATGCAAGATGCCCAGTGAAACTTGAATTTCAGGTAAACAAAAAATAATATTTTCATATGTCTCATTCAATATTGGGAACATACTTGTACTAAAACATTTTTTTTAATCTGAAACTAAAATTTAACTTGTAGTCCCATATTTTATAGGGGACAGCTAGTGATTTCATGGACAGCAGTCAGAAGTGACTACATGAGTGGCCAAAAGAGGGGGGCAAGGATCATGTCATGAAGAGTCACTCGGCCAGTCATTTAAACATGATCTTAAAAGTGATCATTAGAAGATTTAAGGCAGGTAGTAGTGATCATATTCACATGTTAAAGGCCACCTGTGCCTGGATGTGAGGCTTGAAGGAAAGTGGCCAGGCTGTTAAGGTGGTTGAGTGAAGAGGAAGTTTGTGGGACTCAAGGCAGTGGATTTCTTTCTGTCACTCCCTGTCCTGTGTACTGACTTCTCCCACGTCGTTCTGACAGTTCATTTACAGAAAGAGCTTCCTAGAACACCTTTGTTATAGACCCAAAGTGGCCAGAAAGCTTAGACTAAAGACACCTATACTTTATCCCTAGAAAACGCACTTACAATAGAAGGAAAGGAGATTGACTCTTTTGAGAGTGTCAGATGGGTGTGATGGCACAAATTAAAAAATATATATATTCCAATGGATTTTCATACATGCTAGATTAGACAGACTGCAGAGAAGCTGGACTTGGGCTGGACTCTTCATTAATCGTTTGGAGAAATAGAGCCTCTAATCTTAAACAACTTGCCCAGCCTCCATGACTATTCAGGGCTAACAGCTGGCCCTGAGCACAGATCTTCTGATCCAGGGCTTTTCAACGACATGATTTGTTTTCTTGGTTATCCTTGGTTGCTGAAAGAAATTATAGCAAACTTCGGAGTGAGGTGTGAAGGCAGACCCTAGGCAGCCAGGAGAGGGCAGATGGGCTATTAGGGAATGAGCACAATGTGTCTCCAGTAGAGCTTGCTGTCAGATGGAGGAGATGGAAATGGACACCACTGCCCAACAAAACTACAGTGTGGCCTGGGACATCCTCTAAGTGTAGACTATTTGCCATGAGACCTGAGAGGAGGGTGGAGAGACTCATCTTGAGTGAGGAGACTGAGAAAAGCCCCATGGAAAAATTGCGATCTGCACTGGGCTCTGCAGGATTGGGGTTGATGACAAGGATGAGAGAGGTGGAAAGAATGCGATCTGCACTGGGCTCTGCAGGATTGGGGTTGATGACAAGGATGAGAGAGGAGCCATGACACCTTTGTTGTGTTCAAAGTCATCATGTGTCAAGGTCACACATGGACCTTGTAGGAAAGATTGAGAGTGACAAGTGTAAGCAAGTGGGTAGGTAGCAGTGGGCAAAGAATCTTGGAAGCTCTGATTAGGAGTTTGGCCTGTATTCTGCAGACATGAGAAGTTATCAAGTTTGTAAGCAGGAAAATACCCCCTTCATAACTGTGTTTTAGAAAGTGAGCTAAGGCAGCAGGAGGGAGATGCTTACAAAGAGGAGGAATTTAAGACCAGAAGACAAGTAGGATCATTGAAACAGATCAGGAGTGCTTCTGAAGTTAATTCTGTGAATCTCTGGGCTCATAAGCTGCTACTTGGGGGGAAAAGAGGCTCCTAAGCATGTTTGGAGACACTGGCTGTTACATATCTCTCCTTACGTCTAAACATATTTGAACACAGATTTTTTTTTTAACAGGTCTACAGACCTAAGATAACTGACATTCAAAATACTTAATAGCCAGTAGTGAGTGAATACTAACTAAACAGAATGGATGGCAGAAAGGTCTAGAAGGCCCTCTGCAGTTGTTTCCAAAGCAAGTTTAGGAAAACACCAATTCTCAAGGCTGATACTCATCCAGTTTTCTGTCATACAACCCATGTTAACTGTGAAAATACTGAAACATCCAGTTTGAAAAGCTCTATTCTATCATAAAAGCTGAAAAGAGGTGCAAATATTTCCAGAGCTCTTCTTCCTCCTGCTTTCCTACTGCTCCTGGGTCTTTATCAAGCTGAAAGCTTCACCTGTATCCAGCAGCAGGACCCTTGCCACTACAGGTCAACGACCCACCCTTCCCTTATCTCAGGGCTTATCCAGTTAGGCTTTTCTCCTCCGTGTCACGACTTGCAAAGAAGAAATATAAATTCAGTTGTTTAATGGGGCTCTGGAAAAACTGATGCAAATGAATTCCTCTCTTCAGTTTTTCAACATGATTTTTTTAAACAAAATCTTGGGAAGCTGCGTAATATTAGAAGGAAGAATAAAATAATCTACCCACATCTCCCAAAACTGGAAAAGAGGGAGAATGAAATAACCTACCGACATCTTTCAACACTAGAAAAGAGTTACCAATACACTTGTTTATATATAGAAGTATAGTAACAAAGGACACTTTTAAAGAAAAAAAGAAAAGGAAGGAAGGAAGGGAGAGAGGGAGGGAAGGCAAACTGATATATAGAAAGAGATGTATGTGATAAATCTGCACAGCTCTGCACCTAGTGATACATACACAAAAAGAAAGGAAGAAAGAGGGAGCACAAGATTATATGTCATTAGTAACCAACATATATATAGAACTTTACAGTTTATCACCATGTGACAAATCTTCTGATGTGATTGTTAGGACATACCCATGGATAGTTAAGGCAGGAGTTATTTTCCCATTTTACACACAAGGACACAGACTAGATAGCTATTTAGTGCTTTGTTCAGGGTCACACATTTAAGTGTGGAAGAGCTTCCTGGGATGCCAATCCATTCTCTATGACTCCACACTTTCTATTATATGTTCTTGATGCAGAAGCTCATCTAAGAAACAAAATCTTATACCTTTATACGATCATTGATTTAAGGTTTGGGCACCTGAAATAGTTTTTGGTATATTTTTTAAGTTAGAAAAATTTCTGCAGAGTTTCTAATATGCTGGTTCAGCAGAATTTAAGGAAATGTATTAGTCTTGGCTTCAGCAGTCCTGAGACGGTACACAATTTTCTGTGTTCATCTGTATTCACAAACTGTCATCAGGAAATATTCTACATACACCACTTGAGCCCAGAAATCACCACTGTGTACTACTTCTGAGACTGAACTAAATAACACTTGGTCCATGAGGCCATTCTCCCTAGAAATCCAACTGCTAATTTCCACACACTGATCTGACTTTTCTTTCAATATTCTTGATGTATTTTTAATTAATCCCAGTTTAGGGAAAGAAAATATACTTCAATTTCCTCTCCTTTTTGTCTTTCCCAAAAGAAGTAGGTAAGCAGGGGCTTTTTCACCCACTGGTGGGAACTCAAAGAGAAGTCTGCCTTTTTACATGGAGTTGAAGGGAAAGTACATAGGTCAACAAAAAGAGGAGAAATAGTAGATTACTGGTGAATGATACAGTTGTTAAACTTTGCTGTTTTTTCTAGTTTGAGAAACAGCATTTATTTTTTAAAAGACTCATCAGGAATTAAAATTTTGTAGACCATTGGCCTCAGTAAGCTCTCTGAAAACTGGGGATTGTAATAGCAAATATTTGAGAGATACCACATACTCTGTCATGCTGGGAGAATAACAGTGTGTGTAAACCTTCTATGCCTCCAAGACATCACTGGGAGTTGCGGGGGATTTAACTTTTTTTAGCCCAGTGTCATGAAGCTATTTAACAAAAAGATACACACACACACACACACACACACACACACATATATATATATTTAGGATAACCCATGTTAATCAAAGGATATACTTTAAGCAGCAGTCCATTCATATTTAAGTTCAATCACAATCTTATGCTTAAATTAACCAGTTAATTTTAAGATTAAAAAATCTTACTGGGTTCTGATTATGTTAAGCAAAATCAGTGTTTCTGTGAGGCAAGGTAATGACTCGTTAGGAGACAGTGGGGATAGGTTTAGGTATCTAGTCAGGGCAATAAAAGAATATTTCCTTCTCAACATATAGATGGCCAGTAGGCTCATGAAAAGACTCTCAACATCGCTAATTATTAGAGAAATGGAAGTCAAAACGACAATGAGGCACCACCTCATAATGGTCAGAATGGCCATCATTAAAAAATCTACAAATAACAAATGCTGCAGAGGGTGTGGAGAAAAGAGAGTCCTCCTATGCTGTAAATTGGTGCAGCCACTGCAGAAAACAGTATGGAAATTCTCTCAAAAAATGAAAAACAGAGTTGCCATATTATCTAGCAATCACACTCCTAGGCATAAATCCAGAGAAAGCTCTAATTTGAAAAGATGCATGCACCCTGATGTTCATAACAGCACAATGTACAATAGCCAAAACATGGAAACAACCTAAATGTCCATGCACAGGTGAATGGATATTATTTCCACAGTAATACAGCTTCTTTACCTGTTCTCTGTAATTACTTCTATAATCACTTGTCTTCAAGACCAATTTTAGAAAGAGATTTAAAGAGAACTGCTTCCAACTAACTTTTCAATACAAGATGCATCCTCAAGGCATATGCCATTCACTTCTGTTCCCTGGGAATTGTCTATGTTTTAACAAGGATTGTGCACTATATGTGTTCAAGTCTAACTGCTTGCTGAGCAAACTGCTCTCTACACATAAGCAATGAACACCACTAGGCTAGGCTAGAGGTTCCTTTCGCATTTTGTGATCTTCTACTACACCAAGCATAGTGCTTTCTACTAGAGGCACTCAACAAATAAATGTTCAGTTAAGTCTAATGTTATTCTTGGGAGTGTTTATGCATGTTAGTAACACATTACTTGACTTAAAGCCTGTGACTTTGTGAATCTTAGCTACCCCACTGATAAGCTGTGCTACGTGGAAAATGTATTTAATCTCTCTGAATCTAACTCCTCATATGTAAGATATTAACATCTTGTAACATCTCCCTTTCTGGGTTATTGTGAGGACCAAAGATAACTTACATAAAATACTGAGGCCATCACTTATCATGTAGAAGACACTTAGTAAACAGTAGCTATTAGTATCCTTTGGGCTTCCCAGGTGGCTCAGTGGTAAAGAATCCACCTGCCAATGCAGGAGACATAGGAGATGCTGGTTTGATCCTTGGGTCAGAAAGATCCCCTGGAGAAGGAAATGGAACCCCACTCATGTTCTTGCCTGGAAAAATCCCATGTACAGTTCATGGGGTCTCAAAGAGTCGGACATGACTGAGCATGCACAATTATTCTCACTTTGTCAGCTTCTGATGATATTTAGGTACCTGTATGAGTTTGAAACTGTAAAAAGATTTTGCCAGTAGTTCTACTGTTAGATGTTTCACTATACACCTGTTTTTATTCCAGAAGGTTGACAGCAGGCAGTTCTCTGAAGGAAACTGCCCCATTTATTTGACTAAGATGCTAAAAAAAAAAAAAAAATTCTTGGATTTTTACAAAAAAAAGCATTATTTACAGTACCCACAGTGGTGTGCCTTGAGCACATAAATGGAACTTAAAACATGACCTCTGTCATCAGGAAACTAACATTATAATTAGATTGGTAAGATCAAAACTCATGCAAGAATCAGAGAGTAAGTTACTACTAAAAATTATTATACTGATAGTAGCTTGACAGATTTCAGAAAGGGAGCTATCAGCAGAAGTCTTCAAGAACACTGGTAGCCCCAGGATTTGAATGATGCAGATGAGAGGTATCCTGAAGAATATGCACATGTGTAAGAGGTAAATGTAGGAATAAACACGTGGGTGGGGACCTTGGACTAAGTTAGTGGAGGAAACTGGATGCATAATCAGGGCCAACTAATGGTGACCTTTTGCCTAAAAGGAAAAGAACTCCAATTCAAACTTTCTTAGGCTAAAAAGAAAATACACTGTCTGTGTTAACCAGAAGTTCAGATCTTCTGGCAAGGCTAAATCCTGGATGGGAAAAGATACTGTTAGAGCTGTGTCTTCTCTCAGCTCAGCTTCCCTGGGTGATGGCTTCTTTCCTTCCAAACTCGAGAAGCCTTCTTCCATGTTGCCCAAGAACATGGCTAGGGGCAAGCCCAAAATATCTGGTTACAAGCTTAGCAATTTCAGTGAAAAGAGCATTTCTTTATACCAGCATTTTTTAAAGTATGATTCACAGATGCCCGGAGGGTTCATAAGGCATTTTCAGGTATCTACAAGGTCAAAACGACTTTCATAATAATACTTAGACATTATTTTCCTGTTTTACTGTGTTGATATTTGCTCTAATGATGCAAGTGCAATGTCGGTGAAAATTGCTGGTGTCTTAACCAGAGGCTCTAAATTGTACTAATAAGTCACTTGTTTACTGCCAAATGGTCATAGAAAAAAAAAATTAAAGCCACTTTTATTTAACAATTGCTATTGAGGAAAACAGTAAAAATTATCAATTTTATTAAATCTCAACTCTTGAGAACACAAGTTTTTAATATTCTGTGTAACAAAATAGGAAATGTATGCAAGGCACTGTTCCTTCTCACCGAAATATAGTCAAGTGGTAAGGAAAAGCACCTGGGCAAGTGTTTGATCTGTGAGCAGGACTAGCCACACTTACACAGAATACTATTTTAACTTGATGGAACAACAGATAGATAAACTATGGTTATTAAGCTTTGACATTTTCTGGACAGTGTTTACTGCAGATGATAAAATTTGAGCTTTCTCATTTTGAATTTTAGAACATATGTGTGTGCCATTTTGAGTATGACAGCATTGTGAGTATGACACAAAGACTTTTCTGATGAGGTCACTGGTGATGTTGGCTGGAATGTGGTTTTTTTGGCATCTTATAATGCAGTATGTCAATATTTGCATATCTCAGTGAACTCATATTTTCCAAATGATCAACACATGATATTATAAAGTCATATATAGGTAAAAACATATTCAAAGGACATAGTAGATCAGAAATTTATTAAAACTGAGTACAAAAAGGTCATTGATATGGTTTCAGATTCTACATTGCAACTAACCTTTAAGAAACTACCACTTGTCAAGTTTTAATATAGTATCAAAGAAAAATATCCATAATAATTAAAAGGGCTATTAAAATAATCATCTCTTTTCCAACTACATATCTATCAGAAGTCATATTTTCTTTATACAACAACATATACATTTAACTATAACAATATATTATACAGATTGAATGCAGAACCAAGTTTGCCTATTAAGCCAAATACTAAAGAGATTTATAAAAATGTAAAGCAGTATCATTCTTCTCACATTTTTTGCTTTAGAAAACATTTATGCATTTTAAAATATTTATGTGCCTTGACAATGGCTAGGGTAGTTTGGATCATGGTAACAGCTCTTTTTATAGGATCAGGCAGTGCTGTGATAGCAGCCTCCATTTTAAATGCAGAGTGTTATTGAGAGAATAAGAGAATAGTGAAGCTGGACAGGCAAGCACAACATTTGTACTCTGCAGACAGTGATATTCACTCTGGTCATTTCAGAAATATTCCCCAAGAAGCTTCATGCAGATTATGTCAGTGGAAACAATCAGAGTCAGAAGCACATCCTACATGCCAGGAGCAGCTCTCCAGACATGGAATGCGGGCTTAAATTATGATAGTAAAACTAGAGAACAAAATATATATCAAAGAAATGAAAGAATAATAAGACTCTCTATCAGATAGGTATGAGATACAGGAAAAGAGGTAAAGATGACTCCAAGATTCCCAGCCTTGGAAAGTGATACAAATGTGTATTTGCAGGTGGTAGGAAGAGGGTGTGTTTAAGACTGGAAGCAATGAATGCACCATTTCATCAGGAGACTAAGCCCTTTCTAAATGCATGTCAGATTCAGCTAAGCATGACCATGAGTTGAGATCCCACAGGTATTTTGAAGTACCATAGATACCTAAATGGATACAGTCTTAACATTCTTCAGTCTCTGCTTTCAAGAGATCAGAAGGAGTCTGTGGACCTATTTTTCAGTATCACTTGAGAAATAAAACATTACAATGTTTTAACTTTACGGTGAAGAGTTAGTACGCAGCTTCACCATCAAGGCTAAGTGAATGATGGCAGGCATTTTCAATTGCCTGGAGTTTCTGGAGGCTGTGTGCTCAAGCCAAGGACCCAGCAGTTACTCTTACCCTATCACATGGTTTTTCCCCCCTCTAACTCTCTTTCTTAGTTTGAAACTGTATCTAAGAATTTCCTTATAAGGAAATTTTGAAGTCTCATTAGTTAACATTTATGAAGTGCTAAGTATTGCAAGAATATGGAAAGTGGTAAGGATGATTACTCTATGGCTCTATTTTTATACCATATCTTTCTTATCAATTGTTGTCTCATTCACATTATAGGTTTAGCAAAGAACAGTTTAAATGAAAATAGGAATATTGAAGAGGAGACTAGGAGGCAGAGGTCAGTTGGCATTTGAAAGCAGAATGTTAATCAACAAAACAGAGAAATGTGAGGAATCTAATCATGGAAGGAGCCAACAAGGCTAACTGTGTGAATTAAGCTAGTATATGAGGAAGAAAGGTGCCTAAGAAGACAGGAGGGAAGAATAACACGACCAAAATATGTTATGCTCAGGGAAACTTAAAGCTCACTGACAGTGACTTGATCTCTCTGAGGCGCTGAGTTAAGTGCTGTCAAGGTTTCTGAGTTGTTTTGTACCAGTCATGGACTGTTGGTCTGGTGACATTTGTCCCACTGACCATCATCTGAGCCTTCAGGGCTCAGATACCAGTATGATTAAAGATCACAGATCACAGATCGCCATAACAAATATAATGAAAAGTTTGAAATATTTGTGAGAATCACCAAAATGCACCACAGAGACCTGAACTGAGCCAATGCTGTTGGAAAGATGGTGCCAATAGACTTGCTACATGCAGGGCTGCCACAAACCTTTAATTTTTAAAAAATGCAGTATCTGTGAACCATAATAATGCAAAGCAAAATAAAACAAAGTATGTCCATGTGTTACATAAACAGTAAAATAAATTACATAACAGTATTACACATGAAATTTATTTGCTACATCATTTAAATAATAATAATAATGTGAACAAACAAGCTGGAGTTAGAAAAAGCACAAAATGCTTCCAGACATTATCGATATGATTAACATCATAAAAAGACTTTAGAACATAATTTCTGGGTGTGCAAACACTAACTTGCAGCAGATCAACACTCCTTCGGGTACAACTAGGAAGACTGTATAAAAATTTTAAAGTCAATTGAAAGCATCAGACCAAGAAGTCAGAACGTGAAGGTCAAAAATTCCAGAGAGAAGGGAAAGGCAGAGAAATAAAACCAAAAATAAGTTCTGCTTTTCCCTTTGAAGCATTTGCTGAATCATGAGCAGTGCAAGAATACAGGCGAAGAAGTCCAGAACCAAGTGTCAGCTAAAAGAGAGCGCGATAAACGATCCCATTGTGTTCTGGAGACAAAAATTGAATTTCAGGGCTCATCAAGGAGGTTAAGTCCCCATGAATACCCTAGCTTTCAGATGCAGCCTTTGAAGGGCAACATCCTGAGAGTAAACTGAACATACTCAAGGCTTTGAAAAATGCTGCGGTCCAGACTGGAGACACTTCTATCCCTGAATGAATTAAAGAGATCTACCTCTATTCTGAACTCATCATAGTCTAAAATTAATTCCCTCCATGAAGGAATTATTATATTCATATGCAATGTCTAGCATTCAATTAAGAATTACTTGGTATATCAAGAAACATTATCAAGACAAAAAAATAGAATTTAGAAATAGATCAACAGATAATCCAGGCATGAGAGTTATCAGCTACAGACATTAAAATAGCTGTGATTAATAGGTCCAAAAAATGATGATAAGAGAATTATGGAATAAAAGTAGAATGTATTTTAAAAAATCAAATAGAAATTCTGTAACTAAAAATTACAACTGAAATAAACAACTGGAGAGATAAGTTCATCAGTAGATTGGGCTCAGTTGAAATGATTATTTTACTGAACAGAAAGAGAGAAAATATGCAGATTAAAGCATGAAAAAATTATGGAGAATTCAGAAAACAATAGAATAAATATATAGGTGAGATTAAAAATTGATTCATGCAATCAGGGTTTTAAAATTATAACACAGAGAATGAGGCGGGAACAATATTAAATTAGGTATTAAAGGCCTATAATCTTCAATAGCAAATAAAGACCATCAACCCACATATTCAAGACATAAAAAATAATAAATTCACACTTAGTCCTATCCCGTGGTAAAAGTGATAAATGCTAAAGAAACAGAAAAATCTTAAAGATAGCCACAGAAAACAGTTGTGTTATTTTCAAAAAAGAAAAAATAAGACTGGGCTAAATTTTTAACAAGAAAGATGGCAGCCAGAAGATAATCAAAGAATATCATGTCAAAAATAAAGTATCGAACTAGAATTAAACAATTGATGAAAATATTCTTCAAAAATGAAGGTAAAATTGAGATATTTTCAGACAAACAAAATGGGAAAACTCATCACCAGTCGACTTTTCTAAAATGATTCTAAAGGAAATTCCTCAGGCAAAAGAAAACAATTCTAAACAGAAACACAAAATTTAAGAAGGACTAAAGGGTGGCAGAAGAACTGATGCTTTTGAACTGTGGTGTTGGAGAAGACTCTTGAGAGTCCTTTGGACAGCAAGGAGATCCAACCAGTCCATCCTGAAGGAAATCAGTCCTGAATATTCATTGGAAGGACTGACGGTGAAGCTGAAACTCCAATACTTTGGCCACCTGATGCGAAGTACTAACTCATTTGAAAAGACCCTGATGCTGGGAAAGATTGAAGGCGGGAGGAGAAGGGGACGACAGACAATGGGATGGTTGGATGGCATCACTGACTCAATGGACATGAGTTTGAGTAAATTCTGGGAGTTAGTGATGGACAGGGAGGCCTGGCATACTGCAATCCATGGGGTGGCAAAGAGTTGAACATGACTGAGCAACTGAACTGAACTGAAATGGTGGCAGAAAGTGGTAAATAATGGGATAAATATAAATCAAATTTGATTGTACAAAACAATAATGGTAATGGGCTGCAGAATTTAAAATTTACCAAAAATATATAATACATGAAATATATAATATTTATATATTATATTATTATTATATAAATTATATTATAATATATATATAATATATTTTATATATATATAAAATATATAATAACGTGAAAGGCAAAATGGGAATAGATGGAGTTAAAGTATTCTAAGATTCCAGCATAATCAAAGAATTGGAGAGAAGTAATATTTTTTATATCAGACTGCAATAAATCAAGGGTAAGCATCAAATAATAGCAAAAGAAACTATAATAGACAAAAGTAACTGAAATTAAAATGAAAAATGGAAGTGTTCTATTACTCAAAAAGAAGATAGTATAGTAAAATGATGCATATGAGAAAAACACGACTAACTTGACACATTTCACATAAAATAGTGCCCACATTAATTGCTGTATATGTATGATTTTCACATGCAAATGCAGTATTTACCAAACTGGCCATATGCTGGGGTATAAAGCATTCCTCAAGATATTTTCCAAAGATTAAAACCATACAGAGAATATTCCCTGGCTGAGATAATGCCCTTTTGTTTGGAAATTAAATAATATAATTCTAAATTAATTCATGGATCAAGAAGAAATCACAGTGAAAATTTTTTAAATATTTTGAACTTAATGATAGTAAGTATAAGACATAATAAAACTTGTGGAATGCAGTTAAAGCCATCCTTACAAAAAATACATACCCTACGAACGATATATCAGAAAAGGGAGAAATGTTGAAAATCAATGATCTGAGAATTCAGTTCAAGACCTTATATAAAAACTGAACAAATTAACACCTATCCCCAAGATTAAGGAAGTAGGAAGGAAATGTCAAATAGGAAATTAATAAAATAAGACACGATTGATTCAATAGAGAAAATTAAGAACACTGAAAGATACTGTTAAATATAAATAAAATGGATAAAACTGTTGGAAGATTGATAAGGAGTCGAATTAGGGTGAGCATGGAACATAAGGGTTTCCCTGGTGGCTCAGATGGTCAAGAATCTGCCTACAATGCAGGAGACTTGGGTTCGATCCCTGGGTTGGGAAGATCCCCTGGAGAGTGGAACAGCTCCCCACTCCAGTATTCTGGCCTGGAGAACTGCATGGACAGAGGAGCCTGGCCGACTACAGTCCATGGGGTCACAAAGAGTTGGACACAACTGAGCGACTTTCACTCTCACTTCTCTACGGATCATAAAGGCCAAGGCTGTGAGGAATAAGCAGCCAGTAGTCAAGTGGCACCAGCTATACACAGAAAGAGGAGAGGCTCAGAGGCTAGGCTGTCAGAGGATTTGGTGGTTATTGATTCTGATGTCCAAGAAAACAACTGGGATCCAGGCCACAATGCACGGTTCATCCTAGAACTCAGTGACAGCGCCCTCCTCATCTCCCTCTTCACTTGCCACTGTGCCCCTCTTCCTCTTCTTGCCTCCTCATCACATTTCCTTCTGACTTCCTCCCTGTTCATTACTTTCTCACACGTTCTTTTCTTTGTGTCTCTGCTCTGTTTTTAAAGATTTAATTACCTGTCCTATTTCTCTTCCCATTGTTTTCTCTTCACCCCCGTCCGACTGCCCTTTGATGTCGGTCTGCCTGCCTCTTTCACTGTCTCCTCTGCACAGTTCATTTCCTTTCTCTGCTACGTGCTCTTCCTTTCCGTCCTTTCCTCCATTCGGAAGTCTCTTGTTGCCCATCGTATTAAATGACATATTTTTTCCTAACTGAATGTAGCAATTCAATGAAGCTTTAAAACCCCAAATGTTAACTTTTACAAAAGATATTCAGAATTTTTTTATATTTCTTTCTCTCTTTTAAAAAAGATATAAGCAAACCAATTATTTCCCTTTTTATTCACCTAACTTCTTGGGAGATTTTTTTCCCCCCAGAGGGTCAGTGATTTTTAACAAGAAAAAGAAAAATTTCCCTACTTATTCTCAAATTCTCTATGCCATTGTTTAAAAAAGCATCACCAACAATGAAGTTCTTCATGCATTATTAAATTCTACCATCGCATTGATTTACTATTTCTTTGTTACACCACAGATAGAGAAGATGAGAATCTGACCTGGCCTGCTGTCATAAATGGTAACAATTATATTCACCGCAGCTAGGTTTCTTTGAACATCACAGTTAAAACAGATGAGCATCTAGCCCAATAATAGCAGTAGCCATAAAGCCATGGTAATAAAAAGCAATCACTAAACCAATAATAAGTTCTCAGAATACATTGTTTCCTTGGCACTGACCAGCAGTTCATTTTAACACAATAAGACATCATTTCCAAATGATATAGGACAGGTTTAAAGTGATTATTGCACATTCTTCATTTGTTCACCCAGATCTCCATGGGTTTTCTAACCTCTAATATTGAAATTGCAACTGAGGTTTATATCCTCTGCTATCAGTGTGGTATTAGGAAGCTGGAAAAGGAAAAAGAAAAACAACCCCAGATTTGAAGAATTTATTGTCTGCCGTAAGCACTTGCATCAATGAGGCTGAGCAGCTGGCTCAAAGCTCTTAAGATATCACCATCTGTAGCCGAAAGGGGAAAAACGAGTATCTCTGATTTTTCAAAGGGTAAGGGTAAAGAGAGTACAATCATATTTATTAGGTGTTCAAAGCTTTGACAAGAGAGGCCTGTCAGACATTATCAGCATGTGCCAGTTGGCACTCAGACTGTGGACATATTGTCCTTTAAAGTTGTCAGTCTACAAGTCTCAACCAATGTTTGCAAATCTGCATAGCAAAAGCCAGTTGTATTGTCTTGATCCCAGGAAAATTCCTCAGGGGCCACTATTTAAAAATTACATTACAATGTATTTTATAAGCATTCATAGATAGAGATATGGAGAGATCTCATCTCTCTATATACAGAGATACTTATGAATATGAGGAAATTATATCTAGAAGATTAGATGTAGACAGATATTTTATATCGGTTTGGACACTGTGGATCATACACTATTTTACACAATTATCTTGATGATGTAAGAATTTGCTGACCGTGCTTGCTCGGGCAATCCTTTCTGTATACTTTTCCTTCCCCATTTGACAGCCTCCATTCTCTTTCCTTCCTGGGACCCAGTTCTTAAGCTTCTTGAAATCTCTTGTGTCATTGACAAAATATATTTATAAAATAAACCTAACTAACATATTTTAGTACTTGCATGTTATAACACAGGAAATATGAAAGAAGACCCTAATAAGTGGGAGAGAACAATACTGTTTTGAGAGGGAAAGACTATATTACAGAAGATATCAGGTTTTCCCCAATAAATATATACTATAAGATAATTCCAATCAGAGTTACAAGGAGTTTTCTTCTTCATTTTGAAAGTTTACAAAATGATTCTAAGATATATTTAGAAGAGTAGACAGATGAAGATCACTAAGGTTTTTTTTTTTAAAAAATAAGCTAATGAGGAGGAACAAATTAAACTATGTTTTGCAGCTACAACAATTAAAACCAGTGTACTAACTGTGCAAGAATAGAGAGGAGAACGGAACAGACTATTGAGATGGTAAACTGCATGCACGCAGAGCCCACACGTGTTTTATTCATGACTGTTTTATTTATCCTGATGTCTCCATAGTGCCTGAAACATAGCAAACATTCATAGAATAAATGAGCTAGCAAAGTCAAGGCAATATAATAATATTGGAATATAAATACATATATAGCATATGAGAAATATAGAATGATAAACCAGTGAAAAACAGTTATTTTATTCAAAACGCATTGAGAAAAATTGCCATTTGGAGAAATAATATACTATTTTAATCTTCACCTCACAGAAAGCATGAAAAGATACTGGCTTCATCTATAATTACAATGCAAAAAAAGAAAATCCATTCAAAAAAGCTAGAAAAAAAGTCATAAATATAAATTTGACCTTTGGATTGGGTTTGGGGGAGCCTCTTGGAGGAGAGGAAGACTTTCAGTTTTAAAAGCAGCATCAGCATAGAACAGTCTTACGGACTCTGAGGGAGAAGGTGAGGGTGGGACGTTCTGGGACAATAGCATTGAAACATGTATATTATCATATGTGAAACAGAACACCATTCCATGTTCGATGCATGAGACAAATGCTCAGGGCTGGGGCAATGGGATGACCCAGAGGGATGGGATGGGGAGGGAGGTGGGAGGGGGGTTCAGGATGGGGAACACATGTAAACCCATGGCTGATTCATGTCAATGTATGGCAAAAACTACTACAATATTGTAAAGTAATTAGCCCCCAACTAAAAAAAAAAAAAAAGCAGCATCAGATATTATAAAGGAGAAATCACTTCCAATGTCAGTATTCAGCATCTCTGAGTGTGGCCACATATGTATGCCCCACGTAACTGTAGAAACTCATTCTCATGGAATGGCGTCCCACGGAGGTGAGCTACGTGGTATTTCTGCTGGACCACAGCACACTCCCAGTAGTTCTGGCCTCCTGAAGGATACCAGTTCAGTTGGCAAAGACTTAGGAGCACTGATAGATCTCTTTTATGGATCAACACCACAGAAAGCTTCTGCTCTGCTCTCAGCTTAGATCAGGAGTTCTCCAGCAACATCAGCATCACCTGACCTACACAGGACCTACTGAAATAGGAACTCTGGGGTGGGACCCAGCACCTGTGCTGATGATGCTGATGCAGGCTAAAGACTGGAAACCACTGGCTCGGATGAAACAAACCACCATCCACAATACAACTGAATCCACAAGTTCTTCTTGAGTCAACTCCACTTTCATTACCATCATGAACAGCAAGTATCATTTTTTCACTCAGTGATCATATTCTCCTATACCAGGCCATTCAGCCAATCAGTTCTTGAAAAATCTGTTTTTATCAGGATAGTCTGATCATGCTGGCACCCAGGAAGTTTTCACAGTACAATATGTTCATGATCCAGAATTCACAAATCAAAGATGTGGAGAACAACAACAACACCTAAATCCTTAAGTAGTCCAACTCTAAACTCATCCCAATTTTAAATGACCACTAAAGAACACTTGAAGATAAAAAAAGAGAGAGAGAGAGAAGGCAAGCTATCACTTGGTAGCATTAGAAATGCAGGAAGAAATGAGAGATGATGCTAAATGATAGTGATCATTTTCCAGAAGAAATAAAGGAGGTGAGGAAGGCAGGGATCCTGCTGGAAGACAGGTTTGAGATATCCATGTGCACTGTTTCCCCAAAGTTCACTTTATCTCCACTAAGACTCCATGAAAATGTATATGACTTGTAGGATAATTCCTGAATCCTCAAGAGGAAAGTGACTAAAGATCACGAACTGATAAGTCACAGAGAGAAAATTTAAAAAGCTCATTCATGAATGTGAAAGTAGCTAGCCTTTTTAGTAATGAACAACAGGAAACTAAACCTATATAATTCAGTTTTTATTTATAACATTGTCAAATATTAGAAGAAAATGCTCAATGCTAACAGTTTAAATTATCATAAACATTCTAGAAGGCAATTTGGCAAGCTACATAAAGAATTTTAAAATGCTGACTCTGACTCAGAAATTCCTTCCAGTTCTCAATTCTGGAGAAATGAATAGGAATACGGACAAAGATTTAGACCAAAAGATGTTTGTGCCAAGTCGCTTCAGTCATGTTCAACTCTTTGCGACCCCATGGACTGTAGCCCACCAGCTTCCTCTGTCCCTGGGATTCTCCAAGCAAGAATACTGGAGTGGGTTGCCATGCCCTCCTCCAGGGGATCTTCCCAACCCAGGGATCGAACCTGCACCTCTTATGTCTCCTGGATTGGCAGGCAGGTTCTTTACCACTAGCGCCACCTGGGAAGTCCAAAAAGATGTTTACCTTGATGCTATTAACAATAACACAAATTGAAAATAATCTAATTGTCAATATAAGAAATAATTTAAAATTTATTTATGAAAAAACTAGGATAAAGAATTGAGTAATAGTATATGTTCAAATATTTTAATTTAGTAAGTATACGCATAAATCAAAATGTTAATATTGTTCATGGATGAATGAAGATTATGAGTAATTTTTTTTTCTTTCACTTTGCTACATTCCCCAAAGTTTCTATTAGGAATGACATTTAAGGGGGGATTAAGGCTACTACATGAAAACCACATTTGGAATATTTGAGAAATATTTGAGACTATGTGATCTTTCTCAAAAACTACAAATCAGGATAACCTTTAATAAGCATCAATGACATAATTATTCCATTAAGTTTAGCATTAATTAAATCTGTAAAGTAAGTAAACACTGGCTTACGATATAAAGTCAGAGATTTGTTTATATGGCAAAACTCTTCTATCATATATAATTAAATATTTGGGGGGAGAAAAAAAGCAAACCCATAAGTTTACTGGCTGTGTTTAGAGAAGAGAGGTATATTAGCACTCCAGCAGTATTTTCCTATCCATCACGGGGCCCTCTGCTTTTCTCACCACCACCCAGTCCTCTAGGATGATTTCTCCCAAATTTGGAATGTTCCTGAAACTTCTCTCTTCTCCTACTTTTCTTGGTGATTTTAAAATATCAAATACAATAAATACAACATCATATTTTATTAACAGTTAGGTACCCTCCTTTTTGGTCATCTGATGTGAACATTCAACTCATTGGAAAAGTCACTGATGCTGGGAAAGACTGAGGATGGAAGGAGAAGAGGGTGTCAAAGGCTATATGGCAACACCAACGCAAGGGACATAAACTTGGGCAAACTTCGGGAGATGGTGAGAGACAGGGAGGCCTGACATTCTGCAGTCCATGAGGTAGCAAAGAGTCAGAAATGACTGAGTGACTGAACAAGCCCTCCTTTAATATCTTTTAGTTCAAGGCTTCAGATTCTGAAAAAAACTATAAACCCTATACATCCATTTCAGAATAGGCAAGGACAAAGAGATATCAAAAACTTTCCTGCAAAATACTCTTAAAAAATTTATTTTAGTTGTAATCCTAAATCAGGACCAAAGATATGATGTTCAATTACAAAGAACAGCTCTGTTTTCTAAGGTAGCAGTCCATTGCAGATAGAGTTCAATTTCCTCCTAGACACTTGGTTCTCATTCAAACATGATACAAAACATGTTCCTGCCTAATCGAGTGGATGGCATACAACTAACTGCAGCACCAGTACTTTGGCCACCTGATGCAAAGAGCTGACTTACTAGAAAAGACCCTGATGCTGGGGAAGATTGAAGGCAGGAGGAGAAGGGGGCAGCAGAGGATGAGATGGTTAGATGGCATCACTGACTCAATGGACATGAGTTTGAGGAAGATCTGGGAGTTGGTGATGGACAGGGAGGCCTGGCGTGCTGCAGTCCATGGGGTTGCAAAGAATTGGACACCACTCAGTGACTGAACAACAGCAACAACATAAAACTAATCCATCCTGTACAAGTTTAAGCATAAGTAAGTGACTGGTGGAGCTGGCATTAAGGATGAGGGTACAGGTGTAAAACAGCAGGGAAAGGATAACAGGTAGTTCCAGGAGCCCTGGGACATCAGCCTACAGAGCCTACAAGACCAGAAAAGTGGCCAAGCTCCAGGCCCATCCTCCTGGCAGAGCTGGGGTGAAGTACAGGTGAGCTGATAACATGACAGGATACAGAAAACACCTTAAATTTAATAAGCAGCATATTTAACACATCTTAATGTGCCCAACTTATCATACCTATGGATGTCTAGTTTGGAGCATGGGCAAGCCCTCCAAGCAAACACTCCCTAAGTCCCTGACTGTTGGTTCATGACAGAAGACCAATGTTGTCATCACCAAACAACTTGGACAGGACTAACTTTTGTAGCAGTTATTACTGATAGTATTTATAGTCATTAATTTCAGTGTGTAAATACAAAACCTTACTTCCACTTTTGAGTACTGCTTGCTTCTCCAGTAGTCTTTTCTGCTACTGAGTCAAGTGCATGATTTGCCAGTCTTTGTTGGGAAATACTGAAGTCTTGCCTACTCCTTTATAACTAAAGAATAAAATCAGATTATGATTCAATAATTCTCTCACTGTGCCATGGAGAAGGTACACCAACACTTATCTTTTGTTCTTTAATGGGGCTTCCTCAGTGGCTCAGTGGTAAAGAATTCACCTGCAATTCAGGAGATGGAGGAGACACAGGTTCAATCCCTGAGTGGGGAAGAACCCCTGGAGGAGGGCATGGCAACCCACTCCAGTATTCTTGCCTGGAGAATCCCATGGACAGAGGAGCCTGGCAGGCTACAGTACATAGGGTTGCAAAGAGTCAGATATGACTAAAGTGACTGAGAACAAACACAATAACTTGAATAACTGCCATTTCCCAGTCAGAGGGGGAGACTTTTGATTCCCAACTGAAGATAAAAGGAATTTCTTCATCCACATTTATAATTTCCATAATAGGAAGTCACCTCCTATATTCTTAAACTTGGTAAATAATTCCTTTATCAATACCCTGTTAGTCTACAACTCAATAAAATTACAGTGGCCATTTTTTGAAGTCTTACTGTATGCCAGGCACCGTACCAAACTGATTTACATGTGATAGCTTAATTCCCACAACTTTACTATTACCTCTATTTAATAAACGAGAAGGCTATGGCCCAAAGAGCTAAGGAACTTGGTATAAAATCCTACAGCTACTAACTGGTAAGGCTTCCTTGGTGGCTCAAATGGTAAAAAGTCTGCCTGCAATGCGGGAGACCTCGGTTTAATCCCTGGGTTGGGAAGATTCCCTGGAGAAGGGAATGGCAACCCATTCCAGTATTCTTATCTGGAGAATCCCCATGACAGAGGAGCCTGGTGGGATATAGTCCATGGGGTCACTGTCACAAAGAGTCGGACATGAGTGAGCGACTAAGCACAGCATTAACTGGTAAGATTGAGTTTGAACCAGAGTCTGGATACCTGCCTGAATCCACAGCATACCACCATTCTACAAGCATCTGCCCTTTTTCAAAGAGTCTCTAGTAACAAGATGATTTCAGTGACAACATTTTCATAATAAAACAATAAAAAACCACATTTTTCACAGAGGTTTCATGACAGTGTTTGTTGTTATTTTTCTACCTTGTTTATTTGAGTAAGTACTGCCAATAATAATGAAATATTCTTTGTACAAAATGTTAAAGACTATTTCAATATTTCTTAATGATATCAACAAGTATTATGAGTTACATCCCCTTAACTCATACATAAAGAGACATTGGAAGGAAGTTATCAGAGCATATATTCTTTAAAATACATTAAATTACTAAAAAATACCAATTTACTTGGGCACATAAGTAAAATGCAAATGATTATTCTGAAGTGTATCAAGGGTGTTTAGCCAAAAGAATTAATATCACAAATGATAAATTTCAAAATGACTACCTGTGGTTATTAAGTAAATGTAATGGTTATCCTGGATCCTTAAATACAACATTTCCTGAACACAATTAGGAATCCACAGACACAAAAGAAATTCAAAAGTATTCTTTCTGGGGTGATGGAAATATTCTAAAATGCGACTGTGATGCCTGACTGTGCAATTCTGCATATGCTAAAATTCAGAGTTTTACATTTTAAATGGATGTTATAGTATATAAATTATATTCTAATAAAGGTATATAAAAAAGAAAAACATGGAAGAAAAAAGAGAAAATGTTGCTGAGGCTTTAAAAAATTACTCTATTAATTATCATTTGCTAATGAAACCGTGTTGAACAGGCAATGAAGGTCATCTCACTTAATCGTCACAGCAGTCTTCTGGGTAGGTTTTCTTAACCCTGACATACAGAAGAAGGGAAAAGTGCTGGAGGTTTCCTAGATCTGCAGAGCAGGAGCCAGGAGGCAAATCCAGAATTCTCTGACTGGACTCCAACAATGTGCTGGGTTCTACAATTTCCTTAATTCTGGGCACCCTTAAACTCCTTATTTAAAACATCGAATAATTAGTTCAAATCCTTGCCTAACTAGCATAGGAGTGAGCAGCCTCATGAGAAACTGTGAAGTTTAGAGTCACAGATAAGCAAGCTGAAATCCCAGAGAAACCCTGGATTTTGCCTGGATTTTGCCTTTGTTCTTCACCCAAGGGTGCATTGGGAGGGTGGTGTGTTGCTCCAAAGCCACCTTGAAAGGCTGCACAATCAGGGCCTATCAGAGGTATAACCTCAGCCTATGACACAGATCTACAGAGGTCATCCTGCAGTTGATTAAAAAAATGCAATCTCCTAAAACACCAGCGGATCAATCTCACTAGCGTGGGGTTTGTACAAGCTTGAGATTCTTTCCTAGGAACTTGCAGCCACAGAAATTCAAGAAACTGTCTTTTGGCTTCTGACCTTCAAACACTTACAACTGCATTTTCTTCTGTTTGGTATATTCTCTCCAATTTTCATCCAAGCTGCACATCTACATTTCTCTGCTTCAAAGTCATCATCTTGGGAAAACCTGCTTGGGTTCTGCTCTACACCTTTCCACATGGGTAAGGAAGCCGCTGTGTGCTCTGAGAGCCTGTGGTCCACTGCTCTGGGCACTTGGTGTCCACTCTTGTAGGTGCATCCATAATGCCCAAGGAGGAAAGACACTCATCTGCCACGCTCACTACTAGTTCCCCACAACTAACACAGGGCAGGGGAAGTAGTAGATATTCAGGAAATCATCACTGAATAGCCTAACCTTACTTGGGGCTGAAGATTTCAAGGTTTTGTTTCATTTTGTTTTCTTTGTTTTACAGACTGCAGTCCCTATCTGTAAATTGTTCAGTCTGTGGGGATAAAGATATTTAAACAATGGAAATTTCATATGGTAAAGAATCATACTATAAAGAATCTGCCTGCAATGCAGGAGACCTGGATTCTATCCCTGGGTTGGGAAGATCCCCTGGAGAAGGACATGGCAACCCACTCCAGTATTCTTGCCATGGACAGAGGAACCTGGAGGGCTACAGTCCATGGGGTCGCAAAGAGTCAGACACGACTGAGTGACTAACAATGTCATATAGTAAGTAGATGCATATGCTATTAATTGAGGTACATACCAAACACAGTGGGAAATTTTATTTACTCTATGTTCACTTTTATTAAAATAAATAATTAAGATTCATAATATGAACCAAATATGTGATAGACTGGAACAGCAGTGACATTTCTTGAGTGTTTGCTGTCAGGCACTGCACCAGGAGTATGACATGTATTGCTATGCTTCAAATTAATGACAATCCAACAAAGTCATGACTTTCATTTTACACATGAGAATACTGAAACCCAGGTAAATACCTACAACTAACAGCTGGTGGTTCTAATATTTTCCCTAAGACCCTTAGACTCCAGAGATTTCTTCCTCTCCACATATATACTGCATGAATATTTATCTTTTCTCCATGAAATCTGCCCATGGGATTAATATGAAGCAGACAGGATTCTTTAATATAATTTTTCTATTTTTTTGAAAGGTTACTGCAAAATGGTGTTTTTAAAGCATTTATATAGAAATAAAATCATACAAGCATTTTAAAGCAAGTAGATTTTTTTTTCAAAATCATCCAGGTTTTACATCAAAATTTTTGGCAAAGAAAAAAAAAATCTGCCAACTGATTTTATTAATTTTTCTAAGTATTCAGTTCATATTTGAAGCAAATTGATTCTCATAACCACTGTACAAGTAAAATTAATATAACAGATTTATTGAGGCTCTTTAACATACAGCAGTATCTTGTGAGTATATATATAATAGCTTTATGGAGGGGGGACTTCAATGTCAGCCAAAGAAATAATCTCTCACAGAGGAAAAAAAATAGACTGGACAATTCAGCCTAAGTACCTCAGGGTTTCCATGACAACCACAATTCGTACCATTTAACAAGAAAACAATGGGTTTGTCAGTTTAGAACAGTAGTCAAATACACGGTCTTCTAATTTATTTCCACTATTAGAAATACAAAGAGATAGCTGAATACTGCACTGTGACTGCTCCCGCACATGCTCTTCAGAATTTCTGAGGTTGTGGGGTGATCACATCATTAGCATAACCAGTATTGATTGTGTGGGTGGCCGGGGTGGGGTGGGTGTGCTAAGATAGATGTCCTCTAGAAATTCCATCTAAACACTTACCCCTTCCCAAATCAATTACCCTCTACAAGATAAAGAAGAAGTGACACATTCTTTGTTCCAAAATGGTCAAAAGACATGGGGGATTCCCCTGCTCTACCTACAGTTTTGACCAGGCAGCCCACTCCAAATTACAGAGGTGAACTAAAAGCAAACCAGTAAGCTGGAGCTGTCAGCATCATGATTAGAGCCATAAAAACTTTCTGATCACCCTTTTTTCTTGACTTTGCTTTTGAGAATGTAGAAATATGACTGCATCAATTCTCCAACATATAAACTTGGCTGTGATTACTGCCTGCCTTTGGCTGAGTCAGCACGGAGTTAGCCTATGAAGTAATGGGGCATGACAGCCTCTGCCTTTCCCATCCACTAGTAAATGCTCTGTTGCAATGCCCTTCGCCATTGGCAAAGTTTGTGCATCAGCCTTCTTTATTTATGTTAGTTATTTGACGTTGTGTAACAAGTCACAAGATAATTAGCTCCAAAAATTTTCCTCTGTAAAAGACAAATTTCCCCCATATACACAGGGTAGGGGAAACAAAAATAGTTCCAAGTTTTGGTGACAATAGTTACCTTGACTTGATTACTCAAAAGCACTTTGCAAGCATTTTCTCATTTGATTGTCACAATAGCCCTATGAAGAAAACGTTATTGTCCACATTTTAAAACTCAAGAAATCTAATCCCAGAAAAGTAACAGCCTCAAATCACACAGTCCAGTGGCCAAATAAATGTGAAGGTTTCAATCTCAGCTTCCTGGCTCAAGACTGATTCAGTAATAATTAAGCTACTCCAGTTGCAGAGGTTTGAAATTGCTAGGATTCCAGACCAAATAGATACTGTTAATGGAATGTATTCACACAAACTAACGTGTCTGCAGCATATCTACGTGGCATTTCTGTTTTCAAGAGTTATTTGTCCTGAGAGAACAATGCAATAGAAAGAACGGAGTCCAGGGACCCGGGTTTAAATCCCAGCTCTGAAACTCAACTGCTGGATGATCTTGAACAAGCTTCTGGACCTTTCTGAATCCAAGTGTCCCTAACTGTAATACGCAACCTGCAGAGCTGTGGGTAATACCAGCAGTGGCATATGTTAAATGCTTTATGGGCAAGGGGCACTCTGAGAGTGGAGTCCATAATTATTTTGAGCTTCTTAAAATCAGAAATCCTTCAGATCCATCTCTGAACTCCGTTCTACCACCTGCTCCAAGAAACAAAGATTTTCTAGCAAAATCCAAGTGGATTGTCTGTATGCTCCGAATCCTCCCAGTGGAGTTGATCAGGGGCTTTCATTTCACTTTTAAATGAGGAAAATCTTATCCTGATCCTTTTATAACAGCGTTATCAGGTAAGGTTTCTAATCCCAGGGATCCTGTCATTTTTTTTTAATGAGGAAATTTTAGAGTCGTGAAAAGATCAAGTTATATGAAACAAGACAGTTTGAGGAAGAAATTAAATAGTGTTTGAGTCATGACTACTGGATTGTGCTTGGCCTGGAATGTGGAGGTTGTATAAAGAGCCTATATGGTGCACGGAACACAACTAAAGCAACTAAAATAGGACCACTGGCAGCGCTTGCTTAACTCTAAGGAAACAGGAGGGCTCTTTTGATCCTAATATATTCAGATAGATCCTGAAGAGGCCCTAGAAACAGCAGAGTGTTCTGCAATATTTAAAGGATGCTGCTGAGATTCACAGTCCTAAAATTAGACCTGCGGGCTGCTTCCTGCACTTTAGGCTAAACTTCCTTTCCATGCCTGTGATTATCTTTCTGGAAACTAAGGTTCTGTTTCATTTAAAAATCTGTTTACAATAAAGAGGCCCACAAAACCCTAGCCTCTCCTGTCTTGCACATAGAGTTACCTACCCAGGACCACACCTGTGTTCTGTGAAAGGAAGAGGCTGAAAGAAACTGCTTTGGTCTGTGATCATGTTTTATGACTCAAGGACTGTACAGGGGAAATGTGGACCACTATTTTCTCTGCAAATCCATTCATATCACCAGCACCTCAAAACTGGGGTATGTATCCAGTATCTTTCCCTTCTCTTCAGAGTTTTAAAATTTCAGGGCCTTGAAATTTAACAGATTAATGTCTCAAAGTCCCCTGCACTCACTTGGAAGTTGTATTTTCAATTTTGAAAAAAAAATCAAAATAACAATTTTGACTTCTGGTTTTAAACCTTGTCAGTAATCTTGTAGGTGAGGAAAGTATTATAAGCCAAAAAAGCACTGGGCAAATGAAAAATTTTTACACACACATACACACGCATGTGTGCTTACACATACATTTATACATACATATAAATGCAATTGCTCCCCATGAATGGCCTTGGTGAAGTCATCATTGGTACTATTAGCCAAACCTCCATGGGGACTACAAGGCAATATTTTGCATTATCACGTTTCATCTAGTCAAACTCCAGATGGCTGTCAATGAAGAAGGCTTCCCCCCGCCTCCCCGGGCAAAGTCTGACTTTGTGTGATTTGTACTTCTTTGAGACATTTGCTTCTGTCACCAAAGGACAGCAGTGATCTTTGTTTAGGGTGAGTTCTGAGTAGAATAATATGTAAGCAGGAAGCCCATTGCTTGCTATTTTTTTTCCTGTCTTTAAACATATTTTCAAATATTTTCCTTTCAATTTTGCATCTCAAGAAGAAGTTTCGGAATTATCCCTTTCAGTGTGTAGCAGGTGGCCGGGAAGATACTCCAGAGGGTAGCATGTGCCCTCAGCAGCTCGGAAATAGGAGACACCTACAACTTGGCATCTCTGGCTAGCGAGCACTTTCCTTACAAGTTTTTAGCCTAAATGAAGCTCTCTCATTTAGAGACAGAGTTATCGTCTCTAAATTTTAAAAACAATCATTATGAATAATCGTGGTCATTGATTTCTTTATTTAATCATACAATCAGTAAATAATAGTGATATATTTGTGAAAGTAGACAACTTTAGCCTCTCCTTCCCTGACACTGATTGGGAAACTATCCTTAGTGATTAAAAATTAGAATCTAGTAAGTTGGGAAAAAAAAAGAAAAGAAAATCTTAGCATGAACGTGAGAAAAACTATGGAAATCTACCTGCAGGAAAGCCAGCATTTCCACTTCCTCTCTTCATTGCTAGCTGATAAACTAGCTAGTGAATATATTTATTTTATTGTGTAATAATCAACATAGCATAAAGAGCATGTTTTCAGATTAAGTAAACTTTATTGTCTCTGTTCTAGGCCAACTCTGAACAAGGTTAACATTTAACAGGAGTTTATATATATAATTATTATTATATAGAATTAATATATGTACAAATATTTTATAGAATATCTATATATATATAAAGAATGGCAATCCTACATTAATATATATATTATACACACACACATATAAATATAATATCCAGAAAAGGGGGGAAGTGTGCATTGACATTTTAAAAACCTCTTCATTTTAGCTATTGCATTCTCTGTTGGCAGCATCATAATTCCAGCAGTAGCAACTATGACAACCAAACAAAGGATTAAGGCTGTTTGTGGAAAAGCAGCAGCAGTTGAATTCATAAGCAAGAGAAATTCAATATATTTGTAAATGCTGCTCACAATAGAAAACAAGAGAGATAAAACACCAAGAAACAGAACTATTTATTTCTCTCATATTATTTGAATGCAAAAAGTAGTGAAGCCTTTTTATCTGCCACTTTCAAGATGCCACCTTAGAATTTTGACCATGTACAAAACAATTCTTTGTAGTATTTATTTTTAGTATAAAATAATAAATTTAAAATTAAATTTTACCATTGGAAAAAAAATATTGCATTCTCCTAACTTACTATTTTCATTTTTGTTTGCTCTTTCCCAGTCATTTTTGCAATTCATGCTCATCTTTCATATAGCTTTAAACACAGAACAGGAGAATTCTTGCAAACTAATTTATCCAAGAGATCATTGTGCACTGATTTCAAAGGAGACTCTATAAATATTATGAATACCTGCATAACATTATATAGAATTAATGTAGGATTCCATTCTTAATTGTTATTTAGTATTGAACAGTAAATTTTTCCAATTCTTTTATTACAGATAATGCTACAATAAATATCTTCACAGAAACAGCTTTCCCTCCCCTTTTTCTGAATTATTTTCTTCAAGTAAATTTCCAAGGAAGTAAAATTGTTGGCTCAAATGCCATATTTTTTTTGTGCCTGACTTCTACACACATACTGCTTTCTTAAGAGGTTGTTCCAATTTACCCTGCCAGCAGCCACATGTGTGTATAAGGTGCCCATTTCTAAATCTGTGTGTTATTTGGGAGTATGTCAGGGCAGAGTGGAGGAAGGATGTAGAGAGTAGGGAAGAAGTTCAGTTCAGTCACTCAGTCATGTCCGACTCCTTGCGACCCCATGAACTGCAGCATGCCAGGCTTCCCTGTCTATCACCAACTCCCGGGGCCAACTGAAACTCATATCCATTGCGTCGGTGATGCCATCCAACCATCTCATCTTCTGTCATCCTCTTCTCCTCCTGCCTTCAATCTTTCCAAGCATCAGGGTCTTTTCCAATGAGTCGGTTCTTCACGTCTAGTGGCCAAAGTACATAAAAGAATAATAGTGGGTATTCAATAAGTGTTGGTTGAATGAATGAATAGATAACTGGACTTTTTCAATAGTCAACTCCTTCCTTGGAAGGAAAAGTAGCCTAGAACAATGCGTTTGTCTAACACAATAAGTGGTTCTATTTCTTCCAAAGTTTGGCTCAATAATAGAGCAAGTGCTGGCTTCCTAGCAGCTTTAAAGTAGAAATAAGATGCTCTTTTCAATGTGATTTTTTATTATAATTGACCATGAACTGCCTTAATACCACTGTCATAAGAACAGTATACTTTATCATCGTTTCCAATCTTTAACTAAATTCATCTCTAAGGCAATTACCTGTCTACTATTGATTGGCCATCTGTTTCCTCAGTAATTACATGAGCATGTCACTTAGCAACAGGATGTGCTTCTTTTCCATATCCTCATGGAACAACATGGTTATGGCTTTAAGGCAGGAAAATAATGAAGTCTTGTGTTATTACAAATAAATACACACTCACATGCTCTGCATACATCTGTGAACGGGTGTGGTTGTGTGCTCCTTTTACTTTCGGTTGCTGTAGGAAACAGAGGGAGGAGGATATCTGCCTTCCTTGGATGTCTCATAGTAACAATGGCTGCAGTGACTACCAGAGAGACTGTTTACCAGATGCTACAACTTGCTGAAACTTTACATACATTATTTCACTCAATCCTTACCACAATTTGATGAGCTTGGTATTTTTATACTTAACTGGGTACTTTTATCCCACTTATAGATAAAGAAATTGAGGCTTAGAAAGATTAATTTCCCTAAGGTCATAGCATAAATGACACAATTGGAATTCTAAACCAGAGTTATCTGCTCAAAAGCCCATGTTCTTAACTGCTGTGTCCTTCAAGCTGATCACAAAATTAGTTCATTTACTACTTGGGCAGCTTGGTGCATTCAGAAAAACTTCATATGGATTAATAATGAGGAAGAGATTTAAAAGTGTCTCCAGCTTCCTCCTTTAGATTCTTTGAGATGCTCCTTGTTCTCCTGCAAGTAACCTGGCTCAGAGCTTTGGGCTCAGTTTAAGGCCAGTGGGGACTGTCCTGGGTGCTTAGAAACCCCCAGAGTGTAGCATAGATAGCAAATGTCCTTGTCCAGTGTAGGATATTCCTGCACTCACTCTTGGCCTGGGCTATCCATTCAGTCACTGCACTGCAACTGGATATTTCTAAAATACAAATCTAAAACTTTCATGCTCATAATAAATAGTATATGAATTTCTCTGGTGGCTCAGTGGTAAAGAATCTGCCTGCAATGCAGGAGATATGGGGTCAATCCTTGGGTTGGGAAGATCACCTGGAATAGGAAATGTCTACCCTCTCCAGTATTCTTTCCTGGGAAGTCCTATGGACAAAGGAGCCTAGTGAGCTACCATCCATGGGGTTGCAAAAAAAAAAAAAAAGTCAGACATGACTTAGCAACTAAACAATAAATAGTGAATGATTCTACATTGTTCTCAGAATGTGTCGAGAACTTTTCTTCCCCTTATTTTTTCTCCTAGTAGAGACTGCTTCACACAATAGAGGTTAAAAATATCATTTCCTTGCTTTCTCAATCTCCTTTGTAGCTATTAATAGTAATGGTCATAGGATAAGTTTTATCTGAGACATAGGGATAAATCTTCTGGGTAATGTTTGTGAAGGATTTTCCTCCCTTTAAAAAAAAAAATGAGAACTTCAAGGAGAGTTTTCTCACCTGCTTCACTTTTTTCCCCCTGTATTTGAATGATTTCCAAGAGCTTTAGAAACCATCTTATGACCATGAGTGATAAACCCAAGGACAGAAGCCAACATGCAGAGGACGACAGAGTGAAATGATGGAAGATCCTGGCTCACACAGCCATGCACCTGAACCTCCCTAGGATCACATGCCTTTGGATTTTGAGAAAATAAAACCTCTTACTACGTAAGTCACTTTCTCTAACATTCTTTTTATTTGCATCTGAAGTAATCCTAACTCATATACAAACAAGAGTTTCTTCCCCAGGAGCACAAGCTCAGGGGTCATCATGTAGATGCACCGTGATGGTCCTCCTTGGAGTTGTATAACATGATGACCTTGGCCTTGGTGAACTCTTACTCATCCTTTAAGACTTATCTCAGATACTGCCTCTTCTGGGAAGTTCTCGTACACAGAATAATCACTTCTAGTCAAACACAGCATCTTATAAGTATATATTATTATAGAGATATGTAGAAATACTCTTATATATCTCTTATAGAGATATATAGAAATGTTTATAATATATTAAATCGTGGTTAAATGTCAAGGAGTCTGTTCTCAAGTGCAAAAGCCAATGCCCTATCATTTATCTATTCCTAGTGGCTAGCACATTGATTTCCCTGGTATACAATAGTATACAACAGGTATTCACGGTTTCTGGAATAAAACAAAACTTCACCTATTGAGTGATAACAGAATTTTCATTGTGGTAAAAATTTTCAGATCCTGTATAGCAGGAGCCTACAAAATATTGACACTTTTCTCCATATGGATTTTAAAACATGATACATGACAAAATATTTATTCATAGTAGGTATTTATTTTAATAAAAATCTTAAAGTTATGTTTCAGAGCCACGCCTCCTTCATCTCAGCTCTTACCCATCGTATATCTATACCTACAGCTGAAAGAAGAGACTGGATTTAGCATGATAATCCTGAAGCTGTAATGATACATCACATCATTGAGAGATTGTAATTACGTTCACTAGACTGTGCTTAGTAAGGCAAGAAATTATATATAGACATTTGGAAAAACATTTAGAAATCATAAGAGTTAACCAACAGAGGGCTAGGCTACTCTTTAACCCTCAGCCAGCAAAATTTCAGCTCAATTTACTCTGCAGGCTGGTTATTATTCAAGATTATTAATCAACAAATACTGTTTGATAGCATACTATAAATTAGATGTCTAAGATCTAAGGATATATTGGTGCTCAATATATTCAAGGACCCTAACTTCATGGACCTTATGTTTTTATTCACATGTTGATAATAATGATAGTGACCATTTTGAGAATGAGGAGTAATCCTACAACCTCCTGACAAAAAGGTCCCAGAGAGTGTTGAGGGTCACTTTTTAAGCTGGGCGGGGTGAGCAGGGTCCTAGCTTTGATTTGAGTCATGGCTAGTGCAATTCTAGTAATGTGTTACTCTTTATATAGCTGGCATGTAGCAAAAGATGCTAATTTATAGATTATGGATTTGGTTAGAGCCTATACCAATTTTCTATTTGTCTCTATGATCTGAATACTATTCGGTCCATGTCTAAACGTAATCTCACAGCTCATGCATGTGGTATAGCAACCTTATATGGGTAGTTCTGTCTAATCTGAAAATCAATATAATGTTAATCTGGCTTCAAACTAGACCTGAATCTACTCTGGAAACCACACAATGGTGATTCAGATGCCATTGTATTGTTCCTGTGCTGATGACATGAGCAAAGTGATTGTCTCTAAATAGTTCAGCAGATTTTCCCATTATAGTTTCCATTTCTCTTCAGAAAAGCTATGAATTTTTGGAACACTAGTATTTAGTTATCAGCTACTACATGTCAGATGTTGTACTGAGCTTAATTATATTGTATCCTTTAAGACCATTACAAACTGATGATATAGAAAATAACCCACCACCATCAACTTACTGATGATGAAACTGAGCCTTCAAGAGCTTGGGTTCCTTGCCTAAGGTCTCACAGATTGTAGGTGGGCTGGCTGAGACTTAAGCCAGGTCTATGGGACTCCTAAATCCATTTCTGTTAATTTTATATCATGCTTTCTTCTAGATATATCAATATGTAAAATTAACACTTTTTAAATGCAGATACTTATTCATAGGAACAGAACACTACTGTTTATCAATCATACAGTTCTTGAAATAACATTGACTTTCTATTACATATAGCCTGCAAGTAAAGTGAAAAACCTAAAAATTAAAATTTTCATTTTTTTTTCCTTCTAGGTCACGATCACTTAACAAAACTGAAGAGTCTATCATGTTCAGTGGTTGTAAAAATTAACAAACTAAGGCTTTTTCAGTCTTGCTTGCTAAGCCTGATATTAAATACATATCTAAGAATGGCAATAGTATTTTTAAGCGTCATATATGAATTTGAAATGCTGGCAGAATTTCATATGTAGGAACTCTAATAATAGAAACCACTCCACAACCTTGGTTTTAATGTGTTCTTCTTATTCATATATCGGGTTCCCTAAGGGTTTTATCTTGAAGTGTTAACAGGGAAATCTGTCACCAGTAGAGGACTAAATGAAGTCACGAGTCATATAACAAGCAGAACAGACAAGTAACCTTCACTTGTATACTTAAGAAAATACTGGCAGAAACCCTGATGCAATCAATTTGCAAATAACTTGAAGACAAGAAGGTACTTAGTGGATAATGACTAATGTGTTCTACTTAAAACCAAATCCTTTTAAGCTAATCTAATATGGTAGATCAAGGAGAAATGATAGATCTACTCCAACTTGACTGCAGCAAATCTTTTGATTATCTGCATGTTACACCCATCAATGAACAAAAAAAGAAAAAAAAAATGTGACCTAAAGCACATAGCTGACTATAGTCACTATATTCATAACGTAAATATCTGGATGAAAATACCAGATGCCCTATTTCTCCAATGTCAAATCTATAGGTATAAGCACAACATGTGTGTGTGTGTGTGTGTGTGTGTGTGTGTGTGTGTGTGTGTGTGTGTGTGTGTGTGTGTGTGTGTACATACATACACACAGAATATATGTACTTGGAAATATCTGAATTTTTAGTCTTTGTATTATACTGGAATTTCGCATCATATAAATTTGCTTAAAGTTCTATGTCCCAAATATACAGGATTTGAATTGTGAGGAAGTTCACAGGAATGCAAGGGAAATTGGGGAGACATCAGGAAATACTTTCTAGGCATAGACTAGGGAGATGGTCAGTAGTAATGAAGAAAGATGGATGGATATGGCATCCACGGCCAGGACCAAGTCTATGTGCCTACAGACTGATGCATGGATGCATTAGGCTCCTCCTGGGACTCTTGGCCTAAGTGCTGGATCCCACAGCTCCCACAAAGGGACTCTGGTCTGTGGGTGAATACCAAATTGTTGTTGATGGAGATACAAACAAGGGACATTTTGGTCAGCCATGACAGTTGACAGTTTAAAAAAAAAATTACTGAATGATTGGATGATTGTACCTTGTTCTATGGCTAAACGTTTTCTAAAAAGTTAATTCTTCCTGCCTTTTTTTCCTAAAGTCACCAATTATTTTTTCATCACCTATGCTCAAGCCCTCTGAGTTGTCTGTTCAGCATCCATCTCCTCATTCCTGCTCTTCAACCAATACTGGTAAATGTAGCTGAAGGGTCCTTCTTCTACTTGTTTTTACCTTTTTGAACTGCTTTCTATGGCCTAGCTCACACCCTCATCACCTTTCACTGGGCTTCTGTTAACTGTCTTCAAATTAGTTTTCTTACCTCTAGTCTCTCACCACTTTCATCCATCCTCCTGCTGCCAGAGGAACCCTCCTGAAGCACAGGTCAGATCATGCCATGTCCTTTAAAACAGGCCAGATGGCTCTAACACCATCAGGATAAAATCCAAATTCCCTCAAGTGCCATTCAAGCCATTCTACAATCTGGCCTCAATCTGCCTACCCACCATTTCCTCTCAGCAAATCCTTCTACATTTGACATGCTGATGTTTCCCACGTGAATTCCTCAGAACACTACTTTCTTAGAAATTAATAGATACTACATTGAACATATTTTCCATGGCCAAATAAGTGGGGGTGGCAATGCTGGCCTAAGTTGAGCTTGGTAGGACTTCTCAGAGCCAAACTGTTTTGAAAAATATGTCCAAACAATATATATATATATATATATATATGTATATGTATATATATGTATGTATTTTGGGTATATATTTGATAAAACTGGAGAAAAACAAGGCAATGATGAATACAAAATTCAGGTTAGTTGTCATCTTCTGTGGAAAGGAGAGAGGTGTGTACAAGGGGCTTTAGTGATATTAAGAATTGCTCTACATTTTAAGCAAGGTAGCAAGTACATGAGTGAATTGTTTATATATATATATATATATTTATATATATAGTTTTTTGCATTTTAACATCTGAAATCAGGATGGTATTACAATTGCTGAGAGTCAATGACAATCGTGATGCAGTTGTCTTTACATGAGAAACATGTTAACCAACTTCTTTTACTTATGTCCTCCTTTTTTTGCAGACATAAGAGTGACAACTGACAAAAACCTGGGTGTGAAAGACCTGTTTTATTAAGTACAAAAGAAAAATCTAAATGGCAAGAAAAAAATTATCCATAACTTTGTAAACAATATTTACATTTAAAGGGATCTTTGTGGCTGAGGCAGATTCCCTTGATTTATTCCCTCATTATGGTCAAAGTAGATTGTAAATATGGCTGTTAAAATAGAAAGCTTGGTGTCCCACACCTAGTAGGTATACACTAAATATTGTTGACTGGGTTTCCAGTGACTGTTAATATTCAACTCAAGTGACCCACTAACATTGTTCACCAAATCTGAACATCAGAAAAAAAAAAAAAAAAACTAGGAAAAAAGACTGGAAAGCTTACTTCACTAATACCTGGCCTGAGAGGGCAATCTGCACTTATGTGCCAATGTGAAAAAGCTACTAGGAATTTTAAACTCAAGTTGGTCTTGTCCTTCTGCTAACTCTGCTTTGCTTAGTTGTGTATGATACTAATTATTTCTGTTCTCAATATCAAAATAATGATGTTCTTAAGGGACTGTGGCTTATGTTTTGTTGTTGTATATATAATGATATGTGTATAGTATTACTTAATCTGTTGTTTGATTAATGGTTCTGTTTGTGGAAGTGACACACTGATCACATCCTCAAAATATAGGGTTTTGGCTGTGACACAACTGTTTATATTGCCATAGGACCTTAAAATTCTACACATGACATTAAATTGGAAACTATTCTGCAATAAGTGATTCTTATTTATTTGGCTCGGGGTCAGTAAATCAAGAGAGATTGAAAGGTGAATAAACTGATATATAAGGAAATCTCCAATATCTGTGTTTACTGACCTTCAAGTGTTGATTTGCCTAGTAGTAGTTCCAATAGCCAGAGAAGGCAATGGCACCCCTACTCCAGTACTCTTGCCTGGAAAATCCCATGGACGGAGGAGCCTGGTAGGCTACAGTCCATGGAGTCACTAAGAGTTGGACACGACTGAGCAACTTCACTTTCACTTTTCCCTTTCATGCACTGGAGAAGGAAATGGCAACCCACTCCAGTGTTCTTGCCTGGAGAATCCCAGGGACAGGGGATCCTGGTGGGCTGCCGTCTAGGGGGTCGCACAGAGTCAGACACGGCTGAAGCGACTTAGCAGCAGCGGCAGCAGTTCCAATAGCAGACATACATTGGAAATAAAATACTAGGAGACACCCAGGTTCTACTGGGTTGGCCAAAATTTCATTTGGGTTTTCCTGTAACATCGTACATAAAAACCCAAATGAACTTTTTAGCCAACTCAATACATACGATCAAACTTGGACTTCTCAGTTTCATGGAGACACTACATGTCCTGATCATCACTTTCTATGGAATTGTAGGTCTTTAATTACATAGTCAGTCTTTCCTACTGTTGGCAGTCATTTTTATTTGCATACTTTTCCTTTCCTGAAAGGGCTACTTCTTAGTTCACTTGTGATCTCTATTTTTCTGCTGTCCACAGTAACAACATAGCTCAAAGCCCTTGTTAACTACTTATTGAATTATCTTAACTATTTGTGAGGTAAAGACTTCGGGTAGCCTATTTCCATTCTATGAAAATGAAGATTATTTAGAAACCCTATGCTCTGCTTAAATCTGTTACCTTTATCATCCCTAAACCTGGACCAGAAATCTAGGGATGGCTGCATCTGCTATTTTTTATTAAGAAATAATAAGTCCTGAGACATATTTAACTGTCCTAAGTTATTATGTATCAAAAATTAAATCTCTCCAAGACAAATAAAACTGATGAAAAATTGTGAATGCAGCTCATTTTAAAAATTACACTTAAATCTGCAACCAAAAACACTTGTTTAGTGGAGGAGACATCATTTAATTGTTACGCAAAATTTTAGAATGAAAAAATTCATATAGATTTAATTCATTCTAATTTAATAAGAATAGAAGTAATTGCTTCTTTTGCTAATTTAAATGTTAGCAATAATCATCCCAATAGAGAGTATTTGGAACAAAAATACAATGAAGAATGAGCTTTTAACAGAATATGGCTGTCTTCAAAGACCACAGTTAAAAGCATCAACTATTTAATCTTAATTTTTTTTATGAAATAATTCTCAAAATGAATGTTTTAAATCAGTGATCCAATTTAAAGATTGTTACAAAGCAGAAAAGCATGTAATCAGAAATAATTCTTCTGCCAAATCCTATATTAAAGTCAAACCGTTTTAGATACCTTTGAAACATATTTGGGAATCAGACCATAATTTTTTAAAAAATTATTTTTCTTTCTCATAGCATATGAATGTTCTACATGTTCTACGTCACTTTCTCCCTGACAGTTTGTGTAACAGAGTCTCCAATGTATTTGGAATTAAAAAATTATAGATAAAATTTCATTCTCTTTCTGGACCCATTAAAAGTCAGAAAGGGTAAAATTATCAAGTATTAAACTACTTGAAGAACTCTCCAAAATATTTCCATTAGGAAGATTAATGATTTGCACTGCATTTTTCTGGGGGAAAAAAAATGGTAAACTGACCAGTTTGCATTTGTTTTATAAGAAAGATGAGAGTCTCCTGAAAAGTCTTAAAAGTGAGAAACACACTGTAGACTTGGAGGGACGAGTTTCAGAAACTGCTCCATGACATTAAGGAACCAGAGAGAAGGCTTTTGTGGTTTAGAGGCCTGGAGTTTCAGGAAATGCTCACTTGAGACCCAGAAGAGCTACCATTCTCTCCGTTTTCTGAGGTGGCTCACTGGGTGCTTACTGATCTAGAAAGCTTGTTGTGATTTGACGCTTAGGTTCTCCAGAAATTAATAGAACTAATCTGTCTATCTGTTTATCTACCTATTGAGAGAGAGAGAGGAGAGATTTTACAAGGAATTGATTCATGCAATTATGGAGGCTAAGACCCAAAAGCTGCAGTAAGCAAGCAGAGGACCCAGCAGAACCAATGATATAGTTTCAGTCCAAGTCCAAAGGGTTGAGAAGCAGGAGAGCTGGTAACAAAAGACCCAATACAAAAGCCAGTGTGCTTGAAATTCCAAGAAAAGCCTATGTTTCAGTTTGAGTCCAAAGGTAGGAAAAGACTAATGTCTAAGCTCGACAGTCAGGCAGGAGTCCCTTTCAATGGGGAAGATCTGCTCCCTTTTTTTTTCCCATTCGGGCCTTCAAGTGACTGATCAGGGCCACCTGCATTAGGGAGGGCAACCTGCTTTATTCAATCTACTGGTTCATATGATAATATTGGTGGCTCAGACGGTAAAGAATACACTTGCAATGTGGGAGACCTGGGTTAGATTCCTGGGCTAGGAAGATCCCCTGGAGGAGGGCATGGCAACCCACCCCAGTATTCTTACCTGGAGAATCCTATGGACAGAGGAGGCTGTCGGGCTACAGTCCATAGGGACACAAAGAGTCGGACAAGACTGAGTGACTAAGCACAACACACGTTACCAAGAAACACCATCACAATCTGATAATACATATAGCTTTTTCTCATGTTACCTGAAAAAAATATTGAAATTATCTGTTGTATGATGTTGTCAAATGTGTAATTTTCATAGTATGATATTACATGGTAATATAATGATATAGTACTTTAATTACATATAGTATAAAACAGTTTCGCCCTATAACATAGTGTAATAGTTAATCTCTGCCATATTTCAAACTGATCGGTTTTGCCTAAGGATAGATGAATAAACCTATAGGGATTATTCATTAAAGGTTTAAAGGAGCCCACTATCTTCCCAACACAGCCTAAGAAAATAAAAGAATTGGCTTTAACTTTAAGACTAGAGGAGTTCAGGAAATGACCTGGCTGTGAGGGCTAAAGGGCACAAGAAAGGTGGCTTGAAATGCAAGAAGTCTGCATTCTTTGGACTACCTTCTTCCTCTGTCCCCTGGTTTGCATCAGGACCTAGGGAGTAACCAAATCTGTAAATCAAAAGAATATATTATGCCAAGAGATAAGATAAGCCTTTAGAAGCCCACAAGAAGCTAAAACATACTTCATCCCTGGAGAAAGAACTGCATGGGCCATTTTAAAACTCTGAGATGTACTCTATGCTCAAGATCAACAGATTTAATATTCGATAACAGCAGCCATGGTCGCCATGGTGAGTGAGGCTCTGGCTATAATTACAAGGTTCAGCAGGGAGAAATTCTTTACGAACAAAAGGGGTTTGGCACTCTTACAAGGCTCATCTGCAGCATATTTCTGACAGTCAGGGACAATTCAAAAAATGGTGCCTTTGAAGATACAGTAGAAACCAGAGTAACTGGGTCATTTCCTTCTGGGGCTTTCAAAGACTGCTCTTCTAAATCAGGCTAGGTTCTAAACAGTTTTCAGTGTCTATAGCTATAATTTAGGACTGACGAAGTATTTACTTGACCTCACTTTCCAACATGAAGAATTAGTAAACAAGTAAAAACAGAATTTCCCCAAAATAAGCACGCTTTGGTCAAGGCAGATCCATTCAGACTGAACTCTGTAGCATGCATCTAATGAATAGGAAAGGTCAGTGACAGGATTTCTCTAAGATGGCATCATGTGTTTTTCAAAAGAGTGAACCCGAAAAGGTGGTGGAATGTCATGTTTCTGAGTTGTAAACTGTTCTGTATGCTTTGATCAGGAAGAGTATTATGTAGTTGCTTCAAAAGAAGTGTTTCAGAAGCTTTTACACAGCCAAGGAAACCATCAACAAAATAAAGAGACATCTACTGAATGGGAGAAAATATTTGCAATTAATATAACAGATAAGGGGTTAATATTCAAAATATAGAAACGGCTTATACAATTCCACATCAAAAAACAAACAACCTGATTAAAATTGGGCAGAAGACCTGAATAAACATTTTTCCAAAGAGGAAAGAAATTCTGATAGTCAACAAACACATTAAAAGATGCTCAACATCACTAGTGATCAGGGAAATGCAAATCAAAACCACACTAAGGTATCACCTCACACTTGTCAGGATGACTATCATCAAAAAGAACATAAACAACAAATGTTGGTGAGGATGTGGAGAAAAGGGAACACTTGAATACCACCGGTAAGAATGTAAAGCAGCGTAGCTACTGTGGGAAACAATTTTCAGATTCCTCAAAATCTGATATATATCCAAATGTATCCTGCATATATATCCTGGATATATATCCAAAGAAAAAAAAGAAAAAAAATCCACTAATTTACAAATATGCATGTACCCGTGTTAAAAGAAGCATTATTTATAATAGACAAGATATGAAGGCAACCCAAATGTCCATCAACAGATGAATGGATTTAGAAAATGTGGTACATATATCAATGGAATACTACTTAGCCACAAAAAAGAATGAAATTTTGCCATTTGTAGCAACATGGATGTACTTGCAGGGCATCATGCCAGGTAAAATAGGTCAGGCAGAGAAAGAAAAGTCTTACATAATACCACCTACAGGTGGAATTTTAAAATACAAAAAAACTAGTGAATATAACAAAAAAGAAGCAGACTCACTGTTATAGAGAACAAACTGGTGGTTACCAAAGGGGAGAGGAGTAATATAGAGGTAGGGGAGTAAGACGTACAAACTATTAGGTACAAAATAAGCTACAAGGATATATTGTACAACAAAGGGAATAAAATATGGAGTATTTTACAATAACTATAAGAACTAAAAAAAAAAGAAAAAGAAAACTTTGTTTACTATTCACATTGAAGTTTTCATGCACTGGTGGCAAAATGACAAAAACCAAGACAAAATTGTGACTTTTTATAAAGCTAAGCATACTTGGTCATCTTAATTAAAAAAAAAAAAAAATATATATATATATATATACATTCAGTTGTTAACAATTATTTCCACTATCAAAATACATGGCCCATCAATTATGTGTCTGGCCACTTATGCTAGACAAATGAACATTTATGTCCTCCCAAAAACCTCTATCTGAATATTCGTAGCAGCTTTTTCTGTAAGAATGAAAAGCTAGAAACAACCCAAATATCCTTCAGTGGGTGAACAGATAAAATGTGGAACATCCATACAAAGGAATACTACTCAGCAATAAAAAGGAATGAACATTGATACACTCAACAACTTGAACGCATCTTAAGGTACAGAGTGAAAAACAGTAGATCAAAAACTCAACTTGCATGATTGTATTTATAAAACAGTCTCAAAATAACAAAATTATAGTGATAGAAAATACATCAGTATTACCAGAAGTTAGGATTGGGAAGAATCTATGACTATAAAGGAGTAGAACAATGGAGTTTCTTCATAGCAATGGAATGCTTATGTATCCCGATTGTGGTAGAAGTTATACAAATCTATACACATGATAAAATTTTAAAAATCAAATATCCCCCTCAAAAAAATCTGCATGAAACAAACAGATTAAATTTGAGTCAGATATGTATTTCCCTGATGGCTCAGACAGTAAAGAATCTGCCTGTAGTCAGGAAGATCCCCTGGAGAAGGGAATGGCAACCCATCCCAGTATTCTTACCTAGAGAATTTCATGGACAGAGGCGTCTGGTGGGCTACAGTCCATGGGGTTGCAAGGAATTGGACATGACTGAGCAACTAATCCTTTCCCTTTTTCACATTAGTTAATAGAATTATGCCCACGTCAATAATATGGCTCTAATAATGTCTTATGGTTACATATGATGCTATCATCGGAGGAAGCTGGGGGAAAGCTACACAACAACTCTCTGCACTAATTTTACAACTTCTTGTGAGATCCTGTAATGTGAAGTCAAGTGGGCCTTAGGAAGCATCACTACAAACAAAGCTAGTGGAGGTGATGGAATTCCAGTTGAGCTATTTCAAATCCTAAAAGATGATGCTCAGGAAGTGCTGCACTCAATATGTCAGCAAATTTGGAAAATTCAGCAGTGGCCACAGGACTGGAAAAGGTCAGTTTTCATTCCAACCCCAAAGAAAGGCAATGCCAAAGATTGCTCAAACTACCGCACAATTGCACTCATCTCACACGCTAGTAAAGTAATGCTCAAAATTCTCCAAGCCAGGCTTCACCAATATGTGAACCGTGAACTTCCAGATGTTCACGATGGTTTTAGAAAAGGCAGAGGAACCAGAGATCAAATTGCCAACATCCGCTGGACCATTGAAAAAGCAAGAGTTCCAGAAAAATATCTACTTCTTTATATAGTCTACTGCTTTTTTGACTATGCCAAAGCCTTTGACTGTGTGGATCACAATAAACTGTGGGAAATTCTGAAAGAGATGGGAATACCAGACCATCTGATCTGTCTCTTGAGAAACCTGTATGCAGGTCAGGAAGCAACAGTTAGAACTGGACATGGACCAGCAGACTGGTTCCAAATAGGAAAAGGAGTACATCAAGGCTGTATATTGTCACCCTGCTTATTTAACTTATATGCAGAATACATCATGAGAAATGCTGGGCTGGAGGAAGCACAAGCTGGAATCAAGATTGCCGGGAGAAATATCAATAACCTCAGATATGCAGATGACACCACCCTTATGGCAGAAAGTAAAGAACTAAAGAGCTTCTTGATGAAAGTGAAAGAGGAGAGTGAAAAAGTTGGCTTAAAGCTCAACGTTCAGAAAACTAAGATCATGGCATCCGGTCTCATTACTTCATGGCAAATAGTTGGGGAAACAGTGGGAACAGTGGCTGACTTTATTTTTGGGGGGCTCCAAAATCACTGCAGATGGTGACTGCAGCCATGAAATTAAAAGACACTTGCTCCTTGGAAGGAAAGTTATGGCCAACCTAGACAGTATATTAAAAAGCAGAGATGTTACTTTGCCAACAAAATCCATCTAGTCAAGGCTATGGTTATTCCAGTAGTCATGTATGGATATGAGAGTTGAACTATAAAGAAAGCTGAGCACAGAAGAATTGATGCTTTTGAACTGTGGTGTTGGAGAAGACTCTTGAGAGTCCCTTGGACTGCAAGGAGATCCAACCAGTCCATCCTAAAGGAGATCAGTCCTGGGTGTTCATTGGAAGAACTGATTTTGAAGCTGAAACTCCAATACTTTGGCCACCTGATGCGAAGAGCTGACTCATTTGAAAACACCCTGATGCTGGGAAAGATTGAGGGCAGGAGGAGAAGGGGACGACAGAGGATGAGACGGTTGGATGACATCACCGACTCAATGGACATGGGTTTAGGTGGACTCCTAGAGCTGGTGATGGACAGGGAGGCCTGGCACGCTGCAGCTCATGGGGTTGCAAAGAATCGGACATGACTGATCGACTGAACTCTAACTGTAACTGTGAATCTAAAATTATTTCAAAATAAATGGAAACAAAATAGTGGATTCCCCCATTTACAGAGACATAAACTAAGATTCAGACAGGCTAGATAACTTGCCCTTATTTTAAAAAGCTTCTGAGTCAGTGAAAATGCCAAGCTGAGATTTGAACACCAGGACTGCTGACTCCAAATTCTGGGTATTTTATGCCTATTAGCTATGTGTTTAGCTTGAGAAGGTAAAGATCCAGGTGATTAGTGAAGGTTGTCCAGGTGGATGGAACAACATCTTCTAAGTCAGGAAATAAACAAGAGCAGGGAAAAGAAGTACAAATCACTAAAGACTGGGGAATCAGGGAAAGCAGAGAGCCAAGAGCACTGAAGCTTGAGGGGATCAAGATCAGGGACAGAGGGAACAGGTTGATATACCAGGAGGTTGTGGACTGTGGACCAGATGCCTGATTAAGAGATGGAATAATTTGTGACATGACAGATTCTAGAAATGGAAAGAAGGTGAGTGGCCATATGCTGCTGGAAGTAAAGGTCAGTGAGTGAAAGCTGATCAAGGAACTACATGGCTAGGTTGTCAAATGAGTGGTCCCCCCTGGATATTCAAGGGAGCCAGAACGATGAAACAGAGAGGAAGATGGAGCTTAATCTCTCCTACTAAGATAAACTTCCTAAAAATAAGGACTATGTTTTATCTTTCTTTGCTTTTTCCACAAGGTATGCAATAACACCTTGGACTTGGCACTCCACTGATATTTGCTGAACTAATGAATGAATGTTATTATGCCTTGAGAATCTGAAACAGTCAATGAACCTTATTTAGCACCTATTTTCCATGAGGTAGTAGTTTTGGTGATCAACATGACACTAAAATGACTATTAAGTTCCATTTAAAAAGTACATCAATTTCTCATTTGACTTAGAGAAAATAAAATATTTGTTAATTTTTGTTTGAGTGTCATATATTACAAAGGAAAAATTGCCCCATTGATTTCTGATTCTCACTATTACTTTCTCATACATTCAAACCTATATGCATATACTCACACACACAGACACTCTTCTATGCAGAGAATTAAAACTGTAAGGAAGCACTCAAAGTTGGTCTGCCATGTCTTGATTCTAGAGCTGTGCTGTCCAATATAGTAACCACTGGCCTCACATAACTATTGACATCTAAATTTAATTTAAATAAAATTTAAATTCAGTTCCAAGTTGCTCTAGCCATATTCAAGGGGCTCAGTTAGCTAAGTATGGCTAATGACTAGTGTATTAGACAGTGCAGATGGAGAATATTTCCATCATCTCCAAAAGTTCTAATGTATAGTGTTGCCTGAAGCAACACACAATGACTCACTAATTTGTCTTCCCTGTCTCTTTCACCCAACCAATCATGCTATCTTTAAAGGTTCAGCATTCCATACCTCAGATGGGCCACTGACATCAAAATAAGGATAGCAACATCAATTTGGCTATTTTTTAGCACAATTAGGTGGAATTCAACTATATTAGAACTCTGATGTCTTTAATATAAATGTATCAAATTTTATGTTTATGCTATTAATATCCCATGGCACATGTTTAATATGGTTAAGAGGTACAATAGGTAGAATAACAGTGTCCCCCCTAAAATGCCCACATATGAATCACCAGAACCTGTGAATACCAGTTACATGAAAAAGAGGAATTAGAGAAGCAGATAAAATTTGCTAATCAGTTGATCCTGAGATGAAGAGACTATTCTGAATTATCCAGGTCCTTACCAGAATCCTTAGAAATAGAAGAAAGAGAGATTTAAAAAATTAGTGTCAGAACTATGCAGAGCAAAAAGATTTGATTGGCTATTGCTGGCTGTGAAGATAGAAGCAGGCCACAGGCCAAGGACCGCAGGCAACCTCTGGAAGCTGGAAAGGGCAAGCAAACAGATTCCCCCATAGACAGATCCAAAAAGAACTGAAGTCCTGCCAACACTTTGATTTTAATCTGCTCAGAGTGATTTTGGACTTTTAATCTCCAGAATTATAAAATGACAAATTTGTGTTGTTTTTAGCTACTAAGTTTGTTGTAATTTGTTACAGCAACAATTGTTATTGGTGTTGCTGTTTAGTCGCTAAGTCACCTCTGACTCTTTACAACCCCATAGACTGTAGCCCACCAGGCTCCTCTGTCCATGGGATTCTCCAGGCAAGAATACTGAAGTGGGTTGCCATTTCCTTCTCCAGGGGATCTTCCCAACCCAGGGACTGAACTCGTATCTCCTGCACTGCAGGTGGATTCTTCACCGCTAAGCCACCAGAGAAGCCTCACAGGAAAAACAAGAACCTCATATAGAAGTTTCCTAAAACTCAGTTTAATTGATATAACTTTTAATTTTTTAATTTCTTCTTTGGTAGTTGTGGGAAAGCAGCATTTAAAAAAAAAGAAAGAAAGCAGTGGTTCTTCAGCTCTCAGAAGTTTTTTTCGCTAAGACACTGAGGCTTCCTAATTGGCCAGTTGAGCCAGAACTTTGTAGGAGGGAGTGCAAATTTGGGCAGAGGAAGAGAGCAGACCTTTAGCTAAGCCCCCATGAAGAGAGCCGCTAATGCAGAGTGGTTGTTTGCCTGAAAATGACACTTAAGTTCTCATCACGGAGGATAAAATTAGCTAATCTATTTTGTTTTATGAAAAGGGCAAGGAAATGACATAATCTTTAAGAACATTAGAAAAATATGCACAATTCTATTTATAATAGCACTAAGATAATTTTTCTATTGTGTTAAATTACTGGGATTTAATGTTATCAGATGAGACTTTCTTTTCCATTTTGTCACTTTTTAAAAATTCATTGTGCTTCTCAAAACAAAAGGCCAGTAAAATATTGCACGTTAGTATCAAAATAAAAAAGTAGGTCTAGTGCATTTGAGGTGGGAGCAAATTCTTAGGATTTTTTCTAAAGTACAGCTTAGAGTTCTCATATGACCCATTAAAATACTATGATTTAATGAGGCCTAAAAAACTACTTCAAAACTTCTTATTCTTAATATATTTGCCAAAAGCTCTGAACTTCCTTTGTTCACTATCTCAAGAGCCTCTGAAACACTCTTCATGCCATCTATTTAGACTCATGTATCTTGCTACCTTGGGCTTCCTTGGCGGCTCAGTGATAAAGAATCCACCTGCCAGTACAGTTCGATCCCTGGGTTGGGAAGATCCCCTGGAGAAGAAAATGGAAATCCACTCCAGTATTCTTGCCTGGGAAATACTACAAACAGAGGAGCCTGACAGGTCCATGGGGTTGCAAAGTGTTGGACATGACTTAGTGACTAAACAACTCAAGCTACCTAACACACACTTTAAACTTAACATGTCTCAAACTAAACTATTTAAATTCTTCTCCTCCCTAAAGTTGCTTCTCACATTTTCCCTGACTCATTAAAGCTTTGAAGTTCAATTATTCAGAGACTCCCTACCTCCACCCTCATCATTACACTTTCTGACCAAATTCTTACAGTTCTTCCTCTTCTGCATCTCTCTGGTGAACATGTTTCCTCCATATCCATTTCTAGAGCATCCATTAATCTTGCTGGTTCTCATCTAAGTTCAAATCTGTTTTTCTAAACAATTCAGTCAAGAAAAGGATTTATAACTATTTATAACAATCAAAAGGATTTATAGGGCATCACCTAATTTCTTTTATTTACAAATATTTTTGCATACTTGCTATCTGAAAATCACTGTGGAAAGACACTACCCCTGATATCTAGTAGTTTAAAATTGAGTGGGAAAGGAAACAATAATTATAACAATAATAAAAACAACTGCAATTACCATTTATTGAGCATCTTCTATATTCTAGACATTGTTCCAAATTACTGCATACATTGTCCCTAATAATTATAACAGCCCTACAAGATAGGAATTATGCTCATTTTATGGAAGAGAAAACTGAGGCTGAGATATTACTAAGCTGCCAAAATCTCACATTCCTAAGTGGAGTATAAACCCAAGATTCTTGAGAGAAAAATCTGTAATTGAATTTATTTTCTATTAATTCCAGAATAACAGAATTTCAAATAAAATAGCAGCTAGTTTTGTAGACAATGATAAAGTCTAAGAGAAAATCTTGAGACTTTAAAACTGTATTTATATTCCTTAAGCATCTTCCATATCAATGTCTCAGGTTCTTTCTATTTATGTTTGTGGACTTTCTTTCTCTCTAATATACATTTGTCCTATAATTTCTAGTACCTCTTACAAAGAAAATATACAAAATTGTGAGCATTAAATGAAGGAATGGCTATTTGTTGCCTACCACCCTGGAGAAGGAAAAGGCAACCCATTCCAGTATTTTTGTCTGGAGAATCCCACAGACAGAGAAGCCTGGTAGGTTCCCAGTCCACAGGGTCTCAAGAGTTGGACATGACTTAGCAACTAAACCACCACCACCACAGTGCCTAACAAATAGATCCTCTCTAAAAGCAGTCAATGACCTCTTATAGCAAAATGGCTAATAAGAGAGTAGGCTCTAGAATTAGTCCATTGCTACTACTTACTAGCTGTGTGACTTTGGCTAAATTACTCATCCTCTCTGAACCTCACTCCCTTGCATGTAAAATATGACTAATGATGTAATACTCATTTGGAGTTACAATGGAATTTAATTGGATAATACATGTAAATTACTTCACATAATTTAGTTGGAATTTGATAAATATTAACTTTCAGCATTTAGTTTTTCTCCAGAAAAGCAGAGTTGCAGTAAAGTTTTATAGTAAAAAAAGAAATCAATGCCTGCTTTTAATCCACACCAGTCTATTTTGCCAGAAGCTCAACTGGTTCGTCATCTGAACAGAAAGATATCAAATCACAGGACTTTGGAATGCAGAGAGAACCTTAGCTAAAATCCAGCTCAATTTGGCCAAGTGTAGAGACGAAATAGAGGTACATAAAAGGAAAATTGACTTCCCAAGGTTGCAAAGCTTGTCTGAGGCACATCCAAGAGTAGAATTTAGATTTCTAGCTTATAATCTGATGCTCTTTCAACTACTGAGAAATGAATACCTTTTTAGAAGTCAGTTAAGCACAATTTCATATGTAAGAAATTCTAAAATAAATCACCAGTCATATTATCCCCAAGTGTTCAACTAATTATAGTAAGTAAACTATCTATAGCTGTTTTAAAATCAAGTAAAAGTAAATTTACATGCTATTGAATACATGTCTATATTGCTTAAAAAGAGTTAAGAGTACTCTTTACATGAGTATTCTTGTTGAGTTAAAAGTTTTTAAGGTTAAATGAGTTTTATAAAAGTGGTCATTAAATTCAAAAAGCAATGGACATTGATTAAAGGAAGGATTTGAGCAGAACTTAAATATAAAGATTCTAAAACCCTGAGTCAGACATGTTTTCTGCCCTCAGGGAAATACCATTTCCTAAGGGAACAGATCACAGAGGGACTCACTATACACGGTCTTCAACAGTATCAAGGTGCAGCTGACAGCTTTAACGGTGACACAGGTTTATCTTGAAAAGACAATGAATGTTCTCATTCATTGGATAACTATTGATTGAACACTTCCTCTTCCAGGAATGGTGGTAGGAGCTGAAGCTGTAATAGTAAAATAAGATATGATTCTTGTCTTTAAGAATCTTGGAAGATAAAACGATAAGCAGACAAGAGATTAAGAAATTTCAGTCCAGGATAATGGACATCAACAACTAATGTTTAGGATGATCAGTATCAACAGCTGATATTTATTCAACACATATTATGTACCGGGCAATCTGCCAAGTGCTTCCAGATTGTTTCACAAAACCCTATATGATGACTGCTATTACTGGCCTTATTTTCTGAACGAGAAATCTGAAGTCAGATGCTTACCAGAAAGCAGGGGAGGTAGGACTCAAATCCCAGTCAGCTGAGTTCAGTGACAACCATCACGTAAATGAAGGATGGAAAGCACACAGCATGCAACATGGCTCACAGGCGAGGATCCTCGGTGGATCAGGGACCATTTCCTAGAGAACACAACATGTACACCTACACAGGGATTATGTTAGAGAAGGATAAGGAAGACCTTCCAAGGGGATAAATCAGTATAAGAGGACCTGCTTTCTCACTGTCCTAAAAATTGCACATGGCCAAGTTCCTTTATGATAAGCCCAACTCCAACTCTCCCCACTCTCCACTCCAAAGTTTCAACTGTAATTTGACATTTTTCACTTGTGTCAAAGAACCAAGTTCACTTTTCCTGCTAAGTCTCTGGGCACACCATTCTTCTGCCTAGATTAGAACTTTGCTCTGAGGTAATGCTTAGTCCTCCTGCAGGTTTCAGCTTGGACAGTTTTCTCCAAGGAGCCTCCAAGAGCTGCATTCAGATCTTCTCAAATTGTGTTTAGGGTCCTTACCATGCATGCCTACAGCCCCCTGCATTTCTGTTACCACAGAACTAAGTGGACTACGAAATTCACATTCAAATATTTACTTTATCCAAGGGACTGCAAACTCCACTGAACAAGGTCTGCTTTTATTCATCACTGTAATCCCAGAGCCTGGCACAATGCCAAGCACTTAGTAGGTACTCAAGATTATTATTTGTGAAAAGATCTAAGTTTGTGGAGTAACATCCCCATCTTGTGGTCTTTTAGAAGACTCCAGTAGAGTCGCAATACCCTGCTGTGTTTTCAATACCAAAAGCACAGGTGGGCACTCATAATTCCTGTTCCAGCACTGGAGAAATGAAAGTAAAAGGGAGATGCCACCTGCCAGGTCAAGGTTTTCTATCCTTAGTTGACACAAAGCAGGAGAAATTATGGGAAGGGAATAATCCTGAGAGCAAGGTTGTAAATAAAAGTGAAAGAACACTCAAACCTGACAAATCAGTTGTCTTGCCTGCTTCCATTTTTGAAGCAAAAGATTTTATTCAGGTTTACCATCTGGAAGGACATTAGATAGACACATATTTTCTCACAGACTGAATCATTCTCAAAGATTCACAACCTTCTTAGAACCACTACACTTCAGATGGAAGGAGAGAGCAATATTTCAGAGAAAAGGCACCCAGCTAGTAAGCAGCATTGCCAGGCTAGAACCCGAACCACCTGGTTGCTGGTCCAGGGTCTAACCTCTACTAAACCCCAGTTGTGTCTGTTAATAATTAAACAATCATTGAAAGAGTCCCTGGTGGCTCAGGTGGTAAAGAATCTACCTGCAATGCAGGAGACTCAGGTTTGATCCCTGGGTCGGGAAGATCCCCTGGAGGAAGAAATGGCAACCCACTCCAGTATTCTTGCCTGGGAAATCCTATGGACAGAGGAGTCTGATGGGCTACAGTTCATGGGGTCGCAAAGAGTTGGATACGACTGAGTGACTAACATTTTCACTTTTAAACAATGATTAGCTAGTGTTCTGTGGGATGAGTGCTGATGGTTTTTTTTTTTTTTTAATTATCCGTTCATCATATTTAGTATATAACTTCTTTATAAACAGCCCAGGAGAGGGCGGTGGCACATAAATTGAAACAACACCCCTAATGGGACATCTTGAAAATGTTGTGGAAAAAGAGCAATAACATTAAAGCTCTACAGAGAAATTAAAGTGGAAAATTTTACATGCAAAAGCATTAAATTTTGACAGACCAGGATATTCATCCGGAAAATAACCATCTAAAACTTCAAAATCTTGCACCATGGAACAAGGAATGAAGCTTAAAGAAAGACTAGTTCTGATAAAAATGAATAAAACACTGTAGACATCTTTGACTTCTCTCAAATAACCATCATTTTAGCACTTACTGAAGCATTTCCTGTGTACCATCAACTGGATTTGCATAAATTATTGTATTTACCCTCACAACCACCACCACTCTGTGAATAGGTGTCATCCCTAACTTCATCTTAAAGATGAGGAGATGGAGCAAAGGTGGAGTAAGGGTCTTGTTCAAAGTCTCACAGTAAGCAAACGGTGGACCCAAGATTCAAGATGCTAGGGCTCCTGCTTTTGTGGCCCTTTGCAAAATGAAAAGTTCAATCCTTGCTTTCTGTCATTCGTGATCCTTAATCTTCCTTTTGAAGATATGTTAAATTTATGACCTCACTTCTTTGCAGACCTTCTATCAATGTTTCCTCGGTCTTTTCCCTAATAAAAATTTCTGGTAGGATAAGCCAGAGTGAAGACAAACAGCACTGGAATTGGAGTTGAAAAACAAGGGCATTGAAACTTGGATCTTCCACCCTATCAGGTCACTTAACCTCCACCAAGTTTTTCTAGTCTGTGCAATGGGAGCAACACCCACTTCACAAAGTTGTTGAGAGAGTATAATGAAACAATTTATTTGAAAAGGCCTGGGACTGTGGGGGTTCACACATTTGTTGGCTCTGATTCCACAGTTATCCTTGGGGTACACAGTACCCTCTATAATTGTTGATGCTCCCCTGCCCCCATGTAAGAAACTTGGGTGTAAGGCGTTACACTGAGACAGTGGGCAGATAGAAAGAACTGCTTTGTGACTATTTCTGAATACTGTTCAAGGCCCCACTGAGTCCAGCAAAATACTTTCCCTCAACTTTGTCTCCTAGGCAAACCAAACCTGGCACTTTTCTGTCCACAGGTCTATGTTTGTTTAACTCAAATTTAAGAGTCAAATGACTCCTTTAAGTCATCACTGACTGTAGAGGAAGCAAACAAGCCCAGATGAAAACATCCTTCATTTATTTTTCAGGCAAATTCCATCACCCAATGATGAGATTCACGCATTCAACACACCAAAAACATTTACTGAGCACCTACTATATTTGTTTTAATAAAATAAAATACAAAGTGTTCAGACTATTTGGAAATTGGGATGGTTCATATAAATTTTAAATATTTTTATTTTCTTCGCAATAAATCCCCAAGAAAGAAATTCAGAGTGACAAGCTTAATCCATTTGTGAATAGCACAGAAACCACTCTTCAAGGTGATGAGTTTCCCTCCCTAACGAGGCCTCATCCTCTCCCACGTCTCCCTCACTCCATTGCTTTGAAAACAGGTACCTCTATGCTCAGATCCAGCCACTTATATATATTTAAGGTTATGAATATGTGTTATTTACCACATATTCTGCCCAAGGATATAAGACAGATACTAGGCTAATGTTCTCTTATCTCTTGATGAAAAAAAAAAAAGATGATTAAAGGAATGAATGAAGTCACCTGCTCTGAGTGTTAACAAAAAATTAGAAACCTAAGAACTTTGAATACTGATGTAAGCACTGAGTGCTCTTAAATATTTTTTGGTACACGCAAGTAAGCCTTAGGGACTGACCTCTAATTGAAAAAAACCTCTTAACTGCTCCCTCTTTTACTACTGTGTAAAATAATGATATTGCCCCTTCCCCACTCATCCAGGGGTGAGGGAAAACTGACATGGAGGCAAAAGTGCTGTAAGTGAAGAGAACCACTCCAATGCTCCATGAGGGTGGCCTCGGGAATCTCTTCTGCCTTCTGTATTGTTTGGTTTCAGAGGGCTGGAGAGTGGATAATGAAAGGTAGAGTGGAGTGCTAGGCAAAATAATGCCCCCTAAAGATGTCTACATCCTAATCTCTGAAACCTGTCAACATAGCACCTTACGCGGTGCAAAACCTTAGAAACAAATTGTGCAGATGTGATTTAGTATCTGGAGATGGGAGATAATCCTGGATTAGCTGGCTGGGATCAATGTCATCATTAAGTGTCCTAATAAGAAGGGATAGGAAAATCAGAGTGAACAACAGAAGACGGAATAACAAAAGCAAAAAGTTGGAGTGATGCAAGGAAGTGGCGACAGGACAAGGAAGGCAGGAAATTTCTAGAAGCTAGAAAGACACAGAAATGGATTTTCCCTCAGAGCCTCCAGAAGGACCCAGTCTCCTTTGCTGACACCTTGACTTTAGCCCAGTGAGACTTATTTTGACTTTCATAACAGCTAGATGATAAATATGTGTTGTTTTAAGGCACTAAGTTTGTGGTAATTTGCTATAGCAGCCATGTGAAACTAATACAATGAGAAGTTATGTTCTTTACTAAAGAGAGCAAAGGACTGAGGGTCAGGAGGTTCTGGTTGTGGTTTTGTTTGCTGGTGCTAGCTGTGGGACCGTAAAGAAGCCATACTACCTCTCAGGACTTTAACTTAGCCTGCACCATAAGGTTTTACTCTGTTAATTCTTAAGTCCTGACTAGCTCTGAAAGTCTATGATGGACATGATGCTAAGTGTGCAGAGCCACTTAAATTAACATCTTTCTCGTCCTCAGATGGCATCTAAAATTCAGTTTACATTTTCCTTGCCGTAACATAACCTCAGGCAACTGTATAGCGAGATCATAAATCATAGACATTGGCACTGAAGACACAGCAGCATACAAATTATATTTCTAATTCCTGGAATACATTTGCCTGGTACCAAAGATTTTCTTTTATAAAGATGGTGCCTGCCTTAGGTAGGTTTATTTTGGAGAAGGAGACTTTCAGTTCTGGCCAAACATATGGCCTGGCAGTTTCACTACACCCACTGAGTGTTTATCTTCTCCGCTCCTGTGCAGTAATTTTAATAAAAGCCCTGTACCAGCCTGCACCCCAGGTGGTGAGCCAGCCCCACCTGTCTCTTCCTGACAGACTGTTGAACATGGATGCCTTCCAGCAACTAAAAGTCATTATTTGGCCTTCAAAACCTTTCTGCTTTTGCTCCAGGTAGTTGTTGCACAATATTTTAAATTTAGAAACATGATGTCAGCTCTTTCTTATTTTGCCATCTTTGAGATGTAGTATGACTTGGCTTTTTGAACAAAATAGATCTTTGTACCATTCTCCATTCTCAATACATAAAAGATTAAATGGATTAAAGGAATCCCACCATTTTATCTGTGTTTATCTTCTTCAGAATACGTAAGTCCACCCAGGCGCCTGGCGCTGGAAGTGGGCTGAAGAGAACAGCCAGGCAACGCATTAACCTTCACTAGCCCTGTGCAGAGGAATTTTTGACTGAAATTGGGCTGTTAATTGCTTTTAACTTGCTGGATTCGCTGAGGACATTTTCACCAAAATCAAAATAGAGGCCAAAATATTCAGAGTATACTTTTAAGAACCAAACTCCAGGTATTTAGCCACTCTGACATGAGTGCGTTCACTGTATTTTGTCAACTTAAAAGATGGCTCCTTTCCTTGTGAAGCTAGAAAGCATAAGGATAAGAAAGAGGTATACTCCTTTCTCTCAGACTTACAGAAGGTAGCTTGTTTGTTTTTTAATAAGGACCATTTTGAAAAATCTGGAGACTTTGGAAGTTTGAATAATAAAATGGAAGCCTTCTAAAATTTGACTTTAAAAGGGTGATAGAAACTATTTTAGCATATTAATATATAAGAGATATGCTGGGGAAAGTGCTGATCTTTGCAATACTCCTCCTGAAGGCCAGACAATAATGAAGTCCTGTACTCTCTGCTCACTTTACCTGTGGGACCTGAAGTACCCACTTCACCTTCTCCTGCACCTGCAGGTCAGCTCCATCCAGCAGTGGAACTAGATGAAGAAAAGGGCGACTAACCCACATGGGAGGCATAAATGCAGAACTCCACTGCCACTAAACACAAGAGAAATTCAACAGTGTTCTTCTCTGTAGATAAAAAATTTATCTCTCTGCAAAGGGTTTAATTTTCCATGAGTGGAAGTTATTCTACACTTTTTTCTACTTTTTACTTTGTTATGTGAAAAAGTAGGTGAGTAAAGAAAACAATCATACAAAAATTTTTAAGAATCTGCAGTGTTTTCCACATAACACTTAATTTTTTGTGACTCGTTGTCCCTAGATAGAAATCAAATGTTATGTTTCAATCAGTCTTGTAAAGGTCAAGGCTTTGGGTTGCAAGCAGCAGAGACCAAATATCACTAAGTTCATGAAGCAGAAAGGCATTTATTGAAGGGATATTGTGTTGCTAACTCCATCAACAGGAAGGCTAGAGAGGTGAGGCTGAGCAAATGGATAGGACCAGAGTAGAATGAACAGCAGGGTGCCAGGAGGCCACCACTGGTTACCACCACCAGACACTTTATGTCATTGCCTCTAGAACTTTGACACTAACCACTGCCCCTGCTCAGCTCACTGTCATTACTGAACTAGCATCAAGGAATATTTTTCATCGCAATGGAATTTTGTGCCATTCTCCCAGGAACATTGAAATACTCGAGCCCAGGTAATGGAGTCCAACCCCAGCACCAAGAGCCAGGGAGCAATCGCTGGCCATTTCAGATTCTTTGAAAATCAGATTCAGAAAGTAAGGCTTTCCTCCCACCAAGAGTCACTCTCTGAAGGATTTCCCACAAACCAACAGTGCTTGGATGCTGGTAGCCAAACAACAGCAGATGTCTAGCACAGCCCAGTCCTCTTCCTATCTGATATCTACATATACTCATCACTGGAAAATACTCCTACCTCATACACTAATGCAATGCTCCTCAAACAATTCATACACCTTCAGCTCCTCCCAACAAAGGCAGGCAACCTTCAGCCTTGCCAGTTACTCTCTTTAGTTCCAAGTCTAAATTTAAGTCATGTTCTTTTTTCCCTCCATTTCTGCTAGGTGTCTGTTTAATGTTCTGCAAGCATACGACATTAAATGTAAATTTAACCAACAAAACTTATTTTAAAGTGGCTTGAGAAAGAGGTAGGAAAGAAAAAGAAAATTAGTTAGACTATACAATAGCTCAGCAGGTAAAGAATCTGCCTGTAATACAGGAGACATGGATTTGATCCCTGGGTCAGGAAGATCCCCTGGAGAAGGAAATGGCAACTCACTCTAGTATTCTTGCCTGGAAAATCCCATGGACAGAGGAGTCTAGTAGGCTACAGTCTATGGAGTTGCAAAAGAGTCCAACACGACTTAGCGACTAACACATACAAATCTACACATCATGTGGCAAGGAAGGAAATACTAGTCACAGGCTGTAGCTGATAGTTACTGGTTCTCTCCTCTGTTGCACAGATTCTTCAGTGAGCACTGTAACTGTCATGGGGTCTTTAGTCACATGGACAACACAAACCTTCTTTCCCACCTGGGGGATCTCAGCCCTTGTGAGTTAACTCAGAAGGGTCTGCTGCATTTTTGTATTAATGTACTGCTCAATGGAGTGATAACAGGATGCTGCCCAGGGAATTATCTAAACTTATCTATTTCTCTTTTGAATAAATGAAACCTCATTTCTTCTGGAGAGTGACTCTATCATCCCAGTTGGCACCATGATCCTCCTTTTCCTGTTCTAAGTATGAGTCATCTACATGGTTAACCTTAAGACACAGAGAACAGACTTGCAGACAGAGCAGGGGAAGATGAGGGTAGGGGACAAATTGAGAGAGTAGCACTGAAGCATATACATTACTGTGTGTAAAATAGATAGCTAGTGGGAAGGTTGCTGTATAACACGGGATAAGAGAGCTCAATCCAGGGCTCTGTGACAACCTAAAGGTGTGGAATGCGGGGGTGGGGTGTGAGGGAGGTTCAAGAAGGAGAGGATATATGTATACTTACAGTTGATTCACGTTGTTGAACGCCAGAAACAAACATTACATTATAAAGCAATTATTTGCCAATTAAAAATAAATTTAAAAACTAAAAAGATAATAAATGGTTAAGCTTAGCTTCCAATTCAACCACTGTATGCCCTCTTGAAAAAACATTTGTCCCCAGGACACTAACATTACTAACAGAATCCACTCAAGACACTGAGACAGAAAACAGCACCTCACTTCCAGTTTATTACTCCTGGACATGCACATTCTAACTGCAGAAGAAAGAGCAGCATGTTTCAGTTACCGGTTCAGAGTGCATTCTGAATTTTGTAAGACAGTATCCAACTTCACAAGGTATTGGCAGTAAAACTGAGCATTGCATAGTCTACTGCACCATTCTATAAAGCTTACTGTTTCTAGTGAAAAAGATATAAATCCATTTAACCCTGTGGGCATCAACCATTGTTGTATTTTACTGTAGCTTAACTTCCAGTTGGCCTTTCCTACCATAATAGTCCTTACTTCAGTTCTCGAGTCAAGAAACTAATGAAGATACCTGCTAATTACTCACGATAGCTATTCTGACTGTATATAATACATGCATTTATCTTTTCATATATATGCATCTAAACTTACAGGAACTAGGTAAATAACCATGTCTAGGAACCCACTGGATCTACTGTGAGGTAGACTTGGGTCAAAACTCTATTATCTGACATTTTAAAATCCCTATTCTTCTTGGTGGACCTCAGTGGAATTTGGGTCACTTGAGTTAGGATCATTGTGAAACCTTCCCTGGAATGTCTGGGCCCATTTACCATGGCAGATAGCTATACACCCTACACATTTTTCACAGAATTTTCAGGTGTTCTGAACTGAGAGGATTACTCTGGACAGCAAAGCCACCATATTTCTGGAAAATTCTCCCATAACATTCGATGCCAGTAATTATTCTCTTCTTTTGAAAATCCCCCTCCTTCCATATGTGCTTTCATTCTCCAAATTTTGCCTCTCTTCCTTAGTGTCTGAACATTCTTCACCATTGAAAATGATCTTTTCTCTTCTCTATCTTCTTATCTCTTTTCAGTTTCAACTACAGTCAATTACTGATGTTTTTGTTTTCACTTATAGCCACATGCCTAGGTTTTATCTCTTCTGAACTCCAACTCTACATTTCCAACTACATGCCAGACATCTCAAAGTTTCCACTGAAAAAGAATACCTCCATCTTTGGTATTCCATGTCTTCCAACAAAACAAGCTCACATCATCTAGGCTGGGTTCTTGGAGTCATATATGAGTTATTCTCCTGCATTCACTAGCCCATCTATGCCAATTCCTTTCCAATATTTCTGTAAATTCTCTAGAATCTATCCCATTTCTTTGATTAAATAATTTTCTGCTTTTCAAAGGCTTCCCACTGCCTTGAGGAAAAAAAATTCTATAAACTTCAGGCTATCAGTGATCCACTCAGTCTTTCCCCAGCCCCACCACTCTGTAAGCAGATCTCTAGTTGACCCTTTGACCCATCACCCATACTCCCCAAAGCAATCACAGGCACCTTCTATTTCTTACATTCATTCTTCTTGAATTCACTTTATCATCTCTGATATTTTATTACCTCCATCTTGGGAGGACCATTCCTCCCCTTTCAGCTGGCCTAAGTAAATAATCCAAGAACTAAAGGATACATTAAGGGGGAAAAAAACAACAGAGGGAGAGATTTCAACAATTAGATGTTTACGAGGTCATGGATAGAGGAACTGAGGCTTAGCAAGCTACTTTCCTGGCTAAGTCACAGGAGTGAGGAGGGGAGGAAACTATAAAAACTGGAGATATACATCTGGAAGACACAGAACAAAGGAAATCTGTGCCCCGTGCCCAGTAGAACCATGAATATTTGCAAGATCCCAGGGTTCTCAATCTCAGCATACATGGGAGAACAGAGTCGACACAGCAATGAAGTGAGAAACCTGAAACAGGAGCCTTAGGTGGTCTCATACAGGGCTGGGATGCACATTCAGTGTCAAACAAAAGAATTATTCCACTGCACTAAAGAAGCAAATAGCATGACCAAGGGGACTCAGCATTGACATCTCCTCTGTGACAGAACGTTGGAACAAGGAAGACACAGCAACTGCCTGTGTGAAATGACCCGAAACCAATGGGAATAAGGGTGTCTCACCGAAGTCAGAATGGCTTGATGACAAAGACTCACACAGTATATAGCCCTTCTCAATGCCTGAACATCACAAAGCCTCTCTGCCTTCTTCCAAATCCCTCTCTCCTCCCATGAACACAGCCCGGGTTGGGGAGGAGACAGGTGCTAAACTGAAGATGTAACATCTACTACCTAGCAGAGTATGAACCATGAACAGAAACTAAACTCAGTTCCAAAAAATAGTTATTTTTAACCATCTGATTTTATGTTTGAGATTCGTATCTGCATATATGTATTATGTGTATGTGTATATACAAAATTTTTTCAGTCACAGGTCACCAATGCATGTTTTAGTCCACTGGCTGTTTTAACAAAATACCATAGATTGGGTGGCTTGTCAACAACAGAAATGTATTTCTGACATTTCTGAAGGCGGGGAAGTCCCAGATCAAGGCACCAACAGATTCAATGTCTGGTTAGGTCTCGCTTCCTGTTCATTGATGACAGTCTTCTCCCTGTGTCTTCACATAAAGAAGGGGCAAGGGAGCTCCCCAAGATCTCTTTTGAAAAGACACTAATCCCATTCGTCAGTGCTCTACCCTTATGACCTAATCACCTCCCAAAAGACCCACCTCCAAAATATTGTCACATAGGGGATTAGATTTCAACATATGAATCCGGGGGAAGGGGGGACACAAACATTCAACCCATAACAATGTGGTTATAAATATCATGACAAAAATAATATGTCACAATGTGGTTATAAATATCATGACAAAAATAATCTGTCAGTAAAAAGGAGTTTGTTAGTCATGTATGGATGTTAGAGCTGGACTATAAAGAAAGCTGAGCACCAAAGAATTGATGCTGTTGAACTGTGGTGTTGAAGAACACTCTTGAGAGTCCCTTGGACTGCAAGGAGATCCAACCAGTCCATCCTAAAGGAAATCATTCCTGAATATTCATTGGAAGGACTGATGCTCAAGCTGAAACTCCAATACTTTGGCCACCTGATGAGAAGAACTGACTCCTTGGAAAAGCCCCTGATGCTGCGAAAGACTGAAGGCAGGAGCAGAAGGTGATGACAGAGGATGAGATGGTTGGATGGCAACACCAACTCGATGGACATGAGTTTGAGTAAGCTCCAGGAGTTGTTGATGGACAGGGAGGCCTGGCATGCTGCAGTCCATGAGGCTGCAAAGAGTCAGACATGATTGAGTGACTGAACTGAACTAAACTGAAAAAGGAGTTTGTGGTTGGAAGGAACATCATTCTAAATACTCCTAAATGCAAAATCAAAACCAACTAACAGACAAAACAAACCAAAGTTCCCTGTGGGAAACATTACTCTTGAGGACCTACAGGAAGTCATTTTCACAACCTTCTTGAAAAATTCATTTAAGAATTTATTATAAATAAGAGAATCTGATGGCATTGGGAAGCAATTTGTAAATTCCATTCTGCGATGAAATTGTGCAGCTGGAAACTTGAGGAATGAACTAAGTAAGATGACCTGAAGTGACTTCAAAACAGCAACCCTCATTATATCTTTGGACCCTGATTTTCCTACTCCCTATCTAATTTCAGGACATTAAATTGCCAGTTGCAGAAACAGATCAAAGTATTCAGAAATTTAAGACACAACTATTGGAGGTATGAATCAAAATATAGACATATCAAAATACAAAATGTTAAAAGTGCATAAACATATATGATATAACTACAAGTATTACACATTATATATTTATATATACATTCTAACTTTTTTATATCAATAATTGTCTCATTTTAAAAATATTTAAAATATCAAGACATATTGACATATGTTGATGTGTGTACATGAATCAGTGTGAGACATACTGATTTATATAAAATCATTGACAAAAGCAGCTTATTGATGCAGAAAGTCAGCAGAAAATATAAGAACACATCTAATTATAAAGGATGGGAACTATAAATGAAAAGATTTGCATAAAGATACTGAAGCTGAATTAAGTCAAGGGAAGTCTCTAAGCTCTTTTTTCAAAAATAACTTAAATATATTTCTCTGCAATTATATTTCACATTATATTAATTTTCTCTCCCTAAGGGATTCCATTTTGCATGGAACCTAAATAAACTTCCTGAAATAACTCTGCTGATACTGGATTTAATTACCAGACCTAATTCTTCAGCCAAAGATGGAGAGGCTCTATACAGTCAGCAAAAACAAGACCGGGAGCAGACTGTGGCTCAGATCATGAACTGCTTATTGCCAAATTCAGACTTAAATTGAAGAAAAGTAGGGAAAACCACTAGTCCATTCAGGTATGACCAAGATCAAATCTCTTATGAATATACACTAGAAGTGACAAATAGATTTAAGGGGCTAGATCTGATAGAGTGCCTGATGAACTATGGACAGAGGTTCGTGACACTGTACAGGAGACAGGGATCAAGACAATCCCCATGGAAAAGAAATGCAAAAAAGCAAAATGGCTGTCTGAGGAGGCCTTACAGATAGATGGGAAGAGAAGAGAAGCGAAAAGCAAAGGAGAAAAGGAAAGATATTCCCATCTGAATGCAGAGTTCCAAAGAATAGCAAGGAGAGATAAGAAAGCCTTCCTCAGCGATCAACACAAAGAAATAGAGGAAAACAACAGATTGGGAAAGACTAGAGATCTCTTCAAGAAAATTAGAGATACCAAAGGAACATTTCATGCAAAGATAGGCTCAATAAAGGACAGAAATGGTATGGACCTAACAGAAGCAGAAGATATTAAGAAGAGGTGGCAAGAATACACAGAAGAACTGTACAAAAAAGATCTTCATGACTCAGATAATCATGATGGTGTGATCACTCACCTAGAGCCAGACATCCTGGAATGTGAAGTCAAGTGGGCCTTAGAAAGCATCACTACAAACAAAGCTAGTGGAGGTGATGGAATTCCAGTTGAGCTATTTCAAATCCTGAAAGATGATGCTGTGAAAGTGCTGCACTCGATATGCCAGCAAATCTGGAAAACTCAGCAGTGGCCACAGGACTGGAAAAGGTCAGTTTTCATTCCAATCCCAAAGAAAGGCAATGCCAACGAATGCTCAGACTACCACACAATTGCACTCATCTCACATGCTAGTAAAGTAATGCTCAAAATTCTCCAAGCCAGGCTTCAGCAATACGTGAACCATGAACTTCCAGATGTTCAAGCTGGTTTTAGAAAAGGCAGAGGAACCAGAGATCAAATTGCCAATATCTGCTGGATCATCAAAAAAGCAAGAGAGTTCCAGAAAAACATCTATTTCTGCTTTATTGACTATGCCAAAGCCTTTGACTGTGTGGATCACAATAAACTGTGAAAAATTCTGAAAGAGATGGGGATACCAGACCACCTGACCTGCCTCTTGATAAACCTGTATGCAGGTCAGGAAGCAACAGTTAGAACTGGACATGGACCAACAGACTGGTTCCAAATAAGAAAAGGAGTACGTCAAGGCTGTATATTGTCACCCTGCTTATTTAACTTATATGCAGAGTACACCATGAGAAATGCTGGGCTGGAAGAAACACAAGCTTGAATCAAGATTGCCGGGAGAAATATCAATAACCTCAGATATGCAGATGACACCACCCTTATGGCAGAAAGTGAAGAAGAACTAAAGAGCTTCTTGATGAAAGTGAAAGAAGAGAGTGAAAAAGTTGGCTTAAAGCTCAACGTTCAGAAAACTAAGATCATGGCTTCTGGTCCCATCACTTCATCAGAAATAGATGGGGAAACAGTGGAAACAGTGTCAGACTTTATTTTTGGGGGCTCCAAAATCACTGCTGATGGTGATTGCAGCCATGAAATTCAACGACGCTTACTCCTTGGAAGGAAGGTTATGGCCAACCTAGATAGCATATTTAAAAGCAGAGACATTACTTTGCCAACAAAAGTCCATCTAGTCAAGGCTATGGTTTTTCCAGTGGTCATGTATGGATGTGAGAGTTGGACGGTGAAGAAAGCTGAGCACCGCAGAATCGATGCTTTTGAACTGTGGTGTTGGAGAAGACTCTTGAGAGTCCCTTGGACTGCAAGGAGATCCAATCAATCCATCCTAAAGGAGATCAATCCTGGGTGTTCATTGGAAGGACTGATGTTGAAGCTGAAACTCCAATACTTTGGCCACCTGATGTGAAGAGTTGACTCATTGGAAAAGACCCTAATGCTGGGTAGGATTGGGGGCAGGAGGAGAAGGGGACGACAGAGGATGAGATGGTTGGATGGCATCACTGACTCGATGGATATGAGTTTGGGTAGACTCTGGGAGTTGGTGATGGACAGAGAGGCCTGGCATGCTGCAATTCATGGGGTCACGAAGAGTCGGACACGACTGAGCGACTGAACTGAACTGAACTGAACTGAATTCTTCAGTAGTTGAAGTAAGCCAAAGAACTGGGGGGAAATACTGACTGAATAGAGATCCGAGTGACCTGGCTAACTGGAAGGGAACAACATTTTTGATTAATTAAAAGGACAAGCACATCATCTTAGAATGTCCAAAGGTGAGATACGTAGAACTAAATAAATCTATAACATTGTTGGATAGCACTTCTCCAGTGACCCTGTGGAGTACCTTTTCATATTATAACATGTTAAATAGCAAGAAGCATATTTTTGCAGGCATTTTGCTACATCTAAAGTAAAACTTAATGTTTTTTAGAGCCTTTAGAATAAGCATTTCTACTTCTTATAAAAATAATTTCTTACATTTTCAGGGTTACTTTTACTGTAAAGGTCACCAACTGTAATTGGTTGCAGTATTTTGTATGGCACAGTTGGAGTTGGCAAGAGACTGTTAAGTGAAAAATCACTTTTGGAGCTTCTAAACAGAGTTGTGTTTGTCCTTACCAGATGAATTGCCTCCATAGCAATGAACTATAATGATTGTACGTTTATTTCAAACATATAGAAACATTCATTCTTCCCTTTGCAAAACCATCCTGCAATCAGCAATAATTAACATGCTTGTTTAAAGAGACCACTTTACTGATATTACTAATTCAGTGCAATGTTAAAATCAAGTTTATTATTACTGCTCTAACAAATCTTGAAATTAACATGTAGTCTTTAACTGCTATATTTCACTTACACAGCAATATGCTTTTAAATAGCATATGATTTGCTTGAATATGTTTCTCAAATAATGAGAGAGAGAAGAAAAGGATTTGGCTACTTTAATAAGTCACTGCAGGGCTTGTTTATTTTATGAAAATGAAGTATCGCTAACCAGGAAGAGGTTATTTAAAGAGCTGTAAAATGGTTGCTGCCAAAGTAACCTCCCCCTGATTTGAGGCAAATTGTGACAGGCAAATCACGCCACAGACGGAAACATAACACAGCTCATTTCTCTTTCTTCTCTCCTTGCTGGAGCCTAGAGGGAAAGAACAAGCAGTTTCTCTATCCTCAGAGCTGCCTGGACCACATATGGAGTCAACTGTCACTTTAAGAAGCTGAGGGATAACAAGATGCATCCAGAGATGGGCAACCAGCAGGACAAGGAGTCTGGAGATCAAGTCACAGGATGAAAACCTGCAGGACCTGGGAATGTCTAGTTTGGAGAGGAGGACAATCAAGAATTACAAAAACTAATTTCAATATTTAGAGCTCTGCAATATAGAATATGTCTTAAAAAGTGTTTGTGTGGTGGCAGACAACAACATACATCTGCATCTAAGCAAGTGTCTGAGGGCAGCCCCCAGCCCAACTGCAAGCAGTCACAAACTTCTGTCCTTCTCCTCCACATCCCCTGATTTTCTTGTGGGGGACTTAGTTACTTCAGGTTTCTCCTTTGGCTCTTTTCCCTCATCCAAAAAATATATGTACAAATAGATGTACAAAAATATATAGAAATAGAGACATAGTCTTATTCAGCCATCATTATACAAGGGACAGTGTTTGCTTGGCCTGTCTATAGATTTTATTACTTATGTCAAACCATAAATATATACATGCACAATATGTATATATATCATATATGTATAATGTTTTGATTATAAGCATATTTCATGTTCCTTATAGGAAAAAATTAGAAAATGTAAAATACAGGAATTATGTAGTCTTACTACCTAATTACTGCCAAAATTGTGCTTATTTTCCTCATGACTTTTCTCCCCCAGTATTTTAATAAAGCTGTGATCTTTGCACACAGTTGCTTTTATATACAAGTCTCTTCACTCATTAAAACATAAAGATTTTTGTGTTATAAAAATACTTCTAAATATTCAATAATTTTATAGTTTTACATTATATTATTTTCCTATTCTATCTTTTTGGAGCATTTATAATTATCCCTATTATAAATATAATTATCCCTATTATAAACATATTTGGGCTTGCCTAGTAGCTTAGATGCTAAAGCATCTGCCTGCCAGTGCAGGAAACATGGGTTCAATCCCTGGGTCAGGAAGATCCCCTGGAGAAGGAAATGGCAACCCACTCCAGTATTCTTGCCTGGAGAATTTCATGTACAGAGGAGCCTGCTGGGCTACAGTCCATGGTATCGCAAAGAGTTGGAAATGACTGAGTAACTAACACACATATAAATATATTGTATTAATTTGTTATTAATCCATCTATTTTTTTCCCTTCAAAATTCTTTTTTTGCCTCATGACCCTCTCTTTTAGGCCTGTAGGGAAAGGACTGTTTCAGGGAAAGGATTTCTTAGGGAAAGGATGAGAGGGCAGGTGAAAATAGTTCATCCTTAGCTTCCGAGTTTTAAATCAGACTTTTGAAACCTGTAGCAAAAAAAAAAAAAAAAAGATTTTTTTTTTTTAGTTTCAAAAGCCTGACTTTTGAGTAGCAAATACAACCATAATGTATTTGTGACACTGCATTTATGTCATGAACAATAAACTTGAGAGTATGTGAAATTAGGCAAAGTAGTTTAGAAGGGATAACAATTTACAAGGAAGAAAGAAGTGTGAAGTATAAGAGGAAAGCTAGAGAGTTAGATGGCACAGGTTTCTGAAAACAGATTCTGATCATTATCACCAGGGCCAAAACTCTTGGCAGGGGGTGAGGGGAAAGAATCCCAGATAGGTTTGGGGATCTGAGCATAGAGACCAGTGCCCAGTTCCAATAGAGACTATGCAGATGTAAGCCGTAACGGGCTCCCTTTATCACCACGGCGAGGTGACAGTGGGTAGAGATGATAGCATGAGAGGCACCTGAGAAAACTTCACAGAGCAAAATTTGCATGTGCCTTCTTGAGAGGTGGGGTGCTGGGGTCACTAAAAGAGAACATACACACTCATCACATCCCAGTGGCTGAAGGGTGCGCAATAGAGAACAGTAACTGGAGAACAATGGAAACCCCAGTGCCTCAGCAGACATCACACTGGGACAGTCATGGAGCCCAGGTAATAACAGGTAGAATGATGCATCTTGCTAGGTGCCAGCCTAGAACATACCAAGTGCAGTCTCTTCTCCGTGCTTTAAGGCAGTGGAACTTCCCCACAACTGAAGTGCAGTCTCAGAGGGGGAATACTGAATTGGTTCGGGGTGGGGGAATTCTGAATTGACTGAGAAAGCCATAATTTGAATGAGTCTACCATGAACTGGCTGAGAATAAATCTCCAAGTGGAATGAGAAGTTCAAAGTCAATGTTAATATAAGTTGGAGAAAAATGATTACATTTTGCACACCCAAATTTGTCACTACTGCATAATTAATACCATAGTAAACAGCTTCATAGCAATGATAACTTTCAATGACAATACCCTTTCAAGTTGGGTTCAATCATTTAATTTTTGATCATTTATTTCTTCAACAAATTGAGCATCTATTATTTTCTAGGCACTGTACTAGACAGCTAAAGCAGAAAACAAAACAGATGGAGCTGTTCCCAGTATTTACTGACTTCCAACTAGGAAGACTGACAATGAAGAAGCTATCATAACAAATTCCTGTGGTCACTATGACAAGGGAGGAGTCCTAACCTACTCTTCTAGGAAAAACAGCAGTGACTCAGAATTAGTAGACATAAGGCAAGGAAGAGGACCCCAGAGAAAGAAAACAGCTTATCCAAAGTGCCAGGAGTTAGAGAGAGAAGGATGACGTGGCCACCCATTGCCAAGCATGCATTCAGCATTTGAGGACATATATTGTGTGTGTTATAAATGGAGTTTCAAATTCAGATGCCATACTTTAAAGAAAAAGGTAGGACTAAGAACTAATATTGGAAAAATAAATTCTGTGAACAACACTTTCTCCTCTGTATTTAATAGCTTACTGATTTTAATTTTTTATTTCCACTTAAATAGGTAAAGAGATACCTCTTTTTTCCATGATTGGAAAAGAGACAGCTGCCTGTCTCGATATTAATTTTTCACTTTTTCTGATTAAAAAAAAAAAAAAAAAGAATTACTCAGTTGCAGTCATATGCCTGTTTTTTCTCCAACCCAAGATGTGACCAACAGAAATAAATTCCAAACGTTGAGAAGTAAAAGTATAGGAGGTACCTCTAGGAAATCTTCTTTAAAGTTTCCTTCTTTCTGCTGCCATCCTAGAATATGACCATGATGTCCAGATCTCCAGCTGCCATCTTGAAATATAAGGACAAAGTTCATACTCTAGGGGTTGCTTGTATTAATAGAATGAAGAGTGGGAAGTATCCTGACTATCAATAATTGTTTAAAGCCACAAGACTAGCTTACTAAATTGCTTTTACTTCAGAGAAATAAATTGTCATGTTTAACCCACTGTTATTATTTTATCTGTGGCTGTATATGCAACCAAACCTTATCCTATCTAATCCTAATACAACATGGTAAGGAGTTGATTTAGGAAAGCTGAGAAGTGTTCTAAACTCACAGCAAGGTCCAAAACACAAATCAGATAACTGTAAAGGTAAAAAGAAACCTAGAAGTCATTTGGTCTGTTTTGTAAACCAATCATTCTCCGGGGTAAGGCTGTTCAAAGGCTCCTCCTGACAAGATTTTGTCAAAGTTTAAGCTTCTCAAATGGTCATGATCCAGTCCTTTCTACCTCTCCATCCTGATTTCCACAGAAATTATGTTCAGGAATTACCGAATATTTTCAGTATCTGATACAACATGTACATCATTAAGCCCATGTGGTTATTTTGTACTGTTCTGTTAAAAATATGCTTCCCTTGCTTAGCCATTTTGCTCAGAAATCTCCTTCTCCATGAAAGCCGCCTACCTCCAACTACCAGGCAGACTGATTGCTTTCCTTTGTACTGAAAAGTGAAAGTGAAAGTCCTTCAGTTGTGTCCGACTCTTTGTGACCCCATGGACTATACAGTCCAAGGAATTCTCCAGGCCAGAATACTCAAGTGGCTAGCCCTTCCCTTCTCCAGGGGATCTTCCCAACCCAGGGATTGAAGCCAGGTTTTCTGCTTGCAGGCAGATTCTTTACCAGCTGAGCCACAAGGGAAGCCCAAGAATACTGGAGTGGGTAGCCTACCCCTTCTCTAATGGATCTTCCCAACCCAGGAATCGAACCCAGGTCTCCTGCATTGCAGGCGAATTTTTTACCAACTGAGCTATCAGGGAAGCCCTTTGTACTAACTTTATAATATATGTATGTTTTTTTTTCTAATATTAATATATGTAAATAAGTAGTTACCATCTAATGTAATATTGTTTATTTCTGTATTCCTGGTGTCCAGCACAGTAATACATAGTAGGTGCTGAATAACTAATTATTGAGTTGAGTTGGATTTCTGATTAGAAATTAAGGACTTTGAAAAAGTAATCAAACTAAGTATTAACAGAGCAAAGAAAACCAAAGTTTACATTGAAAGTCAAAAACTGAAACCAAAGTATCATTTTTATATCTTATAGAGGTCAAGTTGGAAGATCTGGCTTATATCTTGGGACTCACTAACAATGAAGTCCAGAATCGGGCAGACTTAGCCAGTGAGGCATAGAAGCACTGGACCAGGGTAGGACTCCCCGTATGGAATAACGGAGGAGCAGGCATGCTCATTTCCAAGAGGAGAAAGACAGGAGCTGAGCTGAACATGCTGTTATTCGTCCAAAAAGGACTGATAGGCTAAGGATCTTCTCAGAGGCAGGGTGATTGATGGGGTAGAGAGAAGCCCAGAACTTTAACCACTTGAGCTCCTCTCACAAGAACAAAGCACTGGGAGTAGGGACGAGGCACAATCCCCAGATTTTGATTCCCTTAACTCGTGGGGCTTCAGCCTGAAGCTGTGGATACAAATAATCAGTTAAAAATCTATAATAGGAATAGGAGAGAGCTTTAACTCAAGCCAAACTGAGGACTACAGCCCAGGAAACAGCTTCTCAGTAACTCTGAGGGGACTTCTCTGAAGAGGTAGAAGAGTCATACACATATAAATTTTTTGGCTGGGAAATATACATAGTCAAATATATATCTTGGTAAAAAATTACTGCTAATCACAAAGAACAGATATCTCAACTTAGTGATTCAGTGTTTTTTTAGGTATAGAAAGATGCAAGAATCTGGGGTCATTTAAATTTTTCCTTAGAGATGGATCTTAACTTTTTAGGAGCTCCAATATATCCAAAGGACAGAGTGCTTCAACTAGTTTGTTTTTTTCTTGTTCTTTTCCATTCCTGAAATTCCCCTCAGGGCAAACTGTCAGTTGGGTGACTGCAGTGGGTTGTGATTTAACCTTTTGTATGACTGAATGATGACCAACATTCTTTCCTTTAATGGTTAAAGTAGATGTACATGTATGTTTGATGGGCCGTAAGACAAGCTGTTTTAAGTCAGCATAAAGTTCAAGCCAATTCATGTTAAGCCCAAAATGATTTGCTCATACCTCCATATGTGGAAATTTCTTCCATCAAAACCTATGGTCAGCAAGAGCTGTAGCTGTCTCCCTCAAGAGACCTTTCATATGGCCACCTTCATGAGACCAAACTCTACACCAGTCTCTGTTCTTTCGGGTTTTATCCTGGATCTAGTGGCAGGCAGCTTAAAAGTTGTCCCCTCAAGAATCTGCAATGGGTCAGATTTACACATTCAACTTAGAATTAACTTAGAATCCACTTAGAATCCACTCCACGCCAAAAGTTGAAAATGTATCCTCTATTCTATTTTCTGCCCCAAATTACGTCCATATATGCTGTCCAATGTAGCATGACAAAGGTTCTGCAGAGATTAAATCCTATCTTGAAGATACTGATAATAAAATGCCTATAAAGTAATGCTTCAATTTTGAGTGCAATTTCCTTTCTATTATTACATTCCAAGAAAGAAATTAAAGTCCAAAGACTAAATTCTTTTACAACTTGAAATTCAAAGGCAAATCCAAGGGAACTAAAGTCTAAAATTAAATTCTTGTGTGTCAAAGTTCAATTACAAAACAAAAACCATTCCGACTTGTTATTGTACCGAGGCTCAGCAAAGGGTATTTTTCTGCCTAGGTAGGGTGAGGTCCATCCAGCAACTACAATAGTTTCTCTCTGGAATGGATTTGGAGTTTCCAAAGTCCCAGAAGTCACAGTAATTCAATTACTATGAATAGCTCCTAGACCCTCAGGAGCCTCACTTCTATAAATCCCTAAGTCGCCCAGTCGTGTCAGACTCTGCAACCCCATGGACTATACAGTCCGTGGAATTCTCCAGGCCAGAATACTGGAGTGGGTAGCCTTTCTCTTCTCCAGGGGATCTTCCGGACCCAGGGATCAAACCTGGGTCTCCGGCATTGCAGGCTAACTCTTTACCATCTGAGCCACCAGGGAAGCCCTAAGAGTTAACAGGACACAGAAAATGATGACAGGCTTTTTTCAGATCCATCTAATTTGGGAAGCAATCTCCTACCCTCAGATCAATTACAAAATTACATTCTCAGAACCAGGGCTACCAAGACTCTAAGAAAAATCTGATGATGTCTGAGAAAAAAAGAAAACATTCTTGGATTCAACCTACTAGGAAGTCTGTCATTCAAGACTCACTGTCTGGATTCTATGACCTGCTTACTTAAGCCAGAGGAGGAAAATTCTCCCAACAAGAAGCTATTTTGAAACTACACTTTCATTTAGCACCTTCATTTGTATTTATATTTCTCTACATTTACATTTTTGTGAGGGAAAAAAAAAACCTATCTATGCTTTCTGCATCCTCACAGTGTCATCTGAGGCATTTCTGCCTCCTTGCACATTTAGATTAACTGTAATGGGAGCAGCTCTAATAATAGGACTTCAAGTACCTTTCTTTCACATACAGCATATCCAGGACCTCTTAATTCCATTTTCCCATTAAGCCTTGGGCCCCTAACGCTGCCCCAAGGACAGGTTCTATGTAGTGACACAAGAGTACCATGTCTCAGAAAAAGGATTTTTGGTCCTGTGCCACAGTGACTGTCTCACTGCCTCTGGCTCTCGAACTGCCTGGGCAATGAAAGTCACCCCTAGAGAAAAGGTCTCCTACATTCCTGATTTGTTTTGGCTGAAGATCCACCCTGAACAGATTCCTGGACTAAGTGATTCTGATGCTTCTGAAGCTGTGCCCCTGGGGAAACTAGTTTTGAATGTCCCAGTGTCTGAGTAGCTTTTTTGTTCAACTACATCTTTTTCTCAAATACTGGGACATACCATTGGCATTGAATTTCCCTCTGCTATTTCCCTACTTGTTTGAGGAATGCTATTCGAGCTTCTTAACAATTTAATCTACTTCTTAAAGTGGCCACTTTCCTTCTCTAATCCACGTGGGAGCTAATGCTGCTTGCTGAAACTTGGCAACCTCTCTTCTCTTTATTTCATCTTTGTGGTCCAGACAGCTATTTTTAAAACTACGCTGAATTCTTCACCATCATCATCATCATAGAGAAGAAATCACTAAGTTCTGGGTTCACTGTGCAAATTTTGTCTATCTTACTCTCAATGAGATGGGTAATTTCTACCTAGAAATATTCTTCCATCAGACAACATTTAATCAAATCCTGGACTTGTTCTCTGATTGTCACATCTAGACTTCATCACATTTTTTCTCTCCTTTCTTTTCAAATCCTCATTTCATAAATGTATTGACCAAGGTAAGTAAGTTCCCTCAGAGAAATGGGAATTTCTGCCACCGTTTCAACTGTTTCAACACATCATCATCCATTTTTCTATGGAAACCGGCCTGAAAAATGTTTTGAATATTTCACAAGGATTTCCTCCCTCAATTCTGCCCCAATTTTTTTTTTTATAACTACTTGGTATAGCTGTCCCACTCTTTCAAGGAGTGATTCGCCAACTGCTCCAAGTGAGGACCTGTTGCTTTCGGAAGTCATCCCTCAGTGAGTTGGCCTTTCTTGGGGGAATAACTCAGGTCTGCTGTTAGATTTGTTTGAATTCTAGTAATCATTTCTGATTTAATAACATCAACATCTTTTCTTCTTTTCGGGCAATGGGAATTTGAGCAGTTTCAATCCCCTTTTATATTGGTCTAACCTCATTTTTAAGATGCCATTTTCCTCTTTACTCTTCTTTAAAATAAATTTTAAAATCTCTCCCTCCAGCGTAACTGATCTGTGTTCCTTTATTTTTTTAATCTTTCACTGCTTCTGAGTTTGATAGTAAAACTAAAGCACACTTTTGAAGCCACTGCCGCTTCTCCTGTTTTCCTAAGCAAATGAATTAAGAGGCAAACAGTTCCAGGCACAGAGAATCTTTGTTTCCTTCTACCTTTGGGTTTGTAATCAAGTCCTTTAGTTGATTTTCTATTTTAAGGGGATGGTATTTTCTAATAAGGGCTCACATCCCGCATTTGTTCATTCCATCAAATACAGGTACAAGGGTGAAGTGACAATTTGGGCCTCAGCTATCAAGCCAGGATTACAAGTTATGACATTAACATAGAGCCAACTTGAGATTCTATGATAGGACAGTGAGTCTTAAAAGTTGGAGAAAGTGTCACATGAAATCAAGGTTTGTCAGTCCCTCCAGAGGGCCCTCCTTGATCCTGAAGTAGAATGAGAACCTAGAAATTCCAATCAAGATCATCTAAATAGCCTTGGTACTAACTGTATAAAGCTAGAGCATCTCTAGTGTTCTGTTCACAGGCAGAACTCAGCTGCCTTATAACTCAGCTGGTTTATAAGTGGCAGATATTCTTCTAGCCACAAATGTGTCTAAGAGCTGTAAAACTCTTCTCTACAGTGGAATCTTCACCTCAATCAAGGAAAAGTGAGGCCTGTGAAGTAAGGAGAGTAGTCTACCTGAAGCCCCTAACACAGTTAAGAGGGTTGTGTCTTGTTTTCTCACGTAAGTTGAGTAAGTCATAACTTACAGTCACCTGTTAAGCTCAGACTACCTCACGGCAGCTAAAGATTCTCAGAATACAGAAGTTCAAAGCCAAGTACAAAAGTATAAAAAACACATTTGGCCTAAGTGGCAACCCACTCCAGTACTCTTGCCTGGAAAATCCCATGGACAGAGGAGCCTGGTAGGCTACAGTCCATGGGGTCGCTAAGAGTCGGACACATCTGAGCAACTTCACTTTCACTTTTCACTCTCATGCATTAGAGAAGGAAATGGCAACCCACTCCAGTGTTCTTGCCTGGAGAATCCCAGGGACTGAAGAGCCTTGTGGGCTGCCGTCTATGGGGTTGCACAGAGTCGAACACGACTGAAGTGACTTAGAAGCAGCAGCATGGGCAGAAACGCCTTTGAGCAAGCTGTGGAATCCAGCCCCACAAACCAAGAGACCTGAGAGGAATCATGATCAGTCATTTACTGTGCTTCCATGTCTTGGCTAATGTACAGTGTTGCTATCAACATTTGCTAAATTTCTAACTATGTTCATCTTAAAGAACTATGGAAGGTAAGTGATTTACACCCAGGAATCAATGCCTTCACACAACTGTGATAACGAAAAGTTGAGGGAAACAGAGAATTCAGAGGCTGGGGTGGCTGAATATGCATGGCAGAAATGTGGAAAGAGGAGAGTTACACAGAGAAGTTCAACAGAAATCTGCATAATGGATGCCTTGTCAGTTCAGTTCAGTCGCTCAGTCGTGTCTGACTCTTTGCAACCCCATGAATCGCAGCACGCCAGGCCTCCCTGTCCATCACCAACTCCCGGAGTTTACCCAAACCCATGTCCATCGAGTCGGTGATGCCATCCAACCATCTCATCCTCTGTTGTCCCCTCCTCCTCCTGCCCCCAATCCTTCCCAGCATTAGGGTCTTTTCCAGTGAGTCAACTCTTCACATCAGGTGGCCAAAGTATTGGAGTTTCAGCTTCAACATCAGTCCTTCCAATGAACACCCAGGATTGATCTCCTTGCAGTCCAAGGGACTCTCAAGAGTCTTCTCCAACACCACAGTCAAAAGCATCAATTCTTCGGCGCTCAGCTTTTTTCACCGTCCAACTCTCACATCCATACATGACCACTGGAAAAACCATAGCCTTGACTAGACGGACCTTTGTTGGCAAAGTAATGTCTCTGCTTTTCAATATGCTATCTAGGTTGGTCATAACCTTCCTTCCAAGGAGTAAGCGTCTTTTAATTTCATGGCTGCAATCACCATCTACAGTGATTTTGGAGCCCCCAAAAATAAAGTCTGACACTGTTTCCACTGTTTCCCCATCTATTTCTGATGAAGTGATGGGACCAGATGCCATGATCTTAGTTTTCTGAACGTTGAGCTTTAAGCCAACTTTTTCACTCTCTTCTTTCACTTTCATCAAGAGGCTCTTGAGTTCTTCTTCAGTATCTTTGGCTAATTATTAAACTGCAAATACACTGAGTATAACTTCACATTGAGCCTTTCTCCAAAGAGAAAAAACAAGCAACCAACAAAATACAACTGGGGAAAGACCTGCTGGAAACTAAGCTGAATAATTACCAGAGCTCACATAGGGCCGGAAGACAATGAGTTCTGGTGACTCAGGATCCAGATTTCAATGATCTCTGGAGCATTCAATCGCTGGGAGATACTTTTTACTTCCCATTTTTCCCCCTCGCAAATTAAAACAGTCTTAGCTCTCCCAAACCTCACTTTCCCAGTTCTTCTGTTACAATATCAATATCCCTCCTAACATGAAGCCACCAGGACTAAGGCTTCCAGTTGGGGCCTGATTAATTTCACTTGCTCTCATAAAAAAGGCAACCATCATTCCTCTTAACCTGAACAGTTTTCCAGGTTTAGGTTTTTCAGTGAGTGTGTAGCTGTGTCTTTGCCAATTAAGCACTTCCTGATTGCTGAGCACCAACTGCTACAAAAGCAGGTCTTCCCAATATTCTTATACAGAGCTTGTCATAGACTTTTGTCAAGCAAACCCTTTGTTCCACGAACCAAATTTCTGAATAAAGTGTTCCAAAGGACAGGACCAACAATACAACAGCATACTTGTTCAAATAATAATTTCAACAGTAATATACCTTTGCTTCAGAACTATATGATGGATATTCTTCAGAACTCTCAGGTATTAATGAAAAGATCTTTATTTCTTAATAGTCAACCTTATACCAAATCTGAATCACTGAAGTAAAAGCTGGATTTCTACAGTTTTAACAGATATGGCTCATGCAATTTTCTCCATACCCATGCTATTATAATTCAAAATTAATTCCTATATATGCTGCAAAAATATAATTCTTGGTTGAGGGAAAATATGATTAAAGATAATGACTTGCCAAGCAAAAATTTATGTACCTGTGGCCAAAAATGGTCATATGGAGGTCAGAAAACAAACCCTGATTTTTTAAGTAAATTTCCTTCAGCAGGGGAGAGAGTGGATGGAAATGGGAGAATCAATACTGCATACTTGGAAAACATACTTTTAAAGCAAATTAAAATCATGTTCCTAGACTCTGCAGTTTTCAGTACACTTCAATAGTACAAGAGCAGTTATTTAACTCAGAGAATAATGATTAATAATTCAGAGGAATTACTACCTTCCCCCCTCCAAAAAAAAAAAAAACCAACACAAATAACACATAATTAAGTAATGTTAGTTTATTTTACCTGCAGTGCTTCCAATATAAATTGTATGTAGATGATGTTACTGAGAAATATTAGGAAGAATTACTGAGAGATGTCAGAACATCATGCCTTCCAATCCATCCTCCATGAACTTCTTATAAAGTGCCATAAATTTGGCCACAAATGCTTCCAAGTGATAAATGGCTTTGCTACCCAGTTGCAGACGATGTTCATAGTAAGCTGCCATCTGGGCCACTTCTCCTTTCAGTTGTCCATCGCAATTATGCAAAAGTTCTGAGAGAAGGCCCTAAAGAAGCAATTTTTAAAAGTAATAATTAAAAAAATATTAGCTAAACATGCTTTACTTTTCTCATTCAAAAAGGAAGTGAAACTTAAATATTGATATGTTCTCGTCTTTATTTTTGATGGACTGGCAGACTTCACCCAAAAGAACATACTATTCTATAGAGTAAAAATGTGGTAGTTATCTATCATATTTCAACCTCAAATGCTTAAATGTACAAGGGTGCAAAGATTTAAGTATAAAAATGCTTACTGTAGCATTATTAATTATAATAATCTGTAGACAACCTGAAGTCTAACACTTCAGGTTGCAACACAGGGGTTATATCCAAAAAACTGGTATAGTCATACAATGAAATCCCAGTCATGCACCAAAAAGAATGAGCTAAATCTCTACTGTCATGAAACAGTATCCATACTACACTGCTGAATTTAAAAAGCAAAATAGTGTAAAAGACACTAAGGCTTTGTGAAACATACAAATATGGACTCAATTCAATGTGACTTGAAAAGAGGTCTCATGAAAACAGAAGGGGGAACCTTCACTTTTCACTTCATATATTTAGTATCATTTGAATTTTTTCATGTAATTTTAATCAATACAAAGAAACAAAAAGTCCCGTATTGCCTAATATGTAACAGTCAATCTACAATATCTTTCTAGCTAGAGAGCTGATTAGGTTTAGACCAGACCTAAAGTTGTCCCTCACAAATCACTACCACCTTCTTCAATCTCAATTTTCAAGTACACTGAGGCTTGCTGTCTAAAATATTAATACTATTCCCTGACTACTTGCATGGATCCATCTTTCAATCCTTCAAGCTTCAGATTAAACATACCTTCCACGGAAGCCATCACTGACCTTCCATAACTCAGCCCTCCATTTTTATCATTTCACCTGGTCACTGCCTTTGTAGTATTCAGACCATTGTGAAATCCTCTTGCTTCTTGTTTCCCACTCCATCTCACCAAAACGTAACTTCTCTGAAGGAGGCCCACCCTTGTTTCCTTCAACACACACCTAATGGTGACTGGCACACCTTACAAGCTCCATACAATTTGGACTTTGAGTATCTGCTGAACTAATGAGCTGGACAGAAAGAACTGACAATATATCTTCGTGCAGCAAAAGCCATGATACCACATAATCAAAGTCCAAATTGTATGGTTACAGACAGTTCCAGATTTGAAATCAAAATACCTTCATTATTATTTCAGGAGGAATACAATGAGTAAGAAGCTCATACAGTCTTCCACGAACTTCAAGGAGCCTGAACAAAACAAAACAATACTTTGTGATGAAAACAGGAGATCGTTTTTCCAAGTACCTACTGTGCCATCTTACTTTAAGAATTAAACATCCCAATACAAACATTTTCTTCAATGGCTTATCATATTTAAGATACACATATGGGAGCTTTTCCTAACTTTAGTTCATTTTTCTAAAATAAAATTATGGAACTGTCTTAAAGTCAGACAACATTTTATATTCACTTACATATATATACACACACACTCACACAGTATTTATATATATATACACTGAAAATACACAAAAGACTTCATGCATAGTAAGGGTTGAGCTTATTTACACCATGAATTTTAATACACTTTAATGATACATCAAGTAATATTCTTTCCTTCTTCAGATAGATGATACATAGGACATGAGAAAATGGTTATGAAAATATTAAATAATAAGTCTATTACAGAAGAAAAGAAAATATAACCATGAATATAACATAATGTTATCATCTCAACTGTAAAGTAAAAAAAAAAAAAATTACGGCAGAGAAAAAAGAGGTAGTACAAGAGGGTACAGGTGGGCACAAACCAGGCTGGCTGAGTGAATATGGCTATTTGTTGGAGGGCTCTGTAAGCTCGTAATTCTAGGCCCTTCTCATAACATTTTCAGGAAGAAAAAGGGTTAATGAGGGACATAGACATGTAACATATTAAAACAGCAAAAAGAAAAGTGACAAATTATAAGTATATATACAAAACTAACTTAATCTTTCTAAATATACTTACCTACCCATAAAGAAAAAATACCATTCTGAATCTTCACCAAAATAAGATCGCATTATGTTCTATATTTCAGATCAGGGAAGTGATTTTTAAAAGATTTCTTCAAAGCAGAAGTTAAGACCCCCTTCCTGAGATTCCAGGAGTATGAAGTTGTGCCACAATAAAACTAAATAAGTAAAGTAGAAAAAAAAGACTAGCATTTTTTGAGCAACTGTTATGCGAAGACCGGAGAAAGCAATGGCACCCCACTCCAGTACTCTTGCCTGGAAAATCCCATGGACGGAGGAGCCTGGTAGGCTGCAGTCCATGGGGTCGCTAAGAGTCGGACATGACTGAGCAACTTCACTTTCACTTTTCACTTTCATGCATTGGAGAAGGAAATGACAACCCAGTGTTCTTGCCTGGAGAATCCTAGGGACGGGAGAGCATGGTGGGCTGCCATCTATGGGGTCGCACAGAGTCAGACACAACTGAAGTGACTTAGCAGGAGCAGCAGGCACAAGACACTATGACAATAATTTTACTCAGTCACCACACCAGCTATGGTGAGGCATTATCTCCTTTTTCTTTTTTTAAGAAAAAACTAAGGCATGGATGGTTTAAATAACCTGAAAAAGTTGACCATAGCAGAGCGATGATTTAAGCACAGATCTGTCTTAGCCCATACCCTTCCAGTGTCTGCCAAAGCATCTATTTAATCTCTTATCTGTAAGAGGTTCATTGCAGTACACTATTTCTCACAAACACAAGTCTCTTTCACTGAAGAGAACATGAAGTTCAGAGAGGTTAAGCTTCCAGCAAAACTTCTGTAGTTGAAGCAGCATTACCTCAAGTCTGATTCCAAAGGCCTTAATGTCTCTTGGACATGGCAGTATATACCCCAAATAAAATCTGATTCTTAACATATAAATAACAGATACTATGAAATTATTTTAATAACGAGGCATATAGCTTATTTCTGAAAAGCTGACTCACAGTATAAAATATAAAACTGTACTATAACAATACTGTGTGCATCTCACACACGTTCTCATGCTTCTCTTAGTCTGAGTTCATTTCTAATATGATTTCATCTCTAAAAAATTAATATATTCTACATTATTAAGCCTGTGTCATTATCTCTTGGAGGTTACAAGTCAGAGAAACAAGGTATTCTAGAACTGCCTCTGCCTCTTACTAACCAAATGTCCCTGAAAAAAGCAACAACCTCCCAAAGAATCAGTTTTCTATCTGTAAGATGGTAATAATGCATTCCTCATAGGACCGTTATATGAATTAAATGAAACAGTGTAAATGTCAGCGTAATTGCTCATCAGATATAAGCTGCTATTCACATGAGAAAGGTGGAGCAGAGAACCTGCCTGCAAAGGCAGGAGATGTAAGAGATGCAGGTTCGGATCCCTGGGTCGGGAAGATCCCCTGGAGAAGGAAATGGCAACGCACTCCAGTATTCTTGCCTAGAAAATTCCATGGACAGAGAAGCTTGCGGGGCTACAGTCTATGGGGTCAAAAAGAGTCAGACACTACTGAGCACATACAATGGACACATATCACATTAGAATATAAGAAATTTTCCAAGATGTATCAAAAAAGAATCAAGACTATAAATATTATAGCGAGACTACAAGGTCAAAAATCAGGAGTCATTGGTACTGCACGGACCAATGTTCAAAATAATACTGGCCATCCTAGTATCTCTGGATAGCTTCAAGGCTTTCGGAAATTAAGAGGAATATTTTGTTTTAAACACACAATGGCATCAAATCCCAAATCTGTTTAATCTAAATAGGGAACAGCAGCACTTCTTCTTGGACAAATTCATTTATGAGCTGTCAAAATTTGTTTGGAAACTGGAAGAACGGGCAGCAGCAGAATTAAGAAAAGTAATAATTAACTTAAGTCTTAAAAATACATTTAATAATGTCAAATATTGCAACATCTGTACCTAAATCTCTTTAAGAGTGGAAAAGTTCAACTATTATCACCAATTTTTCTTCTTTAAAATCAGAACAAAAACAAGAAAAGTCACCTTTGGCGTGGAAACATTTTATGAAAGTAAAAAGCTCCTAAGACATGCTTCATTTGAATTTTATTTCCTTAAAACTTGAGATTTCTTCACTACCTGACAACATTTACAAAACGCAATGCACAGTTTTTCCTGAAGTCAAGGTTTCTTTTCTCAAGAATCTACTTAAAACATCTGGCACTTTTCAAAAACTATTTCTTCAACTAAAATAAATGAAGAGGAATTCAATTCAAACTTTGATAAAATATCAAGTACCAATTTTCTATGACCATTCACCTCCTCTAATCTATTAAGGTAGTCCAACAGTACGTACTGTAATTTCCTTTGAAGAATTTCTTATAAAAATAACAATTCTCAGATACACTACCCAAGAGGAGAAACAGTATATTCCTTCTCCCGATTATGTTCACGTAAACCAGGGAAGCTTACATTTCGGTGGTTGCACTCAGTCTAGTCTGTTTCCTAAAATAATCAATAACCCTCTCTAAAGTCCAAAGATGGCTTCTCATTTCAGACAGGCAAAAAAAGTAGGAGACTGTGTCTCAGTGAGCTTACGGGACCTTCACCAGACTTTCCGAAAGTACCAAGCCTTAAGACTGTCATTCTTGATTTGGAGAAGAGCCAACTGCCCTCCTCAATCAAAGTCATAACAAATCCAACAGGCTGTGGTTGAGGTACTTTCAGTATGGTCTACTACTGAATAAGAGATCCAAGAAGTAAACAGAAACATCTGTGCAGCAAATATGCACAAAACACTTCCTACATACTGATGGCACATACACAGTATTATTAACAGAGCCTATCATCACACATGAGCATGGGGTTTCCTAGTTCTCAAACCACTATCACACAATCTCTTTTCATTATACAAATGAAAAAGCTGAAACTCTAAATTTATAAAGTTACCTGCTTAAGGACACTTAGCTAAAAATTAGTAGAACTAGAAGTCTACCCACAGTCTAGTGTTTTTCTATAACACATCAATTACAAAGATATACAGTTATCTTCAATATTAGAAAGCTAGACATATCATGCTATGCATTAATATTAAATCATCCAAGATTCTGAGGGGAAAAAACAAACCCTAAACTTCCAAAATTTGTTTCAATTTATGTCTAAGTTCCATACTTATATGCCAGTAGCTTCTTAAAAGCCATACCATACACCAACTATTCTGAAACATTAAATGTCTAAAATCCTACTTCTTTAGAAGTATAGTATTTTATAATTTAAATTTAATTATAATGCTAAATGGCATGGTATCAGTATAAAACAGCTAATCTAGAACTTAGAATATCTGTACTATCTCAGTGATCAAGCTTTTATGGTAATCTTTTATAATGGTTACCTCTGTGGAGTTTGTTGACTGACAATAGCATTGGCAGTCTCCCTCAGATACACCTCCCAATCTGTTTCAGGGATTTCTTGATCTGCAGTAAAAGGATATCTACATGACAAAAAGAGAAAACAATAAATTAAAGGAAAGTGGGCTGATATCACAACATGATTCCTATAGTAACTGACCCCCTTTACTCACTGTTGCACTCTGCAGGCTTCACACATAAGCAGAGCTTTTCTGAGATTTCTGCAGGACTTCTCTGCAAGTCTATGGGCCAGCTGTGGAGGAAGATTTAGACCCTCCTTCTTACACACAGTAGATAGCACATGGCAAATCTACAAATAGAATAATTAACATAAATGAGCAATCTGTCAAATTGCATGCTGAGACAATTTCTGTTAAGAATATTGTTACAGAACCCCAACCTTTCTGTTTTTGGTCACTACCCTACCCTAATCCACTGTTCCTTCAGCAGGAAGCCAGGGGTCTAACCTAGCTATCAGGTAGAGTCAGCAACTAGATGGGCACCTGGAGAAAGATCTGGTCCCAGTTCCATGCCTGCCAGCTTCCTCGAAGCAGCAGGGAGTTGGAAACAAATGGCCTCAGGTTGGTGGCAAAGACACTGCTCACAAGGCTGCCAAGTTGAGCTGCACAAGCCTAACTGGACACAACTCAGGCACTAAGATGTGAATGGTACTCATGGGAGAGACGTAACCTGGTGGTCCTGCTGCTTTATAGACATTTTTAACTCTATCACTCTCAAAATCTTTACAAGTGAAACTCACAATATACAGCATCACGTATTATCCCTACCTTGCATAAAATCACCCCAAACCTATTAACAGCAGAAACTTGCTTATTGTGAGAAACTGGCATTTTTACTGATAGCTATTAAGAATGATAAAGGAAAAAAAATACATGTTATGTTGATTCAGACTAACTTTGGTCTCTGAACTAGGGACTAGGAATTCCCAAATCATCTTCTTGCAAAATCTATTTCCTGAATATTCAAGTCTCCTCTATAAGCCAATTAAGTCAGGTTGAAGTAGAAGCCACTAAATAACTAGGTTTCCCTTAGTTTCATAAAATCCACAATTACTACTTATTTAAAGTAAAAAGATTTAAAGAAAAGAACATTTTCTATATACTGGTATCTGGTATTTACTACTATATACATAATGGTTTGAGTTAGCACCTAGGCCATAGCCATTTCTGAATTGCTGACATAGTTCACTATGTTTTTACAAAAACAAACACAATAGGGATGTACACACAGTATGCATGGAATCTGAACTGAATTCTTCTGAAAAATTTAACTTGACTTACATCTTCAATGCTGGGAGCAGGCACACGAACTGCAAGGCACCTACTACGAATAGGTGGTATCACTTTAGATGTAGAATTACAACACAAGATCAATCTGCAGGTGGACATATACTTTTCCATGGTTCTGCGCAAGGCATGTTGAGCATCTTTAGTGAGTTTGTCAACTTCTGTCAATAACACAACTGAGTCAAGGAGAAACAAAACAAACTTTGAGTATTTATCTTTCTCATTATTCAGAGTGAAATCCTAAATAGTAAGCCTAATATACTACTTTTCCCTTTGGAGAAGACATACAAAAGTTATAGGTATGGTGGGAATAATTCATTTTATTTTTATTTTAAAAAATTCTAAGATCAAACAAGCCTAAGAAACACTTGGCTAATGAAGCTAGAGAGGTTATTTTGTTGCAGAATCTACTGCAGTCTTTATTATACTTATATGCAGTAAAAAAATCACCAAGACAAGGATATATTGTGCTGCATTCACCCAAAATATTTCACTCAGGAGTGTATTTCTGTAGAAAACCTAAGCATTCTAAGGAAGATACTTGGAAAACACTGTCACAACAGATGTAGCAAATAAGGGATAAAGATATCTGGTTACTTGTATAATAAGATTCTACCTGATCATAATCAAGGATTGGCCTTAAAGTGTTTGAGAAATTCAGTATACAGGGACTAAATCCAACTGTTGCACTGTATTAAATTACTTCAAGAAGATGACAGTGGTAGCAGTGCAGCATTTGAATCTCTCCCATAAAAGAACAGATTCCAAGATCCAAGACATTTACATCGAAACTAGGTGACAAGCTGTCCCCAACCACCCTAAATACAAGTAAGTGAGAACAAGAAACTACGTGTGGGAAGAAGTGGCTAGGATCCACCAGCTTTTTGATATCTTCAGAACAGTAGAACCTTAAATCACCCACAAAAGCACATTGGATATATGGGCCAATCTGAGAACAGCATACACAGAGTTCAATTCATGGACAAGAGCTAAGGGACCTTGATGCAATAAGATATGACAGAGCAGTGGACTGAAAATAACACAATGAAGCTCTCTTCCAAGACAATGCTTCCCAATGACAAATTCTGGAAATCGAATCCAAACTGAATAGAATAGGAAAAAGAAAGAAAGGAGATCGATCGTAATATCTGACAAGGAGAGCACTAAAAAAATAATGTGAAACTAAATCATTGCTAGGCACAAAACAGCACAATATCTTAAAAACTGTAGTGAGGTTTACTCCAGAAATACAAAGCAGTTTCATTAGACGATTCAGTAAGATAATAATGAGAACTAAGAAGAAAAATTGTAAGACCACATTCATGGGTACAGGAGAGTATTTGGAAAAAAAAAAAAAACTTCTATTTTGAAATGTAGAGATTAAGCAGAAAAGATAAGAAATAGGCTGGAATACGTAAGATGATTCACAAAACAGTAAAATGAGCAATGAAAAAAAGATAAAACTATCACATTCACTAAAGAAAAAGTACAGCTTATTTTCTCCACTAAAACTGACAAGGATTAAAAGTAATTATCCAGTGTTGATAAATGTTAGAGAGAAATGAGCATTCTTAAACACTGCTGGCAGTAGCACAAATCTTTTTTTCCAAATGAAGAATTTGGCAAAATATATCAAAAGCATTAAATATTGGCATATCTATCAAAAAACCTGTTGTAAAAATATATGGTGTTATGCACATAATACTGGAAATGTTAACAGTAATGGTCTCTGGATGGTGGGGTTATAGCTGATTTGAATTTTCTTTTGTTTAGCTAAATATTTGATAATGAACTATAAGTTTGTTTCAAAGAATCATTATTTTTAAATCATGCAATGCCCTATTTTAAATTAAGTGTTTTTCCATTACTCATCTAAATATTTTACTAATTCTATTCTACCAATTCTAAAATAACAAATAGGTGGCACAAACAGTTCTCTTTCTGCTACAATTCAACTCCATTAGACTATAAACTCCTAGAAGCACAGAGATTATGTTTCTCTTCTTCACGTTTACATATTAAAAAAAAAAAGGTGGCATAGTGCTTGGCACAGAACAGGTTAATAAATATTTGCTAAATGGTTGGAATTTACATTCCTCATTACATTTTCCTCTTATACCCATTGCTTATAATTTAAGTATCTGCCTCATTCAAAAAAAAAAAAATTATCACATACCTTTAAAATCTTTTTGAGAGCTTGTTTCAAGTTGCTGTGATTGTGCCACTGTTTTCAACATCTCCTGAATTACAACCCGATCACTATTTCCAGCATCACTATACAAAATAAAAATAGTGGTAAATACATACATGTAGATATTTAATAAGTACTAGCCCTTATTCATAAGCTAAGAAAAATGTTGAAGATCTTCAGTGATTAAAATTTTAAGCAAACTGAATTTGCTTTAAGCAAATTTAAGCAAACGAAATTTTAAGCACTACATTCACAAAACTTTAAAAGTGAAGTGTTTTAGGATCACTAAACATACTCCTATACTCAACTACAATTTGATTAACGTAACTGAAAACACCAAGCATGTTCTTAATATTAAGTTTACTGCCACTTAAAAAGAGCCATAGCTATTAACAGTATCAAATACTTTGACACTTCTGTATCCACTATAGTTAATACCTAGTCACAGCTAATTTCTTAGTTATCTACAACTACTCAAAATATAAAAATATCTTATTAAAACAAATTTGATCTGTATTCTTCTCCATCCCCAAAACAGCAAAGGTGTGAGAACAAGCCTAGACAAGTCCCTCCCAGTATCAGCAGAGTTGATTCAAGGTCTTAGAAAGGGAATGGGATAAGCAAATAGAGTTCAGGATACAAAACAACTCTGTAAGCTGTTGACTTATAGGCATTACCGGTCATTTATACCAATATCATTGCTTTAGCACTTAAGCCCTGCACCTCACAAACCAAAATAAGCCACCTGGTTAATTTAGGCTGAATGTCAATTCCAAACACCTGAAAAACAAACAGCTTAATCTCCAATTGACTATTTGTACTACAGAAGAACTCTTAATGAGAAAAAAAGGGCAAAGAAATCAGCGTTAGTTTATTTTCCCAAACAGCCATCAAGTCTTTCTCAATATTATTAGATCAATATACCCTCTAATCAAAAAACTGAAAGAAAATGGAAAGAATGAACTAGCAACCCTAATTCACTTTATAAAATATTTTCTCAGGCATTTACAAACTTTTTAGACATACTTTGCTCACCAGTTCTGAATAAGTCAATATAACAAAAGTACATTGTGTAACACACAGAGCTTTACAGAGCAAGAAAACTTACTTATTAAAAATATTTGATTTGCGGGAGGGGTCTCAGAGAGAAGGGAAAGTGGAAAGGTTCTAGGCTCCCTGTTTCACACAGGGCAGCTTCATTTTTATTTGTTTTATATTTTGTCTCTCCATACATGATTTTATATCAAAAAAGCATTCTACTCTTTAGAAAAGTCTGAATACCACTATTCTAAAAATACTTATTTCTATGCAGTAACCACTTACCTAGGATTAACTTCAAGGTGGTAATTGCTTGCAATAGTGCTAATTTCAATTTTCTTTTTAGATGGAGTCTGTGGACAAAGAAAATAGCTTTTTTTAAATGTTTACTGGCTATTTCTCCTATTATCTGTATTTCATTAGTTTTTTAATTATATAAACAATTTATGTTTACTATAAAAATAAAACTTTACATAATCACTACTAATGTTAGCCCCATTCTTAATCTGCAGGTAAACATATATGTTTTTATACACACTAGGTCATATCACACATTCTGTTTCTGGTGGATCACTTTTTTCCTTTACCTCCAGAAACCTCCAACCTTCCCCAGTTATCAGCAGATCATCATTATAAACAATCTGCATATGCCCTTTCACAGCCTGTTCCACGATAATACACAAAAGTAAACACATACTAATAACACATTATTGCATAGTGTCTGTGTTTCTTATAAAAATTGTTTTTAAAAGAGGTAATCATATATATTTCTGTTTCAAAGTGAAATGCTTACTGTGATGGTCTGATGTTCAATTCTCAATTTTTCCACTCCAACACCATAAAGTTCACGTAGAATACACATAATTCTTGTCTTTTTTCCAGCACCTGATGGTCCATACACTAACAGATGAGGAAAGTCACCACATTGCACCTGGAATAAAAAGGATAAGGCATTTTCCCTAGAGAAGCCACCGCTCCTACGTGTAGAAACTACTTTTTACGTATGAAATATTTTGTGTCTCTTTGAAAGTTCGAAAACGTGTGTGTGAATGAACATAGAGAGAGACATATCTTTAACTATGAAATCAATTACTCCCCTGGGATTAATGCTATATAACTTATATATCTGGCACAGTACATGTAAGATACAACACTATATGCTAGAAAGCAAGAAATCCCAAACCTGGCTGACTATCAGATATGCTAAAAAAAACTTTTAATAAAAAACTGATTAATTCCAGGACTCCATCCACAAGATTAAGATTCAGTAACGGAGACTGTGATGCCTGCCGTAGTTGGCACTTCTACAAAGAGTCCCTTTTGTAATAAATGAGTGCATTTGGTTTTATTTGGAAGTTAAAGGAAAACTTTGTAGGTGAGAAGGAAAGCAAAGTGGGGAAAGGAAGGCAGCCAACAAGTGTTACCAACTTAAATACCACTCTGGACATCTGGAGCTTGATCCTGCTGGGGATACACCTGAAACCAGTGTGAAAATACATTACAGTATTAAACCACCCAAGGAATGGGGAAGCTGGAGTATGATACATTACCTCTTCTCAAACCACTGCTAGCTTGGGAAACAAAATGGGGGAGAAGGCGTTAATTCTCTGGCATTTCAAGTGTGCTTAGAGGTGTCAGCAAGAGAAAGCCTCCAGCAAGTGCAGATGCAGGGAGCTGGAAGTCAGGTCTGTGTAATCTCACAAGTTAAAAGCAAGGGAATGGAGTAGGACGTTGACAGTTTTGTATTACAGAACAAGACTATGTGTTTTAAACATGTTCACAGGCGATTCTGATGCTCAGTCAGGCCTGAGGATCAGTGCTGTGAGTTTATAGATGACAAGAACACAGACCTTAACTTCAGATGCATAAAATCTTGTGGAGTGTAATTTTATAAGTAACCATTTAAAAATAAATAAGTATCAGCAGAAGTGCTGTTAAGTGAACTTTAATACTTTACAAACTTATCTATCGCTGGCACTAAGAAAGAAAAAAGTGTCAAGGAAAGGAACTATTCACCTAATACAGGGCATGGAAAAAGGAGGTGCTCCACAAATACAGCCTTCATTTTTAAAATTTCGACCTCAGCAAAAATAAAAGTTATGCTGCAAGTGTTTCACAGTTTTATTAAGTTGAAGATTAAACGTAAACAGGTGAATACTTTTGAAAAGCAAATCTATTAACGCAAGACTAACATACTAAATCTCTGTCCAAATATTTATCCCAAACCCTATACAATAAGAAACGGGGCAAAGAAAATAAAATATATCCCATGGTTAAGAAAATCAAAGAGGACAGTCCTCAGGGAGACTTCCTTTGTTTGCAAGCACAGTCCTGGGCCCCACAGTCTGTCCCCGTCCCCGTTTTACTTTTCTCCACAGCACCTGACACATTCTAAAGCCGGAGGGCGAAGCTCCGCTCTTGAGGGGCGCGAAACCCCTGAGCGGCGCACCTCCCCTCCCCCGGCTCTCTCCGCCCCGTCCCGCCGACTCACCAGGTTGCGCAGCTGGGCCGCCTGCTCCTTGTGATAGTCCAGCTGTCCCAAGGAGCAGGGCCGGTATTTGTCCACCCAGAGGCTCATTCCACCCCGAGTTCCCTGGGTCAGACACTCCAAAGTCCCGCGCGCGCGCCCCGCTCACAGACCCGCAAACAAGTTTTCCCGCGAGCTCCAAATCTCGCGACATCACCACCGGCGCGTTCGCGTAGTTAGGAAAGGAAAGACTACGGAAGCCTAGTTTGGACAGAATTGGTCGCAATGTCGGAACCGCCTACTTATTAACGTTCATTGTTTCATTTAATAATTTACTCTTTGCTCTCACCCTTATCATAGTACAGGAATTATTAAGCAAAACTGGAAAATTGGCTCTGATACTCTAGGAGTCAAATCTGGGTACTTCAGAGAGACCACCCTTCTGAACTCATTTCATTCGTTCATTCATTCACTTGTTCGTTCCACTGAAACCTACCAGCTATTTACCTTGCGGAGTTCTATATTTGGCACCAGAATATATCCGGCTTGGGACTTGTCTCACGTGGCAGGGGCCAAAACAAGCTCTACTGAGTAAATCGCTAAAATTAAGATAATAAAGTATATGAAATAAATTAAGTATATAATATGATACTTATATAAATACTTATGATATATGATACTTATATACTTAATATGATATATGATACTTATATACTTAATAAATTAAGTATATAATAAATTAAGATAAAGGTAATCTTCATTACCTTTCCTGACCTCCATTCCTCAAGATTCTTACTGGATTTAAAGCTAAGGAATCTAAAGGTCGTGAAAAAGCTACAGAAATGTGACCACTCAAACTGCACCTCTTAAATGCACTTCTCTCGATGTATGTAATTTTAACTTCGTATTTAACTTACACTTTTACTTTACATAGTGTCCTGAATCCTAAATACTGCAACGTGACAGGAATTAATTTCCAATATGTGTAATAACCTTCTATCAAGGTCCCCCCTCTCATTCACTTATGACACAAGAATTTATTGTATTCTCTGAATCATCATATTTACTGAATTATTTGTATGTGCAGGAAATTACTCGGCACAATTAATAACAACATCAAGTAAAAGACACAGTCTCTATTCGCAAAAACCTTTTGAAACATCCTGGGAGACATCCACCTCAAGACTTTGCACTTAGGATTTCATCCCAGTGCACTTCTCTGGGGCAAACCTGTAACTGGTTCTTGCCAGAATCAGGAGTAAGGTTCTTCTTCAGGCTGGATCTAATTTTGTTTCTTTAAAGAGGAAGAACTTTCATGGTTGCAAGAAGCTGAGAGAACAGTTAAGGGCATAAAAGTATATATGTAACTTTGGCTTTACCCCTGTGCTTGTGAGTTTTCCTCTTTTTTCATATACTTGGACAGATTTGGACCTTGTTTTTCAGAGAGCATACCCAGAAAAATTTGCTGGTATTCTGGCCTCTATTTATTTAATAAAAATGAGAAAGTTCTGACCCTTTTTCTTATAGTTTGTTCTCTAATTGTCAATGATCAATTAGAATTGGTAAATATAACTTATAATAAAGCATCAGTTATAATTCCATTCCCTCATTTAACATAGGACTAATAGACAGATCCCCTTCTGCACTTTAGAAATAAAATTAAATACTAAGAGAAAATTTTGAAGAGATTATAAATGGCAAATTCATAGTAAATTGTGGCAGAGGCAATGCTCTATATTCACCAAACCTCTTTCCTGTTCCTCCTGGGGACAGGGGTGCTTTCTCCAGCCTCCTCAGTAATTAGTGGAATTATGTGACTGAGTTCTGGCCAATAGAAAGTAGGTCTGCAATGATGAATCCTATCTCCATTCCTATCCAATTTAAACTCCTTTGTTCTCCTGCATACTTTCTCTGTTCATTGGCCAGTTAGATGCAGAAAATCCAGAGGAGGGTTTTGAGGCTCTAGGGGCATTTGAGGCCCTTGATAGTAGGAAACCAAGTTCCTGCATCTTAGGCCAAAGTGATCCACTCTCTCCCCCAAACAAAGTGGGCAATTTATGTGGGAGAAGATCAAAAGGATCATCAGTGAGAGATTGAGAAAAGTGAAACAGAGGAGGATGTAAAGCCAGAGCACCCTGTATTATCCAGATCACTTCCAGGGGCAACTGGGGCAAACCTCTGGGGACTTATTGAGGAGTGTATAGAGTATATCTTTGAATCATCTATTTAGGAGGGCTGGGGAGAAGTTCCTATATCCTGCTGGTTGAGGGTTTCTCCCCTGAGGATGGTAATTCACAACACACAGTTCTATACTGGGTCTATGTACTAAGTAGGACCCTGCTTGTGCCCATGCTGTCAAAGGACAAGAATCTGACCATTTTTTCTTATCCATTATGTGTTTCCTCATCCACTTATGCTCCAAAAACACAGTTATTAATCAGCTTGAGCTATTTTTAACTGTACAACTCAGTACCATTAAGTACATTTATTCACATTGTTGCACAATCATCTCTATTATCTGTCTCCAGAAATTTTTCATCATCCCAAACTGCAATTCTGCACCTATTAAAAGCAACTCCCAGTGCTGGTAATCCCCAGGCTATGGCAACCAGCATTCTACTTTCTGTTCTTTATAAATTTGACTAATCTGGGTACCTTTATAAGTGGAGCCATATAGTATTTATCTTTTCATGTTTGGTTTATTTTACATACTTGAATGCCTTTAAAGTTCATCAATATTGTAACATGTATCAGAATTTCAGTTATTTCAAGGCTGAATAACATTCCATTGTAGGTATATACCATAATTTGTTTATCCGCTTATCCATCAATAGACATTGGGTTGTTTTAATCTTTTGGCTTCTGTCAATGATGCTGCTATGAACATTAGTGTGCAAATATCTGTTCCCACCAGCAATGCACTGAGGTTACAGTACCTCCACATCCTCATCAACCAGTAAGCCTTTTTAATTTTTGCCATTCTGGTGGGTTGATGGAGGAATAAGTAATGGTGTTGAGCATTTTATCACATGCTTACTGGATATCAGAATATGCTTTTGTAAAATGCTATTCAAGGGTTTTTGTTTTTTGTTTTTTTACTAGTTTGTCTCTTTCTTAATGACTTGTTTCTTTTCAAACATATGTATTGTAGATATCTTTTTCTATGTGAAACTTGGCTTTGAACTCTGTTAATGTTTTTTTTTTTTTGATGAACAGAAGTTCTTAATTTTACTGTAGTTTAGTGCATATTGGAGGAGGAAATGGCAACCCACTCCAGTATTCTTGCCTGGAGAATCCCATGGACAGAGGAGCCTGGTGGGCTACAGCCCAAAGGGTTGCAAAGAGTCAGACACGACTGAGCAACTAACGCTTAGGGCATACTGTTTTGAAAAAGATGTTTAGTGCATATTGTTTTAAAAATCTTAACTAAGATTCTGTTTAGGATTGCTAGTTACAAGTATTTACGCCCATATTTAAATACTGTACATTTTATCTCTTTGATCTTAGAAACCATAAAATACAAATTGTCCCACTTGAGCACATTACAAACCTGTCACCCACTTTACTGAATCCTTTATCTATGAAGCTGTAATTTCAAAAGCAAAAAAGCTTTTATCTGCATGATTTAACAGTGATATATACTTAACACATCTTCAGTTGCCCTTGCTACCTTCCTGAAAGGTAATATATTAAAACTAAAAATAGTCACTCATAGCTGTTAAAAGGGAGGATTTATTTTACATGAAATGGCATAAAAAGCCAACTACAACTTTAAAAACACAAAATGTGATTAAATATCTAGTATAAAAAGAAGTGCCTTTATTCCTTTGAGGTTCTATGGCTCTTGTCACTGATATTACTTCATCCTAATGTTTTAGCAATGAGTCATCTGTAACCTCTGAAAGAGGGACCCAGAAATCAGGAGATCCCACAGTAGAAGAGAGCAAGAGGGCACTGCACACAGCAGTGCAGGCAAGCCCCAGGCCACAGTGGCAGAGCCAGGGTGGCAAATGAGCTGTTCAGGCTGGAGCAGGAGGATGCCCATCTCCAGAAGATGAAATTAGTATCTGATGTGCTCACACATCCTGAGATGAGATTTATACATATGCAGGAGAGTCTGGGAATAAATTAGCAAGAGGTACACTAAAAACTAACCAAAGAGAAAACAGGACAGTTACCAAGAACTGGGAACATAAAATTTATATAAAAGGAATATATAGTAGCTAAAAAAAGGAAATGTTATAGCATTTTATCACGTGGCTCAATTGTGCATAACACTTACATATTCAGAATAGTGTGAACACCATACACTTATCTAACCAGAAATTAAGATATAAATGCACTGAGAGGGGAAGTGTGTCTAGGTGTGAGAAGGGAGGGATGTAAAAGAGATATGACTTCGTTTTCTATATATAGGAAATCAGCAGCTAAATTTTCAAAATCAAGAAACAGCAGTATATGTTATTAAGAAATATAAGGTTAATACCAACACACACACGCACACGCGCACACACATGCACACACACATGCAGACACGCACAAAGAGTTGAAAGTGTTTTTTCTGGGAAGTAGAAATAAAGTGGTTGAGCAGAGATCAGGAACAGGGATCCTATTTTGCATAACAAGCACTGTGGAAGCTTTAACATTTTCACTATGTAATTTGAAAAGTAAAATTTAAGTCAATACAGTGATTAAAACAAAGTGAACCTAAAGAATATACTGGCCTCTGATGCCACACAAAGTGAAGTTATTTCTTTTGCTAATAGTTTTAAATGGAACTTCTAGGGAGACCCACCTAATCAGGTAGGTCAGGAAAAGTTTCTTTGGGAAAGTAACATTTAGGATGAAGCTTGAGCAGTGGAATGAGCCAGAAAGGGAGAAGAAGAGTGTATTTTAGAATAAAGGACTAAGACTTGCATGGGCGCTGAATAGGGAAGCTTCCAGGCTCATACTGAAACACATGTTCCGCCAAAGAGGAGTGAACACAGAGGAGAAAGGCATGAAAAGAGGCTGAACAGGCCAAGAAAGAGACTGCGCTGAGTGGTCCTCCTGGTTTTAATGAGGTTCTTTTTGGCCTATGTCCTGAATCATCTCCAATACCTCCTCACAGGTAAGGTAACAGGATTAAGCTGGTTCTCAACTCAAACATCCAATGGTTCTAAAACCCCAAGCAGTCTCCCCAGGGATTTTCGCAGTGATGAAAAGCTCTCTGCTGGGCATCAGGGCATGACTTCACCTCACCCCTGACTTCATCTTAGCTCCTAGTTTGATTCTGGGTGAATGGACTCAACCGCAAAATGAAAGACTGGGCTACATAACTCCTAAGGGCCTTGCAAGCCCTAACACTCTTTTCACCTTCCACTTTTCTCTGTGCTTCTGCCAAAAGGAAGAATTCCCTGTCTGCAAAGAATTCACATTTTTGTGTGAAACTCCTTCTTTTACCATGATATTTATCAGTTATTAAACTTCCAAGTTTTTGAGATATTTCTACAAAATGGAACAGCATACCAGCGAACATTGGTTTTAGCAGCTGAAACATGGAGATGATAGTCTAGGATGTCTGCCAGTCTGTTATGACAGCTTTAGATCAGTTTATTGCAACACTGTTTTTGGAAAATATATATTGGTGTTTTTCTCTCAGAGATTAATTATTACATTTTATTAACTAGATAAAATAATTTAACAGCATTATTATGCTTTTCCTATAACCACAGTAGCTCATTAACTGATATTATTTGATGTGTTCTTCCTGATTTCCATATATCTTCTACATTCCTCTTTATAGGAGTTACAAACCAAAATGCTAGCTTGGTATAGACAAGCAAATGAAAGATCTAAGCTTTGGGAGAATAAAACAGGGAGAGAAGGCAGGAAGTTTCTTCCCACCAAAAGGGGGTGGCAGCCCCTCAGTTTCACTTGATCACCCACAAGCAGGATCTTGAACCACTAGTGATAGAACTTCAAGTGTTTTGAAAGAAGCTCCAGTCCAGATTTCTTTTTTGTACAATCTCCTGACAAAAACAAGGACACTGTCCAGGCCAACAGAACTCATCTACAGGCCAGATTCAGCCTGCTTCCTTGGCTTGCAAACTCTGCTTACTCCTTGTAACATTTTGTTCAAACCTCAGAAAGAGGAGAAATAAATTCAAAACTCAAATCACAGCAGTATCTGATTTATTTCCCCCTGCTTAATCCGGGAGGGAAAACTCTGGTGAAGGCAGAAACAAAAACATTTGACTAAAAGAAAGGAGGGGCCTGTTTGATGGCCATTGATGCCAACATCCTCTGCCTCATAGTATTGGGAATTCCTGGCAACTGATAACTATTATCTGAAAGACTATCACTCTGGTTCAATAGGTTAATGGAGTTTTGCTTGTTTGTTTTGCAAAAATGTATAATATAAGAAAACACACTTGCCTATACTTTTCATATTTTAAGACAAATCACGTTTTCTATAAATAATAACCTGTCCACAAATGATACTTACAGATGTAAGGCAAAGCATATCTGACCATTTAGTTATTTATTTCCACAATAATCTGTTATATGGAAATCAGTTCTCTGTTCCATTTCTGGAAGGAAAAGGCTCAGAAATCCCTTCAGTTTCATTTATTCTAAGAGTTGGACAATATATGTTACAGCCAACAATTATAAAAGGATTTTATTATAAAAATATGATTATATAAGTAAAAGTGCAAGGATTAGTAATAACTTCTAACAGAACACTTTTAATTTTCCTTATACTCCATATACTTTTTTTATGTCTCTGAAATTTTTATTCAAACATTCTGCTATATTCCTCATCCTTCCTACTCCCTACTTGGAGGAATGATTGCATTTTATAGGAACTGCTTACCCAGAGAGGTGATTTTGAATTATAATATCCTTTCCTATGGTGCTTTTTAATATTAGTTATTACAACATAGTTTCAAAAAGCAGTTCTGTTTATTCGTGGGTTACATGTTTGAAAACATCTCGATTTTATATACTTCCCTAGGAACCATTAGTATCTCAAATTTACTCATAATTTTGCTACTAATTATTGTAACAAAAACATTAGATCTGCAATTTCTATGTTGCATTTCACTGGTAAAACTAGATACATTCTAAGTGAAGTGGGTTTTTAAAAATTCTAATAAAACAGCAACTATTCAAATCAGAATATGGTTTTTATGGTATACAACTAGCCTGGTTCAGACACCTTTGTAAGTGGGTATATAAAAAGAAAGCTAATTTAACAGGAATTTATATTTGTAAGCATCCCTCCCCTCAAAATGGAAAACCATAACCAGTTTAAAAACAACACTGATCTGATGCTAATATCATGGCATCATTCTGCCAAATTACAAAATTCCAACTGCTTTAAGTAGGATCAGCAATCTACCATAAAAACAGACCCTCAAATCTATAATGGTTCAAAAAAGACAAGATTTTTCTTTTTCACTTATGAAAGACCAAAAATGAGTAGTCCTGAACAGCAGGTGGCTCTCTTCCAGTCAGTGATACCGGGTCACAGACTCCTTCCCTCTTTTGCATCTGCCATCTTCACCAGCTGGCTTCCACAGCCACTACATGTGTCTGCATCAAGCCCATGGAGGAACAGACCATGCAGGACCACACATGGAAAGTGCCTGTGGGTCAGGGTCGGGAGTGTCATATGGCACATCCCGTTGGCTAGACTCAGTGGCTAACTCACACCTGACTCAAACTGAAACTGGAAAAACAGTCCCCCTCTTTCAAGCTCCTGTCTGCAGCCCCTCAGCACTATGTCTGTGAAGTTCTTGTGATAAATTAACCAATTAACTGTTATTATAGTTATAGACAGCTTGTGGAATGATTGTTAAGTGTCAGTATGTCAGAACGCTGTGCTAGACCCTGGAGTAGAGACCCAAGGAGGAAGGAGTTGTGGTCTTTGTCTTCAAGGACTTTATTACCTGGGCTTTCATAGAAGACGCTGGCAGAGAAGCAGAAAGGAAATGGAAGAGGACCCACACTTGTATTCAGAGAGAGAAGTGTTTACTTAGACATTTAGCTTAAGGCTTCACTCTATCCTTGCCACTCAAAGGTTGGTACCTGATACCTGAATTAGCAACATCTGCAGCCTAGGAGCTAATTAGAAACACAGCTGCTCAGGCCCCACCCATCCTTCTTGTCTTTATTTTAAGAAGATCCTTAGGTGATTTTTATACACATTAAAGTTTGAGAAACACTAGCCTGTATCTCCATTAAAAGAGTTTAATGTTAGTTCAGAATTATTATTCTGTCTACACAGAATTCATTCTTTTGTGTGCACAGATTGACCACTGCCAGATAAGAAAAGGTCTTTTATATTGTGCTGAGGAATTGTATTCACATCATGTGACTTGTTTTAGAAAAAAAATATAACCCACGAAATAGTGTGGATGGTGGATTAAACAGAATAATAGATTATTTATAATAATAAATAATAATAAATGGGATTGGAATAAATAGATAATGAAGCTGGGAGACCGGTTAGAAACATGCTATGAACGTCTAGTCTTGATATGATATGAGCCATTTCTAAGACAGTTCACCAAAGGACAAGTATTTAGAAAATACTTGGGGAATTTGGGGATAGAGAGAAGAGCTGTCAACAATGTTTCTAAAATCTCTTGTTTAAGTGACTAGGTAATGGTAAAGTTATGAGCTTTGAAAAGTTCAAGTGCATTTTAAATAAATAGAACTGCTCTACATTTTTATCTGTGTATTATAAATTCAGGCTTCCCTGGTGGCTCAGTGGTAAAGAATCCACCTGCCAGTGCAGAACAGGTGGGTTTGATCCCTGGGTAGGGAAGATCCCCTGGAGAAGGAAATGGCAACCCACTCTAGTATTCTTGCCTGGAAAATGGGCAGAGGAGCCCTGGCAGGATACAGTCCATGGGGTCACAAAAAAGCTGGATACAACCTACCAACAAAACAACAATAAAATTATAAATGTAGTATTATATAGCCCAAGCCCTTAGTGAATGCAGTAAACACACTGAAGAATGCAGACCTTCATCTTCACCCCTCCTCTACTTTTACTTATGTTATTAGCAATTTGAAATACATTTTTCATATGACAAACTAAAATCAAAATATTATAGAACCACTGAATAAAGAATAGCTCTGCCAAGCAATCATTTCAAGGAAAACTTGCTTTTACTTCCTAGGGATGTTGTTACTAAATGATTTTTGTCCCCTAAGAATGTTAAGTGTTACTAAGTGGAAATGTAGAGCTTTCAATTGGCCCCTGGGTGGTTGAGATTCTTTTTCCTGAGTCTTGAAATCTTCACTGTTGTTCCCCAAAGTAAATTCTAGAATGCAGCAGAGCCTACAGAAGCTTTCATTAAGGACCTTCAAAGGCTGCTTCCCAGAGATACAGATTACAGTGCCCCACGGTAGTCTACAAAGTAACAAGATGCCTTGTTCTGAAAACTTTTAGACATAAAAAAAGACAGTTTACTTAAGTCATAACAGACACACCTTGGAGATCTTGCAGGTTGAGTTCCACTGAAATAAAGCCAATATAGCAATAAAGCAAGTCATTGGATTTGGGGGTTTCTCAGACAGTAAAAAATCTGCCTGCAATGCAGGAGACCTGGGTTCAATCCCAGAGTTGGGAAGATCCCCTGGAAGAGGGCATGGTAACTCACTCCAGTATTCTGGCCTGGAGAATCCCCATGGACCAAGTTGTCTGGCAGGCTACAGTCCATGGGTCGCAAAGAGTTGGACACGACTGAGTGACTAAGCACAGCACAGTGCATATAAATGCTATGTTTACACTATACCATGGTCTATTAAGCGTGCAATAGCATTATGTCTTAAAAGAAACCTGTACATACCTTAATCCACAAATACCTTATTGCTAAAAAAAAAAAAATGCTAACCATCATCTGAGCCTTCATCAAGTCACAATCTTCTTTGCTTGTGGAGGCTCTGAAATATTGTTAGAATTAACAAAATGTGACACAGAGACATGAAGTGAGCAAGCCCTGTTGGAAAAATGACACAAACTGGGCTTTCCTGGTAGCTCAGCTGGTAAAGAGTCCACCTGCAATGCAGGAGATGCCAGTTCGATTCTTGGGTTGGGAAGTTCCCTTGGAGAAGAGATAGGCTACCCACTCCAGTATTCATGGGCTTCCCTGGTGGCTCAGACAGTAAAGAATCCGCCTGCAGTCAGGGAGACCTGGGTTCAATCCCTGGGTTGGGAAGAGCCCCTGGAGGAGAGCATGGCAACCCACTCCAGTATCCTTGCCTGGATAATCCCTATAGACAGAGGAGCCTGGCAGGCTGCCGTCCGTGGGGGTCGCAAAGAGGCAAGCACGACTGAGAGACTAATCACAGACTTGCTTGAGAGGTAGGGTAGCCATAAACCTTCAATTTGTAAAAAAAAAAAACAAAAAAAACCACAGTGCCTGCAAGGTGCAATAAAATGAGGTATGCTGTGTACAACTGTGTTTATTTCCTGGGGCTGCTGTAACAAATTACCACAAACTCGGTGGCATGAAACAACGGAAACCTAAGTTTTCACTGTTTGCCAGAAGTCTGAAATCAAGTTGTCGGCAGGGTTGGTTCTTTCTGGAGGTTCAGAGGGAGAATTTACGGCATGCCTCTCCCCTAGCTTCTCTTCTGGCAATACTTAGCATTCCTTGGTTTTAAATACATCATTCCAATTGCTGCCCCTGTTTTTTCCCTCTGTTTTCTCCTCTGTCAGTAGGTCTCAAATCTCCCTCTTCTTTTTCTCATAAGAACACTAATTATTGGATTTAGGGGTCACCCAAAATCCAGGATCATCTCATCTGGAAACCTTTAACTTAATTTTATCTGTAAAGGTCCTATTTCCTTTGCCATTTGCAGCAAAACTGATGCATTTGGAGGGAATCGTGATAAGTTGAATAAGTCATACAGAGAAAGACAAGTACTGTATATATCACTTATGTGAGGAATCTCAAAAAATCCCCACAAACTAGGGAATAAAACAAAAAAGAAACAGACTCACAGACTCACAGGATACAGAGAACAAACTAGTGATTACCAGTGGGGAGGGACGGACAACATAGAGGTAGACAGGGAGAGAGGGTTGTTAGGAGGTTATATGAAATCATATATATTAAACTTCTGAAAATTGTCAGCCACTAAAGAATTTGAAGTATCTTCCATTCAATAAATTAAATAAATACCCTATTTCCAAATAAAGTCACATGTGCAAGTACTAAGGATTATGACATGGATATAATTTTCAATTCAACCCACTAAAACAACCAATCCCATGTGGAAAAACAAGTTTTTGTGACGTCAAGGGGGCCAAAGACAATGAGACCCAAACTTGGGGTAAGTGTTCAAACTCATGGACTTAAGAGAAGTAACAAATCTCTATTCAAAATAAAATGCTCTTTTGTACTCTCCATTCAGACTTCTTCTTAAAGCTGATGGAAATTCTTGTTTTTATATTTTTCTTCATGCTGCATTTTTGTACTAGAATTTTTTTCATTAAATAGTTTAAAATGACAATGGTTTTTGGAAGTCTTGAATCATCATTAGTTTTTTCTTTTCCTTCGGCAGTAAATCAAAGAAAAACAGAACATTGTCTGCTTTGTTTGCATACCTTTTCCTCTCTTTATTGAAATTTTATTCACTAGGTGAATTTACCCTGGACATTTCCATATTTTCAGTTAACTTTTATTTACAGTTTTGAAATAGGACTCTCTGAACCACGAAAAGGGCAAAAAATCAACTGAAGTTCTTTAATAATTACATAAAGCAAATATGTGTATCTGCTTAATAGCTTAATAATATTAAGAACATTCACTGAGACCAAACTTTAATTTTACTTTAAGAACTTAAGAGATCTTTATAAGGGAATTAAAGTGCTTTAAAGAGAAATTTGCATTTTGGCAACTTTTGTCTACAGGTCTCTCATCAGTAGGTGACAAACAACTTGGAATCTAACTTTATGTTTTTAGCGATATTTACAGTTGAAGAATATAAACAGAGATGTTTGAGAGAATTCAAATGTAGATTCTACATAACTGTTTAAATGTCTTCCCATGTTGTATAGTTGAATTCATTCCAAAATATTCATCAAGTACCTGCTCTGAGTTGAGCACTGTTTTCAGGATATTGTGAACAGGTAGACTTGGTCCCGTTTTTCACAGGATGACATTCTAGCAAGGAGGAGACAGACAATAAGTAAGCACCAGGATCATTTCAGACATTGATGAGCACCATAAAGACAATCACACATGGCAAAATGATTGAGGGTGGCACAAAGGTGTAAGGGGAGAGATGTGTGCGTTAACTAAAGTAATCAAGGGAGCCCTCCCTCAGGAGATGATGTTAGAATTGACACTGAAGAATGAAAAGGTACTTTTAATACTGCTGAAATGGCTGGCATTGTTATTCAGTTCAGTTCATTTGCAAAGTCACGGCCAACTCTTTGCGACCCTATGGACTGCAGCACACCAGGCTTCCCTGTCCACCACCAACTCTCAGAGCTTGCTCAAACTCATGTCCATCGAGTCAATGATGCCATCCAATCATCTCATCCTCTGTCATCCCCGTCTCCTCCTGCCTTCAATCTTTCCCAGCATCAGGGTCTTTTCTAAGGAGTCACTTCTTCGCCTCAGGTGGTCCAAGTCCTGGAGCTTCAGCTTCAGCATCAGTCCTTTGTTATGAGCATTAGTCCTTTGTTATCAGGCACAGTTATTAGCAAGACCAAATTCATTCACTCTCGCAATGAGCACAAATATTCTAAAGGAAAAGAAATGATGCCAAATGCTTCAGGACAGGACTTGAAAGTAGAGAATGTTTCCAAGCTGATGATTCATCATAGATCTAGTGTGTATGGCCAGAAAACACATTATACGTATGGCCAGAAACCAGCAGGAAAGCATTCCAGACCCAGGCCTGTGGTCTTATGCCCAGACGCATTTTTACTGTGTAGATTCTGGGGATGTTAGCAGCATGGACTTAGCAGCCAAGAGCAGTAAGTATGGGCTCGAACTGAAATCCTGGTGAAGCCTTTCTCCAGTCTGCCTTTTCCTGATCCACAGTCAGCACATAGTTGTTTATGATCAAACCTCTGTGGTCCCTAGGGCTTGGAGAAATTGACCTGAAAAAGCTTAAAAGGAGGAGGAGGATTTAAAACAGTCTAGAGACTGTTTGGTAGAGAGGCAAAAAACGGCTTTCCAATGTATTATCCCAGTCTCTGAGTGCTGCACCTCGATAGAACAGCCCAGCAGAATACCTACCTTGAAGTTATGGTCAGATTTTTAATTTGTATTGGAAGTCAAGCTTTGGATTCTATTCAAGACCAAACCAATGGTCACTTTAATTGCTGTTTTTATGTTTTTTGGTTCTCATTCTTCTTTTTTAAAAACCAATTATGTTCAGGTATAATTTACATGGGGTTTCCCAGGTGGCGCAGTGGTAAAGAATCTGCCTGCCAATGCAGGAGATGCAATAGACACGGGAAGATCCCCTGGAGTAGGAAATGGCAACCAACTCCAGTATTTTTGCCTGAAAAATTCCATGAACAGAAGAGCCTAGTAGGCTACAGTCTATGGGGGTCATGAAAAGTTGGACACGATGTAGTGACTGAACAACAACAACAACAACTAAGAAAACTAAGCCCCACACTCCTTTTCAGGGCTGCAGGCTGGAGACCGGGTTTGGCACTGCTCTGGATGTTTGAGTGTAAATGATTCTATCTGATGTATCCTGAGGCAGTACATTTCCACCTTTGGCATTCTTCAAGGCACTCGTGCATTTTAAAATTAGCTAGAGTACACTGTCTACTTGACACATCCACTGTGTGTCTGACCCCACTAGGTAGGGAAGCCATTCAGGGACCGGTAGGTGTCAAGCCACATGGAAACCTCAAAGAAAAGAGATTTCTCTGTTTTAGTCTTATCGCCATTTTACTGGAGACCTGAGCCTTGAGGCTAGGACTGCTTAGTAGCCAGAGGCCTGTTTTTATTACAAACAGAAGCTTTGGCTGAAACATGCATGCTATGTCTCTGGGAAGTCGAGGCTAGACAAATGTTAGGTAGAAAATACTCCATTACGCAATGTATTTCGGTCTTTATGGGGTGGCTCCTATTGCTTCCCTCATTCTGTAACCTCAATTTAGCCATTCAGCCTGTCAACAAATACTTCCTGAGGGTATTGATTTGAGAACTAGGTGGTGTGGTGAAAACGCAGAAGTTCAAGAGTTGTGTTTGGCCTTTGCTTGCCTTTTTGGGCTCAGGGCCTACCTAGATGCCTAGTAGGCACAATGCTCAAATTCATGTGTCAAATAAAGGAATACATTTAGCAGTGAATAAGACAGAAATAGCTCTTTGCCTCAACAAGTTTACTGGCCCTCGTTAGAAAAGTTTTAAAACTTGGCAGGAAAAATCAGGCCACAGCAATCTCTGCAGTTTAGTTTTACCCTACTTTAGTCTTTTGCTTTAATCTTTAATACTATAGTATCCTTTAATTTCCCATTTTAGACCCTTGACCAGAAATTCTAAATGCTTCTTCCTAAAGTTGGAAATAGAAAATACTATTTCAGGCCGGAATGATCAGGGAAGGTTTCTCTGAAGGTGGGGAGAAGCATGCAATCTGGGAAGGTGGCACTGCAAATTGAAGTAGATGATACAAATAGAAGTCCAGAGGCAGAGAGGCTGAAATCGATAAAAATAGGATTTTGTGATAATACAGGGCTTTTCTTTATTAGAGTGCTTTTGATAATCAGTTGGTGTATTGTATGGGTTTGCTTCTGGGTTCTCTGTTTTTTTCCATTGATCTATGTGTGCTTAGCCTCTGCCAATTATCTTGACTCTATGTAGTAAGACTTAAAATCAGGTAATTTCTCCAACTTGATTCTTATTTTTCAAAACTATTTTATCTATTCTATATTCTGTTCCTTTGCATATGAATTTTAGAAGGTTATCTGTGCCTATAAAAAACCTTGCTGAATTTTAATAGGAATTGCACTAACTGTACAGATCAATTTGGAGTTAAAAGTATTTTTATATATGTGAAATCATTTTATCTTCCGGAAAACCATGGTAAAGTTCTGACAATGACAACACACACACACACGTAAATTCCAACGATATTTGGGTGTCTCCACCAAGTGAAGCCGTAACGAATCCAGGAAGCTTTTTTGCAACAGGAGTGACCCAGAAGTACCAGGCAGGGGTGCAATGTCACATCCCAGGTAAGATGTCAATATAACAATGTCAAAAGGTGACCCTGCTCACTTGATGGGGCTTTATCAGGCAAATTCTACCCTAGCAGCTCACAGCGAATCTTCCTCAGACTAAGATAACCATTGGAAATGGCAATCTTCTTTCTTTACCTTGGCTTATAATTTTCTTTGAATTACATGAAAGTCATTCATTTATAACAGTTTATGGTAGAGCAGGACTTCCCTGGTGGCTCAGACAGTAAAGAATCTGCCCGCAGTGTGGGAGACCTGGGTTCAATCCCTGGGTTGAGAAGATCCCCTGGAGGAGAGCATGGCAACCCACTCCAGTATTCTTGCCTGGAGAATCCCCTTGGACAGGGGAGCCTGGCAGGCTACAGTCCATGCGGTTGCAAAGAGTTGGACACAACTGAGCGACTAAGCACAGCACACAGCACATGGTAGGGCCGTGCTCTGAGATTCCAAATCCATGAATGAAAACAAAACAAAACTGAAGCATGGCAAAATGGCATACCACTAAATTTACTGTTTCAAACTAATGCAAAGCACTGAAAACTCAGTTACATGACAGCCTAATAATCTTACTGGCATTTTATTATTATTTAATAATTACTAACATCATTCAATATTTAGTTATTGTGATCTGTAATAAAAGGGACAATAGCACTGAGGGAATATAAAATGCTGCAGCCTCTATGGAAAACAGTATGGGGTTTTCTTCAAAAATTAAAAATAGAATTACCATATGATCCAGCTATCCCACTTCTGGGTATAGCCAAAGGGACTGAAAGCAAGAATTGAAGAGATATTTGCATGCCCATGTTCAAATACAGCATTGTTCACAGTAGCCAAGAGATGCAACCCAAATGGCCATAGATAGATGAACTGATAAACAGAATAGCATATACACACAACAGAATATCATCTAGCCTTAAAGAAGAAAAAATCTTATAAACGCTACAAATTCTGCTTCATGAATTTTGAATATATTATGCTAAATGAAATAATTCAGTCACAAAAAGATAAATACTGTAGGAGTTCCCATATATGAGGTATCTAATGTGGTCAAAGTCACAGAAATAGAAAGTAGAAGGGTGGTTGCCAGGGGCTGGATGGAGTGGGGAATGGGAAATACTGTTCAAGGGATATCGAATTTCAGTTTTGCAAAATAAAAAATTCTAGAAATGTAATTTCACAACAGTGTGACTATAGTTAACACCAATGAGCTGCACACTTATAAGTGGTTAGGAGAATAAATGTTATGCTGTGTGTTTTACCACAATTAAAAAAAAAGGACAATTTTAGCTATACTGAGATCCAGTATAAGAAAGAGGATTGCATGTTTAGCTTTTAAAGATTGTTATCTCCTTATAGATTGAGTCTTGGTGCAGACTGGACAAAGATTATTTCTGAATTTGTATTGGAGATTCATGCTAAACATGCATTACTATGTGTAGAGCCTAAAAGGGAGAGTTATTTAAAATAGATTAAATGATGTGGAATAAAACTTCCAAAAGCTGTAATTGGAAGTGTCAGAAACACTAGCTTTGAAACAAGTAACATTTAATCACATAGATTATACAGAAGCATGAATTTTTGTAGATTGTTTTCTTCAATCAAATTTACATTTTAATCTGCTGAGACTGTTCATCACTTTTGGCTGTCTGGTACCAAACAGCTTGTCAGAACTTATAAATGCAAACCGCCTACATTAGAAACAGGACTTTGCCTTTAAGTACAAAGATAATGCAAGTTTAATTAGTTTTTTCAAGACTGCAAGTGTCTTCAAGATGCTTCAAGATAGCATGCGTCTGAGAGTGGTGAGATTAAAAATAAAGGGCATGTGTCTATTGATACTTCTTCAGACACTAAAAATTTTAAATCATCATTATTTATGCCCATAAAACACTGTTAAGAGCCACCAAAATGTAAAACTTTTCATAATTGGACACTCGCCAACGGAAAAATTTTGACAGGACATAAACTGTGTGGATGACACAGGGAAACCAGGAGTTAATCAGGTGCTCTCTTCAAAGGCTGGGCTGGGAGACGGCAGTGATGGTCATTTTGGAGGATCTGCTAGATAGGAGGGTCCCAGGATAAAAAGAACCCATAGAGCTGCAGATTCAGGCAGTTCTCTTAGCTATGTCTTACATCACCATTTCCCTTCACAGTTGTCCAGGAAATGGTTTTCAGTATCATCAAGTTCTAGAGCAACTCAGGATTTTACCTGTATCATAGAGGGCTGTTCATGCTGTTTTTTTCAATGAAGTACAGCTGCCTTTAGTTGCTGAGGTCACACTAACAAATTCTAGTTTATTACATAGGTATTTATTTGTACTCTCTTTCACGACACAAATGCTACCAGTACAAATGTCATAAGAGAGAAGATTTGAAAACTGGGTAAGTCTTTTACAAAGACAGAACCATCCCAAAACATGTATATTTGGCCAGCAATTAAAGTAACACCCAGATCAACGTCACAGTGATTAAACATTTTACCAAACTATGCTGGTTATACATTTCCAAAAAGATGCTGCAATGGGGGAAAGTAATCTTCAAAAATTATATTAAAAAAAAAGGAAAAAATGTTGTAATGGGTTTAAGTTTATTTACACACAGTCAAGGCACAGAAATTCAACCTAAATTGCTACTGTTGTTTTTGGTGGATGAGAAAGTAATTTCTCGAGATCGGCCAACGAGGAGACTATAATATCACCAACAAGCATGCTCTGACAATCTCCCTGTGAAGTATCATGTTACCGCTTGAGTGATGCAAACCCCTGTCCTCCACAGAGAGCGGTATTTGCCCCAAAAAATCAGAGAAAAAGTATCATGAAGATTCAAAGGAAGAATTGTTGTTGTTGTTGTTGTTGTTCAGTCAATAAATCGTGTCTGACTCTTTGCAACCCAGTGAACTGCAGCACACCAGGCTTCCCTGTCCTTCACCATCTCCCAGAGTTTGCTCAAACTCATGTCCATTGAGTCAGTGATGCCATCCAAACATCTCATCCTATGTCACCCCCTTCTCCTCTTGCCCTCAATTTTTCCCAGCATCACGGTCTTTTCCAATGAGTCAGCTCTTCACATCAGGGGGCCAAAATATTGGAGAAGGGAATGGCAAGCCACTTCAGTATTCTTGTCTTGAGAACCCCGTGAACGAACATATTGGAAAAAAACAAAACAAAAAACGAATTCAGTCTTGGTTGCCTTGAATCTAAGGCGTTTATGGGCCATCCAAGTAGAAATGTAAAGAAAAAGCTTAAATATGCACATCCAGCATTCACAAAGATCTAGACAGGAGATGTGGGCTTCAGTGTAACAGAGGTAATTGACGTTGCCACAGTGGATGAGATGAGCAAGGAAAACTACGCAGTGTGAAAAGAGAGGCCATAAAGAAAAAAACCCCACATGCTGGAGTTTGGGTTTTCCAGGATGTGTCCTCTGAGACAGAGCTGTGTGCTCAAGATGTTCACTGAGGAATGAGTGCACTTGGAATGCACACCTGCAGGAGTGTGGAGGAAGCAGGGTTAGGCAAAGGGAGAGGCTGAGCTGCATTGCCGCCCCCAAGAGGGTCTCTCAGGTGGAACAACCTATCGGAACTGTCCTTTATTCGGCCACTATAACCAGCCCTTTATATCCTGCCTTAGTCAGTCATTGGATATGCGTCCTGGAAAGGGCACAGATCCTATGTGAGAGCACAGCCGAGGTGACACCAGGCTGAGCTGAAAGCTGTCTCTTGTCTGTACTCACAGCTGCTATGACAGCAAGTCCCCCGCATAGGCGATCTGGGCAGCATGGCTCTGTGTCCACGATACCGAGAAATGCAGACGTGTATGAGTGAGCAGATAAAGAGAAGCCAGAGCTTTGAAGTTTGAAAGACTGGGTAGAAAAGCAATAGGACCCAGCTCCTGCTGGGTTGGGAAGATGTTGAGAAAAAGGAGGGAGTTGTCAACAGTGTGAAGAGCTATTTTAATAACACATGTAAAATAAGGACCATCAAGTGTAGATGACTGTCAAGAGTTTACATCTCTCAGAAGGGGTGTAGGCTTTAAGAAGACATAGTTTTTAACATGAAGCTGAAGGACTAAATGGTCCAAAAGTGGCATGGAGTAGAAAACAGCTGCTTGATGACAAATCAAGGGATCAAATCCTCTCACAACAGATGCTGAAGGGTCCTCTCAACCTCTAAGAGCAGCCAGAGGCAGGCAAGTAAACCAAGACTGGCCAATCAGCCTCTCTCAAGACTTGGAATCTCAATCAGTGATCCAAAACTAATTACAATAAATGACTGGTCTTGGCTCATCCCAGTAATAGATTTTGAGTGAGAATGACCTGCCTCTCTTGTCAGTGATACCTGTGGCAGGTCCCGGCCTCTGCTTTATATTTGGTTCTTCTACCTTCCTTGGGATTCTGTATAGTCTTTATTTAATAAAGAGTTAAACAAACAAACAAAAATCATCCAATATCCATTTCTGCTGCTTTCAACCAAAGAATCCCAACTGATATCACAGACATCTCCCTTCTAATGGAGAGAGAAATACAAAAATCACCGATACAGAGAGATTTCAAACCTAAGTCCCGAAGTGTAAGTCATTGGGGCAGACATTCCAAATTGCAGATATTGGTTTGTGACAGAGCTGTTTTCCATATGGACTCTGTGGTGTAGAAAGAAGGATTTAAGTGCTTGATGATGGCTAACGATTGTCCTGAGAATAGAGAAGAAATCAAATACAACATGCAACTGAAATTCAAAAAGGAACAAGGTCCTTGTCATAAGAGGAGGACAAGATAAGTGCTATAGAACTCTGAGGAAAGAGACTTCCTACAGTTGAAGAAGCCAAGGAGGCAACTTAAGGAGACAACATTGAACCAGATCATTAAAAGAATTCATAGCTGGGGGTGGGGGGCAAGATGAGCAAGTTAAATCAGAGAGGTGTGAAATTATAGACTCTGAGTAGTTGGTAATTCAGCTTTGCTATTGATAAATTTTAGAGTCAGTGATGAGGAGATGTGGAAAGTCAAGTTTGGAAAAGCACTTTATTGGTAGAACTAGGAGACAAAGTTTATCACCAGTGTCTACTCTAACCATCAGGTGGTGTGTGTGGAGTACACTAGACAGGTACAGGACTTCTTATAGCATTCTACTTGTTGAACTATCTGGTTTTCAGTTGGATCTACTGATTTTAGGTAGCTAGCTTTAACAAATCAATGAGATTCCTTCCTCATGACTTGCTAGATGCCTTTGAGAGGTTTTAAGAAAGCATGGCATGGTTAATGTTATGTTTTGTCTTGCCCTCTCTGGCATCCATTGAAATAGGACACCATATCCAAGAAGTGCCTAGTGTGTAACAGGCACAGAGTAGGTGTTTGGTAAACAGCAGTTCCTTTCACCATTACTTCTATCATTAATGCCTTGGTGACGTCTTCATGAATCCTACTTTTCTTCAATTATCATTCTTGTCCTAGTCTAGAAAATTTGTTACCATTTCCAAAATATCTGATTTAAAATTTGGAAATCAAACTTGACACAATCTTCTGTGGAAGCAGAATAAGTAAGTGGCTCTTCACAGCCATGATTGGTAATAAATATGTAACATGGTCCATAAATTCAGGGTGCAAAAGATGTAACTTTTGTTTTCTAAAATTCACCTTAATTGTAACCCTGTTTCCATCAGTCCGTGGCATGTGGTCGATATTCAATAACTGCTTGTTGAATGAGTGTATGTATGAAGGAATACATGAATTTGTTAGAATAAACCTCAGCAAGTCCATCTTCCTACCTATTCCATTAACGCTCTCTGACAATGAATTATCCAACTTTGTAAACAATCCTGCCATTTTTTCCTCCTTGAAAATATATTGACATCTCACTGAAGCTGTATTCAACAAGAAACCATGTGTTCTAGTCTTCTAATTGAGTTTGGATTTTAAATATCCTATTCTATTGTCAGATCATAAATTACAATTCTTGTTTTAGGAAATATGGTCACTGTATATGATTTCAGTATTACTTTCATACCTAGTTTATCCTCAACACTTGTGGTTTTCTTTCCGCCTTTTTCAATCTCTAACACTTTGGAAGAAAATGAGGAGAGATGCTGTCCATGAATGAATGTAGTAGAGAGCAGGAGAAAGAGATATCCTAAAAGCATCCTGAAAGGCAGTTTTTGTAGCACTGAACATGACCTGGCTATGCAGGTAAATGGGTCAACTACCTGTGTAAACTGTGGATCAGCAGGGAGAGTATGAGTCAAAGAGTCAGCCCAGGATACTGAGCTGCTACTATCTGCAGTGATGAATGCTGTACCCAAGTCATGAGTCCAACTGGGCAAACATAGATTGATAGTTACACACCTCAACATGTATGACCTGTATCTGTGGCTTTTATCAGCCTTTGATTTGGAGATATCCAATAATAGAGATAATCAAGGCCTTGCAAAGCCAGAAATATGGAACCAAAGTGAAGCATTTAAGTTGGGGATGGTTTTAAATCAAGCTTTTTTGTCTATCATCACTCTGCCATGAAGTTCAGTACTATGCTTTTTAAATATGTGTGAATTGCAAGTGGCTTTCCACACACCTCTCCATTTCCACTCATCAGGAGACAGACACTCTCCCCAGGTTCTTCTGGTTCATTCCAAACAGCCTGAGAGCAGATGTCTCAGATTTGAAGTGTTGAAAGTTAAATTTGCAACTTCAAGGACCTCAAGGTTACAATCTTCAGAAACTCATTTTTCTTTGAGATATAATCATGACACGTATTAAATGGCAACCCACTCCAGTATTCTTGCCTGGAGAATCCCAGGGACAGAGGAGCCTGGTGGGCTGCCGTCTATAGGGTCGCACAGAGTTGGACACTACTGAAGCGACTTAGCAGCAGCAGCAGCAGCAGCAGGACATGTATTATCCCAAAGTTACAACTGTGGACAGAGGTTCCAAGAGGTGACAGTAATTTCCCAGTGTCACTGAGAGAGGTAAAGGGCCTAAACTCTACCTAGACTTGCTAGTTAAGTTCACTGTTTTCTCTATAGTTGTAATTTCAAACTGGTTTCCTGTGGCTCCACTTGTCTCTCCTAGGAGAAAGCATAAGGGCTAATAGAGAAAGATTATTTATTTCTTGGGCTCCAAAATCATGGCAGATGGTGACTGCAGCCATGAAATTAAAAGACGCTTGCTCATTGGAAGAAAAGCTATGACTAACCTAGACAGCATATTAAAAAGCAGAGACATCATTTTGCCGACAAAGGTCTGTCTAGTCAAAGCTATGGTTTTTTCAGTAGTCATGTATGGATGTGACAGTTGGACCATAAAGAAACCTGAGCACCAAAGAATTGATGCTTTTGAACTGTGGTGTTGGAGAAGACTCTTGAGAGTCCCTTGGACTGCAAGGAGATCCAACCAGTCCATCCTAAAGGAAATCAGTCCTGAATATTCATTGGAAGGACTGATGCTGAAGCTGAAGCTCCAATACTTTGGACACCTGATGTGAAGAACTGACTCACTGGAAAAGACCCTAATGCTGGGTAGGATTGGGGGCAGGAGCAGAAGGGGACGACAGAGGATGAGATGGTTGGATGGCATCACCGACTCGATGGACATGAGTTTGAGCAAGCTCTGGGAGTTGGTGATGGACAGGAAGACCTGGTGTACTGCAGTCCATGGGGTCGAAAAGAGTCAGACATGACTGAGCAACTGAACTGAACTGAACTGATAGATAAAAATGTCTTAATTATTGGTGAGAATTTTCTCAAATTAAAAAAAAAAATCTATCCCTTGTCTTAAACGATTGAATTCTGTGAACTTTCTCTTTAAGCTAGTCTACATACTAGGCAGTCAGAGGTTTACAAACATCAGAAAGCTCTGGGCAGATTTTGTCAAGGTATTATTCTTTTTTAAACCACGTATTTCCTTGTTTGTAGCACACTGTTAAAATGATTGATGAACAAATAAGTTCACAGTGGTTGAGGCAAACAATCCCTACCCGCTCATGCAACTACAAACCATACATCATTTTGTAGCATTAAATTCTTTGCCTGTTGCAAAAAATAAATAAATAAAAAATAAAAAGCCACACACCCACAATTCTTAATGACAACATGGAAGGAAACAGGTTATTTTTGCATCAATCCGATGCAGCTGTTTTTCTTATAATTAATTCCCAACCCAAAGGCCTCTGTAATGGTGAGCTGTGGGCTATGTGTCTTATTCTTCCTTTCTGGGCTATTTCCAGAAACATTTGCAGTAGTACACACACATCTTTCATCCTTAATACACTTACAACTGAAGAAGAAAAAAGCACAGTGCACCGCTTTCAAGATTCTAACCTCATTCATCTTGAAATACTATTGAAGTAGCTCATGCCTCTAGTATAGAAAAGTTTTCAAGTCAGTTCTACCACATGCATTAAGCATCTTTGTTTGCAGCAAAGATACAGAGGTGAATAACACTTAACACAGTTCCTGTGCATTTTCTTTTACAGTTGGGGAGATATGAGAGATAGACAAGGAGGAAATGACAACACAGTGTGATAAGTACAATGACAAGTGTGGCTATAAGAAATAGCAAAGGGCACTGGGTGGAGGGCAGGGAGGGTTCTCATCTACATGGAGTGGTCAGAGGAGACTGCCCCAGCAATGATGTCAGAACTGGACTTTGAAGAATTGATAGTAATTCTCATGCTAAAGAACTTTGGGGCTGCACTCTGGGAAGAAGGAGAGATACAGTAGAGCCACAGAGCTATGAGCCGAAGCAATTAGAGGCTGCAGAAGTATAAAGGAAGAGGGTGTGGAGATCTGTCATGAGTAAGTGGGAGGTGACACAGAAGGTATGAGAACCCAGGCACCTTGGTCTATTCAGATCTTTGAAAGTAGCCAGACGCTTTCCCTTTCCTTTTTGAAAATTCTCTGAAATTTATCCATTTGAACTACACCTATCAGATAGAAAAGGCTCAGTTCAGTTCAGTCACTCAGTCGTGTCTGACTCTTTGTGACCCCATGGACTTCAGCACACCAGGCTTCCCTGTCCATCACCAACTCCCAGAGCTTGCTCAAACTCATGTCCATCGAGTTGATGATGCCATCTACCCATCTCATCCTCTGTCGTCCCCTTCTGCTCCTGCCTTCAATCTTTCCCAGCATCAAGGTCTTTTTCAACGAGTCAGTTCTTCACATCAGGTGGCCAAAGGATTGGAGTTTCAGCTTCAGCACCAGTCCTTCCAATGAATATTCAGGACCGATTTCCTTTAGGATTGATTGGTTTGATCTCCTTGCAGTCCAAGGAACTCTCAAGAGTCTTCTCTAACACCATAGTTCAAAAGCCTCAATTCTTTGGTGCTCAGCTTTCTTTATAGTTCAACTCTCACATCCATACATGACTACTGGAAGAGACTTAGCTTTGACCAGATGGAGCTTTGTCGGCAAAATAATGTCTCTGCTATTTAGTATGCTGTATAGGTTAGTCATAACTGGTCATAGAAAAGGCTACCAAATATTAACAGCAGAATTATTTTTTTTTCCAAATAAGTACATTTCTTTCCCCATAGAAGGCTTTCTATCAAACTCAAGGTCAGTGTGACCTAGAGGTTAAAGCATTGGCTTTGGCATCAGGAGTGAGTACAAATCCTGCCAATACCTTGTGGATATATCCTGGCAAGTTACTCGAACCTTGAATTTCTGTTTTCCTTCCTGTATTATGGTTGCTGTGAGAATTAAATAACAAGAACTTACCACAGTGTCTGGAATGTAACATGTCAGAACACATTAACTGCGGCTGTCATTATACCTTTTTTTATTGACAGTCAACTAAGCATAATATTGCTATAGTGTCAATGGGATAAATAAACTGTCTCATTGTAAATCCTTTCAACTAAGCTCAATGGCAAGTATACTGGATATTGAGGAGCAAGTAGCACCCCTGGAAGCCTTGAGATATACTCAGGAGAGAAACCAAAACGGTCCTGAAGATAGGACCCTACTCCCATTGTACCCTGTCACCTGCCTTCAGCAGGAATTCTCTTGGGCTCCCAAATGATTAAGCAAAGCAGCCCAGAAGGTGAGACAGATGTTCTCATAAAATCCCAATTGTGTGTATACGGAAATTGAGGTCTCCCCCATCCCAGCAGCATGCTTGCACTGGGGATCTGGGGCCGGAGTTGTTAGGCTGCTCCCACATACTGCCCTCTGCACATGCATTTGGTAAAGCCATAACTGTTAAGTCCACAGAATACAATGACAATAGCTTTATTAGCAAGATCTGAGAATGTTTATTCCCTCCAGAAATAGTTTCTTAAACAACCTGAGCTATTTATTCAATCTTGCATCTTAGAAGAAAATTAGATATTGAGGTAAAAGTGCCCGAATGGGAATTTCAGAGCTGATCTCCAAAGAATGAAGAATTTCTTTTGAGAAATGAAACTGCCTCAGGCCCCTGTTTCAATAGAATCGAATGTTCATTCGTGAATGAGAATCTGTTATATATGAGATTACTCTGGAGTTTTTACTGTGATAACTTCCATAAGTTCTACTTTCAAAAACATGCCAGTCTTATAAACTAGAGGTACCTGGGAACCTGACACAGAAATGAAAAGGACTGTCATGTCTTGAGTACATTCTGCAATGCCAAAATGCATACCTTGTGCCATCCTCACCAGCTCTTCCTCACCACATCCTGGGGCGCGGTTTTCACACTGTCCTCACATGCAGAGGCTGACAGCATGAGGCCACTGGTGAAAGCTGAGCTCCAACACCAGCTTCACTAAGATCAATTCACAAAATGAACTTCATTGCTTAGCCACCAGCTCACTACCTCCTCAGTAATAAACAATAAACAGGTATTTTGAAGGTATTTAATTTTATGTACAAAACTGTGCTTTTGCACATAAACATGTACAAAACATGTGCTTTTAAGTACCATGCAAAATGCTTAAAAGGAAATTATGCTCTTTGAGATTAAGAATTCTGTAACGTTAAGGGAGGGAGTGGGTTGCAGAAATAAACATGCAAAACCAAGAACAAACAACAGAATTAAAGCAATGTGATGTTACTGAAGGAACCTGGAGTCAATTAACTTATTTATTCATTTATTTATTATTGAAGCATAATTGATTTACCATATTAATAGGTTATCAGCAGAGGGATTAGATGCTTTACACATTACAAAATGATCATCACAATAGATGTAGTAACAATCTTTCATCATATAAAGTTATTAAAATATTATTGACTACATTCCCTATGCATCACCATGACCTATTTATTATCTGACTGGAATTTTGTACTTAATTTTAATCTTACTCTCTTATTTCATTCATTCCCCTACCCCATTCTCCTCTGGCAGTCAACAGTTTGTTCTCTATATCTATGAGTCTGTTTCTGTTTCATGTGCAATCACAAATGGAATTGTTTTTTTAATTTTTTTCTGATAATTGTTTGTTAGTGTATAGAAATATAACAGGTTTCTGTATATTAATATTGTATCCTACCACTTTATTGAATTCATTTATTATTATTACTTTTATTTTTTTATTGTGTCTTAAGAATTTTTTATATATATCATATCATCTGCAAACAGTGTAGTTTTACTTCTTCTGTTCCAATTTGAACTCTTTTTATTTCTTTTTCTTGTCTGACTGCTATGGCTAGAACTCCCAGTATTATGTTAAATAAAAGTCGTGAGAGTGGGCATCCTTGTCTTATTCCTGGTCTTAGAGGACATGCTTTCAGCATTTTACTATTGAGTATGATGTTGGGAATATCCCAGAATTTAAAACAGTATGCTAGGTTTAAAATCTTGCTATGTGAATTACTACTTGTGAAATCATGGCATTAAGTTTATTTTGTTAGCCTCAGTTTTCTTAATTCTAAAATGAAGGTTAGCCTATGGGAGTATTGTAGGGTCAAGCAAGGTAATATATGTGGGAAAATGTTCTTTAAGTTTCAAAGTTCCAAAGCATACGTTTTACTTTCCCCTCAAAGTCTTTCTAAACAGTGACTACTGAGTGACTTCTAAATAATATAGCTTAACAATACAGCATACTACAACAACAGCAAAAATCTAAGAAATCTAATTTGCGTATAATTATATTATATGCATATGAAGTGAAATGACGTGAAGTCACTCAGTAGTGTCCGACTCTTTGTGACCCCATAGACTGTAGCCTACCACGCTCTTCTGTCCCTGGGATTTTCCAGGCAAGAGTACTGGAGTGGGTTGCCATTTCCTTCTCCAATTATATGCATATAATTGTCCAATACTTTGGTCACCTGATGCAAAGAGTTGACTCATTTGAAAAGACCCTGATGCTGGGAAAGATTGAGGGCAGGAGGAGAAGGGGACGACAGAGGATGAGATGGCTGGATGGCATCACCGACCCAGTGGACAGGAGTTTGGGTAAACTCCAGGAATTGGTGATGGACAGGGAGGCCTGGCGTGCTGCTGTTCATGGTGTCGCAAAGAATCGGACATGACTGAGTGACTGAACTGAACGGAACTGTGTATAATTGCATTATCAAATTTCTTTCCTCACTGCATTTAATCATATTCTTATGTCTTTGATTTGAGGTCTCTTGGTGATGGACAGGGAGGCCTGGCGTGCTGCAATTCATGGGGTCACAAGGAGTCGGACACGACTGAGCGACTGAACTGAACTGAACTGAAGACCCCAAAAATTCTTAAGAATTCATGTGGGCAATAAAATGTAACATATAATTTTTTTAAAACTATTATCAATTAGTTAGAAATCTTGTTGCAAGACAATAGCTTTAGAAGATCTGAATATAGATATCTAGGGAGAGCAACTGCATTAAAAACATGACCTTGCCCATACAGATTTCACTTCTTATTTTCAGGAACTGTTTTTGAAAACTGGGATCTTGACTTTTCAAGCATAGAGAAATGGAAGATCATGACCAAGTTTTAAATGAGACCCTAATCTACCAGTGCAGATTTGCACCTGCATACACTTATACACAAACGCTTGCATTTGCACGCCCAGATTGAGAAATTAGGTAGTAACTACAAGATCAGCAAAGTAAATGCTTAGCAACCCATCAGCAAATTGGTGTTCATAAAAAATTTCCAGTCATTCCATATGGTTCAAATTTTTTTCACTTTTCAAATATTGGCAGTATTCTTGTTTATTCATCAAGTTTCCAAATTTTGGGGGCTTCCCACCCCCAGAAACTCACTCCTGGATTTTTAAATCTCCCATAAACTTTTCAGTTAGAAACAATGATTGAAAATTATTCTATTGTTAGTAAAAATGATAAATTTCTCACAAAATTCAATATACATGTGTGTATATTCATACAGGTATATGTGTATATACAAATGTATGTGTATACATGTACACACATAGACACACATATAATCACACACATACATGTACATATACATACATTCTATCTATATGAATTTTTTAACATTTTTTCCTGTTTTTTTTAAATTGAAGTATAGTTGATTTACAATGTTGTGTCAGTTTCAGGTGTACAGCGAAGTGACTCAGTTATACATATTATATGCATTTTTATATGTATTTTTAAACTGCATTTTATTACCAAAATGAGTCTTATTACTTGCTCATTACCTAATTTTTAAACTATAAGAATTAAGAACCATAATAAGCAAATACCTCTAGTTAGCTGCACAGCTGGGAATTTGATTCCAGGTCTCCTAATTTATTCTATCACATCAGTTCATTCCCTCAGTGTCCTCTTACAAAAGATAAAATATCCAAAATAATACAGACAGTAAAAATCTACATATGCAGATAATCCTCTGATTTAATTCAAATGAACTTTTGCTTCTTATTCTTTGACAAGATAAACAACTTGAAAATCTGACATAATTTGACAGTTGGAACATAATTTAGAAGTTAGGAAAACTGGAGTTCCACACTACATGGATGTCTAAGCCTATAAAACTTAAAATAATGTGTTTCCAGCCTTTATTTTGCCAAGAAAGGACATTTAAAAGATGACTGTTTTCACCAACACCAGAATTCATAAAAGGAAGGAGGTTCTAATACCAAGAAAAACAAAGGACATGATCTCAGAATAAAAGACTAAGTTATAAATCAAATGAATTTAGTTTTATGTAAAACTAGGTAAACAAGATTATGTAAACACATTTTTCTCAGTCTGTTGTGGGCAAGTGAGGAAGTTCTTCCCTATTGGAGCCAAAACAGACCTCCTGAGAACCTTTATGCATAGTACCAGTGTGGATACTAGTATTGCTTGTAGAATATACAGACAAGTCCATGTCAGATCAATGGATACTTAGGCAAGCACCACATGACAGTGGAGACAACCAATGTTTGAAAAAGGGACCTGTGTCTTGAAGGACAAAAACACAGGCAAAAAGATCTCAAAGAAGTTACTTAGGACTCACAAATAAGCTCAGGCAAAAAAAATAATCAGTAGATATTTGAGAGAATAAATTTACACAAATGAAAAACACAAAGAGGAATAAGTAGAACAACTAACTTCAGAGAAAACTTGTAATTCAGGGATAGAAGAGAGTTTCAAAATTTCTTTTTCATATCCTCAGAGAAATATGAGAAGATATTGAAACCATAAAACAAGCCATAGGCTGCCATGAGAAAGGAGCAATCATAGAAAAAGATATTTCTTGATAACTAAAAAATATGATTTCCAAAATGAAAAATTCAGTAGAATCTCTGAGAAATGCCCTTTCAGAAATCTCCTAAAATCTAGAGCAAGAGAAAAAAGGTAGAAAACCTGAGTGAGTAGCCATCAGATCTGGCCTGTCTTAACAAAGAAAATAACAATATAGCTTGAAGAAACTGGAGTAGGAGAGAAATAGAAAGTAAGAAGGAAGTACAAGTATCAAAAACATCCTCACCTTCAATCCGTGAGTAAAAGTTATCCAATGAAGGAAGAGAAGTTTATATGAATTACTTAGAAGGAAACCTCCAGAAGAATCAAAACTCTCAGCAACCATCAAAACCTGGGCAAGCAGAGGAGATGGGGTAGTAAAACTAATTCTTCTTTCACATCAGTGAGACAAGAGATGCTGCTGAGAATTTTTTAAACAAGATTTCAAGGTGTTTGCATATACTTGATATTACAGAAGTGATCACCAGAAATGCTACAAACTAGAATTGTTAGCTTTGATTTAAAAGTATTGCTTGTCAATTGGTACTTCTCCATGTTATGGTCATCTATATTGTTGAAATTTTTTCACTATGAAAAATAATTCATAAAATACTTTTTAAAAATTAAAATTATACTTTGCCAAGACAAGATGACTCACTGAGCTTTTTCAAACATGCAAGTGGACACTTTTGGATGGATACTTAACAGATTGCGTGTAGTTTTTAGAGGTGGTAAGCGCAAAGAAAGCTGGGGGCTAGCCTTGAGTATGAGGCATTTCCGTGGTTTACTACAGGGATTTAAACAGGTAGGACTCGCGCTTAGGAAGCATGTATTTAGAGAAGGAGACACACAATATATTTGCATTTGAAGGAGTTAGTTGGAAGAGACAATAGGAAGGAAGAGCAGATAAAAGAGCAGCTGGTTAGGCCAGAACTAGTTGGTAAAGGAGCCCAAGTAAAATTTAGCCACAGGCTCACTTGTCAAACATTCTTGAAGAGAACTAGTAGCTAAATTCAATAAATGAGATACTTAAGAAAAAAAGTATTCTGGCTTTCTCCAAGATTTATTTGTCATGGTCTTCTGAAGATGACCCCCAAAATCATTCTTATTTTCTGAAGTGTTATGGTCCATAAAGTTACTAAACACCTACAATGTTCATATACACATATATACACCGTGAACTGCTCTTCAGCAGGAAGAAAAATTATTGCGTGCAACAAATATCTGTTGTTTGTTGCACACAAAGCTATTCTACCAGTAGTTTGGTTTACAGGGATCACATATATAGGGTCACTTTTTCTTGTATATTCTTTATGGTTATCCATATTAGAAGTAAGGCTTCCCAGGTGGCGCAGTGATAAAGAATCCGCCTGCCAATGCAGGAGACATATTCGATTCCAAGGTTAAGAAAATCCCCTGGAGTAGGAAATGGTAACCCACGCCAGTATTCTTGCCTGGAAAATTCCACGGACAGAGGAGCCTGGCAGGCTATGGTCTATGCGGTTGCAAAGAGTCAGACATGACTGAACGTCTGAGCTCGCTCGTACATATTAGAATGACCCAGCGCCTTAATGTCCAAGGTAACTGAGGAGGAAACTACACTCTGACTACCACTGAATTCAAAATTACCCATATATCATACCAAAAACTTTGGAAAAGTATTTTCTTGCCCTTGACTGGAGCTCCCTTGTTTGATTTGACCATCTTATTGATTAAGTGATGTAATTAAAGTTTTCAAAAAAAATCCACCTTATGCCAAAAAGAAAGAAATGCAGAGTCTATCCTGGTAGAAGAGAAAAACGTAAGTAGAGTTATCAGTTCAGTTCAGTCTCTCATGTCTGACTCTTTGCGACCCCATGGACTGCAGCACATCAGGCTTCCCAGAGTTATCAACTCTTCTGCTATTTCTAATAGGTTTTCAGAGGCAACCAGTGATTCTCCAAGAAATTATTATTAGTGTAAGGAAAGTGTTCTCCTTCATCTCAGAATTTCTAATACTTCATCTCCATCATCACAGTTGCTCAGAAATAAACTCTTTTAAATGAAGCATCTCCTCTAAGTTTATTTTTATGCTGGATCAAAATTAACTAGATTTAGAGAATTGCTTTAGTGAGACAGTGTCACACTAAAGGAATCCAAGAAGTAACAAATTCTAATGACTACTAAACATTAGAATCGTTACTAAACCATCCTTCTTTGGTTCAAAGACTGGGAGAAGGCTCAGTTAGGGAGTGATATTTTAAAGAAGTGGTGAGAAGTTTTGAGTCATTCCTCCCCTTTGTCATCTAGTTGACTAGAATTTTGGTCATCATTCTTATCTGGCAGGTGGTGCGAGCTAATTTATTATACAATTTGGAAGGCTCTAGATATCTTGGATTAGGTACTGGTAGAGGCTAGATTTTGAAGTGGTTTCTTGGATTTAGTTTCTTTGATTCTTTTAATAGTTATCTGGAACAGAGTGGTGACTGCAGGCAGGTACTACAAAGAATCAACCCTCCAGGAAAAAAAAAAAACTTTATAAAAAATTTCTTAAATAAGAAATACCTGAGAAAAGTAAAATTTGGAATATGTGCATAAGTGTTTCTATTAAAATTGACACCTACTGGATCAAAGTGGGTAAATTTCTTTTATTGCCTTATCATCCCCTTTCAATCCTTTCTCCAAGATCTTAAACATTAAATTATATTTTTATACCATATTCTAAAAACAATTTGTCTTACCATAAATGCATTGCCCTGTAAGTGTTCACCATACTGAACAAAATGTCAGCTAACTAACTTGCACTGAGAGACTCTAAAAACAAAAACAAAACTCCAAAATGCAAGGGCTGTGTGCCTTATAATTATTCAGTTATGATGAATAATTTTAAACACTGGCCAACAGTATGTTGTTAAAGAGGATCAGAAGTCTTTAAGGTTTCATCAGGATGGCAGCAGTAGTTCTTCATTGTCCAGTTCTGGGAAATTTGATTTGGGCTTACAACTTGCATGAGAACAGAGGGCACAGGCTTCTTACCAATTTCAAGTTTGAAATGAAAGGGAGATGAGTACTTTCTTCTTTCATGGAGGAGATGAGTTTTTTGAAGCCATTCGATTAAAGTATGAAGGTTTTATTTTCAAATTCTGGGGAAATTGACTTGAATCCTCAAGAAATGTTGTGAGTTAATTTTTAGGATAAGAGCATTCTTGTTTTGATGATTTTCCCCAGTACCATCACAAAAATAAACTGAGATTCACAAGTTATTTATACTCTAAGAGTATCTAATGCCCAGGCAGGGCAGAAAGAATAATGTGTAAATTTAACCTTTTTCTTTTGCAGGCAAAAGGGAGGAGGGAGTGTTTGAGTGTAAGTTCTGGAGTTAGACCAACATGGTTCAGATCCTGGTTCCTCATTTCCCAGCTGTGTGACCTTCAGCAAGAAATCTAGCTAGCACCTCTTCTCCTCGATTTCTTCATCTTCAAGCTGAAAGCTTCATGAACATCTACAGGATAAGGCAATTGGGAGCTAAACTATATATAATCCGAAAAATACTTAGGTTCCTGGTTCCTACTGCTCTTATCTAACTATTTTAAAACTCCACTCTCTTATTTGTAAAAAGAGGATCATCATTTTGCCTATATTATCATGTTCCTGTGAACATAACATGTACTGCATTACTTGGAACATCAGACCTTGATAAATACTAGCTATTATTTATTACTCCGAATTTTCAAGAAAACAGCATTGACCAAACATGGCCTCTTCAGAAGGAACTTCAGTAACAGTGCCATCTAGTGACGCACGTAAACCTGCAACGTTGCCTCTTAGAAGCCCTGGTCTTAACGCCTTTTATTATTTCTGGCCTGCTGATGCAATGAGCTCTGCTCAATCTTTTCAAGCATCTCTGAAAAGATTGGTCACTGCAGGCCTCTGCCACCTGCCTCGGGCACCAGAGAGCTGAGTACAAAGGAAAGGAAAAGGCATTGGCAACATTAGCCCTCAGTGTACTCGGGTTCTAACAATCCGTTTGCTTCTGTCCTGTTTTTGTGAACTCAACCACGGGCACAGTGTTTCCTTAAGCAAACCTAACTTGAGTAATAATGAAAATTAACAAAACAGCAAAACACAGAATTGGCTATGGCATCACTCCACAATGCCACAGTACTGAAAGATCACTTTGGGGCAGAAGGTGATTTAAAAGGCTACTGAAGAGCCATGGCAATTAAGCAGCAGGTCATGTGTGACTGGAGCCAGTGAACTGAAGGTTATTTCAGCTGAGCAAGAGCGTACTGGGGTGCTGCAGAGCCCACTGCCCCCTGTGGCATTCATGAGTTCATGGGCTAGAACAGAAACTGCCTGAAAACAAACTGGGCAGGGTGGACCTTATCTAAAGAGCAAACACAAAAATGCGATAACTAAGGGTGACCTCTGTGTCATAAGCTTGAATGTCATCTGTTATATTTTTGTAGTTTTGTTCCTTTTTGTAGGCAAGCACATTTGGGTGAAGAATTGCTCAGGCTCTAAATATTGTGGCAAGTTTTCAGCTTAGTAGTGACCCTTCAGAATCTTTTGTTTCAATTACCCTGATAATAAGAGTAAAAATTCTGAGTGGAGATAAAGAGTTCTGGTCTCAATTGCCTGGATTTCTATTTCTGTTTAACCTTTTGGTTAGGGACCCAGATCCTGGCACCATGCTCACTTCTTTAAGAAGCTGACTTCCTAAGTGAAGTCAGATTTTATAGCAATGTTATCATTTAACCAAGTACTCACTTTCTTAGGACTTATCACAATGCATGACTTATTTGTCCGACTGCTTGATTAATGTCTCTTTTTCCCACCTGACTACAAGCTTCCTGAGAGTAGGAGCCCTGTCTGCTTTTGCTTAATATCACACGCACACACCTAGCACAGGCCCGGCACAATGAGAGAGCTAAGTAAGTGAGGAAGGCGTGGGGGGCTTACTCATTGCCAGCAATGAGTGATCCCCAGAGTTAAGTATGCACTGAACAGACATGCACGTGGCCTGTGGTAAGAGTCTTTTGGACTTATTCACTGTCCGTCCTACATGCTAGTTACAAATGACTGTAACAGGGAGACCGTGGTCTTCAGGGAGAAAAACTGAGACTCAGTGCCATAAAAGGGCCAAAATTCACTTGGTCAAAAACGGGAAAGTAATAGCTCACTCTTCTTTCTCTCCTGGGACCCGGTTTAATGTCAATTCTCATCTAAAAGTAAATTTTGAGTTGGGTTTAAAGTATTAAAATTCAGTTTTATATTTGTGGTATGAAATAAGTTGACATATTCATTTTCCCCCTAAATGGTAATTAAATACTGCTTTATAGGTCTGATACCAAGATGGTTCATGTAAAACATTGCTTTTAGGTAGTCCCCAAACATATGTGCAAGTCAGGGCTCAATGCATTGACAGAATGAAAGTGAGAAAATGAGGCACAAAAGAAAACATAAATGCAAACCAACATTTTATTTTCAGAATGTTTTTGGTGCCGACAAGATGGTTGAGCAGTCTGAGGTGCTACGTTCAGAATGTTTTTGGCCAAAAGAAATAATTTAATCTGTTTTTATAGGTGGGTCAAGAGAGGCATGGGAAATATTTGCATATATATATGTGTATATGTGTATATACATATATACATGTATGTGTGTATATATATATATATGTTCTTTTATATATATATATATATTTTATATATTTATATATATATATATATATATATATACACATTCTTTTTAACAATTGATGTTGCAGAAAGAATTAGTGATGTAGCACAGTGTAGATTTTAGGGTTATAGAGGGTTATAGAATATGAAGTAGAGTTACTGCCTTCAGCCTAATGAAATACTTGTAATGGGGTCAGGTAGAATCAAGAGGACACACCAGATGTACCTTAAGATTAAGTGAAATCATCTCTGTGTAATGACCTTAAAAGTGAAAGTGATAATTGCCCAGTCATGTCCAACTTTGCAACCCATGGACTGAGTCTGCCAGGTTCTCCTGTCCATGGAATTCTCCAGGCAAGAATATTGGAGAGGATTGCCATTTCCTTCTCCAGGGGATCTTTCCGACCCAGGGATTGAACCTGGATCTCAGCTTATTCCAATCTTCCATGTTCTGAGTAATGTAGCTATTTTCATTTATTTTAGTATATATATGTTACATTATCACCATATCTTGGCCCATCAATCACTAACGCTGTTTTGGGGAAATAAAACAAAATGTGTTAAGGTTCAAAGTTGATAAAGGAAATTAGTCTGAAATTAGGGGTCTTATATATTTAATGGTAGAGAGATTTCTTTCTCAGAAAGTCAGATTGACTAAAAGAACTGAAGGGAGGAGATAGAATTGGCATCAAAGAAGTAAAATGATAACTATTCACTCATCTTACATTGGTGATATCAGTTAAATCTGAGTTCTTGCCAGCACTAAATGACCTTGGTTACAATATGCATGGATATATTCCTAAAAGATTATATACTTAAATTTAAATTTTTACAAGACTAAATTATTAAAAATACATTAAGAAAATGGTTCCCCTCCTCCCTCCACCCCAAATAGGTAGCATGATAAACTTGTACGTTGCAGTTAATTCTATTAACAGGATATGTCACAAGGAATGTGTTACTATAATAGCTAAAGTGTCAAGGTTTGTGAATTATTCACCTAGAAAAAACCCTCTTGTTTTTTAGTGTATCAAAAGTCAAAGTCTTGAGTGTATGCAAGATCGTCCCTATAATACTACCCTTTTATATGATTTACATTTGATTATGTTTTCTTGAGTGAGAAAGAAAAAGGGGTAAAATTTCAGCCATTACACTGAGAATGTCCCAGAGACAAGGTTGGCTGACCCCGGAGGTAAGTCTGTGCCTACCTCTGTCATAGCATTGCATCATTCTACAACTGTAATTCTCTTGGACCTGTCTGTGTGTCTCACTGAGTTCCTTGAGGGCAGCAAGTGTCATAGCACATAGAATGAACTCAGTGGATATCTGTTCAATTAATAACTTGGGTTTCTACAAAAGCAAAAATAGGAATTCAATTAACTTTACAAATTCCTTATAGTGCATGTATCAGATGTATGTAAATTATGAAATTTTGATCTGAGAAGTCTTCCTGTTGAGTAGACTCTTTTTTTTTTTTAAAGCCAAGTATATTTGTACTTGTTTTTAAGAAATTCCAAAGTCCTTATTAATATAAATTAACTTAATTCAAGTAACTTTGTTGAGTTCCCACTTTCTAAAAGTTTCCATGCTTTGCACTAAGAAAACATGATAAATTAGACACTATTTCTAGCCTCAAACTTTAGACATGCATTTAAATAATTACAGTATGAGAAGAGTAAAGATGTATGTATAAAATATATACGTAACATAGAAGAGGGAGGATCACATCTGCTGATAGAAGTCCAAAAGTCTTAGAGTAGTAGGTGATTAACGAGTGAACGGTGGGGAAGGAGGGGGAGAGTATCACCTTCCATAGCTGGAACAGTAGGTACACAAGAACAGAGACATGGACCATCACAGATGGAGACAGTGTTTAAGGGGGGATGTGTTTCTGCGTGTGGTTAGAGAGGCAGCCAGGTGTATATTATGTAGGGCTTGTACGACATTCTAAGGAGCAAGTACTCAACTCTACAGTGAAGAGTTTTAGCATGAAAGGGATACGCTTATATTTGCTTTAGGAAAGTTGCATTCGTGACAAGAGAAGGATCTGAGAAGAAGAAAAGGAAGTTTAAGAAAATTGCTGGACAGTACCATATGAAATGTGGAGGAAGAGATGGATGGACTCAGAGAGATGTAACAGGCAAATCAGCAGAACCTGGAAGAAAGCATATGTGGGATGATGGCGAGCATTCCACTAGTGTATCAGCATGCATTAACATTTCTGAAGTTCTCTAAACAAGTTCTGCACCTCAGCTTCTCAACAGACTCACCTGGGGAGCTATCCAGAGCCCCAATGCCAAGACCCCTAAAATCAGAATCTCTGGAGGTAGAAGTCCATGACCATGTGGTTTAAAGGTGCAATCGAGGCTGAGAACCACTGGTCTTGACAGAGATTCTTCCCTCAAGTTATTGGTGGGGGGGGGGGAGGGAATGAGAGCTTAAATGAGCCATCGAAAAGTCATAGAAAAGAGGAAATAGAATCTGAGTCTCTTGATTTCCAGCCCAGGGGCCTAACCACCAAACTGAATTACAGCCTAAGGGTATCAACAGATCACTGACCAGCACTGACAAGTCAGGTTCATGGCACTCACTCATTCACACTTCCACATGGCCAAAGCTAGCAGAAGCTGACTATATTAAAACTAGCTAAGAAATAGAAGACATTTTTACTTCCTGACACTCAAGATGATGACAAACTAAATAGGAAGACATAGTGCCTCTCAATGTAATGCCAGAGAACATATAATGCAAGATATGATGACTGGCAGAAGCACTTACTGGAAGAGGCACAGGAATTCAGAGAAGGAAGAGTCAGCTCTGGAAAAAGATAATTCAAAGGAGGAGACAAGAGTCATCAAGATGTAAACTTGAAATTATGAATATTTTAAAAGGCAATGAATGGCATTTCATGAACTTTCAGTAACAATTCAATTAATTCTAAGTATTCACATAAGTCATTGAAGATGGCTTTTACTAGGCCAGATTTGGTAGATTCAAGAGGAGTTTAGAGCTCTTGCAGAATTTTTAATTACAAATCAAAATGGAGATGCAGTCATTTTTTTCATGGAAAAATTAGGTCATTTAGGGAAAAATACAATTAACAGTGGAGCAAGATGATTTATTATTAATAAGCTCATGTAGCTCTGAATTACACTCTTTCAAAGTTTCTTCAAACAGAGACTAGACTATCTATTTTTAACTGGCACAGTAATAATATTTATTGTATCCACACATAAATACTATAAAATACAAATTCAGTTAATACCCAAGAGTTTGTTTAGAGACTAAGAAAAAACCAATTTTCCATAATATTACAATTGTTAGTCATCCCATAACTATCATTTCTTCGTCTCCCCTTCCTTTGCACATCCATAGAACCTGGATTTCACCTCTACTATGACATTGTCAGAGCTCAGGTTCGATTTTTAAATATCTAGACACAAGTCACTGTGCTGCACACTCCCAGAAACACCCACGGTGGTTGGTAGGGGGTATGGAGAGTGACTAAGAGCATGGACTATGGACTCAGACTACCTGACTTCAGATTCAGGTCTTGTCATTTACCAGAGGGACAATCTTGAGTAAGCTACCCAAAATCAGTATGTTTCAGTTTCTTTACCTCTAAAAGTAGAATAGTATTTTTAGCAGCAGTACATCAAAAGATTGTGCTATCAACCAGCTAATATCCTGGTGCCTTGAACACCAGACATACTCAATAGATACTGGTTTTTGTGATATTGTGATTTATAATAAGAAATGTATATTTGAGTTTTGTTCCTGTCCTGGCACAGAGTTCCTAAAACCCTTGAAGTTTCCCCTGAAGAGAGAAATTAGAGTGGTTTTTTATGCTAATGAGGTGACTTTGGAAAGCAACTAAGGACAGGCTGGTTGCCAGTGAAGCTAACTGTGTGATTAGAGGGTAGGAACTTTCAGTTCTATCCTTGACCTCAGGGGAAAGGAGAGTGGCTGGTTCAATCACCAATGGCCAATGATTATCAATCATGCCTATGTTATGAAGCCTCCATAGGATCTCTAAAGGACAGGTTCCAAGAGCTTCAGGTTGGTGAGGATGTGGAGGTGCTGGGCAAGCAGCAGGCTCAGAGAGGGCATGGAAGCTCTGTGCTCTTTCCCCCATACTTTGCTCTTCCATCTGGATGCTCCTGAGTTATATTCTTTAACAACAAACTGGTGATCTAGTAACTAAAATGTTTCTCTGAGTTCTGTGAGTCAGTGTAGCAAATTAATCAAACTTGGGGCAGGGGTCTTGAGAACTTCCAGCATATGGTAGATTGCTCAGAATCACTAGCGTCTGGGAAAGGGGTGGACAGTCTTGTAGGACTGAGCCCTTTAGGCTGTGTGATCTGATGTTATTTCCAGGTAGACAGTGTCATAATTGAGTTGAATTATAGGGCATTCAGCTGGTTATGAAGAACTGCTTGGTGTGGGGGGAAAAATCCTGGAATTGGGTAGAGAATCATAGTTATTATAATGTCACATACTAGTGGGCGTTGAATAGATAGTGGCTGGAGGGATTGATGGATGGGCAAACTACACAGAAACAAAATATCTAATAAAAGAATAAGAATATTCACTGCAACAATAGGACTTTGTATTTTTCCTAATTTACTTCAAACCTATTAAAATACTAGACAACTTCTATAACTCAGTTTGAATTTTATAAAATAATGATGTTAATTCTTTTTCTCTTCAAATTGACATGGAGACTAATTCTATAATATTTTTCTCTGAAACATTTTAAGATCACGTTCTACATGTATATGCTAAGTTGCTTCAGTCGTGTCGGACTCGGAGACTCTATGGACCATAGCCCACCAGGCTTCTCTGTCTATACCAGAGTGGGTTGCCATACCCTCCTCCAGGGGATCTTCCTGACCCAGGGATTGAACCTGAGTCTCCTGCATCTCTTGCATTGGCAGGAGGGTTCTTTACCACTAGTGCCATCTGGGAATCCCATTCTACATGTACAATATATTATTTTGAAAGTTTTATCCAATGTTTTCCAGAAGGATTGGGGGAACTAGTTTAGAAGGAATCTTCAAAGAGCTTAATATTATATTCTTTGTTGAAGTTAGTAGATTTGGAACATTATAAGTGCTAAATCTCTAAAAACATAATTACAGGTCCCTCATTTGAGTCTGACATCTGCTAAAGTACATACAGTGAAGGCAGATGAACCCTTATCTAGGGACTATGGTGGAAAGAACAAGACTATGGCAGTGCCTTCTAAAGAAAGTAACACTGTCCTGCCATATATTGGAAAACTCCAAATATAACATGCATAGATTTCCTTACCTATGTAAAAGCATCAAATTGATGCCTATTTGAATTGAAAGGAAATCAGTTCTGAATATTCATTGGAAGGTCTGATGCTGAAGCTGAAATGCCAATACTTTGATCACCTGATGCAAAGAACTGACTCATTGGAAAAGACCCTGATGCTGGGAAAGATTGAGGGCAGGAAGAGAAGGGGATTACAGAGGATGAGATGGTTGGATTGCATCACTGACTCGATGGACATGAGTTTGAGCAAGCTGCGGGAGTTGGTGATGGACAGGGAAGCTTAGCATACTGCAGTCCAAGGGGTCGCAAAGAGTCGGACATGACTGAGAAACTGAAGACTGAATTGAAAGTAACACCTTCTCTAAGATCAACGTCTTCAAGCGAAATAAACCCAAAGGTTGTAGAAAATGCTTAGTGCACAACCCCAGGGGGAATAAAAATGTATGTCAACCACTGATTTATGAAGTAATTTCTGCAAAAGCTGCACCTAGGAGATACATCACAGGGGCTGAGTTATTGGAGGAGAAACTCCCAGGCCAAATACAAGCACTGCTAGTGGTCTTGAATTTACAACTTGCTGAAAGAAAGCAGGGGGGGGGGGCGGCAGGGGCTGTGGGGGAGTGTTGGGAGGAAAAACTACCATTCCATTTGGGTGGTTTGATGAATTGTGATTTGTGGAAAGTGCTCATTTCAAATCCCTTGCATTTTATTTTATGAGTTTATGCATTTATCCACAAGCTCTGCTAAGGAACCTGAAGAAAGCTACATGAGTTCTGTCTCTTGGCCTCTGGGAGGCAAAAGGGACAAGTGAATTTTACACCGAGTGACGTTTCCTCCTGAAGACTGCTGACACTCGATGCCATGATCTATACCCCCAATCTTTGAAAAACAATGATGAATTATTCCACATGACAGTTTCCATATAATTTCACTGCAAAGGCTTTTAAAGCTGAAAGGAGCCTTAAGAGATCATCTTGTGACAACTTCCTGGTTTTATAGTTAAGGAAAAGGAGCCTCAGAAAAGCCTCAATCCTTGGATAGGAACAAACAGCCAGGCCCTGGTAAAGTCAATACTGGATTCCAGGGTCTCAGACACAGAGCAGCATCCTTTCGCCTGCTTGAGCTAATATCTTCTTAAACTAGGTACGAGTATGCTATAAAATACTGTACTTGCTTGAGAATCTAATTTATTACCTGAAAACTATTTAGGACATTGGGAAGACAACAAAGCAGTGATGTGCTAGGCATTGCTGCTTATAATAAAGGTACGGGAAGAAAGCCTAAAATGGCAGGCTGCTTGTAGATAGGCAGAGAACAATATGATTAAATGGTTTGACAAAAAATAAAAAACTGTTCATTCTCAACTAGGTAATATTGAGCATTCTAGAATGAACCCGTGGCGGGGTTGCAAGGGGGTGGGGGTCATTTTAAAAAAGCTATTTGCAAAGATTTCAAACGTGTATGGTCTCACCTAAAATGTTTAAAACCTGGCAACCCACTCCAGCACTTTTGCCTGGAGAATCTCATGAATAGAGGAGCCTGGCAGGCTCGGTCCACAGGGTCACAAAGAGCCTGACACAACTGAAATGACTTAGCACACACACATAATTTTAGCTTACAAATCTCTAAATGTTTGATATTCAGTTTAGTTTCAGTTTTCAAATAAGAGAAGCAATGCTGCATTGAATTTATTTGTAGCTAAGTCTTAGAACAAATCCATGATTTATCCTATCCTTTAGGATAAATTTTAGAACTCCTAGTTTAAGAATATGCTAATTTTTAAACTGCTTTGTGGACAGGTGATACCATACCATACTGCCAAAGCTGCTATTATTATTTTGTATAGTGGCTTCCCTGGTGGGCTTCCCTGGTGGCTCAGACGGTAAAGCGTCTGCCTGCAGTGCAGGAGACCTGAGTTCGATCCCTGGGTTAGGAAGATCCCCTGGAGAAGGAAATGGCAACCCACTCCAGTACTCTTGCCTGGAAAATTCCATGGATGGAGGAGCCTGGTGGGCTACAATCCATGGAGTCGCAAAGAGTCGGACACAACTGAGCAACTTTACTCACTCATAGTCTTCGGTAATTTGACATCAAGAACTCAGAGAAGAGCATTGTTGTATCACATGTGCTCTTGTTAAAAGGGAACATTTAGTGAGAAATTGTTTCTCAAAATGAGCATCCGTTTGTAACAAGGATGTGCTATGTGTTTGGATATAAAGGTAGATATGAAGTGGCCCCTGCCCTCAAGAAACTTAAGTCAAGGGAAAGCAACTAAAAAGCACCAAGCGTCCAAAAAGTGAAGAAATGGCATTTAAGGAGAAGCTGCTTTAAGGAGGGTGGAGATTGTATAAAATGTGTGGTGAGCAAGTTTGAGGCAATTAGTCACAGGAGCAAGTTTATTCAAATGAATGCCTTGGACTGCTGAAGCTCATTCTGACTTGGCTCTGCAGAGCAGGCTGGCAGTGAGGCTGGCTAAATTTGTAACAAATGGTTTGTGCCTACATATGGGAACAATGGAATGGTAATTTTCCTTTTTTAACGGCCAGCTACCAGTATCCTTTATGTGAAATGATAACAATGGACTCTCTTCCAGCCACATCTTTGAAAAGCTCTCCTCCATGGAGGCCGTCAACCTGCCATTATGCAAGAGTGCCTCATTTCTGTCATTCTGGGTCACCATGCTCCCTGCAGGTGTGTGGCTCATCACAATTTTTTATACTTGTGCTTATGGTGGTTTTTTGTTTTGTTTTGTTTTTTAAACAAGATTAAAAATGCACATATAGCTCATATCATCAACCCCCTAATACTGCTTAACTGAACTGTGTGTGTTTACACAGCTGCTGACTCCTGGGATACCCTCTTGGGAAGGAGACAACAGTTCTGAATGTACCTTTTTGTGGATCAGTAAAAAGTACTAAGATTGAATTTCTTAAAAAAAAAAAATTAAGGCTTTTCTATCCAACAGTCTTGCCAGCAGAGGCAGTGGCTCTGCATACACTGGCCAGTGGAGAGATCTCTGTTTCAGGCATCCTTTTGGAAGCAACAACACTTTTTGGAACATAAAAAGTATTTATTTCTTCTTTAAAGAAAACTGAAGTTTTGCAAGAATGCCCCCATTGTTTGGTTGGTTGTTTTAGTTTATAAGTAGCAAAATCTGGAAATAATCTACTTTGTTGTGGATCCTTCCAACTGGAAGTTGTAGGACTGCTGAAGCTCATGTAGCTACCCTAGGGGAATTCCCTGTTCTACACAGCTGTGCTGATCCCCACCCACTTCCTGCCTCAGTCCTCCTGGAGGTGCTTCAGGGTTTCACCCCACTTCCTCTGCCTCTCTCTAAGCAGCTCATTAACCATAGCTCACTTCATTTCCACTGACTGACCCCATACTAATCCTTTGAGGCAGATAAAGATGAGGAAACTATATCAGCAAGAATCAATGACTTGTTCAGAGTCCCCATCTTTTCTGAAGGGCCACATGTCATTCTGCAGAGAAGGAAATGGCAATGCACTCCAGTGTTCTTGCCTGGAAAATCCCATGGACAGGGAAGCCTGGCAGGCTACCATCCATGTGGTCGCAAAGAGTCAGACACAACTGAGTGACTAACACACACACACACACACACACACACATTTCATTCTGTACCCTTTTTATGTGAGAAGAAGAGTTTAAAATCGAATCAGAGAGTATCTTTGTCTATTCATATAACAAACTATCATAGACTGAGTAGCTTATAAACAACAGAAATTTACTTCTCACAGTTCTGGAGGCTGGGAGGTCCAAGATAAAGCCCCAGCAGATTTGGTGTCTGGTGAGAGCTTAATTTTTTGTTCTCAGATGGCCATCTTCTTGCTGTGTTCTCACATGAGGCAAGGGAACCCTTTGGGGTCTCTTTTTGCTTTTTATTTGTTTTTCTTTATCTATTTTTCAATTTTCTAAGATCTGTTTTATGAGGGCACTAATTCCATTCATGAGGGTTCCACCCTCATGACTAATCAGTTCCCAAAGTCCCCATCTCCAAATACCATCACAGTAGGGGTTATGTTTCAACACATGAACTTCGGGATGGGGAGACACAAACATTCGATCTACAGCAGAGAGATTAATTAAACAAGTATTTACTAGAAAATCAATTGATTACATTTTGGTAAGTACTAAAAAGGTGACTTCAGTGTACCATCAAAGCAAACAATGCAACTCAACCTTTTGTGGGGCATAGGAAAGTCTTCTATACAGAAGTGACATATAAGCTGACACAAGATGAATATGAAGAAATTACCCAAAAGAGAGAGAGAAAATGAATATTCCAGGCAGGGGAGCAGCATGTAACAAGGGCCCCGAGGCAGGTTGGAGTTTAGTATATTGGAGAAACTCAAAGAGCCAGTATGACTGGAAACAGAAAGTGAACAGCGCAGGGCAAGAAAGCAGGTTGGTGAAGATGGTAGGAACTGGCTTGTAAAGCCAACACAAACCCACAGGGAGATTTCTAAGATGAGTGGCATGATCAAATATGTCTTTTAAAAATATCTCTTTGTATAGAGCATGGCAAGTAGACTGGAACGTGGCAAAACTGAAAGCAGAGCGATGAAGTAGGGGGATACTGGAGTAATCAAGATACTATGGCAACTTGGACTAGGGAAATGAGAAAAGTAGGTTAATACTAAAATAACTAGGAGGTAAAATAGATTGTTTTGGTGCCCAAATATGGGATAGTAGGGGAGAAGGAGGTATCAAGAATGGTTTCTATCTGTTATGATTAAATTGTGCCCCACCCCCAAATTAATATGCTGAATTTCTAATCCACAGAACCACAGAATGTGATATTATTTGGAATAGGGTTGCATATAATTAGTTTAAACTACAATGAGATTTTACTGAAATAGGGTAGGCCCTTAATCCAATATGACTAATATCCTTATAAAGGGAAAATCTGAACACAGATATGCACAGAAGGAGAATGCCATGTGAATATCAAGGCAGAGATTGGGGCAACACATCTATAACCCAAAGAATGCCAAAAGATTGTCAACAAACCTACTTCTCATTAAGTAACAGGCACGGAACAGATTCTCACAGCCCTCAGAAGGTAGGACCCTGTCAGCTCCTCGATCTTGGAATCTTAGCCTCCCAGAATGGAGAGATAACAGGTTTTTACTGTTTAAACTGCCCAGTTTGTGGTATGTTGCTATGACAGCCCAAGCAAACCAATGCACTCTCACTGTCCCAAATCTGATGGATAGTGGGATCCATCCTGAAGGGCGGTGGGCATGAAGATGCCTTTCTTCACCTCCTTCACCCCCTACAATTTATCCCTATCAAAGACCTTTAGAAAGCAGACTGAGGATTCAAGACATGGAGTAAAAAATAATTCATCTATTCATCCATCCATTCATCAAGAAATATTCATTCAACCAGTATTTCTTTGAAACTTACAGTGTTTCAAGTACTAGATGAAACTTAAAGTATTATCCACATGGATTGAAAGGAAGCACTTGTTTGGGGGTGGTCAGGAAAATTATAGCCAAAATCTTGGATTCACTTGGACAATGAGAAAATCTGGCTGATCTTCAAAAAAGCATTCCTAATAATAAAGGCTATTATTCTATAAAGTGCTTCCCAGAGGAAGCAGTAATAATCCCATAGTTTGAGTCATAGGAAATTTTGGGGGCATGACACTCAATAACACAATTGGGGGAAACAACCTTAAATTACAGAGGCAAGAAGGCAGGATTACTTCATTGTTTCCATCTTCATTTTCTATAAAGGCTCCTTGTGGAGACTTCACGACATGGGTGGCCAAATCATAATCACTGAGTGATACAGTGGAAGATGAATCAAAACGTGATAATGTTCTTTTCACTCCCATTTCTGACTTTTATTTGCAAGCTGTATTCTTTGGGCTTCTTTATCCTTAACACTTTCAGTTAATACCCTCCATTTTCTCAATATTTTCCATTACTGTCTTTGTACTTAGATTTCAGGAGTGTTAAGATTTGGAAGCTACAGACAGTCTAGGTACACACATCTTTGGTGTAGCTATGAAAGCAGCCTTCCTTCTAGATGCAAACTGTCAAGAGAATTGTCCAGTCCCCATGCCTTTGATGGGGTTTTAGCAAGTATCACTCCACGTTGTTAACAAGAGATTAGCAACGAGATAATCCTCATGTAGTTTCTTTTGAAGTGCTTATATTTTGTGTTTAAAGAACTAAGTTTTAGCTCCCTGGCAACTTTTAAGTTCCTTCATAATCTATGTCTGCATTTCTAGGTATCTTACCTGGAGTGGCAGGAGGTGGCGTGGGGGGCGGGGGGGTGGGCAATCCAAGGTTATCAATTATCTCCAAAGCAGAAACTAAGAAAGCTTTGACAAGGTTGTCTCATTTCAGTCACACTGGCTTATCACCAAATATTCATTGATGTCTGAGCAAGTAAAAACTGTCTAGCCTGCTCCTCAGGCGGTATGGAGTCTAGTCCCCAACAGAGGGAACCAGATCTTCATAGAGAATAAGGAGGCTGTGTTTCCCCACATACATGACAGAGGCTCATAAGACACATGAGTCAGGTATGATACTTTCAGAAAGGTCACATCCCATGGTTTTCAGATGAAATGGTCATTTTTGCCTACAATGCCACCAGGGCTTGGTTTAAGGGTCTCAGATTGGGTAGCACAGTGTGAAGAACAGTTTAGTCAAGTGTTCATTTCTCAAATAAACTGTTTTTCAGGGAAGACTTCCACAATTCATTGACCTTTCCATAAAATTACAGCTATTTTCTTCCTGAGAAGTTGCAGTCAAATTTCTAGCAAACCACATCCTTTCCATCCTTTCTCTGCCCCTAGTCCAGTGCTCCACTGGATAGAGAATATGAAGGAGGCCACAGGAAGCATAGTCCTTAGCAAGAAAAATGAACAAGGAAAGAGAAAGTTTTGAGCACACAAGTTTTGTGTGACTATAGCAGGGAGGACACCGGTCATGGGGGAGAAGGTTTCTCCAGAGAACCCAACAAGCAGATCAGAAAGAAAGAATCAGAATTTGGAATCTGCCATATTCAGAAAGCATCCAAACCAGATGACCACTATGTCAGCCAAGCTAGACCATTCTATGCCTCAGCTGCCCTAGTCTCTAGCTCTGCTAACTCCGGAGAGGTGCAGAAAGAAGAGAGGGAAGACGTGGCCTAGGACAACATGAGCTGGAAAGGGAGCAATATTTTACATTGGAAGGGAGTTTGCAATTTTATGATTATTACACTGGACTGGCCTGGACTGGAAGTATGACAATTTCCTAAAATTTCATCAAGGAGTAGGTAAAGAACTATTCAACACAGAAAGATTAAAAGAGAATAGCGATAGGGAATAAGATTGGCCTATATCCTCTTAAATCAAGTTTGTTCAATAAAATAGTTACATGTTACATGTGTCATTAATTATTGACTTATGTATTGGGATCACTATTTTAATCGTGATGAGATCATCTCTCAATTTTCTCTTTGTCTATTTAAATAATATCCATTCCTTTAACTGAGTGTTTAGTCATCTTTGAGCATCTCCGAAAAACATCTCTCTATGCTTTTATCAAGATCCCAGATAATGACATACATCTTGGTTGTAGTTTTAAAATATGTAATCTAAGAGAGGCTGAACAAAATGACCTCGACAGTTATTTCCAGTTCAACAGTTATAAAATGAATTGTAGTTTTCTTTAGAGTCTCTGCCTTAGTTACCAGGTTAGCTGTCCAGTTGGGTTTGAATCTGATAAACCCACTAATTGCTCTCTACCATCCACCAAACACTGGGTTCCATGTAAAGACAAGTCAGGGAATAATCTCCACACTTGATCTCCCATGGTCATCTGCAATCACCTCTTTCTGGAACCCATCTTTCCTTTACCTTTCACCATGCTTTCTTAATACTTTCCTCAAATCTGCCGAGAGGTGCATCTTTCACTTTGAAACCTCTGTCCACCTCCATCTCACTCCAGCTCCAAAGCTAAAAGCCTCTTTCAGAGAGATTATCAGTGCAGTTTTGACAGAATCTCTCACATTGCTGGATATCCAAGAAGAATAAACTCTGAGGAAAGAACACTGGCATAAATGCAAAGCTCAATTTATACATCATAGCAATTTTTGACAGATGTAAACCTGACATACAAAGAGAATTTTTATGGCATATCACTACATTTAGATTAAAGTGCTTTTTAATAGAATATATAATTTAGAAATATAAAAGTGCATTTTAATTGCCCACAAATGAGTTTTTAAAGTATTTAGCAGTATCGAGAACATTAAATGCAAGAATTAGATAAATTATCCTGCTAAAACTAATACTTAATTTAAATGGCAATAACTATATGAAGAGTAACTATGTGGTATTAAGACAAATTTCCACAAACTGTGCTAATTAAAGAAATTAGATTCAAGGTTATATCTTTTATTAGTACATTGTCACCTTTTATATTTAACAGCATCATTATGGATGGCGCAGAATCCTGCAACTGTGTATATACAGAAGATTCGGGACAACAACCAGCTCTGTGACCTCTTCATACATGTCATCATCCATGCTTGTATAAGGCATTGCCATTTCACAGTTCTCCTGACGTTACCTGTGTCTCTTCTGGCTTCTTCACTGTCTGACCAGCACTCTAGGTCTGTCTGCCTCTTTTTTATCTGACCAAAGAAAGAGCTCATGATTCGAATTTAGAGGGCCTCTCACAACGTTTTTATTTGGCTCTTGTTCCATATCAGGTCACCAAGCTGCCTCACTGCAAATCACTGTCTCATACATGAAATTCAAAGTGAGTAAACCAATGGAATTGTAAGATCATGAGCCTCTGGTCCATCCTGGCCATTTGATGTTAATAACAGCTCTGATGTTGTGGAGCCTGCCCAAGACCATTAGAATAACCCTAATATATAATAAATTACGTTGTGTTATGAGGCAAGATTGGGTCAGTCTTTGAGGCATTTTAGTAAATGTCTCAAAAGAAGATTACAGGGAGCCAAAAAAATGTCTGACAGGGTGATATACCCTAGTCCAGGATCTCTAACAAGCTCCTCTGAGGAAAAGACTTCTAATCTGAGACCTGGGAAATAAATAAGTAATCTAGGGTGGAGAAAGAGAACATTCTAAGCTTATAAAGCAAGAAGGATCATGGAATGTTTGAGGATCCAATAGATTAGTAGGGTGGAAGAGAGAAGGGTGTGAAATAAAGGTATCTCCTGCCATATCAAGATATGATATAAGATATATGATATAAATTATCAAGATTTGCCATATCAAGATATATGATATAAATAAGAAATGTCACAGCCCTCTGTGATTTCTGGCCTCCAAACGTGAATAAGGGCTCCCAAAACTGTGATCCAGTGGATGCTGCCACTACCTATGGTGACTGCTGAGGAGCTAGGGGAGTGCAAGAAGCAGCAATCTGTAGGAGAACAAGGAAACAGGATTGGCCCCAGATAGCTGAGGTGCCTATGAAAGGAAATGAATTCTGTGAGCCCAGGGGCTTGCATACTCCCATACATAAAATGCTGAATTCCTTACCTTGATAACTGATCTTCAATGTTCTGACTGCCTGCTCCCCTTGTTGCAAGCTTGTATACAGCCTGACTCCCCTCCTGCCTCCTTGGAGCAGTGTTCTCAGAGCTACTGAGATTCTGTCTCCATATAAAAATAATAATATTTCATTATTAAAATACATAAATGTTATTTATTCCCACCAAGTAAAATAACTCTCTTTCAGGTTGTGACTATATTTTTTAGTCAATGGGGGAAAAGGGTTGAGTTAAAGCAAGAGAGTTTCAGGTGCTGGAGAGTGACAATTAGAGAGAAGCAAGCATGGATGTGGAGTGTCTGGAAGCCATTATAATACATTGGGACAGAGCCAATGTTGGTTTGGACTAGGATGGTGACAGAAGAGATGAGAAGAGGTGAACATGTAGAAGGCACACAACACTGATGATCAACTGCCTGCATAGAGTAGGTGAAGAAGAGAAGGATGCTTCCAACTTACACTTCTGGACAGATGGTAATGTCATTCACTGAACTAGTGATCATTAAGGAAAAACTGAGTTGCTGGGAGTGGAAGATAGAAATGAGGCTTGCGCTTATTGAGGCTGAAGTACCTATTAAATATCCAAGTATCATTGTTGAGTAAACCATTGGCTTGAAGCTCAGAAGAAAGTTCTGGACTGGGAATATAAATCTGGTGGCAATTAAAGAGGTTATATGAAGATATCAGGGAAGTTCTGGACTGGGAATATAAATCTGGTGGCAATTAAAGAGGTTATATGAAGATATCAGGGTAAGAAGAGCACATAAAAAGAAATTAGATCTTAAAAAATAGGGTCTCTCACCAAGCCTTAGGGAATTCCAGTATTTAAAAGCGGGGAAGAAAACATGGCAGAAGAGCTAGAGCTACAGGAGAATGACTAGTAGGGTGCTGTATCCCACGAGCCAAGAGGATAAAAAGTATTAGAGAGGAAATCACCATGAGAATTAAATATAATGAGAGGTCAAATGAAATGAGGACTAAAAATACCTTGTGATTTAGGGATGGCAGGACAGGAAGGAGGAATCTCTGATGATCTTCCCAAGAGCCAGTCAGAGAGCAAATAGTATGAATTGTATAATCCTATGAGTCTTTAAATGCTAAGGAAGCTCAGAGGGTAGACAGCTGTTCAAAGTGGTTGTGGCCAAATGTCAAGTTTTATCCAAGATAGTTCACATTTGGGCTCTTGTCCTGGAGAAATTATCAATACCTCCCTCCTTTACTCTGAAACCTGTTCTGTTTTGAATGATAAGTTATATATCACTCTATATGAAGAGCAGGGTGAAAGTTACCAGATAAATTGGCACAGAGCAATTCTTAACTCTCTGGTCCAAGAGGGTGGCAGCACAGAGCTGTGAGTGAACCCACATTTGAAGGAAGACAGCCCGGAGTATAATTTTAAGTTCTACCATGTATTGGCTGAGGGACCTTGCACAAGTTTATTTAAGCTCTCTGAGATTAACAGGACTTAAATTTCAGCACAGAGTGAGGATTTTGTGCAAAGTGCTAACATATAGTGCTCAACAAATACAGGTTCTCTTCTCTTAGTTCCTATGATTTCTCCTTCTCTACTTCATTTCCTTCTTGATCTTTTCTTTTTCCTCTTCTCCATACCCTAAAGTAACTCAAACACTTTGTGAAAGAGGACATTCTAATTTTTATATTTAAAATGAAGCCCTGTTTCAGTGTAACAGGTGTCATGCCTCTTGTCCCATTATCCTAATTGGGCAAATGTATTGATACCCAACTCATTCATGTCAGTACCTTTCAACTGATACTTACTCAGTGTCACTTGCATCTCATGCTAGCAATGCCGAGAGATACCGAACAAGTATATGGTGTGATTCTTTTCTCAAGAATGGTGTTTTTCAAGGAGAAAGACAACATACTATGCATAATATTTCTGCTGCCACTATTGCTGCTACTTCTGCTAGTGGTCACCATATATTAAGTACTTTGGATGCACTGTGCTAGGCAGCTGGCGTATCTTATCACATTAAATCTTTACCTTGTGCAAGGTACTATCGTAATTGTTCCATTTTACAAATGAGGAAAATTGAAGTTCAAAGAGGTTAAGCAAATGGCTCAGAAGTGCCCAAACTGGTATCTAAATCCTGATCCACCTGACACTATTGCCCATGATCTTTTCATTTCTCAATGGAACACAAATTGAATAAAATACTGAGCAGAAAATGAGTGCTATGAGTGCTCAGGACAGAAAGAGGGCACCCACTGCAAACCAACAGCACTGGTGAAGGCTATGTAAAGAGCTGGAACTCGAATGGCCTGGAAGGATAATTTATGCACATGCTTCTCTAAAATAAGCAATGCACTTTACAACTAGATAAGCTGGAAATATTTCCCAAGGGATTGGATGTATAGATTTCCAGGATCTTTTATCTCCTCAGCCTTGACTATTTAAAGTAAATCTTCACTTATATGCTCATGAAGTCAAATTGGACAGAATCAGTCTGCTATATTCCAATAGCTCCAAGCATCCCTGGCATGAACTTTCAGCTTTATAAGCATGAATAGGTGCTCAGGTTCAAAATCACAGAGTTCACTGTAGGTTACCAATAGCACATTATTTGTTTTCAGTTCCTGCCTCTAGCACTGAAATGGTACAGCCTTCAGACTGATTTAAAGTGGCCACTTAGAACCTAGCTGAATAATGCTTGACTTTCATCACGGTTGAAAGGGTACTTAGAGCACAGCCCCTGCAACTGTGTCATCTTCTGCAAATCAAGGTTGATTAATAACAAGACTGCCTCACTCTGGCATCGTGACTTTCATCTGGGTGAGACTGAAGCTATTCCTGGAAAAGAGTCAGCTTTCTTTTGCTGCAGTGTTGGGGTGTGTTGACAGCAGGGGCAGAAAGGAAGGTCAAAGTTAGCATTTGAGTTTGGACTATGAGGAAGGAATTGGGAAGACTGAAATCTGCCCTATAAAGTAGTATTAAGGTTCTGCATGGTCCTGGCACAGGGCTCACATCAGGAGTGGGGCTGCGACTGTGCTTTCTCTGTCCAGTCAAGCAGGCACCATTTTATGGACAAGTCTTCTGGAAAATGGTGATATCATTGGTGGGTGTGGTTGCAGGCACTTTTCCCGCCTTTCTTCTGAAAACAAGCAGACTATTCTTCTACACAAGAATTTTCAATCTGTACTCTGTGGAGCTTGCCATGGATCTGTGGTCTGCTTCAACAGTGGAGCTTAGGCTATGGGAATTTTTGTAAAGGATTTTTCCCCCCACAATTTACACTGAGAGTAAGGATAGTCTGTCAATATTTTCTCCTAACTTGTCCGTCATCATCTCCTGTAGTATCGATGCCTTCCTCAGAGCACTCCAGGAATGTAATTTAAAGTAGTCAAACCCTTGGAAAGAAGCTGTTCTGTGCTGTGCTCAGCATATGCAGCAGTAACCTGTATTACAGTGCCTTCAACTGAGTGTTTTTCTTCATTGCTTTTATCATATTTTCAATGATGTAGTCATTTGTGTTGGTTTTAATATTTTTCTACCCTATAAACACCAATGACAGCACAGAGTATATTTGCCAAGGTCACACTACACAGATCCAACTGTTATGGTTTCTGGCAAGGGATATGGGTGATATATACATCAACCACATTTATCACTCCCACTACCAACACAGGTTCAAAATTTTCCTATTTTGTCAAGATTATGAAAAAATATATTTAAATGTGAAATGTTTGCTATTTAATTTTTTTCTATATATATATATATTTAAATGCCTTTACGTATAGAGAAAAGTAGATAGAAACTTCAGGGCCAAAACTGTAGAGGTTGACTTGTCTCTAGCAAACTTGCTAATGTCTTGATGTACTTCGAAGTTATCTGAGCATTCCAAAGAATGTTGTAGATATTAATTCACTAGTCAAACTATAGAGAATTTAAGGCTTTGCCACAATCTCCTTGATTTGCATGGGTTTGTTTTCAGAGTTCCAATCACTGGTTGAATCAGACATCTATATAATAGTCATTTAAGTCACCAGCTCACTACCGAGTGGGTAGCATGTTCTCTACTAAAATTAGACGTCAACAAGTTAACACCAAACTCTACTAAATGCACATTTGAACTACCATAATTTAAATACGGGATTCCCAAGTGTCTCAGTGGTAAGGAATCCACCTGCCAGTGGAGGAGACTGGAGATTTGGGTTCGATTCCTGGGTTGGGAAGATCCCCTGGAGGAGGAAATGGCAACCTACTACAGTATTCTTGCCTGGGAAATTTTATGGACAGAGGAGCCTGGCAGATTGAAGTCCATGGGGTCGCAAAGAGTCAGCATGACTGAGCAAGCAATTTAAATACAGGTGTATTTGTTTCTAGAATTAGAGATTTCAGACAATGGAAAACTGTGTTCTTTATATTAAACTTAGTAAGAAAGAGGGTAAGGTGGTATTAGGAGTCTTCTATGTTCTAGAAACTGTTCAAGGTGCTTCTGCTGCCCAGCAACACTGCAGGCAGATCACTGGGCCACAAAAGAATATTCTCAAGTCTTAAGATTGATGGAATTCACCTTTCTAGGTTTTGGACTTGCTTAGGACTCTTTGCCCTTTTCTTGTTTACAATTTCTCCATTTTGGAGTGGGATTATCTAACCTATGCCTGTCCTACCACCGTATTTTGGAAGTACATAGCTTGTGTGGTTTCACAGGTTCACAGTTGGAAAGACAACTCCATCCTGCCTAAGGATGAATAACAGCTCAAGTCTCATCTATCTATGATTTAGATGCTATTGTGATGAGACTTTGAACTTGGAATTGATGTTGGACTGGGTTAAGAATTTTAGGGCTCCTGGGATGGGTTGAATTTGTTTTGTATATGAAAAGGACACAAATCTGGGGGGTTCAGAGGGTGATATGACATGAACTGAATTGTGCCTCCAGAAATTCATATGCTAAAGTCAAAATATAGTAGGACTGGTGTTGTTATAAGAAGAGACACCAGAGAACTCCCTCTGTGTGTGCACAAAGGCTATGTGAGGACGTATGTGAGAAGGTGACTATCTGCAAGCCAAGAAGAGAGCCTCACGAGAAACCAGTCCTGCTGGCACTTTGATCTTGGATTTACAGCCTCCAGAATTGTGAAAACATTCATTTCTGTTAAGTCATTCAATCTGTGGTATTTTGTTATAGTATTCCAAGCAGACTAACCCACCACCATTAGCAAACCTTAACAGCTTCTCTAAAATTGGTCCACCATTCTAATAAAATATTATTTTAAAAAAATAGTATTATTCCATTACCAGCAAATAGTCACGTCTCGCCTGCTGAGTAGGAAGACACATAGTTGGCAGTAGAGAAACTAAAAATTGTCTGTAATCTCCTTAGGACACAAATTAGACCTCTCTCAATATTTTCAATATATATTTGATAAAAATGAAACAGTTAATGGCCATGATAAAGACAATAAATAATATAATTCAACTAACAATTTTTTTTAAAAAATTCTCTTTTGCTTTGGTATAACAAAATTATACCAAATAATAGATTTTTTACAAGATTTCCTAACAATGCCAATTATTATTAAGTTTAAAAACAGCAGAGGTAATGAGAAAATCTAAGTTTTTAAGAGAATACAAAAGATCTATAATAATAATAGTGAATAGATCAAACACAAAGAAGCAGGCATCAGACTTACCAGAATCTAAAAGACAGTGGAGCAATACCTCTAAGACTTTGAGGAGATTATTATTACCAACCTATCAAATGTCAAGTAAAAATAAAAACATTTTCAGAAATTAAAAATTATTTCTTTTCCCATTAATGTTTCATTTGAATTAATTTAAAATGCACTTGAAGTTACTGAGCCATAGAACCTGGGGAGTGGAGAAATAAACCTGGCTTCTGCGGGTAATGGACAAGATGGAGAGTTTGTTTGTGAAGACTAAAGGCTGACTACATTTGGATTTTGTGAAGAGTATGAAGTAATTCTCTGCTAAGGAGGGAAGGCATTTGAATGAGATAAAACTTCAGTGGAAGTCTAATGGAAGGGAAAGAAGATTTGGAGCAAATATAAAGTCCCCATTCTGTTCAGGTAGTTGCCCATTGGTGGGGAGTCACCCTGAGTGCACGTTTGGAGAAAGGGGTAGAGGCTTTGTGCAGGAAAACAATAGTGGTTAGAAAGACAAGTCAAGAGGCTGTGATCAGAAGGCCAACGAAGAGCTCCTGGAGGATTTTTAGAATATCTTTGCTTGAAGAAGAGCATTTTCATCATATTCGTCAACTGATACATGCTGAATGCCCACAAAGTTTACAATTAACACTTGAACATTACATGTTTTTAACCATAAATTTACAGTTTTTGTAAATCAGGTTGCAATTTAATTTGAGTATATAAAAATTTTATCCGAACAATAGAAATATTGCCCAACCAAATATTCTGCTTGTGTGATGTTTTCACTGGAAACAATATGGCCATTTAAGAGAGGGATTTTTTTTTCCTCTTTATTTGTAACCTTCATTCAAAGTTGTTATCTCAGCACAGTAAATTTATACTCTGCAGACTATCAACAGTAACATATAAACTTAGAAAACAAAATCCTCCTTTTGCAACTAAAATTAGCATTACTGAGCCTTCTGCAAGACTTTCTGGGGTAAGGTACTCTGTGTGACAAGTCTCAGCAAGGCTCTGCAGTTTTCTGCTTTCTAATCCTGTAACTTTCCATCCTATAATCATGTGTAGGTTGTAAGGACTCAGACTCAATTTTCCAGATGACTTCAGGGACAAAGAATTGCTAATTTGTTATACCAATCTTAACATTTTGAATTGTAATTGAAAACAGTTTTCCTTAATTAACTATGTTATTTTTGGTGAAAAAAAATCATACAAGAGTAGCATATTTAGTGGGGCAATATTTCTATTTTGGTGTCTTTTTTAGTATAGTCCTTCAGTCCCATGGTGATATATATATATATATATATATATATATATATATATATATATATATATGTATATATATATATATAAATTTCTCAGTTTATCCCATAGAGGATTCAAATATAAATAAAACTCTACAACTCTACTTGGGAAATAAAGATTTTACCCATAATAGACCTATTTTACCCATGACAAAACTATTATGACAGAGGTTTTATGAAAAATCCTTTCCTCTGATTAATAGACAAATGCATTATTCAAACGTTACCTCTCTGAATATGGGAGAATCTTTAGAAAAAGAATTTGTATTAAATGTGCATTTACTATCGAGCATTCTGGAATTAAAACTGACTATAATTTTTCCTCTAAAATATACGTTAAGGCATTATGTTTGCCTAAACTTGTATTAATACATGCTTATTTCTGCTCTTCCAATTCCCAACCACATTTTAGATTTTATATATATGGCAATGGCACCCCACTCCAGTACTCTTGCCTGGAAAATCCCACGGACAGCAGAGCCTGGTAGGCTGCAGTCCATGGGGTCACTAAGAGTCGGACATGACTGAGCGACTTCACTTTCACTTTTCACTTTCATGCATTGGAGAAGGAAATGGCAACCCACTCCAGTGTTCTTGCCTGGAGAATCCCAGGGATGGAAGAGCCTGGTGGGCTTCTATCTGTGGGGTCGCACAGAGTCGGCCACGACTGAAGCGACTTAGCAGCAGCATATATGATATTTAAAATAGAGATATATTGAATATATATTTAATAGAACATATATATATAATAGGAGAAAATTATTATAGGTTGGTAGTGGAAAAACCCTGGGTCGGGAAGATCCCCTGTAGGAGGGCATGGCAACCCATTTCAGTATTCTTGCCTGGAGATTCCCTTGGACAGAGGAGCCTGGCGGGTGCAAAGAGTTGGACACAACTGAAGCGACATGGCATGCACACAGTGGACAAAACAGTTTTTCTAGGGGATTGGTGCAGTACTGTTTTCAGTAGAGAAAACTGGGGTCTCCTTGCTACACTCTGCTCCACCCCTCCTCACCCATGCTTTTGTCCTGTTAGCGGTAAATTTTCCCAGGAACACAACACAAGGTGGTGCTGTTGCATTTATGCTAAACCAGCTGCAGGCCCAGACACTGAAGCTATCTGTAGATTTCATTTGGAAATCGTTAAGCAGGTGCCAAAGGCAGGGAGAGAAAGGTTTTGCGTATGTTAAGTGTTTGCCTGGTAGTTAGCCCTTCAGATGAGAAAAGCTAAGTAGAAAGAGGAGGAATGTAAGTTTCTTTCAGTTGAGGAAGCTTCTGGGGAAACCATCTTAATAAAAGAAAGTGAAAGAGCCAGTGGATTCCTTCATTGCTAAATTATAGAAGCATAGAAAATTAGGAGTAGAAGAGATATTAAGAAGCTAACTAATCCATTTCACTATTTTCTCATAAGATTTCATGTATTAAATTATCAGCCAGTTAAACTTTTCCCTCGGTTTTAAAATTTCCTGGGGAAGAGAAAAAGGTAAATTACCAATCCCTACTGTCAATAGCCTCCCCTCTGTGAAGATACCGGTTGCGATCCACACCTCCTCCCACTCCTCTCTGTGCATACACATTCACATGGGATAGAAAGGATTTTGTCAGCAGATTGGTTAGTGAGGAGCAAAAAGGGACTAGAAATTAGGGAGCTTGGATCCTCTTCCCTCCCTCATCTTACTTGACCCTCGATTAGGAGCCTTCAGATTCAGCACCTCCAAAGTAAAGAGACTCTGCAAGCATCCCAGGTTTCCACGAACAGTTGGTTCAAGTGAGAAGCTTTTTTAAAAAGTACAGATTGAAGGATCATACCTCAGAATTGTTTAATCAGAAAATCCAGTGCAGGGTCTAGAAATTACACTGAAAAAATAAAAACTAGAGTCCCCTAAACCCTGGAAAGCTTTTTTCCTATCTGAAGTGTCAGGTGAGTGTATTCTCCTCGGTTCTGTCTCGTCTCAACAAAAATTTGAAGTGACGGACTTTAGAGACCTCGTCGTGTCATAACTCTCGAACGGACCATGTTAGAGCTCTCAGGTCTTGACAGAACCATGTTATAGCTCTCAGGTCTCGAACAGACTGTGTTATAGCTCTTAGACAGATCAGTGTTACAGCTCCGTGTTACAGCTCTATTTTATTTAGAAAATAGCAGGAAAATCCATCCTCGAGGCGTGAGGGCATACCGACCCAAAGATCCGAAGAGAAGAGAGTGGGGGAGCGCGCCAGCGCGCGGGAGAGAGAGACCCCCAGCCCTTTGGCTCCTCGTTTTATAAGTCCCCCCGCGCTGGGCCTGCTCTATGTAAATTAGGCTAGCCAGGAGTGCTGTTTGTTCTACCTGAGGTCCTCACACCGGTCCTCCGACCTTTCTTTGTTCTGTTTTCCTGGGCTTTTCCCTTCCTTGTCTTTTAGCCACCACCATTCTGGACTCCTGTTTCCTATTCTAACTACCTAACAGAAGATAGAGCAATTAGATAGAAATTCATAGGCAAGCAGCCCACTTACTCTAATGACTGGTGAGTAAGCACCACTAGATTAAGTAACTCTAATTCCATCTGGCTTTACAGTTTTCAGTCATCTTTAACACAAAAGCCCTTGAAAAATAAAAGTAAACTTCAGCAGGTCCAAAGTGATTTCCTCTTGACTTGTATTCCCAGCCTTTTGAGCAATCTGTCATATATAGATCTAAAATTAAGTGTTTTCTAAATTTTCCATACCCGTGAAATTGGAAGGTACAGAACTATTACTGTGGTAAAATCTAATAACAGTGGATGTGTTCACCCTGCTAGCTACAGGCTATTTTATTTTCCTATAATGGTAACTCTGAATTGGTTGACAGTTAGGAAAATAATATTTTGAAAATTTCACCTCGCATTCTTATAAAACTAGAAAGTCAAGAAGCTGCCCACGTTCTTGGCCAGTATATAAGCTTATTTGTAAGTCACATTCTACCAAATTCAAGTGTATGGGAGTCACTCACAAAAAACCCTCTAGGAAAATTTGGCTTTCTAAGTCTTTCAGACTGTCTAATTCAGAAATGTGAAATTCAGGAATAATGCAATTCAGATCATTCACATCCCAAGTGAAAGAATCAGATAATTGAAGCAACATTTGTTTACTCTAGTTTATGGTATCGAGATAATTAATTCTGCTTTCCATTTCCCCGTGCTAGTGTAATGTGACCTCACTGTTATTTTTGAAGTAAATCGATTAGGAGATTTGGCTTGCATATGCAACTCTTGCATATGGGTAATTATTCCAGCAAACAGAAACCTATAGACTCTTTACAAGCTGTAGTCTTAGCGCCACTTTCTAATATTTGGTTTTTATTACTTGTAGCTTAAAAACCATTTACAGGTCTAATTAATTTGCTTTTCAGCAATATGAAGATCAGTGTTTCCAACCCATGGATTGAATATATAAAATGATGCATGGGGTCAAAATTAGCATTTAGTTAAATATTAAAGTAAGTCAGGCACTTCCCTGGTGGCCCAGTTGTTAAGACTCCATGCTTCCAATGCAGGGGGCATGGGTTCAATCCTTGTTTGGGAAACTAATATTTCACATGCTACACAGTGCAGCCCAAATTTTTTTTCATTTTTTAATTAAAAAGAATAATAAACAAGTCAATGTAGGAGCTAAACTCCATTAAATACCATGTAGATAACCTGTCCATTAAATCTTTCAAACCACCTCTCAAAATTCCGCCCAGCTACAACTGAAGCACAAGTTGGAATCAAGATTGCTGGGAGAAATATCAATAACAGATACTCAGATAACACCAGCCTTATGGCAGAAAGTGAAGAAGAGCTAAAGAGCCTTTTGATCAAAGTGAAAGAGGAGAGTGAAAAATTTGGCTTAAAACTCAACATTCAAAAAACTAAGATCATGGCATCTGGTCCCATCACTTCATGGCAAATAGATGGGGAAACAATGGAAACAGTGGCAGATTTTATTTTATTGGGCTCCAAAATCACTGCAGATGGTAACTGCAGCCATGAAATTAAAAGATGCTTGCTCCTTCGAAGAAAAGCTATGAGCAACCTAGACCGCATATTAAAAACCAGAGACATTACTTTGCTGACAAAGGTCCATCTAGTCAAAGCTATGGTTTTCCCAGTAGTCATGTATGGATGTGAGAGTTGGACTATAAAGAAAGCTGAGCACCAAAGAATTGATGCTTTTGAACTGTGGTGGTGGGGAAGACTCTTGAGAGTCCCTTGGACTGCAAGGAGATCAAACCTGTCAATCCTAAAGGAAATCAGTCCTGAATATTCATTGTAAAGACTGATGCTGAAGCTGAAATGCCGATCCTTTGGCCACCTGATGCAAAGAATTGACTCATTGGAAAAGACCCTGATGCTGGAAAAGATTGAAGGCAGAAGCAGAAGGGATGACAGAGGATGAGATGGTTGGATGGCATCACCAACTTGATGGACCTGAGTTTGAGCAAGCTGCGGGAGTTGGTGACAGACAGCTAAGCCTGGCGTGCTGTAGTCCATGGGGTCGCAAAGAGTCGGACACGATGGAGCAACTGAATTGACAACTGTTTAGCTTCCCAGGTGGCACAGTGGTAAAGAATCTGCCTACCAATGCAGGAGATGAGGGTTCTATCCCTCGGTCAGGATGATCCCCTGGAGTAGGAAATGGCAACCCACTCCAGTATTCTTGCCTGAAAAATTCCATGGACAGAGGAGCCTGGCAGGCTACAGTCCATGGGGCTGCAAAGAGTCAGCCACAAATGAGCTACTGAGCATGCATGCACACATTATCTGTTGTTTATCAGTTACAAATTTCCATATTCCTCTGCTGCTCAGTCACACTGTTCCAAATTATCTCTAAGTCTGTGTCTTGTGATTCTCTGTATAATTATATCTGCTTCTCCCTGATTTTCCATGAGCTTGTTTCATCCTTTCAAGAGGGCTTATAAATGCATTTGTTCCCTTTATCAGAAGGACACCAGCCCAGCAGTTCTGTCTTACTGACGCCCATGCTCCAGTGAATAAAAATAGCCTTGTGTCCTCTGGAGTTCTCTGAGACATTTAGGAAGAAAGAATGTCTGTCATGGAATCACTATCATTTGTAATGTCCTCTCCAAAAGACAGCCACAGAAAAAAACTCTAGAACTATTTGTGGCCTAATAAAATACAAAAGAAGAATATGTGCTCAAAATAATACAGTTTTCTTTATTGCACAGTCCCAGCTTCTTCGAGCCCCAGTGATTTTGTTACTGGACTTGGTCCTGGTCATATAGAAGTTCTGTGCATCAGGAAATCAGTTGCCATCTCAGTAATTAATGGGAAATAACTCTGCATTTTGAACCAGACTGTCTGCTTTTGCTGCTGTTACTACTGCTGCCTTCCGAAGGTTTAGGATGCTCTCCCTGAATACTGAAAATCTGTTCCTTCTTTACCCAGAATCCATTCTCAGTGTCGTGAAGGAGCTGGGAGCTTTGGTATGAAGTGCGGTTCTTCACCTAGCAGTGAAGCTAAAATAGCTTTGTCCTTCATCAAGTTCCTTAAAAAATTCCACCTATAAAGTATAACATTTATCTGCTTCTCAGTGTTGTTTTTATGGAATTAACAGTCCCACAGAGTGAAATACTATGACTATAGTGTGTAAATTGAGTGCTGCTGCACAGATATGAGGAAATGTTAAATGCTGGTTGTTTACAGCAGTGGCCTCCGACCGGAGCCCTCGATCTCAGGGGTCCACGGCAGTCAGGTGAGGCCTGGAGAGAGAATGTTGGGTCGTCTGTCTATGTATAAACATGTGTAAACTTAAAAAAAAAAGATATTAAGCCTTTGCAATATTTAATACAGGAATTAAGTTGATGCTTTCTCTAGTCTGCGTCTGAGATGGTCATGGAACTTAGTAATGAGTTATTCTGAGGGGCATGCTGGTACCACAACAGGCTGGTGACAGTGGAGTTCCCACACATCTGTACACATTCTGCCTCCCGCACATGCTGCCCTTTGTTTATGTCCTCTGTGGCCGGCGGAACAATGCTGACTCCCAAACTTGTCCAGGAACCCCTGGCACCTGTGAACGGATTACCTCATGTGACAAAAGGAACTTTGCCAACCTGATTAAGACTTGAGATGGAGAGAGTATCTGGATTACCTGAGTGGACCCAATGTAATCACCAAGGTCCTCATAGTAAATGAACTGGGGAGGCAGGAGCATCTCAGTGAAAGATGTGACAAGAGGTCAGAGTGATTGACTGCTGGAACGGGGCCTCAGGCCAAGGAACGTGGTGGCCTCTGGAAGCTGGAACAGTTAGGGAAACAGGATCGTCCTTGTAGTCTCCATAAAGAACACATTCCAGCTGACCCTTTGATATCAGCTCAGTGAGACCCATTTTAGGTTTCCGACCTCCATAGAGTAGTAAGTTTGTGTTGTTCAAGCCACTACATGTGTAGTAATTTGTTACAACCACAACAAAAAGCTAACTTTCTATGTTAAGTGGATTTGTGAATTCTATGATCAGGTTTTTTTTTTTTTTAATAAATTTATTTATTTTAGTTGGGGGCTAATTACTTTACAATATTGTAGTAGTTTTTGCCACTATTTGTCACCAAAAGGGCAAATGTCCTCTAAAGAGATTTCTGCAGGAAAAGTGCTGCTGAAAGACAACTCTAATATTGCAAATGCAACTAAACAAGACATTGGCAGAGCTGAACTTCACTATACTCCTCAGCTCATTTTGAAGTGAAAAGAGTGATGTTCTAATGTACTTAATTCTATTGTTTTCACTATATTAATTTTTAAGTGAAGATAGTGGCTTTATATTATTAATACATAGATAGTAATAAAATATTACTTTTAACATATGTATTTTATATCTATTAAATCATTCTTAATCAGCCTTTTAAAGTTGAAATAATTGTAGATTCACATGCAATTGTAAGAAATAATACAGAGAGATCCCCATCTACCCTTAATCCAGTTTCCCTCAATGGCACCATCATAACTATAAGGTAATATTTTTGCCATAAGAACCCCATGAACAGCATGAAAACAAAAAAAGATATGACACTGGAAGATGAGCCCCCCAGGTCAGAAGGTGTCCAGTTGGCTACTGGGGAAGAACAGGGGGCAATTACTAATAGCTCCAGAAGGAATGAAGCTGTTGGGCCAAATCAGAAATAAAGCTTAGTTGTGAATGAGTCTGGTGTTGAAAATAAAGTGTGATGCTATAAAGAATAATATTGCATAGGAATCTGGAAAGTTAAGTTCATCAATCAAGGTAAATTGGACATGATCAAACAGGAGATGGTAAGAGTGAACATTGACATCTTAGGAATCAGTGAACTAAAATGCACAGGAATGGGGGAATTTAATTCAGATGACCATTATATCTACTACTGTGGGCAAGAATCCCTTAGAAGGGTAATATCATAACTGGGATATTGACATCGATATAGCCCACTGGCCTTATTTAGGTTTCACCAGTTTTACATGCATTCATGAGTGTGTATGTTATCAGTTGCATGCAATTTTATCACTTGTGTAGATTTGTGTGTAGACTGTATCACTTATGTAGATTTGTGTGACTGCAGTCAGATTATAGAATAATCTCATCATCACGAGAGTACATCATGCTAGCTACAGTCACCTCCACCTCCCTCCCCACTTCCTTCTAACCTTTAGCAACCAGTTATCTGCTTTCTATCTCCATAATTTTGTCATTCTGAGACTGGCTTTTTTTTTTCCACACAACAAACTTCCCTTGGGATCCACCCAAATTATTACTACACTAGTTTTTTATTGTTGCTGTACCAAATTACCACAAATTCAGCCGCGTAAAGCAACAAACACTTTTTATCTCACATTGCTGAAGGTCAAAAGTCCAAGAACAGCTCAACTGGACATCTGCTTAGAATCGGACAAGGCATAAATCAAGGCTGTGCGCCTTTCTGTAAGGCTCTGGGGATAAAGTGGTTCCAAGTTCCTGCAAGTTGTTGATCAAATTCAGTTTCTGGCACTTAGGACAGAGGTCCCAATTTCCATGCTGGCTGTCAGCGGGGAGACAGTCTTTGCTTGAGAGCCTGCCTGCATCTTTTATATACTTTCCATTTGGCCCTCCCCCAGCAATAACAGATGAGTCCCTCTCACACTTGGAATCTTTATGATTTCTGACATATCACTTCCACTCCAGCCTGAGAAAATTCTTTGAAGATTTCATGTGATTAGATTGGATCCACTCAAAGAATCCAAAAGAATCTCCCTATTTTAAGGTCTGTAACTTTATACCTGCATACTTTACCCTTTGCCATGTAATATAACATATTCACTGGTTCCAGAGATCAGAGAGCATACAACTTTTTTGGGGGCGGGGGCATTTTTCTGTCCACCAGATTGTACATACCAATAGTTTGTTCCTCTGTATTGCTCAGTAGTATTCCACAGTATGGATATACCATGGTATTTAACAATTCATCCACGGAAGGACTTTTGAATTGTTTCCAGTTTTAGACTATTATTAATATAGATGTTGTGAATGTTCTTGTAATGACTTCATGTAACACATGTAACTTTTTTTCATTTTTCTGTGGTAAATGCCCAGGAGTACAACTGCTGAGTCATATGGCAAGTTCAGTTTTATTAGAAACTGCCAAACCATTTTTCAGAGAGGGTGTGCCCTTTTACATTTCAACCAGCAAAAAAAGAGTGATTCAGTTCCTCTGCATCCTCATGAGCATTTGCTGTTATCACTCATTTTTATTGTGGCCATTCTGACAGCTGTGTAGTTGTGTCTCATTGGGGCTTTAAATTTATATGTCCTTAATAATTAATGATGTTGAACATCTTTTCATGTGCTTCTTTGCATTCTCTTCAATGAAATGGCTGTTCACATCTTTTGTCTATTTTCTAATTAGATTGTTTGATTTTTTTCTTTTTACTGTTGAATTTGGAAAACTTATATGGTCTAGATATAAGTTCTTTGTTGCACATGTGGTTTTCAAGTATTTTCTCCCAGTCTGCGGTTAGTTTTTTACCCACCATCTTCACATCAGCTTCATAGAGCAAAAGTTTTAATTCTGATTAGGTCCAATTTATCAATTTTCCCTCTTATGGATTCTGCTTTCAATGGCAAGGCTAGAAAATCTTCACCTAGCCCTAGATGCTGAAGATTTCCTCCCATTTTGGTTTCTACAAGTTTTATAGTTTTATGTTTTACATTTATTTCAGAGACCCAGAAACTTTAAGGGCCCACTGGCTTCCCTTTTCAGTTGGAGCTCTTTTCAATCCAAGACATTTCTATAGAGACAAAACTGAGAATGGCATTTGGGGTGGGTTAAACACTGAGGAATTTTTTAATGATCTAAATAGCAATGGTACAATTTCATATTCAGACAAGTATTCACTGCAGAAATTTGATGGGTTAAGGGGATAAAGAAGATTGTTTAAGAATTGCTGTCGTTTTCTTACAATCATACCATTCTTAGGTCGACCCCAAAACTCCAATTCCACCTTGAACATGTTCTTAAGAAGACTCTTGAAGTAGATAGAGGAAATGTTTGATAAATTACTTATGAATGAATTGAATGGGTGATAGCAGTTACCGTAAGGTCTAATTTATATATTTTTACATTGTGGATGTCTATAACTCCTAAAGATGTCTTTTTTTCCAACGTGATCTAAGAGCAACTCAGGATAATGTAGGCAAGAAAATTTCCTGGAACTCAGAATCATTCAAAAAGCTTTATAACAATTTTCATTGAAATTGTGGTGGAATCCAAAATCTGTATTTTTTAAATGCTCTCCAGGTGATTTTGATATTCAATTGGGTAAGTGACAAAGACAAAAAGACTGGATTTCTTTTTAAAAACTTCATGTCTCTTTTTGTATATTGACAACATTTCTATATTTTCTCTATCTTAAATTGGGGACAAAACATAAAAGCCTGTGTAGCCCTCTATCCTTACCTCCACAAATTCATGAATAATTCTTAGACAATACTCCTATATACAGAATGCTTTCTTCTTGTTATACACTTCAACTATGTTTGAAATCAAGGGCTATGACTTGACTTGAAACCTTGTGCATGCTAAGTTGCTTCAGTCATGCCCGACTCTTTGTGACCCCATGCACTGTAGTCTCCCTGGCTCCTCTGTCCCTGGGATTCTCTTGGCAAGAATACTAGAGTGGGTTGCCATTTCCTACTCCAGGGGATCTTTCCAACCCAGGGATCAAACCCACGTCGCATATGTCTCCTGCATTGTCAGGTGGGTTCTTTACCACTAGAGCCACCTGGGAACCTCTTGAAACCTTAGATAGCCACTTAAGAAAGAAAATTGAGAATGCCCCATGGTATACCCAAGCCAAGTAGCATCAAGATGGGCTTTGTAAGAAATCATTCATTCAACAACATTTATTTTCTTATATTTAAAATGAACCATGATAGATTTTATGACCCTGACACATTTAGTCCTGTCCTTTGGAGGCATAGCTCAGTGAAAATTTTAGGTCAATAAGTAAGCTAATGCAAAGTAGTAGCATCTATAATGGTAGAGAAAGGACAGAGTGCTATAAGCACACACAGGAGGACTGTCTGAGTTAAGAATTATTTGGTTGCAAGTAACAGGAACCCACTGAGGGTAGCAAAAATTGGTTATTTAACATATGGGTAGATGTAATTCTTGGGAAACCCAAAGGGTAGGAAGCAGAGCTGTCAGGAAGAAAGGCAGTTGGTTCTTCTCCTCTATCTTCCTGAAATCATATGATCTAGCATAGTTGCTTCTTTCTGGGCACCTTTTTCACTCTTTGCAGCGTGGATTTTATCATTGTCATCATCATTATTATGTCTACATGCATATGGCAGAATATGAATGCCCCACACTGGAAGCCCAGATGAGTCCACCTCTCTTCCAATTTCCAATAAGAACTGAAATGGACTATTATCTTAGATTCCAAACCAAATTCCCAGAAGAGAATCTGACTGGTCTAATTTGACTCATACACCCACATGAGCTAATTAGGACGACTTTAAGAGATATCTTGTGCACAAGGATAGTGTTCTAGATGAAAGAGCAACTGACTGAGAATTGGCAGAGATGATACTATCAAAGTCCGGGGAGAGTATAACACACCTGGAGCACAGAAAGAAGGTCCAGACAGCTAGAATGTAGGTATGGTGGAAGTGGGATCAGAGACAGAAGGCGAAGAAAGAGAACCCTGGCGCCTACAGAGGGAAGAAGGGGCTAGATAACAAGGCAACCTGAAGGTATGCTAATGGGCTGGTAGAGGGTCTTTGATGTAAACTTTTGCATTAAGAATATTGCATCCCATTCCCCCTTGTTCAAATCACCAATTGTGACTAAACTGAATCCAATCACATGCTTACCTAGCATATTTTGTTTTGGTTTATACCATATGACTTTCTCCCCTGTTGTCTTCCTATTACTGTCCTCTTCTGGGCTTTCTTTGGATCATGGTTGAAGTAAAGGTACATAGAATCATGGTTTCACACAGAAGCGAAAATACATTTAATTTATACTTTTCTAGTGATGCCCCAAATGTATTTTAACCTCTTAGATGTACTGGGAGAAAAAGCCTCTTGACTGAGCCATCTACATTTATTCCCAGAAGAGAATATAAACAGCGTTAAAGACAATCCAAAGCATTAGAATAACTTATGTATTTTCAGCTTTTTTCCTTTGAGACTTATCCTCAAGCATGATTCTGAAGGTCATGGCAATTTGGAAAATTCCATTTCAAAGCAATTTTCCCTAAAATAATAAGGGAAAATAAGCACTAAGAAAAGACACACTGATAGAAGAGACATCAGTTTCGCTTCTTAAATTTGGTTTGCATAATGTATTTCATACAAGGCATTCCTGCATTTTAAAAAATTAATTTAATTAGAGGATAATTACTTTACAATATTGTGATGGTTTTTGCCACACATTTTGAAATATTTTATGACAGTCCCCACTCCCACATCATTTGTTGAACTATACAAAAACAGGCTTCCCTTGTGCCTTAGTTGGTAAAGAATCCACCTGCAATGCGGGAGACCTGCGTTTGATCCCTGGGTTGGGAAGATATCCTGGAGAAGGGAAAGGCTACCCACTCCAGTATTCTGGCCTGGAATATTCCAAGGACTATACAAAGAGTCAAATGCAACTGAGTGACTTTCACTTCACTTCACATACATACTTCACATACAAAAACAAGGTCTTTCTGGGCTATTTCTTAATGTCTGTGGAAAACCTGTAATGAACTTTCTCCAAGTTGAAAACCTATAATGAACTTGCTTCAACTGGTTTCCTCTTTCATTCACTTCAATTTTCCTTTTAGTGTTTCTGGTTGTACCTTCTCACCTCCACCATCCAGTAAGCCTTGTTTTGAGCTACCTTACTGAATCTTTTCCTACTAGTTTCTGATCATTTTAATGCTGGACTACTTATAAATACTTTACTGGAGACAGATCAAAGAAAGTCAACTTATCTCTAAGAAATCACTTGGAAAAGCATAAACAAGTCATGTGACTTAATGGTGGCTAGTTTTTTTTTTCAGGGGCTTGGACCAAGACCAGAGCTAGGTTTAGTTGAATATTTGTTACCTTGAAACAAAGGAGAGTACACTCAGTGGAGGGAATTCTCTGGAGGACAGTATTAATGACTCAACTTTCTTTGTTCTCCAAAGGCACAAAATCAACCACTGTGGCCTTGGTGATTCCTTTCCTTTTTTTTCTGGGGCTCAAGCTAAATGTCTATCTTGAAAGGCTGAGTAGGCACTAGCTTGCAATTTCTGTCTCTTTTCTTAGGATATGGAAAATAAGTTAACTGATTCTTAGGCAAAATGCTGTTCTTTTTTCTTGGTAGATCCCTAGGGGTTATCATCTTTAATAATTCAATACTAAAGGTCAATTCTAGTTTAGCAAATGATTGGTTCTCAATGAAATTTTAACTTACAAACTTTAAGAAGTTGAGTTCAAGAGTGAAAGAATAGAGGTGCATTTTAACTGCATGACTAAATGTTGAAGCCCTATGATATTGTAGCTTTCCTTAGCAAATGTTCCAGTGCTGGCTCAAATCTATCATTGAACTGACTTTTACCCAAACTTGCACTTCATGAATAATTCACACTTATGGAAGTACAAAGTCCATGAAAAAAATATTATTTTTGCTACTGACTTGAATGGCCAAGATACTTGTCATCTCTCAACATTAATTTTTGATGGCTTGCTCCTTGGATAACAGAAAATAAAGCCAGAGAGGGCTTCAAGGACAAGAAATATTTCTTCTTTTGTGCTTGAAGACAATTCCAGTTTTCTTTAACATATAAATAAGTATCTGAGAGAGAAGGAACTACGACACCTAAGGGTGACAGACTCCAAAGAAGTGATATTAAAACCAAAATGCAGTGAATATTTGACATTAAACCAAGTAAGTAATAAATAGATTACATATTTCTTAAACCAATTTAAATTTAATATTTGGAAATAGTCAATAGACTTACAAATTAAATCCCAATAATATTTCTAAGGAGTTAGGACCAAAAATAAATTTAGGTCCCTAGAATTACCAATAAGAGTTATACTTTTCAAAACAAGCCCATTCATTTTTAAGGATGGGGCAAAGAACTGACTTAACCCTCCGTGTTGTCCCCCAAATAGTTTTACATTAAGTGACCTTCTTGACCTAAGTGAAACTTATTGTTAGAATATTTTTCTTCTGCTGTTGTTTTTATAGATCTTATGACTACGAGATACACCTAATGTCAGAAAAAATTCTGCTTTGTGTGGTTCACAGCAACTTTTACCAGAGTAATTCAGGGAAGTTCAAGATCTAAAGTGAAATGACAAAGCATATAAAAGTTATAAACGTCTCCTCACTCATGTACCAGCTATATTTTCATTTTTCTGATTCATGATCTCTGTTGTTATGGTATCAACTGCTTGAAAATAAGAGAGGTGACATAAAAATATAACAGTGACAATACAGAGCTTTCAGTCTTCCAGTGTCCTTATTAATCAGTCCTAAAATGGATCATTTCACCATTGGCTCTTTGTTTAAAGATACAAATAAAACTATAGAGATTTATACTTGTTCTTATCCTATAATAAGTTGTAGATCTCGCTGTTATATGATATTTGTGCATCTTCAAAAAAAGAGCAAGGAGTTTCCTCCTTAAAAGGTGATGTTTTCAATCACAGGGCTATAAGCATTTCCTTAGGAGAGTAGAGAAGAGACTTTGCAATGGTTTGCCAATTTGCAGAAGTCACACAAAGGGCAAGATTTTGTGATGGTCCTAAGTGCCTGGTTCCAAGCAGATTCTGTGCTGCCATGTAGGATAGAGAAGCTGATTAACACCCCTCTCTGCAGCACAATGTTCTCATATATTTTTGTTGTATTTGAAAAAATTAGTCTATTCTTTATTTATCAGAACATGCATTTCACATGCTATGGAGATTCCCCCCTGCACTAGTGACACCCTGGGCTCTCCACACTGTCTCTTTTTAGAAGTTTAGACACAAAACATCTCATTTTTCTCAAACTTAGCCTAAGTCCCTTGATGCATAAGAAAGAAGTACCAGTGTCCTCATTTTCAATAGGGAAACTGGGACAGGAAAAAGTCATTTATTAGCTAGATCTCTGTTGGGTAAAGCAAAACCAAAAAATAAAAAAAGGAAAAGAGACAATTTTCTGGATAATTGGTATAAACCATGTGATGTTTTGAATAGTATGAGTGCCTTTCAATGCTTTATATTTGCAGTTTCTGTTTTAGTCTTAGGGACAGGAAAGGACTCTGTGTTTCAATTGCTAGAGATCCTTAGGCTATTGTATAGAAGAGAAATGTAATCAGGATAATGTTTCAAATTAAGCAAAATTCCAGAAACTTAAAAAGTTAGCTAAAGGCAAAATTGTCAACTAGGGAGCAAATAAAGTTGGTTTCTGCTGAGATTTAATCTTTTCTTTGCACTAAAAATCAAATTCATTCAAAATCAAAGACCTTGAGTTGGTGGAGTCATGGATATTTTTATTAAAAATATAGACTCTCATTGAATATTAATGGCTGGTCAGGATTTAAAGCAACTGGAATTCTTATACTTTGTTGACGGGAATGAAAAATGGCTTCACCACTTTGAAAAACAGTTTTGCAGTTTATTAAAAACACATGCATATACTTACCTCCTGACCCAGCAGTCTTACTCCTAAATATTCACTTGAAAAGAAATGAAAACCTACATTCATTCAATAACTTGTACATGAATGTTTTTTAGCATGTTTATTCATTATCACTACAAAATGAAAACATCCCAGGTATTCCTTAGCTGGAAAAGAGATAAATTGTAGCACATTTCTACAATAGAATACAACTCACCAATAAAAAGAAATAACCTTCTGATTTTGTCTTTAATTTGTTAATTGAAGGATAATTGCTTTACAGAATTTTGTGGTTTTCTGTCATACATCAACAAGAATCAGCCATAGGTATACCCATGTCCCCTCCCTCCCAGACCTCCCTCCCATCGCCCTTCCCATCTCACCCTTCAGCCTGTTGAAGAGCCCCTGTTTGAGTTCCCTGAGTCACATGGCAAATACCCATTGGCTATTTGTTTTACACATATTGTAAATTTCTATGTTACTCTCCATACGTCTCCCCTTCTCCCTCCTCTCCTCCTTCCTTGTCCACAGATCTGTTCTCTATGTCCGTTTCTCCATTGCAATCCTGAATAAATTCATCAGTGCCATCTCTTCAGATTCCATATATATGTGTCATTATATGATATTTATATTTCTCTTTCTGACTTACTTCACTCTGTTTAAAGGGTTCCAGTTTTGTCCATCTCATTAGAACAGATTCAAATGTGTTCCTTTTTATGTCTGAGTACTATTCCATTGTATATATGTACCACAGTTTCTGTACCCATTCATCTGTTGATGGACATCTAGGTTGCTTCCATGTTCTAGCTATTGTAAACAGAGCTGCTGTGAACATTGGGGTACATGTGTCTCTTTCGGTTTTGATTTCCTCAGGGTATATGCTTAGGAGTAGGATTGCTGGCTCATATGGTGGTTTTATTCCTAGCTTTTTAAGGAGTCTACATACCATCTCCATAGTGGCTGTATCAGTTTACATTCCCACCAGCAATGCAAGAGTGTTCCCTTTTCTCCACACCCTCTCCAGCATTTATTGTTTGTAGACTTTTTGATGATGGCCATTCTGACTGGTGTGAGGTGGTATCTCATTGAAGTTTTGATTTGCATTTCTTTGATAATGAGTGATGGTGAGCATCTTTTCATGTGCTTGTTAGCCATCTGTATGTCTTCTTTGGAGAAATGTCTCTTTGGGTCCCTTTCCCACTTTTTGATTGGGTTGTTTGCTTTTTTGGTATTGAGTTGTATAAGCTGCTTGTATATTTTGGAAATTAATTCTTTATCAGTTTTTCCCCTTGCTATTATTTTCTCCCATCCTGAGTGTTGTCTTTTCACCTTGTTTGTAGTTTCTTTTGCTGTGCAAAAGCTTTTAAGTTTAATTAGGTCTCACTTGTTTATTTTTGTTTTTATTTCCATTACTCTAGGAGGTGGGTTATAGAAGATCTTACTTTAATTTATGTCATCAAGAGTTCTGCCTATGTTCTCCTCTAAGAGTTTAATAGTTCCTGGTCTTACATTTAGGTCTTTAATCCATTTTGAGTTTATCTTTGTGTACAATGTTAGGTAGTGAGCTAATTTCATTCTTTTGCATGTAGCTGTCCAGTTTTCCCAGCACCATTTATTGAAAAGGCTGTCTTTGTCTCATTGTGTATTCTTGCCTCCTTTGTCAAAAATAAGGTACCCATAGGTGCATGGGTTTATCTCTGGGTTCTCTATCTTGTTCCATTGGGCTATATTTCTGTTTTTGTGCCAGTACCATACTGTCTTGATGATTTAGCTTTGTGGTATAGTCTGAAGTCAAGAAGGTTGATTCCTCTAGTTCCATTCTTCTTTCTCAAGACTGCTTTGGCTATTTGTGGTCTTTTGTGTTTTCATATGAATTGTGAAATTTTTTGTTCTAGTTCTGTAAAAAAGCAATTGGCAATTTGATAGGGATCATATTAAGTCTGCAGATTGTACTTGGTAGTATAGTCATTTTCACAGTATTGATTCTTCCCACCCAGGAACATGGAATATCTCCCCATCTGTTTATGTCATCTTTGATTTCTTTCATCAGTGTCTTATAGTTTTCCGTATACAGGTCTTTTGTTTCCTTAGGTAGGTTTATTCCTAGATATTTAATTCTTTTTGTTGCAATGGTGAATGGTATTGATTCCTTGAATTCTCTTTCTTATTTTTCATTATTAGTATATAGGAGTGCAAGTGATTTCTGTGTATTGACCTTGTATCCCACGACTTTGCTGAATTCGCTAACTCTAGCAATTTTCTGATAGTTTCTTTTAGCTTTTCTATGTATAGTATCATATCTGCAAACAGTGAGAGTGTTACATCTTCTTTTCTGATCTGGATTCCTTTTTTTTTTTTTTTTTTCTCTAATTGCTGTAGCTAGGACTTTCAAAACTATGTTGAATAATAGTGGTGAGAGTGGACACCCTTGTCTTGTTTCTGATCTTAGAGGGAAAGCTTTTAGCTTTTCACCATTGAGAATAATGTTTGCTGTGGGCTTTTCAAATATGGCCTTTACTATGTTGAGGTAGGTTCCTTCTATGACCATTTTTTGAAGCATTTTTATCATAAATGGATGTTGGATTTTGTGAAGGCTTTTTCTGCATCTATTGATATGATCATATGGTTTTTATCTTTCAATTTGTTGATATGGTGTATCACATTGATTGATTTGTGTATACTGAAGAATCCTTGCATCCCTGGAATAAACCTAACCTGATTATGGTGTATGAGCTTTTTAATGTGTTGTTGGATTCTGTTTGCTAGAATTTTGTTGAGAATTTTTGCATCTATGATCATCAGTGACATTGGTCTGTACTTTTCTTTTTTCGTGTTGTCTTTCCCTGGTTTTGGTATCAGGGTGATTGTGATCTTGTAGAATGAGTTTGTAAGTGTTCCTTCCTTTGCAATTTTTGGAAGAGTTTCAGAAAAATAGGCATTAGCTCTTCTCTGAATGTTTGATGGAATTCCCCTGTGAAGCCATCTGGCCCTGGGCTTTTGTTTCTGGGGAGATTTTTGATCACTGTTTCAATTTCAGTGTTTGTAATTGGGTTGTTCATAATTTCTATTTCTTCCTGGTTCAGTCTTGGGAAGCTGATCTTTTATAAGTATCTGTCCACTTCCTCTAGGTCGTCCATTTTATTAGCATATAGTTGCTCATAATAGTCTCTTATGATCCTTTGTATTTCTGTGTTGTCTGTTGTAACCTCTCCTTTCTCATTTGTAATTTTATTGATTTGATTTTTCTCCCTTTTTTTCTTGATGAGTCTGGCTGGTGGTTTGTCAATTTTGCTAGCCTTCTCAAAGAACAAGCTTTTAGTTTTATTAATCTTTGCTACTGTTTCCTTCGTTTCTTTTTCATTTATTTCTGCTCTGATATTTATGATCTCCTTCCTTTTGTTGACTTTGGGTTTTTTTGTTCTTCTTTTTCCAGCTGCTTTAGATGTAGAATCAGGCTATCTATTCTATACTTTTCTTGCTTCTTGAGGTATGACTGTATTGCTATAAACCTCCCTCTTAGAACTGCTTTTGCTGAGTCCCATAGGTTTTGGGTCGTTGTGTTTTCATTGTCGTTTGTTTCTAGGAATCTTTTGATTTCTTTTTTTATTTCTTCAGTAACCTCTTTGTTATTTAGTAATGTTTTGTTTAATCTCCATGAGTTTGTGTGTTTTGCTGTTTTTTCCCTGTAGTTGATATCTAGTCTCATAGCGTTGTGGTCAGAGAAGATACTTGATATAATTTCAATTTTCTTAAATTTACTGAGGCTTGATTTGTGGCCCAAGATGTGGTCTATCCTGGAGAATGTTCCATGTGCACTTGAGAAGAAGGTGTATTCTTTTGCATTTGGACGGAAAGTCCTGAAGATATCAATTAGGTCCATTAATGTTTCATTTAAGGTTTGTTTTTCCTTATTGATTCTCTGTTTTGATGATCTGTCCATTGATAATGGTGGGGTGTTAAAGTCCCCTATTATTATTGTGTTGCTGTTGATTTCTCCGCTTATGCCTGTTAGTGTTTGCCTTATGTATTGAGGTGCTCCTATGTTGGGTGCACAGACATTCACATTTGTTAAGTCTTCTTCTTGGACTGACCCCTTGATCGTTATGTAGTGTCCTTCTTTGTCTCTTATGATATTCTTTATTTTAAAGTCTGTTTTGTCTGGAATAAGGATTGCCACTCCAGCGTTCTTTTCGGTTTCCATTCACATGGAATATCTTTTTCCATCCTTTTACTTGCAGTCTGTATGTGTCCCTAGGTCTGAAGTGGATCTCCTGTAGGCAGCACATATATGGGTCTTGTTTTTTTATCCATTCAGTCAGTCTGTATCTTTTGGTTGGTGCATTTAATCCATTTACATTTAAGGTAATTATTAATACATATGTTCCTACTGGCATTTTCTTTATTGTTTTAGATTTGCTTTTGTAGGTCTTTCCTTTCTCTTGTGTTTACTGGCTATGTAAGTCCCTTTAGTATTTGTTGCAAGTCTGGTTTGGTGTTGCTGAATTCTCTTAATTTCTGCTTGTCTGTAAAGCTTTTGATTTCTCCTTCAACTTTGAATGAGATCTTTGCCAGGTATAGTAATCATGGTTGTAGGTTTTTCTCTTTCAGTACTTTAAATATATCCTGACATTCCCTTCTGGCCTGTAGAATTTCTGCTGAAAGATCCACTGTTAATCATATGGGTTTTACCGTGTACGTTACTTGTTGCTTTTCCCTTGCTGCTTTTAATATTCTTTCTTTGTGCTTAATCTCTGTTAGCTTGATTAATGTGTGTCTCAATGTTTTTCTTCTTGAATTTAACCTGTAGGGGACTCTCTGTGCTTCTTGGACTTGATTGACTATTTCCTTTCCCATGTTGGGGAAGTTTTCAACTGTAATTTCTTCAAAAATTTTCTCAGTGCCTTTTTTTTTCTTCTTCCTCTAGGATCCCTATAATTCAAATACTGGTGTGTTTAATATTGCCCCAAAGGTCTCTGAGGCTTTCCTCAATTCTTTGCATTCCTTTCCCTTTATTCTTCTCTTCAGCAGTTACTTCCACCATTCTATCCTCCAACTCGCTTATCCATCCCTCTGCCTCAGCTATTCTGCTCTTGGTTCCTTCTAGAGTATTTTTAAGACTACTCACTCCAGTATTCTGGCCTGGAGAATTCCCTGGACTATATAGTCCATGGGGTCACAAAGAGTCAGATACGACTGAGAGACTTTCACTTTCTCAGAGTATTTTTAATTTCAGTAATTGTGTTATTCATCTCTGTCTGCTTATTGTTTCTTGCTTTGATGTCCTTGGTGATTGTATTAACTGTGTTAAATGCTTCTTGCATTTTTTCCATTCTGTTTTCAAGTCTTCAGAGCATCTTCACTATCATTATTCTGAATTCTCTTCCAGGGAGATTACTTATTTCCTCTTTGTTTATTTGGTCTTGTGACTGTCTGCTTTGCTCTTTCATTTGTGTTATATTCCTCTGTCTTTTCATCATCTTTTTTTTCTAACTTGTTCCACTTGAGGTCTCCTTTTCCCAGGCTTTAGGGTTGTGTTATTTCTTCCATTTTATTTTTGCCCTTGCAGGGAAATGTTGGCTGGGTGGTTTGTGTTGATTTCTTGTTGGAGGTGACTTATGCCTGTGTTCTAGTGGTAAGAGGTAAAGTAGATATTACATAAATACCGGGACATATACACACACACTTCCACACATACAGTTATAACCAAAGCATTCTAAAGAAAACAGTACAGGTGACTGACTTGGTGAGCAAGGGAAACCAGAGGTGATATCAACAAATTGAAAGCAGAGTTAGCTAATACTCAATCTGAAAATCTGAGCATGAGCAGAAGGCCAACTGGGGAATATAGCATAGAGAGCGCAACAATTTAACTTAATTTGTGAAAGAAGAAAGAGTGAAGGAAAAGGGGGAGAATAAAAAAAAGAGAGAGAGAAAAGAAAGAGGAGAAGGGAGGGAAAAGAAAAGGAAGCGGTGGAGAAGAGAATTAAAAAAATAAAGAGAGAGAGAAAAGAAAAAATAGAAAAGCAAAGATGAATAGACATGTGTGGAAAAGATTTATATATATTCAGGAATAGCTACAGCCAGTAAAGAACAGTAGGAAAAGCAGTTGAATATGTCCAAACCAAATCCAAAAAACTCATCGAGAAAAAAGAAAAAAAAAAGAAAAGTGAGAAAGAGAAAAAAAAACGGAAATGAAATTTTTTTCCTTGCTTTTTTTTTTCTTACAAGAAACACAAAGGGGAAAACTTCACAGCACTGCAAAAGGCTAATATGGAGGTGGAAATATGTAGGGGGAATAAACCGTGTGATTTGTAAGAAAAAAAGAAAAAATATCTTAAAATGATTTTTTTTAAACAAGGAAAACAAAGAGGAAAACACAGTACCACAAAAAGCTAATGTGATGGCGGAAATATGTTGGGGAATAAGCAATGTGATTTACCAGAATAATCTTAAAATGAATTTTTTTTTGATAACAAGAAAAATAAAGAGGAAAACTCCACAGCACCACTAAATGCTAGTGTGAAGGTGAAGATATGTTGGGGGAATAAACAGTGTGATTTATAAGTGAAAAAAAAAAAGAAAGAAAAAAATGAAAGAGGAAAAAAAAATTAAAAAGGGGTTTTTAAGGTCGTAGTTCTTGTTTGTGGACTCTGCCCCTGTGGATGGGGTTGGGTTCGTGTCCTTTGATGTTTTCCTGGTTGGCAGAGCTTGTGCCTATGTTCTGGCTGATGGAGCTGGATCTCGTCTCTCTGAAGGGCAGTGCAGTGTCCAGTAGTAGGTTTTGGAGAGTCTATGGCTTCAGTATGCCTTTGGGCAGTCGTTCTAGCTTTCGTGGTGTTCGGCGGGTCTATTTCAGCAGCTGCTTCAAAGTGGCTCTCTCAGCATAGCTGCAGTGCCCCCAGTCCCCTACTTGTCCCTGGGATCATTGCCGGTGCTTCTGTTCCCCTGTCCCGCCCTGTGCTGCTGGCCGAAACTTGCTAGGTAGGTGCTTGTGTGGCTCCTTCTGTGTTGCAGTGACTTGTGTGGACATCCCTCAGTCTCCTAAGCTCACCCTCTGCGTTGAGGGGCTGGTGTGCACTTGTTTCAGCTCCCCAGGCTGGTCTCTGTGTCGTGGGGCTAGTGCGGGCTTGTTTTGGCTCCCCGTGCCCGCTCTCTGTGTTGCGGGGTTTATGTGCACTTGTTTGCTCTCACTGCCTGCACTCTTTGTCACGGGGGTTATTTGTTCTTCTTTCGGCTGTGCCAGGAGGGTTGTGTGCGCTGCCCAAGTTTGTATGCCTTCCCTCTCTCAGCACCCCAGTCCCGCCCTTTCGAACTTCTGGTTTTTGAAACAATGTGGGATGAATCTTAGATCCATTTTTCTTAGTTAATGAAGCCAGATCAAAGAGGGGCATACTCTAATATGTCAGTTATATAACTTTCTTTTATCAAATACAAAACTACGGAGACAGAAAACATGTGTGGTAGCTAAGTGCTAGGAGGTAAGAAAAGGAGTTGACTACAAAGTATGAGGGACATTTTAGGGGGAGGGGTGACAGAACCTTTCCACATCTTTATTATGGTAGTGGAGACATGACTGCACATCCTTGTCAAAACTCATAGAAACTGTATACTAAAACGAGTGATGACTTTTACTGTATGTAAATTATACCTTAATACAAAAAGGGAAAAAGAAAAACTTCCCAATGTACTATCTCACTTTGAATGATAACATTATATGAATATATGAGCCTGGCCTAATTATTAAACTAGAAGTCACTAGTTTATGGTCAATTAAAATGCTGGTAGTCAAATGAAATCTGTGACGTTTCTGGAAATATACACATTCATATGTGTATATATATTATATGTATAACTATGTATGTGTATATATTGACAATCTTGGTAATTCTAAATGAATCATCTGGAGTTACCTCAGATAAAGAATAATTTCGGTTAAACTTAGGCTAAAAAAGATTCATTGTGGTTTTCTTTTGGAAAAGCACTATCATTAATCAGAAAAACATTAATATAACTGTTGAGAACAAGTTAGCATAAAAATGTTTTAGCTTGTTTTTGTCCCTGTTATAAAATTCTATAAGTCTATGCAGGAATTTTATCGTTCTAGTTTTCTTCCAAGGGGAGAAAATAACAAGGTAGAAATTTCAGTCCTAAAGTGACGCTGGCAAGGATTTCATAAGTTTGGGCAACAGATGATGGATGGTATTTATGAGCCCAGTTGTAGAAGGCTTATAGAGTGACTCATGAACTGATAGCTGTTTCCTGAAGGGGAGGAAATGGCATTATCTTGTTTAAAATGTTGCCATGTTGCAGAGAGAATACAAATCTCACTCAATTTTGAGTCTGTCTCCTTTCTAGTTTTATTAATAGTAAGCAAAGTTTCTTTTGTTAAAGTTATTTACCATATCTAACTAACTCTTAATATAGATTTTATGCTGCTAAGTTGCTTCAGTCGTGTCCGACTCTGTGCGACCCCACAGATGGCAGCCCACCAGGATCCCCTGTCCCTGGGATTCTCCAGGCAGGAACACTGGAGTGGGTCGCCATTGCTGGGCCAAACTTTTACTCCAAATGAAAGACAACTGCAATGTTTGCATGAATCTATTTTAGCTCATTATTTTTCATATGTAAGAAAGGGTGTTCATAAACATAAATTCATTAAATGTACTTATGCATCATATTAGTGGAGAAGGAAATGGCAACCCACTCCAGTATTCTAGCCTAGAGAATCCTGTGGACAGAGGAGCCTGGTGGGCTGCCGTCTATGGGGTCGCACAGAGTCGGACACGACTGAAGCGACTTACCATGCATGCATGCATTGGAGAAGAAAATGGCAACTCACTCCAGTATTCTTGCCTGGAGAATCCCAGGGACAGAGGAGCCTGGTGGGCTGCCATCTATGGGGTCGCACAGAGTCGGACATGACTGAAGTCACTTAGCAGCAGCAGCAAATATCATATTTGGATTTGTGGTAAATCAGATGGTTAGTGTTTTGGGCTTCTTTTAATCAGAGAACAAAGCTAAAGTAGAGGGAAAACGAAGAAGCACTCAGTGTCATTTACTCATGGCTTTTGCATGACAACTGGTAATAAGATATGTGGTGGGGTGGGGAAGGGGTTTTAGCAACTCATGGTCATTGCAATTTGTAGACTAAACATTACATATGCAATGGTTGATGTGATTCAAATTTTGGCTGTAGCTGATGACTACTGAAGGTCATCTGGTGCTTATGAGATATTTTGAAATACATAATTACTAGTATTGTAATATGGATGCATTTTTTTTCCCATTTTCACATATTATTTTTGATAGTTGAGGCCCTTTTCTGATTTAAACTGATGGATGTGTTATGAGCACTGACATGGTAAAGGGGCAGGGAATTCTCTGATCCAAAGTCTAATCCTTTGCGGAGAAATGTGTAAATGAGGAACAAAGATTACAAGTTTGATGTCCAAGACTGAAAGCAAAGTTGAGGTTTTAGAGCCTGGGGTTTTTCCTAGGACTGAAGAGCACAAGTATTTTATTTAGAAGACAGCTGAATGCAGTCATCTGGTCTGACATTCCTCCTCTGCCTGCTCTTACCCCACTTTGCAGAGATGAGTTATGCTCCACAGAAAAGCTCCTGGAGCCGCTGTGTGAAAAGCTGTTTTAGCGGAACAAGGTTGTCATTCTTTGCCAATAGCAAAGCTACAGAGATTTTTCATGGTTTCAGAAATCCAAGGAACAGCAAAATTAAGCTATTTGTCGCTACCCAACACTGGTCCATTTCACTCCACAACCTCACAGGAGCTACCTGTTCTGGCTTGCTGTCAGGGGAAGGGATACTGTTGCTAGACTCTTTCCAGCCTAGACTCAGCTTGTTATTATATTCTTTACGGATTTTGTGCTTGCAAGTATGTAAGTATGGTTTCAAAGTCAAAATCAAAACTAAAGGAAAGAGCCAATGTGCTACCTTTACACAAATATGAGATCTTGTATTACTAACATTTGAGCTATTCCTGGCAAACTGTGTTTTGTTTTCTAATATGTTACTTCTGCATGGTATAAAATTGCATTAGGACTCCAGGTATGAGATCTAAGAATTAGTATGTAATATTTTTGGTCTGAAGACTCTGAACTCTCCCTTGTAAAGTATATTCAGATCAAAGTTAAGAACCAGATTATTTCCTATCCACACAAGGGAAATCGAGTCTTCTAACTCGGGCAGCAGACTATGCTTGATGGTTTACCTGTCTACAATATTTGCCATATTACTGATTGTCATGGTTGATCCAGATGATCTAACTGAATGGTTAACTTCTTTCTTCCTGAGCACTCACATGGCCACTGATGAAAGAGGTCTGATACCTGTGACACTAAGGAAACAGAATGAAAACCCGTTTCATCCCTGAATAGCTGACGAAAGTCAAAGTGTAATAGTTTTAGCTATGACACACTAGTAGGGTCAGAAGTCTTATCCTGAAATAAAGTTAGAAAATCAGATTCATATCTTGGTTTCACCTCTTGATCCTTATTTGCTTCTGGTCTAAGAAGAGAGAATAGTACAAGTTTAGTGTGCTCAGGGACTGAACCCTGCCCAGAGTATCAAATGAAAAAGAAGTCCGACATACTGATGCTTGGAAAAGAGAGTATTTCTCCCTCACTCAATAAGCCCTGGTTCTCAGGCATGGATAGAACAGAAGCATCGCTGTTTCCTATTCCTTAACATGGAAATAAGGCAGGATGTGGAGGACGATGAACTGAGCTGATGTATCTAATCCCTCAGTGTGGTACATGGCTAACAGCAAGTACGCAACAAATGGCAGCTGCACCTATTTTGTTTTTGTTTTTAAAATTCATAAAAGACAGAGCAACAACTCATTATTATGGAAAAAGCAAGAGGAAAACAGAGACAGTGTATGCGATCTCTTTCTCTACCTTTTGGCAATTACTGACTTCAGAATTAAATGAGTTATTTAACAGATTCTACAGTTATGAAATTTAAGAGCACCTTATTCATCCATTTATTTAATGAACACCCATTAAGCACCTACTATGTGTTAGACTAGAACTGGAGATGTAAAGATAATTTAGACACTGTGCCTGTACTCCAGGAACTCACCCTCTAAGTGCAATTACTTACAAATTAATGATAAAACAAAGAGCTGCAGTAAGATGGATATAAAATGTTTCATGGAAGCATTTGGTGATGCTGACTTAACTCATTGAAGATGTGACATTTTGGTGGTTAGGGAAAGCTAACTGGAGTTTGTAAGCCAAACATTACATTCAATGATCATATGGTTAGAATTTTTATCTAGAGCTTGTTACAAAGATATCTAACTTGTCTGGTATAATAATAAGACAGGTTTAGACCTACTGGGGACAAGTAGGGACCACAGACCAATGCGAGGGCCTAATGAGCTGAGCTCAGGAAAGGTTCTGCTCACAAAAGCAAGGCACGTACTTTGGGGGAACAAGTTCATTTCAGTCGCTCAGTAGCATTTGACTCTTTGCAACCCTGTGGATTGCAGCACGCCAGGCTTCCCTGTCCATCACCAACTCCCAGAGCTTGCTCAAACTCATGTCCATCGAGTCGCTGATGCCATCCAACCATCTCATCCTCTGTTGTCCCCTTCTCCTCCCGCCTTCAATCTTTCCCAGCATCAGGGTCTTTTCCAATGAGTCAGTTCTTCACATCAGGTGGCCAAAGTATTGGAGCTTCAGCTTCAGCATCAGTCCTTCCAATGAATATTCAGGACCGATTCCCATAAGGATTGACTGGTTTGATCTCCTTGCAGTCCAAGAGACTCTCAAGAGTCTTCTCCAACACCACAGTTCAAAAGCATCAATTCTTTGGCACTCAGCTTTCTTTATTGTCCAACTGTCACATCCATACATTACTACAGGAAAAACCATAGCTTTGACTAGACAGACCTTTGTTGGCAAAGTAATGTCTCTGCTTTAAATATGCTGTCTAGGTTTGTCATAGCTTTTCTTGCAAAGAGAAGGCACGTTTTAATTTCATGGCTGCAGTCACCATCTGCAGTGATTCTGGAGCCCAAGAAAATAAAGTCTGTCACTGTTTCCATTTTTTTCACCATCTACAAACCCACCTGAAACTGTTGCTCCTTGTAAGACAGAGCTGAAACTCAGGACAAAATTATATCCAAACAGTAGATATTATTTCAAGAAGTATCCATATTAGGAATTCCAATCTAATACACAAGATACAAAGACTGTGGACAATGAAATAAATACTAGGTTGTGGTTCTGGGATATCTGCATTTACAGCCAGATTCTAGGCAGTGACTGAGAGAAGAGACAATGGTATCCACCTCTGGGAAGGATCTAAAACGGTTATAATGAGTATCACAGCCCTCTAAGTGGGTTGTGTTTTAGCTAAAGCCTTAGAAGGTCTCTAGGATAGATGGACCCATGGGCTGTGGAATGCAGAGTAAGTATTGGGTCAAGATCTGGAATGAATAGGGAATGCTCACACTCAGGAAACATCTCTGTGCAAGGTGACACTCCTGGTGCAGCCAGGTGGTGGTATGTATTGACCAACTGACTGGTTAATTGACTTATATCCCCACTCCATTCTCAATAAGACTTAAGGTGACAATCAGCATGATTTAATCCCATAGGATACTCAAATAGTGGCATTTATCCAAAGTTGCTATTTGAATTTAGAACTCATCTTCAGCTTGTTGGGAGCCCAGTGTAATGGCTGGGAACAATTTGTGCATGTGCCTTATGCATGGTGGAGGATACGTGATGGGAAATTTGGGGCATTTGTCAAGTGCCTGGGCATGTATACTCAGACACTTCTGGGAGGTAACGTAGGAGTCTTTCTTGGGAAATGACATGGTTAAGGATGTGCTTTTGGATCTGAGTTCTTGGAGGCTTAGGTTCAGGCTATACCAGGGACTAATAGGCCTTCCTCTGAGCTTGAAAACCAGCAGGTACCACATCTGTTTTCGGCTATTCACAAGCACTCTACCACTTGCTTGCTATAGCGCGTGTCATGGCTGCCATAGGACCAATCTGCCCTCCTGTGGTGGACGGACATCATCCTGTCCTCAAGGATGTGGAAGATCAGAGTTTGGATGAGATGCTTAGGAGCTGTGGCTCTCATAGGTTCACAGAGTAAGTTGCACCAAAGCTGCATACTCACTCTTGCAACACTCCTGTTGGGCCATTATGATTATTAGTATTAAGTCAAACTACTATTTTAGTGAGCTCACATAGGACAGCCATTAATCAGGGTATTTTGGAAATATGTAGTCCAATCTTTGTAAAAATCCTATGATACATGCAGAATTACTAGCATTATTTTGTAAATAAATACACTGAGGCTCATAGAGGTTAAACAAATTGCCTCTAGAACATAGCACTAGAAAAGGGCTAAGATTTGGTTCAAATCTATTTCTATTTGATGCCAAACCTACTCCTGCCACAAGTTCTAATGTGTTGTCTGGGCATGAATTTAATGACATCTTTCATTTTCTGAGATATCAGACAAAGGGATGCTAAAAAAGGGCATATTAAACAGAAAAGCATGGTGGAAACAAAACATAACTCTGAATGTTACCCATCTACAGTACATATGTGAACACCAATTTTATACAGACACTCTGAGATACTGCAGATTTGGTTCCAGACCACTGTAATAAAGTGAATATCACAATGAAGCAAGTCACATGAGTTTTTTGATTTCCCAGTGCATAGAACAGTTAGGTTTACACTACACTATATTCTATTACATTTGCAATAGCATTATGAATTAAAATTGTACACACCTTACCTTAAAAATACTTCCTGCTAATAAAAATGCTAATCATCTGACAATGCAGGGTGGCCACAAAACTTCAATTTGTAATAAGTGAAATATCTGTAAAGTGCAATAAAGTGAAGTTTAATAAAACTATATACTACCTATACACACACTGTCAAAAATCATTGGGCAAGAAAATGTTGAAGTCCTAATCACACTCTGACTCTCTGCAAGCAAAGCAAATGCAATTTCTCACAAGAATAGTCTCAGATATGAGTCTCCAAGGCCAGGAATCCTGCACTTATCCTGTTGCTTACATGCTGTTGGGCAGACTGTTGAACTACTGGGGTGGAAATTCAGCTATGGTCTCTTGAACAACTTACTTTGAGAAGGATTCTAAAATATGGAGCAAACTCATTTGTAAAAACCCAGTCTGTCTTTCACTTTTCAAAAGTGCCTATTTTATGTCTAGGAGAATATTTATGACTTCCCTTTTTGAAAATGTTCCCCCTTTGATGAAAAATGTTAGAAACCAGGACAGAGCGTTCTTACTTGAGATAATTTAGGAAAATAGCTCGGAGGAGGGGAGGTGAGCATTGAAAAGAGGCTTAAAAGAACTACAGAAAAAGGAAAAGAAAACAAATGCAATTTTAGTATCATTTTCTTTGCTTTTGAACATCTCTTTGTTGCGTGGTCGAGGCAGCTTTATGGGCTCTTTACAAGATGTAAGGTTAAAGTCTGAATTAATGTTTCCTTGGGAAAAGCTAGAGCTGAGTGTGGGTGATTTGTGTTATCACTCATGGAGCCAGGGCGGATAGAATACTCCATTACACACAGGCAGCTGTGAGGGATTTAACAGTTTCTTGTGTCAGAGGTGAAAAGCCTCAATTTAAGGGAGATTTTTGCTTCAAGGTTTGCTACATGGAATATGTGATGCTTTTGATATGTATATTTTGAAGCATGTAAGGCTCAGAAATAGAAAAGCCCCCATTGGGAACATGTCTTAGATCATAAACGGTCCAGGAGAGCTGAGACCTGCCTTGAATTCCTCTCCACTTTCCCCCCTCACCTCCTAAGGCACATCAAATACATTGGAGAAGATAGAAAATATGTGCTCCTAACACAGAGGGTCTGTGCTTCTGATGGGACTTGATCAGACAGATTTCTGAGCACTTTCTGTCCATTTTGTGAAAGATGACTTTCTGCCCCTTTCTACCCCTTACACTGTTCAAAATGAGTGAGGTTTGTTTTCCAGTTTTCCTGAGAGATAGACTATAGCTATTTCTAAGTAGAGATACACACAACATTTCTGGAGTCATAGCGAATAGGAATTTATTATTTTCCAGGAGACAAACTTGAGTGTATATGTGACTGGATTTTGTCCTTGTCCATTTCTTATTCTTGTGAGTGGGAGGCATCACACATTTATGAGTGGTTTAGCCCACTTTTAATACCCACAGCCACAGAGTTCATGTTTGCTCCTTAAGATCTCCATGGAAAAGGTAATATGGCAGAAAATACTAAGATGACAATAATTTATCAGATCAGAGGTGAATTTCTTTTTCTTGTAAAATGATGTAAACTTGCTCTCTTTGAAGGCGAAAACTTTAGAAATATGAAAGGAAATAAAATAGACTCCATAAAGCCTGGTGAATGTGTAATAATCTCATAAATTCTTCTGAAGAGGGAAAAAGGTTACCTTTCATCTTCAAGGAGAGAAACTACAATTTCTCCAGACTCAAAAATGCCATGGTCAGAAGCTTCATTCTTGGCCAGAAGCCCTTCAAAAACTTCCAGAGCAAAAATCAATCATCATAAAAACCCTGAGAATAAGTTGAAAAGTACACATCAGAACATAGACCAAGCTTCTAAGCATGGAAACAAGCAATATTCCATAGCTGACTGCATTTAAGAATCATCAGATTAAATGTTATCATAGCAATTAACTGCTAAATCTAAAATATCTTAATCAGATTTTTGAAACAACCAGTACAAAAAAGAACTCTATAATTAGAGGAAATTAAACAATAAAAGATGCTTGCTCCTTGGAAGAAAAGCTATGCCCAACCTAGACAGCATATTAAAAAGCAGAGACATTACTTTGCTGACAAAGCTCCGTCTAGTCAAAGCTATGGTTCTTCCAATAATCAGGTATGGATGTGACAGTTGGACTACAAAGAAAGCGGAGAGCTGAAGAATAGATGCCTTTGAACTGTGGTGTTGGAGAAGACTCTTGAGAGTCCCTTGGACTGCAAGGAGATCCAACCAGTCTATCCTAAAGGAGATGAGTCTGAATATTCATTGGAAGGACTGATGCTGAAGCTCCAGTACTTTGGCCACCTGACGTGAAGAACTGACCCATTGGAAAAGACCCTGATGCTGGGAAAGGTTGAAGGCAGGAGAAGGGAATGACAGAGGATGATGGTTGAATGGCATCACCGACTCAATGGACATGAGTTTGTGCATGCTCCGGGAGTTGGTGATGGACAGGGAAGCTTGGCCTGCTGCAGTCTGTGGGGTGGCAAAGAGTCGGACACAACAAAGTGACTGAACTGAATTGAAACAGTAAAAGACTATAGTCACTGTTATCAAACATTACTACAACAGGCAGAGTTTGATCAGAGAAGGCCATCAAGACAAATTTCAGTTCAGTTCAGTTAAGTCGCTCAGTCGTGTCCGACTCTTTGCAACCCCATGGACTGTAGCATGCCAGGTTTCCCTGTCCATCACCAATTCCCAAAGCCTACTCAAACTCATGTCCATTGAGTCGGTGATACCATCCAACCATCTCATCCTCTGTTGTCCCCTTCTCTTCCCACCTTCAATCTTTCACAGTATCAAGGTCTTTTCCAATAAATTAGTTCTTCACATCAGGTGGTCAAAGTATTGGAGTTTCAGCTTCAGCACCAGTCCTTCCAATGAATACTCAGTATTGATTTCCTTTAGGATGGACTGGTTGGATCTCCTTGCAGTCCAAGGGACTCTCAAGAGTCTTCTCCAACACCACAGTTCAAAAGCATCAATTCTTTGGCACTCAACTTTCTTTATACTCCAACTCTCATATACATACATGACTACTGGAAAAACCATAGCTTTGACTAGACAGACCTTTGTTGGCAAAGCAATGTCTCTGCTTTTTAATATGCTGTTTAGGTTGGTCGTAACTTTTCTTCCAAGGAGGAAGTGTCTTTTAATTTCATGGCTGCAGTTACCATCTGCAGTGATTTTGGAGCCCCCCAAAATAAAGTCTGTCACTGTTTTAGGTTTGTAAAAACTAGAATAGGGGCAACAAACTGATCCAAAATGGCTGCTTCCATGGTATCTGGACCTTCAGAGTCATGAAATGGTGACCACATACTGGACTTTTCTTCACTGAGGGTCGCTGACCACTGGAGAGTCATTCTTTGTATGAGAAGCTCAGCCTGAGAAGAAGCCACTCACAGTGAGGGAACACTTTGTGAGAAGGGTTAAGTACTGAGTTTACCTATATATTTATTCTGGTCCAGGTATCTTCCTGAAATAGAGGAGAAAGGAACTGATCCTTAATATCCTTGTGTGAGAACCAGCAGAAGATCAGCTAAAAGTTTCACTTTCTTTCTCTTCAATCTACTGAACTTAATGTTCTTTTGACAAGTACTTTTCCAGCAACTCATGAGTGTTAGGCACAGGGAGAGGTGTTGGGACATGGACGATGAGCATGAGAGATGCAGCTCTGATCTTCTGGAACTTATTTGATTTGGAGGAACTCAGGCATTAAGCAAACAATTCCAAATTAATCATTCTATTTTATTCATGTTGAGTGTTATGAAACAGTACAGGGTATTAACAAGTGCTTGACTTGGCCACTTAACTATATGGGGATCTGAAGGTTTTCTTAGGAATTTATGATTATATTGAGATCTGATAAATGAGTCAAAGCTAGATAAAGAGAAGACTAAGGTTCAGCCCAGCAAACATAAAAGATGTCTGTCACATGACAAACAAGGGAATTCCTCTTCTTAGAGCCTTTTTCTCTACATACTTCTTTGGCTTTATTTTCTAGGAAATTTTTCCTATTCCCTCTATTCTAGCCACATTGGTCATCATGTGTATGTGTGTGTGTGTGTGTGTGTGTGTGTGTATTGAGACTTTGTGGGGTTTTTTAGAGCAATTTAAGGTTCACAACAAAATTTAGGATACAGGAAAGACATTTCCCATATGTCCTCAGTCCCCACATGAGAGTCTTTTCAAATAGGACAGAATCTCATGATTTTAGGGCTGGTATACTCAAGTGTCCAGTCATCTAGAAACAGAGGCCAGATTAAATAATCAGGATATATGGGTTTCCAGCAGCCCAGTGATTCTAGAATCCCAGTTCCAAATGTATACGTCTTTCTTTTCTTGCCGGTTGAACTAAAAACAGGGCATGGTCTGCATGAAAGGGCCAGAAAGGTTGTTTTCTGAGCATTAGAGGAAGCTCCTCTTCAAGTAGCACACTCTGGCCTCACACCAGGCAGAATGCCCAGAAGTGTTCTCTCCACTGGAGCCTCTTGGCTGGCAAATGGGACAGAGGAAGTTTGCTCCTAAATAGGCAAGGGTGAGTGAGAGTAGGAAGCACTTGGGTTCAGGGCTGAGTTACAAAGCACAGAAGAGAAAATACAGCTTAGCAAAAAAAGTGACATGGACTTAGACACAGGAACAAAATGGAGAGAAATCACGTAAACTTTGCTCTGAGTGAGGACACATGCAGCTGCACAGCTTGGGCGCTCAGTGGTGGAGCCCACAGCACTTGAGAGGCTCCACGTTTGACTCCTGGGGGCCTCTCAGCTTGGATCTCTTCCTTCACCCTTGATCAAGCTGGATGTCTTGCAAATGCTTACTTCTGGTCACAAGAGGATCTTGTGAAATGAATCAGGACAGCTCAAAGTTCATGCTTTCCTGGAAAGTGAGGCTGTCTTCATCTGCTTGCATGTGAGGGACATCTTGTTAAGGGAATGAATTATATCACACTGAAAGTTAGGATCTGACTAGTGAAAATGAATAGAAACAGAACTAAAATAAATAAGAACAAGAGACTATCCAGGCTTTGCCACTTAAATAGCTATATGATAGTGGGTAAATTACTTAGTCTTTGCCTCAGCTTCCCATCTGTAAAATGGGGGCAATAATAGTCTCTCTACATGGAGTTATTACTAGAATTAAATGACTTAATATTCATAAAGCACATAGAACAGAGAGAGAAGAGAGAGATTAATTCACCACTGAGGGAAAAGTATAAAGTGTAAAAGCTACATTTATTTTTTGAATAAATAAGTTTAATTCTGAATTGTAGCCCAGGGCACTTTCTTGCTGTCACCCTTCAGATTAAGAAGTCAAAAATTCACTTTTTTACTATGTGTTAAATCTCAGGTACAATGACCTGAATAAGACAAAGACAACTCTTTGAGGAAGTTAGTTCTACATGAAAATTAAAAACAAATAATAGATCTTAAATAAAAAGCAATATATTAATATACTTAAGGTTGATCATACCAGTGACTAATAAGTTTAGATAGAATGGAATTTACTTAGAGAATCAAACTCTATAGAACATGTGGAACATATAATGCTTGGTATAAAAATAAACATTTTTAACTGGCTCAGATGTAACATTGAAAGTGAAAACTAGAATCAGATATCATAACACTGGCTTTCCAAAATTGTTGGGTGAGGCTGTGACCAACCCAACAGAAAAATCCATGGTACCCATAGTTTTCTAATTTTCTTAATTCAAAACCTGTGGGAAATATCTTTCAGATTTACAAACACATGTTCCTAATCACCACTCCTTGTGATAGAAAAAGAACATGGGTTTTAAAGTCACCTTAGGATAGATCAAGTTGGTTAGAGACCTACAAAGAGTTTTCACTGTTCTGTACATACGGGAGCTGTATCTCCCCATGTGGGATCCTACTGAATCTGAGCCAGCATGCATATTCTTGATTCATTAGACAATGAAAAAGCAATGATGGCAACCTGCCTCTTGCTTCTGTGTCTTAGTGGCCGGCCACGTGAAGACACATTAAAGCGCCACAGGGAAAACCTATCACAGCCTCTCCCAGGGTGAGTAGGTCTCCCCAGGGTGTCCAGGAAGATGAACACAGAGAGGAAAGCATCCAAATTCACTCAGCTCTTCTCAAGTCAAAAGGCAGACAGGAATCATCAAGTTTGCTTCAACAGCAAAAGAAATGTGTATCACAGAAATGGGACACCAGTGAGGTACCCCCTTCAGGCTGACAGCTAGGGGTCATGCTAATTCACAAAATCTCACTGTGTCATCTGTCCAGGGACTGAGTTAGCTGGAGCCACTGTAGGAGAGTCATGAGAGGGGCTGGTTGATGCACCTTTATGTTCTGTCCCATAGGACTGTCCTACTTCTCCATGCATAGCTCATTTGTTTAAAGACAGAACAATCAGAAATTGGTCCTTTTAATGTCAGGAAGAAAGAAATAAGAGAAGGAAGGTTGATAAAGAAAGAGAAGGGGAGAATGGACAGTGGCAGATAACAGGAATTTAGGAATTGAGTTCCCTATCTTTGTCAGGCATAGTGCTGGATCCTTAATTTACATCATTATGTTGAATCCTTCAAGGGTCCGGTGGGGTAGATGTTTATTGTCTTGTCTTGCTGATGAAGAAGCAGAGGTCCAGACGGGCACCAAAAAAAAAAAAAAAAAAAAAAGCCTGTGCATGGGTGAAAACGCAAGTCTAACTAACTGTAAAACATCCTTCAACCATACCACCCCCAAAACTAGGGCATTTAAAACACTTGAGGGCAGCTTCCACTCAGGCTGTTGAATGCGAGAGCTAAAGCAACAAATCTGAGAGCCAATTAGAGCAATGTCCTGAGGAGAAATCTATTAATAAACATTTTCTCTGCCCTGGCAGCCTGCAGATGAAAATCTATCTTCTTGTGATAGCTAATGAGCTGTCAGGGAGACAGAAAAGCCAAAGAATTTATAGTTTTTGAGAGGAAACTTCTTGGGGAGAAAGAACAGCCCCAGGGGAAAGGTCTGAGACCATTGCATTGTCAGGTCGTTGAACTCAAAGAAAATGTTTAAAATGAATGATCCCACTAGACTGTGTATTTAAAAAGAAAAGCAATGGGGGTAGGACTACTTTCATTTCAAAATGAATTTTCTGTTTTAAAATCATATCCTGCCCACCTCTAACCTCTGGTATTCCCACACCCAGGAATCTCACAAGAAGTCCTTTCCCGATAAACTCTTTCTGCCACGGAATAGTTGGCCAGTTCCCTCCCCTCCTGGGACAAAAGTCCCTTCAGAGCCTCACCTCCATTTGTAGCTCAATGTCACTGTTCCAATGCTCTCTTTTATAACTGAAGGACTCAAGTCATGGACACAACCCTTAATAATATACATAAAAAGATTATACATATAAGATGAAAATATATATCATTCTATTTCCAACCACGTGACCCAGTTTGTATAACTAATCCTGGAGTAGATTGTGTGTCAGGAAGTAAGGGGGAGACTCCTAGGGTCAACTTGTCAGCACAGCTCACTGTATCTCTAGAGGGAGCTTTTCCAGGGTCATCACTCCAGAGGGATGAAGGGGTAAGCAAATTGGCTTTTCTGTGTCTGGCATGTCGCGGGCGTTAATAAGGTGTTACAATTTTTAGAAACAATTAGACCTTTCCCTGTTGCAAATAAACTTGAGAGCTCTCCCAAGAGAAAGGATCTTGGTCTTTAATGAGAAGGAGAGTTGTTAATCAGATACACCAGCAAAGTTTTCATGTTTCAGCTATGGGTTTAGATATACTAATACTGAGGTCTACACCTTCAGTGTCCACAGTCAGACTCCTGAGTGGGGTACTTCACCTCCTCCCTGACCCTGAAGACTGGGCCCCTTAGGACAAGGATGGGTTTGTTTCCCAGCCTTTCCAAGGCTGCTCCCTCCTTAGACTCCTGCCACACACCCTTTCCACTGGTGAGCAACTCTTGCTCTCTCTTCTAAGCCCTTCCCTTTGCTAGTTGGATTTCTCAGGGCCCACATTTCTCTCTCTTTTCTTATCACTCTATATCTATTCTTGAGAAAAACCACTCTCGAGGCTTTGGGGTCAGTAGCCCCTGGGTCCCCATCTCCAGCCCAGCTCACTCTTCTTCACAGGACCGTGTGGCTAAAAGCAGGGGCCCTGCAGTCGACTGCCTGGGTTTGAAACCTGGTCCAACTGACATGCTGGCTGTGTGAATTATACAAGAGGTTTAACCTCTCTATGGGTCTCAGTGTTCTCCTCAGTGAAATGGCAACACTAAGAGTGCCCTCCTTGTGGAGTTACTTGTGGACTGTGTGTTACTGTAGGTAAAGCACTTAGGACAGTACTGGGCGCATTGGATGTACCTGAAAATGTTAGTGGGTATTGCTAGTATTACTACAACTATTAATACTACTATTACACAATTTGAAACACCTATCCAGATGTCTCTCATGTGCCTTAAAGTCAGTATTTATTTAATGCAATTGCATGCCTGGTAGTTCTAGACGCTGTGTCATTCAACCCTCACATCCCTGAAAGGTAGTGTTCTCGTAATCTATTGCTTCAGAACAAACTATTCCAAACTTACCAACATCAAACAACAACTACTTTATGACACGCACGAATACTGACTTGGAAATTGATACAGCACAGTTATAGCCAGGGTAACTGTTTTTCACAATGTCTAGGGATGAGTCAAACAGGAACTGATATCAACCAAAAACTTCTTCACACACATGTCTGGCACTTGAGCTATGACTTAAAATGCTGGGTTTGGCTAGGACTGTTGACTGGTACAATCTCTGTATAACTCCTCAGGTGATGCGTGCTTCTCAGAGCATGACACCTGGGTTCTAAGAGGTAGTGTACCCATGAAAGACATCAGAGAGCAAGTGTTCCGAGAGTACCAGGGAGAAACTGCAAGACCTTTTATGACCTACCCTCAGGAACCACACAGCACTGACTCTGCCACACTCAACTGGTTGAAGGAGTTGCAAACCCACTCAGATTCAAGAGTAGGGCATGTAGAGCCCATCTTTTCTTAGGAAGAGTGTCAAAGAATTTTTGGTCCTTTAAAAAAAATTGCCACAGGCAAGTACCATTATCATGGCTTTAATAGTGAAGAGACAGAAACTTAGAGAAATAAAGTAACTTGAAAAAGATGACACAGTTAGTTGCTGAGAGAGTCCAGATTTGAACCCAAGATTTTTATGTCAGGTATGGGTTATTTCTTATTTATCCTGCAAAATGCATCCCCTCATCTCCTCCTTCTTATCCTCCTCCATCAAACAATAGATTTAGCCAGTGAAAGATGGAAGTAGGACTAACTTCAAATATTACTGACGTGATACCAAACAAACTTCCCATTTACCTTCTCTACCCTATACCTGCTATACCTTCTCTGGAATGTTCACTTTCTATCAAGATTGAGAATCATCCCAATGTGGACCAAGATGGCAATAGAGAAGGTTCCTGAATCTCCCTCCTTCCATGGACACCTGAATGTACAGCTGTACAAGCAGTAAGTCCCTTTGAGAGAAATTCAGAAACTACTTGGTGACTCCTATACGTTAAGCAAATAAGAAAATACTCATACCGTCAAAACGGGTAGGAAAGCTGAGACACACTCTCACCATAAACCCCACCCCTGGCACAAGACCATACATTTGGGATGGAACCCCCAACTTCCAACTTCTCCTTGAAGAACAAAGAATTTGGACCACACATCTAGCATCCAAACTTTTAAGACTCCCACTGAGGGGTGGGATCTCAAAACATCGAGCTCTGAAAAACAATAGGGCTTGCATTCACATGTATCACAAAACTACAGCAAAGAGGCAGTTCTTTCCCCTGCTACTTTTACTGTGACACAATTGACCTATAACACTGTACTGGTTTTAGTGTATACCACGATGACTCGATATAAGTATATATTGAGAAATGATTACAGTAACTTTAGTTAATATCCATCATCTCACAGTTATAATTTTTTTCTTGTGAGAATTTTCAAGATTTACTTTCAGCAACTTTTAAATACATGATATAGTATCATTAACTACAGTCACCATTCTGTACATTACATCCCCAGGACTTATTTTATCTTATATAAAGTTTATATCTTTCAACCACTTTTACCCATTTCACCTGCCTTCACTCATTTTCCCCACCTCCAGCTCTAGCAACCTCTGATCTATTCTCTGTGTCTATGAGCTTGGTTTTCTTGGATTCCACATATAAGTGAGATTGTATGATATTTGTCTTTCTGTGTCAGACTTATTTCACTTAGCATAATACTTTTAAGGTCCATGTTGCTGCAAATGGCAGGAGTTTCTTCTTTTATCACATGTATTATATATACCTATATATATATCTTTTATAGTATATCATATATACATATAAACATATATATCTTTTATAGTAAATCATATATACACACATATAATTATATATCTATCTATCTATCTCACATCTTCTTTATTCATCTATCAGGGGCATGTAGGTTGCTTCCATATCTTGGCTATTATAAATAATGCTGCAGTGAAAATAGAGGTATAGATATCTTTTCAAGATAGTGCTTGTGTTTCCTTCAAATACGTACCCAAAAGAGTGAAACTGCTGGATCATATGGTAGTCCTATTTTGAATTTCCTGATGAACTGTTTTGCTGCATCAATTTACATTCCTATCAACAGTGTACAAGAGTTCCCTTTTCTCTGAATTCTTGCCAACACTTACTTCTTATCTTTTTGATAACAGACATCCCTAACAGATATGAGGTGGTAACTCATGAGGTTTCATTTGCATTTCTCTGATGTGGAGCGTCTTTTCATGTACTTCTTAATGACATGCATGCCTTCTTTGGAACCGTATCTACTCAGTTCCTCTACCCAGCTTTTATTTAAAAAAAAAAAACTTACTTAAAATTTGTTTGTTTTTGTGTTATTGAGTTGTATAAGTCCTTTTTATGTTTTGGATATTCATCCCTTATATACAATTTGCATCAAAGAAGCAGTTCTTAATGGGCGTGCAAACACTCACTATGGCTATCCTCTCTGGGCTCAGTGCAAAGGGACCAGGCAAAAAAACCCACTCCCAGTCTTTCTTTTCCAAAAAGGGGTCTGACTGCATATGTTACAAGCTGCTGCCTGAATGTCCAGCATGCATTTAGGTGCTCATTGTGATCTTCTCTAGAATCCAAAAGAACCAATGGGCACTTTACCTACCTTCTATCCCTAGCTCATTCCAACATTAAAATCAAGTTACCAGTATCTACCTGGAATGAGACTGTGCCCACATCTAGTGCCCAAACTCTTATGGCTTCCACTTGGGAGATGGGCCCCTAAATCACCCAGCTATATAGCCAAGATGGTTTATATTCATGAATCTCACAAGATCATAGCAAACAAAGAAGCAGCTTTTTAACAGGCGTGGAAGCAACTCCTACAGATATTCACCTGTGTAAAGTACAGAGGGAACAGGCAAAACATTCATATCCCAGCGTCTCCCCGCAAGGGTTTAAATTACACATGTTCCCAGCTGCTTCTAAGAGTTTAGCTTCTAACCAGCCCGCATCTAGGTGCTGACTGTGATCTGCACTTTTGGAACACTGATGAATCTTGGCACAGCCTCAACTACTGAGAACCACTAAGAAAAAGATGGTGGAATGTAAAGGTTTGAGGAGCAACCAGAAGCTGGGGCTGGGTTTTTGACAAGGATCACCTACTACATAAGATGAGTTTGTCAAGACTTAAAAGAGGTGACTGTTTTATCTAATTAATAAAAACTGATGCAGAGAGTAAAGGAAAATGGAGCTAAGTCATTTATCCAATGGAGAGTTCAAAATAACACTCACAAAGATGCTTAGCAAGGTCAGAAGAGCAATTAATGAACAAAGTAAGAATTTCAACAAAGAGAAAGTATTTTTAAAATATGTTTTAAAGTATTAAACAGAAATCATAGAGCTAAAGAGTACAACAATTGATCTGAAAAATTCAATAGAGAGGTTCAAGAACAGACTAGATCAAGCAGCAGAAAGGATCAGTAAACTCAAAGAAGGACTGTGGAATTCAACCAATTAGAGGAACAAAAAGAAAAAAGAACAAAGATATCTGTAGGGACTCGTGGGACACCATCAAGCAGAAAAATGTACACATTATATAGATCTTAAAAGGAGAGACAGACAGAAAGCTTATGCATAGAAATAATGGCTGAAACTTTCCTAACCTAAGGCAGGAAACAGAAACCAGATCCAGGAAGCCCAAAAAGTACCTAAAAAGATGACTCCTAAAGAGACCCACACTGAGAAGCACTATAATTAAAGTGTCAAGGGTTGAAGACAAAGAGAGTCTTAAAATCAGCAAGAGAAATGCTGGTTATATACAAGGAAACCCCCATTGGACTATCAGCAGAGTTTTCAGTGAAACTTTGCAGGCCAAAAGGGAGTAAGATGATGTATTTAAAGTACTAAAAGAAAAAAAAAAATCTGCCAACCAAGAATACTCTATCTGGAAAAGGTGTCCTTCAGAATTGAAGAAGAAACAGTTTTCCAAAGAAAAGCTGAAGGAATTAATCACCACTAGCTCAGCTTTACCAAAACAAAATGTCAAAGGGAGTTATTCAAGCTGAAATGAAAGAACACTAATAACATAAAAATATAGGAAAATATACAGCACACTGAAAAAAGGTAAATATACATGTTAGGCTACCAAAAAATGTCTTAATAAATATAAAAAGACTGAAATCATATCAAGTATCTTTTCTAACCACAATGATATAAAACTAGAAATCAATTACAACAAGAAAACTGGAAAATTCACAAATATGTAGAGATTAAACAACATGCTTCTAAACCATCAATGGGCCAAAGAAGAAATCAAAAGAGAAAAACTTTTTTGAATATTGAGGAAAATGAATATAGAAACAAAACATACCAAAACTTATGGGATGCAGCAAAAGCAGTACTAAGAAAAAAGTTTATAGTGATAAATGCCTACTGACATTAAGAAAACAGAATGATCTCAAATAAGAAACCTAACTGTACAATGTAAGGTATTAGAAAACAAACTGAGCTCAAAATTAGCAGAAGGAAGGATATAACAAAAAACCAGAGCAGAAAATAAATAAATGCCAGAAAAACAATAGAAAAAAATTCAATGAAACTCAGATCTATTTTTTGGAAAGGTAAATAAAATTAACAAACATTCAGCCATGTTATTAAATTAATAAATTATGACATTAACTGATAAAAGAAACTCCCACAACTCAATAGCAAAAAAGAAAAAAACCCAATTAACCCAATTAAAAAATAGTCAAAGAATCTGAATAGAGTTTCTTTGAAGAAGAAATACAAAGGTACAGGAAAAGGTTATCAATATCACTAACCATTTGTGTGTGTGTGCGTGCGTGCACACACACTCAGCCAAATCTGACACTTTGCAACCTCATGGACTGTAGACTGCCAGGCTGCTCTGTCCATGGGATTTTCCAGGCAAGAATACTGGAGTGGATTGCCATTTACTTCTCACCACATTAGCGGAACGCAAATCAAAATCACAATGAGATATCATTTCACACCTTTAGTATGTCTATTATCAAGAAAGACAAGAGATAACCAATTATCTAACCCCATATAACTGCAGCTTAGGAGCAGGAGAATAATTCAGTTAGGCCCAATCAATTTATATAACCATAGAGATAATAAGTTGAGAAGGCAATGGCACCCCACTCCAGTACTCTTGCCGGGAATATCCCATGGACGGAGGAGCCTGGTAGGCTGCAGTCCATGGGGTCGCTAAGAGTCGGACACGACTGAGCAACTTCACTTTCAGTTTTCACTTTCATGCATCGGAGAAGGAAATGGCAACCCACTCCAGTGTTCTTGCCTGGAGAATCCCAGGGATGGGGGAGCCTGGTGGGCTGCCGTCTATGGGGTCGCACAGAGTCAGACACGACTGAAGAGACTTAGCAGCAGCAGCAGAGATAATAAGATAAATGCTTTAAGCTACTATGTTTGGGGGATAGTTTGCTATTCAGTTATGAATAACAAAAACAATCATCTACATAACTTTTCCTTCATTCTTTTATTTCTTTGTATTTATCAGTTTCTCAAATAGTCATAGATTCTTGTGGTCAGAATAAATTTAATTCACTTGAAATCTTGAATAATTAATCTTGTATTTTTAAGATTTACAGTGGAGGCTCTCTCTAGTTAGTTCCAAATCTATGTGTGAAAGAATGATTCTATCCACTTCACTCTTTGGTCCCCGAACACTGGTGGCAGTATGAGCTGCTGCTGTCACTGGTTGCCATGTAATAGCTCAGAGCTGAGTAAATTACCTCCAATCCCTCTGTGGTAATTGTGAGAGCAACATGAGATTTGAAGGTGGCCAATTTATGTGAGCTCTCAGTTGTACACTCATTGTTGACCAAAACATCCCATAGATGGTCATAGGAAGCATAAATAAGAAGGCTTAGAAAGTTTGAGTTCTGACAAAGGCAATAAACAAGGTAATAAGGAATGTTATATTGAACAAATACAAAATAAGAATCCACAACAGCATGAAACTGAAAAAAAAATATTAACTATACTTTTGAGAAAAAATAATTCTCATAGGAAAAAATTCATCTAAACTTAATTTTCTCTCAAATATTTGCCTTATAACCTCAATTTCACTGCATTTATAATGCACAGTATTTCTCCCAGTTACTAACTTCTATTTACTAATTCATTCAACTAATATTTATTAAGTTACTTATATGAGCTAGACATAGACTATGCTAAATTCCTGGATTAAAGAAATATGAGAATGATATTCCTACCTCAACCAATCCATAGTTTAATGTGGTAGACAGAGAAGTAGACAAAAAGATAAAAATAAATATCCACTTTAAGTACTATACTAAGATAAAATAAAAGATGTTCTATAAGAAAGGCGGCTTAAGAGGTTGAGAGAGGGATTTCCTGGAATAAAATGATTGAGATGAGAGCTGAGTCTTGAAGGATTAGACTTCCCTGGTAGCTCAGTTGGTACAGAATCTGCCTGCAATGCAGGAAACCTGGGTTCAATTCCTGGGTCCGGAAGATGCCCTGGAGAAGGAAATGGCAACCCACTCCAGTATTCTTGCCTAGAGAATTCCATGGACAGAGGAGTCCATGGGATCGCAAGAGTCGGACGTGACTTAGAGACTAAACCAGCACTTCCCTGTGTTGGTCTTTGGTCCAGTCTCCTGGCCAGGGTTCATCAGCCAGGACAAGTGTTTACTGAGCCTGTCTGCAGGACTTTGGCCGGGGTCCTTGCTGACTCAGCACCCTCTCTCTCACAAGGATGAGTCGGCACTCATAACGTGGCCTTCCCCACCCAGTTAAAGCTCATCCAGTGGCTCACGAAGGACGGCATTGCTCAGATGGCTCAGACCCTGAGGTCTGAGTAATCTCAATGTTAACTTTGCCTTTTGATGTAGAAAAGGCTTATTCAGTCAACTTATAAAGTCAATGTCTCTTTTATTCAGCAAGTCAAGAAATCTTCTCTTCCTCTTAATTTCTGAATTTAGCTACTTATTGTGAACCCTATTGGAACTTTTAATTCTGGTATTTCAGTCTTGAGATAAGACTGGTAGCCCTGTATTCAGTTGGTTTTTATATTACTGGAATGATCTTTTCTTTTCTCCCCTGTGTAGGTTCTCCTGCCTCCTTTCCTTCATCAAATTCTTAGAGTGTTAATGATCCCTTGGGTCCTACTCCAGCCCCTTCCATGGAAAACTGGATACATGAGGTCACTGATCATGTGGTCACCATCATAAAGCAGGGGTGCAAAGGTCCCTAATTTCACCCCAAATTACTAGGAAGTCTTTTCTTTAAGTCTTACTTTCACTGCTAAGCATGCTTAAAGACAGTTTCTTTTAGAGATTAATTTCCCGGGATTATTTATTTTCCAGCAGGATAAGATTTAAGATTACCTAGTTGCCAAATCTTAAACTGATAGCCTGAAGGGCAAATTTAACCAGCAGATAGATTTTATTTGGTATTCACAGTATTTTAAACATTTTGAATAAGTTACTCACATATATAACTTACATTTCACATTTTTAAAAAATCTGAATATCAAGCTTCTTTTTAAAAATTAGTGGATTTAGCATAATTCAGTGCACATTTCGGAGAAGGCAATGGCACCCCACTCCAGTACTCTTGCCTGGAAAATCCCATGGACAGAAGAGCCTGGTAGGCTGCAGTCCATGGGGTCGCTAAGAGTCAGACACGACTGAGCGACTTCACTTTCACTTTTCACTTTCGTGCATTGGAGAGGGAAATGGCAACCCACTCCAGTATTCTTGCCTGGAGAATCCCAGCGACAGGGGAGCCTGGTGGGCTGCCGTCTATGGGGTCGCACGGAGTCGGACACGACTGAAGCGACTTAGCAGCAGCAGCAGCAGCAGTACACATTTCAACTGGGCTCAGTTATTTTGGGAGGAATAGCTACCCTTGAAATACAGACTCATGTTTCCATCTCACTTTAGCCCAGTGAATTCACTCAGAGACTACATGCATTCTCTTTTCCATTTCTGGACTAGTTTAACTCCCTCACTTTACAGGAAAAAACAAAAATAATGTAACCCAGAGAGACCTCAAGATTTTCCTGGGCTTAGAGTTGATGATACAAACAGAACCAGAACTTGAACACGGGTCCCCTCGCTCCACTTCATGGTGCTGCTTTTCTGTCTTATTTACGTCCATAGCTACCTGCTCACTGTGATAAACTGCTTCAGGCTAGTGTCTGAGCAAAGATGGCAGAAGGACTGAACATCAAACTCCAAGAAAAGGGTAGTCATGGATCAAGACTTTAACATTTGGATTTTAAAGAGGTTTGAGTATTTTGACCTTTTTTCCCCTCATTCAATAATGCTTTTCTGTAGCACATTTAAGCAGGTGTCTATGAAGGTCACAGGCAAATGTTTTTCTGGTCATCGTACATCTTTGTCCCATGAGAAGATGTGCGATTCCTTCTCACAATGACTTCTAGTTAACTTGATGGGGAGAGTCCAGTTGAAATATTATGTCAGTGTCACTGATAATTTTATAGCAGAGATACGGTAGATTTTCATTTTATCCTTGGGCCTGGTAGGTCCAAGCTAACAAAATTATTGTTGCAGTCATAATCATAAATGTGAGCTTTGTTCCAATAAAGCATCCTGTTAGTTCTTATGGAGTAGACTCTTTTCTAAGTGATGAGATGGAGCCCTCCTTCACACCAGCCAGGACCAGTAAGTAGCAGATTTCCAAAAGATAAGCTTCCCCTCTTATCTCAATATAAAGATGTATTGTTATTAGTTATACTTGTTCCCCAGGAAGCTGATTAACAGAAAATAGCTCCTCTATATTTTTAATGAATGAGAGGCCCATTCCAACAAAAGCATGAAAACTTCAGATTGACTAGAGCCTTTTTTTTTTTTTTAATAACCTTTTCTTCTCTCCAGAGAGATGTCCGGGACTCACAATGAGGTGCTTTGTGAGCTTCCAGCTAAGGTTGATTTGGCACCTCCGTCACAGAGAGCATGTGCAGACTGTGACAGGCTTTCAAGGAAGCCACTTCCCACATGTGCTCCTTTGGTTCCCTCATTGGTGCTGGGGAACAGGAGGCTGGCTCCTCCCGGTGAGCTGGGTGCTATGACAGATTAGACTTTTATGCAAGAAAATCAGTCCTGCAAAGTTGATGTACTGCTTTAAACTTAAAGACCCCTTGGGACCTGAAACTGTAAGGTAAGCAGGGCTCAGCCACAATTCTTGAACTTTGAAACTGTGAATGTAATTTGAGGACGTTTCTTAAAACTCTTTTTTGTTTAATTAACATGCTGCCTTCTCCTGCTGCCTTTAAGAATAACAGCTCACTGTCAAACATGCACATACAGCTCTGATTTTAAAAGGCAAAAACAAAACAAAACAAAACACAAACCCATTGCTTTAAAAACAATTCTTCCAAAATGAAATAGTCACATTGCTATGTTACACTTTTAAACTTGTGTAAAAGTTCCCAGGATAGGCCAGGTTTTTTCTCTGCTCTCAGTGTAATCAGTATCCTTTAAAATAGGATCAAATTATCTTTGCCACTTGAAAATGGGTCTGTATGCAGGACTAATGCTATAGAGAGAAAATCCCAGTGGAATTGTAACCAAATGTCAGTCCAGGGCTGCGGGTCTGTATTTTAAGTGTCACCGGGTGCCTGTTTAATTTAAGTATGGGAGGGGATTAGTGAAACCCTGCTGTTACAGTGGTGTTGGCACTGCTCTGCAAGACGTGGAAACTGCTGGGATCAGGTGTTGCTGTGTGCAGGTCAGTTCCTTGTGATTGTGGCAAATGAAGTTGGGAGGCTAGAAGTTACTCTAATGCAGACTAAGAGTCAGAGGCTTGTCAGACAAAAGATGCTGCAGAACAAGTTCGACAGTATGCATGTAAAGCAGTTACTTGTCTAATGCTGTTAACAAAAATCCCAATCTTTCTGTAGAAATTTATAGGTGCTTTTAATGTTTTCATTCATGTTCGGACTCCAAGGGTGGAATACTGGATGCTTTCAGGTATCCAAATGATCTAAGAGAGCATCACTGTAAAATCTCTCTCTGTTGGAGGGGAAGATAAGATGCTGAATCTTCTGTTTGTGCTCTGTAGGCCGTAATGGAGAAGACCTACACCAATATTCATGCTACTTCTCTTCTCTTAAATCTTGGCCGAGGTGCTTCTTCTCTCTTACTTTGCCTTTGGCACTTGCATAAGGACTAAGTTAATTGTCAGTATCTTAAACTTCCCCTGAGATTTCCAAACCTCTTTTTGTGCCTTTTTCATGGACAGCACCAAGGTGCATCCACACAGATCAATTCTTGCTCATTATTGTCTTTCTCCCCATGACTTGTGGTCTATGTTGTTATACTGACTCCAGGGCACATTCTTGTGATACAAGTTGCTTTCAGTTTTCAGGCTGAAAACGTGAATCCCAGAGGCGCGAGGGCACCCTGCCTAAAGTCTGAAGTGGCAGTACAGGTGGGACCTGACCTGGACGCCATCTGCTTTCCTCCAGGCTTTCTCCTTTCCAGGATTAAGCTGCCTAACCTGGCCCAGGTATTTCCATGAGCCTATCCTTTGAACCACATTACTGATAAGCTGCACACGGTTTAAGCAAAGTACTTACTCACTCTAAGGATTAGAATGTCTAAGCTACCTTTGGCCTGGAGAGAAGAAAATTCCCTCACCAGGCACACAATAAAGAATGTGGGAGAATGGAGAGTGGCTCTCTGAGGATTTTTCTGTTTCTCTCGTTGCCCTGTTTCTTGCTAGTCTCAGTGAGGGCTGGGGCTGTTTACTTTGTACAGCTAGGACACCCAGGATGCAAGGCTCACAAGGATAAGCAGTGGGCTTGGATTAGCATTCCAGTGCACCACTGCCTTGTGGAAAGAGTTATTTTTAACCTGACAATATTTCTGCACATCTGCAATCCAAATACCCTGTACACGAGAATAAATATTTAGGCAATGTGTTAGCTTCGTTAACCAGACACTACACCACAGCCATTCTTAGGAATTCCATTTCTTGTTTTAGTAAAATTAAAAGCAGGAGGGGAAAAAAAAAAGAGTTGGCAGAGGAACAAAGGTGAAATATATTGCCTATGTTAGTTCAGGAAAAACTGCCTAATAAGGGATCATAATTTTTTTTTCAAGATTTCTCTCTTTATCTAAGGATGGCATCTCCTCTGTTGATTCACTGAAGTTCTTGTATTTTTCATCTTTGAAAATCTTGAGTCTTTTCCTCATAGCTGCATTCAGACTCTGATTTCTCAGCATCAGAATGTTTGAGGGAAGTTCCCAAAAGGTAGACAAAAGCACTAGAATTATAAGACTACGAATAAGAATTCTCTGTCATTGTGAACAACCAAACCCTGCTGAAATCACCACCATTACAGAACTCATATTTAAAGAATCTCATTTGCCTCTAGAGCTAATAGTTTCCTTTTGTTATTTTTTTCACTTTTTATTGAATGAATGGAAGGCTGAAGGAATAGCTGAATTTATCTTCTACAATTTCACATGCCATGTGAAGCACATTCCTTCAATCATTCTTCAAGCTTTTACTGAGATTACCCGGCATGCAAATCTAGGTAAACAAAAACTCTGAGAGATATGGTTAGACCACTTATTTTTTAAAAGCTCTAGGAAAGTGAGGACTATGACTTAAAAGTTAATAACTTGACTGTATCCTTTGACAGGCAAGATGGAAGATAATTTAAATATTTTGTCTATGTAATTTGGCATATTGGGCAAAATAATAGAAAGTGCAACCTATCACCTAGGTACCTGGCAGCAGCACAACAGGGCTCAGGGAGCGATGGCTGCCAATTTCCAGGAGCTTTTGGTGGCTCCTGTACACCTGCCCTCTCAGACAGCCATTAATGTAGACCAGGAGGTAAGAATAGGGTCAAGCAGCAATCATGGCCCTGGGAACCAAATGGTTTTTAAAATCACAGTAGTAACAGTAAGATGGGTCAAGGGAAAAATAGCATCGGGATACCTATAGGGTGGGAGAATATTAAATAGATGTCATATTCTTGATGTGATTCTGTAGAGATGCCAGATGGTGGAGAAGTTGAGCAATTTCCTTGAGAAAATACTTGGAATAAAGTGCCTGGACATCATCCTAGCCAAGTTTGCCGGCACTTATTTTAAGTAGGAGGTTACTCCCCATTGCTGTCTTTAGACAGTTTCAAGAAGAACTTAGACATATTGCTTAATTTTCGCAAACTGGCAAGATTCAAAAATGGTTTATTAAAGGAGTGGTTTGTGGAACAACTGAAAGAGATGCTAGTGGATCCCTAGAATCAGAACAGATTTACTCAAAAAAAAAAAAAAATCACCTTGATGGTCACATTTCTTTTCTCTAATGTATTATTAGCTTGGTAGACAGCATGTAAAAGCAGATAGCCAAAGGTAATTTGGTCTAAAGCAAATTGGTCAACACAATAATTCAATTGAAAATGAAGATCTTCCATCATTATATGTTCCATTACGGGTAATAAAACATAGGACAGCTTTATAAAGCTGTAAGTATCTGTAAACATTATTTTACACTTTTCAGAACTTTTTATTTATATTACTATGTATATCCTTTATCTTCAAACAATTACTCTGTGTTTATTGTAAAAAGTTTGAACAATTAAGAAATTGCTCAAAAAAAGCTAAGTATCAAGCAAAAGGAGTTAATTATTTGAAGCTAATAAAGTAATTAAACAATAGACTATTACTGTGATTTATGTATTGTTTTAGACTTTTTAAGCAAACACATGCTCATTATGGGAAAATTATAAATACAAACCAAAAAAAATTGTTTAACATGACATTCAAATAGGGCTAACCAATGATTTCACATTAGAGTATGATAGCCTTTAATATGTGTTTCCAGTGGCTAACATATGATACTTACCATACGGCATTTGAATCCTCGAATATTTTTTAAAAATAATCCATCAGTTGATAGACATTTACATTCTTCTAATTAATTGCTGAAAAGTCAGACTGTTTCATTCTACATTATAAGTAAGGCTTAATAGGAATAACTAACTGGAAATGAGCTAGAAATTTAAGAAATTAAACTACTGAGAAAAGGCAAAATATGAACAAAAATATATAAGGTGCAAAATGGGTCACAATTCTGTCCAGAGTATACAAAAAATGATCAACTTTGAAAAAACCCCAATTGGCATTATTCTGTTTTAACCAGATCATTGTTTTGACAAAACTGTCTTCTTGACCAAATTGCTTTTTGTCAAATTGCTTTTAGCTAAATTAAATCTCGCCAAATTAGTGGGAAGCATTGTTCAAGGAAATGCAATAGACGAAATACTACCTACCACATGAACTTCAGTGGGGCATTGTGTAATTCTTTCATGATATTATTGGAGACAAGATTAAGAAATATGAGCTGAGCTAATGCAATTAGGGAGATTAGTAACTGGCTGAATGAACATACTTAGAGATACTTCTTAGCAACCCGGGATAGGGGGAGCTGAGGTGTTGGCTTATTAAAAAAAACTCTGTTATTGGTCTTATCCTAATATTTTCATCAATGTTTTATATAAATGTATGTTTAACAAATTTCTTAATATAATGCCAAAAAGAATAATATATTATTGCTTTGACATCATCAAAATCCAAACAGATGTTAACATGTTAGAATAATGATCTGAATCTTCCTAGACCTTAACAACAATGATAAATATAAGATTATTTACTTGGTTTGTAAGTGCAAATGTACAAATATCAGTTGGAAGAACTTGTGCTTGTGAAATAAAACTTTGTAATTTTGGTTGATAGTAATAAATTCTACACAGTGTAGATGAGGCAATGTGGCCTTTGGTGACACTGTTAGAAACACAGTGGAGGAGTATGCATGGGACATGCTATATGCAGAGATGTGTGCTAACTGCAGTGCAAGCCTTTAGTTACAGCCCAACCTGTGTGACTTCTGTTACTTGTGAGTACACATTCCATCCTTGAACTACCCTTGAATCCCACAGTCCAAATTACTGGTCAGTTCATGTGATGACTTTAAGACTTCCTATTCCAAAGGATCTTTTCATTTCAATGTTACTGAGGCATCTGTGGGTGAATATAGAGAGGAGGGTAGTAGTTAGCCCAGAAGGGCAGGGGAAATCTTTAAGTCTCTACAAGATTAAGAATAATGATTAGATTTTGTAACAAAGTATGGTTGGACAGTCAGGACCCTATAGGACAGGGACAGGTAAGAAAATAGTCTTCACATTATGTCAGGAACCAGGGGAACGATTTCAGATGCAGTGGAACAAGCTGTGGAAGTCTCAAAGGACCCTCTGAGTTCCAGGAGACGGTGTGAAACACACCAGCTGAGCCAAGGCATGAGAATCTGGAAAATGCATGAATTCACCCTGAAATGACAGAAAGACTCAGGAGGGAAGGGAAACCACTGATGAGCTGAGCACTTTTCCCTGTGCCACTGCTAGGACTGTGTTTACATGGTAGAGACTTCTGCATTCCTTTCCATTTGTTTCTACAAGCGTTGTTTTCCTGTGTCTGTGCTCCTGTTTACCCATCTGCATCTGTTGATTATTGGCTCGAGGATGAGTCTTTATTCCAGGTCTGCAAGTGATTCTCAGAAACCTATGATTTCCATTGCTCTTAATCTAGAGTCACTGGAAAGAAGTCAGTACATAGTGTGACTTATAGCACGGCCTAAGATTTAGAGCTAGGCCCTGCCACATGCCAGCTTTGGGAAAGGCATGTAAGTGTTATCGTCTGCTTCCTCATGGGTAAAAATAGAGATCATACTAGTATTAACCTGGTAGGGCTGTCAGGAGAATGAAATAAAATCATGCCTGGTAAGCCACTTAGCATGGTGACTGGAACATTCAATAAAGTTTTTAATTCCTATTGTTGTTGCTTTTAATTAGCCTCCATTCCAACCCTGTATATACCCTGGGAAAGAGAATTTACTTCTAGTAACCAAAACTGGCCCAAGAATATTCCCTAAACACTGTGTAAACTGAATAGATAATGTATCCCATATACATGATTTACCACTTCTCAAATATATGGAGGTTCTTTTGTGGTTAATAAGAACTAAAAACTGTATAATAAGTGTTATGTAGCACTGTATGAAATTCTTCAACAATATGAGCAAACATTATATAGTACTTAGTTTGACAGATACCCTAAACACTCTAAATATATTATTACCTGATTTACTCTTCAGAGCCCCCTATGGTGTAGAAACTTGAATTATTCCTAGTTTTCACACTGAGGTAGAGCAGTGCAGAGATGGAACTGGCATTCAAAACCAAGCAACTGGATACAAGGTGTCTCAGCTTGTAACTACTGTGTTCAATTAACATTGCCAAGGAGTCTTCTCTTTAGCTTGTGTGTAATTCCTAGACTAAAATGGCGTCTAAGATTCCGTCCATAATGCTACCCATAAATGCTATGATTCTGTATAGTGAGTCCTGAACCATATATCTGTAACATTTAAACAGCATGCATTCAGAGAATTGTTGGCCATTTCTTCTGAGATCCATGGAGGTGGTGTATAAATTTTCTGCTGTTTAGAGATTAAGAAGCTGTGGCATGCCATTCCCAGAAATTCTGCCAAAAGTCCTGGGGTCAAAGGGATGTGTAGACCTTACTAAAAGGCCAAGTCTCATTTTAGCAGCAGCTTCTCTTCCTTCAGGGGCAAGTCGGGTTATTTTATGTCTTGGTTTATCCCAGGCCCCTGCGGTCAGGGGCAGAGTATACTGACATATTGAGCCCAGTGGCCTGCGCTGAACCAGCCAAGTGACATCGACTTATGACCTCCCCCCTTGGGACCGTCATGAAGCATAAGTTATGACACATAAGAGAACCCTGGAGAGAGTCAAAGCTTGGCATTTATTTTATTTTTAGCTTAATGGTTCCCTCTTCTCTCATTTCAGATCAGTCCTTTCTCAATGGCTGCTTCTGAAAGACAGCCAGCCTCTAGTTCAACAATATTACTTAGCCTCATTATTCAGAGAAACATGGGAAAGCCAAAATAAACAAGCACTTTCCCTTGCAAGAGAAAAAATATCCTAGGTAGTAATTACTCCATATTCTGAAATGATCCTATTAGGCATTGTCTTTCCATCAAGTTAAACAGTACAAAGGAACTGGGAGAAGGGAGCTGGTGGAAAAAGCAGTTTCCCTTGAGCTGCTGGTCAAAAGGAATAATTTGAATGTTCTTATTACTTACTTAGAGGTACAAACATAACCATTACTTCTTGACCATGATAAGATCAAGTAGTATCCACGGATTGTTTTCTTATTTTTTGTCCTTAACTTGATATCCTCCTCCATGTTTTATAGCATTAGATTAAGAGTTCTTAATGTTTTTTTCTATCTTTTGTGGGGGTGGGCTTAGGGAATCATATATACCGTGAGAATATGAAAAATGCCACAGAAGTGCTTTCTTGAAGATTTTCATAAACTGCATAAGATGTCAAAGGGTTCAGGTGTTCTCCTATTCTGATTTCCATGTACAATGAGTCACAGGTTAAAACATGATCAAGAATTCCCTTGAATAAGGAGCAGGGACTTGCCTTTAAGGAACCTGAGTTGTGTTGTTGGATGCTTCACTGATTGGTGCCTGACCTTGAAAGGGTGGCCTAGTAACAAGGACTCCATCTCCTCTCGCCTCCTGTTCTCTCATCATTGTGACATTTACAACATAGTTTATAAACAGTTTCTCCCACACCGTCTCACTGTATCCTTTTGGTCAAGAGGAATAAGGTTTTTAAATTTGATAACTGAAATTCAAAACAAGCAACTTATTTCCTCCAGGTGAGAATGAGTATTAGTAAGTCCATCACATGCAGCAAGCTGTGAATGCCTCAGACTTTTAACCAAATTCAAAGTCATTGTAGCTCTATGCTTCTTCAGAGAAGCAAACCTCAGAAGAAATGTACTATTCATGTTGAACCCCAAACTTTGATTTGTTCTTTCTCACTATGATACCAAAGACTCAATGACTGTGAAAACGAATTGAATGCATCTGAGACTAAATCCTTATTTAATGTGTGTGATGAGAAACAATGGACCACAGGAATATGCAGAATCAAGAAAATATGTAGATGTAGGAATATGTAGAATCAAGAAAGCTTGCATGGGTAGTTTCATGTGGTGAAAAAGGTACCAAGTAGAATAGAATGTGATGTTGAAAAATTAGTGCCTCTTCAGCACTCCTACATTTTCCCTCCCAGGTCCTGAGTTCTAATTGGAAAGGACATGTAATCGCTAGGGTCAAATAAATGTCTGTTTCATCTCTGGAGGGGTGAGGACAGAACAGAAACTAGTCCCCAGTGGTGTCATTCCTTCCTCCTGCAGAGGCTGCACTTGGACACTTCCCTTCCTGTTACAGGTTGCCAGGCCCTCTTCAGGGGGTGAGGTCAGAGCCTCTCATTTCCCTGTTAGAGAAGCTTTAAACTGGATCAGATCTGAGAGAGCCCATCTGCCTTCCTCTCCCTCTGCTCTCCTTCCTCCCTCTTCCTTCTCTCTTTCTCTTTCTGAAAATTATAGGCAGGTAAATATATGTGTAGATAGTTAAGGATCTGTTGGACTTCTAGTCTACAGTGTGACAGACTACGTCTTCTAAACACCAGGACACAGAATTTCATCACCTTGTGATGGATACATTTCATTTTACAGATTCAGGAAATGGGTGTTCAAACGGGTTAAGAGATGGTCCAAAGCCACAGAGTTAGTTTGAGGGATAGAAGTGATTCCTAGTGATGCTTTCACTCAAATCATCAAATTGTCTGTCAGATAATACTACTTTGAAGAGTGACTGAGTTGAGGATAGATATGGGAGAGCAGAAACAAATAAAGACCATCCAAATGAGAACAAGCGGAGGTGATTTATTTAGAGTTTACTGTAACAAGGGAGTCAGCCACCATCACATTAACTTCAGGGACTCGAAGGTAGAGGAACTTGGCACCTATTATAGTGGAAAAAGGGAAGGTGAGAAAAGGTGTGATCTTTCTGGACACTGCTGGCAAAAGCAGGAGGAGGGCTAGCCAGAAGTGCAGCATCCCATATGATTGGTTAGGAGAGCATTTCTTTTTTTTTTTTTTGGCTAATTAACTCTTGAGTTGGAAGCAGGGATTAAAATAGAATAGGGAATTTGACCATCTCTTGCCAAGTCCTGACTCTGATGAGCTGACGGCTCAGAGGCTGGCCTCAGAGCTCGGTTGTTACATTTGGTCTAGCCATTGTCGGCTTGTACATTCAGTCTCTTAGGCAGGATTGATAAGGAATGCAGCTCTTTTCCAGTCTCCCAGAGAAGACATATCAGTGATATCTTTGAGTCTTTCTTCTCCTTTACCCTCTGTGCTCCATCTATCACAAGTTCTCTCCTTGAGAAATCTCTCTGACATTTACTATTTTCCTCCCACCAAGTTCTTGTTGAGAACATCATCTCAGGACTGCCAAAACCCTGACCTAGCCAGACTCCTTCCTCCACTTCCCTGACCATTAAGTCTACCAGCAAATTGGCCACTCAGGCTGTGCTTGCTGTGCTTAGTCACTCAGTTGTGTCCAACTTTTTGTGACTCCATGGACTGTAGCCCGTCAGGCTCCTCTGTTCATGGGGATTCTCCAGGCAAGAATATGGGAGTGGGTTGCCATGCCCTCCTCCAGGGGATCTTTCCAATCCAAGGATCAACTCAGATCTCCCTCATTGCAGGCAGATTCTTTACTGTCTGAGCCACCATTATCCCCAAACCAGGTGTCTCTGTAATACCCAGGCCCAAAGCAAATGAAACACCTAATATGCCTCCATCCTAACCAGTGATGATAAACCTGTAAAGTCTTCAGCCTGACTTTTAAATCCCTTCATGGCCTGGCTTTCATTGCCAACCAAGCTTTATATCCCTCGTCCCTTACCACTACTTTCCCAGATCTCCAATGCTACGGGTGGCAACCCACACAAAGAAAGAGCCTAGAATAGGCACCTAGTGGGTTATGAATTTGTCCTCAGTTAAGCCATGTGGTTTCTTTATGTATGGCCACAGCCTATACCCTCACACTTGATAGTCACCACATAGAAATATGTCACAAGGTCAACCTCAATTCATCTTTTAGATTTTTCTTAGTATTTTATAATTTTGAAAGTATTTTTCATATTTGTCACTTCAAATGATTCTCCTAACAAACTTGGGAGGAGGTTTAGTATGATATTTTATAGATGAGAAAATACATGCTTCATAAATTATGTGATTTACCCCAAAGTCATACAGATAGTAGATGGGAAGAATAAATAAGTCAACAATATTTTCACAGTCTCTATTCTTAGAACCATGTTCTGGATATCCATCCACATGACCACTTTTTTTTTTCTTTTTCTGACCACTTATTTTACGTATTTTTTTCTGACTGCTATAGAATACTTGTATAATATATAAAAGGTTAAAAATGAAAGAAAAATCACTTATAAACACTCCCCTATAGATAACCAATGTTAACATTTTATATATTTCTCTGTAGTTCTTTTTCTACTATTCCAAAATAATCAATCCCAAACTATATATAATTTGTATTACTTTTTGTAATATAATTACTCTTTGTTAATTAAAATATGACAAAGATATTTCTCCCTGTTTTAAAAATTCTTAATAAAAAGATTCATATGAATATTTGATGCATCATAATTCATTTTTTGTACATAAAATGTAATAAACTATACTCAAGCAACTAAACATGTGGTTTGTTTACAACTTTTCTATTTTTTTAAATGCTGCTATCAATTTTCTGTCCATAAAGTATCTTGATCACTTACTGAGACTAGTTCTAAGATTTCTATCATTAAAAGCAATATTGTGTGATACTAGAAAATTATTTTCTAGAAATATAGTTCTAATTCAAACTACTATCAGCAGTTAATGAGAATAAACACTTCATCTCACTCCCACCAGTATTGAATTTAATATTCTCCAAACCTTATGAAGTATATGGAGAAAACAGTGTCTCATTTTAATTTGTATTATTATTGTCTACTGCCACCGAGACCAAAATTTGTTTTTTTTCAGATTTTCATCAGCTTTTTATATTTCCTCTCTAGGAAGATTTACTGTCTCTTTACCCATGTGAGTATTGGGGTTGTGGCTGTTTTCAAATTAATGGGTATGAGCTTTAAACATTAATCTTAACCCTTTGTGATCTCTTCTGAGGCAACTACAAGAAGGGCTAGAGCACAGCATGCCATTGACTTCCACAGATTTCTAGTTCTTTGTTTCCTCAGAAAATAGCCATAAACCTAGGAGTCACATCTGGTAAACAGGGGGATGTTTTTCTCAACAGAACTGGATTGGAAAGTCCCCAAGAATAGGCATTTCATCCTCTTTTTCTGTATCCTCAACGGAGAACAGCCCAATCCTGGACCATGTTGAGATATAAACCAAACACTTGACTTCTCAGCTTAAGATAAAGCAGGGGTGGGGGGGTGGGGGTGGGACAAGATTATAAAGTGAAGGTATTTGGTTTGATTTGCTGGGGGCCACAGAGCAAATTAAGGGTATCTTGTTCCCTTGACCAGCCACAGACTGACTGGAATGCTATGTTTGTTTAAGAAGAGTATTGATGATTTCAAACAGTTTTTACCAGAGTTTCCAGTAGTCTTTCAATCACAAAATTTTCAAGACAAGGCAAATTTTAATGTCATTTTATACATGCCATAGTGTGTCTATATATAATCAAATTAACACAAGTGTTACTTTGAGCAGTTTTAACTGTTATAAATATCTTTTTAAACCAGTAGAAACTACAAGAAATAGTACAAATAATAGCACTATTTCAAAAAAACTAAACCTAGCCTAATATTCGGAGAAGGCGATGGCACCCCACCCCAGTACTCTTGCCTGGAAAATCCCATGGATGGAGGAGACTGGTAGGCTGCAGTCCATGGGGTGCTAAGAGTAGGACACGACTGAGCGACTTCACTTTCACTTTTCACTTTCATGCATTGGAGAAGGAAATGGCATCCCACTCCAGTATTCTTGCCTGGAGAATCCCAGGGACGGGGGAGCCTGGTGGGCTGCCATCTATGGGGTCGCACAGAGTCGGACACGACTAAAGCGACTTAGCAGCAGCAGCCTAATATTATTGACATAAAGGAATATATGAATTTAGTTTAGATAAACTGCTCCAGCACAAATCAGCTGGACCCTCGCTAGGAAGGGCAGCATCAGGGACACAGCACCACGGGCTCTGCCACGCATATGTACCTAGCCTCCACTCGCCTCCCTCAAAGGTCATCTGAGGACCTCTCAACTTTTCAAAAGCTCTGTTCAAACAGAGCATTGGTATCTCTGGAATTTAACGAAGATTATTATCCAAGAACAGAATGTGAAACTATATCAGGTATGATTTAAGCCTGTGAGTAATCAAGATTTAGATATTTTATTTGGGTTATAGACATAATTTCCAGGTTTGAGTACATGGTAAATCTGAATTTTATGAGCGATGGTGTAGTTGAGGGGGAAGAGAGAAGGCTAGGTCTGGATTAGCTAGCCCAGAAAGTCATTTTGCTAGAAAAAATAGCTGCCACTGATATTTGAAAGGTAAATTTTTAAAATTGATTTTTCCCCAAATTGCAGGCCTACTGATTTCATTTAGCACGTCCAACTAAAAGAAGACTTTTGTTATGCCCTACAATTGCAACTCAACGAGGATATTTTTCCTTTTGCATCCTTGCTGGTGAAGGGATTACTGGAGTGAATAATAAAAAGTATGATAAGAAAAAGATTCTCTAGGTTGAATCAGAAACTATCCCTGCATTAATAAGTGACTTAATTTTTCAATAATTTGGACCTCTTATCTGCCAGAAGAGGAAAATACTAACTACCCTATCTCTCACAGAGTTTATGAGCTGTAGACACAAAAGCACTTTGAAAAATTAGGAGCACTACATGAACATAAAAAGCATATGTACGCCTATGTTTATAGCAGCATGATTCACAATAGCCAATTCAAATGTCCATCAGCTGATGAATGGATAACCAAAATGTGTTATATATGTACAACTAAATACCATTCAGCCTTAAGAAGGAATAAAATTCTGATACATGCTACAATATGGATCAAACTTAAAGACATTATGCTAAGAATAAACCAATCACAAAAGAACAAACACTGTATGATTTCACTTATATAAGGTACCTAGAATAGACAAATGCATAGAGACAGAAACAAAAGTGATTACCAGGGGTTGGGGGAGAATGGAATGGGGAATTATGGTTTAGAGGGTATAGATTTTCAGTTTGGGATGATGAAATGTTATGGGTGGTGGTGATGGTTACATAAAAATGTGAATATACTTGACGGTACATTTAAAAATGGTTAAAATTTTTATGTTTTATATATTTACCACAATAAATAACATTTACTACTGTACACTATAAAAGATAATTTATAGAATAAAATAATAACTAGAAATGACAGTAGATAGATTTATTGGTGTAAGTAGTATTGGTAATGAAAATAGCAATAATTTAGGTAGGTTGGAGAAAGTGTTCAGATTGATCAGATTTATGCAAAAGGGTGGGCTCAGCTACTTAAGATAAAAATATTTTCGTATATTTGTGTAGGTAAAGTGAGACAAAGTGGCCTTTAGACAATTACATCTAAAAATTTCAAAATAAATTAAGGACTCCAGAGAAAGCTTATATATGTTGTAAGTATCCTATTAGAATAAATTTAAAAATGACTTCATTTTCCCCAGAACTTACCCCCTAGAAGTTTAGGAAAAAGCTTTGAACAGCTGCATATTTTCTGCATGTTGAATTTTAAGTCCACAGTTTCAGAGCCTCTGCTGTGTTTTGACACCATCCTGTGCAGTATGCTATCACTTATTATTTACCTGTTTCTCTTTCCTGATAATACTCTGAGGTCTGTAAGGGCAGGAATCATGTGTCTTTTTCAATACCTTGAATACACAGTACCTAGCACACGGCCTGGCACTTAGTAGTGTGCAATATGTATTTGTTGAGTGAATGAACAGATGCACGGGGGTGGAATCATATATGAAGCATATTTTAGAGCTAAATAGGCTTTGTGATACCATCACTGCAGTGGGTGAACATGTCTTAACATATTTACACCAACATCCTCACTGGAGGGCTGCAGGGTTCAGGTTCTCCAGGGAAAATTCTTGGGACAGAGGATCAGTAGAGGGTTTGTCTGGGCACCCCTGCCCCTCTCAGGTAAGCCCCAGGGGTCTCTGGTCTGAGTGAACCAGGACTTAAAGTCCTGGGCATGATCTGCTCATTGAAACCCCTTTGGAAATACAGGTTTCCATAAGAATCTAAATTATTCTGAGGTCTTCCTGGGCTACACATCCATAGTGAGATGCTCCAAGCCATTCAGGAAATCCAGGAGAGATACCAGCTTCCATCCCTAAATTCTCTGGCCTATTAAGTCATTTTAGCCCATGTCCCCACATCTAGATGACTGACATGGTATGGGAGCACAGACCCAGTTAACCAGACCTGATTGTTTGAGAAAAGCTCATAATCTGATATTCTATGGAAATTTTTCAGCTTTTTTTAAATTAAAAAAAACTTTTGTGAGCCAAGCAAAAGAAATCTGTAAGTCATCCAGGAGTTTATCTGAATGTATTGAAAAGCTTGCCAGGAGTTCAGGTATTTTTTAGAATAGGCTTCCCTTTTTTCCTTCCATTCTTCTTCCCTAACGTTCTTTTTCCTTCCAAACCCCCTCTCCCTTTCCTCCCTCTACTCTCTCTCTTCCTTCCTTCCCTTCCCTTTTCTTTCTTTCTTCACACCTTCCTTCCATAACATTTACTGAGCAGCTACTATTTCCAAGGACTATTTTTAGCACTGAATATAGAGCAGGAAAAAAGCAGACTATATAAAATCAGAATTCAGATTCTGGTGGGGCAGAAGGGGAGACAAGCAGTAAATAAAAAATTAGAACACACGGTGACCATTGCTATGGAGAAAAATAAAGCAGGAAAGTGGAAAAGAGTGGGAGAAGGTGTTGCAAATTTAAACAGAGTAGTGGGGAAAACAGTAAAGCCAAAGGTAGGATGGAAATGTGACAGCATGGACTATGAGTGGATGGCATTGTTAACTTTCTTAACTTCTTCTGCACTAAAAAACTCTGCTTCTAGTAAGTTGCCCACGTTCAAGCATCAGCACTGCAAGTCTCTCTGGAAGCCCAGTTCAGTTCAGTTCAGTCGCTCAGTCATGTCCAACTCCTTGCGACCCCATGGACTGCAGCACGGCAGGCCTCCCTGTCCATCACCAACTCCCGGAGTTTACTCAAACTCATGTCCATTGAATCAGTGATGCCATCCTCTCTCTGTCGATCTCATCCTCTCTCATCCCCTTCTCCTCCTGCCTTCAATCTTTCCCAGCATCAGGGTCTTTTCCACTGAGTCAGTTCTTCGCATCAGATGGCCAAAGTATTGCAGTTTCAGCTTTAGTATCAGTCCTTCCAATGAATATTCAGGACTGACTTCCTTTAGGATGGACTGGTTAGATCTCCTTGCCGTCCAAGGGACTCTCAAGAGTCTTCTCCAACAGCACAGTTCAAAAGCATCAATTCTTCGGCGCTCAGCTTTCTTTATAGTCCAACTCTCACATCCATACATGACTACAGAAAAAAACCATAGCTTTGACTAGATGGACCTTTGTTGGCAAAGTAATTTCTCTGCTTTTTAATAAGCTGTCTAGGTTGGTCATAACTTTTCTTCCAAGGAGCAAGCATCTTTTAATTTCATGGCTGCAGTCACCATCTGCAGTGATTTTGGAGCCCAAAAAAATAAAGTCTCTCACTGTTTCCACTGATTCCCCATCTATTTGCCATGAAGTGATGGGACCAGATGCCATGATCTTAGTTTTCTGAATGTTGAGTTTTAAGCCAACTTTTTCACTCTCCTCTTTCACTTTCATCAAGCATTTCCCTCAAGACTTGAAAAGCAGCAGCATTTCCCTCAGGACTTGAAACCTGAGCTGTACATGTCAGCAGTCCCAGGAACCAATTCCTGACCTTCCTCTGGCTGTTGCCTACACCACGCTTATATGGAAATTTACCAACAACTTACATTGGTTAATTCACTCACTCATTCATTTAAGAAATATCTACTATGTACCAATCACTATATTTAATGCTGGGAAACCAAAGATGAAGAACCACAGTTGATACTGTTCACAGGCTTGCATCTAATACTGAGAAACAAACATAAACATAAATAGATGAAATAAAGGATATACAAGAGGATATACATACAAGAGGATCATTCCTACCTGAAATGGGTTGGGAGGGAGAGAAAATAAGAATATCTCAATTTGAGAGCATAGTAGTGATAAATAAAGTCTCTATTTATTACAGATTTGTATGTCATTAAATGTTGACTGTAATATATTAGCTTCCTGGGTTGAAATATCATCATTTCTTGCCAATAAACATATTTCTTCTCTGAAAGAAGTATTCAATGCTGGAGGTCTGATTTCAGCTGCATAATATTTAGGCAGGATTTTGGCTCATGCTATTCAAAATAAAAGTTTATTAAGGTTCATTAGTGTTGTTTATGCCCACTTAAATATAAAGTAACATTTAAATTTGAGTTAAGTTCTCACCAATAATTATATTCTGAATTTGGAAAGGCATTAGGGATTAGGTCTGCTTGTCCAATTAAAGTTAATTGTAAGAAAGACAAATTCCTATTATTAACTTGTGTTTCTAAAGCATTCAGAACAGTAAAATGGCATGCTGTTATTTTGTCCACCTATTTCTCAGCATTCATCCAGCAGACCTAGAGACAGAGCAAGCAGACTCTTTCACAAAGAGAGAAGTGAGCTCCTCCATGAGGTGTGGCCTGTCAAAGGCCACAGGACTGGCATTGGAGAAGCAAAATAAGAAGACACAGAGTCTGATTCCTGAGGATTATTATTTTGATTAAAGACTCCTTCAGTTTAGTCAGCTACAGAAGATTTGGAAGTATGCAAAAATCAGGCAGAAGTTATTTCCAAAACTTTCCACATCTGACTAACCAAGGTAAAATCATGAATTAATCTAACAGCTTTTGCACCATGGGCAGAATACTTCTCAGATATTTACCTGTTTTAATTTTCAACAAATTGTATTTCAACCCTTTTCTTTATGTTATTCAGATTTTTTGAAATCTAGTTCACATACCATAAACTTTACCCTTTTAAGGTGCACAATTCAGTGAGTGTAGTATACTGCCAACACTAAGTTATCACCGCTAATTTCAGAGCATTTCCATCACTCCAGAAAGAAACCTATACCCATTAGCAGGCATTTTCCATTCTCTCCTTCCTTATCTCCTGGCAATCATTAATTTACTTTTAGTATCCACAAAATTACCTAGTCTGGACACTTAATATAAATGGAATCATATGATATACAACTTTTGTGTCTGGCTCCTTTCATATAGCATAATGTTTTCAAGGTTCATTTGTGTAACAGTACATATTAGTACTTCATTCCACTGTTATAGTATAATAATTCCATTGTATGGATATATCACTTTTTATTAATTCCATCAGCTAAAGAGCATTTACATTGCTTCCACTTTTTGACCATTATGAACATTCATGTACACATTTTTGTATGAACATATGTTGTCATTTCTCTTGTTTATATACTTAGGAATGGAATTGCTGGGTCACTTGACAACTCTGCCAAGCAATAACTAGATAGGTCTTTTACATGTAGTATTGCCGGAGTCCAGCTCCAGCAGCCAGGGAATCGGCCTGAAGGGATGAGTGGTGTCGGCGGAGAATGATGCAGCCTCTGACTCAAAGTGGGAGACTGCATGTTTATTTTAAGCATCAGGTTTTCTTTTATACTTTTACAAAAGCATTAGATCAGAGGTTTGACATCTTCAGTTCCCCCTCACCCAGATTTACTGTCTCCATAAATCATTGTTGTCCTTCAGAGTTCCCTCTTAAGTGTCCTTGTGATTACACTGTAACTCATGTTTGTCTCTGGGCTGCATACCACATTCCTCAGTTTATTTCTTATCTTTCTAAATCCTGCTAGCCCCTAGTATCTTAAGCTCATTATCTCCTAAAAAGGCTTCTAGCTATTAGTATCTCTAAAAATTTCTAGTCTCTATAAGCTATAGTAAATATGCCAACACTACAACATTCCTTAAACTTTTAGCTTCTAACTATTCTTAATTATTCCTAAACCCTAAACTCAGCAAACTTCTTTTGCCATAAACATTTCCCTCACAAGCAAGTCTCAGATAACAATGTTTCCAATGGCCTCAAGCTGCAGCCTATGTACTCATCCTGGAACGTTCTTTGTCAAGATCCTTGAACAAATGTCAATAGTTAACTTTATGGATTATTTCCTGGGCATAACTTCAGAAGGCTTTGTGCTTTCTCATGCTCCTCGCAAGAACAATAAGCACCTTAACATTCTTTCCAGCCAACTCAACCAAAGGAAGGAAAGGACAAGTCAGAATCACAGACCTAACTCCGTCATCCCGGGACCGTGCCTCCATTTTGTCAGTAATGCCTAACACGGCTCCCGACATAGTACATTTGCAATAACTGTGTAAAGGAGCCTGGGCCAAAACTCAAAAACAAACAAAATGCAAAAACTAGAATTTTACCAATTATATAGACTCTAGATTACACAGGTTTAGGTAGTTTGGTCAAATTAAGTCCAAGTCTCATTCCAATAACAAAATAAAAACTATTGCTATAAGAACACTAACTACTCACTAACCAACTGTGATTTGGGGCAAGTTGCTTCTTCTCTAGTTTCCTTACCTATATACTGAAGAGACTGCACCAGTTGCTTTCTGAAGTTTATACACCTCTAAGGCCCTCCTTAATATATAGAGGGGGAAAATGAGGCACAGGGAAAGAGAAAAGTGAAGGAATGAACTTTTATTGTGGATTAGGGACTACATATGGGAAACTGTTTTGTTAACATGTCTTAGTTAACCCTCCCAGTATTCTGGACTAAATAGTATCTTTCCTATATTACAAATGGGAAATGAAAGCACACAGACATTAAGTAACTTCTCAGGTCTGCCTAGCTAATAAGTGGCAGAGCTGAGATTTGCTCCCAGAGCTGCTGACACTACAACTCACCTGAAGCAGGTAAGAGCATGGACTTTGGAGCCTAAAAGACTTGGATTCAAATCCATTCATCAGCTAATGAGCCGGGGAAAATTACTTAACCACTGTGAGACTCTGTTTTTGCACTTGGAAATAAAATTAATATCATCTACCAAATGGGGTGTTGAAAAGATTAAAATAAAACTTGGCTGATAAAGTACTCCTCTCTTAGCTCCTTGCACAGAGTAAGCCTTTAATAAATGGCAGATGTCTTCATTTTATTTCCCTAAGGTGGCACAGCAAATGGAACCAGATCTTAAGTCTTTTACATCCCCACACAGTCCTCTCACCATTGTCCCATATGAGATAACAATATTTCTAAAAAATGAATATATTCACTGAGTACTTGGTGAAATAGACAATAAGATGGAAATAATGAAAAAAACATCATCTTATTTTCCACATAAGTTAGAAAAAGATTTTGGATACTATTTTTCTAAATGGTAAGGCCTAATTCTATGGGAACAAAACATATGCTAGATCTTTCCCATTTATACCATCTTGAATTTAAAAAAATCACATAATGAGACAGGGATTCAATAATCTAGATATGTCAGGCTTGTTGCTCAAGGTCCTTCAAGACAGTTTCTACCTAATAGGATTGTCATTGTTAAAAAACAAACAAACAAAAACAGGATTTGGTTAAGTTTAAATAATTTAATAAATAAATACATAGAGAGCCAAACTATAGTGCATGATTCAGGTCATGCACTGAAATAGGAAGAGCAGGGTAGCAAGCAGGGCTATTGAATGACCTCTGTTGACCTAAAGTACTAGATTCTCCCTCTGGACCATGTGCATAACTGGAATAAGCACACTATGAGAGCTGTTTGTTAACTGTAAATATTGAATATATTGTTTCTCCAAACAGAGTAAATCAGGGGAATTACTAGTATGACTGAAATAAATATTTTTTGAGATAATTTTTTTTGAGTCTCATGAGATCTGAATAAAAAGAAAAACATATTTTGCATTTCTGCATGATTCCCACCTTCTTCCAAAGAGACCAAATCCCTTTGCATTCTTCTAAGGGCAGATACAAGCCAGACCCTTTTACAACTATGTACATCTGCGGTATAGAGAAACTGTTTCAACATCAATAAAATGCAGATATATTTTAAATTAATTTTTCAGACTAGTTAAAGCCTCTTACTTCAAGGTACATTTTGCTCTGAATTCATTCATTTTTTATATTTTGAATGTGTTGCATACTTCTTTATATAATTATTAAATTCAAAAGAACCTGCTTGTCTATGAAGAACTTTCATATCATTAAAATTTATCATTGAATTTGTTATTTGCCCAAGAAATTACTTTTAAAAAGCTTTATTTAAAAGTCAACAAATAAAATTGTTGTATTAGATGGTACTTTTTACTTTTTTAAAGGACTTGCATATAACATTTCAACTCCTGCCATTGCCCTTTGGCTAGAATTTTGGACTGATTAGAGTTGATCTATATTTAATTTTTTAAAAACTGAACTTCAGTATGATGTCAATGATGCAAAATGATGAAAAGGCTCTAATTCCTTTTGCTAAAGCAAAATCTTTTGCATGACAAAATAAACTAAGCACTCACATTTTGATCCCCAGAGACACCCTGCCTGACTTTTCCCATCACCCAGGTCTTCCAGGGCCAACGCAGGTGCTGAGAAGCTCATGGCCAAGATGTGTGGGAGTTTGAAAGATTCTTGGACAGAAATTTCTGGAGCCCTTGAATTTCTTTATATTGAATCCACAAATGCTTAACATACTCTTTTCACACATGCTAGATGCAGGGGCAGAATATCTTCCCAACAAGGAGGCCACTGATAGAGAGATACAAGAAAAAGAACAACATGGTATTTATTTCACCATGCTGCATTTTGAGATTTTATATGAGTAGCACAACAATTATTCTTCTCAGTCAAGGGGGAAAAATTAGTTGGATCAAGACTAGCTGCATTCCACTGTAGCTCATCAATAAGAAAGAACAGGACTGTGGACCAGGAACATACTCAATTTCTGTTTGAAAAGTCAGCACATGTGGTCCTATTCTTATGACTGGCCTTAACCGGATAAACCAATTTTACACTGGCTTTGGTAAATGTTTTCTCCATTAAAAAAATTATTATCAGCTCTCTGACAACAGCTGGTGTCAGTTATTGCTCAGATGTGTGCTCTGTGTAATACCCTCCAGCTGAAAAGTCACAGAATTCCCAATTAGTTGCTACAGTCGGCAGATGGGAAAGAAAAGGGGAAATCCCTCTGTGAGTTCGTGGCTGATATATGCAAATAAGATTCATCCAGGATGATACCCTTACTTAAAAAAGAATGCCCTCCCTCCCTTAGGCATTTCTGTTGGCAACCTTTCCACACATCAAACACCGCTCAGAGAGCAAGTACTGCCACCGACTGAAATGCCACTTCCCTCCAGTTTTAGGAGGTAGAGCTCCTGCTCTTCACATTGTTTAACAACAAAATGGTTTTTTATGATAATAATCTCCCAACAAGACAACCCTCTGAGATTGAGGTTTCTTCAATTCTACTATTGGTTAGTGACGTTAATGGACCATCCTCCTTCCTACTGCACAGCGTTAAGAGAGTCCCTACTCACAGGGAGGAAAGTGGTATATCCTTGTATCAATGATCAATTTCTTCGTAACAAAACACCCTACAATTTGGCAGATTGAACACGCTATTTATTTGCTAACAATTCTGTGGGTCAGCAGTTGGGTGGATTCTTGCCCCAAGGTCAGCTGGGTGATTCTTCTGCTGCTTGGTCTTGCCTGAGGTCACCTATATATATAGTCCTCTGGTAGTGATGGTCTCACTGCCTGTCAGTGAGGCCACTCTCTCCCTGGGGTCCTCCAGCCTCAAGGAAGCTAACTATAAATAAAGGTCTCAGGGTGTCAAAGGGGGAGAATGTGGAAGGTGCAAGCCCTCTTGAAGCAGAGGCTGACAGATCATTAGACTTAGCTTCTGCCATATTCTATTGGTCAACACAAGTCCTGAGGCCAGACAAGAGATGAGAGGAAGGATAAATAAACTTCATCTCTTCACGGAGGGAATGGCAAGGTCACATTGTAAAGGACTGTTGTGTCCATCGTTGCAAGCAGACTATCACCAGAAGCTAGCAGCAAAGAACTTGCAATAAAGTGGTGGCAAGATTCCCTCTAGAAAGAAAATTTCCATGTGTTTCAATTTACTGTTTGAGTTAAGGGTTTTGTTCTCCAATGATGCAAATGCAAATTTATCACATGCATATTATTACAATGGAGCCATCTGAATATTTGAGTACTCTGAATATTTGAGTACCATTATTTTTAGAAAAGCCAATATTTAAGTTGCTATGCATAGAATAGAGAATACTGTACATTCTCTAAAATAATTTGATGTCCAGGCAGTTTCACAGACACTATCAGTACCTTAAAATAACCTTTTGGTCAGAAAATAACTTCTTCCTGTTATTTCTTTGGAAGATATATATTTTTTAAAGTCTGGCATCAGAAACAGCTCAGGCACCTGGATAGGGAAGTCTCCAGAGTTCTGGTTGCTTCCGTTAGCCCTAAGTATTGCAGAGAATGGCTGTCCTCAGATCTGACCTGAGAGATTCCCTGGGAGGGAGTGAAGTATTCCAGGAGGCACCCTCATTGTTTTGGAATAGAGACTCACCAAAGTTGACTCCAGTAGTTGCTAACTGGATTTTGTCTTGTTTTGTCAACCATCAGCTTGGAATGGTAGAATGGCAGGAACTGGGAAGCTGTCAGCAGCCAGCTGGGGAAACTGACTTCTTCCGTCTTTTATGGCCTGATAATCTCTCATTTCACCCCTCCCCTACACCAGAGTCCCTCTCTCTTTCCGTCATATTTGTTTTTCTCTGTCTACTCTCCATCCTCCAGTGTCTCAGACACACTTGAGTACATCCATATTGTGCACCCACATGGGAACTATTCACATTATAACCCATGCAAAGGGACCCTGAGGGGCAGGGGCTTCCCTCCAAGACATACTTTTCCTCACTCACAGGAATTAATATTTATTGAGCACTTACTACGTACCAGGCATGGTACGATTAATGAATGCTTTACGACAATTACCTGATTTAATCCTTACAACTCAATGGCACATAGAATTACTTTTTCCATTTTATGAATAAAGAAATTTGGGCTACAAAGATATTGATCTTATCCTAAGATTGTCATACATCCTAGCTAAACTGGGGCCAAATCCAATACTGTGTGTCTCCAGAGCCCATGCTTGTAACTGTGTTCAGCCCTCCTCCAAAGCCCAGTTTTGTACATGGGTGGTCCATCATTGTCCCTCTAGCCTCTCCACGTTTTAGGTTCCATTCCTATCATTATGTAAAAGGTTACTGATGATTAATTTCTCTGTTTATTAATTTCCTTGTTTAGGATTTTAGCTAAAGCTGCAACACTGAAGCTAGCAGGTATTAAGAATCTCTGATTTTTAGAGAGAATGCAGAAAAGTGGCCAGAAACTTCCACCCTCCAACTCTTAATAAGAGGTGGACAGAGTGGTCTTTGGACCCTAACTCCCTATCCCCTGCCTCATCCACCTCTCTAAATAAAAAATCAGAATATACTGGGGGAGAAGGGTGGGCAGCAGGCAGCAGGAGTTCACTGATGTAGAAGAGTAGTTTGAATTAGGTAAGTTGCTGCAGAAGTGTAGGAAAGTATGTATAGTGTGAGCTGCTCAGCCCCACCTTAAATCAAGTTCAAGAGAAATGGAAGACTCCAAGAGAAATGGAAGATTCCTGCCCCCCAAGAGAGACTGTCATCTCCCTCCCCAGCTGGAAGTCACTGAACTGCAGAATCAAAAGCCCATGACAGCTCAGGGACTGTGGTGCCATGCAGCAGAGTTCTTGAGAAAGCTGGGTGTGAGTCCCTGAGAGTTTGGGCACTCGAGCATGCGGTGGCTGGTCGATGCTCCTGACCTGAAGACTGCTTAAGGCAGAGGCTGACTACAAAAGTCGGAAAGCGCGAGTGAGCAGGGAGGCGGCAGCAGAGCAGCCCGCACCCTAACTGAGTGGGGGTGGGGGGCAGAGAACTGAGACCCCACTACACACACACCTTTCAGTGTGTACTGTATGTACTACAGCAGAAACAGGTAGCTCCCTCACGCTGTCTGAAGTTTTCTCTCCCTGGATTCCTACCTGCAGAGAGAATTAGAAGTGAGAAGCTGTGGGTTGACAGCTGTGTGCGTGCGCGTGCATGTGTGTGTGTGTGTGCGTGTATGTGTGTGTGCTGGGGGTGGGGGGTGTTGAGAGGAAGTTTTAGGAGGTCAGAAAGCGCATTGCCAAGGATAGGGGGCGGGGCCCAGTGAAGAACCCACACATGTGCCCTTTGGGGGAAGCACATTAAAAAACTGCTGTACAGCTGATGTTAATAACTGAATTACAGCAGCATCCATCACATAAAAGATGTTTGCTCTTTTACTCTGGTGGTGCTCTGAGGCCCCTGACACATCAAGGGTAGAAGGAGAAGGAGACAGAATAGGAAATGTAGCAACAATGAATGAAAACATAGACCAGGCTTCCCTTCCCCATATGGAGCCTTTGCCTGGAGTTATTAGTCCCCAGCTGGGGTTTGGAGGGTGTGTGACAGCTTTGAATTAGGTGTTAGGTTGAAATTTTAAAACTGAACTGTGCTGCACTTTTTAATACATTAAAGTGAATTTTAATCTCTAAGGTAAGGAAATAAGGCCATCTTTTTAATAACTGAAAAGGAATGAAAACGTATGATATTTGCCTGAGGAATCAGCCAGAGAGAGAGGCACGGACGGGAAATCCGCAAGAAGGTATTTGAAGGCACTGGTTAGAGAAAAAATAATAAAGCTATTTCCTTTCTTGAACTTCATGAATAAATGGATTTCAAGGATCTATTTCTCAATTTTCATTCCCCAAAGAGAATCCTGATTGTTAAACCTGCCTTTGTTCTAGACTACCTTATAAGTCTCTAGCCAGACATGCACTGGCTGCTTGTACCAAGGGCCCCAGCTCTCATGCAGCCAGCAGTGTCCAGGGCAGATGCAACTGAAGACAAGGCCTGAAGGACTTCCCTTCAGCAGTTTCAGTGGACAGGAAACTTCCTCTTCGGAGGTTTCAGGCAAAGAAGGAGACAGTCAGCATTCCCTGCAGCTCTGAGGACTGATCAGAGGCATCTGTGCAAGGACTAGCCTTACTGAGCTGGGCTCAGAGCCAGACGCAGAAGATGCTCAGCTTTTCCTCAACATCCTTTGCATGTGTATGTGTTTTTCTGTGTGTGTACATGCACATGTATGTATGTGTGTATGCACTAATTACCCAAGTCAATTTACTGGAATTCAAGAGAATCACAAGGAATAAGCAATATATTTTGTATAGAAACACACATGCATACATAATAATAAAATCAGAGGTCTTTCCTTCCTAAGGCCTTAGTCTTAAGGCAGTAGGCCATCTCTTCCAGGCCCTGGGCTCAGGGTAATTACTTAATAAATGTTTATTCTTTTCATAACTCTGTCCTTGTATGTGAGTTCACCCTGACCTCATGCCTCAGTCCAAATCTGATCTTCCTTGATCTCAGCTTTATTTATTCTTAAGGAAAGAAGGAGTTTATGTTTGTTTGTTTGTTCCCAGAGTTCTTGGCCCTCTGCAGTATCTGGGGGATCCCACAGCCCCCACTGTCATGCAGCCCTTGAGGAAACACAAAGCAGTCGACAGACCAGGGACTCCGGTGTGAGCCAGATCTTACCAAATCCCACCTGTGTCATTTAATGGCTGTGTGACTCAGGGCAGGCTCCTTATAGTCTCTGAGCTTCTGTTGATTAACTTGTAAATGCAGCTCTCAACAGTCACCTCAGAGTTGTTTGTAAGGCTTAAGCAAACAAAGAAAAGGGCACCGGGAGAGCAGAGTTCCTTTAGTGACCTGTCAGAGCAGCCGGCTGCCAGTTCCCGCCCGTGACTCTCTCCTTCACGGGGCTCCTTCCAGGCCCCCAGACTTGGACTCAGATCTTCTCAGTTTTCTTGTGCTTGTTACTTGCTCAGTCGTGTCCGACTCTTTGCAACCCTATGGACTGTAGCGCGCTAGGCTCCTCTGTCCATGGAATTCTCCAGGCCAAGAGTACAGGAGTGGGTTGCCATTCCCTTCTCCAGATCCTCCCTCTTTCTTTAAATGCCTCTGTTGTGTGTGTGCATAGTCGTTCAGTTCTATTTGAGACCCTTTGGACTGTAGCCCACCGGGCTCCTCTGACCATGGGATTTTTCAGGCAATACTGGAGTGGGTTGCCATTTTCCTTCTCCAGAGGTTCGTCCTGACCCTGGGATCGAAACTGCGTCTCCTATGTCTCTTGCATTGCAGGCAGATTCTTTATCCACTGAGCCATCAGGGAAGCCCTTTCTCAAGTTGGCTGTTACACATAGCCTTCTCCCTGCATTGCTAATCATACCTCCCTCCCCATGATATTTTCTAAATCCAGGTGTATATTTCTTAAGTTTTAACTTTAATCACAGCTCATTTCCCAAGCCTGACTCTCCAGACTGTTATCCTTCTCTCTTGCATAACCATAAAAAATTAAGATTGTCTCAATTACCCTCATTAATTCATGAATTCAGTCATTCCTTCAACTACCCTCCTGTGAGTACTCTGTATTGATATCAACTTGTTCAGTTGGATCATGAAAAAGGAAAGATCAGAAGACACAAAAATGAAAAAACAAACTACTATCTTCTTGGAGCCTAGAGTCTAGCAAGAGTACTGCATTGTTGGATGACACGTGAATCTGTCATCGATATGTGATAGTTGATCTTGAAATTAACTCTTACAGTCTGTGTGCCTTTTTCCTTTTCACATTAGCGTAACAAAAACATCACAATCCTGTTCTTGTTTTTGTTTTTTTTTTCCTGTTCTGACAGCTTTTCTGGGACAGAGTAGGTTTTTACCACAAAAATGTTACAAGGTTGAATGACTCAATTAAATTTTATTAAATTCAGTTTGCCGATCTCTACAAATGAGAATAATAATCAGTATCTCACAGGTTTTTTTCTGAAAATCAAAAGAGAAAACAAATACTCAGCATCATTCTAAGAATAAGTAGGCACTCAGTAAAGTTTGCTCTCCCTGCTTTCCTTAATTAGCAAAGAGAAAAGAAAAACAGCTCCCTTTCTCCATTTATCATCAAAGAGTGAAGAAGTGTGTGCTTCCCACTCTTTTCTTCTTGATGTGAGACTGGGATCAGTCCCAACCAGGGCACGGATGTACTTACCTCCTCCCATTGCCTCAAGAATCTTCCTCAAATCAAATTTTGAGCGGGACATTTACAACCTAAGGAACCTAAGGATCTGCTGTCTGAAGAGTCTCATGGGTAATTGTCAAAATAAGGGTTACTTGACAAATAACAAAGCCATGTGCCAAATCTATCATTAAACGGCAAAGACTCCAGATCTCCTGTCTTAGTTAGAGAAAGAAGGGCAGTCTGTTTCCAGTGAAACATCAAATAGATTTGCCAGGTTGGAGGCTTTCCCTCCTAGACTCGTAATACACTAACATTCTCATTTGCATGAGCTATTAGAGTACATTTATATTCTAATTACAGGCTATTTGAATATTGCATTTATATTCTAATTACAGGCTTTTTTGGGGGGAAAGCTCATTCGTTTTCATACGAGGACTGTGGTTTAAGAAGAAAGAAATGGGCAGTGGGTCAGGACCTCTGGGCACAACAGGACCCAGAATGTAGAAAGCAAAATGAAAAGTGGTGCCTAAGAAACAGAAAGCATTGGCCCTTGTGGGTCTGTTAGGAAAAACCAGATAGCAGCACAAAGAAAGAGGTATTTCTCACTGTAACTGAAAAGAGCAACTCATGGTAGATTGTACACAGCTTTAGGAAACCTGCCACATAACCCGACATCCTTCCTTGAACTCCTTCCTCCAGGTAAGGTTCCCAGATGATTTTTTGTACTACAGATGATACTCAGAGGGGAAAAAATTAAACACATGAAAAATCCCTTTGTCTTAGGGAAAAAGATTTTTTGGACTTGTAACTGTACTGAATAACTGCTTTTGCATAGTAAGCGTTGACCTTCTATACAGAAGCCCCATATATGATGTTCGATTTTTTTTTTTTACAACTTCAGTACAGTATTGGACTCAATAAATATAAACTGTGCCATCTCTAAAATCATGTAGGTGCTTCTCTGGCTCTATCTGGGGGATTTCTTCTTAGCCTTCTCGCTTTCAGTCGGTTTTCTCTGTCCCCTGGGAATACGATGAAATTCAAATGACAGAAAACACTGGGTAACGATTGAGAAACCCATGTGAGAAATCTGGCTTTGCCCTGATGACCTACCTGGGAGGCCCTAGACAAACTCCCCTGGGAGGTTTCTTCTGACCTGTTGCTCTGTCCAAGGAGACTGGATCATTTTCTTTCTTCTGTTGCCATGACAGCCATAGGAGGGGACCTTTGCTATACTTCAATGGCTTGCTCGTTTGTTTTCTGTGTCATTCATGAGTTTCTTGTAGGCAGAAATCTTATTCTTGTATTAGAGCAGTGAACCTCATGGGAGCAAAGCCTCCCATCTCCAGCACAATCCTGGCACACAGCGCGCAATCCTTGCACACAGCGGATCTAAAAGCCTCAGAACTGCTTCTCCCTCCGCCCACGTGGCCTTTTGCCCAAGTACCCCTGTGACTGATCTCCACTCTTGGTGCCTCTTCAGTGAGGCTTCTCTGACCACCTACCCTAATTACCCCCGTCCAAGTCACTCTCACCTCTCCTCCACATCATCCATTTTACCTGTTCTTAGCATCTGCCATCATTTGGCAGTCTTAGCTAATCACCTGTTTCTTGTTTACTTTATTTTCCCCTTAGACTCGAGGGCAGGGAGCTTATCGGTTTCATTTATTACTTTATCTTCAACATTTAGAAAAAATGGCTGGTACACAAATATTTTTGAATGAGTGATTCTACCTGACTAAAGGCTTAGGTAGTTCACCCATAGTCTATAATCTCTGAGTTTAGGAAAAGGAAAAGTGGTTCCCTTTCACAAAATACTTGGGAAACAGCCAACCTCCCCAAACGTCTAAAGACAAATGTCTTCAAAGAGTTGATGATGATTTCCTGCAATGCTTGCCCTGCTGGAAATAGTCTGTATGGCATGCGCTTACTGCCAACGCCCTCATCATTCAGCTGACCATGGTAGCCCTTCTGTACTTCAGTCTTACATTGTCTACATATAACAATTTTACATTATTATTATCTATCTCATTATCCCTACGGTTCTACCCTTGCCTGATTTTTTGACAGAGTAATGTTATAGGAAGACAGTTAGGTATAAAGTCAGTGGTCACAATAAAATCAAGTTGGATAGAATCTATAATTTGAACTATTACAGAAATGTCAATCCAATATAACTTCTGCTGATCTGAATTATTTCTTTTCCTAATAATTCAAGTAAATGCGTTGCTACTATATTTTAGAAAGTAAGGCCTGTCTATGTATACGGTATTTCCAAATTGATTGTCATAAAAATGTTGGAGCAGATAACCAGCACCATCTATCTTACACTGAGTTTCCAAATTCAGAGTTTGAAACTGGGTAACCTATATAAATAAGAAGTAACACATATTTACTCATCACAGGAGAAACTGTCAAAAGAATATGGTAAGAGGAAATATGGAAAGAAGTCATTCAGTTCAGTTCAGTTCAGTTCAGTCACTCAGTTGTGTCTGACTCTTTGTGACCCCATGAATCGCAGCACGCCAGGCCTCCCTGTCTATCACCAACTCCCAGAGTTTACCCAAACCCATGTCCATCGAGTCAGTGATGCCATCCAACCATCTCATCCTCTGTCATCCCCTTTTCCTCCTGCCCCCAATCCTTCCCAGCATTAGGGTCTTTTCCAGTGAGTCAATTCTTTGCATGAGGTGGCCAAAGTATTGGAGTTTCAGCTTCAACATCCATCCTTCCAATGAACACCCAGGACCGATCTCCTTTAGGATGGACTGGTTGGATCTCCTTGCAGTCCAAGGGACTCAAGAGTCTTCTCCAACACCACAGTTCAAAAGAATATGGTAAGAGGAAATACGGAAAGAAGTCATTAGATGCCCTCAAAAGATTAGCTAAATAAAACGAATAAATAGAAACACAATTTGGTTAAAAGTTGAAAAGTGACAGCACAATATGTAAAAGTAAAGCAAAAGACAGTATTAGCACTATGATTAAAGTAAATCAAATTCCTATTTAAAAGCATCTGGAAAACTGAGTCCTGTACCTGATGTTTCAAGAATATTTTTTTACCTGTTAAAGAATGGACTCTACAAGAATCAAAATTCAAACACCTCTTCAGATTTCATATGAATCTTATGTAACAGTATAATTCAAATCAATTTAACTCAGGTTTTTAAAGTACTTCCTGGAAGCAAATTATCTGGGTTAGTAAGTTGTAGCTTCCTTCAATTTCTTTCCAAGTGATAAAATTTGTGTGTCGATTAGAAACTGTCTTTTGGTCTTTGGCAGAATCACTGTCAAAGCCTCTGAGTGAGCCATAAAATAATAAGCATGATCTGCTTCTTAAGAAGCTTGGTGGAAAATGCCATGAGTGTTGGTTCAGCGTAGACTGGTGAGACCTTGCAATGGGTTAGTTACTTCTCTGTCTCAGGTTCCCCTCTTAACAGATGATGATGGTACCTAATAGAAAGGTTTGTTGCAGGGTTTAAATGCACAGGCTATATGAAAGGGTATATTGCATAGCAGAGCACAGACCACGGAGCCAGACTTTCTGGGTTCAAATTTGACTTTTGCCCCACATTGCTCTATATCCTTGATTTAATTTTCTTACATGAGAAATGAAAATTAAACACGTACCTCATAGAGATAGGTATTTAAATAAAACAATGGTGTCTGGCACATAAAACATTCCCAGTAAAGATAAAAAAAAAAAAAGAGTATTATTTTATTCCTTCATGGTGCTTTCAGGAGTAACATACTGCTCACAACCTAAATTGAAAACTACTTTCAAGAAGGATGCAAAATCTGAGTTTAGAAAAGATAATATTACTGAAATTATTATTCAGTACTAATACTACAGGAGATTAAAAACAGTTCCAAACTGTTAGAGGTCCCTTGATCCAACTCCCTAATTGTACAGATGGCATAACTGGGACCTGGGCTGTGATAACACAGCCAATTAGCTAAAAAACCCAGGGGTCATGATGACCAGTATTTTGGACATGGCATATGAAAGCAGCAATAATCCTTTGTGGTTTTGATTCAGTTGTGTCTTTTTCTTTTAATGGAGTTGCTGGATAACATAGCAGGTGCAATTATTTCCTAGCTTTCTTCAAACAAGAACAAACTTTTGAGAAAATTAGCACCTTTTTCTCCAGTTGTGTTTCAGATCTTGAAACAAGAAGAAGGTTTAGGACCTTAGCTTCCTGAATAGTCCCATAATTAGGACACCAAACTCTGTTCCAGGGAGAGCCCCAGTTTATTATGTCTGTTGCCTTAGTGCCCCATCGGATTAACACTCCATTTCACTCTCAAAGGTGTCCCAGTTTGGATGGTGAGTTTTGTGATTTCTCTAGCCAAAGTGCAATCTCACCAAAAGTAATGACAAGAGAATTTACAGAATCTACAAATCTTCCTTTCCAGGAAAAATAAGTAAAAATTCTATTTCTCGTGTTCTTTAAAACAGAGGACTAAGGAGAAAGTGTTTGTCAGGGCATAGAAGTATCATCATAATCATATTTACTACCCTGTATTGAGCATTTGTACGGGCTTCCTGGGTGGCTCACTGGTAAAGAATCTGCTTGCCAGTGCGGGAAATGCGGGTTCAATCCCTGGGTTGCGAAGGTCCCCTGGTGAAGGGAATGGCAACCCACTCTAGTATTCTTGCCTGGGAAATCTCACGGACAGAGGAGCCTGGTGGGCTGCAGTAAATGGGGTAGCAAAGAGTCCGATATGACTTGGTGACTAAACAACAAAAACAATTGCAATAATCTCAATGAAGTATTTAATTTGCATTCATCAGGTAAGAAGATTAAAGCGAGGATACAGAGTACAAGGTAGGTGTCAGAATCTGAAGCAGGGGATTATGGCTCCACAGGCTGTGCTCTGCTCTGCTGGGCTCCTCTTTCACGTATCATGTGCATGGAGTGAAGAGTTCACCAAGCGGGTGCTGTAAAAAGGTTTCTCTGACCGTAGGGGAGAATTTTCTAAAGCAAAGGGAAGAATGTGGCTCAATTCTTGAGGTACATATCCTCTTTCATTTCGTAATTTATGGTAGAAGAAAAAATGTGTCTCAAATGTCCTGCCCTGTTTGGTAATATCTCTGAGGGAGAGCTGGCACACAGCCGCCATTCCCCTGACCCCTACTGAAGGTCTGCCATCCACCAGGCTCTAGCAGCAGATGTCACAGAAATCCTGGAGGAAATGAAGGCCAACACAAGCACACCCACTATTTCACCACCTCACTCCACCTTTCTTTTGCAGCTACACCACTTTCCCTGGGGACCAATGATTATTGTTTTTCTCTCCACCAGAGAGGTAGTCCAGCTATGTGAAAGAGAAATAGGACAAAGGAAGTGTGTGTGTGTGTGTGTGTTTAAAGAAAAGCAACAGTGATTTAGATCATTTAGGTTTGTTCTAATGTAGAAGCAGTGCAGTGAACTGATTTACCTGTAATAGCTCCTTTCAGGATTTTAGACCTAGAGAAAGGATTCTGGTGACACAAAGTGGCTTTGAGGTATCTATTCAGATCTAATGTCTGCATTAAAAAAAAAAAAAAAGATTTGGAAAAGAAAATCTTTTAGGTGCCGATTTCTTTTGTAAATCAAACCTTGAAAACACCATGGGGCTGTGGGTTTAGAAACAGTTCAGAAGTTCTTGGAAACGCCCATTGATAACAATAAGAACTATTCCGTGTATTTACAGAACAGCTTCTACCATTGGATCATTAAGGCATACTTCAACTGTGAGGTCACTGTTGTTGTGTAAGCCTAGAATTCATGGGGTGATGTGTTCCTTAACGGAGTTCTGACACGTCTTTGGCAAAAGCTTTCAGATGCTACGGATTGATGCCACTCAGAGTTCTTAGCCCATGGATACAGATCAGGTTGTAGCATGAATAAGGTACATTAGAAGGCTAACTTTCTGACATAAGATAGGAGGGAAATGAGGTTACTTAAACAAACCATATTCATATGGTGGCCATTTTTTGACAAAAATTCTTCTCAATCTATTAAAAACTATCATTAAGTTATCAAATGTAGTTTTGTCCTCTGATAGACAAAGGAGTAGTGTTTGAGCCATCTGAAGAACCCATCTGGTTGAAAGCTGAAAACAAATGTGGTCTTGTCATCTCGGGATCCTTCTGAGGCCCTGTGCACAGAGTTCGAATAGGGATCCCCACGAGGGCGGTCAGCAGTGAGAATGAGGTCTTCATTAAGCAGCTCACTTACCAACACCGCCCTGGGCGGAGAGGCAGGGCTCAGTGCTGGTCCCAGATTACGTCACCCGCTCCACACGACCTTGTATGCCAGGCTAAATTCTTCCATTCTGCAATTGGTTTTTACAGAAAATGGTTGAATAATGAAACTTAGAACCATATGCTTTTTTCCCTTTTAAACATTATTCTGAAGATGCAATCAAGTAACCCCTGGCTGTTCTGTGCAGTGATTACACTTTATAAGTTGTGCCAATCATTCATGTGGAGCTCAACAGAGTATAAATAGGAGGCAGCTTAGTGTCCTATGAAGGACATTTAAGGAAGATTGTACTTTTCTTTCGTCTGTTTCACAATTCAATGTCCATTAAACTGGATACATGCTTCCCAGGTGGCGCAGTGGTAAAAGAATCCACTTGCCAAAGCAGGAGATGTGAATTTGAAACCTGGGTCGGGAAGATCCCCTGGAAACGGAAATGGCAACCTGCTCCAGTGTTCTTGCCTAGAAAATTTCATGGACAGAGGAGCCTGGCAGGCTACAATCCATGGGGTAGCAAAGAGTTGGACATTACTGAGTGACTGAGCACACACACAAACTGGATACTGACTAAGGAATACATATGAAAAATATATTATTGGATATATATTTCAGTATACTTTGTTTCTTTCTATTAAGTTCACCTCTAGTCCATCTTATAAATAAGGTAGGGGGGTTGTAATCTATGATTCTGTTTATAACAATCTGCCAGTAGTCATTTAGGACTTCCATTTATGTGCCACTAAAAAGAGGGTATCATATGATTAAAGGTAACCATCAACTCCTTTGGTAAATAGCATTGGGCAGCATTTGATAACAAGAAGGTATAAGATAAGGACTTTCTAAATGCCCAGAGGGTTAAATACAATGAATGAAGTGGCTGAATATAGCTGACATTATCAAGCACTACTGAATCATTGATGTCATTTACAATTCAACATACACCTCCTAATAAGAATTAAAATAAATGATCTCGGCAAATTTCAGAATAAGTCCATCATACAAAATGAAAAATACCAGCTTGGGTCCAGTGACACTTTTGCCCTTTTGAAGCAAGAAGACTGACATTTTCCAGCACTAGTGCTATGTTTATTCAGGTCCTGGGATATCATTTCATTGATCATTATTCAGTTCTGTGAATGATCACTGTGCTCTTGAAAGACATTATACCTTGCTTGTTGTCTCTTAAATAGAAATGAAAAAATTAGCATATAGGATATCATGACATAGTGACTGATAGAAAGAAAACAGTGAGACTTTATTCTTGTAGAAAAGTAGAGAGCTGATAGACTTATTTCCCTCTAACATATATTTTTCTAGCAGAGTGAAACCATAATAAGGCTTAAAAATAAAATACATACCAGTGAAGAGAAATAATAAAATTGCTAATTATTCTGCCAATATTATGTTTTTTTCTACAAAAGCTTTAGCTCCCTCTTTGATTATGACCCATTTTTCTGGACTTGAAATAAATTATTTTCACTTTGGAGTAAAACTGCTTCCTAAATACCTCAAAGTTAATATAAACATGAAGGCATAAAAACCTACAGTGAAATGGAAGCTACTACCAATGATTTTCTGAATATGATTCACAATTATATTGTAATCAAAATATAATTCTGACAGGATGCCACAGACTAATTTACAAGGTTCTAAATAACGTATCTAGTCAAAGTAGTGCTTAACATCCGGAATGTGCAGGAACACGTTCCAGAGTGAGCAAGCAATGGAATTGGCCCAGATGTGACCATGCCAAGCTCAAGAGTTGATGTCTCAGCCTAGCCTCAATAATTCATGTGTCCTTTACCTACAGTTGGTTGATTATGTGTGTTAGTTATAGGATGATAGCATCACAATCAACCTGCATCAATGAGTGCCATTCAATAAATTATGGGGGCAAATGCAAATAGTCGTGATTTCATTAAAATGACAAAAATGACCAGCGTTGCCTGGTATCTATAAGGCAACACTGTAATCAGGAATTTTCACTGTGACTATTACCTAATAAAATCTATTTAGGCTTTCGTCATGGGTGATTTTCTTTTTACTTCAAATCTAGTGAAAATGAGTTATCATGATCACATTCTTTCCTTCCACTATTATAACCATAATTTCTACCACAAATTACTTTTATCTGCTTACTAGACATCATGAAAAATTTAAACTCAATCTCTGAGTATGGCATTTTGAATACTGGAAGTGTTCGTATTTACATAGATATTTAAGGATATAAAGTAAGAATTAGTAGCCTATAGCATCCTAATTACCATTCTACCCTAGAAATCTAAATCTTAAATTAATAAAAATGCAAAAAATAGAGCTTCCATTTAGATATGATTAAAACAAACAAGCGAATGCAAGTAGTCCCTAGCTTCAGCATTTTTTTGTCCAAAGCTCCCAGCTGTATCCACGTATTTTGTACAATGATGCAGAGGAGTCAGCGTTATGACATGAAATGCTGGCACTTCCTCAATCATCAACAAGATAAAAGCATATCTTTTATACATACACTATCAACCAGCATACGAACACGACGAGGATATTCTATGTGCTTTTAGAAAATAAAGTTGAAATCAAATTCTGTTTAATATCTCTGATTTTACAGACACTTGAGATAATTGTGGTTTTAATTTAGCATAACACCTGCCTATTTTGATAACTCAATCAATGGTTTTGAATAGATGGATGTCATCTGGCATTGCCTTAATAGGAAGGTGATATATTTTGGATGATCATGTGGCATTATAAATCTCTACTGCTTATGCTGGCCAAAGATTACTGTGCAAGAGATTACCAAGTAAGTTCAACTCCAAGCTCATAAAATCAGTGTGATTTATTTAACACTGCCCTGGCCTGGACCAACTACTGATCATTTCCACCAGTATATATTACACACATTGGGATGACAGCAGGGACTTGGCATCTAATTACAAAGATGAGAACATCTTTTTTTAAAATTCAGGTTTATATCTCCAGAGGATTCATAATGAATGCCAACTCAATTCATTTTTGCCTAAGAAGATCTGAATCTTTCTACCTCAGGAGTCTAGCACCATATTATCTACAGCAGTAAGGATGTGAGGGGTATTAATATGGTTACCATATTATTGCCAAGGAAGTGAAGAGAGAAGGTGAAGAAAGATTAGGGCTGTGGCACTCAGGGAGTTTCAGGACAGAATATGTACAAGAAAACATGTGTTTCAGCAGGTAGTGATATGGTCTAGAAAATATCTTGTACTGTGAAGAACAAGATAAAATTCCACAGACTTCGGTGTTTACAAAAATTCTTCCTCTTTATTTATTTTTTTCCACACTTTGCCCTTGGATAAGGCTCTATTAACAAGTCAAAGAGGAGGATAAGGTCATGAGAGATTTGTAGAAATGCTATTCAGGACCCAGGACCGCATCTTGGAGACCAGGTATGTTGAATCTCTGTAGGAAATGTCCATAATCTACACCTCTGGAGGGAAAAGCAATACTCAGTGGCTGGAAAAGGCCAATTTGGAATAAGTATCAGCAAATTAACTTTTCTGTAGGCTTTAGAGTAAATCTTTCCTAGGGGTAGGAAAGTGGTGGCGTGGTAGGAATAGTATGTGAAAGTCAACCAGAAGAAAGTCTCATGGGCCTCATTAAAACAAGCAGGGAGTAAAATATTCTGAGGATGTGAAGAAATGAGAGGAGCTGGGACTTAGTGACTAATGAGTAAGGGACCGAGGGACCAAGAACTTGCAATCTGGATCAGCTGCTTCTTTGCTGGGCTGCTCTGGGAAACTGACTTCATCTCTCTATTCCTCTGGCACCTTGCCTTTTAAGCAAGCTACTCAGTCTTACCTCATGAGGTGGCTGTGAGTAACAGATAATAAAAGCAAGCTTGAAAACTTGCAAGTACACAAAAATTATATAAACATGAAAGAAGAACAAGGACTGTTGGAATACTTGGTTATACTTGATTCAATAAAAGGCTTTCATTTGCCTTTGACATGTATTTTATTCCTTTTATATTCATAAACCAAATGATACTGAGCTCTATTACTTATCTAAAAGACTTTGTAAACCTTCTGAGATTGCTGCCACATTAGAAGCAAATAAAAGATTTACAACACAAGATACTGTTCCTGATAGAATGGGGCCAAGCAGAAAGGCAATGAGACAATATTGATTTTTTTGCCCAGCAATTTCTTGGCTCTTGAGAGTTCAAAAAATGATGCTAAAACTCAGCAGTATTTCTTTACTGTTTGTTTTATATTCTTACCCATATGAAGATGCCAGCTTATAGGGTATAAACTTATACCATCTAGTGTCATCCATAATTCTCATATATGTCACTTAGCTAATTTAAAGTAGATTTAACCTAGAAAATGTAGTGTTTCCCTAGAACACATGTGTATTAGTTTCTAGACTTTGACAAAGTGAAAGCCCAATAAAAATCATCATAAACTATGTGAATGTTTATATTCAGGCCAAGCCACAAATTTGGCTCTGTTCAGAAATCTCTAACAAACAAGCTGGAACATACAAAAACTTCTGACTGGTAGCATTGTTTTCACTTCCAAAAAAGACAGTTAAGAGCAGCATATAGCAAAGTTCTTATTAGTTTAAATGGATACACACCTATACCCCTCTTTTTGAAATAATGACTAGCAACTTCCAGTGAAAATGTTCATTATTTACAATTTTATATGTCACTTATACCTTAATAAAGCTAAAAAAAGTTGATTCTGTATAAATTTGCCAATGAACTGACTTTACTGTTGTGTTAATATCAGTGAAGTATAATTAGACGTGGACTGCACTTTCAGGCATAGACTCTGCTTTAATGTGGTATTTGGCCATACCAGTTGTGCTAGCCTGAATTGGAAGAGGAGTTGACTTGGGGACTCAGCCTGCAACCCAAGGCATGTCAGAAGTGAAACTGTTGAGACAACTTACTTACACAAAGGCAACTTTTGTGTAAAAACTTTATTTAACAACTTAAATTAATTTGAGAGGTATAAAATCCATCAATGGATAGTTAATGCTTTGGGCGGTGGGGGGAGGGTCATTTTAGAATATGCTATCATCTTGACCTGACAAATGGAATATTCATTCCAGCCATACCAACCTTTTTACTGTTCATTACACGTGCCAGACTTGCTCCTGACTTAGAAAGGTTTGCCATTCCATCTATCTAAAACCATCTCCTTGCTATTCATGGACATATTTCCTTATGCCATTTAGAACACAATTCAAATTTCACCATTTCAGGGACGTCCTCCCTGATCTAAAATAGAACCATCACACCTACAGCTTCTCTCACACTAATGCTTTTATATTGTTGTTGTTTGATCACTAAGACATGTTTGAGTCTTTTCAACCCTCTGGACTGTGGCCTGCTAGGCTCCTCTGTCCATGGGATTCTCCAGGCAAGAATATTGGACTGGGTTGCCATTCCTTCTCCAAGGGATCTTCCTGACCCAAGGATTGAACGTTTGTCCCCCTCTTGGCAGGTGGATTCTTTACCACTGAGCCATCTGAAAAGTCCACTTTCATATTCAGTTCAGTTCAGTAGCTCAGTCGTGTCCGAATCTTTGCAACCCCATGAATCGCAGCACGCCAGGCCTCCCTGTCCACACCAACTCCCGGAGTCCACTCAAACTCATGTCCATCGAGTCAGTGATGCCATCTAGCCATCTCATCCTTTGTCATCCCCTTCTCCTTCCGCCCCCAATCCTTCCCAGCATCAGGGTCTTTTTCAATGAGTAAGCTCTTCTCATGAGGTGGCCAAAGTATTAGAGTTTCAGCTTCAACATCAGTCCTTCCAATGAACACCCAGGACTGATCTCCTTTAGGATAGGCTGGTTGGATCTCCTTGCAGTCCAAGGGATTCTCAAGAGTCTTCTCCAACACCAGAGTTCAAAAGCGTCAATTCTTAGGCGCTCAGCTTTCTTCACAGCCCAACTCTCACATCCATACATGACTACTGGAAAAACCATAGCCTTGACTAGACAGACCTTTGTTGGCAAAGTAATGTCTCTGCTTTTTAATATGCTGTCTAGGTTGGTCATAACTTTCCTTCCAAGGAGTAAGCGTCTTTTAATTTCATGGCTGCTATCACCATCAGCAGTGATTTTGGAGCCCCCCAAAATAAAGGCTGACACTGTTTCCACTGTTTCCCCATCTATTTGGCATGAAGTGATGGGACCAGATGCCATGATCTTAGTTTTCTGAATGTTGAGCTTTAAGCCAACTTTTTCACTCTCCACTTTCACTTTCATCAAGAGGCTCTTTAGTTCTTCTTCACTTTCTGCCATAAGGGTGGTGTCATCTGCATATCTGAGGTTATTGATATTTCTCCTGGCAATCTTGATTTCAGCTTTTGATTCTTCCAGCCCAGTGTTTCTCATGATGTACTCTGCATATAAGTTAAATAAACAGGGTGACAATATACAGCCTTGACCTACTGCTTTTCCTACTTGGAACCAGTCTGTTGTTCCATGTCCAGTTCTTACTGTTGCTTCCTGACTTGCATACAGGTTTCTTAAGAGGCAGGTCAGGTGGTCTGGTATTCCCATCTCTTTCAGAATTTTCCAGAGTTTATTATGATCCACACAGTCAAAGGCTTTGGCATAGTCAATAAAGCAGAAATAGATGTTTTTCTGGAACTCTCTTGGTTTTTCGATGATCCAGTGGATGTTGGCAATTTGATCTCTGGTTTCTCTGCCCTTCCTAAAACCATCTTGAACATCTGGAAGTTCACGGTTCACATATTGCTGAAGCCTGGCTTGGAGAATTTTGAGCATTACTTGACTGCGTGTGAGATGAGTGCAATTGTGCGGTAGTTCAAGCAATTTTTGGCATTGCCTTTCTTTGGGATTGGAATGAAAACTGACCTTGTCCAGTCCTGTGGCCACTGCCAAGTTTTCCAAATTTGCTGGCATATTGAGTGCAACACTTTGACAGCCTCATCTTTCAGGACTTGAAATGGCTCAACTGGAACTCCATCACCTCTACTAGCTTTGTTTGTAGTGAGTGATGCTTTCTAAGGCCCACGTGACTTCACATTCCAGGATGTCTGGCTCTAGGTGAGTGATCACACCATTGTGATTATATGGGTCATGAAGATCTTTTTTGTACAGTTCTTCTGTGTATTCTTGCCACCTCTTCTTAATATCTTCTGCTTCTGTCAGGTCCATAACATTTCTGTCCTTTATCAACCCCATCTTTGCATGAAATATTCCCCTGGTATCTCTAATTTTCTTGAAGAGATCTCTAGTCTTTCCCATTCTGTTGTTTCCCTCTATTTCTTTGCATTGTTCGCTGAGGAATGCTTTCTTATCTCTCCTTGCTATTCTTTGGACTGCATTCAAATGGGAATATCTTTTCTTTTCTCCTTTATTTTTCACTTCCCTTCTTTTCACAGCTATTTGTAAGTCCTCTTCAGACAGCCATTTTGCTTTTTTGCATTTCTTTTCCATGGGGATGGTCTTGATCCCTGTCTCCTGTACAATGTCACAAACCTCCGTCCATAGTTCATCAGGCACTCTGTCTAGTCCCTTAAATCGATTTCTCACTTCCACTGTATAACTTTCATATTATACACCCCTTATTTACTGGCCTTTATAAAGCTCTCACTATCCTTCATTTCCATGAAGCATTTGACATTTTCAAAACAAGACCATCATCATGCCATCTTAAATTCTTCAGAAAAAAAAAAATCTTTGTTCTCATAACAGTGAAATCTTTAAGTGGTCTCCTCGTTTCCAGGTTACTTCCAACTTCTACCTCTTGTTCTCTCAATGTTAGGGCTCCAAGGCTCTGAATATATGGATTTTTACAGTTTCAACCATTAACCTCATGTGGATGATGGTCAAATCCATCTTTTTACGTAGCCGAAATCTATTAGCCAAATTCTAGCTCTTTATTTTAGCAGACTGTTATGCATTCTTTCTCAGTATGTCATAACTCTTTAAGATAAGATTTCTGAAGCCAAAGCCTACCTCAACTCTTTCTGGGGAGTAGGAAAGGAGAGACCTTGAAAGCAACAGCTCTTGTTGACATCCCCATCAGTGTTCACTGTTCTACTTGGGCTTCATCTTTAGATGCATAGATAATCCTTTCCTCTCTCAGCCCTCATATAGACTCCATTACCAGATACATCCAGCTCTTGGCTTGTAATTTCTTCCCGTCTGTTCCTTCTTGCTACACTCACCCTTAAGTCGTGCCCAGATAAAGTCTCCTAAATGTTCTCAATGCCTCAAAACTCTCTTTTCCCTACCCATTACACTAAGACCATTTTTTCTTCCTATTTAAAACACTTAAAGGATTCCTATTGCTTATAAGATAAAGTAAATATTCTTTTAGCTTATCGTTCAAAGTTCAAAATAATCTGGTTCTAAAATACTCACATAGCCTCATTCTTCACTTGACCCTCCATTTACCTTGCACTGTGATATAAGTGGAATATTCCCTGTACATACCATCCTGTTCCTGTGCCTTTCATTATAATATAAGGGCTCTCCTCACCTGCCCTCCCCTCAATTTTCTGCATCGTTGACACTGTTTGAAAACCTGTCATCAATTTAAGGCTAAGGCAATGCTTCTTCATCTCTTAAGTGTCCTATGATACCACCCTTTTCCTATGTAATTTCAAGCATGGAGGGTACATTGATGGCTTATGTGCAAGGAGAATAGAACCAAACCCACTGAGCACCAAACGCACACTGGACACTGTGCTGAGCATGACTGTCTCATTCAATCCTCATAAGAATCTTACAATGCTATTATATCAACCCAAGCTCACACACCTAGGTGACGGAGCTTGTAGTCAACCCCAGGTGGCCTAAATTAAAAAACAAAAGTAAAATAGAAACAAAACAAAAAACCAAGAATGGGGTAGTGTAAACTAAGAATAAAAGAACTCTATGTCTGTAGTTCCATTTTATGACACTGATAACATCAGGTCATAATGCACTTACTAATGGACGTGTCCTTTTTCCACATCTAGATCTATGGTTCCTTTAGGACTATGTCCTCTTAGTCCTTGCCCAGTGCCCTTTTCCCTGGTTCCATTTTACTTATCATCCAGGTCTCAAATGAAACATCATTTCCTCAAGGAACCTTTCCCCACCCACACTTTTGTCCCATCCTAGGTGAAGTCCTCTTGTTGCGTAATCTTATCAGCCATTGTCCCTTCGGGTTCCATATCCCCAGATTCAACCAACCACATAATTTAGCCATGTACTGGCAATTATTTACATAGCATTAACACTGCTTTAGGTATTGTAAGTAATCTATAGATGATTTAAAGTATACAGGAAGATGTGCATAGGTTGTATGTGAATACAAATGCAGATGCAAATACTATGCCATTTGGGGCTTCCCAGGTGGCTCAGTGGTAAAGAATCCACCTGCCAATGCAGGAGACACAGGAGACATGGGTTTGATCCCTGGGTTGGGAAGATATCCTAGAGGAGGAAATGGCAACCCACTCCAGTATTCTTGCCTGGGAAATCCCATGGACAGAGGAGGCTGGCAGGCTAAAGTACATGAGGTCACAGAGTCAGACACAATTTAGTGACTGAGCATGCACATGTTATGCCATTTTATATAAAGGACTTAAGCATCCCCAGACTTTAGTATTCTCAGGAGTCCTGGAGTTAATCACCCACATATACTGAAAAATGACTGTACTTTGTAGCATTGCTACAATTAATGAACATTCCTGTATTTATACATTTTATTGCTTACTAATATCCAGGTATTCACTTATTTAGTTACTAAAGCAAGAACTAAGAGTCGGACATGATTGAAGTGACTTAGCATGCACAACCTAATTTAAGGGCAGATACCATATCTCTCCTTTACAAGTGTATCATCAATGCCTCACACAGTATTTGGCTCACAGTAGGCATACATAAATATTTGCTGAGAGAATAAACAAATACCTCAGTATCTAGGACAGTGCCTGCCTGGCATATCATAGGCTTTTCCTATGCCCTGATCCACCATCATTGAAATATTCCCTTTTTGGTGACTTAATAGATGGATGGATAGATACATGAACAATTCTCAAAACTTCCCTAGTCTAGATTTCTGAGACTGGCATCCCAAGAATGATAGATATATAGAAGAAAGAGCAGAATGTTTCTATTGTCTAATGTATTTTGGTGATTATTAAAACCACCAGCATACTACCTGTCCCAATAGAGCTCACCTTTAAGTGAGTTTCTTCTTTCCTTCCTTCTTTCCCTCCTCTCTCTCTCCCTCCCTCCCTCCTCTCTCTCTCTCTCTCCCCCCACCCTTCCCCTCCCCTTCCTTCCTTCCTTTTCTTTCTTGCCATCCTGCCTTCCTTTTTTTTAAAAGGCAAATCTAATTCTGGCAAGAAATGTATTTTTAATATGCCTGGCGCAGCTGCTTCTGTGGAGTTAGAAATGTTAAATAATACAACACAACATAAATAATACAAATAACATACATAACGAATAGTACTACAGGGTTAACACTAAACTGGTTCATTTAAGGACTGGCAGCAATAAGTGTTGGTTCAAAGAAATTAAACACTTGAAGATTCCATAGATACACAGTATGTATTAACTGGTCTGAGTAGTACTTACAACCCATGAGAAATTTGTTTTCACACACAGCTATTTCCATCTCAGGTTTAACACAGACCACATTGAAAGACCTCTTTGTTTGGGTGCAGTGTGATGCTGTTGGAACAGTACCTAAATGTCAAGATGATATCTCTTAATACCATAGATTTACACAGCACTGTGCTTCACAGAAGCCCGATTGTGGTGGTGTTTTAAAATCAGAATTGTGCCAAAGACCTGGCGCTCCGCAAAGGATGCCAGATGATTACCCTGGAAAATCTCTTCTCAGAAACTGGGTGGGTGCTGCATCATACTATCCTGCCCAAAGGTGAAGTCCTGCCTGCATTATCTCTGTACTGTTCTAAGGAACCAGTTCTAAGAGGAAAAGCACTTTTCTGACAATGGAAAGTGTGTTTCTTCCAGTGGTGGCTAGCATAAAGTAAGCACTCATCAGTTCAGTTCAGTTCAGTTGCTCAGTCAAGTCTGACTATGTGCAACATCATGGGCTGCAGCACAAAAGGCTTCCCTGTCCATCACCAACTCCTGGAGTTTACTCAAACTCATGTCCATTGAGCAGGTGATTCCATCCAACCATCTCATCCTCTGTTGTCCCCTTCTCCCCCTGCCCTCAATCTTTCCCAGCATCAGGATCTTTTCAGATGAGTCAGTTCTTTGCATCAGGTGGCCAAAGTATTGGAGTTTCAACTTCAGCATCACTCCTTCCAGTGAATATTCAGGACTGATTTCCTTTAGGATGGACTGGTTGGATCTCCTTGCAGTCCAAGGGACTCTCAAGAGTCTTCTCCAACACCACAGTTCAAAAGCATCAATTCTTTGGCACTCAACTTTCTTTATACTCCAACTCTCACATCCATACATGACTACTGGAACAACCATAGCCTTGACTAGATGGACCTTTGTTGGCAAAGTAATTTCTCTGCTTTTTAATAAGCTTTCTAGGTTGGTCATAAACTTTTCTTCCAAGGAGCAAGCATCTTTTAATTTCATGGCTGCAGTCACCATCTACAATGATTTTGGAGCCCCCCAAAATAAAGTCTGTCACTGTTTCCACTATTTCCCCATCTATTTCCCATGAAGTGATGGGACCGAATGACATGATCTTGTTTTCTGAATGTTGAGTTTTAAGCCAACTTTCCCACACTCATAGGACTACTGATTGATCTTTTAAGTCTAAAAATCAGTATCTCCAGCCCAGTTTTACCCTAGCACTAGCCTCCAACTGCCCCCTCAGCATCTCTTCTTGGATCTCTGCTACTCAGGAGCCAAAGCAGAACTATTGATTCCTATACACACTCTCCAACCCATGCCATAGGCTAAATCAACTTCTACCTCAGGTCCTCTTCAACTCTGTAAAGGGCACCACCGTCTACCAAGTTCCTTAAGAAAAAACATAGGGTTCTTATGGATTACTCTTGATTTATAACATCCCACTGAAATTCACCAGTCAGTTCTATTGACTAGTAAGTTCTGATGCCTACAGCATCCTCTCTTGCTGAACTGGCTTCTCTCCTTCCATTCTAGTTCCTTCAAAGTCCATTGCTGAATTTTCCAGCGGCCAGGGTAACAATGTACACCAGAATATTCATTCCCCGACAGCTTCCTAGAATATTTAGAATGAAATAAGATCCACTGTTCTTCTCCTGCCAAAGGAGAACCCCATATGCTACTTGTTTCCTACTCCCTAGGCACTATCCAGCCACAAAGGCTTTGTAAGGCCTCAGAGATACTCAACATACCAAGTGATTCTAGGCTAATCAGCTTGGCACCTGCTGGACCTGCTGTTTAAAATGCATATCTCTCAGGTCTACATGGGACTTCCTCCTTCATGTCTTTCAGACCACTGTTCAAACACCATCTCTTCAGATTTCCCAGTCTCCTTTGTTCTCAATTATATCATTTTGATTTTTTTCACAGCACTTGATTATAATATCTAAAAGTGTTATTTGCTCATGTGAACTTATTATGTATCTTCCCACTAGTTTAAAAACTTCTTGAGACTGACTGTCAATGGTCACTGCTGCACCCTAGCATGTAGAAGTGTGACAGGCTGACTGGCTGGAAATGCAGCTAAGACCAACATCTGCCTCAGTGGAACCAGGCATCTTCCTGAGTCCTGAGATTTCAAAACTCTTACAGAGCAATATTTGGTTAGGATCAGTCACAGACAGTATAAAATAATCTAAGTTCAAATTTCCAAAAAACAAAATGAAACAAAAACTGAGACAATGTGTCCAAAGAGATAATGTGCATTTAGGCAGCACTTAAATTCCACCTGAGACCTGATTTTCAAGCTAAGCCTGGGCGCACCCGCAGAAGCTGGCGCTCCGGGCTCCCAAGGACCTCTCTGTTGCCAGAGCAACTCTGCTTTAATATGTTTTTTTAAAAATATATATATATATAATTGGCTTCCACAAAAAGGGGTATCTGATAAATAGGATTCACCATTAAAAAAGAATTAAGGGACTGCTTAATATATATATTTATGTGCATTTAAAACCTCAGATCCTAAAGGAAATCAGTCCTGAATATTCATGGGAAGGACTGACGCTGAAGCTGAAACTCCAATACTTTGGCCACCTAATGCGAATAACTGACTCCTTGGAAAAGACCTTGATGCTGCGAAAGATTGAAGGCAGGGGGAGAAAGGGACGACGGAGGATGAGATGGTTGGATGGCATCACTGACTCAATGGACATGAGTTCGAGCAAGCTCCAGGAATTGGTGATGGACAGGGAAGCCTGGTGTGCTGCAGTCCATGGGGTCTCAAAGAGTCGGACATGACTAAGTGACTGAACTGACTGAAAACCTCAGAAAATAGACAGGGGGCATTTCAAGTCATCGCAGGCTACTCACTGCCTTCTGGTGCCACTGTCACAGCTCTTGGTGAGAGACCCCCACTCTTTTAGCTGGCCCTGACAGTATCTGGAAGTATCTTCTGTCCCATCTGGTAATCCCTTCTTCACCCTGCTCTTAAATTAGCATCTCTCCTTCCAAGCCCACACCTGAGCTGCCCCTCCCCTGTGGCTCCCAGTGCTACTGAGCTCATGGTGCACTTAGCAGCCTGGCCTGTGACCCCTGCCCTTACTTCATTCTTCCTTCCCTGTCTCTGCAGCCTGCACAGAATCTAGACTAGTTGTGCCCAACTATTCACTTGACATTTTCCACCAGATCTGAAATTCTCCTTTCTCATATATGGCTGTCCTAGGGCCATTCATCACAGTGACTTGCCTTTTCACTTGAACTTGCCAGCCATCTGTGCTCCCTTAGGTTTACCATTCTGCACCCCCACCTCACCTTGCCTTCTGGGACATATATCCCTCTCCCCCGGTGCCCACAACTCTGCACCAGTTATGACACAAGTCACGCTATTTTTCTCTCTGGACTAGAGACGTAGCCAGCACTTGTAGAGAGAGATGAGACTTAGAGCAGAGGAATCTGTTTCAGGTCCCACGTCAACACATACTACTTGTGCATGTTTGGACTTCTCTCTCAGAGCTTCAGCCTCTTTACCTACAAAAATATGCAGAATAATTCTGACCTCTCAAAGTTGTAAATATTGATACATATGAAAATAATTTGGAAGCTATAAATGTAAAAGTAGGAAGTCAAGAAACACCTTGAATAACAGGCAAATTTGGCCTTGGAGTACAGAATGAAGCAGGGCAAAGGCTAATAGAGTTTTGCCAAGAGAACACACTGGTCATAGTGAACACCCTCTTCCAACAACACAAGAGAAGACTCAACACATGGACATCACCAGATGGCCAATACCGTAATCAGATTGATTATATTCTTTGCAGCCAAAGATGGAGAAGCTCTATACAGTCAGCACAAACAAGACTGGGAGCTGACTGTGGCTCAGATCATGAACTCCTTATTGCCAAATTCAGAATGAAATTGAAGAAAGTGGAGAAAACCACTAGACCATTCAGGTATGACCTAAATCAAAATCCTAATGATTATACAGTAGAAGTGAGAAATATATTTAAAGGACTAGATCTGATAGACAGAATACCTGATGAACTATGGATGGAGGTTCATGACATTGTACAGGAGACAGGAATCAAGACTATACCCAAGAAAAAGAAAGGCAAAAAAGCAAAATAGCTGTCTGAGGAGGCCTTACAAATAGCTGTGAAAAGACAGAAAGTGAAAAGCAAAGGAGAAAAGGAAAGATATACCCATTTGAATGCAGAGTTCCAAAGAATAGTAAAGAGATATAAGAAAGCCTTCCTCAGCGATCAATGCAAAGAAATAGAGGAAAACAATAGAATGGGAAAGACTAGAGATCTTTTCAAGAAAATTAGAGATACCAAGAGAACATTTCATGCAAAGATGGGCTCAATAAAGGACAGAAATAGTAGGGACCTAACAGAAGCAGAAGATATTAAGAAGAGGTGGCACGAATACACAGAAGAATTGTACAAAAAAGTTCTTCACGACTCAGAAAGTCACAATGGTGTGATCACTCACCTAGGGCCAGACATCCCGGAATGTGAAGTCAAGTGGGCCTTAGGAAGCATCACTACGAACAAAGCTAGTGGAGGTGATGGAATTTCAGTTGAGCTATTTCAAATCCTAAAAGATGATGCTGTGAAACTGCTGCACTCAATATACTCAAATTTGGAAAACTCAGCAGGGGCCACAGGACTGGAAAAGGTCAGTTTTCATTCCAATCCCAAAGAAAAGCAATGCCAAAGAATGCTCAAACTACCACATAATTGCACTCATTTCACACACTAGTAAAGTAATGCTTAAAATACTCCAAGCCAGGCTTCAGCAATACGTGAACCGTGAACTTCCAGATGTTCAAGCTGGTTTTAGAAAAGGCAGAGGAACCAGAGATCAAATTGCCAACATCCGCTGGATCATCGAAAAAGCAAGAGAGTACCAGGAAAATATCTATTTCTGATTCATTGACTATGCCAAAGCCTTTGAATGTGTGGATCACAATAAACTCTGGAAAATTCTTAAAGAGATGGGAATACCAGACCACCGGACCTGCCTCTTGAGAAACCTGTATGCAGGTCAGGAAGCAACAGTTAGAACTGGACATGGAACAACAGACTGGTTCCAAATAGGAAAAGCAGTAGGTCAAGGCTGTATATTGTCACCCTGCTTATTTGACTTATATACAGAGTACATCATGAGAAACGCTGGGCTGGAGGAAGCACAAGCTGGAATCAAGATTGCCAGGAGAAATATCAATAACCTCAGATATGCAGATGACACTACCCTTATGGCAGAAAGTGAAGAAGAACTAAAGAGCCTCTTGATGAAAGTGAAAGTGGAGAGTGAAAAAGTTGGCTTAAAGCTCAACATTCAGAAAACTAAGATCATGGCATCTGGTCCCATCACTTCACGGCAGATAGATAGGGAAACAGTTGAAACAGTGGCTGACTTTATTTTTTGGGGGGCTCCAAAATCACTGAAGATGGTGATTGCAGCCATGAAATTAAAAGATGCTTACTCCTTGGAAGGAAGGTTATGACCAACCTACATAGCATGTTGAAAAGCAGAGACATTACTTTGTCAACAAAGGTCCATTTAGTCAAGGCTATGGTTTTTCCAGTGGTCACGTATGGATGTGAGAGTTGGACTGTGAAGAAAGCTGAGTGCCAAAGAATTAATGCTTTTGAACTGTGGTGTTGTTTGGAGAAGACTCTTGAGAGTCCCTTGGACTGCAAGGAGATCCAACCAGTCCATCCTAAAGGAGATCAGTCCTGGGTGTTCATTGGAAGGACTGATGTTGAAGCTGAAACTCCAATACTTTGGCCACCTCATGTGAAGAGATTACTCATTGGAAAAGATCCTGATATTGGGAAAGATTGAGGGCAGGAGGAGAAAGGGAAGACAGAGGATGATATGGCTGGATGGCATCACCGACTCGATGGACATGGGTTTGGGTGGACTTAGGGATTTAGTGATGGACAGGGAGGCCTGGTGCGCTGTGGTTCATGGGGTCGCAAAGAGTCGGGCACGACTGAGCGACTGAACTGAACTGATAAATGTGAAGTGTTCTTATTTGCTCCTTGAGGGCTGAGACTATTTCCATCTATCTTTGTACCTGCCTCTTAGCCCTGATGCCTATGTAGCAGAGTTCATTCATTTCAACAAAACTCTGAGAAAAGGAGAAAGGATTCATTCTGATTCAATGCCTCAACTTGAACTTTCATGACACCCAGAAGAGTTCTTTCAGATCTGGGCAGGCTTGGGGGAGGTGGAGGGGTGGGGAGAAGGTGAATGATAGAAAGAGAAGTTATTAGGCTGTTTATTAACTGAAAGCAGTAAATTTGCATGACAGATTAACTGGAGGTAGGTCCAGATGAGCCCCTGACAGGGCTGCTGTGAAGTTAGGACCATGCTGGATCTCTAAGATTTCTTAGAAGTCTAGCCCCCAGGAGTCTGGGGAGCTCCCAGCCCAAGAGCCCTTTAAGAGAGAACTTGAATGAGACATTTTAATTAAGACGTGAATAGGTTTGTTTGATGGCCATAGTGTACAATATATGCTTCCCACCAGGCTCCTCTGTCCATGGGATTCTCCAGGCAAGAATACTAGAGTGGGTTGCCAATGCCCTCCTCCAGGGGATCTTCCCAACCCAGGGATCGAATCCACCTCTCTTATGTCTCCTGCATTGGCAGGTGGGTTCTTTACCACTAGCGCCACCTGGGAAGCCCCTCCAGAAGTGGGTTAGACAGGAGAATAAGAAAATGAGCTCCCTGGAGTGATGTTCCATGGAGAAGTTTTAAAGGATGGTCTGGTCTCTGCATTCAAGTACCAAGGCTTGGTTGATGCAGGGACATTTCAAGAGAGGCTGTGCCTTATTTCCTCTGATTCAGCTTCTTTTCCATCTTGTAGTGCTGGATCACCATGTCAAGCTATTCCGGTTGTACACTGAACAAGAGTACATATAGGAAGATACCATTCACATACTAAATTTGTGGCTTTTTGTTGTTGTTGCACTTTTCTGCCAAAGGAAAGTCAAGTAAGTGTCTTAACCACCACTGTTTGGGCACACACATATTGGATCATCATGATTCCTTTATCATCTAGCCTGCACTGCCACTCCCCCTGCAACTCTTTAAAGACAAGGACTGTGTCTTAGTCATATTTATTTTGGTCATATATATTTACAGAACCTGACATACAATATTTATTCAGTAAATCTGGTTGTTTGACTGATGCATGTGAGTTTTATAAGTTTTATCAGGAGGCTTCATATTTTCCATTTTTTCTTCATTCCTTTTATGTTTTCCTCCCAGACTTCAGGTTTTGTCACAGAGATAGTACTTTCAACAAACAACATAAATCCTCACCCAACACACAAGTTAGAAAATGTCATGGTTAAAAAATATCATGGCAGGAAACCCCCATGAAGAAATCATCTTTTCAGGACCTAGTTTTCCACTCTTTCTTCATTTCCAAGTTATCAGATGCATTTTCCTACAACCTAAAATTCAGGACACTGATCAAGTCAGTTAAGACGATTTTATTCCAAGCCTGCTCAGACCATGGTAGTCTTGACGGAACTTCTGCCTCTTTCAGATTCAACAAGGTCTTCAGACCATGGTAGTCTTGCACAAAGCATTAAGCAGGAATCAATGTGGACAATGGGAAGATTATGTGGTGGAAGATGGATACCCTGAACGAAGGCAGGAAAGCCACATCAATTGTATTTAGAAGCTGCGTCTTACCCCCAGGTTATAAAGCCTTCCCTAGGAGCATTCAGAAGATGTTGCTGTTTCACTGAAAACTCACCCACCAAAGGTCAATGGGTGGAGTTGAAACAGAATGCTTTTCTCTTATAACTTCCTGTGTGTCCTGGTATCTGGCCACGAATCTTTGTGCCACCACCATGTCCTCTCTATGGTATCAGGCCTTCCAGGGCTCCCCAGAGGAGAAGGGCAGAGCTCAGCTGCCAGGGGCAGAGGCAGAGGGCTCAGTGGTCCCCTCAGTAGGCCCTCTCCATGCAGCTTCCTGACAGACATCATCAGCCAATGGCCGAGCTCAGGCTGGTCCTCTGGTGAAAAACCTGAGCTCAGTCCAGGCTCAGCAGAACTGACCAGGGCTATGTCCTTGAGTGTAAATGATTTTTCACTCCCTGTTTCTTCCTTTTTAGGAACCAAAATCAAATGAATAATTCTGTTTCAAATGAACAATAAATCCAAACTATACAATGAATCATATGACACTCATGTAATCATCACCAAAGATTTCGATGTGTTACTATTATTTGAAAGAGATCTGTTTTATTCTGTTTTTTAAAAGAAACATAACTTTTAAGATACAGTAAATCTCCATCTTCATCCTTTCCTACCTATGAGGTACCACCTGAAGTTGACATGGATTGTTCCCATGTGGTTTTTAGGACTTTTATCACATATGTTTTTATTCATAAAATTTTATATAAAAAGGATCTTGTGTGTTTTTTAAACTTACATGAATAATACAGTTATCTTTTAAAACTATCTTTTGCACTGAAACTAATGTTTTTGAAGTTTATTATTCCAAGTACTGGTAAATTTAGCCTTAAGATTATTTACTATTCTTTCAAATTAAAAAAATAAATCTAGCCTTCTTTTCAAGGGTATGCATTTTCCCCACTTTATCACAAATAATACAATCAACATGCTTGTACATTGATTCTAGCATGTATATCTAGTATTTATTTAAGTAAACACTCAATAAATTAGAAGTACATTTGCTGAACCATAGTTAACTGTACCAGATGATGGCAAAATTGTTCTCTAAGAGGTTGTACTAATTTACAAGCCCTCCAGAAATGTGTAATGTATTCACCAAAACTTGATGTCAATAGATTGATTATGGTTTGCTAATCTGATAGCCTCAAATGGCAGCTCACTGTTTCATTTTTCAATTTCCTGGTAACTAGTAAACTTGAGCTCAATTAGTGAAGCTGAGTGTATTTTCATTTGTCATATGCAATTGCTCATGTGTGTTTCTTGCTTTTAAACTGCCTCTTCATAAGCTTTTAGCTACACTCCCTGCATGCTAAATTGCTTCAGTCACATCCAATTCTATATGACCCTATGGACTGTAGCCCAAAAGGCTCCTCTGTCAATGGGATTCTCTAGGCAAGAGTACTGGAGTGGGTTGCCATGCTCTCCTCCAGGGCATCTTCCCGACCCAGGGATCCAACCCCCATTTCCTATGTCTCCTGCTTTATCAGGCAGATTCTTTACCACTAGTGCCACCTGGGAAGCCCCTTAGCTACATTTCTACTGTGTTATTGTAGAGGTTCTTTTTTTTTTTTTTTTAATATTTGAATGTTTAAGTTCTAATTTTTCATTAAGATGTATTATCAGAGTTTACAAGAATTACATTCCTACTAAAAATTTTTTTTTTGGTCATGCCAGTTGGAATGTGAGACCTTAGTTCCCTGAACAGGGGTCAAACCCATCATTCCTCTGCAGTGGAAGGTGGAGTCTTAACTACTGGAGAGCCAGGGAATTCCCTGTAGAGATTTTTTTTTTATAAATTTGGGGTTTATATGTGGTTTCCATAGATTTTCCCAGTCTGTGACTTTCCTTTTCACTTTGTTTATGGTTTCTCTTAACTTTTAATGTAGTTTAAATCTGTTTTCTAAAGTAGTTAGGTGTATTAATCTTTTTCTCTATAATTTACTGGTATTTTGTGATTTTATAAAAAAAAAGAGAACTCTAGGTTTATATACTGAAATTTCTTCTGTTTTTTCTCTTTAAATTATTAACACATTTATTGCACCCTCTACTCCCACGAACCTAAGTCTTTGAGTAAATACATCTTCCATGTTTTTTTCTAATTTTGTCTTTAAGCCACTTGGGAATGAGAATTTGTATGTCATCAAAGAGTAGTTAAATGTTATTTTTTTCCATATGTAATCAATTGGCCCACATGATTTGTTGAAAATTCTACCCTTCCCCCACTGATTTATAACATTGCCTGTCATATCCCAAGTTTATTCTAGGGTATGTTTTTAATGTTTTCATGCTCTCAATGATCACATTTTCTATCTCTAAACCAGTACTATACTTTTAAAATTACAATAGTTCTGTTAAAAGTCTTAGTATAAGTAATTTTTATCTTTATCTTCCTTTTTTCCTTCCCCTACTTTTCTTTCTTCCAGATTTTCCTGGCTTTTGTTGAACTTTTACTTTCCCATAAGACTGCAGAATCAGCTTGTCTAGTTCTTCAGAAAATCCTGGTGAGAATATGACTGAAATTATATTGAGTTTATGAATTAATTTGGAGAAATCTGATGTCTTTATAATCTTTTCATACACGAAAACATGGATTTCAACAAGGTCTTCATTTATTTCTTTCAATAAACTTTCACAAATGTTTTCTTTATAAATTTCAACATTTTTGTTAAGATTTATTTCTAGACAGCTTATCAATCTAGTTATTAATATAAATTGCATCTTTTACAATTATATAGTTTATTTGTTGCTCACTTATAGTAAAGAAAATGATATTTTCATATTCTATACAGTATCTTGATATAATCCAAAATTCCTTATTTGTTCCAATAATTTGTATAAGTTTCAGACTATTCTGTGTGGACAATCATATCAATGATGAAAGTTTCGTTATGCCTTTCTAATTACTATAGCTGTGTTCCCTCCCCCACTTTCAGTTTGCGCCAACAGAAAAGAAACAACGATAGCTGGAAAACTTTCTCATTTCTGGTTTTAGAGAATGCTTTTATTTTTAATGTTGATGTAACGAATTTAAAATAACTTGTAATGGGTTAGTAATTTTTTTTCATGTTTTTGTTTTTTCTGCAATTCCTTCTCTTCCATCAAAGTAATCATTTATTACTTTTACCTTTTATCTGTTAATGCTGTAACATGTTAAGTTAATTTCAAAATTTAATAATTAACCATAATATATGTAGGATTTTCATGTATTTTATATATTTTCATATATTACATAATATATGCTTGATTTTTTAATATTTTATTTAGAATTTTTGTATCTACAGTCATGAGTAAGATTAGCCTATTGTTCTCTTTTTATGAAGGGTCCATGACAGTTTTGGCATGAGATTACATTGACTTTATAAAATGAGTTGTTACTTTTCTTGTTCTGATCTCTGGGAGAGTTTATACAATATAAAATAGATATGATCCATTCAGTGGAAATTTGAGAGAATATGCGTATAAACTATTTTAGACTGGAGGATTTTTAAGGGAGTTAGATTTTGATCCATTGATCCATTTTCATAAGTGGCTACAGATCTATTTAGATTTTCTATTTCTCATTGCATCAGTTTTGTTAAATTGTTGTTGTTGTGCAGTCACCAAGTTGTGTCCAATTCTTCACAACCCCATGGACAGCAGCACACCAGGTTTCTCTGTCCCTCACCATTTCCCAGAGCTTGCCCAAGTTCATGTTCATTGTATCGGTGATGCCATCCATCCATTTCATCCTGTCACCCTCTTCTCCTTCTGCCTTCAATCTTTCCCAGCATCAGGTCTTTTCCATTGAGTCAGTTCTTCACATTAGATGGCCAAAGTATTGGACTTTCAGCTTCAGCATCAGTCCTGAATATTCAGGACTGATCTCCTTTAGGATGGACTGGTTGGATCTCCTTGCAGTCCAAGGAACTCTCAAGAGTCTTCTCCAGCACCACAGATCAAAAGCATCAATTCTTTGGCACTCTGCCTTCTTTATGGTGCAGCTCTCACAACTGTATGTGACTACTGGAAAGACCATAGTCTTGACTTTGTTAAGTTATGGTTTTCTAATTCGTCACAGACCATAACTGTCATGAAATACAAAAGTATGTGTTTGTATGTTGCAGCCATATAGAAAATACTTTCTCGGGTTCTAAGCACATACTCTTAATTTCTGTGCTTACTTCATTGCAGGCTGGTAACAAATAGCTCACTGACTGGTTAGCTAACTATACTGTGCTAGCACAGCTTTACAAAATTATCCATTTGTCAAACTTCACAAATCCATTACCATGGATCATTGTTCATGATATCTCATATTATCTTTAAACACTGCTATTGTATGTGTGGCTGTATTGTGTGTTCAGTCCTAGTAACAGGAAGTGTGAGATAATGGAAAGCAATTTAGTCAAAAGAAGCAGCTTAATCCACAGCCTTGGTGTTTATGAACTGCACAACTTTGGGCAAGTCACTTCTCAGAGATTCAAATTCTTTTTTGGTAAATTAGGTCAGGGCTTTTTTTTTTTTGGTAGATAAATTTGCCCTCTCTTCCAGTAAAGCACTTTCTTCAAATGGAGTCTAACATTGAAGCAGATCAAAGTGGAATAATTCTGTTGAAGAAGAAAGTGGTACTGCCCTTGCCCCACTCTTTCCCACCCGCAGGAAGCCCCTGAAGCACTTCCACCATGACCCCTAGGGCTAGTACAGCTTCCACTACTAGTCTACCTTGCAAGGGTTTGAGGTGAACTTTCCTTGAGCTGGCATCTAGCCAACAGCCAATAAAGACTCAGCCAAAGTGATTACATTAAGTACAATTTCCATGAGGACTAAAAGAGTCATCCAGGTTTCCTAGCAACAGAAATCAAGGTCCACTAGCTACAACAGAGTAAAAAACATCCTTTCAAACATGGGAAAAGATGGTTAATTGAGTTTAATCCTTACTCTTTATCATGATACAACAAATAGAAGTGATCTTCAGGGCAACAATAATTTTCCAGTTTCTTTATCTTCAATCTTCCACTCTCTCCTGAGCTGCAACATGGCAATAGTCTACTAAAAGGCAAGAGCAGAATTTCCATTTTACTGAAAGGTGCTAGTGACTTTTTTTTTCTTTTAGTGATCCAAGTTTTATTTGAGAAAGGAAATAAATGAGAAGAGAATGATAATAATGGGAGCATTTTCTTCTTTCATAACATAGTACATGGAGGAAAATATTCAAACACAAGTTGAGGGATAGCATTGGTCTCTTTATTCTTTTTTTTTTTAATGACCATCATGTCTCCATTTTATAAATTAGAAAAATTCACTCAGAGGTTAAGCAATTCATTTATGTTCTCAGGCCTGTTACATGGAAGATCTAGGAGAAAAAATAGTTTTTTTAAAGGCTGATTTATAATTTTTATTTTTATTACAGTATTAACTGATTATAATGATTTGGTCAAGAGTTTATTTATAATTTCCTTGTTTCTCCCTAGTTTTCACTTCAAAAACATTTAAGCCTAGAGAAAAAATAGATTGTGAATAGCATATAGACTTCACCTAGATTCACAAATTAACATTTTATCCATTTGCTTTTTTTGTATGTGTGTGTATACGCATTTTTAGGCTGAACTATTTAGTTGCTTGGGCTTCCCAAGTGGCTCGAGGTAAAGAATCCATCTTCTAAGCAGGAGATGAAAGTTCAATCCCTGGGTTGGGAATATCCCCTGAAGAAGTCAGTAACTGAAGTCGCTCAATCATGTCCAACTCTTTGAGACCCCATGGACTGTAGCCCACCAGGCTTCTCTGTCCATGGGATTCTCCCGGCAAGAATACTGGAGTGGGTTGCCATTTCCTTCTCTAGGGGATCTCCCCAACCCAGGGATCGAACCCAGGTCTCCTGCATTGCAGGCAGATGCTTTAACCTCTGAGCCACCAGGGAAGAAAGGAAATGGCAACCCACTGCAATATTCTTGCATGAAAAATTCCATGAACCAAGGAGCCTGGAGGGCTACAGTCCATGGGGTTGCAAAGAGTCAGACATGACTTTGCAACTAAACAACAACAACAACAATATTTAGTTACTTGAGAAATAGCAACTCACAAATCCTTTATATTATGTATCTTATTACATATATTATTACACCCAAAATGCTATTAACTACCCATGAAAATTAAGTAAATTGACTATCATCTAATACAGCCTATATTTAAATTTCTCCAATTGTCTTAATTTTTATTTTTAATTAGAGGATAATTACTGTACAATATTGTGATGGTTTCTGCCATGCATCAACATGAATAGGCCATAGGCATACATCTGTCCCCTCCCTTTTGAGCCCCCCTCCCACCTCCTTCCCTATCCCACTTTTAAGCCAACAGGTTGTCACAGAGCACCAGCTTTGGGTTTCCTGTGTCATACAGAAAATTCCCACTGGCTATTTATTTTACATAATGTAATCTATAGGATTCAATGATATTTGCTCAAGTAATCCCACCCTCTCCTTCCTCTACTGTGTCCAAAAGTCTGTTATTTATGTCTGTGTCTCCTAAATTTCTCCAATTGTCTTAATACTCTTTCACAGATGTTTAACATATTGGATCCAATTAAGATTTGCACTATACATTTGTATTTTTTATCTTCCTTTTTTTGGTTTGATTTTGGTCTTTTTGATCACTTTTATCTGTAGTAGTCCTCTCTCTAGTCTGTTTTTCATGACACTGACTTTTTTTGAGTCCAGAATAGTATTTTCTGTGAAGTGCCACATTCTAAATTTGTATATTATTTCTTCATAAAATGACATAGGCTAAATATTTTTACCAAGAAAATGACATAAGTGATCTTGTATACTTATTATATCACATTAAACAAAATCAGGTGATAACAAATAAAATCAAGTGGTTTCCCTACTGGTAAGGCTGTTTGATCACCTAGTTAAGATGGTGATTACCAGAGCTCTTCATTACAAAGGTACATTTTTCACTTGTGATATTTTTAAGTAATGTTAATTGTGAAACTTTGAGATTACATGATTTAGATCCACATTAACTTTTAAGCCGATGGTTTTAGCATCTATTGCTGATCCTGATCTTGCCAGAATCATGTATTAATACTGACAGTTGCAAAATGGTGATTTTCTTAGTTCTATCCATTCCTTTCACATTTATAAGCTGGTATTCTTTATAAAAGATGAGTCTCTCTCTCTCTCTCTCAGTGGTTTTCTGTGTCTGTCTCTCTCTCATTGCTAGTTCAGTAGTCACTATGCACTGCCTTTTTAAAACGATGTTTTTGATAAAAAAAAAAAAATCCTCCATAAAAAGACCTGCTTTTAGGAAATGTTCAGTTGGCAAGGCACAGTAATTTAAGATTATTTGTCCATGGTGTCTTCCAAAGGCTTAATGAGGAGGGTAGAGCCAATCATCTTCATCTGAGCTTCCAGGAATGAAGTTTTTACTTACTAATAAGGAAACTTTTATTAAGTAACTAATGAAACTAGAGAAGTGTATATAAAAGAAAGAAAAGGATAGGAATCTTTCTTAAGAGTGTTGCTGAAATTCTCAAACTTCTCACCTGACTACCAAGCTAAAGAAAAGAGTTCAAGATGTTTTTCTTTGGAAGCTTTTGGGCTCCTTAAAGGAAAGGGTCTAGTTCCAATGCTATGAGTGTAATCATCACAGAAGGAGTTCACAGAACATGTGAAATGTTTCAAGGCTGACATGCGATGTTTCCTTAATTGCTGCTTTTCAAATAGTGTGTGTGTGTGTGTGTGTGTGTGTGTGTGTGTTTCAGTTGTGTCCAGCTCTTTGTGACCCCACGGACTATAGCCTGCCAGGCTCTAAGGAATTTTCCAGACAAGAATACTGGAGTAGGTTGCCATTTCCTACTCCAGGGGATCTTCCCAACCCAGGGATCAAACGCACATCTCTTGCATCTTCTGCACTGACAGGTGGATTCTTTACCACTGAGCCACCTGGGAAGCCCCTTCAAATAAACTAATGAGAGCAAAACATAAACTTAGTTTAGGTAGGATGTCTGAAATAAAAACAAGCACCAGAGGACAAAGATGGGGCTGTTTCTCAAGCGAAGTTGAAAGAAAAACCACTGGATGATGTTTTTCTGAAGTTTCCACGTTTTGAAACTCCCTCCTTGTAGATATCACTGCCAGAAACTTTCTTACATCATGACAGTTTGTAAATATTTCCTTAGCTTGTTACAAAGGAAAGAAAGCTCTGGAGATCCCGATTTCTTATGATCATGAATCACTCAGGAAACATTAAGGAGGGTTACTGCCTTCTTGGCATGGATTTACAAGTTAGTGACCCAAAGATGAAAAAGACCCATCCCCTGACTGATGGCACCTCCAGAATCTCTATCTAGAATTTTAAGAACAAAATTTTGGAGCTAAGAGATTTGTTATGAAGCTATATTTGCACTTCTGGTGAAGTTTTTTTTATTTTTTTTAACTTAGATTATATGTTTCAGGTCAATTAAAAAACTGGCAAAGTTTTTTTGAAGATGTCTTTACTCATTCTTTACATAAGACTGAGAAAACATCAGTTATGTTCATATCAAAAAAAGGAGAAGTTACTGATAGAAATTATGAAAAAGTTATGATTTCTTCTTTCATATTATATGATAGCAGCATTATTTCTACACTTGAGGACCTTGGTCTTAACCAGGGGTGATAAATGCATAAGCAAATCATTATAATACAATACAGTTTTAGTGGGATAGATGAATGAACAAAAAGACATTAAAAAAAAGTGGGCTAAAATCATTTGAGTTTGACTAGGAGCCTGGAAAATCCCATGGATGGAGGAGCCTGGTAGGCTGCAGTCCATGGGGTCGCTAAGAGTCAGACACGACCGAGCGACTTAACTTTCACTTTTCACTTTCATGCATTGGAGAAGGAAATGGCAACCCACTCCAGTATTCTTGCCTCGAGAATCCCAGGGACGGGGGAGCCTGGTGGGCTGCCGTCTATGGGGTCGCACAGAGTCGGACACGACTGACGTGACTCAGCAGCAGCAGCAGCAGCAGCAGCAGGAGCCTAAGGGCACAGCTATGAGATTTTCCTTCAGAGACATCTGTGGATAGAGCTTGATATAAAATTTGGACCTCTTTCCTTTATCCTTTTGTTTCTATCCTAAAATCAAAAGTTCCTAGGGAAATGTGACATGCATCAAACCATGTTTTTCTATGTGATAGTTCTAGGGAGGACTAAGTTCAAAGGAAGCTGTGTGAGTGGGTTATAGGTACAAAATCTCTGGGAGTAGAAGAAACAGCTTAGCAGGAAGAAATTGAGACTCCTCACTTCCTCACTGAAGACCCTGGCCTCCCCTCTGCCTGCCTGCTCCCCCTCTCCAAGAAGTGGGAGTAGAGACAGCTGTGTTTCCAACTGGGAAGAACTTTAATAAAATAACTGATGTTTTCAGAAAAAGAAAAAAAAACAACAACAAAAACATTAATGTCAATCCAGGGAGAAAAGATCAGGGGCTCCTCGATGGCCATGTTAGGAGTGCCCTAGAGGCTGGGTTTAAGTGGTAAAGACGTCATGACTAGTAGGCACATTATTGAAGAAAAGTTGTAGAATAAACAGCGGTATTCACTCATTTATTTTTCTGTCAGTAAAACATGTCACAGTTTAAATCTACCAACTAATAGCCATTAACATTAATCCAATTTCAGATTAGAGTTTGAGCTTCTTGAAGGCAAGGATCAAATTTTATTTATCTACATTTCACCAATGCCTACTGCTCTACCCACCACATAGTGGATAGTGTGACTAAATGGGAAGAGTCTTGATAATTCTCTTAATCAATATATAGAAACACAGGAATATAGCAATGGTCAGTAATGACATATATGCCATTTATATCACTGTGTGGGTTCATGACATAAACCATGATGAAGAGACCAACAGTTAGCCTTTAAAACAAGATGACTGAAACAAATATAACTTCAATTTCTATGCTAAATATATGCTGTTTCCATGTTCAGGCAACCCCTAATAATGAAAGTAGCCATCAACTTAATAAATCATAGCTTAGAACACACTATGAATTCGCACATTATATAACGATTTGCGGATAGTCCCTGAACTTGAGTCAATTTGCTAGTATTTGGAAGAGCATCTGATTTCAAACTCAGGTTACAAATCCCAGAGAGAAATACAATCTAAAGAGCACATGAATAAAGAATTGGCTGTTCTAACATTTAAGTTTCAACATAATTTGTAGAAACCCAGTTAGAAGCTGTGTTTGTTGGTTTTAATAGAGCGGTCTTGCAAAAATTTGTAGGAGAGTATTTTAGGGTATGATTAAATCACTGGGATTTAAATCTGGCCACTCCATAATTGCTAAAATCTGTGTCATGCTGACACACAAAATGTTTCCAAATCACAACTTTATTATTTTGCAATAAACTTTAATTGGTATTTAGCTCCCCTGAGTGAATCTGTTCTTTAGAACACACATTAAGTCATTTGTTTAGAGTTCATCTATATATGCACATCTCATTTATGTTGACTGAAGATTTTATTATATATACACATGTATACACACATATATATTTATACATATATATGTTAATATAAAGAGGAGACGGTGGCAAGATGTTCTTGCTCAATGTCAGATTTTTAAAGTAATTCTAAAATAATATGAAGGTTCCTCAAAAAATTAAGAATCACCATATAATCTAGCAACTTCATTTCTGGGTATACACTCAAAAAAACTGAAAGCATGCTCTTTGACACACATTTGTCCACCCATATTCCTAGCAAATTTCAAATCCTGAAAGATGATGCTGTGAAAGTGCTGCACTCGATATGCCAGCAAATTTGGAAAACTCAGCAGTGCCCATAGGACTGGAAATGGTCAGCTTTTGTTCCAATCTCAAAGGCAATGCCAAAGAATGCTCAAACTACCACACAATTGCACTCATCTCACATGCTAGTAAAGTAATACTCAAAATTCTCCAAGCCAGACTTCAGCAATACGTGAACCGTGAACTTCCAGATGTTCAAGCTGGTCTTAGAAAAGGCAGAGGAACCAGAGATCAAATTGCCAATATCTGCTGGATCATTGAAAAAGCAACAGAGTTCCAGAAAAACATCTACTTCTGCTTTATTGACTACACCAAAGCCTTTGACTGTGTGGATCACAATAAACTGTGGAAAATTCTGAAAGAGATGGGAATACCAGACCACTTGACCTGTCTCTTGAGAAACCTGTATGCAGGTCAGGAAGCAACAGTTAGAACTGGACATGGAACAACAGACTGGTTCCAAATAGGAAAAGGAGTACGTCAAGGCTGTATATTGTCACCCTGCTTATTTAACTTATATGCAGAGTACATCATGAGAAACGCTGGGCTGGAAGAAACACAAGCTGGAATCAAGATTGCTGGGAGAAATATCAATAACCTCAGATATGCAGATGACACCACCCTTATGGCAGAAAGTGAAGAACTAAAGAGCCTCTTGATGAAAGTGAGAGGAGAGTGAAAAAGTTGGCTTAAAGCTCAACGTTCAGAAAACTAAGATCATGGCATCTGGTCCCATCATTTCATACTAAATAGATGGGGAAACAGTGTCAGACTTTATTTTTTTGGGCTCCAAAATCACTGCTGATGGTGATTGAAGCCATGAAATTAAAAGACGCTTACTCTTTGGAAGGAAGGTTATGGCCAACCTAGATAGCATATTTAAAAGCAGAGACATTCCTTTGCCAACAAAAGTTCGTCTAGTCAAGGCTATGGTTTTTCCAGTGGTCATGTATGGATGTGAGAGTTGGACTGTGAAGAAAGCTGAGTGCCGCAGAATTGATGCTTTTGAACTGTGGTGTTGGAGAAGACTCTTGAGAGTCCCTTGGACTGCAAGGAGATCCAATCAATCCATCCTAAATGAGATCAATCCTGGGTGTTCATTGGAAGGACTCATGTTGAAGCTGAAACTCCAATACTTTGGCCACCTCATGTGAAGAGTTGACTCATTGGAAAAGACCCTAATGCTGGGTAGGATTAGGGGCAGGAGGAGAAGGGGACGACAGAGGATGAGATGGTTGGATGGCATCACTGACTCGATGGACATGGGTTTGGGTAGACTCCGGGAGTTGGTGATGGACAGGGAGGCCTGGTGTACTGCAATTCATGGGGTCGCAAAGAGTCGGACAAGACTGAGCGACTGAACTGAACTGATTCCTAGCAACATCACACACAACAGCAAAAAGGTGGAAGCAACCCAAATGACCACCAACAGATGAATGGATAAACAAAACATGGACTATACATGTGATGAAATATTATTCATCTTTACTAAGGAAGGAAATTCAGTTACCTTTTACAACATGGATTGTAGCCATTATGTTAAGTGAACTAAGTCAGTCATAAATAGAAAAACACTATATGATTCCACTCATATGGGACTCATAGAGCAGTCAGATTCGTAGAGACAGAGAGTAGAATGGTGGTTGCCAGGGGCTGGGGAAGTAACGGGTTTGGGAAGATAAGTTTTGGTGGTGGATGGTGGTGATGGTTGCACAATATTAATGTATTTAGTGCCACTAAACTAGACACTTAAAATGGTTAAAATATTAAATTTTATTTATATTTTGCCACAATCTTAAAATTAAAAAATTTAAAAATAATCATAATATTTTAGCAAGGTCTACTGGAAAACTGAATTTTACTGTTTAAGCAAATTATACTCTAGAGGTTATTTTACCTTTTGTGGGATCTAGTGATGTAACCAGAAATGAGATAATTATCTCATTTAATTATCTGTAGCCTGCCAGGCTCCTCCAAGCCATGGGCTTTTACAGGCAAGAATACTGGAGTGGGTTGCCATTTCCTTCTCCAGGGGATCTTCCCAACCCAGGGATAGAACCCGGGTCTCCCACATTGCAGGCTGACTCTTCACCATCTGAGCCTCCAGGGAATCCCTAAATTTTATTTATATTTTGCCAAAATTTTAAAAATAAATAATTTAAAAAGTAATCCTAATATTTTAGTAAGGTCTGCTGGAAAACAAACTAAATTTTACTGTTTAAGTAAATTATATCCTAGAGGCTATTTTACCTTTTGTGGGGTCTTGTGATGTAATCAGAAATGAGATAATTAATTACGGTGTAATTGGCAGAGTCATTACTGCAAACAAGACCTCTAGTAGTACTTGGTAGGTAGGTCTTGTTGAACCTAAAACCCATGCAAGGCTCAGAACATAGTGGGTATCTTCAAAGTTGGATAGAAAGACATCACAGAAAGTAGAGAAGCAGCTGCTACCTGAAGAGCCCAGGCAATTACCCATCTTCAGGGATTCTGTCAGCCCTGGATAAGGGAGACGGGAACTGATCCCATCTCTAGAGAGATGAGACGTGCTGGGAAAGTGTATCTGACACAGGAATTCAATCCAGAGACTGAGACACACAGTGGGGGTTGGGAGGCAGTTAGAGAGGAATAGTCTTGGAATAAGGAGATTGTTATTAGTATTTGGAGCTCAGGTTCAGAGAATGTAGTAACTTATGCTGTGGCCCCGTGGAATTGAACTTGGCTTCTTAAATCCTTTCCTGACTTAGGCAAGACTGGCATGGGGCTGAATCTTCAGTTGGAAGTCATGTGGGTCTAATTATTCCAGAGGAGAGAGTACAGAGGTTGTGGGTGCAGTGAAAGTGAAAGGGAAGTCACTCAGTCGAGTCCAACTCTTTGCAACCCCACCGACTGTAGCCTGCCAGGCTCCTCCATCCATGGGATCTTCCAGGCAAGAAGACCAGAGTAGGTTACCATTTCCTTCTCCAGGGGATCTTCCCAAACCAGTGATGGAACCAAGGTCTCCCGCACTGTAGGCAGGCTCTTTACTGTCTGAGCCACCAAGTAAGCCCTGGGTGCAGAGGGAGTGGAAAAGCTGAGGTTAGGTCTTGAAAGTTTAAGGAAAGTTAACATCTTCCACTCCATAATTTGGTGAAAGTCCTTGTCATGTTTTACAGACACACAAGCAGATTCTCAGCCCTGGAATGTTGACCCCTTATGCTGCCAAGCATCTCAGGAATCTTCCCATTCCTCTATCAGCTGCCCGGCACCATTCCGTAGTCCCATTGGCTTCCCATTTTCTCCCCATAATGTTCTGAGCCCAACCATTCCCAATCTAGTCCTTCTATCTCTTTCCAATACACTCCAGCCCATTCACAGGGCAGAACTCTTTGAAAGGGTTCGTTGTTAGGGTTGTATTAATTCCACTTGGTAGAAAGTACTCAATAAGCATCTGTTGAATTTTGTCAAAAATTTTCTCAACAAACAAAACATTTTCAATGCCTTAGGTTTTCTCAAGTTCTCAGTGTACCCTGGTGCCAAAAAGGTGGCCTGGGAAGGAATCAGGAGCTAGCTATTAGCAAGCCCTATGATCTTAAACAAAGTATTTCTTTTTTGCTCTCCTTATAAAATGATTCTTTTAAGTCCTCAAAAGACATTCTTGTTCCAAAGTATTGTATTATCAGGGCTCACAACTGCACCTTTGATGCCTGGGGTCTCCCATTTCTTGTAAACAGTTAATCCCTGGCAAGGGCATGAAGCCCTAGGGTTCTATCCCATCATCAGTCTACTACGCCACACTGTGTTTCTTTCTAATCATCTTATGACTCCCTCCTTATCTCAGATCTGAAATAAACCTTTTGGATTTGGGGATAAATTATGGCAAAAAAAAATTGAATTAAACATATGGTATAAAACAATGGCTTGAAAACTGGTACAAATTTTAATAATTATTTTCATAATTTGAATACCAAAGAAGATTTGATTTATATGCATGAATAACTAAAAAAATAATCTTTTAAAGCTGAATTTTAAAAATCTGTCCACTGGTCTCAAACCATTTGGCTTCATTGCTTTTTAACTAAAATAAAGTGAACTAATTCTGATTAAATTTGGGTGAGGAAAAAATCTTCAACATAGATAACAAATGATATGCCAGATATTGGCTTCCTATGATTCCAAACCACATTGCTAAAAAGCAGGCTTCTGGCAGATCTTTAATTACCAATGTTAGTAATATGGACATCCAAGCCTAATGCATAATATGAATATAAAATACATGATTAATATAAAATGCACGCTGAAAGAATTTTAATGAATGAATGAACATCACTATTGCATTAGCTTTCTTAAGTAGGTCAGAGCTTAAAGCTGTCCAAATAATAGATTTCTATGTTTCTCTTCTTTCTCCATCTATCTCAGGGCAAGAAATTAATTTTTTCCTGTTCCAAAGCCATCACTGGATTAATGACTGTCATATGAAGCCTGGCTACAGGGAGCTCCTCAAATACATAGCTATGTGTAGCTCCTGAAAAATGAACAGTCATTTTTCTTAAAGAAATGATTATAGTGGGATATCAAATAGATTATTTTTTTCTGAGAAAGAAGAATTGTTAAATTTGTCCTGATGACAGTGGTGAAATGAGACTCAGAAATATTAATGCCTTTCCCTTCCATCATGCCTAGCTTATGTTGTCACAGATATTGTTTCAATTTATAAAACCATTCTGAGCACATTGTGTAAAACCTTACTGAGCACTACATGTAGAAAAACACAAGACTCCTGTCCTGCAAGAACTTATACTCTAATAGAGGTCATACAATTTCATCCACTGATACATGCATATAACACAGGCAAATAAGCATTTTTTAATGGAAAATTAATTCTCAAACTGGCATTTCTTTCCTTTTCTAATATTATAAATACAGTTCCAGTAGTGAGAATTTTCTTTAGTAGTCTACAATATCACTTCAGATACTATTAGCTGGACCTTACACCCAGAAGTTAGAGTGGATGGATGCAGTGAATGACAGGTAGAGTTCTCTGAGATGCAGATTCTACTAATTCATTTGCCCTTGCCTTGCAGGGGCAGATGAACCTCTGAGCTCTATGGCAACTGAGGCCAGAGCAGGCAGAAAGCTCTTGGAGGAGGATGCTATTAACAGGAATCAGGCATGTCTTAAAAATGAAATGAACACAAAAGTATTAAGGGACTATTTTCCATAATATTGCTCTGTTATACAAGTGCCAAGCACATTTTAAAAAAAACTGTAGTCTGGAAAAAAAAATAGTAGGTCCTCAAAGCATCTTTGGGACTAGATATGTTGAATGTCCCCTTCAAAATGCTTTGAGGACATAAAATTATTTTTTTTCCAAACTGCATAGTGATACTGGGGTATGAAAGGTTGGTCAGAAAATCAAATAAGGTACCAGATCTAGTTCAGAAATTAGCAGGGAAAGAGAATCATCTGAAAACTCATTTTTATTTAAGATGTTATGGGTTTCTGTCTCTTGCATTGAACTGTCTTACGAATCCCGGTTCACCAGTACCTGACTTACTGTAGGCACTCCATAAATTGCTGGTTGAAGAAGTAAGCCTGTGGGTTAAGTGAAGGGGTAAATAAGTGAGTGAGAAAGTGGGTGAGTGAAGAATAAATGAATGAATGAATGAGTGTTTACCAGGAAGTACATTAGAAGGCAATGATCCTTGAACCTCAAATTGAAGATGAGTAAATGCTTCTTAAATCCTGTCTGACATAACATTTGGAATATGCCCCTTACTTCTAGCCAAGGGCCTTCTCAAATTTCTCATTTCAATTACAATGGTACTGAAGAGAAGCAGTCACCTTCTTTATTTTTAAGCAATTTTCTTTCAATCAACTTTTAATTATCCTAAAAAGGAAACCAGTGGTGCAGATAATCCCCCAATCTCTTGTTGGAATGCATTATATGATGGCTTTTTACAGTAGTTTGCCTTCCTAATTATGTTTTCATTAGGTTTCTATTACAGTTATCAAGAATTCTCTTAGCAGAGAGGACAGAAGGTCAGGCAGCCCCAAGAACACAGTGATCATTGCACTGAGGTTGGCTGGGACTGATCCACACCTTAATTTAGGTCTTTCATTTTTAAATGCATAGTGCTAAGCACTTCAAGACATACAAAGTCACAGAAGATTTTTAGGGCTCATAATTTATTCAGTGGCAACCACTGAGAATCTATTAGAAGCTGGGTTCTTTTCTAGGGGTTGTCAAAGCAAAGAGGAATAAGATACAATCTAATATAATAAGTAATGATATATAAGCTTGGAATTTCAGGAACTCACTGCATAGCCAGCAAGATATAGGCATGTAGCCTTGAGCAACACAAGGCAGTGTGTGCTAAATGACAAATGGGCCATGGGAGCTAGAAGAGTAGGAGAGGTCACCTGAGGTGAGACCATAAGGAAAACACTGGAGGAAGGTTACTTGATTCAGGTCTTAAAGATAAGTGACATTTGAATGAATGGAGGAGATTCAGGAGGATTCTCTATAGCAGTGTTGTTCAATGGAAAGACATGAGCCACATGTGCAAATTTAAATATTCCAGTAGTCAATTTAAAAGGAAAAGAAAAGAAATGGGAAATGTTGATTTTAATAATGCATTATATTTAACCCAACATGTTCAAAATATTTTAACATGCAATCAATATAAATGAGATATCTTACACTCTTTGTTTTAGACTAAGTCTTCAAAATCCAGTGTGTACATTTGCTGCATATCTCAGTTCAGACTGGGTTTCCCTGATGGCTCAGTGGTAAAGAATCTGCCTGCAACGTAGAAGATCCAAGTTCAGTCCCTAGGTCAGGAAGATCCCCTGAGGAAGGAAATGGTAAACCCTGCTTATTTAACTTATATGTGGAGTACATCATGAGAAACGCTGGGCTGGAAGAAACACAAGCTGGAATCAAGATTGCCGGGAGAAATATCAATAACCTCAGATATGCAGATGACACCACCCTTATGGCAGAAAGTGAAGAGGAACTAAAGAGCCTCTTGATGAAAGTGAAAGAAGAGAGTGAAAAAGTTGGCTTAAAGCTCAACATTCAGAAAACTAAGATCATGGCATCTGGTCCCATCACTTCATGGCAAATAGATGGGGAAACAGTGGAAACAGTGTCAGACTTTTATTTTTTGGGGCTCCAAAATCACTGCAGATCATGACTGCAGCCATGAAATTAAAAGATGCTTACTCCTTGGAAGGAAGGTTATGACCAACCTAGACAGCATATTAAAAAGCAAAAGCAGAGACATTACTTTGCCAACAAAGGTCTGTCTAGTCGAGGCTATGGTTTTTCCAGTAGTCATGTATGGATGTGAGAGCTGGACGGTGAAGAAAGCTGAACGCTGAAGAATTGATGCTTTTGAACTGTGGTGTTGGAGAAGACTCTTGAGAGTCCCTTGGACTGCAAGGAGATCCAACCAGCCCATCCTAAAGGAGATCAGTCCTGGGTGTTCATTGAAAGGACTGATGTTGAAGCTGAAACTCCAATACTTTGGCCACCTCATGTGAACAGCTGACTCATTGGAAAAGACCCTGATGCTGGGAAGGATTGGAGGCAGGAGGAGAAGGGGACAACAGACAATGAGATGGCTGGATGGCATCACTGGCTCGATGGACACGAGTTTGGGTAAACTCCGGGAGCTGGTGATGGACAGGGAGGCCTGGTGTGTTGCGATTCATGGGGTCGCAAAGAGTCGGACATGACTGAGCAACTGAACTAACTGAGCTGATATCGAGAGTCAGATGAAGACTCTAGTGCTGCAAGATTTTAACTACAAGGAACATGTTTGATACCATATAAAAATTAATCAAATAGGGGGAAGTGGAGAGCATCACTGCTGTCACAAGCACAGATTCTGGGTGACTGACAGAAGTCTCAAGTGAGAATTAATGTCAGATCAAGTTCACCCAAGGTAGGTAGGAGAGGGGAAATTCCCTCAGAGGTCAATGCAGATGCTAGAATTCATAAATGACATTCATAAGTATACTGTGGCCATCCCTCACCAAAACATGTTGCACAACTTTGGGTGTCTGATTTACCAACTAATTATCAAGACTAATAGGACCAGATAACTGGTCTGTGTGCTCATCTAACATCTGGCTCTTCCACTAAATGGCATGTTGGTTATGATGCCTTATTTTGACTATTAAAAGAGGTCAGCATGTCTGGGAATATTATTCAGCTGTAAGTAATGCAATATTGAGGAAACCTACTAATATTTTTGCTAGAAGTTTAACCATCCCTCCTTTCTTCTAAGGACTATGTATCAAAAATATCAACTATTACTAAAAAGAAAGGGAATTAATTCTGTGGGAATAGAAAGGTTCTAGTTTGGGAGTCACAGGATCAGGGAGTTCTAGTTGTAGCTCTGCCATATTGTTTTCTTAACTCAGAATTTTAACCTCTTGTGGCCTCACTTCTGACCTATTAAAACAAGCTTTAATATGTGAATCTCTTCCCTTTCTTATTTTAAAAAAATTGAGTATTTATTAATTGAATAACAAAAGTGCTTTTCTTAAATATACATTCTTAAATTTCTTTAGTCATTTCCAGTTGTATTTTTATTCGGTTTTTTCAAGTTTTTAGTTTCTATTGTGGTAAAAACATACAACAAAAAATTTACCATGCTAATCATTTTTATGTGTACAGTTTGTAGCATTAAGTACATTCACATTATTGTGCAACCATCACTATCACTCATCTCTAAAAATTTTTTATCTTCCCAAACTGAAATCATATTCATTAAACACTAGCTCCTTCACCCCATTCCTCCAAACTCTGACAATCACCATTCTATCTTCTGTCTCTATGAATCTGGTCACCCAAGTACCTCATATAATTGGAATCTTACAGTATTAGTCCTTTTGAGTCTGGCTTATATTATTTACTATAATGTCTTCAGGGTTCATCCACTGTGGAGTGTATACCAGACTTTCATTCATTTTAAGATGAAATAATCTTCCATCGTATGTATGTGCCACATTTTGTTAATCCACATTTAGGTGCAGTGGCGTATGGTTTGAAGATATAAGTTGCTGAAATTCACTGTAGTGGGGCTCAAGCAGGGAAACAGATGCATTGGTGTATTTTCTTGGACGTCAAAGGTTAATGGTACCTTTTCCTAAACATCAGGAAAGAGAACAATAAGCATACAAAGTAATTATTTAGCATGGTTAGGGGCTGACTGACATTGAAGTATAAAAACAGAGAAAAGCCTGTCAATCAAAATGTAAGGAAAGTATAGACTCAACTACTAGAGCCATCAAAGGTCTGAGATAAAGCTGTGCAAAAACCAAGAAGCCACTTAAGCACCCAGTAATGAAATAAAAGTGGGAAATAAGGCACATTTTGGTCCTAAATGGGAATGTCAGCTAGAGTATCTTCGGTAGGACAATCATTTCATTGATAATTCCTTCACATAATGTCAACTCTTAATGCATATGAGTTAATCAAGGTTCAAAGGTTCACACCAATAATAATGTTTGTTTCCATGTGCCCATTTGGATTATAATAGATCTGCGACTATCACTAGGTTTATGAATTATTAAAATTGACTAACAGTGACAGTTTTTGTAAAGTAAATTCTATTGACTTCAAGTAGCAAAAGAAAACACAAAGCAACTGAAACAATCTTTCTGGTGTCAGTAGGTCTATGAAATTAATGACATTTGAACAGCATCTCAAAACAGAAAGTTCACAGAAAACCTTCAGGGCAAAAAGGAGTGGATTAGAGAAGGTGATGCTGAAAAAAGTCTCTGCTCATCCCCACTGTACTGACCTTTCCAGGAAAAGTTTGAATTGGTGGAGGCTGAAACTAGGTAAGAAATATGAGAAATGTGATCCCAGTTCTTGTTTTACATCAATTAGAAATAGATGTAGGTTAACAAGTTTCTCTTTGAAAATGAAATTGTTTCTCATAGCTTAGTTAGAAACTTCCTTGAGAAAGAAGTTAGGTTGGGGGCCATTCTCAGGGCACTCTGGACATTGGCATCCATATGCTGTGTGGAGCGAGAGAGAAGTCAGGGCTCTCTGAGATTTTGTAAGGACAGTTAGCATATTCTTAATTCAACCTTCTTTTACTGGGCAAAGAGCAGAGGTCAAAACCTGGAGAAGAAAAGGCTTTTTTTAACACATATTTGAGAAGTCATAAATGTTCATTAATTCATAAATTCCTAATTCATCATTCATTCATAAATGTTCACATTTCCATATTCATCTCTCTAAGGCAATATAGGACAAATAAAATATGAGAATAAGGGTCAAAAACACTTCCCAGTTTGCTTTCCAGCTTGCTATTTAATAGCTGTGTAACCTTGAACAATCTGCTTAACCTTTCTCAATCTTAGTGTTCTCATCTCTAATTGCTTGTATAAGAATAACTGGCTGTGCTGTTTCATGATAATGTACAAAGAATGCCTCTGCCTAGTAGATACTCAGTAAATGTCAGTAATCTTCCCTTGTTTTGTTAAGTTTAGGAGTACATATTTGTTCACTCATTCAGTCTTCATTCTTTAAATACCTATTTATATGTATGTGTCTAGCACTGTTGTAATCAAATGAAGTTATTCGTCAAATCATTCATTTTCAATGTTATTATCTTTACCATGAAGTGCTGTAGCTTTAAAAATAATTAATTCCTTCTGAGTTAATTAATAGTAATTAATAATTAATTCCTCCTTCCATAAGTCAGTTACTTTGGTATTATAAATATTCATAGTTTGAAATTATGTACTGTATATGTAAAACGGGACGAGAAGTACATCAACTGAAATACCCTGACAATGCAACAGAAATAAAAGTCTCCCTGAGACCTAACAAATTCAAAAGGATATTGTTGGTAAACTTTTATTTTTATGTAATCTGTTACAGGGTTACCCTATTACAATAACTAACTACCAAAACAACAATAGAGTTGATCTTGGGTCCTCTGGGAGTCCAACAATACCCTAAAAATACACTGATTAGAAAGTTTTTCAATTTTTTTTCAAATCCTACAGGATTATGGTGGGGAAAGCTTTGGGTGACTATCCTCAGAGAATTTTTTCTATAATCACTATATTTTGGGATGGGAATTCTAATGCTGCTGCTGCTGCTGCTAAGTCGCTTCAGTCGTGTCTGACTCTGTGCGACCCCACAGACGGCAGCCCACCAGGCTCCGCCGTCCCTGGGATTCTCCAGGCAAGAATACTGGAGTGGGTTGCCATTTCCTTCTCCAGTGCATGAAAGGGAAAAGTGAAAGTGAAGTTGCTCAGTTGTGTCCGACTCTTAGCGACCCCATGGGCTGCAGCCTACCAGGCTCCTCCGTCCATGGGATTTTCCAGGCAAGAGTACTGGAGTGGGGTGCCATTGCCTTCTCCAGGGAATTCTAATGAAGGAGTGATAAATACTGAAATAGTCTGACAAATAGCCTTCTGTTCTCAAAAGCTAAATTACAGGGAAAATGGGCATGAGGAAAAGGCTAATTTAAAAATTGTCTAGAAAATCTTCTCACTTCTGTTTATGATGTATTTTAATAAATCAAATTCTAACTTATTTAAACTTGGTTAGCAAGTTCAAAATTAAACAGGAGAACATTAATATGTCCTTAAGGCCACTACAATTGTAATTTTTGAATGAATATTAAAGTTGAGCTTCTTAAGAGTTGGGCTTCTTAAAAAGTATTCATTCAATTATGATAGTTTTGATAATTTTTTTATTCCCCTGGGAGTTGGACATTTTATATATGTGTGTGTGTGTGTGTGTGTGTGTGTGTGTGTGTGTATTTTCTAATTCTAAGGTCATGATACAACAGTCTATCTTGCTTCTGGAGGTACAAAGTGGGGGCCATACTGGCCTTGAATCAAACTGATTTTCTTCGATTATTACAACTCATCTACCTCCTTCACATTTTTTTTATAAATGTGGAGCTCTTTTTTTTGTTTGTTTGTTTACATGTGGTTTTTAAAATGCATTTTTAAATTAATGGGCTTTATTTTTAGTCCGATTTTAGGTTTACAGAAAAACTGGGTGGAAAGGACTGAGTTCCCAAATACCCCATGTCTCCCTCTTTCCCCATACCAACACTATTTCCCCTATTATCAACATCTTTCATTAATGTGGTGCATTTGTTTCAATTGATCAGTCACTATTAATACATTAACTGAAATCCACAGTTTACATTAGGGTTCACTCTTTCTGTCGTACATTCTATGGATTTTGACAAAAATTTCATGATATATATCCACATTATAGTGTCATACAGAATAGTTTCACAGCTCTGAAAATCCCGTGCTCCACCAATTCATGGCTCTATCTTTCCCCCAGAATTCCTGGCAACCACTTATCTTTTCATTGTCTCCATTATTTTGTTTTTTCCAGGATGTCATAGAGCTGGAACCATACAGTATGTAGCCTTCTCAAATTGCCTTCTTTCCCTTTAGCACTACATATATGTTTCCTCCCTGTCTTTTTATGACTTGGTAGCTCATTTCTTTTAAATGCTGTATAATATTCCATTGTCTGGATGCACCACAGCTTATTTCATTCACCTACTAAAGTATATTTTGGTTGCTTCCAAGTTTTGGCAATTATGAACAAAGCTGAAATAAACATTTGCATGCAGATTTTTGTGTGTACATAAATTTTCCATCTGGGTAAATATTGAGGAGCACAACTGCAAGATTATACGGTAAGAATATGTTTCATTTTGTAAGAAACTGTCAAACTATCTTCCAAAGCTTTACCATTTTGGATTCTCACCATTAATGGATAAGAGTTCTTCTTTCTTCATATCCTCACCACCATTTAGTACTGTCAATATTTTGAATTTTAGCCATTCTAACAGGTATGTAGTTGCATGTCATCTTTGGCCTAATTTGTGGTTCCCTTGGAAGATAATGTTGGGCATCTTTTCATATATTTATGAAAATTTGTCAAGGTATATCTTCTTTGGTGGCCAAGTTCTTTGCACATTTTTAAATTGGGTTGTTATCTTACTGTTGAGTGCTAAGGTTCTCTGACTATTTTAAATATCAGTCTTTCATCAGATATACATTTTTCAAGTGTTTTTTTTAGCTTATCTTTTCATTCTCTTAACAGTGTCATTCACAGAGCAGAAGTTTTGAATTTTTACCTAATTTTTTCATGGATTATGCTTTTGGTGTTACATCTAAAAAGTCATCATCAAACTCAAGGTCATCTAGATTTTCTTATATGTTACCCTCTAGGAGTTTTACAGTTCTGTGTTTTAAATTTATGTCTATGATCCTTCTTGAGTTAATATTTGCAAAAGCTGTAAAGTCTGTTTCTAGATTTATATATTTTTTCCATGCGGATGTCCAATTTTTTCCAGCACCATTTGTTAAGAAGACTATCATTTCTCCATTAAATTGCTTGTGTTCCCTTGTCAAAGATTAGTTGATCAAATCTGTGTGGGTTTTTCTGGGTTCTCTACTCTGGAGCTTATGTTATTATCAATAATTGTGATTATTTATATCCTTTTGCTTCATTGCATTATTGGTTATTAATAATTCCCTTCTTGGTTTATTCAGGTAAAATTTCGATACAGGAAAACACACAGATTCCTTCCCTTCTCATACCTGATGAGCCTCTTGATTTTTTAAGTACAACAATATAAAACAGCTGATATTTTATAATGTAATACTTATGAGGGAAAAACCTTTTAAAAACTGAAAGCCCATCTTCATTTCAGTTCAGTTCAGTTGCTCAGTCGTGTCCGACTCTTTGCGACCCCATGGACTGGACTGCAGCACACCAGGCCTCTCTGTCCATCGCCAACTCCCGGAGTTTACTCAAACTCATGCCCATTGAGTCGGTGATGCCATCCAACCATCTCATCCTCTGTCGTCCCTTCTCCTCTTGCCTTCAATCCTTCCCAGCATCAGGGTCTTCTCAAATGAGTCAGTTCTTCGCATCAGGTGGCCAAAGTATTGGAGTTTCAGCTTTAGCATCAGTCCTTCCAATGAATATTCAGGACTGATTTCCTTTAGGATGGACTGGTTGGTCTTCCTTGCAGTCCAAGGGACTCTCAAGAGTCTTCTCCAACACCACACTTCAAAAGCATCAGTTCTTCGGTGCTCAGCTTTCTTTATAGTCCAACTCTCACATCCATACATGACAACTGGATAAACCATAGCTTTGACTAGATGGATCTTTGTTGGCAAAGTAATGTCTCTGCTTTTTAATATGCTGTCTAGGTTGGTCATAACTTTTCTTCTGAAGAGCAAGCATCTTTTAATTTCATGGCTGCAATCACCATGCAGTGATCGTGGAGCCCCCAAAAATAAAGTCTCTCACTGTTTCTCCATCTATTTGCCATGGAGAGATGGGACCAGATGCCATGATCTTAGTTTTCTGAATGTTGAGCTTTAAACCAACTTTTTCACTCTCCTCTTTCACTTTCATCAAGAGGCTCTTTAGTTCTTCTTCACTTTTTGCCGTAAGGGTGGTGTCATCTGCATATCTGAGGTTGTTGACATTTCTCCCAGCAATCTTGATTCCAGTTTGTGATTAGATATATAATAAAACTATTGTTCTTGCCCACCGATGTTATATACAACATGCTTTGGGAAACAGATGCCTAAGAGCAGGGTTCCAAGACTCTGGTGGTAAGAGAAAGGTAAAAAGCCAGACTAGAGGGCATCCTAAATATAGGTATTTTCTGAATCCAGTTTCCTAAGTTGAACTAATAAAAGAACAATCTACTTCAATTATATTTAATATTCTTATAACACACAATTCATAGATTATCTTCTTTTACTCCAGATGTCTCAGAATACCTATTTACTTCAAAGAATGCCCAATAAAACCTTAATATCTGTTGCCATAATTGTTATCAGAGACATGTAGTGACTTTCAGGAAAACCAAGGGTTTTTGCATACATGAAGGCAGCCAGATTTTTTAGCCTCTAGTATTATGGGGACTTTAGTAAATGTTATGTAATTTTCATAGCAGAATAAATACTCTATTTTTTCCTAAAGAGCTCAGGGGAAAACCAACTTTAACCTATTGGTTTGGTGAAATAAAACTGCTATTACTGAGTAGAATTAACTCATGTATGTGTTGTTTTGTTTGCTTGCCTCAAGATAAACTGTAGGATGCATAATTATAATGTGACAGGTTTCCACTTGCCACATATATAAATTAATTTCATTATTTGGTATCTTTATCTTTTATAAAATAGGGTTCCTCCCTTCAAAGCTTTTCCAGACTAGATGGGGAGAGAAAATTAATAATGTGAACCAAAACTAAGTGCAATCTATTTAATTGTGGAAATGGTTTGTAATTGCATGAAACTGAATTTATTTCATGTTAGTTCAAAAGTTAGCATTAGAATACTTTCATCTTGTTGGTTTTCTTTTTCATATAAAAATTATACAAGGTGTTACATATTTTCGTAGCTTTTTGGTAAGTGCTACCTAAAATCTTTCTAGGCTTAGATCCCTTCAAAGTTTTTCTTTTTTCTCTTTCTGTTGTGCTACTGCAGGGCATTCTGATTGTGAAACAAAAAAACAGGCAACGGATCAAGAGGCAAAATTTTCCATTTAATTTGGTGTTATCTTTAAAAAAAGAGTCTAAAGTTGCTAATTTGAATAGATACTTTGTCTACATGATTTTTATTATAGGGGACAAAAGAAAAAAACCCTAGAAAAATAAAGAAAAATAAAATATATCTCAAAGTATTTTTTGAAACTCTTAAAATACATATTATTTATTCAATAGAATAAATTGACCAGTAAGCTCTCCTTAGGACTTGTGCTCTGTGCCCAATCACTCAGTCGTGTCTGACTCTTTGTGGCCCCATGGTCTGTGGCCTGCCAGGCTCCTCTGTCCATGGAATTTTCCAGGCAAGAATCCTGGGTGGAGTGTCATTTCCTCCTCCAGGGCATCTTTCTGACCCAGGGATCGAACCCATGTCTCCCGTATCTTGTGCACTGGTAGGCAGATACTTTACCACTAGTGCCACCTGGGAAACTCCTCTTTTGGACTTACTGTGTATATAAAGCATGGATCCAATGAAGTACTGACCTCACAGATATTCACTTAAGATTTATAAGTAAATAGGTTGGCAGGTATAGTATCAGATACTTCACTTGAGCACACATTTCCCAGAGAACTCTAATCTTTATGTGAATTTAAATGTTAACACTTTTTTTATATATAGATACAGATTGTACTTTATACTTTTAACGTTTATGGTTAATGAGCTGTTTCTTACATTAATGCGTTATTTAGGCTTCTCAAGGGTTGACTGGGGCTGTAGTAGCCTAGATTATTCTTGTAAATAGAACAGGAACCCCCATAACCATCACTTTTCACTATAGAGACCTAAAGGAATAGACAGTAGATGCTACAAAGCCATGATTCTTCGTTACAATAATGTAGAAATGGAATATATGTCCTGGGTTGTTTAGTACATTAAAGTTTACACTTAGAAAATAGCAAAGAAGGTAGTTAGAGAAGCAGTTTATAACCCAGAGCCATTTGAAGAAGTTGCATTATATGAAAGAAAACCTAGCATCCAGAAATATAAGCTAGGGACAACTGAAAACTGAAGATTAGGATATTACTCTGCAGGCAAGGGAGGCAAAAATGAGATATTTCACTTTGCTTGTTTATTTGAGAAAATATACAAAAATTTATCTGTTTATGCTGTTAAATTTAATTAATATTTCCTAGGCTGTGAGGTATCCCAGCAGGCTGCTGACTTAAGACCCTCTAGTCATTGGTCTAATATTCCCTCTTGTTATTTTCTTTTTCAACCATCTATGCACTGAGTTTTCTACCTTCCCTGTTCTCATAAGCTCCCATGCTCTTAATTTCCAGAAGAATATTTCTAGGTCTTCTTAAATTTTACCCTTCTCACAACACATAGTCACACTGCAAAAGGTGAGCAGATTATTTCTGTGGCTGGCAGGCACATGCTATAGACCAGGTCACGTCTCATTTCTGGACTCCTGCATAGCATCTTTATCTCATGGAAAGAGGAAAAGGGTATAATGTACCACTCCCTGCATTAGAATCTGCTCAAGTTTCTTTTTGAGAGTTAGTGAACTTGAACACAAAATTACTGCTGGCAACGGTGGGCAAGAATGTGGTACAGGATAAACAAGGAGCATAGCCCAGGTCTCTCTGACTGGGGAGCAAACTCAGTATCTGAGTTGTATAACCAATAAATAATGTAAAATATGCAGAAAGATACAAGCACTACAGACAGCTACCACACTTAATTTTTAACTACCAACACATCATAAATTTTATTCATTTTTTATTCATTCTCAAAAGCAAAATAACCCTAAAATAAGTTGAATTTGTGATAAAGAGTTTAGGGGTTGAAACAATTTGGTTCATTTTGTGAAGAGTTTCTCACCTGGGTAATTGTGATGGGATGTAATATGAATTTTAATTGCCAAGCCAACCAAAAATGAAGGTAATTCTACTTGTCATTCCTTAATACATAATACTCATCAGAATGAAACCTCAGCTCTTCAGAGAGAAGCAGATGACTTCCCTTATGTATCTATTAAATGCCCAGAAACTTCAATAAGTGCACAGAAGGAGCTATCAGACACCAGACTGGAAATTCTGCCAATCTGTGGGGACTGGAACCTCCACCAAAGGATTCCTCCTTAGGGATACCGAGAGCAAGGTGCAGTGCAATGCCTTCAAATCTCTGGATGCCTGGGAGAGCATCATGAATTATGTTAAGAAGAAGCATCTAATGGGAGCACATCATTTACTACCACAGGAGCAGTAAAAGGCAGTATTTATATATCCTGCTTTGAGCCATGTCTCTCTAAACATCTTTCAATTAAGGCTTCAAAGAAAATTCCAAACAAATCCTTAACAAAACCCAGCATGATGTTGTGTTTTTTTTTCCAACCATGGCTTTATAACCCTTGCTTCCAATGGAGGACTCAGTATGTGTGAGGTAACAGATTCTGAAAGTGCGGGAGGAGGAAGAGCTGGGATTATGTTTTCCCACAGCTGCCCCTCTATGAAACTCTTCTACAGGAATCTCAGTCAGGAGTTTTCCCTTAAATTAAGTCGACAGCCTACGGTCTAATAAGGAAGAAAGATCTGTATCATGCAGAGATTTCAGTAAACATTTTGGAAACAAATTAGATAAGGGCAAAAGTGAAGAAAAAGTAATCCATCTACTGATGAGTTGTTACATAATTACATAGGAATGCTTCTTATAAATGTTTGAAGTATGGCTCCTCTACATTCCCTTTTAATACATTATAATACTCTGGTTCAGAAAGTGAGGGAGAGGTCATTAGTAAGCTTTTATATGGAGATAAATTTGGTAACATTAACTATAAGTTTAAATGATCTATTGGTATCTTGATACAATCCAAAATTTTGCTTATTTTGTGCCAAGATCAATGGTATTACCATCCAATTGATAGAAAAATCATATCCTCAAATAATTTAACATGCACTTGAGGATGGGTGGCTGGATTTTAGAAACTGTCACTTCCCATATTTTTTCACTAATGTCTTTATTGATGCAACTAGAGGGAGGCGTAGCTTAAAGAGCCAATGAAACAGAGTATTCTTTACATTAAACTTGCGCTTAGAAAAAACCAGTCACATGCTTGTTTTTTCCTTTGGACAGCAAATTTTTAACATAAAGACGAGTAACTCTATTTATTTAATTTATCTGTATTCTAATCTCTTACATCAAAAGGAAAATTAATATTTCTACCTCAACATTTAGTTGATAATTTATTCTGTTCCCATTTTATCATAACCAAAATAAATACAGCACAAAAAATAATTGGTATAATGCATAGTGTATATTATAGTTTGAAAATCAAATAATGTAAATCCATTAAATTTAAATTTGTGATGAAATACTTGCTGTAATTATCATTTCCTGACTGATGCAGGCTTTTTTTAAAACCTTCCTCTTCTAATTGAGATGTTACCTCTATATGTTGAAATTGCCTTCTATTCACTTTCTCCTTGTTTAATGCCGTTTTCCTCTAACTTCATGACTTAATTATCATGTAAAGGTATTAAATCTTCAAAATGTCTTCCTATTTTTAAACATAGACTCTTTTTTAATCATAAATAATTTACCTAATCAGCCCAGACAGGGGATTCAGGGAGGGCTTCCTGGAAAGGGTGTTTTTCTTATGAATTTGCATAAGCTCCTCATGTCATGACATTTATATATATTTATGGTCATTGGAAGGACTGATGCTGAAGCTGAAACTCCAATACTTTGACCACCTCATGTGAAGAACTGACTCACTGGAAAAGACCCTGATGCTGGGAGAGATTGAAGGCAGGAGGAGAAGGGGATGACAGAGGATGAGATGGTTGGATGGCATCACCGACTCAATGGACATGAGTTTGAGTAAACTCTGGGAGTTGGTGATGGACAGGAAGGTCTGGCATGCTGCAGTCCATGGGGTCGCAGAGAGTCAGACACAACTGAGAGACTGAACTGAACTGAACTGAACAGTTATATTTAGGGCTTCCCAGGTGGTGCTAGTAGTAAAGAATCCACCTGCCAATGTAGGAGATACAAGAGATGTGGGTTCAATCCCAGGGTCTGAAAGATCCTCTGGAGGAGGAAATGGCAATCCGTTCCAGTATTCTTGCCTGGAGAAGCCCATGGACAGTGGCACCTGGTGGGATACAGTCTATGGGGTCGCAAAGAATCGAACACGACTGACACGACTTAGCATGCATGCACACACGGTCATATTCAATACTGTCAAACTGTTCCTCAAAGTATTTGACCATTTTACACTTTTACCAATGAGATATGAATGGGAAGCACCACTAAAGCTTACATTGCTCTTCTTGCTTTTTGACAAAGAATAACATTGATATAACATCATATGCAAGATTATTTAATATATTTAAGTCAGCCATTTAATACATCATGTATATAACTTAATATTCTCCCCATCTTCAATATGTAAAATTTCTAGACCTAATGCTAAAGAAGCTGCTTTTTTAAATAATGTAAAACTGATTTATTTGCATGTACAACAATGAGGATTAGGATCTGAGATGAAAAGGCAAGTATGCTTCTGTCAAACGGAGATTAAGATTCATAAGTAACTGACTTTGGGACCAGCTGGGTGGGAAGACCTGCTGTGTTACCTTCAGATACTGTCTCTTTACCTGACACATTGGATGCTTCAGCAGCTTTTTTGGGTTGTCCACCCTGGGCTGCTTTTTCTAAGTCCTTTAGATAGTTAAGCTAGTATTACTGTTAGCTTATGTTCCTGATTGGTTCACCCAGGAGCTTTTTCATTAAGCATGAGTTTTTGTTTTTTTCTTTTAATCTTAGAAGCTGAGGTTCTTAGGTCTTTCAGGAGCTTTCTGATATATTCAACAACTCAAGAAACTAACTCTTACTCAATTATTAGTGCCTGGTGCTGTTTACACTCAGTTAAACCAGAATGGCTAGTTTACCAAAAGGGAAGTTACATATTCATTTTCTCTTACCCAGTTATAACTGTGATTTCTATTAAAACGATTTCTATTAACATAGTAATGGTTATTGGTAGTTAAAAAAAGGATAAGGTAGATATATAGAAAAACTCAATTCCTTAGCTTAATAAGTCATTAGAAAATTCTGTCCAAAAGTAAAGCTCGAATATATTTCTTCTTCAGTTTATGCTGAATTTTATACAGACATATATGAAAGCAACCATACTGTAATTAGAGAACAACTCATCATCACTAGGTGGATAAACACACACACACATATACATACATATGTATAACTGTGTGTGTGTGTGTGTGTGTATATATATATATATATAAATATTTTTGAAATATGTTAACAAATCTCCCTTGGATAAACATATAGCTACATGCAAATTCTATAAATTATGTCCAGGCCTTACAAATATACTAAATAGAAGGGGATGACAAAGGATGAGATGGTTGGATGGCATCACCGGCTCGACGGACATGAGTTTGAGCAAGCTTCGGGAGTTGGTGATGGACAGGGAATCCTGGCACGCTGCAGTCCGTGGGGTCACAAAGAGTTGGACACAACTGAGTGACTAAACTGAACTGACAGATTTAGTGTATTCACTCTTTAATCTCCCCATTCATATGCTGGGACTTTCTGATATATTCAACAACCCAAGAAACGAATTCTTACTCAATCATTTAGTGCCTGCTGCTGGATAGCAGCCCTGTTCAGACAGAGGACACCACACCAAAACTAGACTGGATAACAAGTGAAATTAGTTGATAGCTTACATCTGGTATATACTATTTCTATTAAATGTTTGCTATCCCTAGGAAATATTTAAGAAAAGCTTCAAAGCTCTTTTTTTCTAGAGTTATATTACAAATAATTGTCCCAGAAGTGTGCTAATCACCTTACAGAACTTTACAAAAGTCATTTGGCCCCAGTGAGCTACATGGTAGCTTACCTATCACTGCTACCAAATCAGGCCCTCACTCAACACGGGCATTTCTAAAGTTCATCCAAGGTTTTTCATACCTATTTACTACCCTCTCAGCAAGCCCAAGATTCCTCTCTTTGTCTTTATAATGATTTACTATAAGTATAAAAGCAAGATGGAGAAGGCAATGGCACCCCACTCCAGTACTCTTGCCTGGAAAATCCCATGGACGGAGGAGCCTGGTAGGCTGCAGTCCATGGGGTCGCTAAGAGTCGGACACGACTGAGCGACTTCACTTTCACTGTTCCCTTTCATGCACTGGAGAAGGAAATGGCAACCCACTCCAGTAGTCTTGCCTGGAGAATCCCAGGGACGGCGGAGCCTGGTGGGCTGCCATCTATGGGGTCGCACAGAGTCGGACACGACTGAAGCGACTTAGCAGCAGCAGCAGCAGCAGCAGCAGCATAAAAGCAAGATGGCAGGAGTCCCCATAAAAACACACATCATGATAAAAGATTCCATACTGCAACGAGACTGGGAACAACTACTCAGGAATAATGCCTCTAAGTTAATAATGTCTGTTCAACAAAGTCAGTTTAGTTTCCCAAGCATTTTCTCCCTAACACCTCATGCTTTAAAATATCTCAAATATTTATTCAAGTGATGGGCAAATCAGAAAATTCCTAAATAACAATATCTTCAAAAATAACCTCATTTCCTAAAGAAATGCAAATTCATAAACACATTTTAACATTTTATTAACAGTTAGTGATGCATGGCTCTATACACAGACTTCTAAGAGAAGCAACAATAATTTCAAGAGAAGAGGGACTCCCAGCATGAAATGTGTACAGAGCATTTGACCCAGCTATTCTGACACCGGGGATGTTTTGATCCTGTGTTAGTAAGTACGAGTATTTCAGTCAGAAGTATGCTGATTTTGATGAAAAAATATGCCAGAGCAAATTTTATTAAGCTAATTTAGCCAACAGATCAATTCTCTACACAATGCAATTGAGCCATTTTCAGTTTTGTCCTTTTCCATTTCAATTTTTCTGAAATGATCTACTGCTATCACTTTTCTATATAAATTAAATGAAGATCCGATTCCTGGATTTGTCCTTCTTAAGTTTTATCAATTATACCTTGGTCATTTTCCCTTTTAACCACTATTTCTATGAAATTCCATATTCTTTAATCTAAGTATTCCCAAGCTTTAATTCTCCTGTTGATTTATAGTCTGCAGCTGATTCCACCTCATGAAGTTTTACCCACTGTCACTTAGTAATAGTTTGCCACAGTTCAGTTCAGTCACTCAGTCGTGTCTGACTCTTTGTGACCCCATAGACTGCAGCACACTAAGCTTTCCTATCCATCACCAACTCCCAGAGCTTACTCAAACTCATGTCCATTGAGTTGGTGATGGCATCCAAACATCTCATCCTCTGTCGTTCCCTTCTCCTCCTGCCTTCAATCTTTCCCAGCATCAGGGTCTTCCCATGAGACGGCCAAAGTATTGGAGTTTCAGCTTTAGCATCAGTCCTTCCAATGAATATTCAGGACTGATTTTCTTTAGGATTGTCTGGTTGGATCTCCTTGCAGTCCAAGGGACTCTCAAGAGTCTTCTCCAACACCACACTTCCAAAGCGTCAGTTTTTTGGCGCTCAGCTTTCTTTATAGTCCAACTCTCACATCCATTCATGACTACTGGAAAAACCATAGCTTTGACTAGATGGACCTTTGTTGGCACAAAGTAATGTCTCTCCTTTTCAATATGCTGTCTAGGTTGGTCAAAATTTTTCTTCCAAGGAGCAAACATCTTTTAATTTCATGGCTGCAGTCACCATCAGCAGTGATTATGGAGCCCCCCCAAATAAAGCCACTCATTGCTTCCATTGTTTCCCCATCGATTTCCCATGAAGTGATGGGACCGGATGCCATGATCTTAGTTTTCTGAATGTTGAGCTTTAAGCCAACTTTTTCACTCTCCTCTTTCACTTTCATCAAGAGGCTCTTTAGTTCCTTTTTACTTTCTGCCGTAAGGGTGGTGTCATCTGCATATCTGAGGTTGTTGACATTTCTCCCAGCAATCTTGATTCCAGCTTGTGCTTCATCCAGCCCAGCATTTCTCATGATGCACTCCACATATAAGTTAAATAAGCAGGGTGACAATATACAGCCTTGACGTACTCCTTTCCCAATTTGGAACCAGTCTGTTGTTCCATGTCTAGTTGTAACTGTTGCTTCTTGACCTGAATACAGATTTCTCAGGAGGCAGGTAAGGTGGTCTGGTATTCCCATCTCTTTCAGAATTCTCCACAGTTTATTGTGACCCAGACAGTCAAAGGCTTTGGCATAGTCAATAAAGCAGATGTTTTTCTGGAACTCTCTTGCTTTTTCAATGATCCAATGGATGTTGGCAATTTGATCTCTGGTTCCTCTGCCTTTTCTAAAACCAACTTGAAAATCTGGAAGTTCACTGTTCATGTACTGGTGAAACCTGGCTTGGAGAATTTTGAGCATTACTTTGCTAGTATGTGACATGAGTGCAATTGTGCGGTAGTTTGAGCATTCTTTGGCATTGCCTTTCTTTGGGATTGGAATGAAAACTGACCTTTTCCAGTCCTGTGGCTACTGCTGAGTTTTCCAAATTTGCTGGCATATTGAGTGCAGCACTTCCACAGCATCATCTTTTAGGATTCAAAATAGCTCAACTGGAATTCCATCACCTCCACTAGCTTTGTTCATAGTGATGATTCCCAAGGGCCACTTGACTTTGCATTCCAGGATGTCTGGCTCTAGGTGAGTGATCATACCATCGTGGTGATCTGAGTCATGAACATCTTTTTTGTATAGTATTTTGCTACACTATTTATTATTTACACATCTGATTTTCCCCAGGTCACTAATCGTGGTTTTCACAAAGATGTCCTCATTTTTCACTGTGCTCTCCAGTTACAATTTAGCCATTTTCATTCTTATTTTGTGTTTATTATTCTTACCAGAACATTTGTTAAGAGTTTTATTTAAAAGTTAAGTCTTTGTATTTATTTCTTGGAGCAAAAAATATTAGTGGTTGGTGTAGGTAGCAGGCAGGGTGTAAGCATTCTGCTTCTGCAATAAATCTTTAGATGATGACCAAGTGAAGCTTAAATAAAGTTTGGAGAAAAGCTGATGAGTGCAGTAAAGCACAAGAAATGCAGTGTGGGAATACTGGAAGGGCACTCAATGGCTTACTTCAGATGTAGAAGAATAAGAAAGTACTGAACCATCAAATTAGACAACTGAGAAGAAGCTGAAAACAAAATACAAAATTATTTAGTGTACACGCTAGAACCTATATAATATGGTAAGTGACTGCAGGCCTGCTATAAGCTATAGGAGATGCGAAACAGACTGTGGATGGATGGAATTTTGGATACTGCAAGGATTGCCTAGTAACAGGTAGTACCTGAGGTCAGTGCCCCTTCTAGTGCCTAACTGTATTGATGACATCCAGTTAGGAAACTAGGTGTCACTGACCTGGCAAATTTCTCACTTCTCCCAGGTTACTTTGACTAATAATTCTCATGAGCCATGGGGGTTCTGGCTCTATTCACCATGCCCTTGATAATATGAGCTTCCACAGCTCTCCTTTGCAGGCTCCACAGAAATGAAAGTGAGAGAAGCCTTAAAACAAAGGACAGAATGTTTATCATAAAATGAAGTGCTATGATTATACTGAAAGGGTAAAATCTTTTCTTATACAGATCTCTAGAAATGACAGAAACTGTGCTAGTGGCTTAACCTATATTATAATCTCTTGTACTTAGTCTCTATCTAGGCAGTTAATGAGGAGGTGTAAGCATTGTGGTACATTCTATAATAGATATAGGGACAAGTGTTTTAAGAGCACAAAGAATGTAATTTATTGCACATGGCAAAGCCTTCCCAAGAAATGGCATTGATTTGGGTCTTGAAGGATGAATAACTAGGAAGGTTATTATTAGAGAAGGAAAGAGAACAGAACAGCTAAGGTGTCTTGAATCAAATCCCTGTCTGTGAGTTGCCAATAATCATGTCTATCAATAACATAATTCTTTTGATCTGTTTTTGAGGCAGAATCTTTGGCTGAGTGAGAATCTGCAGGTGCCTATAGGCTATCAACGGTATCATGTGCTCTCCATTCCCAGGTTAGGAGGCTCAGGTCATTGATCACAGTGGTATGCAAAGATTCCAGAATCCATGGGTAATTTGCTTTCTTTAAATTTTACTGGTGTAGAGCCTCTTGATGAAAGTGAAAGAGGACAGTGAAAATGTTGGCTTAAAGCTCAATGTTCAGAAAACTAAGATCATGGCATCTGGTCCCATCACTTCGTGGGAACTAGATGGGGAAACAGTGGAAACAGTGTCAGACTTTATTTTGGGGGGCTCCAAAATCACTGCAGATGGTGATTGCAGCCATGAAATTAAAAGACGCTTACTCCTTGGAAGAAAGGTTATGACCAACCTAGATAGCATATTTAAAAGCAGAGACATTACTTTGCCAACAAAGATCCGTCTAGTCAAGGCCATGGTTTTTCCAGTGGTCATGTATGGATGTGAGAGTTGGACGGTGAAGAAACCTGAGTGCCAAAGAATCGATGCTTTTGAACTGTGGTGTTGGAGAAGACTCTTGAGAGTTCCTTGGACTGCAAGAAGATCCAACCAGTCCATCCTAAAGGAGATCAGTCCTGGGTGTTCATTGAAAGGACTGATGTTGAAGCTGAAACTCCAATAATTTGGCCACCTCATGTGAACAGTTGACTCATTGGAAAAGACCCTGATGCTAGGAAGGATTGGGGGTAAGAGAAGGGGACACGACAGAGGATGAGGTGGCTGGATGGCATCACCAACTCGATGGACATGAGTTTGGGTAAACTCCGGGAATTGGTGATGGACAGGGAGGCCTGGCGTGCTGCAATTCATGGGGTCGCAAAGAGTCGGACACGATTGAGCGACTGGATTGAACTGAACTGAGCCCTCTATTTAACATCACCAAATAGATTACCTACTTCATCAAAATACACCTTTTAAAAATCTTTTTTTTTTAAACTTGACCAACAGCAACAAAACTGTTAAAAAAAAAAAAAAAAAAAAAGTGGAAAAAAAAAAACCTTAGCAGTATTTTACCCTGTTCATTTTTAACAGCTCCTGCAACACTTATGCTCAATGTGATTTTTGGTGACAAGGATTTCCTTGGCTGTTTTTGTCTTCTCAACTCTCAACTATCATGCTAGGAAATCCTCTAAAATGTATACACTTTTACTTATAATTATTGACATTTTTAACCATATAGTATATTTGCAAGACACAGTTTCATTTTTTTAATGAGTCAACTGAGCTAAATTTATCCTTTTACCCATAAAATTAACATTGTTTTGCTATATACATAGTTCATTTATTTTAACAAATATATAGTGATAGCTTAGGACTCTAGAATGAATAAGACAGGATCCCTGAACTCTGGAGAATTAGAGGTGTACATTTTACTAATTAGGTGTACTTTTCCTAATTATTAAGCATGAGAAGTTAAAAGTATATACCATATCATTTCAGAAGAAAAAAGAGATTTATTGTTTTTTTGTGGAGAATCCAGAAAGGTATCACAGAGGAAGCGCCATTTGACCTGGGCTTAAGTGTTGACAATGAGCACATGGAATTGGAAAAAGGTTATTCTAGGGAAAGAGAATAATAAATAAGGCCATATAAGCTAAAAGGTATATGTAGCCACATTGAAGAATAAACAAAGGTGTGAGTCACCTGGGGGCACGGTTATTAAGAAAATTACTGATGACAGAACTTTCTCAGTTAAAAAAAAATGCCCATAGGAAACAGCTGAAATAAATGTGAAGATTTGACTTCCTAAATTTAGACATAGTTCTTAAAAAAAATCAAGTGATTTTTTTTTCACTAATGTACATCAATCCCAAAATTTACACTGGCTCTAGATCTCATAGCAAAAAGGTAAGAAGGAAATGAGGTTTGGAACCAAACAGCATTCAAGAATGTAACTCATCTATTATTCTCAGATAGCAGTAGAAATGTTATCTCCACTGTTATTGTCACATAGTTATGAATTTAAAAAATAAAAACAAAACCTGAAGTGATATATTAAGCTGCTAAAGTTGAAAAAGATGACCAATTTTTTCAGGCTGACTGAGAAAACCGAAGGCCAAAATGTGTTACTCTTCAATTTGTGGCTGTGGTTTCAGCAGAAAGAAGTAACAGAGCATTAGTCACATTATGTAGTATAATAATGGCCCTGGGATGGAGAAATTATCAAATAATGACACCTTTGAAACTGTTTGACTAATGCTGTAAATTATTTCTGTATTATACAAAAAGCATTATCGTATGATTTTTTTGATGACTTTGGATTGCAAGGGATTAGCTAGTACCACTGAAAAGCAACTCTTTTAGGAGAATTTAAAATAAAGAGCAGTCTGAAGTTTTCATGGCTATTCATTAAACTTGATACACTGGAAGAGGCAATCAAGACTTTCAGTCAGGTACGCCAGCAGAGATCTCTCAAGTCCAATTTATAATACACGTCTAAAGTCATTCACAAAGACATTTTAAAAAGAGAAAAAATGTAATGGAAGAAAAGAGGTGTTTCTAAGAATTGAAATTAAAAAATTACAAAAAAGAATATTTCTGGCAGTAATCACAAGGATTATATACACAGTCTCAAAGGAAAACACCTTCGATTTGGGAGCAAACAGTTGTAGAACAAACAAAAGAACTCAGTAAATAATTTTTTATCAGTGTGTCAAAAAAACACGTTCAGGTTTTTTGCAAAGGCTTTTGTGGCTCAGCTGGTAAAGAATCCGCCTGCAATGTGGGACACCTGGGTTCGATTCCTGGGTTGGGAAGATCCCCTGGAGAAGGGATAGGCTACCCACTCCAGTATTCCGGCCTGGAGAATTCCATGGACTGTATAGTCCATGCGGTCACAAAGAGTTGGAGAGGACTGAGCGACTTTCAATTTTCACTTTGAACTCTAAGTCTTACAGATCATTTTTTCTTTTTTAATCTAAATTAACAACATTCAGGATTTCATCTTTGTGCAATGCTAACATCTATCTGTCAGAAATCCAACCCCCCCCCAAAATAAATCCTTCCAAGTTTATTTGGATTAATAACTTTACAAACCCATGAACTTCTATAGCCAACTCAAAGAAGAAACTAAAAAGTTTAAGGAAGTAAGAAAAATAAAGACAAGATTCTTAAGCATTTTTTAATGCAGTGGCATCAACAGTGGCCTTGGAGAGAAATAACACTTTTCTAAAGCTTACTGATGCCTGCACTGAAGGCACTGAGAAAAATACGCCATCCATACAAAGAACACAATCCTGTGGAACTATTATCAACAGACTGCAAAAGAGAGATGGAAAGAACTCAAACCAAACACAAGACTGTTTTAAATTGTGTGGGGCTTTATTTGAAGGACTCTGATTTGGTTATTTCCAAATCTTTTTATTCTAACCAAGGTGTAAAAATAAAAAACTAAAACTTACCTGATAATATTACCAGTTCTGAAATACATATATATTAATATTTAAGATGAGTAAGCAGGGATTTTAAGAATTTTTAAATGGTGGATAGCTTGAGATAAATGATTCTTTACTTACATACTCTCTAAAGGGGTCGGTTCTCTCTGGGTTGTTGCTGCCAAGATTTGTTCAGTTTCACCTGGCAACAATTTTTATGATGCCTGAAAGGACCCCTTTCTTGTGGTCCAATATACCCAAGATTTATTATGTTCAGTTCTCCCACATTTTCAGGTGGCATTTCCCATTTTTTTCAGTCAACTAGATTTCGTGGAAAAAACAAACCAACCCAGGCCTTTCTTCTTTTGAAGGCTAATCCTTTTCCCTTTAAAATAATTTCCTGTTTCCCTAAGATATTATGCTTTGAAACAGTCTATAGAGAGACTCTTGACATTTTTAAAGATAAATTTGAATTTAAGTTTGTAAACCAAGGTAAAGTTCTGTTAGAGAAAAAATTTATATATAAAATACTTTCAAAAAAGTTACATTATGATGCAGTTGAGTAGACAGGTAAATAAATATATACCATCTCAGGATATTACCTACAATGTCAGTGATTGTCTTATTAATAGTTTATATTAAACTCCCAGAACATGAAAATAATACCCACATATAACTCAGGCTTATAGAAGAAAATACCATAGACTGGGTGGTTTAAACAATAGACATGAATTTCTCACAGTTCTGGAGGCTGAAAGTCCAAGGTCAAGGCACCAGCAGGTTTGGTTCTTGATGAGGGCTCTCTTCCACATTCATAGAAGGTTGTCTTCTCCCTGGGTCCCTGTACGGCAGACAGAAGAGGCTCTGGTGTCTCTTCATCCTCCTTTACGCACACTAATCCCATTATGGGGTCTCATCTGAACCTAATCATCTCCCGAAGGCCTCACCTCCTCACACTCACACTGGGTGTTACTGCTTCAACATGTGATTTTGGGGAGAACACACTTAGTCCATAACACAATTACATGATACTTTGAAGTGCCTTAACTCCTCTGTTCTCTAGCTTTACTGTACTCCAATTGTACTCAAATCCTGCCAAAGCTAAGGTGTATCTGAATGTCATGCTTTGTGCTTAAATGAGATTTCTTTTAGCTGAAAAATGTAGGTGCTCTTTTGGGGAAATAAGACATAACAGTATAAAGAACCTTCCCAAGGCATCCCATTTTGAGTTTCCAATAAAGAACATAATAGCAGTTCAAAAAAATATTTCTAGAGCACCCAGTATACAGTAGACACAGGGCCAGTACTAGGATTACAAAGATGAATGAGACAATTACCATGCTGAAGAAAGTATACCAAACAATAAAATAATACATCTTATGAAGAATTTGAATTCATAAGCTTCAAAAAGGCAAGAAATCATTTCCCTGAATAAGCTAATCATAAAACTAATGGCTACAGGTCTCAAAACATTTTTGTAGAATATTATGTGAAATTTCAAAAGGAGATTTTTTTCCCCCAGATTTGTAGAGAATTACTATGCTCCTTGGAAATAATCATTTCTTGGAAATAATGAGAAGTCAGTAAAATGCCTAAGTGAAGTCTGAATTTTAAAGTATCAAGTTCAGTTTATTTAAGGTTCTAAAAGAGCAACATAGTATCCTAATTTATACACTGATATCTATGACTAAAGGAGCAACATTAAGGATTTCTTTACACAAGATATCATATCTTATGTTAACTTATGTACTCAGTGGTGCCCTACAAACCTGAATGAGAGGTAGGATGATTTCATCTAGCTGGGTGTTGCTTTGATAAGTCTGTTTCTCTTTTCATATGATCAATCACCAAATGTCTACTTCAAGTAAGAAATAGGACTCTAACTATCTTAACTCATTACCAAGGAATAGAATGTAAGTATGTAGAAGTTGACAAACCCATAAACCCAGAATGCTTAAAATCATTTTTATAAGAAATTTCCATAATGGGAACAAGTAAGTGAAAAATAAAAGTACAGAAAGAAAAAGATAAGGGAGGCAGGAAGGGGATGAATAAACATTGACAGCATCCTTTACGAATACCTAACCATTATTATTCCAAAAGAACAAGAAAGAATCATCTTGATTTTACAACTTCCATTTCTTTATGAATTTCTCTATAAGAAATCTGATATACTGAAAGTTCATTATATTGTGCAGAATGCCAGTCTTAACTGCAAATATGACAGTATTAACCTTCATTTGTTATTACTTTTGATGGTTCTTCCTTCACTAGTTAAGAAGCCTGTGTCTGAGAAAGTTCCACAGCCACAGTTGTGTCATGTACATTTCTGAGGAAGAAACATGGTTATCTCCAAATGTAGGGCTTCAGAAATAAGTTAGACTATAAAAATGAACCTAATATTAACTAAAGACGGAGTATCACAGAGCAGTCAACAAAACCCTTTACCTGAATTCTGATATTAAGACCTAATATCTTTCTCTCAAGTTTTTAAGTGAAGATAATAAAGTAAGGAGAGGATCAGTTTTGCCCAGAGTCCCCTAGTTAGTAAATAGCAGCCAGGGCGTGTTCTCCCAACGGGCATCACTAACCGTCTTCAGTAAGTCATTTCAACTTCCAAGTTAAACTAGAATATCCTCTGTTATAATACTTTCTCTCACCCGCTACATTCCTATTACATTCTCTTGAATTTGCAGGACATTTCAATGTAAAATTGTTAAGAACAGAATTCCCTATGTATCCCACTTTTAAAGGGAATGACAGTATTTTACTTTTAAATAAGGTTAAAATGGGTGTTGGTTTGAAATAGATATCCTAACATATGAAGGAATTAGCCTTCTAAGTTATGCTTTTGGAAAAATATTTAAGAATTAAGTACAGAATTTTCCAAAATGACTTTTGTAAACACAATGAATAAAATTATACAGGATTTTCTTATTTTACCTATTGATACAATGTGATATCAATACATTTCCTGATACTGAAGCATCTTTATTAGTTTCTGCTGCAGTAACAACAACAACAAAAAAAACCAAACCACATGTTACATTAAGGCAGTGGACTGACTGCAAGCTCTGTTACAGCCTGCAGGTTGACTGTAGGTATGCTGCACTATTTTCTCCCTGCGTCCAGGCTGAAGAAGCAATAGTAATCATAGCAGAGGGGGTAATACAGACAGACTGAGTGAACCATGCAACTGTTCTTAATGCTTGTGCTTGAAGACAACCATTCAGATTCCACTGGCCAAAGCAAGTCACATGGTCAAGCACAGCATCAATGAGGTATAGAAATAAACTCCATCAACAGTGTGGGGAATGGAGAATGAATATTTGTGAAAAGTAACACAAACTGTCATACCTATATTCAAAGAACAGACCCTTTCAGGCCATGGTAAAAAATTATTTTAATAAACTACTAAGTCTATGTGCTAATACATTATGTATATGCATAATCATAAGTGAGAGTGGGTATACAATTTTCATGCTTTTTTCCCAAGGATTTAGTAGGCTGATTTTATTTGCTTAGTAAAATGAAATGGGGAGGTGGGATGGGGAGGGAGGTGGGAGGGAGTTTCAAGAGGAAGGGGACATATGTATAATCAGCTATGTTGATGCTTGACAGAAAAAAATTCTGTAAAGCAATTATCTTTCAATTAAAATTTTTTTCAAAAAGTAAAAAATGAAATGGGTAGCTTTCTGTATTTTCTTTATGTTCTATATGTGGTTTTACTTATTTCTCTTAAGGAAAAAAGATTTCACCAGTACTATCTAGAACTGGATCCTTTGCTGGGGGAAGAAATTACCTGGATAACTTTAAAAATTTTTTTTATGTTATTGGTAAAATACCATTAGATTTTTAAGTAGTTTTTTATTTTCCTAGAAATCATCCACTTCATGATTTTCAAATTTGAGTGATAAATTATATGTACACAATATGTTTTCTACATGTTATAACTCCTCCATCACTTCTAATCTTTATAGGATGTTCCACATTTACTATTTTGTGCTTTCTTTACCTTTTTCTCCCCATTTTCTAACACTTTTACTATTATTGCTTTTATTTTTACTGTAGTCTTCCTTTTGATTTCTCCTTTTTCATTTTCTAAGTTATTTAATAAAAGTCTTGCTAGACTTGCTAGAATAAAAAAATCTAGCTGGAATATTTTTAGAGCAGCATTACATAATTCTATTAAAATGAAAACTCAGTGAGAGCTGTATTTCTATCCTTTTGTTCACCAATAATCCTCTAGCATCTAGCACAGTATCTTCTTCACACAGAGGAGTTTCACAGCATTTGATAACATTCAGAGAAACCTGTTTCTGTAGTCTTTGTTTCCTTTTAGATACTATGGTTATTTCTTAATTCCAAGAGGCTTGAATTTTTGTTTAAACTTTCAATATCTTATCTAATTCTGTGGTTCTCAGATTTTGACACCCATCAGGCTAGCTTGAAGAACTTAAAAAAAAAACCCACTGATTTTTACATTTTAAAACTTGGGCTCTCCCCTCAGTTTCTGATTCATTAGGGTCAAGGTTGGGATCTAGAATTTATATTTCTAATAAGTTCCCAAGTGACGCTGAAGTCATGCTGGGATCCACATTTTGAGATTTACTGGCTATTTGATTGTATGAAAATGTTGGTTCTGCTTTGGAAAATTTATTGAATTAGTTATCATTTTAACTATGTTTTTAAAACCCTAAGGGTCATCATTTATTTTTTGTGTAACTGAAGATAGACTAACAGTTGTATAGTACAATGTATATTAAAACAAGACTTCCCTGGTGGCTCAGAGGTTAAAGCGTCTGCCTCAAATCCAGGAGACCCGGGTTCGATCCCTGGGTCGGGAAGATCCCCTGGAGAAGGAGATGGCAACCCACTCCAGTATTCTTGCCTGGAGAATCCCATGGACGGAGAAGCCTGGTAGGCTACAGTCCATGGGGTCGCAAAGACTCGGACACGACTGAGCAACTTCACTTCATATTAAAACAATTTAAGTCTTGTTGAATTCTTAGTATTAGAATAGCCTCCTCTGTCCATGGAATTTTCCAGGCAAGAATACTGGAGCGGGTTGCCATTTCCTTCTCCTCACCAGTCTACTCCACAGCAATAGCCTTAGTCCTTTTTCATGAAACTATGTTGTATCAATGAGTTTTCTATGCAGTGTGCTCACAATGAATTCATTCCTTTATTTACTTCAAAGTAATTATTAAAATCGCTTTTAACTCTTAAAAACTTTACTGAATTATTGCCAAAGTAGCATTTCAGTTGTCTTAACTTTTCTTTTCAAGTGAAAGCATCAGTCGCTCAGTCCTGTCCTACTCTTTGAGACCCCATGGACAGAAGCTGGCCAGGCTCCTCTATTCACAGGATTCTCCAAGCAAGAATACTTGAGTGGGTTGCCATTCCCTTCCACAGGGGATCTTTCCAATTCAGGGATCCAACCTGGGTCTCCAGCATTGCAGGCAGATCCTTTACCATCTGAGCCACCAGGGAAGTCCTCATTGATCTTTTATCAATATTAAAGCTCTTTAATCATTGATATTTAATCAATATTAATTTGCAAATCAAGGGTATATCAGTTATTTTTCATAGTAAGGTCAGCTACATCAGAGAAAACATTCTAAACTTTTTAAAAGTTTTATAAATAATTTCAGCTGAACATAAAAACCTCTCCAAAAATATTTGTATTTCAATTATGTGCAAGGATAAAAATCACAGTGCACAGCACACTTTTGTCACTGAAAGTAAGTGCAGTGACAGTCACGATTTGACAGAATTAACCAGAGAGAAAAAGCCTGCAAACAAGATTAAGTAAGCCACTTTCACAAATGAGATGACCATATTTACAAATGAAAAAACATTGTGTACATTTGTATTGAATAAACAGCACAATATGGGTGGAATAGGGTTGGTAGAAGATTTAGAAAAATCAAAGAATCTGGCAAGAGGCAAAAGGACTTTGGAAAAGCCTGGTGTCTACCAAAAAGCAAAACAAGAACATTAGGGTATAGCAACTTTGTCGTTAATTCTAGTCATTTCTTATTTACTGACTTTTAAGGGCTAATAGGAAGGACAGAAATTCCACCAAAAATCATTGAAATATTTAGTATACCTGGTATCACAGCACCCTCTATCACATTATAATTTACAGAACACATTTATGTGCGGCAGTGGCTTTAACTGTGAATATTCATTTATGTAGAATTTTCTGGATCTAGTGCTTAGTTCATTACTTTTCAACAATGGATTTCTCCGCTTTCGGTATCATTAGCATCCAACCATACGAGCATGACTGCATGTGCCGATGAACTCACCCTGAACTTCAAATTATTGCAGGTGTGATCCAAGTACCACGGACCTACATATTAAGTATCACCAGAAAATTTATCAGAGCTATAATTATACTAGATTGGCAAATAAATTCATTCAGCGTTTTCCTTAACATCTTAAGGGAAAACTGGAAGGTACATTTTTGACAACCCAATAGCATTCTACCCCCTGACATTCCAGTTAAAATTTGGGGTTAAGGCCAATCTGGTTTAATAAGCTTTCCGAGGACATCTAATGAGGGTTCGAGTTTGAGAACCACCAGTAGGAGAAACGCCCAGTGGAGCAGTCTAGTCAGTGGGAGCTGGAGTCTATAGGAAACTTACTTCACTAGCTTTCACTAGTACTCCCATACTCGGTTAACACACCATTCCAATAAAGCAGTAAGAACCACCCAATACTCAGTTCAGTCGCTCAGTGGTGTCCGACTCTTTGCAACCCCATGAACCCCAGCACGCCAGGCCTCCCTGTCCATCACCAACTCCCTGAGTCCACCCAAACCCATGTCCATCGAGTCGGTGATGCCATCCAGCCATCTCATCCTCCGTCGTTCCCTTCTCCTCCTGCCCTCAACCTTTCCCAACATTAGAGTCTTTTCCAGCTACATATATATCATCAGGCCTACAGACTTCCAGGAAAATCGAGGTTTCCAAGCATCATTGAGGGAGAATTTACGTTGATTTTGCTGACTTGGAAGAAACGACCTTTTCTCTCTGAGTAATCTCATAGAAACACGCCACACAAACAAACCTACATACACCATGGGTGTTCCTGAGACTACTTTTCTGAAATCTCTTTAGCCTGATTTTATAGCAAATTCCCCACCAAATTCCCCACTTCCTCATGGGCTCCAGAAATATGCTGCCTGTTTTTACAACACAGCTTTAATATGCGAAAGGAAACAAAAGCTTTTACACGACAGAGCAGTCTAAGCCACAAGGTCTGTGCCATCCTCCCACTCAAGAGAGTAATAGTGGACTCTTTATCTCTTGGGACTAAGGAATTGATAACTGAGAAAAATGGCTGAGAGGCATTCAGGAACAAGTCGCGAGGAAACAAACAAAAAAACGTTTTGTTTTGTTTTTCTGGACTTAAAACTAGAGAAAGAACTCAGCTTCCCCTCCATCTTGGTTATTTATAGCTAACACGTACAAGTCGCTTCCGCTGCGAAGTCCTACAAAATACCTCCTGCGTGACAACTCGGCAGGGCGAAACCTCGGGTCTTTCCCTTTCCGAGGGCGAGAGACGAAAGCCCAGGCCACATTTTCTCTGGAAGTTTCCGGGGAAAAGGCGCGCGCCCCGTCTGCGGGCAGCGAGAGACTCAGCACCAGATGGCGCTGCCGCACCGAAAGCCGGAGCCTGGGCGGCATGGTAGAAGGGAAGAAGCGTCACCGGATTCTTTCCTCTGCGTCCGTCGCCGGAAGTGAGCGCTGGCGCCGGCCTCTGGTCCCGGATATTAAGACTTCTGGAGGGTTTCCGTGTGAGGGCGGGGTTAGAACCGGAACCGAACAGCGACCGTCAGGCCTCGGGGCGGAAGCCCCGGGCGGCGCTAGTGGGGGCTGATTTCTGGCGCGCACGCCTCGCCGGGAGAGCGAGGGGGCGGGGCCTCGCCGTGCGCTTGCGCATTGTGAGACGTACGCGCAGCGCGTACGTCTTTCTCCATCTTTGCACGTTTGCTGGCCCGGCAAGGCGGAAATGGTGGCGTAGTAGGTTTTTTTTTTTTTCTTTCCGCCCCCAGGGTTTGAGTTTCTGGCTATGAGTCAGGTTTCTGGAAATCTTTGTGGAAAATTAATGGTATATGAGGTAAAAACTCAAGCTGTATTTTCCTCTTAAGTATTATGTGAGCCAAATGCCTGCTGGGCGCGGTCCCAATGCTGGGATGGGCCCAACCTTTCCTTCTAAATGTCTTCCTGAACCGGCTTTACCCACCCACTGTGTCTTTAAGCACCAGTCCTGAGGCGGTGGGGGTGTCACTAAGAGAAAGGAACGCAGGCAAATACACTATTCGTGAGGAACATAAAAGCGCTTCTTATTATGTAAAGAAGCATGTCTTTTTTAAGCAGTGCTTAAGAATTTAAGGAGTTAATTAGCTTTATTTTTCCCTTTCTGTCAAAAACACTTTATATTCTGTATTTTATGGTGTGGTTTTGGTCTTTATCAAATTTTAGCTAAAGTAAGGCTGTCCGTGCAAAGGGTTTGAAAGGAAAAGCATGTCCCTTTTCCAGTATTACGAGTCAGAGGCAAACCACTTAATAGACGGACCATGGTAAACTTGTAAGAGTTCACTGCCTTTGTTTTGTGATGCAACATGGAAACAACCAAGTAGGTTGCAAAAATAAAATCTGTGTGAAACTGTACCCACCCAATTTTAACTTTAGACCATTTCTGAAAGTGTCAGATGCAAGGTACTCAGTTCTTCCAAGAAATTTCTTCAGCTTTGGTAAACACTTTTAACTTTGTATTTCAGAATTCTTCCCAGTCTGCAGCCTACATAAAAACTAAGTACTTGTGCAAGCCAGAGCAATCGAGACTTTAAAGCAGTTATAGTGAGAGAAACAGACTGGGGAATACAAGAAAGATAGCCTGCAGTAGCCACTTAGAGTTTTTGGATAAAACCTTTTCATGGTTTTGGTTGTAGGTGTTGTAAAGAGAGCAACTGTGGGTTAAGGAGTACCTTGATACTATATTTATGTGAAAAGCCAAAAAAAAATTTTTTTTCCAAAAAAGTAAGCAATACCACAGGATCATTGAAGACTCATCACCAATAGTGTGAGAAGGAGGCAAGATGGAGTGGGAAGTAATGGAAACACTAATATTTAAACATTAGCCTTCCTTTAGATAAAATTTGATAAAAGACCACGAAAAGGTCAGAGCTAAAGCAAATAGATGTGGAAAGCCTGATTAGGAAGACAGGAAAAATAGATTTTAGACCTCAAATAGAATGTTTAGAATAAGGAGTAAGTTCATTATATGGTTCACTTTAAGATATATTGCATTTAGCTGCTTATTTTAACTTTCAGTACGTTCCAGTCTTCCCTATGTCTCATATATAACCAACCTTAAATTGAGACAATGCTTAGTTTTGCCACCATTATACTAGTAACTCACAATAGCATAGTGCTTCATAGTAAAGAATTGTTAATTAATTCTGGCTATATGTATATATTCACAAATAGTGGCATTAAAATAGTTCCCTGCGAATACCCTCAACCTCTTTGTCCCTGACTTCTGCTTTCCTTGCAAAACCCAGATCATAAATGAATTCACGCATTTATCTTTTCTGTACTTAGACCCAGGCAGCTTAACAATTGGGTGGACTAATGTGACCTCATCCAAATGGTCTCTCCTACTGTTTTCTGTAGTTATTTTGCTCTGTTTAAACGAAGTATCTCATTCTTTCTCTACACTTTTGGAATCACTTTCTCCTCAGCCAGTGACTTTGCCTCATCCTTATTGGAAAAAGAATTGTGAGCCTCACCAAGAATTCTCTCATCTTCCCACCATCTAGTCTACTTGCATCTGCCTCTTTATCTTTCCTTTAGTTTCACAGAATGATGAATCTTTCAATCACATGGCAACAGTTGAGATTGTTTTTAGTTTTAGCCATTTGAATGGATATGTAGTGTTATTTCATTTTTGTGAAGTATGTTAAAAACTTTGCCCGTTTTAAAAATTGAGTTGGTTTCCTTGTAATTAAGTTGTAGGAGTTATTTGCATACTACATACACATCTTTTTTCTTTGTTGAGATATGATTGGCAAACAAAGCTGTGCGTGTTTATGTAAACACCTGTATGTATACACGTGTATGTATAGAACTTAATAAGTTTGGAGTTAAGTATAAATCCACAAAACTCACCATAATATATGTCATAAATAGACCTATTACCTCTAAAAATTTCTTGCTGCTTTCAGTTTTTATTATTAAGTGATAAGAACACTTAGCATAAGCTCTACCCTCTTAGCAAATTTTAATACAGCATTGTTAACTGTAGGGACTATACTGTATAATAGGGTTCTAAGACTTAGTGATTGTGTCTAGCAAACTTTGTACCCTTTGAATAATACGTCTTCTTTCTCCTTCCCCTGTATTCTTTGTTTTTTTTTTTGGTCAAAAGGTGTGTTGTGAATATTTTTATTCCAGTTTGTAGCCTCTCTTTCATTTTCTTAAAAACATTTTGAAGAAAAGTTGTTGTAGGTTTTATTTTTCTAGGAATTTATACAGATTGTCCAAATACTAAAGTTCCCTAGCATAAAGTTGTAAATAAAGCCCTCTTACTATCTTTTTAATATTCACAGTATATTATCTTTAGGCCTAAGATGCACTGAAGGTTAATTTTTCTATATGGTATTAATATAACAATAGGGGGTGATACTTTTATTTTTAAAAATTGAGAATCTAGTTATTCCAACAGCTTTTGTTGCAAAGATTCTCCTTTCCTCTGCTGGATATCACCTTTGCACCTTGGTCAAAAATCAACCAATTTTCTGAGTCTCTATTCAATTCCCTTGATAAGCATATGCCAACTTACCCAACTTTTTTTCATTATTGTTTTGGCCATTCCAAGTTTTTGTGGTTTTTTTATATTTTAATATAAATTTTACAATTGGTGTTTCAATTTCTAAAAACTCTGTGGGATTTTGGTTGGAATTCTGATGAATCTGTTGATCAGTTTGGGAAGACTTGATATTTTAAAAATACTGAATTTTGCTGTCTATGATTGTGTCATATCTCTCCCTCTATTTATTAATTTTGATCTTTGTCTTTGTAATTTCCACCATAGAAGTCTTGCACATATATTGTTAAATTTATTCTTAAGTATCTCATGTCTTTTTATAAACATTTAAATTTTTAATTTATTATAAATGTACTTTAAATTGCATTTTTAGTTTATTGAGTCATATTTTTCAACTTCAGAATTTGTATTTGATTCTTGTTTGTAGATTATTGTTCTCTAGTGAAATTCTGACATGGGCCTAATAGCTTCAACATTTAGGTCATCTATGGATCTTATTTCTATTCCCTTTTCTTATTTCTGTTTCCTAGTATGCCCAGAAATTCTTAATGGAATGCTGTCTTTGTTTGTGAAAAATATTAGGCTCTGGGGTTTTTTTTTTTTTTTTTTACTTCCAGAGAAGATTTTACTTTTGCTTCCGTTAGGAAACTAGGCTCAGAGGAAAACACCATAGCCTAAATGGCTTTCAGTCTGTTAGGTCTAGCCTATTTCAGCTTCATTCTTACTCCTGGGGTGGCCCTTTTTCTGTCCCAACTGAAAGCCTGAGGTGTTTTCAAAGGCTGGTCCTTCCTAGTTGCCTCTGAAGTCCAGTTTATATTTTCTCATAACTATGGGACTTCTGAAAGCTCTTGGCTTCCCTGCTTCTAAGCTGCCTGTTTCTAAATCACTCTTTCTGAGTGATTTCTCAGCCTCTGGAACAACTTTCAAAATTAGCAAATGAGTCAAGGGGAAAAACAGAGTTGAACATAGGCAGACTTCTCTACACCTTCTCTTTAGGATCTTGTCCTTTCAAGATGTTATCAAAAAGATATTTTTTACGTTTTTACCCAGCTTTTCTAATTCACAGTTTATACGGATGACACTATATTCTTTTTTTTAAGTCTGAGCAACTTCACTTTCACTTTTCCCTCTCATGCACTGGAGAAGGAAATGGCAACCCACTCCAGTATTCTTGCATGGAGAATCCCAGGGATGGCAGAGCCTGGTGGGCTGCCGTCTATGGGGTCGCATAGGGTCGGACACGACTGAAGCGACATAGCAGCAGCAGCATTACTGGCAGAAATAAATTTCTTTATTCTGAGAATCTCAATGATGCTAATAAAGGTAGTACTTTTTTTTTTTCAGTACCATTGTCACCACTTCTTGTCCCCAAACATCAGAAACAACCCAGAAGACACACCAGTGGCTTGCTTTCTTGCTTCTGGAGGTGCCTCTAGGGCCTCCTAGAAGTAATATCCTCTTGCCACAGATGGCTTCCTAAGAAATACCCTTAACTCTCTTTAGGGTTTGCCTGACCCTGTCTTCTGCCCTGGCCTCCTTCCAATGAGGAGCTATGATGGTTCTACTTCTACCCAAACCAAACATTACTATACTATAGCTGTAAATTCAGTCTCTCTCCATTGGTGCTTTCATGATACAAATACATGTTACAGTCAGGCAGGAAGAAGTGCATCCTATTATTTTTTATAGATAATTAGTTACATATATATATATATATATATATATATATACACATATATATACACACACACACACACACACATACTCCCCAACAGAGAATGGATTTGATTTCTTACTGTAATTTCAACTAATGATTATATACATTGCCTCCCAGTTTGTGCTATAGAAAGGCCAGAATGACCAGACTTTAACCTAGATCCTACCACTTCTTCCATGGGTGAAATTGAGCAAGATAAGTTTTCTAAGCTTCAGTTTCCCTAACTTGAAAACCAAGAAGATGTCTGCTTTCCAGGGTAAAAAAAATGATGGGCTTTGAAAAAACAGGAACTGCTTGTAATGTCTGATACATGATAGGTTCTATGATTACCTGTAAAATTATTTCTGGAGAAAGGTAATTTTAACTTCAAGGGGAAGTGGTAAGCCATCCCTGTGTGGCAGCCGTGTTTAAGAATCCATAATATTTCCAGATTTTTGCTCGTCAGTTTATTTTTGCTCATAGTTTATGTTATTCAGTAAACATTGATTGAACCTCTGTTAAATACTGAGCACTGCACGAGCACACTGGGATGCAAAAACAGTGGAATAACTTTCCTCCCAGCTGTGTAGATATAGCTTTTCCATTTTATTGAAAGACAGGTCAGGAGGGGCCGCCGTGAGTAGATACCCCTTGTCCAAGGTAAGGAGCAATGGCTGCACTTTGCTGGAGCAGCCGTGAAGAGATATCCCATGTCCAAGGTAAGAGAAACCCAAGTAAGATGGTAGGTGTTGTGAGACGGCATCAGAGAGCAGACACACTGAAACTATAATTACAGAAAACTAGCCAATCTGATCACATGGACCACAGCCTTGTCTATCTCAATGAAACTAAGCCATGCCGTGTGGGGCCACCCAAGACGGATGGGTCATGGTGGAGAGGTCTGACAGAATGTGGTCCACTGGAGAAGGGCATGGCAAACCACTTCAGTATTCTTTCCTTGAGAATCCCATGAACAGTATGAAAAGGCAAAAAGATAGGACTGAAAGATGAACTCCCCAGGTCTGTAGGTGCCCAATATTCTACTGGAGGTCAGTGGAGAAATAACTCCAGAAAGAATGATGGGATGGAGCCAAAGCAAAAACAATACCCAGCTGTGGATGTTACTGGTGATAGAAGCAAAGTCTGATGCTGTAAAGAGCAATATTGCATAGGAACCTGGAATGTTAGGTCCATGAATCAAGGCAAATTGGAAGTGGTCAAACAAGAGATGGCAAGAGTGAACGTTGACATTCTAGGAATTAGCGAATTAAGATGGACTGGAATGGGTGAATTTAACTCAAATGACCATTATATCTACTACTGTGGGCAGGAATCCCTTAGAAGAAATGGAGTAGCCATCATGGTCAACAAAAGAGTCTGAAATGCAGTACTAGGATGCAATCTAAAAAACGACAGGATGATCTCTGTTCATTTCCAAGGCAAACTGTTCAATATCACGGTAATCCAAGTCTATGCCCCGACCAGTAACGCTGAAGAAGCTGAACTTGAATGGTTCTATGAAGACCTACAAGACCTTTTACAACTAACACCCAAAGATGTCCTTTTCATTATATGGGACTGGAATGCAAAAGTAGGAAGTCAGGAAACACCTAGCGTAACAGGCAAATTTGGCCCTAAAGTACAGAATGAAGCAGGGCAAAGGCTAATAGAGTTTTGCCAAGAGAACTCACAGGTCATAGTAAACACCCTGTTGCAACAACACAAGAGAAGACTCTACACGTGGACATCACCAGATGGTCAACACCGAAATCAGATTGATTATATTCTTTGCAGCCAAAGATGGAGAAGCTTTATACAGTCAGCAAAAACAATTCCAGAAGTGGACTGTGGCTCAGATCATGAACTCCTTTTTACAAATTCAAACTTAAAGAAAGTAGGGAAAACCACTAGACTGTTCAGATATGACCTAAATCAAATCCCTTATGATTATACAGTGGAAGTGACAAATAAATTTAAGGGACTAGATCTGATAGTCAGAGTTCCTGATGAACTATGGACAGAGGTTTGTGACATTGTACAGGAGACAGGAATCAAGACCATCCCCAAGAAAAAGAAATGCAAAAAAGCAAAATGGCTGTCTGAGGAGGCCTTATAAATAGCTGTGAAGAGAAGAGAAGTGAAAAGCAAAGGAGAAAAGGAAAGATATACCCATTTGAATGCAGAGTCCCAAAGAATAGTGTGAAGAGATAAGAAAGCCTTCCTCAGTGATCAATGCAAAGAAATAGAGGGAAACAACAGAATGGGAAAGACTAGAGATCTCTTTAAGAAAATTAGAGATACCAAGGGAACATTTCATGCAAAGATGGGCTCAATAAAGGACAAGTGGCATGGACCTAACAGAAGCAGAAGATATTAAGAAGAGGTGGCAAGAATACACAGAAGAACTGTACAAAAAAGAACTTCACGACCCAGAAAATCACGATGGTGTGATCACTCACCTAGAGCCAGACATCCTGGAATGTGAAGTCAAGCAGTCCTTAGAAAGCATCACTATGAACAAAGGTAGTGGAGGTGATGGAATTCCAGTTGAGCTATTTCAAATCCTCAAAGATGAAGCTGTGAAAGTGCTGCACTCAATATGCCAGCAAATGTGGAAAACTCAGCAGTGGCCACAGGACTGGAAAAGGTCAGTTTCCGTTCCAATCCCAAAGAAAGGCAATGCCAAAGAATGCTCGAACTACCACACAATTGCACTCATCCCACACGCTAGTAAAGTAATGTTCAAAATTCTCCAAGCCAGGCTTCAGCAATACATGAACTGTGAACTTCCAGATGTTCAAGTTGGTTTTAGAAAAGGCAGAGGAACCAGAGATCAGATTGCCAACATCCGCTGGATCATCGAAAAAGCAAGAGAGTTCCAGGAAAACATCTATTTCTGCTTTATTGACTATGCCAAAGCCTTTGACTATGTGGATCACAATAAACTCTGGAAAATTCTGAAAGAGAGGGACCATCTGACCTGTCTCTTGAGATACCTGTATGCAGGTCAGGAAGCAGCAGTTAGAACTGGACATGGAACAACAGACTGGTTCCAAATAGGAAAGGAGTATGTCTAGGCTATATATTGTCACCCTGCTTATTTAACTTATATGCAGAGTACATCATGAGAAACGCTGGGCTGGAAGAAGCACAAGCTGGAATCAAGATTGCCAGGAGAAATATCAGTAACCTCAGATATGCAGATGACACCACCCTTATGGCAAAAAGTGAAGAACTAAAGAGCCTCTTGATGAAAGTGAAAGTGGAGAGTGAAAAAGTTGGCTTGAAGCTCAGCGTTCAGAAAACTAAGATCATGGCATGTGGTCCCATCACTTCATGGCAAATAGATGGGGAAACAGTGGAAACAGTGTCAGACTTTATTTTGGGGGCTCCAAAATCACTGCAGATAGTGATTGCAGCCATGAAATTAAAAGACGCTTACTCCTTGGAGAAAGGAGTAACCAACCTAGATAGCATATTTAAAAGCAGAGACATTACTTTGCCAACAAAGGTCCGTCTAGTCAAGGCCATGGTTTTTCCAGTGGTCATGTATGGATGTGAGAGTTGGACAGTGAAGAAACCTGAGTGCCGAAGAATCGATGCTTTTGAACTGTGGTGTTGGAGAAGACTCTTGAGAGTTCCTTGGACTGCAAGAAGATCCAACCAGTCCATCCTAAAGGAGATCAGTCCTGGGTGTTCATTGAAAGCACTGTTGTTGAAGCTGAAACTCTAATACTTTGGCCACCTCATGCGAAGAGTTGACTCATTGGAAAAGACCCTAATGCCGGGAAGGATTGAGGACAGTAGGAGAAGGGGACAACAGAGGATGAGATGGCTGGATGGCATCACCGACTCGATGGACATGGGTTTGGGTAAACTCCGGGAGTTGGTGATGGACAGGGAGGCCTGGCGTCCCGCGATTCATGGGGTTGCAAAGAGTCGGACATGACTGAGCAACTGAACTGAACTGAAAGACAGAATTTTTCATTCGAAACAGTTTTACTTTTACTTAGTGTTCAAATGTAAGACTTTGTTGTTTCATTCTCTTGCTGCTATTTAACAAATCTTGAAAAAGTATTTGTTACCTAGAATGAAGCCTATTAGAATGACCTAGAGTAAAATTTAGTTTAAAGAAGCTCTAATATGAGTGACTTCCATGGGACTTTTGTTACTAACAAACCAATAGACCAGTGTACTGAAGCAGTGTCATAAAATAGAACCTGACTTCTGCTCTAGTGTACTAATAGCTTGATTCATCCAGAGATTAGAGAATAGGCTGTTATCAAACAATGGAGGGAAGTTCTGTTCAGCATACTGGTGGAGGACTTACTTTAAAGAGGAAAACTAGTTCGTTTTGTAGTTGAATGTTCACTAAAAGAACTATCTTTCAGACAGTTGTGGTGGTGGTGGTGGTGATTTAGTCACTAAGTCATGTCCAACTCTTGCAACCCATGGACTGAAGCCCGCCAGGCTTCTCTGTCCGTGGGATTCTCTAGGCAAGAATACTGGAGTGGGTTGCCATTTCCTTCTCCAGGGGATCTTCCCAACCCAGGAATTTAACCCAGGTCTCCTGCATTGCAGCAGATTCTTTACCAACTAAACTATGAGGGAAGTTGCAAGCTCCTTGAATACAGAGCTTTGTCAGACAGTTGTAAACTGCTTGAATACAAAGCCTTGTCTTCAGTTTTTATCATGTCTGCTCATACCCATCCCTAATCTGTAGCTAATTCCTGTCCTGCCAGGGAGCATAATAGTTGTACAGTAAGTTTGGACTGAGTAATTTCATAACATCCTCATATTTAGTAGGAGATTCTCCCATGATAAGAAAATATCTTTCAAAATTGAATATTCTGTTTTCTGAGGCTGATTTGCTTTATTATTTGGTGGTTTGTTTTCATTTTCATAATAGTAGAATAAACAAATGTAGCTTTGAACAGATTTTTAAAAATTCACATAGTTATGATCATAAAATTATCCAAATTAGTCACACAGATTCAATTTTCTAATTTAATTACTTTAAAAATGTGCAAAGAAGTAATGGCAATACAATTTCATCATCTTATTGACCATTTCTATCATGCTGCACTGTTTTGTTTTCCATGTTTGAATTTGCAGTTATTTAATTGTATCACTGTGGTTTGCTTTTTTTAATTGTATCTATTCTATAATTGGTAAACTTATTTGTATTTCCTTTGAAACGGTCATATATTTAGTTCACTTACACGCACACAGAAAATGAAATACCAAATCTACACTAGTTTTCCCATAACCCTGCTCTATTAATGTCTTACAAATCACCAAATACTCTTATTCCAGATCCTGATTAGGTTGAGTTAGAGTGTCAGATCTGACCTCTATGTGTTCTATAAGGGATTTCTCAGTCCTGTTACATTCCAATAATTTAAGTATACATTTTCTGGCCATCATCTTGCCTTTTATAATGTGCTTAGATGGGATCAGTAAAACAAATGTTCCCTTCATTTCCCTGAATGGGGTTATTGTAGAGAAATAATAAGTCATAAATAAGGGTTCAAAATTTCCTTTATCCCCAAAGCACAAATTGTCATATTGAGGGATGGAATGTATTTACTTCAGTTTTTGTGGTAAGAAAAAAAATGAGCTTTATATATTCAAGGTAAAGTTGACATTAGTGCAAAATAACATGATATATTCTAAGAACTACCTCCCAAACACACACAATTTAAAGAACACCTGTGTCATATCCTTTTACCATATAATTGAATTATTTTAAAAGTCAAATAATTGACATTTTCCCTCAGTTTATCTACCTCTTGAAGCTTTAATTTTAAATTTTGCAAAAAATTATATCCTTAATTTATTGCCTAAAATTTTCTCTGATAAAACTTAAAATGCAAATTATTTTACATAGATGTATTAATGTGGAATTGTTACAGTTCAAAAATAAATTTTACTTCCTAAACTTATTTTAAATCATCAATATTTAATTTTTATTATGGTTAAATACTTAATCATCTATCCTACACTGCTTTTAAGTCGCCAATATCAACATTTAAAGAAATACTTGGAGCTAAAATGTCCAGTTCTTTTTTTTACTTGTTAAAAAACTTTTGGCTACTCATATTCAGGTTTATATGCAATAATGGAAACTGATTTTTGCTTTTCCTTATATTCTGTGCAAAGTTTGAAAAGGTTACTAGATGAGAAAGGGATGATGTCTTCTTTCATCGAGAAACTGTTCATTTTAGTTTTCCCTACTATCTTTGGGATTAATGTTTCACATGTAATGAATAGTTTGCATAATAGAAGGCCATGGCTTATGGAATAATGAAACAAGATTGTTTTTATAAAGTAATGTTAAAAAAGATCCAAATCCTACCCTCATGGTGCTTGTGGTAGGCACTTAGTGACTAGATTAAAAAGGAAAATGTATCCAAAGAGCATGTAGATGTTCTATAACCATTTTTAGCAGTGTTTCAGCAGTAAATTCTGTGTCTAAAGGAAATATATTAGAAAAGAAAATGTTGGGCTTCCCAGGTGGCACAGTGGTAAAGAATTTGCCTGCTACAGCAGGAAACTAAGAGATGTAGGTTTGATCCCAGGGTCAGGAAGATCCCCATTTTCTTTTTCTCCTATATAACATTGTACATGATCACAAAATATGGGTAAAAAAAATTAAAACTTCCAATTTTAAGCATCTTTAAAACAAAAGTTATATAACTAAAGTAATTGAAAAGCAAGAGACCTTTTAAAAACGTTGAATTCAAAAGTCTACATATAGAATTACATTTAAATCCAAAGAGAAAACGCCCTTCTTTTCTGTCATAACTTTCTACTTCTTCACCAACTCTTTCCATGCTTCGTGCAGAATATTCATATATTGCTTAGAGGCAACTTTACACAGACAGAAGTATTGTTATCCAACTACTTCATATGGCTCTCACCGAACTTGGGTACCATTCCAAAGAAGATAGTCTTATTCCAAAAGTCTGATACCACAAAATAACATAATTTTTAAAGTCCTGATGTTTAATGGTAGGAGACTTCAAGGCATAAAATAAAGAGACATTCAATTAATAATGAAAAATTTGAGATAGAAAAAGTGAAAAGTTGACTAACAAAAGGGCTGCTTTATTGGTTTCCCTGGCCTACCCTAAAACATTTCTGTTGTGATGTCCTAACTCTTCTTATATCTACTTATTGACCAGTCATCAATTATTATTGAAAAATTCTAGATCAAAGTTCTAACCAGTATTCTAATAATTTTGATATCAGTTGGAGAAAAGAAGACACTCACCCAATGGGAAATACCTTATGATCAAGTGTGAGGTGGTGTGTCTCGACTGTAATAGCAAAGAAGGGCAGGATAAGAAGAGCCATCATTTGTTAAGGGCTTAGTATGTGCCGAGAGTTGTCTACACACAATCTCTAATAGTCCTTATAGTCAGATCAGGATGGCTTCTCCATGGAACAGGTCAAGTTTACTCAGGAATTTGAAGCTTTGATTGACATCAAACTTTCCAATTGTAAACAAGGACCATGGGGATCTACTGTGTGAAGAAGCAGTAGAATGAGAAAGAAACAAAGGAGAACCTGACCTTTTTCAATCTATGTCAGTATAAACTAATTTTTTTTTTTTTACCAAATGTAATCTTTTGCTAAATGGAAATAACTTTATAAGTTGAAAAGAAAGCTTTATTTTTTCTTTCTGTCTACCTTCAACTCTATAGAATGGACTATTTCTTCACCTTTTAAACAATTTCTATGGTGGGTCTCATAGCTTTTCCAATCATTCTTAAAAACAAAAATATCCTTTGGTCACCTTTGGGCACAAGAAGTGTCACTTAAATATTCTGAATCTCCAGGCCATGTGTAATATCACAACTCCATAGTCTTACCTTATTTGAAGTTTATCCTCCGTGTGGAGAGGGTTTAAGGCTGAGAGACTTGCAGCGTTTGGGTTCTCATTTGTTTCTTTCTCATTCTACTGCTTCCTCACGCAGTGTACAAGCTCGGGGTCTGATCCTCCAGGGCTGGACCACTGTTAAAAGGATTGGAGAAAAAGATTCAGGTTTACATGGCCACTATTGTGGCAATCTGGAACTGACAGTCTGGGGACTCTGATATTTAAAGAAGGCTCTTTAGATTCTTCTGCCTGGAATTTCCAACTACAGTTCATATATTGTCCTTTTTGCTAAGTGACCACTGAGGACTTCAACCAACACTTAGTCATAGACATCAGATTTCATCCCACCAAGATCCTTTCTGTTGAAATCCCAGTGCCCTTTCAAGTGGCTTTCTCCTTTAGGTGTATCTCTTGGGTAAATTAGTCTCTTTTAAAAGACATTTGCTTCCCTGGTGACTCAGATGATAAACAATCCGCCTGCAATGCGGGATGCCTGGGTTCAGTCTCTGGGTTGGGAAGAACCCCTGGAGGAGAGCATGGCAACCCACTCCAGTATTCTTGCCTGGAGAATCCCCATGGACAGAGGAGCCTGGCAGGCTACAGTCCATGGGGTCGCAAAGAGTCGGACATGACTAAGCGACTAACACTTCCACTTCCAAAAGATACTTTGGCTTATCTCTCTGTCTGGTCAGTGTTCATATGGTTTGTAAGACCACTTGTCTTTCCTTGGCCTGCTTGTGTGTAAAAGAGCTCCTAACATGGCTCTTTCTCTCTGCTCTGCTGCCTTAAGCCGATATGGCCACTGCTACACTTTCACGTTTCTCACGTCTGAGTCAGACACCAGATATAAATCAAATTAATTCATAATTTCATGAGATACACAATTTCTCAGAAGCACAGCTTTTTTTGGTAACCCCCCCAAAAAAACTTTTATCCTGTGTTTTCAGGAAAAGAATTTGTACACACATCTCACTATACACAAAACTCAATTACAGGTGTATTAAGAGCACTCAAGAGTGAAAGTCAAAGTTCTAAAACTTTTAGAAAGTTTTTTATGACTTTTGTTGTTGCTTAGTTGCTAAGTCATGTCTGACTCTTTTGCAACCCCATAGACTGTAGCCTGCCAGACTCTTCTGTCCATGGGATTTCCCAGGCAAGAATACTGGAGTGGGTTGCCATTTCCTTCTCCAGGGGATCTTGCCAACCCAGGGATCGAATAGATGTCTCCTGTGTGTCTCCTGCATTACAGGCAGGTCCTTTACTGGCTAAGCCACTTTGGGTAATTTTTAAAGGACTTTGGGTAACTTTTAAAAAGGGACTGAGAAAAAGAGCAAGATATCAAAAAAGAAGAAAACTGAAGGGACCAGAAGAAATGCTGAAAACTATAATTCAGGAAACTTTTTCTAAAATAAGAATTTGAAGTTTCTCATTATATACTTAAGAATATTGATCCACAATGACTAACACCAAGATATTGTAGTGTCCTTGGTTTAAAGAAAAATAAAATATTTGACTATCTAGAAAGAAGAAAAGAACACATGATTTACAAGACATTTCAATTAGATAATTATCAGACTTCAAGAGCAACACTTTATGCTCAAAGAAAATAAGTTTATCTTATTAATACGCTCAAGGAAAGAAAATGAGTCAAGCATTTTGTATCTAGCAAAATTGACTTACAAGTAAAAAGGGCACAGGGGCTCATTAGCCCTTTCTGAAGAAATCTACCAGAGAATCAACTTCAGGTAATCACATGACCAGAAAGGCATACAGTTTGTAAAATTGAGACTGGAAAACTATGTAAAAAAACTCTTAGGTTTTTCAACAGATAACTTGTAGCAAAAATAAGTTTTTGATTAAAAGAGGCTTAAAAGACACACCAAAAAATATATAAAGGAGCATTATAGGATACATATTTGACTGGTGAAACTGGAAAATGCAAGGAAATAATTACTGTAAACAGATAATGATTCCTTATAGAAGGAAGAATGGGATTGCAATCAGTGTGGAGTATTTAAGAGTTGTTTTGCATTGTGGAGGGGAATTTCAGGGACACTTTTACTTCTTGACCCGATGGTAGTTAGATTGTTCACCTGTGAGTAATTCATTAAGCTATTTTGTGTACTTTTCTATATTTGTACTTTCTTTTAACAATAAAAATATTATTTTGAAAAACTGGTCACAGAGAGGAGGGAGCAGAGAGGCAAGGGAGAGTTAAACTCCAATGAGAAATGTTGAGATACTGATGTCTATAATGCATGTTTAAAATCTTTTGATATTTATATAATCTTATATTTCTTAATATAAGTCTCAGTTGTAAAATATAATACAAAAAGAAAAATCCACAAGGTTCCCATTACCTACAGACAAAAGTCAAATTCCTTAATATGTAGCATTTTATCTGAGGACCACATTTCATTTTCATACATCATTTGCTTCCATTATCCCCTAGGCATCAACAGATGGAGTCAGATAAAAATCCTCACTATTGTTTGAGTATGCTGTATTCTTTTTGTGTTTTCATGCCCTTGGGATTCCCTCCCTCTGAAATACTAGTTTTATTCCTTCAAAACTCAGTTAAAGGTTATTTCCTCTATGAACGCTTCCTTTTCCCCAGGCAGAATTATTTACTCTTTTGTCTGTGTTCCCGTATCATTTTATATGATACTTTGTGTTAAATCCCTGTAATATTATCTGTCTACATGACCTTTTCTCTGTAGGCTAGAGCTCTTAAAGAAAATATGTTGTATTTATTTTGTTTTCCCTGCATGTGGACAGTGCTTGGCATATGAGTGAATGAATGAGAAGAGACAGGAAATTGATTAGCTCCAAAGATACTTTGCCTAAGAAAGCCTTTGGGTGCAGGGAAAAGATTCAGTTACCTAATCAACTATGTACAAGTGGAAAAACAAACAAAAGGCCATGGGACTACAAATGCTTGTCTTATATGTCACTATGTTAAGTAGAACTGTGCATCGTGTGAGTCTTCTGTGTTCACACATCTCATGTTTTATTCTGTCACTTTTATCCATCTTTAATGGATGATATCGCAGGATTTAAAAGAGACATATTAGTTCTTCAACTAGTATGGTGCTTTCTTCTTAGTCTGTTCATGTTGGTGATGTTTTGTGGTGATTGATCAGAAAGGGTATAGTCGTAGCTCTCACAGAGAAGACAATACAGTTAAAACACTGGCATCTTGAAGCTGTGACAATATTCTGGGTAAAAATGGGCCAAAAAATTAAATGGGAAGTAAGAAAACTTGGTGAGTAGGTCTTATTAACATTCCCATTTTAATCCAATGAGCCAGCAGAGGCATAGAGAATTTAAGTAACTTGCTCAAGTCACCACAGTAAGCACAGAAATCAGGACCTGAATTTAGCCAGCAGCCTGCTTCACTACACTGAATACAAGCACTAAATAAATGGTAGTTATCATTATTCCTATGGAGAAAGGGACTCTTTGTGTCCAGCTTTAGGAATATGAAAAATGAGGACCTCTTATTTCTCAGATCTGGAATCAAATGTCTTTTTTGGTCATTTAGCAGGATAAGTTAATTAGTCTCAGTTATGGGAAGAACAGATTAGAAAATTGTCAAAAATAAATTTAATACAAATTACTTTCACAGAGCTTGGGAAAATTTTCACATGTGCTTAAATTTCTTCTTTGTATTCTTAGTGTGTCTTGAAAGTTAATTACACAAGCTTTTTTGAGATACAGAACTAAACTATTACTTGAAAAATAAATGGCAAGGGCAACTTTCAGTCTATGCACAGCTTTGACCATTTATATTTGGGATCAAAATTTATGTTACATGATTTATACATGTTGTTGTAACTAGATATTAATAGTTTAAGTGTTTTAAAATATTTTAGTTGTTTTGAAAATGGATGTTTCTTTATAAATGTTGTGCTTTCCTCCAAAAAAGATCAAATTAATTATCTTCAATCTCTAAGTCAGTTAGCTAGTGAGAGTCTTCTTTGCAAATAAAGAAATTAAAGGATGGCATGCTATACCAGTTTGGACAATCAACAGCAGTGAACCACCTCATTCCTTGCTATATTTGTATAAGAGTAAATGTCTTATCTTAGGAACTTTTTCCTAAGCTCTCTTTATATGAAATTCAAACAAAGATTAGGAAGATAATTTTATTATTCGTTTTTTTTTTTGTAATCCTGTGTCATGGCTTGGTTGTATGTAGCAGAAAAAAATCAATGATTATTACATCAATGAGGGCTAATACCTATACATAGGAACCTTTCAAAATAGCTACAAGGGTAGCATTTAAAAGTCTTCTTGTTGAAGTAGGAAAAACAAAGAGACATTGTTTAAATAAAGTGTGAACTATAAAAAGTAAGTAATGGATAAAGACCCAGGAAAAAAATATTTCAAAGTCAGATATTATTTCTCAAAAAGCTGTCTCAGGAAAAATTCTTGTTTGGTTATGTTGTAGTTACAAAAATATTAAACTGTTAAAACTATGTATTTAAAGTATTGTAGTTGTATTGTAGTAGAGGATAAAAATAAATTCCAATAAGGAACAAAACCTAATTAAGTATTTCTCTGCCTTCATCCATTTTTTCCAAAGAAGAAAACAGTTCTGTTCCTCTAGCTACTAGGGCTTCCCATTTGTAATGATGTTAATAAAACACCTCAAATGCTTGTCATTATTTAAAACTCACATCACTTGATCCTCAGAACAGCAGAGAACATATTGTATTTTTTCTGTTTTTACAGTTTTATTCTTTTATCCATTCATTTACCTGTGATGTACTAACATAACAATAGCTAACATTAATTCACAACTTGCTATGTATCAGACACACTTTCAAGTGTTTCACACATATAAACTCCCTACAATTTAGTGAGTACAAAATATTATTTATTTCTGGTTTTACAGATGAGGCAACCGAAATACAAAGAAGAAATATTTATTTATAGTCCCACAGCTAGTGAGTGGCACAGCCTGACTTTGAACCCATTACTCTAGCTCCAGAGCTCACATGTTTAATCACTCTTCTCCTCTCTTGGTATGGTAGCTATAAAAACCCATGATCTTATGAAATAGACAAGCAGAGAAGGACATGGGAAAAATTATTGTTCATTCAACAAAGATTTATTGAATACTCATTCTGATTCAAACACTGTGCTAGGTATTTGGTGGGAAATTAAACAGACCTCCTCTTTACCCTCCTAGAGCTTACAGTTTAACATAGAAGATGCTCATTAAAGAGATTACAATAATTATGCAAGACAAATGTTTTGCTAGAGGAAATATAGGAATTCACAGAAACATCTGCCAGGAATGATGAAGGGCTTCCCAGAGGCAGTGGTGATTAAGCTGATATTTAACAAGTGAGTTGGCTTATCTACCTTGAGTCTGTCTAACCTTAATTCTAGGCTCTTTCATCTAGACAATATAAATAGAACAGAAACAAGAGGGCTATAATAGCAAATACAGTATGATTTTCAAAGTGCAAGAGTCTACATAGGTCTGCTAATAAATTTGAAAAACTTCATGTAATAGACAATGTAATAACATTTTTTGTCAAAATTCACTCAGTAATTACTTATCAAAATAGTCCATAAACCAATAGGAGAAATCTTTAAAGTTATCAAACCACCTCTAAGGGTCAAGCAGTTTTGTCTATGGGTTCTTTGAGATTTTCAAAAAATGGATAATTTTCATGCAGTATAAATTTTCTATATCTTATTTACAGAGATGCACAGATTCCATATTTATTTTATGAAACTAATGTTTTCTTGACACAAAATAGGACCAAAAAAAAATGAATATGGATTCAAAAAGATCAACAAAATTCTTCCAAAAATGAAAATCAACAAAATTAAAAGGAACTGCTTCCACACAACCATGTACAGTTGGTCTCAAGAATATAAGGATAGTTTAATAATTATGAATCTATTACTATGGTTCATTGATAAGACTAGTTATCGAAAGGGGATTTGACAAATTCCAACCTTCATTATGATAAATAATCTTAAAAACTAGAAGCGTACTTTGATAATATAATACAGAAGTGCATGGTTGGTTTAACATGGTAAGATTAATGTAATTTATAAATTACAGAAGAAAAATTAAAGAAAAATTTGATCATCTTAATACATGGAGAAAATGCATTCAGTAAAATTCAGCATCCTTTCTTATAAAAATTTTTTTATCAAAAGAAAAACTGCCTGATTTAGGAAAATAAAACCCAGTACTGTCAGCATCATGGTTAAATGATGAAATACTGGAAGCACTCTCCTTAAAATCAGAAATAGAATCAGGCAGAATGTCTTCTCTTCCCACCCCTGATTGGAGGCCTAGCTTATTTATAAGGAAAATAAAAGAAATGCGCTTTATGAGGAATGGTAAAGAAACAAAATTACCGTTTGTCCCCTGTGTAAGAGTACAAAGACAATCCCCCCAAAATATATAAAATTGATCGAAGGCTAACAAATATTTATGGAAATAACATCAATTAAAAAAATGAACTGCATTACTACATACAAGTAACAAGATTTATAAAATGTAATTTTATGAAAGAATCTTATTTATAAGAAGCATCAAAATTATAAAGTGGCTAGCATACTTTCAATAAGTGCTGTAAGTGGCTGTGTCTGGGCCACAGGAACCCTGCAAAGTTGCTGAGTTGTAGTGGTTAATTCTTTCCTGCAGTTAGAACCCCATTTCCTTGTCTTCACAGGTATCTGTCTTCAGTAGGGCTAACAGGAGCCCAAACCCGTTATCCAGCTGACCAAAGACTGTGATAGAACAGATCCTTGCTGAGATTTAGACTGGAGAGATTGTGGAAGTGAGACTGGGCCAAGATACAAAGAGAAATATGGAGGAAGAAAGAAGTAACTGAGAAGAATCAAGAGATCTTCGCACTCTCAGTTGCTGTGTGATCCTAGTCAACCAACTTGTTCTCTTTAGGAATTATTTTCATAAAATTCGACCAATAAGGGCCCACCTCACAGGATTACTAAGAAGAAAAAAATGAGGTAATCCATATGAAAGTATCATACACAGGCTGTTGTGCTTAATATTCTGTCATCAAATGTTAGGTTTTCCTGAATAAAATGCAGTCCCTAACTTCTCAAAAAAACAGAGGCTGTGTTACAACACCCACCATAGCAGTACTGAAGGGGCTTTCATGTAGCATGTAGCATGCTATTGAAACAGGTGCCAGCATCATCCTCGTTTTATAAATTAACCCACAGTGGTTATTCCTCTAGGTACCTGTCAAACTGTCCATACCCACCAGCAGAAATAGACATTAGCAGTAGAAGAGTGTAGTACTTATTGGCCAACTCATTGGTCAACTCACTGTATTGCCAGCACCCCTGACTGCCTGTCCAGTGTGTTCTAATTTGTCGGTGTTTTTTTCCCCAATTTAATAACTTTCATACCTTTTAAAATCACTGTGCATGTGAATTAAGACAAGACCCCATTAGATCCTTCATGGTCTTTTCTCAAGGGCAGAATGTGTACACACTCTTCTATGTCCTTTAAACTCTTCTCAGACAGTTTTGAGTTAGTAAATTTCTGTTCAAAAGATCAAATGGGGAATTCTTCCCAAAATGTAAATATGTAAACCATATTATTACTAGCACAGCATATCATTATTATTCTCATCATTGTATTTCTTTTCCCCACAGTAGAATTTCTATAAGCATCAAGAGTAAGAAAACTATAATTTCCATGCAGAATATTTAAAGATTCTGCTCAGACTTGGCATGTTCCTTTGTACTCACATTCCACTGGCCAAATATGCCAGGCACAAAGAAGTGTTCACTAGAATTCAGAGGTATTCTTTTATAGGTGATTAAATTTAGATTTGAGGAAATTAAGTCAAAGTTTATATAGTCAGTATTTGACAGTGCTAGATTTACACATAAGCCAGTGTGTTCTAGATATTTTATTTTCCACCCTGAAGAACAGTGATGAGCAGTGACTAAACTTTTAGTTAAGTGAAAAATTCACATTTCCAACCTTTCCTTTTTCTGCAAACATTGGTCCTTTTTTCAGAAGCAATAAACCAGGACAGGACACTGCAGTGGAGGCTTCTAGGTAACTTACATAAGGCACATGGACATGGAGAGATGTGGCAGACTTCTAGGTGATGGAAAGAGTTAGTAAAGGAAAACTTGACTCCAATAAGAATTAATCTAACATTTTGGAAAAAGAACTTACTCTGTATTTGAAAAGTTTAGGATTCTATTTATGCTGATGACTTACTCTACTCATTTTACTTCTACACCTAACCTTTGGAAATAAAATTTTATAATTTGTTCCCTACTGTTACAAAATACAAGTCTTCCCTAGTGGTTCAGTCAGTAAAGAGTCTGTCTACAATTCAGGACACCCAGGTTCAATCCCTCGAGAAGGAAATGGCAACCCACTCCAGTATTCTTGCCTGGAGAATTCCATGGACAGAGGAACCTAGTGGGCTACATAGTCCATTGGCTCACAAAGAGTCAGACACGACTGAGTGACTAACACTTTCACTTTCATTACAAAATATATAAATTGAGATCTTAAAGCTTAAAAGAGTACTGTGGCTCTAAATGAGCCAACCCTTATTTCAAGTTTTTAACAAACTTTTGGTTTTGTTTTTCAAAAAGTTTAAAAATATGGCAATATAGTACTATGTATTACCTTGGTAGTTTAAACTTATATTTACTTATAAACTTATATTTAGAAGTTCACAGGCTTTACCAGGGTTGATCTTACTGAGCCTAAGTATAAATATCTCTGGAGAAATTATTACTATTTAGGAATATTCTCACATTTTATGTTAGCTTTCAAAACAATCCTGGTTTTTTAAAAATGTATTTTTATTAAATAATTCACTTGAATATTCCTAATAATAATTCTTTCTATGTGTAAAACTTGTTTAAAAATGTTTTCTACAGAATTCTATACACCTGAAGAGTAATCTTTTAGAAAAATCATCAGAAGGAGGGAATTTGTGGAAATAAAACTGGAAACATTCAGAATCTTGATGGTGTGTCAAACCAAATGTCAACTGGAGCTCAGCCAAAAACTCAAGTGAGTAGCTTTCTTACAGAATATTCCGGGTGTAGTGCCGTGCCCCACTCATGCAGTGAAGAGAGTGCCATACTTGAACGTTCTCTGTTACTTTTTGTGTTTTAAGTTAAACATTAAGGTTGACTTTCTTTTTACTGTAACATGGTTTGTAATAAAAACATATATAGTTAATATTTATAAAATTGCCAAAAAGTGCATTGTGTGATTTTAAGATAAAATCGGTAGTCCATTGTGATATGTAGAGTTATAGCAGTGGATTGTATACACTTCAATTAATTTCTTAATTATTAATGAAAATTCCTGATACAGTTGAAGATTTCCTTAAACTACTATTATTAAGCTTTTCCATAATAGGATATTACACATCTCTGTGATCAGCATTCCAGAAAAGAGGCATCAGATTGGGGAATTCATCTGTAAAACATCACTTATGAACACTAAGTTCACTTTATTGAAATAATTGTCTTTGCTCTACCCAGCTAAATAATACCCAGGAATTTGTTTTTGCTGTTGTGTTTGGTATGTTTTTAATAAATAAAAAATTGACTAGCCTTTTTTATAGGTATTTTGCAGTTTTTAATCTTTATAATTGAAATTTCTAAATTTTTTTTCACATTTTTTATTTGAATCCAAAAGTAGATCTTCATAAAATCCTGACCAGTATTGGGATATAGAGGGATATTAGTGATAACATGTAAGAGTTTATAGGGTTGTTTATGGTTTTTGATTTTATGATTCACTGGCTGCTTTACAAAGTAAAAGAGTAACAATAACCTTGCAAGTAAACATGAACGGAAAATATATGTCTGACAGGGAGCAGCAGAAATTTTTAAATTATCACAAAAGAGATAATTTAAGAGATTACTTATATAAGTCTGGTCAGGGTTAGATACGACACTGAGAGATGAACTCCCCAGGATGGTAGGTGGCCAATATGCTACTGGAGATCAGTGGAGAAATAACTCCAGAAATAAGGAAGGGATGGAGCCAAAGCAAAAACAACACCCAGTTGTGGGTGTAACTGGTGATGGAAGCAAGGTCCGATGCTGTAAAGAGCAATATTGCATAGGAACCTGGAATGTTAGGTCCATGAATCAAGGCAAATTGGAAGTGGTCAAACAAGAGATGGCAAGAGTGAATGTTGACATTCTAGGAATCAGCAAACTAAAATGGACTGGAATGGGTGAATTAACTCAGATGACCATTATATCTACTACTGTGGGCAAGAATCCCTTAGAAGAAATGGAGTAGCCATCATAGTCAACAAAAAGTCTTAAACACAGTACTTGGATGCAATCTCAAAAACGACAGAATGATCTCTCTTCATTTCAAAGACAAGCCATTCAATATCACAGTAATCCAGGTCTATGCCCCGACCAGTAACACTGAAGAAGCTGAAGTTGAACAGTTCTATGAAGACCTACAAGACCTTTTAGAACTAACACCCAAGAAAGATATCCTTTTCATTATAGGAGACTGGAATGCAAAAGTAGGAAGTCAAAAAACACCTGAAGTACCAGGAAAATTTGGTCTTGGAGTACAGAATGAAGCAGGGCAAAGGCTAATAGAGTTTTGCCAAGAGAACACACTGTTCATAGTAAACACCCTGTTCCAACAACACAAGAGAAGACTCTACACATGGACATCACCAGATGGCCAATACTGAAATCAGATTGATTATATTCTTTTGCAGCCAAAGATGGAGAAGCTCTATACCATGAGCAAAAACAAGACCAGGAGCTGACTGTGGCTCAGATCATGAACTCCTTATTGCCAAATTTAGACTGAAATTGAAGAAAGTGGAGAAAACCACTAGACCATTCAGGTATGACCTAAATCAAATCCCTTATGACTATACAGTGGAAGTGAGAAATAGATCTAAAGGACTAGATTGATAGGCAGAATGCCTGATGAACTACGGATGGAGGTTTGTGACATTGTACAGCAGATAGGAATCAAGACCATCCGCAAGAAAAAGAAATGCAAAAAAGCAACATGGCTGTCTGAGAAGGCCGTACAAATAGCTGTGAAAAGACGGGAAGTGAAAAGCAAAGGAGAAAAGGAAAGATATACCCATTTGAATGCAGAGTCCCAAACAATAGCAAGGAGAGATAAGAAAGCCTTCCTCAGCGATCAATGCAAAGAAATAGAGGAAAACAACAGAATGGGAAAGACTAGAGATCTCTTCAAGAAAATTAGAGATACCAAGGGAGCATTTCATGCAACGATGGGCTCAATGAAGGACAGAAATAGTAGGGACCTAACAGAAGCAGAAGATATTAAGAAGAGGTGGCAAGAATACACAGAAGAATTGTACAAAAAAGATCTTCACGACACAGAAAATCACGATTGTGTGATCACTCACCTAGGGCCAGACATCCTGGAATGTGAAGTCAAGGGAGCCTCAGGAAGCATCACTACAAACAAAGGTAGTGGAGGTGATGGAATTCCAGTTGAGCTATTTCAAATCCTGAAAGATGACCCTGTGAAAGTGCTGCATTCAATATGCCAGCAAATGTGGAAAACTCAGCAGTGGCCACAGGACTGGAAAAGGTTAGTTTTCATTCCAATCCCAAAGAAAGGCAATGCCAAAAAATGCTCCAACTACCACACAATTGTACTCATCTCACACGCTAGTAAAGTAATGCTTAAAATTCTCCAAGCCAGGCTTTAGCAATACATGAACCGTGAACTTCCAGATGTTCAAGCTGGTTTTAGAAAAGGCAGAGGAACCAGAGATCAAATTGCCAACATTCGCTGTTGACCTGCCTCTTGAGAAACCTGAATGCAGGTCAGGAAGCAACAGTTAGAACTGGACATGGAACAACAGACTGGTTCCAAATAGGAAAAGGAGTATGTCAACTCTGTATATTGTCACCCTGCTTATTTAACTTATATGCAGAGTACATCATGAGAAACACTGGGCTGGAGGAAGCACAAGCTGAAATCAAGATTGCCGGGAGAAATATCAGTAACCTCAGATATGCAGATGACACCACCCTTATGGCAGAACGTGAAGAAGAACTAAAGAGCTTCTTGATGAAAGTGAAAGAGAGGAGTGAAAAAGTTGGCTTACAGCTCAACATTCAGAAAACTAAGATCATGGCATCCGGTCCCATCACTGCATGGCAGATAGATGAGGAAACAGTGGCAACAGTGGCTGACTTTATCTTTCTGGGCTTCAAAATCACTGCTGATGGTGATTGCAGCCATGAAATTACAAGATGCTTAGTCCTTGGAAGGAAAGTTATGACCAACCTAGATAGCATATTGAAAAGCAGAGATATGCTTTGCCAGCAAAGGTCCATCTAGTCAAGGCTATGGTTTTTCCAGTAGTCGTGTATGGATGTGAGAGTTGGAGTGTAAAGAAAGCTGAGTGACGAAGAATTGATGCTTTTGAACTGTGGTGTTGGAGAATACTCTTGAGCGTCTCTTGGACTGCAAGGAGATCCAACCAGTCCATCCTAAAGGATATCAGTCCTGGATGTTCATTGGAAAGACTGATGTTGAAGCTGAAACTCCAATACTTTGGCCACCTCATGTGAAGAGCTGACTCGTTTGAAAAGTCCCCAATGCTGGGAAAGATTGAGGGCAGGAGGAGAAGGGGATGACAGAGGATGAGATGTTTGGATGGCATCACCGAATCGATGGACATGGGTTGGGGTGAACTCCAGAAGTCGGTGTTGGACAGGGAGTCCTGGCATGCTGTGGTTCATGGGGTCACAAAGAGTTGGACACGACTGAGCGGCTGAACTGAACTGAGCAACTATAAGATCCTTGCCCAGCAGAATCTTTGCCTTTTGAAGAAGATTGCAGCCACAGCCAGACTCCAGCTTGACAGAGAATAGGCAGAGGGATAAAATATCCATCTCTCTCCCTCCCAGCTTCTACCTTTTTTCTTTCTATATTGAACCCATCAGGAAACCAGGAGGGGAGGGCACTCACTTAATGTGTTCTTAAGCAATTGTGCCCCACAAAGGAAGACGGAAAAGAGCAGATAGTGATTTAGAAGGTCAAAGAGAAAGTATTCAGCATACATTAAAATGAGATTTGTCAGCTACTATTATTGAATGTGTAATATGTTCCAGTCCCGGTGCTAACCTTTCACACACATTGCCTGTTTAATCCATACAGCACCCCTACAACATAGGCATTATTATCTCCATTTTTTTAGGAAAGAAATCTGATTTTCACAACAACTCATAGAAGTCTGTGGGATAGGTATTAATGTTATCCTCGTTTCACAGATGAGCAAACCAAGGTCTTGGAATAGTAAATAACTTACCAAAGGGGCAAAAGCAATACCTGAGTCTGAGTTTTCATGCTCTTTGCCTTTATGCCGCATCATTCATTGCCTTGGGAATTTTGTAATGCCTTTGGGTAAAAAATGCATATTATTAAGTGAAAGAAGCCAATGTGAAAGAGCTACATACTGTGTAATTTCAACAACATGACATTCTGGAATAGGCACAACTATGGAGACTGTAAAAAGATCAGTTGTTGCCAGGGGATAGGGAGGAGGGAGGGGTGAATAGGTAGAGAACAGAAGATCTTTCGGGCAGTGAAACTATCCTGTATGATACTATAATGGTGGATACATGTCATTTTACATTTCTCAAAACCCATAAAATTTACAGCAAGAGTGAACTCTAAGATAAATTATGGACTTTAGATGATGATGTGTCAATATGTGTGTGTGTGTGTGTGCACGCACGTGTGTGTGTGTGCTCACTCAGTCGTGTCCAACTCTGCAACACCAGGGACTGTAGCCCACCAGGCTCCTTTCTCCATGGGATTTCCCAGGCAGGAATACTGATGTGAGTTGCCATTTTCTTCTCCAGGAGATCTTCCCTGGAGTAGGACCCAGGAATCAAACCTGCATCTCTTGCATCTCCGGCACTGACAGGCAGATTCTTTATCATTGTGCCATCTGGGAAGGCCTGATGTGTCACTGCAGTTTCAAGTGTAATAAAGGTACCCCTCTGACGGGGGAGACTGTGTATGTGTGTGGGCTCCATCAGTGAGTATATGGGAGATCTCTATACTTTCTACACAGTTTTCCTGTGAACCTAAAACTGCTTGAAAAAAATATATTTTTAATAAACAATTAATTTTAATTTAAAAAAGAAAAGAAAAATATAGCACATCTTTAATTATGTTTACTGTGATCCACATTTTGTTTCTTTTTGATGAAGAATGACTGATAGAGAATATCAAACTGTTTCTCAAGGCTTTTTTAGAGCATTTCTCAGCCCAAGAAGAAAAGATTTATTACAAATCTATTGATTTTCTTTTTTTAAGATTAGCAATGAATGTTAAAAAGGAGAAAGCCATTATCTTTAATGTGATGCTATAATCCATTGGGTTGTTGCCTTTTAAGGGAATGTAATTTATTAAAGAGGCATTTGGGACCCATCTTATCTGATTTTCTAATGTTTCTTATGTTTTTCATTCTGGTTACTTTGTTTTTACAGTAAGCTCTTAATTATCCTGGGACAGGTAATTTATTTCCATTAGCTAATTTAGGACAGAGACAGGATAACTTTATAAGCTATTAAGTAAGAAATCTGAGATTATTTCATATTTTGGCCCATTCAGAATAATATAATTTGAGTCCTCAGCCAGTTCTCACTGACATGGGTTGTAGAGAAAATGAATACGTAGCCTCAGATATTAATATTGGGATTTATATTGCCTCTGAAAAATCTTTCTCTGTTTTCTTTTGTTCACCGTCAATATGTGCCATAGGCATTCCTTCCAAGTTCACATATAAGCAGGTAGCATGCAAACAGGGGTCAGTTGGGCAGAAGAACTTTTTTTGCTGTTCTACCTGTGAATCTTTGATTAGATAAACAAGTTTCTGAAAGCTTTCCCTGCTGTTTTCCTTTTCTAAGGAATACTTTCTAAAGAGCCAACTCACTTCTATTTTCTCTGAATATGTCATGAGCTCAGAGGCCCCCGTAATAGAGGAAGTTTTCCACTGGCTAGATCTTTTCCAAGATAGGAGACAAATCCTTCCACACAGATTTATGTCAATGCAATGGACATTCATTCATTTGACTTACTGTCATCTTCTTACTTTCTCAGGCTAGGCTGCAAAACACAGTTTTACTCATAAAGATGTGCCAGATTCACTACCCTGTGGAGTATGTCTGAGGAACGTGTCCTCATTTCTAAATGTAGCCCTGGCTGCCAAATACTGAGGGCAAGGCCTCTGCCAGCCCGAGGCAGGTTTCCCACGAGGCTGTGCAAAGGATGAAGAATCAAGATGTCTAACCCTTTATTGCTTGTCAAGACTTCTATATACTTTTAGTAGAACATTTCCAAAGTTTGGGATATGGGCCTCTACCTTCAACGGACTATTTCTGTCTACTCATCTCAGATGTCATTTGCCTAGGGGGAAAGTGAAGAAAGCTGTTCATGGTAGCTGCCAGTGTAAGTGAGACACCAGAACTGCTCAGGGCTTAAACTGAACATAAACATCCTCAACAAAGAGTCAGATATCTCAGTCTGAAGTTGGGTCAGAGCTGCACATACAGATGATATGCCCTGTGCAAGTGTCACCTTTTTTAATTGGCACAAAGGTATCTTCTGCTCCCCAATTTGTGAGTCCTTGAGATGGTGAATGCCAGCCAAAGAGGATATTTTTTTTCCTAATTTTTATGAAAACATCATATGGGCTAATGCAGACTGTGACCGGACTAAGGGGATAGTCCAGGTTTGGTTGACAGAAAAAGAAAATCCAGGGACCAGATTATAAATTCAGATAGCCAGGTTGCCAAGGCTAAGAGTGGTATTTAAAAGAAAGCAAAGCCATACAGCAACCAGTTGAAATTCTGTGGCTATTCTGGATCTCTTTGCTCACCTTACGAGAGCAGGTCAAGCCCATTTCTGAAGCCAGTGACTCACAAGCAGCTTCTGATTTATGCTTAATTCCCAGACTTGTGGGTGGGTGGAAGGGACAGGACAGGAGATGCAAAGAGTTATATTCTGGGCAGGGAAATATGTGTGGGGTGGGGTGTGGTCTAGCCATCTCCATTGGGTCTGTTCTCCATAACCAGAATCTATATCCTCATCTCCTTCCTGAGCCCCAGGCACCTGAGCCCCAGGATTTGTGCCTGACTGGATGTCTTGGCATCTTAAACTGCATATTCCGGTGCACCTCAAACTCAGTCTTGAATTTTACCATATTCTCCTATTAACATCATAGTGAAAGACACTTTCAGTCAACTCATCATTCAGCCAGAAACCTGGGGTCACCCTAGGTTAAGTTCACATTTGTTGTCACCATGTCCTCTCCAGCCTGCATTTCGAATGAAGTGTTAACTCATCTCTTTTGCATCCCTAATGCTACTGCTCTGAGTCAGCCATCTCTCATCTGAAATGCAGCCTACTAACTGATCTTTGGGGGCTTCCCAGGTGGCACTAGTGGTAAAGAACTCACCTGCTAATGCAGGAGACTCAAGAGATGTGGGTTTGATTCCTGGGTTGGGAAGATTCCCTGGAAGAGGGCATGGAAACCCACTCCAGTATTCTTCCCTGGAGAATCCAATGGACAGAGGAACCTGGTGGGCTATGGTCCATAGGATCTCAAAGAGTTGGATATGACTGAAGTGACTTAACATGCATATGAACTGGTCTTTGGTATCAAATACCCCTCATCCATTATCTAAAATGCAAACAGAGTGACCTTTTAAAAAGTTAAATCTGATCATATCTCTGTTCTTTGGGAAAATCTTTCTATGTCTTCAGTTTTTTGGGGGGGTAAGGTAGGGGGTAGAAACTCAAATTTCTGTGCGTGTTAGACAAAATTGTTCATGATTTAGCCCTGCCCACTTCTCGTGTCTCTCTCTTTTTTGTCTACTCCATCTTTTACTCAGTATTCTTGCCACATCAAATTACTTTGGGATTCTTTATTCTTCATACTTGAATCATTCATGCCTTTAACTTAAAATTCTGTCACATTGATTCCCTTTTCTGGGTTCTCAATACTCAGTCTATAGGAAGAGTCCTGTTTTTCTAGCAGTTGTCACATTAATGGACATAATCCTCATAGGAGGATTTTATGTGGAGCCCCTTTGCTCATTACCTCACAATTTCCAATGGAAACCCTTAGAAAACTTGCAAAGGGTCGTCCTTGCAAAATACTTTCTCATTCGTCAAAGACTGAAAGATGTAACAGTTGAAAATAAAGAAGGTGGCAGTGGAAAATGTAGCATGAAAAGAGGGGGTGACCAGAAATCTGACCTGGGTGGAAAAAAATTCCATTATGTATTACTTATGTATTTCTTTGTTTTTCCTTTCACCAACCTTTAAGCAGTTTGAAGTCCAGACTGTGTCACTTGTCTCAGTAACCTAAGTGCTTAGCACAGTAACTGAAAATTATAGGCATTCATTAAATATTCAGATTGTAGTATATTCTAGTTATTTCAGTAGGGTCTCTTTTCTACTGTGGAGTAATAGGAGGAGTTGCTCCTCAGATACATTTAGGCTAATGTTTTGGCAAAGTTTTAATACTAGAAAGGAAGATGTGTATACAGTCACACCACAAAAAGTTTTGGGTTTCAGGATATTAAAAATTGAAGCATTGTCATGGTGAAGACTTTCAATCTAGGAGACATTTCTAGAGGAATTTTTTTCCACCCAGGTCAGATTTCTGGTCACCCCCTCTTTTTTTCCCTCTGAGAGAACTTGAGTTTGGGTATCATGCTACATTTTCCACTGCCACCTTCTTTATTTTCAACTGTTAACATCTTTCAATCCTTGATGAATGAGAAAGTATTTTGCAAGGACTACCCTTTGAAAGTTTTCTAAGGGTTTCCATTGGAAATTGTGAGGCAATGAGCAAAGGGGCTCCACATAAAATCCTCCTATGAATACTTTTTATTTTTCCCAAAAGAAAGTTGGAAGGAGATAAGACAGGTGGTGGGTCTCATATAATGTTTATCTATACTTTGAAGGCCACCTGTATTCAGTGAATTTCCTGGAAGCTAACAAACCAAGAAAGAATTGAGAAATAGCTGGGGGCTGTGTAAGAGCTGGGATGGAACAGGGGCTAGAGATTTGACATGATCCTGTGCCTTAGTTAGAGGAGACGTAGCAATAGAAATGGAAGAGAGGAGAAGCCTCGGCTGATGATGCTACAGGAGATATCCAGCCTCTCCTTCCTCCCTGCCATCATTTCTAGCGTAACTACTTCATGGGTCTTTGCTTTGGTCCACAGTGGGGAAGTTCAGAGGATTTTTGCATGGTCAAAGGAATGATGAGAAGGACATGTGAACATAGACTCATCGCAGTGGCTATGGGGAAGCAGAGTTATTTTGGCCACCAGACTAAGGTAGTAATTCCCAGGAACTCTCTGTATGTAAATAGTGGTCCAGCAGATGTACAGTAGATGCTCATTATTGTTCTTAAAAAAGTAACACCCTAGAGAATAAGACACTAGTAGTTATGTTGTATTCCATGATTAACTATGACTTAACTGTTCTAGGTCCTTCCTTTTTGTCCCCTGCAGATTTAGAAAGTATTTACTGGAGCTAGTACATACAGAGCCACATCTGTGTAAAATGACATCTGTTTGAGGACCACAGCCCAGTTGTGGGGTTGAAAATATACAGTCACAAGCCTCATGTGGCCACTGCATTCCTAAAGCCCTGGATAGATGTTTCTGTCCATGAGATCACCCCAGCTACCAACCAAACATATTCCTCCTCTGAATTATTGAAAAGTATTTTAAAACATGATGTATCTGAAAAATTCATGGCTTTTGTTTGGTTTGTTTTATAGCTTTTACTGATTACACACATTTCCTCTATGGCTTGAATGGATAGCAGCATGGGCTATGGTAATAAATCCTTCCCTCTGCAGACCTATGTCATGTATACACCTGGGCCAGAGTTGCACACCAGATGGCAACTGAAAATGAGTTGATATCTATGGTAAGATGGTATTTAGAGAAAATACATTTACAAGTAAGACAGAATGTGCATTTCACAGTAGTGATTTTAAAAGTACATGGAACGAGTCAGTTGGCAAATATTATTCAGTGCCTACTCTGTGTAGAACCTTGTGAGGGTTGCTGTTTTGGTGTTGGGCAGCCTGGATGTAGAGCTTAGAAGTGTTACTAATACATCACCTCCTATAAAACTGGAAAAAATAACAATTTCCTAAGTTTTTCAAGGTTTCTCCACTTTTGATGTTCTGTGTTATGAACCTGGAACAGGGATTAAGAACATTTTGATCATCGAGGATAAGTTTTCTGTGGCTTTTTGAGTAGGGCATGACTGAAATGACCCATGAAAGGCAGCATCTATTGGCACAGACATTGATTAGGTGATCTAGATGGATTTGGTCCATAAACAACATAGAAAGGTCCTAAGGACTTTAAACGTCCAGGAAAGTCTCCATAAAGATACACAGAGTGTAGAAGTGACTGTGACTTTCTGTTCAGAAATGTCAGTGTGTCCTGAGGTACACATTCTTTAGTAACTGCAAAACTATTCCTGGAGAGTGAATGAGTGATAAGTTAGTGAACTAGGCCATCACCTACCCTCTCCAAACAGTTGCAACCAAAGATGAAATTTCCTTCTTCACAGTTAAGATCATAGGACCATACCTTAGTCCTATGGGGCCCCATACTGCCTCCTACTTTCATGAAGCAAAGATGAAGTTTCCTAGTTTTCACAATATTTTACTGGAGGAAATTCAAGAGGCAATTCCACTGCAAGAAAGAACACTGTGAATTGGCCATGAAGTGTTTTGAAAGACAACATGGCTCTTTTAGCTGCTAAAATATTAATATCTTGGCAGATTTAAGGAGGAGCAACATGTAGGCAGTTTTCTGTTCCCTAATTTTGAAATTAGATTTCTATGCTTATCACTAGGGAAGACCAGCAGTGAGAAGACTGCTGATCACTTGTGGAGGTGAGGGAGCAGAGAGGCAATTTGATTGAATAATTCACACCAATAGGAAAAAATCTGAAAGTCCTTTAACACTCTCAGAAATATTTGCATTTTTAAAAGATTCTCTCTTGGAACTTTCCTGGCAGTCCAGAAGTTAAGACTCCGTGCTCCCACTGCAGGGGGCTCCAGTTGGATTAGTAGTTGGAGAACTAAAATCTCACATGCCACATGGCGCCGCCAAAATAAATAAAACAAAGAGGTGTTATCTTAAAAAAAAGATGCTTTCTTAACCCAAATAAATCTGTATAAATCTGTGAGGGTGGTGGGGGTGTAATTCTGACAGTAAACACAGTGGGATAAAAACAAATCCAGCAATGCACAGAAAGCTATTTCAAAGATAGGTGAGGGATGCAGAACTCTGGAGACCAACCCCCTAAATGGTTCCTGCTTTCCCCCAGCCTTTTTACTGATTTTCTCAAAGCCTTAAGTGTTTTCTTAATGGATCCCAGGCAAAACCTAAGGCTGGAGAAACAAAGAATGACTGGTAGGAAGCAGAATGTGGAGAGGACATGAAGATAGGGCAAGTGGTTCTTCCTACATTCTGGTCATTGTAAGTTAGAAAACATCAGGATTTTGTAATGGTTTATTATAAACATGTCTGTGTGTGGATTGATTTGGCTGTAAAAACATCAGAAGTGTAAAAATAATGACAGACCACAGTGGAGAAAATAAGCTTTGCTCTTATATCAAGCACTTGGAAAATATTTAGTCCCATTCCTCCCTTGGGCTGGATTGATACTGCCTGTGAACTTCCTTCAAGAAAAACACAACCAGTTTCACCATCCATTTTTATTAACTCCACAATCTCAGAGGAATCTTCATGCATTCCCTTAAATATCAGGACTAAATTTGTTTCACCCCCTGTGGAACTGTCTTACTGAATATAATTTTCCAGAAAGTCAGTTCTGCTTTCCATGACCAGTAGGAATATCTGACTATTCTGCCATTGTTCTGCCTACTTTGTGTTAAGTCTCCAGACATTATTTCCATAATAAAAAAAAAAATTTTTTTCTAATGGAATAACTTTAGGGCCAGCATACTTGCTGTGAGAGGTAGTGAGTACTTAAATCTATCCCCCATCATATGTGGGCTGAGAAACTCTTCTTTGGCTAAGATAGAGGTAATCAAACAGAGTTGTTACTTCAATGGGAATGTTAATACCATAGAAAAGGAAAATGGGCCAGGAGATTTGGGCTTGAATTAAGCATGAGGGAGGAGGAGGGGAAGAACAATAAAGACCTAGAATGTAAAGTTAAAAGCTCTAGGTCAGTGCTGCCCATAGAAGTATAATTTGATCCAAGTATGTAACTTTAAATTTTCCAGCCTCTTAAAAATAACAGTAAAAGGAACAAGTGAAGTTAATTCATTTAATAATATGTTTTATTGAAACCAGTGTATTAAAATGTTGTCATTTTGATGCATAATCAATGCACAAAAATTACCCAGAGATGTTACTTTCCTTCTTGAGGTCTAAGACCTTTAAATCTGCTGTAGATTTTACATCAGCAGTGTGTCTCCATTTGGACCAGTCACACTCCAAGAGATCTGGTTGGTAGAGGAGCTATATGAAATAGCCAGGAGGAAAGACATGATGATGATCTGAATCACTTAATTTATTTATTTATAAATGAATTGTTACAAATAAGTAGAAGTTCTTATGGCATCTAAATCAGAGAGAGCATTAACAAAATAATGAGAGAAAATAATTAAGAGAATCACCTAACTTTGGACAGGTAGCCTCAAGAAATAGACTGGTTAAAGAAGATTTATATGACTAGGGTAGAATTTACTGAGTTAGACTTCAGGTAGATATAAACGGATCAGGGTTTACCTTGAATTGCAGGATGAACCTGGAGTTCATTCAACAATGATCTTGGTTTCCTTAAGGTAAGTGAGAAAAATAGCTCTGCCCTGGAACAAGAGTGGAAGTAAAGGTGAACTCCAAAGGTGATGACTCTTAAAAACCCCATGAACATGTAAACCTAACAAAAAAGGGGATTCAATGTCCTAAAGGTAAAATGTATAACCGCTTCCCTGAGCTTAAGTGAACCCCCAAATCTCCTTTCTGCAATAAAGTAAATTGTATCTGTATGAAGTGCTTTGTTAATTGTGAAACTCACATACAGACATGGCTTATTGTTATTGGCTAGAGAAAGGACTGTTCTGTGGAGAAGAGTTACTAGGAACATCTAATGGAAAATCCATCATCCCAGTGCATCATTAAATCTTAGAAACTTGCTCCCCTGGGCAGGTGGCAGAGAGTTAGTGGAGGTAAGGGAGGGCTAACTTTCTATTGGGGGCAATCTTAGATTTGTTTTATCAAAACATTTATTGCCCATCTTTAGAAACTTCAGCCCATTACTCTCATTATGTATTTAGTGTAAGGGCATATACTACTTCATAATTATTTTTTCTTCTCCTCAATGTGGGCTTTCAGTGTCTTCATAAAAGTGATAAATGGCTCTTCTTGGACACACAAAATAGAGATTGGCAGGCAATTTAAAGTTAAGATTTCCCAGCAGACCCATCACTACCAACAAGATCACCTACTGACTCTCATGTACTCTGAGAAATGTTAAAATAAGGCCAAGATTTTTATGGTCCCCACTTTCTACTGCCCCAAAGGCTTTTCTATGCTTCATTTCTTCTGTGCCAGCTACAGCTGTATTTTCCCAGTTGTGTCCCCTAGGGGTACACAGACATACCCTAAAAGTAGTCATTTTAAGTGCCTCTAGGTTTTGCTGAGACATTTGCTTGAGAAAAATTATTTGCAAAATGGCTTTGAAAGACACAAAAGCATTTTATATCAGGTGACAGCTGGAAATCAGTGCACTCAGAACCCTTTTATAAATAGCCTGTTCTGCAAATACACCCTGTAATGATAATTATAGCACTTTAAATAAACAATAGGGTTTGCTCTCACATAAGTCCATTTGAGCTTTACCACGACCTTGTCAGAGCATTTGAACGATTCCATGTTGCTAACACAGGACCTGAATTTCAGAGTCTGAATGACTTGGCCAAGGTCACACAGCTGATATTTAATACAATCAGTACTCCTGTCCCACATCGCCTCCTCCTCTTTGTAAGTTGTGTTTTCCAGGCCATGCAGCCTGGAAGCAACACACTCATTGTAGCCACTCATACCACACTCAAAGTGAGCTTTGAGGCTCCCATTTATTGTAACTCCACCTTTACAATTTCTGCCAACAAGTCTTAGGGTATTTTTTCCCCTAGAAATCTTGGTGGGGGTATGGTGTTGGGGCGTAGAAGCTCACGTATGTTTGGCACTTGACTTGTTGGCTACACGGTGGTGGCAGGTACCATTTTTATTATTCTATGATCTAATTTGGAATCCATGATGTCATCTATTATGCCCATGTTGTGGCGCAGCTGAAACTCTCCGAAGGTACTGAGGCTGCCCAAGCACTGTGCTCTCTCACTTGTCTGGTCCAGCTCTAGGCTGTTCCCTGATGTTGCTCAGGGTTCCAGCTGAAAGATCACCCTTTGAGTGGGAGAGTGACCTTTGCCCCACCCCCAGTGTCCATTGTTACAAATGCTATTAAACACTGCCCTCAACAGAGTCTTTAAGGAAACTGCTTTTTTTTCCACTCCCTTTTTGTATCCCCCTGTCCCTGGAGGTCCCTAAGTGCTAAACCAGAGAAACATCCAGGTAACAAACCCCAACAGGGTTCAAACAAAGCTGTCTTGCCTTTGAAGGTGTTATCTCCCTGAATACCCTTAGATCCTCCAGCCAATAGGCTCTGTGGGGCCTACCCTGCCCTTCCTTCCCACTGGGCAGATAAGTCCACAGTTTATATTATCAAGCTGAGATCTCTACATTCATAACTGCTAAAATGATTTTCCCAAACACTCCATTTTCTCAGTTTCTCTTCATGAATATATATCAGATCGAAACCAGATTTTTTTGCCTGAATGTCAGGGTTCTTTACCAACTGTTCATTTTAGCTTTTTTTCATGCCCCAGTACATCAGAGACAATTTGTATGTAATAGGCATCTTCTACAATTATCAGTGGGTTAATTGAATAAACTAATGAGCTCTGGATGACAGATTGGTGACTGATTTTTCTTTCTCAGACATATATCTAGATTTTTTTATTTTTGCTTAAAAAATTATTTTTCAGCCATTCTGACTGGTGTGTAATGGTACCTCATTGTGGTTTTGATTTGCATTTCTCTAATAATGAGTGATGTTGAGCATCTTTTCATGTGTTTGTTAGCCATCTGTATGTTTTCTTTGGAGAAATGTCTGTTTAGTTCTTTGGCCCATTTTTTGATTGGGTCGTTTATTTTTCTGGAATTCAGCTGCAGGAGTTGCTTGTATATTTTTGAGATTAATTGGTTGTCTGTTGCTTCGTTTGCTATTATTTTCTCCCATTCTGAAGGCTGTCTTTTCACCTTGCTCATAGTTTCCTTTGTTGTGCAAAAGCTTTTAATTTTAATTAGGTCCCATTTGTTTATTTTTGCTTTTATTTCCAATATTCTGGGAGGTGGGTCATGGAGGATCCTGCTGTGATTTATGTCGGAGAGTGTTTTGCCTATGTTTTCTTCTAGGAGTTTTATAGTTTCTGGTCTTACGTTTAGATCTTTAATCCATTTTGAGTTTATTTTTGTGTATGGTGTTAGGAAGTGTTCTAGTTTCATTCTTTTACAAGAGGTTGACCAGTTTTCCCAGCACCACTTGTTAAAGAGATTGTCTTTTCTCCATTGTATACTCTTGCCTCCTTTGTCGAAGATAAGGTGTCCATAGGTGCGTGGGTATGGAGAAAAGGGGACCCTCTTACACTGTTGGTGGGAATGCAAACTAGTACAGCCACTATGGAGAACAGTGTGGAGATTCCTTAAAAAACTGGGAATAGAACTGCCATATGACCCAGCAATCCCACTGCTGGGCATACACACTGAGGAAACCAGAATTGAAAGAGATACGTGTACCCCAATGTTCATCGCAGCACTGTTTACAATAGCCAGGACATGGAAGCAACCTAGATGTCCATCGGCAGACGAATGGATAAGGAAGCTGTGGTACATATACACAATGGAATATTACTCAGCCATTAAAAAAAAATACATTTGAATCGATTCTATTGAGATGGATGAAACTGGAGCCCATTATACAGAGTGAAGTAAGCCAGAAAGAAAAGCACCAATACAGTATACTAATACATATATATGGAATTTGAAAGATGGTAACGGTAACCCTATATGAGAGACAGAATAAGAGACACAGATGCATAGAACAGTCCTGTGGACTCTGAGGAAGAAGGTGAGGGTGGGACATTCTGGGACAATAACATTGAAACATGTATATTGTCATGTGTGAAGTGGAACACCATTCCATGTTCTATGCATGGGACGGATGCTCAGGACTGGAGCACTGGGATGGCCCGGAGGGATGGGATGGGGAGGGAGGTGGGAGGAGGGTTCAGGAGGGGGAACACATGTGAACCCATGGCTGTAAAATAAATAAATTTATTTAAAAAAAATTATTTTTCAAACTGTAGCTCATATTATCAGCATCTTTTCCATCTTTTCCTTATGATTCTGTATAATAACATTGTTGGCAAGGGATTGTTAGGGTCTTTTTTATTAATGAGGGAAACCACATTAATTAGCAGAACATTGTGTTGGTTATTAATCAACCCAGACCTCAAGTTAAACAAAAACCTGCTCAAGAGCTCATAATCTGAGGAAGGTTAGAGCAATTTAGATCTGTAAAGGGGCATGCAGATACTCACATGAATACATAGTGTCTTTGCGTTAAAAAAAGGCGTCTTAACTTTGTGTGAGCATTAGTACAAGTGGTCTTATGTGGTTTAGAGTTTAAGAATGAGTCATGAGAATTGCATATTCAGAGAGGATATGGCCAGGTTAAAAAATAAGTCGGCACTCACTTCCTTTTTGGAGAAACTTCAAGAAGGAAATGAGATTTCCAACACTCTTGCTATGAGGAGGAAGAAGCTGAGCTTTGGTGGGGGCCAATGAACCATTATAACTCTCTCCTCCAGATTTTATATACAGGTGTCAGAAAGAGATTATAATAAAAGTGTTGTCACTGATAAATCTACATTGGAGGCCATGTCTTAGACCTAAAATTGCTTTCCTATTTCCACCTTCCTTTTATCCTGAATAGAACTCACTCGTTGGTCCCAGATAGATCAGCTGGACATTCCCAGGCCTCCCGGGCTGAGGAGAGAAGGACTGAGGAAGGGTCACCAGTCAGTTCTCAAGAGAAACAAGGTGAATGGGCTGTATATGCCTAGTGACCCTTTCCCCTACTTCATCAATCAGATAAATCCAAGAGTCAGCAAACTTTTACCATAAAGGACCAGATAGTAAATATTTTAGATTTTGAGGCCTTACAGTCTTTGCTGCAGCTACTCAGCTCTGCTATTGTTGCAGGGAACAACCATAGACAACGTGTAGAGAAGTGAGAATGGCCGTTGTGTTCATTTGCTAAGACTTCAAAGTACTGCAGAATGTGTGACTTGAGCAACAGAAATGTATTGTCTTTCAGTTCTACAGGCTGGAAATCTGAGGTCAAAGTGTAGAGAGAGAGGGTTCCTTAGGGCTGTGAGGGGGAGAAACTGCTCCGTGCCTTGGTTCTGTCTTCTGTTGATTTGCTGATAATCTTTGGCATTCCTTAATTTGTAGAAGCATCTCCCTGATCTGTGGCTTCATCTTTACCTAATGTTCTCCCTGTATACATATACCTGTCCAGATTTCCCATTTTTTATAAGGACACGAGTTAAATTGGATCAGGGGACCCACTCACTTCCCGTATAACCAGCATTAACCAACGATATCTGCATATAAACAGATTAAGGCCACATTTTGAACCAGAAGTTAGGACTTCAACATATAAATTTGAAGGAGATACAATGTTGTATTTTATATGCATGTTATGTGGCATGAAATACTCTTCTCATTTTTTCCCAACCATTTACAATATGAAAATATCTGTGGACTATACAAAAACAGGCCCTGGGCTGTAGTTTACCAGCTTCTGAGATAAGACACTCCTTCTCTAGAGGGGAGGATTAAGTGGAGGAGGATTAAGTGAGGAAGAAAAAGAGGGACCAAAGTGTTCCTCCAGTCCTAATCCCTCCAAGAGGCGTGAGGAGGCGTTCCCTGCTCTCTGTGGAAATATTAGCAACAGATAATAAATATCCATATTATATAGCTCAAAGGACTTTGGCTAGCTGGGAAGCATATTATATTCCAGGAAGAATAGGAGGCATTAACAAGGATGATGGAATTTAAAAAGTAGGCCAAAAAATAAGAGGAAAGAAACGGAACAAGCAGAAAGATTTTAAAAATTACAAAGATTTATAAGAAACTGATCAACATGGTCAAAGTAATTTAATGACAAAGAATAATTCAACTAAATTCACAAGTAGGAAACATGGAGAGAAAGGTAATGCAGAAGTCTAAATTGAGTTTACAAGAACCTGACTTCAGCTATGGTTGTAAAGTGAAAACAAAGTGTTAAGTAGAAAGCAATCTCGGTTCTAAAGACTAATTCTTATCTTTTTTGAAACTTCTTTACTATATGTTCTTAGAATATTTCTTACTCTTCATTTTAGAAGAAATGCAAGTAAGGTTTTGATTTTCACTGTAAAACTTGTGTATGTAGATAATCCTTTTAGTCAGCAATCTGATTTAGGCCCTTAATTTCTTATGATTTCTTATAATTTTTTGATTGATCTGAATCTTTAGTTTCTAGTGGTTTACTGTATAACTTTATTCCAAGCTTTAATGAACCAACTGCTGATTGTTGGAAGGGGTGATCTTAAAGGACATGCCACCCTCACCTGCCTTTCACTATAATATCAATACTTGATAAAATCTGCTCAAATATCAAGGCATATAACAAGAAGAGAATATATATACTTTATCTTTTTTTTATCTCCCTCTTGAATTGCCTTCATAGATTTGTAATTTAACTAAGGCATCTGAGCTTTAATTAAGGGTCAGTTTTTTCTCCAGTGGGCTTCCCTGGTGACTCAGCTGGTGAAGAATCTGCCTGCAATGAAGGATACCTGGGTTCAATCCCTGGGTTGAGAAGATCCCCTGGAGAACAGAAAGGCTACTCATGCCAATATTCTGACCTGGAGGATTCCATGGACTATATAGTCCATGGATCACAAAGAGTTGGACACGACTGAGTCACTTTCACTTTTTTCTCCAGTAGCCATAGAAGAATATTCCTATATCTTTTATGAAGCCTCTGTTAAAGATTCTATTATATTATTTGGTGCCAGTGTCTGAAGAACTAATAAGTTATTTCTAGACTTTGACACTAGAAATAAGATAATTTCTCTCTGATGAACTGTTTCCTTTAAGACATAGCATGAAACTTTTCAATATTCATTTTGCTTTGCCTCTTCAGAGGTTCAGATACAAGCCATGCACTTGATTCCAGTAGAGAAGCTCAACCTGGGATTTTCAGTTCAACTAAGTCCTTTTTCACTTTGTAGTTTGGATCTTTTTGTTTTTAATTTGCTTTGGTGGTTTTATTACACAGTACCTTTTGTTGCAAAGACACACAAAGTTTTTCTGAATGTAACTAGGACATAAAAAATGACTTGGCACTCATCACTTTGTCCAGGCAGATTATCCTCTAATAGAAATTTTTGTGACCTTATTAACCTTCTAATTTTCAACTGTGGTATTGGAGAAGACTCTTGAGAGTCCCTTGGACTGCAAGGAGATCCAACTAGTCCATCCTAAAGGAAATCAGTCCTGAATATTCACTGGAAGGACTGATGCTGAAACTGAAACTCCATCCTTTGGCCACCTTATGTGAAGAACTGACTCTTTGGAAAAGACCATGATGCTAGGAAAGACTGAAGTCAGGAGGAGAAGGGGATGACAGAGGATGAGATGGATGGATGTCATCACTGACTTGATGGACATGAGTTTGAGCAAGCTCAGCGAGCTGGTGATAGAAAGGGAGGCCTGGCATGCTGCAGTCCGTGGGGCTGCCAAGAGTTGGACCTGACTGAGTGAGTGAACTGAACTGAACTGAATACCATCTCAAGTTACAGCAATTTTTTTTTCTTTCACAGATTCCTTCATCAGTGGTTTCTCTTCTAAGATGCTAGATTTGTTACAATAACAAGTACATATTGGAATGCAGAAGTATATCAGTTTTTTTTTAAAAAAAGGAAATTGTTTAGTTCAATTATCTCTCTTTGAAAGAATAAAAAAAATGTTTAAATCATTTTATTTAGTTGTGTTCATTAGGATTGTTTCACTTGAAACTGTCAGAAGCTTGACCAGGTAAATGTACAAAGGAATCTCCTGACTCAAATAATTTGAAAAGCCAGAACTTATCTGTCTAGCTTTAGATATATAGTTAGATCCAGGAGCTCAAAATAAGCCTCACTTCTCTCTCTGCTTTACCAAATTAGGTTTTGGCTTCATTATCAGGAAAATACTCCCCACAATGTAGGAAAAATGACTAGCAACGATTGTGTACTAGGAATTTCCCTAGCAGTCCAGTGGTTAAGACTTCACTGTCCAATTCATGAGGTATGGGTTTGATCCCTCATCAGGGAGCTAAGATCCCATAGCCTTGTGGCCAAAAAACCAAACATAAAATAGAAACAATATTGTAACAAATTCAATAAATACTTTTTAAAAATTGTGTACTGGCAGCTGGCGTTTCTAATGAAAAACATCAAAAAGTCCCAAGGAAAGCTTTTATTGGCCTGGCTTAGGTCATGTGACCATCCTTGGACTTAGTCAGTATGGTTGAATAAATTGAGTACTTAGTTGATCAGACTCCTAGGATGCACCTACTCATAGAACCAGGAGGTGTGATTAGCAGTGCTAGTAGTATTTGTCACTCAGTCGTGTCCAACTCTTTGCAACCCCATTGAATCGTCCAGGCAAGAATACTGGAGTGGATTGCCATTCCCTTCTCCAGGGGATCTTTCTGACCCAGGGGTCAGACCCAGGTCTTCTGCATTGCAGGTGGATTCCTTCCCATCTGAGCCACTAGGGAAGCCAGAGGTGTGATTGGCCCCACTCAAACCACCTGCATTCAGAATGGGGAAGAGATTGTTCCCAAACAGATTGTGGGCAGGATAAACCCAAGTTAACTACACCCCCCATTATGTTTCCATCCCTTGTCTGACCATCATCCATATATACCTTCTTTCCCATTTTAAAATTCTCAAGATGACCCTGGCTAATACAATGCAAGTATACCTCTACCAGGAATATTGTCTTTTTATATCCTCCACTTTAATGGAGGATAATCCTTAGGCTCATCTGATTACCACTTTCAACTTTGATTGTGAAATCTCTTAAGTCACAGCATTTTTCTTGGTTGCGTCTAAATGTAGCTCTTCATGGCTTGGCATCCTTTGGCTAAATAATACATTTAATACTACCAATTGGCAGTAGCAGAGAAAAAAACACTATTGCTGCAATAAAACTTCCATTTGAAAAGGGGAAAGAGGGGTAACGCCTAAATAGTGATCTCAGGTTCATCGCAATCATCTCTTGCTGGACATAGCCTGGCAGTAGATGGAGTTCTTTGTTCAAGAATCTAGTTGGTCTCTCCCTCCTTTCTGGGAGGAACTCCCTTTTCCATTGTCCTGCATAGTTTCATGGCAGATGGACATTGGGGAGGCTTTTATTCTAACAGCTGTAACATTTTAATTCCTCCCTTCTACTGAGTGCAGGTTTGGGGGCTGGAATTGCCTTGCGAGGTGGGCTTTCTCGGGGCTATTTGGTGAACTTGGACTTTTCTCTGTCAATGCCACTGCCTCTCCTGACAGACTTGTTGTTCTGTTTATTTCCTGAATTCTCCATAGATAGGTTTTTTTCAGAGTCAAGCCCATCAGTCAGGTTCCAGCCCTCGTGGATTCTTCCTCTCTGCAGTCTGCCCCTCACCTAAGCCATGTGGACCTCAAACTGGAAAGCAGTACACTGTCATGATGGGATCCTACTGCTCCATGGTAGGGTTCTTACCACAAAAAAGAAATGATAATTATGTGACCTGATACATATGTTACCTAATGCTATGGTGATAGTCAAACTGCAATATATTAACGTATGAAACCAACACACTTGTACACCTTAAATTTGTACAATGTTACATGTATACATGCATCTGGGCATCAAGATTGCCAGGAGAAATATCAGTAACCTCAGATATACAGATGACACCACCCTTATGACAGAAAGCGAAGAACGAGGTGATGGAATTCCAGTTGAGCTATTTCAAATCCTGAAAGACGATGCTGTGAAAGTGCTGCACTCAATGTGCCAGAAAATTTGGAAAACAGCAGTGGCCACAGGACTGGAAAAGGTCAGTTTTCATTCCAATCCCAAAGAAAGGCAATGCCAAAGAATGCTCAAACTACCGCACAATTGCACTCATCTCACACGCTAGTAAAGTAATGCTCAAAATTCTCCAAGCCAGGCTTCAGCAATATGTGAACCATGAACTTCCAGATGTTCAAGCTGCTTTTAGAAAAGACAGAGGAACCAGAGATCAAATTGCCAACATTCACTGGATCATTGAAAAAGCAAGAGAGTTCCAGAAAAACATCTATTTCTGCTTTATTGACTATGCCAAAGCCTTTGACTGTGTGGATCACAATAAACTATGGAAAATTCTGAAAGAGATGGGATACCAGACCACCTGACCTGTCTCTTGAGAAACCTGTATGCAGGTCAGGAAGCAACAGTTAGAACTGGACATGGAACAACAGACTGGTTCCAAATAGGAAAAGGAGTACGTCAAGGCTGTATATTGTCACCCTGCTTATTTAACTTATATGCAGAGTACATCATGAGAAACGCTGAGCTGGAGGAAGCACAAGCTTGAATCAAGATTGCCGGGAGAAATATCAGTAACCTCACACATGCAGATGACACCACCCTTATGACAGAAAGTGAAGAAGAACTAAGGAGCCTCTTGATGAAAGTGAGAGGGAGAGTGAAAAAGTTGGCTTAAAGCTCAACGTTCAGAAAACTAAGATCATGGCATCCAGTCCCATCACTTCATGGCAGATAGATGGGGAAACAGTGGCAACAGTGGCTGACTTTATTTCTCTGGGCTCCAAAATCACTGCAGATGGTGACTGCAGCCATGAAATTAAAAGACACTTACTCCTTGGAAGGAAAGTTATGACCAACTTAGACAGCATATTAAAAAGCAGAGACATTACTTTGCCAACAAATGTCTGTCTAGTCAAGGCTGTGGTTTTTCCAATAGTCATGTATGAATGTGAGAGTTGGATGGTGAAGAAAGCTGAGCGCCGAAGAATTAATGCTTTTGAACTGTGGTGTTGGAGAAGACTCTTGAGAGTCCCTTGGACTGCAAAGAGATCCAGCCAGTCCATCCTAAAGGAGATCAGACCTGGGTGTTTATTGGAAGGACTGATGTTGCAGCTGAAACTCCAATACTTTGGCCACCTCATGCAAAGAGTTGACTCATTGGAAAAGACCCTAATGCTGGGAAGGATTGAGGGCAGGAGGAGAAGGGGACGACAGAGGATGAGATGGCTGGATAGCATCACTGACTCAATGGACATGAGTTTGGGTAAACTCTGGGAGCTGGTGATGGGCAGGGAGGCCTGGTGTGCTGCGATTCATGGGGTCACAAGGAGTCGGACACGACTGAGCAAATGAACTGAACTGAGTGACTGATCTGAACTGAACATGTATAGCTTAATAAAAAATAATTTTTAAAGCTTATGTCCCCGACATTGGTTAAGCCACCTTAAAGGAAAAAAGGCAAATACTAAACACAATTCATTCTTATTATTTATCATCATACAATCATTAAACCCATATTATTTCTATAGCACAGTGATTCTCAAATGTTTTTTCCTCAGGACTCTGACTCTTAAAACAGTTATCAGGACCAGAGCTTTTGTTTATATGGGTTATAGCTATAGATATCTACTATATTAAAAATTAGAAATTTTCTATATTTGAAATAAATTTATAAAAATAATTAAAAATTTTTGTTCTAATTTCAAATATGCATGCATGCATGCATTTATGCTCCATCATGTCCAACTCTTTGCAGCCCGATGGACTGTAACCCGCCAGGCTTCTCTGTCCATGGGATTTTCCAGGCAAGAACACTGGAGTGGGTTTCTGTGCCCTCCTCCAGGGAATCTTCCCGAATTAGGGATCGAATCCGCATCTCTTGTGTCTCCTGCATTGGCAGGTGGGTTCTTTACCACTAGCACCACCTATATATAGGAAGCCCTATATTGTCACAGGGAATATTAATAAGATATGTACTCAGGGTTGAGATTTAATAAAATAATTCATTTTGTTTCATCAAGGCTATCCTCAAGTGGAACTTGCATGGTATTTTTCCCCAGCTAATTCACGGCATTGACGTGTACGGAGTCTGTAGGTATCAACAGTTTTGCTTAGTGTTTTGCACGATCGACATAGTGAAAAGGGCAAATAATATCTTATCATTAGACAAAAAAATCGTTTTGACTTCACAAACCTCCTGAGCCATCTCAGAGATCATAGGGAATCTGTGGACCACACTTTGAAAACTGCAGCCTTGTAAGAATTGAAATAAAGACATTTTTTGAGATCAACTGTAGAAGAACCATAAGATTGAGCTGCTGTTTTGGCTCATCCGCTGATTTTTATTTGCCATTTTTGTTTTTTTTTTTTTTTTTGTCACACCTCATGGCTCATGGGTTCTTAGTTCCTCGAACAAGGACTGAACCTGTGCCCTCGGCAGTGAAAGCACAGAATTCTAACCACTGGGAAGTTCCCCCAGTTTTGTCATTTTTGGTGATACATATCAAACTAGACTTGAAATATTCTGCATTTCCTTGGAGAGTTGTGGGGGAAGTGTCGATTTAACAGAAGTCAGGAAATATTGATCCTTGGGAAACTTGTTTGCCAGACAAATTTAAAAATTGTCTTACTTTTATTTAAAATGTTTTGTTCCTTAGCAATAATTTTTTAATTTATTTTTAATTGGAGGATAATTGCTTTGCATTGTTGTGTTGGTTTCTGCCATACAACAGTGTGAATCAGCCATTAAGTATACTTATGTCCCCTCCCTCTTGATCATCCCTCCCACCTCCCACCCCATTCTACCTTACTAGGTTGCCTTAAGAATAATTTTAAGGGATATTAATATTGGGGTATTATTTTTTTAAGTATGCAAAACCATAAACAATTTTTCTAGTTTGTAATAATTTTGTCCTACTGTGTATGAAATTGCATCTTTATGAAATGACTGTGGCTTTTGTAAAAAAACATTTGTGAATTAATTCAGTATGAATGTTTAGATTTTTATTTAATTACAAAGGGAATTTGTTTTTTAGAAATAGAGAAACCCGAGGTTTGGATTCCACCTGTAATACTATTTGCCAACTAACTGATGTTGGATTTTTAACTTCCCTTAGCCTGGCTTCTCCATTCATGGAAAACTGGGAACATTTTGTACGAATGGTACAATGGTATAATAAATGTGAAACAGTGCTCCACTTGCCATATAGAGGGCACTCAATATTCGTTTCCTCTTTCCTTTCCACACTTACAAGAGAAACAAGCATTGACTGTAGATTCACATTGCTTAAGAGGGGAATGTTGGTTTTCCTCCATTCGGTTTGAACATCCCCGCTGTCATGAGCCGGATTTGAGAAGCAAGGTTTCTTTGAGGCAGACCAACATGCAGGCTGTAATTGAAAGGCTTTATCACAGAAGTAGGACCTTCCTAGCAATATCTCAAATAGAACAGCTCTTGCTGCCCTCCTCCTGATACAATTATCTTCTAAGAGAATATATGGAAATTTTGGAAGGGAATTAAGTAGAAGAAGAAAGTGGGATGTGGTAATGTTTTTGTTGTTATTTTTTTTAGTGTAATATTAATAACATCATACTGTTTTTTCCAGTAGTCAATACAGTGTTCCTTAAAGAGCAAGCATCCTGTAATTATAACATTCATACTGAAGCATCACTTAATAACCTTAAACAAGTTCATTATCCTCACTCTATAAGTTTAACTGTTAAAAAATCAGTATCTTCATATCATGAAGTTAGAAACTAGAATTATGGTTAGAATTTTCCATCTCACTGCTTAACTTTGTCGTGAGTGATGCTGCCCTCATGATAGAATCCCTGCTGTAGTCAGTTCTACTTTATTAATACTTGGCAGCACTTGATTCCTTTTACTGCTAAATATATAAACAAAATATTGGAAGAAGTCATCACAGTCCGAGGCAGAAGGGACTTCATTAAGTGCTCAATCAATCATTTCTAAAGAAATAAACAAGCCAAAGAGCACCCATAATAGATTTATTTAGCAGCAAGCAGAATTTTTCATTGATCATCTCTAAAATCTTCTGTTCAGGTGCTATTAAGTTTAATAATTTTAAAAACACATAGCTAAATAATGTGAATTGGACACCAGACAGCATAGAAAAAATTTCATGCAAATGCATTTCATACAGTACTATAGAAAATTGTCCATTTTGTTTCCTTTCTCAAGTGGTTTTCAAATGCTTACTTTATCTTGATTGCAGCATAAATAATTGTAAATGTTAAATAATAGAAATTAGCATGAACTAATCACTTGGTCTGCAGAGATGGCTGACCAAGAAGCCTCAAAAATGTCCTTACTTTCACTCATCAAAAATTTGTAAACTCATTCATATCTCTCAACTTCTCTTAGCCTCACTTCTTTCATCCATAAAAATAAGAGTACTGGACCAAATAATTTGTAATTCATGTGCCAGGGTTTGAACTGCAGTATACAGTTTCAAATAGTTTAGTTGTGGTGGGAGAATTCAGAGCTATTCCAAATTTCCTCTCAGTTAATTAGTATTTCCAAAGCACTGCATATGAAAATGTGCAGGAAGCACCATGAATATCCTCCTCACGATTTTTATTATAACTTTTAGGTCACAGCTGTATGTAGTCGTTACTTTTAATTCCTCTCGCTTTCTCTGTAATTTTCAGCATTTTTATTTAATATGAGAATTATCTGTCTTTCATCTTACAAATATTTTATTTGAAATTAACATTTTATGTGTGATATTAAAATTTCTTTCTTAGAAAACATTTAGATTCATTCAGTCTTACTGCTTATCTTTTATACCGGAAGCAAGTCTAACCTTTTTCTCAGTATAGTAGAAGTCCTATTACCTTATCTCTTAACTATCACAAAAATGCAAGTATTTTTAAATTTTGGGTTCATTACACATAGAAATATGCTGAAATAAAGGGACTCTAAGAATCTCTAATGTAACTCCCACCCATATCATTTCCATTGTAACTTTTCATCAACATGGGGACAACATTTCATTCCCCAGCACAAACATAGCAGAGGAGAATTCTAAATTCCTACAACTGAAGCATATCAGTTGTCATGCTGTGCTTGTAAATATTTTATGTTGACTCCAGAGTATATGTTCTATTTTTCTCTGTTTACAGAGAAATAGATCCTTTTAAAACTTCAGTTAAAATACGTGGAAGTATCAGTGGCATTCTAGTTGGTTTTACTGAAATCAGTCTGTTGTTTCCATACCTCTTTTTTATTGGACACTATTTTAATGACAAATTATATTATCCTAGTAAGAAGTTGGTTGTTATTGATGCACATGGGGAAAGGACTTATCATTTCATATTACAGAGCCTTGTATATCTGTATTTATGAACTCCCATGGTACCAAAGTAACATACTAGAACCACAAAAATAAATGTGTATCTTCCAAATCATTTATAATTTCAGAGTTTGAAGCATTATGCACTCCAGGAACCCTCACACTTTTAATTCCACCTTCACCATGCTCAATCCTCTTCATAATGAGTGGGACTCAGAGGTCTGTGAGAAGATAGAGCAATACCTGCCATACTTGATGGGTGTGAAATATGGTAATTACTCTAAATAGAGTAGGGCTTTACAACTGAGAATACATAAAACAAATACACTGACTAAGTTGACCCTGAATGAACTTGAAACGTTTTCCTATTGAAGAGACAAGGTAAATAAATAGATTGATGTAAAGATAGATAGGAGGGGTGACTTTGTCATTTAGCTGTGATGTAGCACTACAAACTAGTATCCCCACCTGTTTTCTAAATATTTTTATGATCTTGGAAAACTTTTCACACTTCTTTCTCAAGATGGAGATGGCCCAATGTAATAGACATAAAGGCCAGGCATAGCTGGAGTTGGGGGTGGGATGCTCGTTGCCACAGTGGCAGCTGCACTGTTGGCTAATAGTGGAAATGAAATGTCAAGCTGAGAAGAGTCCTGTAGAGACTCCTCAAGACGACTAACATTTTTCAGAAAACAAACCATGCATTTAGTCCTCACGGAAAGGAAGCAGACTGTATGTTTTGGGTTACATCTGGGTGTCCAGCCCATAACATCAGCAACTATATATGGGCATGAAAGAGTGCCATAGATCAGTTTTTCCAGGACAGCAGTTAGATTAATGCTTTTGGAAGCTTATAAGTCTTATAATATGATGGCACTCATTTGAGGTCATTCTAATTAAGCTAAGCATATTTTTTTTTATTCTCAGAATCTCTAAGGAAAGCCAACATTTATTTTTCCTGTCATAAAAGAATAACCACAGTGGAAGTCTGGAGTGAAAATAAGCCCAAACAGATTCCTCCCAGAAGACATCTATTTCTTATATGCTGCTGCTAAGTCGCTTCAGTCGTGGCTGACTCTGTGCGACCCCATAGACGGCAGCCCACCAGGCTCCCCCGTCCCTGGGATTCTCCAGGCAAGAACACTGGAGTGGGTTGCCATTTCCTTCTCCAATGTATGAAAGTGAAAAGTGAAAGTGAAGTCACACAGTCGTGTCCGACTGTTTGCGACCCTTTGCAACCCCATGGACTGTAGCCTACCAGGCTCCTCCATCCATGGGATTTTCCAGGCAAGAGTACTGGAGTGGGTTGCCATTGCCTTCTCCGATTTCTTATATAGATGGTGTTTATTTGAGAAAAATGATACTTGTAGGATAATAGCAGCAAAACATGGTTGATTATCACATGACCAAAATTTATCCTGAAATGAGACTACATCTAGTTTTAAAAAATCAAAAGATATAATAGAATTTGAAACTTGGCATTTGATACTGAGATAAAACCGCTCACATTTATTCTATATTTAAAAGCAGCAATGAATCTGCAGAAACTATATTAGCAGCAACAGAATTATGAAATTTAAAAGTACTTTTCTGTATATGCTACTGTCCTAGGTATTGTACTGAGAGAGTTAACAAACATGGGAGTCATTTATGTGCTTAACACTTAAAACCATATCGTATGTGTCTGGGCATACAGATGATTCGGACAAAGGAATTAACATGACTCAAGTGTCTGACTGGAGAAAGAAATGGCAACCCACTCCAGTATTCTTGCCTAGAGAATCCTGTGGACAGAGGAGCCTGGTGGGCTGCTGTCTACGGGGTCGCACAGAGTCGGATACGACCGAAGTGACTTAGCAGCAGCAGCAGCAGCAAGTGTCTGACATGAATAAATACTTGAATAATAATATTAATATTGTGTATGAGAAGAAGGGAAATTGCATAATCATGTAGGATGATATGTTAGGGAGAGATTTGCATGTTAAAAATGAGACCCAAAGGAAATTTATACCATGAATATATTTTAGGAGCTGACTATTCTAAGTAATTTAATAATAATAATTATCATTGTTAATCCCATGGACAGAGGAGCCTGGCAGGCTACAGTCTGTGGGGTCGCAAGAGTCAGACACGACTGAGTGACTAAGCACATTCACACGCACACATGTTAGTAATAGTAATAATGCACTTTTTAGATGAATGTGCATTTACTATGTTATTGTAATTTCTTATTTTAAAAATTGCTTCAAAGATATCCTTGCCTAAAATAAATAATAAAACATATTAAATGTAGAAAGATTCTTAGTCTGAGATGAAAAATGATTTAAATCATCTATTACAGGAGGAGGGTAGAAGACAGAATAATACAAAACAATTCAAAACCATCCATAACCTTCTCCTTTCTATCAGCTTTATTCAAAGGTAATATATACACAGCAAGCAGATCTATCATGTTTAGAAGATGGGAAAACTGAGACATAAATATTGAAATATTTTACTCAAGACTAACAAGAAAGTAAGAGTCACATGAAGAAAGTGTTCAAGTTTTTCAGTTCTTTAATATTAGCTTATGTTGCCCTTGTAAATGTTTATCATTTACAACTGAGGGTTTCTCAAATAGTGCCACGTATAGAGCAACTTATATTAGAGTTGGCATTTTCATAGCAATTCTCTAATATAAAACACAAATACTTCTTTCCAAAGTTTTAAGTGATAATCAAAGAAAACCTGAAGTGATAGAGTCCTGAATATTTTTTTTTAGTTGGCAGGTGCAATGACAAGAGTGGAGAAAGTTGGGAAATAAATTGACTTCTGATTTTAGTCTCACATGTTGTATACTCATTCTTGGAACAGCGTTTATAGTCTTCATGAGCTGAGCTAGAAATATCTGCACTGCTACACATGAAAGCCAGCTCACAGTGAGGTCCAGAGCTGAAGGAAGTTTAGGCAAGAAATAGAGAATCACTGAGTCATGTCTTGGGAATGTATGGCTAGTGAGCTTTGATAACATTCAGCTAAACCACACTGTTGATTTTGGAAGATTTGTCGTGGGAACCCTAAGGAGAGTCCTTACCCTCTTGGGGTGCATTTTTTTTTTATGTTTCCTGCTGTATTTAAGTGGTTCGGGATATTATTCTTTTTTTGGTGTAGCAGCAGAGAAAACCTTGAAATGTAACTAACCGCTATACAGTGTGTCACATAAGTTCTATATTTGGTAGCTGTCCTAAGTGGCCAATTGGTCACCCTTATTTTGCTAACTATAGAGAGAAAAAGCCAAGCTAGGTCTCCATTTCAATCAAAAAGCTATTTTGTCCAAACTTTCATCCAGTTTTACTGGGATTACAATCCTACCATTCAGTCCTGTTGGCCACTATCTAGCTTCAGCCCTTTTTACTTGTAGTAGACAATGACCCAATGCAATGTGTTGAAAATACATTGAAAAAAAAAATACATTGAGAAAACTAGTGCAAAGGCCAGGGGAGATAGAGCAGGAAGGCCTTAAATTCTAACAGTTTGGTTTATAAGTTCTTTCCATGCACTCTGACATTTACTTCTAAGAGGGGTATTGCTGCTCAGCTCTCCATAACCTGGGTATCTGGTGTACCTCCCTATTTAGACCCTGTTCTTCCAAGTACTCTGTGCCAAGTACCTTGTTCTCCCAAGTTTTTTGTGGGAGGCTCGAAAATCATTGCAGATGGTGACTGCAGCCATGAAATTAAAAGACGCTTGCTCCTTGGAAAAAAAACTATGACCAACCTGGACAGCATATTAAAAAACAGAGACATTGCTTTGCTGACAAAGGTCCATCTAGTCAAAGCCGTGGTTTTTCCAGTAGTCATGTACGGATGTGAGAGTTGGACTATAAAGAAAGTTGAGTGCCAAAGGATTGGTGCTTTTGAACTGTGGTGTTGGAGAAAACTCTTGAGAGTCCCTTGGACTGCAAGGAGATCCAACCAGTCAACCCTAAAAGAAATCAGTCCTGAATATTCATTGAAGGACTGATGCTGAAGCTGAAACTCCAATACTTTGGCTACATGATGCAAAGAACTGACTCACTGGAAAAGACCCTGATGCTGTGAAAGACTGAAGGCAGGAGAAGGGGATGACAGAGGATGAGATGGTTGGATGGCATCACCGACTCGGTGGACATGAGTTTCAGCAAGCTCTGGGAGTTGGTGATGGACTGGGAAGCCTGGGGTGCTGCAGTTCATGGGGTTGCAAAGAGTCAGACATGACTGAGTGACTGAACTGACTGACTGACTTCCAAGTACTAGTTCAGTCATTCAATTCAACAAATATGTGCAGGAGGCATACTGAATGCCAGGTACTTTTCTAGAGACTGGAATACAACAGTAAAAATAAAATCTCTGCCCTCCTAGTACGCACTAGTGGAGTGAGAAAGCAACAAACAAGGTTGAGTAAAATATGTAGTATGTCAAATGGCAGTAAGTACACTGGGAAAGAAAAAAAAAAGAGAGAGAAACAGTAGGGAGCTAGGGGAAGTGGAGAGTTTGCAATTCTAGGTTGGGTGGCTGGTGAATGCCACACTGAGAAGGCAGTGTCTGAGTCTGTATGGGGAGGAAATGTCTGCTGTGTATCTGTGCTATGGGCTGGAGTTCTGAAAAGAACTGTAGCTCTTTCTGTCCAAGTTGTAAAGAGACCTTTGAGGTGAGCAGCTAACCCTAGTAGTGTGATGTCCTGGTGAGTACGATCTATGACAGAGTGAGGCTAGCTTTCTTACACCAGTTAAAGTGAAAGTTGCTCAGTCGTGTCTGACTCTTTGCGACCCCATGGTCTATACAGTCCATGGAATTCTCCAGGCCAGAATACTGGAATGAGTAGCCTTTCCCTTCTCCAGGGTATCTTCCCAACCCAGGGATCGAACCCAGGTGTCCCGCATTGCAGGCAGATTCTTTAAACTCTTCTCTTAAACTTCCAAAGTAAACTTCAGCATAGAAATATAACTCACAGTTCACTGATTACACATACCATATAGTTCGTTCTCTTGGAAATTTTTACTAAACCCTTTCATTGGATTTTAAAAAGTAAAACAAACTAAACATTTCTCTAGATTAAAACATCTCCTCTTCTAATAAATTCTTGGATTTTTCCTAATAAATTATTTTGACTCCTCAGATCTTAGTTGATCAAAGCACTATTATTTCCAGTGTCTTATTGATGTTCCCTAAGCTGACTCAACCTTCTCTCATTCATTTATTCAAAAATACTTGTTGAGTGCCTAATACTTGTTGAGTGCCTAATGTAGTGACAGACACCAGGAATACAATGGAGAAATGTCCAAGGTCTGTTTCTGTCACTAGTTAGCCTCAGCTTAGAACTTTCATTTTAATCTTTTACTCAAAACAGCCTGCCTATCTGCCATTGGCAAATTTTCCAATATGTCATAAGCATGTCACCTGTCCATGTGGCATAGTTAATACCAACTAGCATCTACCAGCATATGACTTCAGATTATTAATCCAGAGCAAAATGTGCATTTGAAATTCCTTATTTCAAATTCCAACAACAACAAAAAAAACCCACCCAAACTTTTGAAATAAGGTTGCACACTGTTATCATTAAAGTCAATATAAGTAAAGTTGAACTTTAAGTTATAAATTATATCTCAGATAAAATTATTGCTGTGATAAATTTAAATGAACATTTTAAAACAGGATGTTTAATGAGCAATATTGTTATTTCATGACACATCCATGATTTGCTTAACACAGAGTTTCTCCTTAAGCTCAAAATTATCAGTCCATTTGATTTTTTCTTTGCAGCAATGTTCCACTTTCAAGAACGACCTCAAAAATTATTTTCATCCCTCAAAAAGGAAGGGATGTGGTAGGTCATATTTTTGATCTGATAATTCTCTGAGAATCCTCATGCAAATAAGGAAAACTAGCAAAGTGGGTAGAGATTAGTAAAGAAAAGTAAGTTGAAGTGATTATCCCCATGACCCTTGACTCTTTCTTGAATTTTTTAAAAGGAAAGCCAGTGTTGTTCAGATTAATAAAATCAACACATTAAATTTTGGCCCTAGAAGATGATGAGTAAGTAAATTACTTGATACTTTCAACTAAAGTGTAAATACTTCATAAAAAGAAAGTGTAAAGAGAAGTTTTGATGGGTTAGTTGTTTTCAGATATCTACATTTATCAATTACATAAAGTGAGAGGTTAGGGGAGATGGAAGAATCAAGGATGACATCCAGCACAGGAGGACCACCAAGTCCAGTCAGGAAGGGTGTGTTCAAGTGGCAATGGATTAAATTTGAAGGACTTGAGGATGAATGTGGTGAGATGATTATTGGGCAATTAAATGCGAGTCTGAAATTCAAGTAGATAATATTTTAAGGAAGAAAGACCTGAAGTTTTAAATACATGTTAACACAAAATCCTTTATGATCATAGGGTAAAGAATGATTAATTCTGTGAGTCAGTATCAGAGAAGACTACAGAGCCACGTTGATATCTGAACATGAAAGATAGATGGATTTCAGTAGACGGACAGAAGGAAAGGATATTCCAAGTTGAGGCAACATCATGAGCGAAGATTCAAAAGCTTGAAACTGATTGATGTTATCAGGAAATAGCTAGTCGTAGAAAAAGCAAAGAATTCACAAAGAAAGATAATGGGGATTGAAGTCAAAAAGAAAGATTCCTGCCAAGTACTTGTAATCTTTTAATCTCATTCTAAAGAATTTTCATTCTGTTCTCTAGAGGCAGTTGAGGTCCTTTGAAGATTTTTGAGGGAGAAAGAACCAGATACTGGAAATGAAATATTGCAGACATGGAAGTAATTGTGTTTGGTGGCTGAATTTATATGGGGCTGGAATATAAGTGCAAATCAAATATAATATTGACATATCTATTTTGGAAGGCTAAGGTTAATGCAGGTGTGAATAATTGAAAATAAAGTACAGAGGGGGTCATCCTTAAGTGGAGGGATGCCCTAAGGAGGCAGTAGACATGCCACTCTGGAACTGTAGTGATGGAGGTGGAGATTGAATAGTTTGGGTCTTTAAAATAGAGATTACTGTAATTATAGGAAAGAGTAATGAGAAAGAGGAAGACTAAGGATAGAACTTAAGGACATTTCTACATTGAAGAGGAGGGCAAGGGAAGCTAGAAGAAGAAGAGGATTGACCAGAGACACGGTAGAAGCCCAGAGGGCAGTAGCATGGAAGCCAAGGAAGAAGCTGTGACTAAAGGGGAAGGAGAGGTAGATATTTTAAAGCATTCCTGGGTGACTAGAACTGAGATGAGATCTTTGGGTTTGGCAAATAGGAGGACATATCTGAGAGGTCATGGAGAGAATATTTTCAGTTGAGTGATGGAGTCAGAAGCCAGATTACAAAAGGTGAGTGTCAGATGAATAACAAGTAGCAAGTGTAAACTTTGAGAAGTGTGTAAATTGAGGAAAGTGGCTATGGTGAAGCAGGGCAAGACATTAATTAAAAGGAAAGTGAAAGTGAAGTTTCTCAGTCATGTCCGATTTTCTGCGATCCCATGGACTGTAGCCCACCAGGCCCCTCTGTCCATGGAATTTTTCAGGCAAGAGTACTGGAGTGGATTGCCATTTCCTTCTCCAGGTGATCTTCCTAACCCAGGGATCGAACCTGGGTCTCCCACATTGCAGGTAGACACTTTACCATCTGAGCCACCATGGAAGCCAATTGAAAGGAAGAGCTGTATATTAAAGAGGGCAAGGTTATCACAACAGACCAAGGTTAACACTTATGAGCAAGAAAGGGTTATAAAGGTGCTCAAATGAAGAGCATTCTAGTGGTGTGAGTACACGAACATCTTATGAAACATTTCATAAAATGCTCACTCCCCTATATCCTATAGTCTCGGGAATTTCTCTCCCCCTTTTAGAGCATTTACCCTAGGTTCATGTTTTGAAACTTCTTTCATTCCTTTTTCTGGACTATTTGAAATATGTTAATTGCTCCTTTTGTTTATAAGGCATGTAGCCAAAGTAATTTCATAGATTTTTAACATTTAAATTATTTTTCATGTATCTATATATACACAAAAATTATTTTGTGTGTATATATATATATATATATGAAATGATTATTGTGAGAATTGGACTAACTAGATCCCAGGAGCTTTTAAAAAGCATATCTATTATATATATATATATATATATATATATATATATATATATAATGAAAATGACAAAATAGAAAGCAACCACTACTGCTATAACTACAGCAACAGCAGCTACTGCTAAGATTTCTTTTACTTTGTGCTAGGACAGTGCTAAGAGCTTTCAATGGATTATCTCATTGAATCCCCCCACAGTGGTATGAGGCAGGGACTACTAAGGTCTTCATTTTACAGATGTAGAAACTATATCTAGGGAGGCTAAGTTGCCCAAGGTCACAGAGTTTATGAGCGGTAAAATGACATGGCCCTAGAGGAGGGCATGGCAACCCACTCCAGTATCCTTGCCTAGAGAAACCCATGGACAGATGAGCCTGGCAGGCAATGGTCCGTAGGGTTGCAAAGAGTAGGACATGACTGAAGCGACTTACCATGCACACGTACAAAATGATATGACAGAGACTGATGCTGTACTTTTTTTTTTTTTTGAAGAACAAGATTTATTCTTTATAAGTCATGAAGGGTACATGGCATGTTCAAGAGTCACACAATAAGGTTGAGAGGAGAGAGAAAGAATGCAAATCTGGGGCTCTGTCTTTATTGACATCAATGGATGGGCTGTCTAGGGTTTCCAGGGTTAACTCTTTATTGACAATTTTATTTTATTATTATTATTTTTTTATTTATCTATTTGTTAACTTTACAATATTGTATTTGTTTTGCCATACATTGACATGAATCCACCATGGGTGTACATGATGCTTTGTAAAGGTTATTGTTTTAATAATAAATGTTTATTCCAGGCTAGTGGTAAGTTTAGAAAAATGCCTTCGAATAGCTGGTTCCCTCACAGAAAAAGTCAGGTTTCCAATGGTGCAATAGAGCAGACAGCAATACCTACATGGAGGGAATCCATCCAAGGTCAAAGATGAACTGCTTATCCTACTTCAGCCAAAAAAGGTCATTGCAGAGGTACTGATCTGAATGCATTCCCCCTTTTTCTGGCAGACAAGAAGCAGGCAGTATTAAAATACATGAGAATATACTTTGGAAGAAGAGTTGGTAAAGGAGAGGAGTGGCTATAATGAGGTAAAGAAATGTGTCAGTGGACAGAATCATAGAAGACATAAGCCAGGCAGATCACATACCTGGAAATAAATGTTGATAAGGAAAGGTGCAAAGAGTTTGTTATGTAGGAAAGAAAGAATTTGTAGCTTCCAATTAAGCAGCTGCTGGTCTTCTGGGTCCCACCTTAGCCCTTTTGCATTCATTGCCTGGCAACCACACTTAAATTGCAAAGCCCCTTCACCTTCTGTTAGTGGCCCTTGAGGTCAGGAGTCTCTGGGTCCAAATTTTGAGAATGAACTCTGTCCCTAGTGCTGCTCTAGGTCAGGATTGATCTTAAAGTGTGAGTGAAATCATCGAAGAACACTTTGATTATGATTTATAAGGTTGCAGTCAAGGGCCCACGATGAATGGTTTTCATCTTCAGCAGTCTAAACTGAACACTTTTTTATGTTTCCACATTTTATTAGTTCCGACTCACCAAAATATACCTGATAATTGATTCATTTTATTTTATTGTCAGCTTTGTTTCCTTTTCACGTCTCTGCAAGGACCTTCTTTATCCTTGTGGTAATTTGAAATTGAAAGGTTGTATGAGAATTTAACTATTAGTAATAATGATACTACCTTGTATTTATACAGACATTCTTACAATTCAAAGTGATTGCATATCTATTACCTCATTTGATCTCAGTTGAAATGAATAATGGGGATTCTGTGCCCTTAGAGGACCAATTTCCGAGCTCTCTTTAAAGAAATTAGTGAGACTCAGCCATTTCTATAATACTATCGTACAGCACAAAAGAATTTCCAGGACTTTATAATCTATGTTGTTTTCCTTTAAAAGCGTTAATTCTTATTTCTTTTTAAAATGAATATATGCCAACAAAGCATAATTTTTATGTTTCAGAACTGAATATTGTAGCTATGTTATACCTAATAACAGAATTTTCTAATTTCCTGGAGCATTTTTCGAAAGTCAGATATTCTAACACAAATATGTTTTATTTTTCAAACTCATCTCACTTGCATTTTGTAACATCATGGACCATTTCACTTTGGTAATTAAAAATGCCTTTGAATTTCAGAACTAAACAGTAATAAAATTATTAGTCATCTGCTTATTTTTGGCATTCACTTAATTTAAGACAATCTGAATGCATTTTCCCTAATTGCATTTGCAACTTACCAAGTAGGAGTTGGGGGTAAATATCCATAGTTTTAATATACAAATGTCTCATAATAATTCATTTAAAATAATAGAGATCTTCTTTAATATGTGAATCTGCCATTTTCTACTTCCTATATTGAAATAGTTTACTTTTACTTGTCTCAAAAGTTATAAGAATAAAAAAGGATAAAACCAGGATTGGAGGAAAGTGTCTCCTTAAACCGATTTTCTGAGGTTTAAGTGAAATTTATGCTTTGAATAAATTTGGATCTAGTAAGTATTATCTTATGAGGATAATTATCTTTATTTCTTGATTTTTTTCTTCCCTAACTTCCAACCCCCACACTTGGAAATGACTACCTCATAAGGAATATGGAACTTGCCATGTTGGATTTCTTTTTAATAATAATTTGTATACATTGTGTAACTCTAAAATATTTACAATGGCCTTTATTTAGGTAAATGTCTCATTCCATTTTACTAAGGAAACCCATGTACTTTATGTATAGCTATAATTTAGAGTAATTTTTAAACATTCTAAGATATGATCAAAGTTAGTTATCAATTTTTTAAGCTCTAATTTTATTCATCTCTCTCTCTTTCTGATTGCTCACTTATTTATTTGGCCCTGGCACTTAATATATATGTCATGTTTTAATTTTAATTGGCTTCTAGTCTGGACCAGACAGTCTTAGGATACCACAGTTGTTCTAGATTTTCATCCACAGTTAAAATTCATTCCAAAATCGTATTATTACTAAAAATCCTCTAGGTAGTTCTGGTTGATTCTGGATCATCATTGAGCCCTCCAACCAAAGACTTCACAACCTTGACTCACTTCAGAATCCTGTGACTTACCTGCCAGGAAGGATCCCTTGGACGGTTCTATAAGAATATTCATCCAGGAGGTTTTTTATCTAATCCAAATCCAGACTCTAGTCAGGATAGTGGTCAAGAATATCCCAAATCAATGAACATCCTTTGGTCAGCTGTAAGGTTAGCATTTTCTTTCTTCTTGTTTGATTATTTACTTTCTTACCATTTGCTTAACCCCCAAAGAAAGAAAAGAAAAAGAAAATTTAAAAATACAAACTAGTGGGCAAATTTTTATCTGAAGCCTTTCTTTATTAGAGTATTGCCAGACTTCAAAATGGATTCTGCTTGAATTTTGTCTGGTGCAACAAACAATGGGACATTTAAAAATACAAAGCCTTCCTTAACCAAGTCTCCAAAAACTTTCCTCACTCATCATATGAAAAGATGAATTTAAATAAAATTTTACTTTTATCTTTGACAGTTATTCGTCAATGTTTTTAATTTTCATTTTAAAATTTTAATCAATTGCATATTATCAATAATTTTAAAAACCTAGGAGATAATTTTAATACCATCATTATCACTATAAGAGAAATTTTTAAAGGAAAATTTTAAAACTTAAAAACCTATGTTTGTATATTTATTTTTGCTTCAGAAATATGAATGTGTTCAATAAAAAGCTTTCTGTTGATCTCTCTTTACATTAGGATACAATTAGGATGGGTAGGTGGGATAGATCTCAAGGAAAAGAAACACTATAATATTTCCAGCTGATGGATGTTTTCACCTCTTCATTATGAAAATTTTCAAACCTATAAAAAATTAGAAAGAGTAAAAATAAACCCTTATGTAACTGTCTTCCAGCTAACTCATGCCAATCCTGTTTCATCTGTAATCTGGCGCACATTTCCCCAAGCTATATTATTCTGAAGCAAATTTAAGACATCTGTGTCAACTCATCAGTAAATATTTTAATATATATCTCTCAGCAATAAGGACTTAAAAAAAAAACATAAACACAATATCATTATCACCCCTAAAATTATCAATAATTTTTAGTATCATCAAATACCCAGTAAGTGGTTGTATTTCCAATACAGAATTTTTTTTAAGTTTGTTTAAATCAGGAAACAAATAAAGTCCACATAGAAAATTGGTTTTCTAGCTCTTAAGTCTCTTAAAATATAGATTCTATCTTCCCCCTTTCTTTTTCTCTCTCTTAACTTTTTTCCTTATTAAATTATTGTTGAAAAACATTGTGTTCTGTAGAGCTTCAAACAGACTGGACTTTGATGATTCCATTTAACATATTCCTTTGTTCTCTGTATTCCCTGTAAATTGGTAGGTAGTTGGATCTAGAAGCATAAATAGATTGTGGGTCAATACTTTTTGGTGAGATTACCTCATACATTGCATTGTCTTCCTCCATTAGGATTCACCTAATATTTTCTTTTTTAAAGATTTTTTTTGACATGGACCATTTTTAAGCTGTTTATTGAATTTGTTACAATATTGCTTCTGTTTTATGTTTTGAGTATTTTTTTTTTTTTTTTTTGGTCCTGAGGTGTGTGGGGTCCTAGCTCTTGGATCAGGGATCAGACCCACATGCCTTGCATTGAAAGGCAAAGTATTAACCACTGGACTGCCAGGGAAGTCCCAGAGGCACGTAATTAGATATTAACCCTTTCAATGTGATATGCCACAAATATTATTTTCCCAATTTGTCATTTGACCTTTTATTTTACTTCATTTTTTAAGAGTGAGCAATGGTGGAAATCAAATTGCTATGGAATGTAGATCCCACTGGATGCATTGAAAAGAGTGATGTCACAATTTCATTATAAAGTATAGTATTTACAATATGTGTGGGCATGAGTGCTCAGTTGCTCAGTCATGTCTGACTCTGTGACCCTATGGACTCTAGCCCACCAGGCTCCTCTGTCCGTGGGATTTTCCCAGCAAGAATACTGGGGAGTGGGTTGCCATTTCTTCCTCCAGGGGATCTTCCCAATCCAGGGATCAAACCCACCTTTCCTGCATCTCCTGCATTACAGGTGAATTCTTTACCACTGAGCCACTAGGGAAGCCCTGTTTACATATTGCATGACTTATATCCTTCACTGCTATTTAAATGTATAGTGAAATTTTTTAGATAGGCAACTTTAAAAAGCATCAGTTCAGTTCAGTTCAGTTCAGTTCAGTCACTCAGTCGTGTCCGACTTTTTGCTACCCCATGGACTGCAGCACTCCAGGCTCCCCTGTCCATCACCAACTCTTGGAGCCTGCTCAAACTCATGTGCTGCTGCTGCTGCTAAGTCGCTTCAGTCGTGTCCGACTCTGTGCGACCCTCTGTGCAGCCCTCCAGGCTGTCGCAGGATTCTCCAGGCAAGAACACTGGAGTGGGTTGCCATTTCCTTCTCCAGTGCATGAAAGGGAAAAGTGAAAGTGAAGTCGCTCAGTCGTGTCCGACTCTTAGCGACCCCATGGACTGTAGCCTACCAGGCTCCTCCATTCATGGGATTTTCCAGGCAAGAATACTGGAGTGGGGTGCCATTGCCTTCTCCCTCAAACTCATGTAGTATCATATAATTTTTTTCAAAATTCTTTTAGGAGTTTCTGATGAGGTACCCGAGGAACAACATTTGAAAGTTTTAGGTCCTCATCAATAATTTCAGTAGTTTGACACTCACAGAATAAGAGCCTGTCAGGTATCAGGAAAGATGATGTGACTTTGTAGTCTAAAAGTGTGAAGTTCTAACTCTGTCAGTCACTACAGGCAAGTTACAGACCTCTTTGAGCCTCAGTTTCACCATAAACAATATATGGAGACAATAATGTACCTTCCACATTGAGTCATTATGAAGATTAAGTGATAATGTTAATGTGTTTACAATATAATAAACCATAAATATTTTCATACTGCTCAAAGTGAAAGTGAAGTCGCTCAGTCATGTCCGACTCTTTGCAACCCCATGGACTGTAGCCTGCACCAGGCTCCTCCATCCATGGGATTTTCCTGACAAGAGTACTGGAGTGGGTTGCCATTTCCTCCTCCAGGGGATCTTCCCAACCCAGGGATTGAACCCAGGTCTCCTGCACTGCAGGCAGACGCTTTACCCTCTGAGCCACCAGGGAAGCTCTCATACTGCTTAGGTTGTTAGAAAAACAAAGGTATAGTTTACCTTACCAGACTATGAATTATTTAGGATCAAATTACTTCCCTCTGATTTTTCTACTTCCTTTTCATAGCCTGCATAAAAATCTAAAGAAGCTATTACATGCTAGTATAATGATGTTCGGAATGCCATTCATTCATTTAATAGTATGCCTCTATGTATATTATGGGCTTATATTATATTCATCAGGCACTATGCTAATTGTAGAGAGTCAAAGATAAGATATGATCCCCACCCTTTAGGAACTAATCATGAACTAAGAGAAGCTATACCAGGTAAACAAATGTATAGCCAGTACTTGGCTATTTTTGCTGTGACAGAGGTATGCAATCATTGGTTGCTGGAGCACAGAGCTCTTAATTCAATCTGAGACAGTCAACATTTTCCAATCAGATAATAAGATAAACTATAAAGAAGGAATAGAAGTTAGCATAATGACAAAGATATTCTAGAAAGAGGAAACAGAATGGACTTGGCCAGGACTAAATTGAACCCCAGGACTGTAGGGAAACCACAGTGTAAATAATTTGTTTACACTTATTCTCTGCAGTGTTAGATCAGCTTCTCACTTAAAGAGCCCCAGCTCCCTCCTTCACATACACGTGACTCTATACTATCCTAAATGAACTAGAAAGCTGAGCTGCTGAGGGCATTTCCTGGATGCATTTTTGCTGCATGATGAATTGTTTCATGTCTTAGTTTTCAGTACTGAGCAATAAAGCTGCACTGAGTTATATAGCAGCATTAGTATACACCCATGGTTCTCAACTGAGTGATTTTCTTCCTCTGCTCCTGCTAAAGGACAGTTGGCAATGCCTGGAAACATTTTGGCTTGTATTAATACAAGTAACAGTTTAGGGGAATATACCAACAGCATCTGGTTGATAGGGAGGAGGGATGCTGCTAAACATCTACAATGCTCAGGACAGCTCCTCACCCCATCCCCACCACTATGACAAAATAGTTGCAGCCTCAAATGTCAATAGTGCCAAGGCTGAGAAATTCTGGCATGTGTTTTTCTTTTTTAATGACTGAATTTTAGAAAAATAATGACAAGCTGATGGCAAAGTTCTAAATAAAAAAGACTTGTTATAAAAAGTAAACAAAAACAACAAAAAAGACTGGCTCAATCCATTTGAGATTATAGGTTAAAAAAGAAAGGCATGATCTCTTTTATAATTTGGTGAAAGATGAGTATGTAATATAAGTTCATTTTCTGGCCTTTTGTTTTAAAAATGAATTCATCAATATAGAATATTGAATCTTTCTATGAAAACTGGCTTTATATAAACCACCTACAATAAAAGACTATTCTTTCTGTATAGTTAACCTCATTTCCTATTTTAGTTATGAGGAAAACAGTAAATTTAGGTTAGAAGTGTCTCTAATGCTGCTTGGTTTATTAATGCCACAAAGATTCGTGTCTGTTTCGAAAAAAAAATCCTTGAATGTTTCTAAGGAAGGTCATTTTGTTTTACCAGAAAAAATTAAAATATGTTTTCATTACAGATAGGCATAAAATCAGATGGTCACATGCCTTTTCCCCCACAGAGCCAAAAAAAAAGCAGGGAGCTAATGTGACTGAATAGTGAATGTATGCACTCTGGTAATCAATCACTTCTAAAACACAGTTGTGCACATGTTATATTTTAGAATGGAAAGAACATTCTGAGGGAGATATCCCTCCCCATTCTAGAAGCAGAACTTGCAATGTGAACCCAGCAAGTAAAAAAGGAATTGAGAGCTTTCTTAAATTGATCTGTGTGCTTAGAAGCTAAGAATGAAATATTGTGATTCAGCCATCACGGTCATGCATTTTGAGGAATCAGCGGCTGCCCTGCATGGCTGGTTTCTATTTTTGCATCACACAGGAAGATCTTTGTAACACATCACTGAAGACAGATCTCTGCCTCTTTGTGTGTGACTATAGGGTGAAGGCAGTTTCATACTCTTTGTCTTTTCCTATGAAAAAACAGAAACGCTTTCTGTATATTTTTAGATCAACCTAACACTGCCTTGTTAAAAACAGTACAGCTGGTGTCTTATGAACAGCATCTCCCTTCATTTCCATCTTGCTTGGAATTATTCAGGATGCTTATGGTCAGGTGACCAGGGTCCTATTTCTGGCTCGGTCATTAGCTCCTTGTACAGGATTAGACTAATCTTAAAACAGATATCTCAATTTCCTCCTAGGTAAAGTGGAATAAAAATGCCTGCCTTTACTATCACACAGATTCTCGTGTGCAACTAATACTTATAAACTTCTATTAGATTTTTTCTGTCCCCTCACTAGTATCATCTCTTCACCAGTGTTTCCACTTCACAATCATGTATGCAATGTCTATGGAAGTACCTAGTAAATGCCATTCCTTATACAGTTGTTGGATGAAATGTAAGTTATTCCAGTTTTATAATTATTCCTATCAGTACTGAAGGTGAAGGGGACTCCATGTTAGCCAGTATTTCAGTGAGTCTGTAGGCCAAACAGAGAAGGCAATGGCACCCCACTCCAGTACTCTTGCCTGGAGAATCCCATGGATGGAGGAGCATGGTGGGCTGCAGTACATGGGGTCGCTGAGGGTCGGGCACAACTGAGCGACTTCACTTTCACTTTTCACTTTCACACATTGGAGAAGGAAATGGCAACCCACTCCAGTGTCCTTGCCTGGAGAATCCCAGGGACGAGGAGCCTGGCGGGCTTCCGTCTATGGGGTCGCACAGAGTTGGCCACGACTGAAGCGACTTAGCAGCAGCAGTAGGCCAAAATCTCTTGAACATCTCTTCAGTTCAGTTCAGTTGCTCAGTCGTGTCCGACTCTTTGTGACCCCATGAATCGCAGCACGCCAGGCCTCCCTGTCCATCACCAACTCCCGGAGTTCACCCCAACCCATGTCCATTGAGTCGGTGATGTCATCCAGCCATCTCATCCTCTGTCGTCCCCTTCTCCTCCTGTCTCCAATCCTTCCCAGCATTAGGGTCTTTTCCAATGAGTCAACTCTTCACATCAGGTGGCCAAAGTATTGGAGTTTCAGCTTCAACATCAGTCCTTCCAATGAACACCCAGGTCTGATCTCCTTTAGGATGGACTGGTTGGATCTCCTTGCAGTCCAAGGGACTCTCAAGAGTCTTCTCCAACACCACAGTTCAAAAGCATCAATTCTTTGGCGCCCAGCTTTCTTCACCGTCCAACTCTCACATCCATACATGACTACTGGAAAAACCATAGCTTTGACTAGACAGACCTTTGTTGGCAAAATAATGTCTCTGCTTCTTAATATGCTATCTAAGTTGGTCAAAACTTTCCTTCCAAGGAGTAAGCATCTTTTAATTTCATGGCTGCAATCACCATCTTCAGTGATTTTGGAGCCCCAAAAAATAAAGTCTGCCACTGTTTCCACTGTTTCCTTTATGATTATACAGTGGAAGTGAGAAGTAGATTTAAGGGAATAGGTCTGATAGAGTGCCTGATGAACTATGGACGGAGGTTCGTGACATTGTACAGGAGACAAGGATCAAGACCATCCCCATGGAAAAGAAATGCAAAAAAGGAAAACAGCTGTTTGAGGAGGCCTTACAAATAGCTGTGAAAAGAAGAGAGGTAAAAAGCAAAGGAGAAAAGGAAACATATTCCCATTTTAATGCACAGTTCCAAACAATAGCAAGGAGAGATAAGAAAGCTGTCCTCAGTGATCAATGCAAAGAAATAGAGGAAAACAACAGAATGGGAAAGACTAGAGATCTCTTCAAGAAAATTAGAGATACCAAGGAAACATTTCGTGTAAAGATGGGCTCAATAAAGGACAGAAATGGTATGGACCTAACAGAAGCAGAAGATGTTAAGAAGAGGTGGCAAGAATACACAGAAGAACTGTACAAAAAAGATCTTCACGACCCAGAAAATCACGATGGTGTGATCACTCACCTAGAGCCAGACATCCTGGAATGTGAAGTCAAGTGGGCCTTAGAAAGCATCACTACAAACAAAGCTAGTGGAGGTGATGGAATTCCAGTTGAGCCATTTCAAATCCTGAAAGATGATGCTGTGAAAGTCCTGCGCTCAATATGCCAGCAAATTTGGAAAATTCAGCAGTGGCCATGGGACTGGAAGAGGTCAGTTTTCATTCCAATCCCAAAGAAAGGCAATGCCAAAAAATGCTCAATCTACTGCACAATTATACTCATCTCACACGCTAGTAGAATAATGCTCAAAATTCTCCAAGCCAGACTTCAGCAATATGTAAACTGTGAACTTCCAGATGTTCAAGCTGGTTTTAGAAAAGGCAGAGGAACCAGAAATCAAATTGCCAACATCCTCTGGATCAATGAACATCTCTTAAAAAGGTCCAAAGACACAGAAACCATGGCATTGTAACTCTGATTCTTAAAATTACTGGAATTTGTTTATTTATTTTATTGAAATGCAATTGATTTACAATGTCATATTAGTTGGAGTTTATATTTTTATAAGTGAGAAAGATCCTTTTGTATTGGTTAAGAGATGAGCCTTGGATCTGGCAATTCGGGGCTGACTCCTGATTCTGAGTCTTACTAGTGAAGCAAAGGTTTCCTGAACCACATAAACTTCAGTTTCATTTTCTATTTAAAAAAGGAAATAGTAATAATATGTTCCTCAGAGTATTATTCTGAGGATTAAATGAGTTAATCCATAGAAAGTGCTTAACACAATGCCTAACATATAGTAAATATGTATTTAGGGTGGGCTAGCAGCAATAACAGATAGATCCCCAAATAAATGGTGACTTAACTCATTAATGTGAGGAATATGTTCTCGGTTAGCAGGTGGCTCACCTTTATGGAATATTGGGAAGAAAAGGATAGTGAAGTCCTTGGCCAGGAAGTTACCATATCCCTTCTGTTCTCATTCCTTGGCCAGGAAGTTACCATATCCCTTCTGTTCTCATTCCTTGGCCAGGAAGTTACCATATCCCTTCTGTTCTCATTCCTTGGCCAGGAAGTTACCATATCCCTTCTGCTTTCATTCCTTGGCCAGGAAGTTACCATATCCCTTCTGCTCCCATCCCCTTGGTGAGAATTACTCACAAAGAGGAAAGGACAGATAGTTGCCCAATAGTAAAAGAAATGTCAATGGATTAATTGAATGGTGAGTGCAATAAGAGATAAAAGCTGAGGAATAAAATGTTTCAGATGCCTGTTAAAGTCTTTAACATATATCAGGCACGAGGGTGGGTAAGTAGGATGGGAAGAGAAATTATGAATTCTCTTTTAAAATAATGAGTTAGATGTACGGAAGAATATACACTTGGAAAAGTTTTTTGGGAATTTGGAGATGTAGGATTAGAGCTGGAGGCAAGATTTCAGGGTAGTGATAGCTTCTTTGGGAATCATTTACATAGAATCCATGATTATATCCTTGTGAACAAATGCAATTACTAAAAGTGATGCATCAATTTTTACTTTCCTATTTCTGACACCTTTGCCACCAGCTTTGCTCTGGCATTTATATACATAGCAAAATTCTTTTAACTCACTAGAATTTTCTAAGAGGTAACTGGAATGTAAAGATCTTAATGACCATCCCCTTGAACAGCAAGGCAAAGATGCCCTTACATCAGTCTCAGAGACTGAGGAAGCAAGACATTATAATTCAGATACAGTGTTTTAGTCGCTAAGTTGTGTCCAACTCTTGTGACCCCATGGACTATAGCCCACCAGACTCCTCTGTCCATGAGATTTCCCAGGCAAGAACACTGAAATGGGTTGCCATTACCATCTATAAAGTGGAAATATAATAACGTCTACCTAATCAAGTTTCTGTGAAGATTAAAATAGTTGGCATAGGTTAAGGGTCTCTAAGTGTCTGGCACATGGTAAGTTTTACCATTCTACTTACCTACTTCCAAATGGTTTCCATCATTATTACTGTGCCCTTAGCCTAAATATGTTGATACAACCCAAAGACTTCAAACCTGAGACAGATTTAATAAGTGCCCTCATTTTGCACTGAGAAGAAACTTCCTGTACTATGCTAGGCGACTTCACCATCAACCCCCTAAGTGAGTCTTTCCAGTTGTCCACTAAACAGAGAGGTTTCTGGAGGAGATGCCCCTTCTGTTCAGTATCCTTTTGAAAAATAAGAGGATCTGCTATCCGACTATATACTAGTTTTACCCTTGGGGAAATTTTTATTTTTGTTGTTATGTAGACCAGGGGTCAGGAAGAAATGCCAAGTATGTGTTTCTGTTTGGATTGTCTTAAATTTGTATTGAGGTCTTTAAAAGACTTTCGAGTTCACTGAAGTCTTTTTCTGGTCCCTAGAGTACTTTATGTTGCATTTTCTGATTTGAAAGCAGTTTAGAAATACCAACTAATGATGTAATATCATGTTACTTTTCTAGGTTAGTTACCCTGTTTGTTGGTTTTTTGTTTATAGGTTACTGTTTTCACTTAGAGATTTTTATTTAACTGCTATCCAGCCTTTAAACTTTCATGTGATACTAGTATGCAAAAATTATGAAAGCTTAGTGAGATATAATAAAGTATAAATGAATAAGCACAGTCATTTCATGGGTATAATGTTGAGGTTGTAAGTCTGAAATACTTTATAATTTCTTGCTAGGAGCATAGGGGAATTTTATAGTTATATTTTATTCTTATATCAGTTACATTAACCTGACATCTGATAGTAATCTGGTTATGGCAATGCCAGTTATACACTGCTGTATTTCTTTAGGAAAGATAATATGTAGCTTACAGTGTAATCAGCAGATTTTATTTCCCAACTAACCATGAACACATCTGTAGTGGAGCACAAGTCATTTCTTGAGGCAGCCCAGCAGGTCAGCAGAGTGAAAAGGAGAGTGTTGTGAGTTCAAATCAGAGAGGCCAGATCCTGTAAATGCCATCCTTAATGCAATGGAAACCTATTAGAGACTTTTAGGCCATAGGGAGGAACATTATCTGAAGCATACTTTTTTAGCATTACTCTTGCAAGATGAATGGTAGGAATACAAAAATAGAAGCAAGAAGACCAATTAGGAGACTGCTGTATTCCAGGCAACAGATCATGAAGATTGGTGGAAATAAAGAGAAAAGAAAGTGGTAGAAATAAGAACAGAAGAGGAAAATTGGTATGTTAGAGAAATTAGAGTAGACAGGACTTGATGATACATCAAATAGATGAAACCAGGGAAGGTGAGGAATTAAGGATAACTCTCAATTTTGATGTAAGGCCGTGCTTATATAAAATGTGGAAAATTCACGATTTTATTGATTGCCTGTAATCTGAGCCCTGCTAGACCAGAGCATCTCATAGGCAGGGGACCATAGTGCCAAACGTGATATTTAGCACGTGGTAGGCAATCAACACATTTTTAACTGAATAAAGGAATAGGTAGTACCATTATGCAGAAATAGCATATGACCAGCACAGGATTCCAGTACTCCATGGAAACACATTCTTCCCGACTGTGGACTTCGATCAAATACGTTTTGAAGGCACATGGATGTAAAACGAATCTACTTTTTCTGTAAGAGAATATTTTGTGCTTCATTGTATGTGTCCTACAGCTCTAACATAAACATTTTAAAATTTTTATTGAAATATTCAAATATAGACACCTATAAAGACTAGTGTAATAAAACCTCATGTATCCATCCCACTGCTTCAGTAATTACCAACAATCTAGCTTTTATTTTTTCAAATCAATATTCTCTCCCAGCCCCTTACCAGCTTATTTGGAAGTAAGTCCCAGACATCACAGCGTTTAATCCATAGATATTTCAGTAACCGTTGACCTTCTTTATTTTAAGCCCTGAAAAGATAAAACTCTGCTTCTCCCCAGGTTGCATGAGGATCCAACAACAAAACGTACACGTACACATTTCTGTTTGTCCTGCTTTGTACATCTAGGTGGATGTTAGCACACCCCACATCTCTGACTGTTAATATAATGAGTTCTATTCAGATCGGCCCTGCTTTCCCTAAATATCATATATCACTTATATGTGGAGTTTTAAAAAATGATACAAAGGAACTTTTTTGCAGAACAGAAACAGGCTCACAGACATAGAAAACAAGCTTAAGGTTACCAGAGAGGAAGAAGGGGAGGGCTAAATTAGAAGCTTGGGATTAACAAATACACACTACTATATATAAAACAGATAAACAGCAAAATCCTACTACATAGCAAAAAAAAAAAACATTTTTTTAATTAAATAAAGTAAAATGCCAAAGAGTAAAAGTAGTGAGTGTGTAGGTGAATGAGGTGGTATGTGATCTATAAGAGTAAGTGAATGGAATAGACAATAAATATTCCAAGAATTGGGAAAATGGAATTAATCATTTCTGGTCAGGATGAACAGGAAAAACTCCAGGCTGAGGGAGGCTTTAAACAGCTCTTTAAAGAATGTTGAGGTTTTTAAGATGGACTTCATTCTAGGAAGAAAGAGGAACATAAAAGTTTAGAAGCAAAAGGCAGAATATGTGGTTAGAGAAGTGAGTGATGGAACAGACAGGGAAGAGGACAGGGTTTGTGAAGAAGCGTGGAAGGAAGGCTAGAAAGTATGAATATAGAGAGAGGTAATAGTGAAGTTTATGTCTTTTTTATTGTCATATGTTTACAATACAAAGAAAGAATCAGAGAGAAGAACATGTAGTTCTATTTTATGACAAAGTCTATTCCATGGAGATTGCTACTAATTACAGTGTTCTGAACTTTAACAGAGGATGGACATGTTGCATTCTCCAAGTGATATATTTATTTCTGGTTCTACTTGCCTTTCTGCAGTGTATTTATCTTGAGTTTTAACTTTTAAATAAACATGTGTATCATGACAAATAGAAGCAAACAAAAGCCAGTATTACAAATTCAAATATTTCATCTCAATCTTGAGATGTAAAAATCATCTAGGATAAAGAGCCTAACCTATAATCGAACTTTTTTAAATAAAAGAACATAATAAGCAAGATTATTGTTACCAAGTTGCATGTGTAAGTAACACTTAGGACTCCTAACAGGCAAAAATGCCCTGAGAGGCATGTGCATGTGTGTTAAGTTGCTTCAGTCGTGTCCAACTCTTAGTGACTGTATCGACTGTCTGTAGTACCACTGTAGAGAAGGCACAAATCTGAAATAAAAATTTAAATTTCAGTGTTCCCACTGAGGGATGCTTAATTTCCCTGAGCCTGGGTTTCCTCACTTGTAAAGTATGGGAATTGTAATGCCAGCTTCACTGGGTTGGTGTGATGATTGAATGACAAAACCTAGTGAAAGCATTTAGCACCATCTAGCACAGAGCCTGCCCTCAATATGTCCTAATTGCTTCTCTTCTCTGAATTTATGAGATGTATGTCACAGACTTTTTAAATTTTAAAATAAATGTTTTTTTCCTAATCATCATTATTTGAAGTATAATTAACATACAATACACTGCACATCTTTAAAATATAAATTTGATAAGTTTTAACATATGCTTCCCAGGTGACTCAGCAGTAAAGAATCTGGCTGCCAATGCAGGAGACGCGGTTTCAATCTCTGGGTTGGGAAGTCCCCTGGCGGAAGGAATGGTAACCCAATATTCTTGTCTGGAGAATCCACATGGACAGAGGAGCCTGATGGGCTATGGTCCACAAGATCATGTAGAGTCAGACACAACTGAAGTGACTTAGCATGCACACATGGGGTAATAGAACATGGTTTTCAAGGATAGAATTGGCAATTTTGGTTGCCAACTGTTCTTTTTCTTCAACATTTTAAAATTGTTTATTCTGCATGGTGCTTTAGAATCTAGGGGAAAATACATGTTAGTGCCTTTAAAAAAATTGGGGGTAGGAAATGCTCTCTATTGCAGAAATGAGCCATGGGCTGTTTTAAAAAGTAAAAGCTATGTATGTCAACATTAAAAATTAAGGAAAAGAAAAACACAAACAAAGAAGTAAAATATTATCCCAAGCCCATGACCTGGAAACAACCTTTGCTAACACTGTTGACCTTCATTTCATAAATCTCTTAACAAATAGATAGATAGATAGATGATAGAAACTAATTTTACAAAAACAATTTGGGACTTCCACTTCCAGATACAATGGAATAACAGGAACCAGATATACCCTCCTGCTGGAAGCAACTAAAGAAACAGATGACAAGTATAAAAGAAAGATTTTCAGATATTGGACATTAGGCAGCACAGGAAAGTGAATCCTGGAAAATGAGAAACAGACAAGATGAACCTTACAGTTGCCCCTGCTTACTGTCTAAGGAAAATTTCTAGGCTGCAGTGTAGGGAGGGGGAACCCAAGTAGGAGCTTGACTGTCTCCCTGACTTGTGAGAAAATATTGGTACCGCAGGGAGGCCAGGTCAGCTAGAATTTAAGGCAGAGAAAACTGAGGAAGAGCTTCACAGAGGGAAAGGGCTCCAAGAGGCTTTCTCTACTACTCCCAAATCTGCAGCTGAGTACTGATCAGCACATGCGGGTGAAAAAACCACCCAAGGACAGTGGAAGAACCATCAACAATGATTAAAGATAGCAATCTCAGAGTTACCCAGGGTTCAGAATAGTTTGTGTTCTCTTCAGCCAGAGAGAACTCCTTGTAATTTACAGGATATTGAGTAGGGTACTCAAAGGGAACCACTTAAGTAGTGGTGAAAAACCAGCCCCAGAGTAAAGGCTGCTACTCCGATGCCACACAGCAAAGCGTAAAAACAAGTGGTTAAATCATTTCCAACTAATCTAGCTGCATCCCAGAACAAAGTTCAAGAGTATTTATAGGAATACAGAAATATTCAGCTCTCAACAGGGGAAAATTTACAAAAACTGGCATCCAATTAAAAATTATCACAGATGTAGGAAAATGTGACTCATAATAAGGAGAAACAGTAATAAATAGAAACAAACTCAGAAATGCCACAGATGATAGCATTCTTAGACAAGGACATTAAAATTTCAATTATAACCACATTGCATGTATTCAAGAAGCTAGAAGAAAGATTGAGTATGTTAAGCAGAGATATAAAATATATATTTATAAAATGAACTTATAAAAGTTCATTTACAAAATGAACTTCTGGAAATGAATATGTGAGGTGAAAAAAAAATGCATTGGACTAATAGTTGAAACCCTACAGAGGAAAAGATCAGTGAGTGAAACTGGAAATATAAAAGCTCTCAACAGTGAAACTCAAAGAGGAAAGAGTGTGGAGAAGGAGGGAGCACACCTCACCAAAGATCTACATATGGCAAAAGCATATGAACTGCTCTACCTCAGATATCATCAGGGAAATGCAAATTAAAACAATGATGAGATATCACTACATGCTAACTAGAGTGGCCAAAATTCAAAACACTGACAATAGCAAATGCTGACAAGGAAATGGAGCCACAGGAGCCCTTATTCATTGCTTGTGAGAATGGAAAACTGTACAGCCACTTTGTTGTTTTTTTTTTATTATTATTTTTTTTTATTTTAGTTGGGGGCTAATTACTTTACAATATTGTAGTAGTTTTTGCCATACATCAACATGAATCAGCCATGGATTCACATGTGCTCCCCCTCCCAAACCCTCCTCCCACCTCCCTCCCCCTCCCATCCCTCTGTGTCATCCCAACGCTCCATCCCTGAGCATCCATCCCATGCATAGAACATGGAATGGTGTTCTGCTTCACATATGACAATATACATGTTTCAATGTTATTGTCCCAGAACGTCCAACCCTCACCTTCTCCCTCAGAGTACAGCCACTTTGAAAGGCGGTTTGGAAGTTCCTTACAACCTAAACATGCTCTCATCATATGATACACCAATCAAGCTCCTTGGTATTTATCCAAAGGGTTAAAAACTTGTGTCACAGGAAATCCTGCTGCTGAAAGTTTAAAACAGCTTTATTCACTTGGAAGTAACTAAGATATGGTTGGATGGCATCACCGACTCAATGGACATGAGTTTGAGTAATCTCCGGGAGTTGGTGATGGACAGGGAGGCCTGGAGTGTTGCAGTCCATGGGGTCGCAAAGAGTTGGACATGACTGAGCAACTGAACTGAACTAAACTGAAGGTATCTTTCAGTAGATGGAAAAAATAGATGAATAAATAAGGAAACTGTGATACATCCAGACAATGGGATATTACTCAGGGCTAAAAGGAGATGAGCTATCAAGCTATGAAAAAACATGGAGGAAATTTGAATGTATAAATCTGAAAAAGCCCTACAGTATTATGTGGCATTTTGTAAAAGGCAAAAACAAGCAAACAGTGAAAAATTGGTGGTTACCAGGGCTTAGGGTAGGGGAGAGAATGAATGGGCAGAACAGAGAAGTTTTTTAGGACAGTGAAACTGCTCTTATGATACTCTAATGTTGGATACATGTCATACATTTAAACCCATAGAATGTACAATACGAGGATTGAACTCTAAGGTAAACTGTGAACTTTGTGTGATAGTGATGTGTCAGTGTAAATTCATCAGTTTTAATACATGTGCCACTCTGGTGGAGGATGTCAATAGTGGGGGAAGTTATGTGTTTATGTAGACAGTATATGAAAACTTATCTTCCACTCAGTTTTGCTATACACCTAAAATTACTTTAAAAAATAAAATATATTCTTTTAAAAATCAATCAGCTACAAGATAACTTTAGGCAGCTTCAGTTCAGTTCAGTTCAGTCGCTCAGTTGTGTCCGAATCTTTGTGACCCCATGAGTTGCAGCATGCCAGCCCTCCCTGTCCAACACCAACTCCTGGAGCCCACTCAAACTCATGTCCATTGAGTCGGTGATGCCATCCAACCATCTCATCCTCTGCCGTCCCCTTCTCCTCCTGCCCTCAGTCTTACCCAACATCAAGGTCTTTTCAAATGAGTCAGCTCTTCGCATCAGGTGGCCAAAATATTGGAGTTTCAACTTCAACATCAGTCCTTCCAATGAACACCCAGGACTGATCTCCTTTAGGATGAACTGGTTGGATCTCCTTGCAGTCCAAGGGAATCTCAAGAGTCTTCTCCAACACCACCGTTCAAAAGCATCAATTCTTCAGTGCTCAGCTTTCTTTATAGTCCAACTCTCACATCCATACATGACTACTGGATAAACCATAGCCTTGACTAGACGGACCTTTGTTGGCAAAGTAATGTCTCTGCTTTTTAATATGCTATCTAGGTTGGTCATAACCTTCCTTCCAAGCAGTAAGCGTCTTTTAATTTCATGGCTGCAGTCACCATCTGCAGTGATTTTGGAGCCCCCCAAAATAAAGTCTGTCACTGTTTCCACTGTTTCCCCATCTATTTGCCATGAAGTGATAGGACCGGATGTGATGATCTTAGTTTTGCAGCTTAATATACGTGTAATTGGAAGTGAAAAGGGGGGAAACAGAAAAAATTTGCAAAAAGAATGGCTTAACTTTTCCAGATTAAAAACAAAATGTTTATTTATTTGGCTGTGCAGGGTCTTAGTTGCGGCACTTGGGATCTTCGATCTTCATTGTGGCATGCAGGATCTTTTGTGGCATGCGAACTCTTAGTTGTAGCAGGTGGAATCTAGTTCCCTGACCAACGATCGAACCCAAGCCTCATTCGTTGGGAGCTCAGTCTTAGCCACTGTTGGGAGCATGGAGTCTTAGCCACTGGACCACCAGAGAAGTCCCTTAATTTTTCCAAATTTAATGAAAACCTGGTGTGCTACAGTCCATGGGATCGCAAAGAGTCGGACATGACTGAGCAACTTCACTTCACTTCAGATCCACAAAACTAACAGAAAACTCCAAACATAAAAAGTTGAAAGCTACGCTAACACACATTACAATGAAATTATTTAAAACCAATGATAAAAAAGATAATCTTAAAAGCCATCAGAGAGGAAAAAGACATACTTATCACTCATAACCTAGGTTCAGACTTCTTACTACTAGCAAAAATAATCTCAAAAGGGATCATAGACAAATGTAAAATCTAAAACTGCAGAACTTCTAGAATAAAACACAGGTGAAAAATCTTTCTGACCTTGGGTGAAGCAAGTATTTCTTAGATGGAAACCGTAAATAATCTATTACAGAATTGGACACTTTCAATATTAAGAACTTCTAGAATGAAAAGAGAAGCCACAGACTAAAAGAAAACCTTCACAAATCACTTATCTGATGAAAGACGTGTATACATATGAAGAACTCTATAAAGGCAATGATGAAAAAATGATCAACCATTTAAAAAATGGGCAGATGATTCAAAAGAAATTTCTTCAAAGTAAGTATGCAGGTGGCAAATAACCACATGAAAAAGCAACTTAGTATCATTAGTAATTGGGAAAATAAAATTTCAACCACAAAAAATTAAATAACATTATATACCTATTAGAATGGCTAAAATTAAAGAGACTGGAACTCAAACGCATTCTGTTAAATGAAAGAAGCTAGGAAAAACAGAGTAAATACTGCATGATTCCATTTATATCAAATTCTTAAGAGTTCAGACTAATCTATAGTGAGGGAAGGAAGATCACAGGTTGTCTGCGACTGGATGTGGGAGGCAAGAGAGGGTGTGAAAGATGATTACAAAGGGGCACAAGGAAACTTTGGAGAATAGATGGTTAGCATCTTGATTGTGATGATGTTTTCCCAGATATATGCATATGTCCAAAGTTACTACATTGTATGCTTTAAATATATGCAGTTTTTTCTGGGTCATTTATACTTCAGTAAAGCTGTAAGAATGGAAAAAGTCACAAGATTAAGAATAATTATAATAAACATGTTGTGCACATAGTTCAGTACTCAAAGGGGCCCTTCTGAGGGAAATCCAGACCAGGGTGTCCATAGGACACATCACGCAAGGCACTCCTTGCTTCTCCCAAACTCTCCTAGTACTAGTTGTCCTAATCAGAGAGTCACTAGCCAGACTTTCTACTGTTGTGACACTTATTTTCGGAGAAGTCTGCATCCTGTTCAGAGTCTGAGGTTTGGGGCCACTCTCAGCACCCTCGTCTGGCAGAGCTTCCCACTGTAATTGACTTCTGTGTGTCATAGTCTGTGGTTTAGGCACAAGGCCATTTTCTTGTTTTATTAGTGTAGGAGGTCCCCCCCCACTTCTGTTTTCCATTCTGTCTCTGGGCTTTAAGTGACTGGAGTTAAGCAAAAATTCCTTTACACACACACACACACACACACACACACACAAACACATATACACGTCTCTGACCGGAAGTCATTCAAATGCTTCTTAACAGTTGGGAATGTGTCTGTTGTTTCCCAGAGTGTAGCCAAGGGCAGGGCTGATCTGGAGTAAATACATGTTGAATCACTAAAATTTCCAGTTAAGTGTCTCCCCACCTCTTTTATCTGTGCTGGGGCTCTTCTCACACGTGCTACCATTTTCTCTTTGGATGAGTGCACCAGCCTCCAAACTGGCCTCCTCTCCTCTGGCCTTGCTCCCTTGAATTACTTCTATGTTTTTCAAAAGAATGATCTTTTTATATCACAAATCTGAGCATGCCACTTAAAGGAGTCCTTTACTCTTAGGATAGAGTCCAGAGCCGTAGGAGGCATATAGGAGGCATTCAATAAATGTTGGTTAGGTGACAGACTGTGGGGCATCAGGAGCCTAGGCCCCAAGATGGAGCTGAGATAGGTCTTTGAGTTATCATATCTCCCTTGGTAGTTTATTAAATCTTTCTTTGCTTCAGCTTTTCTCTATGTATATGCCTACTTGTGAGTGTAAAACAAATACAAGATATTGGATGAATGTGTTAATTCATGTCTGCCAAGAGGCCGATGCAAGGTAGGATTAACCATGCAAGGGGTTTGTTGAGAACAGGAGCACAGAAAGCTGGGAGTAGCCTCCCTACTATATTGGAGGTCTGGCACTTACAGAAGGAGAGCGGGAAGGAGGGATTGCAGACCAAGTGCAGTTCCGAGAAAGGCTTGGCCAGACCAATGGGAACTCCTGTAACAAAGTCGTGCATAGGGAGTGTCCTGCCTCTGACTAGAAAGGGCTGTGTTAGTATCCCCACCAGCTTCACTCACTGGGTAGGAGCAGCCTGCAGGAAATGTGGCCTTAACACCAAGAAGGTGGTGGATCTAGAGGAGCTATTGCTTCCTGAGCAGAAGATCAAACCAGCACATTTCCAGCCACCACAAGTCAGAAGCCCTTAAAGTTAGGAGACCAGGCATTAAGTCAACATGAGAAAAAAAAGTCAGCTGTCAGTTGTTGAAGGACTATCTATTTAGCATGTGGGTTTCATGTCATTAACTCACCAGCCTTGCTTTTTAAGTTTCTTCTTCCTGCTACATTCGTTTTATCCTTTTCACTACTCATGAGCAGCTTTACACAGAGGTTGGCAGGAATAGAGAAGCAAGGAGTCAGTCCATTTTTTTTTCCTGCTGTTGAGGACCAAATTGCTGCACCAAAAATATGACCTCCCTCATCTTTGTTTTTCTAACTTTTCATTTTTTGGAAATGCTTTTCTTATTAATATTTAAATTATAGCATACAGCAAAATGTCTATACAGTTATTTATATCTAAAGATGATGTCAAATTAAATTTTGATAGATAGTTTTAAAGTCCCAGATCTCCATTAACATAGATAAAATAGCAATACTACATTATTATTATCTCCTACACTTCATCTTTTATTGGCATTTCCTTAAACTACTGATTTTCCTGTGGTTTTCAAATTCAAAATGAAAAGGATGCTCCCCCAAACCAGTATCACCAGTGCTTCTTCCATCCTTAGAAGAAAACAGGTTCTTAAAGAGTGCTTTTATTTCTTAAAGTGCTTAGGATTCATTCAGGAAGTTACTTGAGCTGGGTCCAGATAAAGGAGTAGACCATCCAACTCCTGACATTTTCCAGGGCTGTGTGTCCAGAACTTGGTGACCCAATTCTTCTCAGTTGGCCTATATTCAGCTGAGCAAGTCATCAGACTTATGAGGTGTTTTGCTTTTTTAAAAAACCAAAAACCACTCTTCTAAAGAAAATGAAGCATTAAATAAAATATGCCACTATAATCTTGTGTAATCTTAAAAGCTGGCAGGACTAGTCTATAAAAACAAGCCTGAAAGCCAAGGCAAATAGGCCTACAAAGCAGTCAAACCTGGGGGGGATGTTGCCGAAGGAGGCCTGCCATGTGGTAAGAGCCAAACCAAACTCTTGATCTGAATTCCTTACTTAAGCACACCTAACAGTCAGAAGGAAGGTATGATCACCAAAGGACAGATTAAGGTGTGATAGAACAGCGGCTTTTCCATACCATCTTTAATGGAAGTCAGTATTTTTAAAGTTAGAGATGAAAGTGAATATAGTAATTGAAAGAGAAGGATATTTTCATGTAGATGCACATAGGTGTTCCCGGTTCCTCATATACATAGAAGGTACAAATGAAGCTTATTATGTGTCCAATCTAGTCCTGGATGCCATGGATGAGAGATGGCACACAATTTTTAAATTTAATCATTGTGTTCTTATGAGGACTGTGTTACTATCTCCATTTTATAGATAAGCAAACTAAGTCTCAGCCAGGGGAGAAAAGTAGCCTAAAATCATATAACTAGTCACCGTTGGATTCAAGACTCAAACTCAGTGTGCCTACCTCAAAACCCCAGGTTTTTCTGATGTACAATACCGTAATGCCTCCAAAGAAATAGAAAGGTGTGTCGTGATTTTCCACTATCCACCATTTGCTTGAGAAGAGAGATGAATTTGTGAAATAACTACAGCATAGTTTTATACTTATATAAAGTGTAAATATATTTCAGTATGAGGACTACAAGAAGGAAACACTGTGCTGCTTCTCCATTGGTAATTAGATTTCCCCTGTGCCCCCTCTTCAGCTCCAGACCTCCCTCATCCTGACCTTCACATCCCCCAAGAACCTGCAGGCACTCAGATGTGCCACCGCTCCCTGCCCTGACTTCATCAGCTGTCACCGTGCTGGCCTACCTCAGCCAAGCTGTCAGTACTCACCCTCCTTGTCTTCTTCTCCACCAGGCCCTGCACTCCTATCCCTCCCTCTTTCCTGCCCGCTCCCTCCTCATGATCTCTGCTCCCTTATAACTGCAACTGCAGTCTTCTCTGAGTTCCTTCTCCTCAGGCCCTGAAGGTACTAAAATCTCTTGAAATTTACAAAAGCCCTCCAAGAAACTGCCTTCCAAGACTAGCACTTTTTTCATCCTTCAACCTTTCTAAGTAAAGCTTCTTGGGATTAGATTACTTTATTTACCCTATATTCCTTAATTTATCCTGTTCAAATTTCTATCCCCTGGATCTAGCCAAGATCACTTCATAATTACCAAGTTTTAGAATCTTCTGGGTTGTTAATTTTCAGTCTTTTTCTATTAACCTACTCCTCCTGGTTAAAATCTTCCCATTTTTGTCATACTCTTTATCACCCTCTTCTTGTCATTTCCTTCAGCATCATAAATACTACGATGCCCCCAGACTCTTATCTCTGCCTCTCCTGTTCTTGATTATAAGCAACTTTCCCTAACCAGTTCATCTTTCAGAGCTGGAATTCTCACAGATATTCTGTATTCATTCAGTCCAGACCACTTTCCTGGACTCCTACTTTTTTATACAGCCCCCACTGGGTGTCCCTCAGTCTTTTCAAATTCAATCTGTCTAAAAGTAGAATTCTTTACCTTATATTCCAAACCCCTGACCGCCTCCCCTATTGCTCATCTTCATCAGCGTGACACCTCTGTGAACCACCTTACCTAAGTCAAAACCTGAAAACTACCCAAGATACCTCTCTCCCTCCCTCTCTCTCACTTCCCTTGCTCTTCATCCCCTCCTAAATATTACTCATAATGACCGTGTCATCACAGATAGTCTATTTCATGTCCTTCTGTTTCAGCAAGTCTTGGTTTTGTGAGCTTGTGTCCAAACTCTTCCTTCCCTAGTCCATCCCTCATGTCACTTGAAAATTACCATTATAAAGCCTATAATTTTGAAGTCCTTATCACCCACAGGCCTTCATATAGTATACATATTCCCAAGGACTTCATATAGTATACAAATTCTCTATTATCTACCCATCTTATCTTTCTAACCCCGGTGTTTTGCACTCTTCCCTATAATTAGTTTACGGCATTTCCCCAAAGACTCATGCTTCCCTCCTCTCTGCCCCTTTCCTTTGTACATGTTGTCCCTTCTGTCTGGAATTCCCCTCTCCCTCTTATTTTCCCAGTGAAATTATTCATTAAGAATGATCTTAAATACTACCCTCTACACAAACCTCCCCCTGATTCTTTATATGAGACCCTTTCTCTGAGTAACCATCATTTCTTATAGTCACCTCTACTGGTATGTTTGTTCCAAACGGTCACAATCTTTTCCCTTTGGGGCTGTCTTCTGCTCTAGACTGTGATCTCATTCAGAGTAGAGAACTCAGTTTCATCTTCATCCAGCTGGATTTTCAACAGCACATGAAAATGTAGTGAATTTAATTCAGTAGTGAATGTAATATCTGTAAAATATATATATAGGTAGTGTTAATTGCACTTATTGAAATCAGTTCATTCTTTGTCATACTAAATTCTTCATTGAATAGCTTTCTATTGGTGTGTGTATATATATATATACACACATATACATATATACATCTTACCTACTCTTCTAGATTATCAAATCTTGGAGTCTTTTACTTTTACCAGTTATCTTAGGGTGGGTCATGCCTCTTGTAAATCTAGATAACCAGATCAAGATATTGCAAGTATTTTTACTAGGCCTGTGATATTGTTACTGGACTAGGAAATTCAAAGGTAAATCATGAAACCAAACATTTTTTATGATTACAAGAATTCTAAACCAAATAAGGAGAAAAAAATGTTTGATTTTAAACTAATTAATTCACACTCCCAGTTCTTACAGGTTAGTCCACTCACTTTGCATTCAGAGCTTTTATTTGTCACTTTGAGTGTCTCATAACATAATATTTCTGTCATTATCATCTGATAAATGCTTGTGTAAGTGTACTCATTGATTTCAATTATTATAACAAAATTTAATGAAAAATTATATGATGTATGTTTTCTACTACTGCATTGATTTGTTGTTGTTATAATAGTCACTAAGTCGTGTCTGACTCTTTGCAACCCTGTAGACAGTAGCATGCGAGGCTCCTCTGTCTTCCACTGTCTCCCGGAGCTTGCTCAAATTCATGTCCATTGAGTCAGTGCTGCTCTCTAAGCATCTCATCCTCTGCCACCCTCTTCTTCTTTTGCCTTCAATCTTTCCCAGTATCAGAGTCTTTTCCAATGAGTCGGCACTTCATATCAGGTGGCCAAAGGATTGGAGCTTCAGCTTCAGCATCAGTCCTTCCAATGAATATCCAGAACTGATTTCCTTTAGGATTGACTGGTTTGATCTTCTTGCTGTCCAAGGAACTCTTAAGAGTCTTCTCCAGCACCACAATTCAAAAGCATCAGTTCTTCAGCACTCACTCTTCTTTATGGTCCAACTCTCACATCCATACATGACTACTGGAAAAACCATAGCTTTGACTAGATGGAGTTTTGTCAGCAAAGTGATGTTTCTGTTGTTTAATACGCTGTCTAGGTTTGTTATAGCTTTCTTCCAAGGAGCAAGCGTCTTCTCATTTTATGGCTGCAGTCACCATCTGCAGTGATTTTGGAGCTCAAGAAAATAAAATCCATCACTGCTTCCACTTTTCCCCATCTATTTGCCATGAAGTGATGAGACCAGATGCCAGTGACATCTTCTAAAGGAAAGGGTCAAGAGCTGGTGTGTTGGGGTCAAGAGTCAGGGACACCACTGTTAGATGTCCAGGTCGGAGCGGGACATTCAGCAAAGGATCTAAAGAGTGGAACACACGAAGTCTGAGAAAGCAGGGCAAGAAGATGCGTGCTCCAGAGACAAGGAGAGCATCTGGACAGCTCCAGAGCAGCCTGACTGTCTCAGCAGGATCAGGCTCAGCTGCTGCTTCCATAGACTTCTGGCAAACCTGCCTTGAATCGAAGGATTAGTCCACTTTGCCTAGAGCAAATACAGTTGTTCAAAAGATGAAACTTTTAAAGGTTCTTATGGGTTTTTGCAGTTTTGGAAAAGTTACTTCAAATATTTATCCAGATGCAAATTCCTTGGATCATTGTTTTAGAATGAACTTTATTAACTAAACTTGTTCCAGGAAAATTCTATAATCAGTTTTGTTATTAAGAAACTTCGTTTTCATTTGATGCATTCCTTTCTTCCTTCATTTATTCATTTCTGGGACTTGATCCAAACCTTATATAAAGCATTCACAGAAAGAGAGAAAACAAGTGGCGTCTTTATATAAACTATTCAAAAAGGAAATGAAGCCATCCAAATGTGACCTATGCCATCTGTGGTCTGTGATAAATAGCAAAACTACAGTTATGTTTTTTCTTTAAATGTTAACTATAAAATATAAAATCCTTTTTATCAGCACCAGATGTCAGGCATGCTTATTAAAATGCCATGGTTTATTAAATAGTATCATTTTATACTCACTGAACTAGTAAAGGTTGTTTTTTTTTTTTTTTGCTTTTAGGTTAAATGTCTGAAATTATGCATTACTTACTACTTCTGTTCAAGTATCTGAATCCTATTGTACATATACCAGAATTTACATTTAGAAGTAGAAAGATTTATACATCATGGGCTGAATCAAAATATTTTCAATCCACAAAAGTAGATTTTCATTTGACTCTTATGTTTCAGATGTATTGAAATTTTCATATAGCACTAAAACAAGCATTACTTTCATATCTCAGGTGTAAAAGAAATGAGTGAAGATCAAATGAAAACAGAGTAAATATTGAATTATATTATACAGTCTCTCTAGCCTTTTTAGCAGCTTTTTCTTTGGCTTTCATAGTGCAGTTATTTGTGAGGAAATCTGTTGGTTTCTGTTTCTCCCCACAGTCCCACTAAAAATTACTACAGCCTTTTCTCAGCCTGAGTCAGGGAAGGGATAACTTTGACAATTCAGTAGGAATCACTATAAAGAATTTTTACAGAAATAAAAAGTTTTGGAAACTTCTCTATAAGGCCAATATTTTGAAATCAAATTTAAAGTCAATAATGAAAATTTAGTATGGTAATCAAAGAATGTTAAATTTTCATCTTATCTCTTTATAAACTGATACTGTGATTGAAACTTTTAGGTCTCCTTGAAATAGCTCTGAGATCACAGATGATAATACTTTAAAATATTTGCTCTTCTTTTTCATTTTTACATATAGTTTGTGCATGATCTTTTAAGGAATTAACATGAGGGAGATTAGGAAAAGGTTTTTTTTGGTTGTTTTTTTATATATAAAACCACCTATATCACAGTCAATGAGTCTTAAGTTATTTGGGCCAAAGTCAGTATAATATAGCCCTTATGTTTGCCTAAAGAAACCAGCTTTCCAGTGGTTATCTGATGATTAGCTTTATCAGCTCGTTTCTACTTAGACATTATTCTGTAATGTTTAAATCAAGGTCACCGCAAAATATGGTTTACTAAGTTTGAAACCAGTGGGTGTATTCTGGACAAAGTAAAGAGCAAATAGTAAAATGGCTTACATGTTTTCGTAAGAGTTTATTTATTTTGGGATGTTATCTGCTGCTTTTAGTTTTAAAGGCTTACTACAAGGGCACTAGGAACAAATGGGCCCTTTGTATTTCAGGAACAGCAGGTGATGAAACAGCTTTTTGGTTTCACTTGGACAATAATAGTCAATGTATTTATTGACTTGATTGATCATCACAAGCCCCATGGGCCATTGCTCCCTATAAAAATTATCTGGATGTTTTTATGGCTGTCTAGAGTTGTTCTATTCATTTAATCTGCATATTTGTCCATGTGACAAGGGATGCATATCTGCATTTCATCCAGATTTCACACATTTGTTCCAAAAACCAATTGTCTACTAAGTACATGTTCATAAAACCAATTCCTAAAATGTTGTTATTCTTAGACTGTCTGTGTGAACATGGCTTTATAATTACTATGGCTTTAGTAGGATTAAAAACTTAACACCTTCTGGGGATCTCACCAGATGAGGCAAGTGACTCAAACATATTTCAAAGAACTTTACTAGGATTTATCCATGAGATAATTGTAACTATTCTCAGTAAGTTGAGTCACTCAGTCATGTCCAACTCTTTGCGACCCCATGGACTGCAGCACACCAGGCTTCCCTGTCCTTCACCAACTACCAGAGCTTGCTTAAACTCATGTCCATCGAGTTGGTGATGCCATCCAACCATCTCATCCTCTGTTGTCTCCTTCTCCTCCTGCCTCAGTCTTTCCCAGCGTCAGGGTCTTTTCCATTGAATCAGTTCTTCACATCAGGTGGCCAAAGGATTGGAGCTTCAACTTCAGCATCAGTCCTTCCAATGAATATTCAGGACTGATCTCCTTTAGGATTGACTAGTTGGATCTCCTTGCAGTCCAAGGGACTCTCAAGAGTCTTCTCCAACATCACAGTTCAAAAGCATCAATTCTTTGGCGCTCAGCTTTCTTTATGGTCCAACTCTCACATCCATACATGACTACTGGAAAAGCCATAGCTTTGACTAGACGGAGCTTTGTCAGCCAAGTAATGTCTCTGCTTTTTAATATGCTGTCTAGGTTAGTCATAGCTTTTCTTCCAAGGAGTAAGTGTCTTAATTTCATGGCTGCAGTCACCATCTGTAGTGATTTTGGAGCCCAAGAATATTTTCTTTATTCAGACTTTATTAAGTCTCTCACTGTTTCCACTGTTTCCATCTATTTGCCATGAAGTGATTGGGCCAGATGCCATGATCTTAGTTTTTTGAATGTTGAGTTTTAAGCCAGCTTTTTCACTCTCCTCTTTCATTTTCACCAAGAGGCTCTTCAGTTCCTCTTCGCTTTCTGCCATAAGGTTGGTGTCATCTGCATATTTGATGTTATTGATATTTGTCGTGGCAATCTTGATTCCAGCTCGCACTTCTAACCATTCTAGAGTTCCTGAATCTCCAGCGGGATAATTACCTGCCCTTAGCCATCTATCCCACAAAGAGAAAGGGTCAAACACCCAGCATAGTGCTACACATGAGTGTTTCTATATGTTGACTAAACACTCAACAAATAATAAAATATCCAGAGAAATAACCCATTTGTTGTCTGGAGACTTTTCATCTAATTACCCTGGCATCAGTAAATACCATTATCCCACCTTCTTTTCCCTTCCTTCTTCATGCTTCTGGAGATGACTGTAATCTCATGATGACTTTAGGGAGTATAAATAATTATCTCCAGGTTAATAGCAGTTCTCTTATTATCTGCCCATAAGTCATATTTTGGATCTTAGATTTATTCTATTTGGATTTCCAAACAGAGAGGTTTGAAGTGTAAGGTAGTGGGAGTTTAAACATAACAAGTAACAACAGGCTATGTGCATCTAGAGATTTCTTTGTGTGTTTTTAATTGTGAAAAAATACATAAAACATAAACTTTATTATCTTAACTACTAAGTGTACACTTCAGTGGCATAAGTACATTCACAGTGTTGTGTGATCCTCCATCCCCAAGACTCTTTTCATCTTAAAACTATACCCACTAAGCAGCAGCTCCCCATTCCCTCCTCCTCCCAGCCCCTGTCACCTAGTGAGTTTTAATGAAAATGATTATGAGAAACTATTGTTGAATATCCATAAAGAAATGTATGCTCACCATCACATTTATAAATTTTTTAAAAAAGAGCTGACATAGCATAGGAAATATATACATATATATATGTATATTTAATATTTGTCTCATCATTTTTCCTGGGAAAGGAGTATCCATAGCTATACTTCTGCATCTAATTTGTCATGTACTATTGAAATGCTTAACATGCATTAGGGGTTCATTTTCAAATATCTCCAATGTCTTTAAAATTTAGTAATAGTTTTTTATAATTATTTATTTATTTTTTTTTTATTATTTTTTCATTTTAGTTGGGGGCTAATTTTTACAATATTTAGTAGTTTTTGCCATACATCAAGCCATGGATTCACACTCCCCCTCCCAAACCCTTTCCCTTCCCATCCCTCAGTGTCATCCCAACGCTCCATCCCTTTTAGAACAGTGTTCTGCATCGCATATTACATGTTTCAATGTTATTGTCCCAGAACGTCCAACCCTCACCTTCTCCCTCAGTCCACAGGACTGTTCATTTAATTTCCACTTTTTTCTCATCATGACATCATTAATATTTTTGATATTAATTAAAATTAATTAATTTGGCTTCCCAGGTGGCGCTAGTGATAAAGAACCCACTTGCCAATGCAGGAGATGTGAGAGATACAGGTTCGGTCCCTGGGTCAGGGAGATCCCCTGGAGAAGGGCATGGCAACTCACTCCAGTACTCTTGCCTGGAGAATCTCATGGACAGAGGAGCCTGACAGGCTACAGTCCATAGGATCCAAAGAGTTGGACACGACTAAAGTGACATGGCAAGCACACAAGCACATATATATATTTACCAGATTCAAACTCTGCACCTTTTAATGCATCATTCTGCATTTAGAACTAAATGATACTTGACCATACATTTGTCGAGTACTTCTATTTATCTGGAAATCCCTATTGCATTTATCTATTTTGGAATCAAGTAATCTGACTTTGGTTTCTTCTGTCAATTATTATTATCATTGTCATTATTAATGTGTGAGTAGCTCTGTTGGCAGTCAATCTCAAGGACTGGATGAGGAAGTCAACTTACTATATTTTGTTTCCTTTTTAAGCCCTCAAGCTGACATTTCTCTGCAGGAATTGCTCTTAGCTCATAACTGAGAATTTTTAAACAGTTGAACTTAAAGAATCCTGCTGGGTTATTTCTATGTTGAATGGTTATTAAAACATTATTATGATATTTTAAATAATTATTAATGTTTTATTATGTTCATGTAACAAAACTTATCTTACTTTCTAATTTTATTCTAGTTGCTATTCCAAGTCCAATAATCATTAGATATATTTGCTTCCAAATCATGTGAGATCCATTTAAATATGATGCACATTACACTGGATGCTGAATAGATTGGAGGGAGATAAGACTAGAGTCAGGCTAGAAGATAGAAAGCTATTTCAATTATCTAAGCATGACCTGAATGTTGCCCAGGAGGTGGAAGTAGAAATGAAAATAAGTAGATGGATTCAAGCAAGATTTGAGAGTAGGCATCAACAGAATTTAACAAGAAGGACAGGAAAGAGTCAAAGATGATCCTTGGGTTTCCCATTTGGGCAACCAGGTAGATTGATTGTTTTCATCAGTTGGAGCTGTTATAACAAAAATACCATAGACTTGGTGGAAATAAATATTTATTTCTCATAGTCCTGGAGTCTTCAAGTTCAAGATCAGGGTACTGACAGATTTGGTATCTGGTGAAAACTCATTTCCTGCTTTGCAAATGACCATTTTCCTCACTGAGTCCTCACATGATACAGAACTCTGAGCTCTTCATCCTCTTACAAGGGCACCAACTCCATTGTGGGGGACCCAACCACATGACCTCATCCAAACCAAATTACCTCCTGGAGCTCCACCTCCAAATGCCATCACACTGGGGATTAGGCTTCAACAACTGACTCTGGGGGGGGACACATACATTCAGTTCATGATGCCTTTTGCTAAGACGGGAACACAGAAAAAGAATTGGTTTGGGAGTTGGGTATGTATGTGAGAGGGTGGATAATGTTGAGCTTCGAACACATGATTTTGTGGTGTCTGAAATCTCCAAAGGCAGACGTCCAATAAACAGTTTCCTATATTGGCCTGAAGGTCAAGTTAAGAGACATGGGCTGGAGATATAAATCTGGAGGTTATCAGAGTATGGATGGAAAGTAGATGAGATCATCCTGGAAAAAGTGCAAAGTAAGAAGAGAAGCCAGCCCTGCAACATGTCTGAAAAACAAAATTAAATGAAAGTAAATTAAATCAATATGCAAAAAGATCCCAGGCAAGAAGGGAATCCACCAAGAAAATGAGAAGGACCCGTTAGAGATGTACAAGCAGGGACTGTGGGAGAACAGGAGCCCAGAAGGATCAAGTTTCTGATGGGAGGAGTGCTCAGCTGCCTCAGTTGCTATAATGTTGCTGGTTAGCACTAAGGAGGTTGCTGGAGGTTATTGGTGACATGAGGGCAGCAGAGTACAGGACAAAAACTAGACTTCAGTCTTCCTCTAGTTGCTAAATAGATGCATAGTATAGTGTAAATCTTGACATAAGTCTGAGAAAAGTACATAAATCTGAGAAAAATAAGATTCAGGCATCTTCCTTGTCAATGAGTATTACTTTTATTATTCCAGATTCTTTGTGCACACTAAAATCATGCAATTGCATTACCCAATTGGCATTTTACTTTCATTTCTGAAGGCCATTCAGTTCTAATTTTACAATCTGATTTTTTTCAAACTCAATGATATTCTTAATGACGGCAGCGTAAATTTGAGATATTAAGATTGATTTTTTTTTTAATACAGGTGCTCTCTGACAAACAAAGCAAAGAGAGAGCAGGTAAGTCTCTTTGAGGAAATCTGTTTTACTGTTTGTCTGTGAAAGTTGTTTTAAGAGCCTTGCCTAGTTGCTATAAATTTAAGCATACCACATGTCTTGCAGAGTAATTGATAGTCACAGTATAATGTTAAATCTGAGTGTATTCTACATCTTGAAGACTGAATCAGTTCACTTAGTTTTTCCCTTGTCTTCATGCAGGCATATAGTGGGTTTAATTCATACATGCAGAAATTACTTCGCGTAACTAGATCTGTTTTGGTAGTCACTTTGCTATATATACAAATATATATATAGCAAAAAATAATCATTATACATCTGAAGCTGTTAATACTATACTGTTATATGTGAAAAAAAATTAAGGAAATTTAAAAAAGAAATTCTTTTGCATAAACAGAGTTTGTCTTGAAATATATACTGTAGAAAAAGTAGTAAGAAAATAACAGCTGTACCAAAACAACTGCTAAGTCCTCTTGGCAATAAAAAAGTAGCAATTTTTATTGTTGTATCTGCTATATTTGAAAATGTTATGCATAAATCAAAATATTTTGCATCTTAATTTATTGAATTTCTTATTTCAATAACTACATAAAATAAGAATAACTCTCTGGAACCATCACTTCTTACCATCTGTTTAGCAACTGTTGTTTTATTTGAACATTTCTTTATCTGACCAGTCATTGTGGACACATCATTCTGAATCTTCTCATTTGTCCTAACTTCATATGGTCATTTAAATGTTTACACTTGAAAGGAAACCACTTCAAAAACTTCGTGTAATTCCATTATCCACATTCTTCACATGTTGAAGATAATGTGTTTCTGGAAAAGTTCAGTGAAAAAATTAAAACTTCTTTTCTCTGAGTTAATATCTTTAGGGCCTTTTTTGAAATAAACTTGTCAAATAATGCCACTAAAAATAATACTGTAATGTTGTGCTGATTTTTGGCAACCATCATTGTTTTTGTTTTCAATGACTTCTTTTTCTTTAATCTGTTGGAGAAAACTTTTAGTTCCTATTCAAAAACCCAAGATCTCAGCTTCAGTTCAAATTAGCATCAGCTTTGCAAAGGTCTCTGGATATAGTCATCTACTGTTCTATCTCTTGGGGAGACTTGCAAGGAGACGTTCACACTGGACCACCAGGCAAAGTGACTGGCTGGAAATGCATCAGAAAAAATATCCTTGAAAATGTGCTGGCCCCACCAACTGTACCAAGAATCACCAAACAGAGTTGCTTCTGCCATTCTGTGAAGTGCTTGTAGCATCAAGCATGCACAATTTTGTCCATATCCATTTTTATATTTAGAGAAGAACATGGCAACACACTCCAGTATTCCTGCCTGAAGAATCCCATAGACAGAGGAGCTGACGGGCTACAGTCTGTGGAATTGCAAAGAGTCGGACATGACTGAAGCGACTTAGCGTGCATGCATGCATTTTTATATTTGAAACCTTAATGGTACATAATCCTCAACCACCTGACACCTGAGTGGGATATAAGCAACACCTGTTTTTAAAATCTTATGAATGTGTCCCAAATTGTAAACTATGCCCTAAGTAGAACCCTTTGTGCTTCATCACTTTTTGTTGAAATTCCAACTCAAGCTCAAGGGGTCAATCTTGCCTTTATGTCAGGAAAGACTGTGTTTCACTCCAGAAATCACCAAATGGGGGATTTACACAAATAAGCAGTGTGCTACGGTTTTAATTAAAATGTGATAGATTTATTTTCTTTTTATCATAAGCAAATCCAACTTGTTATAGTTAAAGGATATTTTCCATCATACAAAATTATAGTCAAGAGAGTAAATAAGAAACAACTGCCACTAACTTCTGGCCAGAAATGACAAGTACTTTTCTAACAAATCTCCAATGAGGAATTTCAGCTTTGATGTCTCTGATCTGGTATAAAAGTACCAGATTGGATGTGCAGCTTATCCTCAAGTATCCAGGTATCATGCAGTGGGGGTTCAGTCTACCAGAGACTCAATTTTTAGCTGCTTATCTACTCTGCCAGCTAGTGTTTCATCTTGACATAAAAAAAAGACAAAAAAGCATTGGCATTGGCAAGCAGGCCAGCAGAACCTAGAAAAGAGTCAAATCAATTTTCACATAAATATTTATGCAAAGTGCTCTGGAAATAGGAAGTATTGGTGAAGGGTATCTGAGGACAATTTTTCTGCACACATAAATCAGAGGAGAATTTTTGAAGCCTAATTCAGATTTCCATGCAAATGTGAAACCGTCCATAAGTTTGGGCTTTTCAATTACAGCTGCCCTCTTTTATTTAATCTCATTTTTCAAATTAAATTATTTAAACAATTTAAATTTTTAGTGGTCATTCTTTTCTGCTGTTTGTAAAATGTGAAGTCATCTCCCCTTGTTTTTGGCTTCCCATCATTGCTCCTTGACTGGAAGTTTCAAGAGCTTCTATCTGTATGCTTTACCAAGGATGCAATATGGAGGTCAGACAGAATAGGCTATTTAGTATATAGGGACGTAAGATATAACATGATATACAAGAGGGACATGCCGTGACACAACCTCACTGTTTGTCCTTGTAAGGTGATTCCTTATAATTCTTTCTTGTGTGTTAAAATGGTATGATCTACATTTTCCTCTAGTCTCAGTCACTAGAGAGGGATAAATGGGGAACCCAGTGTAACAGAAGCTGAGGCACAAGGAGGTGGTGGTCTAAAGGCTAGTCAGTGTTGTTACATTCACTAATAAATTAAGAGGTGTCACTAAGTAACTACACTCTTTTTAAATGAGTTTAAACTGTCCAACAGGACAAAATATTTTAGCCTAGTAATAGAAGAAACATTTGCTATGATAACAATGGAATAAATTCTGAATTTGTGCCTGTCATACTGTGACCTTTGTGAGATAAAAAGTCAAAATGGAAATGAATGGTACATACTATGGTATGACTTCCCTAATGACTTTTCATTTTGAAAAGTTAATATAAATGTTTAAATGCTAACCCATATGATTATGGTTGACTTAATCTGTCCTTAAATTCAGTTTCTCATGGGATGTGTTTTTTCTCTCTTCAAGTTTGTAAGTAGGAGACCAAATTTCAGTGTTGCTCACTATCAAGAATTTTGAATCTTGCACTGGCATACTGTTTTTCTCATACAACATATATTTTTGCTTCCAGATTGTAAAAAAGAAAAGAAAAGAATTTCTCTTCCATTTAGAAAATGATTTGAAAGCCTAAGGAAAATAAGGTCACATCTGAAGAAATTGCTTACATTTTTTTTTCTCCATAATTTCATTAGGGTAGCAGGGACTGTTCCTCCAAGCACAGTCTCAGAGGGATTCTCATGGCCATAAGTATTCCTCCTTCCTGAAAGCAGTTAATTACTTTCTGCCCCCTCAGCTTCGTGTGTTATGGCATTTTGTTAGACCCATTATCAAGAGTATGAAGACTTTGTCTCAAAAAGAATTTCCCCAGGTGTTAGAGATGCAGAATATGCAGGTAGTCAAAACTGCAGCCAAATCCAATGACTGTGAACAGAAGCATATGCTATGGAATGTTCACATTCTTCCATTTCACTGGAATTTAACTGTAGTGACAAATGCCCAAGAGCGAGAAATCCCCAGTGCCCCTCACCAATCTCAACTGAAAATTATAGCTTCATTTTAATTCAGAGTGATGAACGTCTACTATGTCCCTAGCACTGTGCAAGGTCTTAGCAGCACAAAAATAAATGAGATAAAATTTTCCCTCCTTCAAGAAACTTACCCAACTTGAATCCCCTTCTCTTAAGATTACTTTAGCGAAATCAGAGCTTGTCAATAAATGTGTGACTAGTGAAAGTTATGATCACTTAACACGTTTTCAAATTGTGATTTCCTATGGCTATATAAGAGAAGCCATTACCATTTGTGGCAGTATGCCCTCATGAGGCAAAAGGAAAGCATCCAGCTTGTGCTAAGAGGAAACTTGGTTTTATTTTATATTAATTTGTATGAATCTCTATCATGAAATGCAAGTGCCACATAAAGCTTAAGAGCTATAAAAATCTAGTTCACATTCTTTCCCTCCATATTTGAGTTGTGCCAGCTTATTCTGGATGCTTAGTTATAGCCCTTGTAAGCTGCCAACTTAAATACAGAGGGAAAGGAGAGTGGTTTTTATCCATCATTCCTACCTCTTGCAGCTGGTGTTCAAAGTCTTCTCCAGGGCAGTGCTTCCTAAGTATCTGAAAGAGTACCATATAGCAGGAAGTCAGGGAAACTGTCAAACCAGCAAAGATGAAATTTGTTTTACCTGAAGAATTCAGGTGACTTTTGTGTTCCTGTTCCCTCCACTTGAAATGTTTGTCCCCCCAGCACTTAGCATGGCTGTCTTTGCCTCATCATCCAGCTTACATCCATGCTTTTAAAACTCTCCTCTGCCCACTCTATCTGAAGAGGTTGGCTCCCTCAACCCCAGTTTTTATGTCTGCAGTCTCTTTGTTTCTCTCACAGCACTTGTCAGAATTTAATTTCTTCCTTCCATCCTTCCTTCCTTTCTTTCTTTCCATTAGACTAGGAGGCCTATGTCTTATTAATTGTTTTATCCTTTGTGGTCAGCAGACTGCTGCTGCATAAAAGGTGCTCAAAAACATTTGATGAGTAGAAGAATCCCTGAACAATTGTTTTATATTAATATAATTATGTGGCATCCATAGAAAAACATATATGCAAGAGGAAGCGGAGAAGGCAATGGCACCCCACTTGAGTACTCTCGCCTGGAAAATCCCATGGATGGAGGAGCCTGGTAGGCTGCAGTCCACGGGGTCGTGAAGAGTCAGACACGACTGAGCAACTTCACTTTCACTTTTCACTTTCATGCATTGGAGAAGGAAATGGCAACCCACTCCAGTGTTCTTGCCTGGAGAATCCCAGGGACAGCGGAGCCTGGTGGGCTGCCGTCTATGGGGTCGCACAGAGTCGGACACGACTGAAGCGACTTAGCAGCTTCAGCAGCAGGAGGAAGACCATTGTGTTTATCCAACTGCTTTGTGACACTCTTGGCACATTGCTAGGTACCCAGTTTGAAGAACTGGGATATTAAGTCTGGGACATTAGGGGAAAATAGAGGATTGTGTTTATTGAGTGCCTACTGTGTTCCAGATTATGATAGATTATCTATGAATATTCATTCATTCAATCCTCAAGAAGCCCTATATCATAAGGGGTATTGTCCTCAGTTTTTACATATAAAAAATAAGAATCAATGAGATTAAATTGCTCAATGAGTATCAAAGTTGGAATTTAAACTTGATTCTATTTGATTTATAAGCTTACGTAAAAAAAAGTAAATCAAAGTGTTAGTCTCTAAGTCATGTCCAATTCTTTGCAACCCCATGGACTGTAGCCCTCCAGGCTCTTCTGTCCATGTTTTTCACTAAACAAATACTTCTCAAGGAATATAGTAGGGTGGGGGTGGGGACTGGGAGTTGTTAATTGCTACTGCTTGTCCATCCATAAACTCAACTACTGTATTTTATATATTCATAAATTTATTGAGTTAAATTGCATAAGCATTATGATTCATTACATAATAAATACAAAGAAGGACAAGACAGCGCCTTCTGTCAAGGAGCTCACAGTTAGTGGGGAAGAGAGTAAACAATACATAAAGTGATCAAAACATGTGGATATTTTCTGTTATATTCTTCAATTTAGAATATAAACATGGCAAGGACACAGCAGGATCCTAAAAATCTAAGAAAAATTACTGTTGCAAATACTTTAATGAAATTTTATTTAAAAATTCCCTCATAAATAGTAATAGTAATCATTTATAAAAAATGAGTTCTGGAGACCAAAATTGAAGCAAACCAAGAGGTTTGATCTTAGGACTGCTGTTGTTGCTTCTTTGTTTTTGACCGCACCAAGCAGCATGTGGGATCTTAGTTCCCCAGCCAGGGATGAAACCTGTGCCACCTGCAGTGAAAATGTTGGAGTCTTAACCACTGGACCACCAGGGAAGACCCTGTTGTTGCTTCCAGAGTGCCTTGGAAGAAGCCAGACTTGAGCAAATCCTAAATGATAAAAGGCAAATCAGTACCTGATTTCTCCCCTTTGTTGTTTCTTTGAAAATTAGGCCTATTCTTCTAGAGGGTAAAAAACTTGGAATAGATGAGACCACGACCAGAAAGCAGAAAAGCAGTTACAGCACTTGGAAGCTTATTTGTTGGCAACAGGGAAAGAATAATATCTTGTTAAGAGGATCTTTCTTTGATTCTGGATAATGTCTTCCATCAGGAGCATTGAAGTCTTAATGCATTTTGTTTTTCAGTACTATTTCTTGAGAGTAATAGACCTAAGCCAAAATCTATCCTTTTCACTTTATGTCCTATTTGTTTCATGAACTTAAAGGAAAATATAAAAAATTTCTGTTCAATAACAGCATGATTTTATGTTTTTATTTGCTACCTTTAATAAAAATGGATCTCTCTACTTTTATGCATAGCATGTTGGTTTCTTACATAAAGTTAATGTTGAAAATAAAGTATTATTTCATTTTGCAGTTTTATAATATACCCACATCTTATAAATAGACTTGAGATTAGTCAATGTTTATATTTATTATTCTTGAAACTGCCATCTCTGTAAATAGTGCATTAAGGAAAATACCAGAGTTAAAAGGCAGCCATAACTTTTGCTTTTGAAATTGCCTTATATAAGTATGCTGTATTCAAATACATACTCTTGAAAGCATCTTTCATACACCATTATTTTCATTGCACTTTTATTATAAATAAATATAGTCCCATGGAAAATTTTCAATCATATTGACTGCAGCATTACTACAGATGAATAACTTTGATGTATATTTATCTCTAGCCATTATTCAGTCTTTGGAAATACTGGTAGGTCTAAATGATTTCTTGTAGGCTCCAGTTGTTTTGTGAAGCTGCCCCTTCCCCTAGGCAGCTCTGAAATTATCCATTTGAAAATATGGGACCTTTTATGAAGCATTGTACTAATCCAAAAAGTTGAGCATGTTCTTTAGAAGAAGAATATTTGGCCCCATATTATTTTTTACAGAGTTTAATCATTGAATACTATTCAGTTACATCCCTCAAATTTATGTGTATGTCTTTTGTTAACATCCTCCTCTAAGAAAGGAACAAAGATTCCAAAATCACATTAGTGTATGGGCACCATCACAAAGAGCTGGCAATTGTGGTTCCTCTCACCCCACATCAGAACCTTCCAACCTGTGGAAACACGGCAGCCCCTCTGCTCCTTTGCTGCCCAGCACCTTAATCTTCCATGTTGTTCACTGAGCTCACTCTGCTCTCTCACTCCTCGGAGAAACAAGAAGATGTTCCCTGACCTCCCCACTTGCTAAATTCCTCCTCACATTCAAAAGGCAGACCAGAGGCTAATCCCTCTGCTGAACTTTCCCTTACTCCCCCAAGTGGAGCAAACCCAGCAAATGACAAGTTATGATGTTCCCTGTCATGGCTCCTATAACAGTCTATTAATTCTACTGCAAGGTCCTTGAGATCAGACCAAGATTTATCATTTTTTGTTTCCTTGGTACATGCACATCCTGGATTTTTGATAAATTTTCGTCAAATGAATGAATAAATGAAATAATTGTGCACTTTTATGTTTGTAACAATCCTTTGAGGTAAGCAATGTAGTATTCCAGAAAAATTATTTGAAAAAAGTTTCAATCTTTTTGTTTGTCAGTTAATAGAATAGATGCATATGCTGTAACAAATCATTTTAATGCCTATTAACCTCAGTTCATATTGTTCATGGGGTACTTAAGGCAAGAATACTGAAGTGGTTTGCCATTCCCTTCTCCAGTGGACCACGTCTTTTCAGAACTCTCTACCATGACCCGTCCATCTTGGGTGATCCTACATGGCACCACCCTTATGGCAGAAAGCAAAGAACTAAAGAGCCTCTTGATGAAACTGAAAGAGGAGAGTGAAAAAGTTGGATTAAAACTCAGCATTCAAAAAACTAAGATCATGGCATCTGGTCCCATCATTTCATAGCAAATAGATGGGGAACAGCGGAAATAGTGAGAGACTATTTTCTTGGGCTCCAAAATCACTGCAGATGGTGACTGCCACCCATGAAATTAAGAGATGCTTGCTCCTTGGAAGAAAAGCTATGACCAACCTAGACAGAATTAAAAAAAAAATGTCTCTTAAAAAGCAGAGACATTACTTTGCCAACAAAGGTCTGTCTAGTCAAAGCTATGGTTTTTCCAGTTGTCATGTATGGATGTGAGAGTTGGACTATAAAGAAAGCTGAGCGCTAAAGAATTGATGCTTTTGAACTGTGGTGTTGGAGAAGACTCTTGAGAGTCCCTTGGAGTGCAAGGAGATCCAACCAGTCCATCCTAAAGGAAATCAGTCCTGAATATTCATTGGAAGGACTGATCCTGAAGCTCCAATCCTTTGGCCACCTGATTTGAAGAACTGACTCATTGTAAAAACCCTGATGCTGGGAAAGATTGAAGGCCAGATGAGAAGGGGACAACAGAGGATGAGATGGTTGGATGGCATCACCAACTCAATGGACATGAGTTTGAGCAAGCTCCACTAGTTGGTGATGGACTGGGAAAGCCTGGCGTGCTGAAATGCATGGGGTTGCAAAGTGTCGGACACAACTGAGCGACTGAACTGACTGAACCTCAGTTACTGAAATAAACCTCATTTTACTAATATATGTATCTGGCATAATTTTTATGGGGGTAATATGGATAGCAGATGGAGAGTACTGAGTTTGATGCCTGCCTGGGGTCAGTGCATGGTGGCAATTACTTGCCTTATTATTATTAATAATAATTAGATCTGCTCAAAGTTCCCATAATCATCTCCAACTACAACTTATGTTTACTGAGTACCCAAATGATGCATGATAAAGCATTTTAATGGTGGACACAAGGCCATAAATTGAAAATAGAAGTTAAGATATTCTAACTTTTAAGATATCAAAGCTCATTCTTTACTAGTTATCTTGAATAAGTCACATTCTATTTCCTCAGATATAAAATGTGAGAAGTGTTTTGTTTCAGTAATAGAAGTACTATGACCATTTAATGTAACAATTATAATAAGTTTCATAATGAATAAGTACACCCAGCCTACTACTCTGAAAGGAAATTTATGGATGAGAGATTCATATAATTTCAAAAACCAACATGATAACTTAACTATAATAAATGAAACCAAAAAGAAAGTTAAATGATTGTGTACTTAATTTATAATGTTCAGCTTGATTATATTAAAAGATATAATGAAGCAATCTGATACTTACAATGAGTAGGTTTGGATTTAAAAAGAGGTAAGAATATGAGAAGCCACTTGATGGAAGAGGTATACGAATATAAAGGAGTGGAGATAAGGATGAAATTAGAATAAAACCAGGGTTGAGACGAGTAATAACAGAATTATGTGTATGATAAAAGGCAGGAGAAAATAACCTTAATTAAAGTAAAGATTAGATGTCTAGACAAATTGTTAACTCATGTAGAGAAAAATAAGAAAGTTTGATTTCTTGTAAATGAGCTGAGCTTTGTTCATGTATAATGTCACAATAATTAATCTCCTGTGCTATAACATGAAACAGAGAACAAAATCTATCTTCTTTCTTGAAATTCCACCACCCATGGCAATGCATGCAGCCAGGCTCACATTTAGGAAGGCATTAGAGATCATTTTGTTTTGTGAGCAACAGAAAGTGAGAATGGATTAGAAAAAGAAGCTTTACTACAAGAGGTTATAGAGAAATTGTGTAATTAATGTATGGAAACAGTAATGAAAAACCTAGGTAATTAAAAAATAAATGCTTTAAGCATAGATGGTCATATTTTAGTTAAGTTCAGCTCAGTTGCTCAGTTTTGTCCAACTCTTTGCAACCCTGTCCATCACCAACTCCCGGAGCTTGCTCAAACTCAAATTCAGTGCATATTAAAACCATGTAAAAACTACTTTCTATTTGTATGTGTAATGGAATTAACGTCTAGGCTCAGAGAATCTCAGATAAAAATATATGTGGCAAGAGATCTGAAAATCATGTAGAAGGCAGGGCAGTTCTTCACTGGGCATGCCTGTCCCACGGCCTTCAGGATAGTCACAAAATTTGATTAGAAACTCCTAATTATTGCAGTAAACAAAAATGCACTCCTTCATTTTCTTCCGCAAATGCACCCTTCTAGGAAATGTCAGATTTCTACTAAGAATCATTGGCTCGGAGAGAAAGCACATCAGTGCATTTGACTTTCCACATGCAGGCACGAATCAAGCAGCATGACTTGAGGTTGGGATACCACCTAGACCGGGACTGAGAGTGCATTTTGCAACTTGTTCCTTCAACTGCCTGGTGCCAACCGTGGCATGCCAGTTCTAACAGTCCCTAGACACTTCAGATGCTTGCTGGACACACTGCTTAAATTCATGGCCTTGAAAGAATCTCTTTCCAAGTAGGAGGCATAGGCAAAACTTCATGCTTCTAGTCAAAAAAGTAATACCTCTGAATAAATGAGTATATGGTGCAAATCCACTATTCCATTTGAATAGTTACATATATGGTGGTTTTCCTTTTCACTGAACTCCTGTATAAAGTGAGACCACAACTTTTGTTCATCTTTTGAGCATTTCAGTGAGTTTTAAAACATCTATTCTTAGCTCTATTCTATCTGTTCTTAGCTCTAAAACTCACATCAAAATCAATCTGACATTTGATAATAATCAGCAGCTCAAATTAACAAACTCAGCCTTGGATAGGATTTTAATTCATCTATAAAAGTCATCTTCCAATTTTGGAAGCAAACCAATTTCTCTTCTGGAAAATTCAGTAAATACATGCTTGTTAGACTATGTCTATTTTGAGTTATATTGTAAGGTTTCTGAAAGGCACAATTGAGTTATATAATAACATACACTATGAATTTAGATTTTTACATGTAAAATACATCCACATCCTTACTCCTTATGTATGGCCTTTTTAAAAAAAATTAAATTGCTTTTTAAAAAAGCAATTCTGTGTTCCCTATCACCCATAGGGTGAAATCCCAGAAAACTTGCTTGTCTGGCCATCAAAGTTCCTTAACAATCTGACTGCAAATTACCCCTACTCCCTTCCCATGCTGTCAGACAATACCTCAATCCCTCTTCTAGCCGTCTGTATTTCCCTCCTCACAAACATCATTCAGGCCTGACACAGTTGCTTCTGGGCCTGCAGTTGAACCCCTACTTTGTCATGTAATCACTTCACTTTCAGAGTCAGCTTTTTTCATAAGTACAAAGCAGAGGACATTAAATGATGTAACGCACACAATGCTTAGCACAGACCCTAGCACACAGTGGGTCCTCTGGAGCTGTGAGTCCCTCTCTCCTCCTTTTAAAGGTCTTTATCTCAAAATCTATAAAAACACTGTCTTTGAGGCCAGGCCAAATTCTACCTCTGTGAAAATTTCCCTTGAGACCTTAGCTGAAAGTACTCATTCATTTACAGATGAAGATACTGGATACAGAGAAACTAAGTAGCTTGGGGCTTCATTACTGGTTCAATGTAAAGCATAAATTCCACCCTAAGTGATCTGGCGCTAGAGTGTGTGTTTTTATTTTTTATTTTTTAACAGGATATAGATTTTTAAAAAATAACTTGAGATGTAATTTGTGTACCAAATGTTTCACCCATTCAAAATGTACAACTCAAAAAAAAAAAAAAAAACTCAAGGTTTGTACTGTAATCACAAAGGTGTGCAGCCATCACCACAATCAGTTTGAGAACGTTCTCATTACTCCAGAAACAATGCCCCCACACCTATTAGCAGTCACTTTGCATTTTCCCTCAGTCTTACCATCTAGTCGCCAGCCACTGTTAATCTACTTTCTGTCTCTACAGAGATGCCTATTCTAGACATTGAATATAAATGGACTCATAAAATATGTGGTCTCCTGTGCCTTGTTACTATCTTCCCATGATGCTCTCAAGGGTCATCCACACTGTGGTGTGTATTAGTACTTCATTTCTCTTTATTGCTGAGTAATATTCTGTTGTATAGATAAACCTTACTTAATCTATCTGTTCATCAGTTTACAGACATTTGGATTCTTCCCACCTGTTGGCTTATGATTAATATTATTATAAATCTTCATCTACATGTTTTTGTGTGAACATATGTTTTTAGGGCTTCCCAGGTGGCTCAGTGGTAATGAATTCACCTGCCAATGCAAGAGATGCAGAAGACGCAGGTTCGATCCCTGGGTTGGGAAGATGCCCTGGAGGAGGAAATAGCAACCTACTCCAGTATTCTTGCCTGGAGAATCCTATGGACAGAGGAGCCTGGCAAACTACAGTTCATGGGGTCACAAAGAGTCAGACACAACTAAGCAACTGAACATGCATGCATGTATTTGTTATTCTTGCGTACGTATTTATAGTTGCTGGGTCATATGGTAACTCTGTGTTAAACATTTTGAGGAACTGCCAAACTGTTTTCCAAAGTGACTATACCAGTTTAAATTCTTACCAACAATGTGTGAGGGTTTCAATTTCTCCACATCCTCAGCAATGCTGATTATTATCTGACTTTATAGCCATCCTGATGGGTATGAAATTGTAGTTTTAATTTGTATTTCCCTGATGACTAATGATGTTGTACATCTTTTCACATGCCTATTGGCCACTTGCATTATCTTCCTTGAAGAAATGTCTGTTAAGCCTTTGAAAATTATTTTTAAGCCCATTAAATTTTTTAAAATTTGTTTTTAATTTATTTCTGACCACACCATGTGGCATGTGGGATCATAGTTCCCCAACCAGGGAATGAACCTGTGTCCCTTGTAGTGGAATTGCAGAGTCTTAACCCCAGGACCATTTTTAAATTGGGTTATTGCCTTTTTAAAGTGTTAGTTTTGGAGTTTTTAAATATATTCTTGTGTACAAGACATTATCAGGTATATGATTTGCAAATATTTTCTCCCATTTTGTGAGGTGTCTTTTCGCTTTTCTTTGAAATACAAATTTTTTAACTTTGATGAATTCCAGTTAATTTTTTCTTTTGTTGCTTCTGTTTGTTGTGTTGCTTGTATCTAAGAAAGCTCTGCCTAACCTAACCCAAGTTCATGAAAATGTACTCCTATGTTTTCTTGTAAAAGTCTTGTGGTGTTAGCACCTGTATTTAGGCCTGTGATCACTTGGAATTTTTTGTGTGTGGTCTAAGGAAGGAGTCTTAACTCCAGACTTTCCCATGTGGATATCCATTTGTTCCAGCATTACTTGCTGAAAAAACTATTCTTTCCCCTACTGAATTGACACCCTTGTTGAAAAAGAGCCTATGTACTTAACTGCAGTACTGTGCTATGTCTGTCATCTCTACTCTCTATCAGGTTCCTTCATCCTTACAAACTACCTTTTGTTCTTCAATCATACCGTGCTCTTCCACACATCCGTTCTTGCTGTCTGTCTTGAATTGCAGCTCCCCATTTTGTCTGCTATCTTGAATACCAGCTTAAATGGAATCTACTTTGTCTAGTTGTTGTGGCTTTACCTGCAGCACATTATTTAGTTTTTCTAAATGTTTTACTTGTCATACTGGATCATTATCTAGTTATTGACAATTCTTCTGCTTTAAAGAAAACTATCATTCTTTCTCTAAGCACCTGGCACAGTGTCCAGCATATTATAGACACTCTAAGTTTAAATCTGTTGAAATGAATTAATGAACATAGCCTTGGCTAGGAATTTTAGGGCCTATAAGAAATCCAGGAAGATCCTAAAGATATCAAGAGTTCAATAAATATAAAAGTTAATAAAATGAAAACTGCAACCCACAGTGAAAACATCATTTCTCATGCTTCTGATAAATTTCCTGCAGACTTATCATTGCTATATCACTGTTAAGAACAGAGAAAGCTAGTAAAAATTTTACATGTTGATAAAATATTTTGTGAGCTAATGCACTTTAAAAATGTATTTTACAGATTACATTACTGAAAATATTCTTAAATCAATTTTGTTAATATCTTTCACATAGTTTTATAGCATATTTTTAAAGGATTAAGAATATTTTAGGTGCCAGTCCACAGCCATTTTCCATGCACATGCATTGGCCCTTATTTTAAAAGATAATTGATTTATAAAGGTTGTTTATGGGACCAATATTATACACAACTATCTGAAACTAAGGTCTATGTAATGCTGCAGCAAATAACAGTTAATAACCATAAAATAAGAGGAAGACACTTTTCCAGGCCCAATTCTAAGGAAAAAAAAGAAAACAAACAGAAGATGCATAAATCGAATGCTTTATTTCTCCTTGTAAAAAATTTTCTTAATTGAGATATTTCAAATTAGGAAATAATATATGCTTGTGCAAACTGGTGAAGTAATGTAAGATATATAAAGTAAAAGTAAATTATCCCGTCTTTCATTCTTACTGCCACTGTGAAGCAACCAATTTTGAGAGTTAAATTGTTAGTCAAAATATTCTTTTTTCTCTTTAAGTATTCACATATCTTTAAACATATCTGAGATCAGATATCTATTGCTGTGTGACAGATTACCCCGAAAGAGGTGAGGTGGTATTATTACCAGCCATCTTTGCAGTCTACCCAACATTCAAACCTGCTTTGTGTGTGGTTTGGTCTAGATGAAATGAATGCATAATAATGTATTACTATAAAACTTTTCTTCTTAAGAATATGTTATAGACATACTCAAGATCATAAAGATCTAATTCCAGCTGTCACCTTCTAGTTTCTTTATGCATATTACCCACACCCATATGTGGGCTTCCCAGGTGGTACTAGAGATAAAGAAACTGCCTGGCAATGCAAGAGACTAAAAAGGCTCGGGTTCGATCCCTGGGTTGGAAAGATCCCCTGGAAGAGGGCATGACAACCCATTCCATTATTCTTACCTGGAGAATCCCATGGACAGAGAAGCCTGGTGGGCTACAGTCTGTGGGATCGCAAAGAGTTGGACATGACTGAAGCGACTTAGCACGTGCACACACACACACACATTTTACATGAGTTTGGTGAATTTTTTCTCTCCTCTTCTTTTAAATTACATTTTAATGATCCTTTACTCCCAACCTCTGCCAACTAAACCTTCTGGGCCTCATATACATAAGATAGTGCAAGCTGAGAGCTGATGTGTTTCTTTGTGTTTCTTTCAGACTTGCTCTGAGGAGGGCTTGGTCTAGTTCAGTTAACTCTATACTCTTCAGTCATTTTATTTTATTGAAAGTAAAATCATTTTCTCTTACAGGCAAATAAAATCCACAGTGTCTGGGTGGAAAATAGCTAGTTTTATCTCCCCTCCCCGATTATTTATACTAGTATATTTTATTTTTCTGTCTTATTGCATTTTCTGACTTGATTGCAATGGTTTAAATGTGTTTCAGTTTTTAGAATAAATCTCCTGTTAAGTTTCAATAAATATTCTTCATCAAATTTTAGTCTTTATTATTATTATCTTAGCATTTTAATTTAATAGTTGCATAGTCTTATTTTATCAAATGACCTTTTCATATTAATGTTAATTTCCTTTCTAATTTGTCAGTTTTATCATTTTTAAAAGTTGACTTCCTAAGTTAAAGCATTTCTGCATTCCGAGAAATAATTTCACTGGTGGTAATGTATTGTGATTACTATGCTATTATTAATATTCTTCTTTTTGAAATAAATTTCTAACTTAAAGGAAATTTGCAAAAATAGCCCCAAAAAGCATGTATACTCTTTGACAGGTTTACCTATATAACCATTACCTAGACTTACCTATTTTTAACATTTTATCATTTTTTAAACATTTTGTTCCATTTGCTTTATCATTTACACTCTCTCTGGTTAACTCACCCTTTGTTTTTGCCAAACAAAGCAAATACTAGTGAACTTTTTGACTTCTTTTTTTCCCACAAAATTAGCATTTTATTTTTGCTCTATTGCATTTTCTTGTGTCACATAACAGTATATCCTGGAGAGCGCTTCTTATCAGTTTGAGATTCTTTATTAATTTATTTTTTTAAATAGCTATTTAGCACTCCATTGTGTGTATGAACCACAGTTTAACAACTTATCTCTTATGTTTGGGCTGTTAGGTACTTTCCAACATTTTGCAAATACAAGTAGTGCTGAAAAGCATGATATTACACATATGTGTTTTCATATAGCAAAGGTATATAAAGGTTACTTTCCAGAAATGGGATTGCTTGTTGCTTGATCAAATTCAGGATTCAGTTCATCACTCAGTTGTGTATGACTCTTTGAGACCCCATGGACTAAAGCACTCCAGGCTTCCCTGTCCATCACCAACTCCCGGAGTTAACTCAAACTCATGTCCATTGAGTCAGTGATGCCATCCAACCATCTCATCCTCTGTCGTCCCCTTCTCCTCTGGCCTTCAATCTTTCTCAGCATCAGGGTCTTACCAGTGAATCAGTTCTTTGCATCAGGTGGCCAAAGCATTGGAGTTTCAGCTTCAGCATCAGTCCTTCCAATGAATATTCAAGCCTGATTTCCTTTAAGATAGACTGGCTTGATCTCCTTGCAGTTCAAGAGTCTTTTCCAACACCACAGTTCAAAAGCATCAATTCTTCTACACTAAGCTTTCTTTATAGTCCAACTCTCACATCCATACATGACTATTGGAAAAACCATAGCTTTGACTAGATGGACTTTTGTTGGCAAAGTAATATCTCTGCTTTTTAATATGCTGTCTAGGTTGGCCATAACTTTTCTTCCAAGGAGTAAGTATCTTAATTTCACGGCTGGCAGTCGCCATCTGCAGTGATTTTGGAGCCCCCCAAAATAAAGTCTCTCACTGTTTCCATCGTTTCCCCATCTATTTGCCATGAAGTGATGGGACCAGATGCCATGATCTTAGTTTTCTAAATGTTGAGTTTTAAGCCAGGTTTTTCACTCTCTTCTTTCACTTTCATCAAGAGGCTCTTTAGTTCTTCACTTTCTGCCATAAAGGTCGTGTCAGCTGTGTATCTGAGGTTATTGATATTTCTCCTGGCAATCTTGATTCCAGCTCGTGCTTCATCCAGCCCAGCATTTCGCATGATGTGCTCTCCATATAAGTTAAATAAGCAAGGTGACAATATACAGCCTTGACGTACTCCTTTCCCTATTTGGAACCAGTCCATTGTTCCATGTCCAGTTCTAACTTGCTTCTTGACCTGCAAATTGCAAATCTTGAAATACAGATTTCTCAAGAGGCAGGTCAGGTGGTCTGGTATTCCCTTCTGTTTAAGAATTTTCCACAGTTTGTTGCGATCCACACAATTGAAGGCTTTGACATAGTCAATGAAGCAGAAGTAGATGTTTTTCTGGAACTCTCTTGCTTTTTGGATGATCCATCGGATGTTGGCAATTTGATCCCTGGTTCCTCTGCCTTTTCTAAATCTAGCTTGAACACCTAGAAGTTCACAGTTCATGTACTTTTGAAGCCTGGCTTGGAGAATTTTGAGCATACTTTGCTAGCGTGTGTGAGATGAGTGCAATTGTGCAGTAGTGAACATTCTTTGGCATTGCCTTTCTTTGAGACTGAAATGAAAACTGACCTATTCCAGTCCTGTGGCCACTGCTGAGTTTTCCAAATTTGCTGGCATATTGAGTGCAACACTTTCAGAGCCTCATCTTTTAGGATTTGAAATAGCTCAACTGGAATTCCATCACCTCCACTAGCTTTGTTCATAGTGATGCTTCCTAAGGCCCACTTGACTTAGCATTCCAGGATGCCTGGCTCTAGGTGAGTGTTCACACCATCGTGGTTATCTGGATCATGAAGATCTTTTTTGTACAGTTCTTCTGTATATTCTTGCCACCTCTTCTTAATATCTTCTGCTTCTCTGTTAGGTCCATGCCATTTCTGTCCTTTATCGTGCCCATCTTGGCATGAAATGTTCCCTTGGTATCTCTGATTTTCTTGAAGAGATCTAGTCTTTTCCATTCTGTTGTTTACCTCTATTTCTTTGCATTGATAACTGAGGAAGGCTTTCTTATCTCTCCTTGCTATTCTTTGGAACTCTGAATTCAAATGGGAATATCTTTCCTTTTCTCCATTGCCTTTAGCTTCTGTTCTTTTCTCAGCTATTTGTAAGGCCTCCTCAGACAACCATTTTGCCTTTTTGCATTACTTTTCCTTGGGGATGGTCTTGATCACTGCCTCCTGCATAATGTCAGGAACCTCCATCCGTAGTTCTTCAGGCACTCTCTCTACCAGATCCAATCCCTTGAATCTATTTGTCACTTCCACTGTATAATCGTAAGGGATTTGATTTAGGTCATACCTGAATGGTCTAGTGGTTTTCCCTACTTTCTTCAATGTAAGTCTGAATTTTGCAATTAAAATAATTTTGCTTGGTCAAAAGGCTTGTACTTATTTACATTCACACCAGCAATATGTAAAAGTGCTCGGTCCCACAGCCTCACCAGGTGAATATATTCTCAAGCTTTTAATTTTGCCAGTCTGGTAGGTGAAAGTGATATCTCAGTGAACTTTAAATTTACATTTCTCTTATTGTGAATGAAGATAAGTGTCTTTTCATATGTATAATGGTTGTTTTGTGTTTTGTATGTCTTTATGAATTATTATTCTTATCATTTGCCCATCTTTTTGTCAATTTTGGTCTTTTTCTACTCTTGAGTTTTGAAAGTTTCCAACAGATTAGGGATATTAGCCCTCTATCTGTAATATATATTAACAATATTTTCCCCCTATTTGTCACCTGTCTTTCATCATGGGTTATTTGCCATGCAAAAGTTTGTTTTACTTGTGATGCTTTACTTTGAGTTGAATCTATCTTTTCTTATATTGCATCTGAACTTTGGATGAAAAGTAGAAAACAGGTCCACATACCTAGATTACAGCATCATTCACGCATGTTTTCTTCTTGTTCTTATATGCTTTTCTTTTTTGTTTTAACATAAAATATTATTATTTTAATATATTGCTGAATATCTTCTACCTTTAAATTTTAGTTTTTTGTGCCTATGTTTATAGTTAAGATTAATTACAGGTTCCTATATATTGTACTATCTTTAATATAAAGTTATCCTGGCATTTTTAAGAGTGATGTCAGAATATTGGTTTTTCTAAATACTAAATATTAAGACTCCAGTTTGTATTATAATACTCGAGTGTTATTTCTACAAGATTCCACATAAATGGATAAAACTGGAGGTAAATCACTAACTTGCTTTTGCTTCCCAAACTCATAGGCTTTCTCTGTTTCCCGCTTAGAGATCCACATATAAAATTCACAGAAATCCTCAGGAAGATAATTTCATTGATCATCAATTATTTAGATTCAGAGAATGCTGGAGCTGGATAAAAGATTATTAGTCCATCCTTTTTATCCCATCAACAAGGAAGCTGAAACCTTGCCTGGGTGACTTGCTCAGAGTTACTGTCACAAATGAGTGGTTAGTGGTAGAGCCAGGACAAGACGCCAGTTTCCCAGACTCTTCATCCTATCCTAGTGCTCTTGCTTACTTTCCCCTCCCTGCTTTCAGGGGGAGTACTCACATGTTGGGCTTAGTGCAGATTCTTCCATACTTATACTTTCAGTTAAGGTGAGTCAGTGCACCCAGTAAGAGGTGATCCTGCAGGAAAGTGAGTGCATACTTGGAAATTCAGAATCAAGCTTTGGGTGGAGTTATTTCTTCAGAATTTATAAGTGAAGCCCACTCACCCAGTCAAAGGCTATCAGAAGTTAAAGATCTATTAACACTTTGCCCATGTTATTATTCTTGCTGTACCCTCACCCACTGAGATTTTCCCTAAGCTCTCCAGCATCTTCAGGTGACCTCCAAGGAGACTGTTGTTACAAACAGCATGTAGATTATTATCACTTGACTGACAAAATTGTGCTGAGAATCAAATGATTGGTGTATCCATCTGTGCTCTAGTGAAACCTGAAGAGAATCTAACCTGAAGCTGGCTATACAGGTGGTGTCCTCAGTAATACAGGACCCATGGAATGGCCTTAACCATTTGCCAACTGCTTTGTAACTCGTGTAAAACAGTACAGAATGCAAAATTGAACCAAGGAATTTTTAAGGCACCCATGAGGCTAGCAGCTACCTCCTGGTTTAAAGAATATAGAGAAGAATCAAAATGATTCTTCACTTAACACTCACAAAGGATAATGCTTCTTTATTTTTTAAAAAAATTTCTTTCCAATGAAACATATCACTTTCTGTGCCTGCTGAAATAAAGAGCTCTCTTAGCTTGTCTCTGAGTGGGAGGCTCTTCCCACCTCCCCTGCATTTCTTCAGAACATCAGCCTGGTCACTGCCAGTGGAGCAGCCTGCCAGGACACTTAGACCTTATAAGGATCAAGAGGAGTATATTACAGCAGAAGTGCATTGTTGGGGGAGGAAAGGTGCTGTCTTTGGAGAGTAAACAATCTGCTGAAATCCCAGTAAAAAGCATGGCATCTAAAGTGAATCAGTCCAGCTCTGACAAATAAGAAAACAAGCGGAAAAAGCATGACAGTGGTGGCGGCAGGTCTTGGCCCGCTATCTGTCATCCTTGTGCCTTCCATTCTGGAGAATGATAGAAGCATACTGTTTGGGAATTTTCTGAACTTAAAAGCTACAGTTTACTCAAGTTATCTCTAATCAAATAAATAATATAATATATACTCCTATGTCTTAATATTTTGAAGAATTCAAATATTTTGAGTCAGATGTTGCCATGAACTAATTGAAGATGTAGGTATTGTAGTGATAATAGTAGACAATGAAAGAGTTTCACCTTTAAAAAACCTTGTCGAACACTAAATGTTTACAGGCAGTTTTGATATTCAGAGCAGCTGGACTTGGGGAAGCCTGGCTAGAAAGAAATGTCACGTTTCTAGAAGTTGTAAAGAAAATGAACCGTATTCTTCCTTTAGCATAGCAGAATGTCCTGCTCGTGTGTTGAGTTGGGGCTGGGAGATGCCACCTCCGGCAAAGTCCCGTGCAATACACGGACTGCAGAGGCTCTGTGCCAGAGGAGTGAAGTGTTCTGTGTGGATCTAGAAAAAACTGATCTCAGGCAATTTGCCCCTCCCTTGTGCCATACTGTTTGTGAAGATAGTTGAAAACAGAAAGTTGAAATTATTTTATTGGAAGGATCTAGTTCTATCTTAGCACAAACAGAGGTTTATCCATCCTACACAGAGGTCTCCCTCTGTAGAGCAAGGCTCGCCTCCAATACAGAGGGGGCAGAAGGTCAAGCATTCTGGGTGGTGCTGCAGATGGGGAGGTCCACTACAAGTCCTTCTTTATTATCAGAAATGAGGAGTTTTCAGGTAGGAGATAAAGCCAGATGGCTACATAAGTTTACATCCTTGGCCTTGTGCTTAGACATGCTTTTAGCATCCTAATTCTAATTTTCTTGGGATGTTATTCACATCAGGCAAGATATCTTTATTCCACGTCATTAGCTCTTTGCTCACAACAAGCTTTTTGAAGAAGACAGTGTATAGTACCTGCTCTTCTCCAGCTGCTCCCTGCTTCTACTTCCACTTATATGATCATTAATATCGTCCATGACACCAATAAAATGGAGGTGGTAGATTATCTTAGAATATTTTCAATAAATCATCTGACAACTACTGAACCTAGTCATAAATCACAAGATTATGCCTTCCCTACAGGGGAAGGCACACACAGCTATTGATTTTTATTAAGCTTGCATTAAGCACTTAGCAGAAGACAGCAGTGAATTAGTAATCACCTCAGTGTTTTTCAGGTTCATCTGAAGTGGCACGTTAGGGGAATTCCGAGACACTATATCAAATAAATGCTACGTGGTGAAGGACACAGCAGCGAAGAGAGGAGAAAGTACACTGAATAAGAAAAACAGGAACAATTAAATTGTAAGGAGAATAAACTGGAAAAAAACGTGGCTCCAAAGGTTGATATTGGTGTATAGCATAAAGGGAATTTGAAATTCCAAAGTGTCTTCCTTTCTTGGTAAGGTATTTGCATTTCCAGTTAAGACTGGTAGATATTAATATAAATGATTAAATCTTACCAGAAGGGTGTTAGTATGTCCCAACCTCTAGGTACTGAAACAAAACTGACTCTTAGTTAGTCAGGCGAGCACTATGCTAACTTCCACTTCCCATAACAAAGCCCTGAACGTCATACCAAGAGTGGAGAAAAATGGAACTTCATGTGCCAAGGCTTTTCTCTGCTAGCAGAAGAGAAAGGCAGTAAAAAAATTTGCTTAGTCCATCCTCTGCCCCGTAGAATCTATATTTCACAGTATAGTTTGTCATCTAGAAAGAACATGAAGGCACATAACGGAAAGGGGAAAATTTGCAACCCCTTCCCTCTTATTTTGTAATTAAAAGGTCACTTTCTCTATTCCTTCACTCACAGAATTGTGGTAAAGAGCCATGCTGTTTGAATTTGTACTGTAGCTCCATCATATACCAGCTGGGTGACCTTGGATAAGTTACTTGATATCTCTATGTCCTCAGTTTCCTTACCAGTAAAATATAGACAGTCCCAGCACCTACCTCTTCGGATAATTATAAAGATGAAATGAGTTAACATTTGTAAAGGACTTAGAGCAATGCCTGGCACTTAATAAGAAATATATAAATAATGCCTGCAAATAAATAAAAGAGCCTCTTATTTGCCAGACACAGATCTAGGTATGGAGACACATATGAAAGATGGAGATACGTATGGAGATACGTATGAAAAAAAAAAAAACAAAAAAACACCACCAACAACAACAAAGTCCTGACCTCAAAGAACTTTCTAGTAGGAAAAGTAGGTGATTAAAAACAAGGCAATATATGAGTTAGGGTGATGGCTATTATGGAAATAAAAGGCAAAAGAGTGATAGGGAGTGTAGGGCTGGTTGCTGATGGTAGAGAAGATGGTCAGAGGAAGTCTTTTGGATTAGGTGACATTTTAGCAGAGATTTGAGGAAAAGGAGAGAACTATCCAGAAACTTGAGGAGAGGAAACATTCCAAGCAGAGGGAACAACACTGGTGAAGGCCTGGAGATAAGAGTGAATTTGGCCTATTAGATGAAGAGCAAAAACAGCCATAGAGGATTGAGCTAAGTGGGGGATGAGGAGAGAGATAAAGTAGTCTAAGATCATATAAGCCATGGTCAGATAATCTAGTTCCAGGAAATAGGCTTAATTCCTAAGTTTAAAGAGAGCATAAGGGCTTCCCTGGTGACTCAGTGGTAAAAAATTTCCCTGCCAATGCAGGAGACTCGGATTCCATCCCTGGTTCAGGAAGATCCCACATGCAGTGGAGCAACTAAGCCCATGTTCCATAACAACTGAGCCTGTGCTCTAAAACCCAGAAGCTGCAATTACTGAGCCCATGTGCTGCAACTACTGAAGCCCACATGCCCTAGATCCCATGCTCTGAAACAGTGAAAACCACCACAGTGAGAAGCCTGTGCACCACAATTAAAGAGTAAACACCGCTCACTACAACTGGAGAAAAACCCTCACACCGGAACAAAGACCCAGTGCAGCCCAAAATAAATAAAATAAATAATTAAAATTACAAAAAAAAAAAAGAACATAACAGTCAACTCCATTCCAAGGGTATATGTTGTCATCCTTTCGTTTCACTAGATTTTATTTACTTTAAAACAAAGGAGTAAGTGGAACTAACCCAATTGTCCATTGACAGAAGACTAGATAAACAAAATGTGGTGTATACATTCAGCCTTAAAAATAAAGGAAATTGTGACACATGCTACAACATGGAAAACCTTGACAACACTATGTTAAGAGAAATAAGTGAGACACAAAAGAGAGATACTGAACGATTCCACTCACAATAAGCTGTCACATTCACAGAAGTGAACAGTCAAATCCATAGAATTTGAGTAGTGTGTGTGTGTGTGTGTGTGTGTGTGTGAATGAGAGAGAGAAATAAAGAGAGACAGAGGTTGCAAGAATTTCTTTGAGGCAAAAATGTAGCTTGAAAAATGTCCTGGAAGTGATTCTGATGTCCTCCCAGCCCCTCAGCAGGGTGCAACATTTTCTTCTCACATCTCTGTCTGGTGAGAGGGAAGCACACACCTTGTCATTTCACAAAATGTTCAGTTCTAGCTCAGTGCCCACATCTGGTGTTTTCTTAGCTCTCATGCTTACTTTGTTGTTTAGAGTGACTTGTTCTTAGTCATGCCTTCAGGTGGCTCAGGGGACATATCTCAGATTCTCTTTCTGGATCACTACCTAGTCCAGTCACCTGACCCATGGATTCCAAACATCAGAAGTACTCATGCCAGTATAAAAACATTGTACCATTTCTGCTTAAGGCTCTTGATTTTTTCTGTCAGACAGTCAGTCAGTCAGTCTTTCTCTCTCTCAACTTAATAACAGAAGAGAACTTTACTTCAGTCTTCTTTGTTTAGGGGAAAACACATCCTTTTTTTGACTTTTGTTTTGTTTTTTTTTTTTAAAAAAAAGACTTTAAAAGGAAATAATTCAGTTGAGGAAAGAGTTATGTCAGCTGATATCTAGTTCCTTTTTATCCTGTTTGAATCTGCTACTTACCAAGACGTCTTTTATAGTACTTTTGTATAGTTTCTTCATGTGTATCACAGGAGCCATTAAGATGTATTTTCTTCTATCTAGGAAAAGCGTACCTCATTATTATCAATTTCAGCTATGAAAACCCAGCAATCACCAGTCTCTTCTGATTATTACCGCTCATCAATAACACTAGCTGTTAAACTAATTAAAGATGAAAGTTTGTTTATGACTCAAGAGGTCTGAAGAGAAACATGTAATAGAATATCCCTATTAATCACACTTAAAGTAACTGTAGAATCCAAGGGAGCAAAAAGAGAAAAGTTTTAACCAGAATTTACATAGAAAATTGAACCACTGAGCTGGTATGATTTTCTTATCCATATAGCAAATGAAGATTAATCGGTGTTTTGGCTCCCTTTATGAAATATTTAATATGTTCATGAATTCTAAAAGTGTATAAAGCAGCAGTCTGTATCCTGTAGTTTGATACCCAGCTAGACTGAAGCTTTGTTGAGGGACAGCAACCTTCAGCATGATGACTATTTTCACCATGACAATGCACACACTTGCAATCATGTCTAGGTTCAGCTTCTTATTAATGACAAAATTTATCACAAAATGTTTATTTCTGGACTATTGCATTTCTTTTTAAAAAATCCCATGGAATCTATGAGCTAATGAAAGATAAATCCTCAGAAGTATGTGGTATAAAAAGTATTTTTACTATGAGGATGAATATCCATGATAAAAAGAATTTTCAGAATAGTTTATTCTCTTGCTTGCTTGCCAGGCATTCCCTTGGCCTCTGAACAAATTATCCTTAAAACAATTAGTTTAGAAAACACATAACTCCCACACAATCATTTCTAATATAAACACAAATAAAATCTGCCATTATTACGAAAGAATTAAAGCTAAGTGACTTTTTTTTTAACAATCACAATACACAATGAAGCAAACCACTAAATCCTATTTCAGGGAATTCAATTACATCGCTTTTAAAAGTTATTTCATTTAATAGGTAGCTATTGCTGAGAGTCCCTTGGACTGCAAGGAGATCCAATCAATCCATCCTAAAGGAGATCAGTCCTGGGTGTTCATTGGAAGGACTGATGTTGAAGCTGAAACTCCAATACTTTGGCCACCTCATGAGAAGAGTTGACTCATTGAAAAAGATCCTAATGCTGGGAAGGATTGGGGGCAGGAGGAGAAGGGGATGACAGAGGATGAGATGGTTGGATGGCATCACCAACTCGATGGACATGGGTTTGGGTAGACTCCGGGAGTTGGTGATGGACAGGGACGCCTGGCGTGCTGCGATTCATGGGGTCGCAAAGAGTCGGACACGACTGAGTGACTGAACTGAACTGAACTGATTGCTGTTTTAAGAACTAAAATTTTTATGCTGTGCTCTCTACCCTAAAATTTAGAAACAACTTGTTCCTAAAGTGAACTATAAAAGGTCACTTGTTTCAAATATTATTTTTTACATTTTTTGATGCCATTGCTATCTTGTTAGTAATGATTATAAACACCTGTGTGCAAAACGCTATAGGAGAAGCGTTTTGAGTAGGGTACTATCTACCTTCTAGCTACATATACTTTACTATTCCTATAATTTTCTAATATTTATTCAATTTATGAAAACATGAATGTCTTTGTACTGTTAGGCTTATTAAAGATTTTGATTGCATGACTAAAAGATCTATCATTTGGCTATTCCAGTCCAATACTTTTATTCAGAACTCAAAGAAGTCATGTTAACTACTCACTGATTTTTGGATGTCAAAAAGGTGGAAAAATAGAAGATATATAAAAGATGATTAAATCATGATCCATAAATATCTTGAGGTGTTGGAACAATGGGCCATAAACCAATATGATGAAATTTAATAGGGATAAATATAAGCACAGAGAAGTCATCAGTGGGTGTTGATTGCTATATAAGGTGATCAAATATTGGCTTGTGTTTTTGTTAAGGTTCTCCAAGAAACTGACATCAAGATGAAATTAAACTTGCAAGGATGTTATAGAAGAAAAGTCCCATGAGAAAAAATGGGGGAAGGGGGGGCTGGGAAAGCTTGGCAGAGCTATCGTGTGTGTGTGTGTGTGTGTGTGTGTGTGTGTGTGTGTGTGTGTGATTAAGATTGATTCTGGGTCATTTTGATAGAACATGTTAATCTTATTTTTTAACCTTTGGATCTTTTCTTTTTAAATCAACTTTACTGAAGTACTATTTACATGTACTGAAAAGCACTCATTTTAGTATACATCTTGATGAGCTTTGACAATTGTATCTCCCATGTAACCACCGTCACAATCAAGAATAACCATCCAAAAAGTTGCCTGGTGCCATTTTGCAGATATTTTCCCCACTTCAGTCGCTGCCCCAGGCAATCAGTAATCTGCCTTGTTCTACTGTAAATTAATTACACCTATGCTAGAGTTTTATATAGGCAAAATCACATAGAATGTTCTGTCCTGGTTCTGGCTTTCTTACATAATGTTCTGGAGATCAGTTGTGTTTTTTTCATTTATGAGGTATCTGTTCCTTTTTCTTTCTTGAGAAGTATTTCCTTCTATACATCGTCTACAGCTTGTGTATCCACTCACCTGTCAATGGACTTTTGAGTTCCCTATTTGAGACTATTATGAATAAATCTGCTGTGAACATTCATTTAAATGTCTTTGCAAGGATATAGGTTTTCATTTCTCTTGGGTAAATATCAAAGAGTGAAACTGCTGAGTCATGTTTTAAGTGTATATGAAAACTGCCAGGGCACTTTATAGAGTGTTTGTGTTCTTTATATCTTCCCTGCAATATATGATCATTTCAGGTGCTGCACATCATCACTAACACTTGTGTGCACTGGTATCTCTTTGTGATTTTAGTTTGAAATTTCCTGATACAGATGATATTGAACATTTTTTAATGTGCTAAGTGATTATTTGCAATAATAATCCTTTTTTTGTGATGTGTTTGTTCAAATCTTTTGTCCTTTTTAAATTGGATTCTTGTCTTTTTAATTAGTGAGTTAAGTAGTTCTTACATATTCTGCATATGTATCTTCAGATATACATACCTTGAATATTTTTTCACTCAGTGGCTTGTATTTTTTTAACACTGTTTCAGAGAAGAGGAATTTAATTTTGATGATGAAATTCAGTTATTCAATTTTCATACAGTTCATGTTTTTGTGTTCTGAGATTCCTTTCCTATCCTAAAAAACATCTTTATTTTATATTGTCTTCTAAAAGTGTTATAGTTTGAGCTGTTATATTGTATTCATTTTTGTGAATGTCATGAGGTAATGTCAAGGTTAATTTTTTCCATATAGATATGTAGTCCTTTCAGGATGAATATTAGTACTAATTGTTAAAGCAGGACAAGCCTGAAAGTATTTCCAAGAAGAAAACTGTGGGTGATTGTAGAGTTCAATTTACCTAGTTCCCTTCTCTCAGGGATCGCAGGCTTATACTATTTCCTCTGTATTGTCTGAAACACTGATTTTATAAATTTTGTCCAATTTTCCTTGTTTACAATGAGATAATAAACCCAGTACCAGTTACCTCAGCATGATAAAGGCAGATGTCCTTGTTTTTGTTTGTTTGTTTTCATTTTCAACAACTTCTGAAACAGTCTTCAAAAATAATTAAGCTTTAAGTTGCATATACTTTTGCATAAAGCTAAAACTAATTGCATACATAAACTGGGACAGAATAACAGAACACTTATATTGATACTTTTCTGAAGCAGGGATACAGTCTAAAGATGCGTTTTAGGGATGTTAACAGGGTCAACTAAAGGGAAGCTAAAGGCAAAGGAGAAAAGGAAAGATATACCCATGAATGCAGAGTTCCAAAGAATTGCAAGGAGAGATAAGAAAGCCTTCCTCAGTGATCAGTGCAAAGAAATAGAGAAAAACAACAGAATGGGAAAGACTAGAGACCTCTTCAAGAAAATTAGAGATACCATGGGAACATTTCATGCAAAGATGGGCACAAAAAAGGACAGAAATGGCATGGACCTAACAGTAGCAGAAGATATTAAGAAGAGGTGGCAAGAACACAGAAGAATTGTACAAAAAAGTTCTTCACTACTCAGACAGTCACGATGGTGTGATCACTCACCTAGGGCCAGACATCCTGGAATGTGAAGTCAAGTGGGCCTTAGGAAGCATCACTACGAACAAAGCTAGTGGAGATGATGGAGTTCCAGTTGAGCTATTTCAAATCCTAAAAGATGATGCTGTGAAAGTGCTGCACTCAATATACCAGCAAATTTGGAAAACTCAGCAGTGGCCACAGGACTGGAAAAGGTCAGTTTTCATTCCAATTCCAAAGAAAGGCAATGCCAAAGAATGTTCAAACTACCGCACGATTGCACTTATCTCACATGCTAGCAAAGTAATGCTCAAAATTCTCCAAGTCAGGCTTCAAAAATACGTGAACCATGAAGTGCCACATGTTCAAACTAGATTTAGAAAAGGCAGAGGAACAAGAGATCAAATTGCCAACATCTGTTGGGTCATCAAAAAAGCAAGAGAGTCCCAGAAAAGCATCTACTTCTGCTTCATTGACTATGCCAAAGCCTTTGACTGTGTGGATCACAGCAAACTGTGGAAAATTCTTAAAGAGTTGGGAATACCAGACCAACTGACCTGCTTCCTGAGAAATCTGTATGCAGGGCAAGAAGCAACAGTTAGAACTGGACATAGAACAACAGACTAGTTCCAAATCGGGAAAAGAGAACATCAAGGCTGTATATTGTCACCCTGCTTATTTAACTTATATGCAGAGTACATCATGCAAAATGCCAGGCTGGATGAGGCACAAGCTGGAATCAAGATTGCCAGGAGAAATATCAGTAACCTCAGATACACAGATGACACCACCCTAATGGCAGAAAGCAAAGAACAAAAGAGCCTCTTGATGAAAGTGAAAGAAGAGAGTGAAAAACCTGGCTCAAAACTCAACATTTAGAAAACTAAGATCATGGCATCCGGTCCCATCACTTCATGGCAAATAGATGGGGAAACAATGGAAACAGTGAGAGACTTTATTTTGGGGGGCTCCAAAATCACTGTAGATGGTGACTGCCAGCCATGAAATTAAAAGACACTTGCTCCTTGGAAGAAAAGCTATGACCAACTTAGACAGCATATTAAAAAGCAGAGACATTACTTTGCCAACAAAAGTCTGTCTAATCAAAGCTATAGTTTTTCCAGTAGTCATGTGTGGATGTGAAAGTTGGACCACAAAGAAAGCTGAGCACCAGAGAATTGATGCTTTTGAACTGTGGTGTTGAAAAAGACTCTTGAGAGTCCCTTGGACTGCAAAGAGATCAAACCAGTCTATCCTAAAGGAAATCAGTCCTGAATATTCATTGGAAGGACGGATGCTGAAACTGAAGCTCCAATACTTTGGCCACCTGAATGAAAAGAACTGTCTCATTTGAAAAGACCCTGATTCTGGGAAAGATTGAAGGTGAGAGGAGAAGGGGATGACAGAGGATGAGATGGTTGGATGGCATCACCAAATCAATGGACATGAGTTTGAGTAAGTTCCGGGAGTTGGTGATGGAGAGGGAAGCCTGTCGTGCTTCAGTCCATGGGATCGCAAAGTGTCAGACACTACTGAGCAACTGAACTGAACTGAACAGGGTCAGGCTCTCTGTACCAAGGCTACTCAAGTAATATAGTTATGAGAGAGACATTACAAAGGCCTCATTGGCTGCTTTCTCCCCCTTGTTTGAAAAGGCAATTCATCTAAACCTTTGGGAAAATGTCAGATTGACTTCTTTGATACTCTAATGTACATAATAGTAAATGTTTTAGGCCTGAACAGAAGTATCTCTTTCTTCCTTCATATAGCAAAACCTCCGGTCTCAGACCGATTACCAAGACTGGTGGCTTCCTCCTTCTGGTTACGAGATTGGACACCCATATCCTGGGGCTGGACACAATGATTCACAATCCATAAACCAAGGATTCAGGCTGAGGTTTGATCAGAGGAGAATTCGTTTCCAGGATAGCCTCACTTATTTTGACAACTCAGAACTGAGTCAGTAGATCAGGAAAAATTGAAGGAAGAGTGTATTACTCAGTTTACCAAATTGTTTCCCCAAATGAACCAAACACTGGCACAGTGAGAGTGCTCAGGCTCTGCTCTCATCTTTTCTCATCTTTCATATTTTATCCATCTCATTTTATTTCCAGCCTGATAATTGTCAATTATTTTAACTCTTTCATTTCATAATTTCTTAAAACCAATTTAGAACATTATAAATATAAATCCATTAACCAAGAATGGATTTAAGCTGCTTTTCAAATCTTTCTCATTTATTCAGTAGGAGACTGAATTCTCCAGGTCATGCTAATGATCCATCTTACCAGTATGTATTTAACAAAGCACTGATTTGTCCTTTTAGTGTCATTATTGTTTAATGTAAAAAAATCTGTAGCTAATTTTAAAGTCATTCTTATTTTGAACCATGAGGTATTATAACTGGTGATTAGACACAATAACACTACTAAGGGGAAACCCAGAAGCTGTTTCTCAACCTGTAACCTAAACACCCTCCTCATCTCTGCCATGGTTATTTTCCTGCAAAATGAAGTTGTGCCAGTCATGTCACTCCACAGCTTGAAGACATCTGATGGATCCTTACAGCCTAATAGATAATGTCAAAACATTTGAGGGAATATAGGTCCCTTATGATTTGAACCTAGTTGTAATCTCAACACCGCTTTCTGCTATTGTCTTGCTTAGAGATTCCACCATTCTGAAATCACTTTACACCATAACCAGGTCAGAAGGCCATTCGAGTTTCCATGTCTTTGTTTGGGCCATATCAGCTGTCCAAAAAACCTTTTCTGAACAGCTCTGACCACTCTGGCCAGTGTTGTTTTCCCACTCCTCTCAAGTCTTTCTCACCTCTGCACAGGTAATAAAAACATGTCACTGGTGAGTCCTGCACTTTACTAACGAGCACAGAAGAGTTGGACTCAGATAATTCTCCAACCTTGATGCCTCAATCTTCTATCCTGTTGATCGGCACTAAGTCCCACCTCTTTCCGAGAGTTTCCACAACTAAATGTACCTAAAAATCCTCTGATGTAATTACATAGATAACTTGAAATTTCCATAGGCTCAAGATCAAGACAGAGAAAGATATTTACTGATTGTATTTGAGCAGTGATGCTTGTGCAACTTTTTTCCATGGTGGAGACTCATCTGCACTGTCCAGTACCATAGCCACTAGCCACATGTAGCTACCGAGTATTTGACATATGGCTGGTGAGCAAGCTCTGGGAGTTGGTGATGGACAGGGAGGCCTGGCGTGCTGCAGTCCATGGGGTCACAAAGAGTCGGATACGATTGAGCACTGAACTGAACTGAACTGAGTGGGATGGAGGAAATGAAATTTTCAAGTCATATTTTAATTAGTTTAAATTTACTTTAAATAGCCACATGTAGCTAGTGGCTACCATAATGGAGAGTACAGTGCCGGAATCCTCATAGCACTAGAGACCAACACATAGGACTGTCATCCCAGGGCTTAGGCTCTTAATAGTGCAAGAAAAGAATTTTTTCAAATATATATCAAATAGTGCCAAAAATTTCAAATAGGGCCAAAAAATTAAGGCACTACTAGGATTGTATGATTGCAAGGATTATTTCTCCCTTCTTTAGGATTTAATTATATACAATCCAGCCCACATAATTTTGCACTGGTTTTCATATCGATTTTTAAATGTTCTACAACTTTCCCTCTGCATGCAAGTTCTGTCACTGTAGAATATATAAGTCCAAACTTTCTATTTTGCTAATTATTTCCTAACACCTTTATGAGTTTGCTGCATATAGAAAACATGTACTAGATACCATCGAGTTCATGGATGGGCTAGTCAATTAAATGTCAGACAAGAAAGATCACTTTAACGGAAAATGTGAAAACACAGAAATCATCCCTAAATAAATTCAGTTAGCATTCATAATGGTTATAGTAGAGAAGGCAATTCAGAATGGAAGTTAAAGCACAAATGTGGATTCCAAGTAGACCTTGGTTAAGTTATTCAACCTGTCCAACCTTCCGTTTCCTTTCTGTAAAATGATGAGGATAAAAATAAAATGCAGCCCACTGAGATAATTCCTATAAAGCAGTGTCTGATATAGAATAAGGTGGCTCAGATGGTAATGAATCCACCTGCAATGTGGGAGACCTGGGTTCAGTCCCTAAGTTGGCAAGATACCCTGGAGGAGGGCATGGCAACTCCAGTATTCTTGCCTAGAGAATCCCCATGGACAGAGGAGCCTGGTGGACTGCAGTCCATGGGGTCACAAAGAGTTGGACACGACTGAGTGACATAGCACAGCAGCATTTAAATGTTAGCGAATATTGTTACTCTGATAGTGATTATCTTATCAGATATTATTTTATTAGCATTCTCATTTGCATAGATCTTTATCGTCAACAAAGCATTTTCAGAACATAATCTCATTTGACTCTCTACCTAAGAGGCAGGTAGATATTCAAGGCAGGTAGATAGACTCATTTTATAAAAGAAAACTGAGGTTCAGAGAGTTTAATCAACTTGACCAAGCACCAAAAGGCAGAACTGCCTACAGACTGCAAAGCCTGTGCACAGTTTAATACACCATGCTGCCTTCCTTATTGGTGATCACCTTGCCGCCTTTTAGAGATGCTAATTAATTCATTTCTTCATCTCCAAATGCTTACTCTAATCTGGATTTTAGCAAGTCTTCCTGCTTCCCAGGAATATCCTCTCCCTAGGGTTGCCTCTCTTTCCAGGCATATGTTGCTCTTGTGTTTTAAATTTGTTTCTCATGTGTTAGGCAAGAAATGTTTCATAATACGCAGTAGTGCCTTGAGAAAGGATCGGCAAATCAATGAAAAAAAAATCAAAACTCGTATCCATATCCAAGAGCAAACACTTAGAAAGTTTACCCCTAAAAAGCCAGGCCAGAATCTGAAGTTAGAGCTCAACAAATGAGTCTTTGTTTCAGCTGATCTCAACATCAGTTATAAAAGCTCTTAGGCATCTGCCAAGAGCCTTTGCCATTTTGTACCTTACAAGTAAGAGACAAAGGGCTTTGGAATAATTAAACAAAGCCTGATTTCTACATTTTGTTTACTCAGGACTCTATCTTGTGTTATCATGCCAGCAAAATTTAAATGGAAGTCAGTGGAAAGGTAGCCCATGTGAGACTTAAAGGATTAGACTCCCACTCCGTACTCAAAAAAGTGTTCCTGCCTGTACATATTAGGTGACAGTAAGACTTGATTTCTCTTAATTAGGCATAATATAATAATGTGGTTAAGTAAATGCAAAACTCGATTACTGCATTCATTCTACCACATCAGACCAAACATGGTGATAGGCTAAATGAGCATGGGATCCTTCACATTCAAAGGCAATATGAGTCCTTCACTTTGTATAATAATTTCCTGTCCACACTTCCAGCTTACTTGGCATGGAGTCCCTGGGCATGAGCACTGAGCAAAGAATGTGCATCAACAAACACAACTGAGGTGGAGGAATAATAACAGGGTAGAGAAGCAGAGCATATAACAGGATGCTTAGGGACCCTCTATGCATTTCACTTTTCTGACAAATAATAGTGAATTAGACTATTGGTCTATAGGGATGTCTATGTAATCATGAGCAGCTCAGGTTCTCTGTCTGTTTTCTCCTCCTGCAATACAAAATATTGAGAAAAAAACTTCACACAACAGAATCCAGATGATACTATGTTTGGTGACGTTATGCCAAAACTGGCCCATCTTAGAACTTTGTCTAGTGGAACACTGTGCTAAGTAAGACCCCTTAGAGCAATAGTGTTCTAAGTATATTACACTATGAAATTTTTCAGAGGTTAGTCATTTTATAGTTGGCTGGATTCTTTCCAAAATATCATACTAGCATTGAGATTTTTCCTTGATATCTTGCCAAGAAGTTCTCACATGGTGGGTAGGTGGTGCTCTGAAAGGCTGTTGGCAGTCTCACTGAGTGATTCCTACAGCCCAATTCAGGATTGAGGTGTTGGCGGTGGATGGTCAGTAAATATTGACCCAAAATTGACAACATAGGGTATGTGCTCCATGCTGGTTCCCTGAGCTGTCCTGGGCATTTCTACCAAAATACTCCCTGTTCCATCATTTGTAAAGTCCAGCTAAAAGTCATTTATAATTGATTCTATCACATCTATTGGAGAAGGAAATGGCAACCCACTCCAGTATTCTTGCCTGGAGAATCCCATGGACAGAGGAGCCTGGGGACTACAGTCCATGGGGTGGCAAAGAGTCGGACATGACTGAGCCATTGAACCACCACCACCACCATCACATCTATAATAACCTTTCTAGATGTGTTGAGGTTTTTAAGAAATATTTCCAAATTATATATTAAAGAATAGGAAGAGTGCTTGGCCTATGTATCAATCCTGTAAGTACTCTGCACACTTAGCTTGCTAAAGAGTCACTACTGTTGCAACATTGATTTACAATAATGTTCCAGCTTGTAAAACAAAGGAAACAAAACCTTGAGTCTGACTTTAAAGTAAATTGTACAAAATTCAATCAGTCAAGATTTTAGTAAAATAATTTTGCCAATAGTGCATGTTGTTGGTTCTGATTTTCCTTACTTAGGCAAGCAATAACAATGTTAAAATTTATCTCAGTTGTTTTCCACATCTTAAGTTAGTGCAGTTTATTTGAACATAAAATGAAATAGTGAATTTTCCTTGTAAATGTTCTTAACCATTATTAATGATGTTTTCTAGTTGTATTTTTATGATAACTTAGACTCTGATATTCTCTTATCACTAAGGGAGGTTAAAATCTACTTTTCTGTGACACATACACAAACACACACATGAACTAAAAACATACCCTGCTGACTGCTTTAAAGAATTCAAATGGTATGTCATTTGAAATGGATACATCCTGGAAAAGAAATACAGAAGGGACTAGTTTGTGCAACTACACCTGAAAATATTCTACATATACTCATTTAGGTGGAAGAGGAACACAGATTTTCAATATGCACTTAAAGTTGCATATAAAATGTAAAGAACTCTTGCATCTTGGTGATAGAGAGGATTTCCTAGCCACCAGCATAATTTTCACCAGAACTAAAGCTGTATAGTTTAGTCTGGTTTATTGTCTAAAGTGCTTGAAACAGAAACTCACTCTCCTCTTGGGCCAGAAATAATAACCCCCTCCTCATTCTCAAGCATAGCATTCCTGGCACAAGCAAAGTGTATGCCTTGACTTCCATTTTCAATAATAGATTTACCCTGATCCATCTTATCCTCTTGTTTCTGCTTTGTGACAAATTTATGAAAAGGTTGTATATGCAAGTGCCGTTTGTCATTGTAAAACAGAATAAGGCTTGCACTTTAAAACAGGATAAAACTAGCCCCTTTGGAATCCTCAACTTGTTCTAACCAAGTGAGTTGGACAGGGCGTTTGAAGCAAAACTCGAGTTCTTCTGAAGCACTTGGTTGACAGTAAAACAAACCCTGCAGCAGTTGATCTCTGTCAGTCATTGCGGAGCTAATGCTGGACAAAGCAACTGCGTAACCAAAGCCAGGGTATGCTTTTTGGCTATGATTTTGGAAACGAAATTGAGCTCAGCAATTCTTTTAGCTTTTATAAAATTATCAGACCCAGAGATTGTGTCTTCTTTCTTTTTTGTGCTTGTTAGCAATAGCTTGTGAAGTACTGTTCATAAAATAAGCTCTTCAGACATGCTTGTTATTGATTTTTCTGAGTGTCTTGTCTTTTCTAGCCTCTAACACCTTCCTTTCTATCTGGATTTCACAGGCTCTGTTCATGTTTGAAATATATGCTGTTGAAAGTGACCTCCATACCCTTATTTATTCCTGTACAATGGAGGGCAGATCACTGTTGTTTCTGTTTCTTCAATTGATCTTTTAAAATAAGACCTGGAAATAACTCAGATATTTAACAATGTAACTTTAAACAACCTTTTGAATTATTTCCAAATTTCTGAAGATATTGAGGTCAAAATTATAGGACATTCTTCCTAACCATGAATGCCAGTTTGTTTTACACTCAAACAATAAAAATGAAGATAAAGTGAGATTAATATAGAAATGGATTTTACCTACAATTGACATGACTATTAGACTATATGGTCATGTAACATAACTTTAATGGAAATAATTTTTAATTTTCATTTTTAACTAGAAATGAACATACTGAACTCTGTAAGTAATTAAATGTCAACATATGATTTGAATATTAGAGAATGATTAATTTCTCAAGGGAATTAATTAAATGTTTCATTGTTGTTATTCTCCATAGTTTATGATGAGTAAAAGGTTTGCATACCCATTTTATTATGGTAAGGGGCTTCCCTGATAGCTCAGTTGGTAAAGAATCCACCTGCAATGCAGGAGTCCCCAGTTCGATTCCTGGATTGGGAAGATCCCCTGGAGAAGGGATAGACTACCCACTCCAGTATTCTTGGGCTTCCCTTGTGGCTCAGCTAGTAAAGAATCCGCCTGCAATGTGGAAGACCTGGATTCGATCCCTGGGTTGGGAAGATCCCCTGGAGAAGGGAAAGGCTTCCCACTCCAGTATTCTGGCCTGGAGAATTCTATGGACTGTATAGTCCATGGGGTTGCAAAGAGTCGGACACAACTGAGCAACTTTCACTTCACTTTATTACAGTATAGTAAGAACCTAAAGAGCTAGGGATGGTAGGTGATGGAGATGATGTGGTGAGGAGCAATACGTGTCTGCCCTGGCTCAGCTCACCTTCCTGTCTCCTTCACCAGAAGGGTCCTCAGCCTGGCTCCACTGAAGTTCCTTCTACTGTAGTTCTCCGTAGTGGGTGAATAGGGGAAAGGACCTCTTTTCCTTCCAGAACTGTTAAACCAGTGGGGTCATTTCCTTATATACCAGTTGTATGCACTTAATGTAGCGGGGATTGTTTTAGCAGAGCCTCTTCCCTCTGAAGGACTGATAATATGGACAAAAATATAAAGAGTCAGCAAGGTACTTGGAGCTTGGGACACCAGCATCACCAGCAGCAAGACCAGCACAATGCTAAACATCTGTTGGAAGGCTGTTGATATGAGGATTGATCTCCGAGGCTGTGGCAGATCTCAGCCTGCCAGTGTGAGTAATGTCAGTACAGCTGCCAGGCTACAGGGCAGAGAACCATGGAGGTCATTTCAGGTCCTTATGTTTCAGAAAGTCAAAGGAAAGGGTGTGTTTACAAAGGTAAATTGGCAATGCAGGGTGGCATGTTACTAATCTCCAAACTCCTGTAAGAGTTCCGAGGAAACAGACATCACAGCGAGGTTCTAGAAAAGATGTAGCTGACTGAGTTCTGAAGAAAATGTGGAATTTAAATAAACCAACCCAGGAAGAAAGCAGGAATCTCACCAGTAGTCTCTGAGTCCTCTTAAGCAGCTTCCCCCACTGAGGAGCTCAGCCTGTGCCCCATCTCTAAAGGCTTCAAGTAACAACCACATGGGCTCAAGAGCTCCCCCCACCCAGCCTACACAGTGTTCCTCATGCAAGACCAGCCCTGTGGTTTACATTGAACAGAGCGCAGATGAGGGGGCAGTGCTTCCCCCGCTGCCAGCTCCTCAAGACAGATGACCGTGTCTTTTCATTTTGAATCTCCAGCATAACATGGGCACTGACTAGATGTTTCTGTTCATTGTAACCCCGTGATAATGCAGAAGGCTTGTAACCAGTTTCAGCCAAGATTCTCTCCAGTAGAGGTCAAAACATTAGGTCCCTTCACCCCTCACCACAATTTCAGACCAAGATTCTAGAAGGAGTTGCAGAGAGGATAGTGAAAAAAAAATCCCATTCTATTCTCAGCCCATCACCGACCTCAAAATTTTAAAAGGGTTGATATTGAAGAGGAAGGAAGGAAGCTCTCATTGGTAGAGAGGACCTGTTATAAAGCCAGCAATGATTCAGGGTGAGCCTCTTTCTCCTCTGACATTGTTTTGATTCTATATGTAGATCACCTGCCCTCTGCTATGGTTCATAATCTTGGGTCTTCCCATAGAGCACCTCTCTCCTCCCTCAGCCCAGAAGACTGTTTGGGGTAGAGGTGGCTAGAGTAAGGCTTAAGGAGAGGAAAGGATTTGAGTGCCATCCCTGGTGACTCAGTGGTAAAGAATCTGCCTGCAATGCAGGAGACTATCTGCAATGCAGGAGACATGGGTTCAATCCCTGAGTGGAGAAGATCCCCTGGAGAAGGAAATGGAAACCCACTCCAATGTTCTTGCCTGGAAAATCCCATGGACAGAGGAGCCTGGTGGGCTACCGTCCATGAGATCGCAAGAGTCAGAAAGGACTTGGCAACTAAATCAAGTCTTCCCTCAGCCCAGAAGACTCTTTCAGAGTACAAGTGTCTGGAGTAAGGATTAAGGAGAGAGCAGGATGTGGGTGCCACAGGAGATAAAAGGATTAGAGAATTTGAGGACTTCATCCTTATAGAAAATTATGTAATTAACTGACCATTCAGTTCAGTTCAGTCACTCAGTCGTGTCCGACTCTTTGTGACCCCATGAATTGCAGCACGCCAGGCCTCTCTGTCCATCACTAACTCCCGGAGTTTACCCAAACCCATGTCCATCGAGTTGGTGATGCCATCCAACCATCTCATCCTCTGTCGTCCCCATCTCCTCCTGCCCTCAATCCTTCCCAGCATTAGGGTCTTTTCCAGTGAGTCAACTCTTCGCAGGAGGTGGCCAAAGTATTAGAGTTTCAACTTCAACATCAGTCCTTCCAATGAACACCCAGGACTGATCTCCCCTAGGATGGACAGGTTGGGTTTCCTTGCAGTCCAAGGGACTCTCAACAGTCTTCTCCAACACCACAGTTCAAAAGCATCAGTTCTTCGGTGCTCAGCTTTCTTCACCGTCCAGCTCTCACATCCATACATGACCACTGGAAAAACCATAGCCTTGACTAGACAGACCTTTGTTGGCAAAGTAATGTCTCTGCTTTTAAATATGCTATCTAGGTTGGTCATAACCTTCCTTCCAAGGAGTAAGCGTCTTTTAATTTCATGGCTGCAATCACCATCAGCAGTGAGTTTAGAGCCCAAAAAAATAAAGTCTGGCACTGTTTCCACTGTTTCCCCATCTATTTCCCATGAAGTGATGGGACCAGATGCCATGATCTTAGTTTTCTGAGCATTGAGCTTTAAGCCACCTTTTTCCTCTCCTCTTTCACTTTCATCAAGAGGCTCTTTAGTTCTTCTTCACTTTCTGCCATAAGGGTGGTGTCATCTGCTTATCTGAGGTTATTGATATTTCTCCCGGCAATCTTGATTTCAGCTTGTGCTTCTTCCAGCCCAGCGTTTCTCATGATGTACTCTGCATATAAGTTAAATAAGCAGGGTGACAATATACAGCCTTGATGTACTCCTTTTCCTATTTGGAACCAGTCTGTTGGTCCATGTCCAGTTCTAACTGTTGCTTCCTGACCTGCATACAGGTTTCTCAAGAGACAGGTCAGGTGGTCTGGTATTCCCATTTCTTTCAGAATTTTCCAGAGTTTATTGTGATCCACAGTCAAAGGCTTTGGCATAGTCAATAAAGCAGAAATAGATGTTTTTCTGGAACTCTCTTGCTTTTTCGATGATCCATCGGATGTTGGCAATTTGATCTCTGGTTCCTCTGCCTTTTCTAAAACCAGCTTGAACATCTGGAAGTTCATGGTTCACATATTGCTGAAGCCTGGCTTGGAGAATTTTGAGCGTTACTTACTGGCGTGTGAGATGAGTGCAATTGTGCGTTAGTTTGAGCATTCTTTGTCTTTGCCTTTCTTTGGGATTGGAATGAAAACTGACTTTTCCAGTCCTGTGGCCACTGCTGAGTTTTCCAGATTTGCTGGCATATCAAGTGCAGCACTTTCACAGCATCATCTTTTAGGATTTGAAATAGCTCAACTGGAATTCCATCACCTCCACTAGCTTTGTTCTTAGTGATGCTTTCTAAGGCCCACTTGACTTCACATTCCAGGATGTCTGGCTCTAGGTGAGTGATCACACCATCGTGATTATCTGGGTTGTGAAGATCTTTTTTGTACAGTTCTTCTGTGTATTCTTGCCACCTCTTCTTAATATCTTCTGCTTCATTAGTTTAGTTCTATTGCTTTGTGTTTGAGTTCTTATTCTGAAATTCAAATTAGGATATCTAACATCTATTTTTGTGCTAAATCACTATTGTACTGTTGTACTTATAGGTTTATTACTCTTGTGCTACTTACTGGTAGATTTTTTAAGTTGTTAGGAGATTATTAGTATTAATTCACTTGATTCAAAAGCATTTGCTTTCTCTGGCCTATAGACTCAACACACTCTTAAGGAGCATTAAAGTATTGATTGGTCAGTGCTTAACAAGCCATGCTGAATGGTCTTATGTGATTTGATTTAACATTCTCTCTCTCTCTCACACCCACACACCCACACCCCCACACACACACCCAGACACACTCCCTGATTCTTGGCTTGGCTGACAACACTGCGTTGCTTTAGCCATTGGTTCAGAAAACTGAAGAAAATGATTTCCCTTCAGTCATCACAAAGCGATTAACAGCAGGGATCAAAGCTTGAGGAAGGGCCATCTAGTTGTGATTACTGGTTGTCAGATTCAGAATGTTTTTTGTGCGAAGTCAATCTCACTGTTCCTTTCATCTGATTGTGGTCTATGATTGGACTGCATCATGCAAGGCAGTGTTCTTAAAGACACTCATCATCTCAGTTTTAGAGCTGGGCTCGCCAGCCGACTTGCTCTCCCAGGGCTAATTTATCTTGCAGGTGACACATTAAATAGAACCACATAGCCAAAGTTTGAATTCTACCCTCTGTGTTGTCTTGGTCCGTCAGGTCATATTAATCATCTAACGATGTGCCCTTGAACAAGCTGCTTGCTGCATACTTTAACTGTCCAAACTGCACACCCCTCCACCTCCATTGGGAGAAATCTTCTGGTAGGAAAATAAACTTCACGAAAGACAGAGGGACCAGGCGAGTGGAACAGGGGTATGACTAGAAGAGGGTTTTCTAGTTTTGTTTTTCAAATGAAACTCTAACCACGTGTGATTTCCACTCGTCTTTGCCAGATTCCTCTCCATGTAAGGTAGTATTCCATGGGAACTCAACCTCAAAGGAAACATTCACGAAGCGTGTGGCATTTCTCTGGGGCAACCAAAGGGAAATGGTGGGAGAAATATTACATGTCTTGTGAAGAAACCTAAATGTGTTCTGAATGTTTGATGTCCTGAGTTTTTTTGCTTTTAAATATTATTGTTTCCATTATGGAAGATCCAGCTAGATCTCACCCTTCAGCCTAGCTCAGACCGCTGAGTTCTAAACACACAGAGTCGAGGCTTTGGTTTAATCCTCCAGAGCGACAAAGGGACTGATAAATTGAAAGACGTTTGAAGATATCCACAAGAATAATAAAAGGGATAGGAAGGGTGATTTATGGGATAAATTAAAGAAACAAACTATGTGTAGTGTGGTTAAGTGATAGTGAGTATAAGACATGAGGCTAAAAGTACTGAAGTGTATAAGTGCCATCACTGAGAATTGTATTACACATATAGAGTATTACTTAGAAGCTAGACATCATGGAATACAATTAAAGGCAGGTAATTTAGATTGTTCACCAATAGTAATGTTAATAGCAACTATTTATTCACAAATAGAAAAATTAAGCTATTATATCAATAAGCTATCAGTGAATTAACATTTCTCTATAATATGAAATCTAAGCCAGCCTAAATTCTAAAAATGAGGTCTAGGTTGTAGCCAATTTATACAATTAGAGCTTGTGTCAATGCAAAGTATGAAAAGACAAACAGTATTCCAAGAGTTAACAGTCTGGGGAGGGTGGTAGGAAAAGTGACATTTCAGCTGAAGACAGAATAGGAGTTGCCTGTGGGCAGAGAGGAGGTGAAGGAGAGGTAGTTGGGAAGGGGTAGGAGACAGCTCTGTGAAAGCCCAGGGAGCAAGGGCACAATTTCTGTATCTGGATGAGTTTAACTTGGAATGTAATTTTCTCAGAAGAAATAAAAATTAAAATTTAGGGTAAATTACCTACAGTTACCCAAGAGAGGCAAGAGTACTGGAGTGGGTTGCCATTTCCTTCTCCATCTAGAACTTCAGATAACTACTAAGGGCATTCTATTCCACATGGCTTAGTGCCCATATGACCTGCTACATTTATGACCCTGCAGTGCAGCCTGGTCTCTGCATTTGCATGGGGGATGGGAAAATCTGCACATTTAAAGAATTCAATATGACCGCTACCATCCTCTGTGGTCATAGACAAGCCAGGTCTCTCTGTATAGGAAACAGGATAAACCCAAGAGAGGACAGCTGTGTCCCCTACTTTGACCTTGATGTATCATTAGGTAAAACCATATCCAGAAATAAGTTACTTATATTCCATAAAAATAATGCTGAAAATGTTTGAGATAATTTTAAAGGAGAGCCTTAATATTGAATAATTGGGGAATTATGATTTCTAAAATTCTGAGAGTTCTTTCATGAATGCTTCTCTGAAAAAGCGGTGTGTAACCTGTACACATACAGCTAGTGCTGGGGCCCATCCTTATTGAATATAGGTCAACTGTGAGGTGTTTCATAGGTGTTCTATGGGAACAAGAATCAAAAGAGTTCGGTGATTAAGTTTAGCAAAAGCTGGATTAGACAAAGTTAAGTATGCATCCTATGTGTCATAAAGTTGTATTAATGTAAATGGTAAAATTATTGTGAGGTAATATAGTACTTGTTATCTCCCAAACATTTCATCGGAGGAGACCTTTTTTTCTCTCTAGAAACACTACACATTCCTCAGAACCTAATATTCCTATATTCTCATGTAGGTGATCTAAAATTAGGAAAAATCATATGTTTTTGGTTCTAGAATCTGTTGCCAATTCACTGCTTTTGCAATTACGTCTACAATCCTAAGCTGAACCTATAAGGCCATTCACCATCTGGGTCCAGCCCAGTTCTCTCTTCCACTTTTTGCCTCCTTGCCAATGTACTACATATGCTGGCCACACTGAGCATGCCTTATTCTGAGCATGCCTCCCTTTCCCCAGTCTGTACCTCATACATTCCTCTCTGCTTGGAAAGCCCTCAGTTCCCACTGTCAACCTCCCTCTGCCTCATTCCCACTTCTGATTGTCAAGGGCCCATTTATTCTTCAAGATCTAGTTCAAGTATCTTGCCTGGGAACTTTGTTCTTTCTTTTGTTGTAGCACTCACACCATTATATTTTCATTTACCTGTTTATCTGGACCGTTTTCCTGCCTCAGCCTTCTTAATGGTCCAACTCTCAAACCCATTAAGAAGGTTGAGCACCAGAGAATTGATGCTTTCTAGTTGTGGTGCTGTAGAAGACTCGGGAGAGTCCCTTGGACAGCAAGGAGATCAAACCAGTCAATACAAAGGAAATCAACCCTGAATATTCATTGGAAGGACTGGTGTTAAAGATGAAGCTCCAGTACTTTGGTCACCTGATGCACGGAATGGACTCATTGGAAAAGACCCTGATGCTAGGAAAGATTGAGGGCAAGATGAGAAGGGGGTGACAGAGGATGAGATGGTTGGATGGCATCACTGACTCAATGGATGTTAGTTTGAGCAAACTGCGGGAGATAGTGGAGGACAGGGAAGCCTCAGTTCAGTTCAGTCCCTCAGTCGTTTCTGACTCTGCGACCCCACGGGCTGCAGCACATCAGGCCTCCCTGTCCATCACCAACTCCCAGAGCTTGCTCAAGGGAAGCCTGGTGTGCTGCAGTTTATGTTGTCGCAAAGAGTTGGATGACTTAGCGACTCAACAACAACAATTACTGCCTCATCTGACCATTTCCTGCCTTCTGCCTTCCCAACTATATTTCTTGCTTCAAGGCAGGACAGAGACAATGCTCAGGTTTGTATATACAGTCTTACCTAACAGAGCAGTCAGCAAACAAATGAAATGCCCGTGCTGATTGTATGCTCTTGAATATGTCTGCATGTTTGTTTTTGTTAAGGATATTCTCTACATTTTAAGTAAAACAAATAAGTCACCAAATATAAAGCATCTATATGGTGAGAAGTGGGCTTCCATGGTGTCTCAGATGGTAAAGAATCCATCTGCAAATGTGGGAGACCTGGGTTCAATCCCTGGGTTGGGAAGATTCCCCTGGAGGAAAGCATGGCAACCCACACCAGTATCCTTGCCTGGAGAATCCCCATGGACAGAGGAGCCTGATGGGCTACAGTCCATGGGGTCACAAAGAGTCAGACATGACTGAGCAACTAAAGCACATGGTGAGAAGCACAACTTTTGTGTCTTGATTGTTGCACTTACTACTGCATAAAGTATTAAAGTTAGGGGTTTCTATGAGTCATCACATAGCACTGTCCTTGAGCCCAGAGACCTTAGTATATTTATTTTTCATTCTTAGCACTTATTAAGTATAGCTCTTAATAAATGCCCAAAGGATGATGTTTAAATTAAATGAAATTCACCACTAAATTCCTTGCTATCTCCTCTGCTGTTGTAAAGATTGTCACAGCAAAATGACAAAAGGTGTGAACTCAGACCAAAATGCTTGATTTCAATCCCAGCTCCTCACCAGCTATGTGACCTTGGGCAAGATACTAAACTATTTTGTCCTTCACCTTGTCATCTTTGAAAAGGGTATGTTAATGTTTCCTACCTTCTAGGGCTGTTATTAAATCTCAGTCTGCAATTTATATCTGTTTCTGCATCTATACTATTTTTATTTTATAGAATGTTTTTCTCATGCCTTCCCAGTGAGAAAACAGACCATCAGATGAATCAAACAAAGAGAAAACTGCTACCCTTCTAAATTAAATAAAATGGCAAATCAGAAATTAGAGTCAGTCATGTCAATAGTGAGTTACCTAAGCAAATCGGAGAGTATAATTTGCATGGTGTAATGACCATAATCTTCCCAATCAAAAGCTGACTGCAAAGTGATTTATTTCCCACCTTTTAAACATTGTTTACAGCTTTTATTAAAAAATCTGCAACTGTCAGGGGAAAAAATAGTATAAGGTATATTTTTATTTTATTTTTTGGCCATACCACACAGCTTGCAGGATCTTAGTTCCCTGACCAGGGATTGAACAGGGGCCCCAGCAGTGGAAGCACTAACCACTGGACTTCCAGGGAATTCTCTGGGGCATATTTTTAATTTGGGCTACTTTACAAGATGCTTTAAAATATGTGTTATCTTATTCAGTTCTCGTGGGGACTCTATAAGGAAGACTGATCTAGTTTTATATTTCATCTGGGTGATGGTGCAAGTAAATGACAATTAACATAGCATATTACTAAGTGTCAAATGTATGTGTCTAATAATAAACACAGGTTTCAGAGAATGGAATTATTCCTTGAGAACCAGAGCAGGGGGTAAAATTTTAGTAGGGGATTTAGAGCTTCAGGTGGACCTCAGAAAGTAAGATTTACTTACGTGTCAGGAAGGAGAATGGGCAGAGTTGGGAATGCATTTGGTATGTTTGGGGTAATGAGCTCACCATGTGGCAGCAGTGGACGCTCAGGCTGGTCCTGGGAGCCAAAGCCAAACCTGAAAGTCTGAGCCAGAGCGGAGAGGGTTTGGAATGCTGTGCTAACCCATGCGTGCCTACGTCCTGAATTTTTAGTGTAACCGTTCTCTTCCCTGAGGAATATACTCCATGAACTATAAGTACGATAGCCCAGAAAAGTCCAGACACCCCTGGGGTTGTACCGCCAGACAATGAGTAACCCACTGCCCCACCAATCAAAATAAAGCTTTGCACTCAATTGCTTCACTCGACAAATAATAACCACCCCCAGCACTGATCCAGAGCTATAAAAGTAGTCATTCAGCCACAGAGAACTTACCACACATTCCTACCAGAATTGTATTGGCTATTGGGAATGGTTTAATAACAGTACTTTATTCATTTGGTTTTTAGATGTGTCATTACTAATTTACCCATTCAATCAATTTCTATTTTCCTCTGTCCCAGTCCAACCACTGTGCGTAGGACAAGAAGAAAGCTAAAAAGATACGTGTAGTTTTTTTTCAATTCTGATAGAACTTATCCAGGAATATTGTAGAGTCTTCCTTAAAAGTATCACAAATAGAATATATTCTTATCCTCTTCAAGTACTATGTTTGTGACTGTGTGGCGGGGTGGAGTGAGGTGGAGGGGAGTGTAGCACAAGAGGTCCGGTGAAAGTGAAAGTGAAAGTCACTCAGTCGTGTCCGACTCTTTGCAACCCTATGGACTATACAGGCCAAAACTACTGGAATTATTAGGCATGGTCTTAGTACTGACAATTCTGGATAGATAAATTAGCTTTTACCTCTCAGAGAAAGCTCAGTATTTTTCACTCAGTATCCTTAGGTTCACACACATACCTCTTACTACCTTCAATCTTTCTTCCCAAATGTCCCTTCATATAAGAAAAAAAGATATAAAGTAAAATTGAATTTTTTACTAGAATATGCCTCTTGTTTGCTACTTTAGATTTTTAAAGCACGTAAGTGCCATTTATAATCCATTTTCAGAGTAATCTTGTGAGAAAATTTATGCCCTGGTTATTGATGAGAAGTGAGATGCTTGGAGCTTTGCTTTATCTTGTTCCAAACTTTGAGAAACAACAACTACAAGAAGGTTTTCATTAACAATAAAAAATGGCAGTGAGAAATACATAAATTATATCAACAAATCATCTAAGAATAAATTGGCACTTTAAGAATCTCAATACTGCTCTTTCTCATATGCGGAATATCATGTAGCATCTCACTGACTGCCTCCCAGGGCATAGTGCTTTCTTCCCAAAGCAGACCCTCCCCCTTCCCCACCTTTTTCAGACCTTGTCTCCTTGACCTCTCAGCAACTTTTGATATTGTTACCCAGAGGGCTCTTGACCTCCCTACTTCCCTAGCTTCTGTTATACCTGGTACTTCTTTTACCTCTCTGAATGCTTCTCCATGGGCTCATGGACTCTTCTGTCCATCCTCTCAGTGTAGGCATTATCCACAGTCTCTTCTTTCTCTTTAAGTCTATTTTCAGGGAGGCATCTCACTTACTCTCAAGCTTCATCCCTCCATAAATTTCCATATCTATATCTAAACCTGCATCTACCTCTCTTTCAAATTCTAACCCCTCTTTCTTGATGCTTGATGCTACCCCTGGTGTAAGTCTAGGGGGCACCTTTAACGTGCTCTCTTTCCCTCCCCCACCTCTGGGTTGTGTTGGTCTCCACAAGATCATAAACTCCATGAGGACAGACCTTGTGGGTGTTATCATTTTTACTTAAACTCAAGTATTCTCAGCACTTAGATCAATGCCTGGCACATAGTTGATATTGGATAAACACTGAATAAATGAATGACTATCACCCAATTTCTACCCACTGCATACCAGCCTAACTCTCCTTTACATCCTGTTAGTCATCTGCACGTGATGCTATGGTGGTTATATTATTTATTACCCAATCTAGGGCGTTTGGCGGAGCAGGTGATGGCACCCCACTCCAGTACTCTTGCCTGGAAAATCCCATGGACGGCGGAGCCTGATAGGCTGCAGTCCATGGGGTCGCGAAGAGTCAGACATGACTGAGCAACTCCACTTTCACTTTTCACTTTCATGAATTGGAGAAGGAAATGGCAACCCACTCCAGTGTTCTTGCCTGGAGAATGCCAGGGATGGCAGAGCCTGGTAGGCTGCCGTCTATGGGGTCGCACAGAGTCAGACACGACTGAAGCAACTTCACAGCAGCAGCAGCAGGTCATTTGGGGGCTTCCCTAGTGGCTCAGCTGGTAAAGAGTCCGTCTGCAATGCAGGAGACCTGGGTTCAATCACTGGGTTGGGAAGATCCCCTGGAGAAGGGAAGGGCTACCCATTCCAGTGTTCTGGCCTGGAGAATTCCATAGTCCATGGGTCGCAAAAAGTTGGACACGAATGAGCAACTTTCACTTTCAGGGCATTTTTAGGGTGGAAGTGGCCACTATTAATAATTATTCTGGGATGACAGGCATAAAGTCGGAATGTCTTGGGGAAACCTGATTGTATGCTTACTGTAGCCATTGGCATTTTAAAACTTTTCCTCCTCATATATTCCTTTGCATGTCAGCCACCAGGTCACACATCTGCCTTTGCACTATCCCCTCACCATGTCTCACCCTTGGCACCTTCACTCCCACTTGCCTGTTTCAGGCTTCACCACATCTAGCCTGGTTACTACTAAAAGCCTCTTACTGTGCTGTGCTCAGTCATGTCTGGCTCTTTGCGAACCCCCTGGATTGTAGCCTGCCATGCTCCTCTGCCCATGGAATTTTCCAGACAGCATATGGGAATGGGTTGACATTTTCTACTCCAGGGGATCTTCCCAACCTGGGGATCGAACCCATGTCCCTTGAGTCTCTTGCATTGGCAGGCGGATTCTTTACCTCTGCACCACCTGGGAAGCCATGTTAGTAGCCTATTAATACTAATAGTTCTCATGGACTCCTAACCTGTCTCCCCAGTGTCTGTCTTTACCCATTCTATCCCCACTACACATTGCTGACAGATTAATCTTCCTAAGAAACAGCTCCAATAATAGGACTTCCCTACCCAGAAGAGTTTCGTTGGTTTTCCAATAACTCTGAAGTAAGTACAGAAACAGACTTTTAGTTTTCAAAGTCTTTAGCTTTGGACTGATCTACATTTTAGGCATATATACTCAAGACCTGAGCTATCCACAGCAGCATTGGCATCACCTGGGAGCTTATTAGAAATGAAGAATTTTGGACCCCACCTTTAGATTTATAAAATCAGAATCTACATTTTAGCTAGATTCCCAAGTGATCTGTATACACATTAAAGTTTTAGAAGCACTACTCTGTCCTTTAATCTAACTGGGAAGAATCATAGTTTTAAAACCACACCCCAAGATTTTGGCTTCCATACCTAGTTTATACTGGTCTCTTTTTGTAGACTACCTGCTCCCACCTTCTCCACTCAGTGAAATTGTATTAATCTTCCAAAGGTTAACCTCACCCACTATATACTCCATAAAACCTTCTTGAAACAACTGCTGTCTTTGCATTCTCTGAACATCATAGTATTTAATTTCTACTGTCTTATTATTTCATTTACATTATATTAAAGGTATTCAGATGTTAATTTTATATGCACACTCATTTCCTCACTTATATTGTAAGCTCAATATGGGTACAAACCATTTCTTTTTTTATTGTGGTAAAATATTCACACAAGGACCTACAGTATAGCACAGGGGATTATATTCAATATCTTGTTATAACCTATAATGGAAAATAATTCAAAATATTAATATAAATGTATAACTGAATCACTTTAGTGTACCCTTGAAACTAACACAACATTATAAATTGAATAAACTTCAATTTAAAAAATGGTAACATAAAATTTCAGCTATTTTTTGGTGCACAGTTCTGTGGAATTTAAGTGCATTCACATTGCTGTGCAACCACCACTACTATCTGTCTCCAGGACTTTTTTTATAGTCCCAAACTGAAACTCATACCCATTAAACATTAACCTCTCATTCCCTTCTCCCCTAAAACTCTAGCAACCACCACTCTACTTTCTGTCTCTGAATCTGACAACTTTGAGTTCCTCATATAAGTGGAATCATACAGTATCTGTCCATTTGTTTCCGGCTTATTTCACTCAGCACAATTTCTGTAAGATTTGTCTGCATTGTAGCATGTGCCAGAATTCCCTTTATTTTAAGCCTGGATAATATCCCATTGTATGTGCAGACCACATCTTGTTTACCTGTTTGTTGAATGATAGACACTTGAGTTGCTTCCACTTTTTAGTTATTGTGATAACACGGCCATGAGCATGGGTGTACAAATGTCAATTCAAGTCCCTGCTTTTGATTCCTTGGAGCACATAACCAGAAGTAAAATTGCTATGGTAATTTGTTTCTTAATTTTAATTTTTTTGAGAAAGTTTTATACTGTTTTCCATAGCAGCCATACCATTTTATTTCCCCACCAGCACTGCACAAGGATTCCAGGTTCTCCATATCCTTGCCAGCACTAGTTATTTCCAGAGTTTTTTGCTTTTTTTTTCTAAGATTTATTTATTTAATTTAATTTTGGCTGTGCTGGGTCTTCATTGCTGCACTCAGGCTTTCATCTAGTTGCCACAGGCAGGGGTTTCTCTTGTTGAGGATCATGGGATCTAGGCATACCAGCTTCAGTAGTGGAGGTGCATGGGCTGGTAGTGATACAGAGGCTTAGTTGCTCCGTGGTATGTGGGATCTTCCTGGACCAGGGATTGAACCTGTGTCTTCTGCGTTGGCAGACAGATTCTTAACCATTGGACCACCGGAGAAGCCCCTGGGTTTTGTTTCTAATAATAGCCATTCTAATGGGATGATATGAAATTGTGGTTTCAATATGCATTTCCCTAATGATTGCTGAGCATCTTTTCATATGCTTATTCACCACCGGTGTATAGTTTTGAAGAAATGTCTATTTAAGTCCTTTGAGCATTTTGGGGGCTTCCCAGGTGGCACTATTGGTGAAGAACCTGCCTGCCAATGCAGGAGACATAAGAGACATGGGTTTGATCCTTGTGACAGGAAGATTCCTTGGAGAAGGGCATGGCAACCCACTCCAGTATTCTTGCCTGGAGAATCCCATGGACAGAGGAGCCTGGCATAGGGTTACATAGGGTTGCAAGGAGTCAGACACGACTGAAAACACGACTGAAGTGGCTTAGCATGCACACACACTCATTTCAAACCAAGTTTGGTTTTTGTTTTTGTTGTTGAATGATAGACACTTGAGTTGCTTCCACTTTTTAGTTATTGTGATAACACGGCCATGAGCATGGGTGTACAAATGTCAATTCAAGTCCCTGCTTTTGATTCCTTGGAGCACATAACCAGAAGTAAAATTGCTATGGTAATTCGTTTTGAATTCGTATGTTGAATTCTGGCACATGCTACAATGCAGACAAATCTTATTATATAGTCTGGATATTAACTTCTTATCAGATACACAATTTGCAAATATTTTTCCTGTTCCATAGATTGTCTTTTCACTCAGTTGATAGTGTGAACTATTTTTATATCCCTTCTACAGTGTCTTCAAAGGGTGTTTGGTAAATATTCATATTTTTAAATTTAACTCATAAATGATGCTTAATTAATGATGTATCACTGCCCTTAAATTTATGATAAAATGAAACTAAATATAAATTGACTTTGCTTTAAAATCATTTGGAATGAATCCAATGAGATTGATGAACTTCAAATTGTGAACATTTTCAGGTTTGAATTCTACGAGACTATATAAAGAAAGCTTCATGTTCTGAAAACTTCCCATCATTGTCCTTAAATTTAGAATTTTGACACTTCCATAGGGAGGCTTTGAAAATTAATTACTGTTGTATGGCAGGAGACAGATGAGAAATTAGTTGTGAGACAGTCATATACAAGTTTCAACTCCTGTCTTTGGGTAGGAGCTGTCCCATGATCAAAGACATTTGGGAATTAGAATGTTACTCTGAAAGAATGAATTTTCAGGGAAGTAAAGGATGTTTATGAAAACTCAAAGTGTACCCTGAAGCCTGACTCCTGCTGGTCCTACTGTGATCAGATGCATCATTGATATGACAAGCTGATGAATATTTGTAGCATGGCAAAGAAAAAAAGAGTGATAGGCTCTTTATTATTTCTGAACTGCATTTACTGTTTTTTTTTTTTTTAACTAACAATAGTTACATTAACAATTCCAGTTCTTTTATTCACTCGCATTCTGGTCTTTCTGTTCTGTGATTCATTTTCAGTTCAAGAACTTTCTACCACAATTGTCTTAAGGCTATAGAGTCATGTTAGTTGTGTACTGCTGGTATCGAGTGCCCTCTGTAGCTTAATGGAAATTCTGATTGTTCCGGTTGGTTCAAATTTGAGAGGATTACGTAAAACCCCATTGAGTAACTAGAGGGGCATCCCAACAAAGGGTTACTTGATATTTTACGATAAAAGGTCAGACAAGAGAAGGTCATTTAAGAAGGCATAAGAGGTGCCTTCCTGGGGTCATTTTTATTCTAAATTATGAAACAGCTTCAAAGGCATGAGTCAAACACTTAGTATTCCTGGTGCAAAACATAAGGACAGAGTAACTATAGTTCAATGACAACTAGATTAACATAAGTAAGAACTAATAATGGTCCATTCATGCACATAAGTAGGGTCTTGAAAGAGTATGTGTGGGTAGTTAAAGAGGGTCATACTTAGCCTTTCATTATAACTCTCTATTTACTGTATTTGCTAAACCCCTGACTTTATGATAAACGATCCAATTTGGGAAGAACTTTTTGTGCCGTTTCAGATATATAAAGGTTACATAATTTCCTCTGACTGTTTACATTTAGTGCTTAACCCCACCCCACCCGCACTACTGTTGATTTGTTCACTAACCCGTGTTTTTAAGTGATTTATCTGACTGTTTACATTAAAAGGAATAGAGGGTTAGATTAGGAAATCTGTGGACTTTCCCTCTTCTGATAGGTTTGTCTTAAGCCTCAAATGTGGCAGGTGTTCCTACAAGATCTATTGTTTTAAGTCCATTTATCTGAGCCTTAGTTGGAATTGAAACAGAAGTGAACTTTATGAGTACTTTTTTTAGTTTCACTTCTGGAATAAAAGCAATATGGTATTGTATAAAACCCTTTAATTGCAATGGAGGAGTTCATATGTTGGGTATTAAACATTTACCTGAAATTGCACGATTTTAGAAGAGAGATTTCAGAGGATATCTGTTCTGTTTCTCTCACTTCACAAATGAGGAAACAAATGAGAAGTGCTGAGGTTAAGGGACCAACCTAAAATGGCATAGCTCTTAACAGCAGTGCCAGGATGAGACTCAGGCCAGGCAGCATTTCAGTTCAGTGCCCTTATTATTATTGCATGTGGCCTTCCTTCAGTTGATCCTTTTGATAACCACTATATTCCTCAATTCTTGCCTTTTTAATTGGAGCAAACCATGCATAGTGTTGGAGTCTACATGCTGTTCCTTTATTAAATATTGAAAATTTCCTTATCCTAACTTTAATATTGAAAGAAGAATGCTAAAAATAGCGAATATATTTGACAAGGTTACAAAATGCTACCTAGCGTGACATTCTCCATGACATCAGTCTGAAATACATAATGGTCACTGTCTACATACACAGACTCAAGGAGGGAACACTTTCTTAATAGTTCTTCAGAGAGGTGTAGTGTTTCACAGATGTTTAAGCAAAGCTTATACAGAAAGAAGAAAAAACAGAACTGACCTTTCTACAGTATGTGATGCCAGTGAAGATGAAGACAGATAAGACTTAGTGTTACAAAATTTCTCTTTGCTCAGATGATGGAAGCACTGATGTTAAAGGCAAGAACTGACAGATAATGAAATTCTTCCTATTGACAAAGAGCGACTATATGAAATCTGTTAGCACATCTTCCACCCATTCATTTAGAAGTGGTGCAAATTGGTCCTAAACCTTTTGAGGGATTTTTAAAGGAAATTAATTATTCCTTAGTATTCTTAGTAATTTCTTAATGCTATCTAATAATTGCATTCTTCATGTGAATGCTACACAAAACTCCAAGAAATCTATTAAATTATAACTAAACACTAAGATAAATCCTAGGATATTAAAAACAGTCCTATCAGATATTCACTGTATATTAATTTCTTATTGCTGAAACTATTTATAGTGTGAAAAACGTTGTTTCCTACTGCCCAAATCCAGCTAAGAATGAGAACGGTATGGTGAAAATGAAATTCAACTTAAGTGGTATTAGCAGAATTTGGCTGTATATTAATTTCTTGCTGTCCTTCTGAAACTGTGTTATGCAAACCATTGTTCCCTATTCCCCAAAACCCAGCTAAGAATGAGAAAATAACAAACTCAGCAAAAGTAGCTCGTAAAATACTAAAATGTATTTCCTCTTCCAGGAGGGTCAGAGTGGTAAGTATAATTATCTGTAATCAATTCATTTGAAAGCACTCATTGTAACTGACAATTACATGTGCCCAGGCCCTGTTCTAAGTGCTTTATAAATATGACCTTATTTAATTGATACTATAGTCCTGTGAGGTAGAGAAATTATTATCCCCATTTTACAGATGAGAAAGCAGAGATGCAGAGAAGCTGTAACTTGTTCTATAAGTGGCTGAACTAGATTGAAAAAGACAAAGGCTGTTACCTTAAATACAGGCCATGAATAATATGATTATGTACTTTATCCTGTAACTTATATCCATTTCTAGTAAGCTGAGGTCATGATCGTTTATCTTTAGAATATAAAGATCACAAGCTTCTGGAAAAATTAAAAGATTATGAATCCATTGATATCTCTTGAATTACTGAATGTTTACTAGTTCGATCCCTGGACTGGGAAGATCTCCTGGAGTAGGAAATGGCATGCCACTTCAGTATTCCTGCCTGGAAAATACCAGGGGCCGAGAAGCCTGACAGGCTACAGTCCATGGGGTCACAAAGAGTCGGACATGACTGGGCAACTGAGCACACATGTTTATATTTTATATATTATTCATATACTATTTATATTATATTTTATTATTATATTATTATAAAATATTGTTTTATATTATCAAATATATTGGTTAATATTTACCAAGCCTAGTGATTCTTTATTCCATTAATGATAAGTGGTTCCCAAAACAAGAGATTTTTCTTCCAACTGCCTTCAAAATAAACTTCACCTAATATATTATGTATGTCTATGTCAATGAACAAAGACAGAATTCTTTAAACAAAGAGAAAGTAAACTTTTAGATACTCCTTTGTTTACAAGCCTAAAACAAGTGGTAGTTGATCAGAAGACAAATATGTACTCAGTAAAGATGGTCTCAAGTTGATTTTTTATTTTTTTGCCTTGAACCACTAGATTTGTTTCCAGATCATTAACTTTGCTTAGGACAGATAAATAAGTATCCATTAGAAAAGGTTTTTTATTAACATACACATTTTTTTGGAATGGGCATTATATATATGTAGGATTTCATCTGTTTCAGCACAGACAGACAACCACAAAGACACCTGCTAAATACCTCAATGCTTTGAGAAGCTGAGAATCACAAGTGGGAGAAAGTACTTATGAAATTGTGTCTGGGTCACCCTGATGGGGCTAAACAGAGACAAGAATATTATCTCGTTGCCAGATAAAATACAGAACAATACAAATACAGATAATGCATGGGACATACTGCTAGTAAAAATTACTTGCTGTTTATCTGAAATTCAAACTTAACTGGACACCTTGCACTTTTATTTTCTAAATCTGGCACCCTCACTCACTTCCGAAGCCTGCCCCTGGTGGTCCCAAGGTCTTGGTCAGAGATTCCAATAGGGGATGTTTGTGGTGATGGGAAGGGGCAGACTGTGATGGGATCTCTAGCAATGAATACTGGGGGGGGCCTCCCAGGAGGTCCCCTAGTTGGAACCTCGAAGACACTCTGAATGTTGGACTCACTCCTCACGATGCCTCTTCTGGCTCTGGTCTTGGTCGACTACCTTCATGTCCACAGCCACCACCTCATTTCTGTCCAAGACATAAACTCATTCTCATTCTCAGAGCTCTCCTAATCCACACTCTTATTTAAGACCCTCCATAGCACAGGGTCTTTTGCACTTAATATTGCTTTTTCCGGAGCCAAGCACATAGCCCAGAACATACTGCTGCTGCTGCTGTTGCTAAGTCGCTTCAGTCGTGTCCGACTCTGTGCGACCCCATAGACAGCAGCCCACCAGGCTCCGCCGTCCCTGGGGTTCTCCAGGCAAGAACACTGGAGTGGGTTGCCAAGAGGGCTAATAAAATGTTTAGCCCTCTAGTGACTCAGATGGTAAAGAATCTGCCTGCAATGTGGGAGGCCTGAGTTCTATCCCTGGGTTGGGAAGATCCCCTGGAGGAGAGCAGGGCAACCCACTCCAGTATTATTGCCTGGAGAATTCCCATGGACAGAGGAACCTGGCAGGCTACAGTCCACGGGGTCTCAAAAAGTAGGATATGACTGAGCGACTAAGCACACACAATAAAATGTTTACTAAACTTGAAGCTTACAAAGATTTTTGTTGTTTTCCTGCTAATTAATAGTAAGCAGGAAACAAGAATAAATTGTTCCCTCCTAAACTCTCATTATTACTCCTCATTTTCAAAGCCCATAATAGGGACAGACCGTTGCATCATGGACCCCGCCTGAGGTCTGTTATTCAGGATGTACTCAATGAGTACTTGTTGAGTGACTGAATGACTTGTTGAGTGACTAATTATAATATTTGAATACAAAGAGGCCATTAGATTTGTCTACATTTTTAACAAATACCACTTAATTGAAGGAGTCTTTCTGTATTATAGGAGCTAGGCCAGGATGTGAGATGGAGACTGGTTAGATGTTACTTGGCCCAGGACGCATTGGGGAGAAGAGCTGGCAGAGGGATGCCTTGAGGAAGTGGGGAAAGGGATTACTCATAGAGTTTACTCCCCTAAGATAAGAAGTGTTTGAAGTCCAGGGAGAGACTGGGGACATAAGCAATACCAAACAGCAATGATGGAAGGAGGAAGGGGAAGGAAATCACAAGCCCTCTTATCAGGAGGGGGAGGAGAGTTCTTACAGCTACTGGGCCCTTTGGGCACTTTTCCCAAATGGTTATATATCTGAAAATAACAGATCTTTGTTGATATGCATTTGTTAGGAACTACCCACAGTGTGAGAGATTACTAAATTATGAAATTCACATAGCATACAACAAACCTTCTTAAATATAGTTCAATTTGAAATACTTATCACATCCCACTAAAATGTTTAATACTGACAGGGAAAAAAATCCTGTGAGTTCCAGTTGAGTCTTTCACCAAATCATTGTGAATTGGCTTCCATTGCACAATAAGGTAAAAGCATATTAGATACGTGGCTAGCTGCTATTTCACCATGGTATGTTCTTCCCACCAAGAAGAAAGCAGAAATAGGACAGGTTAAAGTAAGTTAGTAAATTTAAGAATACAGCACTCAAGATTTAAGCAAATGCATATTAAGACATAAAGAATAGTTTTTAATATTGGAAGCAAGATTTATTATTGCTTTTACTAGTTTAAAACACTTTTTGTCCTTTTTATTTTTTAAGAATTATTCGGACACGACTGAGCTACTTCACTCTCACTTTTCACTTTCATGCATTGGAGAAGGAAATGGTAACCCACTCCAGTGTTCTTCCTGGAGAATCCCAGGGATGGCGGAGCCTGGTGGGCTGCCGTCTCTGGGGTCGCACAGAGTCAGACACGACTGAAGTGACTTAGCAGCAGCAGCAGCACCACTGGGAAGAAATAATTTTAACTTTTTTGTTTGTTTGTTTATTGTAGTTAACCAGATCACAGGTATCTTGACTGAATTTAATTGAAGCCAGTTTGTATGTGGCGTTGATTAACTGTTTAAAGCAGAGAACTGTCTTCAGGTTTCAAAACTCAGCTTGGTATTATTACCCATATATCTGCTTTATTAGAAATAAACTAAAAGAGGATCTGGCAACATTATTTTTTATGTCTAACATTCATTTTGTAAAAGAAAAATGATAAAAAATTAAGTCATTTGGACAATGATATAGTGCATCTCTGATCTGATGAAAATTCTACATTTCCATTTTTCTTGATATATTTATCTGCATAGTGGCAGAGGGTGATGAGTGTTCATGCTGTTAATGTTGTCATTAATCATTTAGCTATATATTTATTTTAATGTATTTTTAAAGCAAACTTGGACTACTAGATACCTATACAGTATTCTTTTACAGGACATGGATAGCTCCTGTCCTAACTGCTGAAGTTCCCTTATAACAAATAAACATTTAGCTTGAATACAAAAGGTTCACTTTCATAATAGTTCATCTTTGAACCCCCAGCAATAAGCTCCTTTCACTAAATGTTGATATAGTATTCGGCCTATCAAATGAAATCAGTGTTTAATGCTTATGAAGGGCATAGAACAGTGCAAATGTGTTGTTTTATAAGGCATTAATCCAGAGAGCCAATAATATGTACAGTGAAGTTTATCTTGACAGGTAAATCAACTCATTGCTAAGTGAAAAAGCCAGACAATACTATCTTTGTTGTTGAACTGCAGGTGTTTGAAAAGCTAAGCGAAGTAAGAAAAAACCTAACAGCGTCATATGGCAAGAATGAATGGTGGTGAAGGAAGGGAAACTTGGTTAGATGGTTTAGGCAGGTGCTTAGGAAATTTAAAGGAGAAAATAGAAACCTAAAATCAAAAGCAGGTGCCTTGTTAGGTTTTTATGACCTTACAGAAATAATAACAGAACTAAGGTTAGGATCACAGACATTAAAATAGTTATTTCTAAGAAATCTTGTTTTGGAAGAATGAAGCAAAGTTTTGGAGATAACTCTGCTCTAAGAATTCACTGTATCCTGTAAATCTGTAAATCCTGTAAATCTGAAAACAAACATATTTATCAGTATTAGAAGTATTTATTAAATCTCTCCAGTATCTGTGGCAGGGTACTATCCTTTATCCTGTCTTTTTTAAGATAACTATGATGTAATCTTAGGAAATATTATTTACAAGTATTTTTAATAATCATAGCCAAGGGAGACTCAAGAGATGCAGATTCAATCCCTGGGTCAGGAAGATCACCCTGAAGGAGGAAATGGCAACCCACTCCAGTATTCTTGCCTAGAAAATCCCATGGACAGAGGAGCCTCTTGGGTCACAGGTCATGGGGTCACAAAGAGTCAGACACAACTGAGTACACACGCATGACGCACGTATGCATATAAAGTATACTTGCTTACTGAATGAATTTACACTATTTTGTGTCTACGATGCTATACATGGGGATAAAAGCCATAGAACCTTATGATACACATCTCCAACTAATAGTCTTAAGAAAACATTTGCTTAAGATAAAATAATCTATAGATGAATTGTATGCTGCTGCTGCTGCTGCTGCTGCTAAGTCGCTTCAGTCGTGTCCAACTCTGTGCGACCTCATAGACGGCAGCCCACCAGGCTCTGCCATCCATGGGATTATCCAGGCAAGAACACTGGAGTGGGTTGCCATTTCCTTCTCCAATGCATGAAAGTGAAAAGTGAAAGTGAAGTCACTCAGTCGTGTCTGACTCTTCCCAACCCCATGGACTGCAGCTTACCAGGCTCCTCCGTCCATGGGATTTTCCAGGCAAGAGTACTGGAGTAGGTTGCCATTGCCTTCTCCGTGAATTGTATGGTATACCATTAATATCTTAATAAAAGTGTTATTTAAGAACATGAAAGTGGATAAAATAACACAAAGCCATTAAAGAGAAATTAGGAAAATAATAAGATTTGTGAACAGGGATAATAAATGTCTCAAGTGAAAATTATTATGTTTACTAGTTATACTAAGAAAAGTATAATGAGTAGAGAGAAGATAGAGCAAAATGCTTTCCTGGTAAGACATTTGACCTTCAGTGAATTATAGTTCATAAGCAAGGGTTCCAGAGAACACAATTTATTCTTCAAGATATTGGAAGTCGAGGGATTGCATTTTGTATTCAGCTCTCCCATGATTTATATGTGACATTTCATCTGCTGGAAAATCCTGGGTTTACTTTTGGCTGCATCAATAAGGGTCAAGTTGGGGGGAGTCTACAACCTTGCCACCCTACCTTAACTTCTTGGCAGGACTCCCGTCTCCAGCCCCAAGTGCTGTCGTCCAGCATGTGGAACCGTTCTAATGCAGTTTCACAATGTCACAATGGAGTGAAATGCCAGACACCGGATGTATATGGTTGGTGGGCATCAAGAGTGTAGGTTTATATTGTTCAGTGTCCCTTGCCCAATTTGAAGCCTCTGAACAATCCTTTCCAGCACCTCTGTTTCTCAAATCCCATTACCCTCTAGATTTCTCTATTAGAATCCTTTGAGGCTCTAGATTTTTGTTTGCAACAACACCCAGACCCTCTTCCATTCCTATCAGTCCCCCTCTTCACTTTCCAGGGAACTCAGTTTCTTTCCTGCTTGAGGCTCAGTTGAACCTAAATCAGTTTGTTTTGTAATCACTCAACGCTTACGTGGAAGGTGTGTAACTGGTTCTTATTCTAGCGTTTTTACCTCTCGCAGTTGCTTCTCTCCAAATTTAATCCCAGAAGTTTCTCTTTCTGCCCAATACTTTGATGTGTTTTACTGGAGTCCCTTTTTGTTTCTCTGGTTTCATTTAACTTCTGTCCTTCTGATCTTATCCATACTCTATAGCTTCCTTTTTTTTCTTAACCATTATCCTATTCTCCTTTAAAACCGTGTATGCTTTATCAATCAAAATGTTGTCTTTTTTCCTCAATAGGATATGGTTTTTCTTTTTTTTCTTTTTCAATATTGTAGTCCTATTCAGAGAGCCACATGTTTGCCTTGCATGTTAACTTCACAGAACACTCCTACCTATTAAGGATAATCCAATTCATTTCTATTTGTATTAATGATACTGATGACTGCAATTAAATTTTAACTGAGAAAACTTTAGACTCCAACCCTAGTTTGGGTGGAAAGAGGACATTATTTTATGACAAAATTAGTCTCCTCAAATGTAAAATTCAAATTTTGGAGGAAAAAAATCCTAAGTAATTAATCAGCTTGATTAAATGTTCTAAATGGTTAATAACATCTACCTATAGTATTATTAAATGTCCTGTCAGTCTTGGTTCTTTTATCAGCTGTGACTTGGTACCTGTGTGTGCATATTTATCAATTTCTATCTTTTTTAATGGATTAATGCTAAACATTTTAACATTTCAGTGGATAACACATGGGCACACCTAGTTTCCCTGTCCACTTTATAACCCCAATTTCCAATTTGTATTCATTCAATAAATATATATTGAGCACTTACCATGTATTGGGCACTATATTCCACTGGGGATACAGATATTAAAAGCTTACCTCCTACTTTCAAGGGGATCACAATCTAATGGGGGCATGAAATTGTTACTCTGTGGAGCTCAGTGTGTCCTGGCAGAGGAAGTAGTGCAAAGGCCCTGAGGCCAGAGAATGTGTGCATTCAAGGAGCTGCCAGTTTCTCTATTTTCTCTGTGAAGCATCAGAAGAGTGTTTACATTAAGGTGAGAAGGAAGAAACTGTTCATGGCTTATGTGAGGTACCTAGAAGAGGCAAATTCAGAGACAGGAGAATAGAGGTTACAAGGGGGTGGAGACAGAGAGGCAAAGAAGAGTACAGGGTTTTTATTGGAGACGAAAAAAATATTAGGTAGATAGTAGTGATGCTTATACAACACTGCAAATGCATTTAATACCACTGAAGTGTACACTTATGAAGAGTTAAATGATACATATTATATATTATGTATATTTTATCACAATAACGAAAAAAAATTTTTTAAGTGTGCCTGGGCGTTGAGGAGAGTGGTAATATGGTGAGACAGTCACAGTGGATAACAAGAACAAGACTCAGCTAGAGACACTGTGAAAATTTCAGGCATTTACTAGTCTAAATCAGGAAGATATTAAACATAGTTGAAGATATTGATTGGAGCTTACAGCTAACACTAAATATTGCTTCCACAAAAGTTCAATGAAGTTTTAATTAGTTAATGGGACAAGCACAGATTGGTGACTGTGAGCTCAGGACCCAAAATGAACGCCAGCTTCTCTAGATCTTTTGGTAAAAAAAAATTTTTTTTAATGAATAAATAAATAATACGAGATTTCATTTCAGACTCTCTATCAACAAGACTCTGAAATGTAGCCTGAAGGGAGCATAGAAGGAAGAGTTGCTATATCTCATCTCTCCTGGGGAGGGAATGTGCAGGGGGAGAGGCCCAAGAGCTCTTCACCCTTCTGTTATTTGGGGGGTGTGGTGGGGGGGTGGGGCGGCAGTGGGTCATAGCAACCAAGGCAGTTTCTTACAGAAAAGCTGAGAAACATGAGATAATGGATTGTGACCATAGGCTCCTGGCAAAGGATTGCTGGTTTGGGGCAGTTAGAAATCAGACTTTTTTTTTTCTAACACAAGGCTCTGACAACAAAATACTGAAGTAAACAGTAGATGCACTTCTCCATTCTTAGGCATGAGAGGTGATGGCACAGATGAGTTGAACATGGGAGGAGAAGTGGAAAAGATAAAAATTTAAGAGAATTCAGAGATACTGGCTTCATATGTACAGGAAGATAGGTGGCAGGACCTGCTTATTACTTGTGGTTGGGGTGACAATGGTGACAGGTCTTGATGATACAGCATTAAGAGGAGAAAGAAAAAAAATTTTTCCCCATTTGCCAAAGTTGTTGACAGTATTGTTTGTAATTTCAGAAATTTGAAATAAAGTGTCCAAAATTATGAAAGTTTGAAATTAAATTATGCTATGTCTATCCAACAAAATTCTATATATTCATTTAAGTCTATATTTCAAAAGACAAAAATAAATTGGGAAAATGCTCCCAATATAATGCTAAATGAGAAAATTTTCAAAATTTGGTATAAAAGTTATTCTAATTTTTTATGTGTTCTTAAGAGAAAACTGAAAAGGAAAAATTTATAACTTTCTCATAATATTACAGATATTTTTAATGTTTCTAATTATACTTTTCTATGTTTAAAAATCTATAACCATCAATATCGATTCAGTTCAGTTCAGTTGCTCAGTCGTGTCCAACTCTTTATGACCCCATGGACTGCAGCACACCAGGCTTCCCTGTCCATCACCAACTCCTGGAGCTTGCTCAGACTCATATCCATCGAGTTGGTGATGCCATCCAACCATCTTATCCTCTGTCATCCCCTTCGCCTCCTGACTTCAATCTTTCCCAGCATCAGGGTCTTTTTCAGTGAGTCAGTTCTCCCCATCAGGTGGCCAAAGTATTGGAGTTTCAGCTTCAGCATCAGTCCTTCCAATGAATATTCAGGCCTAATTTCAACACATATTGCTTAAAATTAATAAACTTTATGTAAATAGAGTGATAATGATGTCACAAGCATAATTAAGATTTGTATTTATACTAAGGAGCAGACTCTAGTAATAACCAGCCATCCAAAACTATAATGTTAAATTCATTTAGTGAGTAAGTGAGCCTTTATGTGCTGTTCACTAGAAAAGGTGCAAGAGTATCAGTCCCCCTGTAGAAACTCAGGACTAGTGGGGAGGCTGTGAGCAAAGTGGACAGTTGCCCCCCTGCAGTGTTCTGTGATGTGTGCTTCTCTGGAGATGGGCCCAAGGTGCTGTAGGAACACAGGAGAGGAGGAACATTCACCCACCAGGATTCATGGAAGGCTTCCAGGAGGAGGTGACATCTGCGTTGACTCTTAAAGGTTGAGTGAAGAAAAAAACCAGAAGAAAGGTGTTCAAGCAGAAGGACAGTTCTATGTATAAAGACATAGAACTGAGTGAGAGCAGTAGCTTTCTAATATGAAGCTCATTATGCTGAAATTCAGTGGGGGGAAAGAAGAAAACCTGAACTTAACTATGGGGATGGAGAGACAGAGAAAGATGGAAGGTTCAGAATGTCTTCTAGATTCTCTCTTGTCTCTTGGACACAAGACGGATGGGTGGTAGCATCACTTTGCTAACATAGGACATAGCGTCAGAAGCATAGGTTTATAGGTAAATCTTCAGGAATATCCATTAGCAAAGTAAATGATATATAGCATCAGAGAAAAATCACTCATTTATTCTGCAACTTTTTATTGAGCACAACTCTCAAGGAGTGATCTAGATGCTGAGGACACACTGCTGAATCAGAGAGATCTAACACTGCTCAAGGTCTGCCTGTAAACAAACAAACAGAAAAATGTTCAGAGGAACCAGAGATCAAATTGCTAGGCTTCAACAGTATGTGAACCAAGAACTTCCAGGTGTTACAAGTTGGGTTTCAAAGATGCAGAGGAACCAGAGAGCAAATTGCCAAATTTACTGGATCATGGAGAAAGTAAAGGAGTTCCAGAAGGATATCTACTTCTGCTTCATTGACTGCACTAAAATCTTTGACTTTGTGTATTTGTCTTGATCAAAACAAACTGTGGAAAATTCTTAGAGGGATGGGAGTACCATACCACCTTATCCATCTCCTGAGAAACCTGTGTGTGGGTCAAGAAGCCAGTTAGAATTCAACGTGGAAAAATGGGCTGGTTCAAAATTGGGAAAGGAGTACGACAAGGCCGTATATTGTCACCCTGATTATTTAACTTACATACAGAGTACATCATGCGAAATGCCAGGTTGGATGAATCACAAACTGGAATTAAAATTTCCGGGAGAAATATCAATAACCTCAGATATTCAGTTGACATAAGAGCCTCTTGATGAGGGTGAAAGAGGAGAGTGAAAAAGCTGGCTTAAAACTCAACATTCAAAAAACTAAGATCATGCATTTGCCCCCATCACTTCTTGGCAAACAGAAGGGGAAAAAGTAGCAGCAGTAACAGATTTTATTTCTTGTGCTCCAGAATCACTGTGGATAGTGACTGCAGCCTTGAAATTAAAAGATGCCTGCCCCTTGGAAGGAAAGCTATGACACACCTAGACAGTGTATTAAAAAGCAGAGACTTTTTAATCACTTTGCCAACAAAGGTCCATGTTAGTCAAAGATATGGTTTTTCCATGCAGATGTATGGATGTGAGAGTTGGACCATAAAGAAGACAGAGTGCTGAAGAATTAATGCTTTCGAACTGTGGTGCAGGAGAAGACTCTTGAGACTTCCTTGGACTTCAAGGAGATCCAACCAGTCCATCCTAAAGGAAATCAGTCCTGAACATTCATTGGAAGGACTGACGCTGAAGCTGAAGCTCCAATACTTTGGCCACCTGATGTGAAGAACTGACTCATTGGAAAAGACCCTGGTGCTGGGAAAGGTTGAAGGCAGGAGGTGAAGGGGACAACAGAGGATGAGATGGTTGGATGGCATCACCAACTCAATGGACATGAGTTTGAGCAAGCTCCAGAAGATGGTGAAGAACAGGAGAGCCTGGTGTGCTGCAGTCAATGGGGTAACAAAGAGCTGGACACAACTTAGCGACTGAACAACAACAACGACAGGGATAAGGATTTGCCTGATTTCTTTTCTGCAAAGTAGGTGGTATTGTCATCTGCTCAAAATGAACACTCCAGGAGGCAGGGTAATCTTTAAGGTTCAGCTTTGAAGTAGTACTCCTGAAAAATGGGAGTGGATGCTAAGGACCTGTATAATGGTCTCCAAGTAGCCCCACTGATTTCAGAAAGCTTGCATTTGTGGCTGCTGCATCTGCACAATGGTAAGCTTCCCTCTAGCAGGGCCAGCAGCTGGGCAGTCAGGGAACTGGGTTGTGCTATGTAGCACCTGTTCTGTTCTGGGGAAGATCCCTCTAGTCTTTCATTTGGCTTCTGTTGGACAGTCCTGAATTCATGGCCCCTTCAACAGACAGAGCTCAACAAATCTGCAAGGCCAGAATTTATCTTCAAATTAGTCACTTAAAGAAAACCCCTAATCTATGACATCTGAATATAAAATATGTATTAAAGTAGAAAGTATCAATAGGTAGGGGCCCAGAATCTTTAGAGCTAAATGATCAGTGAAATGGCTGGAATGTTCCTTGTACTGTTCTATTCCCGTGCATATAATATAACAATGACTGCCTCTGTCTGATTCAATTAGAGATCCTTTTTTAAAAGTTAAATACACAGCTTCCCTGGGAACATAATTGTGAAACGTTTTGTCATTATACTGTACAGCAGTCACTTTAAGATAACACAAATCTTGCTTCTTGCTGAGCATTTCCTTACTACTACATGCAAACAAAACAGAGGATGTAATCAAAAGGGTATTTGGCATGGGTCCAGAAAGCAATGTGAATTAGTCTACAACTGGCCGCCATAGTTTCAAGTATGTTTCTGATCCATGACTTATTGCTTCATAGCTGATCATTTCAAAGGTTTACTAGGATGGCACAGAAAAGCTCAGCCACTACCTTCTGGCTCATTCAAAAGTATTTCACTGGAGAACATTTTTGAATATTTAAAATAAGAGAGTATAATACAATAAAAATTGTTTTTAACATCATTTCTCCCCCCATTTTCTACCAACAATATAAACCAGTGGAGGGAATATTTACTAAAAGTATAGAATTGCAGATGGAATTCTTTAGGAAGCTGTTAATTTCTACTCCTTAAGTCAATAGCAATTTATGTAATAGAGGATTAAATAGTTTAATTTTCAGAATTCTCATGGAGCATCTGAATTAAAAAAAACAACAGCTGACTAAATTCTTGTTCTTATTTAGCATCCGATACAAAGGCAATTTTGTATTTTTTTTAATTGATTTTCAAGCAATTTCACTGTTTAAATAATTCATAAATTCTGTTTTGAAATAATTTAGCTTCTCTAGCCAAACTTGAGATGTATGACATTATCACATCTGACATCGTTGAATACATCAGATGTCGTAATTACATTCTCTAAAGGTTCTCCAAGCCCTTTAAAAGCAAAGCTTTGAGAAGAGGAGGACACCCTGAAGCCGGAGCTAGCCTTGTCTTCACCTTTTGAGAGAGGCTTTAGAGCCCAGGGAAAAGACTTGAACACCAACTCCTCAGGTATTTCTTAGAGTTGGTGTATTTCCTGCCTTGTCCCTGCAAGAGTCAGGGTTAATTTCAAATTATAAGCCTACTTCATGTTATCGGCTAAAATGCTTTTATTTTCACATTTCACTTCCTCATAATACCTACTTTTCTAACTGTATACAGATTTTAATGCTTTACCAGAATATGCATATTTATTTTATGTAGGCTTCTCATGGTTTGACCTTAATATTTACAGGTTAAGTTTCCTCACACTCAATGACTCTGCAATGAATAAATAATTTTAGTTTGATTATAGATTGCAGCCTGAAAATCATTTCATTGATGAAACCAGGCAAGACTTCTGTTAAGAGCACCAGTATCTAACTCCATAAAGGCCAAACTGAGGAGCCCATTTCAAGTGACTTGAATTCAGGAAAACCATGATGAGTTTTTTCGGCACCATCTGTGGCTTAGCATAAAATTTTTGTAATGGTTGTAACGGTGGCGGTTTCTGTGAGTGAAAAATGGAAAGTATCGAGAAATGCGAGGAATATGGTTCAGCCCCTGGTGGAAACTCCGTAAATGGGGCCCATCCGAACCAGGCTGTCAGATTTAGGGGAGGGAGGGAGGAAGAGAAAGCTCGCTGGGGGAAGGAGTGGGGCGCCAGACCTTCCCGGAGAGAGGGGGGAGGGAAGAACGGGAGGGGACGGGAGCGGAGGAGCGCCGAGCCGAGGGGAGGGAGGAGAGGGAAAGTGGGAACAGAGTAGAGGAGTGGACGGAGCGCAGAGGTGCCCTTGCGCGGCGCGCGCAGTGGAGACGCATCCCGGCCGCTGCGCGGGAAGGCGGAGGTCCCATGTCGCGCCCCCGGCTGGTCCCGGGACCCCAGCGTGAGTCCCGCGTCTGGCGACCCGAGTCGCCGGGAGTCTGAGCTGCGGGCCATGCGGGAGTGGCGGTGGCAAGCCAGCTGGTCGTTATGAGGAAGGATCTAAAATGACGGGCAAGCGGAAACCTCTCCAAACGCAGCTCAGGCGATCAATCAGTGAGCAGTTGCGGGACTCCACTGCCAGAGCCTGGGATCGTCTGTGGAAAAACGTCCGGGAGAGACGGCTGGCAGGTCGGTGCCCCCCAAGACTCGGGACTGCGCGGGGGCAGGAGGAGGCGCGGGCCGCGTCGCCCACACCCCGGCCCACCGTCCCGCCGCCGCTCTGGGCTCCCGACACAGGTTTTCTGAGCCCCGGGTTGGGTGGAGAAGGCTGCTCGCACCACCCTCGCTGGATCCGGTCGGAGCGCCCACGCTCACCGCGCTCAGTCTTTGCGCGCGCTGGACCTGGTGGTGGGTGTGGGCTCCGCCCCGCGCGCGCTGACAGTCTGGCGGGGCGCTGCGCTCCCGGCGTGGAGCCGGAGTCGGGGTTACCTGGGGAGTCTTTCTTCAGTGGCCGCTTTTCCTGGGCTGGCCCCGGCTCCGCCGCTATCCACCCTCCCTAGCCCAGTGAATGAATGAGTGCCCAGCCCAAGAGGCCCTCCGGGAGAGTGGTCCCTCTCCCAGCTTCGCCTTTTCCACGAGGGACGCGTCCACCGCCTGTGTGGGAGGAGGAGTCAGACAAGGCCAGGGAGCCTACCCAAGGCTCTGGGAGACAGATGTTTACGGGATAGAAGGGGAGGATTTGGGGACAGATGGACAGTGGTTGGTGCTGGCTGATAGCTGCCCACCACCTCTGTCCAGCTGTGGATCAGGCTTTCCTCACTTTGGGGCTGCGAAAGAGGGGCGTCCCTTTTGGAATCCATTGCTCATGAATCAGAGGAAAAGAAGAGGTGATTATTCCGAGCCAAGAGGTCCTTAAGAATCCTTGCTTCGGTCAGAAGTCCAGTCCCCTCCTTAGCTCTTTCCCCAGCTTCCTGGCTGTGGTCTTTCTTCTGGGCATGCTCCTTGGAGCTATCACCTCGTAGGGCCAGGGATGTAGGAAGTGATGTGAGTCTTCTCAGAGTCCATGCTGGAGCATTAGGTCTGGTCAGTCACCACATCATACCTGCCACAATAAGGGAAGGAAGCCCTACTCCACAGCACCCTCGCCAGGCAGTGTAGGATTTAGGACTGTTTTCCCCAAGTGTTGGCAGCTGGAAGATATTTCTGGAATTGAGGGCATGTGGATGGAAGGGCCCCCTGAGCTGACCGATAGTGGAGTCTCTGGATCTTCTGGCCTCCTCTCTCTCCAGCAGCATCTCCTGAGTGGGCCAGTGACCACAGGGGTGGAAGAGAGGTCAGGAGAAGAAGAAGGGGTGACGCTTGGACAGAGGGCAGGGCTGCCAAGGGTGGGATGGAAGAGTTAACCTCCTCTGGGATCCTCCCCCTTGTTCCTCTTGAAGAGCTATAGAAGTCCTTTGCAAGATGTTCTGCCCTTTCTCCTATCCAGCCACATCTCTCCATCAGTCTGACAGCATTCTCCAGTAGATGCCCAAAGTCTGTGTCTCCTTGAGCTGGATCTTTATCAACCTAACTGGTCAAATTAGAAGTGAGGATTATAGATGGTTCCAACATTCCATAATGTCAGCATAGACTGGTCATCCCGTAGTTTCTCTCCAATACAGCGGCCCATTTAGTAAGCACCCAAGAAATAAACAGACTTTGCAGTCTGAACCCAGAAATAAGTTGTGGTAACCCAGTAGTTTTACTGTTGACTTTTAAGACCTGTATGTTCACTGCAGACCTCAATTAATAACAATTAATAACTTTCCTGGTTATCATGCTAAATTGTATAATCTACATGATGGATGGTGTTAGAGAAATTATTGTGGTCTAGAAAACTTCTGTTGCTTCATAACTGCAGAATGCTTACTGCAAATGTCTCCTTCATTGCTTCTGTTATTAAGTTTGTTAAATCAATGGATCCTCAGGAAACAAGAAGTCTTTCCAGGAGGGCTGCCAAGGCTGTGCTGGGTTTTTATAGAAGCTGAGGCCAAGGATGACTGCAGCCTTGTCTTTTTAAAAAGGAGATCTGGAAAGGAAGAGAGCATAATGTAAAGTCTGAAAACCATTGCGATTTTCCAGGGAAGTCATATATTCACACTGATTTTAGACACTGCAGTTTAGTTAGAGCATTGGAGAGAAAAAGTTTTGATTCTGGAAAGTAAGCGATAGGTAGAGATTTTTAAGATAATGAAATATAGACATTAAGACTAAAAGTGGCTTCAGAATGGTTAAGTATAAGAGTTCTCTCAGAGTAGTGTAATTATTTTTTTTAAATAGTGGCATGAGGTTTTAAAATGTTTAATCAGAATATTAATATCTGCTTACCCATAATCTGCTTACCACTCTGCTAACAGCAGATGCCAGCAGGTTATTCAACTGGGACCAAACAATCCCCTGTGAAGAGGCTTCAACCTCTGCTTCTCTAAGCAAGCTGGGATGCCTGCCACAAAACCAAGCCAACTCCATGAAGGAGCTTTTAGATGCAAATTGATTTTCTTGGGTTTTCTTGCAAAGGTAGCTAAAATATGGAACTTTGGCTATGAGACACTGAAATACTTACGTTATTAATGTTGGCATAAATTCTAGGTGAAAGTGTTTTTCATTCGTAAAAGCCTTCTTTATATGGTTTACTTCACAGTATCATAATAACCAATATGAGTGTACCCCAGAGAGAATCTCCCCTCTCAAGGGATATTATGGGGCTATTGGCTTTTTTTTTCTGTCTTTTTCTATCAAATAAAAGTTTTGTGCTGGTACTTCTTTAATTTCCCTAAAATTTTCCTCTTTTTCTTCTTTCAGTATTTATTTGCTTATTTAGCTGTGCCGGGTGTTAGTTGTGGCAGGCATGTGGGATCTAGTTTCCTGACCAGGGATCAGACCCTGGCCCCCTGCATTGGGAGTGTGGAGTCTTAGCCACTGGACCACCAGGGAAGTCCCACCTAAAATTTTCTTCCTGTTACACTTAGTCAAGAGAACAGTATTCAAAGTGCTTTATAACAAACTTGTATTTGTTGTCTGGAGCATTATGAAGGTATCTGATGCTCTCTTTTGCTTTTTAACATCCTGAGGCAACAAATCCTTATTCTAACTCACTTTTCTCTTCATGAAAGTCTGCCTTGTCAATGTGACAAAAAGATAAGAGGTAGTAGAACTGTTTAAACATAGTGAAGCCTGTAGATTTATGTGTGGTGGGACCATATTTAGGAAGGAGTCTCCTAATGCTCATCACAATGATACAAATAATGAAGCTGATAAAAGGATAAGGTTTTGAATGATGTTCAAATATGTTCACTTCATTACAAAATTATACAAAGGAGTTATTGGTAAAGAAGAACTGATACTGGGAGCTCTTCTTGGGCTTTCCAGTTCTGGAGTAGCTGCCAGATTTTCATCAGATTGTGGTGTTTTTGCCAACATGTACTTCTTAATTACCTAAGACTCTAATCCTCATAAGGGTCAACGAGAGTTTTTCTCACCTGTCATCTCAATATTGATCATTGTAATAATGGTGGTAATTGTTGTTTATTCCCGAGACGACAAAGTTAGTTAGTGTTCAAACAAGTGTTCTGATTCAAGTTGTCAGAAGTCAAAGGTCACCTGTGCCCACTTTGTGTTATACCACACTGCCTCTCCGTGGGCCTTATGGAGACACATGGACCTCAACTCCTTTCTCCAAGTCTCTCTGTCATTTGCAATTAGTTTTAAAAACAATAAGTAAATTAATTGGAAAAATTGCTCTTTCCCCCTGCAGTGACAAGGAGAAGCCTATGCACCAAATGCTTGCCCCCCAGTCATCCTATTGGGCTGGGTGGTGTATGGGCTCATAGAGAGTTGAAACAAACATACAGCCATATATCTGCCTTGTTGGGGCCCTTATGTGTGTGCTCTGCCCATCACCATCGCTGCAAGAAGCCAAAGGCCTCAAGAAAGAAATGTTGTCATAAAGCCTCAATGCAGGTTTCTTCAAGGTGGATGAGTGACAGGTTCATCGGCCTCTCCAGTTCCCCAATCAGCCACCACTGATGACAGTTCTTAACCTTTATAGCATCATTAAATTCTCTAGGCAGAAGAACACCCTTTAGCTTTTGGTGTTTGTAAGCAGCTTCCTTGGTGGCTCAGCAGTAAAGAAATCTGCCTGTGATGCAAAAGACACAGAAGACCCCGGGTTCAATCCCTGAGTCAAGAAGGTCCCAGGAGGAGGGCATGGCAACCCACTCCAGTGTTCTTGCCTGGAGACTCTTATGGACAGAGGAGCCTGGTGGCCTATAGCCCATAGGGTCACACAGAGTCGGACACAACTAAAGTGACCAAGTACGCACGCAAGCAGCTTGAACTACTTCTCAAAAGCTAAGGTCTGAAACATATTAAAAAAATCAGTTTTCTGAAGCTTTCTGCTCCTTTATTGAAACCTAACTATTTTGATGGAAATGTAATCCATATATTTGATTCCTTTATAGTCACATAACGATATTTAGGTAGGTTGTGAACTAATTGATGTTGAAGTCTTTTGATCTCTTTCATTGTCTCATTCTAAATCATTTCTCTTAGACACAGGACGTTATATTGCTGCCCCAAAATAAACTAACCTAAAGCACTGAAAAGTTTGAGTTTTGTTAGAAATGCTAATTCCACCAAATGTCAGTGAGTTCTTGTCATGTTAAAACAGGTTTATTCATCCTCAAAGTCAACAGCAGCATCCCGTGATGTGATGTAAACATGAGATTGGGACTTTAATGCAGAGTGAGATCAAGAATAGAACACGGGCCATAAAAATGTTCCCTATTAAAATCTAAATGGGTTCCATGATAGCAAGAAGTACGGGATCAGGATGATACTAGCTGATCCTTTTCATTTGTTTTATATATGTTTTTCCTTTTTATTCTCACTTTACCATAAAGAACACCCCATCCCACTCTGTTGGGTTTTTACTTTTTAAACATCTCTTGAAAAGGGAATACATTTGGATTTGATTTATATTAACAATAACAAAAAAAATCTGAGTCAGGTAAATATACAATGAAAATCAGAGAAAGAGAGCACATTACCTGTGCCAGGGTTCTTCTCACCCTTAGCTACCCACAGGGTGACCTGGAGCCTTTCAGAAACATGAATGTTTCACCGCCTCACAGAGACTCTAATTCAGTTCACTTAGGGTCCAGGGATCAGTATTTTTTAAAGCTTTGCAGATGGTTCCAGTGCACAGTCCAGGTTCAGAATCACTGACTTGTGTTAACTACCATATGATAACTCACAGAAGTCTGTGTCTAGTACTGATGCAAGATCATAGTCTAAGTCCTTAAGAGAAGTTTTGCCTAAGTGAAGCTGGAATGAGCTTGTTATTTTACAGGGACGGGGGAAAAAAGGCCAGTTTTCCTGGAGCATAAGAAAAAAGGTGGTACAAATAGGTGGTAGGAGATCACGTCAGAGGTATGGGTAGAGCCAAGCTATAAGATCAAGTTGGGCTTTGTTGCCAGGGCAAGGAGGTTGAATTTGGTTCTACATGTGATAAGCAAGTTTCCCTGGTGGCTCAGAGGGTAAAGAATCCGCCTGCAATGTGGAAGACCTGGGTTACATCCCTGGGTTGGGAAGATCCCCTAGAGAAGGGAATGGCAACCCACTCCAGTATTCTTGTCTGGAGAATTCCATGGACAGGGGAACCTGGCAGGCTGCAGTCCATGGGGTCAAAAGAGTCAGACATGACTGAGCAATAAGCAAAGGATTTTTAAAAAGAGGAGAGACAGGACCGGAATAAGTTATTACTGGAGTGGTCTAGGTGAGAGAGAAACAGTGACACGGGTGGGAGTGATAGTCATGGAAATGGAGAGAATGGGACAGATTTAGAGTATGTCTTGAAAGTAGGACAGCAATGCTGACATTTTTAGTTGGAGGTTGATGGAGAGGGTTCAAGAGCCCTTAGGTTTTTAAAGCCATGGGCTGAGATGGGGACAAGTGGCATATTTGTATCTTTCAGTTGCAAGAGACACTTTTTTTTTTTTGCATAAGCCAGATGAAGAGTAAGTTCTCTTTTGGCCAAATTAGGGCAAAGGTGCCTATTAGATTCCAATGTGTGTGTGTGTGTGTGTGTGTGTGTGTGTGCTCAGTCACTCAGTTGTGTCCAACTCTTTGAAACCCCATGAACCATAGCCCACCAGACTCCTCTGTCCATGGAGTTTCCCAGGAAAGAATACTAGAGTGGGTTGCCATTTCCTTCTCCAGGGGATCATCCCAACCCAGGGATTGAACCCATGTCTCTTGCATCTCCTGCATTGGCAGATGGATTCTTTACCACTGTGCCACCCAGGAAGCCCCATTAGATATCCTAAGTAAATGTCAAAGATTTAGATGTACAAGGAAAGTTTTGGGAGAAAAGTCAAATGCAGAGATAGAAATCTGAGAGTTATTGGCATATGACTATTATAGAGTAAAGCCTTTGGACTGGAATGGGGTTACTTAGGAAGATAATATAGTTAAGAGGAGATGCCAAGGACCAAGTCCTAGAGTATCTTTTATTTAGAGAACAATATTTGGACAGGAACTGTATGTACATATACATGTGCTAAATTTCTGGAGAATAAGCAAAAGCATCCCTGTTCCTAAACCAACCTTCTGGTGACTGCATAATAGTAGTGATATATTAAATAATCTTTAGTGGCAGATTTACTTGATCCTAGAACTGTTAATGAATAAAAAATAATCATAAAAATATATCTCACTTTATTAATAAAATGTGCATTTTAAATTTAAAAATGATATCGCAAGATAAATTTTAAATAGCATTTAAAAGACTTCTTAAGGTTGCCCCCATAAAAATTAAAATATAGTTGATTAGATAAAAATGGTCTTAGAAGGAATACTTCTATGGTTACTGTAACTTGTTGGCCCCATGTGTGATGGGGTAAAAAGTTTATATTGGAAAGGTGATTTCTCCAGTGTCTTGATATCTGCTGCTGCTAAGTCGCTTTAGTCGTGTCCGACTCTGTGCGACCCCATAGACGGCAGCCCATCAGGCTCTGCCGTCCCTGGGATTCTCCAGGCAAGAACAGTGGAGTGGGTTGCCATTTCCTTCTCCAATGCATGAAAGTGAAAAGTGCAAGTGAAGTCTCTTAGTTGTGTCCGACTCTTAGCAACCCTATGGACTGCAGCCTACCAGTCTCCTCCGTCTATGGGATTCTCCAGGCAAGAGTACTGGAGTGGGGTGCCATTGCCTTCTCCGAGTCCAGCTATGAGGGTATAGGCTAATCAAAGTTTAGCTTTTAAGAAAGGTTCCATACTATATTGAATTTTCCAAGACTGCATCCATTTGTTGACCTTTACCAATTATGGTCTTTCCATAATAAAGATGATTGAAGGGAAATTTCTCAGAGAAATATAGGTAACAAAGTCTTTTAAGTTTTTGTGTCTGTAATGAGGATAACTTAAATATGACCTAATCTACAATATGCTGCCTAACCCTTGGAAGTAACGGTTTCCTCCTAGAGTTGGAGCAAAGAAAGGACCATGTTCATTATTTGTGTGTGGTTGCTCTGAATAGGAGACAGGAGCCCTACCTGTTGGCCAAAATTCCTTAAGAAGACCATCTGATATCATTTTTGTTAGTCACCAAGCTGATCACTTACTTGGACATGGAGCACATCTAATAAAATTAATATATATTCTTTTTTTTCTTTTTCAATCTTCTGTTGAACAAAACAACTTAGGGGTTTATCCAACGGTATATTTCTATTCTACCCTTTTGCAAATTTGTGTGTGTGTGTGCTTAGTCACTCAGTCGTGTCCAACTCTTTGCGACACCATGGACTGTAGCCTGCCAGTCTCCTTTGTCCATGGGGATTCTCCAGGCAAGAATACTAGAGTAGGGTTGCCATGCCCTCCTCCAGGGGGCCTTTCCAACCCAGGGATTTAACCCAGGTCTCCCGCATTGCAGGCAAATTCTTTACCATCTGAGCCACTAGGGAAGCCCATTTTGCAAGTTTAGGGATATTGCAAAATGAAAACAAGCATGGTTTGAAGAGTGTTCCAATGTTCCTGGGCTGGCGCTTTTATTTCCCCCCCAAAATCCTTGAGTGTTTAGTCCTAAAGCAATCGAGTTGAAGGACAAACATTTTTGTCATGTTTGTATTTAGTCAATAAGTATTTATTGAGCCATGAAATAGCATCCTTGTCAAAGCATGTTGGGACTGTAGTGCAGGATGTTAATTCAGGACTGTGGTTTTATCCTGGTAAAGCACAAAAATTTTGTTTATTATGCTGCCCAAATCATTTAACTCATCTGTTTAACCAGAAATAGAACAGGTTTCCAAAAAGTGCTAAAGGACAGTATAGAATGCACCATGACTACACAATATTGTATTTACAAACCTGCTGTGTCAAGCTATCTTATCTTCTCAGGCAGAATATTTCCTTAGTAACATTTTTATCTAAGATAAAATGTTCAGAACCTTATGGTTCTGTTATTTTGTGTAGTGGGGCATATTTTAATCTATATTTCATCATAGCATGCCATGGTTGTTGAATACTTCTTTCTCCTTCCTATATATGAAATTAAATGAACCACAGAGATAATCGTACAACCTCATGAAAAGTGATACATTTACAAGCAGTGATTTTAACTGGAAGTCTTATATGCTTCTTATCCTTTCTACATCTGGATAAAGTGAAAACATGTCCAGTTTTCTTGAAGGATCTTTAAAAGTGTTTTCCACTGAAATTTAATAATTGCCATTAGAATAATGTCCTCAAAGTACAAATATTTTAATATCTGGAAGGTGTGACTGTGTAAGTTAAACTTATCTACTGCTGCATAAGAATGTATGGTTTGTCACAATGACATCACAAAGATGGCTTCTCTTTTTTGCCTGATGCTGAGTTGCATTCATTGCAGACCTCTTGAAAAACATGATGGATTGCACGTATCTTAGCCAAGAGGAGTTGTCCCCATGGTCTTGGAAATAAATTACATCTTTATTTTAGTCCCAAGAAGATTTCATAAGCAATAGGCTTAAAGAGGAGTAATTGTTAGAATGAAGATAAGTGGGGAAAAAAGAAGTTTTACATATTTCAACCATTGTCTTATAGGCTGTTTTATTCTTTTTGAAAGAAAGAAGAGCAGCTTTATGATAAGTATTTGATTTCTAGTTCTTGAATCTAAATCAAAGCAACAATGACAAATGAAAAATTATTCTTAACCATTTAGAGAACACTGTAGTGGTGGAAAAAGGATTGAAGCTATTTGAGATATCATCATTTGTATAAAATCACAGCTGTGTAATGGTAATTAACATCTGTGAAATTAGCATCAGTTCAGCCATAAGGTTGATATAAATGTTTGGCATAGCTATGGCTACAGTGCTGGGAACATAGATTTCCTAATATCTTGAAGGCATGTTGTCTTACTTTTGTTGTGTACAATGTAATGGAGGGTGGGGGTGAGCGGTGTTCAGGCATGATGAAAGATTACTGGCATACATCAGGGTCTAGTGGTTAAGAGCAGGGGACCCCAACTCCTGGGTGGCAGGCCAGTACCCCCATCCGGGTTACACAGAAGGAGGTAAGCGTTGGTCTGGAGAGCAAGCAAAACTTCATCTGCTGCTCCCCATCGTTCACATTACTGTCTGAACCATCCTCTCCCCACCCCATCCGTGGAAAAATTGTCTTCCACAAAACTGATCCCTGGTGCCAAAAAGTCTGAGGACCACTGGTTAAGAGCAGTTACTGGAGCAAGGCTACGTGGGTTTAAATCCTGCCTCCACCATCTACTCAGTGGGTCCTTGGGCAAGATAAATAATCTTGATGTTCCTAAATTTCCCCATCTTTGAAAAGGAGGACAGTTCAGTTCAGTTGCTCAGTCGTGTCGACTCTCTGCGACCCCATGAATCGCAGCACGCCAAGCCTCCCTTTCCATCACCAACTCCCAGAGTTTACCCAAACCCATGTCCATCGAGTCAGTGATGCCACCCAACCATCCCATCCTCTGTCGTCCCCTTCTCCTCCTGCCCCCAATCCTACCCAGCATTAGGGTCTTTTCCAATGAGTCAACTCTTCGCATGAGATGGCCAAAGTATTAGAGTTTCAGCTTCAACATCACTCCTTCCAATGAACACCCAGGACTGATCTCCTTTAGGATGGACTGGTTGGATCTCCTTGCAGTCCAAGGGACTCTCAAGAGTCTTCTCCAACACCACAGTTCAAAAGCATCAATTCTTCAGCACTCAGCTTTCTTTACTGTCCAACTCTCACATCCATACATGACCACTGGAAAAACCATAGCCTTGACTAGACGGACCTTGGTTGGCAAAGTAATGTCTCTGCTTTTAAATATGCTATCTAGGTTGGTCATAACCTTCCTTCCAAGGAGTAAGCGTCTTTTAATTTCATGGCTGCAATCACCATCAGCAGTGATTTTGGAGCCCCCCAAAATAAAGTCTGACACTGTTTCCACTGTTTCCCCATCTATTTCCCATGAAGTGATGGTACCAGATGCCATGATTTTAGTTTTCTGAACGTTGAGCTTTAAGCCACCTTTTTCACTCTCCTCTTTCACTTTCATCAAGAGGCTCTTTAGTTCTTCTTCACTTTCTGCCATAAGGGTGATGTCATCTGCATATCTGAGATTATTGATATTTCACCCGGCAATCTTGATTCCAGCTTGTGTTTCTTCCAGCCCAGCGTTTCTCATGATATACTCTGCATATAAGTTAAATAAGCAGGGTGACAATATACAGCCTTGACGTACTCGTTTTTCCTATTTGGAACCAGTCTGTTGTTCCATGTCCAGTTCTAACTGTTGCTTCCTAACCTGCATACAGGTTTCTCAAGAGACAGGTTAGATGGTCTGGTATTCCCATCTCTTTCAGAATTTTCCAGAGTTTATTGTGATCCACACAGTCAAAGGCTTTGGCATAATCAATAAAGCAGAAATAGATGTTTTTCTGGAACTCTCTTGCTTTTTCGATGATCCATCGGATGTTGGCAACTTGATCTCTGGTTCCTCTGCCTTTTCTAAAACCAGCTTGAACATCTGGAAGTTCACGGTTCACGGATTGCTGAGGACAAGCATAGTACTTATCTCATAGGACTATCCTGAAGATTAAATGAGTTAATATTTTCAAAGCATTTAGCATGTCTGACTCCTTAATTAACATTGTATAAGAATTTATTTTAAAAAATACATATAGATGGATATAGATGCATAGATGCATCCTCTGTGAAGAACAGACATGCTTTCTGATAAGCAAGAGATGCTTTTTGCTCTAGCCTTAAACCACACACTCGCTTCATACCTGGATTCATTTGCCTTGTTTCCGTATCTTATGGACCCATTCTATATCCCATGTTCAGGGATTTCCAAGAGCTAAGAGATTAGTTTGCTCTGAATGGAATTAAAAAAAATCAAATAGTACATATGTTGCTAGCATGGTTGGCAGCATCTTGTGCAAGTCCATTAGTGTTATAGCATGAAACATTCATCATACTAACATTTTATCTTTCTGAAAGATCATCAATTACAGTTTGTTCATCAAAATACCATCAGCTTTAAAGCTGTGCAACCGAGAATTCATTTCCATGTCCTTGGCCTAAATGGAATTTGATTAAATGAGAGAAGTTGGACTAGATAATGTCTAAGGCCCTATTTAACTTTAAAGGTCAATGAGTCTATAAAACTAGTCTGTGTGTCTAAAGGAAGCTTAATGCCCTGAGTCTTAGTTCCTTTTCTGTCTGCATTTCATTGGATGTTTCGATAGACTAGGAAAGGGCAGAACCCCAGAAGTATACCCCAGGATGCCTGCTGATGTCATTTCCCATGCCTCTTTGGTTACCTAACTTCCATCAACTGCAGCAACTTAATCGGTACTTTCTGTTATTGGAATGGTACTTTCTGTTATTGCAACTACATCTGCCAGAATTGGAAAAGGAACGAGGAGGAGAACAAGCTAAGAGTCCAGGGCCTGCAGTCACCAGTAGAATCGCTCTGAACCACACACAGGCAGGGCCCAGTGCTCAGACTGGCCCCACACTTGATTTAAGGCTCACTGTTACAATCTTGAAATTATTAATAATTTTTGAATGAAGGGCTCACATTTTTATTTTATGGGTAGAGCAAATGATGTAGCTAATCCTGCATTCAGGAGAAACCAGTCTCTTGTATAGTCATGTCTTGATTGGTGAGTTCACTCTCATTGATGATTTGGTGTTATTTAAGATAAAACTGACTTGTAAAATCACAGGACATTAGATCTGGGAGGAATCTGCAAGCTTTTCCTGGAGCATGTACAGTCTACAGTCCATATCTTCTGTGCCCCATGCTATTGGGAAGATGATCTCCCAAAAGAGAAGTTATTTGTTTTCTCTTATTGTTTATTGATTCTGGCAGCATTATTATGAAATAAGGCAATAATTTTACCCCTGGTGTTTGCAGAGTTATAATGATTATATTTTGTTACTACATATATTGAAGCAAATATTTTAATAGTTTTTTAAAAGTAATGCATTGCTTAGGTAAAATAGGAGGTTGGGACAAATTGCCCACTTGTAGTATGCTAAATTTTCAGATCCACGGCTTGTTTTTGAAAACAACTTAATTAATCTGTTTCTTAATTAAAAATTTATTTACAATATCCATAATAGGTTATTCATTAAACCACTGCTATTAAAACCATTAGGGCTATTTCCCATTTAGATTTCACCTAGGACTACTTACTAAGAAAAGGAAATTAGGAAGGGTAGTAATAAAGCCTATCATTTATCACCAGGGATTCCCAGCACATATCTACGAACATTTTATTTTATCATGATGTCCATCTATCTCTGTGAAGAATACTAAAGTTGATGGAGTCCAGTCTCATAATGTTGCATAGGTTAGAGCCTCCTTTGCTATGTCTAAAAGTCCCCATTTAATGATGTAAAAAAAAAGAAAACCAAAAACAAAAGAAGACGTGTTTCTTTATTCGAAAGTTAGGTTCATTATTTAATGCAAAGTATTTGCACAATTGAATAAAAAGAAGAGTGTGTGCATTTTCATTTTCTCTTGAGCTACTTCAAACAAGAATGTGTTTGCTTAGTCCTGAATAGGAAAAAAGTAGGCAGATTCAGCTACCCTGAATTGGACCCTATTGTAAGCCAGGCATTGTGCTAAGGCTTCACGTGTTTTCTCATTTGATGCCCAGGCTTCAGAGCAAGTACTCCCAGGGTCCCTGTTAGCACACAGAGAAGCTTGCTGTGATTTAGAAAAAAGCTTCCACTCCGGGCGGAGAATGAGAAAACTATTAGAAACTGCCTTCTCTGAGAAATTGCAACCCCATGGGCTTGTGGCTAGGTGAGTGCACCCTGGACTGGGATGTCCACCTCCCTGGCCCCCTTTGGCTGCTTGCTCTGTGTAGGGCACACACAGCTTACCCAGCTGAACGGTGTGACCCTGGGTACTGATACTGTCCCCACTTCATGCATGAGGAAACCCAGGCTTGGAGAGGTTAAGGAACTACTACTTGTTGTTATATAGATTTATGAGAGTGGTACATTTCGAATTATCTACAGGTCATTATAAGATCTGTGAGATTCTGATGACTCCAAGACCCACACCCCAATCACAGTCTAGCACTTAGGAAGGGGTGACTGCTTCTGGGTGTTGTAGTGACAAAGCAGAACCATTTCCCCAGCCATGCCCCGGTGTCACAATTGATGGGAGCTGACCGTAACATTCTGGCATCCCAGACAGGGTCCCCGTGATAATGATGATGATGATTAATGATGATCTTGAATGTTTGTATGACACTGTACAGTTAAGTGTTTTTCCACTAAGGGTTCTAATAGTGGCTTAAAATTAATAGGTTCTCACTAAAGTTGTTTAAGGTAGGCAGGGTGGGTGCTCTGATTTCTACTACATTATGAGACAAATGAGGATAAAAATTGTAAGCCAGGCATTGTGCTAAGGTTTCGTGTTCTTTCTTATTTGATGCCTAGGCTTCAGAGCAAGTACTATGTGACTGTCAATGGTCCCAAGGTCAGAGAAGGCCAGGGGATTATTTGAATCCAGGCTCCTACCCCGAGCTTGCCCTTGGGCTCACTTTCCTGCTGCCCTGTGTGAGCTCTGCTCTGTAAGCTCAGTCAGTTGCTGTTAGTTCAACCAGTGACTCCCAAACCTGACCGAGCATCAGAATCACTGGAAAATCTCTTTAAAAAACTTTTCCCAGATCTGAGCAGTCAAAATCATCCCCAGGAGACAGTGTATATGAGTATGTATGCTGGGTTCGATCCCTGGGTCAGGAAGATCCTCTGGAGAAGGAAATGGCAACCCACTCCAGTATTCCTGCCTAGAGAATCCCGTGGGCAGAGGAGCCTAGTAGTCCATGAGGTCACAAGAGTCGGACACAACTTAGCGGTGAAACCACCACCACCATACATAGGGGTGGTGGTGGGAGGGAGTGTGTAGTATGCATTTTTTAACAAGGCCGCTAGGTGATTTTCATTGTTGTTGTGTGTGTGCAGCCTGCCTGGCACTCTCCTCTCATCAGTGACTGAAAAATGGCCCTAAAGTTTATTTCAGACTCCATGCCTTAAGCCACACAAATGTCTTCCAGTCCCAATCCTTTTATCTCCCTTCTGCCTACGTAAATCCTACTCACTTTCAAGGACTTCCTCAAGTCCTTCCCACCTGGTCACCATCTCCCCCTTCCATAGCTGAGTGCCCTTTGGTGGGTGGGAGGACCATGAGGGTCTGCTGCGTGTCAGGCCCCGATTCAGTGCTTCTCCCCTGTCATCCTGTGAAACATTACAGCCACGTGCTGAGGTCACGATTATCATCCCCATTTTAAGGATGGGGTAAGTGAAGGAACTTAGCTGAGGCCAAAACAGCTAGTAAAGTGCAGTTTCATTCAACTTCAAGTTCATGCCTTTCCGTTCACTCTGCTGAATTCTTTGTCTGGTTCTTGCCTCACCAGCAAGAATTCTTTTGTTCTATATTAGAGAAACTTTAATAGTGAGAGTTGGACTATAAAGAAAGCTGAGTGCCAAAGAATTGATGCCTTTGAATTGTGGTGTTGGAGAAGACTCTTGAAAGTCCCTTGGACTGCAAGGAGATCAAAGCAGTCAATCCTAAAGGAAATCAGTCCTGAATATTCATTGGAAGGACTGATGCTGAAGCTGAAACTCCAATACTTTGGCCACTTGATGTGAATAACTGACTCATTGTAAAAGACCCTGATGCTGGGAAAGATTGAAGGTGGGAGGAGAGGGGGACGACAGAGGATGAGATGGTTGGGTGGCATCACCAACTTGATAGACATGAGTTTGAGTAAGCCATAAACTTGAGATTAGATTCCAAGTCACAGCAAGTGACTTTTGGGTTTGCCAGTGCATTCATATGTAACTGTACCCTTCATAAGCAAAATTCCTGTTTCTGAAATCTGTCTAGAATACAAATTTGTTGAGGGAGTGATGGTGCCTTTTTTACCTTCAGGAGCAAAGCCTTTCCCATGAGATATAAGTGTTTGTTGGCACCCTGACTCATGGCCTCAATAACTGAAGAACATTAAAAGAATATGATTGCTCCCTCTCAAGTGCTGAGTTTATCACTGGTGGCCTCAAACTCTGCCTGCCCTACCATGAACAACCCCCACCCCAAGGTGTTTGGCACACCTGTCAGCTTTGTGGGTTTGAGCAACAAACCTTTCCCTGGCTTCCCTGGTGGCTCAGTCGTAAAGAATCCGCCTGCCATTTCAGGAGACATGGGTTTGTCCCTGGGTCAGGAAGATCCCCTGAAGAAGAAAATGGCAGCCCACTCTAGTATTCTTGCCTCAAGAATCTCATGGACAGAGGGGCCTGGTGGGCTACAGTCCATAGGTTCGCAAAAGAGTTGGACATGACTTAGTGACTGAACAATAACAACAACCTTTTCCAGTCCTCCAGCATCCTTCCAAAGTGCAATTGGGATTTTTCATTTTACAGCTAAAGGAAATGAACACAGGTGTTGTTATCACATATTAGGCTAGGGAAAATGAAGAAAACATGGTTGAAATTTAAATATTAATTTTTCATTTAAGATGGAAATGTTCCCTTTTGACTGTTAATAAAAATAATAACACTGGAGAAAATAGGTTTAGGGGGTGAAATCCTCCAAATCATATGGCTTTTTTGTTTTCTCTACAGAGACCGACTCCAGGTTTTCATTCATTCAACTTACTTGTGGGTGTTCAGTCACTTAGTTGTGTCCGACTCTTTGCAACTCCATGGACTGTAGCCCACCAGGGTCCTCTGTCCATGGAATTTTCCAGGCAAGAATACTGGAGTGGGTTGCCATTTCCTTCTCCAGGGGATCTTCCTGGCCCAGGAATCGATCCTCCATCTCTTGTATTGGCAGGTAGATTCTTTACCACTGAGCCACCAGGGAAGCCCTAACTTATTCAGCTAATATTTATTAAGTATCTACTACAGCAAATACTGTCCCAGTTACTTGTTCAGTGGTGAACAGACCAGACAAATTTAGCCCCCTCATTGGTCTTCCATTTAACTGGGGAAGATAGATAATAATAAATAGTAAACAAATGCATAAGATGTTAAGTGTTATAAAGAAGGACCTGGAGAATGCAAGGGAGTACTGGTTTGGATCCAGTGCTCAGAGAAGGTCTCTCTAGGAAGAGAAATTATACTCTAAGGAAGAGGAGGAGCAAGTACAATGTAAAGAAACAGAGGCATGAAGCAGCATGAGTAATTGTTCAGTATTGCTGGGGCCATGGGTCAGGAAGGGGAACTAGTGAAGGGAAGACTGGAGAGGTGGGAAGAGGCCAGATGACAAGCTTGTGGATCTCATGTGTGACTTCCAGTGCTGTATCAGATAGACAGCCTATAAATTATTTTCTAATTCCAGGACTTCATGATTTTGTGAATCCATTTTCCTTTCTCCACCAGCATGTAGTATAAGCATCACAAGCCCTTATAGATTTTTTAATGGAAAAATATGCCTTTTTTCTTACTGATCATATTAGTTTTGGTTTTTTTTAACTTTTTATTTTGTATTGGGTTATAGCCAGTTAGGGTTTCCCCGGTGGCTCAGCAGTAAAGAATCCGCCTATGATGCAGAAGATGCAGATGCCCCAGGTTTGATCCCTGGGTCGGGAAGATTCCCTGGAGGAGGGCATGGCAATCCACTCCAGTATTATTGCCTGGAGAATCCCATGGACAGAGGATTCTGGCAGGCTACAGTCCATGGAGTCTCAAAGAGTCTTACACAACTGAAGTGACTAACACACACACACATAGCCAAGTAACAGACAACGTTGTGATAGTTTCAGGTGAACAGCAAAGGGACTCAGCCATACATGCACATGTATGCATTCTCCCCCAAACCCTCCTCCCCTTTATTGATTTTATATCTATCTTGTCTAAGTTGCCTTGCTTTACAACTTGATTAATGGTTAGAGCCTCTTTTCTTGCCTGGGCGTTGCACAGAACCTGAGGTCTTCCATGGCTCTTAAAGATGACTTCTGTTAAATTAGCAGAACCTACAGGAGCTCCTGTGAACTCCCAAGTTTCCAACCTCACTTATTGGGGCTTTTTCACTCCAAGTCTCAGTGAAGTTACTCAGATTTAACTTTAAAATGAGTGTCTGAAATATACATGGTATATGTATTACAGACACTTGATAGTCTATAATTTCTGCAATGAAAGTAATGTAAGTTCTTGATCTATTTTTCATAGGGATTTTGGGCAGTAGTTACTTTAAAAGGACCCTCTTGAAAAGAGATCTGAAATAGATCTCATAGGCTGTATTTATTCATTCATAAGCATTTATTGATGTCCTACGTTATGCAAAATTGCAGTGCCTGGAACTAGGGACACAAAAATGAATAAGATAAAATCTTTTCTTTCAAGGAACTTCCAACAATTAGTGATTCTTATAAGAAATCTGATGACTCTCTGCCTTTTGTATATATGTAGAATGGTTTTAGGTCAATGGTTAAAAAGGTTTTATAAAATTTCATAAAAAATAGTTGAGTTCTTTGATTATGCATAAGCTCATGTAAAGCTGGATTTATCTAACATGCTAACTAGAGGCAAGAGGGGGGTAAAACAGCAGAAGAAAAGTACTAATTCATGGTGCACAACTTGAGAATCTCCATTGAACAGCTGCATTGGAACACTCACCCTTTTTGTTCACATGGAGTTGCTCTCTGGAATCCTCAGATATCCATGGTTGCCTGAGGGCTCCTCAAATGTCACCAGGGCAACAACAAAGTAACACACATGAAGCAACCCTTCTGTGACATTCTTTATGAAAAGCATTGAATTAAATTATTGCATAACGAATGATCTGCATATGAAAGGCAGTGAACTGCTGGAGAACCCAACTGAAAACAAGGCTGAATTTGATTCTTGCTTCCACTGATAACTTACTGGCCCCCTGCGAAATCTTACTGTGACCTGACTTCCTGATTTGGAATGTGGGAAATATTAATAATGTACTTATGACCTCAAGGCAATTATGAGTCAATTTTGGGAGATCGTTGAAACAGAGAAAACTCTCATTTATCCCTTACCCTGTTCCTCTTATCTTTTTTTTCCCCCCATCTGGTCAACCTTCCAAAATGATTAAGAAATTTCCACTCTGGTTGAAACCATTGCAATGGTTTGTCATAACATCTGGAGTTCCTAGGAAAAAGGGCAACAGCTACACTGAGACTCAGTGGTAAAGAATCTGCAGTACAGGAGCTCCAGGAGACCCAGGTTCAATCCCTGGGTTGGGAAGATCCCCTGGAGAAGGAAATGGCAACCCACTCCAGTATTCTTTCCTGGCGAATCCCCATGGAAAGAAGAGTCTGGCGGGCTACAGTCCATAGGGTCACAAAGAATTGGACATGACTTAGGCAACTTAGCATGCACACATGTGCCATTGATTGTGCTAATAAACATTATTTTATTTTATCCTAATGGCAAAGACCTCCTTTATTGGTTATCTGTTTTATATATAGTAGTGTATATATGTTAATCCCAAACTCCTAATTTAGTTTTCTGTTTGTGGATCTATTTCTACTTTGTATATGCATTCTTAAATTACTAAATAAGGTAACCTATATGAAAGCATTTAGATAGTCATTTTAATTAGTTTGAAAGTTTCAGTACAGAAGAATCACCTGATGCCATTTTTTTCTTTTTTAATGTTTTATTTACATTTTTGTCTGCACTGGGTCTTAGTTGTAGTACACTGAATATTTTAGTTGCAGTATGTAGGATCTATTAATAATTCTCTGACCAGGTATTGAACCTGGGCCCCCTGCCTTGGGAATGTGAAGTCCCAGCCATTGGGAGTGTGGAGTCCCAGCCACGAAGAAGGTCCCTGTGCTCTTTCAACTTACATAATCTGGGATCCACTGGCAAGAAAGTCAGAAGAAGATCCAGGAGCCTGCATTTTTAAGATGCTTTCCAGAAAATTGTGAAGGTCTCGATCTGTGGGACACACTTCAAAGACACCATTTTATCACATAGTGGGTGCTCTAAATATGGCCTCCTCTCTTTTCTCTAAATGCATGAGTACAGGAAGAGAACCAAAGACAACAGTTTTGCTTTAAGTTCAGTACATAGGATATGAGTTCAGTACACAGAATACTGTGTATGGTTTACTCTACCTGACTGAAATACACCAAAATGAAACTTCATTTCAAATTTAACCTCTTAGGTTGATGGCCTCTGTAAAACTTCAGTTTTCAAAGTGGTGCTTGGGTAAAGAAAGCTCCCACAGAAGCTCTGGTGTGATAAATCTCTTCAAGACTCCTCCAGCACAAGGAGCAGCTAGAGTAATGCCAGGTGGGGATGCAGGGGATTTCCTGTTTATTCTTTTTACCAACTAAAATGATTTTATACATCCTGTGATTTTTACAGTTGTTCTGAAAGGAAGCTCTTATATTTAACTCCATTGAAATGTAGTGCTTATGTTTTTGGAGGAGGGGAAGATGGGGATAAATCTCCTTTGCCCGTCTCACGAGTTAATGAATTATGTATTCTTCCAGCTTTACTTCTCTGCTGTCGATAACAGAGATGATGTTGGACTTCACAGGACTGATGAAAAATTTCTAAGGTTCATAAGTTATGTGTCAGACTATTCAGGAGGCAGTGTATACGTTTTTTGGCTCTTCCCCCACTCCTTTTCCTGTCCTTTTGGCATGTAACATTTGGATAGTTTAATCCAGCTCATAACAGGATGGGCAAGAGAAGGGGATTCAAATTAAAATTCTTCCAAGTATCTCACATAAAAAGGTTTTGTGAAGAAAGGGATTCAAGCTCATATCACGATTTTATATTAATTTTGAATTTTGTCTATTCATTTTCTTTGTTCTCTGTGTGTAGCATAATCATGTCGTGCCTATGGGCAGAGCTGTTGCTTAGTGACAGCAAGCAGAGTGTCTGGGAAAGGCCCTCATCCCATTCTTTTCTGGAGCTACTGACACCGTACATCCTGATATGTCAGCCTTTTTAGGGTTGAATAAAGGCTAAAGATAAGAGTTAAGTTGAACGTTCACGATTCAGCATCAGTAGGAAGTATGACTGTTTGCCCTGAAAGCTCAGTTGTGTCCATGATGTTTTCAGAGAGTGACAAGTAGCCTATGATACTCAAAGCAAACTAATGGCAGGCTCTTTGTTGTTAGGTTCAGAATCCTTTCAATTTACTTACTACAATGAGAAAATACATGATATATACTTTTGATATACAAGGAAGAAAAAAATTAATGACAGTGAGACAGACCCAGACAGAGCCAGTAAGAATAACATTTACTCCAGAGCCTAGAAAAGCACTCCACTTTTCAGACGGGAAGGTGTTAGGCTTGAACTTGGATAGATATAGGAGATCAATAGAGTGAGAGTGTTAGTTGCTCAGTCGTGTCCAACGCTTTGTGACCCCATGGACTGTATCCTACCAGGGTCTTCTGTCCATGGAATTCTCCAGGCAAGAATACTGGAGTGGATTGCTATTCCCTTCTCCAGGGGATCTTCTGGACCCAGGGATCAAACCCAAGTCTCCTGCATTGTAGGCTTATGATGATCAATCTGCAAGTATTTATTACTACCTTCAATGTGCTCAATATACACATAAAAACAAAACCTTTTAATATGATGGAAATGGAGTTGTTTTGTTTAATTTAGGTAATCCAAATATATTAATCCCTTGAAAACACATTTTGAAAAAATCATATAATCTCTTCATTAAACACTGAGTGAAAAGTAGAAAGCAGTCAGATCAGTAGGGGATAGGAAGGTGATGAAACACTACATACCTCTCCCTGAAGAGTTTACATGAGCATTTTCAAGATGTTTTTGTGAACCAGTTGTGGAGAATTCTTTTTTTTAAGTAGAGAAAACAGTCTTGATAAATACCTTGACTTTGAAGCTTGAACTTGAATTCTCTATTCGACATCACCTTTTGTTTTTGTGTTTGATATAGTTGGGTTGTAAAGACACACATTGACAAAAATCTTTTAGAACTTTTAATTCTGGATAAAATAAATCCAGTGTCTAAGTTAGCTATCAGCCCTCACCCTTTACATAAGGAGCTTTTGTTATGCAGGAATGCCCCAGCTGGGGAAATGCCGGTTAATAGATTCAGACAGATGGATTTTGATGAGAGTCTACACTGTTCACACCCCTTTAGCAAATGTTTTTGAATATTCTCAAGTAACACCCTTAACTTGAAAACAAATATAGATTTGCTTACTTTAGAGTCAGTAGTTGTTATTATCATTAGCAGTATATAAAAATATCTGTTCTGTTTTTGCATATTGAAGTGCTAAATTCATATATCACATTATATCTCTAGACCTTTGGCTGCCTTGTACATACAGAGAAAACACATGCTGAATTTAGAACAGACTTGGGCAGAAAATTATTTCAGCGGTTGTGAAATATTGCACTTAAAAAAAAAATGCTTCCCTCCCCACCAAAGTCCAAGCAATCGTCAACTGTGGAAATAGCCTTATGAAGTTTCCAAAGGGAATACAAGCAAATCCCTTTGGTTGTTACTTTCTTCTCAGTAGAGACTGTGAAACTAGACCAAAAGGGAATAACATTAGAAGAGAAATCAGACTGGTCCAAGGAGCAAGGGAAGAGGGTGTTTCTGACCAGAGCCATTTCGTGAGGTCCAGTGGTCTGTTGCCTGGCACTAACTTAATTGAAGGTCAGAGTTTCAAGCTGGAAGTACAGGAAACTGGGAAGGCAGATCAGAGATACTGCTTGGAGGTGAAAGTATGAGTGTTAATATACCGACTACTCTCTTTGAGGGCAGGGAAATTTGCTGGGTGTTGTGGGTACAGTTGAAAACAAAGATCTCCTAAAACTTGCCGTCTAGGGATACAATGACTTTATACAACAAGTAGCACTTTTAATTACAGTTGTGGAAAGTGCTGTACAGAAGGAAAGGTGCTGTAGGAGTGTAGCAAGGACACTGACAGCGTCTGGAGGGTTGGAGAATGCTTCCTTGAGGTATAGCACTTGAGTTAAGTTCTAGAGTGCAGTATAAATTCCTAAGCAGAAAGGTGTTTTTTAGAAAAACAAACAAAAAAGCATTTAAGGCTGTGGGAGTAGCCTCTGTGAAGCCTCAGAGTCAGGAAAGCACTTACTTGATTTAGAACAGGAACTGGAAGGCCACTGGAGTGGATGGAAACAGAGAATCACTAGGGGACAAAGCTGGTGGGCATTGTTAACACAGCATCACACATTCGTGGGAGACCCCCTTCACATTTTCTCTGTGTGTACCATGGTGGCTCTGGTTGGTGATGCTCATTTTCCCTCTGAAAGAAAAAAAAAAATCCAACTTCAAATTTATTCTATTATTCTATTACAGTTCTTACCTGTCTCTGTTCCACCTCTGTTTCTAAAAAAAAAGAAAATTGTTTTCTGTGTCTCATCAGAAAATCATACTACTGTTTGTTCATAATGGCATGGCAAGCTTAATTTAGTATCTACAGTGGCTTTGTATATATTTCAAAAACTGGAATATTCGTTCAGATTAGTAGAAATGTGAGCTATCTTATATTATCATGGTATATATCGATTTAGGTTTTAAATATGGCAGTCTCTTCTTTTTAACTTCTGGTTAAAGGACTGGTATACAAAAGGGGAAATAAATCAACTCTTGTGTACCAAAATAGAAGGCTTTCCAGATTCTATTCCTGAATAGCTAAATAATGTTTCCACAGCCTTTGCATCACATCTGCATGTGCAGCAGCTGCTCTGTCATTCCTAAAACTCTAGCATTTGTTCATATTTTAAGATGCTCTACATTTTTATGAGCAGATGTAAGAGTTCAAGTTTTATTTGAGGAAAACACGCCTTTCCAAGTTGCAAAATATAATTTCTGGTTCATTTCTTAGGAAATGAAAATACAAGATACACTTTCTAATACACTCTGGTGGTTTAACTTCTCAGCCAACTATGCAGAGGACAGCATAAACCACAGACATTGGGCTCCTTCCACCTGTCGGACAAGATTTTACTGATTGCATTGTTTTGAAGACTCGTGTTACTAAGACTTGGGGCTTAATTTTAGTTTATTTGTACACTGTGTACATTATGAAGAAATATAAGCCATCCTTGTTAATTGTCATCATCAGATTTGAAAAGTGATATAAGTGAGGATATTAGATACAGTGGTGAGTAGTGGTACGAAATTGGTAAATGAGGTCGATTTCAAAACGAGACTGAATATTTGTTAGGCCACTGCACTCATGCTAATCACAACATTGTGATTAGTGAGTGGTGAATTGATGGGATCTGCTGAACACCTACTTTACTGAGAATATTCTTTTGCTCATAGGTCATAGCAGAATAGAGAGAGAGAGAAAACAGAGCCTCTTCTTTGTAAGTAAGTAAAAAGTTTACCTGATACACAAAATATCTTTTATGATGCTTTTAAAAGTTCCGAAAGTTACCAAAAATCACAAATGAATGCCCTACCAACTGAGTGTATAAATGCCAAAAGAATAAAGAAGAAAGAAAATTCCAATCAGCAAACATCATTTGTAGGAGGCCTGTGAAAAGAGACAAATTTTACTTGGTTGGAGAGGGAGGTCTGTGGCCATGGTGAGGTCCAGAGAGGAGGGGAGCCCTGGTTCTGCATCTGCTAGTACCTTCGCACAGTTGTGTGGCTGGAGGCAAGATACGTCACCACTCAAACTCAATTTTATCATCTATAAAATAGAGTGGATTATCATTCTGTTGTGTGATATTAAATAATATATGTAAGAGGATGGTGATGGAACAGGGTTAAGTATTAATGCTTAAAGTGTCAGCCTTTATTATTTATTATTATATTCATGAATAGAAATTGTAGGAATGAGTCTCACTGGGCACACAGAAAAAGCGCAGAGGAAGGAAAAGCACAGAGGAAGGAACAAGCCTGCAGAGAAATAAATCAGTCCGTTTTAAACAATGGAAGTGTTACTTCCAGCAGATTAAATATATTAAATATTATTTTAAATACCCAGTGTTTAATGATGCCCACAAAGTTGTGTAACTTCTAAATGTCCTTAAAAATCTAGAGGTTATTCTATACCTCCACAATTAGAAATACGACTAATTCTTTCTAATGGAAGAACACACTGTTTAAAGAGTGTTCACTCACCTAAACGATGGAGGGTGTGACACTTTGATTCAAAGTTCACTAGTCCAGTTTTCCATTTAGAATCATATACATAGAAAGTCAATCTTTTAATCATTTTTAAAAAGTCTGTGGGTAGAAATGTGATCTGGAGAAACATACATTAAATGTATAGTATGAATATACTTTGGGAATTTCCAGGTTCTGAAAAAGTCATGTGAGGAACACTGGGAGGAAGACCTGACACACTAGGGTCACATTCAGAAGAATGCTGTTTTTTCATATTAGTTCCCTAATCCCTAAACACACTATTCCAAGAAACTTGTGCTGCCCTGATCCCAGCGCAGGTGGTTGGGTGCTGTGATTCCAACCTGGGTGGCTTCTGTGAGGGAAGAAAAGCCCTAGAGTAAGAGATCCTGGCCCAAGTCACTCACAGAGCTGACTCTATTTTCTCATGTTAAATAAGTATCAGTACCTCCAGTCTTTGTGAAAAGACTAAAAGAACATTTGGGGGGGAAAAAAATCAGTAACTACATGACTTGCTACAATCTAGATATTCAACAGTTGCTCTTCAATGTAGCCAAAAGCTGTCCTCACCTTGTTTTGTTTTAAACATCTATTATTAGGCTTCATGATGACTGCTCTCTAAAATATAAGCTCATTTAATATTTATAGTAGTAGCCACTACTATTCCACAATTTTGATGAAATAACTTGTCTCAGGTTAGGCAGTTAGTAAGCTGGCAGGTAGGGCTTTCAACTTGGATATCTGGTTCCTCCAAACAGGTGCTCTCCCCGCTCAGGCTGTAGCACCTCATCTATACTGGGGAAGTATAATAAGGAGCATAGGAATATGCATCTTTTCTCTGTTGAGGGTTTTGTATAGACTTAGAAACAGTGAGCTATGGGACTGAAGGAAACTTTAGAGATCATCTATGAATCCTGATCGTTCTTTTACAAGTTCTCCCTAAAAACCAGAGAAGTTAAGTGATTGACTCACCATCACAGTGATCTTGGTAGTAGAAATGTGGTGGGTACCCAGGTCTCCTGAGTCAGTGCTCTTTCCATTGTGCTGCCTTTCTTATGTCACAGGAGATAATCTAATTACTGTTAAGACCACATTCTTTGAAAAAAAATTAATTGAGATATAATTCACATGAAATTCATCCTTATGAAGTATGATTTTTAGTGTATTCACCAAGTTGTACAACCATCATCACTATCTAATTCTGGAACATTTTCATCACCCCAAAATGCCTATATGTAGTCACTTCTATTTCTTCATTCTCCCAACCCTTAGCAACAGTTAAGGTACTTTATGTCTCTATGAATTTGTCTGTTCTGGACATTTCATATAAATAGAATGAAATAGTGGGTGCCTTTGTGTCTGGCTTCTTTTACTTAACATGATGTTTTCAAGGTTCACCCGTGTTGGAGCATGGATTAGTGTTATTCCTTTTTTATGACTGAATAATATTGTATGGATACACCACGTTTTACTTATTTGTTCATCAGTTGATGGACATATGGATTTTCTCCACTTTTAGGCTATGATGAATAATGCTCCTGTGAGCATCCATGTTCATATTTTTGTGTGAACATATGTTTTCAGTTTTCTTGGATATGTATCTGTGAGCAGAGAAGAGGAGGGCAAGGAATGGGGCACTATAGCCTCAGAGGTCAGCAGGGGAAGAACCCTGTGATGAACTGAAGTGGCACTAAACCAGGAGAGTGTGATATCTCAGAAGCCAAGTGAAGAAAGAATTTCAGGAAGGAGAGTATGACCAAAAGGGTCAAAAACTTCTGAGATGTCTGGAAAGATAAGGACTGAGAAATTGTCATTGAACTGGCAATATGGATGTCATTGGTGACTTCAAGAAATGAGGTTGTGCTGGGGTGGTAGGAACCAAAACATAGAGGAGTGGGTTATTCAGGATAGAGAGGAAGGTGAAGAAGAGAAAGTAGTACACAAGCCTCACATGGCTGCTATAATGTATGCTCAATAACACTACCGATGCTTGTCATTTGAGATCCAATTCAGAGGGCTCACAATATATTGGAAAGGGCACAAGCTTTGGAGTCAGACACACCTGAGTTCGACTCCAGTAATATCACCTGCAAAGATTCGGACATGACTGAGCGACTGAACTGAACTGAACTGAACTGAATACCACCTGCTTTTTGGGTGATCTTATGCAAGTGACTAGTTAAGTCATTGGACTTTATTTTCCCTCATCTATAAAACAGTGATTATAATACCTATCATACAACAATGATATGAAGACTAGTGATAGTGAAAAACCCATCCTGGGATAGTTTCTGGCACACAACAGTCACACTATAAAGTGTCAATTTTATATTATTCTTTTTATTATTTTTAAAATTACCAATCAAAACCAAGGCTGCTGGTATTCTATGTTGCTCATCATTAAAAAAAAAGTCCAATGCTTTGTAACCAAATGACTGGGAAGACTTTACAAAAGAGGAGTCACTTCTGTATTTTGATGGATGACTGGACGCTTTCTTGGGAAAGAAAGTCCAATGGCATATATCTGATGGGAGGACCACATATGAGAGAGAGCACATGTGTCCAGGGGATGCCTGAAGTAAGACACAGGTTGGAGAGAAGGGCTGAAGGTAGAGTGTGAAGACCCTTATAAATCATGTGAAAATAAATGTGATCTTATATAACATTGTGTTGTTTAGTCACTAAGTTGTGTCCAACAGTTTATGACCCCATGGACCATGTAAAAAGTGAAAGTGAAGTCACTCAGTCGTGTCTGACTCTTTGTGACTCCATGGACTATAGCCTACCACACTCCCCCATCCATGGGATTTTCCAGGCAAGAGTACTGGAGTGGGTTGCCATTTCCTTCTCCAGGGGATCTTCCTGACCCAGGGATCGAACCCAGGTCTCCCGCATTGAAGGCAGATGCTTTACTATCTGAGCCACCAGGGAAGTCTGTACATGGACTGTGTACATCATGATAATTATTTCCATTTTATTACCAAAAGCTCAGTGCCTCTAGGAACCTGAGTTTTAAAGGGGTACACTTACTAACTTTAAGAGCCACATGGTAAATAGGATTCAGGATACCACAAAAGCCCATGGCATTCACTTTAAAGATAAATGTATAACCATCTGGGTGCATCAGCTGCTGCCATCAAAATACTGGAGCCTCAATGACAGTCTGATGAAAATTTAATGACTTCATGGGGAAAATGTTATATGAGGCCTCCAACTGATCATTTTTCCTTTACTATGAGGCTATGACCTTTCTTCTTTTTTTATTTTAAAATGTCATTTTTAATTTTTATTTTTATTTACTTATTTGGCTGTGCCAGGTCTTAGTTATGGTTTGGGAACTTTTAGTTGTGACATGTGGGATCTAGTTTCCTGACCAGGGATTGAACCCGGGTCCCCTACATTGGGAGCAAGAGTCTTAGCCCCTGGACCACCAGGGAAGTCCCTAAAATGCCATTTTTAAAAAATGAAATGACAAAAACCTAAAAGGTAGATAACTTCAGTTTGTGAAAATCCTTCCCCCAATCTATTAATTCTCAAAGTCTGGAATGATTGTCTTAAACTACACTGTCCCTGAAATCTGTAAACATTGTTTCACTTAATTATGAGGGGATCACAAGAGTCCACAAATGCCATTGCTATTGGTAGATAATCACTGAGACACATAGCAGTCTTTAAGGATGTTCTTCTCGTGTCTCAGGCAGCCATTCGAAAGTCCCTAAAAGAAGTCTCTGTACATACAAACTGTGAAGACTGGTATATGCATACAAATACACAGTTGTGACTCCCACCCTCTCCTGAAGGAGGTTGATCAGATGTTCAGATCATACAGAATATTCTTGCAAGGTATCAGCTAAATGGAAGGATTTGGTGAATTGGATGAAGTGGAGAAGGGCAGTTTTACCAGGAGCTTTCAGGTGCTAAATCAAGTTTCTGTAGATTTTGTTTCACATTTGCATTACTAAGAGGGTTATCCAAGGGGAACTGTGTTCTAGCTTGATAAAAATATTTTATAAAGTGTTTTATGTTCTTTCTTCCCAAGGATGTTATAGATACACACATCATTCAGATTTTACATAAACCTTTGTAATGTCAGTGTAAGGGTGGGCTCTCCCTCTGTCTCATTCTATTGATATAAGCTAAATATTCCTAGTAATCACATACATTCTAAACAGAGTATACTGCCAGGTACTGTGATTATAAAAGAAAAACTTCTAGTTTAAACTTGATTAGTAGGTATTAGATGGCAATGAAGCACTAGTATCAGAGGAGTACACCAGCTTTGGTATTCTGACAGACCAGGTTTGAATCCAGTTACTGGACAGCTGAAAATTTTGCTTGGAGTTCTGTGGGGAGCCAACAAACTAGATGAAGGTGGAAGTTTGGATGAGTAGGTTGCAAAATGCTCTTCAAAACAGGTGACCATCAAAATGAATTTTTAAGAATAACCAGAAATTCACCAAGGATGGAAGGAGGGAAGGATGCTCTGGCAAGGATCGGCAGCATGCACAGAGATTTTTAGGCATGAAGCCATAGCAAGATGGAAGCATAGGTTCTAGGGTTACTAACCCCAAGTCAAGATGTCTGGGGAACATACAAATGGAAATATTCAGTGGGGTTTGGTGGCTTCTGCCTGAATTCATGTGAACTTTAATTAATAAAAGTAAGAATTTATTATGTGGGCCTCCCAGTGAGAACAGGACTGGAAAAGGTCAGTTTTTATTCAAATCCCAAAGAAAGGCAATGCCAAAGAATGTTCAAACTACTGCACAATTGCACTCATCTCACACGCTAGTCAAGTAAAGCTCAAAATTCTCCAAGCCAGGCTTGTACTACTGTACAATTGTACTATTGTACATGAACCGTGAACTTCTAGATGTTCAAACTAGATTTAGAAAAGGCAGAGGAACCAGAGATCAAATTGCCAACATTGTTGGATCATAGAAAAAGCAAGAGAATTCCAGAAAAACATCTGCTTTATTGACCACACCAAAGCCTTTGACTGTGTGGGTCACAACAAACTGTGGAAAATTCTTAAAGAGATGGAATATCTGACCACCTTACCTACCTCCTGAGAAATCTGTATGCAGGTCAAGAAACAACAGTTAGAACCGGACATGGAACAACAAACTGGTTCCAAATAGGAAAAGGAGTACGTCCAGGCTGTATGTTGTCACCCTGCTTATTTAACTTCTATGCAGAATACATCATGTAAAATGCCAGGCTAGATGAAGCACAAGCTGGAATCAAGATTGCCAGGAGAAATATAATAACCTCAGATATGCATATGATACCACTCTTATGGCAGAAAGTGAAGAGGAAATAAAGATCTTGCCTCTTGATGAAAGTCAAAGAGGAGAGTGAAAAAGCTGGCTTAAAATTCAACATTCAAAAAATGAAGATCATGGCATCTGGTCTCATCATTTCATGGCAAATAGAGGGGAAACAATGGAAACAGTGACAGACTTTATTTTCTTGGGCTCCAAAATCACTGCAGATGGTAACTGCAGCCATGAAATTAAAAGATGCTTGCTCCTTGGAAGAAAAGTTATGACCAACCTAGATAGCATATTAGAAAGCAGAGACATTGCTTTGCCAACAAAGGTCTGTCAAGTCAAAGCTATGGTTTTTCTAGTAGTCATGTATGGATGTGAGAGTTGGACTATAAAGAAAGCTGAGTGCTGAAGAATTGATGCTTTTGAACTGTGGTGTTGGAGAAGACTCTTGAGAGTCCCTTGGACTGCAAGATCAATCCTGTTAATCCTAAAGGAAATCAGTTCTGAATACTCACTGAAAGGACTGATGCTGAAGCTGAACCTGCAATACTTTGGCCACCTGATGTGAAGAGCTGACTCCTTTGAAAAGACCCTGATGCTGGGAAAGATTGAAGGCAGGAGGAAAAGGGGATAACGGAAGATGAGATCGTTGGATGGCATCACTGACTTGATGGACATGAGTTTGAGCAAGCTCCAGAAGTTGGTGATGGACAGGGAAGCCTGGCCTTCTGCAGTCCATGGGGTCACAAAGAGTAGGACACGACTGAGTGACTGAACTGACTGAAGAATTTATTTATCTTACATGGTAATGTAATTTCCCACTGAGGTAGCAGATTCTTCATTCCAAATGCCTTGGTGATTAAAAAAAAAAAAGAGAGAGAGACCAACAAAAAAAACAAACAAAAAATTCCAGCCCCAGCACCCATCCCTGCCCCTCCCCCAAAATCACTCTACTTAGGGCAATGAACTTATGATAAATTAAGATCTTCCTAACAATTTTTTAAATTATACTAATTTTTACTAGGTGCTTATACAACTCTTACTTATTCATGTTTCCAGATAACCTACAGTACTTTGAAAATATTCAGCAACAAAGATAATTGCCTTTCTAGGTGATTAAAAAGAAATTATGGGGTTGAAAACTTCAGCTCTACAAACTGGGATCTAAATATTTTGGAACCCACCTCAGTTGGCTAAGGGAGAATGGAGAATGTCATTACCTAAGAAAAGACTTCCCATAGAATTCTAATAAATCTGGCTCAACAGGTCACTCTTCATGGAATTTTGGTTGTTTATTATACAGATTTTGTTGTCATGTTGATCTGAATGAGATGTTCCAAAATAAAATCCAGAAAGCATAGTGTAAACAATGTCTCTTACCTACTAAGTCTCTGAATCCAGTCACAGTCATTCATGTACCCATCAAGCCAAGTTTTGTTTGTTTTGATTTGTAGAGGAAAGTCATGTTGCCACATGTCTACTCCAATAAATGTCATTGCTATTGAAACTGACTCATTTGGAAGGGACAAGTCTACATAGAAAAAAAGTGTAACATACATGCATGCCCAAAACACTGAAATGGACGGGGTTCTCATTTTCTTCTTGTTCAGTGATGCCATCTCTTTAACTTTACCTCACCATGAGTCAAGCACGGATGCTGACATGTAGAGTCATAGAAAATGAGAGGATAGGGTGGGGTGAAGGGAAGGGAAGGATCCAAAACAAAATAAGAAGTAGGAAAGACATGATACAGTTTCTCCAGACAGGAATTTAGGGGAAAATGCCCCTGATAAGGGAATTTCAACTTGAAGGACTATCTTCCCCAGCTAGGTGGCATCTAGAACCTATGATTGCCATTAAGAGAAAAAGAAAAAGGGAAAAAGGAATAGAGCATTTTCTCCTTAAGGCAAAATGAGTTGTTTCTGTTTAATAAATGCATGGACTTAAATTATGGAACCTCAGATTTTAAGTCGAAGCAAAGGAAACTGTAAGATAAGCAGTAAGAGTGTTTTATTGACTAGATGTTATTGTAGCTTTTATGTATATTTTGTAAAGCAAAACGTGGATATTTCATGCAATGCTTCAAGCACAATTTTCTAAAGAAAACCATAAATCATTTTTTCTGATGAGTAACTGCATATTCAATAGTGGACAAATCCCATAGCATTTTTCTTTTTTCTCATAGTACAGTGTTTTTCAGTGACCGTAAAAAAAAAAAAATCACACCATCTTCTTTTACTTAGAACTTCATAAGATAATCCGCATGAAAGAAAAGCATATTATTATCAATGTTTCTTACCTGTTAAGTTTTTTTCCACCTATGTTAAGACCATGACGTGGTACCACTTTTGGCCCCATTTCCTGTCATGAATGCCTACTGTCTCTGAGCCCACTTCATGTTTGTATGCCCAAAGCCTAAAAGGAGTCCACTTTTTTAAACTAAATGAATGAAGAAATGAGTAACTTTAGGCTACAAGTGATGAAACATGTTAGTAATATTACAATTAATATTTACAGCTAGCAAAGCACCTTCTCTGAATTAATATTCAAAATCTTGCTATGAGGTAGATACTTCATATCTCTATTTTGCAAATAAGGAAACAAAAGCTCAAAGAGGTTAAGTAGGCTTCTCAAGAGCCCAGCTGATGAAGTCACTTAATTGGGATTTGAGCCCCAATCTTTGTTAAGTTCCATTTGCTTTCTACTACATCCTACTTTCTCTAAAAGTATTATACACAATGAATAGAAGCTGAAAGATTGTATCTAATATATTTAACTTTATTCGGGATGAAACAAGGAAATATTCTATTTTTGAAAAATTCAGAATATTAATAACATTTTATGAATGCTCATATTCATTTGGTTTACTGTTCTTTATAAATATGAAAGAAAAAGAACCAGCAATATGAGTTTACTATCTATCACAAGAGAACTGGTAGTATTTTATTAACCTGCCCTCCTAGGGTGCCTGCGATGATGTAATTACTGCTATTTATCAGTCTGTACAGATGTACTGAATTATAGCTTAGAGATGTATAACTTTCGCTTACAGAGAGGAAAGCTGGAGGGTGCAAAGCATTCTATTGTAATCCTAGGAAGGTATTTTTAAAAATTGTATTTCCCTTTTGCAATCCCATAATGATTTCCTTTCATATAATCTTCTCTTTAACTGATTTATACCCAGAAGAACCACCAGCATCCAGCAACATGCTCCCCCAAGAACTGAGTGAGTGACAGCTGCCTGCTGCCATCTAGACTTGCAGTTGAAACAAGCAGAGATGGTGTTCTCTGTGTGTTCTGTATTCCTGATTGTCCAAAGACTGAGAAGTCAAAAGTCTTAACAAGTCTGTATTATTTCTCCGCATACATCCCCTTCCTTCTCTGCAGTACAGCACAATATCAGTGCACCCCACATGAAGGTTCTAAGAAATGAACCCAAGGTAGATAATTTATAATACTTGTCAGTTACTAGAAATGTGATGATGCATAGAAGAAAAATACAAAAATTAGGAATAGGTTGGTCAGAGCTTAAGAGTATAAATTGTCCCCATCCTCAATCCTCTCCTGAGAGGGAAACCTTTTACTCAAAAGAGTCTCTTCCTGTCTCATCCATTCCCAGTTGAGAATATTGATACCTCCATATGGCTGTCTCATTTGCTATTACTGCACACAATGAAAACTTGCATGGTTAAAAGAAACTCTGACAAATGTTCTGAAATTTAAAGCAATGTTCTGAAAGTTAAAAGAAACTCTGACAAATGTCCTAAGCCTAGGATGATTATTTCAGTTTATCACAGCTGCCTGCCAGTGCTTTTTAGTATCATTGTTTGGTGTTTTCGGATGAAACAACAGTTGACCATGATTATTCCCTCCGGATCTCCTCCCTCTGTGCCCTCTGTCTGCCTCACTGTGTCTGCCTGTGCTTTGTAAATGTAGACATGCACCAGTGTCTCTTCTGCCTTTCTCTGGTCAGATATCTCCTTATGACAGCTGACCCACAACTCCAGTTCTCACTATTGCCTCTATTGTGAAGACTCGAACTTCCCTCCTTCAGCTCTGCAGCTTCTTCTAGGGCCCTGATCCCCTGATCCATCACCTGAACACACAACTCCTTAATCTCACTTAAAACTCATGAAGTGTTCAAAGAAGGAAGGATAAGTGTATCATTCCAAGAGTCATGGAGGAGGCCAGGCCTGAACTCACAGTAATGTAGGCTCTTTTAGATCAGAACTGCCCAGATAGAACTTTTATATTATGAAAACTTATTGAATTCTACTTCTGCTTTATTGACTATGCCAAAGCCTTTGACTGTGTTGACCACAACAAACTCTGGAAAATCCTTAAAGAGATGGGAATACCAGTCCACCTGACTTGCCTTTTGAGAAATCTGTATGCAGCTCAGGAAGCAACAGTTAGAACTGGACATGGAAAACAGACTTGTTCCAAATAGGGAAAGGAGTATGTTAAGGCTGTATATTGTCACCCTGCTTATTTAACTTATATGCAGAGTACATTATGAGAAACGCTGGGCTGGATGAAGCACAAAGTGAAATCAAGATTGCTGGGAGAAATATCAGTAACCTCAGATATGCAGATGACACCACCCTTATGGCAGAAAGCAAAGAAGAACTAAAGAGCCTCTTGATGAAAGTGAAAGAGGAGAGTGAAAAAGTTGGCTTAAAACTCAACATTAAGAAAACTAAGATCATGCCATCTGGTCCCATCACTTCATGGCAAATAGACGGTGAATCAGTGGAAACAGTGAGAGACTTTATTTTTTTGGCTCCAAAATCACTGCAGATGGTGACTGCAGCCATGAAATTAAGACACTTGCTCCTTGGAAGAAAGGTTATGACCAACCTAGACAGCATATTAAAAAGCAGAGACATTACTTGCCAACAAAGGTCCATCTAGTCAAAGCTATGGTTTTTCCAGTAGTCATGCATGGATGTGAGAGTTGGACTATAAAGAAAGCTGAGTGCTGAAGAATTGATGTTTTTGAACTGTGGTGTTGGAGAAGACTCTTGAGAGCCCCTTGGACTGCAAGGAGATCCAACCAGTCCATCCTAAAGGAAATCAGTCCTGAACATTCATTGGAAGGATTGATACTGAAGCTGAAACTTCAATACTTTGGCCACCTGATGTGAAGAACTGACTCCTTTGAAAAGACCCTGATGCTGGGAAAGATTGAAGGCAGGAGGAGAAGGGGACAACAGAGAATGAGAAGGTTGGATGGCATCACCGACTCAATGGAGATGAGTTTAAGCAAACTCCAGGAGTTTGCGATGGACAGGGAGACCTGGCATGCTGCAGTCCATGGGGTCACAAAGAGTCAGACACAACAGAGCGACTGAACTGAACTGAACTGACTGAATTCTTGAAATTCAGCACTATGTCTAATATACACCCAGAGTGTGTGTTAGTCAATCAGTCATGTCTAACTCTTTGTGATCCCATGGACTGCAGCCTGCCAGGCTCCCCTGTCTCTGGAATTCTCCAGGCAAAGGTACTGGAGTGTGTTGCCATGTCCTCCTCCAGGGGATCTTCCTGACCCAGGAATCAAACCTGGGTCTCTTGCGTTACAGGCAGATTCTTTACTGTCTGAGCCACCAGGGAAGCCCAGTACACAACCAATGGTTCCCATTAAATTTAAATTGCTGTCTGAGATCAGTATTTAGTCTGCAGGAAATTGTGCTTGTTAGAGAATCACAGAATTAAGTACTTGGTGAAAGCTTGGCAAAGTGACCAATGTTAGATCCTTGGTGGTCTTGCTGACCTCAGAGCCCAAAGGAGGCTCACAACACACAGACTGAGGACAACCATCAGGCGCCATGTGGGAGGAAGCTGGTAATCCTACAAGACAAATCATGTTTTGCCAAGATATTTGATTAAAAAATTGAAAAAAAAAGTAAACAGATGATTGATAGGGTTCACGTTTAATTCCTTCAAGAAATGCAGATGTGCAAATTGATAGATGCTTTTCTGATATCTTTTTTTAATGTACTGTAAACTATGTTCTTGCATCCATTCCAAGCATGCTCACTCCTGCTCTATTTTCTCCATGCACTGTTTGTGTTTCACTTACATTGTCAGGAATATTTTAGTTAGAATAATCAAAGGAAGAAATAAACAACAGTTAGTTGCGAAATGAACTAATTCTAGAGACACAGTGACAGTCTTTGTAGGAGGAGATGGCTGTGATTTAATTGTTCTTCCTCCAGAGACTATCAATAGAGTGGGTTTTGCCAGATCTCTTGAATCAATTGCTACTATAAAGCTCTGTGGAGCAGGACTGTTGTCCCTCCAAATATAGTCCCTTTGTGTTGAAGGCCAAGAAACCCAATGTCGGAATGAAACAAGGGAAGACTGCCCAGAAACCTGCAAAGAACAATCCCTTTGATAAAACTGCCTAATAAAGAAGCACCACAATTGTTCTTTTACCAATCACTTTAAATATTTGATTATAAATGAATAATTTGTGGTAGCTTGTGATCAAGGAGGTTTACATTTTTGTGTGTGCTTCCCAAAGGGAAAGATGGTAGGTATGGCATAAGCACAGATAAATGAACATAAAATGTGAAGCTGTAATGTCTATCCCAGGCACAACTTTACCACTAAGATAAATATAGAAAGAATATATACCAGCCTTTAAACTGGATCCGAAGCCCTCCCCAGACTGCTCAAGAATGACAAGGCCTGCCGGAGTGTTTCCATAGAATCCTGTGCTTTAATATACTTAATACTTACTAGAAAGAATCTTCATTAGTTACTTATTTTCTCCCTCATGTCGGGGAGATCTGCATCTTATTTCTTTATGCTCAGCGCTTAGCATATAGTGCATGGCACATAATAGGTACTCACTATAAGTAAATAGTTGAGTTAATGAGTATTCCCACTAGTAAAATTATATTCAACATGGATACATTTTACCAATGAGGACATTCACTGCTGATTTACTGTCTACACCACAAGGTAAATTTTATGTTCTTGATAAAGAAATTGTGTGTTTACTCAGTGTAAGGTGTTCTGCTAATCACTGTAGAAGGCACAGAAGGTGAAAGATGTAAGACTCCACCTATCCCTAACTTTATCCCCGGGCTTATGTGGAATGCTTCTCTTTAACTCACCCTGAATCATCATCTCTCACTTCTTTGAGGGCTTAGTGACTGGGGTACAGTAGGTACTGATAAAATGTTTGGTGAAGAAATGGATAATAAACCTACGTGGTGCTTATGGTCAATCTGACATCGAAAGCTTGAGACTAACAGCTTCAGTGTATTGATGAAATACTTGAAGTTCTCCTGGGCTTTATTTTGTCAGCTAATTGTGGTCAGCATTCTTAATATGTAACTGCAATAGAAACTTACTGAAGGCAGGATATTAACTATTTCAATCTTGTTCATCACTGTATTCTCAGACTCATATACATAGTAGATTATTGTAAATATTTGCTGAATTGATGAAGTTTTAAATGTTTCAAGTTTTTATAGAGGAAATTTGAAAAATGAATAGCTATGATAGAAAACATGGAGCCAAAGAGAAATAGGACAAAATGTTTTAGGGGCTCACTTGTGGTCTAGATCATGTCTTGTTGTGGGGGCACAATGGTTTTATAAGTAAAATTTATAAATTTTAATAATAATAGTTTGGGTAGATCTTGAAGAGACAGGTAGAATTTCAACAGGTGTCGATGTTCAGGAGAGCACTGACTTCTTTTTTTATTTTAACTGTTACTTCAAAGTTATAGAATACCTTGATTCAGAGACATGGAGTTTAAAAATTATACAGCATTCTTATCTTTATGTCTGCAGGGAAAGAAAGTTATTTTTAAGGTGATTTTCATAAAATCACGTGGAATGCTGATAAATGTTTTTCTTAAGATTTAAAAGGAAGGAGTTTTAGAATTTAATCATAGAATTAATGTTAAGTACTAAAACACATTCCTTTAAGGCTTCAAACTATTTTAGTACCAATAGAAGAATTTAGCTCCTTTTTAGAACTAAAGGCCATTTAAATCAATAAGATATTTGAGAAAAATAATTTACTTTTTGTGATGTCATATTAAAAATACTATCCCTAAAATATTCACCTAACCTTGTAAGACATGTGTGTCTCCGTAGGAAGATCAAAACCTTCAAAATCAAGGGCCCTCACCCAGTGCCTGTGCCTATAGTTGGGAGGTTTCACAACCTGGGGAAGTCCACAAACTCATCTTCCTTATTGATGAAAAGAGGGGCTTATATGAGAAAGAACCATGCCTCTCAAGCTTTGGTGAGTCATGGACCACCTGCAAATTTTGTTAAAATGCAGGTTCTGATTTAGTACATCTGGGACAGGGCCTAAGATTTTGCATTTCCAGCAAACTCCCAGGTGATGACCACAAGGCTAGTTTTTGATGCCACTCTGAGTATCAAAGGATTAGAAATCTGCTGAGGCTTCCTACTGCCCTAGGATCCTAGGTAAGGTTTTCAGTATGAAAACTTTGTTATCAGACATAACCTGGAATGATGGTTCAACCACAGAAAGCTTCTGGAAGTCCTCTTACTGCATGTGCCATGTGCTTTGCATTACTTTACCACTATTAATTTTCCCTGGATGTCTTTGGTGTATGGTAGACTCTTCTTCCTTCATTTCTCCCTGACAAGTGCCAGATAGTCGTGGTACTTCTTATAAATACCAGTGCTTAATGTAATAAGCCTTGTGTGAATTTAGACTCCTTTAGGAATCTGGCCAACAGTTATTGTATTGTCCATCAATCATAAATTCTAGTAATAATTTATTGAGCTCTACTACCTATAGTGGCATAGGTTGAAAATGAAAGTTGCTCAGTCCTGTCCAACTCTTTGCAACCCTGTGGACTATACAGTCAATGGAACTCTCCAGAACAGAATACTGGAGTTGGTAGCCTTTCCCTTCTCCAGAGGATCTTCCCAACCCAGGGATTGAACCCAGGTCTCCTGCATTGCTGGCAGATTCTTTACTAGCTGACCCACCAGGGAAGCCCAAGAATACTGGAGTGGGTAACCTATCCCTTCTCCAGGGGATCTTCCTGATCCAGGATATACATCATTATGCTTTAATTTGCAGGTGAGGATACTGAGGCTAAGAGAGATATAAGTGAAGTCTAGGGCCACCTAGCCAGTTGTTGTTGTTTAGTTGCTGAGTTGTGTCTGACTCTTTGCAACCCCATGGACTATAGCCCACCAGGCTTCTCTATCCATGAGATTTCCCAGGCAAGAACACTGAATTGGGTTGCCATTCCTTCTCCAGGGAATCTTCTGGACCAGGGATCGAACCCACATCTCCTACATTGGCAGGCAAATTCTTTACCACTGAGCCATGAGGGAAGCCCACCTAACCAGTAAGAGTAGCCAAGATTTGAACCTAAGTCTTCCTAGGTCCCAAGCATTGCTCTTTCTGCTACATCACACTGCTTCTCTGAGGGAGGCAAACATAAGACTGGAAAGAGGAATGTTAAAAGATATTCATGGCGTATTATGGTCTTCAATAAGTTTTTAATATAAGAGTAATTAGATAATACAAAGCATCTCCAAGTGAAGTACCCAGTGGCTATTTTAGAAATAAATTTTGTGGTAATGCAGAAGTGAGAGGAAACTGTGTGTAAGAATGGCCTATAAAGTCTTCCCAAAGAAGGGAGCCTTTGAGTCAAGTCTTGACAAATGAGTGGGAACAAAGAGAGGTGCATCACAGACAGCAGGGACAGAGGTAGAATCTCTTTCTTTCCAAACATGAAAATTTTTAAGTTCTTTTTCAGGCAATAAGAAGGGAGTCCACCATGACAAGCCTTTAATACCAGACTGAAGAATTTTGATTTCATCCTTTTATCAGTAGGGGACCTCTTGATGTTTATAAATAATATGTCAGAACTATACTGTGGAAGGAATACTATATCAGAACTATACTTTAGAGGGGCTTCCCTGGTGGCTCAGCAGTAAAGAATCCCCCTGCCAATGCAGGAGACACAGGTTAGGTCCCTGGGTCAGGAAGATATCCTGGAGAAGGGACTGACAACCCACTCCAGTATTCTTGCCTGGAGAATCCCATGGTCACAGAAGCCTGGCGGATTACAGTCCATGGGGCTGCAAAGAGTCGGACATGATTTAACAACTAACAACAACAAATACTTTAAAAGATAACTCTGGCAACTAAAAAAAAAATGTGAAAAACTCGAGCTAGAAGAGTTAAGAGTCAGCAAGATAGTTGGGTAGTTAGTTTCTTCATCTGTTAAAACAGGAAAAAATACTAACTACCTTGTAGGGTTTTTTGAGAATTAGAGGAGATACAGTTTGTAAAACACTTAGGGTGGCTGGCACATAATGTTAAAAAACATGAGTTATCAAATCAGCTAGGTGTAAAGGTGAATGACCTTAAATTCTGTGTTTGTTTACACTTAACATTAGAGTTAGCGTTTCCTTTAGAGAGCCTCTTAGTACAGTGCCAGATACATGGAATGTCATCACGGTTAGGTAGTGTGGCTAGTGTTGTCATCATCTTCCTCTTCTGCTCTTCCTCCAGGGAAGTGTGCATTGGTGTCATCTTTTCTCTGACCTTACCATCACAGGGCAGCACAATGACTTTCCTTTGATTTAATGTTGCATTGTTGCTTGCATCAATCTTTCCTCTGCTAATTCTACCTCCATTTACTATGTGAGAAGTTTTCCTGAGGATGTGTTCTGCTTATAGACACAAGAATGAAAGAAGATCTGCAATTCTGAGAACAATTTTAAAATAAATGGGTGAGTCCAGGTTTTCTAAGAAAAAGAAACTCAAGGTGGAAATTCCCTGCAGAAGAACTTGCCTGGGAGTGATGTTTGGCATGTATCAACAGCTTTGGATTTTCCAAGGTTACTCCTGACTTTAAACCTAGACTTAACATACTAAAGTAAAAGGTATATTAGACATCTTTAGTTAGAGTTCAATGCAGAAGAAAAGGTATGATGTCGGGGAGGAGGGATAAAGTAGCAGTTAATCATTAGGTCCCCCAGTCCCCATGGTTTGTCCTCACCAAGTAGTCAGATTCCCTTATGCAAATCACTTTATTTTTCTCACATACAGGGTGAAAATACCATTTGTGCATGTGCCTTTCATCCAGCATTCCATTCTACCAAAATGTGCCAGGCACTGGGCTAAGTGCTGTGATACAATAATGAGCAGAAATACACATGGTCCCTGCCTTCATAGAATGTACAGACTAGGGGTATAGAAAGATATTAATCAAATAATCTACCCCCCCCCAAAAAAATACCATCACAATGGCGCTAATGTAGCTATGGCAGAAGCTACAACAGAGAAGTACAGGGTGCTCCAGAGGGAGATAAGAAAGGTATCCTTGAGGGAATGTGTGCTGAGCGGTAGTTGCTCATGTCACTCTAGGATAGTTGGTGTTACAGTCCAAGAAGAGAGAACTGCACATTCAAAAACCTTGGAAAGAAAGCCACTGTCCCAGGAACACAGAGCAAGAAGGAGGATGTGACTGTTGAGGCTGCAAGAGCAGCTGGGGGAAAAGCCAAGCCACGCTTGGCAGGTCCTTTCAAAGGATTTTTTTTTAATTAGTTTATTTATCTATTTTTTAACTTTACAATATTGTATTTGTCTTGCCATACATTAACATGAATCCACCATGGGTGTACATGTTTTCCCCTTCCAGAACCCCCCTCCCACGCCCCTCCCCATCCCATCCCTCCAGGTCATCCCGGTGCACCAGCCCCGAGCGCCCTGTATCATGCATCGAACCTGGACTGGCGATTCGTTTCACATATGATAATTTACATGCTTCAGTGCCATTCTCCCATATCATCCCACCCTTGCCCTCTCCCATAGAGTCCATAATACTGTTCTATTTATCTGTGTCTCTTTTGATGTTTCTCATACAGGATTATCTTTACCGATTAACTAAATACCATATATATGTGTTAGTATACTGTATTGGTGTTTTTCTTTCTGGCTTACTTCACTCTGTATAATAGGCTCCAGTTTCATCTACCTCATTAGAAATGATTCGAATGTATTCTTTTTAATGGCTGAGTAATATTCCATTGTGTATATGTACCAAAGCTTCCTTATCCATTCGTCTGCTGATGGGCATCTAGGCTGCTTCCATGTCCTGGCTATTATAAACAGTGCTGCGATGAACACTGGGGTACACGTGTCTCTTTCGATTCTGTTTTCCTCGGTGTCTATGCCCAGCAGTGGGATTGCTGGGTCATATGGCAGTTCTATTTCCAGTTTTTTGAGGAATCTCCACACTGTTCTCCATAGTGGCTGTACTAGTTTGCATTCCCACCAACAGAGTAAGAGGGTTCCCTTTTCTCCACACCTTCTCCAGCATTTATTGCTTGTAGTCTTTTGGATAGCAGCCATTCTGACAGACGTGAAATGGTACCTCATTGTGGTTTTATTTGCATTTCTCTGATAATGAGTGATGTTGAGCATCTTTTTATGTGTTTGTTAGCCATCTGTATGTCTTCTTTGGAAAAGTGTCTGTTTAGTGCTTTGGGCCACTTTTTGATTCAGTCGTTTATTTTTCTGGAGTTGAGCTGCAGGAGTTGCTTGTATATTTTTGAGATTAATTGTTTGTCTGTTGCTTCATTTGCTATTATTTCCTCCCATTCTGAAGGCTGTCTTTTTACCTTGCTTATAGTTTCCTTTTTTGTGCAAACGCTTTTAATTTTAATTAGGTCCCATTTGTTTATTTTTGCTTTTATTTCCAATGTTCTCAGAGGTGGGTCATAGAAGATACTGCTGTGGTTTATGTTAGAGAGTGTTTTGCCTATGTTTTCTTCTAGGAGTTTTATAGTTTCTGGTCTTACGTTTAGACCTTTAATCCATTTTGAGTTTATTTTTCTGTATGGTGTTAGAAAGTGTTCTAGTTTCATTCTTTTGCAAGTGGTTGACCAGTTTTCCCAGCACCACTTGTTAAAGAGATTGTCTCTTCTCCATTGTATATTCTTGCCTCCTTTGTCAAAGATAAGGTGTCCATAGGTGCGTGGGTTTATCTCTGGGCTTTCTATTTTGTTCCATTGATCTATATTTCTGTCCTTGTGCCAGTACCATACTGTCTTGATGACTGTGGCTTTGTAGTAGAGCCTGAAGTCAGGCAGGTTGATTCCTCCAGTTCCATTCTTCTTTCTCAAGATTGCTTTGGCTATTCGAGGTTTTTTATATTTCCATACAAATTGTGAAATTATTTGTTCCAGTTCTCTGAAGAATACCGTTGGTAACTTGATAGGGATTGCATCGAATCTATAGATTGCTTTGGGTAGTATACTCATTTTCACTATATTGATTCTTCCGATCCATGAACAAGGTATATTTCCCCATCTATCGGTGTCTTTGATTTCTTTCACCAGTGTTTTATAGTTTTCTATATATAGGTCTTTTGTTTCTTTAGGTAGATATATTCCTAAGTATTTTATTCTTTTCGTTGCGATGGTGAATGGAATTATTTCCTTAATTTCTCTTTCTTTTTTTCTCATTGTTAGTGTATAGGAATGCAAGGGATTTCTGTGTGTTAATTTTATATCCTGCAACTTTACTATATTCATTGATTAGCTCTAGTAATTTTCTGGTGGAGTCTTTAGGATTTTCTATGTAGAGGATCATGTCATCTGCAAACAGTGAGAGTTTTACTTCTTCTTTTCCAATCTGGATTCCTTTTATTTCTTTTTCTGCTCTGATTGCTGTGGCCAAAACTTCCAAAACTATGTTGAATAGAAGTGGTGAGAGTGGGCACCCTTGTCTTGTTCCTGACTTTAGGGGAAATGCTTTCAGTTTTTCACCATTTAGGATAATGTTTGCTGTGAGTTTGTCATATATAGCTTTTATTATGTTGAGGTATGTTCCTTCTATTCCTGCTTTTTGGAGGGTTTTGATCATAAATGGATGTTGAATTTTTTCAAAGGCTTTCTCTGCATCTATTGAAATAATCATATGGTTTTTATTTTCAATTTGTTAATGTGGTGTATTACATTGATTGATTTGCAGATATTGAAGAATCCTTGCATCCCTGGGTTAAAGCCCACTTGGTCATGATGTATGATCTTTTTAATATGTTGTTGGATTCTGTTTGCTAAGATTTTGTTAAGGATTTTTGCATCTATGTTCATCAGTGATATTGGCCTGTAGTTTTCTTTTTTTGTAGCATTTTTGTCAGGTTTTGGTATTAGGGTGATGGTGGCCTCATAGAATGAGTTTGGAAGTTTACCTTCCTCTGCAATTTTCTGGAAGAGTTTGAGTAGGATAGGTGTAAGCTTTTCTCTATATTTTTGGTAGAATTCAGCTGTGAATCCATCTGGTCCTGGCCTTTGTTTGCTGGAAGATTTCTGATTACAGTTTCAATTTCCGTGCTTGTGATGGGTCTGTTGAGATTTTATATTTCTTCCTGGTTCAGTTTTGAGAAGTCGTACTTGTCTAAGAATTTATCCATTTCTTCCAAGTTGTCCATTTTATTTGCATACAGTTGCTGATAAAAGTCTCTTATGATCCTTTGTATTTCTGTGTTGTCTGTTGTGATCTCTCCGTTTTCATTTCTAATTTTGTTGATTTGATTCTTCTCCCTTTGTCTCTTGATGAGTCTGGCTAATGGCTTGTCAAATTTATTTATCTTCTCAAAGAACCAGCTTTTGGCTTTATTGATTTTTGCTATGGTCTCTTTTGTTTCTTCTGCATTTATTTCTGCTCTAATTTTTAAGATTTCTTTCCTTCTACTAACCCTGGGGTTCTTCATTTCTTCCTTTTCTAGTTGCTTTAGGTGTAGAGTTAGGTTATTTATTTGATTTTTTGCTTGTTTCTTGAGGTGAGCGTGTATTGCTATGAATCTTCCCCTTAGCACTGCTTTTACGGTGTCCCATAGGCTTTGGGTTGTTGTGTTTTCATTTTTGTTCATTTCTATGCATATTTTGATCTCTTTTTTTGATTTCTTCTGTGATTTGTTGGTTATTCAGCAGTGTGTTGTTCAGCCTCCATATGTTGGATTTTTTAATAGTTTTTCTCCTGTAATTGACATCTAATCTTACTGCATTGTGGTCAGAAAAGATGCTTGGAATGATTTCAGTTTTTTTTAATTTACCAAGGCTAGATTTATGGCCCAGGATGTGATCTATCCTGGAGAAGATTCCATGTGCACTTGAGAAGAAGGTGAAATTCATTGTTTTGGGGTGAAATGTCCTACAGATATAAATCAGGTCTAACTGGTCTATTGTATCATTTAAATGTTGTGTTTCCTTGTTAATTTTCTGTTTAGTTGATTTGTCCATAGGTGTGAGTGGAGTATTAAAGTCTCCCATTATTATTGTGTTATTGTTAATTTCCCCTTTCATACTTGTTAGCATTTGCCTTACATATTGTGGTGCTCCTATGTTGGGTGCATATATGTTTATAATTGTTACATCTTCTTCTTGGATTGATCCTTTGATCATTATGTAGTGTCCATCTTTGTCTCTTTTCACTGCCTTTGTTTTAAAGTCTATTTTACCTGATATGAGTATTGCTACTCCTGCTTTCTTTTGGTCTCTATTTGCATGAAATATCTTTTTCCAGCCCTTCACTTTCAGTCTGTATGTGTCCCTTGTTTCAAGGTGGGTCTCTTGTAGACAACATATATAGGGGTCTTGTTTTTGTATCTGTTCAGCCAGTCTTTGTCTTTTGGTTGGGGCATTCAACGCATTTACATTTAAGGTAATTGTTGATAAGTATGATCCCGTTGCCACTTACTTTATTGTTTTGGGTTCGATATTATACACCCTTTCTGTGTTTCCTGTCTAGAGAAGATCCTTTAGCATTTGTTGGAGAGCTGGTTTGGTGGTGCTGAATTCTCTGAGCTTTTGCTTGTCTGTAAAGCTTTCGATTTCTCCTTCATATTTGAATGAGATTCTTGCAGGATATAGTAATCTGGGCTGTAGATTATTTTCTTTCATCACTTTAAGTATGTCCTGCCATTCCCTTCTAGCCTGAAGAGTTTCTATTGAAAGATCAGCTGTTATCCTTATGGGAATCCCCTTGTATGTTATTTGTTGCTTTTCCCTTGCCGCTTTTAATATTTGCTCTTTGTGTTTGATCTTTGTTAATTTGATTATTATGTGTCTTGGGGTGTTTCGCCTTGGGTTTACCCTGTTTGGGACTCTCTGGGTTTCTTAGACTTCGGTGATTATTTCCTTCCCCACTTTAGGGAAGTTTTCAACTATTATCTCCTCGAGTATTTTCTCATGGTCTTTCTTTTTGTCTTCTTCTTCTGGGACTCCTATGATTAGTGTGTTGGTGCATTTAACATTGTCCCAGAGGTCTCTGAGGTTGTCCTCATTTCTTTTAGTTTTTTCCTCTCTGTTTCATTTATTTCTATCATTTTATCTTCTACCTCACTTATCCTATCTTCTTCCTCCGTTATTCTACTGTTTGTCCCCTCCAGAGTGTTTTTGATCTCATTTATTGCATTATTCATTATATATTGACTCTTTTTTTATTTCTTCTAAGTCCCTGTTAAACCTTTCTTGCATCTTCTTGATCCTTGTCTCCAGGTTATTTATCTGTAACTCCAATTTGTTTTCCAGATTTTGGATCATTTTCACTATCATTTTTCGGAATTCTTCATCAGGTAGATTCCCTATTTCTTCCTCTTTTGTTTGATTTGGAGGGCATTTATCCTGTTCCTTTACCTGCTAGGTATTTCTCTGCCTTTTCGTCTTGTTTATATTGCTGTGTTTGGGGTGGCCTTTCTGTTTTCTGGAAGTTTGTGGCTCCTCTTTATTGTGGAGGTTCTTTGCTGTGGGTGGGGTTAGATGGGTGGCTTGTCAAGGTTTCCTGGTTGGGGAAGCTTGTGTCGGTGTTCTTGTGGGTGGAGCTTGATTTCTTCTCTCTGGAGTGCAATGAAGTGTCCTGTAATGAGTTTTGAGATGTCAATGGGTTTGGTGTGACTTTGGGCAGCCTATATATTGAAGCTCAGGGCTATGTTCCTGTGTTGCTGGAGAATTTGCGTGGTATATCTTACTCTGGAACTTGTTGGCCCCTAGGTGGTGCTTGGTTCCAGTGTAGGTATGGAGGCGTTTGATGAGCTCCTATCGTTTAATGCTTCTTGGATTCAGGAGTTCTCTGGTGTTCTCAAGATTTGGACTTAAGTCTCCTGTCTCTGGTTTTCAGTCTTATTCTTACAGTAGCCTCAAGACTTCTCCATCTATACAACACCGATGATAAAACATCTAGGTTAATGATGAAAAGTTTCTCCACAGTGAGGGACACCCGGAGAGGTTCACAGAGTTACGTAGAGAAGAGAAGAGGGAGGAGGGAGATAGAAGTGGCCAGGAGAAGAAGAGGGGAATCAAAAGGGAAGAGAGCAAGCTAGCCAGTAATCATTTCCCTATGTGCTCTCCACCATCTGGATCTCTCAGAGATGTTCACAGAGTTACACAGGGAAGAGAAGAGGGAGGAAGAAGACAGAGGTGGCCAGGAGGAGAAAAGGGGGGATCAAAAGGGGAGAGACAGATCCAGCCAGTAATCAGTTCTCTAAGTGTTCTCCACAGCCCAGAACACACAAAGAGATTCACAGAGTTGGGTTGAGAAGAAAAGGGGGAGTGGGGAGATGGAGGTGACCTACTGGAGAAAAAGGAGAGTTAAAAGGGGGAGAGAGCAATCAAGCCAATGATCTCACTCCCAAGTAAAAATGGGTGCTGAAGATTGGGTTCTTGAAGATACAAAGTTGATAACAAATACTAAAAAGCAAAGATTAAAAATCTAGAGTAGAGGTCAGGTTCTCAAAAATACCATAGTAAAAAAAGAGAAAAAGAGAGAGAAAAAAATAAAAAAGAATAAAAACCACCAGAGTCACAAAAATTATAAAATATATGTATATGAAGTTTGCTTTAAAAATAAGGTCTTAAAAAAAATTTTTTTTAAATACAAATAAAAATAGGGTCTTTTTTTTTTTTTTGCAAGGTAATAGTAGGTTATAAAAATGAAAATTGAAGGAGTAATAGGGGACTTAAAAATAAAATAAAATAAAATAAAATGAAACTTAAAAAAATTTTAAAAAATAATAAAAAGTTTTAAAAATTTAAAAAAATGACAATAGTAAAAAATATGTCTAGGAATTTCTCTGGAGCTGTTACGGACAGTGTAGGGTCAGTTCATTTTCAGATAATTCCTTGGTCCAGCTTGTACTTCTCAAGGTCTCTAGGCCCCTTCCTATGTAGTCGGTGCTAACTACAGGGTTTTAATCAGTTGCATCTGTCATTTCCAAAGTGGTTCCCTCTGTTTCTTTTAGCTTCTTCTGTTTGCTGGTCTCTTCAGTGTCTAATTTCCGCCCTGACACAAGGGGGGCGGTGGTGGTCACTTTTGTTTTTTTACTCTCACTTGTTCAGTCGTGCTGTGGGCAGGGAGGAACACTGCAAACAAATCTCACTGGTGTGTGCTCACAATGTTTCAGCCACACTGGGTTTGCCCCGCTCACGGCGTGTGTGCTTTCCCAGTCTACACTGCTCAGGATCTTGGTTGCACTGCCGGGAATTGTCTGAAGCAGCCCCTGGGGTTGCCTGTACTTCCCAGGTCTAAGCCGCTCAGGTCCTGGTTCCTGGGTACTTCACAAAGGTGCAGACTTGATTGAGCCTGGGTTTTGTGCCCTTCCCAGGTCGGAGCAGCTCTGGTGACCGTATTTTTGGCTACCGCAGTCAGGGGCTGTGCCTTTTTGCCTTCCCCCGTCCCAGCCGCTTGGTTTTCTGGGTGTACAACGGGCGCAGCTTCCCAAGTGTGCTGTGCTCTCTTCTGGGGAGCTGATCTCTGGCTGCGACCTCTAGGTGGGTGTCGACCCTCCAGAGTCCCAAGAAGTCCTGGTTAGCAGCGAGGTCTGTTTGCAGTTTGGTATAGGGTGCCTCTCTGGGGCCGCAATTTTGCCCTTTTGGCTCTGGCTGCCCTCACCTGCCTGTCTCCTGTGGGGGATGGGCCGGTCTGCAGCAGGCTTGCTCTGCTCAGTCCTTTGTTCTGTGAGGGGGCCTGGCGGTGTCTTAGGTTAAGGCTTTTCGCGGGAAAGCTATCCCACGGTCTAGGTTGCTGTCTCAATCTAGTTCCCTCAGATTGCCCTCGGGGCATTCAGGCCCAGTCCTTACCCAAAGCAATGCAGCCCGCCCCTCCCTGCCCAGCCCCCGCTTGCTAGATGGGGATGCGCACATCTGTGCTGCGCACCAGCTGGGAGTTGCTGTTAGGTACGTAAACTAAAGGTTCTAATTATTTATTTTTCTCCCCGGTTATTTTGCCCTCTGCGATTCCAACGCTCGCCACAGACCCGCTGGAGAGAGTGTTTCCTGGTGTTTGGAAACTTCTCTCTTTTTTAAGACTCCCTTCCCAGGACGGATCTCTGTCCCTACCTCTTTTGTCTCTCTTTTTATCTTTTATATTTTGTCCTACCTCCTTTTGAAGACTATGGGCTGCCTTTCTGAGTGCCTGATGTCCTCTGCCAGCATTCAGAAGTTGTTTTGTGGAATTTGCTCGGCGTCTAAATGTTCTTTTGGGGAATTTGTGGGGGAGAAAGTCGTCTCCCCGTCCTATTCCTCTGCCATCTTAGGACCGCCCCCCCCAAAGGATTGTTTTAAAGGGTTGTTGCCATCATCAAGTGAAACAAAGAGCCTAAATTTATAATTTAAAATCTTTAAAAGTTATCAAATTCTAAACACATCAGAGATAATTTAATTCTAATCATGAGTATTGTCTCTCTGGGTTATAACAAGAGAATATACCAAACATTATCATACAGCTTATAATAAGCATTTATTTTACTCATGGAATCAAAGTTTGGCTGTATATACTGGCTCATAAAATCCTCTCCATCTGTTTGGTACATATAATGTTGGTGATTTCACAGAATCATAAACTCTTAATTTGGACCTTCCTTGCTAACCTATGATGTTTCCACTATGTCTGATAACACTGAAATTGAGATCTTCTAAAGATGAGAACCTCCTAGCTGTCAAAGGCAATCCATCCTGTCTTTGTACTTTGAACTTGCTTCAGATTTCTCACTCATATTTTGGATCAAAACCTGTGAGTGGGAGCACAGGAGGAGGGTGTTAACCTCATAGTGTGCCAAGTGCTTCATGGCCATAATCTAATTTAACTCTCACAGGAGCCTTATGAGGCCTAACTTCAGTTTTATAGATGTGAAAACTGAGATGCAGAAAAGTGAGCTAATTTTTATTTGTCCAAGCCCATATATTAAAAAGGGGCTTCCCTAGTGACTCAGATGGTAAAGACTCTGCCTGCTAATGTGGAAGACCTGGGTCAAGAAGAAACCCTAGAGAAGGGAATGGCAACCTACTCCAGAATTCTTGTCTGGAGAATGGGCAGAGGAGCCTAGCGGGCTACAGTCTATGGGATTGCAAAGAGTCAGACACGACTGAGTGACTAACACTTTCATAGATTAAATAAATAGCAGAGCCTGACTTTGAATACAAGCTGATTTGACTCCAAAGCCGCAGTTCTAAGGGTTCTAAAACTATACTTTAAAGCCACTTAAAAAATATTTTGATAGTTACAGCATCTTTTGAAAATCTGATGAAATCCAAAGACCTATGCTCTAAAAAGGTGAAAAGTGAAAATATGCACAAAATTTTGCAAACAGCTCCAGTTTTGATGACTCACGTAAGTAAATATATCCATGCTATTATATTCATTGGTTACAACACAAGCTTCATTAGGACAGAGATCATTGTCTATCTTAATTGTTGATGCATTCCCAGCACTGAGAACATTGTCTGGCACAGAGCAGGAGTTCAAAAAATAATTGTTGAATAAAGTTGATTCCAAATGCTTGGGTCCATTCACCTAATTACTTAGAGCAGGATGATAAAAGTACAGTATGGAAAGGTTGTCTTGGTGTAAAATTCAGCAGAACCACAGAATGACTTCCGAGCCCTGACCTCAGACCCCAAGGGACCTTCTGAGTTCAGATTTGAGAAATTATAGGCCAATTTTATTTTGTTTTGCTTTTTTAACTTTAAAATCACTTTCTCTTCCTCCATTCTCAGAAAAGGATAATGTTTTTAATAGTTTCTTTTTAAATTAGAATTTTAAGTACTCTAGTAAAAATAGCACTTGAGTAAGTTTTCAGGAAGTATTTGGGTTAAAAGTGAATAGATCACTTTATCCGGTTGCTTCCCAGTGTCACCACTATATTATTTAAATGGATTTTGCTTGTTTTTTGGGGGGTGATGAGAATTTTAGTATGCTTATGTGAGTCTCTAAAGCTGAAGTAAATATTAGCTCTTGGTAAATGATTGTAAAACTATTCTATGTTATTTCTCTCAAGTTTTAAAATAGCTGAAAAGATAATTTTCCATACCAAGAGACTGGGTCTGTGTAGTTGGTAGTTCTTAGCACTCCCACTGAATCTTTCCCAAAAGGCAACATTCAGAAAGTATGATACCAAATCCTTTTCAGCTAGTGTATTTGGTTGAGATAAACTGATAATCACATATAGTACTTGTTCCCCTTATGTGTGTATGAGATAAGTAATATGTATCCGTATAAACCCACGTAGACAAGGAAAGGAAGGCTTTAAGAGACGAAAACAGTAAGTGGTAGAGCTGGGATGTTATTTAGTGCTCTGTAACAGGAGAAAAATACGATGGAAGTAGAATTCTGAGAGGCCGAACGTTCCATGGTGTTAAGGCAAGATGGTATTCGGGAGACAGGGGAAGACAGGGGCACAAGTTGAACTGTCAGAATCATCTTGGCAAGAGGACTGGTCCCTACATGGTGGGGGCAATAATGCAAGAAAGAATGGATATGAGAGGCATTATTGAAAAGGAAATCAATAGACTTTTTTTTCCCCTCTCTCTCTTTTTCTCTTATTTTGAACACTGGGGTCTTGCCTGATATCATGTGAGGCACTAAGGAAGTTCAAGTCATGTTACTATCTTTTCCGTGCAGATTTTTCTTGTCTCTGCCTTCCATCTGTGAGACACAGAGGCAGCTGGAAATAAGTTCAGTCTGAGGCTCCTTCTCCACGCTTCTTGATGTGAATTGTTAGTTAGACTTGATCCCCTCTTTATAAAAGCAATATAATTAGTCATATGACAGAATATATAGAAAATGGAAATTTAAAAGACATGACCCATAATTCCACTGTTCCAAAAATGGTCATGAATACATTTTTGGTGTGCTTTCTTCTAATCTTTTTTTTTTTTTACTATGCATTAAAAAAATTTTTTAATTGTAATATAGCATATATCACATCATTTTGTGCTCTACATTTTTGATTTGCAGCAGTACACTTGATTGATTATCAAAATGCCGTGGGACTAGATTTTCTAAGGTAATCCATGTTGAGAAATAAGCCAAGGCCAAGGACAGCCCTTGAAAACCCCAACATCAGAGAACAAAAAGAGGGTATTTTAAGTTCATCAAAGATTGAGAGTAGCTTTTGGTATGTTCTGTCCTTCTGTGCAGCAGACACATTTCTGGTGCTTAGTAAGTATTTTCCTGTGACTGATTAGAGTTGAGTCATCTTGGTGGAGCAGCATGCGGAGAAGGTAACCACACCCCGCTGTCTCTGTTGTACCCGGTCTGTTTAAACAGGTCCATTTAAGGTACAGTGTAATAATGATGTGCTCTCGGAGGTTGGCCAGAGGCCACCGTGTGCTTTGATAAACATCAAGCTCTGGAGAAATAAGAACATGAGAAATCTCAGGACAACTTCTATATATTCACACACACATACATATACTCTTGAACAGTAAAGAACCACCCCACTGCACCCCCAGGAAGGCCGTACAGAACAGGTATAAAAGCCAAGCAATGCCCTTTTGTTCCCTTATTTCAAAGGAGCATCAGCATAAGGAACCTTCAAGGGGAGCTACTACTGATGCAGTTTTAGAAACCTGCTTTGCCTTTAAAAGTAGAATTGTACCAATTTTGAAAGATGATCAGACAAAGGATAGCTTGTTTCCCCAAGCCAGAGGACCACCTGAGGGGAAGTTTTAGGACTTCATGCTGTCGCTGCCTTCCTGGCACAGCCCTCTAACTTCAGCCCAAGACTGTAACCCCTGAATTCAGTTTGCCTCTTTGTTCTTAACATCATCCATCATAGTCCTTCTGCTAAAAAGACTGTTACCTCTAGGAAATAGCCGCAGCAGAGAGATATCCCCCCAACATTAGAGCTTTGGTGGAGACTAGGGGACACGAGTCAGGAGGAGTGCTGGTGGAAAGGTGAGTCCTTCCAACTTGAGTCTTAGAATCAGAAAGTTCCCTATGATGCAGCAACTTGAAATACTAATCTCTCAATAGGGACTTCCCTGATGGTCCAGTGGTTAAGACTCCACCCTTCCAATACAGGGGTCATGGGTCTGATCCCTGGTTGGGGAACTAAGATACTACATGCCATGTGGAGCAGCTCCCCCCCACCCTCCAAAAAAGGAAATATTAATCTCTCAATAATTGAAGAATAAGGTCTAGCAAAGGAAAATAGTTCTGTGTTTTTTATTCTCTTCCTGGGTATTTCCCCCCAATATCATCTTCCCCTTCTTCTTACCCAGCTCTGCATCTTGCCACCCTTAGCACAGTTTTTTCTGCTGTGTGTGTGAGTCTACTCTTGTTCTGATTCAACTGACCCTACTCGCTTCCCACCTTCTGCACAGCTGTTTCCTAGCACCTGTAACACAGCCCTGTAACTATTAACTACCCGCAACTTTTCCTGTGATAAATCATACTGTTGAAAAGAGGGACAGTGTCTTATTTATCTTTGGACATTTGGTGCCTGGCATGAAATATACATCAGAACTATTTTACTAAGAAAGAGTTAGAGAAACTGTAACATGAATTAATTAGTGGCTTTGTTTCTGTGACAAACAAAACATCAGCAGAAAGAATCATATTTAAATTATACTATTATATAGAAGCATATTTGGCTAAATCATTCTTTCAAACCTGAAAGAGGACCCTCCTCTTGTTGCCCAGCCCTAAGTCCTGAAATTTGTCTTCCCAATCACCTCCAAGTTCCACTGATACCACTATCTAGGGCTCTAGAGAGCTATCACTGCAATGGTGACTGCAACCATGAAATTAAAAGACTCTTACTCCTTGGAAGGAAAGTTATGACCAACCTAAACAGCTTATTAAAAATCAGAGACATTACTTTGCCAGCAAAGGTCCGTCTAGTCAAGGCTATGGTTTTTCCAGTGGTCATGTATGGATGTGAGAATTGGACTATAAAGAAAGCTGAGCACTGAAGAATTGATGCTTTTGAACTGTGGTGTAGGAGAAGACTCTTGAGAGTCCCTTGGACTGCAAGGAGACCAACCAGTCAGTCTGAAAGGAAATCAGTCCTGAATATTCATGGGAAGGACTGATGCTGAAGCTGAAACTCCAATACTTTGGCCACCTGATGCAAAGAGCTGACTCATTGGAAAAGACCCTGATGCTGGGAAAGATTGAAGGCAGGAGGAGAAGGGGATGACAGAGGATGAGATGGTTGGATGGCATCACCGACTCAATGGAGATGAGTTTGAGTAAACTCTGGGAGTTGGTGAGGGACAGGGGAGCCTGGCGTGCTGCAGTCCATGGGGTTGCAAAGAGTCAGACATGACTGAGCAGCTGAACTGACTGACTGAGAGAGCTATATTGCTACCTTCTCAAATTCTTAGTGCTTTTCTCTTTATGGGATGTGTTCTAATGTCATTGCTCCTCCTGGCACCACTTTCCATTCTTTAAAGTATAGATTAAAGGTCTTACATTAGGAATAAAGAGGGAAAACATTCTATCATATTCTTAGTGTACTGAGCTGAATTTATCCAAGAAGTCATATGTGGTTTAAATATATAAGCAGTGCAATTGCATTATTAATCTCACACTATTACTCCTCCTCAGTTTGTTCAGTTCAGTGCAGTTCAGTTGTTCAGACTCTGCGACCACATGGACTGCAGCACACCAGGCTTCCCTATCCATCACCAACTCCCAGAGCTTACTCAAACTCATGTCCATTGAGTCAGTAATGCCATCCAGCCATCTCATCCTCTGTCGTCTCCTTCTCCTCCCACCTTCACTCCTTCCCAGCATCAGGGTCTTTTCACATGGCTCTAAGTTTGTGGGCCATAGTTATTTCTGAACTTTACTTTAGTATCCAATTGTTGCATGATGCCAGATGGAAAGGAATTGTATATAAAAATGGGGAGCTGGATCCAGGACAGCTCATGCTCAAAAGACCTAGACTCCTTTGTGTTCAGATTTCTGGAAACAGTTTTTAAAGACATTAGGCATGAGGGTTGCAGGGTACATGATCAGCTCATGGACATCCTTCTCATTGATTGGTGGTGAGGTAGTAGGGTGATGTTTTTGGAAACTCAGTCATAAACCTTCTGGTTCCAGCATACCATCTTAATAATGACAGGCCTCTCTATGGGCAGGCTCAGACATTTAAAAAACGACATTTAAAAAACAGATACTGTGGAACATCAATACAAAATTTACCAAAGAATTCATCACAGGATTTCTTTAATGAGCAAGCTTCCCTTTCATATTCAGATTCTAATTTGAGTCAACATAAAGGAAATATATCCACTCTTGTTCAAGATAAAAAAAGGAGATTAGAAAATCAAATCTCATACAGATGAGGATAGGTCTCTAATAACAGACAAATTCCACTAAGGGACTGAATGATCCATTTTAATAATATAAGCAATTTTTTAAAAAAGAAAAGAAAAATACCCCAAATTAGCAAATACATTTATTTTCAATTAAGGCAAAAATATATAGGTTCTAGAAATCTCAGACAACAAATTAACTAAAATCTCCACGATAATTTTTTAAAGAATTTTTAAAAGGTGTTTATGAGCATGAAGAAATAGAGGTGGTTGATAACCCAGATGCAGAATGGGTCCCCGAAGAACACTTGGGCCAATGGTGTTAAACTTTTTAACTGAAGGCACAGGAGGCATGCTTACAAAATTTGAGGTTGATTCAAAGCTAATGAAGATACATTTTTTTTTTAATGCCCTTCAGCCTCTCTCTGTGGAGAAAGGGTTTCTCATTTCCTCCAGGCTCCCTGGTTTTCACAAGGGGCCTTAAATTGTCCTCTCTTTGGTGCTCAAAGCATATACTTTTGCCGCTAACTGCTGCTGCTGCTAAGCCACTTCAGTCATGTCTGACTCTGTGCGACCCCGTAGACGGCAGCCCACCAGGCTCCCCCGTCCCTGGGATTCTCCAGGCAAGAACACTGGAGTGGGTTGCCATTTCCTTCTCCAGTGCATGAAAGGGAAAAGTGAAAGTGAAGTCGCTCAGTCATGTCTGACTCTTAGTGACCCCATGGACTGCAGCCTACCAGGCTCCGCTGTCCATGGGATTTTCCAGGCAAGAGTACTGGAATGTGTCGCCATTGCTTTCTCCTGCCCCTAACTAACAAAGCAAAATATGCACATTTCAGGTTCTTTTGGAGGGGGGAAAAAAAACCTTGAATTTTCTGCTGTCCAATTCTTATCCAATCCAAGTTGTTGTAGCAACAACAATATTTAAAATGATTGCCTAAAAAATATACATTCACTCCTCTAGACATTCTAAATTTTATCCTTGGCAAAATTTAGATCATCATTTATTCAGTTTCTTACTCAATCATTTATTCAACCAATTGCTACTGATTTTCTCCTATGTGCCAGGCTTGTGGTGGGGTACATAGAATGTGTGTGAAATAAACATGGTCTAGACACAACAGTCTACCGAGAAGAAGAAGCAATGCATATGTGAATGAGCAAATAACTAGGTGAATACAAATTTCGAAAGTACTAGTGCTTTCCTTGTAGCTCAGTTGATAAAGAATCTGCCTGCAATGCAGGAGACCTGGGTTTTATGCCTGGGGTGGGAAGACCCCCTGGAAAAGGAACTGGCAACCCGCTCCAGTATTCTTGCCTAGAGAACTCCATGGAAAGAGGAGATTGGTGGGCTACAGTCTGTGGGATTGCAAGAGTTGGACACGACTTAGCAACTCAACCACCATCATCATAGAGCCAACAAATGGGGTGCGGCTTCCCCTTGTGAACAGGATGGTGCGTCTGAGACTACATCATTTAAGCTTATGCTTGCAAGCTGAAAAGGATCCAGCAATGGAAAGGACTCCATGAAGAACATTCCAGGCTGAGGAGCAGCACATGTAGAAAGAAGACTCTAAGCCAGCCAAGTCTAGAGACGGCGAGTGAGGAGACTGTGATGAGGTGGGAGTGGTGAGCTGGGAATAGATCGCACAGGATCTTGGGGGCCAAGTAAGAAGTCCAGAATTTTTTCCAGATAGAATAGAAAACTTGGAGTACTTTAAGAAGGGAAGTGATACGATTCAACACATAGCTTAAAAGATCACGGAGGCTAGCATACTAAAATCATGTTTTCTAGGGGGACCTTCCAAGAATTAATTTTCCTAAATAGTGCTTTGTTATCATACTGTTATTGACATTGAAGTGTCAGTTAAGAAATCATGGACCATATCCAGTATCACTGAGGATGCCGATTCTTTGTGAGGACCCAGGAAAATTTTCCCTGGTGTGGTGGTTAGAGTTCCTCAATACCTGGTAATCTATGTTTATCTTGAATAACTGCCATGTTTTTATATTATGGATATATTAAATCTCATAATTGATCTCATTTCCTTTTTGTCTTGTCTGTTAGGAATCTTAAGCCACATTTTTAGCCACCTCCTGCAAATATACAGGGTTGTGTGAATTGTGTGTCTGTAAACTTGGCTTTCTTAATGTTTCCACCTTTCCTTTACCTTTTTCCAAGCACACTTAACTGTTTATTTTATAGTTTTAGAATGTAGGTATTTTCACTAGCTACCTTAAAGAACAAGGCAGGATTAAACTGTTGGGTTAAACCATTCAATATCATGGTAATCCAAGTCTATACCCCAACCAGTAATGCTGAAGAAGCTGAAGTTGAACAGTTCTGTGAAGACCTACAAGACTTTCTAGAACTAACACCCAAAAAAGATGTCCTTTTCATTATAGGGGACTGGAATGCAAAAGTAGTAAGTCAAGAAACACGTGGAATAACAGGCAGATTGGCCTTGGAATACAGAACGAAGCAGGGCAAAGGCTAATAGAGTTTTGCCAAGAGAATGCACTGGTCATAGCAAACACCAGGTTCCAACAACACAAGAGAAGACTCTACACATGGACATCACCAGATGGTCAATACTGAAATCAGATTGATTATATTCTCTGCAGCCAAAGATAGAGAAGCTCAATACAGCCAGCAAAAACAAGATAGAGAGCTGACTGTGGCTCAGATCATGAACTCCTTATTGCCAAGTTCAGACTTAAATTGAAGAAAGTAGGGAAAACCACTAGACCATTCAAGTATGACCTAAATCAAATCCCTCATGATTATACAGTGGAAGTGAGAAATAGATTCAGGGGACTAGATCTGATAGATGATGAATGATGAATGTTGGACGGAGGTTCATGACATCGTGCAGGAAACAGGGATCAAGAACATCCCCAAGAAAAAGAAATGTAAAAAAGCAAAATGGATGTCTGAGGAGGCCTTACAAATAGCTGTGAAAAGAGAAGCGAAAAGCAAATGAGAAAAGGAAAGATATACCCATTTTAATGCAAAGTTCCAAAAAATAGCAAGGAGAGATAAGAAAGCCTTCCTCAGTGATTAGTGAAAAAAATAGAGGAAAACAATAGGATGGGAAAGACTAGAGATCTCTTCAAGAAAATTAGAGATACTAGGGGAATATTTCATGCAAAGATGGGCTCAATAAAGGACAGAAACAGTATGGACCTAACAGAAGCAGAAGATATTAAGATGAGGTGGCAAGAATACACAGAAGAACTATATAAAAAGATCTTCACGACCCAGATAATCACAATAGTGTGATCACTCACCTAGAGCCAGCCATCCTGGAATGTGAAGTCAAGTGGGCCTTAGAAAGCATCACTATGAACAAAGCTAGTGGAGGTGATGGAATTCCAGTTGAGCTATTTCAAATCCTAAAAGATGATACTGTGAAAGTGCTTCACTCAATATGCCAGCAAATTTGGAAAACTCAGCAGTGGCCACAGGACTGGAAGAAAGGCAGTGCCAAAGAATGCTCAAACTACTGCACAATTGCACTCATCTCACACGCTAGTAAAGTAATGCCCTAAATTCTCCAAGCCAGTCTTCAACAGTACATGAATTGTGAACTTCCAAATGTTCAAGCTGGATTTAGAAAAGGCAGAGGAACCAGAGATCAAATTGCCAACATCCGTTGGATTATCAAAAAAGCAAGAGAGTTCCAGAAAAACATCTATTTCTGCTTTATTGACTATGCCAAAGCCTTTGACTGTCTGGATCACCACAAACTGTGGAAAATTCTGAAAGAGTTGGGAATACCAGACCACCTGACCTGCCTCTTGAGAAATCTGTATGCAGGTCAGGAAGCAACAGTTAGAACTGGACATGGAACAACAGACTGGTTCCAAATAGGAAAAGGAGTACCTCAAGGCTGTATATTGTCACCCTACTTATTTAACTTATATTCAGAGTACATCATGAGAAATGCTGGGCTGGAGGAAGCACAAGCTGGAATCAAGATTTCAGGAAGAAATATCAGTAACCTCAAATATGACGATGACACCACTCTTATGGCAGAAAGTGAAGAGGAACTAAAGAGCCTCTTGATGAAAGTGAAAGAGGAGAGTGAAAATGTTGGCTTAAAGTTCAACATTCAGAAAACTAAGATCATGCCATCTGGTCCCATCACTTTATGGCAAATAGATGGGGAATCAGTGGAAACAGTGGCTGACTTTATTTTTCTGGGCTCCAAAATCACTGCAGATGGTGACTGCAACCATGAAATTAAAAGACACTTACTCCTTGGAAGAAAAGTTATGACCAACCTAGATAGCATATTAAAAAGCAGAGACATTACTTTGCCAACAAAGGTCCATCTAGTCAAAGCTATTGATTTTCCAGTAGTCATATATGGATATGAGAGTTGGACTATAAAGAAAGCTGAGTGCTGAAGAATTGATGCTTTTGAACTGTGGTGTTGGAGAAGACTCTTGAGAGTCCCTTAGGCTGCAAGGAGATCCAACCAGTCCATCCTAAAGGAAATTAGTCCTGAATATTCACTGGAAGGGCTAATGTTGAAGCTGAAACTCCAGTACTTTGACCACCTGATGCGAAGAACTGACTCATTTGAAAATACCCTGATGCTGGGAAAGATTGAAGGTGGGAGGAGAAGGGGGTGACAGAGGATGAGATGGCTGGATGGCATCACTGACTCGATGGACATGCACGACTGAGCTGAACTGAACTGAAAACTATTGGAAGAGAAAATCAGGAATTAAAAATATCTCAATAATTCCTTGGGGCTTCACAGGTGACGCTAGTAGTAAAGAATCCTGCTGCCGATGTCAGAGATGCAGGAGATGAGGGTTTGATTCTGGGGTTGGGAAGATTCCCCTGGAGGAGGAGATGGCAGCCCACTCCAATATTCTTGCCTGGAAAATTTGATAGACAGAGGAGCCTGGCCATCTACAGTCCATGGTGTTGCAAAGAGTCGAATAATACTTACTGACTAAACAACAACACAACAGTAATTCCAACAAGCTTAAAAACCTGCTCTTAAGTTTGAAAGGTCATTTGTTAATTATAGGATAGAGAACACTCATTTAACAACAGATCTTATGAAAACAGAGAAACACCACTTATATTGACTCGAACATAGTCTGAGGTGATAGAGACAGCCTCCCACATAGCACTTAAGATTCATGTAATAGTGAGTTTTTTTTTTCTCTCTTCCCTGCCAGACTGTCCCTTGAGACAAGGACAGATACATCGCATTCACCATTGTATCTTTCATACTTACTACAATGCTGTGCAGGCATTAATTAATTAACTCACATTAATACCATGCTGAATTAATAATTGAGTAAATACAGATTAAAAAAATAAAACCTCTCATTATCTCAGACTGGATCAACAAGAGTGCAATCCCCTGAGAGCAAGAGGTACCTACACCCTGTACCATATACTATTTTGCTTGGCCATGTCTAGAGCTTAAGTTTAGGGTAAGAACAATATTTTTAAAGAGATACTGACAGACTGGAGCAGATCCAAAAGACAGCAATCAGCTTGCTAAATAGTTAGAAGTTGTGTGGTTTGATGGAAAATGTTTAACCTATGAAAGGAGAGTCTTATAAGAGGTTGGTTTTCTAAAAATATCTGAAGAACAGGCACATGTAAGAAGGAATAGATTTGTCCTAATTCCAAATGACAGAATTAGAACCAATGGATTGAAATTATAAGCAAAAACTTTTTTAAACAGCTTGTAGTCCTCAGTGAGGTAATATACTTCACATTTGTTGGGTAGAGCATTCATTCATTGATCTGACCATGACTTGTATAGTAATTGAGTGGTTGGATTGGAAGATTTTTAATATCTTTTCCAAATCCAAGATGTAAAAACATTATGTGCACAATAGTTGAAATGAACAAATGGACTCCATATTAGCATGTAACAATCTAATATAATTAATGTGTCACATAACTAATATTTACAGGTATTAACATGACTGTTAATACTAAAGTTTTTGCATTAGTCATGAAACTGTTTCTGAAGGCAGTAGGATTTGACAGGGTGAAAGAGTGGGAAATCACACAGTTCCAGATCTTTGAAACAACTTATAAAAGTGAAAGAATTTTGGTTTGGCTGGAATGGATGGGTGTAGGCAGTGAGCCCAGGACAAGTCAAGCCAAAGCACTGGCCATATGAACTAGATCGGATGGCTGGATCCCCAGGGGATGGAATGAGGGCAAAGAATGCCCTCTCAAAGGCCTACAGAGATGAAGTTAACTACAGAGAGCCACGAGGGCTGAGACAAAAAAAAAAGGAAATCCATTACCACCCAGAAGTTTTTGCAGTAAGATCTGGACTCCAAGTGGGAGACATGGCCTAGAGGTGGAAAAACTGAATCAGAAGAGAATGAAACCTTTTGTGCATGGTCCTGGTCATGGCTGTGAATGTTAATATTCCTGGCTTGCCAGCATTGGTCATCGAGCATGTGGTGTATGCGTATTGGAAAGGTTTATTGACAAAGAATGGGGCACATACATCACAAATCAACTGGTAGAAATTCTTGAAATGAGCCTGAGAGCCCACAGGAAGCTTTGACATGAAACCACAACATTTGGATTTAAGTAGTTTCAAAAGCAACCCTCCAGATTGGTTCTGCTTTCTTTCCACCAACCACTTGTATCTCAAACATTTTCCTACTTGGCAGAACTGCCTTGGCGCCCACTGAACAGGCTGATGAGGAGGCTGGAATGTGCGTGAAGGAACAGAAGGAGCAGCAGACAGATGCAAGCACAGTGAGACATTCCTGGCTTCTGTAAAAGCGCTCCTCACTTTTTGCCACATGTACACAAAATTCTGTTGAGCACTAATCTGGGATCATCTATCAAAAGACTTAAAATTTTTAAATACCAAAAGTTTTGTTTAGAGCTCAAATTTCAGAGTTTTGGCTATATTTGGAGTGTTTGCCTTAGGAAGAAATGCCATCGAAGATGCCAGCCAATATGCAGAGATAGCCTTGAGGATGAGTAGAAAGCAGAGGGCAAACAGCCTACCCTCCAGAAGAGGAGCTGTTAAACAGAGAGGCCTTCAGGCTGCCACTTCACTGTAGGATTGGGGAAGGAATGGGCGGGTCTCCAGCTCTCAAGTCTGAAGTTACTCCAGGAGGGGCCCATAGTTCTCACTGGTTTAATTAAAGGCTCTGGGCTGTGTATATTACTCTAATGACACCTTGATCTCAACCACCACAAGAAGTTAGTTACCCTATACCCATATTTCTATCACATACAATTAAATAGGATTAAGATGATTTTCAGTATATTCCTAAAATTTTCTCCCATATCCAATTTCCCCAGCATCCTTTTAGTGCCACAGTTTTCCCTTTCCTGTCCCTCATGTGTAATAGTGGAAAGAGTTAAAATATCATCAGCTTGAAGATACACAGAGGCTCTACACTTGGTCACTGTATCACCTGGGACATTTGTTCACCTCTGGGAGTCTTAATTTCCTTTTCCACAAAATTATATCAATAGGATAGCCAAGAGAGTTTCCATGGAGATTAATTAAAGATGTGACATGTAAATGGCATAAGGTTTAGCACCCAGTAGGTGCTTAGTTTTGTTAGCCACTCTCCCTTTTCCATTCCCCTGCTCACTGTTATTGTTGGTTCCCAATATTGATCTGTTTATCCCATCCCTGAATAGTCTGAGTGAAGATTGTTCTTAATGACCAAATTAGGAAAGAGGAAAAGTAGGTGAAAACTAAAAACTAGTACCATCCATTTTCCCCATTTTTGAAGGAATTGGAAAGGAGGAAATCCAGCATCTTGAGTTTTCAGCACTCTCTCCCTCTCTGATTCCTTTGGTCTTCACCCACTCACTCACTAGTGAAGAGGAAGATCTCTGTCCACGAGATGCATGGAGGACATTTCAGCCCAGGGAAAATTATCAGCAGTTTCTTGATTTTACATTTACAACAAGCAGAACTGCCCACCCAGTGGTGATTCTTCTAACACTGAGACCAAATGATAAAAGAATTCATTGAAAGAGCTTAGGATTCATAGCAATACATTAGCATGAAACAAGACATTAATGATGCTAATGAGAAAACAGTGTTACTTACCTGCCTTAAATATGGTATTCTGAACATGCAAAACCATGGTGAGCAATTGTATAGATTTATAGATACTACTCTAACCAATGGGCTTCCCAGGTGGTGCAACAGTCAAGAATCTGCCTGACAATGCAAGAGATGCAGGAGACAGAAGTTCAATCTCTAGGTTTGGAAGATCCCCTGGAGGAGGAAATGGCAACCCACTCCAGTATTCTTGCCTGGAAAATCCCACGGACAGAGGAGCCTGGTGGGCCACAGTCCATATGGTCACAATGAGTCAGAAACGACTGAGTGACTAAGCATACACACACTTTAACCATAAAAAATAAGTTGGATGTGACACAGGGAAGACAAAGATGTTATATATGATCCTTCATAGATCCCTTTATTAAAACTCAGACTGATTTCTGGAGAAATTGGGCTGTCTTCTAAGTTGTCTTTCTTTTAATCAGGGAATTCAGATTCCTCTTTTGCTCTAATTTGCATTCAATTCTTGTTCTTCATTGCCATCTCCTATGAAATACTATGTTTCACATTTTGTATCTGTTTGAAGATCCAACCAGTCCATCCTAAAGGAGATCAGTCCTGGGTGTTCATTAGAAGGACTGACATTGAAGCTGAAACTCCAATACTTTGGCCACCTTATGCGAAGAGTTGACTCATTGGAAAAGACCCTAATGCTGGGAAGGATTGGGGACAGGAGGAGAAGGGGACGACAGAGGATGAGATGGTTGGATGGCATCACCGACTCGATGGACATGGGTTTGGGTAAACTCCGGGAGTTGGTGATGGACAGGGAGGCCTGGCGTGCTGCGATTCATGGGGTCGCAAAGAGTCAGACACAACTGAGCGACTGAACTGAACTGAACTGATATATATCAAAGAATACATATTTATGATCTTGATGTTTTCAGAACAAAACACCTCAGGACTTTCAGTATCCATGTGTTCATTATTGTGCAAAGGAAGCATTGTGATTTTTTTAAATGGTAACCTGGCCAGGATACACTGCAGTGCTTTAGTAGGAATCATTCCTATTTATTTTTAAAATGCAGCCACATCAGTATTAAACTACAAGGTTGGCACTGGAAATGGTCGGTCAGTCTTTCTTTAAGTGTTATCCACAGCTAAAAAGCAACTATATGTCATTTCCTGCATTTCCTTTCCTTTGCTTGGTTTTCCAGAACATATCCAAGGTTTGCAAGGTCCTTTCTTCTTGCTCTCTCTACTCTTCTATACTCTCCCATTGAAAAGTAATAACTGGCAGGTATTTACAGCAGGGATGTCCTCAGCACTGGACTATCAAACCTAAAGGTGTACACAAGGTGGCTGACATCTTTATCTCCATCAGACAGAAGCCAGTGCTGGATCTGAGCTGGGGAAGTGGACCTCTGGAGTATCTAATATTGCAGTGGAGTGCTAAGCCTTTCTGCCATGCATGCCCAGGCTTCCTGCATACAGGGCACTAGATATTAGATCACTTTCACCGTCCACAAAAGATCCCCTGGAATAGAAAAACTCTGATCAAATCCTAATTAAAAATGGAAAAAGAACACCATGATCCATGAGAGCTTCTTTTTCTTTCCTGTATCAATGCTGACTTGAAAACCTGACCCTTACCTCCTGTTTGCATGATTATCGGAAGAGGTTCACAATTGCCATGAGGGAGAATATATTCCAGTGAATGTCCTAGGGATCTTCATTAAGGTGTTCATTTACCTAATGGGGCTTCCCTGGTGTCTCAGACGGTAAAGAATCCACCTGCAATGTGGGAGACCTGAGTTCAATCCAATCCCTAGGTCGGGAAGATACCCTGGAGCAGGGAACGGCTAACCAATCCAGTATTCTTGCCTGGAGAATTCCATGGACAGAGGAGCCTGGCAGGCTACAGTCCATGGGGTGACAGAGTCAGACACAACTGAGTGACTTTCACTTTTACCTAGTAAGATATTTGTGTGAAATGAGCTGCTTCCCAGAATTGCAGAAGGTTCCACAGGAAAAGATGTTAGGTCTGACACACACAGCAAGAATCTAAGCCCTAATTTAAGCCCTGTTGAACTTTCAATTGAGAGTTTTTCATTATTAGGATTCGAAATCCCAGGCCAGGCTATATTTAAGTTTGAGTCAGCCAACTTGGCTGTAAGAACAACTTGGCCATATGCCTCTTTTTCAAAGACCTTTATTCCTTCAGCCCCAGGCTCAGAATGTGATAACATGTTTTCTATGGATTTTTTTTCCTCTTCACATCAAACAATATTAAAGAGAAAAAAAATAGAGGGAAAACGTTAATTATTCCCATATGTATACTCGGATACGGCCAAGTGGAATTACTGGCAGTTTCCTTAAACACACACTCTAGTTCCGGATCTCCACACATGTGGGCACAGACCCTCCTGCAAACCCTCCTCAGCCTCTGCCTGTCAGAATCCCACCCTTTTTTTTTTTTCAAATCCCACCCAAAGGTCTCTTTCTCTGTGTGGCCTGCTCTATCACCTCAGTCAAAAATAATATTGCTTCCTCTAATATTGCTCTTGTGTCTTCTTGAGGCCCCTTTCCCATAAGGCCTGTATTGTCGCTTCTGCATAACTTCTCTATTGATCCCAAGCAGCTTGGTGACAGCAGCTTTGCATGAATCTGCATTTTTACAATGATTCCTGGCAGTGTCTTAAATGTGAGAGGTACTTTCAAAATATCAATATTTTGCCTCTGGGTGGTTAAAAAATTGGGGAAGTGGAAAATTTAAAGGAGTAGATATTCAACAAAGACGCTGACCTCTGCCAGTCTCCTCCGTAAGAGCTCTCAACCTCCCATGCTGAGGGTCAGGGGTCTGGAGTGTGTTTACTCAGGGCGTTAAAGCACTTCAAGTTTACTCTTCACTGGAAAAGCTTTATTTATTTCTTTGTAATGAAGGGTGGTAATTTATACTCAGAGCTTTATGCTTATATGAAGCGGCTTTTCACGTAGGTCGTTTGTCACACCCATCTTCTACCCGGCTGGGCTGCAGCTGCCCTGGAGAAGGCGAGCGTGCTTTCCCTAACCTTTACCAAGAGAAAGATTTTTCCCGTGCCCAGGCATTGTTTTCCTTCTGCTGCCGTTTTCTCCTCCCTCTCTCTTTTCCTTTGAACTCTCAGTGAGTGCCGCTTCTCCGTGCTTCGTCAGCTCGGAGGCAGGGAAAGGCCAGGCAGGGCAGGGCAGTGCTCCTGTGCGCCTCCCGCACTGCGCCGCGCTCAGATGTGCGGGACCTGCCTCTCCTGGGGCTCGCGGCCCGGCGCGTCCCGTCCAGTCTCTTGCCTCCCTCCGATTGGACCTGCGAGGTCACGTGAGAGCCGAGGGCTGGAATTCTGAGTTGTGGCTCCTGGCACTCCTTTTTTCTTTTTTTTTTTTTTTTAAATCGCTGGATCTGTTGAGCTCTGCCGGGCTGGGTGCCTCGCTCAGTGACTGAGGCTGGAGACAGACAGAAACCGCCACAAGGGCAGACTGAGGGGGCAGAAGAAAGTCTGCCGGGATGTTGAGTCAGGGACCCCGGACCCCAGCTTCAGGTTGCTACTATCTAAATGCCATGACACCTGAGGGCCAGGAGATGTATTTGCGATTTGATCAGACTACGAGACGCTCTCCTTACAGGATGAGCCGGATTCTAGCACGCCATCAGCTAGTGACTAAAATTCAACAAGGTGAGTCGCTGGTAGCGGAAGGCTGTTGCTAATTCTGATTTCTGTGGGCTCTCTTTCATGCTAACCCCGTTTTTAAAAATGACTGTTTTCACTTTACAATATATGGATTTCTATGCCACGCCGCGCATACCTTTCAGAAATAACTTCCAGGCTGCCGTTTTAAGCAAACAGTGACAGCACTTAGCTGCCACATAACTCAACGCTAAAGTCCACAGAAAACTTCAGGATGGGACCGTGAACCATCCATTTCCAAGACTTAATGAGTGTCCTCAGAATAAATGAGATAGGTTTCCTCAGTACGGATTTTAGGAGCTTTTCAGCAGGTTCCTCACACTCTGTCACATTTAAAACTTGGACACTAATTAGGAGAGGGGGAAGAACTAACTTCCGCCCTGCCGAGATTCTTTAGAATACTGTTAGTGATGGGAGAAAGTTAAAATTCTATTCTTAAGGCCCTTGGGCTGACAACCAAAATCACATTCTCTGCCTATTTGTACTTTTATGTCAGCAGTTGCCACTAGTTTGTTGATATTGTTCTTCTGGTAAAAGGTAAAAGTGTCTGCTAACCCCAAAACAAATCTTGTGACGGAAGCACCAGCTTTGTAAGGCAGACAGGAGAGGATACTGATTACAAGCTGCTAGGTGTCCCTTTTTATTCTCAAGGGAGGAAAAAAAAATCACTAAAACTCTTCATGCTCCAGAAATAGTTTAAAATGTGCTGTTTATCCTAGAATAGGTTTGTGTAGAGTAGAAAGATGAGCATTCCTAAGAAACTTCAGTTGCCCATCTAAAAGACATACACACATACCTACACATATACAATATGTTTATGAACTTTATAACCAGCCCCTCACAGACTAACTAAATAGCTAAATTATTATATTGGTGATACATAAATTGACCAGGATTTTCTAGAGCCATTACAAAAATACAACTTCCACTTAAATGAGTTTAAGATTATATTGAATTTTAGAGGGGAAGCTGGGGTTCGTAATCATGAAAATCTTATTGTAATGTTTCCAAAAGGAACAATATGTATTCTAGTGAGCAGCATTTGATGAGATTGTTTCCTTGGAAATTAGGATTTGTTTTTAAAGGTTCAGGAACTGGTTATGTGTGAAGGATACTGGTCCTACATACCGGTCTGATTTCAGGAAGGATATTATGTCATTCCATAAACTCTGTGTGCAGGTCTTGGTTGAATAGAAACAAAAGTAATCATTTCCCTGTGGCTTGATTTAAAAATACACTAGGCTTAGACTAAAAGCCAGCTCCATTTTAGTTTTAGAGATTTCTAACAATAGTGCTTTACCAGACATCATCATCATTATGGACATAGGGGCTCAATAAATGTTTGGTGACAGTTTGATGGCTTGTATAGTCTGTGCTCTGTAAATGTTCCTCAGCATGCTCATAAAACGTATTATGTTAGAAACATTGCATGCAAATAGTTTCAAATATCTTTGTAAATCTCCTTAAATGAAGTTGTAGTGATTTATTTCATTAAAAATTATTCATGTTCTTTCTGGAATGAAGATTATTTTTCCAATAAGGACTTGAGACGTGATGAACACATGTATGATCGTTGAAAGTGTATTCTGTGTCAATGTTTCATTTTGTCTAATTAGAAAATTTGAGCATTCTTACTTTTTTTTTATATTAGGCAATGGAATATTTGAAGCTAATGAATGCCTAAAAATTAAGTGACAGTTATGATCATAGGTAAAGCATGAAAGAATTCCAACAGTCCAATGATTAGGAGCTTGTTATTTGTTAATAATGAGTTAGATGGTGAGTTAATAATACAATGTGCAGTTGTATCATAAGACTTTGAGAAAGCAGAAGCAAAACATTTTACTGGGTTTACTGTATGAATACATTGGTTTACTGTAATAGTAGAGAATGTTGACTGCACATTTACAATGTATCATGTTCTGCTCTGAGGGTTTTATATTATGTATTTCAATTCACTTTATCCTCAAAAAGTAAATCCTTGTAGGTGAGTACCATTATTATACCCATTTTAAAGGTGAGAAAACAGAAGTACATAGAGTTTAAATAATTTCTCTTAAGTTACATAGTAAGAACTGGTATTTGAATGTATCTGTAGAGACCATGCTCAACCATACTCTAAACCATTTTTTAGTTTTTATAGTGAGGGTTAAACTACCTAACCTGTGGTTGATTTCTGAATTGTATATTTCAATCTTCTTTTCTACTCAGGATATAGCACTGAACCATATTATAGAATCACCATGAGATTTCCAGTCAGGTCTTATTCTCTGGTGGAACAAAGTGCTATATGTTTTACCTTCCTTAAGAAGTTAGTATGATGTCTGGTTATTTTACTAATGGCCTACAATCATTCAGTCAAAGCTTATCAAGTGTATATTAAATTAATAGCATCATCATTTTTTGTAGCTCAACTTATTGGTATCTTGAAATGACAGCCACTTCACTAAAATGTTTTTCATTACTCTGCTGTAGATATTTCAAGAAAGACTGGGCATTGTGTTAATACAATTTGGGGGCATGAAGACATAGTCTTTCATGGCTGTTGGGATCAGTGCAAACAGGAGTAAGTTGCTCCTCTCTGACCTCATTACAATGAGATAATCATTGAATGGCATGGGCATGATTCAACAGTAGATCCACTCATGGGAGGGAAAAACAAGGAAGGGAAATAAAGGAATCTTTGATGATGCATAGGATCAGAATGAGTTGCTAAAACCCAGGATGAATCTAAACTTGCTCATCTTAGGATATGCTCCAAAATATACATGCACCATTTCTCTAGCTGTCTTTTTAGTTCTGGAGTCTTAAGTCCAGTTTAAAAGAGAAGCCATGTTTAAAATAGAGTGTTGTTTTTCAGAGTAAAAACTTATCACATAAGTCATACTGCTCATAGTCCTTACCCCACAATCTTGCTGAATCAATGGGGAAATTGTTATAGGGAGAGAGGATGAAAATAATAATGGTCCTTATTTCCCTCACAGGCAGGCACTTGGAATGGACAAGAGGGAGGATGCTAACGAGGTGGAGGAAGAGTATATTAGGCCATGAAAGGGGAGAATGGGGATTTTATGTTATTAGATGGCTACAATTTATTGGCTACATGTGCACCATGCTTAAGTCTGTACACACACACCTTACTAGGAAAATTCAAATTGAGGTGGATATATAAATGTTATTACTTGCTTTGTGAAAGAATTCATCATGCTATTAAAAGTAAAAAATATGTTAATGCTTTAAATAGCATGAAATGGACCAGATTGCAATAAAGTCCACTGAACTCTAGAAAAAAAAGGAGACAGGGATGCAGGCTCTGTTTAGACACTCGCTCATTCTTTTACTGTGGCAAGTTTCAGACTTTCACTGGGCCTTCATTTCTTGACGAGGAAATGAGATGGTCAGACTGTGATTCTGGTTCTCAGGATCTTTCTGTGGTTGAGTCAGTAACTCCTTGAAATAGAGTGCGTAAAGCAGGGAAATTTAAATCCAGAGTGACAAAAGCCAAAAGGGAAACAGAGCAGCAATCTAATGTGAAACAAATCAATGACTTCTAATTTTTCTACATCTTGTCAAGGAAATGGTGAAATGGAAATCAGATTTTAATTCTACTTCTGATGCTAATTAATTGTGTGATCTGGGGAAAGTAACAACTTCTCTGGGCCATTCTTTTCTTTTTCCATAAAATGAAAGAGTTTGAATTAAATAAACATGAAGTTCCCATCATCTCTAAAATTCTAGGATTCTGTGATCACATGTTATTACTTTAAGAGAAAGATGATGCTTATTTACATTTTCCTTAGTATGTCATTCAGCATCTACCTGGGCATGTTTCTTTGTTACCTGTTTAAAGTTCTCATTATCAGTTTGCTAGGAACATTAGGATGTCCAGTCTTATGGACTATTTAAATGTCAGTATAAGCTGTGACTGTAAGGATTAGTTATAACTATAAAGAAACTTGTAAAACCTTTCTTTCTGAGGAGTCCTGGACTGTACCATAGAGTTATTGTAATGCTTGGCCTCTTACAAGGATTGTAGGGATCAGAGAGTTAATGTATGTATACCCCCATGCTCACAAAAAACCACCTCTTTTCTTGATAGAAAATGTAGAATGTAGAAATTTCACTAATAGTAGAATTAGTGAAAATTGGACTTGCACTTCCATTGGCTTTTTGTCTGAGACTATTTTTAGTGATAGCACCTGAACTCAACTCGAGTGGAATAAACTGCCGTTTTTATGTTCACGGGGAATGGAACTGAGCGTTAGTGATATATTCGCTCTCATTCCTCTATCAAGTCAAATGATCTCTTGGGGATTTGTCCATCAAATGATATCTTGGGGATTTTGCCCAACCTAAGTGGTGGCATTGCTCATCCCTGGTGAAAGAGACCTCCACCAACTGAGTAGCATCAGCCAAAATTAAATAATTTTTTTTTTTGGAATTGCCCTTTCTCTATGCTTATTCAACTACTTTCAGAAATAGAGGATGAAAACACCCGCAGAAAGACAGATGGAACACAGAAAACAGGGTGAGAATGTGTCAGTCATGCGAGAGTGCTGGTCAAAAGTTCTTTAAAAATAAAAAATACTGTCAGAAATTCACATTTCATGAAATCAGAGCCTCTTTCTATTCTGTGCTGGTGGACTGAAGGGCCTGTACAGAAAGGACACTATTCAACCAGAAGTTACAGGAAAATCTGTTAAGTGAATTAAGTCATCTAACTTTGAATAACATTTTAAAAATCATCACATAGTAAAAATGTGAGCAGTCAAGAAATAAGTACTAGAAGGAAATTATCAAAGAGCAATATGCTTGTACACATATAAAACTTGAGAGTTTAACTTTAACCAAATTGTGACTTTCATAGCTGCATTCCACTGAGCTTATTAGTTCTGAACTTATAAACACTCTTCCCAGATGCAGATTTTGTGACATTAGTTTAAGTGAAGAGAAATTCATTGATTTGTTTTTTCCTCATATCTCCTCCCACCCCATCCCATAATCAGTGCTTTAATTCTTAGTAAATTTGGGACACTGGTCAACTCATAAAACAAGGTTCCCCATTTCCCTAGCAAGCTAATCGTGGCCAATTAGAAGCACAAGTTAGGGGGGGGAAGAAAAAGAAAGAAAATCACCAGTAATGGTCTGAGCAATTGACGGCCCAGACTTACTTAGATAGAAAAAAATGGGTTTTAGTAAACTTCCTATATAAAGGAAAATGCATGCTTGCTCAGTTGTGTCTGGCTCTTTGCAACCTCATGGACTGTAGCCAACCAGGCTTCTCAGTCCATTGGATTCTCCAGGCAAGAATACTGGAGTGGGTTGCCATTTCTTCCTCCAGGAAATCTTCCCAACTCAGGGACTGAACCATTGGCAGGCAGGATTCTTTACCACTGAGCCCTTATAAAGAAAAATACATTGGTGGAAATTTAGTGGAACAGATGATCATGTGCTCTGTCCCTGCATCTCATTAGCTGTGAGAATGAGTTGCTGAGACTAGGGAAGAAGACACAAGAAGACGATCATGCATTGCACACCAGATCTTTGAATGAAATGAGGACCATGTGAAAATCATCTTCTGTCTCCTCAGGGGCAATCTGAATGTGATTTTGGTGTGGGTAAAGACATTATATATTAATTTACATTCTACCTCATTTTCTTAAAGGAATGAGGTAGTTCAGAGAAGATGCAACTCAGTTTTAAAAAAGGTAAATCTGGTGAAAAAGAAAAATGTAGATTGATTCAGTTCAGTTCAGTGCAGTAGCTCAGTCGCGTCCTACTCTTTGCAACTCCATGGACTGCAGCATGCCAGGCTTCCCTGTCCATCACCAGCTCCGGGAGCTTGCTCAAGCTCCTGTCCATCGAGTCGGTGATGCCATCCAACCATCTCATCCTCTGTCATCCCCTTCTCCTTCTGCCTTCAGTCCTTCCCAGCATCAGGGTCTTTTCCAATGAGTCAATTCTTCACATTAAGTGGCCAAAGTATTGGAGTTTCAGCTTCAGCATCACTCCTTCCAATGAATATTCAGGACTGATTTCCTTTAGGATTGACTGGTTTGATCTCCTTGCTGTCCAAGGGACTCTCAAGAGTCTTCTCTAACACCACAGTTTAAAAGCATCAATTCCTCAGCACTCAGCTTTCCTTATGGTCCAACTCTCACATCCATACATGACTACTGAAAAAAACATAACTTTGACTAGGTGGACCTTTGTTGGTAAAATAATGTCTCTGCTTTTTATTATGCTATCTAGGGTGGTCATAGCTTTTCTTCCAAGGACTAAGCTTCTATTAATTTCATGGCTGCAGTCACCATCTTCAGTGATTTTGGAGCCCAAGAAAATAAAGTCTGTCGCTGTTTTCATTGTTTCCCTATCTATTTGCCATGAAGTGATGGGACCAGATGCCATGATTCTCATTTTTTGAATGTTGAGTTTTAAGTAGGTCAATTAATAAGATAAAAAGAGATAGAGATATTATATAAAAATTTATAAAAGGCCCTGAATAATTATTAAAAGCATGCTGCAGGTTTAGCTTGAGCCTTCCTAATCTAAGAAAAGAGGAAAACATGATCAGGGAAGATTTGCCATGTCTGTAAGGTAAAAACAGCAGCACAACTTTCCCTGGGACTTGATATACAGGAGCAGTTTCTCATAAAAAAAAAAATCCCATGGTGCTTTTTAACATTCTTACAATGGATTCAATAGCAAACCCTTTACAGCATCCTACAGTGAAAGTAGGGGCATAACAATAAATTTTAATTCAGTAAAACTATTTGAGGATGGAGTGGGCAGATCACAAGGAGGTTCAGTATGTAATCCTCTGATTCCCTGGCTTGACCTAGAAATAGCATGGAAACTGGAGACAATTTCGCTGTGTCTGAGAACTCTAGTTACGTGGACGGATGGATGGACACTTAGACAGATGGATAGTCAGGAGGAAGAAGTTTTTGTGGTTAAGTAATTTTGAGAAAAACTTCATCCCCTTTCCTTTCTTGGAAATTCATATTTATGAAAGGCTCAGAGAAACCCTACAAAAAGTAATTTAACCTTGTTTAAACTCACATATTTCATCATTAAACCATTTTTTACTGGATACCAGGAAGTGACACATGTGAAATCCATGTTCCCCAAGGAACACATTTTGGAAAGTCTGGCTTAGGAAAGTGCAGGGCAGGGTGGTTCATTCAGATCATTTTCTTTGAACATATTTCTTGCATGAATTAACAATTTGAGATTATATCTTACAGAGAAACATTGCAAGTATTCTGTTTTCAAATAAGACCAACTCCATATACTTTAAAAATCAGCTGGGTAAACTCAGGATGATATCTTTCATGAAAATAAAAAGGAAGATCCTACCCTGATTAGGTGGCCTCTGCACATTTCCCCAGCAGAAAACTGAAGGGGTAGGTATATGGGCAGAGTTAATAATTATAATAATAGCACAAATAATCTTCAAGTAACCCTACGAAATACGTTCTACTGGGCCAGAAGAAAGAAACGATTGCTTTTTAGCTCTGGATCTGTCTAACCTACAATAAAGCCAAAGTCCTAGTTGAGTTCCAAAAGGGTCCGACATTATAGCAGCTAATTCAGAATATTCCACTACTACTGGGAAGTGCAGTCATTGCCCAACAGGAAAGAAACAGGAAACTCTTTAGGGGTCCCAAGTTCTCCCTGGTGGCTCAGAGTCGATTTCTGACTCCGGGTCCAGTTGTATCGTTGGTTACATAATGTCCCTCTCAGAACGACAGAATAAAGTGACCTGATAGATAATAAGTCATTTTTATTAGTAAAATCTGTTTGGTCCAGTTGTATAAGCAACTTACCAAGTTTTCTGTGAAGACTACAGATATTCTTAAGGTTTTTTATTTTTCCTCCTGCTGACAAAGAAATAACAAATTAACATCTGCATTATGACTGATGCTTTTTGAGAGAAATCCACAGAATATCAAGAGGCTGCAACAGAAGGCATGAAGAATTAGTCCATATCGTGTTACCCAAATCCCTCTGCCGTAAAGTCGTACAGGGTCCTGGCAATCACTGTAGAATGGTGCAGCGTAGGGCAGAGTAGACACAGATTACTGTGAAAATGTATACACTATTGTTTGAAAAGACATGAATTCTCTTTTTTGGATAGGCTTAAGGTCAAAATGAATTTAAATGGAATGGTTAGAAAATGACTTAAAATTAGAGAACACGCTAATGCTGTTAGAAAAAAGAAATCAATAGAAATACATCCAAAATGTCTGGCTAGGCTCTCAAATGACTTTCCTCACAAACCATAGGAATCCTAACAATTGTAGAGGTCTGACAGAGGCAGAGCTGTCTAAAGTACCAGTGTTTTGCTTTGCCACGTTTCTAACATTCTGATAAAACACTAGGGTAAAACAGTGTAGAGGAGAGAGTGGAGATTGTAAAGGAACTGGCAGTCACCAAATAACTAAATTACATGTCAGTATCTTGAGCTGAAGAAGGCATTCTCTCCCTGCATTCCAACTCTCCTCTTCCTGGTAATTTTGAAAATCATGCATATGGATGCCAAGAACCTTTGATTAGTATTCCATCTCTATAAGTGAACAGTGGCATTTCATACACATTTGTATTCACCAGAGGGCACACTGGAAAAAAAATACAGTAGTCATAAATCATTTTCCTCTGAAGGTTTTTACTACCCCCAAATTATCTATAATATTTAAAATCACTATAAGAAATGAGAAAGATTCACAATTCCAATGACAATCACATTCCAACCATTCTTACCTAAAGACTAGGGTTCAATGTAAGAAAATGTAGGAAGCAAACATCCATGTACATTTGGCCCTTCAAGGTACTGTATGAGCAAATGAAGAATAAATTATGTCCTGTATACCAAGTTTGCTAAGGCAGGCATACCTACTGCCCCATTTTTGTGTCCTCAGAAAGTGTCCACCACAAAATCTGAAACAAAAGGTGTATGTGTTGAGGGGGGCAGAGGAGTTGTTATTGTTTTGTTTTTTATCTTAAGCCATAATGAAAAACATTGTCATTCCCAGTTGTGGTTTCCTGGGCACAGCAGTTACTCTCTCAGTTGCCCTGAACTGACCTGAAATGGTGGGTTTAGGCCGAGTTTCAACTCATAAAGATAAATAGCAAAGTCTGTTGATCCCCACCTTCCGCCAATAAAAGAGGCAGGAAATGTTCCTGGCTCTGGGAACGACTTAGTGGTAAACTCTGAAGAGGAGAGAGGGCAGCAGTGTTGGGGGAAAGGGGGCTGTGCTTTTGCTAGACTGGAGTGAAGGCCAGGAAGGTTATCAGGGTGGGAGTGGGGAGGGGTGGGAGCAAGGTTCTAGACAAGCCTCACTGGCCAGTCTATAGATGGTTATATCTACGTATCTGATGGTTTTATCTGTAATAGCTGAGTTCCCCTGTCATCATGTTGTGATTTTTCTAAACAGTTAACTCTGTGCTTGCTGAGTTGCTTCAGCCATGTCCTACTTTTTGCGACCCTATGGACTGTAGCCTGCCAGGCTCCTCTGTCCATGGGATTCTCCAGGCAAGAATACTGGAGTGGATTGCCATGCCCTTCTGCTAGGGGATCTTCCTGATCCAGGGACTGAACCTGCGTCTCTTATGTCTCCTGCATTGGCAGGCGGGTTCTTTACCACTTGCGCGTTAACTGAGATTTTTCTTAATTTTGTAGAAACTTTTCAGTATTACAGTGGTCTTTGCACAGAGGAGTTCATAGAAGAGAAATGCTGTAAAATGTAAATAAACTTTCTAATGACCAGTTGGCAATTTGAAAATTAAGGACTCTGTTTCTCAAACTAATTCAAACAAGTTATTTAAGAGGCCTTCATTGCCCATTTCATCTAAGGCTTTCATTCCTTTTCATTGAGGACTGTTTTTCATAATTGTTGAATTCCTCCACAGTGAAAGACTGCATATGAATGTGATCATTAACATTTGTTGATATTTGTCCTTAAGAGTTGAATGGACTAAGTCAACATGGATTCTTTTGCTTCATTTGTTTATGGATTATATGTAGTCTTAGGTCCTCCTCCATTTTGGTACCCCCAAACTAACAGAATAGAAAGATTAGTTAGTCCAGTCTTTTCATATCACAACTAAAATGTTAATCTTGAACTTTGTAGAAGCCTTGTTTTCTAAGATTAAATATTTGATGTCTGCATATGGCATCCTGGAAACCCTGCAAAGCGATTATAATTGTAATGTGTTCACTGGTAGAACGCATGGCATTTTGTGGGGTAGTCCCATGGGCATTGTCTTTTTGAATATGTGTGTAAGATAGTCCTAATCATCTCAAATTAGGAAGCCGTGTTCCCTAGAATCTTTCAGAGACCTGACCAATGCATATGCAACTTTCCTACTTTGAAATGTTTCCAGTCTCCTTTTCCCAAGTTGTTCCTTTGGAAGCAGATTAATGTTCACTTGGTTTTGCTGTACGGCAAAGCACATTTCCCTGAGTGGACTCTATCGATAAATATAGACTCACTTGATCTAATGAGGAAACTTGGCAGTGAGCAATATGGTTGTAAAACATTAACTAACTGGTAGGGTAGAGATGGTTTCAGAGTCCAACTTTTTCCTTTCCCCCTTCCACGTAGAATAAAATTACTTCCTCACCTCCAGCTCTACAATTAATTGTTTCTTGTGGAGCCATTCTATTTCTGTTTCACATGAGGTTTCTCCTCTCTCTCTCATCTCTGTGTCCCGTCGTTGGTTACTTGAGTGGAACTGGCTGTGGACACTGCAGCTTCTATTCTGTTTTGTTCCATAAGGCAGGAATGACGTGGAATGGAGACAGGTTCTTTTCAGCTCATTAACTGTCAGTCACGCTGCCTTCTGACTGTTGGAGTCGACACAGCTGTGTCCAGAGGTACAGGCGAGCCATGCCTCCTGGGCTGAGCAGAACTTTTCCACTGGGTCACCCAAGTGAAAAGAAAAGTGTAAGTCGGCGTTTGTCATGGAGAGGCAACATAGTTTATTAATGTTTCTATGCATTCAGATCAAATATTCGGGTCTGGGATTGATGGTTTGACTTTTTATAAATTTTATGCCTCAAATTTTAGCTCTTGAAATGTTTACAAAAATTTTAAAACACTAACAGTATACTTATACCTACTTTTATTGAGGGTTCCCTATTATGTACCTGGGACTGTTTTCAGCACATGTATTACTATTTTATTTAATTTTCATGAAGACACAAGAGTTAAATTTACTCACCTAGAAAATAAACCTAGGAAGGCCTAACACTCAAGGCCATACACTTACAGGCCTTCATTTTTCAGATGAGTAAACAAAGACTCAGAGAATTAGGTAACTTTCCCAGAGTTTCCCAGCAAGTAGGTGGCAGAGCTGGGCTTTTAACTCAAGTCTGTGTGATTCTGAAGCCCACATCATTCACTACTGAAAACCCCAGCACCCTTATAATTACCCTTATAATTATATAAGCGAGTCTGCCTGGATCCAAGCAGGATCACTTAGAAATGGAGACCCTAGTTTAACATAGGCTTTCCTTCCAGTATAGGACTGGTGAATTAGAAGTCTAGAGTCCGGAGAATACCACAGGTCTGACCTAATTCCCATCTGGATTCCCACCTGCAAAGGCCCACGGTTTTTTTTCATCACTTTGGACCTTGTCTGTTCCCTGCACCACCATCCCCACCACCATCCCCAGCCCCGGCCTCAACCAGTCCCTCAAGTTGTTGGAGGACTTTACCTCCAAAACCAGCAGCGATTTCTCGTGATCATCCTGCATACTGACTGCCCTCCCGCTGGCTGGCTGCTCTTCATCATGGACGCTTTGTCCAAAGTAAACGTTGCGGCAGCAGCATTTGGCCTTTGGCAAGGAATCTAGCAAGATTAGGTAGGAGCAAGCATAACAGAGGGAAAGAACAGATTCCTCCACCCCCATCCTCCTTTCCCTACTTCCGATCCTACAAAATGCCGCCCTTCTTCCTAGAAAGTGCTAAGGGTGGATATCGTAGGCCCACAGGTTTCCCCAGGGCTCTTACGGCCCTGGAGCTCAGTGGCTCATGTGATCTTCACCGTGGGCCTTCGCAGGTGGGAATCCAGATGGGAATTAGGTCAGACCTGTGGTATTCTCCGGACTCTAGACTTCTAACTCACCAGTCCTATACTGGAAGGAAAGCCTATGTTAAACTAGGGTCTCCATTTCCAAACAGAAGCCCTGGATGGAGATTTATTTTCCCCCCAGATTTTGCAATTTTGACCTCAGTCATGGCTGAGGCCTGCAGACCAGAATAGTTGCAGTTGTGCTTTGCACTTGTAGCTGGGGAACAGTAGCCAGTCAGAAGAAAATATCAATGTTCTGCCAACTTCTGCTGTTTGTGAAATTTTGCCAGAAGCAAAAACAGGATCAAAAATAATAAACAGACCTCCTCCCTTGTTGCATGACTGCTATTTACATAAAGAGATTGATGAACTGACTGTGCTTGTGCGAGTGCTCAGGGAAGGGAGTTTCTAAGGAGAAAAGGTTAATTCTTTGGTCATTGATTGCATGTGATTTGAGGTTTTCTCAGATAATTGGTTTTTAAAGAAATAACCCATAGTATAGATCACGCTGCTTCTTCAATACAAGCCATCTATATCATGGGTAAAACAACCAGACACACAAATTATGTGAAGCTGTAAAACTTTTCAGTGAAAATGAATTTTGAGAGCAAAGGACCATCATGAGTCTTAAGTAGAATAGAGATGTTTCCAGTGAAAAGAGAAACCTGGGCTGTAGGGCAAACTTGGGGAACTGGAAGGCAGGAGGCTGGGTTCTAGGACAACTTTGTCGTGACCTGATGACCATGGATACTTTTATTTAATCTGTCGGTGCCTCAGTTTCTTCATCTATCAAATGGGAATAATACACCAGCTCCTGTTATTCAGTGATATTATCAAGAGAAAAACATCAGTGTGAAATCTATTCAAATAGAAATTGTCATCCTCAGTTCTGGCATGGCTAAGTGATGTCAGGGCACCTGTTAGGGATCTCTGTGCCTGAATATGGGCCCAAACACAAGAGCCATACAAAACAAGCCCCAACTCTTTAGTACTCAGCTAGACACAAAACATCACCACACTTGCTTCTCTTCCTTGAATAATAATTTATATCACCCTCCAGGATATGAAAATAATGTGCCACTCTGTGGTCTTGTTTTGTTTTTAGTTGTTTTTCAAATAGACAAGGTATACTAATTCTTAACTTTATTTTATATTTTCTTTTTATATATTTGATGTGCTGTGAGGGAATCCATATGATTAATTAGGATCATTTTAAACTCTACTTTCTCTTATTTTTCTGCCTTTCTGAGATGTCAAGAATTGTACGTCATATTTTTTACTCAGCTAATTCACTCTTAAAGAATAATTTCCCATTGTCATGAGCAGAATAAAACCTTTTGAAGTGAAAGATACTGTGTGACAGACTCGAGGACTTTGGCAAGTCAGCATGCCATAGATCATATGCTTTCCATGTTAAGAATCTCCAGTATAATTTGGGCTTCCTGCCAAGGCTAATGGGCAGTGTGGATGGTCCTCTTAGGCAGGATAGCCTGGTGTGGCTGTCGAGCCGGAGGCCTGAAAGATCTTAACCATGGTCCCAGCAGACTGCCTGAGTCCGAGAGGCCTGAAGGAACCTGATGTCACGTGCCCAGATTATCTGATGAAGAAAGGATGTGCCCAGTGCTTTCCTGGGACCTTGCCCAGCACAGCCTGGCCTGCATAGCCTTGGAAAAGAAAGGTGAAAGCAGGCACACTTTATCAACATATCCCTTTAAGATGTTGGGGGATTGTCCCATAGTTTTGATGCCAGGTTTTTGTTTGTTTTTTTTCAGTGTTTGAGTGTGCTGATGATGTTAGATTCCAAGATGGGCAATTACTAAGCTGAGACCACTGTGAAAATCTTTTTGTTGAATACTCTGTATGTGTAGTTTTTACTTGGAAAGGCTGAATGTCTTGAGTACAGTGGCATTTGAGGGATACCTTTATGAATTAAGAGGAAGGAGCACGTTTGATGGAGAATAAACCAAGCCTGTGAAGGCTTCCTAAAACCTTTGCTCCAGCAAAACTGACCTGTTTGGACTGAAGAGTTGGAGCTTACTTTGTATGGCTCCTGTGTTTGGGCCTGTTCTTATTGACTTACATCTTGCATATGGGGGTGAGAGTAGTGTCTCTCCACTACCCCCCAGATTCGTGATGCTCTTAAGTTTCTCTGCAGCCTTTATCTTAGCAGAACACATTTCTTATTTCTAGCTGGCTCTGCTCAACGATTAGCCATATAAATAAATTATCATGTCTTGTGATTGATACAAATAACTTGACATGGTACTTGAAGTCTTCAGAGCCTTGATTTATCAGAGAAGAATTCTCTAAGACATCTTTCCTTTGGCTCTGGGAGGCTGTGTAATTTGCAGGTGCGATGAGCAGTGAACGAAAACCTGGGCTTTGGTGTTTCCTGGACCTGGGTTCAAATCCTGGTTCCAGCATGGATTGGCTCTGTGATCTTGAGCAACTTCTATGACCTTTGTATGCCTGTTTCCTTATTTAAAATGAGAATAAAAATAATAGCATTGATGGCCTGGAGTTGTTATGCAATGAAGTATTGTCACCCATGCAAAGTTGTTATCACAGAGGCAAGCACTTACTCAGGGCTCAATGTACGTTCATTCATCTGTAAAGGAAACAGAATGGAAACAGAAAGTGGCCCATTCCACTGTGGATTAATTCCTTGGGAATAACTCATCCAAGAACATGGAACTATCCCTTCTGGTGAAAAGCACATCGTTGCTCTTCTCAGTTCTCAAAAAGTCAGGGTACATAATTTACAGAGAGCTTACCTCTGTGCTAACACTGCGACACTAGCATTTGTGCTCTCCCTGGGAGGACTGGGATGGTGGAGAATTTCTCATGAAATCATCTTTGCTCACATTGCAATAACTAACACAAATATTTAAGAGAGGCTACATTTTGGGAATGAGTATCACTTCCTCTCCATCAGTTACACTAATGGAGAATCTAACCTAGTCAGTATTTCAACAAATAACTGTTCAAAGTCAATTGCACAACCTTTGCTGATATTGAGTGTGATGGAAAATTATCGACATGTAAAGCGTGATCACTGCCCTCAAGGAGATTACAGTTAAGTGAGTTAAGACATAAACTATCGTTAACACCAACAGTTCAAAAGAATGACTAACAGGTTATCAAAACATAGGCATTTATATTGAGTGCATTTGTCAGCAGGGCTGTAATATAAGGAAGAAAGGTTATTGGGCCTGAGCTATGGAAAGAGGCTATGTTTCCACTGGGCAAAAATCAGATCTAAGTAGGGCAGCAGAATGAATTGAAAAGTAAGATTTAAGTAATTAAGAATGTAGTCCATCCCACTGTATAGTTGGGGAAGGAGAGGGTGGGACAAATTGGGAGAGTGGCATTGAAACATATACACTGCCATATGTAAAACAGTCAGTGGGAATTTGCTGTATGGCGCAGGGAGCTCAAACCTTGTGCTCTGTGACAGCCTAGAAGGGTGGGATACAGTGGGAGGTGGGAGGGAGGTTCAAGGGGGAGGGGACATATGTATACCTATGGCTGATTCATGTTGATGTATGGCAGAAACCAACACAATATTTTAAAGCAATTGTCCTCCAATTAAAAATAAATTTATAAAAAAAAAAAAAGCTGACATTAGCTACCACCAAAAAAAAAAGTGAATGTAGTCTGTCCTACTGTACCGCACTAGGAACTATATTCAATATCTTGTAATAAACCATAATGTAAAAGAATATGAAAAAAATGTATAACTGAGTTGCTTTACTGTACACCATAAGCTAATGCAGCATTGTAAATTAACTATAATAAAAAAATGTATTATAAATCTGGTGAAATGAGTGGTTGTAGGAAATGAGCTAATAAGGTTGGAAAAGAACTCTGAGGCCAGACTTCAGTGAATTTGAAATTTCTGTGGTAGGCAATGGGGTGCTACTGAGAGAATTTGAGTAGAGAAGTAGTTGGTTGTAAACAGTCGTTTAGAAAGATAAGTAAGTGAACATGGGTTTGAAGTTGTCAGAATTAATGGCGAGAGCGAATAATAATCAAGGAGCATGTGTTATGGCCAGACTGTATCTAGGCATGACAAATAATTGTCTCATTTAATTCTCATAATAGTAGGTACTGTTGGTGTTCCCATTGTCAGTTCAATTCAGTTCAGTTGCTTAGTCGTGTCTGACTCTTTGACCCCAGGGACTGCAGCACGCCGAGCTTCCCTGTCCATCACCAACTCCTGGAGCTTGCTCAAACTCAGGTCCATTGAGTTGGTGATGCCATCCCACCATCTCATCCTCTGTTGTCCCCTTCGCCTCCTGCCTTCAGTTTTTCCCAGCATCAGGGTCTTTTCCAATGAGTCAGTAAAAGGCTAAATAATTGAGACCCAGACATGCTAAAGTTACTTGTTCACATTTAACCCAAATAACTAGCAGGACTCAAACCCACGGCTCGCTGACTCTATCTTCTTCCACAGCTCAAGCATTATAGTTTAGTTTTGTTGTTACAGTGATTACCTTACCCCGAGCGGTGAGGATTTTAACTGTGGTGATAAAGAAATGATAAACATAGGATTTAGCTCCATAACTTTTCAGAATAGCAGAATATTTGCATGCCCTTAAAACTTTAATGTTCCCAATTACCAATTTATCTCGTCATGTCTTTCCCCTACTCACTATGTTAAGAATTCATTGGTTTGAATTTATTACTATGTCTTCTACTAGAAGTTTTTATTCTACTTGGAGATACCTGTCAAGTGATTTATATTACCAGTAACCTTTGCTCAGTAAATTCTGGGTCAGCTTACAATGGAAGTTTCCCTGGATTTTAATTGAATTATCTGATGAGACTATACATATTCAATGATTTACTAGTAAGGAATAAATAAAATTAAGCACTAATATGTAATGAATTTAATATATGTAATAAAGAGATTTAAATTTTAAACTCCTGTGTGTGTGCATGCTCAGTCATGTCCTACTCTTTAGGACCCCATGGACTAGAGCCCCACCAGGCTCCTCTGTCCATGGTATTTCCCAGGCAAGAAGACCAGAATGGGTTGCCATTGCTTCCCCAGGGGATCTTCCTGATCTAGGGATTGAACCCATGGCTCTTGTGTCTCCTGCATTGGCAGGTAGATTGTTTACCACTAGTGCTACCAAACCCCTAGACATTACAAATTGGCTTGAATGATTTCATTTCTCAAAGAAAGGCTTTTTTAAGAGTATTATATTCCTAAATAGAAACAAAATTTAGTGCCTGATTTTAGAAACATGAATAAACCAAAACACTAGTTATATTGGGCCAATTTGCCAAAATAGTTTGAAACCAGATTAATTTGTAGAGAACCCAATAAACAAATGGGTCTATAGGGCACGTGATCTCATTTATACCAAATTCTTAAGCAGTCAGTCATTATTTTATCAAAAAAAGAATATCAAATATGAACTGTTCTAGAAGTAATTTAAAGATGTTTAAATATTTTATGAAGTATGAAATCACACATATTAGCCTCAGGCAGGCACCCCACTGGTATTGAATAAAAATTCTCATATAGAGGTTTTTTTTATAAGAGCTATTAATATAAAGTTTTACTTCTTTGCCTGAATTGTAGTTCCTATTCTGAATCTAGCCGCAGGTTAAATCCCAATTAAATAAGATGCCTAAAGAGCCCTCAGGGGACAGAGTTTGTGTGCTTACTCAGATAATGTGCAAATGATACTGAATTTTCTGCTAGAAAGCACACATTCTATTTTCTCAACACACTCTAGTCTCTTAACTCCTGTTTAGAAAACAACTTTTCACCATTTCCCTCAAGTCCAGTCTGCTTCTCTCCTTCTTTATCAAGATGACTATCTCTATACATCAAGATGGGCAAAAGGTCATGGTGAGTCAGACAAAGTCTCTCTTCTCAGAAGGTCATGGCCACACTTATTCCCATGATCTCTCCCAAGAAGCAAAAACTAGAGGTCATGGTTCAAACTCTGGGTCAGCGCCAGCTTGTTCTCTAGGACAGCATATGACTGACCCAATTACCAGTTCCTGAAGGTTCTTGGCTTCCCGAGGAAGTGTCCTCCTTTAAGGGTTCACACTTAACATTCTTGTCTGATAGTTACACATAAACCTAATTCTCCCCTTCTTGCTGGTCAAGCTGCTCTCTATGTGGATAGCATGGGAGAAATCACAGCCTCTATAACTTCCACACTACAAGACAGACTTCTAGATAGCACTGGTGAATGTGTGGCCTTAAGCTCCTCACCATGCACAATGGAAACCTATTCTGTTTCTGGTGCAATCCCCAGCTGAGCTAATCCTACAAGACCCAAGTTCCCCAGTGAATACATTCATTGAGCAGCAGTGGTTGAACTCATGGAGGTATGTGACTGTGGCTGTGTAACAAACCACCCCAAATTTAGTGGCATTAAATGACCATTATTACGCTAATAGGTTCTGTGGCTCAGGAATTTGGAAAAGATACAGTAAAAATGGTTTGTCTCTGCCCCATGATGATTGTGACTTTGTTGTTGTTGTTCATTCACTCAGTCGTGTCTGACTCTTTGAAACCCCATGAACTGCAGCAGGCCAGGTTTCCCTGTCTTTCACTATTTCTTGGAGTTTGCTCAAACTCATGTCCATTGAGTTGGTGATGCCTTCCAGCCATTTCACCCTCTGTCATCCCATTCTCCTGCCTTCAATCTAAGTTGTAAGTTTAGCTGGAAAAAACTCGAAGGCTGTGGATGACTCAATGACTGGGCACTGGAATCATCCAAAGCCTCCTTCATTCCCAGGACTGACTGCCTGAAATGTGGAACCTCAGCAGAGGCTGCCAGCAACATCTACCTGTGTCCTCTCTAGGGGGCAGCTTAGGTTTCCTCACAGCATGGAGACTGCCTTGCAAGCAAGGCAACAGCACATGCCTTCTCTTGATGACCCTCAAAGACTGTATAGTGTCTCTTTTGCTCTATCATAAAGATCTGCCCAGGTTCAAGGGAAGGGAACACTACTTGTTGGGAGGAGGGCCAAAGAATTCGCAGATAGGTTTTGTAACTCACATTGGCTAAGTCTACTGCTACTGCTAAGCCACTTCAGTAGTGTCCAACTCTTAGCCACCCCACAGACTGTAGCCCGCCAAGCTCCTCTGTTCGTGGAATTCTCCAGGCAAGAATACTGGAGCGGGTTGTTATTTCCTCTTCCAGGGTATCTTCCTGACCCAGGGATTGAACCCTGGTCTCCTTCGGCTCCTGCATTGCAGGCAGATTCTTTACTGCTAAGCCATCAGGGAAGCCCAGAGTCTGGGTTCCTGCCATTCTTGCTGGCATGTGGCTGGCCTTTGGCTGATTGATTCATTACTCTGAATTGTACAACTGGAAGAAGTGCTATAACTAGAGTCATCATGCAATGTGGTTTTGCCCCAGGTGTGCAGAGATTGCCTCAGTGACATTCCTGTGTATACTACATCGCACTAATTCTTTCATTGTGATTGTATCATGAGTAGCTACAGGCATCGTTCTGTTTATACATTAAATTGTTTAAGCCTTAATACCCTGTGCAAAGGAGAATATCCTTCCACCCCGACTTGTTGCCCAGAATTGGAACAAAATCCAGAATTTCCAAGGTTAGGCTGGAGAACAGTCTCCAAGCGAAGTCAAATGATTCTCAATTTTACCTGAAACCCTATTTTCCACAGATGAAAACTCTGAGTTCTCTCATTTTACTCATAGTTGCTGCTGCTGCTGCTGCTTCTTTTTCTTTTTTAATGCTACCCTGAATCCTTAGGGGTAGAATTTAAGTTCCTGGATGCTGTTTTCTTAAGAAATTAAAGAAGATAGCCTTTTTTTTTTTTTTTTTAATAGCAGTGGTCATCAAGCAGGAACAGTTTACCCTCCAGGGACAACTGGCAATATCTGGAGATAGTTTTGATGATCACAACTGGGGGTGGGGGGTAGGTGCTAGTAGCTTCCAATAGATAGAGGCCAGGGATGCTGCCAAACATTCCACAATACACGGCAGAGCCTCCCACACCAAAGAATGATCTGGCCTCAAATGCCAATATTGCCACTGCTGGGAAACTGCTTTACAGGGGATTTTTCTAATCCCCCTTATAAAAATGAGGAAACTGGGCCTCAGAGGAGCTCACTGACTTGCTATAGAGTCCACAACCTGTCAGTGATGGAGCCAGAATTAGACAGCCATCTTGAGATCCTTAGTCTCATGTTCTCACCTCCAATTTATACTTCAGCCAGCCTAGCACCTGCCTAGAGAGAGCGAACTTGGAGGGGGCAGTGGTTCTCACTTTTCTCATGCCCCAGGCAGTGCGATGTACATCACACCTCTGCTAATAAGCACAAATCCTGTGAAGGACATGGTGCTCCCGTGTCTTCTTTCCCTTTCAGGAGGTGGATGCAGTGCTCACATGGGCTTGATTAAGACTGTAGGATAAGGCATGGGTGGCATTTGTGCTCTAACCTCCCAGAAAGAGACTTAACAACTGAAAAACTGAAGCACAGGGTACCCCTGTGTGTGTGCGTGTGTGTGTGTGTGTGTGTGTGTGTGTGCGCGCGTGCATGTGTGTGTGTAACTGAAGCACAGGGTACCCCTGTGTGTGTGTGTGTGTGTGTGTGTGTGGTCTGGCTGTGTTGTGGGAGGGCAGTAAGATCTTATCTTACAATGACAAGCAAATAGCTAATTACTTGTAATTTTGGAGATAATTGTTTTCTCATCCTGCAAACATGCCCAACAGGAAATTAATCTAAATCCCAGAAAGTTTGGATCGTCCACAGATTGTCAAAAAAGAAACACTCATTATCCCTCTGGAGTCCCAGTCACATCTCTAAGAGACAAGCTAAAAACGGCAACTGCGGTCCAGCACCGCCCGCTAGGGCCCCCATGCTCTAACTGGAGAGAAAACAGAGCAGGGAGTCTGGCAAAGGCAGGCCCCCAGCAGACTGGACACCTGATTAATGCCACCCAATGCCTGGCTGTGAGTCCTCCTCTCCGGTGGGCCCATTCATCACTTTGCATTCCATGTCAGTGCGAGAGCTGGCTTCCCTCTGCCTTGGACAAATGAATCTTCAGGTAACAGATGATAGTTAAAATGTCAGGCAGATATGATCTGCAGTGAGAGACGCAGCTGTTTCTGCTTAGTCTCTGGTCCCGAGCTTGAAGCAGTCTCTTTACTTCCAAAGGGAGGATAAATTCAACCCAGATCCTTCCCTTAGATGAAGCATCTTCTGCTCCCATCTCCTCACTGCTCCTGGGCCCCAGTTCACCAGGGAAAGCCTTCTACGGTTGAGCAACAGAACAAAGGACAAGTGGCCTGCCTTCCGAACTCAGGCAGCCCAGCCCACACAGTGTTTTAACTGTTCTGGGAAGAATGAAGCATTCATAAGCCACTCCATTTTCAAGAAAAAAATTTCCTGTGACATTTTAGTTCCCTGTTGTGCTGGAGCATTTTTAGAGTTTTCTCCTGCCAGTCATCTCGAATGTTTCATATCTCTCTCTTTTAGCTGAATTGCATATTATGAGCTGTGACCCACAATAAAAAATAATGCCACTGTTACTGAATGAAAGTCTCGTTCTGTGGGTTATTCTGGTCTGTGGGTCAGCATACAAATGCTGACTTCTGAAAGTCCAAAGATGGGCTGAGGCTTCTGTGGGGAGAACAGAAATGAGCTATGAGATGAAAATGACCACCTGTGAGCTCCAGTTTGGTTTATGTTTCTGTGGAATGTTTTCTGTAAGTGATTTGACTGGGTGCCACAGCATTTTTCCTAGTAGGAAACCTGCCTATTTCTGCAATCTCTTGTCTGCTTATGGAATTTTTGTAGATCTTCAGTATCTAATTTAGGGTTTCTCAACCCAAGCACTGTTGACATTTGGGGCCCAGATAAGTCTTTTTTATGGGGGCTATCCCATGTGTTGTAGTATGTTGAGGCATCTGTTGTTTCTACCGCCTAGATATTAGAAGAGTCCTACTCCCAATTTGAGAAACAAAACTGGTAATGTCTGGTGTCTTCAGACAGTGCCATGTGTTCCTAAGGGAGCAGAAGAAAGCATCATTGGTTGACAGCCACAGATTTAAATTTAAAAATATCTAGATACGAGCGAATCCATCCTTTTGTTCATTCCTTTTACAAGTATTTCTTGAGTGCCTAGTGTGTGCCAGAATCTTCTCTGAAGACTGTACATTGAAAGATGAAGAGGTCATAGTCATTGCCCTATAGGGATTTGCAAGGCAGGCAAATTTTAATTTAAATAATCACATCAGGGATGTACTCTAATAAAAATATACAGGATTCCACTGGGGAGTTCAGAGGAAGAAGTCTTAACTTTGATTCAAGTTACCAGACTTCCTGGAAATTCTTGATTCCACGTTGATTCAGGAAATACGTTTAGTTTCAGTTGGGGGGAAATCCTGTTTACCAAGACGTTATACTATGGAGAATCTCAAAACCAAACCTGTGAATTCTTCTGTAAATGTATTGATAAAGTAAAGATTATCAAATGTAGATAGAAAAATGCTTCAGTTTGTGGATATGAACAAATGTACCAAACATATTACCTGAGAGCATCTGAATAATTCTAGTGGCTGTTGGTGGTTCCATGGGCTGGCAGAGCACTGTGCCTTGGACAGTGTCCAGGCTTGGTCTCAGGAACATATCTGTTAGACTTCAAAGTCAGTTTTCAATCTCTGTTCAGTAGTAACAGACTAAAGTGGATGTTTACACCTCTCTAGGCCTCAGATTTGGTAACATCCCCATATAACATGGAAGATTCCCAGGGGACGCAATGGTAAAGAATCTGCCTGCCAGTGCTAAAGGCTCAGGAGACCTGGGTTCAATCCTTAGGTCGGGAAGATCCTCTGGAAGAGGAAATGGCAACCCACTCCACTATTCTTGCCTTGGAGAATCCCATGAACAGAGGAGCCTGGAGGGCTACAGTGGAGTCAATAAGAATTAAACACGACTGAGCAACTGAGTACACACCATTTAATGGGACACATCTCAGTGACTTGAGTACACACCATATAACATGGGGGACCGTAAAATGAAACCAGAGTAAACCAGTCCCAGCAACTGGAGCCCTGTTGGCAATGGTTGGCCACTGGGGCTGCAGCACGGAGGGCAGTATCCTAGCTGGAAATCTGCCCTTTCTCTTTCCTTCAACAAATGTGAAAGATGCTATTAAAAGTGATGATTTTGAGAGTAAGCAAATTTATATTTAAAATCAGGTGTATGTTTTAACTATGTGGAAGACTGTGATTTAATCCATAAAAGTTAGAAAGACCTAGGGTAAAATCGGCACTCTATCAGGACTAGCTGTTTGACCCTGGACAAGTTATCTCCACTGTGCCTTAAGTTCCTTTTAGAAATTGGTATAATAACTGCTACCTCAGAGGATTGCTGTAAGAACTATAGATATTCAAAAACACCTGATGTAAGTGCTTAGCAAATAGGGTGGCAGCAGTCTTGTAGTAAATATTACTTGCCCTATACTTCACACTGTTGTGCCTGTGACCCTGTGGTTGAAAACTGTTGTTTTAAAGACAGAAAAGAACAAAACCAGGAAGCTGTTGTAGATCTGTGGAGCAGATGTGTTACTTAAAACCAAAGAGCAAAAATAGTTGACTTTGCTTGTTTTGCTAAGATGCCAGTGGAGTTTCTTTGGCAGAGTAAAGCCAGTATTGATGAGATCAGGTGGTATTTATCATTGATTAAAGAGCTGATGCTGATGAGAAGGGGAGATTAGGAAGGCCATCGTAGCTTAGGAAGGGCCTGCGTAGGCAAAGATAAACCAGCTCTTTGTTTGCTTTCTGGTGGAATATCAGTAATGATGTTTAAACTCAAACAAAAATAGTATCACTTTTTGGTGATTTCTTGGCCCTGACTTAACCATAAATAGAGAGGCCTTTGCCCTTGACCCCAGAGACTTAATAAAAATGTGCCTGGACCACTTTCCATGTGCTCTTTGACTGACATCTATGCACATGTGACCAAGGATTGTGACATAAGGACAAAGGAGATATCCTGCAAGGTTGAGATTATATCCAATCATGGGGACTGACACCAAAGCAAGTGTGAAATTTAGTCATGGAGACATTGATGAGAGGCCTATTTGGAAGAGGTCCCTTCCGTTTCTGTAAATATTCTTGCCTGGATATCCTCCTTATCAATATGTTTCTCTATTAATTTTTATCTACCAAATATCCTCCTTTAAGAAAGAGGATACTATCAGCCCCTATCAAAATGAGAGTAGTGTAAATTTTTACCAGGTTCTTCCTCAAAAGATCATTTGTCTTATCCATTCCCTCATGTATTTATCTAGTGTTTATTTAGCTCCTTTTATAATCTGGGCAAGACAAGACAAGGGCACTGCCCTCCAGGTACTTCCACTGTAGTTGGCATGAGGAGGGAGGCTGTACATAGGTAATTCTCAGCACAGGACACAAGTACAACATACGTATACATGCTGGATGCCATGGGAGCCACAGAGTCTACACTGAGAGCTTAGGGAAGGCTCCCCATACAAGGGGGTCCTCCAGCTGACTTCTGAAGGAGACACCCAGGCAAAAATAGAAAAGAAAGAAGTTTACAGAAGAAAAATCTCATGTGCCTCGAGGTATGCAAAAGCCCAGGCTGCTCTTGGAACATCAAATTAAGGAGAAACTTTGTTTTCCTTGTGGAAGCAGAGACCTGCATTTGTCGCCGAGGCTCTGTAATGACCCTGCACAGATAATTCCCGGTCACAGGAGCCCTCCTCGAATTCAGTCTAGCTATAAAAGTGTAAGTGCCTCTATTTGGTCCTTGTGTAGAAGAAAACAAAAACACACATAGAATTAAGTTGAAAATCTTTCATTGAAACCTGCAAGAATGGTTCTCAGAATATTCTACCCCACACTTAGAAACAGTGCTGATCCATCCCTACTCCTTTTAGCTAAAGTGTCTAAATGGTGCATACTAAAAAGACTGTCCTTTACTGCCTTCCTCTACGTTCTTTTTTTAAAATTCCTAATCCCTACGATGGAAGGTTCATGGTCCCTTGAGATAATGTGCTCCTGTATTATTGGTCTTCATAGTCATTAAGCTATTTCCAAGTTTAATTGAAATTCAGTTAAAAAACTTGTTCTCTTTATTTTATTTATTTTTTCTTAATTGAAAACACAGAACAACTACTCTCTGGTTCATCTATTTTTTAGGAAGATGGTTATGAAAGCATTTACTTCAGTGACAAAATAGGGTGGGCTATTGATTAATAGTTATTGCTTTAACTATGCCAGATGAAGGCTGAACCCAGTTCTCCTTGATAACTGGAACCATCGATGCTACAGCCAGAGGATGATGCTTTGAATAAATTTTGAAGTTGGAAGGATATTTGCAGATGAGAGACTATCGCTCACCAGTTTAACCCAAGAAGCTGATTAAGGGGAGCTGTTCATTTCAAATGAATAAGTCTTATCACATGCATATAAAACAAAATGACTAAATGAAGCAGCTAGAAGATTATAGTGAGTTTTAATTATCTTTTAATAGCCAAAGGGCTCTTGCCAACACATGCTGATAATCTGTCAGCTGTTATATGCCATACCATCGCCATTTATGAGTCTCAGCTGTTACAAATTGGAAAATATATTTACAGTGATGATCTTTTCTTGTTAAATGCAAATTCCCAGAGATGTTCAAACTGTAATTTGGCCTCACTGCTTTGTTTCTGTTGCCCTCTTGTGTGGAACTAAAAAGAGTGGCAGAATCTGATAACAATAACCAACATCCTTCTTAATAATTTATGACTTTCATGATGACATAATCTCAATCCGTAAAAAGTAAGGGTAAAATCACTTGTAGGGGGTGCTCATAGATTATATAAATTACCTACAAGTTATTTTTTAATGATAATCTACATTTTTTTTTCAAATCAACCCGTCATCCCCACCCTACTTTGGTTTATCCCTCTCCAGTGATATTTGAGCTCCAAGGCTCTGAGGCAGCTGCCCTGGTGTTAGTCACATTCAGTGCTAAGCCTCAGTGCTTAGCATTCAGTCCATGGTAGAGCGAACGAGAAAAAGCTTTTGAGTTTACTGGTCTCTGCCTACTTATTAAAGTTCTTCTTGTGTTGACTTGGCACTGATTGGCAGTGTATTCCCCTGCTTCTGTTGACCGTTTTTACTGATGCCTTTGCTAGCAAATCTTATTCCTTGCCCCAGCTCTGTGCTCCCCAAGATTTTGTTCCCATTCATGGCTTTTATTACCAATTTCAAAGGGACAACTCCCACATCTACATCTGCAGGTCAGACCTTGCATCTCTCTTCCAGCTCCAGAGTTCAGATTGCCTTAATGAACATCTCTAGTTGTATAATCATTGTTACTTCTAATCAGCAAGTTTAATAACTGGCGATATTAATTTTCTGTCTGGAACCTTTTCCTTCATCTGTTCTTTAGTGCTGTTCTTAAACCTTTAGCGGTTCATCTGTTTCTCTCATTTTCTGTCACTTTTTTTAAATTCTCTAACCTTTAGCTTAATAGTAAGTCTCTAAGCGCCATCATTTTTTATTCAAAATATATTTGAGATTGGCATAAGGACTGAGTTCTTTATTTTCACTGCAAACAGAAACTTCTCCATTTACTTTCAACTTAAAAACCTTAATACATAAACAAATTATTCTTTATTGAAATCTCAGTCTGGCTCATCCTAGATAGGTGGGTTGGCATCAAGAGGTCATCATTTCATTTCTGCCATCACGTTTGTTGATGTGGTTGTCATGATTAAGCTTAAGGAGAATTTTTGCAGTCATTTGAACTAATTCTGATCTGATAAATGCAAAAGCAGCAACAATTGTAAGTTGAGAAGTGGTTTAAAGTTCAAATAGGAAGCTGCAATTACCATGGGAACAGAAGTAGAAAGTTTTAAAAAACTGAAAGAGATAATGTTACCTACATTTTTAAAAAGTGGTTTAAATGTTAATAGGTTCAGAAGGAATGTGAGTAAACCGTGTTAATAGATGAAGAGTATGGAGCCAAGGTGACTGGCAGTGATCTGTAAGAAACCTGTTGACAAAATGGAAGCACTGTTGAATGGAGCCTTGGCACCTCCCCAGGCCAGCAGGAGCCTTCCTGGAGAGGCCCGACAGGCAGGGGCACCGATGATGAAATACACATCATCCACCCAGGGGAGTTTCTTAGGTCCCTCACCTGTTCAGGTCCAAACACCAGAGCTGTTACAGCTCAGGGCTGGCAAGAGGCCCGAGGTACAATCAAACCTTGGCACTCTCTGAAACCAGGTTTGAAAATTAATTTTGAAAATTAATCCTTTTGCTTTTGTTGACTGTATGTTCAGCTCCTTTAGTATTACTGTAGGCCTAGTTAACTAATGCAATTGAAAAGTGATCAGATGAGGTGAATCAAACTTATATGTCTGTATTTATATACTTATATTTTAATGTAAAAATTAAATAAAATAAATATATAAGTATATAAATATAGACATAGACATATTACTTTGCCAACAAAGGTCTGTATAGTCAAAGTTATTTTCCAGTAATCCTGTATGAATGTGAGAGTTGGACTATAAAGAAAGCTGAGTGCCTAAGAATTGATGCTTTTGAATTATGGTGTTGGAGAAGACTCTTGAAAGTCCCTTGGACTGCGAAGAGATCAAACCAGTCAATCCTAAAGGAAATCAACCCCAAATATTCATTGGAAGTACTGATGCTGAAACTGAAACTCCAGTACTTTGGCCACCTGATGTGAAGAGCTGGCTCATTGGAAAAGAGCCTAATGCTGGGATAGATGGAAGGTAGGAGGAGAGGACAGAGGATGAGATGGTTGGATGGCATCACTGACTCAATGGACATGAGATTGAGTAAACTCCAGGAGATGGTGAAGGACAGGAATGCCTGGTGTGCTGCAGTTCATGGAATCGCAGAGTCAGACACAACTGAGCGACTGAACAACAGCAACAATATAAAAATTGACCCAAATACATGTACTGTTTCTTTGGTGATTATGAAGGACCTTATGTTACTTGTAGACCATCATTATGAATGTCATTTTGGGGGAATGTAAGCAGAAGGGCCACTAATTAGTGCTTTCTCAGAAACTCAGGGGGGCTTCCCAGGTGGCTTAGATGGTAAAGAATCTGCCTGCAATGCGGAGACCTTTATTCGATCAGTGGGTCAGGGGGATCCCCTAGAGAAGGAAATGGCCACCCACTCCAGTATTCTTGCCTGGAGAATCCCATGGACAGAGGAGCCTGGCGGGCTACAGTCCAGAGGATCACAAAGAGTTGGACGTGACTGAGTGACTAACACACACAATGGCAGCCCACTTAGACAGGGTGTGCAGTTCCATTGAGGACTGTGGCAGACCTGTTAAGAAGTAACCCTTTGTGTTTTGTTCATCACTCAGTAGACTCATTTCCATTGGAGGGAGAACTTTATTTCTGTTCCTTTCAGTCTAGTTGGAATCCAAACATCATCTTTAGATTATTACTGTTTTGAAAGTTTCATTCCAGAGTTTGATGATATGCTTACAAATCAGAGACACACTTGACATAAATCAGTAGAATTTACCTGCATTGTTGGTAGATCATAACTGGGGCCCCAGGAAGCACACAAGGCTGCCTGTCTGCAGAGGTGGCTGAGAAGACCACTCTGACCTCATGGCTGGACACACACTCTCATCCTTCAGGAGAGCATCTTCCTTGCCCACCAGCACTACGGTTACATCCAAACATCATGCTCAACATCATGGTCACAGATAAGTCCTGTGGCCCGTGTTGTGGGCAGAGCACTCATTTAGCACTCCACCTCAGCTCTGTGTGTTCATTGGGATAATTCTGTTCTTTCCAGATGAAACATTTTAACCCAGATGGGACATGATCAACCATGTTTATGCTGTCCGTCAGCTTGAAGTATCTTTAAAAATTATTTTTGTGTTAGAATCTATCTTTAATTTGAAAAGTTGAAGAGTGAGATAAGAATAGTAGCATAATAAAGGAATACAGAACCTATATTTCCACTAGGGTCTCAGACATCTATTAGGACGTGCAGGTTGTCCACAGTCGTCTTCTTAAGACCCCAGAAGCCATGCTGTCTGCAGGACTGTGGAGATGGGGTGGGCAGGGCACAAATACGGTGCTCTGGAATATAAAGGTAGGATTCCTTTTTGGTTCTTAGAGATACCATAAGCCACTGTGATCTAGGCTTTTTGGAAAAACTATTTGGTGGTGACCTTTCTATGTGTCCGTAAAGTTATGTGAAATTTGAACAGGATGGGCCAGATCCTCTGTTCAGTGAGTAGAGTGGGCACAGGTGGGCAGGCACTGACCTGCTTCTCTAAGCCGACAGTCTCTCTGGTGCTCTCCACAAAGGAAACACATTTCTGCCCTTTACAATCCTAATCATACCACATGCTGGCAGGACTGTAAACTTCTGTGACGTGTGTGGAATCCAGTTTAATTGGAAAAGTACTTTCAGATGAAAATATTGCTTAATCATTTGATGTGGGAAAAGTCACAGACACTGTTCTTCTGGATGAGATCTTTCATTGTTTGATTTTGAACAAATCACCTGTGATCCAAGTGAGACACATACATACCTGCTAGGTCAGTACTCTTTACAGTGACAACATTGGTTTTCTCCTGGCAGCTCCAATAGTGTGTTAGAAACCTTGTGTATAGACCTTCAACATTAGGATTTATGAAGTGAGAACTATTCAAAGCTGAAACCAGCTATTTAGTATATGTAAAAATGTGAGGAAGAGAGAACTAAATACAGCCCGTAGAGTGAAAACCTTCTTAGTCACCCTGTGTGGTTAAAACAAATGACAGGGGACTGCTGTGCAGCTATTTCAGTGTTCCTAATGGAATGTCTGGCGTTCCTTTATCGCTGCTGCTGGAGGAGCCTCTTGAGGCCCTCAGGCCACCCAAGCCAGCCTCACCCATGTTCTCATCGCCCCCTTGTCAAAAATAGGCAGTACGTGGGGGTGTGGCAACCAAGAAGGGATTAAAGGTAGGGAATTCCAAATAAAGGGCAGCTTCTGAGACATAAAAGCTGCTCAAAGTCTTGGGTAAATCATATATTTAAGCAGACTAAATTGAGTTAGGAGATGATGGTATTTTCTTTTTTAGGTACAGGAGGGCCGTGTATCATATGGGAAATATTAAATATAGCAATGATCTGAATACTTTATTTTATATGTGATTATTATTATGGCTATACCCTTTCAAGATGAATACAACTTGTTTTGATTTTTAGGCTTTATCAGAAATCTGCAGAGATAGGGTTTTGCTAGTTGGTCCATTTTGAAAAGGAATGGAATTAACTTCTGAATCTGTGTCCAGGATTAGATGTTACTTATTTATTTTAAGTAGAAACCTTATTTGACAAGAAAAATAAGGTGCCACATCTGAGTTTTGCAGAAACAGGCTTTCAAAATTCCACCTACAACTAAAAAATGTATTTTATTAAGCTTACCATCAAGGGAAGAAATAACCCAACCTAGAGATACCAACAGCCAGTTAGACCTTTTGACAGAAAGAGAAACTTTGGGAAGCATAAACATGTATGTCCACTTATTAAGAGTCTACCAGCTTTTTGCCCATTGCTGACATAATGATGTCTTGTACACTTCCTTTTTGAAAATACAAAAATAAATGACACTGAAACCAAAAACTCCGCAAATAGCAGCTATTCAGTCTTTGTAACTGTCCTGAAGGCACAGGGTTTTCTCACGATGACCGCAGCTGGGCTGGATGAATCATCCTAACCTTGCATACTGTGTTTGTAGATCTTTCATTTTGATGAAGTGATTCATTTGGAAAGAGAGGCAAAACAAAGAGGACAAGGCCCAAAGATTCCAGGGGACTGAGAGGGGATCCATGGGTCAGGAAGATCCTCTGGAGAAGGAAATGGCAACCCACTCCAGTATTCTTGCCTGGAAAATCCCATGGACAGAAGAGCCTGACAAGCTACAGTACATGGAGTTGCAAAGAGTTGGACATGACTGAGCACACACGCACAAAACACACACACGTCCTTTCATTCTCAGGTCAGTCTCATGAGGTTGCTATTATGACATTTTACTGTTAAACATATGAGGCTCAGAGATATGACATAACTTATAACTAAAGCACCTTAAACTCCAAACTCCACATCTTGCTGTTCCGTGGACTGTCCTCCTCTCTCTCTTTTCTCTAGGATGCCTTCCTTCCCTTTCTGTCCCAGCCCTATCCCTTTTGGGCTTTCCTGATAGCTCAGTTGGTAAAGAATCCCCTACAATGCAGGAGACTCCAGTTCAGTTCCTGGGTCAGGAAGATCCACTGGAGAAAAGATAGGCAACTCACTCCAGTATTCTTGGGTTTCCCTTATGGCTCAGCTGGTAAAGAATCCGCCTGCAATGAGGCAGACCTGGGTTTAATCCCTGGGTTGGGAAGATCCCCCGGAGAGGGAAAGGCTATCCACTCCAGTATTCTGGCCTAGAGAATTCCATCGATTCTGTAGCCCGTGGGATTGCAAAGAGTCGGACACGACTGAGCGACTTTCACTTTCACTTTCTTTCCTATACCTATTTTCCCCATTTATTCATTCATGTATTCACAACATACTGAGCCTCCACACCATGCCAGGCCCTGTGCTAGATCCCAGGATTCACTAGTGAACAAGGCAGACAACAACCTTTTCCTCGTGTAGCTGACAGTCTATTGAACAATAACAGAAGTGCTTCCAGAGTACAGGTTGAGGGGCCCCTGGGGATGGGGACTAGGGAAGTGGCACTTACACGAGGGTTGCTGGCTTCCTGGGGAGGGTAGTGAGTGTATTCATTAGCGGACTAAGAATTTTAAAAAAATTTCAGCAGAATGGAACAATGGGTCAAAAACATTAGTTAAAATTAAATAGGAAAAAGTTTTTGTTTAGGTTTATCTCATAATGTATACAGAATTGGAAGACATGACTTCAAAAGGTTTCAGATGAGTTTTGAACCCCAGAAATATGAAGCAATGGTTTGAAAAGGATGCAGTCTTAGGCTTTATCTGTACCACCTTTATTTGTAAAACAAGTGTTGTTAATTCCATGTCACATCCTTAACTCTCTACTGAACTCTTCTGTTTTATGGGCAACACTGATTACTAGACAGTGAATAGTGAACTTTCAGCTTGAAATATATGAGCTGGGGTGGGAGGTAATCGATATCCCAAAGTAGCTGATTTTCCTTAACAATGCCTAGTAATGTCTACTGCTTACACTGTTTAGGATATGATTTTCTAGAAAAAAAATTTTTTTTCTACTATTTTAGTCTAAATGAGAAGACAAAATTGGGCTATTCAAAGTTACAATAAGATAATACTAAAATGACATCAGTTTATGATGGCATTGGGAAGAGAGATGCGAGACTGGTACAGAAAGTGGAAAGAACACTGGCATCAGAATTAAACATATGAGTTTGGATACCAGCTCTGCTTATGTTCATTGTGATACAGACAGGTTGCTTCACGTCTTCGAGCTTTAACTCTCTCATTTATAAATCAGTGCTACAAATGTCTGTATCACAAGGTTGTTACAACAATTAGAAATGAAGTTGGGAAACTGACCGGCAAAGTGCCTGGCACATTGTAGGCGGCTAAGGAAACCCCAAGAAAATAAATCATTGAAAGAAAATAGGGGGAAGGTCAAGGAAGGATTTTTGGAAGAAATGTTTTTTGAGATTCATTCTTAAGAAATCCTGGGCATAGATTGACTTCATTTTAAGAAATCCATTACAGACAGAAAAACAATGACAAAATGAATATATAAGGTCAAGAATTTGTATGGAATGGTGTTGTGATTTCTCTTTGGTCAACCAGGCTGTCATTTGATAATGTGTTTTATTGAGACTGAAATTCATTGACAGCTGTCTGTGGCTGGTGATAATCTCTGGGTATGTGTTGATTTCCCTACTCCTAAATCCTCCCTGTATTTGGGGAATGGTGTCATATTGTTATCAACTTGTTTTTCTCATTTTAATTTATAAAACTAGCCATCATGTTAATACCGTATAGAATGTCAAACCTTTATCATGAGAATTTGCATGAAGCACATTTCCTTGTGATAGCTCCCTATGAAATGTAGTGTTCATTTCTCCTCCTTTATCAGCAATATCTTACAATGGGACAAGGAGTTCTGTTTCATGTTTTCTTCTTTATCAGAAACTACTGCCTCAATTATTAGTAAAAAGGGGCTTATTTAAAATGTATTTTAAAGAGAACTGGATAATATGTTCAACTTCCCACCCTAAAATCTGAGAAACATCAAGCTTGTTCATTGCTGCTGCTGCTAAGTCGCATCAATGGTGTCCGACTCTGTGCGACCCCATAGACGGCAGCCCACCAGGCTCCTCCATCCCTGGGATTCTCTAGGCAAGAGTAGTGGAGTGGGTTGCCATTTCCTCCTCCAGTGCATGAAAGTGAAAAGTGAAAGTGAAGTCGCTCAGTCATGTCCGACTCTTCGCGACCCCATGGGCTGCAGCCTACCAGGCTCCTCCATCCATGGGGTTTCCCAGGAAAGCTTTTTCATTAAATACAACTAATAATTTAAAATATTGTGTAATTGAGCTGTTCTGGGTTAATAAGGAAGTAGGTATTGGTGAAGAAGAAATGAAGTGATTGGAGAGATGAAGGAAGAAGAGAGAACAAAATATGGGGCCAAGAAAGGCGGAAGCAGAGAGGAATGCAAAAAAGAAGAACGAGAAGAAGAAGAAGCAAGAGAGACAGGAAAAAACAAGAGGAACAGAGAAATGGGTGAGATTAGTGTGGAAGAGGGGTCACTGTACTTCCTGCCAGAGGTCCTGCTTCCTGACCTGCCATTCAAGTCTTGACCCCCAAAAGGAGGTGATGTTGTATCTAAAGACCAAAGTCAGGGGTTTTATTGTGTGAAGACAAGGGCATGAATCTCTAACACATTTTCACATGCCCAGGATTGTCATATACATTCAATTTTAGTATCATCTAACAAACTGGGAAATTCTTCAAGAGATAGGAATACCAGACCACCTTATCTGCCTCCTGAGAAATCTGTATGCAGATCAAGAAGCAACAGTTAGAACCAGACATGGAGCAACAGACTGGTTGCAAATTGGGAAAGGAGTACGTCAAGGCTATATATTGTCACCCTGCTTATTTATCTTCTATGTAGATTACATCACTCAAAATGCTGGGCTGGATGAAGCACAAGCTAGAATCAAGATTGCCTGGAGAAATATCAATAACCTCCGATATGCAGATGACACAACCCTTATGGCAGAAAGCGAAGAACTAAAGAGCCTTTTGATGAAAGTGAAAGAGGAGAGTAAAAAAGCTGGCTTAACACTCAACATTTAGAAAACTAAGATCATGACATCTGGTCCCATCACTTCATGGCAATAGATGGGAGAACAATGGAAATAGTGAGAGACTATTCTTTTGGGCTCCAAAATCACTGCAGATGGTGACTGCAGCCATGAAATTAAAAGATGATTGCTCCTTGGAAGAAAAGCTATGACCAACCTAGACAGCATATTAAAAAGCAGAGACATTACTTTGCCAACAAAGGTCCATCTAGTCAAAGCTGTGGTTTTTCCAGTAGCCATGCATGGATGTGAGAGTTGGACCATAAAGAAAGCTGAGCGCCAAAGAATTGATGGTTTTGAACTGTGGTGTTGAGAAAACTCTTGAGAGTCCCTTGGACTGCAAGGAGATCAAACCAGTCAATCCTAAAGGAAATCAGTCCTGAATATCCATTGGAAGGACTGATGCTGAAGCTGAAACTCCAATCCTTTGGCCACCTGATGTGAAGAACTGACTCCTTGGAAAAAACCCTGATGCTGGGAAATATTGAAGGCAGGAGGAGAAGGGGACAACAGAGGATGAGATGGTTGGGTGGCATCACTGACTCAATGGACACAAGTTTGACCAAGCTCTGAGAGTTGGTGAAGGACAGGGAAGCCTGGTGTGCTGCCATCCATGGGGTCACAAAGAGTCAGACATGACTGAGTGACTGAACTGAACTGAACTGTACAATTCCTTTGTCATTAAAAATTTACTGTTGCATTGTCTTCTTCCTTTTTTTTCCCTATCTTCCTCTTCTTCCTGACCATAATCCTGACTCATTCGAAACTCAAAACTTATTTCTAAAAATAGAAATCTAAGTTTAAAATGCTATATGTCCATTTATTCAAAATTAATTTTTTTAGCCCTATCAGGTCTTGAAGTGCTGTGATAATCAGGACCCTCAGAATATCATGTAAATTGCCAGAGTGAAAAGTCCTTTGCATCAGTCATTGGTTCCCAACCCTGTAAGCCCATCAGAATCACCTGGAAGCTATTGATACCTAGGGTGTCTGGGCCCACTGGCTGGGGTGATCAGAGTTGGAGTTGCCTATCATTATGTTTTAAGCACCTCAGGTTATGTGATAATGCAACCAGTGTTGAGAAACATGCCTTTGGGGAGATGGCAACAAAATGTGTGGATCAGAGCTCTTGTGCTCACTAGTAAGGGATTATATAGCCTTTGTATATATAACTGGGATCATGTGGTTTGGCAACCTGCTGTTACATATATGGTAGAATGTTTGTGTCCCTTGGTGGTGGTTGTGGTTTAGTCAATAAGTCGTGTTCAACTCTTTGCAACCCCATGGACTGTAGCCCACCAGGTTCCTCTGTCCATGGGATTTTCCAGGCAAGAATACTGGAGTGGGTAGCGAATGCCTTCTCCAGGGAATCTTCTGGACCCAGCGATTGATTGAACCTGTGTCTCCTGCATTTTTGGTGGATTCTTTACTGACTGAGCCACCAGGAAAGACTTGAGTCCCTTGGGAAAATGTTATAAAAAGACTAGCTCCAAAAAATGAGAGAGATGCTGGTCGTGTGGAGTAATTGTCTTAGAAACAATGTTGTGGAAGCTTCATGTTGGATTTGTACCTGCTTACCCACCATTTGAGCACAGTATGCCTCATGTTGTCCTGTTGCCTGCTCACTTGAGCACGGATGGACTCTGCACTTGGAGCTTCCTTCCATTCTAATTTTCTGCCACTGGCATCTCAGCTCCAGCCAAATTCAGCCATGATGCACTTTCTCTTCTGGGCCTTTTCCCAGCCATTCCTTTAAATTGGACCAGTCTATAACTAACTCTGCCTAACCACACCACCATCATTTCATCATTGCTCATAGAAATTTTATCTATCCTTTGAGGCCCTTCTCCCATGAAGCAATCTTAATTCTCTTGCCAACAGATATAATCTTTCTTATCTTTGAAATCCCACTGTATGTTCCATTCTTTCTCTCTCTCTCCCCTTATCTGTTTTTGTTTTATGGTCATGAATATTTTTATCTTATTTGTCTATTAAGCTGAGTGAAGGTTGAGACTGTGTCTTTGGATCCTTTGTTGAGCCTGTCTGCCCCACTATTATGCACAGAAAATTCTCAACAAGTATGTATTCAATAGAATTTAATAAAATCAAAAAAAGGTGGTGACTGAGGTGTAAAACTGATTGAGATATGAAACAAAAATTTAGACAGATGTGTTTGTTAAAATAAATCTGCAGTTTTGGGAGATGCTTTTGTGCTCATAGACATAGAGACTTAGACAAAGACGCAGACATAAGGGGCTCACGGTCTCCGATACGTTCCAGTCAGTGTTGAACAGAGATCCATGTGAGCGTTTCTGGGTGCATTAGGTACAAAGTGAATGACTAGGGCATGTTTTATCCAATGCTAGCACGATAACTCCTCTGTATTTCTCTTTTGTGAAATAAGACAGACATTTATTTGTCTTCAGTCACTTCCTCTTGATTCGTGTTGATGCTCTGTCTTAAATTGTAACCCTGGGATTTATTCTCTTCTACTTCAGAAGAAAGACAAAGCCTTTATGTCTACAAGTATAGTACAGTTTCCTTTCTACCAATATACACACAAAAGGAATTATAACTTTTAAGAATTTGACAAGCTTGGGTTTACTCTTTGTGTTGTTCCTCTGGATAATAGGCCTTCCCTTCCCCCTTCCTGCATCTTCCAAATATCCCCACTTGTATAGCAAATAAAATGTAATTGCTGTCCTCAGGCCGTATCTCTCTTCTGCTGCATGCAGTAACCGCAAGTGTGCATTTAAACGTAGAATCTGGCCCCTTGAGTTTAACACAGTTAATCTATTCTTTAAATAACTTTTTTTAAAATGAATGAATGAAAGAAAGAAAAGAAATCTATTTTAGGAACAAAAATGTATCTGTGCAGTTTTCTTTTCATGTGGAAGACAAAGAACCTTTCCAATCGGAGGACAGAATGACAGTTCCACTTATCTTGGCTGCTTGGAAATTAGATCACTGACATATTTTCTGTCGAAGAAGAAACCTTATCTTAGTGGCTAAATTTCAGAATCAATCATCTGAAGTTCAGTCCTGCCCCTCTCACAAGCAGGGAGCATTATGCAATTTGTACGTTTCAATTAGGTTGCAATAAAAAATGAGTAGCTCAGGGGCATTAGTTTATTACTGGTATCCAGCCATGTTTTCCTTTGCTAAATGACATTCTGAAAGCCTCCATTCTGAGCATAATCACCTTAGGGTGCCCACAGAGTGTGGCCCCAAATGATTCAATTACGGCTGAAAGTCATTCTCTTCCCGGAACACAAGACTCTAGAAGCACATCTACTGTCTTTTGCATTCAAGAGAGATTTTTTTTTTCTTTCGTGAATGTCCCTGCAAGGATGTAAATGGCGATTATGTTCTGTCTGAGTTCTCAGTTCTCTCTTTTCTGTCTGATCTGCTTTTATGAAGTGACATGTTGCATCTTAGGATAAATTATCATCAGTTTACTAACAAGTAAGTTTATAAATGAGTGGATTCAAATGAGGAACATTTCCCCACAGAACCAACAGTAAAGTGTTCGGGGCTATATAACCAAACTATATCAAAAAACTCCTACTACTCAACTACAACAACAAAACAAATAACCCACTGGATTAAAAAGTGACAAAAGACTTGAATAGACATTTCTCCAAAGAAGATATACAAATGTCCAATCAGCACATGGAAAAATGCTCAATAGCACTAATCGTCAGGGAAATTCATGTTAAAACCAAAATGAGATATTATCACCTTGAACCTATTAAGATAACCATTATCAAAACAATAAAATAAAAAATAACAAGTGTTGGTAAGGATTTAGAGAATTGGAACATTTATGCACCTTTAGTGGAGAAAGCGATGGCATCCCACTCCAGTACTCTTGCCTGGAAAATCCCATGGATGGAGGAGCCTGGTAGGCTACAGTCCATGGGGTTGCTAGGAGTCGGACACGACTGAGCGACTTCACTTTCACTTTTCACTTTCATGCACTGGAGAAGGAAATGGCAGCCCACTCCAGTGTTCTTGCCTGGAGAATCCCAGGGACGGGGGAGCCTGATGGGCTGCTGTCTATGGGGTCGCAGAGTCGGACACAACTGAAGCAACTTAGCAGCAGCAGCAGCGTGCACTGTTAGTAGGATGTAAAACGGTACAGCTGATATGGAAAATAGTATGGCATTTCCTCAAAAAATTAAAATATAATTACCATATGATGTAGCAATTCCACTTCTTCATATATAGCCGAAAGAGCTGAAAACGGATCTCCAGGACATACTTGCACACCCATGTTCATTGCAGCGTTATTTACACTAGCGAAGAGGTGAAAAAAACAAACTAGATGTTCACCAACAGGTGAAAAGATAAAGAAAATGTGACACATACATAGAGTGGAATACTATTCTGTCTTATAAAATGAAATCTTGTCATATGGTACAAAACAGATGAACCCTGAAGACATTGTACCAAGTGAAATAAGCCGATCATAAAAAGATAAAGACTGTATGATTCCACTTATGTGAGGCACCTCGAGTCAAACTCATAGAAACAGAAAGTAGAATGCTGATTTCAGGGCCTAGAGGAGGAAGAGATTAGGAGTTGTTTAGTAAGTAGAGTTTCAGTTCTGCAAGATGAAAATGTTCTAGAGATCTATTGTACAACAGTGTTCATACAGATAAAACTAAAAATACTGTACACTTAAAAATGGTTAAGATTGTAAATTTTATGTTGTGTGCTTTTTTTTTAACCACATAAAAGAAGTCATCCTTCCTCATTGGACTTTCACAGAATTAAAGAGATAATGTGTGTAAAGTGCTTAGAATAACACTTGACTCATAATATGAACTTATATGTTAGTTATTATTATTGCCACAAATTAATCAACTCAAGCCCAGGGATGATAAGTGACTTTCTCAGTGTTCTACAACTACTGAATAATAGAACTGGATCTTCAAGTCAGGTTCTCTCATCCTAGAGCTCATGGATTTTCCACTGTTTTTTAATTCCTAAAACTGAACTTTTCTCCCTTCATGGCAAAAAAAAAAGTCCTGGGATCCCAAAATTCAAAACCACTATTCTGTTCCTTACTAAACAAGCCAAAATAAGATGAATTTTGCTCTTCTTTCAATGCAAATTTTTTTTATCACTCACTTTATCTTTAGGGAGCTGAGTATTCATTTTCCCCAAATCTTTCACCTCACTTGACCCCATTTTTAATCTCTTGGAAAGCCAATCTTAGTCTGTTATAGTGCCTCACAGGAAAAATGAATCTTTAGTCTTAAGGCAAATCTTCAGTTTTACCATCTGACTTTGTCTTTGAAACTAGCCAGGAGTTGGACCAACAAAGAAAAATTCCAAGGAAGCTTGGTAGTGTCTGTTGCGTTCACTGGTGAATTCCTAGGGCTTTATGTGGTGCTGTATCTGTGTATGAGTGAATCAAAGAAAACTGAATGCTATTTTAAACAGGGTCTTAGAATATCCAAGCTGGAAGTAATCCAGGGTCACCCACAACTAGTCAGTGGAAGAGCTAGTCTCAAAATGTATTTCCACTTTCTACTGGTATGTTTGTAATTACTAGTGATTAATTACTCTGTTTGGTTTACATATGTTTCTGAAAGACATAATCTGACCTATCTTGTTTTGTGAGAAAGCTGTCATTGGTATTGAAGCAGTTCTGAGTCTAGAATACTCTGATTTTTTTCTTTTGCTAGACAGGAAGTTTCATTTTATTTTGGGTCACAAAAGACTTTTTCAGCCCAGTGAGTTTATTTTAAAGGCAAAAATCTTTTCAGAGAAGTTACAGTGTCTTCCAGAGTATCAGGAGAGATGGTAACAGGTTTTTCCCTAGAAAAATTTGACAAGGGTGTTCAAGTGGCCCTTGCAGGGGTGGAGAGGTTAAGGGAAAATTGGAAGTCTTTGATGAAGGGATCACACTGATATGAGTGCTGTGACCTAGGAAAATTTATCTAGCACCAAGGTATAGGGCTACTTGGAGAAGATTCTGTAAACAGGAAAACCAAAATAAGAGTCAATCAAAATAGTCCCAATGGAAAGGGAGGCTACTCCAAACTATGTTAATGGTGGAAACAGAAAGGAGGAATAAGATATTAAGAAACAAGATGTATTTACCTTCTAGAAAGGAAAGACTAAGTCTTCAATGTCTAGCACTGACCCAGTGCCTTTATCTGTCAGCTACTCAATATACAGATGTTTTATGAATTAATGAATGCATTGAAAGTGAGGGCTAAGGAAAAACACGGATTACAGGATACCTTCATGCATTTCTCTTTTCTTACCTGCTTAGCTAAGGATGCCGGTTCCGTTAAGAATCCTGAATTTGTCGATAGGACAGATCTAATTCCCGGGAAAGAGAATGAATTTAGTTTGGTTCTGGGTGAATTCAATACTCAGGTAGTAGTTGGAAATCTGGGACTTGTAAAGGGGACAAAGGTGGAGTTTCAAGAGAGGTCCAGAGTGTAGAGATGGGTCTGGATGTCATCAGCAAATGGAGAAAGCTGAATTCCTCGGTGTGGATGAGGCTGTAAAGGCTGATGTAGGAATAAAAGAGAAGAGGTTATGCATCCATGAGAAGTATATCCATGAGAAGAGGGAGAAAGAAGAACCAAGTCGAGAAAATGAAGGGTAATTTAACAAGAGCATATCCGAGGGAGGAAGGAATTTCTGTTATGAAATAGTGGTCAAAAAGCGTTAAACTTTGAAGAGGAGACTGAAATATTTGGGAGAAGCAAATGAATTTGCGCTGACCTCAGAAGATAGTGATAAATTAATTCCTAAAAATCAAAACATTGTGTAAGAATGCTGAAGATATCTGTTGGGCTGCTACTGTGAGCAGGAGGCACTGGGATCGAGGAATGGAGGCCCATCTGATCCTTGATGGGGCTTGCTTTCTATCACCTCAAAGTCAAACAGTGAAATCACTCCAACACAAGAGGATTCAAGTTAACAAAGGTTCTTTTCTCCTGCACTCTCCGGACAGCTTTCTTCCTATGCTTAACATTCAGCGGGCATCTTGCTAAGGAAGTAGGGGAGCTCCCGAAGAAGATTGTTGCAGAAGGCTCCTGCTTTAGTACTCAATAGTTGGGAAATCTCTGCATATGTACAAAGGCTTAATGGGATTAACTGGGATGAAATACTGAGATCTGCTCCTCAGTAAAGAGGTTTTACTCAAAACCTCTAACGCACCAACAGTCGTGCATTTTCACCATCCCCAGTGGTCTCCTCGCCTCTCGTTCTTCCTTACTCTTCTCCACAGAAATGCCAACAGCTTGCGTGAGGTGTGCCCTGCAGGGTATTATTAAGGCAGAAGAGAATGAAAATCAAATTCCTGTCAAGAACTTTGGACCATGACTTTAAGGCTAGCCTTAGATCTGGTCCTCTGAAGGAATCGGTATGATTCATTCTCAACAATCGGAAACACTCAGTGATAAAATGATTCGGTTTTTAGAATCAAAAGGCATTGTGTACTCTCTAGAACACCACAGGAAAAAGATAAAGCACAGATTATTCACAATTCAGCAAGTTTTCATTATTTTAAAATTATAGACTAGTAGAAAGATTATAGGCAGGTTTCCAGGTGGCTCAGTGATTAAGAATCCACCTGCCAATGCAGGAGACACGGGTTCAATCCTTGGGTTGTGAAGATCCCCTGGAGGAGGAAATGGCAACCCACTCCAGTATTCTTGTGCAGAGAGTACCGTGGACAGAGGAGCCTGGCAGGCTACAGTTCATGGGGTCGCAAAGAGTCAGACATGACTGAGCACACACATATATATCTAGACGCCAGTGTGTGTATGTCTTTATGCAGGTTGGTTTATGTTGGTTTTTTATTTTGTTTTGTTTGCCCCATTTGGGCCATTTCTGTACTTTTTCATGCAAACTGAGATTGTTCTATTATTACTTTGCAAATTGAATATCCACACGCCCTACCACATAGCTTTGCTTTTTGGACATGCCCTACCATGGTGGTTCTCACACTTGAGTGTGCACTAGAATCATCAGGAGGCCTGGTTAAACCACAGATGGTCTCCCCACACCCACAGTTTCTGAGTCAGTGAGCCTGAGATGGGGCCTAAGAATTTGAATTTATAGCAAGTTCTCAAATCTTCTTGGTCATGGTTCTCTCAAAACACTGTGCCCATAGGTTGGGCTGCCAGACCTTTGGGGCAACCCTATTTCTGGGAGGAAAGAAATACTTTTTTAAGTAAAAAGTTCCATTTTAAGTAGTTAGACTCCAACAACTTAAAAAGTATTTATGTCTTAACAATGTAGGCATTAAAAAACGATACCCTTAAATTGGAAAAAATAATTTTTAAATTTCATTATTAATAACCACAATTAGTTAATAATGGGATATGTGCATTCATGGAGATTGCACAGCTTCTCACACCTTGGAATCAGTTTGGATGTCACCACCACATTCTCTGTTCCACAGTGATTTTCAACAAGGAACTTGCTTTTTATCACAGCAGCTGTCGAAAACCCAGCTTCGCAAATGGTGGCCTCATGGAAAGGAATGTTGAAATGAGCTCATGTTGCCCTTGTCAGCTACCTTGAACTACTAGTTTTCTCAGTGTCTGATAGATGCCTGGCATTGCTGTGAGTCCCTTGAAATGTTAAAATGTTTCGAGATGCCCCTGTACATTTACTGTGGTGCCCCAGGGCACCTCCTGGGACACCATGGAAACTGGGTCTTAAGTGCTGCTGATGCTGCTAGTTTGAAGATTGAACTTTGAGAGTCATCATACTGATGACTCAGAGATCACAAGGCGGGTGATCTTATTCTGAGCTCTTTCTTATTTTTTTGACAATCTTTACTATTCTTAAAATTTTGTAAAGCAGGAAATGAAGAAAATTACATACAAATTTACTGTTTTTTTTTTAATTTCTGAAAGCGGAATTGGATAAGGAAGGAATCAGAAAATGAATGAATGAATAAAGATACCACAAAAAGAGCTGTTAATTTTGAAAATAAAATTACTTAAAATTATGTGCAATTGTTGTTATGGCACATTTACAAAGGAGTTTTTTTTTTTTTTTAAGCCATTTTTCAGTCATAATTAAACTGAGCAGTCCCAGTGAGCTAGGTAAAGATTATTGTCTTCACTTTACACACAGGAACTGATATATCAGATTAGGTGACTTACCTTAGGCTAAAGAGACCTTAATTTGGTGGAGACAGAAAGCTAAAATCACAGTATCTTAGCTTTCCTTAAACAATAAGTCATAAGAAACTGGCCTGGGACTTCCTTAGCAGTCCAGTGGTTAAGACTTCACCTTCCAGTGCAGTGCGTGGGGATTCAATCTCTGGTTAGGGAGCTAAGATCCCACATGCCTCACAGCCAAAAAAAAAAAAAAAAAAAACCAAGAGAAAAAACATAAAACAGAAATAATATTGTAACAAATTCAATAAAGACTTTAAAAATGGTCCACATCAAAAAAAAAGAAAGAACGAAACTGGCCTGTTATTTCATGTCAGATTCCCTCAAGTTTCATAATTAATTTTCTCAAAAACCTTGGAAGTGTGTTCATAGCGAGCAGTCCTGTTTGACTAACAAGAAATCCATGGCCAGTCGTGCAAGTGTTCAGGAGTATGAGTTCCTAAAGCATCTGAGGGAAAGAGGGAAGACAACGTGATGAGTTCGAAGCTGTGGAACTATAGAGAGAGGAAGACAGGCAGGTACCTTTGACAATAACCGGGGCTGGTGTCCTCAAGAGCATCTTCTTGGAAGAACAAAATTTAAAGCCCCTTGAGGACAAAATGACAGAGAAAAAAAATCATTTTAAACTAAAAGAAGCAGGTAATAGTCAAAATCCCACACCTTGGGAGATGTTCCACTTCTGCTTGATTGAATCACTGCTTCAGAGGGGGCCCATGCCAGGTACTTAAAGAGAATCTTTTCAGATACAGCCAGCCAAGCAAAGGTTTCTACGGAGACATATAGTTTTAAGTCACATGTATTTATCTGTGTAACTTGACGTATCTTTGTCTCATCTATAGTGCCTCGTAGGTTAAGCACTTGATCTATATTACTGGGGTTTCCCAAGTGTGACTGCAAGATTCTAGAGGAAAAGAGAGGTGACGAGTGATTGTAAATTGAGTGACTGCTTTTTTAGTCGGTCCTGGAGTCTATGTGATTTGATGTACTATCCAGCCACTAGATGACTGAACAGAGTATACACGTTCAGGTGACACTGAATCAGTTGGTTGTTCAACTCCTTAAAGTTTCAGATAAAACTCAGTCAACTTAAAAAGTTAAAGAAGTGCCACTGGTCCTGGAAAGAGAGATCTGTAGTGTGAATCCCGGCTTTGCTACTTACAGCCATGTGATCAAGGCCATCTTCAAACTTTCAGTTTCTTACCTCGTGGGTCTGTATCAAGCTCGAAAAGTGAGATAATAAATGTAACAGTACACTGTAAGTTTTTTTGTTAGATACCATCGACTCAAGGTGATACTCAGGGTCCACAACATCTTATCAACTCCCCAAATCTGCTTCTCCTTCAATTCCTTACCCTTAGTGCTGCTGCTGCTAAGTCGCTTCAGTCGTGTCCGACTCTGTGCGACCCCATAGACGGCAGCTCATCAGGCTCCCCTGTCCCTGGGATTCTCCAGGCAAGAACACTGGAGTGGGTTGCCATTTCCTTCTCCAGTGCATGAAAGGGAAAAGTGAAAGTGAAGTCTCTCCGTCATGTCCGACTCTTAGCGACCCCATGGACTGTAGCCTATCAGGCTCCTCTGTCCATGGGATTTTCCAGGCAAGAGTACTGGAGTGGGGTGCCATTGCATTCTCCGTACTCTTAGCGGAGGGCTCTCAAAACCCATACGCCTGCAGGGTAGCGATGCTGGCCTGGGCAAGTCAGCCTGTGTGCATTGCAGGGGTCCACTGTAAAGCTATAGGGCTTTATGTCCAGTCCAAAGATTTATGTCCAGTCTAGAGAGAGCCACTCAGCCACCACTGTGTGCCAGGCCCTGAGCCTTGTCTCCACAGAGCCTTGTGCAATGTGCTGGACACAAAATAGATGCACAATGAGAGGCGGGCACCTGCCATCCTGCCTGACAGGACATCACCCCCTTCCCCAAGGCCTTATGCCCTGATGGCCACTGAGTCCGCACCTCTAGGGCTGGGGCAGCCCGCCCACTGCTGTTGAGACTGGCCCTTACCTTGTCTGACCCTTGAGATAAACTCTAAGCTCTAATTGTTGGGTGTTCAGTTGAAGGACTTCATGCGACCCAAGACTTTCAGTTTTAAAACTGGAGTGATAGATCACTCTATATATGGCCATCTTAAATTCTGTCTCCTTTAAAACTAATGTCCCAATCTCTACAGTAGGAGTTAAAGATCATTTTCTGTCTTCCTTATATGGCCACAGCTTCCTGATTACACCTCAGTCTTAGCCCTTCTCAGGTATTAGGATTCTCTCCCCAGTGTTTGTGTTTCCTTCGTGAGATTTGTAGCATCTCACAGTTTGCGGTCTTCCTCTCCTCCGTGGTATCTAGCTGATGCTTCTCAGGGATGTGCTTAAAGAAAGAGTACTTTGCTTGACCTGAAGAAATAAGTCATTCAGATACAAAATGAGTAAAGACTGACCCTGGGTCTCATAATGGACTAAATAAATAGCCTTTTAGGAGAGATATGTGATTCTTGGAGGAGTCAACACGAGGATAACAGGAAATAGGTTGAGAGTTCAGCAAAAGAGAATTCCATGTATCAAAAAGCAGCCTTTGATAAGAAGGATGATGGGGAAAAAAAAACAAAGTGAGTACAGCTTTCAAAAGATCATGAAGTCACCACTCTCAGAATTGTTCAGTGTTGTCCCACCATCCATGTGTCTCAGTTTAAGATGAAGATTTTCCTGAAGTCAGGGCTGGAGGAAGTAATGGTGGAAGCTCTGTTCAGGCAGGCCTCTCCTGAAACCGGTGGCCCAGGATGAATAGCTGCCCTATTTCCAACAGAAGTGCCGTACCTATTTTTCTTTTTAACCAAGGTAAGGTGGACTAGCTTATTCCTGTCTAAATTGTGATTGTTGGAGTTTAGAAGTCAGGACTGTGACAGTATGAAGCTAACTAGCCATATTACATTATAGTTGAACACTTTTCCCCACAAAGGATTTATCGAAGACTCAGGGAATCACCATTTGCCGTGGTCTTCAGTGAGGAACCACAGCTCCAAAATCCTTCCTCCACCATGTGCACTGACCATCTGCTCACAGGGCTTGGAGATTCCTTTCTAGGGTTCATAAAGTCTCTCCGTGTTCTTGCATGTCTCTGAAATGCCCTGGGCAACTGCTCTTCCCTGCGATGGAGCGGCCACAACAGCTGTGGGATTCACCAGGCCTTGTCTCGGCTCCATTTCTGGCAGCAGGCAGCAACCGCCAAGCCGCTCTCCAAAAAAGCCGGGGAATTGTAAACCCATTAAGGCTTAACTCCTAGGGGACAACAAAGAGCGCTGCTGCCTTTGAATGCGTGCTCTGTGTGGGATCACAGGGGCCTCCGGCACCTGGGCCTGTCCTCAGGGCCGGGGCAATCTGTAGGGAAAGTTACAAGCTGCTGAGGGAATATTTTCACAGGTTTTTCCGAACAAAGGGTTCTTTCTGCAAACCCTGTGCAACTCTTTCCTGATTGTTAATTAACCAAACCTTGTGAAAAACAGGCCATTTCTGTAAACAGAAGTTGTGTGTGTGTGTGCGTGCACGCACGTATGTGTAGTGTGGTTGATTGTTTTGTTTGTGTTTTCTGACACGTGACGTGCAGCTCTGTTTTGAGTTTGCCAGGATGGTAAGGGGACTGTCGCGAGGCATTTCAGCCTTCCTAGTAATCTTTGCCGTGCGCACTCAGTCATGCTGCTTCCTCTGGTGCTGAGTACGTTTTGTGTGCTTTTTGCCTGAAGTGGCCCTTTCTCTCCTGAAGCCAAGGGCCTGTTTCACTCTGTCTCTCAGTGTTCTCACCATCGCTCATCTGTCTTCCTCTGTTTGCTTCCTTGGAGTCACTGTTTAGGAAGCCCCTGCCTGGCCCATCTGTCTTAAATCACTACTTTGTTTACTTTCCCAGATGCTTTCCTACCCAGGAACCTGCCCTCTGTTTTGCCGCATGCCTTTTGTATATGGTGTGCGTTTGAAGATCTGAAAGCCCTCTCTCCTCAGAAGCCCCTACAGGGCCCTGGCAGTCATTATAATGGCTGATTCACCGCTCGGTGCCTGTGGCCACCTAGTCAGAGCTGGCCAGGGCCTGCTGACCTTCTGGAACTGTTGGTGAAGGCTTCCAAACCCTACCTCTTTTAACTCCGCTTTTCCAGTTCCATATTAGGAGTTTTGCAAGTGTCACAATTCAGTAACCTGAAGTTTTTGAAAGAGGGTTACATTTTGTTTATTTTATCCACGACTAAGGTGCTTATTGTTGAGGTTATCTATCAATTCCATCTTTGTCTTACTGATACTTGATCAATACTTCTGGAATCTAGCCTTTCTGGTTATGATTGTGTTCGGGGAAAGAAGCTCTTCACAGGCCTCTAGTGGACATGCCATGGAACTGCAGAAATCTTGTATTCAAATACGTGAAACTGGTGTGACCTTATAGGCTTCCCTGGTGTCTTAGACCATAAAGAATCTGCCTGCAATCCCAAAACATGATCTTCATCAGATTTTTAATTTAACAGTATAGTAGTCCATTTGAAAGCATAGAAGATAAGAAAAATGGTGAAATCAAATTCTTAGGTGACTTTAACCACAGGGTATCATCAAGTTGTCAGTTGCTGCCTGGTGACAAGTGGAATGAGTTTCTTTGTCTATTTAGTCTCTGTAACAGCAGCTGAATTTTAACTTCGAATAATAATTTTAAATCAACTGTACTCTAAATTCATTTTTTATCAAGAATTTGAAATCTCTGACATTTTAATAGTTTAATAATTTGTGTTTCATCTCAAAAGAGTTGGAAATAATATGCCTCCATAAAGACACAGTTGGGAAGTAATATTGTCCAGAGGCAACCCCTACCTTCTCCAAAGACCAGAATCCACCCAGGTTTTCTCTCAGCCTCGCTCTTACATTCACCTTGCCAGAAGTACCTCCTCCCTTCCATCATCTCCCCACCTGGTGAAATTCTTCATAACCTTACAAACCCAAGTTAAATCCTATCTTTTGTCTATAATTCCCCTCCCCACCCCCACAGAATGGAATTAAAACTCCTCTATCACATGTTCAGCTGTACATTCCGTTGTTATTTTAAGTTAACTTGCAAGGGATCTGTAAGTTTCTGCTGCTGGGACTTGAGCTCCCCATCAGTTAATACAGTGTTGTATTCTGAAATCATCACTCTTTCTGCTATCGCCAGCACAGTTCCTGCACTGAGTAAAGATTGTCAGCTCATGAGCTGTTCTACTTGCAGTGCTTTTCCTGGATAAAACTGGTAGTTGGGAAGTATGCCACATTTGTCCTTGGTACCTCTGTTTGTATCCCGCATCCTACCTCCCTTCTTGCTCCCTCTCCACAGTCACTTCCAACTTAAAATGAATTTATTGTTTTTAAAATATTTATTCATTCCTTTGGTTGAGTCAGGTCTTAGTTGTGGGCAGGTGGGATTTTCACCGCGTCATCTTTCCGTTTGGCCTATGGACTCACTCTCTAGATGTGGCCCGCAGGCTCGAGCACTCAGGCCCAGTAGCTGCTGCTCACGGGCTCAGTTGCTCTGAGGCTTGTGGGAGTTCAGTTCCCTTACCAGGGATCAAACCCACGTCCCCTGGATTTCAAGACAGTTTCTTAACCTCTAGGCCACAAGGGAATTCCCTTAAAGTGTATTTAAGGCCCTGGAGTACTTTAATCAGGGTATTAGAAATGTGAACCTTATCCTGAACTTGAAATGAATCACTTTGCCCAATGCCAAGCAACTCTGCTGGTGAGAGACTGTTTTTGGAGAATGGAATCCTCAGCTCCAGATATGTAGTCACGACTGTCTCTTCTCCCTGAGAATTAGACTAGCTTCATTCATTTGGAAGAGGGCTTTCATACTGCCTTTAGGGTTAAACTTGCAAAATATTTTCAAGGTATTGACATGGAATGTAGTTCTGGAACAAATTAGCCCTGTGTTTTAATCTGTATGAGCAGAACCACTGGTGATCATATTTGAGCTGTATATGAGGACAGTGAGATCCTTTTGAGTACATCACTGCAAGGTCCATCAGGCCTTGAACTAGGACAGAAAGGACTGGGGATGAAACTTTCAAGAGGATGGCTCTCTGGGTATCTATCTGCTGAGGGACAACTTGAGATTTCACATCGGAGGCTTCAGCAAAGCTCACAGGTAGTGGATGAGACTGACTACAAGCAGCTGGTCACTGAGGTGTCGCTGAGGTATTTTGTGTGTGCGTGCTAAGTCGCTTCAGTTGTGTCTGACTCTGCAACCCTAGGCACTGTTAGCCTAACAGGCTCCTCTGTCCATGGGATTCTCCAGGCAAGAATTCTTCCCAACCCAGGGATCGAACCCATGTCCCTGGTGTCTCCTGCAGGAATCAGACCCGCCACCCTTGCATCTTCTACATTGACAAGTAAGTTCTTTACCACTAGCCCCACCTGGGAAGCCCCTCTAAAGCTATTAAAGTGGAGTGGTGTTTGCTTTGTTGAAAGAGCCAAATTTTTTTGTTTTTGTTTATTCTTTGGAGCTGGGGCTCTTAATCTAGAGACCTCTTATCTCTTTAAAACTTCAGAAATTATGAGAAATTATATACCTATGCCATGCCTTTAATGGAACTTTCCTGAAACCTAAAAAAGGTTAAAAATTACTATTTCAAGATATGAAAGGTAGTATTTTTTTATAGTTTGGACCAGAGTAATAGATTTTATCTAAACATTACCTGGACTAGGCTGAGTATTCAGTCAGTCAATTCAGTCACTCAGTCATGTCCGACTCTTTGCGACCCCAAGGACTGCAGCACACCAGGATTCCCTGCCCATCACCAACTCCCAGAGCTTGTTCAAACTCATGTCTATCACGTCGGTGATGCCATCCAGCCATCTCATCCTCTGTCATCCCCTTCTCTTCCTTCAATCTTTCCCAGCATCAGGGTCTTTTCCATTGAGTCAGTTCTTCGCATCAGGTGGCCAAAGAATTGGAGCTTCAGCTTCAGCATCAGTCCTTCCAATGAATATTCAGGACTGATTTCCTTTACGATGGACTGGTTGGATCTCCTTGCAGTCCAAGGGGCTCTCAAGAGTCGTCTCCAACACCACAGTTCAAAAGCATCAATTATTCAATGAAGGCTGGATAATTACATTTACACATATTGTCCAATTGTTTGTTTACTAAATTCTTTTAATTGGATAATAGAATTAAATTTGAAAACTACTGTCTAAATGTCCTACCGCTTTTTGGCAATAGCCAGGTAGTAGCCTTTTAATAGACTTTCTGTACTTTTATGAGGCTAAAGTGAAGGAATTGGAGTGATTAGTTGGGTTGAAAGAATGATTTGTTTTTAAAAGAATGAAAGAGCACAAATAAAATTAATCTCTAAGAATACATTATTTGGAACTTGAGCAAGTCATAGGGAACAAGTGTTACTTCAGTTATATGGTTTTTCTAAATTTGTAATCAAATGTTACCACTAGTCATAGAAAGATAAAGGAAGGAGTAAGATTAAACTATAGATCTAAATATTCACAAATATAAATTACCTTGGCAAAATGAATCTAGAAGGAAGACACATACTGATATAAAGGGATTTCATTTTAATTAAGGAAAAGATTTAAGAGAAGAGCACAAGGCAATATCTTATAAAACAAAAATATATCAAAGATACTTATGCTTGAGGAAATGAAAATGCTAAGTGTTTAATAACCTCTAAGCTAATGATACAGTGACTCGTCACTTATCCAAAATTCAGTGTGTGGCAGCATCATTTATATGGAAAAGACCTATAAACTAAGTAATGAAAAAGCACTGTCCTTGCAGAACCAAGGTTAAAACTGTATTAACCCTGTAGTGCATTGTCTGAACTATTGTCCTCAGATAACTCTCTTAATAACTTTCTCCCCAGACTCTCAAAACTGCCAATAAATGCTGGGTGATCTAGGCCAAGTTGGATGACTTCCACCAAAGTTTTTCTTTTTTTAGCTGACTATCAGCTCTTGACTAAATTAATCTGTGATCTCTTTTCAGAAATGAAATTCTGTAGAAATCCCCAAATGGAAAATGGGATTCCTAACCCTTCTCTCTCTGAAAGTCATTGTATTTACCGATCGTTTAATTTATCACTGTTTTATGGACCAGTGATCAACACAAAATTAATTCGGTCTCAGTGAGTCAACCTGGGAACAAATAAGAATTATAGTAGTTAGAGTGAGAGCCGTGTTTCTTCAGGTCACCAGTGCCTTCCCTCTGCCACATTAGGCAGTGCCAAAGAGGAATCGTATGGTTGAAATCTTATTTCAAACAGCAGAGGAATAAGGGCTTTACCATATACATGTTATATGACTAGCATATATTTGTATTCCTTCTTCATCCCTAACATAGAGAACTATGAAGAAAAGGAAACACAGAAGCACAATAGAAAAGGACATTAAATATGCTGCAGGTAGAGGCAGCAGAAAGTATTTCTGGAAACGTTCTGTATCTGCTTGTTATATATTAGCCTCATTTATGAACGCTTGTAAGTTTTTTTTAATGAAACATAATTTGTCTATAATTTTTCATTTATAATATGAATTAATTTGAAAGAACATAATACATACCTTCTAGCATCAAATATATGTGTGATGATGCAGGAATGTAAAATGAATCAAACTGTTCTGAAGTAGTTCACAGTTTAATGGGAGGACATCCCCCAAACGGACAAGCAGTGATGAATACTCTAAAAGCATGACAAGGACATGGGGGCGGGGCCAGCTTCATAGGCACGCCACCCTGCAGTTTATGATAGAGCCCCATGTTAGAAGGGCCCAGCCTTGGTTTAACGTTATGCTGTTGCCATCTTGAGATTATTAATAATTTTTTTAACTTAGTAAAATACACATAACATTTACCATCATAACCTCTTTATAGTATATTAAGTGAATGTTAAATTTTGCAGATATATGCAAATTCAGAAATTTTTAATTATTTTATTCAATAAAATAAGGAAATATTGGTTATGGAAGAAAGCATTGCTTTAAATGAACATCGAGTTCAGTAATGTTTCAGTACATTCACATTGTTATGCAACCATCATTCATCTCCTGACCTCTTTTCATCTTGCAGACCTGGAACTCTGCACACAATAAATAACAACTCCCCATCTCTCCCTCCCCCCAGCACCTGGCAACCACCATTCTACTTTCTGCCTCTATGAATTTGATGACTCTAGGTACATCAAATGAGCTGAGTCATGCAGTATTTGTCATTTTGTGACTGGCTTATTTCACTTAGCATAATGTCTTCAAGCCTCTGTTGTAACACGTCAGGATATCCTTCCATCTTAAAGCCGAATAATACTTAACTGTACAAATATATTACACTGTGTTTATCCACTGATGAGTACTTGGCTTGATTCCACCTTTTGACTACTGTGAATAATGCTGTCCAAGCTTTGCCAATAAGTAGACACTCAGTAGGGGCTAAAGGTAAGAAATTCACCTGCCAGTGCAGGAGATGCAAGAGATGCAGGTTTGATCCTTGGATCGGGAAGATCCTCTGGAGAAGGAAATAGCAATTTGGACACTCAATAAATGTTGATATCCTTTGTCTTTCTTTTTAGAAATAATCAGTTCCTCCCTTGCTACTCTGAGAGCTTCTTGATGGAAAGGAAAGTATCTTATCTTTTCTGGGCAATTACCAGCGTAATTTCTGAGCTGGTAATTTTTAAGTAAACCTGCATTAAAAAAAATTAATGTTAAATTTTGAAAATGTCTTTATTGAGGGATAGTTGATGTATAATATTGTGTTAGTTTCAGGTATATAGCAAAGGGTTTCAGTTATACACATAGACATATATGTAGTTTTTCAGTTACTTTTCCATTATAGATTATTACAAGATATGGAATATAGCTGCTTGTTCTGTATAGTAAATCCTTGTTGTTTGTCTGTTTTATATATAGTAAAGTATATCTATTAATCCCAAACTCCTAATTTATCTCTCCCCTTTGGTAGCCATGAGATTGTTTTCTATATCTATGAGTTGTTTTTGTTTTGTAAATGAATACATTTATATTATTTTTTAGATTCCACATATAAGTGATATCATGTAATATTTGTCTTTGTCTGACTTATTTGGTAACTTCTAGGTCCATCCATGTTGCTACCGATGGCAATAGTTCATTCTTTTTAATGGCTGAGTAATATTCCATCACTTTATGCACACACACACACACACACACACATCCCCGTCATTCATCTGCTGATGGGCACTTAGATTGCTTCCATGTCTTGGCTGATGTAAATAGTGCTGCTATGAACATTAGGGTGCTTGTATCTTCTTTTTGAATTAGAGTTTTCTCCAAATACATACCCAGGGGTGGGATTACTGGAACATACGGTAGCTCTATTTTTAGTTTTTTGAGGTGCCTCCTTACTGTTTTCCATAGTGGCTGCACTAATTTGCATTCCTATCTGCAGGATAGAGGGATCCCTTTTCTCCACATGGCCTCCAGCATTTTCAAAAAATATTTGCTTATTTGTCACGCCGGATCTTTGTTGTGTCACATAGGATCTTTCATTGCAGCACGCTAACTCTCTATTTGTGACTTCCAGACTCAGTAGTTGCAGCGAGTGGACTCCAGAGCACGGAGACTTCAGTATTTATGGCACACCGGGCTTAGTTGCTCTGCAGCATGTGGGATCTTAGTTCCCCAAGCAGGGATTAAACCCACGTCCCCTGCATTGCAAGGCGGATTCTTAACCAGTGGACCACCAGGGAAGTTCTTCCAACACTTATTATTTGTAGACTTTTTGATGATGTTCATTCTGACTTGTGTGAGGTGATACCTAATTATAGTTTTTGATTTGCATTTCTCTAGTAATTAGCAATGTTAAGCATCTTTTCATGTGCCTGTTGGCTATCTCTTTGTCTTCTTTCGAGAAATGTCTATTTAGGTCTTCTGGCCATTTTTGATTGGGTTATTTTTTTGTTTGTTTGTTTGTTTGTTTTGATATTGAGTTATGTGAGTTGTTTGTATATTTTGGAAGTTAAGCTCTGGTTGGTCACATCTTTTGCAAATATTTTCTCCCAGTCCATAGGTTGTCTTTTTGATTTGGTTTATAGTTTTTCTTGTGGGTTTTTTTTTTGTTTGTTTGTTTTTTTTTTACTGTGCAACAGCTTATAAGTTTGTGAAAATATTTTTAACAAAGTGTTTCTTATTTAGGACTCAGTAGCATTCTTTCCAGCTGGGGCTACACTGCCCTCTCTTGCTTGCTTTCTCTCTCTCTCTCAGATTTTCCCTTGAATCTTCCTGTTTTGAAAGAGCTGCCTGATGAGGCACCATCACCCAGCACAGCAGTGAGTGGAGAAGCCCTGAGGGACAGGTTTTGTCACTTGGATGGCTCTATAGGCCCTACACCCTTTGCAAAAGTCCTTGTATCCTCTGAGCAGCCACCTGGCTTCTTGTCCAGAAAACAAGTGATTCTTGCTCTTCCCATTGCCCAGCCTGACAAGTGACACGTTTGGCAGGAGCAGGCTTGATGGAGAGAGTTTTTGAAGGCACCATAGAGATAGATAGTGACAGATAGAGTAATAGATAGATAGAGAGAGATAGTGGCATCACCGACTTGATGGACATGAGTTTGAGCAAGCTCTGGGAGTTGGTGATGGACAGGAAAGCCTAGCGTGCTGCAGTCCATGGGGTCACAAAGAGTTGGACACGACTGAGCGACTGAACTGAACTGAAATGATATAGAAGGTAGAAGGCTCAATTTTTAAGAGTGGGAAGGTCTCCAGTGGGTCCTCACATCTGCAGATGCTTTGTCACTACTGTTTGCACACGTCACCAAAAACAATGAGCTGGGCGGGGAGTTGGGGGGCATCTTTTCAAACCTTTTGTCTTGTGGGCTGTGATGGATGGCTGCTCAGCGGCTGTCATTTCCAACTCTTTGTGACCCTGTGAACTGTAGCCCACCAGGCTCCTCTGTCCGTGGGATTTCTCAAGCAAGAATACTGGAGCAGGTTGCCGTTCCCTTCTCCAGGAGATTTTCCTGACCTAGGGATCAAACCCACATCTCTGACATCTCCTGCATTAGCAAGTGGATTCTTTACCACTGGACCACCTGGATAGCATCTAGTCAAATATTACTGATCATGTTCTTCATCCCAAGAAGCTATCTGGTCCATCTCTGTTTTTGGAATGGCCTGCATTTAGACACTTTAGAGAAATGGTATTCTGCATTCCTTTGAAGACACCTAGAAAGTGAGGTATCTCTGTTTGCCACAGTTATTCAGTCATATCTAACCCATGAAGTAGCCACATCTCCAAGTGATGAACACAATAACAACATAAGTCGCTCAGTCATGTCCAACTGTTTGTGACCCCATGGACTATAGCCCATCAGACTCCTCTGTCCATGGGGATTCTCCAGGCAAGAATACTGGAGTGGGTTGCCATGCCCTCCTCAAGGGGATCTTCCCAACGCAGGGATCAAACCCAGGTCTCCCATACTGCAGGCAGATTCTTTACCATCTGAGCCACCAGGGAAGCCCAGGTGATGAGTTCAGTTCAGTCGCTCAGTTGTGTCCGACTCTTTGCAACCCCATGAATTGCAGCATGCCAGGCCTCCCTGTCCATCACCAACTCCCAGAGTTTACCCAAACCCATGTCCCATCGAGTCGGTGATGCCATCCAACCATCTCATCCTCTGTCGTCCCCTTCTCCTCCTGCCCCTAATCCTTCCCAGCATTAGGGTCTTTTCCAATGAGTCAACTCTTCGCATGAGGTGGCCAAAGTATTGGAGTTTCAGCTTCAACATCAGTCCTTCCAATGAACACCCAGGACTGATCTCCTTTAGGATGGACTGGTTGGATCTCCTTGCAGTCCAAGGGACTCTCAAGAGTCTTCTCCAATACCACAGTTCCAAAGCATCAATTCTTCGGTGCTCAGCTTTCTTCACCGTCCAACTCTCACATCCATACAGACCACTGGAAAAACCATAGCCTTGACTAAACGGACCTTTGTTGGCAAAGTAATGTCTCTGCTTTTAAATATGCTATCTAGGTTGGTCATAACCTTCCTTCCAAGGAGTAAGTGTCTTTTAATTTCATGGCTGAAATCACCATCAGCAGTGATTCTGGAGCCCAAAAAAATAAAGTCTGACACTGTTTCCAATGTTTCCCCATCTATTTCCCATGAAGTGATGGGACCAGATGCCATGATCTTAGTTTTCTGAATGTTGAGCTTTAAGCCAACTTTTTCACTCTCCTCTTTCACTTTCATCAAGAGGCTCTTTAGTTCTTCTTCACTTTCTGCCATAAGGGTGGTGTCATCTGCTTATCTGAGGTTATTGATATTTCTCCTGGCAATCTTGATTCCAGCTTGTGTTTCTTCCAGCCCAGGGTTTCTCATGATGTACTCTACATATAAGTTAAATAACCAAGGTGACAATATACAGCCTTGACATACTCCTTTTCCTATTTGGAACCAGTCTGTTGTTCCATGTCCAGTTCTAACTGTTGCTTCCTGACCTGCATACAGGTTTCTCCAGTGACAGGTCAGGTGGTCTGGTATTCCCATCTCTTTCAGAATTTTCCACAGTTTATTGGGACCCACACAGTCAAAGGCTTTGGCATAGTCAATAAAGCAGAAATAGATGTTTTTCTGGAACTCTCTTGCTTTTTCGATGATCCATCGGATGTTGGCAATTTGATCTCTGGTTCCTCTGCCTTTTCTAAAACCAGCTTGAACATCTGGAAGTTCACGGTTCACGTATTGCTGAAGCCTGGCTTGGAGAATTTTGAGCATTACTTTGCTAGCATGTGAGATGAGTGCAATTGTGCAGTAGTTTGAGCATTCTTTGGCATTGCCTTTCTTTGGGATTGGAATGAAAACTGACCTTTTCCAGTCCTGTGGCCACTGCTGAGTTTTCCAGATTTGCTGGCGTATCGAGTGCAGCACTTTCACAGCATCATCTTTTAGGATTTGAAATAGCTCAACTGGAATTCCATCACCATCACTAGTCAAGTGATGAAACTGACATCAAATATGAGGACTGTTATCATATTCAAGCATCATGGTTCCAAATTCCAACTTTTCCATGGTCAACAGAATAGAGCATCACTGGGTTTGGTATATATATATTTTTCAAATCATGATATATTGCAAAGTGGATGGGTCACAGGTTACCTCAAGGTCACTGTGTAGAAAGTTCTCTGAGAATTGAAATAGTAAATGAACCTTTACTGGTTTTGTTTTATAGAAGTTCTGCTAATATTAGCCTTGTGGGATAAAGATGGGCCGGGAAGAATGAACACCATGGCCCAGACTTGGGCACTTTAGCGCAAATATGTCTGCTGATGAGCACGCAGTCTTTTATGGTAGAGTCCTTCAGTGAAAACAGGATTTCACCAATCAGAGACTAGCAGGCTCAGCTCTAGGTATCCATTTCCCCCCAATACTAATTTTATTTATGAATTCTCTGATGCACTCACTTCTGAATTGGGTGAAGCATTTTCTTGTTCTCTAAATAGAACAATGTTTTGTGTGCCTTAGGAGAAAAACTGCAGTTAGCATCTAATGCTTCCAAAGGATTTAAACAAGGCTTAGTTTCCCTGGAAAGCAGTCTCTTCCCTGATTATTATACACATTTTTTCGTATGAGTTCAGTAGCGCCTGAAGCCCTTAACAGTAAAGGTCACTTTAAAACTCAAAATATGTGTGGTATTTTAAAGTGCATCCTAGCTGTTTTAAAAATACAAACAATGTACAGCACTGCAAATGGTCTTAGCAAGGGGAGGGTATGTGTGTGTGTGTGTATGTGTGTATGTGTTTACGGTGATGGAAAAGAAAATCTGAGATTTATTAGAAGTTAAGGTTTTTAATAAGTTCTGAGGTCATTGGTGGTTGTAGCTGGCTGAGGTAGTTATCACTTGGTGCTGATGTTCCTGGGTTGGGACTATTGGGACCATTATAGTAGACTAGCTAATCTTTTGTGGCCAGTACTGCTTGCCTGTGTTGATAAGTATGATTAACAACTTTAAAAGCCAGATACATTAGCAAATGCGTTATAACTGCCAAGAATGCTCATGGCCACCCACGCATCACAGCAAAATGAGGAACCAGTTCAGGATCCGAGTATGCCTGAGCCTCGTAGATAAGTAGGCCTCCAAGTTTGGTTCTGAAGTCGGTTTTAATCAAATCATGTAGAGCGCTTGTTAGAAAGCAATCAGATATTAGCAAAAAAGTGAGGGATGTGCTTTTGGTTTGCAAGGTTGTAAAAAGATGCTGCTCATGATAGTTTCAGAATCTACTTAGGTCTGCTTTTGTTCTGAAATTTCAAAGTTGACTTTAAAAGAGCAATCCGAGAATTTTTTTTTTTTTTTTTTTGCAGTTTCATTGCATTACAATGCACATGCATTAAAAATTCCGTAATCCAATTTTTGATGGTAACCCTGAATAAAAGTCAGAACTTTGGGCTGCATACAAATCGAGCAAGGCAAAGACTGGTGACATACTCTTCAAAGTAGTGGGAGAAATCCAGTTTAGAAAGTGATCACCCTGACCCGTCATGTGACCGGGGGCTTTGTTCCCTGGTTGTCGCTATTAGCATCATAATTAAAGCGGGCCTCTGTGTTACACCCAGGAATTGTGGATTTCTCCACCTAGAATTAAAGATAACACCGTTGAAAACCTAAGCCAGTATAATAAGGTTAAGGGTTACTTAACAGTAAAAGTGAAAGGAAAAGACAGGCATGGAATTAGGGTAGACAATCTTGAAGAACGCTGGTGCCAGTTTCCAAGAGGCAAGTCCATTCTTGCGGAATCGTCTCGTGTACTATTTGTGAAGTTGGCATCACCCCAGCAGGTAGTTTATATTTTCTGCCCACCTGTTGACTTTCTCTGGTCTCAGCTGCTGGATGCCAGAATTCCACATACCTTCCTACCACACGAGTGCCAAAGTAGGTTCCATTCCTTGGCAACAGAAACCACAAGCCAGCTCTCCAGAGCCTCAGATTTATAGGAGAGATGCTGCCAAGATGAACAGTCTTTTTTTTTTTTTTTATGGCTTATATTCTTCTGAGCCCACAGTTGTGAACACGGGTATTCTTGCATGATTTTATTTTCTCCATTTTCAGTAGGAATTCTCAATGTACGGCTAACTTTTTATGACAAGCTTTGCCTCTATTACTCTTTTTTTTTTCTCTATGTAATGTAAACCAGAAGTTTATAACTTTTGGAATTTTACAAGTATTGAAGTAGAAATCCTACACGTACAGTGGCGCATCACATAGATAGGGCAGTGCTGACATTTTTAAACTGTACCTGATGTGGAATTAAGTTCTTACCCTTTAAATTCCATGTACAGCTGTCATTGCTCCTTCAGTTCATTCAGAGCCTTCCTGCTGCCGATGTGCAGTCAGACTTTTCTTAGGTAATCTTTTCAGATAAAGAAAGTTAAGAAAAAAATCAGTCAGTAATCCAAGTGGTCAAGCCAGTTACCTTGATTTGCTTCAAACTGAGAATATATTATAGTAGATTGCCTCTACCTGAAAACATAACAGGCTTCGCAGAAATTTCCATGTTAAACAATATGTACTAACAACAAAGAGAAAATTTGTAATTTTGTAATGAAAAGTAACTTTTCACCAGAAAAAGAAAAGAGATTAAATGTAGTAGAAATTATATGATAGTTTTGTGTTTTTTTAAACCTGTTTGTGTGTTAGTTGCTCAGCAGTGTCCAACACTTGGCAACCCCATGGACTGTAGCCCTCCAGGCTCCTCTGTCCATGGAATTCTCCAGGCAAGAATACTGAAGTGGGTTGCCATTTCTTTCTCCAAACAGAGCTTTAGGGATGTTAAATGCTAGAAAAGGGATATGGGGAGAGTTTGTTTTTAGAGCACAATATAAACTTGAGCTTGTTTGGTTTTCAACATTACCTGGAATGTTTGCTACTGAAATTGTGTTGGAGGCACACACAGTATCCTGAGAACGTGAAAACCACAAGTTGCAACTTGAAAATGGGTTCCATGACCCCAGAGACTGTGGGTAGTCACAGAGCCCTCTTTGTGCACACCTGCTCCTGCCTGTGCCTGACTGCAGGACCCCTGCAAAACTAGTACACGTCGCTGCTTGCTTGTGCTCCAAAGGCACACACACCCAAGCAACTCAGTATCCAAATCTGAAAGCTCAACATTTTCATTGCCGTAAGTAAAAGAAACTCAACCATAGAAGGTGGTATTTATTTTCTGCTTAAAATGGGGTAGAAAAAAGGCAGACAGACTCCAGATACCTGTGGGCATGCTAGAGGGATAGTCTGTAACCTACAGCAAGTACAGGAACCAAATTCCACTCAATTAATTTTTTTAATTATTGTATTTTTTTAAATTGGAAGATAATTACTTTACAATATTGTGCTGGTTTCTGCCATATATCAACATGAATCAGTCATAGGCATACATATGTCCCCTCCCTCTTGCACCTCTGTCCCACTCCATCCCATACCTCTAGGTTCTCACAGAGCCCTTGTTTGAGTTCCCTGAGTCATAGAACAAATTTCCACTGGCTATCCATTTTACATATGGTAATTGATATGTTTCCATGCTACTCTCTCAATTCATCCCACCCTCCCCCACTGAGTCCACAAGTGTGTTCTCTATGTCCACATCTCCACTGCTGCCCTGCAAATAGGCTCATAAGTACCACCTTTCTAGATTCCATATACATGTGTTAATATATGGTATTTGTTTTTCTCTTTCTGACTTACTTCATTCTGTATAACAGGCTCTAGGTTCATCTACCTCATTAGGACTGACTCAAATGTTCTTTTCTATGGCTGAGTAATATGCCATTGTATATATGTACCACAATTTCTTTATCCATTCATCCACTCAATTAATTTTTTATTTATATGAGTTTTGTGTTGCCACTCATTCATCCATCTGTTCTTCCATACTGTCCAGGGTTTAAAGTTATTAGAGAGGAACAGACCTGACAAATGACCCATCTAGAAAAGTACAAGTGTGTTTCTGACTCCATTCTGGAGCAGTGCGACTTCTTTGGTCTTGCTTCCCTGGTACCAGATTTTGACTAAATAGTCACTGGGATTCCATTGGGTTAAGCTAGTAGCTTTTACATTTGTTCATCTGAACATCTGTAAGACTGCTAAGTGAACAAAATAAGTCTTTGGATAATACATATAATATGATTCTGTTTATGTAAAGATAATTGTCTAATGGGTGTGCAACATGGATGTATGTACATATACGTAGCAATGTGTGTGTATTTTACACATATAAAATATGTGTATATACATATTGTGTGTGTGTGTGTGTACTCAGTCATGACCGTGTCTTTGCGACCCCATGGTCTGTAGCCCTCCAGGCTCCTCTGTCCCTGGGATTTCCCAGGCGAGAATATTGGAGTGGGTTGCCATTTTCCTCCTCCAGGGAGTCTTCCCAACCCAGTGATCAAACCCTCATCTTTTGCATCTCCTGCATTGGCAGGTGGATTCTTTTACCACTGCACCACCTGGGAAGCCCATGTATATATTATATATACATAAAAAGTTATATGTATATATTATATATATATATATATATAAAGTTCAGAAAATAGACACTAAGCTGTTCATAGTGATTAGCTCTAGGAAGGGAAGTAGAATTAGGAGTTGTGGATAAAAAGGGGACTTTTGTTTAAAATTTTACAATAAGCATTATTTGGTGTAATTAAAATATTTAAAAAAATATTTATAGGTTATATTTATCAGTAATTAAAATGTATTATAGTCCTTGATTTTACTTTGTGAAGATAATAAAAATTTATTAATAGTGAATGAACCTATATACTACAGGACGAGAACCTATACTATAAGATTTCATACTTATATTCATAGCATAAAGCAAATAATGAGTAGTACATTTCTGATGTGTTTTTTCCTAGTTTCGTTTTGCTAAGAAATTGGTGGATTACTTAGAATTCAATATCTAAAGCAAATATGACCAAAAGAAGCATCTTTGTCCTGGGCTCTTTAATCAAGCAAACTTTGAACTTTTGCTGGTTTTCTTAAATGCCTTATGGGTTCCAAGCTCTGTACCATCTTTATTAGTGAACAAAAATGATCAGATTGGTCCTGCAGAACTCTTAGATTTTTTTGCCAGATAATAGTAGCTAATGAAGAACTTTTGAGGCAAAAGAGGGTCAACTACTCTCCCCAAAGTCACAACTGAGTCATATTGATAATCCAATGTAGGACCAAATTCTGTCAGATATATTGATTTTTATTAACAAGCAAACACACCCCTCCCAACATAAACTGATTCATGTAACCTGTGTACAAGTTTCAAGAAGTTCCAGCTCTTCTTCACTTTCCTTTTAGATGCTTCAACCACAGCCTTACACAAAAGACTCAAAAGAAGCTTGAGGCAAACACCCAGATTCCAAAAACAGATTGTCTCACCCTTATAGCCTGCATCAGGCAAGCAGAATGTTCTAGAAGCCATGTTTGTGGACGTGAACTAAGATTATCAAATTGATCATGCACAACTCTTAGGTCCTTTTTGGCCACAAGGGTGGCCAAAGAAGCAAGTTTTGAATTAAAAAACGATCAACTACTACTCTTTCCAAAATCTTACAACCAAATCATACTGATTACCGGTGTAGGCCTATTTAGGGCTTTAGACTGGGGCATTATTAACAGAGGTTCAGATCAAGGTCTTACTGGGTTTTTACACTGAAATACTTTGAACCAACATATATTTCTTGAACACTTTAATTCCACCAAGCATGCTAGTCAGTGTAACAGTTTTCACCAACTGAAACCCATTTTTGACTCTCAGAATGCTACTTGGAGATTGTTGATGTGGAGATGATTACAAAGGAGGATTTGTAACAGCCAATTCTGAAGTTCAGGCTCCCTTGTCAGAAGGCCAGCTAGATTGTCTCAGACTCGGAATGCTTTATCTGATACTGACAGCACCTGGGTTATAACTTAACCTAAACAACACACATGTATTAATAGCACCAACAGTATATGCTCAAGTGTTTTAAAGTACATTACAGATGAGTACTGCGATTAGCTCTTCTTACAGAGGGTTCTGTTACTTGAATTGCAATTAATCAGAATCAGCCTTTTAAGTGTAGTCGTAAGCACCTACATTTTTACTTTCTTCCTCTGGAATGATAGATAACACCTACTGAAAGCTTATATCATGCTCCATGCTCTTATACCAGCATTTTACATGTATTAACCCACTTAATCTTCACAGCACCCCTGAGAGTTGCGTTACTGTTATCCATTTAACGAGAAATCTCACGTCACTTGTCCATCCTCATGCTGCTTGTACCTGGCAGTTTCAAGATTAAAACCCAAGCATTTGGGACATGAAGTAATTTTTTTCACTGCATGAAAGACAGAACATACTCTAATTCATTAAGCCATACTGCCCTCACCAGCTGTGAAATCTTACTCTTAATTTGCTTTGCACAAATTCTGCACACAAGGCAAATTGTCTACACGTTAAGGTGGAACGGCTCTTCCACTGATGTGCTGTGTTCCTCTGTCACGTCCCCATTTCCTCAGTGTGTTTTCCTCTCTACAGAGCTGATGAGAAATGTTTAATTGTCTGGCCAGGCTCTGTGCACCGAGGAAAACAGCATCCCCAAGGAGTCATATCCATTACCTTTTGGATCAGCGCCCTTCTAACAACACACAGCAGCCATAGACCCCCAGGGTTTGCTGTTGAACTTCCACACCCCTCCTGTGAGGCTAGACTTTACTTTTCCTATGTGATCACTAAGGATGTCCTATTGTTGAAAAGAAAGGAATTGATGATTGAAGTATTAGTCCCCAGCTTAAAAATTACAAAACTGAGGGCCAGCAGATCAGGCCTAATTATTATTACTGTTATTCCTACATGAACTTGCACTGTACTTATACTTGGGCATGGAAATTACTTGTGATACGTTGATGACTTCTTATGCCTAGAATTTTGATAAAAATGGGAAGCTTCAGATGTCATGCCCTTTACAATCCCACCTGGTTTGATCCTTAAAAGCATTTTTGTCCCAAACACAGAGGACAGTGTTCCTTTTCAAGTACTGATTTGCCTGGGACACATGGCTATTGGTCTTTTGACCATGAACATAGGCAGAGTTGGTTCCTGGCATCTTCTAGTTGATGATTGTGGGCAGAACTCACACATACATGTGACTAGGTCATACAGTGCCTAGGTTGACCTGGTTCTGGGGAAGACAGGTGCCAATCTGAAAGCAAAATCCAAATCCTGAGTCCCACCCAGTGCTCATTCCACTCCTCAGTATTTTTCTTTCTTTCTCATAAATTCACTCCCTGCCTACAACTTCTCTTCTACACATACTCCTTAGCCACTGGCAGTCTGGTGCCTATCACCAGTACTCTGCCTCAGCTTCCTGGCGTGTGTGTGTGCTCAGTCGCTCAGTCACATCCAACTTTTTGCGACCCCATGGACTGTAGCCCATCAGGCTCCTCCGTCCATGGGGATTCTCCAAGCTAGAATACTGGAGTGGGTTGCCATGCCCTCCTCCAGGGGATTTTCCCAATCCAGGGATCAAACCCAGGTCTCCCACATTGCAGGTGGATTCTTTACCGTCTGAGCCACCAGGGAAGCCCAAAATACTGGAGTGAGTAGCCTATTCCTTCTCCAGGGAATCTTCCCAACCCAGGAATTGAACCAGGGTCTCCTGCCTTGCAGGTGGTGCCTCGTGTATATTTTAGATGTCTGCATATAGAATTTCGTTCTATAAAGGTTCCTTAATTTATTTGTAAGGTCCCTGTTGGTGGTCATTTAGGTAGTTTGCAGGCTTTGGTGATTACAAATAATACTGAAATTAAAAGTTGGTGTTTTTTTTTTTTTTTTTTTTGTACATATGCCTGCAAATATCTCCAGAAAAAAAATTTCTCAAGGTAGTATTTTTTTTTTTTATTTCACTGTTCGACATTCAGGGACCTCATTTCTCCAGCCAGGGATCGAACTCATGTCCCCTGCACTGACAGTATGCAGTCTTAACCACTGGACTTCTAGGGAAGTCCCTCAAGGTAGTATTTTCTTTGACTTATCTCCTTTGATTCTCTTAGCTATCCAACTGCCTACAGAACCCTTCCTTTTTTACCCTCATCCTTCAAATTTGAGTCTTTATGACCTCTTTCTTAAATTATTACAATAGCCTCCTAAGTGTTTCAGTCTGCCTACTCTCTCCTTTATGCGTGTGTGCATGCTCAGTCGCTTCAGTCATGTCCAACTCTTTGTGACTCTATGGACCGTAGCCCACCAATCTCCTCTGTCCATGAGATTCTCTGGGCAAGAATACTGGATTGGGTGGCCATGCCCTCCTCCAGGGGATCTTCCCAACCCAGGGACTGAACCTGCATTTCCTGCATTGCAGGCAGATTCTTTACTGCTGAGCCACTGGAGAAGCCTCACTCTCTCATTTATAATCAGTCCTAAATAGGGTTTCTTGATTTCACTGTTCAGATTATGTTATACTCATGCTCAAAGATCTCCAAAGGCTCATGACTACTGGTTGAACTTAATATAAACTCGCCACGCCCCCTCCCGACGATCAAGACCACACCACAGCAGCATGGTTCCTCCTTGCCTTGGGAGTCTCCTACCCCCGTGATTCTCCCATACGTTCCCTGTGCTTCAGCAGAACCAGATGGTTCACTATTTCCAGAGCTTGCTTTGTCCCTGTCTCTGTGCCTTTGAGCTCATTCTTTACTGTGGGAGAGTCCTCCTCTTTCAAGTGCCCTCCCTCATCTCTGCCCATGCAGATCCTCCCCAAACTTGAATGCTACCACCCCAGTCGTGTTTTCTGCTTCTCCCACCCCCCACTCCCCAAACTGGATGTGATCTCTCCCCCTTGAGCCCCAGCTGCACTCTCCCTCCCCCACTGTTCTCATATCCTCTTTTGGATTGTAATCCTTCTTGTTGCCCATGGTAAACCTGCTACTGCAAGTATGTATCTGAGGTGCCTTGTAGAATGCCTTGCATATCATAAAAGTACAAAAGAATTTGTTAGGTTAAATCTTCACACTTGGTAAATTCTCTTACCCCAAATTGATCTAATTGTTCAGCTTGTGGGAAAGAGATCATACACCTGAAGCCATTATGAAAGTAGGTTAACTTCCCAGTGCATTTGGTCAAGAACTAAAAAACACACTGGCAGTGGGAGGCAGGCTGAGTAGGAGAAGGAACCTAACTCATCTGCCTTTCCTTGCCCCTGGTGGGGTCCACAGCTGCCCCTGACACAGCCCACATGGAGCAGAGTTCCTTGGATTTGGAAAGCTTACTTCTTGCCAGCCACAGCCAACAGGGACTTCCATCCCCTATTAGGAAGAATTTAACAATCCCTGTACTTTCATTAAAGGGATGTTTGTAAACATCCTGGTTCTTGACTCACTCTCATGTCAGCAGATGGCATCCTCATGGGAGGAAGTGAGGAAGGGGAGATGGTTAGGGTAAGTGTAGAAGGCTGGATCGGATCAGAGGTCCACAAACAAAGATCCTCTCTTTGAGTGACCAGAAAACTACTTTCCCCACAAATCCCAACCTCACATTTGACAGTACTGGAAGGACACACACGGAGCCCAGCCTTGAAGAACCTGATTTTCCAACTGCAAGCCTGGTTTTCTCACTGTCATCTGCAATTACTCGTTTACAGTGAGTGGTTCCTATCTAGTTCAGTTTCTCACTCATTCACATATTCAGTGAACACCAATTCTGTATGTCCCTGCTCTTAAGGGACTCAAAGACAGATGAGACATAATGGTTCCCAGATTCTTTTGTGAAAATGCAGAAGGACAACTAAGGTTTCAGACTTACTACTCAACCCCACTCTGACCTATGCTTACCACATCTGCCCTCACTGTAGAGTTCAGATATTCAAAATCTGAGTTATTATTATCCTCAGCATGCACTTGATACCCTGAATGTTATTCCCAGAATCTTTTTATCTTTACCTTTCCTTACCACAAGCAGTGGTATTTTGTTTGGTACCATCCCTTGCCAGATTCGATATTAATAGTATTTAATATTCTCTCTGTTGTTGAAAAGAACAATACAAAAGTTGAAATAGTAACAACAGCATATTTTATCATCTTATTTTAATTTTGAAATCACCTGTCTGGTCTCCGGATCTTTACCCTGTGCCTCTTTTGTTTGGGCCACTGTCCAAGAAACAAAACTGTGACTTGAGTCCAGGTCTTCTGACTCTGGGTCCTGGTGCAATCTTCAAATCCTTAGCCTTATTTTAGCAGCACTCACGAGGCTATTTGCAATAGACATATAGCCTTTCTACCTGATAAGATTTGATTACTGTTCACTGTGTAGAGTATGTAAACCTGAAAGTGCACCCTATACCCTAGTGATTCCAGAGCAGACTGGTGTTACATGGTCAACTATACTTGGTAGAGCAGTCTTCTCTCTCCCTCGAACCTGAAATGCATCCCATGCCTTCTCTTGACTCACCAAGTTCATTGGTAGTATGAGTACCAGCAGATCCTGTCTCTCGGGGGTTACAGTGTCATCTAAATGTTAATGATGACCTCTGTTTTAGGATAGAAAAGTGCAAGCACATCAACCTGATACTCTTTTATTTGGACTTTTTTTTACCATTTTCTCCTTGGAATCAGTTTTCATAATTTTAACATGTTAAAAAATATTTGGTCCCGTGCATACGTGTGTGTGTGTGTGTGTGTGTGTGTTTCAGTCATAGGTATCTTCTTTTGAGACTCACTAGGCATGGAAAAACCTAAGCCTTTTGAAAATGCTTCCTCCTGCCCTGTGAAGTTTTAGGTCAGCTAACCATGGGGTTTGTTATATAACCTACACACTAGGCACTGGCACGAGGGGACCTCAAGCAAGGATCGCCCCTCTTGGTTTGTGACAGACTGGCAGCTTTTTCCTCTAGTATGTGCCATAGCTACAGAGCCAGATTGGAAGGAGAGGATTTATAGGAAATCCAGCTGTGAGTTTTCAGGGTTTTTTTTCCTCTTAGAGCTGGAGGCGGGGCCAAAACCAACCTCAAACCAGGCACACCATTGATCAGGCTAGAATGATGTGGAACACAGTCTCACAGACAACAGCTAAGCACAGGGGAAATATTAGCTGGCAGAGATAACGAAGAGGAAATACTCAGTGACAGACGCACCATCTGTCAGTTTCGGAGAAGTGATTTTCAAGAAGGCAGAAAATGAAGAAGAGAGTGGTTTTGTTTCAAAGGTACAGCACAGCCTTAAGGACATTTTAAACAAAGTGAGCCTGTATTTCATAGAAGAGGTCCTGGCGGTGGGTAAGACAGCAGTTACTTCCTAGCTGTACTGGGAGTTTTTGTTATTGATACATCGAGTTTTCTTTGTAGTATACTTGATGTCTAGAAGGACAATCTTTTAACAAGAACTTGATTTAAAATGGAAATCAGTGTCTCATTTTGATTATTCACTTTAAAGACATTGGAAAGTTACAGGAAGATACTTATTTACTCTATTTAACCTCAGAGAGTTGCTTTTATCTCAGAAAGACTAGAGATATTGATATCAGAAGTGTCTTTTTTTTTTTAACTATGGGCTAAATAACCGGACTCTTTCCTCAAAGGTAATTTAGTGAGAAAGTGCCCATCTCTCAGATTTAAGAGGCTGACAGAAAATGCTGTCTATTGGATCGTTACTTCCCTGGGATCAGTTGCATAAATAGCCGTAAATGTGATCTAAACTTCTACATGCCTTTCCTAATAACGTTATTGTGTTGATGTAGTTTTTAAAGGAGGCTGCTTCTTAATCTTCTTTATAAGCTGCTATGTAAAACAATCCTGCTCTGTGTGTTTAATACATTTTCAAAGGTGTTAGTTTTAGAACAAAGTCGGACTTCTGCTGTTTGTGTTGTTGTCTGTTATATCTAAGTAGTCTGCATTTAATGTCACATGTCATATGTTTTGTTATGCTGAGATTTGTCTAGTTCCGAACAGGTCTAAAGCAGTGCTTTGGAATCATGAGCTTGTATGAGCAATAGCAAGAAGTTTTGAGGTGGATCACAGGAGCCCCTGTATTAGAAAAAGGCAGTTCTCTTACAATTCACACAGGCAAAAGGGGCTTATTTTGCCTCGGCGTTAGCCAACTGTCTAGTCCAAACCAGAAGTGGAAGCACTGGCTGTAAACTCACAAAACCACTCAGTGTTATGGCCCAATATGGATGTCAGAACTTTGTAGCATGTGTGGGAACATGGCTGCAGTCCAACGTCTGGAATCATTTATCTTCTGGGAGAGTCCAGAAGACAACTGCTTCATGCATTTTACAGAAATCCTTGCTGATTGATTTCATTTACATAGGGCAAGCACAGTGACTGATGGTGGGGCGACCACAAGTGGGGGAGAAGTATTGATCTATTTCTGCTTTTCCTGACATCCTGATCTCATTAGTGTCCCGGCACCTTTGAATGAGATTGTGCCATTACGAGTAACCATATGGTTTCTACAGGGCCCTTTCCACCCGTTTCATAATAAATGCCACATTGATGTCTTTTCTCGTTGTGGGGAGTCAGAAACCGAAAGTTGAACATTTGTCTTACTGTCTTTTCAGAAGTTTAACCTATTTCCTATTAGATTTGAGGAGTAAGAGAAAGAAAATACCAGTAGACACAGTTCTCCTTAGGCTCATCACAGCTTAGGCAGTGAGATTTTAGAGTTGTATGCGAGGCAGTCTTCCTGAAATTCTGGAACATACTCTTCGTGAGGCATAGACTTGTATCCGTGTGTGAGGATATCAGCTTCGCCAGTCAGTATTTTCCGGAGAGCTAAGTTCACATGTGCTGACATATGCTGACTTGTGACAGGGTAGCATCCAGATTTTTATCTAACTTGTGAAAGAATATTTGCCAGTTTCTAACAATACCCATGTCAGACTGGGTGAAGACATTTTGAATTTATTGCAAGGACCAAGGTAACAGTCAGAAGTCTTGGATTTTGGCCACTACCCTTATGCTGCCTACTTTGGTGACCTTAAGAAAGATAGTTAACCTTTTAAGAAATCTGTTTCACTGCTTAAAAATACAGTGAATAATTCTAGCCATCTCTGATTTCCAGAGACACTTCAAATGTCAGCAAGATATTAATAATGTGTCTTGCTCTGTAACTTTTTAGTATATATGTCATTTATGAAGTTGCCTCTGTTTCCTTAGACTGAAAAAGCTGAAAAATTCTGGGTCGCTGGAAAGAAGATTCTGTAATTTTACACAGTAATACTTTTGTTTGCAACCGCCTATTCTTGAAGATACTTGTACTGATATTTTTTCTTTATGTGGAACTATCCTTTGATTTTCTCATTACAGTTCCTGGCATTGTGAAATACCAGGCATTCTCCCAAACAGGTTGAAGTTGTAGAAGTTGGGTTAAGATTGGTGCAATGCTGCTTTGATCTAGTATGGTTAAATATATATAATTTTTAAAATTCCTAATACAAGGAAATGAATGACAGTGCAAACTAGGTTACCTAATATTTTCTAACATATATATATATATATATATATATATATATATATATATGTGTGTGTGTGTGTGTGTGTATATATATATATATATATATATATATATATATATATATATGTACATATATAAATGGTGGCTCACATGGTAAAGAATCTACCTGCAATGCAGGAGACCCAGGTTGGATCCCTGGATCAGGAAGATCCCCTGGAAAAGGGAATGGCTACCCATTCCAGTATTCCTGCCTGGAGGATTCTGTGGGCAGAGGAGCCCAGCAGGCTACAGCCCATGGGGTCGCAAAGAGTCAAACACAACTTAACAACTAAACAACAACATATAAAATATTAAAAGATAGAAACCCTTAGTGTGCTTTCATTTTAAGCCATTTTATTTGAAGTAATGAACATGAGAGCAAGTTAGGATAGTGCAAACGGCATCAGAAGTCAGACCTGCCAATCTCAGCTGCCAATACCACCACACTCCAAACAAAACCATCCTTCTGGGCACTCTTATAAATGGCTGGTGATCAAATAATATCTGTGGAATGAGTGAGCAAGTCAATCTTTGGTATCTTTCTGAAGATGTTATCTCATTCATAGTATACTATCATCACACATCCTTCAGGATGGAGTCTGAGTACCCATCTGTGGGTACTCATAGTGTGATAGCATATAGGCTGTTTTAGGCTGGTGTCTGTCATCACCAGTAGACAAACTGCTAATCAAGTTAGTCCTACCTGAATCTTACTAATTGCACTTAGCTAACTAAAAAACAGGGCTTTCCAGGGAGCATAGTGGTAAAAAAATTGCCTGCCAATACAGGAGATGCAAGAGATGCAAGTTCCATCCCTGGGTCGGGAAGATCCAGTGGAGTAGAAAATGGCAACCCACTCCAATATTCTTGCCTAGAAAATTCCATAGACAAAGGAGCCTGGTGGGCTGTGGTCCGTGGGGTCACAAAGAGTCAGACATGACTGAGCACACAGCACATAACTAAAAATTAAAGCTATCAATCAATTCTCTCTGTTGGGAGAAAGCCTTGATTTATTTGTGACCAGATATATTTTAAAAAGAAAATATAGCCATCTTTTTGAGAAGCAGTTTGGCTGCATTTATTAAGACCCTCTTACCCAGTAGAACCCTTCTAGGAAATTATCCTAAGGAAGTGGTTTAAAAAACAAAACAAAACACAGTAACTAAAGCTTTCCAAAGACAGCATGATATTATTCATAAATAATGTGAAAATGGCAAATAAATTGACACTAGCATTATCTTAATAATCATAATAAAGTTTTTAATAATCCACAGGCTACCTGATCAATTATATATAATTGTATTGACTTCAATACTGCCCTTTTTTAGACTCTTTGCAACGAACCAGGAATATACTTGAAGCCATCAAGTTTACAACTTCTTACCAGGCTTATAATTTTACTCCTCTCCCTTTTTTCTTTAATTTAGAAATTGTTGAAAATAAGGTAATCTCTGAGGCCACATTTTGAAAATCTCTAAAGAAACAATAATGTTAGCATCAGGAGAGGCATAAAACGCCTGTCTTATCTATTTTGATTAAAAAGTAGACTGTCACTGAGAGAGAAGGAAATTCTAACTAGTTTAACTTTTTTCTTGAACTGAAGTTAAAAAACAGTTAAAAAGGGAAAACTTGAGTCTACGTGTTAAATGACTATGAAGAAAACTATGTAAATTGTGGAAGCCTTTTATAATCCCTCATTTAATCTCCTTTTACATGGAATAACTGGCAGAAGTAAAGCCATGTTATCATAATAGTTTCTGCAAGTTATATCAGGATAAACCACAGGAATACTGGAAATAATCTCTCAAATCAGGGCCCTGTAGTCAGTTGAACCCTGAACTGACTTAGAAGTTTTACAGCTTCAGTGATAAACTGATCGGGGGCCTCACTGCTGAGATCTACTGTCCATCACTCACCTCTTTGTTCAAGAGGGAGGGTTTTCTTTTTTCAGTTCTTGGGATGATCCTTGAAATGGACCCCCACTCATGATGCCCTTCCCTGAAGCTCTTGGTAAATAGGCCAGAGCAAAGAACTGCTGGTGGGCAGGACATTTCCCCAGCGGGCCTGGCTGTCTTATCTTAAAAGGGCAGAAAAGTGTGTGCCTTCTTTAAAGACATTTCTAAATGGTCCTGTTGGGCATACTGCCCACTAAGTAATGCAAGTCCCTGCTTCAGAGCACTCCCTGTGTAAACAGTGAAGGAATGCCAACTTCAAAAATGAATGCAAACCCAGTTGATAAACAGGCGAATAAATCTCCACACAGGCCACAACCAAGCCCAGGAGTAAATGTCAGAGCATCCGGTCAGGGGTGGAGGGAGCAGGGAAAGTGGAGCCCTGGGGGTTCATCCTAGAGGAAATCTAAGTCTTCATTATCAGGAAAGCTCCTTGAAGTGGCCTCCTTAGTTAAGCTGTGAGAGTGAGGAGAAGCGCCTTCCCAGGGTAGTTTGGCATGGCAGCCTACAACCTGGTGTGGTAGTTTACACCTTGGCGGCGGCTTTCACTTGCCAGGTGAAGGTGGTCAGTTTTGTAGCCTGAGCCGAGCCAGGCTGGTTGTCTGAGCTAGAGGCACGTGAGAGAGCCAGCAGCTGAAATCCCCGGCCCAGGAAGCTCTGACAGAACACCAAGGAAGGGTGTGAGTGCAGTCAGCGAGCCAGAGGGGAGGGAGTTCAAGGCGGTAGTGCCCTTCCCCTTCAGCCTCTGCACAGGAGCCTCTGGGAGGCCCGTTACTCTACAGTCTGCAGAATGCAGCCGGACCCCGTCTGAAATGTTGCTTGTGGGTTTAGAATTTAAGCTCACTCTACTGCCTCAGAGAAGATTATGCTCTAAAAGCTTCTTGGAATTACTGGTTCTGTACTTGCTGCAAGAGAACAATGATTTAGAACAATCTCCTGAGAACCACTGTTCTTTCCACATGTGCTTATTATCCTGCACACTGGACCGTTTGTACTGGGCCTGACCAAGGAGCTGCTATACACATTATGAGAAGGTCTTGGGAGGAGAAACCCAGCATGCACATGAGATACCCTTGAATTAACCATAAATTATTCCATGAAAAGAACCCTTATGTAACATGGAGGCATTCTGTCTGCTGTTCTTTGGGTCTTGCAAGTACTTGAATAAAACCACAATATGGTTAAACAACAATAGTGGGTGCTCAGTTTAAATAAAAGCAGTTTCTTTTCAGCAGAGTGTCAAACTCCAAACTAAGTGATTTCTCCGTGCCAGGCATTATAGCAGAGAGAAATAAGATATGCGTAGCTTTAGAGTTTACTACCAAAGTCTCTGACTCTGTGTTGGATTAAGCTATAATTTTATTTTTCTTTTCAGTCACCCTGACATTCACTGATTGGTGTTGGTATTATTACTTCTGTAAAGGATCTAAATGCCTATCTTAATTCATTTCTCTTGTCTCAAAATCCATAGCTAGTAACATTGCATATTGCATTTCAGCAAACATTTATTGATCATCGACCAAGTGTGAGGAGCTCTGAGAAGCAGACAGACCTGTAATACCTGCTCAGGGATGTTATAGTCCCGTCTTTGGGGCAAATATGGACACAGTTCAAGGGAGAATGACTTTTATACTAATTAGAGACATAAGGAGATACACTATGGAGCACACGTTTAAATCAGCTGGAAGAATCAGAGAGCTCCATGGACAATATACATTTGAGCACAGCCTGGAAACACCAAGAGATGTTTATTTAGGGCAAGATAGAAAACAGACATTCAGAGATAAAAGAATATATGTCAAAAAACATGAAGACTTTATTTTTAATATTTATCTTTACTTTTTAAGTGTTTGTTTGACTGTGCTGGGTCTTTGCTGCAGCACATGTATTCTCAGCTGTGGCATGTGGGATCTAGTTCTCTGACCAGGGATCAAACCCAGGGCCCCTGCACTGGGAGTGCTGAGTCTTAGCCACTGGACCTTCAGGGAGGTCCCAAAACATGAAGACTTTAAAGTGTTGTATGTGTTCAAGAATAGACACAGGGTCCCCTGGAGTGGTCAGCATGACTAGACTTCAGGGGGTATGAGGAGACAGCTGCATCAGGAAATGGGGCTGAAAAGGCAGTTGGGGTTAGAGCTTTGAAGGCTTTTAGATATTATTTCCTAAGTCACACATGGTTATTGACGATTTATGCTGCTAAGTCACTTCAGTTGTGTCCAACTCTGTGCGACCCCATAGACGGCAGCCCACCAGGCTCCCCCGTCCCTGGGATTCTCCAGGCATGAACACTGGAGTAGGTTGCCATTTTCTTCTCCAATGCATGAAAGTGAAAAGTGAAAGGGAAGTCACTCAGTCGTGTCCAACTCCTAACGACCCCATGGACTGCAGCCTACCAGGCTCCTCCGTCCATGGGATTTTCCAGGCAAGAGTACTGGAGTGGGTTGCCATTGCCTTCTCCGACAATTTATGAGGAGACTGATTTTTAGCGCAAGTGTTTGTTGCTCAGTCATGTCTAAATCTTTGTGACCCCATGGACTGTAGCCCACCAGGTTCCTCTATCCATGGAGTTTCTCAGACAAGAACACTGGAGTGGGTTGCCATTTTCTTCTCCAGGGGATCTTCCTCATCCAAGGATCAAACTCGGGTCTCCTGCTTTGCAGGCAGATTCTTTACCAGGTGATTTTTAACTTGTAATTTGGGAGTAATGTTCTGGTAAAAGGGTAGATTGGAGAGGAAGCGATGATACCATGTATATACAGGTCCATCCACAGCCCATATCCCTCCATTCCATCAACAAATATTAATTAGGGACCTGGTGTGCGTCAGGCCCAATTTTAGGCTATGGAGATACATCAGTGAGCAAAATAGCAGAACAACATTTCCTGCCCTCATGGAGCTTATGTTCTAACGGAGAAGACATACAGGGAACAACATAAACGTTCATTTTAGTGGCAATTGACAAGGAAAATGAGTACAGCTGGGCAAGATGGTATGAATGTGAGCATGAGGGATTAAGTTTCGTGAAAAGGTGGCTGGGGAAAGGCTCTTTGAAGAAGGGACTCAAATGAAGACGCAAAGGAAGGAGAGTGGAAGAGAGCATATGTGGATTCTGAGGCAAGAGCATGTCAAATGAGGAAACAGAAAAGGCCAAGGCTCTGGTGCAGGTGAGTCTGGGGTGCTCAAGAGATGACTGTCTAGGTGAGCCAGTCCTGGACAGAAGAAGGAGGAGGAAAAAGGAGAGAGATTTCAACAAAAGCATCCCTCCGTGACTGGTGGGTTTACTTAATAAGGAAAAGGTCAAAGAGGACTTGGGAGAGGGGGAGTGTGGGTTTACACTGAATGACTCAGGTCCAAGTATTTGGTGTTAAGACAGTTTTGTAAGGTGGTCTGGATGACCTCATCAAAGGAAGAAGTGAAATCAGCCACAAGTGAGTAAGTGAGGGCTGGGAACTGGTAATTAGTTGCAAAGTTTGATCTAGCTGCTGAGAGGAATAGGAAAAGGACTCTATAGCATATGAATATAAGGACTGATGAACAGTGTTTTTAGCTTACCTGTGGCTTGTTTATCTGTTCGGCAAACACATATTAGCACTTACTGTGTGACTAGTGCTGTACTGAATGCTGAACATATGGAAGAGGAGTGTGCTTACTGACAGAGAGGACAGAACATTTCGAAATATACAGAATTTATTCCTTTATTAGATTGGAGGGGGGTTCCCTGGTAGCTCAGTTGGTAAAGAATCTGCCTGCAGTGAGGAGACCCAGGTTCAATCTCTGGGTCAGGAAGATCCCCTGGAGAAGGAAAAAGCAACCCACTCCAGTATTCTTGCCTGGGAAATCCCATACAGAGGAGCCTGGCAGGCTACAGTCCATGGGGTCTCAAGAGTCAGACATGACTTAGCTACTAAACCACCATTAGATTGGAGAGAATGAGATAACGTAATATTTAACTTCTCACAATAAGCCCACTCACAATACAGACAACTTTTACTGGGCTGATTCTTAAGAAGTCCATATTAAAACAAAAACAAAAAATGTTCTCTTCCCTCTCGTATAGAGTTGATTCAATTAGAACCAAATAGTTGTAATTTTCAACAATTGTGTGTGTGTGTGTGCTCAGCCATGTCTGATTCTTTGGAACCCTACAGACTTTAACCCTCCAGGCTCCTCTGTCCATGGAATTCTCCAGGCAAGAACACTGGAGTGGATTGCCATTTCCTTCTCCAGGTGATCTTCCTTACCCAGGGATCGAACCCGCATCTCTTGTGACTCCTGCCTCGTCAGGCAGATTCGTTACCAGCTGTGCCACCTGGGAAGCCCTGCTTAAGTCTGTAAAACTGAGTTTCCAGTCAGCATGCTCTGAGGTGCATCTCATGGATGTGGGTGTGCTCTAAATGGGTCTAGGGATGCTGAAGGTACTAATCCCTTCAGCCTTTGGTCTGGCTGAGTAGGGCCTGGGGTAGCCAAAGACCCCATCTGGCTCCAGCAGCCTGGTTGTTTACCCCAGTGTGTGGTAAAAAATGCAGTGTAGGCCAGGTTGAGAAGAAAAGGTTGGGAAGCATGTGATCAGAGATGGCCCTCCAATATGCCGGATCTTTACTCCATGTTTCCAAGCATAGTGGCTTCACACTCTCGAATGTACACGCCTGTTAAAACAAGACTTTGAGCAGTATTCTCTGTATAGCTATCTGTAATTTCTGTTTGGGGGATGTTTTTTTTGTTGGTTTTTGTTTGGGGCTGTACCACTCAGCTTGTGGAATCTTAGTTCCCCAACCAGGGATTGAACTCAAGGCCATAGCAGTGAAAGCACAGAGTCCTAACCACTAGACTGGAGGGAGCTCCCTGTATTTTTTACAAAAAATATATGTTCCACTGTTATTAATTATCCCAAGTCATAAAGGCCAAAGATCATCAACAGTTACATACATCTTCATTTCAAATAATCTTCTAGAGAATTTTAATTATTCCAGTTGACTTCTTGTCAGGTCTGAACATATTTTCATTGTTCTTACCTTGTAGATGTGATTGCTGTAGTCCCAATACTGGAGGGAGGGAAATTTCGGCTTTGTCACTTTCTGGTTGACTACTTGTGCTAGTAATTAATATCTTCTCTCCATACTTTCTCTGCAAGAATCTTTTTAAGTGACTTCTCCATTCTATGAAGGTTAGTTTGATTAAAAGTAAGCAATGTATTGGGCTTCCCTTGTAGCTCAGTTGGGAAAGAATCTGCCTGCAATGCCGGAGACCCGGGTTTGATTCCTGGGTGGAAGATCCCCTGGAGAAGGAAATGGCAACCCACTCCAATATTCTTGCCTGGAAAATCTCATGGAGAGAGGAGCCTGGCAGGCTATAGTCCATGGGGTCGCAAGAGTTGGACACGACTTAGCAGCTAAACCACCACCACCAAGCAATGTATTCCACATATTTCCTCAATCAGGTACATGTATGCTGCCATCCATCATGACACTTGGCAGCACTGAAAATGTGCATGGACACATGATGACCAGCGCCCCCTTCCATACTCAGTGACCTCACCCTCCCTCAGAATCCACTCACAGATGTGCAGCTTATGAGGGAGTGTGTGTGCTCTGGGTGCTCAGTCGCTCAGTCGTGTCCAGCTCTTTGCGACCCCATGGACTGTAACCCACCAGGATCCTCTGTCCATGGAATTTTCCAGGCAAGAATACTGGAGTGGTTTGCCATTTCCTATTCCAGGGGGTCTTCCCAACCCAGAGACCAATCCTGCATCTCCTGCTTGGCAGGCAGATTCTTTACAACTGCACCACCTTGGAAGCCTAACACCTTGTATCAAATCCTGATATTGAATCCTGGCATAAAATTTTCTTAAAATATCAAAAAATACCTAAATATTTAAAATAGACACAAATGGAAATTTCTAATATATTCATCTGCATCCTATTTTGGAGACCATTTCCCTCATGCCCTATAAATAGTCATTGCCCCTCTCCTTAACCTAGTGACACAAACTATGAGATTATATGGTTCTCATCTGCCAACCACAGTACAGATACAAGCTCATTTCATCCTCATAGTCTTTGAGGCAAGACTACTATCTCCATTTTACAGATGAAAAAACTGAGGTTCAGAGAGGTTCATTAATGTGTGCAAAGTGGCACTGGCTGTAAGAAATGGACAGATTTGAAACATAAGATTTTTGCCATCTTAATTACTTCCTTCCTTCTCCTAGGGCTAAGGTAATTTGCCATCTTGTGTCTAAAAAACTTAGTCCCAAAAAATAAAAGAATTTGGAGTTCTCAAGACACTCTTTGGGATAATACTGATATGGGTACTACATGTCTGTTTCTCGCCTTAAATTGTAGCAGCATTATGCCTGGTTTGTATCCATGCCACAAGCCTGGTTGCTATGGTGTCCTTCATAGTAGGAAAATATTTGTCAGCTCCAGGTGGCTGGAACACCAGACAGGCTTGCTGATAGTTCAGTGAATAGGAATAATGATTTGGCGAGTTATAGGGTAGTAAGCAGAGAGAAAAACAAAAACTCCAGGGACTCTGATGAAATAGGCCAAGCGTTTTCACACTATGTTTCCACCACTACACAACTTCAAGTTCAGTCAGCTGGGTTAGAGAGAGAGACTAAATCTGCAAAGATGAAACTGGAGGCTACTGAAATAACATCCCTTGCATTGAGTTCATATAATGCCTTAGAATAAAATGTGTTGTCCCAGTAAAATTAAGTTGCCATATCCGAAGTGGTGGCCGCATTAGACATTTTAATTGTTGTTCATTGACTTAAATCATCTCCTAAGTCATGATTTATTCTCCTTGAACATGATTATCTCCAGATAATGTTCTCTTCCAGTAAGAAGGGAAGAACAAAGGAAAATAAATAAAACACAGTTTACTCAAATCTCATAAAAGTTCTTGCACAAGAAGTGAAGAAGCATGGGAAAATACGAGTTCTTTTGTAAAAACAAGTTTTTCCTTGAAGTCACTACAAGATTGCCGTTCACATAACATATTGGTATGTGTATATGTTTTTACAAGAGGGGGCTGTGTCACCAGAAAAATGTGACTCAGTCTCTACGGTCATTTTTTAATGACTAACAGTATATATAATATCCTTTTTTTTTAAAAAAAAAAAGCAGGTTATAATTCATTTCTCATTTTAAAAAAAGTCCATTTTCACTTTCTCTGAAGAAGCCTGTATCTGGGAATTGAGAACCATTTTTCTTTTCATCTTAATTCTTAACTATTTTAAATTTGTCCTATATTCTGCCCCAAACTAACAAACTATTATAAGTTTGAAAAGTTTTGTACTAACAAACATACAAATTATAATTTATAATAAAGCAGTAGCAGTCTGAATCCTTAACATGATGTTTAAGCGCCTTTGAACCTAAAAATAAATGCTTGTTAACCTATTTTATGTACTCTTCCCATAAAAGAATCTACATTTACAAGATACATATATCGGAGGGGGGAGTGGTTCTTGTGTGTTAAGATTCAGTCAAAACACTTTTTTAAAGTGAAAAAAGTTAGTCTCCTTCGTAAACTGGATTTCATAGCAGAATAGTCCCAAAATGAAATACTAACTAGCCCTCCATATTTAAATTAAGATTTATTTACAAAAGTTCATTTAGCATACAGTTTTAACGTAATAACATTGTTTTTGAGCAATCTTAACTGTTTTTAAAAAGTGAAGTATATTTATGGTTCACAAGTCATCTGACTTTTATTTTTTTATTTATCAGGTTATTAGGCATGGGCTGTGTTCATTGCCCCATTCCTGTGGCTTTTCTACTGAGTTGAGGCTATTGAATATAAATCCAGACTGAGGCAAGAAGGGACAGGAAAAAAGTGTTTCTGTGCTCTTGCTTCTACCTAGGAAGAATTATTTCTTTCTTTCTCCCTATATGAGTGAAAATAAGCTCTAACAATCCCTGAGACCTCTGGGATAATTCTGGACTAGTAACTAATTGAAAAAAACAACATGAAAACCTCGACTTTAAAGGAACTTCTTTTTGCCTCAGCCTTGAGAGGGGGGTGGAAAAAAGCATAATCCCTCTCACAGTTAGCAGTGCTATAAGGAATTCTGACTGGCTTGATAATCACCATGGAGCTGCAGAGTACTTGGCTGGTAGATAGCTAAATTTAATTAATAGTACAGATTGTCAGATAAACCTGCTCATTTATTTTACAGCTCTGTGTACTTTCTCTGTTCTGCCCCCTCAAGTTAGGGCCTTCTCTTAGTCTCCTTGTTTGCCCTTCGCCTGGCTGGAACACCGCAGCAGGACCACTTAGAGCAGCGAGGCACCCTGAAGAGGGCTTCAGGCTTCAGGCTCTGAGGGTTTGAATCCTGGCCCTGTCCCCGGCTGTGTGCACGCTTTCCTGCTGCTGGTCCCCAAAGTGGCGATGGTGATGTCTGTCTCAGAGTCTCAGGAGGGTGCAAGGTCACACCCGAAAAACTTGCCTCTGTGCTTCCTCTGGGTGTATGTCCTGTAAAAGTGCTGTCAGTATGATGCCCTCATTGTTTCTGCTCCTCATCTTTTCTTAAGCTCCTGGAGACTTCAGTCTGCCGGGAACCCTAATGTCTCCACCTAGAACCTTCCAAAGAGAGTCGAAACTTTTTGAAAAATATTGCCTGATGCATCAGCTTTTCTTCTTCTTATCACTGACATTCCTCACTTTCATCAGTTTAAGTGCCATCACCTCTTTTTCTGCACCTCAGCTTCTCTGTTGCAGTGGTGACATATGCATTTAATGGCTATTAAGGTATGAATAAATAAATGGAGAAATTATGTGAGTGAATTTTTTCCTTTCATTTGGTTGCTTTTTTTAATTTACAATTTAAACTCTACCTTTTTTCAAAAAGCTTTGGAAGAGCTTTTCTGTTGATATCACTTATTCCCATTTAGTTATGACTGAGGACTAAAATTGGAGCAGAACCTGTGGTTTGCCTTATAGTGCCCCCACTGTGTGGCCTTGGCACTTTATTTAATCTCTCTGAGTATTAGTTTCTTGCTGTGTAAGATGGGGATGATAGAGGTTGTAGAGGTTGTTGTGAGGATGAAATGAACCATTGTATTGAGAGCATAAAGCATTTAGCATCAATGCCTGACACACAGTATCAACAATAATCATGCAGATACCTTCTAACACAGTATTCGAGCATCATAAGAGAGAATTAAAACCAGAATCGAATGGATGCTGTGGACCCTATAAACCTTCCTCGAACAGTTTATATCAGGGAGAACATTCATGAATATGCATTTTGAACACTGTAATATTCTAGTGATGGTATTTATTTCAAAGAATGCAAATTCCAATAACAAGTAAGGACAATTATGATGAACAAGTTAATGAATAATGGAAGCAAAGTTACCAATATACTGTGTTAGCCTGTAAGTAGCTTATTCTCTGTTTAGTAAATACTCCAAATATGGCAAATGTTTATCTCCAGTCAAACTACAAAATGCCTAAAAGCCTTCACAGGCTCTAGAATTTTTTTTTTTCTTTTTTGGCCTTTCTAATAATAACTATTTAGTAAGTTGCCCAAGCAAGTTTTACTATAGCACTATGTGCCTGATATGGTGTCAGGTGTGGTGGGAATGGCTGAGAAGTTAGAGACTCCAGTCCACGTATTCCTGTAACTCCATTTCAGAGACAGCAGTTCAGGGCTGCAAGCACCCAGGCCCAGATTGCCTGGCGGATTTGCAAGCTGAGTGCAGTATGAGGTCATTTACCCAGACATCTTAATAACTCTCTTATAATAATTGACTGCCTTTAAAAATGCACTTTTATTCATCTCCCTCCAGTCAGAATTCTGTCTGTTTTCTTGTCTCTTAGAATTGAATGACAAGACAGAGAGAGATCAAAAATGGTACATTTAAGGATAAGATTGAAAAAAGGAACCAGTTGGGGTTAATGTCTAGGACAAAGACGCAGGCGCAGAGGCTATGGTTTCTCGGGATGCTTTGCTTGCTGTGTCAGAGACCACAGTATGAAATCACACAGACGTTTGGATTAGAGCTCATCAACAATGGTTTCCTAGCAACAAAGTGTTAGACCAACCCTAACTTTCCTACAACTTTCCTATATGGGTTTTCTTGGATCCAGGTAGCAGGGGTGTGGGTAGAGTCTACAGTCATGTAGCCCGAACATACGTATGCTTTATCTTCTCTGGGGTCCTGTGACACTGTACCAAGGAGACATTGATTTCAGATACTGTCAGCATAACATTTTATCTTACAAACCATAGCATTTTAGAGCCCTAAAAGGGACCTCACTTTATTGGTGAGAAGATTGGATCAGGGAGGTCACAGTGTTGTGCCCAAGGTCACACAACTAGCTGATCAGTTTGATCATTTTATTTGGTATCTCTTGACTCTCTTTTGGAGCAAAAACTTATTCCATAAAAGTCTTGATTCCTACAGGTTCTCTTTCTCTCCTTTTTTCTAATTTCCTGAATATATACATTTTTTTCCAAAAAAAATTAAAAGGAAATTTTTATAAACCTCCTGATAACAACAACAAGATGGACTATGACTAAGCAAATAGTTTTTTAATATTAAATTCAAGGCCTTCAGAATTACTTAGCTTACCATCTAATACCATCTATTAATCAGTGGTGGGCCAATCATCAAAGCTTCCTAAAGAAAAGTATACTTAAAAGTTTAAAATCATGTATATAGTTTAAGAAAAAAACATGGCTTCATTTTAGTAACTATTTAAGTCATAAGTTAGTAAAATAAATATACCTTGTAAATTGTTTACAAAACTCCAAAGTCTTTTGGGGTATAATAATGCATTGAAGTAACACAGTTTTTTGCATGTTTGTTTGTTTTGAATGCTTGGATTTTTTTCTAAAAGAGTGTGTTGTTTATGTTGGGCACATTGAAAAAGCGAGTGCACCATTACAACTGCATCCTCTGTTTTTGGTCTATCTTGATGGTGATCCTAAGAGCCGCAGGCTTAAAAACACTTGGGGTTTTGTTTTCATGCCTATCTCAGTAAATCTTTAAAATATTTTTTAAATAAAACAAGCTCAAGGCAAAATGAAGGCCAAACAGGGCATTCATTAGCCACAAAGATCTTTAGCCAAATATTTACTCATGGGTTAATGTGAACTTACTGGGTGATCACAGGGTACCTAGTACAGTGAGAAGCTTGTTTTATGCTGGAGGGAGCTGGGCAGCTAAATTTTAAAATAACATAAATCTAGAGTTAGATTTGGAATCATCATTTTTACAGTAATATTTAAAGTGATTTAGAGTGGGTGGAAGTTGAAAGAGAGGTGAAGCTTAAGGTGGTCATTTTAGTTGATGAAATCCAGAATACTCCCCAGGACGGGGCAGACAGAGAGCAAAGGGCACAGAAAGCCATTCTGTAGATGGGAGAAGAATTGAGCCAAGCAAAAAAAAAAATTGTGCTTAGAAAGATAAAGTTGAGAATAGTGTCAAAATATATGACTTGAGAAACAGCTATGAACTACATACTATCCATAATAATGGCACCAATACATAGGAAAGACAACAGGGCCTTTCTTTGTTAGAAGGAGGCTTGTATACAGCAGCCAGGTCATAAAATACCAGTGTGCTGAAATACTAGTGCTGGACTCGCCATCTAGGTGCCAGCCAGAAGACAGCTTATTGCTGTAGTTCCCTCCTTTCTCTTTCCTCCCTCTGTCCCTTGCTTCATTTTTTCTATAACTAAAAATCAGTTATATCTAGAGAACTCCCTCGCAGTACAGTGGTTAAGGCTCTGTGCTTTCACTGTAAGGTGCATGAGTTTGAGCCCCAGTTGGGAAACTAAGATCCTAAAAGCCTTGTGGCCAAAAAAAGACAAAAAAATTTAGTTATATCTAGTCATTAAATACTAGTGTTAGATGATAAAAGCCACTTTGGAAATTCCAACCAAATTGTAAATGTACTTGCTATCACCTCTTGTGAATATACTGAGGAATTTTTTAAATCTTGATATGTATCTCTTCCTTATGAATGTTATTCCTGATGTTAATTCCTAAACAATAAAAAGGAAGGAGATGAAACATTTTTGAATGACAAAAAAAGTAAAAGTGTTAGTCACTCAGTCGTGTCCGACTCTTTGAGACCCCATGGACTGTAGCCCACCAGGCTCCTCTGTCCATGGAATTCTCCAGGCAAGAATACTGGAGTGGGTCGCCATTCCCTTCTCCAGGGGATCTTCTTGACCCAGGGATTGAATACAGGTCCCCTGCATTGCAGGCAGATTCTTTACCATCTGAGCCACCAGGGAAGAAGCCCCTTTGAGTGACAAAAAACATAAATACAAGATGTGGAGTCGTTGGCACCTCCTTGACAGGCCCTACACATCTGTCCCAGGATCCAGTCACAGTTAGTTTGAAAAGGAAACACCAAAGGTCACTTCACAGTCTTAAACCTAGAAATCAAGTTGAGCCTGAAAATAATTACAAATATGTAATGGATCTATAGGTTTTGTTATTAAGGCAAAAGTATCTTACCCACATGGCATTCTCAAGGACTAGTCTGATGGGGGCAAGAAGTTTCTTCAAGGTGAGAACATGAAGCCAGGAAACCTTCCCACAGTCAGCATCCTCTCATTAAAGTCTTGATAACCCCCAATTGCTTTTTAAATGCCTCGTACTCTATAAAGCTGATGAGCAGTGAAATAAATCTGTTCAGTCAACGGAGATTGGGTTTATTTTCAGGGGTGGCAGGAGGTGGGTATGTCAAGGAGAAGGGACTGAATTGAATCCTTTTCAAAAGAAATCATTTCACAATCTATCTTAGTGTGTGGTGCATATTGAAAGTTGGGTGCTTTCCATGAAAGCAAAAATGGACATAAAAGACAAAAGAGTTTCCTAGTGATATTTAGAGTGAAGTTAATTATGTGCATGTAGGAGCAAAGCATGCCAGAAATTTTTCTCAGAATTAACTTTCTGTTGTGCATTTTGATTTTTCATGTGTATACTCTTATGACTCATCCAACTTTCATTATTCCATTCAATGAACACTGGCCAGATACCTGCTCTTTTCCAGGCACAAGGGGATAATCTTTTCCAATCATGGGGGGATTCAGCATCAGATAAGGTTGCAGTTCCTATCCTAAAAGTGTTACAGTCTCAGCCAACTAAAAGTATGTTTGCCTTGAGGACAAGATACTTTGCTCCTGATGCAGGCCAACCATGTCTCTCTTGATGCAGCATCAAGCTTCCGAGGTCTCCTGGGCACTGGCACTTCCACTGGTGGGTGGAGGACAGGGCGAGGTAAATCACATGGCAGGTATATCCCTGTGCCTTTGCACAGACCTCCTTCACCACCTCCAAGGGAGGCTGGGAGTCACCTTCCACCTGTGTGTTTGTTAAATACTTAGCTTATCTCTACTGTAATGTAATTTTTAAATTCTTAATTTAAAAAAATTTACCGTAGTAAAAATATCCTCTTAGTAAAAAGCTGACCTGGAAAGCTAAGACTTGTACTACATCCAATTTATAGTAATGACAAATAGGGAGGTTAGTCTCAATGAAACAGATGCCCTTCCAATAACTTATTTCTGAGTAGGTCTCAGATTTGCACCATCAGACTTTTCAAGAATGTGAGATTGATGAATTTGCTTTTTATTTCTTCTACCCTCCATCCTTCCTGAAGTTGCAAATTAGCAGCAGAAAAGTGGAGAATGGAATCAGGACCCTAGAGGTAAATCAAGTAGTAAAAATGCACAACTCAGGACATTACTGTAACGATGACCATTTATCTTCTAAGAAATCCAGAGTTGTCTGTGCTCGGCAGCTCACTCTAATATGGATGGAGAGGGACTCCTCTGCCCTCTGTCTGCCTTCCAGGTCTTCTCATCTCTACCCCCCAGTTTGAGGCAGTTACAGAAGAGGAAGTTTAGCCACAAGTTGAAAGGACAGGAAGTGACTCATAGTCCCTTCAGGGGTCAGGTGAGTGGGTAGTGAGGGAAGGCTGGGAGAGAGAATTCCAGATTAGAAAAGTAGCCCGGATGGGAGAGTGGCCAGGGCTGGAATTTCAGTAATGACAGTGACGTCAGCATTCAGGAGCCTCCCCCCCTTCCCAGATGAGCATCTCCAAGCACAATTGGAGACAAGGAGGTGTCAATATGAAGCCTGAAAAGAATGATTGCAAATCCTGGGAGCAGAGTTTCATAGGATGTTTCTGGCAGAATTTATTCGTAATTTAGTGCAGTCTGGGTTTTACTAATAGAAACTGTTATGCCAAAGAGAATTTTAAAACCTAGAACTCATGAACCTAAGAGGTATGGATTTGTTCTTGTTTTTGTTTTTTGTTGTTATCTTGGGAGCATTAACTTCAAATTTGCTGATACCATTAGCATAAGTGACTGTAATGGTACTTCATACCATTATGAAGTAAGTGACAGTTATGGAACATGTAATTAACAATATGCTGTTTAGACTATAAATAGAAACCACACTTGACAGAGAAGAGAAGCACAGAATTTAAAGCAGTTTTGAACATGAGTACCTACAGGACACATAAGGGTAATTTTGTACCAAGAAGGAGGAAGTCTTTTTAGAAACATCATCTTTGCTACTTGTAGTCAACTGCGGAATGTTTTAAAACTATACTTAGGTTCTTTAAGGGCATGTAAGAAAGATTTGAAAGTTTCAAAGAAAAAATTAACCATTGGAATTTTAACATAACTCTTGAGCACTTCCTTGATGAGGAGAGAGTTCTGTTCGCTACTAAAAGATTCTGTTGGAAATGTGAGTAAATGGAACATACTTCACCTTACATTTTAGTTCTGTTTAAGAGTTTGATTCATGAGAAAATGTGTGGTTCTTTCTGTTCCCAAGGTAATCCTCTCTCCCGGTCACTGTACTTTGAGGCTGTGGTGCAAATCCATGGTTCCTTTTTTTTCTTTTTTTTTTTTTTATGTGAATGAAAACAGTAGGGAAGGAAGTGTGGAGGTTTGGAATCTTTGCTGCTGCTTCACAGGTCACAGGGGAGCAGTGAGGTTCCTCCTCACTGTCAGAGGCCAGAAGCACAAGGAAGACTATCCTTTACTCCTTGTTCCAAGTTTCTTTGAGCTTCTGTGCTGGAAGCTTCCTTGGTTTGTAACGCAAACGTTAATCAAGCCCCTTTGGGGGGCTGGGCACTGTACTGGCACAGGACACACAAAGACCATGCCTGTGGAGGGAAACAGAAAAGCAGAATAAACCGGAAATTCCAGTGCCAGGGTAAGTACTGGGCCAGAGGTACACAGAGGGTGCCAAGGAGAGACAACAGGGAGACCCTTACTTACTTGAGTGGCAGGAAGCGGGTGGTGAAGAAGGACTTGGCAGAGAAGGTAAAACTAGAGCTGAGAATTAAAGAAATAGATGGGAAAGGAAGAATAAGGCTTAGCTAGTCAGATCAAGTGGGAGAAAGTCCTTCTAGACTTAGGGAAAGTACCTACCAGGAGCAGAAGATGGGAGTGGCCAGAGGTGGCAGTTTCAGGGAGTTGCTTGTACCGCCGGCATCCAGGGAATGTGCCCAGTTGAGACGCAGAAGGACACACCAGATCCTTCACCAGGTCGCTGAGTTCAAGAATCGTACTCTGTCCTCAGAAGTTTGCATTTTACTTTGGAAGGATTTATGAATCCTGAAGGATTGTACGCAGTAGAGTAAGTGATCAAATTTGGGTTCCATCTCTGAAGTTATCCTTGAAGGATGCTGTTTGCGTTCCTGAACAAAATGCACAGATTGCCTTCAGAACCCGAGCTCTTCTACTCTTTTATAGAAATGTATTTAAGAAGGTCTTTGTTTTCAAACCAGCATCTTATACAGCTGACCAGAAATTCTGCCTCCATCCTGTGGTCTAAGCTCAACTAACCGTCGGCTGCCCAATGCCTGTGTGACTCGCAGTTCGTTCTAGTCAGACCTCTGGGTCCAGCAATGTCATCCTGTCTCAAATGGAGTTGGAATACGCCCAAATTCCACAGTTTCTAGTGTTCAGGGGAGCCATTATTTTAAAATAAAGACAAATCATCTCTCTAAAAGTGAAGTTCTTACATCTAAGTCCCTTCGGGCCCCAGAAAGTCCGTGATGGTGCATCTTGGAGCATCGGTCTTCTTAAAATTTAAGGGAAAGCTTTTGCAGTACTGTCCTCTCTATGGGTGGATATGGCAAATAATTTATGGAGGACATCTGTTTATTTTCTTCTGCCATTTGAGTATGTCAGTGGGAAAATGTGAAAAGTACTCGTTTCAGTTGATAATAATAGCTCCAACTTTTAAGGGCCTGCTCTCTGTCAATTTACATAATTCATTTTGTCCAACAAATGTAAACACAGAGTAAAGTCTAAAGCCTTGTGCCAGGGACTAGAACTGTAACTGTACACAAAATGCCCTTCCTTGTTCTGGAGTTTCTCTCACATGCTTCCAGCTACTCTGAAGTGTGTATGTAATGTTACACACATAATGAAGTTTGTTCAGAGACCCTCTGCAGGGAGCACATACTCTGTGCTGCTCTCTACTGCTGCACTTGGGGTGGAGATGCGGGGGTCTATCTCAACTTGCTGTCTTCTTTCCCATATCTATTCTTGCCTTTACTTTATTTTTTAAAGAATTTCATTCCTTTCCCCTTGGCTACCTTCCTATCTCTAGAATTGAACAAGGGCTAGCAATCATCACCACCATCATCAATCAATCAATCAAGGTCCATATATGAGCTTGTTATTCTGTTAGTTATTAACAGTAGCCATAACAGCCACAAATCTATATTGAGTCCCTACTGTTTACAAATTCACTGTTCTCAGACTTTAAGTCTACAAAGAAATGGAAGTCACGGCTCCATATAATAAGTCAAATAACAATTCAGGATAGCCAGAGATCATGCAAGGGTAGAGAGCATAAGTGCTGTAAGGGTTTAGGGAAGGCTTCCTGGAGGAGGTGTCCAACAAGCCACATTTTCAAGGAAGGAAAAGCTTTAACTAAACAGGATAAAGGGGAGTGTCTTCCAGGCAGACCCAACTAAACCGATGGCCCAAAAGAAGGTGACCTCAGTATATCACACATTTTCCCTCTGTTCCTAAGAACCAAAATAGTCACGGCTGGGTGTAGTTATGTTTCAACAGAGGAGATTACTCTACTCCATTTCTCTACTCTAGTGTAGTTCCACTTCAAGAGAGGCATCGTTCTACTCTGATTGAAAGCATGCCCACTTCCCTAGCAGTGCCGTCATGGAGTGAGTGGATGATTCCCTTGGAGGAATGACTAGGGAGACCTCAGAGATCTGGCTGTTTGCCAGGACATGTCCAGGGAGATCTTGGGTGGTCCAGACAGAGCTAGGCTCAGATCTGCTCCTGAGGAGACCCAACTCTTTTTGCTCATCCCCAGAACTGCCCTCCTTCTCTAGAAGGCCATCTGGAAGACCTCTAAGCTGCATGAGATCTCATGTCATTGATTTGTTATTGATTTAAGATTGGAGCTGGCATTCAACCCATCCTCAGCTCCAGCAACAGTAGCAGCAGACTTCTCAAATGGAATGGAACAGGAAGGTATGACAACCCAGCATGTGCCCTTCAGCCTGCTTCAATCAAATAGGAAAGGAGAAAGTAAGGGAGCTTTTTACAGGGGCCAGAGGTACCTTCACCAAAGACCTTTGACCAGCAGTATCTGGAGGTCATTTACTATGAATAAATAAAAGGAGCAAGAGTCTATTCCAGTTTAGGATGAATGTCGAGCAATGTTGGTGAAATATGGGTACCCAAGGGATATTGCAACAGAAGCAGAACTTCTTGGCTCCTCTCCTTAAACAGATTTATTGAAGGATGCTTGCTTGGAACACACTAGGTTCCAAGTACTCTGCCAGGCACTAGAGGCAAAAAGTGAATCAGGCAACATCTGCCCTTCAAAAGCTTGTAGTCTAATGGGGAGACAGACATGTTAACAAGAGCATTTCAGTCTAATCTTGTAAGGACTAAAACGTACAAAAGTCCAGAAAAGAACAAGCTAACCTGGGATTCAGGAAGTGACATCTTAGCTGAAACATGATAGAAGAATAAGTCAGGAGAAAAAGAAGTAGGAAGAATGTGACAGACAAAAGGGGAAGAAGCAGCACAAGCTCTTGTGTGGGACATGAGACCGCACCATGGGGCTGGCGGGCAAACTCCCTGCCATTCCAACAGCTGACCCCAGAGAGGGCAGTGAGCCCCTGGAAGCAGGCAGAGACCAGGTGAGGGGTGGCACCGTGGGCCAAGCCACGGGGCTGTGACTTTGTTCTGTGGGTGACAGAGAGGCATGAAGGAGTCCTAAGGAGAGTGATCCTACCTATACCTTAAAGCAGGGGGACCTGTTAGGAGTCTGTTGCAGTAGTCTGGGGACACGATGAGGCTCTAAACTAAGGCAGAGAGAATGGAGGTGGGCAGGTTGGAGTTTGAGAAGTACATTTAAGCGGTGAACTCAGCAGGTCTTGAGGTTGAATTTCTGAGAATAAAGAATTCATGAGTGCAGAGGAGTCCAGGAAGACCGCTAGCTGTCACACTCTTAGAACTAGACTCAGTTTATCCATTGATTTAACCAGATGCTTCTCACAGAACAGTGTCATCTGAGGCAGTGCTCTTTAAACTGAGGGTCATGAAGTCAGCTAATGGGTATTCATAGCAATTTTTAATAGAAGAGAGCAGAAAATGTCAAGTGGCATTGCATATGTACAAAGTGAAATTATTGTTTTGTGAAACTTTGTTTCATTCTTTAGGTATGTGAGTACATGCTCAAAACTATACATACGTTTTGTGCATGAATGCTAAGTCATTTCAGTTGTGTCTGACTCTTTGCGACCCTATAGATTGTACCCCGCCAGGATCCTCTGTCCATGGGATTCTCCAGGCAAGAATACCGGCGTGGGTTACCATCCCCTCCTCCAGGGAACGAATCCACGTCTCTTAGGACTCCTGCATTGGCAGGCAGGTTCTTTACCGCTAGCACCACCTAGGAAGCCTATATGTAGAATGCTTCTCACTAAAGACTGTGGTCAAAACATTTGAAAATCTTATGCTATTCTTTGTCTGTGGTTTTGTCCGATTGTTCTCAAGTATGAATGAATATGTCCCAATCAGGTTTGTTGATCTTAACAAGGAGAGAGTGATTCCTTTGTGAAAAAAACAGGGAAATATTTTCTCACCGTTTTTCTTCCAAGACTAAATCTTGCAGTAATCTCTGGCCTTGGAATTCCCAAGGATTCCATGCAGAGGAAAGGGAAAGGGACGGCTGCCCGCAGGAAGGACTCTCCCGGTGCATTCTGGGACCGTGCCAAATGCCCCGCCCTTCAGGAAACTTAGGCAGCATTGAGACCTACACAGACATTGCTGCTCTAGGATATAATACCTTATTTTTTTTTTACATAGAGTTTTACAGTTTGCAAAGTACGGTCACAATACACGTTCCCACATTTACAACAGACCCTGTGAGTTTGGAGGGACCTGAATATCTGAAAAACGCTTTAGGTGTTTATTGGCCTGTAAATATTTAAAGCTATAAATATTTTCCTCTTAGTATAGTCACTCACTCTTTCAGTCAACATTCATTTGCCAACCTCTGGGCCAAGAACTGGACATGCAAATATGCTTTCCAATCTGGTAATGTGTACCTGCAATGTTATAATTTAAGAGGATACACAAATCTATATATTTAAGGATGCTTGTAGTTTTACCTGTGACATGTTTATAGACTGTATTAATATGTGTGCCTATATGCCTGTTTGTGTGTGTGAGAGAGAGAGAGAGAGGAAGATGGAGACAGAGAAAGAAATTAACTTTCTAAGTTCCAAAATGAAAAATCAATTGCTCCCAGGGAACGAAGCAGGAAAAGGCTGGCCCTCTTTAAGGTACATAACGTTTTGTCTTTCTTGGGCTAAACGGGAGTTCCTTAGTGGTAGAATAAGTGAATCCAAGAATTCCATTAAAGGTATGTAGCCTCAGCAAGTAAAGCACTGATTTAAAAATGTTTACATACAAAGGAGTTCCCAAACCTCAGTTCCTTCTAAAAACTCTGGATTAAGGACCTTCGGTTCATGCATTAACCTAAACAAGACAGACTTCATCTCAATTTAAAAAATGTGTGTGTTAATATATACTTACTGTTCCTTATTTTGAAAAAACAAAAGGCTCAAAGAAGACTGCTTTTGAAATTTTCTGTTCACCATTGGGTATAATTTGAGTGATCGTGAAATATCCATTATAATCATTTTAAGCCTAAGAGCAAAATATTTCTTTCTTTTGGATGTAAGTGGGGATTGGAGTATCTGAATGGTATTTGAACTAGTTTCCCAGTTGACTCCTCACAAAGTAGATCCCTGAAAAAACACCTGGGATGTTTTTAATAGTGGGAATGACCTTGACGGGAAGCCTATCTGGGAGACTCGTGACCCCTTGAGGCCAATGACCTTGGGCTCCACATTAACCCTCAATTTCTCCCAGCAGTTAATCCACAGGAAGCTCATATCCCTTACTCAAGATTTACTTATTTATTCAGTTTTTTGGTTTTTTTAACTTGGAAAAATAATCTTCTGACAGCATATCCCTTAATGAAGACTATGTGTCTTATACAGATTTCTTTCCCAGGATTCTGATGTGTTTGGTATGTTTAAACATATCTTTGCCCTTGAGAGCCTCGCATATCAAGCTAATTTTTTAAATTAATATTAAATTGTTAATATTTTACTTATTAACTGGTGAACAAATCGTAAAGTATCATAGGCTATAATCACAAGACTGTCTTCCCCAGTCTGTGTTCATATCCTGAAAGCAGCAGCTGGTAGAGGCTCTTACAATTAATATCATTTTCAAAGTGCCACATTTCATCTATGATTCTCATTACATCTTGTTGAACAGCATTGTATTGTGAGAAGCAAGGCTTCGTGTGATACATTACTTAACAGAGTCTAACAAAATCTATAGAATTAAAAAATAAATTGAGAACTGTTGGATTCTTATCATAAGAAGACTCTGTATGTAAGGAACGGATGGTATTTGACCCTGAGACCCTCTTGTAGGCATGCTGAAATTAATCCAGCCAGAGATATGAAGGTAATGAGGGGGTGGGGTCAGTGCTTCTAACCACTGCAAGCCATGTTGCCTCTTATATCCAGTTAGCTTGCGTATGCCCTTAAATAAAGGAATGTTTTCTAAACAAATTGACAGGCTCTTTTTAAAAAGTTAATTCATGAAATGAAGTATGTGTATTGAACATGAGAAGAATCTTGTTTTCTTTAAGTAATAGATATGCTATTAGTTAAGAGCAGAATGAAATCAGAATGTATCTTCGTTTTGAACTCCCCTTTAAATAAAGCAATAACATTAACCCTGCACAAAAATAAAGCTATTTTGTTCTAAAGATACACACTCTTGGTGAATTTGTTAGTTTTAGAAATTGGGTCACATTTTGCTTTTGATTATTTAAAAGATTTTAGGAGTCACATAAAACTCCACATATTCATCTAATCATTGAAACAAGATGGGGAGTTTTTCTTTATTTAGTCTAGTTTGTTTTGTTTTTTAAGTGTAACCTTGAAAATGCAGCAACAGCCTTTAGAAAATGCTGATTACATAAAGTTTTGAAATTCATCTTGGGAATTATCTAAATACATATGCAGGAGGTCAGCGACAAGCAGAACAGCTGTTACATAAAATCTCCACTTTCCAAATACCAAGGAGGAAGAGGTGGGAACGTGGTCCAGGATCTAACCTCAACTTTGAACTTCCTGACTTGTGTTAGTTTAAGACATCCCTGTAGCATCATTTAAACATAGTTCTGGTGTATGAATAAACTTCCACTTGGAATTTCCTTTTTGAAGGCTGCTGAGAATATAAATCAAAACCATATGAGATATGTCTTAATCCGGAATGTAGAATAATAGAGAAATATCAACCCAAAAGTCCTGAAATACATTTACCAGGATGCACATTCTGGAAAAATTCTTTATTTAGAATGAAGGCCTCCAAAGAACTGGATTTATTATTTTTAACCTGTGATTATGGAAGCCTGAACTGATAAAAGAAGATGCCTTTTAAAGTCATGGCTACAGTAGGAATTTTATTCAGCCAAGTAGAATGTTTGAGAAGGTTATCTGTTGGCATGGAAGGAGGTTCAGAAGGCATTGTTAACTGAAAAAGCAGATTTCAATTTTATTGCATACATGTACACATCTTCATATTAAAAGAATGAGAGATTACATATGTGCCAACAAAATGTTAGTCAATCTCTAGATGGTAGAATGAAAGCAATTTTTCTTTCATTTTTTCCTTCCTTCTTGAAGGTGTTTCAAATCTTAGATTTAGATTTTATACTCTTCTGTTTGATTTCCTTTAAGAGGAAATTTTAAGTTGCTTTTATCTCTTATTCAGCTCTGTTCTTAAGGGAAATACTCCTTTTATACCTGAATTCAGTGAGTACTGGGGCAAGCAGGTTAGTCAAGGCCATCATTAATAAAAATTGTTATATGCTCAAAGCTATGTGCTTCCCAGTGGCTCAGTTGGTAAAGAATCTGCCTGGAATGCAGGATACCACCTGTAGCACAGGAGACCCAGAATCAATCCCTGGGTTGGGAAGATCCCCTGGAGAAGGAAATGGAAACCCACTCCATACTCTTACCTGGAGAATCCCATGGACAGAGGAGCCTGGTGGACTGCAGTCCATGGGGTTGCAAGAGTTGGACATGATTTAGAGACTAAACCATCACCACCAAAGCTAGTCAGGTAATTAAATTACAATTATATTGTATAAGAGTTAGAGTTGCCCAGACCCCTTCTGTTTATAAGTAGTCATGTGTTTACATAACTACGTATTTCCACCATTTCCTACTATGTTCTTAAAATCTGAAGACGTCCAATTAAGATTTTGTAAGAGTAATTACTAAAGTCCAAAGAATTCTTTAAAATTAGAAGTTATCTACCATACAAACTGAACTATTAGAGGATTTAAAACCTTTTATCGTGTTTTAAACTTTTAAAGCTTTTTAATAGTTTATATAACTTTTTAAAACCTATTTGATTACATTCATGGTATATTTATGGGATGCTTCAGTTGACTTTTCTTTAACATTTATTTGTTATTATTATTATTTTTATCCAGCTGTGTCTGGTCTTGTTGTAGCACTCAGGATCTTCCTTGTGGAGTCCAGACTCTGGTCGGGATGCACTGGCTCAGGCGTTGCGCTGCTTATTTGCCCTAAGGCACGCAGAATCTTAGTTCCCCCACCAGGGATCAAGCCCGCATCCCTCGCATTGGAAGGCGATTCTTCACCACTGGGCCACCAGGGGGTCCCACTTCAGTTGACTTTAATATCAGTAGGCCGTGTGGTAGATTATAGCGTGACACAAATCAATGATGTATCACTATGTTTGACGAAAAAGGGAGTTTTGGTGTACAAGCTGTTTTTTATTCCTTCAATTGGGAGCTTAATCTACCCCCACCTTAAATCAGGTAAAAATATTTCAACTCCCTCTATTCATTTTAAATTGCTTTCTGTAAGGAGTATATAATGTCAGTGTCTATTAATGATTTGCGAAATAGAAATCCCAATATTTAGAGAGTAAATCTCTAAGCTTAGTGGTCTATTTGGCCTTGAAGAACACAAAGGAAAATGAATTTGTAGCTGAAGACCTAATAAAAACCTAATTTCTTGAATCTGGCCCTGATTTTCTGGAATAAATGATACATGTTTAGAAAATCACTCACAGAACCATTGCCACTGCAAAAAAGTAGAGAACATTCCAAAAAACTGGCAAAGATATATTGAAAAATTCTCAGGAAATATTTTATCCCAGTAAATATTTAAAAATAAAATACACACACATACACACACCATCAAGCTTTTATATATAGTCAGATAGTGAAATTACACTTGAGTTGTGCACATCTGATCTTGGGATTAAATTAAGCAAACACTAGTTGTGATTGATCGAGGTATCAGAGCTGCACAAAGCCCTGAGCTGGGAGTCAGACGCCTTGGTGACGTTGTATCTTGCTGTGCCAGCCCTACAAGGAGTGAAAAGACATAAAAAGGTTATTGCAGTTATTTTATCCAGACAGATCTGTGCTGCTTCTCATGCCTGTGTGGTACAGTTTTCCCTGGTATCATGAAAGCTTCTGGTGTAATTGGAGTACCCACAGTTATAAAAGACTTGGGCTAAGCAGCTGGAATAGCAGATAAGCCTCTACAAATATAGACCTCCACATACGTCTGAAAATAGATAAGAGAAGGGGTTTGATTCCCTAAAGACATGAATAATTTTTTGTTAACATATAAAGAATGTCTTAAAGCTATAAAGGATAGAAGAATACCGGTCCAAGGCCAGGATACCTGACTTCCTAGCGGTGGTGGGACTTGTCCAAAACAGCCACTGTTCCCTGGACAGAAAGTCACAGGCACGACACAGAGAGTACGCAGGGTCCCTTCTGATAACAGCAGCTGGGCTTACCTCGTGGTAGTTACCTTGTGAGCCTCTGTTCCTGAGAGCCAGCATCAGGTCAGCTACCAGGGACTCTTAGTCTCCACCTTTCCAAGAGAAGCCAAAGAAGCAAGTAAGAGAGGGAAGCTATCTCCAGAATCCCATACCCTTGTCCCAAGATTCTGTTATCTTGGTGGGTCAATATGGAGGCACTTTGACCAAGGCCAGCAAATTACAACCCTGTCTGTAATTGTCTGAATCCGCTCTCTGTTCCCCTACCTTGCATTTTCAGTTGCATAACTGATTCCATCCCCAAGAATATCCTGGGATTTAGTGGTAGGCAGTGACTCGACAAACTCGCAGAGCTGGGGGTGTTCACATGCTTGTGCGTGCATGCAGCCTCCCTGAGAGATACCGCAAGCGCCTGATGGGAACAGTCTGTACCAAATGAGAGGGGAGGATAAGGAGCTACCCTGCCTCATGGAAAACTCGAGTCCAAACAATCTGGTCAGAAACTATTTGGCTAGTAGAAGATATATTTTCTGTTTTCTTTTTCTTTGAGATTGATTGCAGGGGCCAGGGGTATAATCTTTTTTTTTTCCATACTCTTAGGAATATGAGCCAGGGGAATAGTATTTATATCCCTTGTTCAGTTGCAACTGAACTTTTGATTTTCTATGGTGTAAGTGTATAGGTGAGGGGAAGGTATATGTTTGTAATGTGTGTGCACACACATGTGGATGCACGTGACAGATGAGTGTGAAAGAATTGTTTACATTTTAACATTCAACAGAGGTCAGGCACCATCGACAGGGAAGCAGACTTCCAGGCAGAAATGCTTATGGAGTCTGATCGTGTTCATTTCTGACACACTAATGGATGTCCAGGAACAGCATCAAGTTGAAACAGAAGTTCTCAGCGCATCCCTCTGCTTCATTTATAAAAAGGAGCAGCTGGCAACTGTGCTAAATTAGCCTAAGTCAGAATATGCCACTGTAACGAGTTGTCCCCCAAGTTGTAGTGGCATAAAGCAACAGAAGTTTATTGCCTGCTCACATTACATGTCCGCAGCTGCTTGGCTGTGGCTTTGTGCCCCTGTGTCATCATTCCAGGGCCCAGGCTGAAGAACAACCTCTGTCTGACACATTCCAACCTCATGGTCAAGGGAAGGGGAGGGGAGCTGACAGAACTAGAGGATAACTCTTGAAGAGTTTTGCTTAAAACTCCCATTCATTACTTCTGCCCATGTTTCATTGGCCAGAGTGGGTCACATGGCCAACCCAGACATCAGTGGGATGGGAAGTACACATTTCCCAGTCAGATGAGAACTGCAAGCTCCCTGGCAGCTGGAAAGAGCAGGGGACCATTAAGAACATTTTAGAGTGTGTGTGTGTGTTTGTGTGTGTGTGTGTGTGTGTGTGTGTGTTTTCATTATACATTTGTAACTACATAGATATAGAATTTTATTTAGAATTTTAAATTTATGATTACGTAAAATGTATGTATGATTTATAGTAAATGTATTTTAATATATAATTTAATTTATAATTATCTTAAAATATGATAGTACACAAATAATAAATTATATATATATATATATATAAAATATTTCCCCAAAAAAAAGCTGAAAAAGAGAGATTAAAAACAACTTTTGAGTAACTAAGAATAGACCTTCCATTTAGGTATAGAATTTGCCTGATTCTTTTTCACTCTGATAGAAATTACTTATAAGTGACTAGATTTGCTGTGAATCCAGCTTGCAAAGATACTTCACAACCTGAGAAATAAGACTAGTGTTAAAAATTGGTGATGGAATAGTGTGTCTCAGCATGTCCATAACTCTTGCTTTCATGGAAAAAGTACACATAAATACAGCCATAAATCTCCGTCTTAGCAGAGTACGATTAGGTGTCTTGGGGATATATACATCTTCCTATTTCTTTCTTCTATGGTTATCTATTAGCTGAGTGCAAGATATTTTTCTACACGTCAGAAAAAAAGGTTGCCTTAAGTTATAGGGAGATAAAATGGGTGATTATCATTTGGTTCACTGATTTGGATATTCAGAGATGAATAATCTTAAATTTGTTCTAAATAAAACCTGTATTTTAACTCTATTAGTAACTTGGAATCTCATAGAAATAAAGTGTTATCCACATTAGAAAAGAATTAAACTTGGTGTACATTTAAGACTTATTCAGGCCTTTTACACATTGTAGTAAATGTATTATGTAATGCAAAGGATGCAAAAAGATGCATCTTGATGCCTTGACAGGGAATCTAAATCAAAGTCTGTTGCTACTACAAAACTTGATGTTCCCTCCTGAACCTGTGATTAGGGTTATAAAGCCCTCCCAGGAGAAGGACTGTGGTGATAGTGCCTGGTCCTATATAATATTAATACTTGCATCATTCACATCTCTATATAGATGGGATGGATACTCTGGCATTGGTTTTAACAAATCTGGCCTAGCCTAAAATGAAGTGAAAGTTGCTCAGTCATGTCCGACTCTTTGCGACCTCATGGACTATACAATACAGTCCATGGAATTCTCCAGACTGGGTAGCCTTTCCCTTCTCCAGGGGATCTTTTCAACCCAGGGATCAAACCCGTCTCCCGCATTGTAGGCAGATTCTTTACCAGCAGATTCTTTACCAGCTGAGCCACCAGGGAAGTCCAAGAATACTGGAGTGGGTAGCCTATCCCTTCTCCAGCAGATCTTTCCCACCCAGGAATCGAACCAGGGTCTCCCACGTTGCAGGCGGATTCTTTACCAACTGAGCTATCAGGGAAGCCCTGGCCTAGCCTATGGCCACATAAATACAAATTCAGCTTCAATAAATAGGGACTTCACTTGAGAAATTCCATCTGAAGACAAAGGAGTCATTTGTCTGAAGAGTTTCGTTACTACTGAAGCTAACTCAGCCATGTAAACCATCCTAAGCCAACAGCCATGAGCCTGATGAAATGTTAATACCTTGGATAGGCTTTAATAGTGATAATTGTGTCGACTGCAGACATCTTGTGGTGGTTGAGTCATCCATAATCTTTCAGAAGCAGGGTGCCCACCCTGTCAGCCAATTTAAACGAAAAAAAAACCACTGTTCTCAAGCCCACTTTTTAAAATCACATGGAGAGCCATGAAGTCTTTTTTCCCCCACTTGTCTTGGATACTTTTAATGAGTGTTTAAGAATGAACGTTAAGAATGTTTAAGACATTCTTAAACTGAGGTCAGTTTGTCCATCAACATTCCAGGAGATTTGTAAGAACAACATCAATACAGGTGCCCTCAACTTTCCATGGTAAACCAGGTTTCTTCTAGCCAGCTAATTTTCTGATGACAATAATATTTAATTTGGCCCTAATTTGAATTTTTAGTCATTTAGAAAGACTAGCATCCCTTTTGGTTATCTATGGAAAAAGTATTTTCTATGTCGAGAGTAATGTAAACCAAAAAATGTATTTAAATTCTTAGCAGGGAGAACATACTGTTCTGAGCACTTTAGAAACACCAGTTTAAAAATTCAAGGAGCTTGTGACATGAAAGGAGGCCTACAAACCTGGGTGGTAAATCTGCTGCACTCAGTATAACTCCTGACTTGACTGAGGCCCTCCAGAGCCTTGTCCACCTGAAAGTGCAAACATCACATGATATTTCCTTAAAGAAACAGCTTGTAAATCTCTTTAAACTCACATAGACTTCCAGCCTTCGCTACAATCAGACTGTGTTGACGAAGCCCTACTGAACTGTTTCCTCTTGGCTACCTTGTTGTCATCAGCTCAACAGGCAGTATTCACAGAGCAGGTATTTAAAAAATAAGTGTTGTTCTCAAAACAATTTTTTTACCAACAACGTCGTGATATGGGAAAATATTCATAGTGTATTTTCTTATATGCAAAAAGTAGTCAACCAAAGATATTACCATCATTACCATTTTGACAAATGTATCTAATTATATATTAGCAATGGGGCAAGGGTTGACTTTTGTCTTTCATTGTGCCTTTCTGTATTATGATAAGTTTTTAACACTGAACACGTGTAACTAAGAAATATGATAATACTTTACAAAAACAGTGTCACCAGCCACAACAATTTCCACGGTGACTTTGTGCTCATGCCCATCGATGGTCAGAGACTTGGGCAGCCAGTGAGACAGCATCCCTCTGCTGTGTCTGACTCTGGTGGAAGGTCCTGTCAGGGTCCAAAATGTAGGAAAGGCAACTGAGGCAAAGTGAGTAACCTTCCCCCAAGCAGAATCACAGATATGTGATGGAAGAGCATGCCAAGCACCACACCATCTTCTGGATTTATCAACTGAACAAGTTTGCTTGGTTTTTGTGCACGTCAAGCTACCGATAGAAAAACTGAATACCTCCCTTTTCAACCAATTGATTTCAGCCTCCAAACAACTGTTGGTGTAAGATCCCAAAGCTCCTTGGTCTCCTTGGACTTCAGGAAATGGGGCCCTTTTAGGGAGCAGATCATTCCATGTGGGCAGTGGTGATCAATCAGTAAGTTCAGTTGCTCAGTCGTGTCGGACAGGTTGCAACCCCATGGACTGCAGCATGCCAGGCTTCCCTGTCCATCACCAACTCCTGGAGCTTGCTCAAACTCATGTCCATCAAGTCAGTGATGCCATCCAACCATCTCATCATCTGTCGTCTCCTTCTCCTCCTGCCTTCAGTCTTTCCCAGTATCAGGGGTTCTTTTAAGGAGCAGATCATTCCATGTGGGTGGTGGCAATAGAGCCAAGGAATGTGGTTGGAGGGGACCAGGAGTGGCAGCCCCACCTGAACCAGTAGAAGAGGCTCTGTTATTGGAGAAAGGGGGAAGGACGTCGGGCAGGCAAAAATAGATACTCTAGAGTAAAAGGGAAATTATTTTTACATAAAATAATTGCAGTAGTTCTATTGAAATCCTATCATGATCCCGAGCCAAACAGAATTTTCTGCGGTAACCATGCCTGAGATCAATAGGCTAGTCTGACAAAGGCATTCTCTGGTTCCTCCCCACACTTAAATTTGCTGCGGAGACGGTTGGTGTTTTGCCTTATAGCCCTGGAGCTGCTGCAGGACCAGGTGTGGGTTGCAAATGGAGAACAAACAAAACTGTCAAAGTGTGATTTGAACAGCTCCTAAAGCTTCTACATAATTTTGTGCTGGCTATCAAAAGCTCAGCAGAAGAGATTTTCACATTCTCCTCAAATGTCATTTATATCTCATTAGGTAGATATTTGTGAAGTGATGACAACTGTCAATAATGATTCCTTCCTAATTCTTCAATCATTTTGGCCATTGCAGAGTGATATTCCCTGGGGAAAACATTAGCATTTGGCTGATAGGCGTTGGAAGTCACTGTGGGGAATCAGTAGAAATTATGTCTTTTTTTCTCCAACTCAACTTGATGGGCAAAATCACCTTTGATAGTGGTTAATTATGCTCCATTTTTGTTTGTTTGTTTGCTTTTGTGGTAAACAAGAGTGTGTTATGCCCTTAAACTGAAATATGAAGAGTTGGGATTTCCTGGTGGTCCAGTGGTTAAGACATCACACTGACAAAGCAGGGATCTTGGGTTCGATCTCTGGTCAGGGAAATAATATCCCACATGCCTTGCACACAACTGAAGTATTTTTTTAAAAAACACCAAAAAACAAAACAAACAAGCAAACAAAACCCGGAAAATATAAAAAGTAGAGGGAATGTGTTCGGGAGATATTCCAGATATAGAACAGCAAGTTGGGTATGGGAAGTGATGGTTGGGGGGAGGTATCCATCATGACTGGGACGTGGCTTCTTCTCATTATTTACTAATTGCAGTTTACTATTGTTTGCCTGAAAGACTTAAAATGTCTATCCATTGAAAAAAATCAGTTTATTTAATTGGGTTCTGATTAAGATTTGATTATTCATATTTACATATGGGTAGAGTTTTGGTTCATTATCTGTGTTGCTGTTATGAAAAAACAAAACAAAGTTATGTAGAGAGCCTTTTAAATAAAATCTCCCGGGCTAGCCTGAGCTCTGTTCCACTGCCCAACCAGAGTCTCAGTCCCAGAGAGAGTCTTTCTGTGAGGACCCCTGCTGCCCACCTCTCCCCCAGCTCTCGGTCCTCCTTCCCCAGCATCCAGTGGAGTGTGTGCTCTTTTACAAGCTCACTTCCTGCTCCTCGTTGAGCTTCCTGTGTAGCAGAGCTCCTGCCTTCCAAGTCTCCCCCATTTGTTCTTAATGGTCTGTCTCTCTGGGGCTCTCCTGCTTAACACTGCATTTCGATGATAGTAAAAGCAAAAATAAAGTAGAAAAAGGCATGCTATTCAGCTAGTTGGTGTAACAGAATTTTGTGCTTCCTCTCTGAGACTTGCTGACTCATAACTGTTTAGAGAATGTCTAGAAATCAGGTATTTTTTCATCACTAGGTAGTGTAGTATATTGAAGAAGAAAGCAAATCTGAAGCTTGAAAATTTAGAAGGCAGCAGCCTGTCTTTGACCAAGAGTAACTCACATTTTCTCTGTGTAACAGTCAGAATGTATGTTTTCTCCTTCCCCTGAAATACTTGTGTGGTTATCAAAGTGGAGGCCTTCACACAGGGACTGTCCATGTGTGTTAGTTGCTACGTTGTATCTGACTCTTCGACTCTATGCACTGTAGCCCACCAGGCTCCTCTGTCCATGGGATTTCCCAGAATACTGGAGTGGGTTGCCATCTCCTTCTCCAGCGGATCATCCCAATCCAGGGATTGAACCTGGGTCTCACACATTGCAAACAGATTCTTTACCATCTGAACCACCAGGGAAGCCCAAGGACTCTGAAATGAGTCCTAAAGACAACCTTGGAGACTTACAATAATTGCCCTTTGTACCTTTCAAAGGGAAAACCCAAGTTAGCCAATACAGTACAATCCAGCCAGTTCATTTTGAACTGCAGTCATGTGGCTCACCCCTCCTCATAGAAAAGCTTTCTGGAGCTTTTGTTTCCAGCTTGGTGCCCCAGATAATTCTGAATAATATGTACAAGGCAGGAATGTGTACCTATTTGGTCGGTGCTGGCAGTAATTATGTAAAAAATCCTTATGTCCGAGAAAAAAACTCAAGATTTAGAAATTGTCAGTCTCTCGAATGGCAAGGGATTAGAGGATGCCAAAAGAAGCAGGGACTCTGGGATGGGGGCCACAGCAGGCTGTGTCTCCCTGAATTTAATGACATATCTCAACCCATATCCAACCAAATCAGTGGGCCTGTAGGTTTTTGCTCTTCCCTTGGAGCCTGTGGATGATCTGGCCTTTGTTCTGTTTTCCTAACATGGATCAGATAGCTCTGTCACATTGAACATCATGCTGCATAGACATTGAGCTTTCAATGTAGACTGTAGTCTCTGGCCCACTGCTGATGCTAGCGTGGATTGTTTCAGTGCAGTGACCCAAGAACACCCTGTACTCTCCAACTTTGGCTACAGGGAGAAATGAACGTCAGAGTAAATGAAAATGCAGTGACCTGACTGGGCTCCCTCCCAACAGCAGAGAAAGGGGCCTGGGTAGAGACCTGTTATAATCAGCTGTTTAATTTTGCTTGGAGAACCTGGACTTCTGACAGATGAACTTCTTTTTCCCTTGCATTCATATTTATCTAAGAGTTGTGGTTGGGAAATGATCCAGGATTCACAAGGTCAAAAAGTTACCTGGTTCACATACTGGAGACTCTCCCATCTCCCTCCAGAGTTCTCCAGGCAGGTGGTCCTGTGCACTCTTGGAATGTCCACACCAAAACTGGTCACCCAAAGGACATATCAACTGCTTAAGGCTGGCTCTCGGAGATTCTAGCAGCCCCATCAAACACCTGTCTCATTTCCAGATAATCAGCTTCACTCTTGCCTGCTGCACTCTGCAGCTTGAAATCATTCGAATGTGCCTGATGAATGAACATCTTATTACAAGGCCTTTGGAATTAAAGCATTAGTAAAACTAAAGCATAATAAAACATTGGATTTTTGTAACCTCTCTTCATGAGAAAATGCATTTTCACAAGCCTGCCCAGCTGTATTCGTTCTTTCATTATCCCCAGAGTAAAAGAATAAAGGAATGTAAGATAAATAGTCTTAGCTTTATCTTTGCAAGTTAAAAAAAAAAGAACCTAAGGAAGTACTTCCTCCTTCTCCCTAGTCCCCAGGTTCCCTAGTGTATGAAAAGACATTTTTCCCTGCCTGAAATTCAGTCTCTGTGTTCTGTAGTCTGTGGTTTTGCTATTATCCAAATACTTATGGATTGACATTGAAGATAATCTTAGCAGACATGAAACAAGTACCTTTTTGATGCCTGCTCATTTTACACCCATTTCTGAGTAGGCTACTTGTACAGACTTACCGGAGAACAATTTTGCTTTGTAATAACCTGCACAGTGCCCACCAGTTCCTATTGATTGAGGAGGTAGAAGCCAGTGGGTGGCCGTGAGACTCACGCGTTTCCTATTCTTGTGTTTTTCAGAAATCGAGGCGAAGGAAGCATGTGACTGGCTCCGCGCTGCTGGCTTCCCGCAGTACGCTCAGCTATACGAGGGTAGGTTGGGCTTTTCTTCTCTCTTTATAAAGAGAATAAATTCGAAATTTGTCCTGTGGTGTGTTTTGACTTCCAAGTCTTTTCTCAACCATTTTTCCCTCGCTTTCTCCTTCCCTCTGGCTTTGCAATGCCCAGGACATAGCCAGTTTAGGAATGAGGGTCACCTCCTGAAACTGCTCCACCTTCTGCCCTTCCCTGTTGCTCCTTTCTTTTCTTTGGCTTCTCACTTTCTGCTTGTCATGTCTTTACCACCAATCACAACTCTGCCTTTTCCTTCCAGTGTTCTGCCAGCAGCTTTTTTTCCCGTGCTTCCTCCCTATTCTCTTTCTCGTTTTTTTTTCATCACTACTCTCAGTTTTCTTGAAAGTACAATAAATGAATTGTTGATAAATTTCTTAGAAATAACAAAGCTAATTTAACTTGAGATTCTTACCTTACATGAAAATGTTTAAGACGTGACATGGATCAGATGTTATTTTTCAGGGTTTTAAGTAAAGTGTTTTTATTGCTAGCATCATACTTTGTTCCATTGATGTTTTCATTGACAGTTAATAAACTTATTCGCCTGTATCTTACTTAAATGCACTGCTGTGTGCTCAGTCACTCAGTAATCACTCTTTGCAACCCCATGGACTATAACCCACCAGTCTCCTCTGTCCATGGAATTTTCCAGGCAAGAATATTGGAGCAGATTGCCACATCTTACTCCACGGGATCTTCCTGACTCAAGGATAGAACCCACATCTCTTGTGTCTCCTGCATTAGCAGGTGACTTTTTTTACCACCATGCCACCTGGGAAGCCCCATATCTTGCCTACGCCTAAAGTTATAACCAACGCATCTCCTTCTTGGAGAGTCCTAATGTATAGCGAATTAGTCAGGATCCCAGTAGCAAGCAGTGGCACACTCAGGACAATCTGTGGAGGTCTTATTCCTAAAAGTGTTCATGATGGAGGTGTGAGCAGGACATAGGAGACGACAAGGAACAGTTCAGGAACCCAAAGCTTGTAGCAGCCCTAAGCTTGTACCCTAGGCCCAAAGTCATAAACAGATGAGATGCCAGAACCCAGAAGGAGAGAGGATCTCAGAGCAGGCTTAGGAGTGGAGGACACAGCTGTGACGACAGCTCCCCTGGAGAGACCCAGGAGGACAATGCCCTGATGTCACACTCCCTCCTCCCTCCATCTCCAGCTGGGGCTTCCCATTGGCCAAACAAAATAAGGCAGAGGACATGGACCCCACTGAACCCCATCCACACAGCTGATCCTGGGCACAAACCGGGTTACGGAAGAGTGGAGCATGGATCTTTAGGGCTCAATAGAGCATATCTAGTTCACTAAACAATCAAGCTCCTGATGGCGTAAAATTCACGTAGGATGGAAAGAATCAACAAAGTTAACCTTTACTCACTAGTGAATCGCACCTACTCACCTAGAAGCTCAGATTTCTATTTTAAAAAAGTCTACTTCTCTTTCTCAAATTCTTTGAGGATAAAGGAGAGCATATCTGTGAGGGTGCTTTGAGGTCTAGAGTTTCTGATAAAAACTTTCATAAAATCATAGCCTTTTAGACAAGGAGGAGGGTCTTACAGTTTTGGTCTAAGCAACTGTTATTCCCACCCTCCACTACCAACTCACTGATTATGAAAGAGAGGCCCAAAAAAGGTTAAGTGACTTTTACAAGATTATAAGATGGAAGAGTCAGAATTAAAATCCCAGTCACTCATATGCCTTTTATAAATGTAATAAAAATTAGAACAAATACTTTTACAGAAAAGTTACAAGTTTGGAACAGGATTTTGCTACAGAGATTTCTCTGGTGGACCAGTGGTTATGAATCCGCCTTCCAATGCAGGGGACAAGGGTTTGATCCCTGGTCCAGGAACTAATATCCTACATGCAACTAAGCCTGTGGCCACAGCTACTAAGCCTGCGCCCTCTGGAACCTGTGTGCTGCAACTAAAGAGAAGCCTACTCACTGCAACTAAGACCCAACGCAGCCAAAAATAAATAAATAAATATTTTTTTTAAAAAAAGAAAAAGGTTTTGCTACAAAATAAAATACTTGAGACCATTGAGCTTCAGGTATTTTTGGAAATATCAAAAAAGAAATCTGCCAAACTTCTGTCCTGATCAGTATCTCATGAACTGATCAGGATAGAAGTCAGCAACCTCCACCTTAGGTAGATGGTGAGAGTGTAGAAGTTCTCCATGCAGGCAAATGTCTATGATAATGATGAGCTACAAACAGGTAAAGAATCCACCTGCAATGCAGGAGACATAGGAGACTCAGGTTCGATCCCTGGATTGGGAAGATCTCCTGAAGGAGGAAAATGACAGTATTCTTGCCTGAAAAATCCCATGGACAGTGGGGTCGTAAAGAATCAGATAAGGCTGAGCAACTGACGCATGCACGGTTAAAAATACAGGCATTTAGCAATCCTATCCAAGGTCAAGCACTTGGTTATTTTCATGTTGCATGCTTTTTTGTATCCTTAAAGGCATTTATTGGGGTTAAAGTAAGCATCCTGCTCTCTAAACATTACCAACACACCCGTCAGTGGAAAGTAACTGCAGTTAAGATTAGCCATGAGTACAGAAATGTGGTGACCTGAAGATATTGATGCTGATTCAGATAAAACAAGCCTCATAAACTCCATTGTCTCTCTTTCAGATTCGCAATTTCCCATCAACATTGTGGCTGTCAAGAACGATCATGATTTTCTTGAAAAGGACCTTGTAGAACCTCTTTACAGGTAAATCATGTGAAATATTTTTGTTTCTTTCAATTGTTGAACGTCTATAATAGTTGTCACTGTATTGAGGGGCGAGTTCAACAACAATTCAGTAAGTCCTTCTTGAGTGCGTACTATATGCCAGGCGTGGGTCCAGGCTCTAAGTGTCTCACTGTGAGCATGATCAGTCCCTGGTTTCATGGAATTTGAGTTCTAGTACGAGGCTCAGACTACAGATTGAGTCAAAGAGAGGGTGAGTGAGAGAAAGAGAGAGGAGAAGAAGAGATTGTCTCAGAGGGTGTTAAATTCTATTTTTAAAAATGTAAAACAAGCTGAGGCTATAGACAATGATGGAGTGTGAGTGGGTTATTGGGAGAAGGAAGCATGGGGGACCAGAGTATGAGTGGTCAGAGAAGGCCTTGTAAAACTCCATGAGTATGTGAAACTTAGCTGTGTTTTTTGCAAAGACAAATGATTATATCAGCAAACTGAAATATGTAAACTCAAGTAATTATATCTGCTTTCAGAAATAATTTACACCTTCACTGTATGATAGATGATAAAAGGAGACAAAGATGTATATATGAATAATTCCCTTCCCTCAAAGAATATATAATCTGGTTGGAGAAATCTAATTGAAGAAATGAAGCATACATGAACAATAAAACAATTGTAATTTGAGTAATTATGAAAGATACCAATGTAATCAAATATCTCTGAACAATTAAATGTGCATGAGAGGTCATGTGTGTCTGTAGGAAATTAGCTTGGAAGTTTTCTAACTAAAGCCCTGGAGAGAAGTCAGAGCTGGAAATAAATATTAGTTTCAGGAGGGAGGTCATTTTTCCAAGGCTACAGAGCTAGTAATGGGCTGAAATGACCTTAAACAAGTTTTCATCACTTGTAGTCCAACGTTCTTTCTCATACATTCTGCATTTGACATACAAAAGATAGCAGTTTAAGAAGAAAGTAGTGACAAGGAAACTTTTGTCAAGATAGGAGAGACAAATGTATGTTAGAATATTGTGAAATAATCATAGGCTTGCTGATTCTTTAGACATATATATTATATTCCCGTGTTCATAGCTGTTCTCCCTAGGGTTGCTATATGAAGAGAAAATAGAGTCATGTTAGGAAATGGTCTCTGAATGTTCAAGGAAAGCATTGCTGTGGGTTTGCTTGTGTGGGTAAAGAGAAGAGAACACTTCAAATCACAAATTGCAGGGATGGGCTATTTGGACTCGAAAACAAGCAAGCACAAAATGCCATTTGTGAGCATTTATAAGAGGAATGGATAGTTTTGTTGTAATTCTTTAAAAGCAATGAATTAGAAAAGCAGTGTTTTCTCCTCAGGATGTCTGATGCACACCCCAAGACTTCATTCACCTCAGAACTATTCCACCAGCACCTCATCCTGAGTTTTCCCTCTTAATTTTAACCAACAGTATTTTCACTAATCAGTTAACATTTTTAAAAAGATTTATTTATTTATTGGCTGTGCTAGGGCTTCATTGCTGTGTAGGCTTTTCTCTAATTGCAGCGAACGAGGGCTACTCTTTGTTGCGGCATGCAGGTTTCTCGTTGCGGTGGCTTCTCTTGTTGAGGAACTCGGGCTCCAGGTGCTCGGGCTTCAGTAGTTGCAGCCTGTGGGCTCAGTAGTTGTGGCTTGCGGGCTCTAGAGCACGGGCTCAGTAGTTGTGGTGCACGGGCTTAGTTGCCCCACCGCGTATGGGATCTTCCCAGATCAGGGATCAAACCCGTGTCCCTTACATTGCAAGGTGGACTCTTAACAACTGGACCACCAGAGAAGCCCATAAGTTGGCACTTTTAAAAGAAATATTTCTTATTGTTAATTGTATTACATTACATTATCTTTTTCCTAATTGCATTTTCTTAAATACTTGTAGATCTTTACTAGATTGTCAAATTATGCCTTTTGCTGTTTTTCCCCCAGTTTCATTGAGATATAATTGACATATAGCACTGTTTATGTTTAAGGTGTACAGCATGATTAGACTTACATACGTGATGAAATGTTTACAATTAATTTAGTGAACATTTATCATCTCATATAGATATAAAATTAAAGAAATAGAAAAAAAACCCTTTTTTCTCTGTGATGAGAAATTTTAGGAATTACTTCCTTAACCTCCAGATATACAACATACAGCAGTGTATTATCTTTATCATTTTGTATTTTACATCTCTACTACTTATTTATCTTATAACTGGAAGTTTATACCTTTTGACCACTTTCATTTAGTTGCCCTTTCCTCCCACCTCAGGTAGCCACGAATCTGATTTTTTTTTCTGTAAGTTTGTTTGTTTGTTTGTTTTTGAAATATTAGCCCTACAACACTGTTAGTTCCTGGTATTCTATAGTTCTGTACACTTCAAAACGATCTCCATAGTAAGTTTGGTTGTCATCTATCACTGTACAAAGATATTACATAATTATTAACTCTATTCCCCACACTGTACATTTTATACCTGTGACTCATTTATTTTGTAAATGAAGATTTGTACTCCTTAATCTCCCTCACCTATTTCTCTCCTCCCTCCACCCCTCCCATCTGGCAACCTGTTTGTTTTCTGTATCTCTGACTCTGTTTCTATTTAGATGTATTTATTTATTTTGTTTTTCAGGTTCCACATATAAGTGAAATCTATGCAATTAAATTTTTAAATTCAATTTAAAATCATCTCAATTGAATTTTTAAATCTATATCTTCTTTGAGTCGAGGTGTTCTGTATATATCTAAAGTAAAATTCACTATTTTCAGTTCTTTGAGTTTTGACAAATGCTTACAATCATGTAGTCACCACCAAAACCAAGATATAAAACAGCTTCATCACCTAAAATACTCCCTGGTTCACCTTTGTCATCAATTTCTATCCCTGCTTCCAACCCCTGGCAACCACTAATCTGATTTTCATGCCTAGTGTTTTACCTTTTCCAGAATGCTATGTAAGTGAAATCAAACAGTATGTAGCCTTTTGAGTCTGGCTTCATTTTACTTAATACACCTAAGATCCATCTGTGCTGTGTGTATCAATCATAGTATTCCATTGTGTGTAAATACTACTACAGTTTGTCTGTCCATTCACCAAATGAATATTTGAGTTGTCACCACTTTGGGTGATTATATAGCCCTTATAAACATTCATATTCAAGTTTTTATGTAAACATAAGTTTTCATTTCTTTTGAGTAATTTCCTAGGAATGGGGCTTTGGGGTGTATATGATAAGTATATTTTAATTTCATAAGAAACCCACCAAACACTTCCAAAATGACCATACCATTTTGTATTACCACCAATGATGTATGAAAGTTCCTATTGCTCCGCATCTTTATTGGTCCTTGGTATTGTTCGGTTTTGTTTAGTTCTGTTTTTGACCATTCTAATAAGTATCTAGTGTTTCCTTGTCATGATTTAAAAACTTGCATATTCTTAATGAGTAATGATGTTGAATGTCTTTTCTTTGTGCTTCTTTGCCATTCATATACCTTCTTTTGTAAGATAAGATATATCTTCTTTTGTCTGCTTACGTCTTTTGCCCATTTTTAAAATTTGGTTGTTTTTTTTTTTGCTGAGCTTTGCGATGTCCTGCCAGCATGTAGCTTATTTTTTCAATCTCTTAACAATGTCTTTTGAAGAAGTTTTAAGTTTTATTGGAGTCCAATTTATTAATTTTTTTCATGTTTTCAATGTCACATGTAAGAAATGTTGCCTAACATAAGGTCACTATTTTCTCCTTTGTTTTTCATCTAGAAATTTCAGTTTTGTGTTTTATGTGTAAGGTGATGATCCATTAATTTTTTATAAGGTACAAAGTATGGATCAAGATTCATATTTTTGCTTATCAGTATCCCATTGATTGACCACCATGTTGAAAAGCCTATATTTCCCTCACTGAATTGCCTTTCCACTTATATTGTAAATCAATTGACCATATATGCATGAGTCTATTTCTAGACTTTCTATTTTGTTCCATTTATCCACGTGTCTATTCTTTTACCAGTATGGCACTTGATTACTTAGCTTTGTGTATGTCTTGGAATCCAGTAGTGTAAGTCCTCCAACTTTGTTCTTCTTTGCCAGGATTATTTTGTCTATTCTAGATCCTCTGCCTTTCCATATAAATTTAAAAACCATTCATGGATATCTGTTTTTAAAATCCTCTGGAGTATTGATTTGGATTGTGTTGACTCTATAGATCAGTTTGGGGAGAACTGATATCTTAACAGACAAGTCTTTTGATTCATATACACAGTCCTATTTATTTAGGTCTCCTTTGATTTCTTTCTTTTTAACCCTGACTTGTCATTTTCAGCATATGGGTAATATACATACTTGAAGGTACTTAAGAATATCATTTCAGTCTCCCATTATTCACTGTTAATATATATATATGATATTGTTGTTCATTTGTATCCTGAAGTCTTTTTTAAATTACTCATTAGTTCTAGTAATTTACACATAGCTTCTTAAATTTTTATTTTAAAATATAAATCAAAGATTACATTATAAGTCAAGAATACAAATTCTGTTACATATTTTTAACTCAGGATTGCAGGAGTGAACATTGCTTCTAAATGTGAAGTTCTGTTCATTGGATGATGTATGTGGCTGAGTGGGCCACGCTTTAAGTGTCAAACATGTGGGTGATAAATCCTTATCTGCTCACTGCTGCATGTGATCTAAGGTCCCTTGACTAAGTTCTGGACTTTTCCATTGAAGTCTACTTAAAAAAAAAAAAAACATGCCTTTCAGACATGTTATAGATTAGCCAGTACAGGAATCATTTCAAGATATAAAGTTGTGAATAGTAATAGCTATGTCAGCCAGAAAAGTAAGAAAGCCTTCTATTGTAGAGGGCTTTCCAGGTGGCACTAGTGGTAAAGAATCCACATGCCGATGAAGGAGATGAAGGAGACATGGGTTCAATCCCTGAGTCTTGAAGATTCCCTGGAGAAGGAAATGACAACCCACTCCAGTATTCTTGCCTGGAGAATCCCATGGACAGAGGAGCCTGGTGGGCAACAGTCCATGGGGTAACAAAGAGTCAGGCACAACTGAGGGGCCAAGCAGTGACGCAACAACGCCAGATACCACAGTGCCCTTGATAAGGGCCCAGCTTGCATTAGAGTGGCAGGAGGTTGTTATCATTGGAATAACTCTTAGGGCAGCTGTGTCGTCCTTATTATGAAATAAGGAAAGCATTTGGCTGGAGGTGTGTGAGCTGAGATTCTCAGGGCATAGGAGCAGTGGACAGAGCAGAGGCCAAAGGAGTAGTCTCAGCACATGGGTCAAAGGAAGCCAGTGGAGTAGGAAGGCAGAGATGGAAGTAGGTTGGCTAAAGGAACACACACGGAATTTCCTTGCCTTCCTTATGAGTTCTTTCAAGACACAGATTTCCCGAAAGCAGGCAGAAGGAAGACTTCCAGCCTGAGGGGAGTGACAGCACTTTTAAAATTTTGTGTTTGATGAGTGGTTAATTAGACACTCACCCACTTATATGGTATGTTACGATTGATGCCTAGAGAGCAGTAAGGGGTTGTGATTTTATTCATCCTCCTCGTGCACTGCAGACACAGTGATGGAGCTGGTCTCGTGTTTTATTTTTAAAACGTGTGGGCTACACATTTCTCATGCATATTTGAAATGCTGAACCAATGCAGAATCCTAAAGGGAACAGGGAACCATAGCCAGAGGGCAGGTAGCGTCTGCCAGGTAGATAAACAGAGACCAGAGGGCTGAAGGTCTCCTACTGTAAATGTTACCCACAAGAATTTTATTCACCTTTGGTTTTCTGAAAGTTTCTCTCATGTATGGACAGACAGTTAATGTCCTCCCAGAAAATTAATGTCCTGGGTCCCAATTTACTCTTTGAGAGTTGTTGAGTAGTGTTAGCTTTTTATAGATTTAATAAAAAATTGTAGATGGTAGTAAGGACGTTGCTGACAAGGAGGGCTCATGCCTGACTGTGTACATGTGGGTGTGTGGCTCTCATTTTCAGGTCTTGGGAACCAGACAGGTTTGCTGTCTTTAGTGAAGGTGTGAACCTCCAAAATGGTGATCACCTCTCACCATTGCTTCTGCAACTCTGCCAGCACCAGTGCACAGAAGGAATCTGTAAATATCTGTTACTGCCAGTCAGAATAGTAGTGCAGTCTCTGCTATCTTAGCAACCACATTGTAATTCTGCTTTGATGTTTTTTGATTGAATTTTTAATTGAAAAATAATTTCCCCTGTGAGTAATGTAAAGCTAATTGCAAATCTAAAATAGCTGGATGAGCTAATGGAAACTGTAACAGTATCAGAATGTAGGCATAGCCAAGGTATCGCAATACCTTGCTGGGTTTATCACCTTTAAGGCAAACTGCAGCACATCAAAGCTCCCAAATGAGATTTTCCAGAAGTAGCATGTTCTGTTAGCATTTTGGTGTGGGGTATTTGTTCAGACTGCTGTTAATAACATAGAGCTTTGATGCCCAAGATGATCTCTGAATTTCTAATTTAATGTTAGATCTGCCTAACTTTTGCCATTAATAAATACTAATTATAACATGTATAAAACAAAGGCATTCACCTTGTTCAGTGCTGTTTCATGACGATGTGGAATTGACTAAGGTTACAGTTTCATCTGTCACTGCCCTTTGCATTTAAAAGAACAACTAATGACAATGCGTATCATGTGGGACAAGGGAGACTGTATGAGTGCCAACAAAAATGATTTTTACAGTTTACCTCTACACACAAAAGCACACCATTTGATTTGAGTAAATTAAATAACATTAATAATTTTAAATAATAGTAGTCTTTATGAAAATTGATAATATACTTTTAATTTTTCTCTTTAAGAATATCATATAAAATGTACAATATTTTATATATTGTGTTTCTGTGGTGTGCTTAGTCACTCAGTCGTGTCTGACTCCTTGTGACCCCATGGACTATAGCTCACCAGGCTCATTTGTCCATGGGGATTCTCCAGCCTAAAATACTGGAGTGGGTAGCCTTTCCCTTCTCCAGGAGATCTTCCCAACCCAGGGATCGAACTCAGGTCTCTTGCATTGCAGGCAGATTCTTTACCATCTGAGCCACCAGGGAAGCCCATATTGTGTGTTATGGCACATAATAATTTGTGACAATTACCTGAACTGAAACCACAGACAAATCATGGGGAGAAGGATATAGATGATTATATAATAATCACGGTCACTTCCACCTTTGAAATTCTAACTCTATAAGTTAAATACAAATCCCAATAAGCAGTGATTTCATTTCTTCAAAACACAAAGTGCTGGAGAATTCCTTGGTAGTCCAGTGGTTAAGAATCTTCCTTCCATTGCAACAGATAGGTTCAACTCCAGGTCAAGGAACTAAGATCCCACATACCTCAGAGCAACTAAGCCTGTGCATTGTAACTACAGGGCCCACATGTTCTAGAGCCTGAGCTCCCCCAAGAGAAGCCCTCGTGTCTAAGCACCCAAAGCAGCCAAAGTATAAATAAATAAATAAGCCACAAAGTGCTTGGCAAGCACTCCTCTAAGCATTTTATAAATATTTACTCATTAAATTCCCATAATAATCTTATAAGATAGACTGTAATATCATTCCCATCTTACAAATGAGGAAACAGAGGCACAGAGGTATGAAATAACTTGCCCATTTATGGCTCATAAATAGCAGTACTAGGATTCAAAGCCACACAGGCTGCTTCTGGCATTTTCCAAAGAAAGCTTAGGTCTTTTTGTGAAACACGATTTGGAGTGTTTTTTGTTTTGTTTTTAATTTCTTCCTTTAAAGGTAATTCTTCCCAAGATGTCTATGTTGCCTTGTGATTTTTCCAAATTTAACTTGTAAGTCCCAAGGTTAGAAATTCTGATTGCATTTGTACCATCATGGACCTCAACTTTTAAAAATAATAATAATTAGAGTAAGAGTTTAAAGCACACTTTGTTCTCTTGTGAAGAGTTTAGAACTGATTTACTGTCGAGAGTAGTGGCACTGTCTTCTCTTCCTTAAGGTCACTTCATCAAGGCTGTGTCTTGAGGGCCTTGCTTTGCTATGGAGACAAATAAGACAGAATTTTCGCCTGAAGTCTCAGTCCAGTGCTGTGGCTCTCAGTCCAAGGTGGGGGCAGCATTTGATCCTGTCTTGAGGCCTGGGAATATTTTTGCTTGTCACAACTGTTGTGATGCTACTGGCATCTAACGGGTGGAGGCCAGACATGCTCCTCCCTCCCACAGGACACAGTGTACCCCCCTCACAAGGAATTATCTGTCCCCAAATGCCCATAGTACCTAGATGGAGAATTGAGTAAACTATGACTTATGTGGACAAATGTGATCGCTATAAGTACAGGTGCAGGAGAGCTAAGGGGGAGAGCGTTTTAGAGAGAGCTTCCTGGAAAAATGACCCTAAAAGGCCAGTAGGAATCACCCAGACAAGAACACATGAAATTTTGATGTGGTTATTTTGAACTTTCACTTTTGTTTCTTTTATTTGACTAATTTAATGTGCAGAAAAGGCATCTTCATCTCCACCCCCAATTTCCATCAAAAACCTCACCCCAAGGTAGTCTATATAGAATGGGGGCGGCCAAGACAAGTACAGATGTAGAAAGGTCAAAGGTAGGAATTTCATATATATGTGTATAAGTTTATATTAAAAATTGATCTTTATATTTTTTAATGTCTCTTATATAAACTTTTCCAACAACCTACTCAAAATAACTTTAGGAAGAATACCCAAGAAGCTACAAAGTAGAACAGCAGGGCTAAAGAAGGAGTTTATAGCTTTAATGTTATTCATTTCTCTCTCTATATATGTGTGTGTTTAGATATTTGTATTGAATTATTTAAAAAACATTAGCAATGTTTTTAAAAAATGCCTTGCTCTGCATTTCTAGTCTATAAAAAAATAGAGGACCATGGCTATTATTTTGGGAGTGTTTACTGTGTGCTGACTAGTATACTAAGTTCTTGACATTGACTTCATTTAATTCTCACTGGAACCCATGAATAACGGGTACTATTATTATTGCTGCTGTTGTTCGGAGCTCAGGGGCACCAGATTCCTCCAGGTTTAAGCAGCTGTGTGGTGGTGACACCTTTCCTTGAGTCAGGAAACAGCCGAGGAGAGAGACGAGAGGAGTCCAGCCAGGGTTTGAGGTGGGGGAAGAGGTGATGAGCTGAGGTGCCTGGAGGCGCCCGTGAAGGTGTTGAGTGTGCAGCTGGGCATGTGGGTCTGGAGCTGGACAGGGCCCTCAGCTTAAGACAGAGATGTAATATCATCCACGTACAAAAGGTATGAGGTCCTGAGAGTCAAGAGGACCGGGGCTGACTGAGGGGGACCCCACGTCTGTAGGGCAGGCCGGGGAGGAGCCAAGAGATGCCCCTCGGCACTTGGAGTGGATGTTTCTCCCCACCCACTTCCCCCCGGGGGTTTTGCTTTCTTTCAGTTTTCTCAGAAATGTCTGGTATGACCCTTGCTTCAACCCAGCCTAATTCTCACTGGAGAAATTTTATCTGGATTAGATGCAATTGTTGTTAAAAGTTAAAAAGCTAAGGACATCCCATCTGACTTCTCTAGTACAGGCATATGTGAATTTAAACTCTGAAATCCACAAACTGAAGACATCCAAGAAAACCTGTTCTTTTGCTTTTGTGGGCTCAGTCGTGTCTGATTCCTTGTGACCCCATAGACTGTCACCCGCCAGGCTCCTCTGTACATGGAATTTTACAGACAAGAATACTGGAGTGAGTTGCCATTTCCTCCTCCAGGGGATCTTCCTGACCCAAGGATGGAACTCACGTCCCTTGCGTCTCCTGCATTGGCAGGTGGATTCTTTACCACTAGCGCCACCTGGGAAGGCCCCTATTCTTTTGTTTTTAGCTCTTTACCTGTGGGCCATTGTGGTAAATGTCCTTGATCGATTTGCAGAGGGAGCTTGCACTCTTCCCCCAAAACCCTCATCATTAGAGGCTATTGCTAATTTCAAATCATTTTCTGGGAATGTAATGTACAGCATGGTGACTACAGTTAACAATACTGTATTGCATATTTGTAAGTTGCTGAAAGAGTAGGTCTTAAAAATTCTCACCACAGGAAAACAAAGATAGTAACTATGTGTGATGATGGACAGTAAACTTATTATGATGATCATTTCAATTATCAAGCCATTATGTTGTACACCTTAAACTTATCTGATGTTGTCTGTCAACTGTAAGTCAATTAAAAATATATACTATGCAACTCATCCAGTGCCACATGTACATCCTGTCCCCCTTGAACGACATCATGTAACGAGATCAGTCCAGGCTTTACCATCCCTCTCCCGCACTTCCACTGATATCCAGGGCCAGTTTGCGGGGTTATGGGCCAGAAGAGGAGCCAGCCAAGTTACGGTTTGCTGCCCCAGGACCACTTGCTAGAAGAACAGCCAGAGTGGAGAGCTCAGCAAGGGGGAGGTGTGGCCTCCCCTGGCTCGGCTGTGGCCTGGTGACAGCCCCTTGCGACTGCCGGTGACACCGTTCTTTCCCCTCACACACCAGAAAGCCGTCCCACTGGATGGCCTGTGGTATTTGAAAGGCCTCACCCTGGCCGAGAACACACCAGACACGTGTGTGTGGCAGAGCGCTCCACCCTGCTCTGCAGGGTCTGTTCTGGGAACCCCCAGACAGACAGGGGACCTTTCCCAGGCCCCGCAAGGAGGAGCCGCTGCTCTCGGGGGTGCTCGCCTCTGAGCCCTGGACCAGGTGACTTGTTTCCGACTGTCTCTGAGGGCCACGCCTGGGGCACTCCTCAGCAGACAGGGCTGGAGACCTTTCACCCCTGACCCTGACGTGGAGGGTGAGAAGTTCAGGCTGCAGCTTTAATCAGAATCGCACATCAGAGATGAACCCGCACAACTGCCTGTTATTTCTCTTGAGCTTTTGGCAGGAATATTAGAAAAATATCCCAGGAAACTGACCACTAAGTCAGCATGGAAGACCTCATGAGCAGTCTAGAGTCTGGTGGTTTAAAGGTAAAATATGCATCTAAGAGGAGAAGGAAAGGGCGCCACTGCTCCTGTATATGCGCCAAGTGCAGAGGGCCTCTCGGTGTCTCCCAGGCTCTGTCACAGTGACCGAGTGGGACACCTCTCAGACGGGGCCCCGACCACCCTCCCCATCTCCCTCTGGTCCCCACACCCCCAGCAAGCACCTGCCTGCCTTTCCCTCATTCTCCTCCCGGGTGTCGCCTCGTCGGTCAGGGCAGCCCAGGCACAGCTCGCTGCACGCTGACCCCACTGTCATGGTGTTTAGCTGGGGAGGCGAGGGACACCCTCCAGGTTCCACAGTGCTCACTGGTAGGAACCATATCTTGTTCGGTACATCATGGACTCCTGGTGCTCTGTGGCCATGGGCCGGGCAGGAATTCAATACATGTTTGTTAAATCGTACTGGAACCTGGAAGAAAATAACCTGTCAGTTCACGAATTATTTTAATGCTTCTACCTGTGAGACGATATTTCGTGGCAATAAAATATTCATTTTCTCCTCAAATGCCCTAAATCTCCTCCAGAGCTACACTTCTTCACAGCAATCACTCACAGCTCAGCCCTCTACTCAGGCTTCTCCAAAGCTGCCTGCGATGACTGCTAACCCAAGAGGCAATTTTATGTTTTGTATCACTTACTCTTAAATATTTGATACAATGAACCAACTGCTTCCTTCTCTCTGTAATGCTCCTTCTGTGGCTTCCAGGACCACTTTGAGCTGGTTCCCTTGATCTCCCATATCTCTGACTACAGCTTTCCCCAGCCCAGCTCCTCCTGCTCCACCCAGGCCTTGAGCATGGGAGTTTCCAGGGCACTGATTTCTCCCTGTAAGATTGGTTTAATAATTATGTATCTTCTGTGTATATCCTCTACTTGCTGAGCGTTCCGAAGTGGGTCTGGATGTCACAAGGCATCCCAATATGATGTCGTGTCCCTTCCCTTAATCCCAGTTCCTGGCCCCTCCCTACTTCATGGTTTTCTCTGTTAATTGACATAGGCACATTGACAAAAGCCTGAAACCCAGAAGTCACCTTCTATTTCTCCCCGGCCCCCACACTTCTACATCAATGGCCAAGTCTTCATCTGCTCTCACTCCCCTTCTGCTCCTCTTTGCCATCTCTCACCTAAACTGTTGTAACTGTCTTCTACCCATTCTTCTTCAGTTCCTTCTCCATCCTGCCCCCAGTTATGTCTCCGGCATGCAGTGGCATTACATTACTCTCCTAACTCTTTCAGTAGCTCCCCTTTGCTGCAGATTGCTCTAACATCTTCATTTTGGTTCTTCGTGATCTGACTCCTGCCCATCCCACCAGTGATTACCGCTTACATCCTTGCAGTTCCGAGACTAGAGCGCTCCAGTTAATGACTGCTGGCTTTGTCTGTAGTCCTTTTCATCTGGGCAGCGGATTTCTCTCAGTCCTTCATCGCCTTGCTCAAATACTGCCTCCTCTGGGAGGCTTTGTCCTTCTGCGTCCTGAGAGTTAATTGCTTTTCCTTTTGTTCATCATATTTATATCCCACTCAGGACTGTGAGATCCCCATGGGCAAGGACCACATCTGGTTCACCTTTGCATTCCCAGCCCCTTGACTTGTTCCTGCAAAGTGGTGCCCACTGTCAGATGGTTGTATCTCAGCTTCTTCTCTTCCTTTTGACTTTCCCTCTAGAACTTCAAGTTTCAGTTTTAAAATGAGACTTCTGACTGTTTCTCCTTTACTAATGTTTGAACCCTTCTAAAGCCTTCTGAAGACAACAGTAGAAATTAACAGATTCTGGTAGCCGTGGACATTGTGGGCGGTCTGTCTGAAAGGGTCAAACTGATTCGCTTATGTCAACACGTAAGTCCAGTTTGCCCAAAGCACAAACTACACAGCTTCAATATGCGTCATGGGTTTCCTCTTTCCACGGAAAATGTAGCAAGGGGAAGGAAACTATCATTTATTGACCAGCCTGTGCAAGGTCCAGGACATAGGCTGTCATCTCCCAGGCCTCCTGGATCATTCTTGAGGAGGCCGGAGCGGAGAAATCTCTGGACGGGGCGAAGTCCAGCTGTCTAGCTGATGCATGGTTCCCCTGAGCAAGTGTTTTCTCTCAGAGCCTTAGTCTCCTCATTTGAAAATAAAAGAGGTCAGGCCAATCGGTCCCCAGAGCCTGCCAGGTTCTAGTATTTCCTTAGCAAACATTTACCCAGTGGATTCTCTCTGAACCAGTGCCTGTGCTGGGCGTTAGAGATGCAAATGAGGTGCAGCTCTCATCCTGTCATATTCAGTGGGGAGAACAATTCTGTTCTTCTGACTACACAAGGTCTATTGTGACTAAAGTCAGTCGTTGATTGGACCAGTATAAACAAAGTGTTTCAGTTAAAAAGAAAAACCTACAGAGACTATCATGTATAAAATTTCCTGCTAGGTTTTAGATGAATTAGAAGAATTAATTATGTTTCCTTTCAAAAGAGGCTCTAATCCAGTGGAAGACACACTGTTCATGCAGCAAAGAAAACACGTTTTATAATTCCTTTTCATGCAGGGATAGTTTTCCAGGCCACGAGTGACAGACCAACTCAGGTTTTCTGGAGGGTTTTATGTTACTTATCATTGAATGATTTTTGTTGTTTGTTGTTTAGTTGCTCAGTCTGTCCAATTCTTTGCGACCTCAGGGACTATGGCCCTCCAAGCTCCCCTGTCCGTGGGATTTCCCAGGCAAGAATACAGGAGCAAGTTGCCACTTCTTCCTCCAGGGGATCTTCCCGACCCAGGGATGGAACCCATGTCTCCTGCATTGGCAGGCGAATTCTTAACCACTGAGTCACCCAGGAAGGCCCATCATTAAGTTAGAGGGAAACAAATACTGATGCTAATATTTGTCCTAAATGCAGCCTGGCTGTAGTCATAGCAGAATTCATGGTGGTTTTGGTAAAGGGCTGTGAATCCTTCTGTTACATGACATGTTCTTTTACCTGAAGCAGCCAGTCCTTAAAGAGGCATCTCCATCTCTCCAGGCTGTGTGTTTCATCCATTTTGTATTCTTGGAGAGTCTAGCCATTGTTTACCTTATAGAATATAAATAACAGACTGATGCTACACCATGCTGGGAATGTCTGCCTAGTCTCAGATCACTGTAAAGAGTGTTTTCCCTCTGTCTTTTGTTCCCAGCCTGAAAAATCAGTTGGGTTTTTCAGCTTTATTGAGGTATAACTGACAAATAAAATTATAAGATATTTAAAGTATATGGCACGATGATTGAATAAACGTATCCATCATAAGAGGAAGAACTGAATAGTTGTGCATACGATATTTGAAATTGTATCCAGAATTTCTAAGATGTCTTTAATCATGACAATTTTGTAGATAGAATTGAGTACTAATAAGAGAGTAGATTCAGAGCAAAAGAAATGCAGATCACTTTACATCAGTAATTTCAAACTCCAAGAAATAAAATGACTTTTAAATGAATAAAACAAAGATTACATTTTTAAATAATAGGTTTTGTTTTTAGAGCGGTTTTAGATACACAGCAAAATTAAGCACAAAGTATGGAGAGTTCTCATCTACCACCTGTACCCACATATGCACAGCCTCTCCCGCCATTAACATTCCCCACTTGAGTGATACCTTACAGCTGTGAACCTTCATTGACACATCATTGTCACCCAAAGCATTAGGCTTCACTCTCAGCCTTATATATTTTATGGGTTTTGACAAATGTATAGTGTCATGTATCCACCATTATAGTATCATACAGAATATTTCACTGCTCTAACAATACTCTACCCTTTCTGTCCATCCTTGTGATCGCTCCCTCCCTCCTAACCAATAGTAACCACTGATCTTTTTACTGTCCCTATACTGACTGGTCTTTTTACTATTTTGCCTCTTTCAGAATGCCATATAGTTGGAATCGTATAGTATGTAGCCTTTCAGATTGGCTTCTTCCATTTAGTAATATGCATTTAAGATTCCTCCATGTCTCTTTATGGGTTGATAGCTCATTTCTTTAGCGCTAAATAACATTCCATTGTCTGGATGTACCACAGTTTATCGGTTCACCTACTGAAGAACCTCTTGGTCACTTCCAAGTCTTGGCAATTATGAATAAAGCTGCTATAAACATCCCTGTGCAGTAGCACCTCACACCCATTGATATCATGGACATGTTGGCTTCAAAAGTTTGGTCACATTGTTTTATATTTTAAGTACATATGTCCTTTAGAAATACAATATTTATCTTTATGGATTAAAAAATAATTCCTGTGCCAGTTTTTGCGTGCAATAAGTTTTCAACTCTTTGAGTAAATACCTAGGAGTGCAACTACTGGAATGTGTAGTAATAAGATGTTTAGTTTTATAAGAAACTGCCAAACTGTCTACCAAAGGGGTTGTACCATTTTGTACTCCCACCAGCAATGAATGAGAGTTTCTGTCGTTCCTCAGCCTGGCCTGCATTTGGTAATAACAATGTTTTAGAATATTGTTGTTCTAATAGGTATGTTATGGTATCTCACGGTTGTTTTAATTTGCAATTTTATAATGATATATGATGTGGAATGTTTTTCATATGCTTATTTGTGATCAGTGTATCTTGTTTTAGTGAGGTATTCTGATTTTTGTCTTTTTTTTAATTGGATTGTTTTATTATTTTGATTTTAAGAGTTGTTTTTTGTATTTTTCAGATAACAGTCCTTTATCAGATGTGATTTTTATGAATATTTTATCCAAGCCTATGGAATATCCTTTCGTACACTTGACAGTGTCTTTCACAGAGCAGAAGTTCTTAATTTAATGAAATCTGATTTGTCAAGTATTTATTTCATAGATTATGCCTTTGATATTGTATCTAGAAAGTCATCACTAAACCTAAGGTCGTTTAGATATTCTCCTATGTTATCTTCTGGGAGTGTTACAGTTTTGTGCTTACATTTAGATCTGTGACCCATTTTGAGCTAATTTTTGTGATGGGTATAAGATCTGTGACTAGACTGACTTTTTTTGCATGTGGATATACAGTTTTTTCAACATTGTTTGCTGAAAACCTATCTCTTCTCCATTGTATTGCCTTTACTCTTTTGTCAAAGATTAGTTCACTGTATTTGTGTGGGTCTATTTCTGGGCTCTTTATTCTATTCCACTGATGATTTGTCTCTTCTTGCACCACTATCATACTGTCTTGATTACTATGGCTTTATGGTGAGTCTGAAAGTTGGGTAGTGTCAATTCTCCAACGTTTTTCTTCTGCCTCAGTATTGTGTTGGTTTGTCTGCAAGCTTTTTTCAAAACATTGCAAATCTCAAAAAAAAATTTCCCATTTGTTTATTCACTTGGCTCCACCAGATCTTAGTTGCAGCATGCAGGATCTTTAGTTGCAACATGTGGGATCTCGTTCCCTGACCAGGGATTGAACCTGGCCCCCTGCATTGGGAGCGTGGAGTCTTAGCCTTTGGACCACCAGGAAAGTCCTTCCGGTATATTTATTGAAAAAAAAAAATGTGTGTTTGAGTGAACCCACACAGTTCAAACCTATGTTATTCAAAGGTCAACTGTACATAATGCACCTCAGATAACAAACACTCTTAGCTCTTAGGTAGAGACCTTAACACATTTGGAACTGGCTGTCAGGTACAGGAGCAAAGGACCTGCAGAAGATAGCTTCAGACTAGGTGACCAGCTTCTAGTCCATAACTGCCTGTCATAGTTGACACTAATGAATGTCTAGTAAGTGGGTAAACTGGAGATGGCTGAAAATGAGGAGAGTTATTAAATATTTTTAAGTAAATATCATGATAAGAAGTTTAAATGTGAAGCATTAGTGAAACCAATTTAACAGGCTGTCTGTCTCCTGACTCTAAGTAAAAGATGAGAAGGGACTGAGTATGACCAAGAAGAGGCAAAATTCAAAGACATCATGGAGGTCTAATTGACAAGAAGATGACTCTATTTTCTAGCTTGGGTGACTTACTGGTGATGCTGTTAATCAAGACAAGACTTTATTCAGGAAAAACAGGTTTTGAAGAAAATACAGTAAGTTCAGTTTTCATAGGTGAGTTTGAAGGGCCAGGAGGACCCCACAGATGAATGAGACTAGTGAGTAGATGAATATGTAACTCTGGAGCTCAGGTGGGGTGTCCAGGCTAGAGAAAGAAGATAACCGTCATCAGAATCTAGTTTATTTTAAGAGGTGATATCTCTTTATTCCTGTGCAGAGTAAAAAGAACCCAGATAATGCGGTGGATGTTACAGTCAAACACATGATAAAGGGTTAGCTTTAAAAAAGAGTATGAACATCTTGGGCTTCCCTAGTGGTACAGTGGCTAAGACTCCACGCTCCCAATGCTGGGAACCTGGGTTCAATCCCTAGTCAGGGAACTAGATCCCTCATGCCGCGACTAAGTGTTTGCATGCCATACAGCCCAATAAATAAAGAAAAATATTTTTTAAAAATAATATGAACATTTCTTATGATGAAGGAAAGAACTGTTAAAAGAATTAATGACTTAAGCTGTATTTTCTCACTGGCAATGGTCTGTTGAGGAATTGTGATATTTTTCATGATCTGAGAATGAATGCCAACAGAGAAAAAATGAAATAAATGCTGGGTAGCAATTTGAGGGGCCCAGCTGAGGGAGAATTTCAAAATGTAAGTGTTACTATGTATTAGTCATCACAGACTGCTAAAATGAAATACCACAGACTGGGTGTCTTAAACAACAGAAGTTTATTTTCTCACAGATCTGGAGGCTGGGAAGTCCAAGATCAAGGTGCCAGTGAGGTTTGGTTTCTGGTGAGGACTCTCTTCCTAGCTTGCAGACAGCCACCTTCTTGCCGTGTCCTCCCATGGCTGATTGAGAGAGAGGGAGGGAGTGCTCTGGTGTCTCATCCTTTGTTAAGTCACCAAGTCATGTCCAACTTTTTGCAACCCCATGGACTGAACCATGCCAGGCTTCCCTGTCCCTCACCATCTCCCAGAGTTTGCCCAAGTTCCTGTCCATTGAATCAGTCTCTTCCTTTAAAGACATTAATTCTATTGGATTAAGGCCCTACCTTATGACTTCATTTAATCTTAATCATTTCTTATTCCAAATACAATCACATTGGGGTTTAGGGCTTCAAAGTGTGAGTTTGGGGAGGACACAATTCAGTTCATGGCATATATAATTCAGCACTATAATGTGAGTTCTTTTCCCATGTATACACAAGAGCAGGAGAGAAGAGAGATGGTTGGGTTGATCCAAATTTGGGGATTAGCAGGATAGACTGGAGAGAAGGTCAAAGTGGCGGATGAAATGAGGGGTTGGTGAAAATATGGCTTAAAATTACTTCCCATGGGTTCCAAGAATGATGGAAAGGGAAGCAGCAGGGATTGCTAAGCGTCATGGAAGGTCCTCTCAGGTCTGGAGGCTGGAGAATAAAAGGGAACCCTTTATCGTGTACCATCTCTGGGTAGAGTCCTTTCTTGTGATGTTATTGGTTGTTTCTGCCCTTTCAACTTCACTGGCAACCGATGAGAATCATCAAACTGGAAAGATTTAGGTTCATTAGTGGTAGCAATGATCACATTTTTCTTTCTCTTTAGACGACTACATACGTTGAACAAGTGTGCCTCAATGAAACTTGATGTGAACTTCCAAAGGAAAAAGGTAGGTATAACTTACTACACCTTACTAAGACCATGACTGTACCAGCAGGACAAGCTGCATTCACAGATTAAAAACAACAAGAACCTAACAAAAATTCTGAAATGACTGACCGTCTATGTGTTTATTCGCCAAATATCTCGTCTTATCATAAGCATCATGAATAAGCCCAGTAGGAACCTAGGCTAACAGCTGTTTCACTTTGCTTTATCAGAGGGTTTTTGATCAGAGGGTTTGTATACAAACATAAAATGCCCTGTTTATGATAATCTTTCAGAAGTTTCTTTAGCTGTAAATATCCACTCCATATTAGACTCAAGTTCTCCAGTGATTTGTAGATTAAGAGAATGCAGAACAGAATCTATGGGGCAGGTCATGCCCGGTGTCTTGTGCTTCATTCTTTCCTCTGGCACTTTATTTCAAGTGCAATTCAGAATGTGTTCATCGTCAGGCTGGTTCATTTCATCGTGGTTGAGCAGGTGGAGGGAGAGGGTAACAACAGGATTCAGAACTCGCCCCATCTCTCCATTCTCACCCTTTGCCCTTTTCTATAGTCACAGGGAACGTCCCTCAGTTTCCCAAGTCACTACACTTCCTCTCTCTTATTGGACTTTGCAGGCATTTTTCTCTCTGTAGGTGTTAAGGCTGGAGATTTCAGTACTGAAACAAAGCTATACTTTATTGAGCACTTACTGTTTTCCACAAGCTATGTTATGGCATTTCATGCATTGTGGCAGAGGGTCTCTGTTTTCTAGAGAAGGAAAATAAAACCTGAACTGGCTAAGTCCCTTGCCTGTGATCTGTCAGCTGGTGGAGGAGCAGGGTTTCAACTTCAGGTGTGTCTGACTCCAAAACTGAGGCCCATAACCACTATGCTGAAACACCTCTCTTTCTCACTGAATTGATCCTTTTAGGAAACTCAGAATTAAAATCGTTAGCTACTTTTTTTATTCCGCATCTTCAGTATGTAACAAGTCAAGCCTCACTATATTTTGAAGAAGCAGAGAAAACATCCCTGAGTTGTAAGAAAGTGTTCTTTATTCTGGTCTACACAGAGAAGTCATTACAGCCCATGGATTTTAAGTCACTCCCGAGTAACCAAATCTTTAAAAATAACTTTAGCCAGAATTTCTGCTCTAAAATAGCACCCAAAAAAAGCGCAAATGAATTTTGGTTGACCTCACCTTCAAAACAGTTTGGGGTTTGAGCTAGGAACCAAAGATTCAAGCTAAGGAGGTAAAGTGGTGAAAAACAATATCCAGAGAATATATTAAAACATGGGCAATTTGTCCGGGTCAAAGAAAAATGAAAAATGTGGGAATGAACGTCCCAACAGCTGTCTGGCTGAATAGAGCCCTTGAGAAGTACACACACTGTTTGAAGCAGGAAGGTCAAATGTTGTTTTGGTTGTAACACATGGTTCTTATTAAACCAAGCACAGCCACGCCTGTGTGGCTGGTCTGTCCGGCTGCCAGTGCAGATCCTTAGCTGCTATGTATCACAAACACAAATGCTAAAAACTAACAACATGATTTGTTTTCAACCAAGTGGTGTGATTGAATTCGTCCCTTATCACCAGCATTTCAAAACCCACATGTGGGACAGGCTTGAATAACATGCATTAGGCCGTGTTACCTTCACAGAAGCTCTTCTATAAATTGGTCCCTTCGGCATTCTGACATTCTTAATTTATGCCTTATGTTGGCTATGGTGGCATACACCCTTACATCTCCTACTTAGCTGTGGGCCCCACAGATGCAGGCACTTGAATAAAACAGGGCTTTCCACATTGTAATGTAGGGACTCATGGCCTGAATTTTGAAATAAATAAATCAAATGAGTGGTCTCCACCCACCTGTGAATCTTAGCCGTGACACACATTGGGGGCTGTGGTCTAAGCAACTACGTAGGAGACCCTGGTGGTGGCACGTGTCCTTGTGATCTGCTCCTTACACAAGTCACAGACCAGTCCTTTGTTGTTGTTCAGTCTCTCAGTTGTGTCCAACTCTCCATGGCACCATGGACTGCAGCACCCCAGGCTTCCGTGTCCTTCACTATCTCCCGGAGTTTGCTCAAACTCATGTCCATTGAGTCAGTTATACCATCCAATCAACTCAACCTCTGTCACCCCCTTCTCCTTTTGCCTTCAGTCTTTCCCAGCATCAGGGTCTTTTCCAATGAGTCGGCTCTCGCATCAAGTGGCCGGAGTATTGGAGCTTCAGCCAATCCTTTATTTTACTACCAAAAAAATAAAAAAAACTAAATACAGACTAGGACTAGGCTAAATGATCAAAAGCAGAAAGTGAAACTTGAGAACCAAGCACCACAAGAGCTTCAACCAACTTTGGAATTAGTTTGTTTGGCAGGAAAAAAAAAAAAAAAGACAGTAGCATTTCCTCTGGGTTTGTCCCTATTTTAATCAATCCAAGAAACAGAAATATAATGCTCACCTCTAATCTGCAGAGGCCCAGACATGTTTAGTTCCCCAGAATGTCACCCCCAAACGGCTTCACCGTCCGGGGACGTGGTCATGCTTCTCCCTACAGGGCCTCAGGAAGGCTGTGTGTGCCTCTAGCACTCTGTGCTGTGGTGAGCAGGTGCCCACAGTGCCCGCTGCACGCCGGTACCACTGCTCATCACTAACCCCACGTCACAGATGCAGAGATAGAAGGACAGGGAAGCCGAGTAACTTGCCCAGAGCCGCTCAGAAACAGCACAGGCAGAATCTGAACCCAGCTGTTCTGCCCCTCCTGGCCCTTGAGAGAGATTCAGAAATGTATTGTTGTGAGCTTCTGGCCCTCGGCCTGAGACCCGGAAGGGCTTCCTCAGCAATATATACAATTAGGCATTTTTATTGTTGTTTTAGAAGAGGGATATTTCTTGCTTTTTGTACTCAAGTCCACAATTTATTTAATGTCTTCTTGGAAATTTACCTTTGGATCTCTCATGGTAAAAGAGTCAAGAATTTCATTGCTCTGCTTTGAATTTAGTTCTCACCTGATTTTGTTTAATTCTGAAGAGTTTGGTGGGTTGACCGAAAGACAGGGGAAAAAAAAACAAAACAAAATCCACAAATAGATGATAATGGTGAAGACTCATTCATACTTAGGCATGCACTTTCCTTGTACATCAAATGCCACTCACTCGTAAAGCACCAGGACAACTGAAATTGCACCTTATCACTTTGCAGAAGAGAAAAGCAGTCCTCTGAAGATTCAAGATGACTTTCCCCATGAGAAACAGGTAGAATGTCCTCAATCTTGGCCATGCATCTCACTGAAACACTTACTAAACCCCCGCATTTCTGAGAGCCCGAGGACCCAGCCGTTGCCCACCTCTGGCCTCAGGCTCCTCCCCTTGCAATGCTGCAAGTGGCAGGGCCATGCGTCTGAACAGGAGGGCTCAGCCACTCAGCTCCAGTCAACTTTAATGGAAGATACACATCTAAATTTCCATGTGCTTGTGGAGTAGCCACCTCTTACATCTGTGGGCTCGTATGGGCTCCTGTTTCCAGTGTAAAGAGATGGTCAGATTTTGTTTAAAAAAGACAAAATCCTTCCCTTTGCAGTGTCTGTTTTTGGCATTTGTCTCTGAAGCATATGTAATTTCAGCTACGAATGTTCTCACTTTTTTAGAAAAAGCCAAAAGAAGTTTGAAGTTTCCTCTAAATTAAAAACGCCAAGGCACACGCAAAGCTACTCTTTCTCAGAAAACTGTTTCTTCATTATGACCTACAGAATTCACACTTGCTTTATGACGACACTGAAATCCCCTCATTACAGTCAGTGTTAATGTGATGTGGGTTCTATTCAAAGTTATAGTCAGAGACTGAAGACTCCAATAAGGATCTCTGTTAAATGAGGAAAGAGAGAGATGTGTACACACACAGGACTCCTACCTAAGATTTCCTGAGGGAGGACAAGCGGCTTCAAAAGAAGGTCCTGGCTAAAGTCATAGTTTTAATAAAGCTCTCTGAAATCATGACCCCAAGGTGGAAAGCAATACAGAAACCATGACTAATTGCCACGTTGCAGCCAGCACCTCCTGGCCTGGATGCCGTGGGCATTTCAAAGGAGCTGCAGCTGTTGTCAGGGGGCCTGGTCTGAGCCTCCGCCTGCACCCTCCTCCCCCCCATTGCCTTTCATAACCTCAAATGTCCCACCAAATAAGACACCACCTGGCAGCTCCAAACAGCAGAGTCAAATGAGAGAAGTTACATTTCATTCCATCATTCCCTTGGCTGCAGAGTAGTACATCTTACATTGAAGAGCGTTATGTGTGAATATCCTCGAACCTGGATCTTTGAGTGAGAGGAGCTCTTCACTTATCTTTTCCAGCATCCTATCCAGCACAGGATTTACTTTCAGAGCATCCAACAATTCACTCAGCCTCTGTTTATAAGCATCTAGACTTGAGTTCATTAAAATGCAAGGCAATTTATTTTTTCCTAACTACTGGAAGTCTTTTATATAATAAGCTAAAAGTTGACTTGATTTAAACGTGCCCATTTGATTCCAACTCCTCTCTGGAGAGGCACAGAATACGGATTTCTTCTTTGTCTAGACCAGAGCTCAGCAAGCTACTGCTCCTGCCTTGGTAAAGAAAGTTGTACTGGAATAAAGCCACGCCCATTCTTTCAGCTGCAAAGGCAGAGTTGAGTAGTTGTAATGTTCTAATATTTACTACCTGGCCCTTTATAGAAAGTTTTCTGACCTCTGTTCAATCTAGAACAAAGTTTCTTAAACTGTCTACAGTGAATGATCGATTTTTAAAAAAATGCCCAGCCTGCCACTGACCAAGATACTTTTGTAAATTCATTACTTAACAATTATTAGAAACAAAAATGATATTAGAAATATGAATAATGCAATCATTAGATAATCTCTAATGATTGTACTAGAGAAAATACAAGACTAAATGTTTTATTAGACTTTGCAGATACAAAATTGCATTCTAATAAACATAACTGGAACAAATATAACAGGAAACAGAAGAAATTATAAAAACTGTTCATATTTTTACTAAAAGTGTACATTTAGGCAGTTAATATGAAGAATCACAATTGCATTTGCAACTTTTTTTCTGTTGTTCAACTGTCAGAACTAAACAAAAAGTTTACTTTGAAATACCAATTCCCCATATTAAATGTCTATACACACATTTCAATCAAACACTATGACTGTGAGTATTTCCAATGGTGAGTTTTCTGTTTGTTATCTAATTTAGGTTTGATTGACAGCAACCACTCACAGGGGAAATGTGCATCTCAAATGCTTCTTTGTTTAAATACTAGCCATCATAAAGAAGCCAGTCTCACAGAATATGTTGAGTGGGGCTTACCTAACAGTCCAGTGGTTAAGACTCTGCCTTCCAAATTGGGGGGTGCAGGCTCGATCGCTGGTCAGGGAGCTAAGATCCCACATGCTCTGCAGCCAAAAAAAACAAAACACAAAACAAAAACAATATTGTAACAAGTTCAATAATGACTTTAAAAATCATATACATTAAAAAAAATAAAACTAAAGAGGTTTTTAAAGTAATTTTTAAAAGCTTTGGCTATTCTTTTTTACTTTTACCAAAATGAAGTAAGTGATGCTATATTGTAAAAATTCATATTTAATCCACAGTCACTAGCTAGTTTCTACAGTAGTCTTTCTGTAAAACAGTGGATCCTGTACATTATACACTTTGGGTTATGCTAGATAAACTGGTCTTGAAATGTCACATGTAACATGGACCTTGTGAGCCCAACACACAAGCTGGTCTCAACCCCATTTAGTAAGACAAGTCCAGTGATCATGAACTTGGATAGCACAGCCATGCCAAATGGTGACAAATGGTTTTAATACTTACTCTCAGTGTCTGAACTCACCTCACTGAAGACTGATTAGGGGACTTTCAGCCCCTTGACCACACTTTGAGTTGCGCTGTTCTCGAGTTCCTTTTTTCTAAACCAAACCATTAGTCCTTTCAATCATCCTTCATAGAAGGTTGTGATGTCTAGATCACTAGCCAACCTGATTACTCTACTCTAGAAATACATCCCATTCCATGTGCCCCTTAAGCTGTGGCCCGTTGTCCCTAATATATGTTACTGGTGCAGAATACAGTGGGGCTGCACCTCTCAAGTGTTGAGATCCATGCTTTTGGTCAGATATCCTAAGGTGGATGTCTTAGTTTGGTTACCACATTACACAGTTAACTCATATTAAGCCTAAATATGCTACAACTCTCAAGACTGTTGATAGGAACGAAGACTGTTCCATCCCACACATCCTGTAATAGGTTTGTGAAGTTAAGTTCTTCGTGTTTAACTTCATGAAATTTCATCTTATTAACAGGCCATCCTTCAATTCTGTTAAGATTGTTATGCATCTCAAATCAGCATTCTCTAACAACAATAATTAGTTTCATCTTGCACTTTAAGATTTATCTGGCATTTTCACATATAATCTCATTTGATTCTAGTGGCAAACCATGCCAGATATGTGTTGTTATCATTTCCATTTTACAGCTGAGAAAATTGAGTCTCAAAGTGAGTGCCTTGGTTAAGATCACTTAGTGAGACCTGAATGGATGGGATGGGGGCGGGGTGGAAGGGAGGTCCAGAAGTGAGAAGACATACGTATACTCATAGCTGATTCACCTCATCGCATAGCAGAAACTAACACAACATTTTAAAGCAGTCGTCCTCCAATTAAAAACAAATAAACAACAAAAAAGATCACCTAGTGAATAATCTGTGCCATCTTCACAGTTTAATAACATGAATCCTTCTGACTCATTCAACTTATTCTTAAAATGGACATAGCCTGAAGGCGTCCTGTGTCAGTTGCTTTCAGTCTTTCCATCACCCTCTCTGGTGGAGTTACTCAACCAGCTACTCACAAAACACTTTGTAGCCTCCAGCAGTTTGGCATCTTGGCCTTTTGTCAGTTCCTGGCTGAAATCCAGATATACCATGTCCGTAGTATTTCCCTGGTTTACTAAATCATTGAGATAAGAGAATAAAGTTAGTTTGGTGTGTCTTTTTCTCATAAAAACATCTGACTCCTAGAGGTTTCTATTTTGCATTTCTAAATAATCACAAACTATTTGTGTTTAGCCTCAAAAAAAAAAAAAAAAAAAAGATGAAATCTGATCATCTCCTAAAGAGTACACCTTACATTTATTATTGGAGAGTCTGCTATGTCCCTGAGCATCTGCTGGGCCCTGAGTATATAAAACACTAAAACTGTGGTGTTTTTCATGCTGTGAATCAAGGCCCATTGGTAGATTATCAGATGAATCTGATGGGTTGCAAACAACATTAAAAAAAAATGAAATGGACTAAACTAGAATATAAAATATCAGAGGATAAAGATAACTGTGATAGGACAAATTTATGTATTTGTTTATTCATTTAGCTTTAGTGTAATTTGTATATGTGCCTTGAGTTGTGCTGGCATTTTTTTTTATGAGTAGCTAACATGTATTGAGCAATTAGTATGTTCCATATACTGTTATCAGTGCTGTATCACTTCCCTTTTTTTCTTCCTCAGTTTTATTGAGATACAATTGACATATAGCACTGTATCCGTTTAAAGTGTGCAGCGTGATTTGACTGACATACATCATGACTACCACAGTCAGCTTAGTGAATATCCATCATCCCAGAGATACAATGCTAAAGAATAAAAAAAAAAATGTTTTTCCTTGTGATGAGAACTCTTAGGACTTACTCACTTAACAACTTTCATATATAACATACACAGTGTTGATTATATTTATGGTGTTTTACATTGCATCTCTAGTACCCATTTGTAACTAAAAAATGTATTTCTTATTGTATGTCACTATCAGTAGTTTCAAAGATCCTGCACCAGTGGGAAAAAACAGACACAGAATCATGTCAGTACCCTCTGGACGTACTCTGATAATTGCATACTAAAGAAGATGGGTGTCTTTTCCTTTTTTCTCTGTTTTATTTTTGTTTTTTATTGCTTTGATTTTTGTTTGTTTGTTTTGGTTCAAGCCATCTAAATACTGCAAAATTTCCCTGAACTGTTTGCCTTTTTCCCCAGGAGTTTACCACTTTTTCACATGCCTTGGTTGGGTTGTAAATATCCCTTTTTGCCGAGAGCCAGTATAATAAGCTCTTAGAGCCCAGCAGACAGGAGTGGGCTTTCCATCCCTAGCCCGCAGTGCCCAGCTTGGCATCTTTTCTAAACCAACATAAAGAAGTCCTTCTCCAACTAGTGTGTGGTTTGCTAGCATCAGTAACCAAGTTTGGGATTGCTTTAGAGAGCTCACTGGAGCCAACACTAAATGTTGTAGTTTCTATTTTTAAATATCTGTATTTTCTTTAAAAGCATATCCTTCTTTTGCCTTCTCAGAAACTATTTGCTAAAAGGTTTTTTCAGAATGTTTACTTAATATCAACTTCTCCTAGCTTCCTGAAATATGACATGAAAATCCAATAAACTCAACCGTCAAACTGTCACAGTACCTGATATTTAAATGGCCCTCAGATGTCAGGGTTTATTGTATCCATCACAGGGAAAGAGGAGGTAGAAAATGCTGCAAAGAAAGGATATTTTTGAGTCTTCATCCTAGAGTCTTGCCCTTTTTCCATTTGTGCAACTTTTTAAGCTCTTTCGCCAAAGTTTTATGCAACTTTTTTAAAACTCAAAAGCATTTCCCACCATGCTTCCACAGCTAAAATTCTCTGTGATTGCCATGGTTTTCTACTTTCTTCCACCTTATACTTGAAAGTTCAAATTTGTCATTTAGTCTAATCCCTATGAACCTAAATTTTCAGGGAATAAGAATGGAAGGATCCCACATTCACTGACTGAGCATCTGTTTATTTTTCCTTGAAGACAATATATTGCGATGTCCAGAGGAGTTAAGGTGGATGCCAAATATATAGAAAGATGGATAAGCCGTCTATCTTACATGGACAGGAACCACAGACACAACTGAACAAACACGAGAAAATAACAAATAAGCAAAATACCCCTCAGTGAAGGATTAGTCAGTGCATTATTTCATGTAATCCCCGAAGCAAACCTATGATGCAGAACCGATTTTCAGTCCCATTTTATAAATGATAGAAATGCACTTTGGAGAGAGTAAGCAACTTTCAGACAGTCACCTAAGTCTCACTGGTACTGCTTGCACTGGCAACCAGGTCTTAGAACAGGATGCCAAAGTAAAGTGAAATAACGCTTAGCCCAATTAATATATATATACACATAGAGAGAGAGAGAGCAGTTACTCTCTGCTCAGCATTGGGGAGGATATAAATATGAATACGACACAGAAACGCAGGCCCTGGTCCTGATGAGCTTATCTGTAACAGTGGAGAGTAGGTGCTTGGGACATGAGATTAAGATAGTATTATAATAAATGTTACAATAAAGATCTAAACCAAATGCTACCAGAGCACAGTGGAAGCATAGTCACTACCTTGGGGCTGTCAGGAAGGCTTCAAAGAGTCCCATGAAGCTGAGTACCCAAGGATGGTCAGGGACCAGGGAAGGACAGGGGACCCTATAAACCCTTTAGGCTCTTAATCCTGTCACATAGCTGGGTGTTGGGCCTAGTTGCAGGTTAGGGAGCAGAATGCAGGAAGATGGGGAGAAACCGCTAAAATAAGAAAAGCACATTGGAGTCAGGTTGAAAGAGCTTCAGGTTGAAAGTTAGGTTGAAAATGCCATACCCAAACTTCAGAGAGCTAAGGGGAACGGAAAGTGTCTAAACTTGAAAACCCTGTGATTGCACTTGGATTACACTCTGGAAAGCCGTTTAGATGGAGAGGATGTTGGCCTGGTTTTTACAGTACTAACCCAGCCAGAGGTGCCAAGGGCCCGCACTGGGGAATGAGAGTGAAGATATGAATGAGGGAGCAGATTTGAGAACCATTTCAGAGTCGGGTCTCGGTAATACACATAATAAAGAGGAGGAAGGAATGGATGATCCAGTTCATCTGAAAAGGAAATTATTTATATGTCTGTGCTGGGCCAGGCCCAGGAATTTACAGAGATAAACAAAGCCATCTCTGGATTCAGGGAACCCAGACTCTCCTGTCTCAGGGGCTACAAATTCAGGCAGAACCCAGACGTAAGAGAAACGTGTGAGGTGTATGACAGGGCAAAATAGTGAGGCCATAGCACCCAGATACCCATGTCCCAGGAAGGCACTCGGATCCAGGGCTGATTAAAAACAAGAAGGCTGGCCCAGTGGTGCTGGCTGGGATGGGACCTTTCTCCACCCGGAATCCCTAGAATGGCTCCTAAATTTCCACTTCCAGGAATTTGGAGATAATTTGGCTGTTAACTTACATGGGAACATATGCTAAGAATCAAGTCTGGGAGACTAAGGAGTATTGGCTTTGAGATCTAGTGGCTCTGAGGCTCAGAAGAGGAAAGCTAGAAATATGGTCCTAGGGCTCCATAAAAAGATTTAAGGAAAGAAGTAAGTACCTTCTATGGCAAGATTAAGTTTCTACTCAAAAAGGGAGAACTGCAGGTGTTTTATATTTAGCCTGTCTAACCAGATGATAATTACATCCTGTATAGTCGGTCCACAAAGCTTCTTAGGGAGGAAGGAAGGAAAACTGAAGAGAAGAGCGCTGGACAGGTTGAGAAGGGATCTTCCAGCTACTGGGAAGGAAGAGGGCATCCAGGACAATAAAGATGGTGTAGGGACCAGCAAAAGGGTCCACCCGTGAGAGGGAGGGAAGGACGAGGCGGGAGTACCATGCCCACGCTCCCCAGACTGCCCTCTCCACCCCCGCCACCTGTACATTAGCATCCTGCTGCTGTTTTCCAGGGTGACGACTCCGATGAGGAAGATCTCTGCATCAGCAACAAATGGACTTTCCAAAGAACCAGCCGCCGGTGGTCTCGCGTGGACGACCTCCACACCCTGTTTCCTGGAGGAGACAGAAATGGGTCGTCGGGAGACATTAGGATGAGAAACACGACCAGCAGTGAAAGCGTCCTCACGGATCTGAGCGAGCCTGAGGTCTGCTCCATTTCACAGTGAAAGCAGCGGCGGGAGCGACGGCCGCACCCAGCCGGGTGGCCACAGCACCAGCCGGGAGGCCTTCGAGGGCCCCGGGCAGTACTGCGCCGACGGTCCGGTCATGCTGGATGCCGCGCTGGTGGGCAACAGCCTCCTGCCATCCCCCAAAGACGGGCTCCAGCACCTTTTGCACCCAAAGAATGAGAAGCCCAGCCGGGCCAGAGCCAAGTCGTTCCTGAAACGCATGGAAACGCTGCGAGGGAAAGGCACACAGGGAAGGCAGAAGGGGCGGACTGGGGGCCTGGTGATCAGTGGGCCCGTGCTGCAGCAGGAGCCCGAGTCCTTCAAGGCCATGCAGTGCGTCCAGATCCCAAACGGACACCTCCAGAGCTCGCCCCCCGCCACCGGCAGTGCCGGGCTTCCTGGCCCCACCAAGTGGAGCGCTGAGAGCAGCCCCTCGGAGAACAGCAGCAGTGGGGGGAGCACGCCCGGCCTGAAGGAGCGGAGGTGCCAGGAGGCCCACAAGCGCGGGGGCATGTACCTCGACGACCTGGACGTGCTGGCGGGGACAGCGCTGCAGGACGCGGGGGACCGAAACCACCACGCGCACGAGTTTCACTCCCAAGAGAACTTGGTGGTGCACGTCCCCAAGGACCACAAGCCAGGAACCTTCCCCAAGGCGCTCTCTATCGAAAGCCTCTCGCCAACAGACAACAGCCACGGGGCGAACTGGAGGACTGGCAGCATCTCCCTGGGCAGACAGCCCAGCCCGGGGTCCAGGGAGCCCAGGCTCATGGGGTCCTGCCACAGGGCGAGTCGGGTCAGCATCTACGACAATGTCCCTGGCTCCCACCTGTACGCCAGCACCGGGGACCTTCTGGACTTGGAGAAGGATGACCTCTTCCCTCACCTGGATGACATCCTCCATCACGTTAACGGGCTCCAGGAGGTAGTGGATGACTGGTCCAGAAACGTGTTACCCGAACCACAGACACACAGCACAGGAGAGGCTGGCTCCTCCCCTTTCCCCTCTCCCAATCAGATCACCTTGGATTTCGAAGGCAACTCTGTCTCCGAAGGTCGGACCACACCCAGTGACATGGAAAGAGATGGAGCATCTCTTACTGAGTCAGAGGCCGCTGGGGTCAGAGAAAGGAGGGACTCAGGAGTAGGGGCCTCTCTGACCAGGCCAAACAGGTTGGTGGCATGGCTTTGTGAAATGAGGTTTAAATCCATTTCATAATAATTATGGTCTGTTTATTTAACAAACATTTATAGAGTACCTTCTAACTATTTAACACTGGTCTAAGCAATGTATGCGGTTGGGAATTATTTGAACAGTAGTATGTCTTTTGTGCAGATTGAATCCATGTTAACTCACATTTGTTTCTCCCAGTGTTTACCCTTTAATTCAATCTTGGTTTTATGCAACGAAAAAAAAAATTGAGCTTCTTATGTGCAAAGCACTGATGACAAGACCCATTGCCTGTGCACAGTCTCTTCCCATGACCTTGCCAAGCATCTCTTTTGCCAAATCTTAAATTTTAAAAAAGTTCTATGAGAAATTTCTGAGATCTAAGGTGTATACAGTACTTCGCATGTTTATTTTGACTTTAAAATGCAGATTACAAAGCACATAAAAGCTGTTTTACTATGACCATTTCATAAACACCTTAGATAAATGGCCCTGGAAAGGGGTAACCAGTAGGAACAGCCCTACTGTATGTGCTGCTGGGTCTCTCCTGAGGCAGTGATGTCTCTCGTGCTCACTGTTGTGCGATCACATCAGGAGAGCTTCATCTGCACCTGTCACAAGTCAGAGTGTGGAGTCAGGACAGCAGTGTGACAATACTCTACAGCTCCCAAACGTATGTGATCTCTGTCTCTGCCTCTGTCTGTCTGAACGTCTCTCTCTCTTACACACACAGTCTCATGTGCTTTCAACACTGTGGGAATGGATTTGGCAATAAACCAACACATAAAATTTATTATATCACTTATTTAAGCCTCCTAATGGTGGCTCAGACAGTAAAGAATCTGCCGGCAATGCAGGAGACCTGGGTTCGATCCCTGGGTTGGGAAGATTCCCCGGAGAAGGGAATGGCAACCCACTCCAGCATTCTGGCCTGGAGAATCCCAGGGACAGAGGAGCCTGGCGGGCTCTGTCCATGGGGGTCACAGAGTTGGACACGACTGAGCAACTACCACCACCAATGAAACGGATAATGACTTCTTCCAAAATAGTTTCTTCTGTTTGTTCTGTGCATTTTGTGTCTTTCTGCTCCATTTGCTCTGTGACTCTCTTGGCTCGGAAACTATTTTGATTAGCTACTTAAAAATTGGTAACATCCCATGTTTTCTGACAAACCCGTCCCCTTTGTGACTGGCTTCTCTGACGGTCTTTCCGGTAAAGGCGACTCCGGTGGAACAGCTTCCAGCTCTCACACCAGCCGCAGCCATCTACGGCATCACCCCACATCAGCGGACAGACAGCCGGCCAGCTGAACCTGCTCCAGCGCTTCTCGCTGCTCCGCCTCACGGCCATCATGGAGAAGCACTCCATGTCCAACAAGCACGGCTGGACGTGGTGCGTAGCCCATTCGCCTTGGAGGGGACCATTCATTCCAGGGCTCAGTGTGTGATGGCAAGCACTTCAGTGTTTGCTTTCTGAGTTCTAAGTAATCTGTTTGTTGCCTTCACTGCCACTCTCCTGGAAAAAAAAAAATGCCCAGAGTTCTTCCTCAGTGTCTGCCTCTGGGCTGCCAAAGCCTGGATGAGATATAGCCTGCAGGAAGCATTGCTTTATTTGTAGCTCTCTGTCAATTTCCAGGGAAGGCAGTCAGGCTCCAAGAGTGATTAGTTGTGAACAGAGACATTAAAAATAAACTTGCCATAAAGTAATTCTGGCAGTTTGCAAAGAAAACATCTGTTTCTTGTACCTCCTGGCCCAATGCAGAGCCCCACACTTAGAGCATTGCTTCATTCTGAGAGCACCGAACTCTTCAAATACAGTTCCGCTCTTATTTCGTTGGCTAATAAAAACAAGACTATGCAGTAAACCTTTGGAATAAGGAACTCACAAAAGCATATGTTGGAACTTGAATGTGGACCGATTTTAGACAATTTGATGGATTTGGAAAAACATAAGATGTGCTGCTAATTGTCATATGTTATATATTATGCACAAAGAAGAATCGGCAGTGCTTTTATAAAATATAATAAGAAAGTTATTAATTGTGGGGTCAAATCAACATATGCTTGTGTATTAAAATTTTCTTTAAAAAGTACAACTGGTTCTAGAAAAGTAAGGGAAGATATTAACATAATATTTTATCTTCTCTTCTTTCTTCCCCAACCCCAACCAAATTTCTTCTTCCTGATGTAGTTTTTAATTTTGTTTTGTTTTGTCTTATTGGGGACTTTAAAGTGTTTATCACTTAAGAAGTATGTCCATCACAGTTAAACTGGAATGTCAAGCACTTGATTTGAAAGCAGGGTCATAAATCCATTCTGCTAATGTGAATCACCCTGTTTAACAGTTAGAGGCACAGGGCACACACAGTCCTTCCAATGTAATGTGAATAATCAAGGGAGAAATGTTGAATTCCCCAGCGCCTGTCAGATGTTCCAACAAAAGCTTGGCTTACCTCTTGCTTTCACAGCCTCTCCCCGCAGTGTGCTCCACGAGGCGTGCATGACCTGGTTTCTGTGAATTCTAGGGCAGTTCCAAAGTTCATGAAGAGGATGAAAGTTCCCGATTATCGAGACAAGGCGGTCTTTGGCGTTCCCCTCATCGTTCACGTCCAGAGAACTGGGCAGCCCCTGCCACAGAGCATCCAGCAAGCGCTGAGGTATCTACGCAGCAACTGCCTCGATCAGGTAGGGTCGTCAGTCCCAGGCACAGGCCAGGCAGCACAGAGCACCAGCCAGACCAGATCCATCCAGGGTCAGACGAGACCTGCCTCTCCGAAAGAAAAGGCACTATTGTCTTTAGAGGTCACTGTTTAATTTGACCAGGTGACATCCTCGTCAAGCCATGCGAGGATGTTTCCTCACTGGCAACTTGAAGGACATCCTGGAGTGACTGCAGAAAGCTACCGTTGATCATTTGTACCTGTGATGGCTAATTTGTGTTCCCCGGAAACTGGGAGTAAAGCTATCTACCGCATTTCCTTTTAATTACGGTCTCAATGCCACCATTGATTTCACAGCGTTCTTTTTTCCCTGTTTGTTTGTTTTTAAACTAGAATTAGGTGTTTGTATCTCCTTTTATTAATTTTTTTTTGAAGCAGCACCGTAATTGTTTATATTTTTTATTTATATATTTTTAAAATGTGCAAGTAAAATATGAAAATAGTATCAGCTAAGTTAAATATCCCTTCGTCTTGTGGAGTTAATCGAAAAGCTCAAGCTTAACAAAATTTTTGGAGACCATTTTCCATCTCCAGGATTGTGGAGGCTGCCACAGTGGTGGACAATGAATGGTCCAGAGTGCAACCTACTCTATGATTAACCAGGCCAGGCCTTTGCTCCTCTGAATTAATACTCATTAGTTTCTCTATTGGGCATTCTGTCCAAAATAAAAGCCACGTTTCCGCTTGATCAATTGCAGCCTTGAGTAGTGGGGGTATTTTCAGGCAACTATTCTATAATGGCTTCTATTCATCTTACTCTTTAATACCATGTGAAGAATCTGTGCCAACCTAAGGTTATTTGCACTTTTCATTGATTTACCCTTGGCCTTAAGCTAAGTGGAGAGGAATGAGCTAAGCTACCTGAACTCATGAACTGATGTCGTCTCCACCCCAGTGCTGAGATCATAGTTAGAATCAAGATGGTCTCTTGATGAATCAGATAGCAGTTTTCGATGAAGAAGACCAGGAGTAACGTCTTCATTCAATGCCATCACTGATTGAACTCAGTGCATTATTCCCTTTTCCCTTCCCGCTATTAATTTAGATAATACACTACATCTACATTTTTTTCATATTTAGATGTTACAGTGAGGATAAACATGGTTGCTGTTACCGTTGTGGTGGTGATGGCTGCTTTGTTTGAGGAATGGCCTGGATGGCTTGCCTGTTATTTCTCAGAAAGAAAAGCAACAGACCACTTGTCTAAAACTAACAGCACTCATTTTTGGCAGATGCCCCAACATTAATTGATTTGTGGGTAACATCCCAATAGAGCAATCCAATGAAGCTGATAGTTAAGCATTAGTTTTTTTTTAATTTTATAACTTTTAACCAAAGGCACACATTAATCAAAAGTAGGTCTATGGGTATTTTACTGAGAAAACTTTTTGGAGAGGTGGGCTCGAACATTTGCTAACACCCTGGGAATTCCCTGGTGGCTCAGATGGGAAAGAGTCTGCCTGCAACGTGGTGCGGGAGACCCAGGTTCAATTCTGGGGTCGGGAAGATCCCCTGGAGAAGAAAATGGCTTCCCACTCCAGTATTCTTGCCTGGAAAATCCCATGGCCAGAGGAGCCTGGCAGGCTACAGTCCATGGGATCGCAAAGAGTTGGAAACAACTGAGTGACTCCACTTTTCACTCCAATTAATCTCTTTTGCAGTCCTGAAAGCACTGCCACCATGCCCTTCAGCACAGGACTTTTAAGCTTCAACTGTACTTTTATTGGACTATTAGTATAGACCCAGGATTGTATTTTGTGGAGAGTAGCCTGCCATTCAGACACGTTTTTCCAAACTTCTCAATTTTCATAAAGGTATATAAGACTCATCTCCCTTCTTGGCTGATTCTGTTAGAGTCTTTGGCTCTAATGCTTATCAGCAAATGCTCTATTAAGAAAAAACAGGGTTTGTTCCAGAATGCTTAAAGTAAATGCTGCAGTCCATCTACACTCTTCACTCAATAACTGTAACCTTTCTTAAGTGCCCAGCATGTTTCAAGGATATTAGATATCCTGCGCTCACTGCCTCATTCAGTCCCATATCCACCCAGGGCAGGGTTAGCCCCCAGGTGGCAATGGTGGAGCCAACATTTGCTTGAAAATCTATCTCCAGGGTCCAAGTTTTTAACAAATGTATTTCACTACCACACGTTAGAATTGCTTGTCCCCAGTGATTTTGGGGTGATGCCACCTCTGGCATTGAGGGATCCTTTGAGAAGTGGCCCTAAACAACTCACTGATGGATTCAGTGTCAGGATTGTGTTGATGATGCTATTCATTGTATCATGTGGATGTCTTTTCTGTAAGAACCAAAGAATTTTTCTTCCTCAGGCCCCAGCACCTGAAAGCATTGTTGTTTTGGGGATAACTGACCTGTCTATATTAGTTACACCAGGCTCATTCAGCTGGATATGTTTTCCTCTCTACATTGGCTGCGAGAATTATTGAAGCCAAATGCACATTCTGCCTGTAGTTAATATATGTAACTTGAGGGCATGCATGAATTTGCATAAATTTTGTGTGTGAACCTCATTCCTACTTCCTGCTCTCCTTTTCTATCTTTATTTTCCTTTTGCTCTGATGGTCTCATCTATGATCCTTAATTTATAGACCACTGTAAGTCACTTTGAATTCTTTCCTAAACATAAGATTGGCTACACATGCATTGTAATATCACCATTCCACTCACCACATAGTCTTTATGTAGAATGGAAACCAGTCCTACCCCCTGTAGACTCCGAATAAACACGTATCACCATCACTGCTGCTGTTATTGATGCCAGTCTCCTGTTTGAAGCAAAAGTCATTCAAATGGAGAGAAGGAAAGTGGCACCAAATCCCCCTCAACCCCTGCTCCCTGGCTTATGCTGATTCTCTGTCTCCATTTCAGGCCTGTAACTATTTTCTTTCTTTTTTTTTAATCTGGATGAGCACCACCCTAAAAAACAGTATGTTGACAAAGCTTTATAAGAAAAAGGCTCATTTCGTGGACATGGATACTGACTGTAAATGTAAACGCAATGAACAAGTCAACCCTTCTCTTTTCTCCGTCAAAAGAAAGAATCTGTCAGATCTCAAAGGGACTTTCGCCTTAGCCAGTCCCCCGCTTAGGAAGCACTCAGTGCCAGCAAGGACCCCCACCTTCATCAGCAAAGAGTGTGGGGCGCATACAGAGGGCCCCTTCTGGTCCCTGCAAAGAAAGCAGGCAGTAACAGTAAGAGATGAGGGGAAAGTAGAGAAACATAATAAGAAAACCAGGCTCAGGAGGAAGACCATCCTAGAGATTTAAGAGCCAACTCAAGCAAATAAAAGCCAGTGAATCAGAAAAGAAAGAGGGACCAAAGAAAAAGGAAGGAGAACCCACCATATAAGTGTTCCTCATTCACCAATGGCACCTCCTCTGAATCAAAGACTCAGGTCTACACAGGATCCTGAGACCCCAGCCCCACAACTGTGCAGGACCAAAGGGTCTAGGATACCCTTCCTCTGAAGCATGCTTGACTGACTTCTCTGCTCCTCCTTTTATGTTGTCCCCTTCAACCACCTTCTAGGGCTGCCCCAAGGCTCAGCCCCTCACCCCACAGAGGGAGGCTCCCTCCCTGCTCGGCCCCTTCCCCTCAGGCTAAGCATTCTTCTCAAACATGAGGATGTCATGGCTGAAGACAGCCTGACAGAGCCCTGAAACGGGGCCACCTACATCCCCCAGTACAGAACGTCTTCGTGATGAAACACAGTGTATCCATTTTCACCTGAGCAGTTGGCTGAAGATGAAATAAGGATGTTTACCTTCGATTATGAATCATTTCAGACATGGCGGTGTGTGAAAGGAGCCAGGCTCCGTTGGCTAAGCTTTTATTTCTGCCCTAAATCAGCTGCACGGAAGGGTAGATGATACCCAGGTTATACCCAGCTCCTGATGAGTATGGAGTCATGGCCGTGAGTGGCTGAACCTGCAAGGCTCCACATAAGAACCCGCTACATACTGCTCTCGGGCACCTTTCTCTCTCTGGATAGGACCAACCTTTCTTCATTAGTGGCGCACATCCCTAAAGAAGAGGAAACACAAGTCCTGATAAACATCATTAAGTGCTGAAAGGATTAGCATAAGCAGAATGCCAAGTAGGAGATTTAACATTATTTAGATGAAACTTGAATTCTAATGCAGCACTCATGCCCACGCTCTCCTTCTGATGGAGCAGTAAGTTTTAAAAGCCCAATTATGCCATGAAGACACTTCATACTCAGTACAAGGGTCCTCAACCTGCTGCCTACCTAGCATCATAAAATGAGTGATGTTCCTGGGTCTGTCTTTTAAATTACACGTTGAGTCCTTGCTTTTCAAAGCTGAGTGTTTAGGTGGAAGACTGAAGAGAGAGGACAGTAAAACCTGACCAGAGGGACACTCATCATTCATCCTTTTACCCTTAAAATGAGAGATGACGTGCGAGAGAGAAGCTTATGAAATGGATTTTGCATTGCTGACCACTACCCTTCCCTATTAAGAGAGGATGTTGGAGCCGTAATTTCTGATACTTGAGAGCAGGCCCTGCTCTGTAATTTGTGGAGTCTTGTACAAAAGGAAAAGTGCATAGAGATTACGAAGAATTTCAAAATGGCGACCACAGAGCGTTAAACCAAACGTGGGTCCCCATGTGACTACCTAGGTCACCAGGCCACCAGCGACAGACGCAGAAGCAAATGAAAGACATTTCACACATCTTGGGTCTTCTTCATAATGAAACTGAAGGGCCTGGGGTTGCCTCCCATCGGCCACAATGACCACAGTGCCTTTAGAAGAAATGCATTTTCAATGGTTTCTTTGGTCCTCCACTTTTTACTTACAAAAAGAAATTAGTCGGAAATGCACATTTTATCACAGTTCTGAAAGCTTTTTGAAGAGGAAGTGATGGTTGGCAATCCCAGGAACCCCCAGCCCTGGCTGCTCTATGATAATGGATAAGAAAAGCTCTTCCCTCTGGTCCCAGAAGAAGCTTCTACTTGACTCACCAGGGAGTTTTCCACTGCAGGGACCTGAAGCCCTGCCCTCAAATGGCTTAAACAATAGAAAATTCCCATGGTCACATAACAACAAGGCAGGTAGTAGGGCAATTCTTCCATCAGCTCAGTGCCATTTTTGAAGACAGGGCCCTTCCCATCTCTCTCTTCTGCCATCCTCAGTACTCCATCTGGAATCTCATTTCAGACCACCTTTACTTTTATTAGGCTTAGGGAAAAAAAAAAATTCCTTTGGTGCTTCCAACAAAAATCCACAGAACCCTCAGATATTTCCCACGTCCTCTGGAAGATAAGGGTGGGACTACTGTCAGAATTTGAGGCAGAACAAATAAATACCTGACAACCCTCTGGACATCCTGTGAGATCTGAAGTCGGAACAAGCAGCACAGAGCCCGCGGCTGGAGAGCTCTAGACACGTCTCAAATCGTTAAAATAACAGTATCTGCTGAAACTAGAAAGAAACTTGGAGACAGAACAGTGCAAAGAAAGCGTCCCTGGGATGTGTGTGTACCTGCACCTCACATGCACCAGAATCCACGCCAGCGAGACACAGAGGCTAACGAGGAACCTGGTCCTGCCACGTACACACACAGACACACACACGCAAACACACACACTCACACACACACACACACGAATCCATGCCGGCGAGACACAGAGGATAACGAGGAACCTGGTCCTGCGACATACACACACACACTCACACACACACACACACACACACACACGAATCCATGCCGGCGAGACACAGAGGATAATGAGGAACCTGGTCCTGCAACGTACACACACACACTCACACACACACACACAGTTGTCAGCTTTATTCTTTTTATAGAACATGATCAGTATTTCTCCACCGTCAAAAACAATAATAACAGGAATTCTCGGATGGAATACTCCCAACTCACAGGAGGAGCCCTGTTTGTGAGTCACGCTGAGGAATTCACCTCCGGGGCTCTTGGCTTCTGAGAACTCTGGTTGCACGGCCCTGAGGCCCAGTCCTGGGCCTCCTTCCAGAATTAGAGATGTAAACACACTGAGGCCGGGTCTCACTCTGATAATCACTTATCTGACACCTTGAACTTTTCTTTTGACAGTACATGCTTTCTTCTCCTGCCTTTTGATGAAATTTGGAGTAGTCGCCAGAGGAAGAGAAATGTTCTTTAGATTCTTCTTGGCAACGTTTCTGCATTTTCTAGGCGTTCCAAACCTTAAGAAGCAAAAAGAAAGCGATTAATGTTTTAAGTGACACTCCGCCTGAATATCCAATTCTGTGGAATTGGGGTGGTAAGCCTCGGAATGCAGAGAAGCATTACTAAGGATTCTGTCTTTATTGCCACAAAAAGTAGCAGTGTATAATTTCCCCTGCATTCCGTGCCTCTGACGTATACAAAACCCTGAGTATTCCCTAACTGCTTGGAATTCTTCCCTTGCTGTTACTGCAGTTCGAAAGAGTGAGGGCTGCTCTCCATTTATAGCAGCAACTGAAAGAGCTCTCCTCAGACGCCGGAGCTCGGGTTGAGGCCAGCCTGGCACATGGAACGGCCAGGGAGGCGTGACTCTCCAAAGCAGAGTAAGAGCAGCCAGCGTTGACTCCCAGCCCGGCCGCTGCCCACCTCTCTGACCTCTGGGAGCGTGGAAGCGGGCCAACCAGGGAGCCCTTGGGGAGTGAGAAGAGTGCAGATGGAGGGTTGAGGAACTGGTTTTGAGAAACTCAGTGCCCTGCGGGCATTTAAAAATAACAGACATACTAATTCACTGTAAGCCTGGTCTCCCAGAGAAGCTCAGTTCTTTTGGGGTGGCAGTAGGTCCCCTCAAGGAGAGCCTACAGCGTAACCTGAAAACCGCTGCAGGACCCGCCATCCCCACAGGGCTCTGCTCCCCCTTGCTCGTTCCTGTTGGGGCATCATCCCCATGGTGCCCTACTGCTCCATTTATTTGTCAAGCAGAAGAGTCTAAGTGCTAAGAATGAAAAAGGCATAAGACAACGTCTTGAAGTCTGAAGAAAAACCACTCAGGAATCCTTCTCACCAGAGCCATAGCTTACATATGTAACAACTAACCATCTAGAGTAGTAGGTGCGTCATATGAGAAGCATATGTCACAAGGATTCTGGAGAAGGAAAAGCATAGAAATAAGACTTTTCAATTAAAATACATGCTTATGATATTATTTTATTTCATGAACACATTCCCAATAAACCTTTGCCTCAAAGGGGCATTGGATGTGGTTACTTATCTGGTATCCATCAAACCTTCCATTGACAGAACTTTTTCAAAACCCCTACTAAAGCGCACACAACCAGAGGACAGGGAATTTTGTCTGGTCTGCTCACTGATGACTCCAAGAAGTTATAAGTATGCCTGATATATAATGGGTATTTAATCACAACTTGTTAACTAAATGAATACAATAATAACATCAGTGGTGTTGTAAGACTTGACAGGTTACAAAGCACAATCACATCTATTTTCTCTGTAGCCCTGTAAGGTGGGGTACTATTATTATTTTCATTTTGTGGGAGAGGAAGTCAGTGTTCCGCTACTGCCCAGAGTAGCTAAATTAGTAATTTATAATTTACTAGTTTGGCCACAATTCCAGCTCACCGAGTCCTGGTCCCACTGCCTTCCCATCAACCCCCAGGTGCTTGCCGTAGGAAGAAAATGTCTGGGGCCAAAGGCAGCCTCACTGACACATCCCTGTGGCTTGTTTCAGGTGGGTCTTTTTCGAAAATCAGGCGTGAAATCTCGAATCCATGCCTTACGTCAAATGAATGAGAACTTCCCTGAGAACGTCAGCTACGAGGACCAGTCCGCTTACGACGTGGCGGACATGGTGAAGCAGTTCTTCCGGGACCTTCCCGAGCCTCTTTTCACCAACAAGCTCAGTGAGACCTTCCTCCACATCTACCAGTGTAAGTGGTACAGTGCCCAGCCTGTTCTTAAGCGCATCCATTCACCTAAAAAAAAAAGTACATAGATTGAATTTTAATTGTACAGGTAATGCATGCACGCATGCTAAGTTGCCTCAGTTGTACCTGACTCTTTGCAACCCTTTGGATTGTAGCCCACCAGGCACCTCTGTCCATGGGATTCTCCAGGCAAAAATACTGGAGTTAGTTGCCATGCCCTTCTCCAGGGGATCTCCCACCCAGGGATCGAACCCACTTCTCCCGCGGCCCCTGCATTGCAGGCAGACTCTTTACCGCTGAGCCACCAGGGAAACCCTACAAGCAATGCATGAAGTATATAAAAGTTACAAGAGTAAACTTTGTTCACACTTTGATATGAAAATCTCCAATTTTATGCATTTGAGAACACCTTTTGACATCAAAATCTTCCTTCTCTCAATAGGGGTTTGTGTACAATATATTAAAAAAAAAACTAACTTTCAATGTAATTTTAATAAATTTAAAATGAAAAGGGACACAGTAGAATTTATTTTACATACAGGTGTTTTTAAAAAGAAAGCATTTCCTTGGTATACATGAAATCCAGATGTGTTAAAAGGACTAGAAATCAAGGGCAAATTGTATTTTAATACCATGCATTTTAACTGGTGAAAAGTAAGCAAAGCAAATCAAGGCTTAAGCTTAATTGAACTAATTTATATTTTCATTTAGAACTTTTTAAGTGATGTGAAGTTGATAATGCTCAGTGAAGCCCCTATAATTAATAATTGAAAATAGCAATTATTGACTTAAAGGCATACCCTGCTAAAGGTAGTTGCTAAGAGCAGGAGGAAGGATATTAGAAATGAACACGTGGCTTCTTCCTTGCGGCACTATCACACGGCATCTGCAGGGGCTTCCTTCCAGGACTCCCCAAGGACAGTCAGGTCCCACCGTCAGCTTTCCATATCCTCAACTGGGCATCCAAGGATTCAGACAACCTCAGGTCAGAAACACAGTACAGGATTCACAGTTCATTGAATCTGCATATTCAATACCCAAGTATAGGAAGAGCTGACTGTGTATTTATCAGGAAAAAACACTCGCCTGTTAAGTGAACCTGTGCAGGTCAAACCGTGTTGTTCAAGGGTCAGCTGTAAGTATTTAATGGTCCAAGTCTCAATTCTTCAGGAAAAAAACACTCGGCCTGTGGACTTTTGAGTTTTTAGCAACATATGTGTGAGATGGACCTTGACATGAAATTGATCCAATTCGAAGAAGATTCCTGCTTATTGAGAATTCTTTACTAAATGTATTTTGGAGTTTGCAATATTGCAGACTCAAAAAGGATTATAACAAGTACCACTTGTCAAAACAAGATAAAGTAGTGACCCACTAAATAAATATTATCATGTCAAAATGAATAGGTTAAGTTAGTGATACAGGTTGCTGGAGCCTGCTGCTGCTGCTGCTGCTAAGTCACTTCAGTCGTGTCCTACTGTGTGCGACCCCATAGACGGTAGCCCACCAGGCTCCCCTGTCCCTGGGATTCTCCAGGCAAGAACACTGGAGTGGGTTGCCATTTTCTTCTCCAATGCATAAAAGTGGAAAGTGAAAAGTGAAAGTGAAGTCGCTCAGTCGTGTCCGACCCTTAGCGACCCCATGGACTGCAGCCTACCAGGCTCCTCCGTCCATGGGATTTTCCAGGCAAGAGTACTGGAGTGGGTTGCCATTTCCTTCTCTGTGTTGGAGCCTAAATACAGGGAATTCATGTTTCTGCCATAAGAGATTGAGCTGCGTTTTTTCAGTAAAACCTCCCTTATGGTTTGGAAGTAGTATATATGAGTCTTTACATGAAATCGGTTCTCGGGTTATGGTTGACAATACTCTAAGGTTAAAGCCAGATTATTTCCAAGAGATAAATGCTTTCAGACTCACAAGCCAAAAAAAAAAAAAAGATCAAAACAGGGTTTATTTTAGCTGAGCAAACATTTACTGAATTCAGCTTATGTTCAGGGCACCGTGCTGAGCACTGCAGAGCACATGGATGAGTAAGACTTAACTCTGCTCTTAAGCATCTTACAACTTAGGGAGACAAGCCGTACATAGATAACTGCAATACAGCAAGACTAGAGACATTCCATGATAAGTTACAAAGAGCACCCAAGGGGGTCGAAATGAGGAATAAGGACTTGATGGAGAGGTGACAGCTAAAGGTTGAGATACACGAGGAACACATGCTGAGTGAAGCAAACAGCACATGTGTCAGGCGATTATAGGATTTCCATCTGGCTTGCAGAAGGATAACTGTGCAGTGAAGCATCAAATGACTCCAAAAATTAGACAGAGGCCCGCACCCAGGAAGGGCACTGAACATTAGAACAGAGGGCTTATATTTGATTCGTTAATCACTGGAGAACCTTTGGGTGTTGTTGAGGGAGATGACCAGTTACGATGCTCTCATCTATAAACACAGGACCCAAAATCCAACAAACAGTTGTTTAAACAATAAAGATATTATATAATCACACAAGACAGAAAATCTGGAGTTGAATAATTCCAGAGTCAGTTAATTCAGGGACACCAAGGCTGAAGTGCGCCTCTCTTGGTTATCCCCTTAAGGTCACAATAGGACTTGCCACAACTTAGCATTATCATGTCTTCCCAAAATCACATCCAAAGGCAAGAGGCCAGCAGACAGGGTCTCCTCAGGCATGTGTCTCTTTCTATCAGGGAGATAAATTTACAGAAGCACCTACCTTTTATCTTGGTCCCACAGGCCAGAAAATATACATTTTTCTAAATGTATACCTAAATCAATCACTGGAGAGAAGAACGGGGTTACCATTTTTGGCTTAGGCCAGTGTGGTTTGGAGAGAAGGGCCCAACCTCCCTGAGCACAATACAGCCCAAACCTGAACAGAACATGGCCTTTCTTAGAGAGGAAAGAGAGAGCAAGTATTTCCCAGGCAGCCAAGCTTGTGCTGCAGGGCCAGTGTCCATCAGAACTGCTTATTTGACCCGTGAATCCGGAAGTGGTGAACAGGAGCTACCGGACGGGACAAGAATGGAGCGTCAGGCAGCCAGCACATTAATTGAGGCTCTGAGTTACCTGCAGTGACTTCTAGTAGCCAGACTAGAAATAACAACATTCCAGGGATAGACTCTGGAGTCAAGAGTTTTCCAATGACTGGGGAAGAGGCCACTCCTCCCAGGTGGCTCAGACAGTAAAGAATCTGCCTACAAATGCAGGAGACGTGGGTTCAATCCCTGGGTGGGGAAGATCCCTTGGAAGAGGATATGGCAACCCATTCCCAGTATTCTTTCCTGGGAAATCCAAGGACAGAGGAGCCTGGCCAGCTACAGTCCATGGGGTCGGGAAGAGTAGGACATGACTAAGCTATTAACACTTCACACTTCTTACTCAAGTGAGATCCTGATGGTGTCTTTCACAGTGAAGGGGAATAAGGCAGTGCTGCTGCTGCTGCTGCTGCTAAGTCACTTCAGTCGTGTCCGAGTCTGTGTGACCCCATAGACAGCAGCCCATCAGGCTCCCCCATCCCTGGGATTCTCCAGGCAAGAACACTGGAGTGGGTTGCCATTGCCTTCTCCGATGAGGCAGTGAGTCAGTCCTAAAAGATCACTAACAGACACAGCCAGGGGGCAGCAAAATGCAGCACGGAGCACCCATTTTTCTAGGATTTTCCCTCTTAGTTACCTCTTACTGTTCAGGCCAATCTTTCAAGCCAGTGTGACCAGGGCTCCACCACCACCATCATCACCACAGGGACCACCCAGAAGGAGAACAGCTTGAAAGGAGGGGGCACCTGGTTCCCCTTCCCGAAAGCCCTGGGCATCCTGAGAGATGCTTCACAAGCTGGGGGGGGGGGGGGGGGGGGGGGTGATGGGCAAGAGGTTTGAAACAGGTGAGGTGGCAGACAGGTGAGTATGAAAAGCCAGCACGGAGTGCTCCTTGCGAGTCCAGACTCGTCGTTAAGACCGTGAGTTCTGGTGTGAGACTGGGGGGTTCCGATGCCGGATCCGAAGCAATGACTTCTCTGTGCCTCCCAGCTGTCCTCACGGTCACTGTTGATGACAACGAGGACCCCGAGCACATTCGCAGGAAGGTAGCGCACTCTCCCCCTCCCGCACCGGCTGCAGCTGGCCCTCTGACGGCCCGGCACCCACTTTTCCACAGGTGTCCCCAAGGAGCAGCGGCTGCAGGCAGTGCAGGCGGCCGTCCTGCTGCTGGCCGACGAGAGCCGGGAGGTGCTGCAGACGCTGCTGTGCTTCCTCAACGACGTGGTCCACGCGGTGGAAGAGAATCAGATGACACCCATGAACTTGGCCGTGTGTCTGGCCCCTTCCCTCTTCCACCTGAATTTACTGAAGAAAGAAAGCTCCCCCAGGTGGGTTTTTCTCAACGGGAATGCTAATCCTAAACCAGGTATTCCCCAGGACTACTTAAAAAAAAACTACATGAGTCGCACTTCAACCTGGGGATCTGTTAGCACTTCGTTTATAATCAGAAAATGTTTGGAGGAACCTTATTCTTGCGGCTCAGAGTCAGAGAATTACCAAGGTAGCATTGAAGAGTGTCCTCTGTGATCCAGAAAACCTGGAATTCTGTTCTGTTTTGTGTGTGTGAGTGAGAAGGAAGGAAAAAGTACACAAAGTGGTATTTTACAAAATCTTCAATTTGGAAAGACTGGATTTCAGGCCCAAGCACGGCAGCTTGCGGTGAAGTAGTTTCAAACTTGGGGAAAAATGGATTAATTTCTCCCCCAACAGTTATTCCTGCCCTTGTGTTTTTCCAAGGTTTTTCATTTGTCAGACTCTTAACCTGCCTTGGGATATCTAAGATGTGTGGTCACTGTTTTTATTTGGAAATGAGAAAGTCTGGGATCTGGGTAGCATCCGGGCATGAAGAGATAGCAGAGGGGTAAATTGCGTCCTGTGAAATGCTTTCGGGTTTGGGATTCGCTGAGGATTGTCCCCTTCAATTACAGAGTCATCCAGAAGAAATATGCCGCCGGGAAGCCGGATCAAAAGGACCTCAGTGAGAATCTGGCTGCCGCTCAGGGGCTGGCCCACATGATCATGGAATGTGACAGACTTTTTGAGGTGAGTGAGAGGCTCCAACTGCCTTCCTTATAGCTCTTGGAACTCAATAAGACACTTGGAATGGTTACTGCAGTTACGGCTTATTTCTGGGTTTTTTTTTTGGGGGGGGGGCGGCGAGTTTGGCAATGGTACACTGAATAGTGCCTCCCAGAAATATGAGGAGCCAACCCCAAAGTTGAGGCTTTGACAGTTAAAGACACTTGGGTTTACCATGATGATGATGTTTATAAAAACGGTTGCATTAAGTTCCCATGCCAGGTCCTAGGCTAGCCAATTATAGTATATTTGATGTGACCTCAGGACTTGATTAGATTCAATGTGTCTGTGTGTTTGTGTATGTGTGTGGGATACTGAACAATCGCTGTTAACTTTGAATCAGTGACAGCTTATGAATACAGCCACAGATATGCTAAAGGAGTAAGTGAACTAGACTTCTGGCATGCTTTTTGTGGCAAAACTGGCATTTGCAAAAGGAAAAAGTGTGCTAAAAAGGTAAAGCTGTTTTCTGAGTCATGTTTGATGTTCCCCTTAAGTCTGTGCACTTTTTAAGTTTCCCAAGTCCAAGTTTTGCCAAACTGAATAAAAGTATATGACAAGTAAAATCAAAGAAAAATGCAAAGGATGAATGGGAAGTCATGGCGATGTTCTGAATAATAAATATAGCCTCAAACAGATCTGGGTTTCCTGACTTTCAGAAGCCCTTTCTCCCGACCACTGTCACTGATCTCAGACAGACATCTCTTGCCCCGCGGCACCTGACCGGTCACCAGTACTGTGGTTTTTGGTGATGCTACTTCACTTTCTCTATTAGTCTCAGCATTCCTGTGTTGCTCTTCTGTGTACCCGTTGGTTCAGGTCCCGCTCGAGATGGTGACCCAGTCTCATAACTCATATGTGGAGGCTGAGATCCATCCGCCAACTCTGGAAGAGCTGGGGGCCCAACTGGAGGACAGTGGGGCCACTTTCCACACGTACCTGGAGCATCTCGTCCAGGGCCTCCAGAAGGAAGCCAAGGAGAAGTTCAAAGGATGGGTCACGTGTCCAAGCACAGACAACACAGAGCTTGCTTTCAAAAAGGTAATCTCGGGTCTTAGAAAAAAATTTACTCCCAAAAAGCCACATCTAACGACGTGGAGTTTGTTTTGCTTCGAAAGTGGCCCCTCTGTCTCCAGGGCTTGTCACACATAGGAGCTGGTCAAAGCTCTGCACCAGAGTCTGACTGTGTAATCAGATGGCAGACTGTGGAGCCGCCCTTCTGGACCCAGGCCTGGCTCTGCCCCTGAGCTGTGTGACGCTGGGCGAGTCACACACCTGTCTGTGCCTCCATGTTCTCATTTGCATAACGGACATACTAACAGGACCACTACCAGAGAACATATATACACTATGGATACTATGTATAAAATAGATAACTAATGAGAACCTACCCTGTAGCACGGGGAACTCAGTGCTCTGTGGTGACCTAAATAGGAAGGAAATCCAGAAAGAGGAGATATATGTATAAGTATAGCTGATTCACTTTGCAAACACTAAGGCAACACTGGAAAGCAACTACAATAAAAATTAATTTTTAAAAAACGGAAAACAAAAAACTAAAAATCAGAACAGTGCTTAGCACACAGGGAGCACTGTGTGCTGCAGGTTATTGTTTTTATTACCACTCTTCTCTTAAGCTTGAGGGTGAACATTTTAAACCTGAGGTGTACAGAATCACTTTCAAGTTACATAATCAATGAGGCTTTTTGAACACCCAGTGAAGCCTGGTAGGTTCTGCTGGAACCAGCCACCTCTCAGCCGCTGCGGGTGTCTTTCCCCAGGTGGGAGACGGGCCCCCGCTGAGGCTGTGGAAGGCTTCCGCGGAGGTGGAGGCACCCCCCTCGGTGGTTCTGAACCGCGTGCTGAGGGAGCGCCACCTATGGGACGAGGACTTCGTGCAGTGGAAGGTGGTGGAAACGCTGGACAGACAGACAGAAGTCTATCAGTACGTGCTGAACAGCATGGCGCCCCACCCCTCCAGGGACTTCGTGGTTCTCAGGTAAGCCTGACCCTCTACTCCAAACGCAGGGTGAAAGCTGCAGATGGAAGCATTTCGCTGCGTTCTCCCACCTAAGTTCAGTCTCCACTGGGAACACTAGCGCCGGCCCTCAGTTCATTTCCCTCAGTGAAAACTGACTGCCGTATTCATGCCCGACCTCCTGCTTATTTCACCCAATTTACAGTTCTGCCACGCTGTCTTACGGCTCCTTTCATTATGGAGCATTCGGTTTATTAGACCATAAATATCGTTCATTTCCTCAGAACAGAGTCCCAAGAAGAGCTGCTGTTTGTCCAGCTGTACTTTCTGCCAAATTATGCAAATTGAATCTCACTGGCTTTTCTCTTGATTTTGTTTTTCTCCGCCTGGGAAAGGCAAGTCTTCAGTGGTGTGGCTCTCCATCTGGAATGTGTGTAACTTCAGAATTCATCTGTATAACCTCACACGTTCAGACTGTGCTCAGTCGCTAGTCATGTGCAATTCTTTGCGACCGCATGGACTGTAGCCCGCCAGGCTCCTCTGTCCATGGAATTCTCCAAGCAAGAATACTGGAGTGGGTTGCCTTGATCTCCTCCTGGGGATCTTCCAGACCTAGGGATCTAATCCAGGTCTCCTGGATTGCAGGCGAATTCTTTACCCTCTGAGCCACCAGGGAAGCCCTCACGTGTTCATAAGTCATCCCCATGCATGGAAACCTTGGTCTAGCCCGAAAGGTCTAACTATGCTGAGACACTTGAATGTCCAGAAAGATTTCAGGGCCTGACAAGGCTTGAGACTCTTATCTCATCTGCTGAAATATTGCTTCTAATAGATTTGTGAGTTGAGTTCCAGACCCCTGTTTTCTGGACTTAGAGTGGGATGCTCAACTAACAGTAGGCAGTGGGACAGTGGAGCTGTGTATGTTGGCTGGTGAGCCTGTGCTGAATCAGAAAGAATGGGACGGAGGATACTGACAAACCCAAATAAAATATAATTAAATAAAATTTTATTTTACTGATAACTGATGGTGAATACCATCTCTTCTCATATATTAGCAGTATTAAAAAAAAATCACTAGTGAAATTCCCAAATGCATATTTAAAATAGTTTCTTTATGAAACTAGTCTTGATGGCAAACTAAAGATTACTTTTCACATGGGCTATTTCTGCCTTTGGAATTGGTCCTTAGGACCTTGAATTTCAAGAGTCATTTTTTCCCCCCAAATATATGTGTTTATCTTAGCCACGATGGGATCCTGGTGGAGAATGTGGGCAATTGTAAGCATGGCTTATTAACACAGTTATTGGGACATTACTCATCTCATTGGAAGTTAAATTTTACACCTTCACTGCTGCAAGCAAGAAGTCAAATAGTTCCAGGATGGCACCCCTGGGTACTGGTGGGTTGGAGCCCCACCATGGCCCACTCTCCGCTCCCCTCAGAGGAGGTTGAGGGCCGGAGTCCATTCACGGAACAGCCCTCCTTCCACTCCTCCTGCAGTGCCACCCACCTTCCATTTCTAGAGTCTCATTCCATCCCAGCCTTGTGCCAGACACTGTTGGAGACTCAAGATACTGCTGTGAACAGACCACAGTCCTGCTTTCTTGAGATTTATATTTTATTAGGAAGAGTCAATAAGGAATAAGCAAGGGGACTAGGATTTCTTATCTTTTCTGTTGTTGTTCAGTCGCTAAGTCATTTCCGACTCTGTGACCCCATGGACTGCAGCTTACTAGGCTCTCCTGTCCTTCACTGTCTCCTGAAATTTGCTCAGATTCCTGTCCATTGAGTCAGTGGTGCTATCTAATCATCTCATCCTCTGCCGCCCCCTTCTCCTCCCACCCTCAATCTTTCTGAGCATCAGGGTCTTTTCTTTTGAGTTGCTGTTCACATTAGATGGCCAAAGTATTGGAGCTTCAGTTTCAGCATCAATCCTTCCAATGAATATTCAGGGTTGAGTTCCTTTAGGATTGACTGATTTGATCTCCTTATAGTCCAAGGGACTCTGAAGAGTCTTCTCCAGCACCACAATTCAAAAACATCAACTTTTTGGTGCCCAGCCTTCTTTATCACCCAGCTCTCACAAGGCTGTGATCCATGAAGAGGTTACTTATCTTAGGGTGATACGTAAGATAGAAGAATAGAAAGGGGTAGAATTTCAAAAATAGTGGTCAGAGCAGAGTCTCACTGTGTTGATATTTGATCCAAGACTTGAAGGAGAAGGTGGGTGGACCATGAGGCTGAGGGAAGAGAACTCGGCACCCAAGAAGATGAATAATGAACCAGACATGTTGCTTGCAGCAGGAATTCCTTGTGGTTATGATACAAGAAGTAGAATATGCCATGGGTGGTCTCCTTTCAGGATGACCATGTTCACGTCTCACTTCGTCCCTTTCTCTAGTTCCTCAGGAGGTTCCAGTGATAATCACTGAAGCCTTTTTCCATTTTATCCCCACAAATCTATACAACTTTCAGTCTTTGTTCTCAATCACAGCATCATGCATGAAAAGAGAACGGTCATACCCATGGAGCAGTTGCTAAGACATTTGTGTTGGGCTTGCTTATCCCCAAGTTTCTTGGTAATATGTTTCTTGTGTGGTAGAAGAGGATGAAGTTATAGATGAGATAACTAAGCAAGGGGATAGGATCTGTGACATAATAACTGAGATTATAATAATCAAACCTATATCCTGTGGTAGAAATGGTTGCTACAGAGATGCTCTCATGGTTCCTGACTTCCATCTACAACCTCTTCCCAAGTGGTACCCCCTTCTATGCTTGAATAGCCCCAGTAACAGTGAGCTCACTACTCCTCATACAGCCCATTCCATTTTTGAAGAGTACACATTGTGAGACAGTTCTTCTCTGCACTGGATTGAAACATGCCTTCATATCTCTGCTTTCTGGAGTCAAATCAATGGTATTTATTTCTTCTCCCACTCAAGAGCTTCTCAAGGATTTGAAGGCAGTTAGCAGTCCACATGTGTCTAGTTTTCTTCTGAGCATCATCAGCTCATATATCCTTTCAGACTTGAGTGGAGCATCACCTCCTCCAGGAAGCCTTCCCATGTGCATGATCTCAGAGTTCTCCTTGCACAGCCTTATCACTGTGCTTGTCAAAGTGTTTTAGAGTTCTCTCTGGAGGTCTGTTTCTCCTCTTGATTAGATCTTTGTGTCTTCAGTGGCTTCTCATAGCTTGGCACATCCAGTAGATGTTTGGAGAAAGAACTGAATTAGCAAGTCCTGATTCCCAAATGGTGGGACCAGTGAGCCCTTCAGAAATGTGCAGGACTCTCTTCAGCCTCAGTTTGGGATTTGGAAAGAATCTCTAAAAACTGCAAATTTGTTTCTGACCTCTGGGCTAAAGGGATGAGACCCCTGCTTTGAACCACACTGTATAAACTTTGCACACACTTGTGAGAACCATTAGCTGAATCCAAGTAACTGGGTTTGGAATTTGAGCAAGAAAATGTCAGCGTAAGCCTCAGCACCGTGCTCAGGGTTTTCTTTCTCTCTCAGCCATAATTCCCACGTGTGGGTTTGTTTTGCTGCAGGACCTGGAAGACTGATTTGCCCAAAGGAATGTGTACCCTAGTGTCCCTCTCCGTGGAACATGAGGAAGCCCAGCTCATGGGCGGCGTGCGGGCTGTGGTGATGGACTCTCAGTACTTGATAGAGCCATGTGGTTCAGGCAAGTCGCGGCTGACCCACATCTGTAGGGTGGACCTAAGGTGAGTGTGGGCTCCTGGAGGTGGCAGGCACAAGGCCCTCTTTCCCATCTGATCCCTTACTGCTCTGTCCTTTTCTCCTCCTGACCATTAACACGTTGTCTCGATGATTATGAATCATTCCCCTCACTTCTCTTCCCAGCCTGGCTAAAATTCTGACTTTCAGGAGAAGGTCCCATGCTCATCTTTATTTTCCGTTTTGTCCCATGTGTACTCCTGTGCTTCTCTCACGGGGCAAACACCAGCACTGGAGCCTAGCACATAGTAGATGCTCAGTAAATGCGATCCTCTTGTGTTTCTTTCCAGCCTGTCCCTTTTCTGCTCCCTCCAGTTGTCCTCCTATGAGAAGGAACTAATTTAAATCCAACCTTTTTCAACACATTCATGATGCTAAACTGAATTCTTGGTTTGGGTGGATATAAACTGGGTTTTCTCCATAAATTCTTGACTTAAGTCAGACTCGTCCCTGAAAGGAGGCTATCATTTGAAAGCACCCGGTGAATACTGCAAAGACAGACTGAATCCTTGGCCAGGAAGGCATTTTCACGGGCCCCCATTGACAGAATGTTCTCAGATCCTTGGAGCAGCAGCCCCTCGGGGAAGGCAGGCGGACTGACAGGCAGGGCACAGGTGCAGCCGTGTTGACAGTGACAAACTGTTGTGATGTGGAAGAGGCTTTCCCACTTCCCTCCCCATTTTTGTCCCCACAGAGGTCACTCCCCAGAATGGTACAATAAAGGCTTTGGACATCTGTGTGCGGCAGAAGTTGCCAGGATTAGAAACTCTTTTCAGCCCCTCATTGCTGAGGGTCCAGAAACTAAAATCTGAGTTTTCCCAAGTGTGATATCAAACTCAGGGAAGAGGATGTGGAAGCAAACACTTGTGGGAGAGAGTGTGAGCGTGAGAAAGCAAGGGAGAGAGAGAAACCGATTGACAAAGTTAATGCTCAAAAGCAGAAGCACTGAGAAGTTGAAATGTTGAAGATGCAAGAATTTCTGAGAACTTTTCCTAGCCTTCCTGGAGACGGCTACATCCCTACTAATATAATATTTTTAAAAATCAGAACATTTATCTATGTTACTTAAGATTAAATGGATTATTCCTTGTGCATTGCCTAATTTTGCTATTTAAAGGCTTCTAAGAAGCATTATCATTAACTGTAAATAAATGTATGTATAGCATATGTACATATGTGTGTATATCTCTATCTTTACTGTATATATGTAAAATATCAATTTTATATATAATTGCGTATTTTGAAAAGGAATGCATCTGATCAGGTGAGTCCCTTCCCCACATGGTTCTTTCCAAGTCTCTCTGGGCCCTGTGTCCCCACTGCCCTGTAAGCTGAGCAGAATCTGCTGCTAACACCAAAGTGTGAAAACAAGTTGTCCACCCTGATTTTTTACCAAAGATTAGCCAACCAAAGGAAAACACATTAAATGGTTCTCACGTGTTGTCAGTTTGTATCATTCAAAACCTGAGAGTGGGATGTTGGATAAAGCCAGGAAAATAATAGTTAGTCCTCTTTAAAGCAAAGAAGTGGGTGAGTAGTAGTTACCAGATTTAAGACTACATTACCAGTTGCCATGGGGCTGGCAGATACAGTTTCAGTGAAATGCCAGACGCCCGTGGACCACTGGAGTCAGCTCCAGTGACTGAAACAGAACCTGTATTTCCCTGCTGATTAGAGCTGAATATAATAGCCTTGGCGTATTCACAGCCAAAGGGAGCCTCTATGTTTTGTTGAGGTTTCATAGATACATTGCATAATGTTCTTAAGTGTCATTCTATTTGACCAGTGGCCTATTTAATGGTCACAGTTAACTGACATTTTCTTACCAACGTCTTGCACTGAATTTAACTCTGGACACCAGATAAAGGGAGATGCTGGTCACTCAAGAGTCCTGGACAGCTTCAGGGAGATCTAATATTGCTACGTATGATGCTCTTAAGATATTCCTCGTTAAAGTTCTGCAATCTGAAAGACAGGGTTTTAAACTAACATTAAGACCAAAACTGTGTTCTTCAATTAGCTTTAGAAAATATAAACAGGTTTGTTAATTCCATGTTTCTTCATTAGTCAGTCAAGCTAGCTATGCATTTGACTGAACCTTATTTATTATTGTATGGACTAAGCAAATTGACTATCCTTAACCAATTGCTGATGGATTTTAAGTTGGGTTTTTTTTAATTGTAATTCAGCACCTCTAGAAAGGAAGATAATTTATTGTGTTTGATTTCAGGGAGAGATTGGTATCATAATTTAGCAATTGGTGTTGGAGGGGAAATAAAACTGAGTGTTTTCTTTTTATATTGTATGTTTATGTAATGTTTTCTTTTATCAGCAATGTGCAATTCTTTTATTGAGAGGAATAAAAATGCTATAAATGAGTTCTGGATGGTACAAGTAAAATCATACTGTCTGAATTGTAATCGAGGAATTTTTTTTGTTTCCTTGCCTACCGAAGAAGGTGGCAGCAAACCCATAGTTTTCCATTTGCGCAATGCTCTGTGAGCAAAACAAATTCACATCCTAAATTTAACCACATATGCCAGATTACATAGACAGGATCGTTAGTGAATTTTAATTTAGCTTAATGCTGGTCCCACTCCAGAGATGGGCCCGCGTGTTTTCAGGAGGTGTGACGGGTGCACAAGGATGAACGGTGTCCTGTCACTGAGAGCAGGGCTTTTCCAGCCTTAGCAGCACACAGATCACCTGGAGATCTTATTACAATGAGCCTCTGATTCAGGCAGCCTCAGGCAGGCCTGAGATTCTGGATTCTGAACCAGCTTCAGCGCAAAGACCACACCCTGAGAAGCCAAGATCTAGAGGACGCTTAAAATAAAACAATGTGATTTGATTTCTGACTCCCCTTCTCTTGAAATTACCTTTTTATTTTTTATGCACATACTAAGTACACCTCTGCTGCCTACAACACAGTGCATCTTAAAAAAAAAAAAGAGAAAGATGCATCAAGCTTGTTTGTCAAATACCACAGTATTTTATGCATTGTTATCTTGCCAATGGAAATAAAATATACTGCCTTTAAATAATATATTTATACCTCATGTATATCTTTACCTCGATTGTTGGTATCAATCATCAATTGTAAATAAATAATTTCCAAGGCAAATAAATTTATATACATTAAATATACCCCCTCTTCTCTATAATACATGTTGAGTTTCATGCTTCATCATATAAATGGAAAACCTACTTCCTGAGGAAGATTGCTCTATAAAATAGCATGCCATTAAAAAAAAGAAAAGAAAAAAGCTCACCATGAGTTTGACACCTCTGTACTGTAGTCAAATGTCTCCCAAATATAAAGATTTATATAAAAGTATAGATTGTTATCTACAGATTTTTTCACTAACAGTATGGGTGCCTTAACTTGTATCTAAGCCATTATAGTGATGGGTAGGGATTTCTTTTACATTTCACTGTTCTAAAATCTGGAAGTTGTAAGAACACCTTTATAGTATTTTATGAAGGATTCTGTGAGCTCTAGCTACATTCCCTTTTTTTTGAGTGCACAAGAAATTGAGACTTGATGACACAACTTATGGCAGCACCACTGGACCATGAAGAGTAGCCAAACCTGATTCTGAGCCTCGGGCTTTCCATCCTTGTACAGTACAGTCAGCCCTTCATATCTGCGGGTTCTGTGTCCAAGGATTCAACCAACCATGAATCAAAAATACTCTAAAAAAAGAAAAACAATTTCAGAAAGTTCCAAACGAAACTTGAATTTGCTGTGCACTGGCAACTATTTACATAGCATTTCCATTGTATTTACAACTATTTACATATCATTTGCATTGTGCTAAGTATTATAAATAATCTAGAGATGATTTAAAGTATATGGGAGGATGTTTGTAGGTTATATGCAAATACTACAACACTGAATATTCATTGGAAGGACTGATGCTGAAGCTGAAGCTCAAATAATTTGGCTACCTGATGCGAAGAGCTAACTCACTGGAAAAGCTAGCTCACTGAAGGCAGGAGAAGGGGGCGACAGAGGATGAGATGGTTGGATGGCATCATTGACTCAATGGACATGAGTTTGAGCTAAAACTCTGGGAGACAGTGAAGGACTGGGAGGCCTGGCGTGCTGCACTCTATGGGGTCGCAAAGAGTTGGACACGATTGAGTGACTGAACAACGAACAATAATACCTTTTTATATAAAGGACTTGAGCAATCCCTGGGTTTTAGTACTTGAAGAGGGTCCTGGAGCCAATCTCCTGCAGGCACTGAGGGATCACTGTACTTGTTCTAAGCTTTATTTCTAAAAGATGACAAAGGTAGCCTCTAATTAAGCAAGCAGGAGCTTTCAGTCTCCACTAAGACTAAAAAAAGTCACAGCAGCCCCAGAAGACCATATGCCCCCATAGAAATGATCCAAACTCTGCTCTCTGCTCCTCTCCTTCATGTTTTTTCCCATTACTTGCAAGTTTTGCTTTCATAGGCAAAAGGAGGAATTTCCACTGTCCCTTTCCCTCCTCTTTGTGAAAGAAGAACATGGTCGTCATTCTAGCAGCCACACACAACCAGTGTCATTCAGGGACCCTAAGCATGTAAATTCAAACTTCATTCTGAGTCTACCTCATGAAATTCTTTGGTGTGAAACTGTTCTACTTCTGTCTTTTGATATCTGGCCACAAAAAAAAAAAAAAAAAAGTCACATGATTTCGTCTCAGAAAGTTAATGTAAAGGGATAAAACAGACCCTGGCCAAGTGGAGTAAGTCTGTTCACCCAGCGCTTGCAATGACTCTGAACCACCCAGGTGGTGGTGCCCAGCCACCAGCAGGACACGTCTGAAACATTAAGAGAGTGACCAGGACCCACAGCTAGAGGTACAACCCATGTTCACTTCAGTTGTGTTGTCCCTGCCTCTCCTGACAAGCACAGAATGGTCCAGTGATACCAAACCACTCTTCCACATCTCTGTGAGTTGGCATGGACCTTCTCTCCATCCTGTTGGTCATGTGATAGCCTATCGATTTCTCAAAACCCTATTTGGGCATCATTTGTTCCATGGGCTTTGCTGACCACCCATCTGAAATCTACCTGCTTCCTTAATAGTACTCTTATTGCATGAACCACATCATTTGGCAATAAATCTAACTCTCCCAGTAGACTGTGAGCTCTTAGGGACATGGACCATGTCTTGGCCCTGAAACTCCATCCCTTAGGATACTTGATGCTACACCATTCTTTAAGTATTTAAAATGAACTGGGCATCTGAAAACTGGGCATAAAGATGACAGAAGCCATTCTGGAAGTCATAACCTAGTGTGGAGTATTCCAAAGCAAGTGAAATAACTCACATTTTGCGTTTGACTACTTCAGCTCTCCCATAGCACTGAGAATGGCGCATGAGCTGGTCTTCCAAGAAGTTAAATGTGGCTGTTTCTAAAGTTAGCAAATGCTGAACATCTGCTTGCAGAAAATAGGACAGTTTGATTAGTTCATTCATTCGGCAAGTATGCATGGAGAACTCAAGATGTGCCAGACACTGTTCTAGGCATTCAGTAAATAAAACAGTGAATAAAATCAGTGAACAAAACAGGCCAAAAACAAACAAACAAACAAACAAACAAAAAACCCTGTCCTCACAGAACTTATGGTCTAGAGGAGAAAACAGCCGAGAAACAAGATAAATAATTGACCAGGGGAGCTCCACAGAGGAAAATAAAATTAGAGAAAGAAGACAGATTAGATAGGAAAACACTTACCAAGGGCCTGGAGTAAAGAACTATTCGAAAGGATGCGCTGTTTGATTATCTTCCCTCTGGCTCCACCGGAGCTGCTAAAATTACAGCGGTGGGAATGATCAGTTCATCAGCTTGCCGAGACCTATTCCTTGTGAAGGAAAAGAAGCACAGTGACGGGAGGAAACGGCGCCTCTGAGAGCTAGGCTTGCTAGGTGTGGGCCCCTTCTCCCACACCCCCGGGAGGAAGGCAGGCCTCCCGCAAGCATCGCAGACGTGCTGGACGCCTGCCTGTCCCAGCCGGAAATGCTCAATTCTCAGGTCTAGACGATCAAGTCCTCTCTCGTTCCGAGTTCCAGATCCGAGCCTGTCTCCAAGGCCCCCCAGATACTTAGGGGTGTTCTCGAGAGGAGCGCCCCTACCTGTGAGCTCACAGGTTTGGCTGTCCTCACACCCACCCCTGCTGCCCTTGACCATGACTTGTCAGCCCACTGCTGGGCCCCACACTGGCATGAGAGTCTGGGAGGAAATTTCCTGAAGAAGACCCAGTTCTCCCCCTTGATGCCTCCTTACGGAGCTGGCCCAAGTGCTTTCTAAATCCCCACAGCACACCTGAGACCAGGTGTCACTTGTGCTAAGACAACACACACACCAGGGAAAGAAGGACCAGATAAGATGCAACTTAAAACTTCAGCCACAAGGGACTCGGGTTCTAGCTCATTGACCCAAACCTGACCCCAGAGGCGCTCACCTTCCGCCGGGGCTGCTCACTCAGCCTCCCACAGGGAATGGGCAGAGGGACCCCAGGTCGCCTCACTCTCACCCCTGGGTCCCCAGGTTTGGGATGTGATGAACAACCAGCGCTGAAAACAAACAGGAACTCACTCAGCACTTTATCTGAGCGCTGGCTGCGTGGCTCCACCCTAAGACCCAGAAGATCAAGACGCCATGGACTCACGGATGTACCCTAAACCTGAGCCATCTCTGGAAATCACTGTTCCTGCGGGCACAATGGTGCCAGAACTGTGTGAGGGCTTACTCACCCCTTTCCCGTACCTGTCCCCACGTCAAGGGTGGCAGATGCCTCTGCCATCTCTGTGGGTTATCAGTCACCCCATTGGCTGAAAAGCTGGTTGAGGACATTTTCATGTGAATGAGTTTCAGAGGGAGCTGCTCCACTGGAGATTTGCATAATGAAGACTTTTCTCTCCTTGTCTGGCATCAGGGGCTTTCCTGTTACAAGGATTTCAGGCATCAGCAGGTAGATGGGAGCTATTTTTGGAATGGGCTTCCCTGGTGGCTCAGATGGTAAAGAATCCATCTTCAATACAGGAGACCCAGATTGGATCCCTCTGTGGGGAAGATCCCCTGGAGAAGGGAATGGCACTAAGGAAGAGCCTGAAATTATACTACCACATACAAAGAAAAAAAAAGTAACCCTGAAAGTCACCTGATCTTGTTGTTCTTAGATGGTTAAAGCAGGCAGGATTGTTTCCCCACCTGGTCACAGCTTCTCTGGGAGGCTTGGGTGCTGTGCCCCCGGACAGTCCGGGGTGGGAGGTCTGCCTGAATTCAGAAGGGCTCTTCCATGGAGCCTCCTCCCACCTGCCCCTGTCTTCCCCTTGTCTTTCTCCCCTCTACCACTTCAAAGCTGTATAAACTGCATCTCTCATCTTGTTCTTCTTTGAGACGCCCCACCCCCAACCCCTTCGTTTCCAAGCACTTCTGAAGAAATTCCCAAGGTGGTGTGTGGTCTCCACATCCTGTAATGCACAGCTTTGTCAGGAACTTTGTACCCAGGAAGACCCAAGGGAGTGCCCATATCCAGAGGTGCCAGCCAGGGAGAAGGGACTCTGCCTTTCTGGGGGCTGGATTCCCGCACACTCCAAATGGACAAGAGTTGGTGAGGAAGTCCACCCACTTTAACCATCTAAGAACAAGACCAGGTGATTTTCAGGGTTAGGCTTTTTTTTTTTTTTTAATGTGGTAGTATTATTCCAGGCTCCTCCTTATCGCCTTTATGTTCTCCAGGGGATCTTCCCAACTCAGGGATCCAACCCAGGTCTCCTGCATTGCAGGTGGATTCTTTGCCATCTAAGTCACCAGGGAAGCCCATTCCAAAAATAGCTCTCAACCAACTGCTAATGTCTGAAATCCTTATAACAGGAAAGAAAGCCTCTGATGCCAGACAAGGAGACAAGGGGAGCACTGGACCAAAAAATAAGACCCCTGGAGATATGGCGGTATCATTGGTTTTACTCATGGTCCTCCAGTTTCTCTGCAGTTCCCTCATCTACAGAGAAAAATAAAAGGAAACAGGCATAGCTATTGATTCTATTTGAGCCACAGGTAGAGTGTGCTGACTTCCACAGAGATAGGCAGTTCAAGTTATTGTGGAGAAATAAAGTTATTCAGTTGTCTGAAATTAAATATGCTCTCCAAAGAGCAGTTACTGGGAAGGAGACTGCCCACCACTGGGATCCACTGGAGCCACCCTCTGGGACCCAACACACAAGAAACACGTACTCCAGGATAGGGTTCCTCTCCTACAACTGCATGAGACTGAACGTTCAACTCAAAAAAGACTTGAGGACTTCCCTGCTGGTCCACTGATTAAGAATCCGCCTGCCAGTGTGGGGGACACAAGTTTGATCCTTGATCTGGGAAGACTCCACATGCCATGAGGCAGCCACAACTACTGAGCCCATGGGCTGCAACTACTGAAGTCTGAGTGCCTAGAGCCTGTGCTCCACAATGAGAAGCCCACGTACCACAGTGAAGACCCAGTGAAGACAAAAAATAAATAAATGAAATTATTAAAAACAAAACAACACTTGAAAGTGGCAAAGGAGAACAGATGTATTCTCAGTTTTCTATCAGTTTGCAGTGTCCCAGTATAAACCCAGCCGCATATGTATGAAGCATAAAGAACATTAAAGCAGTGATGCAGTATTGTAGTTTGGCTGCCTTGTTTACTTTTCAGACAGTCGCCGTTCAGGGTTCAGATAATCACAAAGCAAGCATTTAGCATGCCTTTACATGAAATGAAGGGATTTTAACCGATCATAAACACAGCAACATCTGTCGCTTCTCCAAACTGAATAAGAACAAGATGGGGACAGTCTTTCTCTGAGAAGGCAGAAGAACACTTTGTAATTTTTGTTCAAGGATTATGGAGTGTAAAACAAACACCTCCTCATGTTCCCACATTCCAGGGTCAAGATGCTATGCGGAGATTGGAAACAGACCCAAGGTGACATCCTGTGAGCCACGCAAATGGGGAAGAAACTCTCTCGCAGCAGCTATTCCCAGGGCAGAATTCCAAGTGGAATTTTGACACCTAATGAGAGGGAGCCACAGTCAACCAGAACTTCAAACCTAGAAATATAAACATCTGGGAATCTTTCTGATGCCCCATATGCTATAGGTTCTTTGTCTTCCTACTTCAGATCATCACCAACCATACATGGAATAAACTTCCCACTGAGTAAACAGTGGTAAGACAATGACAGCTGTATGCATCATCCCGGTCTTGCTGTTTATAAAGAGTTTTCATATATACTCACATACATGAATACATGTATATACAATATAGTAGGCATCAACCTCACCACAACCCAGTGAAATAGATACCATTATCTCTATTTTTTACAGGAGTAAGTTGAGGTTCAGAAAGGACAAGTGACCTTCCTGAAATCACCCAACCAGGACTGAGACACAGGTGACCTGAGCTTTGCTCTGCTTCTCCCCTTAATGAGGAGGGTCCTTCTAGGACAGGATGATGAACTCAGGGACCAGGCGTGCAGGTTAGGAAGCTCTGCTGGCTGTGAGAACACTCAGAGAGATTAGCTGAGCGGACCTTCTAACGAGTGACATTTTGAGTATAATTGCAAATAGCCTCCATCAAGAGGACTTCCTGGTGGTGCGAGCAGTAAAGAAGTCGCCTGCCAATGCAGGAGGCACAAGAGACACGGGTTGGTTCCCTGGGTTGGGGAGATCCCCTGGAATAGGAAATGGCAACCCACTAAGGCTACACAGCAAGCCCGCTGGAGAGGCCAGGCTTGAAAACGGCAAAGGGCACGTGAGGTAGGAACACATACACCCCTTCTCCAGCCAGGCCACTCTGTCCAGCCCCTCGCAGCACCTGCTAGGGGAGGGGAGATGAGAGTGTAATCACTGAACCCTGTGACCCTGTTTGGACGTGATCACAGCATTGCCAAGTGGTACCAGACCTACGTGCCCCCTCCTCTATGCACGCAGCCGGCCCAGTAAGTGCAGCCAGATACATGGATGGATCCCCAATCTGCCCTGTGGTGTCAGGGGGCCCGCTCAGTCCTAAGGTTTAGGTTCAGAGGCAAGTGGGAGCCCTTGCCCTTGACTATAATTCTCAGACATTTGCACAGCTGTTAATCAAGACGTATTTTGATCCCTTTCGGCTTTTGTTCCTGTGCACAGAGAGCCTTCCGAGCCTGCTGGGAAGGAACATCCATAAAAGATAATCAAGATCTCAGCATTCTCAAGGGCCCTGGTAATAATAATATCTAATGGCATGAAAATTACCAAAACACCAAGAACAGATTCAAAAGATGGGCATAACACCTAACAGCAGCGTCAGGAAGTCTGGAACCCAGCATGTATGGAGATTTTCAGAATGTATTGAGGACAGCAAAAAATAAACAGTAACAGTGAAGACTTGTGGAAGGCATATTTAGTGCAAGAATAAAGAGAAAGAAAGAATAGGTCTGTGCCTAACACGGATGATGTTATATCAGCAGAAGACAAAAGGAAAGCATAAATATTTCTTCCTTACAGCATCAACTTGCCAACAGTAAACATCTCCCTCCTGAAAAGTGTAGAACGATACCTGGCTCATAGGATGGTTTAAAAATATGTCCACAAATTATGTGACTCCTGACTTCAAGAGCTGGAGCTTAATCTGCTCTCCCTGAGTGTGAGCTGTATTCTGTGACTCCTTCTAAGGAATAGAATGTGATAGAAATAACAGAGAGTGATTCATTTCTCATGGGTGGATAGCTAGGAGCTGGACCACAGAGGAGGGGAGATGCTAGTGTGATCCCACTAGCTACCCAGAATTGATGCTCCACATAGTATATCTTTGTTTAACATTTTGAGAAACTACCAAGCTATTTTCCAAAGTGGCTGCACACAAGAATTCCAGTTTCTCCACATCCTTGTCAACTTGTGACCGTCCATCTTTTGGACTTTATCCATCTAAGTGGGTGTGAAGTCATTCAGTTTTAAATGTTGGTCACTGTTTTAACGGAGAAGGCAATGGCACCCCACTCCTGTACCCTTGCCTGGAAAATCCCATGGACGGAGGAGCCTGGTAGGCTGCAGTCCGTGGGGTCACTAAGGGTCGGACACAACTGAGTGACTTCACTTTCACTTTTCACTTTCATGCACTGGAGAAGGAAATGACAACCCACTCCAGTGTTCTTGCCTGGAGAATCCCAGGGATGGCGGAGCCTGGTGGGCTGCCGTCTATGGGGTCGCACAGTCGGACACAACTGAAGCGACTTAGCAGCAGCAGCAGCAGCACTGTTTTAAACTTTAGGCAAAAATAGAAGTTCTAATAGATCACAGGAAATGATAGAATTCAATTAACTCAAGTTCTGGTTCTTTTTTTTTAACAATCACTCATTGTTTATTTCAGATCTACAGTCCAAACAATCACAGAGTTGGAAACAGGAACTGAATTATGCCCAAAGTAAGGTAGAACAATTCCAGACTCTCACTTGGTCTTGCTCTGATTTTCTTACTATCAGAACAAACCCATGGAGCCAAGTCTGCCTTTGTCAGGGGCTGACTATAGCTGAGAGTCCTCTGAATTAAATGTCTTATAAATTAAAAGGCTTATTAAAGGATATATAATCAAATATGCTAACTAAAAGTTTACATACATTTTACTAAAACTTAGCAGTAACTGCGGCAGTTGGTTAGAACATAGAAAAATAAAATATCTCACTAAAATTATTTAGAACTGCCAGTTCATGGTGATAATAAAAAGCAGATCAAATTTTAGTCAGTTCTCTCAGTTTTTAAATTCCCACAGGAGATGCAATAATGAACCCCCACTTGCTTGTACTCCCACAACCCACTCTAGGTAGCCCACTGCCAGGGGCCACGCCCCCACCAGTCCTAGAGGAAGATGGGCGGAGGTGGGAATGCTATCTTCTTACTGACCCGTACATTTTAAAGCCAAGGGTGAATTGTAACTGTAAGTTATTGCCTTTATAAATCGCCAAAGGATTGACAACTTGTTTAAGAAGCAGGGACAAGGGTGAGACAGAGAGCGTGTTTCTGTACTTGCCTCCCTCCCTGGAAATCCCCTTCCACACGTCATTCTGTGAGTAGGAAAGTGAAAGTGAAGGTCTCTCAGTCGTGTCTGACTCTTTGCAACCCCATGGATTGTCCATGGAATTCTCCAGGCCAGAATACTGGAGTGGGGTTGCCATTCCCTTCTCCAGGGCATCTTCCCAACCTAGGGATCGAACCCAGGTGTCATGCATTGCAGGTGGATTCTTTACCGGCTGAGCCACCAGGAAAGCCCAAGAATGCTGGCGTGGGTAGCCTCTCACTTATCACCTGATCTTCCCGACCCAGGAATTGAACCAGGGTCTCCTGCATTGCAGGTGGATTCTTCCCTGATAGCTCCACTGAGCTATCTGGGAAGCCCTTCCTGTGAGCAGGGAAACACGCTAAATGAACACATCTTCATCGGGACCTCACAGTCAAGAGACTGAATTAAGAAGAGTATGGGGTGAAGAAAGTCAAATGCATTCCTTCCAGTGCTGTGGGAGACGGTGGGGGCGGGGAGAGTGCGTGGGGGATGGGGGGGCCAGGTCTATACTGGGGAACCTTTCAATCTTAAGCCCACGTGGGGGGAATGCCATTGAGAAACACACTCAGGGGTCCACGCAGATCAGTACAGACACCTTAAAACAACCAAAAGTCTCCCAGTTCAAAGTGACTGGGAGCTAGTTCTATAAAACCAGGACGAATGTTCTGCCCAAAGGGACAGCTGGTCAGTCTTGGAACCACAAGAAAGGAAAGTTCAGAGGTGAACTCTGGTAATGCCCATCAAGACGGCATCAGGGCAGTGGGCTTGCAGAGCCTCCCTCCCCCATCCAGTGGCCTCTCCTGGAGGACACACAGGCCACCAGCAGCCCGTCCCCCTATCTTGCTGAATTCCGTTCTGTGCCCAACGAGCAAGCTTCTGATTGATTTCCTGCCCCAAAGTGGAACCTCACGGGGAGATCACACCCATTGTGGGAGGCTGGTTTTGGTTGTCAGATTAGAGTCGCAGCTCTAAATGGGAACAGAGGGGTTGGGGAGAAGACAGAAGAATGGGCAAAAAGCCTCAGAAAGGGCTTCCAGCTCCCCAGAGCATCATCCCACCTGCTCCTCTCCACCCGGTGCCTCCCCCAGCATCCAAGCACTGAGACGGCAGGCAGTGCCTAGCAGGGCACGGGGAGCTTTAGAGAATCACCGTTTCCACTCCCAGGGGACATTTGCATGATTGCAGATCCTCAAAATTCAGAGCCCACAGATTAAGGTAGAGTCCTCAAGAGTAGACATCTTGGGAGTTACGAAGAGCTCACAAACACTGAGTCCCCGCCATAACCACAGCCTCAAAATCCAGCAGTTTTCAAAGAACAGATGCTCAAAGCATCATGCTGAACATTTAAAACTGATGCAGCCATTCTTCTCAGTGGTATTTGAACGTTTCTGAAATTCAGATTAAGCGGCAGGATGGGGCAGGGGAGGGGGGGTCATGCAAAGTGGCAAAACCCACAGGGAGTCTTTTGTCGCTGGTGTTTAATGTGGCCCTGCTCCCAGCAATACTTTCCCCATAATTGCCGTCTCTACAGGAACACAATGGTTCTAAGCAGCATGTCAAGTGCAGTTTTTGAGAAACCTGAAATTCCTAAAGCTTGTTTTTTGGGCGTTTGATTTGTTTTTGTTTTTTTTTTTGAGGACAAACTATGAAAGGTTTATTCCCCAATATTCAGACTTGACCCTCCATCTTTCCACATTAGTATGTGCACCAAAGTAATTCCATGAGCTGTTTCCTAACACACAAAAAAAATGGTCATCACAGGGCACTCAGGCTACAAACAGGCAAGGAAGGAGTAAGGTACAAGTCTGCTATGAGAGCATTTATTGTGGAAAACAACGTAGCACTTCCTGTAAGCAAAAAGGAGCACCCCCACCCCACCCCCCTCCACCAGTCAGTGTGGTCTGGATCCTTCCGATCCATTTAGCTTTGAGAGCCTGAGTTTCCCTTCCAAGATCTGTATCAAGGGTCCTTAAAAAGTACATTTGCCTTAAAGGGTAGTTAATATAACAAAAGGTTTAAACTAACCATGTGATCTATCAGTAAAAAGACATGATGGGTCTTCAAAAAGATCATTAGACAAAAGTCAAGGAAACCAGGGAGATAATGCTGGCCCCAGAGAAGAAGGAACCACCCAATGGGAAGGAGAAAATCAGGGAGCGGATAACTGTATGGCAGGACCACCCTGGAGATGTCAGTAACACCCCCTGCAGATGCTCTATGTCAGTAACACCCCCTGCAGATGCTCTTTATTTCCCGAGTGGCTGGCCTTGAAGATCTGGTCTCGGGGTTTTACTGGCATTCCCAGTGTCAGGAATTATCATGCAAAGCCATTTACAGGCACAATTCCTGCTTCTCTTCCCACTATGCTGTAATTCCAGGAATTAAAAGAATTTTAGCTCTCCAGAAGTTCCCTTGTATAGATTTCTAGTTTAGTTAAAATGAATACCAAGAAGTTGGGGCAACAATTGGCATGTCCATTAAAATGTCAAGCATGACACGTCTGTGCAACGTTCTGTCTTTCTCTGTGGCTGGAACACAACCTGACAAATGGAACGATAAAGAAACGTGAAGCTCCCGTGTTTACTTAGGCTGCAGAGATGAAAAGGAACTCTCCCCACTGGGCCAACTGGAACATAATTGCTGACAGAATAGCAGCTACAAGAACAACAAGGGAGAAAAGTCGGGTCTTAGAAAAACTGACCGAAAGCCTGACTATTGGAGCCTGGCATTCTTTTACTTTTTATTATTCCACAAAGAGAACGTACATGCGGATCATGCTGGCTTTTTAAATAGTTTAGTTCCTCCCCCTCCCCCACTCTCATTTATTTCTTCCTCTTTTCCTAAACAACACTAAGTGTCCTGGGTTAACAACCTAGTGCTGTAAACACATATCCATATTCACAAACACATACACATATATATATGTACATGGCATACTTTTCCTTGTATATTAGTATTATTTACAGAAATAGAATAGCATACATCTCCACAACTAGATTTTTGTCACTCAAAAATACTTCATAGAAATCCTAACCAAGTGTACAGACTCTGCTAAAATTTATCCTTTTTAATGGCTGCATACTATTTTGTGATTTTTCTAAAATTTCTTTTGAAGATCAATTCAACCACTCTTCTATGGGGATTCTCTTTGTTTCAGAATTTAATTGTATTAAAATGCTCTAATAAACATCATGGTCCATATATTTTTATGAAATTATATTGTGTTTTTATTTCTTTGGAATAGCTTCTCAGGAATGAGACTGGTAGATCCAACTGTATGTGAATTTTTATTTCCAGAAGATATTGCCATACTGCAACTAACATTTAATTTGCGAAGTATGACAGTCCCTTTTCCTCTGCATCCTTACCTCTTAAGAGAGTGATGGTATTATCCTTCTATTATGCTTTTGTTAAATACATGGTTATAAAGGGAAAATGCATTGTTACTTTAATTTGCCTTTCCTGAATACTGATAATTTTGAGTGTCCGTATGTTTATGGCCATTATACCTACTTTTGGATAAATTATTCTTTCATATCTATTTTCTATTATCTGTTGCCCCTTAGTAGAAACTCAGTATTTTAAACATTTTAACTTTATTTTAATCATCTGTGATGCAAATACATTTTTCAATTTATAATTTCCCACTGACCTTGTTTAAATTTTCTATAGCTTTTGGTTTTTCGTCTTACTTTAGAACAATCTCCACAAACCCTACATTGTATGTGTAGGCTCCTAGATTTCTTTCTATAAGTAATTTATTCATCTAGCTATTCACTGATTTATTTTTACATTTAATTATTTGCTTTAAAGTCTTCAATTATCTGTAGAAATTACTTCTACAAATGCTGAGACATGTGTACACTTCCACCCTCTTCCAGATGGATGGTCAGCTGAGCCTGCATCTTCCTTCTCCCACTGAATTGAAATGTCAACTTCATAATAGATTAGAATAGTGTATATTGTGAAATCTAGATTTGGATTTTCCTTAAAATTCCCTTACCATCTTTATTTATTTTAAAAACCAGTACCCTTACAGTCAGACAAAACTGTAATTCAAAAAGATACATGCATCCCTATGTTCACAGCAGCACTATTTACAATAGTCGATACATGGAAACAACCTGAATGTGCATTAACAGATGAGTGGATAAAGAAGATATGCTACATGTATATACAATGGACTACTACTCAGCCATTAAAAAGAAAGAAACAATGCTATTTGCAGCAACATGGATGCAATGAAAGATTATCATACAAAGTAGAGAAAGTCAGAAAGATAAGGACAAATACCATACAATATCACTTATATGTGGAATCTAAAATATGAAACAAATGAAACTGTCTATGAAACAGAAACAAAATCAGAGGCAAACAGAATAGACTGGTGGTTGCCAAAAGGAGAAGGATGGGAGAGGGTAGGAATGAGAGTTTGGGATTAGCAGACACAAACTGGTATACGCAGAATGGGTAAATGACAAGGTCCTACCATATAACACAGGGAACTGTATTTAATATCCTGTGATAAACCATAATGGAAAAGAATATGAAAAATAATCTGTATAAATATGTATGTATAACTGAGTTACTTTGCTGTACAGTAGTAATTAATAAAACATGATAATCCAACTATACTTCAATAAAAATATTTTTAATGCCTTATTTATTTGATTATAGTGACTTAATAGTAGCCATTAGTATCTGCACTCATTAGTCTTTTTTATACATTTTATTCTTGGGCTTTTTATTTCCCCAAATAAGCTTCAAGATCATTTTATATTATTTTGAAATGTTATATGATTCTACTTGGAATTGCAGTATATATCATAATTAATTTTATATATAAATCTTATATACACATGTATATAGTGAATTTGAGAAACTCTTAATTTTCAGCCTATACACCTAAGAACTTAGTATTATTTTCCATTTGTTTGAGTCTTGTTTTCAGGACAGTTATTCTCTTACAGTATTTCTTTTCATTTTATTATAACCACAGATTATTTTTTCCCAGTTTCATGTTTGGGTCATTTTTTTGCTATTGATTTTTGTATGTATTTTTATACCTATCCATGTTACAATTCAAGTATTTTTTATGTCTTTTGGATTTTCCAAGAATATAGTATCATCAAGAAAAAGAGTTCTTTCCTTTCTTGTCCAATGTTTAGACAAATTATTTGCTGTCTTTTCTCACTATGTTTGCTAGAACTTTGAAAATAATGTTGAGTAATAGTGGCAAGAATAAGCTGTCTTATCTAGTTCCTGACAATAATCAAAGTGATTTTCATGATCTGCTATTTAGAATCATATTTGCCAATGAAGCAACATTTAGAACTGGACATGGAACAACAGACTGGTTCCAAATTGGGAAAGAAGTACGTCAAGGCTATTGTCATCCTGCTTATTTAACTGGTATACAGAGTACATCATGAGAAAAGCTGGGCTGGGTGAAGCACAAGCTGGAATCAAGATTGCCAGGAGAAATATCAATAACCTCAGATATGTAGATGACACCACCCTTATGGCAGAAAGCGAAAAAGAACTAAAAAGCCTCTTGATGACAGTGAGAGAGGAGAATGAAAAAGTTGGCTTAAAACTCAACATTCAGAAAACTAAGACCATGGCATCCGGTCCCATTACTTCATGGCAAATAGATGGGGAAATAGTGGAAACAGTGACAGGTTTTACTTCTTTGGGCTCCAAAATCACTGCAGATGATGACTGCAGCCATGAAATTAGAAGATGCTTGCTCCTTGGAAGAAAAGTTATGACCAACCTAGACAGCATACTAAAAAGGAGAGACATTACTTTGCCAACAAAGGAACGTCTAGTCAAAGCTATGGTTTTTCCAGTAGTCATGTATGGATGTGAGAGTTGGACTATAAAAAAAGCTGAGTTCCGAAGAACTGATGCTTTCGAACTATGGTGTTGGAAAGCCTCTTGAGAGTCCCTTGGACTGCAAGGAGATCCAGCCAGTTAATCCTAAATGAAATTGGTCCTGAATATTCATTGGAAGGACCAATGCTGAAGCTGAAACTCCAATCCTTTGGCCACCTGGTGTGAAGAACTGACTCATTGGAAAAGACCCTGATGCTGGGTAAGATTGAAGGCAGGAGGAGAAGGAGACGACAGAGGTTGAGATGGTTGGATGGCATCACTGACTCAATGGACATGAGTTTCAGTAAACTCTGGGAGTTGGTGATGGACAGGGAGACCTGGCATGCTGCAGTCCATGGGGTCACAAAGAGTCGGACATGACTGAGCGACTGAACTAAACTTGCCAATGTTTTATAAACTTTATCTTACTTACAAAATTTCCTCCTGTACATATCTTTCTAAAGTTATTATTAAGGATAGCTGCTGAATGTTTATCAAGATGGCTTTTCGATGTCTATTGACATGTTCACTTATTTTTCTGCTTTAATCTGTTGATTCAATGAGTCACATTGCTTGATTTCCTGGTACTAATGCAACTTTGTATGCTTGCAATAAAACTATTTGGCCATAGTTTATTAGTCTGTTAATACATTACTGGATTGTTGTAGCTAATATCACATTTAGAATTTTCTGCATCTAGTGTACTATTGCGGAGAAGGCAATGGCACCCCACTCCAGTACTCTTGCCTGGAAAGTCCCATGGACGGAGGAGCCTGGTGGGCTGCAGTCCGTGGGGTCGCTAAGAGTCGGACACGACTGAGTGACTTCACTTTCACTTTTCACTTTTCATGCATTGGAGAAGGAAATGACAACCCACTCCAGTGTTCTTGCCTGGAGAATCCCAGGGACGGGGGAGCCTGGTGGGCTGCCGTCTATGGGGTCGCACAGAGTCGGACACGACTGAAGCGACTTAGCAGCAGCAGCAGCAGCAGTGTACTATTGACTTTTTTTGCAGTGTTATTTTTTCCATGTTATAGCAATAAGATTGAGCTTCCTTGGTGGCTCAGTGGTAAAGAATCCACCTGCTAATGCAGGAGACGCAGGTTTGATCCCTGGGTCAGGAAGATTCCCTGGAGAAGGAAATGGCAACCCACTCCAGTATTCTTACCTGGGAAATGCCAAGGACAGAGGAACCTGGAAGGCTAGAGTCCAGGCTAGAGTCACAAAGAGTCAGACATGACTTAATGACTGAACAACAACAACAACAAAGTGTCAATAATAAGACTGGCCTCGTAAATACAGTGAGAACTTGTCTGTCTTCTTCTACGTCTGTAAATTACATCAAAATTGTTTGCCCTTTAAGATTAAATAGCGTTCAGTTATGTAATTCTCAAATTCTGTTAACTTCTTCAATAATACATTTTTAATCTCTTTTTTAATCTCTCCTATGGTTCTCAAACTATTCAAAATTCCTACTTCTTCACTGAATTTTAACAGTTTATATTTTCTTAGGAAATCAATGATGTTACCTAGATTTCCAAATTACCTTACTGAGATTAAGATTTTCTGTGTGGTCAAAAACATGATCAACTAGTTTTCTAAATGTTACATGGACACTAAAAAACTACATGTACTTGAGGATTCAATACATAAATAAATTTGTGTTTAATAAACAGAAATTTATTGAATCCACCTTCTCATTTACAATAGCTATAGGCTTAGGAGAAATAGGCTAAATTTCTACCTCTCTCCCTTTGCCCATCTTCAAACTTTCTATAAAGGTGTTCACCACACATGTCCCCAGTGGCTGGGTAACTTGTATTTACAGTTAGGTCTCAGTTTTATGTCATTTCCCCCAGGAAGTCCTCCTTCATACCCTAGACTCGATTGCAAAACATTGACAATACAAAGAACGTTTTCTTCTTGGAAGTTGTCTTGTTTGTCATTACCTTGTATTTGTATACAAAATAAAGAAAGATCCTACTATCTAGTAACCTCCATGAGGATGGGATAATGTTTGCTTTATCTTATCCTCAAAACATAGTTGAACACAGTAGAGTGCCTGGCACATAGTAGGCGTGCAATATACATTTCTCATGACTGACTGACTGAATGAATGAATGGCCTGTTAATTAGAGGAGATACAAATCAGGAACCATCACTGGCAGTTTTCCACCCAGTGGTTGGAAACCCAGGCTGCCACATCAATGAGCCTTGAAGCAGACATTCAAGAAAGAAGCAGAGTTGAGAGATGGATGAAAAGAAAACACCCTGGCTCATGAAAGCACATCAGTGAATCAGAGGCCTCATTGCATTCCAGTCCTTGGGGTCGTGAGACCTGCTGGAGCCTGGTAATTCCACTTTTTGCTGAAGCTAAAAACAAAAGCAGATTTCCTTAGTTTCTTCCTAATGGCCATCTTCTCCCCGAGATGCCATCCAGGACATAGCGTTATGTTTAGTTCTCATGCCCCTCAGACTTCTCCTGGCTGTTAGCGTTTCTCAGTCTTGCCGTGTTTTAATCCTCGTATTTTTTTGGTAGTTTATTTTATTCCTTCTAATCTTATGTTTACTTTTTATCCACGTTGGTTTACTTTGTTGTCTCCTCTTTTTTCTTTTGCTGTTTTTTCTCGAGGGGGGCTGGGTTTCTTTCCACTGTCTTTTTAACTTCTGTTAGTGTTGCTGTTTTGTAACTTTCTATACCTTAAATGTTTGCATCCCCTTTCTAGGACCTCATAACAAAACACATATTTCTGTAATTTTTTTAAAAAATATTTAGTTTCTTTCCTTCACTCAGCTAGTCTAACTAATAAGGTCAGCCTTTTAGAATATTTTCACTGCTGTTCTTCTCAAATATGCCCTTATCCAGACCAAAATAAAATCTTTCACATACTTTGCTTCATAACTTTTCTCCCCATTCACCCCTAACTTCTAGATTTCTCTGAGATAGTTCAGTACTTTTCGTCCTAGATTATTATTAGAATTACCCTTACATAGTTCCCTTCTATTTTAAGAATTCTTCTTTGGAGTAGCTAGCATACATTCCTGGTCTATTACTGTCCACTTACATGTAACTGTATGTGCATTGGGGCTTCCCAGGAGGCACAGTGATAAACTGCCTGCCAATGCAGGAGACGCAGGAGACACGAGAGAAGAGGGTTTGATCCCTAGGTCAGGAAGATCCCCCGGGGGAAGAAGTGGCAACAAACTCAGGTATTCTTGTCTGGAGAATTCCATGACAGGGGACCCTGATGGGCTGCCGCCCATGGGGTCGCGGAGTCAGACGTGACTTAGTGACTGCGCGTGCATGAATGTTCCCTACCGAGCACTCCCCTTTTTTCTCTTCACGTCCTCCTGTCTTTGGTGGTGGGGCAGGTAGAGCGTGGCAGAGTGTTGGTTATGGTACAGTTATCTGGTTACACAGTCCTCCGTCTGGTAGCTTCCTCTGGTACTGATGTGCATGAGAGATGTATTTTCTGGATTGTCACACGTCACGCACTCCTCTGTTCTGAAAGGGGAAAGACATCTGGAGTGGATACAGGAATCCCGGCTGCAGTCCTTTTCTCTCGGCTGCCATTCTGTCATCTTCCAGCCAAGGCGTTTCATACAAAACAATATGGCGGTCCGATTCCTTAAGTGGCTGGTTATCTCTGTCTATGGTTTCTCTTCATTCTTGGTAGTTGAAGAATTTCCAGACAAGCTTGGGGGACTTTTTCTTTTTCTTGCCCCTTCTGCTTGGAACTTGGTGAGTAGTTTCAAGTTGCACCTTCAGGTCTTTCTTAATCTCAAGGAGGTTTTCTTCTTTATTAGTTTAATTAGTGCCTTTTCTTCATCTGTTCCTTTTCTACTCTCTGGATCTTCTTTTATTCACAGGTTAGTTCTTCCCAATACATCCTCCAAAAGTCTTTCTTTTAACTCATGATTGTTTTCTCCTTATATTTTTTGCTCTGTGTTTAAAAATATTACTTCCAGTTGAGTTTGTAGGCCACTAAGTCAAGTCCCAACACTGATTTCTGCTCTTTCAATTCGTTCATTAGTATTTTTTGTTCACAAATCATGTAGAAAGTCTTTAAAAAATATGACTGACTACTCTTACATGTTTCTATATTTTGGTTTGAGCTTTAATTCTTTCATGTCAGGGCTTGTCCTGTGTGTTCCCCTTATTTTCCTCTCTCAGCTTTCTGGCCCCTCTCTGAATGCTAGATCTTAGGATCAGCTGTTGGAGGTCTCCAAAGGACACCAGGGAACAGTGGTTCTCAAAGGGTGGTCTGCCGAGCTCTGAAATCCCTGAGACTCTTTCAGGGGATCAACGAGATCAAAGCACTTTCACAATAATACCAACATGGTACGTGTCTTTTTCTCCTGTATTGACACTTGCTCTGACAAACATAAAAGCTATGGTAGGTAAAACGGCTGCTTCCTTAGCATTAGTCAAAGCAGTGTCACCAAAAACGTATCAGCTGTCATCGTCCCTTCACCACCACACATGAGAAAATTGAAGGATGGAAGGCCTTCCATGGTTTGTAAAGGTCTCATTGCAATAAACTCCAGTACTCTTGCCTGGAAAATCCCATGGATGGAGGAGCCTGGTAGGCTGCAGTCCATGGGGTCGCGAAGAGTCGGACACGACTAAGCGAATTCACTTTCACTTGTCACTTTCATGCATTGGAGAAGGAAATGGCAACCCACTCCAGTGTTCTTGCCTGGAGAATCCCAGGGACAGGGGAGCCTGGTGGGCTGCCGTCTATGGGGTCGCACAGAGTCGGACATGACTGACGTGACTCAGCAGCAGCAGCACTGCAATAAAAGGCAAAGCTGGGCTCATGTAAAAAATCTCAAGTCCAGGGTCAGACACCTGGCTCTTCTGTGACTCCCCTCACCTGAGTAAAGTGAAGTGAAAGTCACTCAGTCGTGTCTGACTTTTTGTGACCCCATGGATATATAGTCCATGGAATTCTCCAGGCCAGAATACTGGAGTGGGTAGCCTTTCCCTTCTCCAGCGGATCTTCCCAACCCAGGAATCGAACCCAGGTCTTCCGCATTGCAGGCGGATTCTTTACCAGCTGAGCAAAAGGGAAGCCCTGAGTAAACCAGTTCTAATTCCAGAGAGAAGAAAAAGAGGATGAAAATAAAAATAAACATAAAATACACCAGTACTTTTTGCCAGAGTAGTGAAACAAGCAGAAAAACCAATCCGTTCTCCTCAGGCTTTCTTCCTCTTTAACGTCATTCCACACCTAATGTGCTGCTGTGGCAACCAGAAAAAAGGCACAGACTGCTTCCAAACCCAGCCTTGCCCTTCAGATGCCGGAAGGTTCACCTAGTCCCTCCGACTCACTCTCATCCCAGTCCCAAGCTGACCAATACCTCTGCTTTGGGTTGTATTTTTTTGTCAGGATGAAAAGGAACCTGGGACTTTGGGTAGAAAACCTTTCCCTCTTTGTTCTCCTATAATATCACCTCTTTCTTCTGGGAGCAGGGCTGCATGCTGGAAGGAGCCAGTACAAAATGACAATGAAATCCCCTTGTTTAAAAAGCAGGGAAATGTGCAAATATAAAGGCACTAAAACAAAAGGATCTTTTCCTTTAGAAATATTTTGTTACTTTCAGAAGAGTAATAGGGGTAATAGTGATACATGAGAAATAACTAAATTTTAGAAATTTTCAAAATAATATTTTGGTGTCATAATCTTATATAATACATGATAATACTTTATTAGTGTGATATTTTGATTGATCACAGGATTTCTTTTTTCTGGCTCACTTTTCTGTAAAATTTATTAGATCATCAAAATCTGTACTTTCAGCAATTTAATTTTGAGTAAATATACTTGAAAGCAATATTGATTGCTCTTACAAATACAAGATTATAAATACTTTTTGACGGTTTTCAATTTTGAGGCCATTTCTGCATATGCAACTCTTACTGGAGTTATGAAGAGTAACTTTTAGGCTGTGACAACATTGTTGGGATTAATTGGGGATATTACATTGAGATAAATTTCTGATGAATTTGTCAAAATTTCCATTTTATTACATCTAGAACTGACGATTGTTGAGGAATGTTTTTTCTAGAAAATTTTCCTCTCTGTACAAATGTGTTTCATATAAGTCTGAAGTTCACTTTAAATGTGGATTTATAGTGTTGTTCTAATATCTCTTCTAACATTTCCTCCGACTTATAGAGTTGCCTGTTGCCGCTTCTGCTGTTGTCCCTGTTATTGCCACTAAGTGGCCCCCTGTACTGTCCTGGCCACTCCCTCAGGACCCTGAACCGCCCGAGTCAGGCAGGGGCATCCTGAGCCAAACATGAGGAGCCTGAACTGTTCACTGGACCCTGACCAGCCACGTCTATGCACTGCTGCCTGGAGCATCTCCATGGAACACTGGCCCATTAGCCTCCTCACAAAACACAAGTTCAAAGATAAAATTATATTAGGGATTTCAAGACAGTCACAGAAGAACATTAAACCAAGCGCTGAGCCCTCCTCAACACAGGCCCTGCCCAGGAAGCCAGACACATAGCAATGGTGATTTCTGGTTTTCCACCCGCTGGTGGTTTGGATTGGAGTGTTTAATGCACTTTTTATTGCCAATCTAGTCAGTAATTTGTCTCATAAATCTGCCATTTACAGTCTGTCCTTCTAGAGGCTTTCGGCAGCTCTCTAAGCCGGCAATCATCTCTCTTCTTGTAAATCAGTTGGCACCTCTTCTAGGAAACCAATGTGAACCCTAACTCTAAATAGCCACTAATGACTTAAATTAGTGGCTGTCTCTTTCTGAGCCCCTCATTTTCCCCGAGACTAATTAGCTCAGGCCTAGAGAAGTTCTGGATTCGTCCAGCCATTTACCACACGATGGAAATAAATTCAGTCCATACCATAATTCAGCATGCAAGCTCTGGAACAATCCTGCCTGTTCAAATCCTCCACCTTCCTGCTGTGAGCCTTCGGCAGGCGATTAACCTCTGCAAGCCCCGGTTCTTTCATTTATAAAACAGGGATAATGGCATACTTTTAAAGATAAAGCATGACAAATGTTTATTATTAGTATTCAATTCTAGATAAGCGGGGATCAGTCTCTTAGCTTACAGCAGGGATGTTCCTAAGAGGACAAAAGGGCTAGCTTGGACTGACAAATTTTTGGTAAAATATAGAGGATGGTCACTACTGCTTTCTGAAAGAGTCTGCAGGGGAGCAGAGACAGAATCTAGTTTAGGAAGGTCGTTCAGAAAGCACAGATGGGAGAAGCTACTGCAGAATCAGCTGAGGGTGTGGAGGGTGTGTGTGTGTGTGTGTGAGTGACCATGAGTTTGCATGTGATCAGCCCTGTGTTTACTTGAAAACAGGCTTTGAGTGTCCATGTACACAACCAAGAAACACACATGGCTTTTGTTTGATGTCTGTGATTGCTCCACTGGGTGATATGACAGCTGTCAGCAGAGTTCCAAAGGGACAACACTCAAAAGTAATACACACAGAGACAAAGAACAGGCATTTTCTGAAGCTGGCTTTTTTTTTTTTTGTAACTGGGATGAGCCTTTTCAAACACCTGATGTTTGGTCATGTATTCCAAGCATAAGCCAACAGCAGGATTTGGGTAAAAAGGAATTCTGAATTTAAAAAGAAATTCACCATTAGGTGTTTTCAGCTTTACCACTATGTACTGAAAGGGTAACCACCATTATATGGTAATTAATTGTTGTTGTTGTTTAGTGACTTGGCCCTGTCCTACTCTTTGTGACCCCGTAGACTGTAGACTGCCAGGCTCCTCAGTCCATGGGATTCTCCAGGCAAGAATACTAGGGTGGATTGCCATTTCCTTCTCCAGGGGATCTTCCCCACCCAGGGATCAAACCCACGTTTCTTGCATCTCCTGCATTGTCAGGCGGATTCTTTACCACTAGTGCCACTTGGAAAGCCCCTAAAATATACAGTTTTAAAGAACCATATTTTGTTTAATGGCTACTGAAAAAAGTGATTAGATATCGCACTGTGCATCAATTACAACAAACCATTATCTAGCACAATGGAAGCACAAGGCATTTCCAATACACATAAACTGACTAAAGTAGAACATCCTGCTTAATAACTCTATTAACGTGTACATATTTAGTGTGTGCTAACTATTTGTTGAATGAACTAATCATCAAAGGAAGATTAGTGTTCAGTATGATATTATTGCGAATTTTAATTGCATTTTAATTCTTTTTAAATGGATAATCCATGATGATACATATAATGAATCTGTTAACTAGAAACAAACATCTTAATATGATTTTCTTTTAAATAACTGATAAGTCATTTCAAGATTTTGTACAGCCCTGGGGTAATCACTACGAACACCAATTATCATTATAAATATTACTAAAAAGAAGTCTGATTGGCAGAACTCCAGGTAATAGAGTTCAACTGAGCCTCAGTAACTGGAAAAAAAAGTGAGCTCTTTTCAAATAACCATCTATAATGCATTTCTATCCCTTTTCATTAAGTATTTATTCATGTAAGAAATATTTCTTAAGCAACTAATATACATGCTAGGGAATAACAAGTCACCTAAGATGCATTCCCTTCCTCAGAGTATTTTATAATCTAATGGAAGTGATTAGACAATCACGCAAATCCTGGTAAGAGGCGGTAGGTGCTGATTCTAACGTTCAGCAAGGTTAAGGGTGAACAAGCCAGAGGACCCGAGAAGAGAGACTTACAGCAAATGTCAGCTGACTGTGGGGAGTCATGACACACATTAAAAGTATTTGAAGAGAGAAGTGACCGAATCAAAATGATGTGCAGAATGGACACACGCCAGGAAACCATTTAGGGATTACTGGAAAAATCTAAGTGAAAAGTTCAAAGAGGACAATGGCAGCAAGTATCCAAATGAAGGTGGATGCTAGAAATATCAGAATGAAAAAAATCCATAGAATTTCATACCTGAATGTCTCCACTGGCTGACTGGAGAAAAGGAAACAAAAGAGGGAGTTCATTGGAAGGAAAAATCCTCTGTCCTTTCCTCCTGCCTTCAATCTTTCCCAGTATCAGAGTCTTTTCAAATGAGTCAGCTCTTTGCATCAGGTGGTCAAAGGATTAGAGTTTCAGCTTCAGCATCAGTCCTTCCAATGAATAGTCAGGACTGATTGCTTTTACGATGGACTGGTTTGATCTCCTTGCAGTCCAAGAGACTCTCAAGAGTCTTCTCAAACACCACAGTTCAAAAGCATCAGTTCTTCGGTGCTCCACTTTCTTTATAGTCCAACTCTCACATCCATACATGACCGCTGGAAAAACCACAGCTTTGAGTCAATGGACCTTTACTGACAAAGTACTGTCTTCTGCTTTTTAATATGCTGTCTAGGTTGGTCATAGCTTTTCTTCGGAAGAGCAAGAGTCTTTTAACTTCATGGCTGCAGTTATCATCTGGCGTGATTTTGGAGCCCCCCAAAATAAAGTCTCTCACTGTTTCCATTGTTTCTCCATCTATTTGCCATGAAGTGATGGGACCAGATGCCATGATCTTAGTTTTCTGAATGTTGAGTTTTAAGCCAACTTTTTCACTCTTCTCTTTCACTTTCATCAAGAGGCTCTTTAGTTCTTCTTCACTTTCTGCCATAAGGGTGGTGTCATCTGCATATCTGAGGTTATTGATACTTCTCCTGGAAATCTTGATCCCAGCTTGTGATTCATCCAGCTTGGCATTTTGTGTGATGTACTCTGCATAAAAGTTAAATAAGCAGGGTGACAATATACAGCCTTGACATACTCCTTTCCCAATTTGGAACCAGTCTGTTGTTCCATGTCCGGTTCTAACTGTTGCTTCTTGACCTGCATACAGATTTCTCAGGATGCAGGTCAGGTGGTCTGGTATTCCCAGCTCTTGAAGAATTTTCCACAGTTTGTTGTGATCCACATAGTCAAAGTCTTTGGTGTAGTCAATGAAGCAGAAGTAGATGTTTTTCTGGAATTCTCTTGCTTTTTCTGTGATCCAATGGATGTTGGCAATTTGATCTCTGGTTCCTCTGCCTTTTCTAAATCCAGCTTGAACATCCAGAAGTTCTCTGTTTACAGACCGTTGAAGTCTCACTTGGAGAATTTTGAGCATTACTTTGCTAGCATGTGAGATGAATACAATTGTGCGGAAGTTTGAACATTCTTTGGCACTGCCTTTGAGACCTGGGTTTTATCCCTCAGTTGGAAAGATCCCCTGGAGAAGGGAATGGCAATCCACTCCAGTATTCTTGCCTGGAGAATTACATGGACTGAGGAGCCTGGTGGGTTACAACTCATAGTGTCGCAGAGTCGGCCATGACTGAGTGACTTTCACCTTTCACTTTCTTTGGGATTGGAATGAAAACTGGCCTTTTCCAGTTCTGTGGCCCTCTATCTCTTTAGTGATGATGGGCAGTAAGTTATTGCTCCATCCTAACAACAGGTAAAAAGCTGAACAGACTGAAAACTCAATAGTTGCTCTGGGAGGACAGGACACAGGGCACACCGCTGCCCCCAACTGGAGAGATAAGACAGACAAACAAAGGACATCAAGGCTTCCCAAGCAGAGGCTCATGAATGGAAACCACCTCAGGAGTCAATACAGGGTAAGAAACCTGAACTGTAATTCATGAATTGCCAGAGGTTCCGTGTGGACAGCTCTGAGAGATAAAAACTTGCAGTGGTCCAGTAGTTAAGACTCCGTGCTTCCACTGCAGGAGCACGGCTTTGATCCTTGGTCAGGACCATGCCGCACAATGCAGCCAAAAACTGACCAACCAAACAAAAAACTCCAGGCAGACCCAGTCATAGGAGAAAAGAAACCATTTTGAAATATGCCAGAGCACTCTAGCATATTAAATGGAAGACCAGATAACTATAAAACTTTAAAAGGAAAATATAGGCAGAACATTCCTTGACAGAAATAGAAAGAGTGGATCCACTTTCTATTTTGGATCTACCTCCTAGAGCAATGAAAATAAAAACAAAAATAAACAAATGGGACCTAATTAAACTTAAAATAATTCAAAAAATACATACATTCCAGTGTTCACTGCAGCATTATTTACAATAACCAAGACATGGAAGCAACCTAAATGTCCATTAACAGAGGAATGGATAGAGAAGATGTAGTAAATATATAAATGGAATATTACTCAGGCATAAAAACACATGAAATAATGCCATTTGCAGCAAAATGGATTTACCTAGAGGTTTTCATACTAAGTAAAGTCAGCCAGAGAAAGACAAATATCGTATTATATCACTTTTATGTGGAATCTAAAAAGAATGATATGAAAGAACTTATTTATAAAACAGAAACAGACTCATAGATGTTAAACACAAATTTATGATTACCAAAGGGGAAAGAAAGATTGGTCAGGGGGATAGATTAGGAATTTAGAATTCTTACTAACTGGTTTAATAGATTTTGGAGGGAAGGTTCCTATATGGTTGTTTGAGGGATGGATATAGTTTGAGATTAACGCATACACACTACTGTATATAAAACAGATAACCAATAAGAACCTACTGTATAGCACAAGGAACTCTACTCAATATTCTGTAATAACTTACATGAGAAAAGAGTCTGGAAAAGAATGGATCTATGTTTCTTGATTACCGAATCACTTTGCTGTATACCTGAAACTAACACATCATTGTAAATCAACTATACCCCAATATAATAGAAAAATTAAATGTAATTAAAACATAATTTGAAGAACAAGAATCATTTGTATCATCATTTTAGATTCTTTCCTTCACTGTGTCCAAGCTACTTTACAGACGGGCTTATAGCCCATCAAAGGTGTTCTTCATTTCTGTTACAGTGTTTTTGATCTCTAGCACTTCTTTTAAGTTCCTTCTGAGACTCCCATCTCGCTCCTTACACTTCCCATTTGTCCTTGTATGTTGTCTTCTCTATCCACTAGAGTCCTTAGAATCTTAATCATAGCTCTTTTAAATTCCTGGTCTGATAATTCCAAAATTCCTGACCCCTTTCGCTCTGCTTGATGACCATGACACCCTGGCTTCTTCACCTATTTGGAGCTGAGCCCGACCTCAATCCTCTATTGCAGCAATCGTGATCCCTAGTCATTTGTCTTTAATAATAAAGTTGGAGAGGTACTGTTGTTGTTTTGTTCTGTTCCTGTTTGCTGGAGGTTTCTATTGAGATATTCTCAAGCTCAGATTTCTGGTTCACAGTTTTAACTTTCCATTTTAATCACCTGGGAGCTTTAAGCAATACCACTGTCTGGATCCCACCCCAAGAGAATCGGATTTAATCAGTCTGGGGATGTTTAAAAGCTCCCACATGACTCTAATGTGTAACCAAGGTTGAAGCCTGCTGGTGTTGATTAACTCCCTCTCTATACATACAAGAACAATAAGACTCCACGGACTTGGTGACTTGCTCCAGGTTATAAAGCAAATTGAAGAGCAGGACTAGAAACTGGAAGATCCCAATCTGGTTTGGGGCAGCCTCCACCCTCCTAGAGCCCTTTCCTTCCACATTGAGGCCTCTGTTCCCAGCTGAGGAGCTGGCTTGACCCTTGTTCTCCAGAGACATCTCCATTCACCTGCTCCTCTTTCTCATCTTAGGAATGTTCGGGTCTTCTTGTTCTTGTTCAGTTGCTGTCATGTCCAACTCTTTGCGACCCCCATGGACTGCCGCACACCAGTTCCCAGAATTAGCTCAAACTCATGCTGATTGAGTCTGTGATGTCATCCAAACATCTCATCCTCTGTCGCCCCCTTCTCCTTTTGCCCTCAATCTTTCCCAGCATCAGAGTTTTTTTCACTGAGTCAGCTCTTCACACCACGTGGCCAAAGTATTGGAGCTTCAGCTTCAGCATCAGTCCTTTCAATGAATATTCAGGGTTGATTTCCTTTAGGATGGACTGGTTGGATCTCCTTGCAGCCCACAGGACTCTCAAGTCTTCTCCAACACCACAGTTCAAAAGCATCAATTCTTTGGCGCTCAGCTTTCTTTATGGTCCCTCACATCTGTACATGACTACTGGAAAAACCATAGCTTTGACTAGATGGACCTTTGTTGGTCTGGCTTTCTGGACACACTTTAATGCCTCTCTCGACATTTTTGTTTTTGTTTTTTTAATTGAAGGATAATTGCTTTACAGTATTGTGTTGGTTTCTGCTGAGCATTAACATGAATTTGCCATAGGTTCAGGTGTGCTCCTTCCCTCTTGATCACCCCTCCCACCTCCCTCCCCGTCCCACCCCTCTAGGTTGTTACAGAATCCCACTTTGAGCTTCCTGAGTCATACAGCAAACTCCCACTGACTATCCATTTTACAAATGGTAATGTATGTTTCCGTGTTACTCTCTCCATACATCCCACCCTCTTCTCCCCCATACCCCACGCCGTGTCTGTTCTCTATGTCTGTGTCTCCAGTGCTGCCCTGCAAATAATTTCATCAGTACCATCTTTCTCGATTCCATATATATCTCTTAGAGGAAAACATAGGCAGAACACTCTATGATGTAAACCACAGCAAAATCCTCTATGGCCCACCTCCTAGAGTAATGGAAATACAAACAAAAATAAACAAGTGGGACCTAATTAAACTTAAAAGCTTTTGCACAGCAAAGGAAACTATGAACAAAGTGAAAAGACAAGCCTCAGAACTGGAGAAAATAACAGCCAATGAAATAACTGACAAAGGATACATTTCCAAAGTATACAAGTAGTTCACACAAGTCAGTACCAGAAAAACAAACTACCCAATCAAAAACTGGGAAACCGACCTAAACAGATATTTCTCCAAAGAAGACATACAGATGGCTAATAAATACATGAAAAGATGCTCAACATCACTCATTATTAGAGAAATGCAAATCAAAACTACAATGAGATATCACCTCTCTCACAGTTTTCATCTTTGTTTTGCACCCTTCCCCTCCTCCACTGGGCCCACTCTCATAAGCACTGAAATCATTCTCAGACTCTCCAGCCTCTTTGTAAATAAATGCCCTTCCCTGTACCCTGGACTAACATTCTCTGGACAACATCACCTCCAACGGCATTGCTTCTCCACATGACCCTCTTAATACGAACCCAAAACTCATCGTGAGTTCTGACATTCCAGGCGCTGGCTCAGTCCCTTTGTCCTTCTGTCTCCCTCACCTTCTTGCACCCACTTCTCTCGGGGGAGCCCCTTTGCCAAACTGCAGATGCTGTAGCCATCTTCCCAAGGGCACTTCAAAGAATGGGGACTGTAGTAAAACTCATCTGCATTTTGAAATCGCACCCCTTGATTCTGAGGCCCAGCTCCACCCACAGACTCTCCCCAGTCCTGCAAGCCTTCACAGGCTTCCTGGCTTCCCTCACCTCAGCCCTTCCTGTGTATGAACCACTGCCGCCCAGACCCCTGCACTGCAAGGAGCTTGCAGCTCTAATCTTGTCAGTCGGGTGGACCAGTAACCCCCACTGTGTTTGTTTTGTTGGCTCATTAAATCCAAGACAGGCACAGAACAAATAAGGACATTTTAGAACGGTACCCCTTTGGAAGAAAATCTGGTCGCGTTGTCCTTTGCTAACGGAATATTTTCACCTGACTCGTCAATCTTTAGCTCTAATTATATCTCCATTTCACCACTCTGTGGCTTACCACTACTGCCCCTGTCGATTGAAATGTTTTATTTTGAAGTCTTTGGACTACTTGTCAAAGACTTATAATACCCATAATTTAAAGAAGAAAAAAAAACTTACAAAGCCTTCATGTCTTAAATGCAACAGCAACAACCTTGAAACACTATAGAACTTTCAAATCTAACAACTTGAAACTAAATTAGCTAAAGCTTTGATTCACATACAGATGGAGATCAAAACAGGCTGAAATGCTTCAGGCAACATTTATGCTTATGGCTGTAATTAGATAACCACTATAATATTGAAAGAAAAACAAATTTTACAAACTAATCAATTGAGCCTTTCAAAAGAAAAAAAATATCAGCTTATTCCAGCAATTTATTAAGGGGCAATGTTTCAGTTGCAAATAATTTATATCAAACAAGTAAACTCATTTAAAATTAATTAGCATTACCATAAATAAACATATTGAAGACTATACCAAAATCTGAAACTCTACCAAACATTTTTGAATCACATAAAAATTTAGCTAATGGGCCTCCAATTATTTACCAGCTAAATAACAAATAAACAAATTTCAGTGTTTTGCCTGTATCATTAGATTATTTCAAAAGAGCAGATGGCACAACAAACTGATACAGAAACATCTTCTGCCAAATCATCTTCAGGATTCTATCAAACCAACACTTGTAAAATTCAAATCCAGGAAAAAAATCTAGTATTATTAAGTAAATTTGGGGATTGATTTTTGTTTGTTTGTTTCGTTTTACCAAGGACATTATATGAAGATGTATACTCAAAGCCACAAATAAAATAACTAAAGGGCTTCTGGGTGTATCATTTGACTGTAATAGGCCCTGGTTTTATGTTACTGGGCTCTAAAAATCTGATTAACAAGAAACCACACGCACATTAACAGTAAGTGAAATTAGTCTAGGAAAAAATACTTCTAGGGTAGGTGCTTTATTTACTGAATACTTACTATGTTCACCACTGTGCTACAGCAGGTTATTCCCATTTTACAGATGAGGAAACTGAAGAATGTGAGGCCCAGAGAAGCCAGTTAAGAAATGAGGATTCTTCACCCCATTGGACTAGAAAGGCTTTCTAGCCCCTCCCACTGCCCCCCAGTTTCCAGCCTCATCTGGGAGGTGCCTTCTCTTCTTTACCACCCGTGGGGAACCACCAACCTCCCACTGAAGACCAAAGGGTCTCAAAGTTAGTCTGATGCTCACCTGATAAATTTGTTGAGTGGTGCTGAGGTATCATTTCCCTCTGGTTCTTTGGCGTCTCTTTCAGTGTCTGAAATTCCCTCTCAGATCAACCATAGGGACTAGCCTGGGGCGCCCTCTCCACCCTTACCTGCTTCCAGCCTTGAAGTTCACTCCTCCTGTTTTCAGACCCCTGTCTTCACCACTCAGGTCATATTCTATGTGGTTTAAGTAACTCAAAAGAAAAACACTTAAGAAATTTATCTAGTTATTTGATCATGTAAGAAGACAAAGTTGCAAGTAGATTTGTTACAAGACTTTATTAAGGAACAGGATTACTTCTCTCTACACTCAAGGAAATTAAATATTGTAGCAGGAAAATTATTTTTAAACAACATCCATTATTTCACAGTAATTAACAATAAGAAACTGGTCCAACAAATAGGAATGATTAAATAAATTGTGATAAATTCACGTAGTGGAGTTTTTCTACAACTATTAAAAATCATGCTTTTGAAGACTAATGACAAAGGAAATGCACAGAATGAAAATTAATAAAGACATAACTATTTACAAGAAGATCTGACTATACAAAATATCATACATACACTATGTTGATAGTGGCTACCTCAAGGTGGTGAAATCACAGGTAATTTTTTTTCTTTACATATAGTTTCTATGATTTTAAATTTTTTTCAATGAGCATATATTACTATTATAATCAGAAAAATATACACATAAAAGAAACTATTATTCCCTAGTTTGTGATTTTAACGGCAAGTCCAATTTTTAAAAGAGTACCACCAAAAAGCTTATCTTTCATGGAAAAAAATCATACCACCTCTAAAGATGATATATAATACAGTACAGTTTTTTTTTAATTCACTAGAACCCTGTGTCAGCAAGATTAGTTGTGCCAGATATGATATTCATTTATATTGCTTGATATCATTTTGGCTTATCTATAAAATCATCCTCAACTCCAGTGCAATAGACTTCCCTGTTTGAAAATCATATTTAAGGGGCATTAAAGGATAAGACCCAATCAGCCCTTTCTAAAAATCAGTAGCCAGTTTCAGTATAAAAGTTCAAAGCAAAACTCATGTAAAGCTAGCTCCATAGAAGTAGCAGCAAAAAATATAAAATGGACCTCAGCAATTATAGAAACAAACCTTCCAGTGTTATTAGATCAAATGCTTTTGAACCTATTAAGAATTTTCAAAACTCAATTCAAAGAAATCATGGCACATTCTAAAGAACAGAAAGTGGAGTCACTCCTCATAAAATGAGTTATTGTTTCGCTCTTATTCTTTCAGAAAAGGTCACCTCATTCATTCCGAGGTCTGCTCTAAAAAAAAGGGTTTATAATCAAATTAATCGCAATGTTGCTCATAACGAGGACTTTTTCCTCCTTTCTGTCCCCTCCAGCCACTGCGCTATAATGCATTTCACAGTCAGCTTATGCTTTCTTAAGGGCCCAATATTGCATAATTCATGCTTATTTTTCTGCACACATTTAGTAAAAGTCCCCTATGTGCAGGCCCTCGATAGTGACACAAATCCCTCAAGGACTTGGGGCTTAGAGCGTGTCTCAAAATACAAAGAAATATACTTTATACTTATATAAGATACAGAATTCTGCAATTAGCTCTGCTAAACATATCATTAAAAAGATATATTTAATATTAACAGTATCTGATAGAAACCTTGCTTTTAAAAGGAACGTTCCGGCTTAGGGCCCTTTGTCACCTGTTCTATATTCTGCCATGTTCTTTTTCAAGGGAAACTTGGTTCCACAGAGACCATTAGGCATATCATGGTGGTTCAGAATGGTTACTCGGGACTTGACATTTTATTCCAATACTTGCAATTATTATTTCAAGGCAAACATTACACACAGGAATGGGCACAGATAAAAATATTCTTAATCTTAATTTATACAGAAGTGTTACGAGATGGCTCCCATTCTTCATGCTTTGTTATAGAATGTGTGCAGAAGCGATGGCCCTTACCAACTCTTGAACATGCCTCCCCTGGAAATAGAACAAATCCAGCCACTATTCACATTATTCAATAGTTCACAATCACGTTCATTTCAAAACCTATCACATGCCATGAAAAGGTTTTCTAGAAGTCAGATATATAAAATCTACAGTTCACAACACTGAGAAGTGCAAATGTTAACAGCTGATGTGTGTGTATAATTATTTCAAATAAGAAAAATATCCAGACTACTTGTAACCTCTTCTGCCTTTCTTAGAGTAGTAAAAAATCAGAGAAAGAGAAATAACAAAGGCAAAAAGTAGAAAAGCTATGAAAGCCAGTAAAGACTTTCGAGTATGAAAAAAGCTGCACTCTGTACACAGGGTGAATTCTTCTGGACAAAATCTTCCCAGAGTTTCAGGACCTGGAAAGCCATTGTTGTCTATAATTTTCCTGTAATGTTTCATGGACGGTTTGGGCTCAAACTGATTTGCCGCATAACGATAGAGGCCAAACTTCGGAGCTGTGCGATCATTAAATGAATAAGCAAAGTATCCACAAAGATTGATACCGTCCAATATATAGGCTAGAAAAACAAAAGGACAGGAGAAAAGTTATTAAAATATTTTGCCCACAAAATTTTGCCTTTACAGAGCCCTGGTGCATCAGAGAAATTGTCAATACCATTTCAAACAACTTCTGATTAAATTAGATTTCATCAGAAAAGCTCCTTTTATCTGAAGACAAAGTGGCAACCATCAAGACAAATACTGAGCTACATTTAACATAGAAGATTTTACATACTTTAAACTTACTATGATGTACTTGGGTTCAACCTTTAAGTACATGAAGTAGGCAAGACTGCTATGAAGCCATCTGATACGGAGAAGAGATGGTCAGGGCTCTTAGCCACCTAGAATAGTTTTGAGGAATTTTTTCATCTTCCACTTTTAGTCAAACTCCTCTTTCCTTGGGGAAACTAGCTAGCACTTGGACGTTTTCAGTGTTATCAAGGAATGGATAGCACTTGCTCTGTGGGTGACAGTCTGTGTATATGTTTGAGAGTTTCTATGTGTCAGGTTCTCAGGTGGCATAACCCCCAAGAGACCTCTGTACTGGGGGCTCCTTACCTTTCAGAGCTTCGTTCACGTAATTCTGCATGTAATACACCCTCAGATCGTCCTGGACTGCGTGCGGATCATCATCGATGCCGTTGGATATTATATACATGGGGAGGTCTCCGTACTTGGCCTTCAGCCAGCTCAGTACCTTGCGTAACCCCCAGGGCACCACGGCCACCTGACTGGGGGAGCTGAGCCAGGTGATGTCGGTCATTTCCTGCACAGCCAGGTAATCGTTATATTTTATGGGATCCTCTTTCTCCCAGTCTACAAGGATGGTGGTGTAATGACTCAACGCCAAAAAGTCAAAGGAACCCCGGATTAGCTTTTTTTCCTCGTCAGTGAAATAAGGGAGGAGGAAATTGTTTCTCTGGTTCAGCCAGTCTCTCATCACGCGTGGATAATCGCCGGAGCCGAAAATGGGCTCGGCCAGCCAGCCTATGTCAAACTCCAGAACTCGCTCGGCCACCTCGCGGTCCTCCGGGGAGAAAGGGCAGGCAGGTTCTATCCAGTCCGCCTGCAGGGAGATAGCTATTTTTCCTTTCTGCGAGCGCCTGAACCTCTCGTCGTACGTGCGCCAGGCCAGCGCGTGTGCCTTCAGGAGGTTGTGCCCCGCGCTGTAGGTCATGTTCCGCGTGGATGGCTCGTGCATCGTGATCCAGAACTTGACGTGGCGGCCGAGGTCTTGGAAGCACAGGCTAGCGTACTCGGCAAAGGCCAGGGCGGTGTGGGGGTTCTCCCAGGCGCCGTGCCGGGCCAGGGGGGCCGGCAGTCCCTGGTGCGGGGCAACCGGGCGCCAGAGCGCCACCACCGGGGTGATGTTGGCGCGCACCAGCTCGCTGGCCACACATTGGTAGAACCGCAGGACTGTACGGTTGACCTGGGACCGGTTCCCCAGCGGCAAGATCAGCGCCCAGTCCAGCGAGAAGTGGAAATGCGTCACGTGCATTTCCTGGAGTAAGACGATCTGGGCTCGGATGGCGGCGAAGTCCACGCAGTAGGATTTCCTTGTCTTGGCCACAGCCCCGTCCACCTTGATGAGCCTCTTACTGTGGTGGACATCCCACAGGTAGACGTTGGGGTCGGTGAACTGAGACAGGGTGGTGTCCACCTGGCAGGAGGAAAGGAGCCGTTAGCCTCACCTGGACAGTCCTGGAAAGTCACTCAGCGCGGTTCTGGTTCAGTCAACAAAACCAGCCAGCACAGTGGGCAAAAATACTGTAGAAACCTTCCTGGCTGAATTTTTAAACTGTTTTTCATAAATAGTTAAGTTCCTGGGGAAGAAAATATTCCACTTTGTTCGGCGCACATTTGTTTCGCCCACAGTTCTCTGTAAGTCTGGAACTGTTACTTGAAGAAATCTGAATTTTGGAGGTCACTTCAGATAACACACATTAATAATCCTCACACATCTCTGGTCTGTGTTAAGCAAGCAGAGTATTTTGGACATTTTTCTTTTAGAATAAGAAATCGCCAATGATATGAGACTTTAAAATTAAAAAAAAAATAAAATAAAAGACCAAAAAATGATAAAGCTTAAAACCTGAGCGTCAGAAAATGAAATGATACTTAAAATAAATTAAATTGTGTTTCTTAAAATCACATTCTAAATGGAGGTTTGCTAAAGGTCCAGGACATGGGAAGTATGCAAAACTAATGCTTTTTATTGGCATTAGTGTCCATAATAGAATTTAGCAAATTCACTCTGACTGATGGTAGAAAAAGATAGAGAATGTGGAAATGATACTGTCATCCACGTATAATGGGATATTTTAACATAGCTTTTAAAAATTTCTGAATTATTTTTCTGTGATGATTGTGAGAATGATAGTTCTCAATCTCTGATCTGTAAGACTACAAAATGAAAATAAGTATTTAGGAAACCTGGACAAACTGAAAAATCAAAATCACAAAATCCTCCCTCCACTTGCAAACAAAAATTGAAGTTTATCCCAAGGTGTGTGTGTGTGAAAGTTGCTCAGTCATGTCTGACTCTTTGCGACCCCATGGACTATACAGTCCATGGAATTCTCCAGGCCAGAATACTAGAGTGGGTAGCCTTTCCCTTCTCCAGGGGATCTTCCCAACCCAGGAATCGAACCGGGGTCTCTTCATTACAGGCAGACTCTTTACCAACTGAGCTAGCAGGGAAGCTCTTATTCCCAAGGACCCATCACCTAAGCCAGTTTTCTCCTCAGAAATAATCTTGTCAGAGTTGGTTCCTGGGTTTGACCCTCTGTATAAAAGTAAAGGTCAAACTCTGGTTTTGAATCTCTAGCAGAGGTTTCCTTGCACTTTTCAGGCCTGTTGCAAATAAGCTTCTGTTTCTCTAGAGGGGTCAGTGCTGTGTTTATAAAGGTAAGTAATAAAATACAGCATGTCAGAGGGAAATTGCTTTTTCTGGAGAATTGTCCCATGTAGATCACCCACGCATACATTTCCTCTAATTTGTGGGAATGCTGTCAGAAGTATTTTTCCACTGTGATGCACCCACAAATCATGTTTCCTCAACTTCACAAGAAAAATATTTGCATGCTCTTTGGAAGTGAAACTGTTCATAGCTTGAAAAAATTCTTTGGATTATTTTTATAGAGCTCTGAGCTGACAAAATTCGTAACTTTACTGCCATAACTGTTCCAAAACAACAGCTCTTATTCAGTCCATCTGAAAACAAACATAAGAGACAACGGTGTAATTTCTGAGCAAAAAAGTCGGTTCTTAAAAATACAGGTCATTTATAAATGAGTGTTTGGGCAAAATTCTATAGAATCTCCATTAATTTGTTTGACTTATTTATTAATAAAAAATAATTAAGTCGAACCTTTCAGAAGGGTATAATGTTATGTGTTTAGTATATTATGGAAGAAATGACTCCCTAACAGTAGCCAATGATAAAAAAAAACTCTCCATCCCCAGTACATAGCAGATTCTATATTTACTATGAACATTAGTGGTTATGGAAAAACAAACCTCTCAGCTGGGAAATTAGGTCCAAAGACAATGACAATCCATGTGAATAAGCCTAAGATTAGACTTCAGACAGATGTGTCATCTTAGACAGTTGAGATATAATTTAAAATTTTTTCCAGGTGAAATGGATGCCTAATTCATACTGGGAATTCTTGAAACACTAGCCAGAAGTGAAAAGATAAATTTCAGTGGTTTAAAATTCACTTTTCAGGACTCTAATATAATGCATTAAAAGTATAGAGACCCACTTGTAAATTAAAACATACCCATATGCTTATCAGAACTTCCCTAACAAAAAACTCATTTTTGTTCTGTCAGTTAGGAAGTCAGCTTGGAAAGCACACTGCCAAAACAGTACCAAGCTCAAGGTGAGAAGCAGAAAGAATAAAATAGCAACTGCAGCCTTTTTCCATTAGAGAGCTTCTGGAGGAGTTCACGGTCATGGTGGTTTGTGTCTGGCTGGGTCAGCAAAGGAGACAACTGCGCGGCTCTGCCAGGTGGACGTAGCCATGGCCCTGAGTGGTGCAACCAGAGAGCCAAGCCCCAGGGCTGATGAGTGGCTGGCACTGGATCAAAGTCTAAACAACTGCTCCTAGGAAGCAGAAGAAGGAATTCTCTCCCCATCTCCCTTCCTCTTTGCTGCCATACTTGTTGCTTCTGATCAGTTTTCTTCTCTCTGGAGGAAACAGGATGTATTCTTAAAATGTTCTCACCACTGATCAGTTCCCAAGACAAACACAGTAAAAGACCTCCCCACAACATCCCACTGCTCCCTGAGTTCACACTGTCTACACAGAGACACTGGCGGAGCCTTCTCTTCACAAAGGATGAAGCTGGGAATTACCAGCCCTGGCTGGGCTGCTGTTGGAGATGGGACAGAGCACAAGCCCTCAATGACTAGGGTGGCCCAGGACCCAGCAGGAAGCAGGGCTCAGCAGAATGTCGAGAGGCAGAACAGGGATGAGGGACCAACCAGGAGATTACCAGGAGATCTCACCAACTGCGAGATCGCCTTCCTCCCTCTCTCTTCCATCACTAGCACCTCTTCTGTCCCTTCAGATCCTTGAACCCCACTGTGGATCCCACTTGCAGGAGAGAAGTTAGAATGGGGAGTTTTTAAGTAGCAGGGGGCTGAGGGTGAAGGGGAGACGGAGGAGGGAGGAAAACCCCAAACGGAACGAGGTAGAGCTAAGAAGACATGCTACTGGGCTCAGAAATCCTTGAGAACATAGTGTTCTTGGTTGCCTTTGAAATGTAAGGAAGGGGGAATTCCCTGCCTGTCCAGTGGTTAAGACTTTGGCTTCCAATGCGAGGGTGGGGCTCGCTATCTGGTCAGGGAGCTAAGATACCACCTCTCATGGCCAAAAAAGCCAAAACATAAAACAGAAGCAATATTGTAACAAATTCAATGAAGACTTTTAAAATGTGTCATATTTTTTAAAATCTTAAAAAATCATAAGGAAGGGATTAGGATGGTTGGATGGCATCATCAACTCAAAGGAAATGAGTTTGAGCAAACTCTGAGAGATAGTGAAGGACAGGGAAGCTTGGCATGCTGCAATCCATGGGGTCACAGAGTCGGACATGATTGAGCTACTGAACAATAACAAGAAAGGAAGGGATTAAAGTCGAGACTGTCCTTAAAACTAACTGGAGGTCTGAATAAGATGTAAGCATAATATGACTGAGAAAAAAAAAAGTATTAAGGATCGTATTGATTTCTTTCCTAATGAATCAAAGATTTCAACTAGATATTTACCAGGAAACAGCAACTCATTTCAACTAGAAGGCCTTTCCCCAGATCCAAGCACTCTCTTCAAATACCTCTTTTGAACCAAAAGGTAACAGAATATGATGCTCCAAAATACGACTGTAGAAGTCAAGGCATGCCACCCCTAAAATGCCTCTTCAGTATATTATTTTGAGCTTCAGGCACTTGAAAAAATAGAAAATGCAAGGGAAGGGCTTTCTCTGAATTCCCCTTATCTGCCTAGAGATGAATCCTCCAAAAGAAACTCAAAAGTATTGTCATAAATCCCCTTGTGGGAGTTTTGCCAATGAGGGAAGCCTGACTGTTATCACAGAAGAGGGCATTCGAAGTCAACATCTCATTCAGGCAAACTTTGTCACAAACTATCAGAGCTCCCATCTCTTCTTTTAAGGGCCTGTTCATCTTTCCTAAAAGTCACTTACTTTTTCCCTTTTCCATTTAAGATGATATTTAAGCCTGAAATTTTAAGCCACCTTGGTGAGTTCCTCATTCTTCTCAGAGTACCTCCCACATATACATGAGGTATACATACTAATAAACTTATGTTTGTTTTTCTCATGTGAATCTATCTCTTACTATAGGGGTCTCAGTTAAACACTCAGAAGGGTACAGGGGGAGTTATTTTTCCTCCCCTGCAGAACCAACAAATTGGCTAGAAGCACCCAACATGCTAAAAACGCTCTGTTTGTCTGTGGACACCAAACTTCGTTTCCATCTTGGTCTCTGTTTTCACACACAGACTCTGTTCAGCAGCACCTCCATCCCCTACCACCCTGCTCACTTGCCACCATGCTCTGTTCACACTCTTATTCTACTTGTGACCCATCATTTCCCCTCAATAGACTCCTCTGAAAGCAGAAATTATATCTTACTCATCTCACTGTGTACTCCCCTCAACTGAGCCCTCTTCCCTCCAGCAATTAACAATATACACACGAAGCTTCCAATAAGTGCTCATTAAAGTATTTAATCAAACCCTAAGAAACAGATTCCTTTGAAGCTGAAAAAATTAAGAATGATATTGAGGGCTAACTGCATAGAGGATGCTCAATAAATATTTGGTTGACCATTTTGAAGAACTTCCTTACCATTTCAATTTGAAAACTGTTGTTAGAAATGGCATTACGATCAGTGCATCACTGGGCAAGGGCTCTCATTCCAGAGATATTTCCACAATCTTGGGGGTTCCACAGTTATGCCTCAGGAGGGCTCTGCCTAATGTCCCTGCTTCCATCTCAGCAGCTCCAGTGAGATCTCAGATAGTGTGGAGTTCTGTGGAGTTCTTGTTTATGGAAGAACTCAACAACTACTTTAAAAGGGATTGAAAACCACGTATTAAAAGAGAGTGTTTTATCTTTTACTATCTCATCAGATCTTAAAGATGGATATATTTTAAATTAGCTCAGCTGATTTAAAGTGCAGGATGAAGCCAGGAAGATTTTTGGAGAGAAGTGTGCAGCATTCCAAATGATGCCTTTCGTGCACTCGTTAAGGAACCATGTTTGGCCTGAGGAATGGATCACGTGCCATGACAACCTAATAAGGAAGCACTACTTACTAGACATAGGGCTTGGTGAGACTGCGGATTGGTTTTGTCAGCTGACTTACTTGAATGCAGTTGTCAACAACTCCCCAAGCAAAGTCACAGGGAAATGTCCCTTCTAGGGGTTGGTTTTCAGGTAAAGGAGGGAAGCCATTGTTCTCTATCAGTTTTTGGTAGAACAAGGCTGAAGACTTCGGCAACAACTTCTTGTCCTGGCTTAGAAAGTCGACGTAGAAGAGTCCACGTCTGATGCTGTAGCCTCGGTGCCACTCGAAGCCATCCATGAGTGACCAGGCTGTGTACCCAATGACATCCACCCCGTCCAGCCTGATGGCTGCAAAGGAAAGAGGACAAGAGCATCGTGACCCTATGATGGGCACTCGCCACATGATTCAAGAGCATTCGAGGTTTTACTATTTCAGGAAATAAATTAAGTATAATGTTTATTGTTTGGTAAACTGATGACCTTTCTCACTGATGAAAGGCTCTGATAGAACCAAGTGCATGTGTGCTCAGTCGTGTTCAACTCTTTGCAACCCCCATGGACTGTAGTCCGCCAGGCTCCTCTGTCCATGGGATTTCCCAGGCAAGAATACTAGAGTGGGTTGCTATTTCCTACTCCAGGGGATCTTCCCGACCCAGGGATCAAACACATGTCTCTTGTATCTCCTGCATTGGCAGACAGAGTCTTTACCACTGTGCCACCTGGGACGCCATTAGAACTTACAGAACTCTGCAAATAAACGTCCTCACAAATAGGCTTATCTCCAATATATTTTTATTTGGATTTCCCTTGTTTCTAATGGGTGCTCTTTGGGCTAATGTGTTTTGTTCTACTTTTCTATCCTAAGTACCTACCTTTGTGCTTGATGCAGTAAATAAATGAATTAAGTCTTTAAAGACATGGACTACTTACTCTTTGCCAGAAAATATTGATATTCCTTTTTTTAAAAAAAACAAATATGAAGTGTTTTATTCAGTACAAGCAATCTAAGCTGGAAAAATGTGTACAGGGATCTAGAGATCTTGTGATTTACTTAATCTTTCATATAATGTAAAAATCTAGAGTAGTAACTCTGAAAGTCAAGTAATTTTAAACATTATAACCTTTATAATTATATAAACATTATAACATTTCTCATTTATGAAATGAACTTAAAAAATTAAGTTTCTCAAGCCCCCAGATGAGAAAGGTGCTATATAAATGCATTCCTACTATTGCCAAAATGAATTTCTAAATTCTGATTAAAAACTATAAATTCACACAGTTTATTAAGATCATCTTAAGGATTGTTTTTCCAGTGGATTTTGACAGGAAATTAGGATTTTATGTTCAGTCCTACCTTTTAAGGTTTCCATTATGAATTTTTTGAGGTAATACATATATTTGGCATCATCTCTCTTGGTGGTCCCTGAAACAAACCAGCCATTCTCCACAATGAATATTTGAGGGTGGTTATACTCAAGGTCAATCCAGGAAAGGAGTTGCCTCAGGCTGGGAGATTCCAGTTGGCGGAATTTCATCTGAGGGTCCAACAGTTGAAAACTCAAGGTTGGGCCAAAGGAAAGAGCAAAAAAGTCGGCTGTTCCCTTGATGAACTTTTTCTCAGGCTCAGTAAAATCAGGCAGAAGAGATGAAAGGTTATTCTTCATGCTCTCAGGATAGTCTCCATCAATAAATATGGGTTTGGCAAACCAGCCCAGGACAAAGTCAAGAGATTTTTGACATTCTTTGATGCTGTGTTCAGTCATTCTTCGAGGACTGATCCAGTGGGAGCTTAGGGCAATGGACACCTGGCCTCCCTGAGTGGGGCGGAAAGAAGTATCGTAGAGATGCCAGATTTTGGCATGAGCCTATAAAGAGAAAAACCATGGTGAATTTATCTCTGATTGTGAGCAGAGAAACAACATGTATTTGAAACTCCAGTTCTAGTTCTGTTTCTCATCAAGTCTAACTAACCTAATGACAAATCCCTCAATGTAAAAGTCACCTGAAACCAATAAATAATTCCAGGGGTAAGTCAGGTCACAGTGAGCTGCTACCATAACTGGGATCATTGTCGTTGTTTTTCAGCAGCCCATGGAAAAATGTGAATTTCTAGTGTTGAATGTGTTGTTATTATTCATACTTGGAAAAGTTAATGGAATAAGAACTTGTTGTAATATCTTACTACTTAACTGACTTTGGATTATGTACTTTATAATTAATAGGTTTCATGAAAAGAACCAATCCCACATCTGTGACTACACCAGGAATTTCTAAATAGGATTATATATATTTTTTTATCCTAGGAGACAGGGAGTTTTCAAGTTGACACAAGTTGTTGGAGTCAATTTAATATTTTGTATTCATCTCTCATAACAAAATTCTAACACGTGTTCTCACAATCTTTGTTCTTCTCTTTAAGAAGAATCAGTGCATTAAATTAAAGAACCAACTCCAATATCTAACCTTGGCCCGCCCTCCAGAACTCTGGGACACTGCTGGCTTACTGCCAACCCTCGCAGAGTGCAAGACACAAGCCAAAAGCAGAAAACACTTAAATGCACATTCAAGGAAATCAGATGTCCACAGTCAGCACTCAGCTGGGAGTTTCCTACAGCAATGAAATGGGCTTTGCCTCCATAAGATCAACTGTAGACTCCCATAAGATCTTGCGGACTTCTATTTGTTTCCTTTCTATTTACAAGGAATAGTTTTTTTTCTTCCTTAAGTTTCTCTTACTTTTGAATTCCTGATTTATTCCCCCTGTTTATATCTAAATACAAGAGCTATTTATCAGCCTTTTGCTCTCCTAACATATTCTCTTAGAAAACTCTGACCTAATTCTATGATTCACGCTCTCCCAGTGATCTTGCCAGTGTTCACCCCACTCCCCGGCCCTGAAGAAGCTCTCGCACTCACGCCAAACAGCCTCCTCCTCGTCCCTTAATATGTTTCTCTCGGTTCATTTCAGCACAAGTGTCCAAGAATGGCCTCATCCTCATCCTTATGGGTTCAGCCAAACATTCCAATGGAATCAAATAATGCATTCTTTCATTCTTAGTTTCTTAGTAAATACCTGCTATTCTTCATTTCATGAAATATATTTTATTTATGACCTGAGGCAGCTATCTATATGCTAAGAAGAAAAAAGAGAATAAAATATTGATCAGAAGAATAATGGCCTTTGCCCATGTGATTCAAGGAACTAGGATTTGATTGTACTGTGCTGCTGGATTTGTGAGGTGTCCCACCCTTCTCTGTCTTCCTCACCTCTGTCAACCTATCTAACCCTTCCCAGCTGACAAGAAATCTCATCAGTTAAGAGTTAAACAGAACAGAAAGGGAGAAATTCAGGCTACAGTAGGCAGAATGTTAGACTAGAGAACTTTCCTAATTTGGCTGGTATGAAGCCTACAGAGAGTCATGACCTAAACCTAACCGACATACCTCCACAGAACAAGTGCTGTGAAGGGGAAAGTCAGGAGGCCAGGGAGAAGTGTGAGTAGCCAAGAATTGCCCAATCTGGCTCCGTTTAGCAGGTAGCTGAGTCAGAGCCATGCAGTAGAATGTCTACAATCACACACCACTCTTCTAGCCCTGAATGCTTTGACATGGCTCAGAGGAGGTTTAGCGAGGAAACAAATGACCTTGGCTATAGGAAAGTGCACATGTAGTATTTGATGGCAGATAAAATTCCTGTGCCATCACTTTCTGTGTATGCCTTTGATCATATACCTTAACTTGAGTAGGTAAGACTAACTTTCATGTGTCTCTCATAGGCTATAATGAGGATTAAATAAAATAAAATACTTTATGTAAAACACCTAACAGAGTTTCAATGCAGTAGGGTCTCCATGAATGCTTATTCCTTCTTTCCCTAAAGGATCAACAGAACAAAAAGAAAAACACAGTAGGCAAAGGAAATTCCAACTACTAAGGAGTTCAGCCTATAGCAGTGACGTGATACGACCTGGAGTCTGGGTTAGAAGAATCTTCAGTTGTGCTCCCAAATCCTCTTCCCATTACCAGTGTAAGCCTCAGTAATTAATTAATTAATTTTAATTGGAGGCTAATTACTTTACAATATTGTAGTGGTTTTTGCTATACGTTGACATGAATCAGCCATGGATGTACATGTGTCCCCCATCCCGACCCCCCCTCCCACCTCCCTTCCCATCCCATCCCTCAGGGTCGTCTCAGTGCACCAGCCCTGAGCGCCCTGTCTCATGCTTCTTTGTATAAATAGGAATAGCATCTGTTCTCCTGCAGGAACATGGCAAGGATTAAATTATATGAAACAATTCAAAGGGTTTTTCTAGTGGTCAGTTATTTTAGAAAAATGTAGTATAAATTTGTAGCACTGGAAAATGTGATGATTAGTTTTATGTGTTGATTGACTGGGCTAAGGGACCCAACCAGATTGCTGGTAAAATATGTGTCAAGAGTTTAACTAAGCTACTTCATGGTGTTCTGCCTTGGCATACCTTTTGTTGAACCTTGTGTCCTGCAGCAACCTTGTGTCCACTAGCCCCATCAAGGTAGCACATGCCCTGGATAACAGCCCACAATCACAAATTACTATGAGTTCCTCACAAATTAATATGACTTCCCCACCAGCCCTTGTGATCAACAATTTTCCCCTGCCTCCCACCATCTACATTTCTTATGCACCCCTTAGGTGAGACTTCCCTGGGGCTTACCAAAAGCCCACTTTTGGTTTGAATTGACCCATCTGGCCCAGGAACCCCAAAGCACTCAGACATGGACCCTCTTAAAGGCATGTGTCCGGGGTCCTGTCTCTCTCTCTCTTTCTCTGTCATCCTGTGTAGTCCCTCAAGGAGTCCACTACTTCCTCCAGGACCTGTCAGTGACAGACTTCTCTATTTCAATTTCTCTTTTGATCTATTATTAAACCAAGGCTCAGCTTAGGCACCCTGTGTTCCACTTAACAAATGTTAAGTTCTGTTTAGGTCGTGGGTTCATCTCAATGAAGATGCCTGGTTGGCAGCTGGGTAAATAAGTCTGAAGTTGGAGAAAACATGGATGGTATTAATCACTCAAATGTACCTCAGAGGTAATACTGAATGGGTAACTTTTTAAAATCATTCTTTAAATTTTTTAAAAATTGAAATGGAATAATTCTTAAAGGATTAATTTAATCCCACAAATAATCTTAATTAAATGGACTGAGACCAATGATGAAATAACTGAAATGCAGGCCATAAAGAGAAAATCTTTCAGTTCAGTACAGTTCAGTTGCTCAGTCGTGTCCAACTCTTTGCGACCCCATGGACTGCAGCACACCAGGCCTCCCTGTCTATCACCAACTCCCGGAGTTTACTCAAATTCATGTCCACTGAGTCAGTGATGCCATCCAACCATCTCATCCTCTGTCGTCCCCTTCTCCTCCCACCTTCAATTTTTCCCAGCATCAGGGTCTTTTCCAATAAGTCGGTTCTTCACATCAGGTGGCCAAAGTAAATGGCTAATTGGTGTCCACTCCCTACTCAGGAAGAGCCCTCAAGATATCGTTTTGGTTCTAAAATAAAGGTGCACTCTTACGAGAAAGGTCAAAGAAGTAGACAGATTTCAGAGAGGATGGGAGATTTTTTTCCCCCCATTTGGCATCCTCTTACCACTAAGAACAGTATCACAATTACATATCTAAGGACTTTTTCTAACAGTGCAGCTACCCTGCACTGTTACACAAGCACACCAACTAGCCTAATATTCATGATTGTAGACCAAATTATTACTCAGTTCTATCAGCACAGCCTCATGGATTGTAAACTGAAGTTTATTAAGAGAGAATTTAAGCAGCCTCCCCCCAAAATAACCATTTAATAGTGCACATAAATAACTTCCCAAAAAAGCCTGCTGTAGCTTTTATCCCCCAGATAACCAGTAGTTCTGTGTGCAGTTCCTCAGAAGTTGCCAGGAACCTGCTTCTGTCATCCAGGCGCTAACCTGTGCCCAGGGCCTCAGAGTATCACCCTCCCTGACACCTCATCACGTGAATCATGGATATAGGAAGCAGCTGGGCTTGCTTGACTTTATTTTGTACTTCTTAGGTCATTCCCTTCTCCCAGGGATCTTCCTGACCCAGGGATCAAACCTGGGTCTCCCACATGGCAGGCAGAGTCTTTACCATCTGAGCCACTTGGGAAGCCCTCTTAGGCAAGTTAGGCAATTAAACAAGTAAAATTTCTAGCTTAATCACCAAGCCATACAGCCTCCCACAAATTAACACTTTCCTATCAACACATACCTCATCACTCCCCAACTCAGTTCTTTGGTTACAGTCAGGTCAATTTCTCATTACCCTTCATCCGGCCTGTACCTAACTTGGATGACAATCTGCCAATCCTGAAATAACATTCTACTTGTTCTGCTATCATCTATATCCCTCTCTGCCTTCTGTTTAGACTTGCCTCTTCCAAGAAGCAGTCCCTCATGAATCCTGATCACCCTTACTGCTGGGCTTCCCTGGTGGCTCAGTGGTAATGCATCTGCCTGCCAATGCAGGAGGCGTGAGTTCAACCCCTGGGTCAGGAAGATTCCCCAGAGAAGGAAATGGTGACCTTCTCCAGTGTTCTTGCCTGGGGAATTCCGTGGACAGAGGAGCCTGGCGGGCTACAGCCCATCGGAAAGCAAGAGTCGGGTACAACTTAGCAACTAACCACCGTCATCACCAACACTCTCACTGCTGTTTTCCCCATTACTACTTCCCTGATGATAACGGTGCTTTGCAAGATCGATCCCCAAAGTCATTGGAGCTCCGTTCTGTGACTTGTCCCAGCATCTTTCTAATAAAGTCCCTTTCCCTCTTTCACCTAGTTTTAGTTGGGCTTAGTCCTTTGCAAATATAGAATTCCTTAATACACATAAAACCAAACTTGAGATTCCATAAGAACTCACTCCAAGGCATACTTTTACAACTAGACAAGATAGAGATCAAGGTAGATTTTTTAAAACCGTGGTGTAGTTTCAGAGTTTTTTTACTTATGATCATTTTGTCTGGATTTTTCCAAAGTAGGTTACAGAAAAGGCCTTACTCGTTTGTTTTACTTCAAATGAAGTTAAAAATTATTTCATAACTCACTCTGGGAAAATATATCAATAAATCAGAGATTAGGTTTCTTGCCTCATTAATTTATCTGTACAGAACCAATCAACATCAGTTAAATCATTCTATTTAATACTAAATCATGCTGCTACCAAAATCCTTCCAATCACTGATGCTAGGTTGTTAACAAAATATCCGGCTTATGACCAGAATCTGTCTGGTCCATTAATCACAGCATTATCAGAGACACAGAGGAGTTCTAGCTCCTGGTGTTTGCATCTGTTTTTCTAACAGCAACAAAATGAGAGCTGAGAAAGGAACAGGTAGGGGAGACGTTAGGCTAGATGAGAAAAAGCAACAAGAAGATCAAGGACTCAGATAAAGGATATATTCACAAGATCAGCAAAAGCACCAGAAGCTCCATCAATCAACCAGGCTCTTTTCAATAAACATCTATCATTATAATCACCGAAGTAATCCTATAATACCCTCATGCAACAGCTACTCTCTGATTTCAACACAGTTGAGAAAAGCGGAGTTTTTTCCGTAACAGTCACCTTTACTTTCTAAATGTTTACCTCTGTCTGCTCCTCTAATTCTCCTGCTTTGACTTATCAACAGCAGATGCCAACCAACTGACCCTCTCTGAGACTTTAAGATCATTTCTCAGCTCCCATGCTCATTTCTAGCTCTTTGCTTTGGAAATAACTCAATTTTTATTGCAGGAGAGAACACTTTTCACCTAAAGAAAAAGTGACGTGTGGATGTGTCATGAGGGCTTCTATACTGTGAGACAGGATAAGATTACAGAAATAGGACATATTTAGCCAATAATGAAAGTAATCTGCCTGCCCCCTTTCCCCTCTTTTTCCCATCTGCCTTACATGGCAGCAGTTTCTACATGGTTTTAAGTCAAAGTTTTTCATACCACAGATTCCAGTTGTGAAATCAAGTTTGTGTAGCCACAATGATTTTCAAAATGGAAATAAAATAGAACTAATTTGAAAACATCAGGGGACTTCCCTGGTGGTCCAGTGGCTAAGACTGTGCACTCCCAATGCAGGGGGCCTGGGTTTGATTGCTAGATCCCAAGTGCCACAACTAAGAGTTCAAATGCTGCAATTAAAGATTCTAGATGCTGCAATGAAAGATCTCACAGGCATCAACAAAGATCGAAAATTTCACATGCTACAACTAAGACTCAGTGCAGCCAAAATAAACAAATACTTTTTAAAAAAACAAAAAAGAAAATAAAGCACACCACATGTCATAAGGCTGAGTATTGCTCTGTGAAACATCTCTGTTGTGTATGTGTCAACATGTGAAATGCCTTTCTTACTGTTGGGGGTCAAGGTCAAAAGAGTTTGAAAGTCACTGATCTACATTAAGGAATATTTTCATTCTGCAAGTATTTATTAAGCACCTACTATTTGGCAACCCACTCCAATATTCTTGCCTGGGAAATCCCAAGGACAGAGGAGCCTAGCAGGCTACAGTCCATGAGTTAGACACTGGGCAAAAGAGTCGGATACGACTCGGCAACTAAACAACAACTATCGGCTTGGCCCAGTTCTGGTATTTAGGGATCCAACGGTGAACAAGTCAGAGAAAAACATCTGCTCTCCTGGAGCTCCCATCTCAGGGGGGAGGAAGGATAACAAACAACAAACATAACAAATGGGAGCTAAAAAGAATGTTAAAGGGTGATAAGTGGGGAGTTCCCTGATGATCCGGTGGTTGTGGGGTCTGCCTGCCTGTGCGCGGGATGCGGGTTCAATCCCTGGTCCAGGGAGATCCCGATGCCACAGAGCAGCTGGACCTGTGTGCCACAACTACTGAGCCCAGGCTCTAGAGCCGTGCCCCATAGCTGAAGAAGCCATCGCAACGAGAGGCCAGCGCACCACAGTAAAGAGTGTCACCTGCTTGCAGCAACTAGAGAAAGCCTGCGTGCAGCAGTGAAGACCCAGCATAGCCAAAAACAAGTAAATTTTATTTTAAATAGGTGATAAATGGTATGAAAACAAGGGAGGCCTCGGGCCAAGGAGAGAGATGCAATTGTTTTTGGTGACATTCACAAGAGTCTTCCTTTTCCTTTCACTGACTGCCAGTCATTGTAATCTTTTCATTTTCCATCTCAATAGGACAAAATCCATACATGGACTGCCTACTAGGCAAGAATCCTTTCCATAAACATCTACCCTTACAGAACTTAAAATACCCTGATCCACAGTAAACAGCAAACCTAACAAAGGTGCACTCTCCTCTTTACCCGCAGAGAATCAGAGAACGAGAATAACCTGGGCCGGCCTGCTCAGAAGGACACCAGTAATCCTTCTGCCCCACTTCCAAGTCTAGGAAAAATGTTCCTTACAGTCTCCCTTTGTGATCATAAATAATCCCCAAAGATTATTCTTTACCACACACAAAAAAAACAGGTCCACGTGGGCTTTGTCAGATTCATTTACCAATGTTCATCAAGGGTATTAATTAACACACATAAGCCTCTTGCCCCTGCAGTGTTGCTCAACTACTAAATGCAAAGAATGAGCTGGGGGCTGCATAAGGAATTGCAGGCTGCCTTTTTAATAGCCACTATGACGCCAGAGGCTGTGCATTTGTTTTTGTTTTGTTTTTTAATTGCTCTTCTAGGGTCTTCTATTCTGAAGCTAAAAAACCAAAGCCAAGAAATTCATGTTCGAACATTTTATCTGCCGTACCTACGAAGTTGATGAACTCCTCTCTCCTCCAGGTTCCCAGGAAGTGCTTCTTGAGCCAGGAAGGGGTCCCCATTAAGTCTGAGGTGCTGGGAGAAGCATTTTAAATGGGGTATTCAGGATGTGCCTCATTTGAGAAAGTGGCTTCTGAGCACAGGCTTACAGGAAGTGAGGGAGCTATGGATCTGGAGGTTAAGGGGTGAAGAACATTCCAGGCAGAGAGAAGAGCCAGATAAAAGGGCCCCAAGGCACAAGAGCCAGTCCTTCCTGCTGCGGGAAAGCAGTGGGTGAGGGGACAGGGGACTGAGCTGAGGCCAGATATGTTAAACAGCTGTGAAGTGAGGGCGCTTCCAGCACAGGGAACTGGAATCCTAACTGCTTGATCTGTCTTCCTCTATGACGACAAAAGGGAAAATTCAAAACCGCAGGGCTTAAACATGAAAGGAAAAAAAAAAAAAAGAAGAAAATCTTTTTAATCAAATTGTAAATGACATGGTTTTCATTCCCCCTTCTTCTTTATTTCTCACAGAGTAGCAATAAAAACCAGGAAACAGCCACGTACGGTTCCTGCTGTAACTCCTCCTGAGAGACTGTTTGGTTTCTTTCCGTTTTCAGAAATGAGAATGATGAAGAAAAAAAAAAAAGAGCTCTGAATTGAAATACACTTTTTCATGACTATTATTTGAATTATCATGGAATCATTATCTCACTAAGCAAATATTTACACAACAGGCAAGTTATTATGCAGGGAGTATGCAGAGATCGCAGCCCAGGTGTACAACGTGATGATGATGACACCAGAATGAAAGTGTCATAAGAAGGATTTAAAAAAAAAATATTAGGGAAGGACTTCCCTGGTGGGTCAGTGCAGGAGTTGTGGGTTCAATTCCTGGTCAGGGAGCTAAGATTCCATGTGCCCCATGGCCAAAAAAACCAAAACATAAAACAGAAACAATATTGTAACAAATTCAATGGAGACTTTAAAAATGGTCTACATCAAAAAATAAAAAATACAACAGGGATTCAGAGAAAACAAAAAGTGCTTCTTGTTGAGGGACATCATAGAAGTCCTTGTGGAGGAGGAAATTTTTAAACTACATATTGAAAGATGTGTAGGTCCTGGGGAGACGGAAAAAAGGCATTCTCAGCAGATCACAGTGAGCTAGAAAGCCTAAGATGCTGTGTCGAAATGTTTTTTCTGAAGAGAGCACATCCCCCATGGCTCTCAACATTGTGACCTTGCCACTCCTCACCGGGGGTGGGAGGTTGTGGGGGGAGGGGGGTTTTGTGACTTCTCTGCCAGAAGCTGACATTGCATGACATCGAGGCTAATCAAAAGTCACACATGTACACCCACAGTGGATTCATGTCAATGTATGGCAAAATCAATACAATATTGTAAATTTAAAACATAGATAAATAAACTAATTAAAAAAAAAAATCAGTACCACGTCCTGCTAGTTCTCTTGGGATGCTTGCTGGGGGAAGCCAGCTGCCACACAGTGAGTCTAAACTGACCTGAGACCACCGTGCTGGTGCGGCTCTGGGACATCTGGTCATTTCGGACGCCCAGCCTGGTCGAACCCTAAATGACTCGCAGCCCACTGAAAAATTGCCCAGATGTGCCTTTCCCCAATTCTGACCCACAAAATTAAATGTTTTCTAAAAGCCAATAAGTTTGGGCCTATTACACAGCAATAGTAAGGAGTACAGTTGTCTGTGGGTTAGTAGTGTTGTTTTGTTTTGTTTTAGTTAGCAGTGATGAGTCTCCAGATGTTAATGAAGGTTAAAGACATTGATGACTCGGAACTTCCCTGGTGGTCCCATGGTTAAGACTTCACGGTTCCACTGAAGAGGGCACAGGTTCGATCCCTGGTCGGGGATTTAAGATCCCACATGTTGCCCAGCAAGCCAAAAAATCAGCAAACAAACAGATAAATGAAGGCATTAGTGACTCCTCCATTTCTGACCACTGAATGTGAGGACAAGGAGGGAACTCAGTCTTGGAGTAAGGCAGTGAGCACTGGAAACAGGAGTTCAGAAAACCTGGGTTCTGATTCCAATTCAATCCCTTGGTAGTTTAGATCCCTAAACTCTGAGCCTCTCAACTCATTTACCTACCTGCCCCCCCCCCCAAAAAAATACACAAAAGCATTTCAGAAACTTTAAAGCATTATTCAGTGGTACAGGTTTTTTCAAAATTATTTTAATTAAATAAATCCATTCATGTAGTTTAAAAATCAGAGGCTTCTGAAAAACAGTAAACATCTTTCCTACCCCATCTCAAACTCCCACTTCTGCTCCTTGCAGACAACTACATTTAACTTTTTGCTGTTTCTTTTAGTAATCACTACCGTATTTCTAAATAATATGCTTTTTCCAACATTTAATAATTCATCATAATAATGAAAAGCCAACTTTCACACCTCTCAATTTTCTTCCCTCATTCTCCCAAATGTTTTCTCTTATTCAAATCATTAATCAATAGCCACACCCAGGATCTCATATAAATATTGTTCAATATTTATATTGAACAGAATATTCAATGTTTATATTGAACAATATTGGCAGAGCCAAATAGGAGTCTATAACATTTCCCTTTCTTTTGTACAGCTTTTGGTTTTCCCTTGAATAAATAGTCACCTCATTATTAAATTTGTGTAATATTTCCTATGTGTTTTAATGTTTTTGTGATTCTCCATCATATTCACTACCATACCCTCTATTCTACTGATTCTGCTTTTTCACTTAGAGTTCTTCCTTCTCTTGTATCCTCTTGGTTCCATCTGGACTAGATGCTGTCTAGAACTGCTCTCATCCTAGGATTTTTCTTTATTTCTTACTGATGATAGTCATAGTTTTCTAGATCCGATTTTTCCCCATTTACTCTGTAATTTTGTTGATACATGCCTTAGCTTCTTGGGAAAGATTACACAGGAGGCAAGCTTTCTAAACGCCTACATAGAACAGTGCATCCATTGTGCTAGGAATTCAGACAGATCTTTAAAGCTAAAGGCTTGTGTTCTTCAGTTCTGGAGGATTTTCCTATATTAGTTCTTAATTTCCTGCTCTCCACTTCCTTATTTTCTTCCTGGAACTCCTATCAGTTTGACGTTGGACTTGTGTGTTTCATATTTTAAATCTTTTCCCCTTTCTTTAATGTTTCCAGGTCTTGGTCGTTTTGTGCTACTTTGGAGGCATTTCTTTTCCTCTATCTTTCAATCTTTTTACTAAGCATTTTATATCAACAGTCACCTTGTTATGATCAAGAATGTTTTCATATTCTCTGATTCTTCCTTTTTCAGTTTGTGTGTATTTAATTTCCTGCATAGTGTTTTTTCCTGGTTTGTTTTTCTGTATATTTATTTTATTCTCACTGTTTCATGTGGAGCACTTTCTTAAATATCTTTTGATGATTTGCCGTCCATTCATATTTAAGAGAAAAATACTTAAAAACTGGTCAAAATTATAGGCATGGGAACACCTTATAGGGAACAAGCTATGCCCTGTGCTGATTTACCAGGAAGTCAGTCACTTCATCAGGGACTTGTGTGTGTGCTCAGTTGCCCGACCCCGTGGACTGTAGCCCCTCAGGTTCCTCCGTTGCCCGACCCCGTGGACTGTAGCCCACCAGGTTCCTCTGTCTGTGGGATTTTCCAGGCAAGCACACTAGAGTGGGTTGCCATTTCCTGCTCCAGAATATCTTCCCGACCCAGAGATCAAACCCAAGTCACTTGCATCTCCTGCATTGGCAGGCAGATTCTTTACCTCGGTATCACCTGGGAAACCCATGTCATGCTTACTTTTATTTTTTTGAGATGACCTTTAAAAATCAAGACATTTCACTCAAAATTCTAAGTTTCTAGCTTCTTTTACAATCAGAGAATCTGGCAGGACCATCCCTCATCCCTCCTGACAGAGGTTTACTTGGGGTACATGCTCCCCAAGGGCCACAACTTCCCCCACACCAGCCCACTTCGCTCGAGTGAAACAACCTCTTTGCCCTGTTAGGCATTACACTTCTCAGCAGGTCACCCAGCCAGGCATGAATTCATCAAGATATCAACCCCCATGTTACTCTGAGCTTGCTCAGCAGAACTGTATCTACGTAAAATAAAATCTAGGATTACAAACTGCATGTACTGCATGTACAGTACATGACTTGTACAAGAGGCACAAACACCCAGTGATATTCCAGTGTTTGAGCTTATTTGTACAAAAGACATCTATTTCTAAAAATCAGTTTATTACCCTCAACATAATAAAGTTGATTTGAACGTCAGCACTGCGTTGGGAGGTTGACTGATCATTTTAATTATCTAACTTCCTTAATCCACTGCCTTTGTTGTGTCTCCTGAAGACCACCAGGCCTCCTCTAATCTTCCAGATCTTTCTTAGATTGTCTTTATCTATCCTGGGGAGTCCTTTTAACTACTGTCACCAGCATGTTTGACTCTGCTGCCTCTTGCCCTTCTATTGTATCTATCCTCAGACTACATTCTAGACTTGGATTCCTAATCACAGCAAGAGGAAAGCACTCCAGGAGACTACATGCCATTCCAAATTCATCATCTCCAAAAAGGACCTACCTACCAAAAGAATTTGCAGTTATAATTATGAAATGGCAATCCGGTACTTTGAGGGATCATCGAACATAAGGTGCTTGAAGAATGAAAATGTTCTTAATTTTTAACAGGGAATAAAATATGCATTTCAGAAACAACAGACCCATGAGCAAAATTACATAACAGCTTAATAAAAATACACCAGTACAGAAAGAGAGGAAAATGAGGAAGCAACATGGATTCATAAAATAAATGCCAAACCAGCACCCAACTAATTTTTTTTACAGTTGTATAGCTTGTCTGGAAACACAATAGAATCTCTATGTAATAATTTTGACAACTGTCAGATCTTCTTGGAATATTCTTGGGGTCAAAAAGAAGAAAAGTCAGACATATACAAGGATACTACTATAGATATATGACTAATTAATGCTTGAAGGGCTCTATTTTAAGAGTGTTTATTGATTAAACAAAAATTTACTGATTTGTTGTTAGGTGTCAAACACTAATAGATATTTTAAACATGATTAGTGGGAGACAGTCCACTTGGGCGAAGATGACTAACAATACCCTATAGGGTTTACTCACGGCCCTGTTTTTTTCCAACATTTTTATTATTTTATCAAAAGGATGAAAACTCAGACAGCATTAATCTGAAAACTGGGAAATACCTTGAAGCTTGATACAAAAATAATTCTCCAGGCTGAAATGCTGCAAATATGTGCCATAACAACAAAATTAAATTTTAAAGTGATGGTAAAAATTATTTTTTTTTTATTTTTAGGCAACTTAAAATAATAATCATAGTTTCCTGCCCTACTCCTCACCCCCATTGTCCCCAGTTATCTCCCCAGAGGTAGCCATCTATGACTTTTATGACATTTTCTTTTGATATCTACACATTTCCAAGGGGCTTCCCACGTGACTCAGTGGCAAAGAACCCATCTGCCAATGCAAGAGATACAAGAGACATGACTTCGATCCCTGAGGCGGGAAGACCCCCTGAAGGAGGAAACGGCAGCTCACTCCAGTATTCTTGCCTGGAGAATTCCATGGACAGAGGAGCCTGACGGGCTACAGTCTGTGGGGTTGCAAAAAGTTGGACACGACTGAGCACACAGCACATTTCCACACTTCCCTACTTTAGACAGGATCCGTTGACTTCCTGATACAGTAGATGAGAATTTAGCTCTCTCACACAGGCAATTTCGTTATACAGTAGGATCTGGTTGAATAATATTCAGTACTGACATTACTCTGCCAACACGACTATGACTCACAGCCAGGCATTCTAATGTGGCAATTAAGACTAAGTTTCCATTCTTATTTTTGTCTTCCTTGAAGTTAATCAGTGCATTGCTTTTTTACTTCCTTGGTTTTCTTTGCACCGATGGCTAATTCTTCTCACACTTTCCAACAGCACAAACTTCTGCAAGGTCACATCGGCTTCCAATATTTTTCCTGGAGACACACTTCTGGAATCTTGCCCTCTTTGAGACTGGTTGCTCTTAGGTCTGCTGCACAGCAGATTTCCAATTCGTCATCATGCTCCCGAGTTAGATCTACTGTTCGGAACATTCTATGTCTTCTTCCATCTGATCTGTATCATGCTACATGGAGTTCTTCCTCCAAAAACTTCCCTATAAGGCATTCAAGATGTATTTTCTGAGACTTTGGATGTCTTGAAATCTCATTATTCTACCCTCATGAATGACTGATAGTACAGGTAAATACATTCTGGTTGGAAATAATTTTCATTCCTTTCTTCTAAACGGCATAACTCGCTGGTTTTTTTGTAGTGGTGAAAATGTGTCACTCAGTTCTCCTGCCATGAGAAGCATAATTGGCGGGTTGCGCCAGTTGCTACCCCTGTCACCCTCCACTGCACTGGCCCTGAGGCCATGCTTCTCAATGGCTACTCCCTTATGACTGAAACAAGCCAGGGGTACTAAGCAGACCTGTTCCTGCAAGTCATGGACTCCTCCAATGGGAATGATGGCTCAGAACTTCTCACGGGCCTGGTTGGATCTTTCTTAGACCTATACTGCCATCTGAGAGTCTTCTCTTCCCATGCCCCCTCCTTCCCATGCTCATGTGTCAGACAGCCATCATGTCCTAAAGGCTCATCTGCCTGCTCTGGCTCCTCCCCCTTTTCACTCGAAAGTTGTTGCCCATCAATAAATGTCCTGCACATCTAATGCTGTCTTGACATCTGCTTCTCAGAAGGCCAACTAAACCCAACTGAGGCTTGATTTCCCAGAAGGCAAAGCAAATGCCATTCTGAGTGATATTCAGGGGGGCAGATAGACCTCTGTCACAAGATGGTGCCCTAATTGCTAAGTATTTCACCAGCAGTAACCTGGGGGAATGTCTTAGTTGGAAGGAATGCTGCTACAGATGCAATGATTCAGGCATTCCAATTCCTGTGAAAAGAGAAGAATGAACTGGTTTCTGCTATATTGTTTTGGGTCCTTACAGAGAGAGATGAGAGCCAGAAGGTCTGATTGGTAGCTTACAGAGAGGCTCTTATCTCTGGCACTTTCAAGAGGGAGTGATCCAGAAAGAAAAGTTCCAATGTGAAAGTAGTTATCAAGTTTTTGCTTGCATTACACTTGTTACTGTCCCATTGAACAAAACAAGTCACATGTTCTAGCCCATAGACTATGTGGGATGCAAGTATACAGAACTGAGAAGCATAGTTCAATGGGGTCCCCAGATATAACACTATTGCATCCCTCTCTTTCCGGAACTCCTATTATTTCAATGTTGGACCTCTGGATGGTTCACTAATTTTCTTATTTTTATTCTACAATTGTCCATCTTTTTGCCTTCTTGCTCTGTTCTTACAAAGATTTCCTCACCTGTATTTTCCAATCTATTAAATTTTTCAATTCTGCTATATTTAATTTCCATGTGTTCTTTCCCCCCACCTATTTTATTGTATTATCCTATTCCTATTTTCTAGATGCAACATATTCTCTTAACTCTTTAAGAGTTTACTGAGGTTTCTTAAAATTTATTTTTCTTTATTGATATATAATTCACATATAATGTTACATTAGCTTCAGGTACACAACACAGATTGCATATATTATGAAATGGTCATCACCATAAGTCTGGTCAATATTTATCACCAAACACAGTTACAGTTTTTTTTCTTGCAAGAACTTTTAAGATTAAACTCCCTTAGCATTCTCAAATACACAATACAGTACTAACTATAATCACAAAGTTGTACATTTCATCCTATGACTTCCTTATTTTTATAACTAGAATTTTGTATCTTTTGACTGTCTTTTTTTTTCTTTTAGCTTTTTTTCTCCCCATATATTCTCAGTTTCCTCCAAGTTTTCTCCCCCAAAAGCTGTTTTTTTTCCTATTTAGGTGGGTCTCAGTCTTTCACGTTAGACACTTTCCTCAGATCCTGTTGATTCCTAATTGTCTACTCATGTTTAAGAATGAGAAACAAAAACCCTGACTGGAAGATCTGAGCATGTGGGTGGGGTGTGTTGACTTCAAGCTTCACTGTGGAGTGATCTGTCTCTGCCATTTTGTTGTGGAAACTTTAGGACCAGTGTCTTAGGTCTTTCCGCATGAGCTCATCAGATTCCCAGGAGAAGATGCTTCCAGTCCCTACCTGGAGAGCAGAAGTCACATGGCCAATATTCCAAGAGCCTGTTGGGCAAGAAGGGCTGGGGGTGGAATAAAAAGAGGGGCTGGGAAAGGGGGTGCGGTCTCCACTTCCGGTCTCATATGCTCACTTAGTCCCTCTTTTCAGTGTGGTGCTCATGCCCTCAAATATGCCTGAGGTCCCTCAGTCCAGACACTTTTCCATTTTATATGCTCCAGAAAATTCACTTTGAGTTTTCTCCTTGAGTGGAGAAGCGACATACGCCCAGCAGTGGGGATGATGGGGAAGAGATCCAGAAATCCAGTTGCTTCTTACCCAGCTTTCCACCAGTTCTCATTTTAGCACCCACGCCCTTCAGCTACCAGTTCCAGAGTACCTGGTCTGGCTATTCTCTGAGATTCTGCAATCGTAGGGTTGGTTCTTGGCTTCTCCCACAGCCAATCTAGTAGTCAGCTTGCTCGGGTTCGCTGAGTCAGGAATACCCCACCATCTGCTTCTCAGCTTTTAAAGTTTTGTTTTCACTCTGTTCTCGCCACTCTGTGTCTTCCTCCGTCTCCCTTCCCTCCTTCCCGCCCTTTGCCCATTCCCCTTTCTTTGTTTTAACTGTTTCTTTGCTGATGGTTACCTTATTAAAGGGTTTCCCTCGTGGCTCAGATGGTAAAGAATCTGCCAACAATGCAGGAGACCCAGGTTCTATCCTTGGGTCAGGAAGATCCCCTGGAGAAGGGAATGGCTACCCACTTCAGTATTCTTGCTGGGAGAATTCCATTGACAGAGGAGCCTGGGAGGCTACAGTTCATGGGGTCACAAAGGGTTGGACGCAACTGAGCAACAGTTACTGAAGTTTAATGCGGTTTCAAAAGAGAAAAATTCGATGGGTAAACAATCTGCCATCTTTTCCCAGAAACACTACATACAACTTCTCCACCACAAAAGTATCACATTTTGCTTATAGAACAATTAGAAAAAATCCAGAAAATCAGAGAAAATAAAATTACCCATAACACCACTATCTAGAAATACCCCCAAATGGCAAGTGATATAAACATGACTCCTGGCATCACAAAGCTGAGATCTTTGCAGGGGGAAGACCAAGAAACAAATTACTTCAATAAAATGTGTGAAATATTATAAGACGGGCAGAACAGAATTTTATGGAGCAGAAAGCAGGGATAGCAAATCTAGGCTTGGCATGTCAGGAAAAAAGCTGGGGGAAAGGGCAGCATCTGGAGAATGCTCTCCACTCATTCACACTCACACAGCTAAGATATCTAAGAAGCATAATATAGCAAATGGCATTTTTCTCTTAATAATATACCATGTGCAACTTTTTAATCACCATACATTAACTTTTCGATGGCCAAACACTATTCCACTATACCTGTGCACTGCTACTCCTTTAACTGCTCACCCTAATATATTTAGGTGATGTTCAATTTTTAAGAAGTATTCACCATCTGTCATAATCCTCCTCTCACCTTTACATATTGAGGATGAAATTTAATAAGATTAAAAGTTCAAAAATAAACAACAAAAGGAGATGACAGGGAAAGTCTTGTTTAAGAGCAATTCACACAGGGAAAAATGTTAAAGCCTGAGAGGTTTTAGCTGACCTCAAACCAATCTGAGTCCGCAGGAAGCTGACAGCCAAAGCTGACAATGCAGTCTTGGACGGCAGGGTTAGGATTCAGTGTCCAGAACAAGAAATATGCACTGAATATTGGAGGCAGCTGAAACTTGGTTTGCACATTGAATCTTAAGAAAAACCTCCACGTCCTTCTCTTTGCCTTTCCAGCCACTCGATGCACTGATCCTGTGGCATGAACTAGGCATTGCTTCACCTGGTGTGGCTGCACAACTGGCCCCCAGGACACAGAACCCAGAACACCCTTGCAATCCTGGGTGTCCTCAGTCATCTCCACCATCCGCAGCCCCTTGGTAAGGACAGTGGACTGGGCAGGTCCCACAGACAGCCAACTCTGTTCTGCACTTATCCTCAAAGACATACCCACCCTGGGGAGATATTAATAGAAAGGTCAACTGTTCCTTCTCCCTCCCCACCTTCTCCTCAAGGGTCAGAAGATAAAGAGGCCTCTCAAGGGTCACATTTGCTTTCTCAGAATTCAACCACCTTCCTGTCTGCCCCACTGCATCTCCCCAAGAAGAAGCTCTGACTAAATGGCATCTCCCTTTAATTCTTCTTGGAGGAGTGACCTTGAATTTGAATAAAGGAGAAAATATTTAGGAAGAACATAGTGGCCTTTTCAGATATTTGAAAAGCTGTCGCCACAAAAAGCAATTTGTTTTATTTTTTGATGCGAGGAAGGCAGAGACAACCAGGGGTGAGTCCTCTATAGAGGCAGGTTTCTAATCAATATAAAAAATAAAATCAAGTGGGCTACTTGAGATAAGCTGGGTTGCTCTTGCTAGAAATAGTTGAGCAGAAGTCAGAGTATCCCAGGATAAATGCAAGGAGTTGGTCCAGAGAAGAAATCTGACCTAAGATTCCTCTGTTGCCTTTTTATTCTAATTATCAAATAACAATGCATTTACAGACATGGAAATAATATCTGTTCAACCATCATATTTAAAGCATTAGCCACTCAGTTGTGTCTGACTCTTTACAACCCCATGGACTGTAACCCACCAGGCTCCTCTGTCCATGGGATTCTCCAGGCAAGAACACTGAAGCAGGTTGCCATTCCCTCCTCCAGGGGATCTTCCCAACCCAGGGGTCGAACCCCAGTCTCTGCACTGCAGCCAGATTCTTTACCATCTGAGTCACCAGGGAAGGCTTAATGTATAAAACTGGTTTCAGTTTATCTTGACTATTTTATCAAACTGTAAATGGTACTGGTTCATGGCTGATGTTCTGACATCCATACTGCAAACAATAATGTTATTAATAAAAAAATATCTTTTCAGACTGGGGCCATGCAAGTTGACTAAACATTTGTCTTAAGCCAATATACCAAATTATATCAGTCATAAATTTTAGTAAATTTCCTTTAAACATCAAGAAAAGGTACTTGGTAATAGGTTTTATGTAAAACAGGTCATTTCAAAACTGATTAGAAAACCTAGTCAAATGCTGCTCAAATAACTGCAGACTGTCCCACTGAATGCTTCAGGTTACGAATGAAGTTAAGTGAGGCAACAATTTCTAATGCATTGCCTAATTCCTTTCATCTAAACAGCTCAAGTGGACCACTTCTCAAGTTCTTCTGCTTTTATTGAGTATAGAGATTCATACCTCACCTTTGTAGAGCTCTTTACATTTTTCAGAACATGTTGACATACCTGATTTTGTTTTAATTCTCACAATGTATCTGAGAGAGGATAGTGTGGGGGAGATCACTGCTTGTCCTTAATGGCCTGTTCCCAGTTGATTTGCTGAGCACACAGCTCCGCAGCTGCAGTCCGCCTCCACTCCTTGCACCACATGACTGAATTCTGTCAATGGGAGGTGAGTGGAAGAGATGATGCAGCCTTCAGGTGAAGCTCCCACAAGGTCACATACTTCTCCTTCCCCATCCCCCCATCCACTGGATGAAAATGGGGATATTATCTGCCTTGGAAATGCACAAAGGTCACATTCCTGCCTGGGTAGAAATTGTTTCCCTTGTTCTTCCTCGCTTTTTAAAACTTCTTCCCAGATACTGGGTGAGAAAGCAGATTGCAGATATTCAATTTACAAGAAACAAAAGAAGGACATATTGAAATAAGTAAGATTATTTTACATCTGTGTTTATTCATTCATTAAAATTGGTATCAGTATTTTCTCTGCTCCAAGGACTGAGATAAGTGCTAAAAATTTAAAAATAAATACGATATACAATCTCTGGCCTCAAAGAGCCACAAATGAGTAAATGATCCTCTTGCTACTGCAAAAGGGGAATACTTGAGTCAAGTATTTGAAGGATAAATAAGAGTTTATCCCAAGATAGAAGAGCTATAGCGATACTTTAGTTTATCTCTGTACCCAGAATATATCAAAATAGAGCATAGAAAAGGTAGATTTATTAAGCTTATCTGTTCAAATATATTATGCTTATCTGTTTAAATATATGCTTAAATTATTTTTAAGCATATAAATACATAATTATATAAATAAATATAATATACAAATAACAAATAATTATATATTTAAATTATGTTTATCTGTTTAAATATAGATCACTGACTTGATGGACATGAGTTTGAGCAAGTCCTGGGAGTTGGTGATGGACAGGGAAGCCTAGAGTGCTGCAGTCCATGGTGTCACAAAGAGTTGGACATGACTGAGCAATTGAGATGACAAGTATCACTTTGTAGTTTCCTGAGATGCAGATCTTGAAGGATTCAGAAACAGTATGCATTTTTACTTACCCTCTCTTTATTTCTTGTCCTTCCAATTTTGTTTTTTATTCTCTTCCTAGATCTAAAATTTCCTTTATGCCTTAAAAAGATAACATTCCTTTTAAACATCCAGAAAAGGTATTTGGTAATATGTTTTATGTAAAATAGGTGATTTCAAAACTGATTTGAAAATCTAGTCAAATGCTGCTGAAATAATTACAAAGAGACATACTTTTTGTACAAATTAACTTTAAAATTCTGGCTTGGAACATCATATTGTTTGAAAAATTAAGATAACTCAGAAGACTTCTTTTTTTTTTTTTTTTTAATTTTTTTTTTTTTTTAAATTTATTTTTTTATTTATTTTAGTTGGGGGCTAATTACTTTACAATATTGTAGTAGTTTTTGCCATACATCGACATGAATCAGCCATGGATTCACATGTGCTCCCCCTCCCAAACCCTCCTCCCACCTCCCTCCCCCTCCCATCCCTCAGTGTCATCCCAACGCTCCATCCCTGAGCATCCGTCCCATGCATAGAACATGGAATGGTGTTCTGCTTCACATATGACAATATACATGTTTCAATGTTATTGTCCCAGAACGTCCAACCCTCACCTTCTCAATCCCACTGCTAGGCATATACACCGAGGAAACCAGAATTGAAAGAGACGCGTGTACCCCAATGTTCATCGCAGCACTGTTTACAATAGCCAGGACATGGAAGCAACCTAGATGTCCATCGGCAGACGAATGGATAAGGAAGCTGTGGTACATATACACAATGGAATATTACTCAGCCATTAAAAAGAATACATTTGAATCCGTTCTATTGAGATGGATAAAACTGGAGCCCATTATACAGAGTGAAGTGAGCCAGAAAGAAAAGCACCAATACAGTATACTAATGCATGTATATGGAATTTGAAAGATGGTAATGGTAACCCTATATGTGAGACAGAATAAGAGACACAGATGCATAGATCAGAAGACTTCTGTGTGCAAACTTCATGACTAACTACTATATTCAAGTAACACGGTTATGCATTCAGTCATTTTGCACTTGAGAAATGCACAATGACATTATTTGAATGCTTAGTATTCCCTCTTCAACTCAAAAGAATTGACATTGTTAAACACTACTTTGATTTTGAAATTATTTTATTAGTTTTTTTCCTATTCTTAAATTTTTTCTTGGACTTGACTGTGACCTTCAAAAGACATTGTGTTCAATCAGATATTCAAAGAAGAGTGAGTCAAGCTCTTCAGGAGATATTTTAACCATTTCTGATTAAATACATTATTGAATTCAGTAGTCTATAAAATACATTAACATTCAACTCAGTTGATTATTCCAGCAATGTACCAAAAACTTTTAATGAGCAGAAAATTGGTAAAGTGCTTCACAAAAGTACATAGCCTTATAATTCGAACATGTATCTAATAGATAAATTGCCTCCACTATTACTTGGGGAAGGACAGCTCAACCAGGTAAAAAAGCCACTTCCAATATATGCTCCTAAAACCAACCAGGAGAATTCCCCCATCTCCCATTCTGAAAACTTCATCATAATGTTTCATAGTGATTATAGACAGTTTTCAGTTGTTTGGAAACTTTTACAATGGAGTCATACATGTGATGATGAACCTTAAATTTTTACTGAAAATGTCAGATTCTGCACCATTATAATTACTGATCTTACTCTCTGATTAGAATTTAATACTTCCTGTCCCATAAGAAAGTGGCTAGAAAATTGATGAAGAGAACAGATCCTAGGAACATGAGTTTATAGGGGCAAAGTCAGGCTGTTAAATAGCCAGAAGTCACTGACTTACCAAGGGCAAGATGACATTTTAGGATAAATGAAGTGAACGTATTTCCCTCACTTAAGGAATTACCCGGCTAGTGAAGCAAATGATTAAACGAAAAAAAAAGTGTGGTAGGGGCATCAGAGTGAAACACTGTGCACTCCACAGAAGGGACAGAAGGCATTCGAGTGTAGGGTCAAAGGGAGCATGTGAGCTAGTTCTTACAGAAAAAATGTGATTTTAATAAACAGGGGACTTTATCTTGTTCATACATAATGATATCCTTGGGAATATCCACCAAGGCAAACTGCAAGGAGCAAGGGCAGAAGCAAGGACATCAGTCATTAGGCTGTTCCAGTGATCCAGGCAGAATGTGATGGCGGCTTTGACCCGGAGTTTTAGATAGAGAAGTGGCTGGATTCTATATACATTTTGAAGGTAAGTAGAGCTATAGGATTGGTTGATGGATTGAACATAAGATTTAAGAGAAAGGAAGAAGTCCAACCAACTGAAAGAGCAAAGCTACCATGATGGAGATGGGGAAGACAGGAATTTGCTTTTGGATGTTAAATGTGACATGTCTATTTGACATCAAAGAGGATAAGTTCTACACTCTATCTGAGTGTAGAGCTCATGGCAGAAGTTCTGGCTAGAGACTCAAAATTTGGAGTCATCAGGATATAGAGTCTTCAAAGAACTCATCTGGAGTGAATCTAGAGCAGAGGCCCCAGGAGGGAGCCCCCGGCACTCCAACATTTAGAGACATGATAGGGAGGAATAAGCAAAGGGAACTGGGAAGAAGTTGCCAGTGAGCTGAGAGGAGAAGGGAGAGACAGTGGGGTTCTGGAAGCCAAGCAAAGAAAGTGTGTCAAGAAAGAGAAGCGAGACTGGACAGATGCTGTAGACAGATCAGCTGACAGGAGCACTGATGGTCAGTACAAGTCAGGTCTGCACTATATGTAATGCGCAAAGTAATATCTCCCAGCCCCACCTCCTTAAGTGAAAGAAGTTGTCTTTCGGGACTTCCTTGTGGTCCAGAGGCTAAGACTCTGTGCTTCCAATGCAGGTGGCCCGGGTTCGACCTCTGGTTGGGGACCTAGATCCCACAAGCCACAGCTAAGAGTCCACATGCTGCAACTAAGACCCAATGCAGCTAAATAAATAAATATCCCCCACCCCACCCCCCGAAAGTTGTCTTTTCGTCACAGGTTTCCTGAACAGACATTTACAAGACCCCCTGGGAGTCCCATGTGTATCTCCAACTTGGTCCTGGTCCTCCCCAGAATCCCATGGGCAGAACGAAAACTCCCAGGCACCGTTGGAGCTGGACTCCAACTATCAGCCTTAACACTAGTTCTTCAGGGGCCGTTAAGACCCATCTTTCTCGAGCTGCGAAGGTACAGCAGTCCCTCTTCAAGCCAGAGAGAAGTTATGTCTTCTTTCCGGGTCATATTTGGATGAGCTAAAACCTGGCTGAAAAGTTCTATTAATATCACCAAAATGTTCCACTACCAAAATCTGGGAATATGATTTATCTTTTCAAATAAGATCAAAACTTCCATATCCCCCTCCCCATAACACAAACACCAAGAAAGAATATTAACATCAGAATGAAAATATCTCATAGGAAATAAAGATATCATATTTGATCATAACAACTTACTTCTTCATAAGATACAAGAATGACTACATTCTGAACCAAAGATATGTGAAAGCAAAATTAATTTTTTACAGCAACTGTAATTATGTTTGCAGCATCAGCAAAAGCAACTGTCCACTTGTTACTAATTTCTTATGAACACAAAGTCCACTGGGAAGGATGGTTAGTGTTTGGCAAGTTTTTGTGTAAGGAGACAAAAATATAACTGGGAAGTTAATCGAAAGGCAAAAAGTGGGCACAAGAGTCAAAAGCATGTTGATTAAAAAAAAAAAAAGCATATTGATTATTTAATATACCAGAGTACCAGAAAGCTCCTGCAGTCCCAGTTCCTTCTCTTATGTATAAAATGAATGGGTAAGTGGTTATAATAACAATTGATGAGTTTTGTATTCATACAGAGTTTATTACATGCATTCTAAAAATGGAACTCATATGATTTAAATCTACAATAGTAATTTTGCAGGAATGGTCTATTTGGTCCTTCAGTTGGTCCACAAATCTCTTGTTTCTGGTATGAACTGAAATTTGCTTATGTTTTCTTCAAAAGAGGGACCAGCTTTTTCCATAGTTTTCTATCACCAATCATGAACAGGTGATGTTTTGGTCTTCTGATTCCTTAAAAGAACTGACAGACTGAACAAGTTTATTACCACTGCTCTAAAGCATCTTACTGAAAAAAAAAAATATATATATATATATATATATCAATATCAATATGGAATCACTAAAATCACAAGTTTTTGGTCAAACAAACTCAACATTCTTTTATGACCTGTGGTAGCAAGCAGGTTTTTCTGGAGCTGACACACAATCTAATTAGCCCTTATTACCACACTATCAGCAGCTCTGAGTGGTAAGTCAACTCAATGACCCAGGAACTGTTCTGCCTCAATTACCTATGGCTTCGATTAAAAGTGTGTAGAAGCAAGTCTTCATCTTGACTTTGTTCAAAATATGTGGCTTAATTCTAAATTTAAAAATAGGTCTTCCAGTAAATGCGTAAGTCACCAAAATACTGTGCCAAATGTTATACATTTAAACCTAGTTACTAAAATGTTTGCACATATACATATAAAATATTCTCTCTTGATACAAAACTGTACGAAGTATACAAACAACTGACGTTATAAAGGAACCCTCAAATTGATGAACCTAATCTTGAACACTAAGTAAAGGAGAAAAGGAAGAAAGAATTCTTTGGAAGACGACTTCATCATGGCACATTAATTCCTCCTCTGTCAGAATGTATTAAGCCTTTTGCACAGGGGTGTTAAAATCTATTTTGTCAGGCTAATAATCTCATCTCTGAGGAATCCTTCCAATTGGAGACAGCATCACGGACATACAGTTGTTGTAGGACACAATCTATACCGCCCTTTAGTAGTTTCTGTATCTTAGGCAGCTTTGTTTAAGACTGTACAAGGGGTCTTCACACTCCTGCTGATTAAGAAAGGTTGGCAGATGTAGTTCTCAATCTTGCCACAGAAAGAACTTCCAAAGACAGTTGCAACTCTGCTCTGCAGGAGATGCGATTTTAACATCGAGTTTGCAGCAGTGTGAGCTTGTGCCACAAGCAAGACAGATCTTATTGGATTAAAACTGAACTCGTGACATCTCCACAAACTCACAGGGAGCAATGCTGTCTGTGTGGCTTCCGAGCAAACTTCTTTCCTCGTGCTCTGGCGGCCGCTCCTGGTCCTATTTCACCTCTAGGAATCCTCTACCCACAAAAGAAAGGCGCTCCCATTTCTCATGGGAGAAACGAATCCCCATTTCTTTTTGACGATGGCCTCAAAAAAGGCAGTCCCCTGGCGCGCCCACTGCGGGGTTTCCCTCCCATTCCCGACTCCACGATTTCCTGGGAAGCCCAAGAAGCTCAGCGCCCCCCACCCTCCCTGGGCGTGAACCCCAGGAAACCGCACAGGTGTGCTCCAATGGAGCCTCCTCTGACTGGCATCCCCCAGTCACACACCCCTCTTGCCCCTGGCGTCTCCAGGGGCCCTCTCCCCGGCGTGGCCCTCCGCCTGGCCCCCACGCACTCACCAGGAGGAGGTTGTGCGCCACCAGGTACCCGAGCCGCGGGCTGCCCCGGACGCCGGGGGCCAGGCGCCCAGTGGCGTAGCCGTGCCAGGCCACCACGTAGGGGTTGTCGATGGTGATCCAGTACTTGACCTGGCCGCCGAAGTGGCGGAAGCAGAGCTCGGCGTAATCCCTGAAGTGGTCGGCCAGAGCGCGGTTGGCCCAGCCGCCATAGGCATCCTGCAGGCGCTGGGGCAGGTCCCAGTGGTACAGGGTGACCACGGGCTGCACGCCCAGCTCCCGCAGCCGCTCCAGCAGACGCCGGTAGTAGCGCAGCCCCTCCCGGTTGGGGGCGCTGGCGCTGCCATTGGGGAGCACCCGCGCCCACGAGATGGAGAAGCGGTAATGGGTGACCCCGAGCTCGCGCAGCCCCTCCGTGTCTCGGAAGACATTGTTGTAGCCGTCGCTGGCCACGTCGCCGGTGGCGAGCGGGGGCGGCGACGGGGCGCCCGACGGCCAGCCGGCCGCCGAGGGGTCGCCTGGAGGCGCCGGGGGGCGGTGGGTGAACGTGTCCCAGATGGAGGCTCCCTTGCCGTGCTGCTGCCAGCCGCCCTCCGTCTGGTAAGCGGCGCTGCCCACAGCCCAGAGAAAGCCGTCGGGGAAAGTGTCGTGGAGTAGCCCCGCGGCCTCGGGGGTCGGAGGGCGCGCAAAGCGGGCCCAGGTCTGCGCGCCGTCGCCGGGCTCGGCGCGCAGGGGGCGGCCGCCCAGGGCCAGCAGCAGCAGCCACAGCAGCGGCAGCGGCGGGAACGCCCGCAGGCGGCGCGGCGGGGAGCGGGCGGGCATGCTGCGCGGGAGCCGGGCGCACGGGCGCCGCGCCGCGCCCCTTTATGCCCGCGCCCCGCCGCGCCGCCCACCCCCGCTTCCCCCCGCGGGCCCCGCTGGCAATGATTACCTGTGGCCCCGCGCCTCCCCACCTCCGCCTCCCTGGATGAGAGGGAGGCGGAGGGGACGGGGCGCAAAGGGCGAGCGGGAGCCCGCGCAGGGGGCGCGATCGTGGGCCCGGCGCAGCGGGCGCGGCTCTCGGACGTCGGAGAAAACGCACCTGTGCCTCTCTGCGCCCACGGGCAGCCAGGGATGTTTCCGCCGCAGGACTTGCCCTGCGCGCTCGCCTTCTACACCCCATCCGTGCCCCTCCTGGAAGAAGCCGCCGAGTCAGGGAAGGAAGGCGGCCACCCCAACTTTCCCGAGTTCGGCGCGGGATCTGTGGGGGCGGGGTGCGCCCACAGGAAAAGCACCTGCTTTTCTCTTCTCTCCCTACTCGGGAGGCCGAGAAGAGCGACTGACGAGACTGGAGTGGATTAGGAACTGGCCGAAATTGTATTGGGAGGGCAAGGTGGGGAGAGCTAGGCTGGAACTTGAAATGTTGGGAGAGAAGGACCCGAGGTGGACTTTCCATTGCGGTCTCTAAGGAAGATGCTTGCGTGAAGAGCCGCCCCACGCGCGCAGCCCGAGTGGCGCTTCCCGCAGACCCCAGTCTAGGACGCCTTCGAGGAAGACAAGGGAGACACATGGGTTCCCTTGAACTTTGCGTTCATGTCTCTCTTACGGTTATCTTTTAACTATTTCAGACCAGTACTTGTTCTTTAATTGGATCGTGCAGAATGACTTGGTGAATGTCTAACGACAGCTGTTGGTTGTTCTTCCAGAAGAAAGAGAAACGCCAGGGTTTGGACTTTGAGTAGTTATCATTCACCTCTGTTGTCCTTTTGCATCTGTGTTTTGAATAGTCACATGTTTTAGCTTTCAGCTCTGGCTTGGCAAGTAATTTATCTGAACAAACCGTGCACGCAGCTGCCGCTGGAGTGGGCGGACTCTGGATCCCTGATCAGTGAAGAGAAAAGGGAGGAGGGGTTTAGCCCAAGCACCTTCTACGACAAAATAGAATCATGACGCCTTTCCGGTCACCAAAGAGCCCTTTTGACAAATTGTGGAGACACTGTGAGTGTGCATAGACCTAATCTGTGACTAACTGGGGACTGGATGCTCTGGGCTCCACCTCCTTTGTGATCTTGGGCGGGACAGTCTCTCCAAGTCTTAGGATTCTTACTGAAAAATGGAGATGGTCATGTCAACCCTGCCACCTTAGACACTGGTGACGCTCAAATGAAAAAAATGTGCACGCAAAGCAGGTGTGCCTCCATCATGGCACACCTGCTCCTGTGATCAATGACTAAGATCCTCATAGAGGTACATCTATTCTTACCTAGTTATCACCCCTGCACTGCTGTTTCATACAAACTTAAAATCAATAAAGTTTTAAATTTTGCAGATGAAGGTGCTTCTATTAATTTCCTTAAAATGTAAGCACAAATTTATTCCAGTGTTTTATTAAATATTCCCAACTCTAGCCAGCATATATTATCGTGGTTTAGTAAGATTAAGCCATCAGGTTGGAACAAAACATTACTATTCTGTTACATGTGGCACCTACATTTTTCAATAAATGTGAAATAACAAATAATGACACTCCAGCAATTAAAAAAAAATTATACCATGCAAGCATACAGTCACACTCTCTTCCAGATAAATTAAAATGCTTCTATGTCTGCACCCAGGCTCACATTTCCCTTCTAGAACTGATGATTAGAGTGTCTGCTTCTTGTAGCTTGTTAGGTTTCAATTAGAAATGCTTCATGGGTCTCATGGAAAATAGCTTAGGCTAAGTGTTCACTTATTGATGTATGGTCTGTTTGCTCAGGGCAGATTGTATTTATTGCTACTTTCATTTAACCAACAGTGAGAGAAAGAGAGAGAGAGATTTAAAGAGATGGATTTTTAAAGCAGTGATTTAAAAATAGAACCAAGGTGACTAATAAGTGCTTCACATTTGAAGTTCTCTCTCTGAGGGGTACATAAAGCCTATGTATCTCCAGTTGAACATCATAGCTTTCAGTATTTGCAAGGATGTTCCCACGTGATAGTTAATTCAACCCAGTGATAAAGATTGCATGATAATTAAACTTCATTTCCAGACCTTGCTGTTTATCAAGGCTCTGTTCGTGGTTATTAACTTCTGGATTCCTGGAGTGTAAATAACTGCTGCTGCTTGGCATTTGCTCACTTTTATTTCGATGCTTTCACATCTAAAATGTGGGTTTCATTCAATGCTTTGTTCTCCCACAAACAAGAGATTAATTATTTGCTGTGCTTTGAATATGAAGATACAGTTAGTGATGCATTGAAGGAAAGGAGTTCTTTTGTTTGTTTTGGTTTTTTGTTTTGAGGTACAGAGGACAGATTGGAGGAGATTTTTAAACTTACTTACTGACTTTTGTCGTGATGATCATTTTCAACAGCCTAAAGGGAGTCATCAAGGTGACCAACATCCTTCATCCCATCCCTTCTCCTGGCTGCTCCTGGGACCAGCAGAGCCCTTGCTTGCGAAGGGAGCAGAAAGGGGGTTCACTGACTCCCCTGGGCCTGAACAAAACATCAACCCCATGGGGGGCTCCCAGCTCACCAGTCACAGACACTAGCGTCTCTGAGGAGATACTGAGATCATCAAAACAATTTCTCTCAGCAACCACCATGGGCAAAGCAACCACAAGGAGTTCAAGCCTTCAAAACAGGTGACAACCTCCACCCTCAGAAACAGTAGTGATGGGGACTTCCCTAGCAGTCCAGTGGTTAAGACTTCACCTTCCAATGCAAAGGATGCAGGTTCGATCCCTGGTCAGGGAGCTAAGATCTCACATGCCTCACAGCCAAAAACTCAAAATATAAAACAGAAGCAGCATTGTGACAAATTCAATAGAGGCTTTATAAATGGTCCACATCAAAAAAATCTTAAAAAGAACAGTAGTGATTGGAAGAAACAGGACAAAAAAAGTCGGTAATAATGTTGTTCAGTTTATTACACTGAGTGTTAACAAATGACACCTATGACAGGTATTTGAAGAATTCAGTAGGAGAAATTATCCTATTTTGAGCTGGTTGGAAAAGTTTCACAGATAAGACATGGTACTATCTGGGGTTACATAGTAAAACTTGCAAAAAGTCTGGGAGATAAGGAAGTGGGGAAGCAAAATATGGAAGAAAAAAAGTGTCCTCAGTGTATTCATGGTAAAATAGTCTATTTGACAGTGCAAGGAAATAGTGGGCTGAAAATGTAGGTAGGGATAAAGTCTTTAATAGGTTTTATTATTATATCACATCAGAGCTTCTTTTACTCATTAAATAAACATTTGTTTTATGCTAAGCACTATTCTAGGCACTGGGAATGCAACAGTTAACAGTTAACAAAATAGACCAACAACTCTTGCCTTTTTGTCATACCACTCTTTACTCTGTTCCAGCCACACACACCTCCTGCTTGTCCTTGGAACTAGCCAAACTGGCTTTCAACCTCAAGGCAATTTCTCTCTGGAATGCTTTTCAGAACCACCTGCTTCTCCTCAGTCAGGTCTTAGAACAAGTGTCACATTCTGAGAGCAGCCTTCTTTAACTCTCTGTCCAGAGTAGTTACCCCCAGTCACTCTCAGTTACATTTATTTTTCTCATCGAGCTTAGGAATAACCCAGATTATCTTGTTGGTTTACTTTTTTCCTTTATCTTCAACTAGAATGTAAGCCCAATGAGAAAAAGGCATGGGGCTTTTTCTTTGCAGTACCTGGCACACCTAGAATAATGTCTGTCCATTATAGTTGCTGCTGCTTCTGCTGCTGCTGCTGCTGCTGCTAAGTCGCTTCAGTCGTGTCCGACTCTGTGCGACCCCATAGATGGCAGCCCACCAGGCTCCCCCGTCCCTGGGATTCTCCAGGCAAGAACACTGGAGTGAATTGCCATTTCCTTCTCCAGTACATCAAAGGGAAAAGTGAAAGTGAAGTCGCTCAGTCGTGTCTGACTCTTAGCGACCTCATGGACTGTAGCCTACCAGGCTCCTCTGTCCATGGGATTTTCCAGGCAAGAGTACTGGAGTAGGGTGCCATTGCCTTCTCCAATTATAGTTGCTACACTCATATTTATGGAATGAATGAAGGAAACCACTAGTAAGAAATGGCTGAAGCACATTGCTGAGAATTGAGACACATCCTGGCTTACAAAAGAGGCTTGATTAGTAATGTCTACTAATCAATCAAGATTGATTAGTAATGTCTGTCTTAGCACAGGTGGGAGAAGTGGTCACAGCAAGGCCATATTTGACATCCAGCATCTATGTGTATTTCAGGGGGCAATAGCCCAGGCCCACTCCACTAAAACTGCAGATAAGTCTAATGCTACAACAGGAAAAAGAACACAAAACAATGTCACTGTGGAATAGTTTAACTGCCAACATCCCCACTTCCCCTGGCACACCTCTGACAAGATCCAAAAGATTGAAAAGGCACTGAGACTAGGGCTCTGAGCTTCTCTGACCTGGTAAGTTCTTCATTTCACAGAGGTTTTCAGAGCCACTAAGTATCAGATGCACCTTCCTAAAGAACTAGGAATGCAACAAGGCTCTGTTCCCACCTGCTTTATCCTTGTTCTGCTTATTTGTCATTGAAACAAAGCTAAAGTTGATTTACAATCCAGTAGCTTAACTTCAAATCTGTAAGGGCTTTTGTGATCAGCCAACTCAAGAGCCACAGAATGGTTTTGTAGTGGAGCTACAACGGCAAACAGCAAGATGCCTCAATTTATTTTAAGAAAGGGGACAATATTAGTCAACTGATTTGTCAGTAAATTGAGGGGGAGATACTAGAACCTGAAAGATCACTTTAAAAGCAACTATAGTAAAGTACACAATGAGTTAAGGAAGGCTTCTGCCTAGCATGGTAAAAAAAAAAAAAAAAAGCAAAAAAAAAAAAAGAGATGAGAGACAATACAAAAAAGGAAAACTGATTGCATATGACAGGTAGGTGAGAGAGGAAAGTAAATGATGATTTAAATGTTTTGAGATGAGCTGAAAATAAAAACGACACCACCATTGATGTTCCTGAGTACATCAGGAGGTGTAATTAATTTCTGATGAAAGATGACTTTAGTGCTAAATATGCTAAATTTGAAGTGTCAGTCAAATTTGTAAGCCAGGTATTAAGCAAATAATTAGAGTTATCACTATGAAGCTCAGAAGGCAGTTACAGATTGGAGATTAGGATCAGAAATTTTGATGCCAGGATAGTGGATGAGGACATTCAAAAATCATAATTGTGATTTCCCTGATGGTCCTGTGGTTAAGACTCCCAGTGCAGGGAGAGCTAAGATCCCACATGCCTCCCGGCCAAGAAAACCAAAACATAAAACAAAAGCAATATTGTAACAGATTCAATAAAGTCTTTTAAAAAACGGCCCACATTAAAAAATATATATATATTGAAAAAAATTCCAAGGACAACTAAAAGCCAAGGGCTAGCCTTATCTCCACTTGCAGGGAGTGGATAGGGTGGAATTAAAAGAAAATAAAAAAAAGAACCCACAGGGTGGGCCCGAAGTCCTAGGGTAATATGTTTTTCAAGCTAAGGAGGTAAGCGTTTCAAAAAGGAAAGATGATCAAACTTGGTGAGAAAAGACAACTGACCTAGAAATTAGATCATTTGGAGATTTTGGAGACAGATGTTTTAGGTTGTAACAGGGCTTAAGCCAGATTACAGTGTAAAGCATTAAGTGAGAGTCTGTGTGAGATGAAAAAATAAAGGCCACAAGCACACAATCTTCTGACAAGCCAGCCAGGAGAGCGAATGAGAAATGATGGTCAATTAAAGGGTTCTCAGAGTTGGAGAAAATATTTTCAAGATGAAGAACCCTGCACACCTTTGTACACAGAAGAGAAAAGGTGAAGGAGAAGGAGAATTGGAAGTTTCGGGAAAAAGAAGTAAGCGTACAGTTACAGCTGTGATCTAAGGCAGCTGATTGTGGGCTTTTAAGGTCCCAAAATATTAAACATGGAGAAAAGTAGAAAAACAAGATTCTGCAGCTAGAATGCTGGATGGTGAGGAAGGAGCAAAAGATGAATGGTAGACAAAAAATCATTAAAAAAAGGCAACAAAAAAAAAAAAAAAGGCAACAAAAGGGAGCTCTGTGAAGTCTTTTTTTTTTTTTTGCAACAAATATGCATATTTAAACATGCTATTGAAGTATATTTGATTTAAAATGTTAATTTCTGCTGTATAGCACAGTGACTCAGTTATACATATATATACACTCATCTTCATAATTCTTTTTCATTATCGTTTATCACAGGATATTGAATATAGTTCCCTCTACTATACAGGAAGATCTTGTTGTCATAAAGTCATCAAGACAACAGCAAACGTGTTCCCAGGAAGCTGCAGCTCTGATGAGCTACCCGGGACTCAAGTAGACCTTCAGTTCAGTTCAGTTCAGTTCAGTCACTTAGTCATGTCCAACTCTTGGCGATCCCATGAACCGCAGTACGGCAGGCCTCCCTGTCCATCACCAACTCCAAGAGTCTACCCAAACCCATGTCCATTGAGTCGGTGATGCCATCCAACCATCTCATCCTCTGTCGTCCCCTTCTCCTCTGCCCTCAATCTTTCCCAGCATCAGGGTCTTTTCCAATGAGTCAGCCCTTTGCATCAAGTGGCCAAAGTATTGGAGTTTCAGCTTCAACATCAGCCCTTCCAATGAACGCCCAGGACTGATCTCCTTTAGGATGGACTGGTTGGATCTCCGTGAAGTCCAAGAGTCTTCTCCAACACCACAGTTCAAAAGCATCAATTCTTCGGCGCTCAGTTTTTTTTATAGTCCAACTCTCACATCCGTACATGACCACTGGAAAAACCATAGCCTTGACTAGACGGACCTTTGTTGGCAAAGTAATGTCTCTGCTTTTTAATATGCTGTCTAGGTTGGTCATAACTTTCCTTCCAAGGAGTAAGCGTCTTTTAACTTCATGACTGCAATCACCATCTGCAGTGATTTTGGAGCCCAGAAAAATAAAGTCAGCCACTGTTTCCACCATTTCCCCATCTATTTGCCATGAAGTGATGGGACTGGATGCCATGATCTTAGTTTTCTGAACGTTGAGCTTTAAGCCAACGTTTTCACTCTCCTCTTTCACTTTCGTCAAGAGGCCTTTTAGTCCTTCTTCACTTTCTGCCATAAGGGTGGTGTCATCTGCATATCTGAGGTTATTGATATTTCTCCCAGCAATCTTAATTCCAGCTTGTGCTTCCTCCAGCCCAGTGTTTCTCATGATATACTCTGCATGTAAGTTAAATAAGCAGGATGACAATATACAGCCTTGACGTATTCCTTTTCCTATTTGGAACCAGTCTGTTGTTCCATGTCCAGTTCTAACTGTTGCTTCTTGACCTGCATAGAGATTTCTCAAGAGGCAGGTCAGATGGTCTGGTATTCCTATCTCTTTAAGAATTTTCCACAGTTTATTGTTATCCACACAGTCAAAGGCTTTGGCATAGTCAATAAAGCAGAAATAGATGTTTTTCTGGAACTCTCTTGCTGTTTTGATGACCCAACAGATGTTGGCAATTTGATCTCTGGTTCCTCTGCCTTTTCTAAATCCAGCTTGAACATCTGGAAGTTCATGGTTCACATATTGCTGAAGCCTGGCTTGGAGAATTTTGAGCATTACTTTGTTAGCATGTGAGACAGTACAATTGTGCAGTAGTTTGAGCATTCTTTGGCATTGCCTTTCTTTGGGATTGGAATGAAAACTGACCTTTTCCAGTCCTGTGGCCACTGCTGAGTTTTCCAGATTTGCTGGCATATTGAGTGTAGCACTTTCACAGCATCATCTTTCAGGATTTTAAATAGCTCAACTGGAATTCCATCACCTCCACTAGCTTTGTTCGTAGTGATGCATCCTAAGGCCCACTTGACTTCACATACCAGGATGTCTGGCTCTAGCTGAGTGATCACACCATCGTCATTATCTGGGTCGTGAAGATCTTTTTTGTACAGTTCTTCTGTGTATTCTTGCCACCTCATCTTAATATCTTCTGCTTCTGTTAGGTCCATACCATTTCTGTCCTTTATTGAGCCCATCTTTGCATAAAATATTCCCTTGGTATCTCTAATTTTCTTGACGAGATCTCTAGTCGTTCCCATTCTATTGTTTTCCTCTATTTCTTTGCATTGATCGCTGAGGAAGGCTTTCTTATCTCTCCTTGCTATTCGTTGAAACTCTGCATTCAAGTGGGAATATCTTTCCTTTTCTCCTTTGCTTTTCTCTTCTTTTCACAGCTATTTGTAAGGCCTCCTCAGACAGCCATTTTGCATTTTTGCATTTTTTTTCCTTGTGGATGGTCTTGATTCCTGTCTCCCCATCTTTGGCTGCAAAGAATATAATTAATCTGATTTTGGCGTTGACCATCTGGTGATGTCCATGTGTAGAGTATTCTCTTGTGTTGTTGGAAGAGGATGTTTGCTATGACCAGTCCATTCTCTTGGCAGAACTCTATTAGCCTTTGCCCTGCTTCATTCTGTACTCCAAGGCCAAATTTGCCTGTTACTACAGGTGTTTCTTGACTTCCTACTTTTGCATGCCAGTCCCCTATAATGAAAAGGACATCTTCTTTGGGTGTTAGTTCTAGAAGGTCTTGTAGGTCTTCATAGAACTGTTCAACTTCAGCTTTTCAGTGTTACTGGTTGGGGCATAGACTTGGATTACTGTGATATTGAATGGTTTGCCTTGGAAACGAACAGAGATCATTCTGTCGCTTTTGAGATTGCATCCAAGTTCTGCGTTTCATACTCTTTTGTTGACCATGATGGCTACTCCATTTGTTCTAAGGGATTCCTGCCCACAGTAGTAGATATAATGGTCATCTGATTTAAATTTACCCATTCCGGTCCATTTTAGTTCGCTGATTCCTAGAATGTCAATGTTCACGCTTGCCATCTCCTGTTTGACCACTTCCAATTTGCCTTTATTCATGGACCTAACATTCAAGGTTCCTATGCAGTATTGCTCTTTACAGCATCAGCCCTTGCTTCTATCACCAGTCATACCCACAGCTGGGTGTTGTTTTTGCTTTGGCTCCATCCCTTCATTTCTTTCTGGAGTTATTTCTCCACTGATCTCCAGTAGCATACTGGGCACCTACCAACCTGGGGAGTTCCTCTTTCAGTGTGCTATCTTTTCGCCTTTTCCAGCTGTCCATGGGGTTCTCAGGGCAGGAATACTGAAGTGGTTTGCCATCCGTTCTCCAGTGGACCACGTTCTGTCAGACCGCTCCACCATGCCCCGCCATCTTGGGTGGCCCACCCGGCAAGGCCTAGTTTCACTGCGTGAGACAAGCTGTGGGCGGTGTGATCCTTGGAGACGCTCTTTCAGGCTCTGTGTGCATCTGACGTATCCACGCTTTCACCTCTCCCGAGTGGAGCAGGGAGTCCAAAGGCTCAGGTCTTCTCCTTATCCTTCCAAGCAACACCACTGCCTCTCTAGCCTGGAACTGTCCTGCTGCACCGACTAAACACGTGCTGACACCAGGTTAACGTCTAGCAGCAAAGAGCATGGCCATTAGGGACTTAGGACATTGCGCTGCTAGAGTGAAGATGTTTCTACTTCCTTTTTTTCCTCAACTCCCCCCACCCCAGTACAACAAGGACAGACACAGCCATCTCAGTAAAATTGAGAGAGGTTAGTGTACATGAAGGAAATGAAGATGAAGGGCTGGTGAGTGAGTTAACTGAGGGAGAGTTGTATGAGAAGCAAGATGGTGTACCTAACAGCGCTCCAGAAAAGATAGAGAGCAGAGATACCGCAAGGAGAGGGGCAGCTAGAGGGCTGAGAACGGAGCTGTTAGATCCCAGCTTTCCATCCTACGCACAGACTGCTCTACTCATCTGCTAGCTCCACGGGAAACTTATTCTCTCTGGAGAAATGGATCCAAAGAGGCTGCCGCCTTGGGAACAGCATACATGGAGAAGAATGTGGGTGAAGCAGGGAATTAAAACTTAACTAAGTAAATCAAATTCTGCATAGCCAGCAGTGGGACCCCCAGTGCTCTCCCAGGCTAGTTCCAGGACTCCATCAGGGTACCTGGTAGCAACACTCCATCTGTTACAATCTCTGCCTATGCACATAAAGATTCCAGACAGCTTCTTAGTGATTTATTCTTTTATATATATATATAAAATATATAAATATAATTATATAAATATATATAATATAAAATATATTATATTAAATATAAATATAAATGTTTATAAATATATTGCTTTTATATTAAATACAAAATATATTTAATATAATATGTATATAAATATATATATTTACTCTTCCTTTCTTATTGGAGGATAATTGCTGTACAACACGTTGGTTTCTGCCATACATCAATGCAAATCAGCCATAATTATACGTATATTCCCTCCCTCTTGAGCTTCCCTCCCGGCCGCATTCCCATTCCACCCTTCTAGGTCATTACAGAGCTCCAGGCTGGGCTCCCTGTGTTATACAGCAGCTTCTTACTAGTTATCTGTTTTACACATGATAGTGTATATATGTCAATGCTACTTTCTTAATTTGTCCTACCCTCCCCTTCCCTGCTGTGTCCACTAGTCCATTCTCTATGTCTGCATCTCCATCTCTTCTCTGTAAATAGGTTCATCAGTATTATTTTTCTTGATTCCATATATATGCATTAATATACAATATTTGTTTTTCTCTTTCTGACTTACTTCACTCTGAATAACAGGCTCTAGGTTCATCCACCTCAGTATAGCTAACTCAAATTCATTCCTTTCTATGGCTGAGTAATATTCCATAGTATATACATGCCACAACTTCTTTATCCGTTCATCTTTTGATGGACATCTAGGTTGCTTCCATGTCCTAGGTATAGTGATTCACTCTTAAATATAAAGGAACGAAGCCAGGAAGCACCAGATAGGTGAAGGCGACCTCCTCATGGAAGAGTCCAAAAGCCATCATTAATAATTTCAATCAAGAGAAAACATTGCATCTATGATACAAGAACAGGATAAGGACAAATATTGGAACAATTCATTTCAGTTCAGTCGCTCAGTCGTGTTTGACTCTTTGAGACCCCATGGACTGCAGCACACCAGGCCTCCCTGTCCATCGCCAATTCCTGGAACAATGGCGAGCCAAAAAAAGAACCCTTGAAAATTAAGAATATGATAACAAGTAAAAATAAAATTTTTAAATTGGCAAAAGTATTGGAAAATAAGAAAATCTCTCAGAAACCAGTACAATAAATAAATAAATAAAGCATTGGAAAAGAGGAAAGAAAAAATAAGGAAAATTTAGGAAATCAAACATCCAACTTCTAGGTGTTCAAGTGAGAGAATGGAGAAAATGTAAAATGTCTTAGTGTTTAAGGACATGCATTTCTAGTTAAATAGGTCTGAGAAGCACAATAATGATTTAAAAAAAAAAAAGCCAAAGTAAGGCACACCATTGCAGAACTTCAGAATCCCAAAGATAAAGATAAGATTTTCTAGCTTCCAGAAGGCAGGGAGGGAAAAAAAACAAAAAAGTAGCCTTGGACTTCTCAAAAGAAACGCTGAAAATTAGAGAACAGTGGAGCTACACCTTCAATATTCTGAAGGAAAATTATTTTCAATCTAGAATTTTCTGTACCCCACCAGACTAGTAATCACAAGTGACAGCAGAATAGACATTTCAGACATTAAAGTTCTTTTTAAAAGTGCTTTCCAGGCACCTGAAGTTATAAAAATGTGTTCCACGAAAACAAGGAAGTAAACCCCCCAAAAGAGAAAATGTAGATTTCATGAAACAGAGGATAGAAGGCAGGATAAATACAAAGTGAATTTGTAGGATTATAGCAAAAGGAAATCTCAGGATGCAGCCAATTTAGGGCAGAGCATTCCAGATTGGGGCAGGGGTGGGGAGCTTCCCTGGTGGCTTACAGGGTAAAGAATCCGCTTGCAATGCAGGAGACCTGGGTTTGATCCCTGGGTATGGAAGATCCCTTGGAGAAGGATATGGCAATCCACTCCAGTACTCCTGCCTGGAAAATTCCATGGACAGAGGAGCCTGGTGGGCTACAGTCCATGGGGTCGCAAAGAGTCAGACACAACTGAGCGACTAACACACTCTCCCTCATTCCAGATGGGAGAATGAGGACAGACGGCTTCAGGAGAAATGTCTCCAGGAAACAAATAAAACACAAAACGAACAGGGGAATATCCAATGTACTTTGTTGAGAGAGATTTTATAGAGTTTTAGGAGTCCATAAGAAAACTTAGAGATTTGAGACAAAGGGTTTGAGTTTTCCAGTTTACATGTAAAGAACTGGGAAGTCATCACTTCCATCCTCACAATAAGAAAGAAAGCTGAACAAACTGAAATTCAATGGCTCTTCTTAGGTGCATCAAACAAGTGAGGTCATGGGGCAAACGGCTGCCCTGAAAACTGGAAAGATAGACGGGGAACTACAGAGGAGCATAGCCTACTAGGCGCAGAAGCCCACAGCTGGACCCAATAGAGTAGGACAACTTAACACTATAATTGATAGATCTCTGGAGATTCAGTTGGGGCAAGCTTGAGAGTTTAAAGCTCTGAAAGTGAATTTGCTCAGTCGTGTCTGGCTCTTTGCAACCCCAGGAACTGTAGCCCAACCAGGCTCCTCTGTCCATGGGGATTTTCCAAGCAAGAATACTGGAGTGCGTTGCCATTTCCTTCTCCAAGGGATCTTCCCGGCCCAGGGATTGAACCCAGGTCTCCCACACTGCAGGTAGATGCTTTACCGTTTGAGCCACCAGGGAAATTCCTGGGAAAAGGGAAAAGCTCTGAAGGGACCCAATTTTAAGCAACCCCCACACTTTTGCCAATGTTATCTTCATGAGCCCTACCAGATTCTTACTGTGAAATGAGGAAAATCCCTTCCTGCTCCTGGCAGGAGAAGGGGAAAACTAACTATTCTAAAATGCACTCATACATAATATCAATAGTGTGTAGGTAAAAAACAGATAACTAATGAGAACATCCTCTATAGCACAGAGAACTCTACTAAATGCACTGTGGTGACCTGAATGGGAAGGAAGTCCGAAAGAGGGGATATATGTACATGTAGGGCTGATTCATTTTACTGTAAAGTAGAATCTAACACAACTTTGTAAAGCAACTCTATCCAATAAAACTTAATTAATAACTAAATAAAATGAGCCCATCACTCTCTGTCCTCCTCAGCAAGGCTTGCCCTCAAGGGAAACTGTTGTTCCAGAGCCTGGTCAACCTGTGTAAATCTTCCAACTTTGGAAGAGGGTAATTTATCATCATCTATAAAAAATACACATACCCAGGCCATCTGATCCAGAAATTCCACTTCACGGACTCTATCTTATAGCAATAGTAGCAACAAATGCATAAAGATATACATGCACACACACCCACTGCAGTGATGTTTGCAACAGCAGACAATAGGGAAATCCCCAACCGGAGAATGTTCCATAAATTGTGTTGCAAATTTAGATTTTTTAAAAAAAAACATCTCTTGTGGTTGAAAATACCTATCTTTGAGACATGGAATCAGAGGAGGGAATTTTCTTCCTTTTGTCTTTACTTTATAAATACTAACTCTCCATCCCTTACCCCAGAAGAGAAAGAAAAAGGACAGGAAGAGAGAAAAAAGGAAACATGTCAGCTAAATAACTGCATTAGGAGTAACTCAGTTTTGAAGTACCCGTGGGTGCAGTGATCAACAAGGATTGATGCTATGTGAATGGAAATGATCTCTGATTTAAGTGTTTTCTTCCCCCTGATTCTTTTCTTTCTCAACTATATCTCCCAGGGGAAAACAAAAAAAAAAAGCTGTGCTATAACATAAAAGGAAATTCCAAACAAGTAACCCATATTCTGATGAAGGCTACATCAAAAAAGAAAGTGTTGCATCTTGAGGAGCGGATGGTAATGACAGAGACAGGGCAGTGAAGGGAAGGGAAGCCAGGTCTCAGCAATCATTCTTGTGGTCATCTAGTGACGACCCCCTGGGGACGCGGGCTCCCAGCGCTTGGCGGCAACAAGACTGGGAGTGGTTTCCTGTTCCTAAAAGCACAGCCTCCACTGTGTTTTGAAAAGCATCCCAACCATTGTGTGAGTGACTTAACATCCTTTCATAAACAAATCCTTTTTCTGCTTAAGCCGGCCAGAGTGGGTTCTGACGTTTGATGCTGACCATGACCTATATACCTAATCTTATGGCTTTATCCAGCCTGGGACTCCACCCTAATAATAATAATAATAATAATGGAATCTTGGAAGGAAGCTTTGGAGTCATATGATCTAAACTCCCACCAGTGGAGGAGTCTCCTCCAATCCTCAGTCTTCTGCCTAAACATTCCCTGTGACTGTGACGGGGAGATCGCTACCTGGTGAAGACACAGCAAATCAAATAGCACCCCTCCCACAGAGTCAGCCTTGCTGCACCTTCTACCAGAGAGTCTGAGCTCTGTCCCCAGGAGCCACACAAGGCTGGTGTAGGGCAGCAGCATCTTTGTGGTTTGGATGAAGCACATGTCTCTCTCTCTCTCTGTGCTCCTGCGGCATTTTCTCTAGTGGACTTCTCAAGGGCAGAGCCTGGTGCCCTCCTGCCTTGCAAAGTGCTCAGTAAACACTGGTGGGATGAACGAACAAACGAGTGGCAGTTTGCTATCCCCCCTTAGGTGCTGTAGCAACTACAGTATAGTTGAGCTTGTGACCAATCGTTCTTACAAAACTCCAACCTATGGTTACTCAAGTACTGGCCCCCCAGTCCTGCTACCCATGGCGGGAGGAAGGGAGAGACCCCCAGCACCCTTGTAGGAAGTGTGACCTGGGAATGATGTTAGAGGAGATGAGCCGTAAGTGCTGAGGGGGCAATACTGTGGCACGGGCTACAGCGCATTCTGAAGCTTGAGAAACCTGGAAAGCAGAAACAGGAATGAAATGGGAGCTGGTTACCAGTTTGCACTATCCAACGAGCTGACTGAACCTCCATGGGAGGAGAGCTGAAGCGAGAGCTCAGGGGAACTGACTTGGGGCTGTGTCATCAGATCGGGGGTGGCGAGCTTCCACCACCAAGATCCTCCGGGAACAACCACTGGAATGCCAGGGGCGAGGTCAGTCTGGCCTGATCTAGAATTAAATGTACAGCAACCAGACCAAAACCTGAAACTTATTTAATATTCCAAGGAATTTATTCACTCATTCAACAAGAGAGCTCTCTCGCCTGAACCCATCTCTGTGCAGTGCTGTGCTCAGTCAGGTCCAACTCTTGGCGACCCCATGGACTGTAGTCCGCCAGGGTCCTCTGTCCATCGGATTTCCCAGGCAAGAATATTGGACTGGTTTGTCATTTCCTCTTCCAGCTGATCTTTCCCACCCAGGGATCGAATCTACATCTCCTGCATTGGCAGGTGGATTCTTTACCACTGAGCCACCAGGGAAGCCCCCAAGCCCAACCCAGCTTGTACCCTAATCTCAGACTTCCAGCCTCCAGACCTGTGAGAAAATCCATTTCTGTTGTTGAAGCCACCCAGTCTAGGTATTTGGTTACTAGGTAAGCCCAAATTAATATACCGGGTGGGCCCAATGTAATCATGTGTCCTTATAAGGGAAATAGGGAGGAAAAGAATAGAAGATGTCCATCACATCATCAGAGAAGATGTAATGATGGAAGCAGGGGTTGTCATGAATGAGGCAAGGAATGTCAGCAGCCCTTAGAAGAGACAAAAACAAGGGAACATATTTTCCCTAGAACCTACAGAGAGAGGAACACAACTCTGCCAACAAGTTAACATTAGAGCTGTAAGATAACGTGTTGTTTTAAGCCACCAAATTTGGGGTTATTTGTTACAGCAATGATGGGAAACAAAAATACCTGCTATATGCCAGATGTTGTCCTATGCATTTCACATAGAGCAGCAATAAAGTCCTCATTCCCATGCCATGTATATTCTAGTGAAAGGAGACAGAAAAGAAAAAGCTTATTAAACAATTTTTTTTTTTTTTTAGTATTTAGTATATTTGGAGGAGATACATGCTACAGGGAAATAAACAGGAAAGAGAACAGGACTGCCAGGCTGACAAGACTGCTTGCAGTTTTAAACAGTGTGGTCAGGATGAGCTTCATTGAGGAGGTAGCATTTCAGCAGAGATCTGGAGGAGGTGAGAGTGAGCCATGAATATATCTGGTCAAAGAATAAACAAAGGGAAGAGCCAGTGCAAAGGGCTTTGTTCAGGGTGTGCCTGACCCATTCAGGATCAGCAAGGAGGCTGTTGAGGCCACCGCAGAGAACGCTGGCTCTTTTCCTGGGTGCGATGGGAAGCAGGCGGGTTTGAGCAGAGACATGCCATGAACTTGTGTTGCTTCTAAAGGATCCCAAATTGCCTGTTCTTTTGGGAAAAGATGAGAGAGGTAAGGGGGCTGGGAACAGGATGGCTGGTAGCTGTGGCAGTAAGGAGTCAGATTTCTGGATGTATTTGGAAAGTAGAGACAAAACGTTTCTTGACAGGTTAGAAGTGACTTTGAGAAAGAGAAGTAAAGGGTGACTCCAGAGTTAAATTAGGTTGAAAAAGTGAAAATGTTATTCACTCAGTCATGTCTGACTCTTTGAGACCCCATGAACTGTAGCCTACTAGGCTCCTCTGTCTATGGGATTTTCCAGGCAAGGATACTGGAGTGGGTTGCTATTTCCTTCTCCAAGCTAAATTAGGTTAAATTGGGTTAAATTAAAAGCAAAATGTGGAACAGCTTTTTAAAATTCCAATTAACAAGTCCAAAGTAATTTTACTACCATTAAACATGTAAATAAAAGAAGAGAGAATTTGGGCCATCATTAAAGAAGTAAAAATTAAGAGAAGAGTTTTGGTCTTAAGTTGCAAAGTGTTGGTGGGGATTTAGGGGGAGAGATTCTCTTAAATGCTGCTTATATGAACTGGGTACAGGTTTAGCTACACTGGGTGGGTTGTGCTTAGTCACTCAGTCGTGTCCGACTCTTTGCAACCCCGTGGACTGTAGCCCACCAGGCTTCTCTGTCCATGGGGATTCTTCAGGCTAGAATAGTGCAGTGGGTTACCATGCCCTCTTCCAAGGGATCTTCCCAACCCAGGGATCAAACCCAGGTCTCCCTCATTGCAGGCAGATTCTTTGCCATCTGAGCCACGAGGTAGCATCAACAAAAATAGTGGATAGGCAAAAAAATTAATTCAGATTTTTCCATAAGATGTCATTCAAACCCAAGCAACTTTTTGGTCGACCCAATATATGTGTAAAAACAGTATGGAAGTTTACTTCTCACTCCCATGACAACCTAGGAGAAGACACCCCAGGGTCTGTGCTGGCCCTGCCATCCCCATGACAATCTAGGAGAAGACACCCCAGGGTCTGTGCTGGCCCTGCCATCCCCAGCACGTGTCCCAGGTTCTCCTGTTATCACATTTCTCAGCTGTCAACAAAGGAATCAACAGGAGGATGTCCCGAGTACAGATCTATCAGGTAAGGACCCAGAGTTGCAAACATGTCCTTCCCTGAACATCCCACTTGCCAGAACAAATCTTATGGCCATACCTAGTCCCAAGGATGCTAGGAAATTAATCTGCGCTAGAACGCTGGGTGCCAGCTGCAACTTGGGGAGATCTATCACCCTGAGACAGAGGGAAGCATGGACATCAGAGGAGACTCAGCAACCTCTGCTGTACCATCACCAGGGGTAAAACTGATGTAGCATTTCCCACGATCAACTGGGCAAGATGGATTGAAAACTTTGAAATGTTGAATCACAACTTCACTTCTAAAAATTAACCTAAGGGAGTCATCATGATATTTTACCCAGTGTTGAGGATATACATTTTAAATTAAATTCTAAACAATAAAATATTCTAAGGAATCAGAGATTCGAGTCTAACACTTGCCTCATAAGTTTAAGCCTATTTACTTGTCTGTTTCCCTGCCCTAAAGTGTGTGAATCTTGAGGAGTGGAGTGGTTTCATATTTATTTTTGATCCCATGGGTTCAGCACTCAATATGTATTTGAAAAATAAATGAATAAAGAATCGTGAGTATGAACAAATATTTAGCTACAAGAATAGCTATTGCAAAATAACTGAATGTAGCCAAAAAACTGAAACAACCTTAATATTTAACAAGAGACTGTTGGAGAAGGCAATGGCACCCCACTCAAGTACTCTTGCCTGGGAAACCCCATGGACGGAGGAGCCTGGTATGCTGCAGCCCATGGGGTCGCGAAGAGTCAGACACGACTGAGCGACTTCACTTTCACTTTTCACTTTCATGCACTGGAGAAGGAAATGGCAACCCACTCCAATATTCTTGCCTGGAGAATCCCAGAGACGAAGGAGCCTGGTGGGCTGCCTTCTATGGGGTCGCACAGAGTCGGACACGACTGAAGCGACTTAGCAGCAGCAGCAGCAGTTGGTACAATAAATTATATGCATGATGGACTTTAATGTGGTTATTCAAAATGTCACTGTAATAGGCCATACAATGACCTAGAAGGTTTACCACATATTGTTAAGTATTAAAAGAGCAGGTCATACAATTTTAGGTAAATTATGAGATAAATAAACTAACTTAATTAAAAAAAACTTAAAAAAAATTTATTCTTTAAAACACACATTGATACTAGTCAGGAAAATGTATACCAAAAATTAACCTGTATTTATTTTTTCTTTTTCTTTCCCAATTTGTTATCATACAAGGACACAATGACTATGTGTTGCTTTAAACTATATCTTTAAAAATGAGAAAATTATCTTGCTTTCAAATTGAACCCTCCTGCTCATTTCTCTTTCTCTCAGTGGTGATGATATTGGATACTCTCTCATCTCCAGGCTTAAAACCCTGGAGTCAGCTTTCATTTCTTTTCCCTTGCCTCTGATACACAGTGATCAGATAGACTGGATTGGTTTTTTCTTCAAAACAGTTCTTGCTTTTGTTCCTTCCTCCTTTCCTTCCACACCTCTGCTCTGTTCAGGCACTTAGTCAATTCTCCAAAAAACAGAAGTTGAGTTTCAAAGAATGAACATGTCTCAAATCATAACTGCAAAATGTGAAAGGAGACACTCCAGGAGAGAAATGGAAAGGAACACAGACAAGCAACAAGACAGGAAAGCAGAGGCCAGGCCGGAGCCTCCTTAACCCTCATCGCTTCCTCGGGACATTGGTTTCTGCATTTTCGCTGTAGCCCGCAGGACTTTAAAAGGTGTTCCATCAGACTACAGACAGCCACTAGTTGTGAGATATCAGTTTTTAAGGTGATACATACAACATGAAGGTAACGGTTACTGAGTGGTGTGTGTGATTACATTAAACAAAGTCCTATTGGGGCTAAGTAGATAGTATGTTAATAAGCTAAAAATGCAGTACTGTGAATGGTTGATAAAACCACACACCTGGTTTCATTCTGAACCTGGGTTTGTCTCTCTGGGACATCAGAGCCTTCTCATGAGAAGTGGGGGCAGCGATTGCAGAGAAATTTTAAGGCACCAATGGGACCACTGAACATCAATCTAATTCAAGCCAGTGGTGCCAGCAGTGTTCATGCTGTGGCAGGTGGGTGTGTGGGCTATTAGCCTGCTGGCTTTGAATAGCCCCACCCTCAGCTCTTTATAGCAGCTTCGGGACCCACCACGTCTCCCTGAGGGGGTCTACCCCAGGTTCAAGTCAGCCCTCAGGTCCAGGAGGATTGGGAGGGTAGGGCATTCTAAGTTCTTTTTTGCTTGAAAATTCTGTTCAAAGAGTACAAAATTGGGAGGGGGAAAAAAAACCTCCAATGGCTTCTTAAATTATTTTCCAGAACTTCCTAAAAATGAGAAATTTCTCAAGAAACTTAATATACTATTCCTCTTCTGGACCACCGGGGAGAATTAAGCAAAGCATTGCATTGAACAGACCCTCCTTGCTCCTTTGGCTATAGCAGTTACTAGGTCACACCGTTCTTGGTCATGTTGTCAGCTACAGCCCTTCCTCATATATTCCAACGTCAAGGAAGGGAACCTTCTCCGTCAGCTGACCTCCCACTCCAGCTGCAAAACACCCCCTAGAAAGCTCAGCCGACGGACCACAGTAGGCTTCTCCTCCCCCTCCATCTACCATGGGAGGGCCAGGCTGGGAGTACCTTCCCATATTCATCCAGCAAAGGGCGTCCCTTACACTGCTCCGTGTGTCCTCTGAGGACTGGAAAAGCAGTTCCTTGATCAGGAAAATAGGATCTTAGGTGCCACTGGGCATCTAAGCCTGTGTGCCACAACAAAAGATCCCATATGCTGCAACAAAGCACCCACATGCCACAACTGAGACCCAATGCAGACAAATAAATCAATACATTTTTTTTAAATCTTCAAAGTCTCAAAAAATTATTCTGATGATACAAATTGAATTGATAAACAATGAAATAAGAAATAAATTAAAAGATAAAAGAAAGATAGGGTTTTTAAATGAATCTAGCAATGCAGGAGGCCTGGGTTCGAGCCTTGTGTCGGGAAGATCCCCTGGAGGAGAATATGGCAACCCACTTCAGCATTCTTGCCTGGAGAATCCCATGGACAGAGGAGCCTGGTGGGCTACAGTCCATTGGGTCACAAAGAGTTGGGCACAAATGAGCAACCAACACTACTACTAGGAATAAGGCTAGAAATATATACCAGCTAGATTTACACAGTGACTAGAAAGATCCACAAGAATTCACTAATTTCCCCAATAAAATGCAATTGACACATGATGGATGGTGTTTTGAACATGACAGCTCATGCTCTTCCCTCTTTCCCAGAGCTCTTGTCTTCTTTGGCCCATCTTCATTCACTGATCACATATTATTGGAATGCACGGTGGACTACAAAGATGTACCTGACACATTCAGTTTCATTTCATTGCCACAAACTTTACTGAGTGCTTCAAATGAATTTTTCCCCTTACGAAGAATACTTGGGCAATAGCCCAAGTAAAGCCCTTAACCCCAAGGGCCTGAGAGGATGGGTGAGTCATAGGTAACGGAGGAGGCAGACAGACAAACAACTGCCAAACATGTTGTGTGCACCAGCTTAGAGACACAAATGAGAAATTTGGGTGACATGATTCCAAAGGTTCTTTCCAGCAATGATTATTTTATGACTCACTATTGTCTGCATCATGGATTAGCATGTGATTTCCTGTAAAATATTTCATGCTTCTATTAAATATTAAACTCCTGTATTATTTAATTTTTCTTAAGTTTGAATGCTGTGTCCCAAACTAGACTTGAAGTTTTTTAAGACAGTCTGTTCTTACCTTTTTTCACTTCCTTTACACCAGTGCCTGTGGAGTGGGAACTCAGTGACTACGTGTTTATTGAAATTGAATGTCAATTACTTTCAAATAAACAAACATCCAAGCTCTATCTGCTTCCTAGTTTGCCTTCCTTATATACTAAATATTGGTGATGCAGCATATTTATGTCTAGAGAGGTTGCTGACCTCAGAGGAAACACAGCCCCACCCATCAGCAGAAAATTGGATTACAGATTTACTGAGCGTGGCCCTGTCCATCAGAACAAGACCCAGTTTCCCTCACAGTCAATCTCCCCCATCAGGAAGCTTCCACAAGCCTCATATCCTTATCCTTCAGAGGGCAGACAAAATGAAAACCACAATCGCAGAAAACTAATCAACATGATCACATGGACCACAGCCTTGTCTAACTCAGTGAAACTATGAGCCGTGCTGTGTAGGGCCATGCAAGACAGACGGGGCATGGTGGAGAGTTCTGACAAAATGTGGTCCACTGGAGAAGGGAATGGCAAACCACTTAAGTATTCTTGCCTTGAGAAGCCCATGAACAGTATGAAAAGGCAAAAAGATGAGTTCACTGAAAGATGAACTCCCAGGTTGGTAGGTGCCCAATATGCTACCGGAGAAGAGTGGAGAAATAACTCCAGAAAGGATGAAGAGACAGAGCCAAAGCAAAAACAACACCCAGCTGTGGATGTGACTGGTGATGGAAGTTAACTCCGATACTGTAATGAACAATATTGCATAGGAATCTGGAATGTTAGGTCCATGAATCAAGGCAAATTGGAAGAGGTCAAACAGGAGATGGCAAGAGTGAACATCGACATTTTAGAAATCAGTGAACTAAAATGGACTGGAATGGCTGAATTTAACTCTGCTGCTGCTGCTGCTGCTAAGTCGCTTCAGTCGTGTCCAACTCTCTGCGACCCCATAGACGGCAGCCCACCAGGCTCCGCCATCCCTGGAATTCTCCAGGCAAGAATACTGGAGTGCGTTGCCATTTCCTTCTCCAGTGCATGAAAGGGAAAAGTGAAAGTGAAGTCGCTCAGATGACCATTCTATCTACTACTGTGGGAAAGAATCCCTTAGAAGAAATGGAGTAGCCATCATAGTCAACAAAAGAGTCTGAAATGCAATACTTGGTGCAATCTCAAAAATGACAGAATGATCTCTGTTCGTTTCCAAGGCAAATCATTCAATATCACTGTAATCCAAGTCTATGCCCCAATCAGTAACGCCGAAGAAGCTGAAGTTAAACGGCTCTATGAAGACCTACAAGACTTTCTAGAACTAACACCCAAAAAGGATGTCCTTTTCATTATAGGGGACTGACATGCAAAAGTAGGAAGTCAAGAGATACCTGGAGTAACAGGCATATTTGGCCTTGGAGTACAAAATGAAGCAGGGCAAAGGCTAGTAGAGTTTTGCCAAGAGAACGCACTGGTCATAGCAAACACCCTCTTTCAAAAACACAAGAGAAGACTCTACACATGGACATCACCAGATGGTCAATACTGATATCAAATTGATTATATTCTTTTCAGCCAAAGATGGAGAAGCTCTATACAGTCAGCACAAACAAGACTGAGAGCTGACTGCAGCTCAGATCATGAACTGCTTATTGCCAAATTCAGACTTAAATTGAAGAAAGTAGGGAAAACCACTAGACCATTCAGGTATGACATAAATCAAATCCTTTATGATTATACAATGGAAGTGACAAATAGATTCAAGGGATTAGATCTGAGAGACAGAGTGCCTGAAAGACTATGGACAGAGGTTTGTGACATTGTACAGGAGGCAGTGATCAAGACCATCCCCAAGAAAAAGAAATGCAAAAAGGCAAAATGGTTGTCTGAGGAGGTCTTACAAATAGCTGAGAAAATAAGACAAGCTAAAGGCAAAGGAGAAAAGGAAAGATATACCCATTTGAATACAGAGTTCCAAAGAATAGCAAGGAGAGATAAGAAAGCCTTCCTTAGTGATCAATGCAAAGAAATAGAGGAAAACAATAGGATGGGAAAGACTAGAGATCTCCTCAAGAAAATTAGACATACCAAGGGAACATTTCATGCAAAGATGGGCACAATAAAGGACAGAAATAGTATGGACCTAACAGAAGAAGAAGATATTAAGATGAGGTGGCAAGAATACACAGATCTATACACAAAAGATCTTCATGACCCAGATAACCACGATGGTGTGATCACTCACCTAGAGCCAGACATCCTGGAACGCAAAGTCAGGTGGGCCTTAGGAAACATCACTATGAACAAAGCTAGTGGAGGTGATGGAATTCCAGTTGAGCTATTTCAAATCCTAAAAGATGATGCTGTGAAAGTGCTGCACTCAATATGTCAGCAAACATGGAAAACTCAGCAGTGGCCACAGGACTGGAAAAGGTCAGTTTTCATTCCAATCCCAAAGAAAGGCAATGCCAAAGAATGCTCAAACAACTGCACAATTGCACTCATCTCACATGCTAGTAAAGTAATGCTCAAAATTCTCCAAGTCAGGCTTCAGCAGTACATGAACTGTAAATTTCCAGATGTTCAAGCTGGTTTTAGAAAAGGCAGAGGAACCAGAGATCAAATTGCCAACATCTGTTGGGTCATCAAAAAAGCAAGAGAGTTCCAGAAAAACATCTATTTCTGCTTTATTGACTATGCCAAGGCCTTTGCCTGTGTGGATCACAACAAACTGTGGAAAATTCTTAAAGAGATGGAAATACCAGACCATCTGACTTGCCTCCTGAGAAATCTCTATGCAGGTCAAGAAGCAACAATGAGAACCAGACATGGAACAACGAACTGGTTCCAAATTGGGAAAGGAGTACATCAAGGCTGTATATTGTCATCCTGCTTACTTAACTTCTATGCAGACTACATCATGAGAAATGCCAGGCTGGATGAAGCAAAGGCTGGAATCAAGATTTCTAGGAGAAATATCAATAACCTCAGATATGCAGATGACACCACCCTTATGGCAGAAAGTGAAGAAGAACTAAAGAGCCTCTTGATGAAAGTGAAAGAGGAGAGTGAAAAAGTTGGCTTAAAGCTCAACATTCAGAAAACTAAGATCATGGCATCTGGTCCCATCACTTCATGGCCAACAGATGGGGAAACGGTGGAAACAGTGACAGACTTTATTTTGGGGGCCTCCAAAAATCACTTGCAGATGGCGACTGCAGCCATGAAATTAAAAGACACTTGCTCCTCAAAAGAAAAGTTATTTCAAACCTAGACAGTATATTAAAAAGCAGAGACATTATTTTGCCAACAAAGGTCCATCTAGTAAATGCTATGGTTTTTCCAGTAGTCCTGTATGGATGTGAGAGTTGGACTTTAAAGAAAGCTGAGCGCCGAAGAATTGATGCTTTTGATCTGTGATGTTAGAGAAGACTCTTGAGAGTCCCTTGGGCTGCAAGGAGATCCAACCAGTCAATCCTAAAGGAAATCAGTCCTGAATATTCATTGGAAGGACTGATGATGAAGCTGAAACTCCAATCCTCTAGCCACCTGATACGAAGAACTGACTCACTGGAAAAGACCCTGATGCTGGGAAAGATTGAAGGCAGGATGGGAAGGGGACAACAGAGGATGAGATGGTTGGATGGCATCACTGACTCGATGGACATGATTTTGATCAATCTCTGGAAGTTGGTGATGAACAGGGAAGCCTGGCATGCTGCAGTCCATGCGGTTGCAAAGAGTTGGACACGACTGAGCGACTGAACTGAACTGAGGTTGCTGACAGAGATGATTTCCCTGCTGCTTTATAAGCATAAGCCTTTCTTTAAAAGGCATTTAATGGCACATGAAATTATTCTATTAAGGGAAAAAGAGCAGGATACACAGTAGTATGCATAGAATATATCCCAATTTTAATAGAGACAAATATGTCATTGGGAGTTCCAGATGTCACTAGCCTACAAATGCAAATAGCATCACAGTAGTATTTAGATGCTGAATTTTCTGTTCTCATTCCCACCTGCAGAAACTGGGACTCCTCCTTAAAAGACTCTCTACAAGGAATCCCCACGTGATCATATCTGACTCTCAGGTACAGGATGCTACCTGGCGTCCAGCGTGTTCCCCAGACACTGGCCACTGCTGGTGAAGCCACATGAAGGGCTAATAATGCCCAACAGGAAATGCCAATGTCTGACCAAGGTGGGCTCTGTCCCTGGAGCCCTCACATTACAGTTCCTGGAAACACAGCAGTGGCCTTCTCTCTGGCTCCAGCATGTTGTTGCCCATACCCCAAACCTACATTCTCTGTGTCTCTAAATTCAAAACTCCATAAAATCAAGCCATCTTCTTGCTATTCCAATTCCTCTCCCCCTAAGGGCTGTGACTTTATCTGGAGGGCCTGGTGGGAAAGAGGTAACATACTTTTCTCCCTGCTGCCTTGATCCTCATTTCTGTCTTCACTTGGGCCATCAGATACACACCAAAATCCAGCACACCCCTCTCTCTAAACATACCCTCTGGAGAACTGTGCCCTCAAGCACATCGACCACACATTTATGCCTAGAGAGGTCAGCAGCCCAGTCAGTTTCCAAAGTCAAACTCAGAAGGACACAGTATGGGTTCAACTGGGACACCCTGTTACATACAGCTTCTCAGGTGGCTCACTGATAAAGAATCTGCCTGTCAATGCAGGAGACACAAGTTCGATCCCTGAGTTAGGAAAATCCTCTGGAGAAGGAAATGGTAACCGAACTCTAGTGCTCTTACCTGGGAAATCCCATGGACAGAGGAGCCTGGTGGGTTACAGCCCATCGGGTTACAAGAGTCTGGCATGACTTAGCGACTAAACAGCAACAATATACATATACATACACGTGTGTGTATGTGTGTATTTCAACAAAAAGACTAAAAGGAAATGCACCAGGATATTAATACTCATTCCCTCTGTGGAGTAAGATTCCAAGTAGTTTTAATTTTTGGATGTTTTTATAATCTCCAGATTTTCTAGATTATTAGTTTATCATCAGAAAAAAGTGTTGATTAAAAACATCAATATCAAGCCTGCAAGATAGCCAGAGAGCTGTTCCTGTGAGTACCCCTGCAGAAGTCAGCTAGTTGAATGAGGAAACCATGAAGTGAATGCAGAGGTGTTAGCATTGCAGGGTTGATCCGCATAAAATCCAGCCAGATAGCTCATGTCCCAGGAAGTGTCAGAATCTGCTGAGGTCCCTCCATTATCTTAGTTCATTAAGAGTAAAAAGCACACACCAAAACTGATTCCTGGCTGGCTTGTTGCCTAATGAGTCTCAACATTCACAAAGGCAAGGAAGTTCATTGTAGGGGAAAAAATATGTAAGCCATTATGTATACCAATAGCTTTGGAATTAGCAGAAACCTCACAGGGAAAGCTATAGGAGTTGTCGGAGGCAGCCTAATGAAGACATCTGCCGAATAGAGAAATTCGGCCAGAAACGTAACAAGACGTTCTGACCATGTTACAAAGAGAATATAGAGTATTGCTATGAAAAACTTAACAGTGCTGTGTGCAGTAATGATCAGGAACTGATCCGAAGCATCAGAGACAAAAGGAGGCAAATTGGCTTGTAGAATAATAGCGTTCATGCAAAACATTGGCAAAACAAACTTTACAGCGACTTTTAAGTTAAACATGATCCATATGTATTCAAATAAGGCAAGTATGGGTCATAGTTATTTTGTGTCCTTCTAGAAAATAAGCACTGAGAAATCAAGGTTGTGATGTATACATTAAATAATAATTCACCAAAGATGTGATGAGTTTCCTTAAAAAGGTATAGAATGACATTTTATAAAGATGCATGCACCTCACATTATATGCAATACAGAATTTTCCTCTAGTTCAGGAAAGAACACAATAGCACCCAATGAGACAATAGGAATGTTTCTTTAAGTCTGGTGAGAAGTGAAGTCCTTTTTACAGTCTACAATTTGTTAAATTCACTATTTGGGCTATTGTTATGGAAATGTAAGCCACTTACAGAAATAAGAATTTAAGGAAATTTAAAACTCATTATAGCAAGAGTAGAATTCTGCAAATACAGAAAGAAGAATAAAAATCGTGACCACTATTATTCAGTATGTACAAAATTTTCAGCAACTTACATTCCAAGTAAATTTCCTTAAATCATGTTACATTGCAAACCAAAAAGGGACTGGAGTAAGGTAGAACAGGTATTTCCAAAAGAGGGAACAACATGGAGAAACTGGTATTGTGTATTGTGACCTGCGTTTTAAAGTAGCCATCTTAAAAAAAAAAAACAAACAGATAATCTTATCCTTTAATTTTCTTTTCTGCTCAGCAAACTCAAGATAAATACTATCTCAGTGTTGGTAGTCTTCTGTCTGTAGACTATACCTCCAGCAATGTTGAGGGGAGTCAAGAAGTAAATGTGAGTGGGAATCTAGTTTGAAAGTTTCATTCTGTTCTTGAGTATCTAATGGCTGATAATGAAAACAGTATTTTCAGACACACTTAAAATCTAACCTGCTTTTCCAAGGCAGAAACACTTGAGTTAGTCACCTAATGCAAAGTATGTTCCTTTCAGGGTCACCTTGCCCCACGGGGAGAGGCCCGTTGCTGTCCTTAGTTGCTACCCCCAACCTCAGGCCTCCTGACAGCCTCTCCTGTATGCCTCTTCAGTTTTCACTATCAGGACTTAGGGCAATGGCTTTCCAACTTGATTTTAGCTGCAGAATCCCATCACTTAGAAGGTGCCTTATAGAACTTCCCTGGTGGTCGAGTGGTTAAGAACCTGCCTGCCAATGCGTAGGACACAGATTTGATCCCTGCTCTGGGAAGATTCCACGTGCCGTAGAGCAACTAAGCCCATGAGCCACAACTACTGAGCCCGCGTGCTCTAGAACCCATGCTCCACACTAAGAGAGAAACCCTAGCTCGCTGCAACTAGAGAAAGCCTGCACGCAGCAATGAAGACTCAAGGTAGCCAAAGAATAAATAAATTAATTAAAAAACAAGCAAAAAAAATTGCTTTAAAATAAATAAATAAAAGGAGCCTTATATATTAAACAATACTTGCTTAGAACACTCCTGAGAGGTGGGAGGGGCCCAGACCCGCCCCCACCTCCTTCTCATTCCTGAGGCACCTGGAGGATTTGGGAGCCAGGCTTTAGAAGCTTGGCCCAGGGCAATGAACCAGACTCAGAGCTGGTTATTAATGGTTCCTGATGGACTTGAAACTTCAAGGATAGTTTGTAGGGTAAGAAAAATACTTTTCCTCTGACTTTATTCTATAACTCTTGTCAAGCTCTATAAATTTAGCCAGAAATCTCAGCTTTCGGTTGACCTTGTTTATAGCCTTTTGTGTGTATCTGGCTATTCGCAGACACTCAAGGGGCCTTGGAGAAGGCAATGGCACCCCACTCCAGTACTCTTGCCTGGAAAATCCCACGGACGGAGGAGCCCGGTAGGCTGCAGCCCATGGGGTTGCTAGGAGTCGGACATGACTGAGCGACTTCACTTTCACTTTTCACTTTCATGCACTGGAGAAGGCAATAGCAACCCACTCCAGTGTTCTTGCCTGGAGAATCCCAGGGATGGGGGATCCTGGTGGGCTGCCGTCTATGGGGTCACACAGAGTCGGACACAACAGAAGCGACTTAGCAGCAGCAGCAGCAGCAGCAGCAGCAGCAAGGGGCCTTAGAAAATTTCAAAGAAGGAGCTCAAGACCCTTTTCTGACACCCCCTCTTAACAGATGCTCTAGCGCAGTGAGTTGGATAGAAATGTAATGTGAGCTGCTTGTGTAACTTCAAGTTTCCTAGCAGCCAAATTAAAAAGTACAAAGAAACAGGTGAAATTAATTTTAATAATATTTTTTAGTCCAATATATCCAATATAACTTGGACCCTTATTATCCACTGATTTTGTTTTAAAAATATTTTCTTTGAGGTACAATAAACATACAACATTATGTTAGTTTTAAGTATATAACAAAATGATTTGATATTAGTATATATTACAAAATGTCTCTCACCACACTTGTAGAATTCTTTTTCTTGTGATGAGAACTTCTAAGATTTACTTTTAGGATTTGCATATGATTTAAAATATGCAATATGGTATTATTAACAGTAGTCTCCATGCTATACATTACACCCCACAACTTATTTATTGTATAACTAGAAGTTTGTATCTTTTAACTCCCTTTACCATTTCACCCACCATCCAGTCCTGCCTCTGGCAACTACCAAACTGTTCTCTGAATTTCTGAGCTTGGGTTTTGGGGGAGATTTGTTTCTTTCCAGATGTAAGCGACATCATATGGTATTTGTCATCTTCTGTTTGACTTATTTCACTTAATATAATGCCCTCAAGTTCCACCCAAGTTGTTGTGAGTGATTTTATTCATTTCTATGACTAAATAATATTCCATATATATGTATATATAAATTCAGACTTAAATTGAAGAAAGTAGGGAAAACCACTAGACTATTCAGGTATGACATAAATCAAATCCCTTACAATTACACAATGAAAGTTACAAATAGATTCAAGGGATTAGATCTGATAGACAGAGTGCCTGAAAAACTATGGAGAGAGGTTCGTGACATTGTACAGGAGGCAGTGATCAAGACCATCCCCAAGAAAAAGAAATGCAAAATGATTGTCTGAGGAGGTCTTACATAGCTGAGAAAAGAAGAAAAGCTAAAGGCAAATAAGAAAAGAAAAGTTATACACATTTGAATGCAGAGTTCCAAAGAATAGCAAGGAGAGATAAGAAAGCCTTCCTCAGTGATCAATGCAAAGAAATAGAGGAAAACAATAGAATGGGGAAAACTAGAGATCTCTTCAAGAAAATTAGAGATACGAAGGGAACATTTCATGCAAAGATGGGCACAATAAAGGACAGAAATAGTATGGACCTAACAGAAGAAGAAGATATTAAGATGAGGTGGCAAGAATACACATAAGAACTATACAAAAAAGATCGTCACGACCCAAATAACCACGATGGAGTGATCACTCACCTAGAGCCAGACATCCTGGAATGTGAAGTCATGTGGGCCTTAGGAAGCATCACTATGAACAAAGCTAGTGAAGGTGATGGAATTCCAGTTGAGCTATTTCAAATCCTAAAAGATGATGCTGTGAAAGTGCTGCACTCAATATGTCAGCAAATGTGGAAAACTCAGCAGTGGCCACAGGACTGGAAAAGGTCAGTTTTCATTCCAATCCCAAAGAAAGGCAATGCCAAAGAATGCTCAAACTACTGCACAATTGCACTCATCTCACACACTAGCAAAGTAATGCTCATAATTCTCCAAGCCAGGCTTCAACAGTATGTGAACCGAGAACTTCCATATGTTCAAGCCGAATTTTGAAAAGGCAGAGGAACCAGAGATCAAATTGCCAACATCTGTTGGATCATCAAAAAAGCAAGAGAGTTCCAGAAAAACATCTACTTCTGCTTTATTGACTATACTAAAGCCTTTGACTATGTGGATCACAACAAACTGTGAAAATTTCTTAAAGTGATGGGAATACCAGACCACCTGACCTGCTTCCTGAGAAATCTGTATGCAGGTCAAAAAGCAACATTGAGAACCAGACCTGGAACAACGGACTGGTTCCAAATTGGGAAAGGAGTACCACAAGCCTGTATATAGTCATCCTGCTTATTTAACTTCTATGCAGAGTACATCATGCGAAATGCCAGGCTGGATGAAGTAACGGCTGGAATCAAGATTTCCAGGAGAAATATCAATAACCTCAGATACTCAGGTGATACCACCCTTATGGCAGAAAGCAAAGAAAAACTAAAGAGCCTCTTGATGAAAGTGAAAGAAGAGAGTGAAAAAGTTGGCTTAAAGCTCAACATTCAGAAAACTAAGATCATGGCATCTGGTCCCATCACTTCATGGCCATTAGATGGGGAAACAATGGAAACAGTGACAGACTTTATTGTCTTTGGCTCCAAAATCACTGCAGATGGTGACTGCAGCCATGAAATTAAAACATGCTGGTTCCTTGGAAGAAAATTAAGGACCAACTTAGATAGTATATTAAAAAACAAAGACATTACTTTGCCGACAAAGGTCCATCTAGTTAAAACTATGGTTTTTCCAGTAGTCATGTATGGATGTGAGAATTGGACTATAAAGGAAGTTGAGCACCAAAGAATTGATGCTTTTGAACTGTGGTGTTGGGGAAGACTCTTGAGAGTCCTTTGGACTGTAAGGAGATCCAACCAGTCAATCCTAAAGGAAATGAGTCCTGAATATTGATTGGAAGGACTGATGCTGAAGCTGAAACTCCAATCCTTTGGCCACTTGATGTGAAGAACTGACTCATTGGAAAAGACCCTGATGCTGGGAAAGATTGAAGGCAGGAGGAGAAGGGGACAACAGAAGATGAGATGGTTGGATGGCATCACAGATTCAATGCACATAATTTTGAGCAATCTCTGGGAGTTGGTGATGAACAGGGAAGCCTGGCACGCTGCAGTCCATGGGGTTGCAAAGAGTTGGACACGACTAAGACTGAACTTAACTGATATGTATATTTATCACATTTTCCTTGTCCGCTCATTGGTAGACACAGGTTCTTTTCAAAAGCTTTTTTAGTTTGAGGTGGTCTCACTTGTTTATTTTTGCTTTTTTGACTTTGTTTTTTCTTTGAAATCCAAAAAATCATTGCCAAGACTGATGTCAAGGAGTTTATGTTTTGTTCTAGAACTTTTAATGGTTTCGGGTCTTACTTTCAAGTCTTTAATGCATCCAGTTTCATTCTTTTGCAAAGAGCTGTTCAGTTTTCCCAACACAATTTGTTGGAGACTGCTCTTTCTCCACTAAATGTTCTTGTTTCTTTTGTTTTAAATTAAATGACTACATGTGTGTGGGTTTATTTCTGAGCTCTCTATTCTGTTCCGTTCATCGATGTGTCTGTTTTTATGCCAATATCATGCTATTTTGATTGCTAAAGTTTTGTAATATCACTTAAAGTTAGGGAGTATGATGCCTCCAGCTTTGTTCTTCTTTCTCAAAATTGCTTTGGTTATTTGGGGGTTTTGTGGTTTTCTATGAATTTTAGGACTGTTTGTTCTTGTTGTTCAGTTGCTAAGTCATGACCAACTCTTTGTGATCCCTTGGACTTCAGCACGCCAGGCTTCCCTGTCCTTCACTATCTCCCAGAGTTTGCTCAAACTCATGTCCGTTGACTCAGTGATGCCATCCAACCATCTCATCCTCTGTCACCCCCTTCTCCTCTTGCCTTCAATCTTTCCCAACATCAGGATCTTTTCCAATGAGTCAGCTCTTCACATCAGGTGGCCGAAGTATTGGAGCTTCAGCTTTAGCATCAGTCCTTCCAATGAATATTCAGAGTTGATTTCCTCTAGGATAATGACTGGTTTGATCTTGCTGTCCAAGAGACTCTCAAGAACCTTCTCCAGCACGACAGTTCAAAAGCATCAATTCTACTTCTGTGAAAAATGCCACTGGAATTTTGATAGAGATCACACTGAATCTCTAGATTGCTTTAGTAGAATGAATATTTAACAATATTAATTCTTCCAAACCATAAGCATGAAATATCTTTCCATTTATTTGTATCTTCTTCAATTTTTTCATCAATGTTTTATAGTTTTCAGCACAGGGGGTCTTTCAGCTCATTGATTACATTTATTTCTAGGTATTTTATTCTTTTGATACAATTATAAATGGATAGTTGTTCAATTGCTGTCACATCCAACTCTAGTTTTCTTAATTTATCTTTCTGATAGTTTGTTATTAGTGTATAGAAATGCAACAAATTTCTGTGTATTGATTTTGTATCCTGTCACTTTAATGAATCATTTATTGATTCAAACAAGTTTTTTGGTGGATCACTGATTCTGTTTTTGTAAATTTGCCTACTCATTAAAATTTGTTTTAACCTCAAACTTTTGTGGTCATTTGTGGGCATGTGAAGAGTGGTAAAAAATTTGAATCACCTGACTCACATGCCAGCTGAGGTCAAACAAGGCAATGCTCTGCCTTCTGTTTCAGCTCTCATCCTATATAAACAATGTCCTTTTTGCAGTCTACTTAGTGCCACATTTTTTATATTTGTGGGGTTTTTTTGTTGGTGAGTCTCTTGTCTAAACTGGCTCCTAAGCATGGTTTGAAGTGCTGTCTATTGTTCCTGAACACAAGAAGACTGTGATGTGCTTATTAGGAAAAAATGTGTGTTAGATAAGCTTCATTCGTCATGAGTTACAGTGCTGTTGCCCATGAGTTTAATGTTAATGAGATAAGAGATATTAAATAAAGTGTCTTTACATAGGAACACACATAAATCAAGATTATGTGTTGATCAATTGGTGGAAATGTCATAACTAGAGGTTCTCAGGAACACAACCCTATATTTCCCCTAGAAGCAATGGTTCAGTATTCACTGATGCAGTGTTCACGGCAACTGTATAAAATGAGATATATCACATTACTTTTTGTAATTAAAAGTCTTCAAAATCTGATGTGTATTTTGCACTTACAACCCGTCTCTTCAGACTGGCCACATTCAAAGGGCTCAGTAGTCCCATATGGTGAGCAGCTACTGTCCTAGACAAAGCAGGTCTACACTATGACTCACAGAGAAATTGAGACCATCAGGAAAAGCTCCCCAGTCATGACCACCACACACATCTGCCTCTCCATGGAGCTCTGGACCCCATAACTCTCCAGGGAAGTTACCCTTCCGTCTGTGCCTAAGTACTAGCGAGGAGTACAGGGGGGTTTGAGAACTTGTAACAAAGAGTCCTGAATCTTAGATATTAACTCCTGTATCAAATACATGATTTGCAAGTGTTTTACCCCATTTAGTATGTTGCCTTTTTATTTGGTTGATGGTTTCTTTGGCTAAACAAAGGCTTTTTTACTTTGAGGTGGTCCCACTTGTTTACTTTTGCTTTTTTGCCTTTGCTTTTGCTTTGAACTCGAAAAAATAATTGCCAAGACTGGTGTCAAGGAGCTTATGTCTTGTTCTAGAACTTTTAATGGATTCAGATCTTACTTTCAAGTCTTTAATGCATTTTGAGTTGACTTAGTACTAGCATGAGTACATGAGGTTTTGAGAACTTGTAACAAAGAGACCTGATCTCTTTGTTCAGACTTTGATCAGACTTCTCTGAAGAAGGAACGTTGAGCTCAGTCAGGGTTAATACACCAGAGTCTTAAATTCAACTCACTAAAATGAGACCTTCAAGAGGGTGGGGAGTTTATTTTATCACTGAGTCAGGGGCACCTGAATTAGTGCCTGCAAGCAGTAGGTTTTCAATAAGCATTTGTGAGTGAGTGGATAAACTATGCAAGAAAAAGGAAAAGCGTAGAAAGAAGAAGAGGAAAAATATTCCAATCTATGAGAAGATCACGTCCAAAGATCCTATGGAAGGAGGGAGCATGGTGCATACGAGGGACTTAACTTGAAGGCCATTGTGGAAGGGCAAAGAGAATGAAGGAGAGAGTAGGGTGAGAGGACAAAGAGAGGGTAGGAACATACTATGAATGCATCACTGGCCACCTTAAAGACTTTTCTCCAACTTAAGAGACATTGATTTTTAAGAGGAGAGGAGGGATAAGAAATGATGTGACCAGATTTGGTTTCAGTGTAGAGAATGGTTTGGAAGGCTGGGTATATTTTTGGCATAGAGCCCCATCAAGAAATCAGAGATAATAAAGTAGCTTGGACTGTGACGGCAACTGAAGGTGGAGGAAAGTGAATGCATTGGGGAAATACTTAAAAAATAGAATCAGTATGACTGAATAAGACAAACGGCAGAGAGAGTGATCAGGATAATCATTTACCATGACTCCAGAATCACCACGATTCTGCCTTGTGCCAGTGAGATGGATTGTGGGGCTATTCTTCCAGAGAAAAATAACTGAAAGAATATTTCCTGGGGCTGAATTACAAGAGATTGTTTTTGGACACTTTGGGTTTAAAGTTCTTTTGATAGAGTCAAGTCATATAAAGAAGGTTATGCTATGGGTTTAGAATTCAGAGAAACCTGGGGTAGAAATATAAGTTTGAAAGTTATGGTGTAGAATGGTAATTGAGCCCCAGTGTCTGGCACATGGTAGGAATTTAATAAATATTTTCTGACTTAAAGAATGGCTGAGAATTATTAAGGATGAATTTTATTATGGCATGTTGAATTTGTAGTAATTGGGCTTAGAAATAGATAAATGTACCTCTAAGGCTTTATTTTTATAAAAGACTGATACACAAATAATCCAAATAACATTTATCTTCCCCAAATCTATCATATTTTTTATGTTTTGGCTTATTTTTAATTATATTTCTTAGCTTTTAATGGTTTAATATCATTGCTTGAGATAAAAGTTACATTGAAGATAGAATCTCATTTATTATATGTCAGTTTATCTTTCCACATAAAAAAGATAAGAGATCTCAGAAGGAACTTTCCTCCAGTAATAAATTTTTATTTTTATCTCTATTCTTGTGGCCCATGAAATTCTCTGACTAAAATTAATAAACAGTCTCATTACCCCATGTTCATTTTTTTTTTTACTTTTTAAATTGTGATAAAATATACATAACATAAAATTTACCATTTTAACCACTATAAGTGTATAGTTCAGTTGCATTAAATGCATTTGCAATACAAATTAGAGTATATGTGATGCATATACTTGTGATGCAAGTATCACAGCCATCCATCTCCATAATTTTTCCATCAAACCAAACTGAAACTCTGCATTCATTAAATAATAACTCCCCGTTTCCCCCTCCCTCCAAACCCTGACAACCATCATACTGCTTTCTCTCTTTATGAATTTGACTACTCCAGGTCCCTCATATAGGTGAGGTGGTATCAGACAACATTTGTTCTTTTGTGACTGACATTTCACTTAATATAATATCTTTGAGGTGCATCCACATTGTAGCATGAGTCAGAATTTCCTTCCTTTTTAAGGCTGAATAATATTTTGTTGTATATCTGTACCACACTCTGTTCATTCATTCATCTGTTGATAGACACTTGGATTGTTTCCACTGACTGGCTATTGTGAATAATACTGCTATGAATATAGGTATACAAATATCTGATCAGGTTCCTGTTTTCACCTCTTTGTGGTATATACCCAGAAGGGGAATTGCTGGATTGAATAGCAATTCTACGTTTAATTTTCTGAAGAACCACCATACTCTTTCTTCGCAGTGGATCTACCACTTTACATCCCCACCAGTGATACATAGGTTTCCAGTTTCTCCACATCTTCCCCACTGCTTGCTATTTTCTGGTTTGGTTTTCTTTTAATAATAGCCCTCCTAACAGGTGTGAAGTGATTTATTACCATGGTTTGAACATGCATTTCCCTAATGACTAGTGATGTTGAGCATTTTTAAATATGATTATTTGGCTATTTGCATATTTTCTTTGGCATTGTGTCTATTCAATTTCTTTGCCCATTTTTAAATTTGTTTGTTTGTTTGTTGGTTGTTGAGTTATAGGAGTTTTTTTCATATCCTGGGTATTAACGCCTTATCAGATATATATGATTTGCAAATATTTTCTCCCATTCCATGGGTTGCCTTTTCACTCTCCTGATAGTGTCTTTTGATATACAAAAGTTTATAATTTTATGAAGTCCAAGTCATCAACTTTTTTCTTTCATGGCCTGTGCTTTTGATGTCATAGCCAAACAATTGTTGCCAAATGTAATATCAGGAAGCTTTTTCATTATGTTTTTTCTAAGTGTTAAATAGTTTAGGATGTATCTTTTATTTATAGAAATATAATTATGTTATATATCCCATCTGTTTCTTACTTTGTTCACTCAGTGCTGTAACTTTAAGATCTACCCATGCTCCTAAATGAAAATTGAATCCGTTGCTTCTAGCTGCAGTATGGTCCTCCAGGGGTGTTCACGCTCACATTTTATCCATCTGCTTCTGATGAAGGACACCAGATTGCCTCCTGCCTCAACACGCTTAGACATACACTCAGCTGGGCTGAGTACTATCACTGCCTCACATATGGCTGCCCAGTCTACTCTTTCACCAGAAGGCCAGGATGCTCCTAATCTCACAATCCTAACAACAGTAGGCAACATCCGTCTCTCTGATTATTGCCTAGTTAATGGACACAACATGATATCTCATTATTTTATTTTCATTTCCTTTATTAATAATGTTAGAGCATCTGTCCATCTGTTTTTTACCTCGAAGAGTTTCCTCTTCTGTAAACATTCTCTTCCACATTTTGCCCATTTTTCTATTGGACTATTTTGTTGTTGTAGATATGCAGAAGTTTCTCTGTATATTCCAGATGTTAATCCCTTGTCCAAAGTAGACATTAAAATATCATACTTCTTTGTGTCATCAGTGATCCATGGGACCACAGTGTTTTATTTTCACCTTATTTTATTTAGCAGATCCATTTTTTAAGTGAATTACTTTGCCAACAATAAAGTTTATATTTTTGTGATGCTTGTTCTCCCTCCTTGATGAAATTAGTTGATAGAAGTAACGTAGTTAGAAAAGTCTGGCATATGTTAAGCATTCAATGCATATCATTGTTACCATCACTGTATTTAATTCAAATGTGTGTTTCTCATATGAGATCATCTCATATGATCTAACTAGCATAATTGCCTTAGGATACGTTCAAATGACTGAAAATTGGGTTCCCTGCTTAGAAGATTCTTTACAACTGAGTACCTGGGAAGCCCTCTTAGGGATTATTAGGAGGGTTATATATGCCACAGAAATTGTAGCATCTTTGAACTTTTAAGAAAGAATATATACCCTGTGGCATGATGTCAGTCTGTCTGTTTCATTGTTTTAGTCTCCTTGATTCTCCATTCTTGTGTTACCTCACGGTGATCTCTTATTTCCTTATTCCAGGTACTAAAGGTCATTATCACGTTAAAAAAATTCACAGGCAATGTGATCTGTTCTTCCCTTTAAATTCCCCAAGTAGAGGTTTCAATTCAATTTCTGGAAACACAGCCTTCCGCCAAGGACTGAAGTGTCTACCAGAAAGGTTGCTTCTTTCATCTCTTTCACATGGACCCTCAGGCCCTTCTGTAGAGCCACTCCTTTGCCTCCAAACAATGACTCCCAACTTGTCTTGGTGCCCTTGTTCTTCACCTTCACTATCATGATGAAAACACCTGCAGTTGTGGCAGCGGGTCAGATGGTGTACAAAGGGAATCACAGACATACTTGTGTTCTCTGCCTAGAGCTTCTGATCACCCTATTGCAGACACAGAGAATAATCGCTTTAATGTCTCTCAAAAATTTACTTCAATCAATTACATGTAAATAAACAAATGAATTGATTGTGATGTCAGGAAGGTATTTTCTTCCTAGATTTCTTTTCTTTTTTAAAAAAATTTTCGGCCACACCATATGGCATGTGGTCTCTTAGTTCCCCGACCAGGGATCAAACCTGTCCCCCATGCGTTGGAAAAGGGACCAATCTTAACCACTAGACTGCCAGCGAAGTCTCTCTCCCTAGATTTCTTATATCTACAAATCCTGAGACATTTTGATTAACCATGAGAATAACATCTATAAGGGAGAGAGATGTAGATATAAGGATAGAGTTATAGACCGACAACAGACGTTCAAGTGTACATTTTCATTTTGGAGAATGACATCATAGTGAAGTTGAGAGATTTTCTTGCATAAATAATTGAATAGCTTTCATGTAAACAGTAATTATTTCCTAATTCTTTTCCAGATTTTTCGTTAATGTCATGTTGCCTAGCAAATTTTTAGTCACAAAGTATTATAAGGAAGATAATTCAATTTTTATCACACTGAATACAGTGGAATACCATTCATATCAGCAATTTTCTCCTCAAGGTTGCCTCATGTAGCTACTGTTCCCTTAGAAGTATTTTGCTTAGTGCCTTTTAATCCAAAAACAGAAACTGCTCTGAACAGCTAAAGAGGGTGTTGGTTCTTTTTAAATGATGTTCATTGTTTTCTTTTTTTCCGATTAGAGAGCTGTTACCTTATGGATCAAAACATAAAAGAAACAGTTCAGTGTTAGCAGTGAACTTTGTTTTAATGCATTGAGTATGTTTTCATAGTGGTTTTGTAAACTTTGGCCATCTGTCGCTGAGCTGGAGGACCACATACTTCCTTTGCCAGAGAAGTAAGATGCAATACATTTAATCTCTGTATGTGTAAAACCAATGATTTAAAACACTAGAATAATGGATCAAAGTCAAGCTGAAGGAAAAAGGCTAACATTTTAGCAATACTCCTAGCAGCAACTTTGCAAACATCTTCACAGTGTGTGACTTGTACCATCTCATCAAGGACTGAATGTTTGTGCCCTCCTCCCCCAAATTTATATGTTGAAGTCCTAACTCCCAACATGATAGTGTTTGCAGAGCGAGCCTTTGGGAGGTAATTAGGGCAAGATGACGTCATGAGGCTGTGGCTTTCGTGATGGAATTAGTGTCATTGTAAGAAGAGAAAGAGACACCAGACCTCCTACTACATGAGGACACGGTAAGAAGGCAGCCAGCTGCAAACCAGGAAGTGGGTCCTCACCAGGAAACAAACAATTGACTGGCACCTGGATTCTGGACTTTCTGGCCTCCAGAATCCTGTTGTCTAAGCCACCTGATCTATCTGTTGTTCACTGTTCAGTCGCTTAGTGGTGTCTGACTCTCTGTGACACCATGGACTGAAGCACGCCAGACTTCCCTGTCCTTCACTGTCTCCTGGAGTTCGCTCAAACTCACGTCTGTTGAGTCGGTGATGGAATAGCCGTGGGTGATAAGATTGGATGGAATCAGCAGTCTTACCTCAACTTCGCTAGCTAAACGCAGTTTTGCTATCTAATCATCTCATCACCTGATCTATAGTATTTTGTTTTAACAGCCTGAGCAGACTAAGACATGTGATGGGTGATAACCATGGGGACTGAACAGATTCATTCAGCAATTATTTCTTCAGCTACTTTCTCTCTGCTTTACATATGAAGTCCCACACTGAGAAGCAAACAAGGCCAAAAGAGTCTCACCAGCTGATTGGAGCCTTTGTAACCTCATGCTGACCTTGGGAGAATATTCTGTGAAGAATACAAAATGTACCTTCATCAATTCCGACCTCCTCTTTTATGGCAAATAATCTCAACAGTTAATTCCTCAGACAGAGTTGGCCATACAACTGTACCACCCCACCTCCTGCAACTCACACAAAGTGTCTGCTTTTTAAAATAAGATGCTTTTACCCAAAGGAGTGGCTGAACACTGGGATTTAGGACATCAGGAAACTTCGTAAGTAACAAGCATTTCTTTCCTTTGCACTCATTTGTGTTCACTGACTGCCTGCTCTGTTTTCAATTAAATACTTGAAGCCTCAGAATCAGGCTCAACTTCTGAGCTCCTCAGGCTCCTCTCTCATGCTCTGCAAATAGGCCTCTTGCTGAGTCCATCCAGTCTTATCACTCACGACTGTTCTGAAAAGTTATTTCCATGGTTTACAAATTTTCCTGTTACATCCAGTGAGTAGAATAATACTGATCCCTCTAGAAAAGAGCAAGTTTCCAGAAAGAAAAAGCTCATGCACAGAGCTGGGAGAGGCTTTCTTCATTCATCAAAGCTGGGAGGTCAACTGGAGGTGAAGGGTGATTATTCTTCAGTCCTTAGCAAAATCTTTTGGGCTGTTTTTAAGAGCTGCAAGCCATCCCGTTTGTCTCCCCAGATCTATCCCCTCTACACTGTCATGTGTCCCAGGAGGCTGGGCTCTCTAGACTGCATCTCCCAGTTCCTGGCCATTGACATCGGCTTGGGTTCAGACAACAGGGGGCAGTGGCAGGAGATCAGAGAAAGGATGGGAGAAAGATCAGGGTATTTCTTCCTCTGCTCCTTGCTGCGGTCATAGTCTGACTGTGGCCACCTCCTCCTCATATAGCAGCCGCTGCCAGGCAGCCCCTCCCTCCAAGACTCACGGGCTCTGGAAACATGGCCTTTGTCCCGTCAGGCTGTTGGGTGGTAACCACTTCCTGCTAATGCTGGTTCCCTGAGGGTTTGACTATTCCTAGTTATAGTTTCCTTAACTGTGTCTACACTTCTGTAAATAATCATTTTTTGGTTAAATTCTTTGGGGTAGAATTCTATTTCTTGCTAGAACCCTGACTGATACATTCTCATCTACTTATCCCTATATATTCTTATACCTATTTTTGTATTATATAGAACAAGTCATCTTAGTTTACCACTAAAAGAAGAAAAAGCATAAAATATTGATCTGCGTTCACTTTACAAGATGTACAAATTCAGGGACAGAATGGAAATGTAAATATAGGAAAGGAAGCATGTTAGTCAGGGCTATCTGTAGAAACAGAACCAGTAGGAGAGGGAGAGAGAAAGAAAGAGTGAGAGAGGTTTATGTGTTATAAAAAAAAAATTGGTTCCATGATTATGGAGGCTGGCAAGGCCAAAATCTACAGGTGGGCTGGCAGACTGCAGACCCAAGATGGTGCCAATGAAGTCCAAAGGCAGTCTTCCAGAGAATCCCCCCTTGCCCAGGGACATCAATCTTTTCGTTCCACTCAGGCCTTCGACCGCGTGAGTGAGGCCCACCCATAACATGAAGGACAACCTGCCCCATCCAAAGTCCACCGATTTAGATGTTAATCTCACCCCAAAACACCTCCAATAGACACATAAAATTAACCATCAAGAGGACCTAGGAGATCTCAATAATCAGGAAGTAACTGGGCCAATTAAAAAGTATTTTTAGTGTTATTACAGCGAGTAGCATCCTGAACATAGCTAGCCATTTCCCTGGCTTTTGAACACATGTGGGGCACGTTCTTGCTTGATCAGGTCATTTATTCAGATGTGGGAAAGAAGGCTTTTGTTCATCTGAGTAGAATGAAACACAAACATAAACACTCACAAAAAGACACACATTATGTTTTTTATTTGTGCCACTTAAATAGCTCAAGCCTAGTGCCTCCTGACACCGACAAAGCCCTCCTCCTGGAGTTAAGTGTCACTGTCCTTCCACACAAACCGGGCAGCACAGAGGCGCAGCATGGAGGCAGCAGGACCCAGCGTGCGGAAGGCTCCGTGTGGATGGGTTTAGAGCAGATGAAATGCACTCTCTCAAGCTTGGTAAACATCTGGCCAAACATATAGTTATCCTCGAAGTTCACTCTTTAGATGAGGCCCGATGCTTTTAATCTTTATAATTAGAGTAGGCAACAATGTGTTTTTAATCTTCTGAATCAAATTTTCTTTTGTTTCATAGGCACTAAATGACAGTTCTCCCAAAATCTGCATAGAGGAGGAAACTAATCACTCATGTAGAAAAAACTATTTTATGAGACTCTGGTGTGTGGGGAGGGTAAGGGGCACTGGGATGAGAATCTTCATTTAAAAGAGATAAAATGGCTAATTTTAAAAGAAGGACTTAAAATGAATAGAAGTCTCCTTCCTAATCTCTTCTCTACCATGTTAGCTTCCATTCAGGCAAGTGAAACGGTGGCATCATCGTTTCAAACAGGACTCAGAACGCAACGCCATCCCTCAGGTCGTTTTTTATACCCAAAGCACTGTCCCAAGTGCCAAAGTAGTTTTTCCCCTAATATGGAACTTAATGTTGTCACACTATTTTTTATCAAGAAAAGGTGTTAATTTTGTGCCCTGCCAACTTCTTTATACCAGAGCTATGGTATAGGATGGTAGGAAATTTTAACAGTTTCTCTCTGAGGTTCTATAGCCGTAGAGTTTAATGGTGCAGCATTGGAAGTGTCAAGGTGTTCCCCTTTCTGTCCAGTGCAGAAAACACTAGTGGATAACACTGATGATAAAGGGACTAAGATATAGACCCTTTTGCATCAATAAGGCCCCATTAATCCACCTCTTTTCCCCCTGCTCTGAACACTAAAGGAAGAGACTTCTGACATCTTCTTCAAGGATAGAGGAACTGCTTGCCTTACGTTTTCATGTCAAAAGGAGGTTGCATCAAAAAAGATATACTCTAGGACTTCCCTGGTGGTACAGTGGATGGGAGTCTGCCTGCCAATGTAGGGGTCGTGGGATCGATCCCTGGTCTGGGAAGATTCCACATAGCACAGGGCAACTAAAGCCTGTGCGCCACAGCTATTGAGCCCTTTCTCTAGAGCCTGCGAGCCACAACTAAGGAGACCCTATGCAGCAACTACTGAAGCCTGAGCGCCTAGAGCCCATGCCTCACAAGAGAAGCCACCACAATGAGAAGCCTGTGCACCACAACCAAGAGTAGCCCCCACTCTCCGCAACTAGAGAAAGCCCTCACACAGCCACAAAACACAGCGCAACCAAAAACCAATAATCAATTATATTTAAAAAAAGATATGCATACTCCAAATATAAAATAGTACAGTCACTATGGGAAACAGTTTGGAGGCTCCTCAAAAACTTAAAAATAGAATTACCATATGATCCAGTAATTTCTGTGTATATACTCCCAAAATTGAAAGCAATGTCGTGGAGAGATAATTGTACACACATGTTAATAGCAGCACTATTCACAACAGAAAAAAGATATAAACAATCAAGTGTCTATTGATAGATGAACTAAGTGTAGTAAGACATGCAATGAAATATTATTCAGCTTTAAAGAGGAAGGAAACTCTGATACATATAATAACATGGATAAAAATTGAAAACATTATGCTAAGTGAAATAAGCCAGACACAAAAGGACAAATATCGTATGATTCCACTTACATGAGATACTGAGAGTACACAAAATCATAAAGACAGAAAGTAGAATGATGGTTGTCAGGGTTTGGAAGAAGGGGTGAGGGGTTATTGCTTAAAGGGTACAGAGTTTCACTTTGAGATGATTTAAAAGCTCTGGAAATTGATAATGGTGATGGTGGTATGACATTGTGAATGTACCTTATGTCAATAACTATACACATAATAATTAAAATGGTAAATTTTATGTTATATATATTTTACCACAATTACATATATATATAATATATACACACTTTATATATATATATATATATATATATATATATATATATATATATATATATATATAGGAGTGGGCTTCCCTGGTGGCTCAGATGGTAAAGAATTTGCCTGCACATGGAAGCAATCTAGATGTCCATGGGCAGACGAATGGATGAGAAAGTTGCGGTACATATACACAATGGAATATGACTCAGCTATAAAAGAACACATTTGAGTCAGTTCTGATGAGGTGGATGAAACTGGAGCCTAATATACAGAGTGAAGTAAGTCAGAAAGGGAAACACCAATACAGTATATTAACGCATATATATGGAATTTAGAAAGATGGTAAGAACAGTCCTATATGCAGGGCAGCAAAAAAGACACAGATGTAAAGAACAGACTTTTGGACTCTGTGGGAGAAGGCGAGGATGGGATGATTTGAGAGAATATCATTGAAACATGTATGTTACCATATGTGAAACAGATGACCAGTGCAAGTTGATGCATGAAGCAGGGCACTCAAAGCCGGTGCTCTGGGACAACCTAGAGGGATGGGGTGGGAGGGGAGTTCAGGATGGGGGACACATGTGCACCCATGGCTGATTCATGTCAATGTATGGCAAAAACCATCACAGTATTGTAAACTAATTATCATCCAATTAAAATAAATTAATTAAAAAATTAATAAAAGAATCTGCCTGCAGTGCAGAAGACCTGGATTCAATCTGAACATTGGGAAGATCCCCTAGAGGAGGGCATGGCAACCACTCCAGTATTTTTGCTTGGCAAATCCCCATGGACAGAGGTGCCTGACGGGTTACAGTCCATGGGGTCACAGAGTTGGACACAACTGAGTGACTAGGCACAGCACAGCATATACATAGGGGTAGAAAATGGCAACCCACTCTAGTATTCTTGCCTGGAAAACTCCATGGACCGAGAAGCCTGGCAGGCTACAGTCCATTGGGTAGCAAAGAATCATATACAACTGAGCACATACACATGTATTTATGCTCCTAGGTCTCATTCCTGCTTATATAGAAAAACTGCTGGCCGATTTACCTAAATTTTTTTAAAATTATAAACTGGGCTCTGGAAGGCCCCCCATTGAGGGATTCCATTATATATGATAATACTTGAGTTACTGAAAAACTGTGTACAGTTTTCATTCTAATCTACAGTATGATTTTAGTCTTCCTCAGCTATTTCTATCGTCCTCATAAAATTGCAAGTGAAGACCCTCCCAGTTTGGGTCTTCAAAATTGGGAGACCAGTTTTGAATAAAAAGAGGAGACTAGGACCAGGTCAGCACTCATGACTGCTTCAGTCGAGATTCTGGATCCAGGTTTGACAGTTCTGAGTTGCACCTCTGTGAGTACTATGCATTTCAGCAGTAGTTAGCAATAAAGGAAACTGCCAGAGATTGACACTAAACAAAAAAAGAGTTAAAACAACATAATAGCAAAATTACCTCATATAATGTCATTTTATAAGTAGTTCCATTAAGGATATTGGCAACATTTAGAAATAATATTCTTGTGTTTGGGTTCACTGGCACCAAAGACAATAACCATATGCATACATGCATGGTTAAACGGATTCGAGGAAAAGATATGGTCTTTCCATTCCTCTGTGGCCTGTTTAAACAACTATGCAAGCACCAGGATCCAAGAAATAATTGTCCCTCTGCTCCAAATACTATCCTAATGAGCCATAGCAAATTTGAAAACCACATCTTTCAGTTGTGTCCAATCCAGTTGCCTGTTTGCCGACATACTCTGCCAGTTTGCTAAAACAAACTTTCCTGCTATATGAAGTCATTATCTTTAACACAGGAAGCAACTAATGGTTAGTGAAGGTTTGGAATTCTGTATTAATAACATAATATCATGAAAAATACTGTAGTAGATAAGGAAGAAAATACATCAAATAGATCAGAATGTTTGTCAGCTCTTATCAAAACTATATCAATGTAATCCAATAATTCGTTAACAGATACTATACTGAGATTTTATTTTCCATTGTATCCTGATTTTTTTGTGTGCTTAACTACATATATTTTTTCATCCCTAGAAAGTGACTATGTTTTACGTAAGCCACTGAGTCAACTTCTTCGCCCCTCATGCATATTTTGATCTGATTTAAAACTGATTGCCACCAATTGTGCAGACTGGATAGTGATTCTAGTCAATAAACCAGTCCTGCTGAGTTCACCTGTTTGGGTTCCATACAACCAGGGATTACTCAAATGGCTTGGGTCTGGTCATTTTTCTGGATGCTAAACTATAAATTTATTCTTTGGAAGGTGAATCAGGGTTTGTTTCATTTTTCTCATGTCTTCCTTATACATGATTCCTCCCCTAGTCAGAAGACTGAACCCACTTACACTGTGAGTGTTTAGATCATCACAGCAACAGCCAGCCTTTGGTCCCCACCATGAGTTTTGCTGTAGAAGTGTGGGTGTCATCCTGTAGATTTGCAGTTCCTCAAACAATTACTACCTGAAAGCAGGATATGTTATTGAAATTCGCATCAAGGATTTAAAATCCCACTAGTAGAACTATTCCTTAACAGCATGTTTGTTTGCTGTATATATAAGTGTTTCTAGTTTGTCACTTGATCAAGAATCCTGTTTAGTGTATTCCCCGCACCCCACTCACTCTACCACCAGTAAATATCAATAACTCTTCATTTATTTCATTTCAAACATCCCAGTCACTCATCCTAGTCTCAGTGCTTCTCATCAGGGGAATCATCATTTTTCATTTAGAGTATCTGAGCTATAAAAAGCAGCATTTCAAAATGACTTAACACACATGATAATTTTACATGGATAGACTCAGACTGAGCGCTTTTGGGCACCAGGCAGCGTACCAGGCTCTGGGGACTTATGGTGACTAAAAGTAAACATGCCCTGCCCTCATGAGCTTACTGACCTGTAGGAGAGGCACTGCCTTCATGGAAGGCAGAGAGTATGTTTAGGGATTGACCCTTTGGGATGCAATAAACAAGGTTTTATTTACAAGGTCTGTGTAAAATATTTTCTGTAAGTATCAGTTCAGTTCAGTCGCTCAGTTGTGTCTGACTCTGTGTGACTCCATGAATCACAGCACGCCAGGCCTCCCTGTCCATCACCAACTCCCAGAGTCCACTCAAACTCATGTCCATCGAGTCGGTGATGCCATCCAACCATTTCACCCTCTGTCGTCCCCTTCTCCTTCCTCCTCCAATCCTTCCTAGCATCAGGGTCTTTTCCAATGAGTCAACTCTTCGCATGAGGTGGCCAAAGTTTTGGAGTTTCAGCTTCAACATCAGTCCTTCCAGTGAACACCCAGGACTGATTTCCTTTATGATAGACTGGTTGGATCTCCTTGCAGTCCATGGGACTCCCAAGAGTCTTCTCCAACACCACACTTCAAAAGCATCAATTCTGCGGCGCTCAGCTTTCTTCACAATCCAACTCTCACATCCATACATGACCACTGGAAAAACCATAGCCTTGACTAGATGGACCTTTGTTGGCAAAGTAATGTCTCTGCTTTTTAATATGCTATTTAGGTTGGTTATAACTTTCCTTCCAAGGAGTAAGCGTCTTTTAATTTCATGGTTGCAATCACCATCTGCAGTGATTTTGGAGCCCCCCAAAATAAAGTCAGCCACTGTTTCCACTGCTTCCTCATCTATTTCCCATGAAGTGATGGGACTGGATGCCATGATCTTAGTTTTCTGAACGTTGAGTTTTAAGCCAACTTTTTCACTCTCCTCTTTCACTTTCATCAAGAGGCTTTTAGTTACTCTTCACTTTCTACCATAACGGTGTTGTCATCTGCATATCTGAGGTTATTGATATTTCTCCCAGCAGTCTTGATTCCAGCTTGTGTTTCTTCCAGCCCAGGGTTTCTCATGATGTACTCTGCATATAAGTTAAATAAGCAGGATGACAATATACAGCCTTGACGTACTCCTTTTCCTATTTGGAACCAGTCTGCTGTTCCATGTCCAGTTCTGTTGCTCCCTGACCTGCATACAGGTTTCTCAAGAGACAGGTCAGGTGGTCTTGTATTCCCATCTCTTTCAGAATTTTCCACAGTTTATTGTGATCCACACAGTCAAAGGCTTTGGCATGGTCAATCAAGCAGAAATCGGAGAAGGCAATGGCACTCCGCTCCAGTACTCTTGCCTGGAAAATCCCATGGACGGAGGAGCCTGGTGGGCTGCCGTCTATAGGGTCGCACAGAGTCGGACATAACTGAAGCGACTTAGCAGCAGCAGCAGCATAAAGCATAAATAGATGTTTTTCTGGAACTCTCTTGCTTTTTCAATGATCCAGCAAAAGTTGGCAATTTGATCTCTGGTTCCTCTGCCTTTTCTGAGATCAACTTGAATATCTGGAAGTTCACGGTTCACATGTTGCTGAAGCCTGGCTTGGAGAATTTTGAGCATTACTTTGCTAGCGTGTGAGATGAGTGCAATTGTGCGGTAGTTCGAGCATTCTTTGGTATTGCCTTTCTTTGGGATTGGAATAAAAACTGACCTTTTCCAATCCTGTGGGCACTGCTGAGTTTTCCAAATTTGCTGGCATATTGAGTGCAGCACTTTCACAGCATCATCTTTCAGAATTTGAAACTACAGTGTTTACTATTGAAATAAGCGGATCCACACAGTTCAAACCTGTGTTGTTCAAGGCTCAGCTGGATTTAGGTACTTTAAACTGTAATAGGGACTCCATTCTCAGGTCATCCCAACCTGTAGAGGCTGAGCCTGGCCCCCGGTCCCAACTCCAGCAGATCAGTGACTCAGTGTTCCTATGGATCCTCCTGGGTAGCCTGTCCCACAATGGCTGTTCTTACATTACCCTGAGTAAATTGTATGGAGTAATATTGGCGGGGTTTTATGACAGCAGTATGAATAGAATGAATATAAAGAAGCCTGGAAAGAATGAGGGAGGGGTGGAAGGGAAGATGATAGGAAGGAAGCAGGAGAGGGAGGGAGGGAGGAAAAAAGTCACAAAGCAGCTGAAACCAAAGAAAGAAACCTAAGCAAAAGTGGGTAGACCAGAAGGTCAAAAAGCATGACTGCCAGAGATATGCAGTTATTGCTGCCCCAAGACAGTAAACTCCTTTCTCCATCATCTCATCCTACTAAAGTCTACACCAAAGGGTCACTATCAATCTTTTCCCAGCAACAGTTTCCCACTGGGCATTACGTTGCCTGACTCAATTCCTCAGATATCTATTAAATACCTCCTAGGCTCCGGGTGCTAAACACTACCTGCATTAACCCACTTAATTCCCATAAGAGCCCCATGGGGTAGGCAGGAACCCTGTAGCCCCTCACTTAACACAAAGGAAATATTCAACAGGTATTTGCTGAATCAGTGGTTTCAATAAAATATCCAACATGCTGCGATGGAGCACACAGAGAACTCCATGGAAGCTGATTCAAGGGAGATCAGAGAGCTCCTGAAGGGCACAACTGTCTCCCCTCCTTCCTCCCACTGTGCAGCACAGATGGCAACAGCCAGTGTTTGTTGAATGAATGAACAAATGTAAGGATAAATTAAAAAAATTTTTACAAACCCTCCCCGTAGACAAATCAGATTCTGTTTCAAAACTTTACTTAGTAGTTTATAATTTTAAAAATTCTTTCCATATGACAGGCTTCAATTCTGACAATGTTGCCGTTGCTGAACCTGAATAAAACATTACAGGCTCTTTCTTTTTAAAAACAAATTTGAATTTAAGCTGTTAAACAGAGCCAGCTTTCAGTAGATTTTTCTCATCTCTTCCCCTGCTGCTATATATCCTATGTCCACAAACAATGGATGAAAAACGGGAAATTTCTTCAGTTTAAAGTATACTCTTTGCATGAAAGGGAAAAAAAGGAATAAAGAAGTCTTAATGGTTTTCGCCCAACTTATTTTGGGGAGAGTTGATGGAATTTTTTTTTTGTGCTCTTAAATAAACACAGCCTTATGTTTCTCTATAGTTTTTAATCCCCCTCCAACCAGAAGTATCACAAAGTTCTTTACCAATTATATAGCAAAGAAATTATAGCATTATATAATGCCACAGATTGTGACAATTCAAAGTTAAATAGCAGCTTAACATACTGAAAAGTATAACAGGAAGGAAAAAGCATTAACAAGTGAGCTCATCTAGCTTATTATAGACATCAGTGCTTCAAAGTTCCACTCTATAGCAACAGCAGGAGCAGTCACCAGCTAAGACGATGGAATGTACACATTGCAAGCAAGAACCTTGAAAGCTCCTGTGCTCATGGGCAAACCGGTTTCACTTTCTTGGTAGCTGACTCGGTTCAGCATGGACTTGGCCTTCTCCCCAAATGTCCTCTGAGGTCAATATCCTCTGTTAATTTTCTTCTAATATTACATTAATGAATCAGCTGGCAAGTAGTCAAATTTCCAAAACTCATTATAAAACTGCTTGCTGCCAGCGGTAATGGTACAGCCCTTCTTGCTGCTCCATGGTTTCTGGCATTTGAGAACAGGAAAGTGTGCTCATCGGAGCGGAATTTTTGATTTCCATACATGGCTGACTTGTGGGGAGGGAGTGGGAATCCATTCTGTTAACAGCCTATGTTCTTCAAAACACATCTATTGTATTTCACAGACTCTTATTACCCTTTGCTGTTTGATGCTCCTTAATTTGTTAGCTGATTTCTGTCAACTTCCAGCACGTTCTAGGGATTTTGGTCTCGTCTCTGACACTGGATGCACATGGTTGAATGAAATCAATGATATCTAGAGGGAAAGGAGCCAACATTTCTGAACATCCTCAATAGACCAGATTCACAGCCAGATGCTTTCCACACACAAACCATGGAGCAGGTGTCACTGCCTCACTGTATGGGGGAAAAGCCCGAGACTTCACCAGATTGCATCAACCTTCCCCAGACTATGGTTCACAGGGTTCATGGATCAGAATCACCTGAAAACTTGTAAAATGCAGTTCCCTGGGCCCCACCGTAAAACTGCTTAATCAGACTATTTGGGGAGATGCCTTGGAGATGCCTTCTTTCACCCAATACATCATGTCCAACTTTCAACAAAAGTTACAAGGTATCCTAAAATGCAGCTTGAAGAGATTGGGCAAGCATCAGAGAAGCACTCCAATTATGGCAGAAATGTTGAAATTATCATTCCAGGAATTTAAACCAACTGACTTATATGCACTCTATTGGATAAGATACAATAGTCCTTAATGTGTGTGTATGTGCCTAACAACAGAATGTCAAACTATATGAGGCAAAACTGATGGAACTCAAGGAAAAACAGGTAAATTTACTATTACATTTGGAGACTTCAATACCCCTTTCACAGAAAGGCACAGATCCAGCAGACAGAAAATCAGTAAGGACATAGTTGAACTCAACAGCAACATCCATCAACTGGACATAATTGACATCTATAGACTACTTCATCCAACAACAACAGAACACACATTCTTTCCAAGTTCACATGGAACATTCACCAAGCCGACCATGTTCTGGGCCATAAGACACAGCAAATTTAAAAGAATAGAAATCATATGATATCTGCTCTCAGACCACAATGGAATTAAACTAAAAATCATTAGGAGAAAGATAGCTGGAAAATCCCAAAATATTTAAAAAAAAACAAGGTATAGAGTGAGAGAAAATCTTTGTAAAAGATATTATTTTTGTAAATGACATATCTGGACTTTTTAATAAAAGATATATAATTAGATATATCTAAAATGGAATGGCAAAAAAAAATACTTTAAAAATTAAACAGGAACTTTATTCAAAATGGCGGGAACAACTACTTTCCATTTAAGTAGAAAAAAGATCTGAACAGACAGTTCACCAAAGAAGATGTAAGAATGGCATACTCTTCCCATGGTGGAGCAATTGTGTGCTCCTTAATAAATTGTGGTACAGCAAACAAAGAAATGTTATTTAGTGCTAAAAAGAAATGAGGCATCAAGCCAGGAAAAGACATGGAGGAATGTTAAATGCACATTACTAAATGGAAAAGCCCAACTTAAAAAGGTTACATACTCTGTGATTCCAACTATATGACATTCTGGAAAAGGTAAAATTCTGGAGACAATACGTTGTCAAGGGTAAGGGGAGAAGGAAGGATGAAAAGATGGAATACAGGGATTTGGGGGCAATATAACTATTCTGTATATTATAATAATAGATGCGTGTCATTATACATTTGTGAAAACCCATACAACATACATCACCAAGAGTGAGCCATAATTAAACTTTGGACGTTGGGTGACAATGATGTTTCAATGTAGCTTCCTCTAATGTGACAAGTATGCCACTCTGGTGGGGATGTTAATAGTGGGCAAGGCTGCGTACATGTTGGGACAGGCGGGTTACGAGAACTCTATATTTGGGCTTCCCTTGTGGCTCAGCTGGTAAAGAATCTGCCTGCAATGTGGGAGACCTGGGTTTGATCCCTGGGTTAGGATGATCCCCTGGAGAAGGGAAAGACTATCCACTCCACTATTCTGGCCTGGAGAATTCCATGGACTATAATGGTGTCACAAAGAGTCGGACACGACTGAGCAATTTTCACTTTATTACTTGCTTTGACCCCAAAACTGCTCTAAAAGTAAGAACTTAGATTTTAAAAACAGTAATGAATAGGGCCAAAGCTCAATTTGTAAGCAGGAAGTTATGAAATATTTTGTCCAGACTGTCTCTGAGGTCTTCGTAATAGTTCATGTCTCCCACCCATCCTTCCTTGAAATTCTTGGCTCTCTGTGCCACGCCATTCTCCACCTCACTCTCTAACAGCACCTTCTTTGTCCGTAGCCACCACTGCTGCTGCTTCCTTTCGCAGACCTGCTGTACGCACACCCCTCCGGTGTTCTCTTCAGTCATCTTTCTCAGCAAACCCACTCTCAGTTTTCAATTATAAAGACTTAAATGCACACAGCCCCCACATCACCATTCAGTTCCAAACTATCACCAGAATCCACCACCAAATGCCTGCCAAACGCCTCTCCTAGGACGCCTCCTGGCACCTGGAACTTGTCATGTCTCAACTTCATTACCTGATTTTTAAATCTAGCATCTATTCTGCCAAGATGAGCATGGTTCTCTCTGACTCCCAGGTTTGAAGCCACTTTTGATTACACCTTCTCTCTGGATCTCAGGAAACATATACACACTCTTACATGCAAAATAGATAACCAAACAGGACCTACTGTAGAGCACAGGGAACTGCACCCAATACTTTGTAATAAGCTATAAGAGGAAAAAATATGAAAAGGAATAGATAGATACATAGATACAAATATATGTTTGAATCACTGTGCTGTACACCTGAAAGTAACACAACATTGTAAACCAACTCTGTGTGTGTGTGTGTGTGTGTGTGTGTGTGTGTGTGTGTGTGAAAGTCTCTCAGTCTTGTCCGGCTCTGTGCGACCGCATGGACTGTAGCCCCCCAGGCTCCTCCGTCCACGGGATTCTCCAGGCAAGAATCCTGGAGTGGGTTTTCATTTCCTCCTCCAGGGGATCTTCCCAACCCAGGGATCCAACCTGGGTTTCCTGCATTATAGACAGATTCTTTACCATCTGAGCCACCGGAGAAATCAACTATACTTCAATTTAGAAAAACAATGGCCCTGTTTAGGTTTCTTAACCCATTTTTCTCTTCACACACTGGTTATTCAACCCTAGCATTTCTAACAACTGCTTGCCTTCAAGCCTCCACTTTATGGTCTCACTCAGTCACTGTCCCCTGTGTCAAGGTGCCGGCATTCACTGCCACCAGCCTATTTAATCTAATTCTTTTCTGTTGGTTTCAACTTTCTCAACTCAGAACATGTGAGATAATACATCCCTGCTGTTAACTGTGAACTTTATTGCCTTTAAAAATATACATTATGTACACATCAGAAAGTTGTCCACCCATCATTCTAAAGATGGAGAAGGAAATGGCAACCCACTCCTGTGTTCTTGCCTGGAGAATCCCAGAGACGGCAGAGCCTGGTGGGCTGCTGTCTATGGGGTTACACAGAGTTGGACACGACTGACGCGACTTAGCAGCAGCAGCAGCAGCAGCATTCTAAAGAAAAGGCCTTTTGTTGGTGGGGGGGTGGGGCAGAGGTTGGTTTTTTGACAAATAACTTGAGGATCTAGGACACTTCTATACTGAAAATCTAAATTCCAGTTCAAAGACCTTGTCCTCCAAGCATTTATCCTTTGAATGAGCTACTGATCTCTCAGCTAGCATCACTTTATGAATGTGTGAATTTTATGTATTTCCTCATCATCTTTCTGTTAGTTTGCTGCTTAAAATACAATTATTATTTTATTTTTAATGTATGTATAAATGCACACCAAAAAAGGCATGCACACTAAAATGGCATTAGTAACTATCTATGACTTGTTTATTCTTTTTATTTTTTACTTTAAACTTTTCCTATTCAGGTAAGTGTGGCTCATCAGATCCAAAGAAAATTATAAAAATCCAAGACATGGCATTGGAAGACATTAAGTTTCTACAGGCTGCCAAGTACAGATTCAGTTTTAATGATACCTCTTAGGTTCTGACATAGGATGATTCTTAAACATGTGTTCCTTGAGGACAGATCAAGGAAAAAGAAATCTCTTTATCTCACTGCACATACTGGCTATCAAGCTCCAGTGCCCCCCAGGTTATCAGGCCACATGCAATATAGACACCATGCTCTGTCAGCGAGACCCCCCCTACTCCCAGTCCTCTTGGGTTCATCTGTCATGTGAGCCATCCCTACAATAAAAACAAGTCACTCATCTCTACTGGGTGATGAAGTCCCCACTAGAATTTTGAAATACTTTGCCAGGCTTCAGTAAATCTGTTGGCAATTCCCAGTTTCACACATTTCAATTTTAGACATTTGGAAGATAGCAAGTCATTGGCCCTTCTCTCTAAGAAGAAAGAGAAATCCATAGGCAGGTGGTGCTGACTTGCTCAGAGTTCTAGCAGCAGCACCAATGAGGCATGGAGAACAGGGCTTGGAGCCTAGATGTGATCCATGCTCTAAACGAAGCTAGAATGATGCTCTGATTCATTTCAGCATCTCCCAGCCCTGGGCAGCCCCAGTACAATTATCTGTTAAAAGTATTTCTGTCATGTTCCCCCCATAGCTCGTTTAGTTCTACCCAGTCCTGTGAGGCTCTATGAGTCATTCTCTTTTCCAGGTTCCTGTAAGAACATTCCTAATTGTGTGTCTTATATTTGGGTACATGGAACAGTGTCCCCAGTCAATCCCAAATAACAGTTGCTCCAAAATGCATGCCTGCAGCTCACTGTCCTGGGGACTGGCCATGTCATCTGTAAGTATCATATTCAACCCTCTCTGTTACCTATGAACACCTGGGCCTCCCTTCAGACCAGCATCCAGGTGCCCAGGTTCTTCCCACCAGCATTTCAGCTTTCTGATTTATCCACCTGGGCCTTGACAGGGAAGGGAAGGAGCCGGGCAGTGGACAGACTGCCGCCGCCTCACCTTTCCATCCATTCCAGGTTCCCAGTTACTCCTGGTCTGACCTTCTGAGTGCCCCTTGGCTGTGGCAGCTTGAAATTTGCCACCTCCAGGTCATGCTCACCATCCTCCTCCTGCTTATGTAACACACACACACATACACACACACATGCACAAATGCAGACTTCAGAACATTATTTCACAGGAGGTGTATAAAACCACGGGGTTGGAAAGACCTTATCCAGACTATTCTCCAGCCTTTTTTCACTCACTCATTCACTCATTCATTTACTCATCCACTCTTCATTCATTCAGCCATACAGTCACTGAACAAAATTGTTCTACATGGTACCAGGCCCTGAGGGATCAAAAGCACTAAAACCAAGATCCTTAATACAGTAGATTATCTGATTTCTCAGTTTGTTTGGTTTGGAGCACAGCATGCACTCTCCCTTTTGCGGAAAGTAGCTCCTAAGTTATTTTTGGTGGGGATGGTGGGGCGGAGGAACCGCTTGTCTCCCGTTCATGGCTTACAGAGTTTTGAGGGGGCTGATAATGGACTGGAAAAGGACAGTTTTCATTCCAATCCCAAAGAAAGGCAATGCCAAAGAATGTTCAAACTACTGCACAATTGCACTGTCTCACATACTAGCAAAGTAATGCTCAAAATTCTCTAAGCCAGGCTTCAACAGTATGTGAACCGTGAACTTCCAGATGTTCAAGATGGGTTTAGAAAAGCAGAGGAACCAGAGGTCAAATTGCCAACATCCATTGGATCACAGAAAAAGCAAGAGAGTTCCAGAAAAAACATCTACTTCTGCTTTATTGACTATGCCAAAGCCTTTGACTGTGTGGATCACAACACACTGTGGAAAATTCTTAAAGAGATGGGAATACCAGACCACCTGACCTGCATCCTGTTTGCATGTCAAGAAGCAACAGTTAGAAGTGGACATGGAACAACAGACTGGTTCCAAACTGGGAAAGGATACGTCAAGGCTGTATATTGTCACCCTGCTTATTTAACTTATATGCAGAGTACATCATGAAAAATGCTGGGCTGGATGAAGCACAAGCTGGAATCAAGATTGCCAGGAGAAATATCAATAACCTCAGATATGCAGATGACACCATCCTTATGGCAGAAAATGAACAAGAACTAAAGAGCCACTTGATAAAAGTGAAAGAGGAGAGTGAAAAAGTTGGCTGAAAACTCAACATTCAGAAAACTAAGATCATGGCATCTGGTCCCATCACTTCATGGCCAATAGATGGGGAAAAATGGAAACAGTGACAGACTTTATTGTCTTTGGCTCCAAAATCACTGCAGATGGTGACTGCAGCCATGAAATTAAAAGACACTTGCTCCTTGGAAGGAAAGCTATGACTAACCTAGACAGTCTATTAAAAAGCAGAGACATTACTTTGCCGACAAAGGTCCATCTAGTCAAAGCTGTGGTTTTTCCAGTAGTCATGTATGGATGTGAGATTTGGACTATAAAGAAAGCTGAGCACCGAAGAATTGATGCTTTTGAACTGTGGTGTTGGAGAGGACTCTTGAGAGTCCCTTGGACTGATAGTATCCAAAAGGCAATCAATCCTGTCATTGGACTCCAATCCTTTGGCCACCTGATGCAAAAGAACTGATTTCCTGATATACAATCCTTTTGGCCACCCCTCTGACTCATTTGAGCCACTGATGCTGGGAAAGATTGAAGGTGGGAGGAGAAGGGGACAACAGAGGATGAGATGGTTGGATGGCAACACCAATTCGATGGACATGAGTATGAGCAAGCTCCAGGAGTTGGTGATGGAGAGGGAGGCCTGGAGAGCTGCAGTCCATGGGGTTGCAAAGAGTTGGACACAACTGAGCGACTGAACTGATGACAATGCCTAACGCTTAGGTAGGTACAGACAGACAATCAGGAAGCTCTGACCAGCCAGAGACACAGTGATTGGTCAAGGGCAGTGCTTCTCAAACATTCTGGCCTCAAGACTTTCTTACAGTCTTAAACATTATGGAAGATCCCAAGAGCTTTTGATTATCTGAGTTATATTTATAAATATTTACTGTATTTGATAATTAAAATGTTCAGTCACTCAGTCGTGTCCGACTCTTTGTGACCTCATGGACTGCAGCATGCCAGGCTTCCCAAAATGAGGAAACTTTGAAATGCTTATGTGTTTATTGTACCGACCCCATAGTCCTTTGGATGGAGTAGCCACAGGGCAGGGGTGGTGGCCATGCATGGACTCAGCAACCTGGCCTTCCTCTGACAAAACTGATCTGACTCTTACCAGCCCAAAACCAGGCTGTTGGACCCATGTGTGGCCTCCACCCCTGCCCTGTGGCTACTCCATTCACATGACTATTGGTTCAGTAAAATAAACAAATAAGTATTTTAAAATTTGTTTTGCCAACATGCCAAATCCCATGGTGGCACCTCCTTAAAGGAGACAACCAACCAGACATTGGTGGGAGGATAACTATATGGCGCTTCTTCAATGGGGTGCGATTCCTCTTGACAGAACTAACGTATTCTTTTTTAAAAAAAATTCATACCATCATAATTAATTTTTTTAATTGGAGTATAATTGCTTTACAATGTCATGTTAGTTTCTGCTGTAGTACAACAATGTGTATTGGCTATCCATATACATACGTCCCCTCTCTCTTGAGCCTCTCTCCCACTTCCCCCCATCCCACCCCTTTAGATCATCGCAGAGCACTGAGCTGAGCTCCCCGTGCTTTACAGCAGCTTCCCGCTAGCCATCTATGTTACTCATGGCAGTGTAGAACTGACATATTCCTAATATGAATTTATCTTCTTTACTCCTAGGGCCCCAGCCAGCACTGCTATCTAAAGGCTCCAGAGAGCCTGATTCACATTCTCACAGTCGTCATAACACTGCTGCCTACAAAACAAATGTCAGCAGCCACACTTTATAGAAAGGAAATGTGATGGAAAACACCCAACCAGGGAACCCTGTGGTCTCTCACATATCACATCACTCAGAAGCTGCTGACCTAACAGAGGGACAAAATTATCTGCTGGAGGAAGAGCTGAACAGTCAGCTAGGATGCAGTGTATCCTGCAGGACACAGTAGACTTGCTAAATCAGTGACCAATGGATGATGATATGTCCCCAGTAGGAAAAACAAAGGCATGGATCCAGAAACCAAGGGATGTGAGCAGGATTGTTTAGTCGCTAAGTTATGCCTGCCTCTTTTGCGACCCCATGTACTATAGCCCACCAGCTCTTCTGTCCATGGGATTAGAATACATCAGGCAAGAATACTGGAGTGGGTAGCCATTTCCTTCTCCAGGGGAATCTTCCCAACCCAGGAGTTGAATCCGCGTCTCCTGCTTTCAGGTGGATTCTTTACCACTGAGCCACCTGGGACACCTCATGAGCCAGGCTAGCTCCACTTGTTACCACATGGGAAAGCTCTGCTTTTTATCCCTGCATCTCTGAGCTCTGCAGGTTAACAGGTTCTGGCTTTTGAAGTGGGATAAACCTGCTAGTGAACACAGCAAGAGTCTCACGGAACTTTCAACCATGTCTGCCATCTGGGAATTTGGACCTGATGCCAAGGGACCAACAGGCAATGAGAAGACCTCCATCACATCCTTGGTGCAGTAGGGGCTGGGAATTAGGATTTGGAGGACTTTAGAATGTAAAGGGTGATGGAAGCAGTGGCCTTGGATTAAAAAACAAACAGAAAGAAAAGGACAAGAGAGAAAATTATCCATTTGTCTTCAAAATCCATTCAGTAAGAGGATGGCAATACTTTCTTTCTGATGATGGTTCCCCTCTTTAGAGCTTACATCCCTCACAAGGTAATAGAATTATTTCTTCTCTGGTTCTTTCATAAAACATTTTGCTTCCTCGATGATAGTAAACCCCCGTCAATCTTTTAGGAAAAAATAATCTCTGACCCCTTTACTTTCTTCCTTAGCAAGATCAAAATTTTATTTTACGAAACATACCTAGATAAGTTAAAAATTAATTCCAGGAGATGACTTCAGAATTCCTGGAATCAGTGAAGCTCAACAGGCATGAGCACTGCCTGAGTAGCCCTTTTTTTTTTTTTCCAGTCCATGTTCAGTCAACAACAAGCACAGATGGTGAGTTTTTCCCAGACCCATGTTTTGAAGAATGCTTGCAAGATTTTATTACTTCAAAGTGGAAAAAGAGTGAGGATTATGTGTCCCCTTAAAGAATAAAACCAAGCATCTTAAGTAGAAACAAACCCCCTGTTTGTATTTGTCTGAATGTATTATAGGCGATGCGCAGGTAAGGGTCAATGTGTCACCACAGAGTGGACAAAATGCTGAGCCAGAGGCCAGGATTCACCCCAGCACATGCCCCAGGCGTGATCCTGGCTGGGTCAGTCCTCTCCATGTTAGTCGCTAACTGAAAATTGAAAGGATTAAGCTAAATGACAGCGGTGTTCTCTTGAAGTCAAGAAATTCTGTGTTATGATGTGTTTCCTAATGATTCCATGTTTCCAAGTAGGCTTCCCCACCCAACAGTAAATTCTCAGGGCAGGGACTTCCCTGGCGGTCTAGTAGTTAAAACTCCAGGCTTCCACTGCAGGGGACGCTGGTTCGATCCCTGGTCAGGGAACTATTAATAAGATCCCACATACACATGTTTCAGCCAAAAAATATCCTCAGGGCAGACACATGGAACTGATTTCTCTTTTCCCACCCACATAGCACAATATACATTTATCTCTGACAGTGGCTCTCAAACTTTGCTGGGCTGAAGAACCACCTAAAGTGACTTATAATGTCCTCAAGTTGTTGATGCCTCAACCTTCTGTCCATGTGTTTGGGTTTGGTCTGGAATGAGGCTCAAGAATTTGCATTTGTGACACGTTTCCCAGGTGTTTCTAATGCAGGTGGCCCACCATCACATTCGAGATTATCTACTGCACACAGTGGGTACAAAATACATATTGCTGAATGACTAACAAATCTGATATCTGTCATTTTCTTGATTCTAGGTCATGGTTTATTTTCTGTGTGTGCTTCTTCAAGACTGCTGCCTTTTAAAGCTTTAAAAAGCATTTCCTTATGATGAATATGTGATGATGATGATGATGATTTGAATTGGGATATGATTCTGATTTGTTCTAATTTGCTGTTCCAGATTTTCTTATATTATCAAGTACTAGAAAATAAAATGAATTTTCAATAGCTAAATAGCATCATTTTCCCTCATCTTTCATTCTCTAAAACTCTGACAAGTCAGACAAGTACATTTTAAAGAAACGTTAGTATTTGTTCATTTAGTTTTATTTCAAGTGACATTTCAGCAAAAATGTGATAATATAAAATGATTTAATTTATCTGATGTTTTCATAATTAAGTTACAAAAATTATTCCCTCTTGCCTTTAAATGATTGGGGAATTTTTTAGATTTGTTTTTGCTTTTTTAAAAACTCAGTCTTGAGAGTACTCTCCAATGTAAAATTTTGTAGTGCTTCCTTTGACCATTTTTAAAATTAAAAAATATAACTTGTAAATCAGTGTTGAGATTTTCATAGCATTAGAATATTCTGCATGAAAATGAAATAAAGTCATGATGGGAGCAGGACGGAGGGTGGAAACCCCGCCGGAGACAGGTGCCAGTTGTCCCAGTGTGAGGCATAAGCCAAACCTGTGTTATCACGGGAGCTTCATACGGCCTCTGGCTTTCAGTCTTGGCCTTCATTCATTCTCTACCCTGGAGCCAGAGAAGCCTTTTAAAACCTAAATCTGCCGTCACTTCTGTTACAGACTGAATCATGCTCCTTACCCCTAATTCCTCTGTTGAAGCCCCAACCTCCAGGACCTTAGAATATGACTGTATTTGGAATCAGGGCCTTTAAAGAGGAGATTAATGTAAAATGAGATCATAAGGGTGGACCCTAGTCTGATATGACTGGTGTCCCTATAAGAAAAGGCCGTGGGACACAGACACACACGGAGGAAAGACTATGTGAGAACAGAGGGAGAAGACAGCCATCTCCAAGCCAAGCAGAGGGACCCTGGGAGAAACCCTGTTGACAACCTGATCTCAGGGTTGTAGCCTCCAGAACCATGAGAAAATCAATTTCCACTGTTTAAGCCACTAGGTCTGCAGTATTTAGCCATGGCAGCCGGAGCAGACTAGAGAACCGAGAATCTCTCTCTCTCTCACTTTCACCCACTGCTGGTGTTTGGGAAATAGGTGAGTCAGAGTTTACCGTGGAAAGGGGAACTAGTTAGCAGCTCTAGTTAAAGGAGGAGTTCCATCAATGGCTGAAGGCTGACCCTAGGAACAACTCACCTCTATCGGCAAGATGATCTTCAGTTGCCAGAACTATCAATTACTGATGCCACTTCACTCCTGACACAGACACTAAACACTCCATTGGCTCTTAGCTGGGCAACAGGAGGTCCTACATTCACCCTGACCTTGACTTTGACACTACTTCCTATGACCTCTTCTCCTGTATAAGTCAAGGTTCCCCAAAATTCCCCAACCCTTCTGGCCAGTTGCTCTCCCAGCCCGACCCCTTCCTACCAACCCCGTAGAAAACAGTTATTCTTGTGAACGTGTCATTATTCTCAAACCTGGCGAAGCATGACAATCACATGAACCATTTTAAGAGCAACATTCCTGGGCTCCAGCCCCAAAGATTCCGAAGTTCACCTGGAGAGAAAGCATGGTCTGTTGCAACCTGTTCTTCAGAGATAAGCCATACTCTCTTGGCCTCTCTGTGTTAGAGTAAATTTATTTGAGCTCTTAAACTAGCTTAACTATTCTCCAAACAGTGGCCTGGGGATATATGAAACTTGATAAACACCGTGTAAGGTCCTAGCTGTAAGAAAACAACTAGCATTTATGTCGTTCCTCATAGTTGACACATACCTTCTTAGCCCTGCTCTAGTTTGCTTCTCCTGACCCTTTGAAGGCAGGAGACAGAGCCTAGCCACAAGGCCTTAGCACCAGCAAGGACACTGGGATGAGTTCCTTACTTGGGCTTCATGTTAGGAATGGCAATTGTTGAGCCATAGCTCAAACCCCTAAGGGCACAGAGCAGAAGCATGTCACTCTCTAGCATCCACAGCCCTTCTCTCTGCCATTACAACCACTACCTAGTGCTTTCTGAATTACAAGTGGAAGCTGGGGCAAAACTGATGTGGCCTAATAGACATGCATTTAATAATCATTTCTTGAACATCACCTGAGTGCCGGGCTCTCATCTAGAAGCTGGGTAACACGGCAGCAGCAAGCACATCAGGGCCCCAACCACACAGTACACTTGCTGATGAAGGGCAGAGCCCATGGTCACTGCCCCTTTCAGAGAAGGCAGATCGGATGCCTAAATTCATGGTAATGAACTGGATACTATGAACATCTCTGTCTGAAAAGCAATTCTTTAAATAGGTTATCTTTAAACTAATACACAAAATATACATTTCCACTAAAATCACATGAACAGAAACATTTTTAAAGCATGGTTTTACTACTGCTTTATAACCCTAGAGGAAAAGATAAAAGACAAAAAGTCTCAAGGGGATGTTTTTCTAGATCACTTGTCACTTGCGTGCTTTGTGCAAACCACTTCACCTCTTCCTGCTTCAGTCTCCTTACCTGCAAGATAAGAACTACAACAGCACCTGTCCCAAGGTTATTGGAAAGAACAATGAGCTAACACCCCCGAAGCACTCAGGACAGTGTTGGACATACAACATGCCAACCTGAAAACTCTTGTCATTTCCATGAAAGTCGTGTTCGGAAGGCCTTTCTCTTTGCCTCTTAATGCTGGATTTTATTTTATCTTCTCCTTCTTGTGTCCTCTTAGGTTGCCTTTCTGCCTTTCCTGAGATTCACAATCACTCCCAATTTAATATCCACCATGAATTTAATTAAAGTTCTGTTAGTGTCTACCTCTTCTAGACCATTAATGAGGCTGTTGGATAAAATGTAATAAAGGTCCCTCGAGCAGCCCAGCAGACATTGCTATTAATCATTGTTTATGTCTCCACAGCCTGTGTTCATACTTCAGGGCCATTTCCAAACCAGTTGGATAAACTCACCTAATATGACTTTGTTTTGTTTTCTTTTAAACAGTGTCAAGTACCTTTTAAAAGCCATGGTACATAGTGGCGCTGAGTGGGGACGTGCCCTCTCCCCATACTGGCACTTCTGGGGTGGATCTGAGCATCTGTGGGCAGCGATGCCCCCTCCTCCATATTCTCCTCCATCACTAATCCCCCTCTCCCACACACAAATGAAAATCTCTCCAAATCCATGGCTAGAAATTCTGTCCTTGGGACTTCCCTGGGGGTCCAATAGCTAAGACTCTGTGCTCCCAAAGCAGGGGGCCTGGGTTCAATTCCTGACCAGTTCTGCATGCCACAACTAAAAAGATCCTGCATGCGACAGCAAAGACTGAAGATCCCATGTTCCTCAACTAAGACCCGGTGCAGCTGAATAAATAACTATTTTAAAAAAAAAAAAGAAAGAAAAGAAAAGAAGACAAAAGAAATCCTCCCTGTTTAAGAAGAGAAAGAAAGAAATTCTGTTCTTGAAGTTGAACAATCTTCTCAAAAATCTTCCCAGCCACCCTGGAAAGGGTGATGGAGGAAGTGCAAATTGTTGTTAATGTCTTTACTTCTGGAACAAGGAAATTGATAGATTAAATACAAACAATTTTTAAAATGCATTCCAGTCGTATTTCTCTGGGTGCACCAGGCCAGGTGAGACTGAGAGCAGCTTACCTGGGTGTGGCTATACAGGAAGTAGATAGGAAGAGAAGGTTAAAAAAAAAGGAAGGAAGGAAGCACCATGTGGAGAGGGTCACACTGAACACAATCCTCCCCTTCCCCCAGAGCTGACTGATCCAACATTACTTCTCCCTGCAACCCACGCCTCCCTCCCCCTAAAGTATCCGTGACAACCCCAGCAGATGGGGCACAGCTGAGTTTATAAATGCCTGCTCCCTCTCACCTTCTCAGGGGTCTGTGAGGTGTTTATACATGGTTTAGAGGTACAGTCTAGGGTTTGAAGGCCAATGATCTGGATGCTAGCCTTGACTTCAGCACTTACTATCAACTTTCTCACTGTGAATACAAAGGTAGTAACACCTACTGCAAAGTGCTACAGCAAAGATGCTGAGAGATTGTATACCATGATGTCAAACATCACTTCAAACCTCATTGCTGCTGGGGGAGAAAATTAGGTTATGTTGACGGGGAATTTTTCAGAGAACAAAGAGAGGAAAATTTAGTGAGTCTGTCAATTTTTGTACCTTTGATAGTTTCAGTTTAAATCATACTCTGATCTTAAATAACAGCCAGAAAGGACCTGCAGGGTGCTCTGGCCTATTGTCTTACTTGAATCAGGAAGCCCTGACAGCCTTGCTACTTAAAGTATGGTTCTTGGACCCCCAGCATCAGTACCACTCAGGAGCTTATTAGAAATGCAAACCCTTGGACCCTACCATCAATCTATGTACCTCATCCAAGAATCTGAATTGAACAGAGTACAATCTAGGTTCCCCTTGGCTTCCAGTTTTTGTGCTGCCATCTGAAAATTAAAGACTGGCCTGTAGAACCCAAAGATGCCTTGCCCTTCAGTGACTTCCCTGAAAGAAGATTCAGGAGAGCCTGAAACCCCTCCTTGCTCCTTTAAGCCTTTTTCGGGCCTCATCCCCTGCAAAAAGCCACATCACAGACTCCCACATGCCTGAATCCCTCTAAATTACATATGGTCTCAGATTTCAATATATAATATATTTCAGAATCCCTATAGTTTTTTCGGCTAGATTAGAATTTTCCCAGTGAACAGAGGTCATGTCTCAATAACTTTGGGGAGGCATCAAGGTGACACTTAGGGCCACTAAGGGACTTTGTGTCTTAGAGACTTGAACTTCCCAAGCCTCTGTTTCCCCAACTGTAAAGCAGAAATAACAATAATGATCATGAAATTAATCAGCAAAAAAAAGGATTAACGCGTAGAAAGTGCACACTGAAGACAATGGGCTACAGAAATCAGACAAATCCAGCACCACCACAAAACTCTTCTCTCCTTGCAGTGAAGGAGCAAGAAGGCAATAGAATGGTTGCTTGCATCATAAAATATAGGCCCTGGTTTCCTTGGTATCCATCAGCGAATTTCTATTTGTGCATTGAACAATTTGTATGTCTGTAAGAAGCCTTGAAAATGACCGCAGAGAGCTGGCTGAATGAAGAGTGGGGAAATGCCTAATGTGATTCAACTGACAAATTCTCATTTTTCTGTTCTCTGAAATGCATGAAATTTCCCTGCAAGGTTTAGGTCCCCTCCTAGTGGGAAGAGCATTTGAACATCAGACAAAGTGGGGTGGAGGGTAGAGAGGAGACAGAAAGAGGATGTCTGATGCAGACAGTAAAGTGAATGAGGTTGAAGCTAATTAGATGCTTCTGAAATACCTACATGTCTTCTAGAAACCAGGAGAAAAGCAGGATGGGCTGCAGCTGACAGATTGCATCTTGTTGCCTAGCACTGGCTGAAGTGACTGGAGCTGCTAGGCAACCCATCCTCCTGGGCTTGGTGCTCTAGCAAACACTAGACAGATGCTGCTCCTCTGCCACCCCGCCACCCCTCACAATTCTCTCATTTGTGAGATTCACACCTGATTAATGTGTCCTCTGGACTTCTTTCCATTTGGATAGGGCACTGCAGTATTGCCTGTGTTCAAGCGAGCCTGGCTGCCAACCTAAAGAATGCCTCTCAGCAAAAAAAAAAAAAAAATGACCTTCTAAGAATTAAACTGTTAGGAGACTGAAGCCTGAAACTCTGGAGTGAAAAGGCAAGAATCAGAACCATTTCTTGTAGAAATTATCAAATTACCATCTGCATCACAAGCAGATTGGTCTGGTACGTTTGAGACTGTCCTGAGCCAGACTGCAAAGTCACCCAAGTCTGTTCTCATCACCCTGTATTATCTGGAGAAAGGGGGCTGTTTTTCACTAGCAGGGGGCTTCCTCTGCCTATTCACAGGGTTCACTCTCTCCAGCAAGTCTGTTCAGGTTGAGTGAAAGAGCTGAGTGCAAATGTAAATGATTGACAGCAGCTTACTCTTACCCTAGCTTACTCTTCCCAAGAGTGCCTACATTATTAAGATGCAAAGTAGAACTGCAGGAAGAAGGTAGAGAGAGCAATTTTTGTCCTCCTTTCTTCCCTCTCCTCCCTTCTGTTTATCAAAAATTGTAATACAAAAGTGGTGACCTATTTATCTGGGCTCCTTACTTGTTCCTGCTCTCCAGGAACCTCTGCTGATAAAAGATAGTAAGCTATTCAAGCTAATATTGTTGATCATACGCTATTAGAGAGAGTTACTCACTCTAGTTTTGCCAGGTCTCAGGATTATTGGAGCTTTCTGGGTTAATGAGATGAAGGTTTTCACTCTGAGCCAGGCTTTACTGTTTCTCCCTTTTCATTTATTCAGTGTTAATAATTTTTCAAAGTGTTTTCACATCTATTAACCCACTGTTCTACAAACCCCTATGCTCTGATGCACATAAGTTAACTACAGTGCTTTTCATTTAGGAGAGAGAAAGATTGAAGAAAACTGTAGAGCAGAGTGGGAATGAATTTCAGCCCACAAACTCAAGTGCAATGGAAATGCCACTCTACTTAGGTCAGTTTAATTTGGAATTAAGACCCATCCCAACGAATTCGAAGAAATTCAATATCAGTCATTATCTCACTAGAACCCAGGAGGCTTGGGAAGTGCCTGGAAAATGGAGCAAAGACCCCTTACCCCCAAGTCAGGGGGTAGTTTCTGTGGTTTTCTCAGATCCAAGCTCACAGGGTCCACTGAAGCTCTTGCCTTCCACCTCACAGGTGAGGCATGGAATCTTTACCAAGTCCTAGAGTCCAGAGACCTCAAGCCTCCACTAACCTCACCTCTGAGGCCCCTGCTGCCCCTTCACCCTCTGATCTCCATCCCTTGCTGTCCTGAGAAAGTCATCTTTCCTTTGCTACACCCAAGACTGCTCTTCTTTCCTGACTCCCCCAATATGTTCCATCCCCACCAGTCTTAAGTTATGTCTTCAGTGGCTTAGATTTCAGGAAAATGCAAAAGCAATAATCTCCAACTGGTTCTTCTTCGAGTTTCACCAGTTATTTATTCTCAAGAATTTGAAACACATGTAACCAACAAGGCCTTAATTTTCAAAATATACAAACAGCTCATATAACTCAATAACAAAAGAACAAACAATCCAATCAAAAAATGGACAGAAGATTTAAGTAGATATTTCTCCAAAGAAGATATACAGGTGGCCAACAGGCAGGTGAAAAGATGCTCAACATCTCAAGTTATTAGAGAAATGCAAATCAAAACTACAATGAGGTATCATCTCACATCCGTCAGAATGGCCATAATTTAAAAGTCTACAAATAACATGCTGGAGAAGGTGTGGAGAAAAGGTAACCCTCCTACACTGTTGGTGGGAATGTAAATTGGTATAGCCACGTGGAGAACAGTATGGAGGTTCCTCAAAAAGCTAAAAACTGTGTTGCCATATGATCCAGCAACCCCATTCCTGAGTATGTATCTGGACAAAGCCATAATTCAAAAAGAAACATACACCCTTATGTTCATAGCAGCACTATTTACAGTAGCTGAGACATGGAAGCAGCCTGAATGCCCATCAACAGATGAATGGATAAAGAAAATGTGGTACATATATAGAATGGAATTACTCAGACATAAAAAAGAATGACATAATGCCATTTGCAGCAACATGGATGGACCTGGAGATTATCACACTAATTGAAGGAAGTCAGAGAGAGAAAGACAAATATCATATAATATTGCTTATATATGGAACCGAAAAAACAATACAAATGAACTTATTTACAAAACAGAAACAGATTCAAGACATAGAGAACAGGCTCCTGGTTGCCAAGGTAGGGGTGGGAGGTGGGGGAGGGATGGATTGGGAATTTGGGGTTAGCAGATGCAGATGCAAACTATTATGCATAGAATGGATAAACAACAAGGTCCTGCTGTACAGCACAGGCAACTATACTCAACATCCTGTGATAAACCACAATGGAAAAGAATATAAAAAAGATATAGATAGATAGATAGATATAGATATATATCTGAATCACTTTTCTGTATAGCAGAAATTAGTACGCATTATAAATCAACTATACTTCAATAAAATAAATTTTTAAAAAAGAAACTGAATCACAAATAGATTTGCACTAATGATATTTTTAGTGTCTTCATGTAATTTTCATTGAAAACTTTGTGTACTGACTTTTCAGCCTATTAACAGCTTGATTTGACTTAAAAATGTAATGCAAACGCAAAAATGCCTGAGATGAGGAAGAAAGCAAAGAGTACAAAAGCCTGTTTGAAACTGGCAGGGGTGGGGGGCGCGGGAGGTGGAAACAGAATATAAAATATACATTAAAAGTCCAAAAAATATATTCAGCCTTAAAAGGAAGGAAATTCTGACATATGCTATTATGGTACCACAGCCAAGAATTTATCACCAAATCCTATGTTATGAATGGGCTTCCCAGGTGGCACCAGTGGTAAACCTGAGAGACATCATGCTAAAATCCAGTTCCGTCCAGAGGGTCACTCTAGTAGAGAATCCTAGGGACAGAGGAGTCTGGCCAGCTATGGTCCAGAGGGTCACGAAGAGTCAGATATGACTGGAGCAACTTAGCATGCAGGCACACCAATATTATGAAGCTTTTTCCCTATGTTTTCTTCAAATAGTTTAATAGTTTTAGCTCTTATATTTAGGTCTTTGACCCATTTTTAAGTTGTATGTACCATAAAGTAAGGGTCCAACTTGGAGAAGGAAATGGCAACCCACTCCAGTATTCCTGCCTGGAGAATCCTATGGACAGAGGAGTCTGGCCGGTTACCATCTATAGGGTCACAAAGAGTTAGACATGACTGAAGTGACTTAGCAGGCAGGCACATAAAGAGTTGGACAAGACTGAGTGACTGAACTGACTGAACTGACACCAATGTTATGAAGCTTTCCCCCCATGTTCTCTTCAAAGAGTCTTATAGCTTTAGCTCTTATATTTAGGTCTTTGACTCATTTTGAGTTTTGTATATACCATAAGGTAAGGGTCCAACTTGGAGAAGGAAATGGCAACCCACTCCAGTATTCTCGTCTGTAGAATCCCACGGACAAGAAGCCTGGTGGGCTACAGTCCATGGGATTGCAAGAGTCAGACACGACTGAGTGACTAAACCACTAAACCATGAGTCCAACTTCATTTGTCCTGCATGCGGATATGCATTTTTCCCAACACCATTTGTTGAAAAGTCTGTTGTTCCCACCAGTGAATGGTCTCGGCACCCCTGTCATTGACCATGAAGTCACTGACAACTTTTAACCCTGCAAATAATAGCAAATCAGCCCTACAATGTGTGTAGCACCCGCTGCACGCACAGCAGTTTGCTGAGTGAAGATGAATAAAACACAGTTTCAAGGAGCTCAGAAGCACATACAGAAAACCAGAGAGAAAGCCAAATAACTACAATGAGGCAGAATGTGACATGCGCTCAAATAGAGGCACAAACAAAACCCAGAGGGGCCTGGAGGGAAGCACAGTTAATTCCAGCAAAGGAGACTGGGAAAGTTTTCATAGCACGGGTAGTTTCTAAAGCTCTCCCTTGGCATCGGGATTGGATTTCCTGAAGCAGAACTGGTTGTATATAGAAAAAAATGAAAGGTGCTAACGTTTCTCGTGCTAGCATCTCAGACATGGATTTGCAGAGCTGGTGGAGACAGGAATGCTGATTGAGCTTGGGACAGGAAGGGAAGGAAAGCGATAGGGAGGTGGGTTTCTACATCTCCTTTCCTAGAGTGGCTTTGCAGGGCTGGTGTGCCTCCCAACAGTCTCCAGAGTGATGCTTCAGCATCAGGACCAAAGTCCTACCTTTAAAGGTGCCCCTCCCTCAGCACTCCAAGAAGCAGGCAAAGTAAGATCTGGTCCAAAACTCCAGGTGGTTAACTTGTCAAAGCCCCTTGAGCCCCAAATGCTGACCCAGTCCATTTTCCACTGGGACAGAGCACAGACATATGGACCCAAGGATCAAACAGCCCTGTCTGGGATCTCTGGGATCTGGCATGGAGCCAACCAGCAAGTAAGAGAGAGGCCAGGCCACGCTGGGGGCTCAGAGAAGCCACGGTGCCAAGTACAGGCAGCAGCTGAACGAGGAGATCACAGGGCTCAGTCATTCAATCGCGTCCAACTCTTTGCGACCCCATGGCCTGTAGCCCTGCCAGGCTCCTCTGTCCACGTGATTTTCCAGGTAAGAACACTAGAGCGGGTTGCCATGCCTTTCTCCTGGGGATCTTCCTGACTCAGGGACCGAACCCCCACGTCTCCTGCATTGGCAGGCAGATTCTTTTACCACTGAGCCACCAGTGAGTGCTGTTTCCTCAGAGAGTCAGGGAAGTCTGGAAAGGAGACAGCTCCTAGGCTGGGCTTCTGAGCATGGGGCTTGGTGACTGCAGGAAGACAGAATGGGTAGGGGATGTCTCAGGAGCCTGGTTGGTAGGTGGGGCTCTGGGAACAGCTTTGCCTCCTGCAGGAATGCAGAGTACATGCTTTGTTCCCCAGAGGGAAAAGTGGCCCTTTCACCAGGCTAGTGTTTTCGAACTTTTATGACCAGGACCCAAAGTTAGAAGACATTTTACATCATGACTCCATACATACACCATATACATATACATGATTGAAATAAACATTTTATAAAATAACTCCTCCTGGAACATAAACATTAAAATGTGTTGTGGTTGCGCAGTTTCAGACTTTACAACATCAGCTCTAGAACTGCGTTTGGGAAGAGAATTTGAGGGAGAATGGATACAGGTATATGTATGGCTGAGTCCCTCCCCTGTTCACCTGAAAATATCATAACGTTGTTAATCAGCTATACCCCAAACAAAATGTTTTTGGTGTTAAAAATAAATAAATAAAATTTTTAAAAATCTATGACCAAGAAAAATAGTGTATATTGTATACCTGATAATTAATTTGGGCTTCCCTGGTGGCTCAGACGGTAAAGAATCCGCCTGTGATGCAGGAGATCTGGGTTCGATTCCTGGGTTGGGAAGATCCCTTGGAGGAGAGCATGGCAACCCACTCCAGTATTCTTGCCTGGAGAATCCCCTTGGACAGAGGAGCCTGGTGGGCTACAGTCCATGGGGTCGCAAAGAGTCGACTGAGCGACTAAGCACAGCACAGCGTAATAACTAATTTATTTACAGAAAGAAAAAGAAAGAACTGGGTTTTTCTGCATCTTTTTTTTTTTTTTTTTTTTTGCTGCACTGGGCAGCAGATGGATCTTAGTTCCCCAATCAGAAAACGAATGCGTGTCCTGTGCTATGGAAACCTGGAGTCTTAAACCAGTGGACAACCAGGGAAGTCCCATCTCCATCTTTTCATTCTATCATCCTCAGTCCTTGACATCACAATACATCTGCTCCAGGAAACACTTCACACAGCTGATTTCAGAGATATCAAAGCACCTGTTTTTCTCTCAGGTCTTTTTTTAGAAGTAAAGAAACTTGTAGACTTTTTTTAATGATGGCTGGAGAGGGTGTGGAGAAAAGGGAACCCTCCTACACTGTTGGTAGGAATATAAGCTGGTGCAGCTACCATGGAAAACACTGTGGAGCTTCATCAGAAAACTAAAAATAGAATTACTGTATGATCCAATAATCTCACTCCTGGCCATATAGCCAGACAAAAGTAAATTCAAAAGATACATACCCCTCTGTGTTCACAGCAGCACTGCTCACAATAGCCAAGACATGGAAACAACCTAAATGTCCATCAACAGATAAATAGGTAAAAAATATGTAATACATATATGTAACAGAACACTGCTGCTGTTGCTGCTGCTAAGTCACTTCAGTCGTGTCCGACTCTGTGCAACCCCATAGATGGCAGCCCACCAGGCTCCCCCGACCCTGGGATTCTCCAGGCAAGAACGCTGGAGTGGGTTTCCATTTCCTTCTCCAATGCAAGAAAGTGAAAAGTGAAAGTGAAGTCTCTCAGTCATGTCTGACTCTTAGCGACCCCATGGACTGCAGCCCACCAGGCTCCTCTGTCCATGGGATTTTCCAGGCAAGAGTACTGGAGTGGGTTGCCATTGCCTTCTCTGAACGGAACACTACTCAGCCATAAAAAACAACAAAATGATGTCATTTGCAGCAACACTGATACAACTAGAGATTGTCATACTAAGTAAAGTAAATAAAAAAGAGAAAGACAAATACAATATGATATCACTTGTATGTGGAATCTAAAATATGACACAAATGACCTGTGAAAATAGTTATGAAACAGAAAGAATCGAGGATATAGAAAACAGACTTGTGGTTGCCAAGGAGGAGGGGGTTGGGGAAGGGATGGAGTAGGAGGTTGAGGTTAGCAGATGTAAGCTCTTAAATATAGAATGGATAAACAACAAAGTCCTATAGTATAGCACAGAGAACTATATTCAATATCCTATGATAAACCAGAATGGAAAAGAATATTTTGAAAAGAATTTATATATATAACCAGGGAAGCCCAATAATACTGGAGTGGGTAGCCTATCCCTTCTCCAGCGGGTCTTCCCAATCCAGGAATCGAACCGGGGTTTCCTGCATTGCAGGTGGATCCTATACCAGCTGAGCTAGCAGGGAAGTGCATTATATATGTAATATATATATATATGAATCACTTTGCTGTACTGCAGAAATTAATACAACATTGCAAATCAACTATACTTCAATTAAAAAAAATACTGATAAAAAAATTTTGAAGTAAAGAAACTTAACCTAGAAGCCCCCTTAGCTTATTACTTACTCAGTGTGGTCCTCAGACTGGAAGCATGTGGATCTACCTCCCCTAGGGACTTATTAGGTGGCTCCTCAGCTCTACCCCAGACCAACAGACTCAAAATCTGCCTTGTAGAAAAATCCCAGGTGATTTACACGTGCAATCAAGCTTCAGAAATATCTCCACTGCTGATTTCCCATCCTTGGTCAGAATTGCATCACATACTCAAACCAGTTACTGGCAGGGAGGTTAGAATTACATAGGCTTAGGCTAATCAAAATTGACTCCCAGAGGCTGAGGAGGAAGCCCAGTTTTCCTTAAAGCTGGATATCTGAACAACATTAAGACTCTATCAGTAAGAAAGAGAAGAGATGGGGTAAAGATTTTGGTAGATAGTTAAGAAAGTGTGTCCCAAGGAGACAGACATATAAGCAGGTAAATTACAAAATAGTGTGGTAAGTACTAAGACTGAGATATTAAATGTGCCAGTAGAGCCCAGAGGGAAAAAAATCAACTAACTGCTTTGGGATATTGAAGCAAACTTCAGTGAACAGGTATCATTTAAGGAGAATCTTAAAGGATGAATAAAAGCTTTACTGCAGGCACCAGGGTGAAGGATATTCCAGGCAAAAGCAATAGCATGTGCTAAGACAAAATATGTTGCAGCATATTTCTCTTTTGCAGCTCTGTGAATTCCTCCTAAATCCATCACTAACAGCTCAACGTGTCTGCATCATGGAATGTATTTGGAGAAAGGAGATGTACCAGAAGATATGGCTGGAGAAGAGGACAGAATTGGAAGTTATGCTGTAACATTCTTTAAAAGAAAATGACTTTCTTCTGTCCCAAAGGATTCACCCACCCTTTCTTACTTGGGAATTTTTCCCAGGCATGTTAACTCTATCATACAGATCAAGCCACTTAAACCCTCTGTCTAGGGACTTCCCTGGTAGTCCAGTGGTTAAGACTCTGAGCTTCCAATGCTAAATAAATAAATACTTTTAAAAAACCCTCTGTCCTGGGTGTTTTAATCAAGGGAAACACATGAAAGGGAAAGATCGAAGGCAGGAGAAGAAGGGGACGACAGAGGATGAAATGGTTGGATGGCATCACTGACTCAATGGACATGAGTTTGAGCAAGCTCCAGGAGATGGTGAAGGACAGGGAAGCCCGGCATGCTCCAGTCCATGGGGTCGCAAAGAGTCGGACCTGACTGAGCAAATGAACAACAACAAAAATAGTGGTAAAGAACCCGCCTGCCAATGCAAGAGACATAAGAGATGTGGGTTCAATCCCGGGGTAGGGAAGATCCCCTGCAGGAGGGCATGGCAACCCACTCCATTATTCTTGCCTGGAGAGTCTCATGAACAGAAGAGATTGGTGGACTACAGAGCAAAGAGTCAGACACGACTGAAGTGACTTAGCACACATGCATGCATGCTGAGTGCTTAAGCTAAGTCTTCTATTATTATTCCAGAAATTAACTGTTCCCCCAAATGACCCACCTCTCTCAAGGCTGGGTCTATATTTAGAATTATATCAGTTTAAGAAACATCTATAATAATTTAGAACTGGTTTGCACTGAAATTGCTCAGTCTAACAGACCAGAGGTAGTCAAACCCTGCTGCCAAGGAACAGGGGTGCACACCACATTCCTGAAATCAAACAACAGCCTGCTCTTCCTAATTCACAGAGATTCATGGAGAGAATATTTAGGTGTTTTTCTCAAAAAAATTTTTTCTTAAACACTTCTCCTGGGTTATTATTTATCTGTAAGGATTCTACAGCAAAAATGTATATTCTGGATTTTTAAATTTAACATTTAAAATGCTGATGGCATCCTGCAAATAGCCTCCTGATTTTCCAGATGCCGTCTCACCAGAGCACATCTGGGACTCACATACAACCATCAGCCAACTAAAGCATCTTCCCTGAAAAAGTCATCTAAACACAATCTATTTGCAATATGTGGATACGTAGCAATATGTATGAAAGTGTATGAGGCTATAAACACGATTATTTTTCACATTAGTAGAACTTTTATTCTTTTTGGTGGACTATATTCCAGGCCCTTAAATTTTTCTTCCAACAAAAGTAGCAACTAAATTCAAAATCAGCTTAAGAAGCGTGTTATAAGTGGGTATGGGGAATTAATATGTGAATATGTGATTATGCCAATCATACCATAGACATTATCTCTTTCAGTCTTCAAACCAACATATAAAGTAGACAACATTTTTCTCATTTTTCTTATATGGAAAAGTTTCAGCGAGGGTGTCATATTCCAGATTATACAACCCAATGAGGGGTAAACCAGGGTTTGAACCAAAAGTATTTGACTTCCCACTTCTCAATTCATATTGAGGAGGGAATATTCTTCATATTCCATTCTCACCATTAGAGACTACTTGAAAACATTTTTGGTGCAACTTTAGTCCATCAAGCTAAAATAGCAATTTGAAAAACACACTGCTAGATGATGGGCTGCAAAGACAATTAAGACACAGCCCCATCAGGCCTGGAGGAGCCCACAGTTTGAGGCAGGAAGGCAGAAGCCATAAGGAAGAAAGTGATAAATGCTATTCGGAGGCACAAGATGTTCATCCTGCCAGCAATGCTCGCCCACATTCACACCCTGGTGAGCTCCCAGCTCTTCTAAAGCCCAGGGCCGCCTACTCTAAGGAGCCAACCAGAAACCCTTCTCTGCCACTTTCTCCTCTGCTTCTGCAGCACCGTACATATCCCCCTCATGAAACGATTAACTCTATGCATTACACGTCTCTCTTCCCCACTATATTTTGATTTGTTTTAAAAAATAAGGTTCATTTGAGATTTCTCTGGAGGTCTGATAGCTAAGTTGCCACACTCCCAATGTAGGGGGCCCAGATTTGATCCCTAGTCAGGGAACTAGATCCCACATGCAGCAACTAAGAGTTCATAGGCCACAACTAAAGATCCCGCCTGCCACAACGAAGATCAAAGATCCCTCATGCTACCACTAAGACCCAGCACAGACAAATAATTAATAAAAAGAAAGAAAGAAGGGTTGTCTGTCTATAATATCACTCACTTTCTTGGAGACCAGAGTTGGTCAACTCATCTGGATCATGTGATGCTACCCAAACATCATGTTCATTGGGAAAAGATATTCCTCTCAGCAAGAAAGATGGTTCCTAGGTCAAGGGCACACTCAAAGCTTATCTGTCTTACTAGAACTTCTAACGAGATCTCAGGGTTCATTTATAGAAGCATGTAAAGTGAGCATCTCAATAAGATTATTCCTTTTTTTTTATCTCTACCCTATATTCCTAGCACACTGTCTATTTTACATAGTACATGCTTGATATGTGCTTATTGAGTGAATAAGAAATGAATGAGCAAATGAAAAAACAATAACCTTCCATGTTGAATATGTACTTAGAAGATGGATTGTATGGAATACTAAGGGGCTTTCTCATTTGAAAAGAAAATTACGTTAGTGTGTTTTCCAGATATTCAGTTCAGTTCAGCTGCTCAGTTATGTCCGACTCTTTGCACCCCACGGACTACAGCATGTCAGGCTTCCCTGACCATTACCAACTCCCGGAGCTTACTCAAACTCATGTTCACAAGTCGGTGATGCCACCCAACCATCTCATCCTCTGTGGTCTCCTTCTCCTCCCGCCTTCAACCTTTCCCAGCATCAGGGTCTTTTCCAATGAATCAGTTCTTTGAATCAGGTGGCCAAAGGATTGGAGTTTCAGCTTCAGCATCAGTCCTTCCAATGAATATTCAGGACTGATCTCCTTAAGGATTGACTGGCTGGATCTCCTTGCAGTCCAAGGGACTCTCAAGAATCTTCTCCAACACCACAGTTCAAAAGCATCAATTCTTCAGTGCTCAGCTTTCTTTATAGTCCAACTCTCACATCCAGATATTATTTAAGCTCAAATTCAAATTAAAAATGGGAACATATTAACTCATATTGGAACTTGGAACCTGGATCTGAAATTATGCTACAGGAGAAATTTCCTTCTTGTTTTAAAGTCTTTCTTCTGAACTTCCAAATGCCTCCTTCATTACTGGCATTCTACAGGAGCACTCACAGGCCTGCTGAGTATCCCAGCAAGGGATCCATTCTCAGCAAGAAGCCATTAGGTTCTTGGATCCAAATCACGACTCTGTTCTCAGCATCCTCTAGGATGCTAAGCCACAGTCCTCACTACATTTTACTAACTTGTTCCTCTTCTGTAGTGTTTACAAGACCATGGAGCTTGTTTTCTAGATAGAAAACTTAAAAGCAAAACCTGTCTTCTACTTGTTTTGAATCCACTATTAGCAAATGTGCACTAACATCAGCCAGAGCAAATAGCAGATACACAACAGACATTTGTTGAACGAACAGCTGGAAAAGTCTCATTTTTATGGCAAGTTCTTACTTATCAAAGAATATTAATGTACTTAATGTTATCTGAGCTTTAGTTTAAGGAGATACATGGGTTGATACTCCATTTTATAGATGAAGAAGTAGAAACACAGAAAAGAGAAATTATTTGTTCTGAAATAAAAAAGAAAAATAGGACAACCAATTAAAATTGAGAAATTTGTATGCAGGTCAGGAAGCAACAGTTACAACTGGACATGGAACAACAGATTGGTTCCAAATAGGGAAAGGGGTATGTCAAGGCTGTATACTGTCATCCTGCTTATTTAACTTATATGCAGAGTACATCATGAAAAATGCTGGGATGGATGAAGAACAAGATGAAATCAAGATTGCTGGGAGAAATACCAATAACCTCAGATATGCAGATGACACCACCCTTATGGCAGAAAGAGAAGAACTAAAGAGCCTCCTGATGAAAGTGAAAGAGAAGAGTGAAAAAGTTGGCTTAAAACTCAACATTCAGAAAAAACTAAGATCATGGCATACAGTCCCATCACTTCATGGCAAACAGATGGGGAAACAGTGGAAATAGTGACAGTCTTTATTTTGGGGAGCTCTAAAATCACTGCAAATGGTGATTGCAGCCATGAAATTAAAAGATGCTTGCTCCTTGGAAGAAAAGTTAAGGACCAACCTAGACAGCATATTAAAAAGCAGAGACATTACTTTGCCAACAAAGGTCTCTCTAATCAAAGCTATGGTTTTTCCCATAGTCATGTATAGATATGAGAGTTGGACTATAAAGAAAGCTGAACGCCGAAGAATTGATACTTTTGAACTGTGGTGTTGGAGAAGACTCTTGAGAGTCCCTTGGACTGCAAGGAGATCCAACCAATCCATCCTAAAGGCAATCAGTCCTGAATATTCATTGGAAGGACTGATGCTGAAGCTGAAACTCCAATACTTTGGCCACCTGATGATGCAAAGAACCAACTCATTTGAAAAGACCCTGATGCTGGGAAAGATTGAAGGCAGGAGGAGAAGGGGATGACAGAGGAAGAGACAGCTGGATGGCATCACCAACTCAATGGACATGAGTTTGAGTAAGCTCTGGAAGTTGGTGATGGACAGGCAGGCCTGGTGTGCTGCAATCCATGGGGTGGCGAAGAGTCGGACATGACTGAGCAACTGAACTGAACTGAATTAAAATTGAATTTCAGATGAACAATAAATAAACTCTAGGGTAAATTTGAGACTATGCTCCATTGCCAAAATGCATGGGATTTAATAACAGTAAAAAATTGTTCATTATATTTACTAGCAATTAAAATTTAACTGAATATTTTGTGTTTTCTTGGGCAACCCTAGACCAATAGATTTTGTTAGTGGTGAGGCAAAAGGAAATCATTTCATCCTGATCAAATCATTGAAACGCCCACATTAGCCTATAATTTAACCAAAAACAAAATAAGGGAAATAAATAGACACCTGAGTTGAAGTGATATCAATATGGGCAAAGAAATTTTGTCACAATTTCCAAGCTCTTTAAGAAGAAGGCAATTTAGCCCAGTAACTACAATAAGACACTTTATGAGATATTTTAAATAGTAGTAAAAGTTCTAGCTTGTACCTAAGATGGAATTTGCGCAACTCTGAAAAACTTGCGGGGTCAGCCCCCAAAGAATTCTCTTTGCTGAAAGACCTAAGAGCCCCAGGCAGAGAGAGGACAAGTTTTTATTACTTGCCTACTCTGTGGCGACAAAGAGAGGAATAAGTCAGGTGTGGTCTCTGCCTTCCCAGAAGAGAGAACCTAACTCTGTAGAAATCCCCCTTAAACAGCCAAGAAGCAAGAAAACATCCCACTTGGCCAAGTAATCAATCCTTAGAAACTGAGAACAGCTATTTAGAGTACAGCAGTATTTGTCCTACAGACTATCCCATGTTCATCTTCCTGGCCTGCATCCCAGAAAGAGAGAGGACTGCAAGGAATATAAAAGTGCTGCTTCCCTGCAGCATCTGAAAAACACGGAGAGTACAATGAGCCCAGCGTTCCACCAAGACTCACAGAGTGTGCTATGGGCGGGAAGACAGCACTCCCCCTTCCCTCCCTGTACATCATGCTTTGACACAGAAGAGAAGCAGGCATGGCAAACTTAGGAGAAACTCATCAGGAACACACCGCAAAACCCCCAGAGACACCCTAACGTACTTTGGGAAGAATTTGCAAGGGTGGGAGGTCCTCTGTCAGCAGGTGAGAACAACAGATGATGAAATATTGAGATGAAGCCCCTGAGTGTCACTGGCTGATGAGTCTTAGAAATCTACATGAGGCAGCTGATTACACTCGATTGTCAACCATTAAATGCTGGAGTATCACCATGTCTGATTTCAACCATGTCAATACCACGTGGCAGCATATCTGGGCCTCTTTGTTAACTTTATCTTTCTGAATTTATTTCCAACGGAAAATGATTTAAATCATTTAAAGTGGTTAAAACATTTTTCATCATCCTAATACATATAATTCTTACTCAACTCTTTAAATACTTTGGCAGGCACATTAAAGGACAAGATGAAATATTAAAATTTCCCAAGATATGACAACCTTCCAGCTCATAAAAACTATATTGCAACAGCCCTTAAAGAGAAATATAATATGAGGGCTTTGGGAATTAAATGTAACCAATCCTATCCTAGGGTTCATCTAATGAGCTGCTCAAGACCTCATGTTTTCCTTTGCCACTGGCGCATCTGTCGGGTGATTAAAGATGCTTTTTTGAGAATCAGAACAGGTGCAATAGTTAAGATTTCCTCAGGAAGAGACAAACATTAAAAAAAAAAAAAACAGGGTAGAGTACAATTCACTTGACAGTGTTTTACAGGGGAAATTTTTTTATATAAATAACAAAAAAAAGAATTTGTTAATTTACCCTAAATTTACACATGGAGAGTCATTTTTCTCATCTTTAAAGAGAGGCTAATAAATAGATTTCTAAATTAGGGCAGCATTCAAGTTCCATTCATTCTTTTATTTCATTTCTTTCTATTTTTTTTAAATGTCTTCAAGAATTTTCACTGGTTTTCCTAGCTCAGTTACTCTCAGGTATATAGTCAAGGTGCTAGTAAAATATACTTTTCCATATTAACACATTTTTTGTTAATTTAATCTCTTAATTTAAAAGTGCCTCAGGGACTTCCCTGGCAGTTCAGTGGTTAAGGCTTCGCCTTCCAATGCAGAGAGTTGTGAGTTTGATTTCTGGTTGGGAAGATAAGATCCCATATGCCTCACCACCAAAAAAATCAAAACATAAAACAGAAACAGTATTGTAACAAATTCAATAAAGACTGTTAAAAAGTCTTTATGGTCTGCATAAAAAATCTTAAAAAAAAGTAAATGCCTCAACTGAGTTTCCAAATATTACCCACCCACCCACTCTCCAACTTTCCTTATCTTTCAGAAGCCATTCCTCTTGCATGGCTGAACCTCAGATCTGTCCTACCTTCTGCAACAATGTTTCTCTCTCCCATTCTCCATCAGCCACAACCTCTCTGAAGCCCCTCTGCCTTTTATAATCTACATGTATGATGTCACACCACTTGACACCTCGTTCTAATTTCTTCCTCAGACTTTCTCTTAGCAAATGCCTCAGTAAATTCACGTTTAAAAGAGGTCAACCATTTGGTTAGGTAACTAGCATCTATCAAAAAAAAAAATTAACAGCATTTCATCAAACAAAAACCAAAAAGAATATTAAAATACAAATGTGTGTGGATCCATGTACTGAGGCAAGGTTCCTATTGTAATTTAAATAAGCTGTGATCAATTAAAGATCCATGTTGTAATCCCTAGAGCAAGTGCTAAATGCAAATACAGTCCATAGAATTCTCCAGGCCAGAATACTGGAAAGGGTAGCCTATCCCTTCTCCAGCAGATCTTCTTGACCCAGGAATCAAACTGGGGTCTCCTGCATTGCAGGAGGATTCTTTATCAACTGAGTTATCAGGGAAGCCCCCTTAAATGCAAATAAATATACCTAAAGAGCCAGTAGATTAAATCAAAATGTTACTAAAAACATTTCATGTACAAAGAAAGAAGACAGGCAAGGAGATACAGAAGAACAAAAAGAGATGATGCAAATTGAAAAAAAAATGACAAAATAGTGGACCTAAATTCAACCACATGATTAATTACTTTGAATGTAACAGACTAAATACTCTGATTAAAAGATAGAAATATTTACACCATATAAAAAGCAACACTCAGCTGTATGTGCTCTATCACAGAAGCATTTAAAATCAGTTCAGTTCAGTCGCTCAGTCGTGTCTGACTCTTTGCGACCCCATGAATCGCAGCACGCCAGGGCTCCCTGTCCACCACCAACTCCCAGAGTTTACCCAAACCCATGTCCATTGAGTCGGTGATGCCATCCAACCATCTCATCCTCTGTCATCCCCTTCTCCTCCTGCCCCCAATCCTTCTCAGCATTAGGGTCTTTTCCAATGAGTCAACTCTTTGCATGAGGTGGCCAAAGTTTTGGAGCTTCAGCTTCAACATCAGACCTTCCAGTGAACACCCAGGACTGATCTCCTTTAGGATGGACTGGTTGCATCTCCTTGCAGTCCAAGGGACTCTCAAGAGTCTTCTCCAATACCACAGTTCAAAAGCATCAATTCTTCGGCACTCAGCTTTCTTCACCATCCAACTCTCACATCCATAGATGACCACTGGAAAAACCATAGCCTTGACTAGACGGACCTTGGTTGGCAAAGTAATGTTTCTGCTTTTAAATATGCTGTCTAGGTTGGTCATAACCTTCCTTCCAAAGGTACAAATAGATTGAAAGTAAAATAAAAAAGACATATCATGCAAACAGTAAGCATAAGGAAGATAAAGAGACTATTAGTATCAGATAAGATAGACTTGAAGACAAGGAAACTTTCCAGAGACAAAGAAAAATAAGTTAAGATATAACAATCATACAAGTACAACACCTACTAAAAAAACTGCATGATACATAAAGCAAGAGCTGTCTAAACTGAAATAGACAACAATCTGAGCCAAGGTTTTCACACTCCTCTCAGTAATTGATAGAACAGGTAGACATAAAATCAGTAAAAATATGAAAAATTTGAACAAAACTATCAACCAACGTGACTAAATTGACATTTATTGATGTTCCACCTAACAACGGCAGTATTTTCAAGTGCATGTGAAACATTCATCAAGATAGACCATATGCTAGACCAAAAAAAATAACCTCAGTAAATACAAAAGGACTGAACTCACATAGCATGTTTCATGACCCACAAAAGAATAAAATTAGAACTTAACAGAAATGCATCGGGGTATATCCATATATTTGGAAATTAAACAATATATTTCTAAGTAATTGCAGGATCAGAGAAATAAATCACAAAACAAATTAGAATATATTCAGAGCTAAATTGAACTGAAAACATAAGATGTCAAACTTATGGAATTTAGTGAAAGAAAATACATTTTCAAATGTTAATAACAGAAATGAAGGAAAGCCTAAAATCAATTATCTAAAATTCCCTTTTTAAGAGATAAAAGAATAAGTAAAGCCCAAAATAAGGAAAAGGAAAGAAATAATATTATAAGTTTAAAAATAAAAATTAAACAATTGAGAAAATCAATAAAACTAAAACAAAGTTCTTTGAAAAAATTCATGAAATTGATATACATCTACTTACACTGAACAAGAACAAAAGAGGTAAGAAATAAATTACCAATATCGGGAGTGAAAGAGAGGACCTTACCACACATCTCATAGAAATATAAAGGATGATAGGAAATATTACTGATAACTTTATGCCAATAAACCCAACTATATAGATGAAGTCAACAAAGTCTTTGAAATACACAAACAGCAAAAATAATTCAGGATGAAATACAGAATCTAAATAGTTCTATATTAATTCTTTAAAGTTGAAATTATAATTTATACTCTTTGCATTTAAAAAAATGTATGTCTGGAGAACTTCCCAGGTGAATTCTAATAAACATTTAAAGAAGAAATAGTACCCATTCTACACAAAATCTTTCAGAATATATTGAAGGGAATACTTCCTCTATTCATTGCCTTGAGGCTGGTGTAACAATTTAACATAAATTTGCTGGCTTAAAACAACAGAAATTTATTCCCTCACTGTTCTGGAGGCCAGAAATCCGAATAGCATAACTGGGCCAAAATCAAGGTGTCAGTTGGACTGTGCTTCCCTCAGAGGCTCTATGTAGAACCCTTTCCTGGACTCTTTCAGCTTCCAGTGGCTATTTCCTTGGCATGTGACCCTGTTACTCCAATCTATGCCTCTATGGTCTCACTGCCTCCTTCTCTTCTCCTCTTCCATCTGTGTGAAATCTCCCTCTGCCTCTTACTTGTAAGAACATTTAATGATTGTATTTACAGGCAAGCTTGATAATCCGAGACAATTCCCCATTTCAAGACAATTTCCCCATTCTCTCAACTTAATCATATTAGCAAAATTCTACTTGTATTTAAGATGACAATCAGAAATTCTGGGGATTAGCACATCTTTGAGGACCTTATTTGGGATTGCCTGGTGGCTCAAACAGTAAAGAATCCACCTGTAGTGTAGGAGACCCAGGTTTGATCCCTGGGTTAGGAAGAGCCCCTGGAGAAGGGAACAGCAACTCATTCCATTATTCTTGCCTGGAGAATCCCATGGACAGAGGATCCTGGCAGGCTACAGTCCATGGGGACTTTATTTAGCTTACCATACTCCCCAACTTATTTTATTAACCTATATTACTATTACAAAAAACACTCAGTTCAGTTCAGTCTCTCAGTCATGTCCGACTCTTTGCCACTCCATGGACTGCAGCATGCCAGTCCTCCCTGTCCATCACCAGCTCCCGGAGTTTACCCAAACTCATGTCCACTGAGTCAGTGATGCCATCCAGCCATCTCATCCTCTGTCATCCCCTTCTCCTTCTGCCCCCAATCCTTCCTAGCATCAGGGTCTTTTCCAGTGAGTCAACTCTTTGCATGAGGTAGCCAAAGCATTGGAGTTTCAGCTTCAGCATCAGTCCTTCCAATGAATATTCAGGACTGATTGCCTTTAGGATAGACTGGTTGGATCTCCTTGCGGTCCAAGGGACTCTCAAGAGTCCTCTCCAACACCACAGTTCAAAAGTATCAATTCTTCGGGGCTCAGCTTTCTTTATAGTCCAACTCTCACATCCATACATGACTACTGGAAAAACCATAGCCTTGACTAGACGGACCTTTGTTGGCCAAGTAATGTCTCTGCTTCTTAATTTGCTGTCTAGGTTGGTCATAACTTCTCTTCCAAGGAGTAAGCGTCTTTTAATTTCATGGCTGCAGTCACCATCTACAGTGATTTTAGAGGCCCCAAGAATAAAGACTGTCACTGCTTCCACTGTTTCCCCATCTATTTGCCAGGAAGTGATGGGACTGGATGCCATGATTTTAGTTTTCTGAATGTTGAGTTTTAAGCCAACTTTTTCTCTCTCCTCTTTCACTTTCATCAAGAGGCTCTTTAGTTCTTCTTCATTTTCTGCCATAAGGGTAGTGTCATCTGCATATCTGAGGTTATTGATATTTCTCCTGGCAATCTTGATTTCAGCTTGTGCTTCATCCAGCCCAGCATTTTTCATGATGTACTCTGCAAATAAGTTAAATAAGCAGGGTGACAATATATAGCCTTGAGGTACTCCTTTTCCCATTTGGAATCAGTCTGTTGTTCCATGTTCAGTTCTAACTGTTGCCTCTTGATCTGCATACCTCCAGATTTCTCAGGAGGCAGGTCAGGTGGTCTGGTATCTCCATCTGTTTCAGAATTTTCCATAGTTTATTGTGATCCACACAAAGGCTTTGGCATAGTCAATAAAGCAGAAATAGATGTTTTTCTGGAACTCTCTTGCTTTTTCAATGATCCAGCAGATGTTGGCAATTTGATCTCTGGTTCCTCTCCCTTTTCTAAATCCAGCTTGAACATCTGGAAGTTCACAGTTCACATACTGTTGAAGCCTGGCTTGGAGAAGAAAAGAATATCACTCAAGCATATAAAAATAAAAATGCTTTAAAATATATTAGCAAACTGAATTCTACAATATATACAAAGAATAATGCATTAAAATCAAGTAAGTTTTATCTTAGGAATGCAATGCTAGTTTAATAACTGAAAATCATTAATATAATTCACTGTATTAATCCAGTAAAGTAGGAAAACCTTATGATTATCTTAACAGATGCACATAATCTATTTGACAAAATTAAACACACATCCATGATAAAAGTTCTAAGCAAACTAGAAATAGAAGCAAATTTTCTCAACTTGGTGAAGAGAATTTATGAGAGTCCTACAACTGACATTGTTCTTAATGATGAAGGATTGAATGCTTTCTGCTTAAGAGCAGTAACAAGGCAAACATTTCTGCTCCCCTTACTTCTATTCAGTGACTTACTGGAAGTCCTAGTCAATGCAGTAGACAAGAAAAGGAAATGAAAGCATGCAGTTTGGAAAGAAATTAGAGCATCTATATTTTTAAGATAATCATACCATGTATATGTAAAATCCCAAAGAATCTGCAAAACTGCTACTAGAACTAATAAGTGAATTTAGTAAGTTCACAAGGATTGAGGTCAACATGAAAAGATCAATTGCATTTCTATATACCAGCAAGAAACAACTAGAAAATGAAATTTAGGGGGAAAATCTATGGATGCATGCTAAGTTGCTTCAGTTATTTCCAACTCTGCAACTCCATGGGCTGTAGCACACCAGGTTCCTCTGTCCATGGGATTCTCCAGGCAAGAATACTGGAGTGGGTTGCCATGCCCTTCTCCAGGGGATCTTCCTGACCCAGGGATTTAACCTGCATCTCTTAAGTTTCCTGCATTGGCAGGCAGGTTCTTTACCATTAGTACCACCTGGGAAGCCCCATCAAACATCAGACATCAAAACATCAAAAAATAAAATAAAATAAAATACAACACTTAGGAATCCATTTAATCAAACTTTCACAGTATCTTTATATTGAAAACTATAAAACATTACCAAGAAAAATGAAAGAAGGCCTAAATAAATGGGTAAATATATCATGTTGTGAACTGGAAGATTCAGTCTCATTAAGATGCTATTTCTCCTCAAATTAACCTATCCACTCAATTCAATCTCAATCAAACTCCCAGCAGACGTTGTGTAGAAAATCACAAACTGGTCCTAAAATTTATTTTGGAATACAAAGGATCTAAAACTACCAATATACTTTAAGAAAAAACAGAATCTGTTCCACAGTTAGAACTGAACATGGAACACTATCTGACCTCATACTTGTGGTAAACCTAAGTAGGTATCACATTGGCATAAGCACAGGCATATAGACAAATGGAAAAGAATAGAGAGGCCAGAAATAGACCCATGATAGCAGGACAATAAGAAGACAAAGAATCCAGTTTTTAAATGGACTAAAAATTTTGGGGCATTTCATGAAAGAATATATAATGGCCAATGAGTATATGAAAAGATATTCAGCCATCACTAGTTATTAGAGAAATAAAAAATTAAAACAACAATTAGATATCCATATCCACATATCCACATATTAGAACAGCCTAAATAAAAAGAAATGACAATATTGAGGACTGGTGAGAAGTTAAATCAACTCTAAATCTTCTGTGGTGTTGGTGGAAATGCAAAATGGTACAGCCACTTTGGAAGACAATTGGTCTTTTTTTATTTTATTTTAATCAAATTTAATATACTATATGACCTATATATACTAGTCCTAGGTATTCACCCAAGAGAAATTAAAGTATATGTGCACATAAAGTGCTGTATTCAATAAGTCAGAAAATTTGGAAAATTCAACAGTGGCCACAGAACTGGAAAAGGTCAGTTTTCATTGCAATCCCAAAGAAGGACAATGCCAAAGAATGTTCAAACTACTGTACAATTGCACTCATTTCACATGCTAGCTAGGTTATACTCAAAATCCTTCAAGCCAGGCTTCAGCAGTACATGAACTGAGAAATTCCAGATGTACAAGTTGAGTTTTAAAGAGGAAGAGGAATCAGAGATCAAACTGCCAACAATTGTTAGATCATGGAGAAAGCAAGGGAATTCCAGAAAAATATCTACTTCTGTTCCATTGACTAGGCTAAAGCCTTTGACTGTGTGGATCATAACAAAGGGTGGAAAATTCTTAAAGCGATGGGAATACCAGACCATCTAACCTGTCTCCAGAGAAACCTGTTTGCAAGTCAAGAAACAACAGAACCGGACATGGAACAACTGGTTTTTTTTTTCAAAATTGGGAAAGGAGTACGTCAAGGCTGTATGTTGTCACCCAGCTTATTTAACTTATATGCAGAGTACATCATGAAAAATGCTGGACTGGATGAAGCACAAGCTGGAATCAAGATTGCCAGGAGAAATATCAATAACCTCAGATATGCAGATGACACCACCCTTATGGCAGAAAGCGAAGAATAACTAAAGAGCCTCTTGATGAAAGTGAAAGAGGAGAGAGAAAAAGTTGGCTTAAAACTCAACATTTAGAAAACTAAGATCATGGCATCCGGTCCCATCACTGCATGGCAGATAGATGGGGAAATAGTGGAAGCAGTGACAAAATTTATTTTGGGGGGCTCTAAAATCACTGCAGACGGTGACTGCAGCCATGAAATTAAAAGACGCTTACTCCTTGGAAGAGAAGTTATGACCAACCTAGATAGCATATTAAGAAGCAGAGACATTACTTGGCCAACAAAGGTCCGTCTAGTCAAGGCTATGGTTTTTCCAGTAGTCATGTATGGATGTGAGAGTTGGACTATAAAGAAAGCTGAGCACCGAAGAACTGATGCTTTTGAACTGTGGTGTTGGAGAGGACTCTTGAGAGTCCCTTGGACTGCAAGGAGATCCAACCAGTCCATCCTAAAGGCAATCAGTCCTGAATATTCATTGGAAGGACTGATGCTAAAGCTGAAACTCCATACTTTGGCCACCTGATGTGAAGAACTGACTCATTGGAAAAGACCCTGATGCTGGGAAAGATTGAAGGCAGGAGGAGAAAGGAATGACAGGATGAGACTTGTGGATGGCATCACTGACTCAATGGACATGAGTTTGAGTAAACTCCAGGAGTTGGTGACGGACAGGGAGGCCTGGCGTGCTGCAGTCCATGGGGTGGCAAAGAGTCGGACATGACTGAGAGACTGAACTGAACTGAACTGAACTGAAACTGAAACTGAAAATATCCCCAAAGTGCATCAACTGTTAAATGGAATTCTATTTAGAAATAAAAACTATTAATATATCCATATGGATAAATCTTAAAAACATTATTCCAAGGATTTCCCTCGTGGTTAAGAATCCACCTGCTAATGCAGGGGACACAGGTTTGATCCCTGACTTGGGAAGATTCCACATGTCGTGCAGGAACTAAGCCCATGCACCACAACTAAAGCCCTTGAGCCTCAACTACTGAGCCTGCAAGCCACAGCTACTGAAGTCTGCATATTTTAGAGCCCATGCTCTGCAACAAAAGAAGCCACTACAGTGAGAAGCCCTCACAATGCCACTATAGTGTAGCTCCCATCACCGCAACCAGAAAAAGCCCACTTGTTGCAACAAAGACCCAGTGCTGCCAAATAAATAATTAACTTAAAAAACATTATCCAAGGAGAAATAAGCCCAACACAAAAGACCATACTATGTGATTCCATTTTATGTAATCTCAAAAAGGCAAAAGCTATAATGACAGCAAACCACTGATTGTCTGAGGCCGGGGATAGGAGTCAGGAATTGACTATAAAGAAAGTTTGGGGGTGGGCAGGTGATGATAAAAAGGTTCTATGTCTTGATTGTGGTGGCAATTACATGGATATACACTTGCCAAAACCCCTCAAACCTACACTTAAAATGAATTAATTTTTATTGTATCCAAATTAAACCTCAATAAAGCTACTTACAGCAAAGATGAACCCTGTTTAATAGTAACAGTAGTTATGGCTTACTGAATGTATGTTCCATGACAGCTGGGCCATAGCACTTTCTTTCCAGATGAAAAAATAAGTAAACTAAGCTGAAGAGGTATTCAGTGACTTCTGCAGGGCCACACAGCTAGCAAGTGACTGAGCCAGTGTTCAAATGCAGGTTGGATTATCTGACTCTAAAAACCCTCCTCCACTAGCCAGACCACTCTGTGTCCTAACCTGGAAAAGCCAGAAGTGGTAACAGGCTAGTCACTGGGTAGCTGCAGGCCTGTCCCCAAGGATCTGTGCTGAAAGCAGTCAGAAACTGACAGGTCTTTATCTGCCAGGCCAGCTCATGGAGCCCCACAGTTGTAGTGATTGAGATCCCAGAGTCTGCGTGCTTAATCCTCCATTAATTTACTGTCTAAATTCTGCAGCCCAGGTATCATCTGTTGTAGCAACGCTGACAAAGAGAGAATTACAATGCCGGTGTGGTGAAATATCCCTGAATCCTTGCAGGAAGATGGGCTGATTGCAGCTTTGACAAAGAAGCCAGGACTAGAGCTTTAGCACCGAACACAGAAAGAGCATCTTCCGTATTAGCAGAGGCACTGCAGCTGCACTTCTACCTCTGTACTCAGTCTTTGACTGAGGCAGAAGCAATTCATGTTCTAGAATCGAAGTCCATGAATGGAAAATACTCATAAGACCACTTACAGCACGTTCACTGTGTGGTTCACATCTCATGCTCATTGCATTATTTATTCATCACAACCAATCCGTGAAATTTACAGATGAACCGAGGCTCAGAAAGGGTGAGTTTCATCAGGTAACCAGGCTCCTCCACATGGCCGAGTGCTTTTGGGAAATGGGCTCCAGTCCCAGCTTTGCAGTCTCCTGAGTCACTTCACAAGAGCACCAGCCAAGCTCTTCTAAGACCAGTCGATCTGACAGCTCCCACTCCCCTAGTCAAGCCTCACCCATGGAGGACAAACTCTTCCCACCTCGCAATCACACAAGCGTGTGTGCCAGGCTGCCTCACCACTCCTCGGGCCAGGGTGGCAATGATGAAGCTTGGGGACCAGAGCCGCAGCAGGCAAGCAGGAGGCGAGTCTCTGGCACACTGTGTCCAGCCTATAGCAGAGTCGATCAAATGGCCAAGGGTCATGGAGACGGGCGAGGTGGAGCGTCATCTGGAATTCAGTAAGCTGTTAGGTATGACTTCTTGGAAGGTTTCTAGAAAAACACTCTGACCTTCTTCCTCCTACTTCCTTCCTGGAATGGAGATGCAATGGCTGCTGAAGCTCCTTGTATCTTGCACCATGAGTCAAGTTTGAGAGGAAAGCTGCATACCAAAGATGGAAGAGCACGGAGTCAAGAGGAGCCCAGGACCTTGACAGTGCACAGAGCTACTGTGCATGTGCCAACGTCCATCCTTCTCTAATGACAGGGAAAATAATCTAACCTGCTTAAGTCACTATAGTCAGGTCTGTGTGACCACTATAGTCAGGTCTGTGTGACTGGCAGCCAAATGCAATTTCTAAATGCATTTAGAATCACTGCCCAAAAGCATCTTGTTGTTTGTTTTCTTTTTCTATGGAGGAATAGAACAATACAAGCCCTTCTTGAAAAGGGAGAACTAGAAAATCAGAAACATGAGCTTCTATTTAAGAAGAGAGTCAACTTTAATTATGAGTCTCTCTCACAGGGAAACTATGAAGCAAATCACTTGGGCTTAGAGAGCTTTTGTTTATTCTGGATGCTGTGCTAGTAAATGCCTTGCTCTGTGCTGATAAGGAAGCTGAATTTATGGCCTAGTGAACTAAACAATTAAAAAGAAACTATTTGCGAACTAATCAGATTGAGTCAGAGGTCTCAAGGAATATATATTTGGCTCTTCTCTCTTTTCCTTCGCAGGTCACAGATTTCTTCCCTGCTATGCAATGCAAAGAGATAAGGGCCCTCTTATAAAATTATTTTACTACAAAGCATATCTTTACCAAATTAAAATGCATAGTTTCTGTGTTTGTGAAGGTTAAGGTTTGTGAAACATGTTTTAGTTAATAGTAGGAATCATGAAACATTGCAAATGTGAGTTTAAGGATAGCGTATGAATTTAACTTAATTGTTTCATATATAACTAGCTTACGATGAACTTACCAATTTTCTTTCCCATTTCCTGCCTTAAACTGAGTCACTTGTTTTACAGTCACTACACAAATTCTAGTTGAACTTTTGATGTTTTGAGGTGGCTATTACTATGTACTGAATGACTGCTGCAATTGTTTTAACAAGCTCCGATGAAATAAAAATACATCTGACAGGGGCTTCCCTGGTGGCTTAGTGGTAAAGAATCTGCCTGCCGATGCAGGGGACATGGGTTCGATCCTGATCTTGGAAGATCCATATGACACAGAGCAACTAAGCCCATGTGCCACAACTAGTGAGGCTGTGCTCTAAAGCCCAGAAGCCACAACTACTGAGCCCATGCACCCTAGAGCCTATGCTCTGCAACAAGAGAAGCCACCTCAATGAAAAGCCTGTGCACTGCAACTACAGAGTAGCCTCCACTCACAACTAGAGAAAAGCCCATGCAGCAAAAAAGACCCAGTGCAGCCAAAAATAAAATAAACAAATGAAAAATATAACCGATTCAACACCAAGTCAACGCGATATTTGATTCTTCATCTACATTAGCTTCTCCCCACAAAAAGAGCTCTCATATTTATATAGCAAATTACCCTCAGCCCCTGTCACTCAGCATGCCCTTAGTGGATGTGTAATCAACTATCATGTTTTTCCATTAATTAACCACTTCACAAGTCTATGAAATACAGCACTCAGAGTGGTCTCCACCAATCAGTTGGCATTCCTAAATGACACCTACTGGGACTTCCCTGGAGGTCCAGTGGTTAAGACTGTGCTTCCATTGCAGGAAGCACAGATTCAATCCCTGGTCGGGGAACTAAGGTCCTGCATTCTGCTCTGTGAGGCCAAAAAAATAAAAAAGAATGACACCTATTTGCTATCTCTGGTGTGCGTATGTGTTTTCAAATCATTAAACTATAAATTTAAAGGAGGGTGGTGAGAGTACATCTCTGTCTCACCTTAAAAATTGTTGCTTTACCTGTCAAAAGAACTTAGAAACACTTTATATAGAAATATAGTCATTATATTCAATCACCAGGGATTTCTCTGGAGGTCTGCAGCCCTTCTCATAACAGATTGCTATCTATAGACTCTAGGATATAGTCTAAAACTACCATAATTATATGCAATTCCTAACATATTTGTTCACAAAGTTATTCAATGTATAATGTGCTTGTGCATATGATAGCCATGTCCAAGGATCTTACTTGCTATGTAAAATATTAACCTGAGAAGCTCAGACTTGAAGTTTAGGAAACAATTATAATTTTAGATAGACTATCCAAGAAGTTAAGAGGCTGATCATTTTGTCAGAGTAAAGAGTTGCCCTTTAAAATATGGAGACAGATTACATTTGGGGACCAGCCTTCTGGGATTGTGCCTATAGAATGCAAAAGGTAAGTAAACAGGCAGTGTTTTAACGTCACCAATCACAGAGGTCCCTAAACATTCTGAAGATCTGAGATCTTCCCCTAGTGCTTAACAGAACTTCAGAATGTTGTGGTTGTTTAAGCGTACAATATTTGTCAGGAGAGGGGTGGGGGACTCAGCAATGTGTTCTGGGGTGTAGTCATAAAGGTGGAATGTACAAACATAGAGATATTTAGCCTGGACTGAACACGAGAGGGGGATGGTAGTCTCTTGGAGTTAATTAGCCCCCAATCCACTTTATATGTCAGTAGACACATCCCAAAGTGTAATCACAGCACCAAGCCAGAGGACCAAACCCATGCTCTTGCCATTCAGTGTACTGAAAGTGCTTTTCCAAGATATTAACATAATACAAGTTTCAAAATGAAATATAAATCAATCTTATTTGCAAAGCAGAAACAGAGACACAGAAGTAGAGAACAAACCTATGGATACCAAGGGAGTAAGGGGAGGAATGATGAATTGGGAGATTGGAATTGACATATATACACTATTGATACTACATATAAAATAGATAACCAGTGAGAACCTACTGTATAGTACAGGGAACTCTACTCAATGCTCTGTGGTGACCTGAATAGGAAGGGAATCCAAAAAGAAGGGGCGCTATGTATGGGTGCATGTGTGCTCTGTCGTTTCAGTCGGGTCGGACCCTTTGTGACCCAATGGACCGTAGCCCACCAGGCTCCTCTGTCCATGGGATGCTCCAGGCAAGAATCCTGGAGTGGGTTGCCGTGCCCTCCTCCTGGGGATCTTCCCAACCCAGGGATCAAACCCGAGTCTCCTGTGTTTCCTGCACGGCAGGCGGCTTCTTCAGGGTTGAGCCACCAGGGAAGCCCGACAGTTGATTCACTTTGATGTACAGCAGAAACTAACACAATATTGTAAAGCACCTATACTCTAATAAAAACTAACTTTTAAAAAGAAATATAAATTGAATAAAAATCTCAAGTGGCCTATTCCAGTTTTAATTTCATGCAGGCTACCATTAGCTGGAAAGAATTGCTTTTCTTCTATGTGATAGTCTTTGATAGCAAATACTAAGAAGGTGATTTCCATACTGCCCAGGAAAACTGTGGTTAGAGAAAGAACTTCTCAAGATATGGTATTATCTTGAGAATATGAGAATATACACATATTATATAAATATATGTATAATACATATAAATACCTGTAAGTGTGTGTGTACTTCCCTGGCAGCTCAGTGGTAGAGAATCCACCTGCTGATGCAGGAGATGCAGGAGACACAGGTTCAGTCCCTGGGTTGGGAAGATCCCCTGGAGGGGAGGGAATGGCCACCCAACCCAGTATTCTTGCCTAGAAAATCCCATGGACAGAGGAGCCTGGCAGGCTACTGTCCATGGGGTCACAAAAGAGTCCGACATGACTGAGCAGCTAAACAACAACAAAATATAACACCAACACACACATATATACATATTGTACAGTTATACACTATGTATACATATTTTATATATTTGGCTACGTATGAATATTTGAGCTTTTTAGAAATGTCTGAATACAGCTTTATAGCTTTTTGGTCTTTTTCAACACTGGCAGGAGACACTTAGCCCATCTGGCCCTTCCCAGGAGAGAATGAAAACCTTTTCCCTGAATGAGAACTGTACACGGTCCAGACCCCAGACCTGCAGCTGTGGACCATCCGGTCTTTATACGCTGGGCTGTTCCTCCCTCACCTCCACCAAGCCCTGCAGGATGAGTTGTTGGCCCACCCTGCCCTGCCACCAGCAGGGGCTCCACCCCCAGGGCTCTCAGGACACTTGTAAGTGCAAAGGGGACACCTGAACACCCAACAGGGTGTCAGGGAATAGGCCACCACCTTCATCTTTAAGGGGGACAGGGCCAAGAGTGTCCCACCCCCACTCGACCATTTCCCCCTACAACCAGAAAGATAAAAGGCTTGACTCAAATCCATAATATTGGGCAACATGCCATATATTATTATGAAAGCACAAGAGAAAAACCAGCATAGCAAGGTCCTCACTTTTAGGCCTGAAGCCAATCACATTCTAAAAAAGGAGCCTTCCTCCCCAGACCGCCTGTCATTTTTTAGTGTTTGTCTCAACATCAGACCTGACTGCTGGGAAGCGACGTGTTTATATGGCAGGCTAATTGGCATTTGGCATTGCCTCACTCCTCTGGCCATGGAATGAATCAGCTAATTATTTCTGATCTGTAAGGTACTCATGGGGGAGGCCAAGGAGGCAGCAGCACTCACTGCTCACCCCGGCCTGACTGGACGAGAGAGGGAAGGCCCTGCTCCACCCTGGGGGATTGCAAAGATGCCGATATATGACACTGGAGTGGACACTTCTCCCCGCAGAGGAAATCAGGGGTAAACATCCACAACGACCTTGGACCCAATCAGCACCCCTCAGAAGGAAATGTCACAGCAACATCTATAAACTCTCTTCCCTTCACAGGTACCGCCTTTGGGCACTAATAATTTGTGCATCCTTCTCTTTGCAGGCACACACTTAAATGCATCGAAAGTGGGAATTAGAAAGAGAGAGACAGCGCCCCTCCCACCCCACTCCCCTTCATCCAGAGTCCTGGCTTCATGTCCTTTTTGCTGTTCCTCATAAGAAATTACTCATGAGGAAGAGGGACTATCAAGACTCTCCTCCTGTTGGGATGGTTCTAGCACTTTTTAATTTGACAAATAAGGTAGTTAGCAATGCAATGGGGAGCTTAGCAGTTCACTCACTCACTTCACTGATTCATCACATCTAGCATTCACTTGGCTCATGGTGCTCTGAAATCTTTTTTAAGCTCTCAGTTGTAACTTGTCAAAGGTCACCTTGTTTTACAAATGAGCAAATGCCATCACAGACAGGAAGTGAGTAATTTAAAGGGCTAGAGTGAGTCAGAAACAGAATTGGGAATGGGATTTAAAGCTCCTGGGCCACCTTCTGTGTGAACTTGGAAGAAGGGGAGTCAAGATGGTACCTGGATGGGGGAATTGTGTGCATGTGGCTGTTTAGTATCATCCGCAGGACAATGAATCCAGCAAAATTGCGGGGCTTGCCTTCCATATTCCCATGGGAATCATTCATTCATTTATTCAGCCAACACAAGCAGGGCATCTACCCTGCCCCAAGGACTGTATTAGGAGCTAAGGATGAAGACGCGCACAGTCTAACAGAAGAGGTGGACATGAGCGTCATGATAACACTGCACAAGGAGCTCTGTACCTGCAGTCTGCTCCCAGTTGTGGGGACACAGCCTGGGGAAGACCCCGGTGGCCTCGGGGATGGGAGAAAGTGGCCAGTGAAGATTCTCCAAGGGAGAGACGGTGGAGTTTGTCACAAAAGGTAGAGAAATGAGGGAAAGGTGAGCCAGGCAAAGGGAACAACCCAGGTGAAGGCAGAGGGTGAGTGAGAGCTTGGGGTCTTCAGGCATGTTGTACAGGGAGGGCCCGGCTGGGCTCTGAAGACACAAGACAGTCTCCTGGCATGTGGGTGACCAAGGAGAGGGAGCGGATGGAGACAGGCAGTAAGAAGCCAGGGGAAGAAAGTCATAATACAGGGAGCTGAGGAAGATGGAGAAGTGAGGAAGGGATGAGAATACGGGCTCCTCTCTGAAGAAGTCTGACTGCCAAAGAGATAGAGATCTTGCAGAATCTCTAACACACACAGCTGGCCTCCATCCAGACTCCTGAACAAAGTGAAGACAGAAGAGCATCAACATCCTTCATCAATTCCCATTAGTGAAGTAGAATTTAATTTTTCAAAAATATAATCAATGGGGCTTCCCTGGTGGCTCAGTGGTGAGGAATCCTCCTGCCAATGCAGGGGACGCGGGTTTGATCCTTGGTCTGGGAGGATCCCACATGCCACAGAGCAACAAAGCCCATCCACCACAACCGCAGAGCCCACTTACCACAGCCACTGAGCCTGAGCCCTGGAGCCTGTGCTCCACAGCAGGATAGGCCACTGCAGAGGGAACCCCATGCACTGCAACTATTAACAGACAGAAGCCCCAGCTCCCTGCAGCTGGAGAGAGGCCCGTAGAGCAACAGAGACCCAGCAGCCAAAAATAAATAAATAAAATGATAAAATATACATATATATATAATCCATAGAGTTAATTACTAGTTTCTAGTTTCCAAGAAACTCTGTTTTAGAGGATGACCTTGACTCTCACTTACCTATTGAAAAAGCATGGGTTTTGCCCTGCTTTGACATCTCTAGGAAGCAAGCCAAGTACGTCCCTCTGCCCAGCGGTCAAAGCAAGCCGGAAGTATGATGAGCCCTGAAGAAGGGAGAACTGGATCTGCATCCCCTGTTCTCACCAGAGTGCACTTCACAGACTCTACGTGTCTTGGGAAGGAAAAAAAGTTCAAGTAAAATAAGTGGTGGTACCAGTGACGAAGTTTCAGCATAAGCTAGGCAAACTCTCCATAGGCCTCTTGACTGGCACATACCACAAAGTTCTCCCTATGGGAGAGGCAGGGTGACAAGCTCAAGACCAGCACCCTTCATGACAATTGCCATCCAACAACCCAGCTGTATGAGGCCTCTCAAGTATTCAGAGCAGGGGCAAATGGGCAGAAAGCTCTCTAGTCATGTCTGGAGCTCTCTTTCTGGGACGTCTGGCTCTTATCTGGCCGAGTCTCCAACCTTCACCCTCCACTTCTTTTTCATCTATGTATTTAAATAGATATAAAATCAGCCTATGGATTTCTTTTCTTTAAAATTACCTGGGAAAATATGTACAAATTGCAAAAGAGAAAAAAATTCCCATAATCCTACCACTTAAACAACAACTGTACAAAATAAGAAGTGAAAATCTCCCCAGGTATCAAACCCCACAGAGAAAATTTCTGAAATAATTTGTTGTTTATCCATCCCAACTTTTTCTTAGTAGATATATATCTTCTCTAAAAACTAGTTTTTCATACTACAAACTGAATTCCAACTACTTTCTTTATTTTATGTATCTATCTGGACATCTTTCCAGAAAATGCTGTAGAGCTCCCTCTTTTATGCTTCCCTGGTGGCTCAGCTGGTAAAGAATCCGCCTGCAACGTGGGACACCTGGGTTTGATCCCTGGGTTGGGAAGATCCCCTGGAGAAGGGAACAGCTACCCACTCCAGTATTCTGACCAGGAAAATCCCATAGACTATACAGTCCACAGGGTCATAAAGAGTTGGATATGACTGAGCAACTTTCACTTTCATTTCCTTCTTTTTGGATGGCTGCATAATATTCCATAGTAGGAATGTCATAATATATTCAATCTTGTAAGATAAATAAGTACTAAGGATGTGATGTACAACATGATAAATATAACTAACAGTGCTGTAGGTTACATATGAAAGCTACTAAAAGAGTAAATTCTAAGTGTTCTCATCACAAGAAAAAATTTTTTTCTATTTCTTTAAATTTGTACCTATATGAGATGGTGGATATTCCTAAACTTATTGTGATAATCATTCCATGATATATATAAATTAAATCATTATGCTGTATACCCTAAAGTTACACAATGCCATATGTCAATTATATTTCAATAAACCTAGAGGAAAAAATGAAAAAAATAATGTATTCAACCATTAAGTTAATGATGCCTATCCATCCTCATTTGTGTCAATGTTTTCCTGTTACTCTCAAGGCTAAAATGACCATCCTTGCAGAGGAGTCTCTGTCACACCAATAATAATAAAGTGAAATTGGAGGAACACCAGCACCCAAATCCAAGGTCAGTACTGCATCCCTTTGACCATCATCACCATCAGATATGGATGGACATTCTGCTTCCTGAAACACTTTCTCCAGATCCTTCAGTGATAGCACACTTCTCCTTGTGTCCCCCAACCACTGCTTCTCAATTTTTTTTTTCAATCATTCATTCATTCACAGATATTTGTTGTGTTTCCCATGGGGCCAAGCACTCTTCTGGGCATTGGGAACACAGCAGAGAATCAACCAAGTGTCACGGAATTGACCATCACGGAGAAGAGGTCGTCAGTGAGCATGTAATACAATGTACGTAGTAAAGAGGGCTAAGAAGGAAACTAAAGCAGGTCATAGGGTAAAAGTGGGGGGGGGGTACGCTTTTGGATAAGATGGTCAGGAAAGACCCCTATGAGGAGGTGGCATTTGAGCAAGAAGTGGACAAAGCAGTGGATGGGCCCTGGGTCCATCTAGGGAAGTGCACTGCCTGCAAGGGAAGAGCTGTGCAGAGGCCCTGAGGGGAGCCTGCCCGCACCCCAAAACAAGAAGGCTGGAGTGACCGGACCTTAGTGAGGAGGGTGGGGTGACCAGAGCATCCTGTCAGCTGGGACTCTAGACTATAGGAGTGAGCCAAGCTGTTGACTTATTCTAGGACACAGAAATGGGTGGCGGGGATCCACAGGTCCCACTGACGGTTGGGATGTGAGGTGTAAGAGAGAGGGGTCCTTGGGTCCTTTGCCAACCCCGTCTCTTCTGCCCACCCTTGGGATGTGGAAGGGGCCATGGGCCTCTCCTCTCACCTATACATTTTCTAGAGGTGATTTCATCTTACTGGGGCTTTATACACCACCTATTTGCTGCATTAATACCCAAATGCCCTCTCGATGGCTCCACTCAAACACCTAACACTCCACCTCAAATATAACATGCTCAAGCAGAACTCTTGATAGCCACTGGCCCTCATCCAGCTCTGACATCTTCCTGCTCCCCATTTTAGTCCAGGTGGCCCTACACCTATGAGTAACAGCACAGGTTACTCTGGTGCCAGCCACCTGGTCTTTGCTCCCCCGCGTGCTGGTTATCTGACCATCTCTGTGACTCAGGTGTTGAGTGCAGGGATACCTGATGGGTTGTTGTGAGGCTTCAATGATTCAATGTTCACAAAGTACTCAGAACAGTGTCCAGCACTCAGTACAGGCCAGTGTCTTCTATTATATTCGTGCCTCTACTTCCATGCTCTGAAGTCATCCTGACACACAGCTCGCTCAAAAATGAAAAAAAGATGGTCTAAGGTCTGAGAGGCAGTCATGTCTCAAGAGAGCTGCACTAGTTATTTAATAGTATTAAGTTAGGTGATCTACGGTGAGCAAAAGACTGTTATTTGGAATCAGATAAGAATTGTTTCCAGGGCTTCCCAGGTGGTGCTAGCGGTAAAGAACCTGCCTGCCAATGCGGGAGATGCAAGAGACATGGGTTTGATCCCTGGATCAGGAAGATTCCCTGGAAGAGGGCATGGAAACCCACTCCAGCATTTTTTCCTGGAGAATCCGATGGATAGAGGAGCCTGGTGGGCTACAGTTCATAGGGTTGCAAAGAGCCGGACAAGACTGAAGAGACTTAGCACGCATCCAAGGATGGTTTCCAAGTCTTTCTTACAAGCTGGGTGTACTTGGAAAGTTATTCAACATTTCTAAGACTCAATATCCTCATGGTTATTGAGGATAGGAATAATATTACATATCCTTCGGGGTACTATCAACTTCAAATAGAATAATGTATATAAAATGCCAGCTCAGTGCCAGTTGATAGCTATTCTTATTAAGATAAGGGATTTGGCTTTTTGAGCCTCAGTGTAGTCATGTGACATCATATGAAAGAAGCAAGTGACAATAAAATTCCTCTCCGATAGACTCATCAGTCATTTGGGAAACAAAACTTGCAAAAGGCTTTTGTGAAGTCACATGCTTCCCGGGTGAAGGTGCTGCCTAGGACCATGGTGGGCTGGAAGGGTCCTCTGATTACAGGCACTATATCTTAAGGGTCACCTTTGTTATCAACCCAGACCCCAGGGACAGAGCCTGTTGTGAACCCATTTCCAACTGTCTGCCTCCAGTTCTCAAGAGCAGAACCAAACTAATAATGTTTAATATTTAAACAAAAGCCTTCTGTTATTAATCACTTTAAGCCCCAGTGATGATTATTAAAACATGGTGGGTAGGGTCTTATTTTTAAAGCTTGATTTCTAATGACTGGGATAGAATCAGAACTAAAAACTATCAAGCGCCCTTGTTTTTTGAGATTGTTTTTTCTGTGGAACAGAGCCTTGGTGAGATTTCCTAACTCCCCTGAAAAGCTAGGGCTGCCTTTCTCCTTTCCGGAGTTTTTCCTCTGCATACCCTGGGCTGAAGAGTATTGCAGACAGGACATGCAAGGCGAAGGAAATGTCACCCCACTCCAGTATTCTTGCCTGGAGAATCCTGTGGACGGAGGAGCCTGGTGGGCTGCTGTCTGTCCATGGGGTCGCACAGAGTCGGACACGACTGAAGCGACTAAGCATGCATGCATGCATCGGAGAAGGAAATGGCAACCCACTCCAATGTTCTTGCCTGGAGAATCCCAGGGACGGAGGAGCCTGGTGGGCTGCCGTCTATGGGGTCACACAGAGTCGGACACGACTGAAGTGACTTAGCAGCAGGCTGACTTCCGAGGGTCTGGACTGTGGGGCCCCTCAAGGGAGGCTCAGGATAAGAGGCCAGAACTGCTACCAGCCCCCAGCTTTAACTCCTAATCCCACAGACACAGCTTGTGGAAGTTGACCCCAGGTATAGGGTGCGAGCGTGTGTGCCAAGTTACTTCAGTTGAATCCAACTCTTTGCAACACTTTAGACAGCAGCCCACCAGGCTCCTCTGTCCATGGGATTCTCCACGCAAGAGAACTGGAGTGGGTTGCCGTGCCCTCCTCCAAAGGGAAACTTCCTGACCTAGGGATTGAACCTGCGTCTCTTACATCTCCTGCACTGGCAGGATATTGGATCCATTGCAGAAACTTGTGGCATTTCCATGGAGACCTCCCCAGTGGCCTGGAGATTGAGTTCAGGCTGTGGAAAACTTAAGCTGCTACATGAAATGCTGAAATTGTTACACTTCTGAGACTGTACCATACTGCTTCTGGCCTTGGGACTCAAAGACCAGATGCTGCACCCAGTAATAACTTCACTCTCAGGCAACTTCAGTATTTCAGTATTGGGCCAATTTGGGGTTTTGATCTTGTGCTCTCTTACTGAGATTCAGCTGAGGTTAACTACACCCAAGACTCCCTCTGGAGAAATGGGAGATGAGAAGCATGCATCATCCAACCCACAAAGAGGGAACTGGAGAGAAAAACCTTGCCAATGCAGAACGAGAGGGCAACTTGAGATGAACAGCCACTGCTGCCTTTGGTTAAAAGGTGAAGAGGATCTAGAACCATACTAGAATACTTCTCTAACACTTTGGCTACCTGATGAGAAGAGCCTACTCATTGGAAAAGACCCTGATTCTGGGAAAGATTGATGGCAAAAGGAGAAGGGGGCAGCAGAGGATGAGATGGTTGGATAGCATCACTGACTCAATGGACATGAATCTGAGCAAACTCCAAGAGACAGTGAAGGACAGAGGAGCCTGGCAAGTTGCTGTCCTTGGGGTCACAAAGAGTCGGACAAAATTTAGCAACTGAACAACAACAACAAAGAATACTTCTCAAAAGGATAACTCAGCTTGGGACATAATTAAGAGTGATCATCTCTAAGTAAGTGATTTTTATTTTCTTGTTTTTTACGTGTTTGTTCGTTTATCTGAGCTGTCTTGGTTCAAGAAATAAAAATGGTGTTTATATGATAAACATGGTGTAAGTCACTATGCAAATCTTTGAAGATTAGTTTTCAAACTGTCAAAAAATGTTGTTGGTCTCAATCACACTTCAATAAAAATTTAAATTTTTAAATTTTAATTTAAAAAATTATTGTAGGTGTACCAGGAAATTTCCTATAGAAACCTAAAGCTACAGCAATTTATAAGGACGTGGTTTTTGACTACAATGGAAGGAAAGACTAAGCTGCCTATATTTCATGTAGGCCATGCTGATTCCAGCTCAAGAAGTTAAGAGAAGAGAAAGATGAGGAAGTAATGCAAAAACAAAAACTCAGGGTAAACTAGCAGCAAATGAAGACACAACTATGATCTCTGTGGCATCTTATTTCCATGCTTTATTTTACATTCTCCCACTTTGCATGTAGATAAAGAATATAGAGACACAGTATGTGAAAAGGTAAACTGAAGCCAGTCTTTGAGTTCAACAAACTCTTCAGTGTTCCCATGGCTCCAACAGAAACATAACAGCATCTACTACAAGAGGAACTATTTAGAAAGACTATGGAAGTTAGTTTCAGAGCAAATCGAAAAAAGCGAATGTTGAAGACTGATGAAAAGGATAAAAATTGTACTACAAGAATTACTTCTAAAATTCAACTTAAAAAAAAAATCAGCTAAAAATGGCTTTGAAGTTCAATTCCTTTAATAAAGATTTGCATGTTTCCTGATTATATATAAGAAATTCATAAGACTCTAAGAGACTTGACTTAAAGAACCCACATGGCTCCCAGTTAAAGCACACACCCATAACTTGGTGAAAGCCTACCTAAATCACAGGGTTATAGAAAAGAAAACCATCTTTACAACTTTCAACCATAAAATTAAAGTTATCTGACGACAGAAAGCATTTCATATGTTTGAATATGTACATATAACCTGGAATGTGCATGTAACTGCTTGATTAACTCTTGTGTTTCCCCTCGTATCTTTGACATTCTAATTGTTTCTGCTTATATATATATACACACATATATACATATGAAGTGAAGTGAAGTGAATTTGCTCATTTGTGTCCAACTCTTTGAGACCCCGTGGACTGTAGCCTACTGGGCTCCTCCGTCTATGGGATCCTCCAGGCGAGAATACTGGAGTGGGTTGCCATTTATATAAAATATATATACAATTAATATATACATCAATTAATTATATTATATTAATTAATTATATTAATTATTAAATAATTGTATATTATACATATTATATATATATATATTATCCCCTAAATGCCAAATTTTCATAAAATTTCAGGCATCTATCATGTTTTCCTTCACTAATACGTGCCTTTGAGTCTATATCCTCAGAAACAAACAACTGGGGACAATTTACCCTTTGCTGATACACGGAATTCCATAACTGAAGACAAGAACAAAGATTCCAAGGAAGACTTCATCTTCAAGTCTTAACTTTCTTTCCCCCTGGCTATTCTGGGTCTTCGTTGCTGTGAGGTCTTTTCTCTAGCTGTGAGGACCCAGGGCTACTCTCTAGCTGCCATGCAAGAGCTTCTCATTGAAATGGCTTCTCTTGTCGCAGAGCATGGATTCTAGGGCACACAGGCTACAGCAGTTAACAGTACGCAAGCTCAGTAGTCGCAGTTCCCAGGCTCTGGAGCACAGACTCAACAGTTGTGATACATGGGCTTAGTTGCTCTGCAGCATGTGGGATCTTCCCAGGCAGGGGAATGAACCCATGTCTCCTGCACTGGCAGGTGGATTCTTTACCACTGAGCCACCAGAGGAGCTCTTCATCTTTAATTCTTAATTTATCCTCCTCCTACTTCCCAGTCCCACCCTCATCCCCACTCTTTTGACCCACTTCTGCTGTAATAGGTTGTTTTAATAAAGTTTCCCAATGAATCGTGTCTCCCTGTCTCCCTTTGGTCTTCCCATTAAAAGGTGGAATCTATTTTTCCATACCTTGAATCTAGAATGTTCTTGGGCCCTGCTTGGACTAGTAGAAAGTGACATTGTACAAATTCCAGAGCCTAGGCCTTAGGATCCTGAGACCACTGTCCTGTGAACAAGCCCCTTCTAATCTAGTGGAGGACAAGAGGTCATGTGAAAGAGAATAGAGCCAGCATAGAATTCCAGCATAGAGTCAGCATCAACTTCCAATGGTGAGTGAGGCCATCTTAGACTCTCCAAGCCCTATTTCAATTTTTACTGCAAGACAAGCAAGAGAACTGTCCAGATTTCCAACCCTAAGAATTTTGAGAGCTAATAAATAATTGCTGTCTTAAGCCACAAAGTTTGGGGTGGTAATTATATTTGATGATAACAGATCCTCCAAAAAACCATCTCATGGGAAATTTTCTCTAAAAGGAAGAGAAATCACTATTATTTCCCCTCCTTCCTATGACCTACTCCTACCACTCTGCTTACACTGTTCTGCTGTCTGTATTCTGGAAACATGCCACTAGTATTCACTCTTGATTGGGGCCTTTGCTCTGACTTGAGTCCTGAATTATCCAAGGATCCTTTGACATTCATTCTCCTGCCTGCTAACAAATGTTTAAGGAAGAGAGGGAGGAATATGGCCAGAAGTCAGAAGGAATGTACTCAAAAAACATTTCATATATACCCAAGATAAAGCCCTGGGTAGTAGGCATATATAAACACTTACTAATATTTAAAGATGACAGTAAGGGAGGAACCGTGAAGGTCACCATAAAAGACATTGGGTGCTCATCTTATTTAGGACAAGCAAAGCACTATGTAATACTTTATATTACAGACCAAACCCTCTAAAAGACAGGCACAGCCAGAGGCAGAAAACCAACTGGGTTCCCTGGTTGGTAAAGAATCTGCCTGCAATGTAGGAGACCCAGGTTCGATTCCTGGGTGGGGAAGATCTCCTGGATGAGGAAATGTCAACCCACTCCAGTATTCTTGCCTAGAAAATCTTATGGAGAGAGGAGCCTGGTGACCTACAGTCCGTGGGGTCACAAACAGCATGACTTAGCAACTGAACTACCACTTTAAAGGCTACAACAAGGAGTACATCAAATAGATTCTGCTACATTTTCAATAAATTCCCTTCACAAATATGTAGTACATTAGTAATATTCCATGAGGGGTAAAAGAAATCATAATAGCATCTTGATGTAGGAGGAAAGTACACTAATGGGGGAAAGGCCAGCTGTTTCTTTCCATGAAGAAGGATATACAGGACTCCAATAATTTTCAGAGTTTGAAAGTTGTGCTGCAGATCACCACTTACAACTGGAAATCTCCTGAGTTTCTTAAAGAAAACAGTAAAACAAAATGAACTCAGGTTCTGGATTCTTCTGAGAAAAAACAAGTATCAGTACACAAGAGTCAAAGATGCACAACCCAAACAAACAAATCTTGCAGCAATACCTGCTGAGTCATCAAAAAGTAGCAGGCAAGTAATTTTTGTTAAAATGATGGCCTTCATTCCTTATCAGTCTGCGAAACTTTGAATGTGAAACCAAAGAGGCCAAACAAACACCCAGAAGCAATACTCAGGTCTAGATATTGAACAGTTTCACAGATGAAACTGGCTTAGTCCAGTTGAAACCAGTGCCTACTTAGAAATTACCCAAGCTGGGAAGTTACTGTGCGTCTCATTTCCAGCAAGGCCCTGTCCAATGAGTGAGATTTGCTGTAATTATGCTACTGCTGCTGTTGTTGGTTTATTGTTTGCTTTGGTTGTTTTTCTTTTAGTTGTTCTTGCTGTTCAGAATTTTGTACATGCGGCTGCCAGATGTTAAGCATTAGTTGGTTTCCCTGCAGCCTATATTCTGGAAAATAATAAAAATAATAAAACGATGACTATCAGAGCTATAAATAATAAAATAAAACCCACAAAGCCCAGTTTATTGACTTGCCAGGCAAAAACAAGCACACACAAGGTAAGAAATTCACTGAACAGTGAGTTGAGAGGGGCAAAGTCAGGGATAAATCTAGAAAGCGGAGGTCACAGTGATTAAAGCTTGAAAACCAGCACTCTGGAAATTAATCACTCTGGAAATTAATCTAAAGGTCTGTCCCTGGTGGGTTCACACAAATCCATTTCTAATGTCCAGTCTTTATATGGGTCTAGTAGAGGTTTGGTGTTTGGGTCTACTTCAGCTGGTTAGAATCAGTTATGCTGAGGCATAACCTTTAATCCTGATATCTCCTTGGGCATGTCTTACTGTAAGTGGAGATTTTTCCTTTTACTGCTCCTGCCTGCTCCTCCTCTATAAAAGCTCCATATATGACACCTCTGTGCATAAGGTAATTTATCTCTCTTTATAGTCCTTAGCTCAGTGCTTTAAAATTTCACATGCCTCTTCAAAGGAGGTTGATAAAATGTGTGGTAAACAAGTGACAGTGACTGCAGCCACAAAATTAAAGACGCTTGCTCCTTGGAAGGCAAGCAATGACAAACCTAGACAGCATATTAAAAAACAGAGACATCACTTCGCTGACAAAGGTTCATATAGTCAAAACTATGGTTTTTCCAGTAGTCCTATATGGATGTGAGAGTTGGACCACAAAGAAAGCTGAGCAGTGAAGAACTGATGCTTTCAAATTGTGGTTCTGGAGGAGACTTTTCAGAGTCCCTTGGACAGCAAGGAGATCAAATCAGTCGATCCTAAAGGAAATTAACCCTGAATATTCATTGGAAGGTCTGATGCTGAAGCTCCATTACTTTGACCACCTGATGTGAAGAGCCAATTCATTGGAAAAGATCCTATGCTGAGAAAGATTGAGGGCAGGAGGAAAAGACGGGCGACAGAGGATGAGATGGTTGGATGGCATCATCAACTCAATGGACATGAGCCTGAGCAAACTCCAGGAGATAGTGAAGGACAGGGAAGCCTCGCATGCTACAGTCCATGGGGTCACAAAGAGTCAGACATGACTTAGAGAATTCAGTTCAGTTCAGTCGCTCAGTCATATCTGACTCTTTGCAACCCCATGAATCACTGCACGCCAGGCCTCCCTGTCCATCACCATCAGTTGGTGATGCCATCCAGCCATCTCATCCTCCTGCCCCTAGTCCTTCCCAGCATCAGGGTCTTTTTCATTGAGTCAACTCTTCACATGAGGTGGCCAAAGTATTGGAGTTTCAGCTTCAACATCAGTCCTGCCAATGAATACCCAGGACTGATCTCCTTTAGGATGGACTGGTTGGGTCTCCTTGCAGTCCAAGGGACTCTCAAGAGTCTTCTCCAATACCACAGTTCAAAAGCACCAAACAACAACAAACAAATGACATTCACAGGCTTGAGTGGTCTCCACTGCTCGACCTCAGTTATGCCCTAGAATTTGCCCTTCTTCCCAAATTCCACTTTTACCCAACATGTTTACAGAGTTCAAAGTCAGACTGCATAATACTGTAAGGAAAACAGAGCAGGATCGTAGCTGCAAAATTCACTTGGAACAGCAAATAGTAGCTGGTAAAATCCTTATGTGTGGTTACCGCAGATGATCATGACTCCCAAAATTCTCACTTGATTTTAGGGACATCAATATTCAAAAGTCAAAGAAGACTTTTGGAATGCAGCAGGAGAAAGAGAAAGGAGGAGAGGGTGATAGATATACTAGAAGGTAGGAAGACATGGAAGAAAAGGGAAAAGCTTACTGGATATCACTGCGGTAAAGAGCAAGAAGAAATTAAAGAAAAATGATTGGCGGGGAAAAAAAAACAGAACTGAAGCAGTCTGACTGAACCAGAAACACGTGAAACCAGAAGGCCAGAGAGAAAGCATAACAGCTGGAAGAGCCTGCAAAGCGAATCATGTCCATTTTGCAGAATCTTGGAAGAAAAAAGCTATTGGTTAAAGCAGAAAATAAGGTGATTTTTTTTTCCTCCCTGTTGATGCCTCTCTGTGATTCAGCCAAAGCTCTATTCTGCAGAACCAGAAACTGAATAAACAGACTAATTTATTGAGAAGATGTGTCCTCTTGGTTCCCTCCCTAGAATGGTGTCAGAGCTGCCCAGAGTACCAGAGATGTCTGTGAATTTGGATGACAAGGCATTAGCCAGCATGTTTCGTCTCATCCCACAACATCTGCTCCTGAAAAGGAAGCATTTGTTCCTCGTCTGCAAATCATTTTTTTATAAATGAGACACCTACCGAACATTGGATATAAGTCCCCTAGAGCACGTAAGACTTCTATTAGACACAAACTCAGCAATGAGGAAGAAGCTCTTGATTTATAAGCTCAGAGCTAAACATTAGCTAAGGAACAACTTTTCTCAATTTTTTCTTTGGGCATAATTAGCAGTTCTCCAAAATCCTCTGTGAATATTTGCCTAGCTGTGGCAGACAGAAACTTGACTATATGTTCAGAGTCAATGTTAGAACTCCTAAAGCCCTAGAGATCATCCAGTTAAATGCCTTCTCTCAGGAGAGGGAATTGCAGCCTGAAGAAGTAAGTGAATTACTCAAGGTTACACAGCTAATTAGGAAAAGGTCTTCAACTCTCAGGCTTCCCAGGTGGCTCAGTAGTAAAGAAGCCCCCTGCCAATGCAGGAGACACAAGAGACGCAGGTTCAATCCCTGGGTTGGGAAGATCCCCTGGAGAAGGAAATGGCAACCCTCTCCAGTATTCACGTCTGGGAACTCTCATGGACAGAGGAGCCTGGTGGGCTAGAGTCCACAGAGTCGCAAAGAGTTGGACACAACTGAGGCAACTAAGCACGTACTCACATCCTCTATCTTATGGATAAGGGGATGGAAGTTTAAATGACATTCAAAGAAAAGAAATAATTTGTACATAAAAGCACATGGTCAGCAAGTGGCAGGGCCTAGATTCACATCAAAGTCTGTCTTACTCCAGAATTAATTCTCATCACATGACACCTAATGTGTAAGGATGCTATGCATGGTGCCTAAGGGGAAAAAAAATGAATTACACATCCCAGGCACCTTGCACTGGTTACACACAGCACCTAGTCCAGTGTGCTTGGCATATATTAGTTCTTGAACCATATTAAATTACCCTTTTGTAGTTCAAAAATAGCCATATGTTGGAAATTGTTTATGGTAACTGTATGGAATGTATGTTGAATTGGACTGAATGGTGCTCTTTATGTTACAAGTGGTGCTTATGAACACAGGCTTTGGAATTCCACCATCCAAGTTCAAATCTTATCTATGCAACTTGCTGGCTGTGTGATCCTGGGCGAGTTACTTAACTTCTCTGGATTCTGATTTCCTCATCTGTAAAATGAGGACAATGATATTACCTACTTCATAAGGCTGTTGTGAGAATTAAAGAAGTTATGTAAATCATTAAATAGATTGCATGGCACACAATCAGTTCAGTTCAGTCGCTCAGTCGTGTCCGACTCTTTGCAACCCCATGAACTGCAGCACACCAGGCTTCCCTGTCCATCACCAACTGCCGGAGTCCACCCAAACCCATGTCCATTGAGTTGATGATGCCATCCAATCATCTCATCCTCTGTCATCCCCATCTCCTCCTGCCCTCAATCTTTCCCAGCATCAGGGTCTTTTCAAATGAGTCAGCTCTTCGCATGAGGTGGCCAAAGTATTGGAGTTTCAGCTTCAACATCAGTCCTTCCAGTGAATACCCAGGACTGATCTCCTTTACGATAGACTTGCTGGATCTCCTTGCAGTCCAAGGGACTCTCAAGAGTCTTCTCCAACACCACAGTTCAAAAGCATCAATTCTTCAGCGCTCAGCTTTCTTTATAGTCTGACTCTCACATCCATACACGACCACTGGAAAAACCATAGCCTTGACTAGACGGACTTTTGTTGACAAAGTAATGTCTCTGCTTTTTAATATGCTGTCTAGGTTGGTCATAACTTTCCTTCCAAGGAGTAAGCGTCTTTTAATTTCATGGCTGCAATCACCATATGCAGTGATTTTAGAGCCCCCCAAATCAAAGTCAGCCACTGTGTCCACTGTTTCCCCATCTATTTGCCATGAAGTGATGGGAACCGGATGCCATGATCTTAGTTTTCTGAATGTTGAGCTTTAAGCCAACTTTTTCACTCTCCTCTTTCACTTTCATCAAGAAGCTCTTTAATTCTTCTTCACTTTCTGCCATAAGGGCGGTGTCATCTGCATATCTGAGGTTATTGATATTTCTCCCGGCAATCTTGCTTCCTCGAATAAATGGGAGCTAGTGCCATTATTAGGGGAGTGATCCAATTCTGTAGTTGAGGAGCTGTGGTAGCTGGGAGTGGGGTGGGCATGATGGAGAGCAGAAGAAGAGAGGTGAGCTATGAGAATGACCAGACTTATTGGAGAAGATCATTTATTATATTCGTGACCATTTCACTGACCACCTACACAGGCTCCAGAGAGCAGGGCTGGAAGAGAGAATTCCCCCTTGACCCTTCATTCCCCTGGCCTCACCACTAGAGACCTAAGAATATTTCTTTATTGTCTCTTTACTGGCTCCAGTCTGACCTGAAATGCCCTAAGCGCAACAAAGACAGCCATCCTGGGCAAGCACAGCCAGCAGGGGATGGACATTTGGATGGAAGACTACTGCAAAACAGTGTGCTTCACTCCTCTCTTATCCAGAGCAAAGGAGGCTAGAACACCTGTCCAGGTGCAGAAGTGTGAAGAACCACAAGGAAGAGAAGCACCCTTGTCATTTATGAGTACTGAGAGCACAGCCTTAACAAATCACTGCAACCTGCCTGACTTAAAATAGCGGCAATTTACTTTCTCACACTTCGGGAAACAGAAGTCAAAAATCGAGTCGGCAGAGCCATGCTGTCCATGACAGCTCAAAGGGAGGATATTCCCTTGCCTCTTCCTAGCTCCTGGGGGTTGCAGGCAATCTATAGCCCTCCTTGGCATGTAGACGCGTCACTCCAATCTCTGCCCTATTGTCACATGGCCTTATCCTTATGTGTGTCTCGGTGTCTCTTTCTTTTTCTTCTCAGGGCACAAGTTTATGGATTAGGGCCCACTCTAATTCAGTACGACCTCATCTTAATTTAATTAATTGCATCTTTAAGGGATATATTTCCTAAAAGGTCACATTCTGAGTTTCTGGGTGGATATGAATTTGGGGGAGACACTATTCAATCCAGTACAAACAACAACAACAACAAAAGCTACACAGATTTTACAGCTGCCACATGCTTCTTAGAATAAACTCCATAGTGTGAATCACCTCAATTGAGAGAAGGCAAGACAACATGGGAGGTGGAGAAACCTTGCAACACAGACGAAGGCTGATATAACATGGGTTACCATATCACCATTTGCCAGGAGCCATGTGCTAGGAAGAGAAGCAGAGGAAAAATGGAACAGTAGTCAATGAAATAGGTGTCCAACTACAGCAAGTGTACCCTGGAGCTAAAGATGATGATAAGGCTCCTGAGTAAGACCAGACACGAGAAGCTAACAAGAGTCTTATCTCATTCATTCATTCATCCCCTCATTCATTTACTTTGAGCCAAAGCTATGATTTTGCAAGTAGTCATGTACAGATGTAAGAGTTGGACCATATAGAAGGCTGTGCACAGAAGAATTGATACTTCTGAACTGTGGCACTAGAGAAGACTCTTGAGAGTCCCTTGGACAGCAAGGAGATCAAACCAGTCAATCCTAAAGGCACTCAACCCTGAATATCCATTGGAAGGACTGATGCTGAAGCTGAAGCTTCAATACTTTGGCCACCGGATGTGAAAAGCCAACTTATTCGAAAAGACCTTGATGCTGGGAAAGATTGAGGGCAGGAGGAGAAGGGGGTGACAGAGGATGAGATGGTTGAATGGCATCACCGACTCAGTGGACGTGAATCTGAGCAAACTCCAGGAGATAGTGAAGGACAGGGAAGCCAAGCGTGCTGCAGTCCATGGGGTCACAAAGAGTCAGACACAACTTAGTGACGGAACAACAACAACAAAGAGCTGAACCCTGAGGAGACAGACCAGTAAGACTAATTCCTTCCTAACAGAATTGTGTGTTTGGCTTAACATCTTTGCTCTCCAGTGGGAGGGTGGGAGGAGACACAGAGCATAACAAATTATCTCAGCAAAGCTTGATAACTGTGACTATAAAAATACTCATTGGATACAGAAATGCACAGGCTGGCAGGGAACTTAAACCACTCATGGACTTTACAGAAGGCCTCTCTTCCCAGACCATGAAAGCCTGCTCCTCTTGTATTATGTCAGTTTACATACCTATTTTCCTACCAGAGTGTGATCCTCTCCAGAGCAGGGACTCTAGTTTATCTCCTTTTGTTTCTCTGACACATCTTGGGGCCCAGAATTAGCAATTATGTTACAACTATGAAGTTGTCTTTCATTTTAAATAAAATGATTGTCATCAAATGAGGCTTACTCTGGCCAATGAAACACAAGTAGAAGTGACATGTCATAAGCTTCTGGCTTAAGCTTTAAGACTCAGGGCAGGGATTTCCTGGTGGTCCAGTGGTCGAGAATCCACCTGACAATACTGGGGACAAGGGTTTGATCCCTGGTCTGGGAATATCCCACATGTCACAGAGCAATTAAGAGGGTGTGTCACAACTACTGAGCATGCGCCCTAGAGCCCGTGCTCTGCAATAAGAGAAACCACTGCAATGAGACGACCGTGCACCGCAGGGGAGAGTAGCCCCCTCCTCATTACAGCTAGAGAAAGCCCACACACAGCAAGGAAGACCCAGTGCAGCCAAAAACAAACATATAAATTCATTCACTCATTCATTAAGAAAGCGAGCTAGGACACACTTTGTCACTTTCTCCTTTTTCCCTCTGTTGCAGGGACCCCCATTTCCCAGGAACCTGGTCCCAGAGGGAGAAGACATGGAGCAGGAGCCCCAGAGACCTGCAATAGACAAGTCATATACACAAGAAATGAACCTTTATGTAAAAGTCACTATGATTTGGAGGCTGTTTGTTGTCCTGGCAAAACGGTCTGCATGACTCGTTCACCAAATTTACTAATCCACTGAAAATGAAAGTGCTAGTCCAACTCTTTGCAACCCCATGGACCCCATGGACCCCCAGCCCACCAGACTCCTCTATCGATGGAATTCTCCAGGCAAGAATACTGGAGTGGGTAGCTTTTCCCTTCTCCAGGGGACCTTCCCGATCCAGGGATCAAACCCAGGTCTCCTGCGTTGCAGGCATATTCTTTACCGTCTGAGCCACCAGGGAAGCCCTACTAAACTAAATCATTAATTTCTCTCTATCTAGTCAGTAAGCATTTATCACTCACTGTAAGCAGAGAGCTACACTCAGAGCTAGGGTCACAGAAATGATTAAGATGTAGCCTGTCCTCAGAGAACTTGCAGCCTCAGGAGGAAGTCAGTAATGCCCCTATATTCAAGGTATTAAAATATTGAAATACTTTCATATCATTGGGAAACTGCACTGTCCCAGGACTCCCAAACACTCCCTCCTCTCTGTATCAACTGCCCCAGCCCCTCCCTCAGGATACCCCCATCATACATGTACACACATACAGATACTCAGACACGTCTCTATGATCAGGAACTAAAGGATTTACCTTACGGCACAGAAAGAGACCTCCAGAATCAGGTTTGATCATTTATTCTGACTGACCTGTGTTGATATCTTTGTTAAATATTTTTAAAATCACCCTTGGAGACAGAAAAATTATTTGGTAGCCTGAACATAAAGTTCAAAGGAGGACTATGAAGAATTAATGACTCATCTGCAGGTGGGGCGGCAAAACCAGATTTCCTAACTAGTCTCCTGGTAACTTACAGCTGAAGCACTAAGATAAGGTCTCCTCCTTGGAAAGGGTTCAGGTTCTCTCCACACAGCTCCTCCACTGCTCAAGGCTTCTGGGCACACATGCATGTAACACACACACATACACACATGCACACACATACCCTTTCCTCTGGAAAGCCATGACTTAGCTCTGTCAGCCCTTCATATCTAATGAACATGCAGCACTGTAAATATTCCAGAGGGTACTGCACCTCCCCATCGTGTAGAATTGACTCTTGCCCCCACCACACCCCTGTTCAAACCTGCCCAGTGGTATACTAACATTTACTCATGTGTTGCTGCCTCTGGATTCTAGCATATGCAGTGCAGTTAGGGACTGGGTCTTATTCATCTCTGTATTTCCAGCACTAGCATGTGTGTGCTATGCTAAGTCACTTCAGTTGTGTCCAACTCTTTGCAACCCCATGGACTGTAGCCCACCAGGCTCCTCTGTCCATGGGATTCTCCATGGAGAATCCCATGGACAGGCAAGAATACGGGAGTGGGTTGCCAGGCCCTCCTCCAGGGGATCTTCCTGACCCAGGTTCAAACCTGCCTCCCTTACCTCTTTTGCATTGGCAGTCAGGTTCTTTACCACAAGCACCTCCTGGGAAGCTCTAGCATAGTGCCTAGAACAAAGTAGGATAGATATGATGACTCTGGATTTGGTGGGAGGAAGAAGGGAAGAGGTGGACACGAAAGAGGTAAGAGACGGAAGGGCTAAGGAATGAATCCTCCAGAACACCAATAATTACAGAGTGGAAAGAAAAAGAGGAGCCATCCAAGGGGGGCCAGTGTAGGGAGAGAAATAGGAGAAGTATTAGGAGATGGAGTTAACAGGCAGATCAAGAGAGAGGAGCCACGGGCCTTTGGAGAAACAAACTTCAAAGAGGAGACTGTGTCCCATGCCAAACATGCAGGCATATCCTTCAGGCTGAGCACTGAAATAGGACAGGGAGTCTGGCACTGAGGGCATCATGAATGACCACAGGAAGAGCAGTTAGGTGATTATTCAGGGAGAAAGGTCGGGACCCAGACTGCAATGGGATGAAGAGAAAAGGAGGGGTGAGACACTGTAGACAGTGAAAGCAGCACAGGACTTCCTAAAAGTCTAGTGGTGAAGGAAGGAAATTGGTCAGTCACAGAAGGGAAGGAAAGGTTAAGGGAAGGAACATTTCTTCTGATGAGGAGAGACCCAAATGTGTCTTGTGCAGCTTATTCACATTGCCCTGAGTCATGGCCTCTGTAAGATGGTCAGGGCTGGAGTAGGTTCTGCCCCTGAGAACAAACCCGGCCAGTGTTTGGAGGCTCAGAGTCACAGCATTCTCCCTGTTGGTTCCAACCTCGGGTGAACAGATTTCTGAGCTCCTGGCAACCTATTCCAGTGTGGCTAGAGAGGGTCATCTGGAGTCACACCGATGAGCCTCCAATCAAGGGCTCCCTTAATTAGGACAGTCATGGTCTTCCCATATCTCAGCTCTGCTTGTGCTTCTGCCCTGATAGAAGTAGAGCAACACTGCCTTACTTTGTGTCATGCATCATTTATGATAAATGCAATTTTGCAAGTCACTGGAGAAAAATATTCCTTTTTTAAAAATCTCCCCTTCTGGATCCCTTGGCTCTCTGAAACTTGAGAAAGTTTCTAGTGAGTGCCTGTTCCATCTGGAGACACTGAAGGCAGTGGTAACCTTGCGAAGGAGAGCTGCGGTGGGCAAGGAAGACATTGCATGCTCTGAATTTATGTTGGTTGGCTGATGAACCTCCTGCCGTTGAGGAAATACTTGTCAGCTTTCTCCAAACAGCCTAGAATTAGTCATTTCTCACCATTTAAGATGATATACTATTAAGGCAATCTCCTAAGTGATTATAGAAATTATTCAGATAGAACCACTGTGATAACACATTATAGGCTTGTTACTTAGCAACGGAAAAATATAGACACTCTTAAAAATTAAGATTGAAAAAGACATATCTCATTCAAAACTAGTTTTACAATGATCCATAAAAACAACCAGAAAATCACCATAATGAATAAGATAATGGCAACAAGATTAACTTTAATTATGTATTTAGATATCATGCCCAAGTTCTTAAGTGTTAGTCAGAAAATGAACATCACCCTCTTCCTTCATGGCAGACCTGTCTGTGGGTGAGCCAAGGCCACATTTCTTTGATGTAAGACTCAGGGTGAAGTCGCCAATCCCCTCCCTAAGTCTTCTTTCCAGCCTCTTCATCTCAGGCTCCTCTGTTTCTCAATTCTACTCTTTCCATTGTCACCACCATCATTACCACCTCCTACACCACTGATGGGGCTGCCTCACTAGAACTCACACATTCCAGGTGCTATGGAGTGGCTCTATCCCCACCTTTACATACAATGATGACCAAGTAGCTCCTTTGGTTAGGGACCAAGGTTGTGAGTTTCATTCCCAAAAGCTGTTTTATTAGTGGAGTCATAAGGAAACTAAGAATACAGAGGGGGGCTCCCCTGGCAGTCCAAGGGTTAAGACTCTGCCTTCCAATGAAAGGGGTGTGGGTTTGATCCTTAGTCAGGAAGGTTAAGATCCCACATGCCTCTCGGCCAAAAAACCAAGACATAAGACAGAATCAATATTGTAAAAGACTTTAAAAATGGTCCACATCAAAAAAAAATCTTTTTTAAAAATAGAATACAGAGTGTGGTATACATATTACATCTGATGGACAAATGACTCTAAGCCCACCACTCACTAGTAGGAGATGAGTTATGTCACAAAGAGTGCAGGTGTGCATATATGTCTGTATTTGTGTAACTAATTGATTAAAAACCTACTCTGTGCTAGATATTGTACTAGATCCATCTCCTTCTAATGCTTTCAACACTCTAAAAATGCAAGCACTTTCCCAATTTTTAAAAAATTTTTATTTGAAATAATTGTATATTCATGGGAGATTACAGAGAAGTATACAGGAAAAGTTCCAAACACCCTCCCCCTTCACCTGATATTAACATCTCACACAACTTTAGCACAATATCAAAGTCAAGAAATTGGTACACTCAATAGACTTCATTCAGATTTCACTAGTTATACACGCACTGACTATTCAGAAGCCCAAAATGCCACTGTGGGCCCCGAGTTAGAGTAGGGCCTTACAAGGTCAGGTGTTAGAAAGAGGTGTGACCTGAGTTAGATAACTGTAGGGCCAGTCAGTGTGAATGCATCCCTTTGGTAGCTACAGCTCTAGATCCAGATATATTGCACAGTGCTAATATGTATACAGAGTACACCTAGCAAAATTTGTTCCCTGGTTTTCTAATCTGAGAAGTGAAAGTGAAGTTAAGGGAGCCAAGTGGAAACCCCAGAAACTACTCTCCAAAACTCACTTGTATCAAGAGAATAAAGTGTTGAGGCAGTCGAGCACAGGTTGGAAAAGAATTGCCAGACACAGAGTACTGCAGAAAGGAGTGAGTTTATTAAGAACAAAGAGTAGAGATAAAGTGGGCACTGTGAGCACAGTAGGCCAACAACTCCTGACAGGCCGGGGAGAGTCGACAGCTTTGTGAGTTAGTAGCTAATTTTTATAACCTCAATACAAGAAAATTCCTGCTGGAAGGTTGGTGTTAGGTGATTGGATGGGCGCTATAGGGTGTTTATTGGAGTGGACATCTTTGCCTAATTGGGAGTCAAGAAGCTTGTTAGTGATGATCAGGGGCTTTTGGCAATGGTTACAAAGGGGCTCAACTAGCTTTGGAGGTATCCTTGGTTCTGGGCTCTGCTTCTGTGGCCTTGATACAAAGCCTCACTCCCGTAACCTGGGGCAGGACTCAAAGCAAAAGCAAACTACACCTCTGGAGGAATTGCAGAGACTAGTGCTAGGACTAGGACTTGAGAGACAAATGGTAGTGATTCCTATCACATCCTGAATTACTTACACTTTAGGCTAAGAGCAAAGGTTGGATGGGTTATGAAGAATGACCATAGATGTTTGCATACATAAATGCTCAGTCGTGTCCAACTCTTTGCGACCCCATGAATCCAAACATAATCAGATGATGACAATGGATGACACTAATAATCACAGCTGCAGTTCCATTTGTAGTATCTCTGCGTTTAGTTCAGTTCAGTCCCTCAGTCACGTCCGACTCTTTGCAACCCCATGGACTGCAGCACGCCAAACTTCCCTGTCCATCACCAACTCCCGGAGCTTGCTCAAACTCATGTCCATCGAGTCGGTGATGCCATCCAACCATCTCATTGTCTGTCATCCCCTTCTTCCTCCTGCCTTCAATCTTTCCCAGCATCAGGGTCTTCTCCAATGAGTCATTTCTTCACATCAGGTAGCCAAAATATTGGAGTTTCAGCTTAAGCATCAGTCCTTCCTTTACTGCTTACCTACCAGAACAATATCAACTATATATATATATATATACATACATATATATATATATATATATATATATATGTATATGTGTATAGAAGAATCCAAAAGATACTGAAAGGATTATGATCATCTTGATGTCTCACAGAACATCATCCTGGTTCATTATACTGATGACCTAATCTTGTGAACAGGTCATGTCAAGTACCCTAGATGCCCAAATAAGACATCTGCATGCCAGAGATCAGAAGATAATCCCCATAAAAACTTAAATGGGCCTGTAATATCAATGTTTACACAGGTTCAGTGGAGTAAAATGAAGTTAAGGGGGTGGATTTCCCTCTACAGTAAGAGTCAAGTCACTGCACCTGTCCCAGCTACTAAAAAGAAAAAAACAATGTTTGGTGGTCCTCCCTTGTTTGGAGAAGCAATATATACTATATATAGATATGTGCTGCTACAGTTCATTTACCAAGGAACCTACAGGCTGCTAACGTTGAGTGGGGAAGAAATCAAAAAAGTATCCTGTACAATGTTACAGTAATCAAAACAGTATGGTACTGGCACAAAAACAGACACATAGATCAATGGAATAGGATAGAGTGCCCAGAAATAAACCCACGCACTTACAGTCAACTAATCTAGGACAAAGGAGGCAAGAATATACAATGGAGGAAAAATAAAACACTTTCTTCAATGAGTGGTGCTAAGAAAACTGGACAGCTGCATGTAAAAGAATGGAATTTAGAAAATTCTCTAATACCATACTAAAAAACAAAGCTCAAAATAGGCTAAAGACCTATAAATGTAAGACCAGATACTATGAAACTCCTAGAGGAAAACATAGAACACTCTTTTACGTAAATCACAGCAACATCTTTTTGGATCTGTCTCCTAGAGTAATGGAAACAAAAGTAAAAAATAAACAAATGAGACCTAGTTAAACTTAAAAACTTTTGCACAACAAAGGAAACCATAAACAAAATGAAAAGACAACCTACAGAGTGGGAGAAAATATTTGCAAACAATGAGACTGACAAGGGCTTAATTTCCAAAATATACAAACAGCTCATACAACTCAATATCAAAACAAACAACCAAATCAAAAAGTGGGCAGAAGACCTAAACAGACATTTCTCCTAAGAAGACACACAGATGGCCAACAGGCACATGAAAAATGCTCAACATCACTAACTATTAGAGTAATGCAAATCAAAACTACAATGAGCTATCACCTCATGCCAGTCAGAATGGCCATTAATATGTCTACAAATAAAAGTGCTGCAGAGGGTGTGGAGAAAAGGGAACCCTCCCACACTTTTGTTGGGAATGTAAATTGGTGCAGCCACTATGAAGTTTTCTTAAAAAACTTACAATAGACTTACCATATGATCAATTCCACTCAATCCCACTCCCAGGCATATATCTAAGAAAGATGGAAACTCTAATTTGAAAAGATACATGCATCCCAATGTTCATAGCAGCACTATACCTGAATCACTTTGCTATACATCTGAAGCATTGTACGTCAACTATATTTTAATAATTTTTTTAAAGGGAAGAAATGTTATTTAAAAAAACAAGCACACTGCAGCATTTTCAGGTTGTGGTGCAAGTTGCTGTGCAGCTTAAACCAACAGTATGGAAAGTGTCAGTGGGGCTCCATTAGAATAGCTAGCAAGCCCTCCTCTGCTAACAACTACGTTTCATTATAAAAGCAGCCTATGGCTGGCTACTACCTCCTGGTAGAGGATTTACACTCACCAAGGGGTTCCTTGGTAGCTCAGACAGTAGAGTCCGCCTGCAATGCGGGAGACCTGGGTTCGATCCCTGGGTCAGGAAAATCCCCTGGAGGAAGACATGGCAACCCACTCCAGTATTCTTGCCTGGAGAATCTCCATGGACCGAGGAGCCTCGTGGGCTACAGTCCATGGGGTCACAAAGAGTCGGACATGACCGAAGCGACTTAGCACACACAAGGGATACCAAGTTGACTATGCAACTCAATTGTCAATCATGTGCTGTGTCCATCATGTATTAATTATCCATCAAGAATTAAATCCACCAATTCATCAAATTGGACATGTGTGGCAACTTTCCATTCTAAACTGAAAGTGATGTTAATATATATGAGAGCAGAACCAAGCAGGTTCAGAAAGTTCAAGCAAACTGAACCAACAGCTGGCTCTGACTTCCTGGCTTCACCACCTCCCCTTAACACACACCCATGGCCTCAGAGTGAGTCCATCATATCCAGTTATCAGAAGAAGGTAAAGCACATGCCTTGTCTACAGATGAATCGGTGTGATATGCTGGAACCAGCATGAGTGGAGTCTGCACCACCACACCACACTCAGAGATGGCCCTGGAAAGCAGTGATAAATGAAATAATCCTGGTGGGCAAAACTTCAAGTGACACATCTGGTCATTCACTTTGTGTGGAAGGAGAAATGGCCTAGGACGTAAATCTATAATTATTTATAAGCCGTGCCTGATGATTGGCTGCTTGCTCGGAGACTTGCAAAACTGGTGACAGGGAAGTCTGGGGTAGAGATATGTGGGTGGATCTTTCAGAATAATTACAGAGCATGCAGATGTTAACGGCCCAGGTCCATGTCTGCCACAGACATTCATGATAGAGAAGGTTCTCAATAATCAGGTAAAAAAGATAACCCATTCTCTGCACGTCAGTCAGCCACCCCAGGGCTTGATCCAAAGAGGTTACACAACATAGTTTTCTCTTCAACAAATCTAACCCGGCTGCCACCACTCCTCAGTACCTGAGCTGTCAGAAACAGAGGCCAAAATGGCATTATTATCTGGAGGAAGCAGTCAGCGCCATAGAAGGGATAACATCAGTCCTTACGTGAATAGACTTCAGTTCAGGGTATGGATTTGCCTTCCCTCTCAGCACTTCTGCTAGCCTCTCTTTTCAGACATGCAAAATGCTTAATTCATCCTCTAATATTCTTTATCTTGAAGCATAGAAATATTTTAGCTCAAGTATTGTGAAAAGAATCATCTTTTGCCTCTATTTTTTAACAAGTATTTCTACAAGAAAAAACTCCTTAAATACATGGTCTCTATTTATGATTATGTTCAAGGTTTCACCAAACGACGCTGCAAAATCAGACCTTCTAAAATCATTCCATTCTAAAACCGAACATAAATGTTTAATTAAAGTTAAGGTTCCATCAAGAGATTCTTCCCACAGTTCAATATATTCCAAGGTGAAATTACAGTAATTCAAAATTAAATTTTAAATATAGTTTGAGATCTCATTGTTTCATCTGTTCTGTTTTTCTCTTGCTTTTTATATAGATAATTTTTAATGCCTTCTTATTCACAAGCTTTTTTCCTCATCAATAATTAAATTTTACCAAAAGCTTTCAAAAGCTGAAGTTTTTGGTGTTTCATATCCTTTGAATACAGTAATTAAAAACTTCCAACTTTATTCTGAACAAAATACAAACAAAATTTATCATCTTTTGCAGAAAGTTCGATACCATTGTACAACACACAGGTTGATTTACAAAGCCATTCTTCAAAGGTTCGAGCAAACATGAACTATGGCTTATAGCTGGCAGCCAAGAGAGAAAGCATGTTTGATCATCTAAAATATTGTTTCATGTTCATCAAATGCATCATTTTTTGATGAACACACACAAAAAAATACTTTACCACAAAAATTTTGTCACTCAATTACAACTGTGATAATGTATAAATATTTGTAAATTTTGACAACTGCAGCTTCTGTTTTGATTAGTAAGATATTGCAGCTTATTTGGATGAAATTATAAATTATATGTGCATTGCAATCAATCACAAGTATGTTTATGCTCCATAAGCTTCTTAATTTACTAAAAGCATTGTTTTTACACTACTTGGCCCCACCACAATTTGTATTTGTCATTAACACCATAAAAATAAAGCATTTTTCTCTAATGTTAAACATACATCTGAATTTATAATAGCATTAACAATCATGTTTCCTTCAACAGAATGAACTTCTAAAAGCTTCATTTTAATACCATGGAGCAGATGAAAACACACACATACTACTGGAATTAAGTGACTTCTGTTTGAAGACTCTTATGGCATTAATATGAATCCATCTTTATTTAACTGTTTATGAATTTCCTCCAATATTGGCTGAAGATTTCAACAGCTATTATTTCACTATTCATAAATAAAGAAGAAAGTTTGAAATTGAAAATGAGCAAAATTCATTTAGAATAATAGTTATTTGATCTAACTGATAAATCACGATTGGCAGGGTGATGTGTAGAAGCACCACCTGCAGCTGCAGATGTTAGCTCGTCATCTTCAGTGGTCTTCTTCTTTTAATCAATTTTTTATTAGAGTTTAGTTGATTTACAACGTTGTGTTAGCTCCTGCTACACAGCAAAGTCAGTCAGCCCTTCATATACATACAGCCACTCTCTTCTAGACTCCATTCCCATATAGGTCACTACAGAGCACTGAATAGAACTCCCTGTGCTATACAGTAAGTTCCTGTTAATTATCTTTTATATATTTGTTGTTGTCATTGTTTAGTCGATAAGTTGTGTCCAACTCTTTTCGACTCCATGGACTGTAGCCTGCCAGGCTCCTCTGTTCATGAGATTTCCCAGCCAAGAATACTGGAGAGGGTTGCCATTTCCTTCTCCAGGGGATCTTCATGACCCAAGGATTAAGATTAAATGTGTCTCCTGCATTGGCAGGCAGATTCTTTACCACTGAGCCACCTGGGATGCCCACCTTTTACATATTTATGTCTAATCCATTCCTCTGTTGATGGGCATTGAGGTCACGTCCATGTCCTTGCTGTTGCAGCAGTGCTGCAATGAACATTGGGGTGCATGTATCCTTTCGAATTATGGTTTTCTCCAGGCAAGGGCTTCTTAAAATAACCACTAGCTTTTGAAGCAGATGCTGAAGTTTCTTCGTGAGATTTGTATCTTCTGGTTTTCATGTGGTTGGTAATAACACTATGGGTCCCACGGTGGATGGTAAATATTGACAAATATTTTGGGTAAAGTTATATATTCATCATCAACTTTCTTAAGTAGACAATTACTATTTAATTTTCCATTAAACATGGACTGCCGGTTTTTTAAATTTTTGCCAGCAGGAGAGTTAATCAAAAACAAACTAAGGGACTTCCCTGGTAGTTCAGTAGCTAAGATTCCTTGCTCCCAAAGCAGGGGGGCTGGGTTCAATTCCTGGTCAGGGAACTAGATCCCACATACCACAACTAAGAGTTTGAATATCGAAACTAAAGATCCTGCTTGCTGAATCTAAAGGAACTCACATGCCACAGTGAAGGCAGAAGATCTGGTGTGGTGCAACCTGGCACAGCATAATTAATTAATTAATTAATTTTAGTTAATATTGTAGTCATTTAATGATACAATAAGAGATAATGCAAACTCATTCAGACTACTTCCTACATTATCCATGGCAGGATAGCCTCTACTACCCACACACATTTATGTGCACCTATCACATAATTTCCTGTATTTCCAGTGACTGACTTCACACATCTTGAGTGTAAGTATGGCTTCATACATCTTGCAGACCGTAGTACAGGCCACTGTACAACTGTCCAGCAAACCAAGTGCCTGATGAGGGCAGCAACACTGAATAAGTCTCCCACTACCATCTGAAATGGGATAGGGTCATCTGTCCCCAGCCAGCCATATCTTGAGCAAACGTTTTATCAACAAACACCCTACATGTTGTCCTTGAAAGGAAACTGCTACTTAGATTGCATCAGGAAATTAGTTTTTGCTCATCACTTTTCAGATTAACCACATTTTAATGTAAGAATTGTGTTCACTGCATCACAAACTTTTAGATGAGAGTATAGTAGAAGCTGGATGTATGTAGTAGAGGTCTACTAAGACCACCTCAGCTTGTTTTAATGCAATTGCTAATAACAACAGTTTGTTTAGAAATGAAAAATCTAGAACAAACAATAAACTGGTCAGCACACAGCAGAACAACCATAAAATAGACTGACCCAGGAAAACTGCTCTCATCACCCTGTCAGTGGGGAACTTTATGTGGAAAGGACGGACAGCAACAATCTGAACCCTTCCATCAACATTTTTGTTTAGTCACTAAGTTGTGTCCGACTCTTTGCAACCCCATGAACTGTAGCCCATTAGGCTCCTCTGTTAATGGGATTTCCCAGGCAAGAATACTGGAGTAGGTTGCCATTTCCTACTCCAGGGGATCTTCCTGACCTAGGGATCAAACCCAAGTCTCCTGCATCGGCAACCAGATTCTTTATCACTGAGCCACCTGGGAAGCCCTCTATCTACTGTAGGAACCCTGAAAGTAAGACAGGCAAATGTTATATGCCTACTGCATGATGCAATACTGTTGCAAAAGTATTGTTGCTAAAAATTTAAAAATTAACCTGAATCTAATCAAGCTAATTGGCAGTTTCAGGAAATGTGATGAAGCTATAGGGTAGTCCTCTAAAGTTAAAAGTTACTTGATTCCTGGGCACCCTGCCTAGTTACAGAAAGGAGTAACGAAAAAATGACTTGTAAGACCAGAAAAAAAAATTTTTTTTAACTTGTCTAGAGTGAAAATTTAAATCACTCCTTTTTTGAATGCTATTTTCCAAGATTGGAAGGCTTGTCTGAAGATGATGTTATGCCAGAATCCAGTGCCAAGGATAAAAAGTTTTGATACACTTGTAAGAAAAATGTGTAGAAAGCTTAGCCTTCCAGAAACATGTCTAAAAGTACTTAGAACCATGGATGGACCTTGGAGGTCATCTCATTCATTCCCTTCACCTTACAGGTGAGGAAATTGAGTCCCAAAGAGATTAGTAGTTTCCAGGGTTACCAGATCTGGATCCAGGTTGTCCCCTTTCTCACTTTAAGCAGCCAACGGTGGTACAGGTAGACCAAAGGTTAATATTCAAATCACCCAGAGGTTTCACAGTAGGAGAAGCAGATACTTCATTAAACCCATAAACAATAAACATCCTTCAGAGCTCTTGGGGGAATAGAACATAAAAATACAAACCGACATTTGAAACATAGTGGAAAAAACTTGGGAAGGCTCACCCTGAACATTACCTAATATGAGTGCTGCAAACCAAAATAATTCCCAGGATTTTTCATATATATCTCAAGTCATGTCCAACCAGTCCCTATCTTGATTTCTTCAGAATAAACTCGGTGCATTCCAAATTACTGTCATCAGTTCCAGTGTTCAGTATTGCTTTCAAAATCCTAGACAGAAGTTTTATTCACTGTGGATGTCTTCTATCAAGTCTGAGAGCCAAAAAGGAGCTTGGGAAGAAAGATGGAAAAGATTTACTAGATGTCTCATAGACCTAGTCATTATATGTAAGCCACTTATTTCAAAGGGGACTTAAAGTTTTGGTGGATAGGTAAGTGGGAGGTGTTGTGTGTCAGGTGTTTAAACCTTTCTGAGAGGCACTGCAGTGTCCTGCTTAAGAGCAGAGTTCTTGGAACCAGAACAGTGTTAGTCGCTCAATCGTGCCCAACTCTTTGGAACCCCATGGACTGCAGTCCACCAGGTTCATCTGTCCATGGGATTCTCCAGGAAAGAATACTGGAGTGGGTTGCCATTTGGAGCCAGAATGTCTGAGTTTAAATCCCAGCTCTGTAACTTGCTAGCAAGGTACATGGTGCCTATTATGTGCCTCAGTTTCCTCATGTGTAAAATCATAAGAGAATTTAGCTCAAACTCTTGTTATAAGGATTAAATAAGCTAATGCACACAGAGCCCCTGGAACATTCTCTGGCACACAGCAAATGTGTAATTAAATGTTAATGGTTACTATCCAGAGGTCATTCCTCTGGCAACCACTGTTATTTGGAAAAATACCCAAGGAAGTCTTCTACAAGACCTCGGCACTACCAACCACTTGAGTCATAGGAATGTATCAGCTGACTTTTAAATTCTAACATGTATCTCTGCTCCCCTCATACAGTAAATTATGAGTAACAGATTAATGTCTTCCTCCAGTTGCCAGCCCTTGAAACAGCTTCATAGTCACTCATTCAAAATGTTTTGGGGGAGGACTTCCCTGATGATCCAGTGGTTAAGAATCTGCCAATCAATGCAGGGGACATGGGTTCAATTCCTGGTCTTGGAAGATTCCACATCCCATGGGGGAACTAAGCCTGTGTGCCACAGCTACTGCGCCCACGCTCTAGAGCCCATGCTCCAGAACAAGAGAAGACACTGCTATGAGAAGCCTGCGTACCGCAACTAGAGAGCAGCCCCAGTGCATCCACAAAGACTCAGCACAGCCAAATATAACAAATAAACAAAACAAGATTTTAAAAATATATCTTTGGGGAGTGCATGTGTTCATTTACTGCAGAGTGTGTCCAACTCTTTGTGACCCCATGGGCTGTAGTCTACCAGGTTCCTCTGTCCATGGGATTTTACATGCAAGAATATTGGAGTTGATTGCCATTTCCTCCTCCAGGGGATCTTCCTGACCCAGGGATCAAACCTGTCTCCCCTGCATTGACAGGCAGATTCTTTACCGCCAAGTCACCTGGGAAGTTCCTATTCCCAAAAACAGTGGGGAAGGCCAAATATTCACCTACAGCAGGAGTTCACTATCTGGGAAGGAAAGCAAACCATACACTTAGGTGGGAACAAGAGAGTTAAAGAGATGAATGCTGAGAAGCACCAGGCTGGATGTGACCCGAGAGAAAGTGAAGCAAGTGCCCCTCCTGGACGTGTGGGACCCTTGGAACCATACCAGACAGGAAGCTAGAGCTGCCCACATATAGACAGGGGGGAATCCCACTCCACCAAGATTAATTACTACTAGGCTGCCAAAAATAAGAGTAATATTATTTTTAAAAATATATAAATATGCAAACAACTGTGTAAAACCCAAATAATCACATAAACCCACAGTGAGACCCAGGACCACAGACAAGGCTATACTGAGTCACCACTGGGTTTCCTTCAGGTGGTCTCCTTAAGGGGACATGCTGGGCCTCTGTGAGCACTGGGATTTCTTCCAGCTTTTGGAGCTGTGAGGCCTCAGCTCTGTGACTCACCACATCACTCTGCCCTGCCCCAGCTCTCCCAGAGCTCTGCAGACGCCTGCCATGAATGCACATCTTCTAAACTGTCGATTTGTTCCTTTAATAACTTTTAATGTCAATTTATCCAGCACAGTCTGTGCAGCAATTTATGAGTGAGTGGGAGGCAGAGCGAAGCCAAGCTAAGCAGGATGAGTCAGCTTTCCCAAGTCTCTCCCCCTATTAGCAGAGTCTGGAGTGGGAGAGGGACTCCTGAAGGGTTTAAAACTCACAATGAAGAGCAGGCTTTTGCCCAACTGTCCTCACACAGTCCAGCCTCTTCAAAAAGAGAGTCTATGATGGTCACTTTCCTATCTGGGTGGTTGGCCACAGCTACCCAGAGCTGGCCTCCTCAGGACCCTCTTGGAAGGGTCCCTGATATCCTCAAAAATTCCAACCGCTTCTCTAAGAGAAGTCGGAAACAGTCTTGTACTTGCAGCCAGAAAGACTGCTTGTCATTAGCCTGAGACCAGAGGCTAACATGACCCTGAGTTTATAAGCTGACCTCGAACTGGCATGAACATGGTGAAGAGCCCAAACTGTGACTCTGGAGTGGTCAGCACTCGTGTTCAGGTCCATCCAGGAGGCTACAGGACATTCTCTTGCTTATGCTAAAGGAGAGCTATTCCATTCTGAGGCCACTTGCCTGAGACCTGTTCTCTTGCAGATAGCACTGGTCCCTTAAAACACGACCCTAAGATTCTGAAAACATAATAGGAATGAAAGAAGTCTGTGCGAGGTGAAAAGTGGTGCTGAAGGAAAAGTATTGCCACTTCAAAGTAATTTGGTTTGTTAAGAGATGACAGCTTGAATGTACCTTCAGAAGACCTTTTGTTCTAGAAAAACCACTCAAATAGGCCATCTGAGTAGGTAAATATAAAGCTGAAACTTTTCACGTGCTCCCTGACCTCCAATGGTTCCACTTAATGATTTTTCAACATGGGAAAATGATACTCATTCGGTGGAAACCACTCGTTGAATTTTGAATTTGGATCTTTTCCCAGCTAACAATATACCATCCCATCATCTCTCATGATGCTGGGCAGTGGCAGTGAGCCACAGCTCCCAACCAGCCACAAGACCACAGGGGAAACAACCGACACACTTAAAACCATGTTAGACCCACACAGCTGTTCTGTTTTTCATGTTCAGTACAGTGTTCAATAAATTGTGTGAGATATTCAACACTTTACTATAAAATAGGCTTTGTGTTAGATAGTTTTGCCTAAATGTAGACTGAAGTAAATGTTCTGAGCATGCTGAAGATAGGCTGGGCTAAGCTGTGATGTTCAGTAGATTAGGGGTATTAAATGCATTTTTGCCTTATGATATTTTCAACTTAGGATGGATTTATTGGGACATAACTTGATCATAAATAGAGGAAGATCCGTAATTGGAGAAAGAGACTTTTGAGACACTTGTGGTTCTTAGGAATGAAATCCTCTGTGTCATCATGAAAAATACTGTCTATATATAAAATACACTTTCCACCCTACACATGTATTTGCCTTTAGAGAGACTTCTTTCATTTTAAGACTGACTTGAGATACCTTTGTGCAGGAAACCTCCTGTTTACTCTTGGGAGGATGTGAATGTTTTCGTTTGACCAGGGCTATCCAGGAATTTGGATATGAGGATCAGAAGCTGAAGGAGATGTTCTCAAGAGAGGTTAGATGAAAACCCAAACACCAGCAATGCAGCTGCAGAAACCTGAAGGGGACATGACGCTCGTGTATACTGCTACTCCCAGGATACAATATGATTGGTGTTTTACCACCTTTGGGGCAAGGATGCAGATTCAGAGGTTTCCACTGGGCTTCTCCACCATATTAGCTCTTACTGCATACTCCTAGGCTCAGATATGGGAATTCTTCCAACTACCAAGTATGTCCAGTTCAAATATGTGTTCAGGAATCTGGGAATGACTGCAAAGTAGGTCTTCGGGCCTGTGGAACCATGGTGAAACAAAGCCTGACCAGGACTCCATTTATTATCTGACCTCCATATCTCAGCAGTGGCGCTAATGGTAAAGAACCCACCTGCCGATGCAGAAGATGTAAGAGATCAGGGTTCGATCCCTGGGTCAAGAAGATTCTGTGGAGAAGGAAATGGCAACCCACTCCAGTAGTCTTGTCTGAAGAATCCCATGGATGGAGGAGCCTGGTAGGCTACAGTCCATGGAGTGACAAAGAGTTAGACATAACTGAAGTGACTCAGCATGCACGCACATGCCTCGACTCTACCAAGGGGGCCATAACGATGCTTTAGTCACAGGTATCAATGATTATAGAACTCTGTGCCCAGCAGTATTTGAAATGTCTGGTTATTTTCCTCTCCCCAGAGTAATATTACCCAAGCAAATTGCTGGAGGTTCCTTTGGAAAAGGACTAGGAGACTTATTACCATATGGACTTGCTGTATGTTGCAGGATTCCTCCTTCCAGGAACCCTCCTCCTTCAGCCAGTGGGCCCTGGGCTTAAAAACCAGATTAGATGAAGAAACAGGGCAAGGACCTGACTTTTTACTGAGATGCCTTCGACCTCCTAATAATCTATCCTTGATCTCTTTTACTTGTTTCAGTTGAACAATATTCTTGTCAACTCATCTATCTTGTCCTTCAGACATGTTTCATTACTCATCTCCATGGCTCTCAACACGTCATGTCCCCAAGGCATCCATTCAACTCTGTTACTCATAAAGAATATTGTGCCACCTAGACTCTATTACTCAGAATTTTATCCTCTCATTGTTATCACTTGCTCCCACCAGTGCACTCTCTTCTGTCAGTGGTATTGCAGTATCCTATTCTAATTCACAAGTGGAAGGTTAACAAAGTTTAATTGTCCTGCTACAGCCTGCCAAAAGCTCTCCAAACTCCTCATCCGCCAGTGATGGGCTCCTCATTGCCAGTCATCCAATAAGAAACCCAGTTCCAAAATCCTACTTCTGGTCCTAAATATCTTGGATTGAGTTCCTTAGGAAACAAATTATGAGATGGAGATTTTTTTTGTTGGAGAATGTTGTAGTAAGAACAACTGAAAGGGAGTTTCAGAAAAAATCAGATTAGGCAGAGAGAGAATTTGAATTATCATGGAGATGCAATGAAGGTCTTAGCTCTGGCCCTTCAGGGCTCTCCTCAGATGAGTGAGGATGCTTTTGACCCCATTTCATCCTGTAAGTGAATGTAGGATGCTTAGAGAGAGGTATACCTCTGGGTGAGATGGTTCCCTTAGGCTAAAGGCAAGACCCAGAAAGCCATCTGCATCTAATACTCCGAGCAGCTGAGAAAATGAGTGTCTCTACACTGAAGAGGCGGAGAAGGCAATGGCGCCCCACTTCAGTACTCTCGCCTGGAAAATCCCATGGACGGAGGAGCCTGGTAGGCTATAGTCCATGGGGTCGCTAAGAGTCGGACACGACTGAGCGACTTCACTTTAACTTTTCCCTTTCATGCACTGGAGAAGGAAATGGCAACCCACTCCAGTGTTATTGCCTGGAGAATCCTAGGGACGGTGGAGCCTGGTGGGCTGCCGTCTATAGGGTCGCACAGAGTCGGACACGACTGAAGCGACTTAGCAGCACACTGAAGAGGGCATCTGGGTGGTATACCATAGCATCCTCCACTGGGACCAGGAGAAGTGAAGGAGCAAACAAATATGAAACCCTAACAGCCAACTGGACCAGAACTAGCTATGAGCAACACTAACATAAGAAGTCTTGAGAAGTTTTATATAATTTGTGTTTTTTTGAACAGTTCAAACTAAATATGGAGGAACATTACTTATGCCCAATCCAAAAGGTCTACAATGTTCAAAACTATCTTTCTTGTATAAAACAGAAAGGAAATAGACCTTCCAAATATTATTACAGACCTGAGTTTCAAAATCTCACTCTACAGGTTCATGTCTCAATAAATAACACAAACAAGTAATTATTTATTTTAGAGTATATGGTAAAGAGATAAGTGCTTAGGGAGAGGTCAGGTGAGCACAGGATAGAAGGTGTGTCTGTCTGTCTAAAATGCAATAAGCAGATTATCACCAGTACCTGAATCTGCCAGCACCTTGATCTTGAACTTCTCTGTCTCCAGAACTGTCAGAAATAAATGTCTGTTGTTTAAGCCACCCAGTCTATGGAGCCTTCTTATAGCAGCCCAAGCAAGCTAAGATACTTATATTGCTGCTATTAATTATTTGTTTGATAGCATCTTCCTTCACTTATATTACAGTTCTTCAAGAGCTAGTCTTACATACATTTGCCCTTCATGATGCCTAACCAGAGGCACCTGACTGTATAGATGCTTATTAAATGTTTGTTAAACCTTAAAAAAGAAAGAAAGAAAGAAAGAAAGAAAGAAAGAAAGAAAGAAAATGCTATTAAAAAGAAAAAAAAACAGCAGGATAGGGGCATTTCATAGTTAGGGGAAAGGAGTGCAGGGCAGTTTGCACATTAAATAAGATGATCACGGTAGAGTTCATTATGAAAATAAGTTTTTGGACAAAGATGGGTTAAATGGGGAAGTGAGCCATGATGAAACTTAAGGGAAGGGCATTCCAGGCCGAGAGACCAGACAGTGCAAAGGCCCCAAGACAGGAGCATATCTTGGTGTTTGAAGAGCAATAAAAATACCAGTATGGCCAAAGTTCAGTTCAGTTCAATTCAGTCATTCAGTCGTGTTCCACTCTTTGGAACCCCATGGACTGCAGCCCTCTAGGCCTCCCTGTCCATCACCAATTCCTGGAGTCTACTCAAAGTCATGTCCATTGAGTCAATGATACCATACAACCATCTCATCCTCTGTGGTCCCCTTCTCCTCCTGCCTTCAGTCTTTCCCAGCATCAGGGTCTTTTTCAATGAGTCAGTTCTTCTCATTAGGTGGCCAAAGTATTGGAGTTTCAGTTTCAGCATCAGTCCTTCCAATGAATATTCAGGACTGATTTCCTTTAGGATTGACTGGTTGGATCTCCTTGCAGTCCAAGGGGCTCTCAAGAGTCTTCTCCAACACCACAGTTCATCATGCAATATTTTCTCCAATGAGTCCCTTAAGGGCTACCAAATGAGCAACTGACTTCAGTATTCTTGCCTGGAGAATTCCATGGACAGAGGAGCTTGGCGGGCTACAGTCCATGGGGTCGCAAAGAGTCGGACATGACTTAGCAATTAAACAAAAACAAAACAAACAAACAAAAGTGAGTCTTAAACTAATTTGAATATGAAAACCTTATCCTCCATCCTTATAGGTCCCTCAGACTGGCACTCAACCACTCTTTTAACACTACTTAGTAGTAATAACTAAAAGATTTAGGGGTAGAAACCAAAATTAGAGTTCATTAAACCAAAATTAACATCTGACTGGAATTTACTGAAGCCACTTAATCATTATTCTCCTAATAAGTCCGGCAGCCACACAATCTTTAGCTAAAAAAAAAAGCACATGGGTAGAGATTTGTAATTTCCACAATTTTCTGGAAGCACCCTCTGCTACTAGAGCACGGTAAGCACTGTCGTCATTTGGTTAGAGTTTCCAGTTGCTGGGTTTTTTTTTTATTATTATTATTATTTATAATTGTGAATTACAGTTAGTCTGCCTTTATCATTAGCAATTTAGTTTGTCATGAATTGTTTGATGCATTCATATATTTTTAAATGGTCTATAATTTTTAAAAAATTAGACTTGACTTCCCTTGGTGGTGCTGTGTGGTTAGTCACTCAGTTGTGTCCGACTCTTTTGGACCCCATAGACTGTAGCCCGCCAGGCTCCTCTGCCCATGCGATTTCCCAGGCAAAACTGCTGCAGTGGGTTGCCATTTCCTTCCCCAGGTCCCTTGGTGGTCCAGTGGCTAAGACTTGGAGCTTCCACTGCAGGGAGCACAGGTTCAATCCTTGGTTGGGAAACTAAGATCCTGCATGCCCTGTAGCACAACCAAAAAAAGTAAAACTAGAATTGAAAGCAATTTAGATAGGAGTTATCCATACCACCATTGCTAAAGCCATTGTAAATGTAACCCAACCAAAATCATGTGTATAGTCATTGTTGGAACTGATGAGAAGGAACACCTTTGCTTTGTTCAGAATCGTAGGAGGAAAGTATTCAGTCTTTCACCATTAAGTATAATGTTAGCCATGTTTGGTATGGATGAACTTTATTAGAGTGAAAACGGTACCTTCTACTTCCAATGTTCTGAGAATATTTATCAGGAACAGGGGCTAAATTTTATCAAATACCTTTTCTGCATTTATTGAGATGGCAATGTGGTGTGTTCTTTTATATTAATATTTGATTAACATTCAAATGTTAAAAAAATTTTACATTCTTTTAATTGATTCTACCTGGCTATGACCTATGATTCTTTTATTATATTCAATTAGTTGATGCTTCGTCAAGGATTTTTACATCTGTGTTCATGAGGGAATTGGTTTGTAATTTTCTTTGCTTGCCATTTACTGGTCAGGTTTTGGTAACAGTACTATTAGGCCTCATAAAACAAGTTGAGGTATATGCCCTTCTCTATTTTCTAGGGGAATTTGAGTAAGATTGATTATATCTCTTAAATGTATATCATTCACTAGTGAAACCATCTGGAACTGGAGTATTAATTTCCTTAATAAATATAGGGCCATTCAGATTTTCTACATTGTTGTGTCAGTTTTGATAAATTCCACATGTTTCTCATGAAATTTGCTCAGTTCTTTATAAGTTGCTATGTTTATTGCATAAAGAGTCCCATAATATGTCCCATAATATGCCCTCTATATTCTTCTAATGTCTGTAGGATCTGAGATAATATTTCCTCTTTGATTCCTAATATTTCTGAATTCAGTAATTTGTGTCCTCTCTCTCTGAATATATTGTCTGTTTTACCCTTTAGTTTTTGCCTCATGCATTTTGAAGTTCTCTTAATAGATGTATAAACCTATATTTATGATAAATTGACCTTTATAATTATGAAATGACTCTTTTATCTTTGATAATACTCCTTACCTTCAAATCCACTGTTTGACTTTAATGTGGCGGTTTTTATGATTATTAGTTTTATGCTATCTTTTTCCATCCCTTTACATTCAACCTATATCTTTATATTTAAAGTGCATCTTTTACACACAATGTTTGGTTTAATCTTATTTTTCAAATAGCCTGACCATATCTTCTTTTAATTGAGATAATTAGCTATCAACGCTAAATGCAATTACTAATAGGACTGGTTTTAAGCCCACCACCTTGCTATTTGTTTCCTATTTTTGCTGTCTGTTTCTTGTTCTTCTGATGCTCTTTATTGTAGTTAGGTTCATTGCATATTTTTAGTATTTAATTTTAATAACTGGCTTTTTTAATATACTTTTTTAAGTAATCACTCTTGAGATTAAAATATTTATTCTTAACTTAGTTCAGTTTAGTTTAGAGTTAAAATTTTACCACTTCAGGTAAATGTATAAATCTTACAAGCTTACAACTGGGAGGAAGCTCCCTTTAAAGACCTGTTCTTTGTGCTACTATTGTCATATGTTTTTACTTCTACATATGTTATAGACCCCACAACACAATGTCATACTTTGTTTTAAACTCTGAGTTCTCTTTTAAATAAACTGAAATTTAAAAATATTTTTAAAAGTCTTTTATATTTACCTACCTAATTTCTTTTTGAAAGAAAAATTTGAAATTTCGTTTCATTTTTTTCGGCTGTGCAGCATGTGGGATCTTAGTTCCCTGACCAGAGATTGAAGCCATGTCTTCTGCCATGAAAGCATGAGGCACTAACCACTGGACAATCCCAGAGAGCCCCTTCTTCAAGGGTTCTACATTGCATTTTCTAGCTCCCAATTCCTATTTGGAGCCACTTTACTTCAGTTTGAAAAAGCTTCCTTTAACATTTCTTTTGCAGGTCTTCTGCTGATGACTTTTAGCTTTTGTTTCTCTGAAAATATTTTTATTTCACAGACATTTAAGGCTGTTTTTTTGGACATACAATTCTGTGTTGATAGCTGCTGTTGTTGTGTCTTCCCCAGAACTTTAAAGACACTAGTTGCACTGTCTTCTGGCCTCCATTGTTTTTGAAGAGAAGATATTTAGTCTTCTTACTGTCGTTCTCTATATGAAATGCATTTTCCCTGGATGACCTTAAGATTTCCTCTTTGGTTTCAGCTCTTTTACTTTAATGTACTTAAGTGTGATTGTTTTCTATGTATTTATCCTGATTCAGTTCTACTGAGCTTATTGGATCTACAGATTTTTTTCACTAGATTTGAGAACTCTTCAGTCATTGTTTTTTCAAATATTTTTTCTTCCAATCTCTCTCTTTTCTACTTCTGGGGCTCCAGTTACATGCATGTTAGATATGCATATCATATCAATCAATATCATCATGTGGGACATTGAGACTCTGTGTCTTTTTTAAAATCCATTTTTTTCCATGTTCTTAAGATTAAATAATTTCTATTGAGGTGTCTTTCAGTATGCAACTAATATCTGGACTACACTCCCAGAGATTTAATCTGTCTGGGGTAGGGTTCATGTTTAAAGACCTTCAAAAACTCTTTATATTATTCTAATGTGCTGCCAGGATTGAAAACCATGGGTGCAAACTATATGTAACATAGAAGAGACATAGAATTCAGCCTTGAGATGGTTTAAATTTGGGGATGCAGACAAGAGTCTCAGCACCACAAGGGAGCAGTGGTCCTTTTGATGCAAAGAGGTTAACCTAAGGCCCTTCTCAAGGACATTCAACTTCTGATTCTGTTGGACCTATTGCTGTAGCTTCATTATAGCTACCATAACTTTATCAACTCTTGTAGAATTCTCATTCAGTTCCCTTATCAAACTCCTGGTAATCCTCTGACCATCCAGTTCCATTTGTCTTTGTCTGTTTACTTTCAGGGCTCCTACCTTCACTTGCTTCCTGCTCGTTATCTCTCAACTCTGGATTCTTTGGACGCCAGCTGTCACCCTCACTTCAACAATTCATCTATCAGCAAAAAATGCTCTGGAGGTTCCCTCCACAGAAGTTGTATGATCCTGGCCCACAGAAAACTGCTTCTCCTATGAAATAACTTATACCTGACCCTTTATTAAACTGTTCCTTTTAAAAATGCTAATAACATAGATAAAAATTCGTAAGAAACTGAGCATGAAAAATAAAGATAGATCTTCACAATGTATAAAAGAACCTATAAACTAATTTCTTAACCAAGGCCCTTTTAGAAATCTGATATAGGGGTTAAAGCATGACTTTGACCACCAAAAAGATCTGGGTTCAAATCACAGCTCCACCACTTATTAGTTATGTGATCTAGGTCGTATTATTTGTGATTTATCAGAATCAATTTCCTCATCCTTAAAGTACGTAGAATAACGTCTATTTCACATGACTGTAAATATTTTAAAAGTTAAGTACATGCAAAAGAGGAGACTTTTGTTTCTGACAACAGAGTAATTGGCACAGGACTTTCCCTCCTACCATGAACAACTATAAAACTGCATAAAATACACACAGCAGTTACTTACAAGAACTGGACAGAGGTAAAGCAGGACTGTAATCCTTGAGAGAAAGGAAATACTACATAAGGTAAGCCCCACATTTATCCTAGCTGTCTGACTGGAAACTATTTTAAAAAGCCAAATAGAAATTATAAAAAGGCTAATATCTGAAGTGAAAATTTGACTGGGTGGGGTCACTGGAAACTGAGTGATTAAGTACAAAGTCCTAGGTTAGGTACTTTCTCATATATTATCTCATTTATTTTTTTTTCTTTCTTTATTTTTTTAATTTGTTTTGCCATACATTGACATGAATCCACCATAGGTGTACATGTTTTCCCCTTCCAGAACCCCCCTTCCACCTCCCTCCCCATCCCATCCCTCCCAAGTTGGTGTTACTATTTCTACATTTTTGGACTCACCCAGCCATTTGCTTTGAATAGAAATCATTTTATCAGAACCAAACATCTGACTTAGAATGTGATCTTCTTTATCAGTGTATTAAGTTTTTTGTTTGTTTGTTGTTTGGTTGGTTGGTTGGGGTTTTTTGTTTGTTTTCTAAATTTATTTATTTTGGCTGTGCCTGATCTTAGCTGTAGTACATGAGATCTTTGATCTTCATTGCCACATGCAGGATCTCTAGTTGCAACATGTAGGATCCAGTTCCCCAACCAGGAATTAAATCCAGGCCGCCCAAATTGGGAGGGCAGATTCTTAGCCACTGGACTGCTAGGGAAGCCCCAACCCATTTTTACTTGGATGTAAATGTCTTTGCAGATTCCCTGGTGGTCCGGTTGTTAAGAATCTGTCTTGCAATGCAGGGGACATGGGTTCAATCTCTGGTCGGGGAACTGAGATTCCACAGGCTGTGGAGCAACGGGGCCTGAGCATCGCAACTACTGAGCCTGCGCACAATTAGAGTCCATGCACTGCAATGAAAGATCCTGCATGGTGCAACTAAGACCTGACATGGCCAAATAAATTAACACAAATAAGTAAATAAATATATTTTTTAAATGTCTTTGGAGTTTCACCCACATGCACAACTTCACCAAACAGCAAATGGTGGAAAGGATAGTGGTGCTTGAGGCCATTCATTCCTCCAGCCAACATTTGCACCAAAGCAAGGCTCATCTGTAGATTTTTAGCTGTTTCCATTAAGTCTTCATATATTGCCAAGGTGTGCTCTCTACAAGAAAGCATGACCTTGATTTCTACAAAAATTAGCATGCTGAAAAAAATCACAAGGGAACATCACAATGTATGTGTTATACTGAAATTATTCCCCATTTCCAGTCACACTTGGTGAAATTCTCATTAAAGAAATCAGTATTGAGGTAGAGTGGGCTATAACAACAAAATTCTATGAACATCTTAAAAAGGAGGCAATGGCTTTAGTCAAGAAACCAAAAGGCTTCCCAAAGAGAAAGAAACCTGGGGAAATAACCCAGTTTAAGAGCTGAGCTTAAGTGGAAGTCCTTCCCCAGGAACAGGAGAAAAGAGTGGGCAGCCAGCTGTGAGCCTGGAAACCAGAGTGAAGCTGAAGAAAGGAAAGATCTGGACACTATGTGGAGTTTGGACTTTGTCCAGTGTGAAGTGAGGAGTTTTCAGTGATTTGGGGGCAGAGAGTGACATGATTAAAACAGCAACAGAAGCACAGAGAACTGACTAAAGAGGAGAGAAGTTAGTAACATGGAGAATACTTGGGAAGGCATTACAAAGGCAAAAGATGCCAAGACTTACACCTCTCTCTTTTTTTTTTTAACTTCCTCTATTATTTTATTTTTTGGCTGCGTTGGGTCTTAGTTGCAGCATGCAGGATCTTTTGGTGCAGTGCAGGGGGCTTCTCTCTAGTTGAGGTTTGTGGGCTCCCTGTAACTGAGGGATCTTGTCTCTCCAGTGAAAGAGAAAGTGAAAGTGTTAGTCGCTCAGTCGTGTCCAACTCTTTCAGACCCCAGGTACTGTAGCCTGCCAGGTTCTTCTGTTCATGGAATTCTCCAGGCAAGAATACTGGAGTGGGTAGCCATTCCCTTCTCCAAGGGATCTTCCTGACCCAGGAATTGAACCAGCATCTCCTGCATTATAGGCAGATTCTTTACCATCTGAGCCACCAGGGAAACTCCTTAATTCCCCAACCAGGGATTAAACCCATGTCTCCTGCATCAGAAGGCAGATTCTTCACCACTGAACCACCAGGGAAGTTCCAGACTTACACCTTCTTTATTCATATTCAGTTTCCAGTAAGATTCAAACTATCTGCATGTGAACTTGAACTCGTCACAAAGCTGCTCGTCTGGGTTAAAATGAACCCTTGGCAACCTGGCGTTCATTCTTTTCTCTTCCACCCTGGAAATATCAGATAGGAGTCTAGGATGGAAAATCCATTTTCTCCAGGGACAGTCCATAAAGTATAAATGCCCTCTCACACTTTGCATAATGTAATGCATGGCCAGTCCTGAGCTTCTGGCACAGAGCATGTTCTGGAATCCAGAAGTACCTTGGAAGCAGTGGGGCATTCATTCAGGGAGCCACTAATACCCTTCACTCTTCCAGGGATGGCAGGCAGAGACAAGGGTTGCCAATGCCTTCACTTTGGGCATCCCATATTTTGACACTCCCTGCCTCTAAGCTTAGTGTAAAATGTCACCAATTCTAGAATGCAATGTCTCAAAAATATGATCCAGTGACTTGGTATCGAAGGATCTTTGCTCAGAAAGCACCGAGCACCTATCTTTCAGACACTATTCTGAGTACAAAAGATAAAAAAGATCTGGTTGTCTCTGTCCTTAAAGAGCTCAATGTCTAGTGGGGGGGAAAATTGTAAGTGAACAATCACTATCCAATCCAGTATTACACATGTTCTGGGGCAGACGTATCCTGAGGGATATGAGCTCATGAGAAGAACATATCTAACTCTGTGAAAGATGGGGAAGAGTGCGAGAGCATAGGCTAGAGTTGTCCGAAATGATAAAAGCAGGAGTTTGTTTGGTGGACATGGGCATGCTAGGAAAGGAGACTTAATGGAGCAAAGGACCAGGGGCAAAGTACAGTATAGTACAGTATGCCAAATTCCAGGAGCAGGAAGCTTTCCTTTGTACTTAGGAAAAAGGCAGAGATAAATGGACAAGTATATGAAGATCATGAAATGACCTATGATTCAGATTTAGAATGAAGTCATATGATCTAATTTCTGGGAGATGCCATAAAAAGGACACAAAATGAGTGGCTTAAAACCACAGAAATTAAAAAAAACAAAAAGGAAAACAGATTTTTAATGTCTCTCAGTCCTGGAAGCTACAGTACAAGTCCAAAGTTAAGATGTCAACAGGGTTGTTCTCTCCCTAAAGGTCCTAGGGAAGAACACTGTCTTGACCCCTAGCTTACACCACTCACAAAAATAAACTCAAAATGGATCAAAAACTCCTATCGTAAAGCCCAAACTATAAAACTCCTAGAATACAGTGTAGGGAAAAGCTCCCTGGTGTTGAACTCAGCAGCAATTTCTTGGACATGACAGCAAAACCTCAGCAACAAAAGCAAAAGTAAATAAGACTACATCAAACTAAAAAGTTTCTGCACAGCAGAAAAAAATAATTACAAATAAATAAGAAGCCCATCTATGGGAGAAAGTATTTGCAAATCATATAGAATGAATACACAATAAGGGATTCATATCCAAAATACATAAAGATCTCATACAACTCAATAGCAAAAAAAAAAGCACAATTTAAAAATGGGCAAAGGATCTGTGAAGGAAAGTTACATGGCTCAAAAGAGACTGGAGTTAAAACTTCCCTCCAGGTCCTCCCCACCATTCTATGCAAAACAAAGAACTCTCTCACAGGAAAAAAAAAAATGGGCATTAAGGCTGATTATGCCCAGCTCCCAGCTGGTCCAGCCTCTGGCTGATCTCCAGAATTCCTTGCCCCAGCCGTTTAAGAGATGACTACTCAGAACAACCTTGGAGAAGAACAGGCCCCCTTAAGACAGTAGCTTTCCACATATATGCCTATATATACTTACTCTTTTCTTGGGTTAGGGCTGCTGCTGCTGCTAAGTCACTTCAGTCGTGTCCGACTCTGTGCGACCCCATAGACGGCAGCCCACCAGGCTCCCCCGTCCCTGGGATTCTCCAGGCAAGAACACAGGAGTGGGTTGCCATTTCCTTCTCCAATGCATGAAGGTGAAAAATGAAAGTGAAGTCGCTCAGTCGTGTCCAACTCTTAGCGACCCCATGGACGGAAAATCCTCCATCTATGGGATTTTCCAGGCAAGAATACTGGAGTGGGGTGCCATTGCCTTCTCCTTGGATTAGGGCAGCAGCCCACTAATCTGACTACTGTTTCTTCTCGCCTCATTAAAGGTGATCGGTTCCTGTTAAGTGCCGGTCTCGGTCTTTTTCTGAACCTCACCTTCTCTAACTCCCTTACCCTACAATCTGAATAGACATTTTTCCTGAGAAGTCTTTTCTTTCATACAAAAGACAAACAGCTACATGAAAAGTTGTTCAACATCACTAATAATTAGGGAAATGAAAATCAAAACACAGTGAGACATCACTTCGTATCTGTTAGAATGGCTGTCATCAAAAAGACAAAATTAACAGTGTTGATAAAGATGTGGACGAAAGGAAATCCTTGTGCACTGTTGATAGAAGTGCAAATTGGTACAGCTGCTATGGAAAACAGTATGGACATTCCTCAATCCATTAAAAATAGACTGACCATACGATCCAGGAATCCAGCAACGTGTTCAAAGGAATTAAAATCAGGATCTTGAAAAGATATTTACACTCCTTGTTCACTGCAGAATTATTCACAGTAGCCAAGATATGGAAACAACAATCAAAGGATAAACAGATAAAGAAGATGTGAGATATATACATATACCCAGTGTAATATTATTCATACATGAGAAAGAAGGAAACTTCAGCGTTTGTGACAATTTGGATGAATCTTGATGGCATTATGCTATAACTTAAGAAAAAAGTCAGACAGAGAAAGACAAATACTGTATGATGTCGCTTATTGATACATGTGGAATTTTTAAAAGCCTGTAGAGTGCCAGTTATCAGGGGCTGGAGGGTGGGAGAAATGGGAAGATATTGGTCAATGGGTACAGACTTCCAGTTATAAGAGTAACAAGTTCTGGGCATCTAATGTACAGTACATAATAATGCTGTATTACATACTTTAAGGTGCTAACAGCATAGATCTTAAATGCTCTCATCCTCAAAAAAAAAAAAAGAAACGGTAGTTTTTTTAAGATTTTTTTTTATGTGGACCATTTTTAAAGTCTTTATTGAATTTGTTACAATATTGCTTCTGTTTTATGTTTCAGGTTTTTTTGGCCACAAGACAGGTAGGATCTTAGCTCCCCAACCAGGGATTAAACCCACATCCCCTGCATTGGAAGGGAAGTCTTAACCACTCAACCACCAGGGAAGTCCCAAGAAGTGGTAATTATTAGATGGGATGGAGGTGTTAGCTAATGCTGTAGTGGTGATAATTTTGCACTATACAAATGTATAAAATCAACACACTGTATACCTTGCATGCACAGTCACTATAGTTGTGTCTAGCTCTTGAGATCCCATGGTCAGTAACCCACCAGGCTCCTCTGTCCATGGATTCTCCAGGCAAGAATACTGGAGTGGGTCGCCATGCCCTCCTCCAGGGGATCTTCCCAACCCAGCGATCGAACCTACATCTCTTATGTCTCCTGAATTGCAGGCGGATTCTTTACTGCTGAGGCCCATCGTATACCTTAAACTTATACAATGTGTATGTCAATTATAGCCCAATAAAGCTAGAAAATAAAATATAATGAAATATAGCAAAAGCAACAAAGACTTTTCAGCTCCATGCCCTTTGGTGCCAGAGGTGTTCTAGGGGCCCTTAGGCTCCAGAGAGAGCAGCCTGGCACACACCCGGGGGCTGCGGCTCTGCTCCTGAGCTGCTCCTTCAAACAGCCAGTGGTGGAGAAGGAGGGCACACATTCAGTCTTCTGGTGCTGGGACACTGGTACCCATCCTCCTGCCATCAGAAGGAACAGGAGAAAGGCAAAAATCATGAGTGTGGGTCCTTTCTATTGAAAGAAGCAAACAAAAACTCAGTGGATCCATCCAATGTGTGTGCCTATATGCTCAGTCATGTCTGACTCTTTGTGACCCCATAGACTGTAGTCCGCCAGGCTCCTCTGTTCATGGGATTTCCCAGGCAAGAATACTGGAGTGGGTTGCCACTTCCTTCTCCAGAGGATCTTCCCGACCCAGGGATTGAACACACATCTCCTGTATCTCCTGAACTGGCGGGCAGATTCTGCACTGAACCACCTGAGAAGCCTCAACACTCTCTCTAAATAATTCCTTAGAGACATCCTAGCTTCCAGCCAAACCAGCCCCCAAAGAGCCCTGCCCTGTGAGATCTCTGGAAGGCGCCCCTCCCAGGCCTGGCCTGCACCATCCCCACCTCCTGTTCTGTATGCAGGTGAGGGTGTGCTAATGAGATCAAATGGAACCCCGTCTCATTCCTCTCAGGCCGAGCCACCTGGATATTTTTTGAGGCTATTTATAGATTGATAAATTAATAATAATAATAATTCTATCATTCTGTATTTCTCAGCTATGGCTCATACCTAATTCACATCACAAATTGTTTCCCCAGGGCACTGGGAAAAGAGCCACGTGAAGAATAGGTTATTTATTTATGTGAACAGTAGAAACTGTTCTTCCTTTGCCTCCTAAAGGAGTCTTGATTGCTTAACTGAGAGAAAGGTGCATTAAAAAGACATGGGTGGGGAGCTGGGGGCACCCTTGACATTTTGTCTGCGAGGGTGAGCGGGCTGCCTTTTCAAGCAGGCACAGGAGGAGAATGATGCCCCCGCAGAATCCCGACCCAAGGGCAGGAAAACAAAAAAGAGAATCCCATTTAGAATTACAAGGTCACTGACATCAACAAATAACTCTCAGCTGCCTCCCACTCTTTCCAAAAACTCATCTAGTTTTCCTGAAGCCTTGATGAAAAAGTTGTCTTCCCAGCGGCCCTGTGTGACTGATGGGGAAGCCTCATCCTCTCTACCGAGAGTGGAATAAAATGGGCTCTCCCAGAGACAAAAGAGAGCCTGGCAGTTTGGACACTCTGGCTTGCATGTCCTCCTCCCAGGGGGGCTGAGCCTGGCTGGCCCACCTGGGTTCTGCTCCACAAGCTGGCACAGGGTCTTGCATCTGGAAAGTGCTCAGAGTAGTTGCTGAATTGAGCTCATTAAGCCCCCCTGTCTTCCTCTAAAATCACTAAAGATCATCCAATTTTCAAAGGTAAGCCTTGGGACTCCAAGCATCACTGCTCACAGAGTGGTCTTTGCATTTGCCACTTGCCTTAGGGATTTGTCAGACACAAAGAATCTGAGGCCACTTCCTGGAGCTGGAGAGTCAGAATCTGCAATGTTAATAAGAATCTATAATCTTAATGATCTTAATCTTATTAAGAGGCTAGGTGATCTGCATGTGCTCAAGTGTGTGAGAAGCACTACTTTAGAAAGTCTACCCTTGACCTCTGAGTCACAGGTCAATAGACTTCGCATTCTTTTACTGACTCAGAAGATGTCTATGAAGCAACATATCCATTTGCTAGAGCTGTCACAATAAAACATCAAGACTAGGGGGCTTAACCGACAGAAATCTATTTCCTCACAGTCCCAGAAGCTGGAAGTCCAAGGTCACATGTCAGCAGGTTTGGTTTTTCCTTGGCTTATGGATGGTTGTCTTTTTGCTGTGAGCACACATGGTCTTTCCTCTGTGCAAATGAGCCTATGGTATCTCTCTGTTGTGTTCTAATTACTTCCTCTCATAAGGATATCAGTTGTATAGGATTACGGCCCACCCTACTGGCCTCATTAAAGGCCCTATGTCCAAACACAGTTACATTCTGAAGTACTGGGGGTGGGGTTTAAAGATTCGTTATATAAATTGGTGGGAGGTGGGATGACACAATTCAACCGTAATAAGCATCACCACATCCAGGCACTGTGCTAAGCCTAGGGTTACACCCATGAAGAGGACAAACTCAGTCCCTATCTGCAAACAGCTTATAATTTCTCAATGGTCACATCTCCCCTCTCATCTTGGCTTCTCTGATCGTGGCGTCCAGCTGGGCTCTGGTCCACTGTTAGGTCCCACAGGTCTGAGAGGACTGGTCTGTCTGCACTGACTTCTCGCCCAGCCCACAGGGAAGAACAGCTTGTTCCCTCACCCTTTGGCTGGAGAGAGTGGGTAAGCCTTGAATGGACCCCAGTCAATACAGAAAGATCCCCCCACCCTCCCCAAACAAAAATTTTCTATAGATGCTGGGGAGTTCCTTGGTGGTCCAGTGGTTAGCCAATGCCGGGAACACGGGTTCAATCCCTGGTCCGGGAAGATTCCACATGTTGCAGGGCAACTAAGCTCATGTACCACAACTATTGAGCCCAAGGACGGCAAGCAGAGAAGGTCCGGGAGCAGCCATAAATAAATAAATGTCTTTAGATGATAAAATTTATGGGCAAAACTATGTGGAGAAACAGGATATTTGCAGACCCTAATTCCTTTTTAGGTAATCCATCTTTTTTCTCTGGTTTCTTTGAATATTTTTCTTGCCTTTGGAATCTTGAATCTTCAATAAGATTTGTCTGGAAGTGGAATTATTATTTTCTTCAGGAATCATTGTGCTTCTTGAAACTGAGGATTGATATCTTTTACCAATACTAAGTTCAAAATTATTAGCTCTTCTAACATTGCTTTTCCTTTTATTACATTTTCCCTCTGAGAACTCTTGGTAGACATAGTTCATATATTTTCATTCCATCATCCATGCTTCTTAGCATCACTTACGTATTTTTCTATCTCTTTATCTCTGCATTCTTGGAACTCTCTTCAGAAATTCCAGTTGACTGTTTCTGTATTCAACTATGTCTACTCTGCTGTTCAAACTATTCACAAAATTTTTCCAATATTTTTCTAAAAGCTGTATGTGATTCTTTCAAATTTGACAGTTATTTCTTCATGCTGTCTTGCTCTATAAGTTTTAAACCCTTTAATATTTTTATTCACTTAAATATATTCATCTTATATTAACTTAATATGTAATTTTTATTATCAAAATAGGAATTTTAATTTTCAAAATATTAATTTTCATTATAAAAATATTAATTTTGCCATTAAATTATGCAAAGGTCTTAGGGGTCTAACTGGATTTTTAGTTGTCTCCACTGTACAAATCTTTTACCTCCCAAGTTGGAAAACACTGCCCTATCAGAACATCTTTGCGTTCATTCCTACAAAGAGTCCTAGCTCTTGGTATCCTCAGTCTGGGGACAATTTTTATTACAAAAATTTTTGATTTGGCAATGGCCAAACCATATGGATAGTATAAACTCACTATCCAAAACTCAGGTCAAACATACACTGTGGTTATGAATTTTGGTCGAACAGAGGGAGAAGGGATTTCTTTTTTCCCACCCTCAAACAGTCAAGCTTCCTGTTCTCTTCTGCGCCAGTGCAGACTGTCCTAGTCCACTCTGTCCTGAGGGTGTAACCACCTGAGCATGTGGGTTTAGGAAGGAGCTTAGTTCCGTTCCAGCTCCATCTTTTTCGTCAGCTCATGGCCTCCTATCCTATGACCTGTGGGCATTAAAATCCAAGTTTCTAGAGCTACAGGGTTTCCTCTTTCTCTCAAAGCTAGCTAGTCATTCAAAAAGATCTTTGCCATATTTTGTCTAGAATTTCTAGGTATTTGCAGACGGATTTGCAATTATCCAGTTCTACATGTCTGGAACCAGCATGGTCACTGAAACAGGAGTGTTCACTCCCTGCCTGGTTTTCCTCCAGTTCCATTCAGATCCCAGCTATAATAATCTGGCTTTTGCTCCTTTCTGTCTAGAGCACTCCACTCTAATAATGCCAAAATGCACACACCAAACTGATCCCTCAACCTCAAATGCCCCTGTACTCTTCTTGACCTGTTTACTTAACTCTCAGTTACCTATTAACCTCTGCAGGGCACATTTCATCTTCTCTAAGAAGACTTTCCTTGAAACCTCTGTCGTCCCACAGATCCTGGGGCTTATTTCTCTCTGACTACATTATAATGAAAGCATATTTTAGTGTCTCCCTCCCCATTTAAGATCCTTGAAGTCTAGCACCATTATTTACTCATTGTATCTCCAGAACCTAGTATCTGACACATTTGTTTTTGTTGTTCAGTTGCTAAGTTGTATCTGACTCTTCACGACCCCATGGACTATAGCCCACCAGGCTCCTCTGTCCATGGGATTCTCCAGACAAGAATACTGGAGTGGATTGCCATTTCCTTGTCCAGGGGATCTTCCCGACCCAGGAATTGAACCCGCATCTCCTGCATCAGTGGCGGATCCTTTACCAGTGAGACACCTTAGTTAGCTGAATCAATGAACACAGACCAGTTCCATAATTATTGCCTTTAAAAGGTTTAGTAGTCCCCTCAGAAACCTGGAAAGCTTCCAATTTCCTACAAGATGGTTATATGCAAAATAACCAATGGAGGAAGAAGAAGGAAGTATGTGAAGCTCAGAACACTACACCCCAGGGACAGATAGCACTCTATACTCCCTGTCTTCACACAAGACAGCCTGAGATATGAAAGATGTGAAATCCAATTATTAATAAATGAATGTTGGTGTCCCTCCCATGACTTGCCATAAAATTTTTTCCAAAGCTTCAGCCCATCATTCAAGGTCACCCAAGACCTAACACTTAGGTGGCCTTTCCAATGTGGTTTTCTGCTCCATAAACCTTCACTTGTTTCTCCCAAGTCATTATGCGTCTCATATTATCACCCCTTGACCCAACCCCCCTACTCAGGCTATATACAGCAGCTCAAAAAGAGATGATTTTGTCATAAGCACACTGTTTACCTTTGTTTCTCACTACTGGCTTACTTTATGCCTTTTAGATATATATCAAGGGAAACAGAATATATTTAACTGTGTCACTCTTGGCTGTAATAAAACCCTCTGCTCTTTTTCTACCCTACCATAAACTTCACATTAGAGTCTGTGAGAAACCCTCCCACACTCTACTCCTACAGCTCAGTTCCAAAGGAGGAAGAGTGAAGAAGGAAAAGGGGCTGACATTTCAGGTCTAGCATGGCTCCAAGTGGCAGAGCCATCTCTGCCTCCCTCCACTGCCCCTAAGCACAAGGGCACTGATGGTAAGCTCCCTGATCTGTGCCACACTGGAGGACTTCTGTTCTTGAGATGTCACTTTTCCCAGTGAAGTGTGCTATCCTGTTGAAAAGGACTCAGATGAACTGATTACTCCGGAATAAGTATGTAATTATTTTTGTGGTCAGCTGAGACAATATCGCATGGGAAATGTGAACAGATGTTGCCCAGAAAAGAATTTAATTTGGCAGATGGAGAGACATAGTGGGGAGAAAACTTCCTCTGACTGCCTGGCTAAGGAACTTCAAACAGCTGCCAGTCTGCACAAAGCTCAATCTAAGAGGACATCCAGCAGGGAGGAGCATTCATGCCCCACCAGCCCTGCCCTTTCCTGGTACAGACAAAGACACTGAGGCCACAGAGAAAGTAGGGTCAGGAACCATGCCTGCTTCTTTCGTTCTAGGCTTTCTCTTTCTGGAAAATGCAGAAAGAACTGATAGCCCAAAGAATTGTTTTCTTTGGATTTTCCTACACAAAGAGTCATAATGAAGCATTGTCAAGTATTTTTAGGCTATTGAGAAGCCAGCGGACTCCATGAGTGACTGACATCCCAGAGTAGTGTCTGTCCTTGGTGAGGCGTCTGCTCACTTCATGGCTGTGTGAATGTGGATTGCTGAGCACTGAGCTCTAAGCACTGAGTTCTAAGCACTGAGTTCTGAGCACTGAGTACCAGGCACTGGGCTCTAAGCACTGAGCACTGAGAACCAAGCACCAAGCTCTGAGCACTGAGTTCTAAGCACCAAGCACTGAGCTCTGAGAACTGAGCTCTGAGCATTGAGTTCTGAGGACTGAAAAAGATTTAGGTTGTCAAGCTCATTAGGCTCCCTGTGAAAGGAAAACAATCATTCATTGGATTCTGCCAGGTTTAATGGAACTTGTCCCAGTGCTGGGAAAGGATATGTATTTCCTCTGCATTCAGAAAATATTCTGAATATCTTTTCTACTCTCTGTTTATCACCAAATGCCAACAGGATCCTATATTTATTTCAGGCCCTTGGTGCATTCCAATAAGAGTTCTGTTTCTCAAGGTCTCCCTGGACTTGGCCCTCTCAGAGGAGACAGCAGGCATGGGTGATGACCTTCTGCAAGAACTCACCTTCCCTCTCCTCCTCCTCTGCCAGGAGTACCATTACTCCTGGCCCCAGTACCATTACTCCTTCCTTCCTCTGGTTTCCCAGAATACTTTTTAAAACCTCTATTATAACACAGTAGTCTTGTGTTCAAGAATCGGTGTCTTCACAGGGCTCCCCAGCCAGACTCTGAAATCCAGGCAGAAGGGACTGAGTCAGTGACTGTTATACCCCATGGAGCCCAGCACGTCACTGGGTACATTCAAGATGCTCAGAAATAACAGGGCTGATAATGAAGGCATAGGTGAACTCATGACTCACCATCTTTCTCTTCCTCCTCCTCTTTCTCCTGAGTCACAGGCTGCCTTCCCATCCCCACACTTTCCTCCCTAGACTCTGAAAGCAGGAGTTTAAGGAGTGTAAAGTGCACAGCACTCCTGCAGGTAACCCATATTTGCATTTCATGAATGTATTTCCTTTCCAACCTTGGCCATGACCCTGACCCACTGGAGATTTTAAAAGTTACTTGCACATAGTTAACAATACTGTATTTATACTTGAAATTTGCTAAGAGAATAAATCTTAATTGTTCTTACCAAAAAAAAGGTAACTGTGAGTTGATGGATATGTTAATTAGCTTGATTGTGATGAATATTTCAGCATGTATCAAAACATCACACTGCACATCTTAAATATATACAACTTTTATTTGTCAATTTTTCCTCTATAAAGGTGGGGGTGGAGAGGAGAAATTACTTGTACAGATGAGAAAAATAATCATCTTCATGCTCTGTTCTGTTCTGAATGTTTCTAGAATTACAGAGGCTTGGAACCATCTGAAAGCTCTTTGAAATTCAAACCTAGGGCCCCTGGAAGGTTCTTAGAAAGCAAACTCTAGGGTGAGCAGTCTCTCATTGCAGAGGGGAGGCAACTGTTTTGCATAAGGGCCAATTTAGGGGAAATACACTTTTAAGGGCTGTATTTTTCTCCTTTGGTGGGACATGCATAGAGATTTATCTGCTTTATTAATTAGAAGAATGTCTAGGAAGCAATTGCCACTGTTTTTCTGTCATACCCACCTACAAACGTTCAAATCTGGGCTGATTTTAGGAAAGATGCCATAGACTAAGCTTTCTAACTCCCCTGTCATCTCTTCCCTACCGGGAGAGCCAGCCCCTGGCTGTGGGCTACTCAACCCTGCTGCAGACAGTTTCTAAACCCCAGCCAGCCTCAGTTTACATGGAACATAGATCAACCCCATGCTTCCTGTTCCAGCTGCCATTTACTCTTTAGATACTAACAGTTAAGGACCGCAGAATTCCACTAACAGCAAAATCCTGCAGTCATCTGGCAGATGTTAAAGAGCGCAATGAATTAGGAAGCTTTAGTTAGAGGAGATGTTCGGGCGGGTATACACTTTCACCAGACATTCTAATCCTTCATCACCAAATTAACCCAGATCTCAAGACCCTGGGGATCAAACCCTGCCAGGTGTATGCCTCCTTTGTAAATATGCTCCACTGAGAGCAGGGGAAGGAAAGGAGGAGGGGAAAGGGGGAGGGGGAGGACAAGGGGAGAGGGGGGAGGAAAATGGGAGGCGGGAGGAAAGGGGGATGGGGAAGGAAAGGGGAAGAGAAAGCAGGGGAGGGAGAAGGGAGAGAGAAAGGGGGAAGAGGGAAGAAGGCACATTTGTGGTGCTTAGCTTAACCACATCATCATAATCAAGACATAAACATTCAAAACAACGCTGTGTTCATCTCTACCTCACGTGTCCACACATGCTCACAAGACGAATGTCTTATCTGGAAGAGAGTTATGACAAGGGAACTTTCAAAAGTTCTCTGCTTTTATTTGCATTTCCGGAGATTTTCTCTTTCAGTAGGTACAAGAGGCACTGCTGAGAAGCAAATCATTTGTCAAGTGAGCCCTTTAAGTTAAGCAGTGTTTACCTGATGCACACATTACAGAGGACAGACCCCGTGTCTGCTGTCTGAGCTCAGAGCTGAGAAAGGCAAGGTGCTGAAAAGGTGTGATGCAGAGGACAAAGGAGGAAGGAGGTTGTACCCGTGCTAAGGGGACAGCCTCTGATCAAAGCCTCATCCTGGTACTGAGCTGGGATCGTGCAATGCTGAGTGCTTCTTGCTTGATGCCAGGTATTCCTCTCTGAGTACAAGTGGGCAGTGCTAAGTGCTGGGTTCCTCCTATACCACTACCCTCACCGAATGCTCACTCTCTTGTTGCCTGGTAAGACGTGCACTGAATGCAGCCATACATCCGACATTCTCCTCTCTGCCTGCTATTTCCCTTAGGTCAGGTTGTTGGAAGCTCTCTGCTTCTCCTCCTGCCTCTGGTTCTGCCCCCAGAGACCTCCTATGAACTGCAGGAAACCCAGAAGAGAGCAGAGCCAAACTGGCCCCTCCCTGGGGATCAAAAATTAACTGCCCGTCCTCTGCTCCCTAGAGACCTGCCTGTCAAGCTCTGGAAGTGAGTTTGAAGACCAAAGGAGCCTTGCCCCAGAGGCCTTTGCCCTTCACTGTAAATTCTTAGCCCTCATGTCCTGTGTCTGTGGTTCAACAAATATTTCAGTTCAAGCTGCTGATACAGGAGCAGACCCCTTGCTCCATATGTGGTCAGAGCCAAAATATTCTTAAAAGAGAAAATAAATCAGGTTGTTCCCAGAGCTCACCCTTGATTAGCTGCAAATGTGACTAGTTAGTTCATAAGTCAGTCTCAGGCAAAGGTGAGAGCCCTTGAACTTGGATCTGAAGTGTCGTCACAAACAAGGGGAGTGGGCACATTGCCACTGTGAAGTTCCCCCTGAACCTCGAGCTTCCTGTCATTCCATCAGTCACAGATGCCTTGAGTTACAGTCAGCGAAAGGCTGCAAGAAAACTGAGTCAACCTTTCAGCAGAGGAGTTACAAAAAGACTAAGGCTGTCAGTAAAATCTTATCCTGAGATTCAAGGGGTGAAAGGAAGCGGCAGGAATCGCAGACGTGTTGTTGACTAGCACAGTTACATGAGTGGGAATAACCCCTCTGCACCGGAAGGTCTAACAGAACCATAGGGACCATGAAGGAGGAACCCCACCTTCACCCCAATGGAGCAGCTACACTCTGAGAGTGGGAACTGTCTGCCCCGTGTTGCATCTCCACCTGTAGTCACCCAGTGCCCACCCACAGTGCCCTCCATCCGTGGCACTGAATTGAGACCCACACTGAGTTGCTCCTTGGGACATGCAACCTTAGACCTCAGTCCAAGCCTTTTTAATACACTGTGTCCTTAGCATTGTGTTTTGGTGCCCTAAAGAAAAAAATAATTATGAGATTTGAGCCCAGCTTCTAGTTTAATTAAGAAGACAAGGTTAGTCCATGAGATGTCAGAGAATGATATTAGGCAATGTTTAATTAATTGCTAAATTGTGCAGAACAGAGTTGATTGGCAAGGAAATCAGGAGATGGAAGTGAGAACTGAGAAACTACTGGCTCCCATGTTAGAGCTTTCACCTGGGTGGTTCCTGCCACCCGGACCATTTTTTCCACTTAGCTAACTGCATCACCAAAGGAAAATGAGCAAAACTTGAGACTTGGAAATAACAGATGAAGGGGCAGAAAGAATGAAGAAGGGATCCCAAGTCTAGAGGCTGATTAAAGAGCAACCAAGAGGATGATAACTAAGCAAGAGGAGCTGTACTAGGGGGAACTAGGGAGAAGGTGAAGAGTTCAGTCTTGACATTCTAGCAACAAAGGTCATGGGGTGTGTATCAGTTATCTATTGCTAGGTAACAAATTACCCCAAAACTCAGTGGCTTCAACAACATGCATTCATTATCTCACAATTTCTGTGGGTCAGGAATCGGGCACAGCTGAGTCCTTCTCCTTGGGGTTTTTCACAGAGCTGTGCTCGAGGAGTCGGCTGACATCCGAAGGTTTTCATGTGAAGGCTTGGGGTGGGGACTAGGGTGGGGCACTTACAAGCTCATTCCAGTGTCTGGTATCAGGATTCAGTTCATGGGCTGTTGTGTGTTGAAGCCCCAGGTTCTTGCTGGCTTTTGGACTGAGGTCACTCTCAGTCCCTCGCCACATGGGCCTGTTCCCTATGTGGCATCTTCACCAAAGCATGCAAACCACAAAGGCAAGAGGGAGAGTCTGCTAATAAGGTGGAGGTCACACTTATTTGTAACTAATTATGAAAGTGACACCCTTCGATGTTGCTATATGATATCTGTCAGAAGCAGGTTACTAATACACGGTCATGAGTACCAGGAGGCATGGATCACTGGGTTCTGTCTTAGAGGATTGTGGAACTGAAGTTTAAGAACAAGAGAAGATTCATCTAAATGGAGAGGAGGGTTAGATGATTAAAAGGAAAGGGTATTTCATATATAATGTGTTTGTGTATATATGTATGCATATATTGCCTGGAGGATCATTCACATTTAAAAATGAGAACAGAGAGGTAGAGAAACCTACAAAATGGGACAAAGGAAAATTGAGAGGATACTTTCACCAAATCAGAGATTATCACTTTCTTCTAAATCTAGGAGGATTTAGAAGCTCCTCCAGGAAGCTTTCTTAGACTGATTTGGCTATACCTGATCCTCTACTAGATACTGGCTCATCACAGAGTCTCCAAGAAGCTTACAAGTTAGGAAGTTAAGACAAAATCATAAATAAAATTGTGTAAGATAAAAAGCAATAGTGGTAGGAGAGCTTCTCCTGGTAACATCACAAGCCCAAGCTCAAACTCCATTTGTAAATCTCCTGCACCAGTTCTAGGGGGGTACACATGACCCACCTGTTTTTCCTCCCTTTTCTGTGGGTCCCCAGGTGCTACTTTGAAGAAAGCAGTTCTTGGAAATAAACATAAAAAGGCAAAAATGCAGATAAAAGGAAAATAGGCATAGAGGGTCAAGTTTCTTCTGAGAAAAGGGTTCCTGATGACCCAGGGCAGAATTGAGGCAAGCATCACTCCCACAGCAGAGGCAGGAGGGTGAGAGTAATTTGCAGTCTGCCCCATGCAAAGCCAAGCGGACAGCAGTAGGTCTGCCCTAAATGAAGGCAGCCTCTGAGCTGACCACTCCAATGATCTGCTCCCTCTCTGCAGCCTGGAGGGATGCTAATAAGAATTGGCAAGTTGCCCACATCCCATTTATCAGTTCATTGATAATTCCTCTGGGCTTCCAGTGTATCTATTTGACTCCAAATAGATCACAAAAGTCAGCACTGAGATTTCTTTACCCTTTCTAACATTTCTTGAGGGAGGAGTAGAAATTCACTCTGAACAGTCTGGCAACCAGGGGTTAGTTTTCTCTTTTCTCCTAATACACAGGGGCACTGGTCCACTCAAATCTGCCTCCTGGAGGTGAACTGCTGCACTGGCTGGCCCTGCCCACTGCTTATCTAGTGCTTCAAGTCTCAAAGTGTAGTCTGTGGACCAGCAATATCAGCGTGACCTGAAACTTAATAAAAATGTAGACTCTCAGGCCCCACCCCACACCTGTAGAATCAGGTCCTGCCGTTAACAAGACTCCCCAGAAGATTCATGTGTGTGTTGTGCGTGCGTGTGTGTGTGTGTTAATTGCTCAGTTGTGTTTGACTCTTTGCGACCCCATGGACTGTAGTGCACTAGGCTCCTCTGTCCACGGGATTCTCCAGGCAAGAATACTGGAGTGGGTTGCCATTTCCTTCTCCAGGGGATCTTCCCGACCCAGGGATTGAACCCAGGTCTCCTGCATTGCAGGCAGATTCTTTACTATCTGAGCCACCAGGGAAGCCCCAGAAAATTCATAGGCATCTTAAGAAGCACTACTCTAGACCAGTAATTTTAATCGTAAGAATTTATTCTGAGGAAATCATGAGATGCATGAATACCTGTGTTCACTGAAGCATTGTTCATAAAGACAAAAGTTGGAAACCCATCAAACATATCGAATCCATATTTGTTGAATGCCTACCATGTGACACTGAGGAACCAGGAGTGACAAACAGATAAAGTCCTAAAAATACGTTGTTGTTTTTTTTTCAGATGGAACATTTCATAGTCATTTTTAAAATGTCCTTTTGAAAAAACATCCTACTGTTAGAGCCCTATTTCCTGCCTCCCAGGATGGCTCAATAGTTGTGATTCTCTCCAGGCAAACAACTCATGAAGGCTGCTAGGCTGGGGACATTTCCCTTTACTAAACAAATAAGCAAACACAGAAGGGTCTCAGCTGCTGGGGCACATAGGAATTGTATGTGAAATCAAGATCCACTTCCAGGGCTTGTGCTGTAGGAACGTGACTGTTTGCTTTCCCCTTTTCCCTGATTTTACCATCCCACAAGACATACTCCGCTCAACCTCAGCTGCACATGGTCCCCTCCGCCTTATCTCCACAATGCTGGGCAGATTTATGTCACTATATCTGTTGTTTCTTTTTTTTTTCCCCTAAGAAGTCAACTCAGATAAGCATGTTCAATTTATAAAAACGTAACTTTATTCAACTACAGCCACAAGAAGAGTAATAAAGCCTGAGGAGAGGATCTTCCAGAGGAGATAGCAGTATTACCTTGCCAGCCCAGGGCTGGGGTTTACAGCTACTCTCAATAGTTGCACATAAATCACTGCTTTGCTTAGTGTTATTCAAACACAACAAAGGTTCTCAAGCAACACTTCTTATAATAAGGTAAACTGTCAATGGCTACTTTAAATAAAAAACAAAAATAAAAAACACTTGACAGTACAATCCCCAGCCAGAGGAAAGGCTTCTTGTCTGTATCACAGCCACAGCCCAGGTGGTTCTATTTGCAGGGCTCACATATGGAGGCTACCCCCCACCCCCAACAGGAGCCAAGGTCCCCCCCCCCTCCCGGCTTCTCAGGGAACATGGATGCTGAAAATATTTAGTTAAGTTCAGTGGCTCAGTAGTGTCCAACTCCTTGTGACCCCATGGACCGCAGCACGCCAGGCTTCCCGGTCCATCACCAATTCCCAGAGATTGCTCAAACTCATGTCCATTGAGTCAGTGATGCCATCCAACCATTTCATCCTCTGTTGTCCCCTTCTCCTCATGCCTTCAATCTTTCCCAGCATCAGGGTCTTTGCTAAGGAGTCAGGTCTTCGCATCAGGTGGCCAAAGTATTGGAGCTTCAGCTTCAGCATCAGTCTGAAAATATTAGACCAGCTGAAGTTCACCTTATTGGTTTCTTATCTAATTCCCTTCCTCAATCACTCAAACTTGTTTGGTCTGCTCCAGCACTTCCAGTCTCTTTATTCTCACTTCATTATCTCCCATCTTTATTGATTAATCTCACTCATTGTTTAATTCAACAACAAAGGCCCAGACTGTGTTGGGTGTCCACAAACTCTTATGAGCCAAGGAGCTCACTTCCCGTGTGCAGAGAAAGACATGTGAATTGAGCCGGATTGCCTTGGTGTCCATGATGCCACCAGCATTGGGAAGCCGTATTTATTCTGTAAGACTTAAAACGGCCTTTCCCAGTGGGGCCCCCTCCCATTTCCAAAGCTTCTGTTTTGTCTACTACACATCCTTGGCTCTGAGTTTCAGCACCTACTGAATTCTCTCCCTTCATTGCTCCACCTGTGTGAGCTGTCCCGGGCCATCTGCATCCTGTGACCCACTCTGGGCACCACTCCGCCTGTGTCACTCTGAGCAGACCTCCGCCTGGCTCCCCATCTCTTTCTGGCAGAAAAACTTGACTTTTCCCCACTTTATCATGAAGAGCTTGTCCCCTGCCTGCCTGTCTCTCCAAGTCTTGTTATAACTCTGTGGCGAGTCCTGGGTGTGGGCAGCACAAATTACAGTCTTTCAGAAGTTCTCTTCACCTGAGAGCTTCTCTCTGCAGAAGGATATAGCAGGGATTTTCCTTATCCACACTTGGATTCATGACACATTTGCCCACACACATTCATGCACACTCTCACACACTTATGCCTACACTCATACATGCACATTTTCTAGAAAGAGGAGGTTTTTCATCTTTCCCTTTCCCTGCTACATACAATTACAATGCAAATATAATGAGTGATACAGGCAGAGACAGATTTTCCTCACAAAAGAAGATATCCAAATTGCTCACAAATGTATGAAAACGTAGCTTCATGAGTCATCAGGAAAACGAAAATGAAAATTACAGTGGCATGCCATTACAGACACACCAGAATGGTTAAACAGAAAAGACAAACCATCTCAATTGTTGGCGAGAATATGAAGCTTCTGGAATGCTCACGAAAGGCCAATGGGAGTGAAACATGACGCATGCACTTTGGAAAAGTGAAAGTGAAAGTGAAAGTCACTCAGTTGTTGTCCGACTCTTTGCGACTCCCGTGGACTATACAGTCCACGGAATTCTCCAGGCCAGAATACTGGAGTAGGTAGCCTTTCCCTTCTCCAGGGGATCTTCCCAACCCAGGGATGGAACCCAGGTCTCCCGCATTGCAGGCGTATTCTTTACCAGATGAGTCACAAGGGAAGCCCACACTTTGGAATACTGACACTATTTACTGAAGTCAAACATATACATATGCCAGCAATTCCACTCTTAGATTTATACCCAACAGAAACACATACAGATATCCTGAAAGACACATACATCAGTACTTGTAGCAGCTTTATCTATAACAGCCAAAGCTGGAAACAATCCACATAAAATAAACTGTCGAATATTCATACAATGGAACATTATACAGCAACAAGAATGAACAAGCATTATAACACACAACAATATGGAAGAATCTCACAAGCATAATGTTAGGTGAATGAAACCAGACATAAAAAACTACATACTGTATGCTTTTGAAATGGAACAGGACCTCTGGTCCTTTCCCCCAACCATGTCCCAGCAGGACCCTCTGGTCCTTGACCTCACAATGTCCTCTGCCTGCCTTTTGTCTGTGGAAAACTTTAGTAAAATAATAAGTTCAATCAGAGAAATGAGAGCAGGCAGAAACAAAGGAAAACAGTCAAAGGAGACCAATAATAATGTAGTCATTAAGCGTAGTCAAGGACCTTTAGGTCCTTCTCAAGAGCTATAGTGGAGAAGGCAATGGCAACCCACTCTAGTATTCTTGCCTGGAGAATCCCAGGGACAGGGGAGCCTGGTGGGCTGCCGTCTATGGGGGTCGCACCGAGTTGGACACGACTGAAGTGATTTAGCCACAGCAGCAGCAGGGCCCTCGCTCCTGCAGTGGAGGCAGTCCGTGTCCCTGCACACTTGACGCTGCCAGGGCCCTCGCAAACCAAGCAGCTACCTTACCTTCACGCTCAATTCTCACTGGGGCATAGCTGCCACAGGCAAAAAAGTCTTGCACCTATGCACACAGGGTCGCTTCGATAGTGTCCAACTCGTTGCGACCTTGTGACTGTGGCCTGCCAGGCTTCTCTGTCAGGGAGGGAGGTTCTTCAGGCAAGAATACTGGAGCATATTGGCTGATACTGGTTGCCATACCCTTCTAGAGCACTATGTTTCCTGCTGCCCTAGCTACCAACTTCCCTGAGTACCTGGTGCTGCCAGAACCCCTGTGCCTCAAGCAGCTGCACCACCTCCACACCCGGCCCTCACAGGGGCAAACCCAAGTCCTCCAGGGCAGCCTCAGGAGCAAACCCTAGTGGACAACCCATATCCAGAGGTGGAAATAAAACCACACTTGAAACTCAGGGGCAGTGTGACTAAGGAAGAAGACCCAGAACCCTCCCACCAGCTGTATAGCTGCATATAAATCCACACGATCAACCAGGCAGATTCTCTGTCTGTGGAATATATAAAAGGTCATTGAGAGCTCCCACAAAAGAAAACACACTAGTTCTGATAGCTATGAACATTAGAGGCAAGAACACAGAGGAGTAGGAGCAGATTAGAATCTGAGCTGTCCTCACAGCAGGTCCAGAGATGAGCACAGTGTTAGAGGGCATCCTAGGGAGGGGAAGTGGACAGCAGTGGCTCAAGAAAAACATTTATTGTTCTTATGTTTTGATGTGTTCTATAGATTCTTTTGGATGTTTTCTTCTTTTTTTCCTCAGTCACATTTTTTATTGTTGTTGTAAACCTCTGTCTCTATATCAGGCTTTTGCTGTTCTGAGGAGGGTTTTTTTTCCTCTTTTTTTTAATTTTAATTTTTAAACCTATTATTATTTTTTCTACATTTATTCCTTTGTTTGCTTTTCCTACTGTTCTTTTCCCCTTGCAGTTAATATTTAATATATATAAATCTTCTTCATTTATTTCTGTTTAACTTTGCATAGCTATTCTTTCCTTCCTTTAGTCTCAACATATTTGTTAGTTTTATTTTTATTGCTTTATACCCCAGTTGGCACCAATTGCTTTAGTCTTGTTTTCCAGTTTGTGCTTTAGTTAGTTTCGTTCTGGTAGACATAATTTTTGGTTCCCTTTGTTTGCCAGGTCAATTTGCTTATGGGTGAGTATGTATATGTATATATTCAGTCACACTTTTTATTGTTGTTATAAACCCCTACCTCTACGTTGGGCCTTTGCAGTTCTGTTTGCAGTTCTTTTTTCCTTTTCTATTTCTTCTTCCATTTTTTTTTCTTTTCTCTATTTTATAATTTCAATTTTTAATTTTCTTAAACCTATTATATTTTTTTTACATTTATTCCTTTGTTTGCCTTTCCTACTGTTGTTTTCCCCTTGCAGTTCATCTTCAGTGTATATAAATCTTCTTCATCTACCTCTGTTTAACTTTGCATAGCTATTTTTTCTCTCCTTTCCTCTCAGCATATGTGTTAGTTTTATCTTCATTGCTTTATTCCCAATTGGCACCTTGCTTTAGTTTTGTTTTCCAGTTTGTGTTTTGGTTAATTTTGTTCTGGTAGGTATAATTTTAGGTTTCCTTTGTTCGCCAGGTCAAGCTATTGTACTTTATTTTTGCTGGACTGCTTTGATTTTGCTTATGGGTGTATATAAATATGTGTTTATTCAGTCACACTTTTTATTGTTGTTATAAACCTCTGCATCTACATTGGGCTTTTGCAGTTCTGTGGAGTTTTCCTTTTTTTCTTCTTCCATTTTTTAAAATCTTTTCCCTTTTTTATAATTTTAACTTTTAATTTTTTCAAACCTATTATATTTTTTTCTGAATTTATTTCTTTGTTTGGATTTCCTGCTGTTCTTTCCCCTTTGCAGTTAATCTTTAATGTATATAAATTTTCATCTACCTCTATTTAACTTTGCATAGCTGTCCTTTCTTTCTTTTCTTTCAACATGTTTGTTAGTTCTGTTTTCATTGCTTTATTCCCCACTTGGCACCTTGCTTTAGTTTTGTTTTCCAGTTTGCGCTTTAGTTAGTTTTGTTCTTAAGTGGTAAATATAATTTTTTATTTCCTTTGTTTGCCAGGTCAATCTATTGTACTTTATTTTTGTTGGACTGTTTTGACTTTGCTCATGGATGTATATGTATATGTGTATATTCCATTATTTTAATTATTGTTCACATGATTTGTAACTGTCATTTGTCTGGGGTTCAACTTTGGTTTCTCATTTTTGGATATTTGTTTTAATCTCACTTAATGCCATAACAAACCACTTGTGGAATCTTCGTTCCTGACCAGAGATAAAGCCCTGAGCCTTTGGAGTGGGAGCACTGACTCCAATACCCTAGAATACCAGAGGACTAACCCTAGTGGATATCAAATAGTGACAGCTCACACAAAGGAAACCACTGTAATATAAGACCTGGCATCACCCAACCACCAATAGCATCTCTGTGCAGGATGCCTCATCTAAACAACAAAAAAACCAAAAATACAAACCCAGTCATTAGCAGACAGGATTACCACCTCACTCAGCCTTGCCCATCAGAGGAAAAACAAACAAACAAAAACTCAGTACAAATCTCACCCTATAAGAAGCTTACACAAACCGCTGGACCAACCTTAGAGGGCAGAAACCATAAGGAAGAAAGAATTCAACCTTGAAGCCTGGGAAAAGGAGACCTCAAACACAATAAGTTAAAAAATAAAATAATGAAAAGGCAGAGAAATACTACACAAACGAAGGAACAAACTAGAAACACAGAAGGCCAGATAAATGAAGAGGAAATAGGCAAACTACCTGAAAAATAATTCAGAATAATGATAGTAAAAGATGATCAAAAACCTTGAAAGCAAAATGGAGAAAATGCAAGAATCAATTAACAAAGACCTAGAGGAATTAAAGAATAAACATGCAGAGACAAACAACACAATTACTGAAATTAAAAATACTCTGGAAGGAATCAGTAGCAGAATATCTGAAGCAGAAGAACAAATCAGTGAGCTGGAAGATAAAGTGGTGGAAATAACTTCTGAAGAGCAGAATAAGGTAAAAAGAATGAAAAGAACTGAGGATAGTCTCAGAGACCTCTGGGACAATATCAAATGCACCAATATTTGAATAATAGGGGTCCCAGAAGAAGAGAAAAATAAAGGGTATGAGAAAACTTTTGAAGAGATTATAGTTGAAAATTTCCCCAACATGGAAAAGGAAATAGCCTATCAAGTCCAAGGGGCACAAAGAGTCCCATACAGGATAAGCCCAAGGAGAAATACACCAAGACACATACTAATCAAACTAAGAAAGACTAAACACAAAGAAAGAATATTAAAAGCAGCAAGGGAGAAGTAACAAGTAACATACACGGGAGACCCCATACGCTTAACAGTTGATCTTTCAGCAGAAACTCTGCGGGCCGGAAGGGAATGGCAGTATATATTTAAAGTACTGAAAGGGAAAAATCTACAACCAAGATTACTGTACCCAGCAAGGAGCTCATTCAAAATTGATGGTGGAATCAAGCAAAAGAATAGACTGGCTAATGGAGACCCATATATATGCTGTCCACAGCATCGTCATGTGGGTCACAAATCAAACCTCAGTAAATTTAAGAAAATTGAAATTGTATCAAGCATCTTCTCTAACCACAACACTATGAGACTAGATATCAATTACAAGAAAAAAAAACTGTAAGAAACAGAAACACATGGAGATTAAACAACACATTTCTAAATAACCAACAGGTTACTGAAGAAGTCAAAAGGGAAATCAAAAAATTTCTAGAAACAAATGGCAATGAAAACACAACTCAAAACCTTTGGGATGCAGCAAAAGCAGTCCTAAGTAGGAAGTTTATAGCAATACAATCATACCTCAAGAAGCAAGAGAAACATCGAATAGACAGCCTAACTTTACACCTAAAACAACTAGAAAAAGAAGAAAAAAAAAAACCCCAAAATTAGTAGAAGGAAAGAAATCATAAAGATCTGTGGAGAAATAAATGAAAAAGAAATAAAAGATTAATAAAACTAAAGGCTGGTTCTTTGAGAAGATAAACAAAATTGACAAACCTTTAGCCAGACTCATCAAGAAAAAAAAGAGAAGAATCAAATCAACAAAATTAGAAATGACAAAGGAGAGGTTACAACAGACAATGCAGAAATACAAAGGATTATAAGAGAATATTCAGTTCAGTTCAGTTTAGTCTTGTCCAACTCTTTGTGACCCCATGGACTGCAGCACACCAAGCCTCCCTGTCTCTCACTAACTCCTGGAGTTTACTCAAACTCATGTCCATTGAGTTGGTGATGCAATCCAACCATCTCATCCTCTGTTGTCCCCTTCTCCTCCCGCCTTCAATTTTTTCCAGCATCACAGTCTTTTCCAATGAGCCAGTTCTTCACATCAGGTGGCCAAAGTATTGGAGTATAAGAGACTATTATGAAAAACTATATGGCAATAAAATGGATAACCTGGAAGAAATGGACAGATTCTTAGAAAAGTTCAATCTCCAAGACTGAACCAGGAAGAAATCAAAATTATTAACAACCCAATTACATGCACTGAAATTGAAGCTGTGATCAAAAATCTCCCAAAAAACAAAAGCTCAGGACCAGATGGCTTCATAAGAGAATTCTATCAAACATTTAGAGAAGAGCTAATGCCTATCCTTCTAAAACTCTTTCAAAAAGTTGCAGAGGAAGGAACACTTCCAAACTCATTCTCTGAGGCCACCATTACCCTGATACCAAAACCAGACAAAGACAACACAAAAAAAGAAAACTACAGGCCAATATCACTGATGAACATAGTTGCAAAAATCATCAACAAAATTTTAGCAAACAGAATTCAGCAACACATCAAAAAGCTCATACACCATGATCAAGTTGGGTTTATGCCAGGAATGCAAGGATTCTTCAATATATGCAAATAAGTCAATGTGATACACCATATTAACAAATTGAAAGATTAAAAACCATATGATAATCTCAATAGATGCAGGAAAAGCCTTTGACAAAATTCAGCACTCATTTATGATTAAAAGTCTTCAAAAAATGGGCATAGAAGGAACCTACCTGAATATAGTAAAGGCCATATATGATAAGCGTACAGCAAACGTTGTTCTCAATGGTGAGAAACTGAAAGCATTCCCCCTAAGATCAGGAACAAGACAAGGGTGTCCACTTCCACTTTCACCACTATTACTCAACATAGTTCTGGAAGTCCTAGCTACAGAAGAAAAAGAAATAAAAGGAATCCAGATTGAAAAAAAAGTAAAGCTCTCACTGTTTGCAGATGACATGATACTGTACATGGAAAACCTTAAAGATTGTATCAGAAAATTACTAGAGCTAATCAGTGAATTTAGCAAAGTTGCAGGATACAAAATCAACACACAGAAATCACTTGCACTACTATATACTAATAATGAAAAATCAGAAAGAGAAATTAAGGAATCAATCCCATTCACCACTGCAACACAAAGAATTAAATATCTAGGAATAAACTTAGCTAAGGAGACAAAAGAACTGTATACAGAAAAATTATAAGACATGATGAAGGAAATCAAAGACGACATAAGCAGATGGACAGATATTCCATGTTCCTGGGTAGGAAGAATCAATACTGTGAAAATGACTATACTACCAAATGCAATCTACAGATTCAATGCTATCCCTATCAAATTACCAATGGCATTTTGCACAGAACTAGAACAAAAAATTTCACAGTTCATATGGAAACACAAAAGACCAGAATAGCTAAAGCAGTCTTGAGAAAGAAAAATGGAGCTGAAGGAATCAACTTTCCTGACTTCAGATTATACTACAAAGCTACAGTCATCAAGACAGCATGGTACTGGCACAAAAACAGAAATATAGACCAATGGAACAAGACAGAAAGCCCAGAAATAAACCCATGCACCTGTGGGTACCTTATTTTTGACAAAGGAGGCAAGAATATACAATGGAGCAAAGATAGCTTCTTCAATAAATGGTGCTGTGAAAACCGGACAGCTACAGGTAAAAGAATGAAATTAGAACACTTCCTAAAATCTACACAAAGATAAACTCAAAATGGATTAAAGACCTAAGTGTAAGACCCAAAACTATAAAACTCTTAGAGGAAAACATAGGCAGAACACTCGATGACATAAATCAAAGCAAGATCCTCTATGACCCACCTCCTAGAGTAACGGAAATAAAAACAAAAGTAAACAAGTGAGACCTGATTAAACTTAAAAGCTTTTGCACAGCAAAGGAAACTATAAGCAATGTGAAAAGACAACCCTCAGAATGGGAGAAAATAATAGCAAATGAAACAACTGACAAAGGATTAATTTCCAAAATATACAAGCAGCTCATACAACTCAATACCAGGAAAATAACCCAATCAAAAAGCGGGAAAGAGACCTAAACAAACATTTCTCCAAAGAAGACAAACAGATGGTTAACAAACACATGAAAAGATGCTCAGCATTGCTCATTATTAGAGAAATGCAAATCAAAATCATAATGAGATATTACCTCACACCTGTCAGAATGGCCATCATGAAAGAGTCTACAAACAAATGCTGGAGAGGGTGTGGAGAAAAGGGAATGCTGTTGCACTGTTGGTGGGAATGTAAATTGATACAGCCACCATGGAAGTCGGTATGGAGATACCTTAAAAAACTAGAAATAAAACCACCATATGACCCTATAATCCCACTCCTAGGCATACACCCTAAGGAAACCAGGATTGAAAAAGACACATAAATCCCATTGTTCATTTCAGCACTATTTACAATAGCTAGAACATGGAAGCAACCTAGATGCCCATCTACAGATGAATGGATAAAGAAGTTGTGGTACATATACACAATAGACTATTACTCAGCCATAAAAAGGAACGCATTTGAGTCACTTCTAATGAGGTGGATGAACCTAGAACCTATTATACAGAGTGAAGTGAGTCAGAAAGAGAAAGATAAATATCGCATTCCACATATACGGAATCTAGAAAAATGGTTCTGAAGAATTTATTTACAGTGCAGCAATGGAGAAACAGACATAGAGAATAGATTTATGGACATGGGGAGAGGGGAGGGGAGGGGAGGGTGGGATGCATGGAAGGAATAACATGGAAACTTACATTACCATATGTAAAATAGATAGCCAATGGGAATTTGCTGTATGGCTCAGGAAACTCAAACAGGGGCTCTGTATCAACCTAGAGGGTTGGGATGGGGAGGGAAATGGGAGGGAGGTTCAAAAGGGAGGGGATATATGTACACCTATGGCTGATTCATATTGAGGTTTGACAGAAAACAACTAAATTCTGTAAAGCAATTATCCTTCAATTAAAAAAAAAAGAACAATCTCGGTTTCCATTGTCTGAGGACAATGAGACAAGACAGCCCCACAGGCCAGCCCTCTTTCTTTCAGTGTATTAACAGAGCCAGTGCTGTCTGCTCTGGAGAAGATATCAGGGGATGTTCTGAGTTCCCTGAGTTCCCCTGAGTTCCCCGAGTTCTCTGAGTTCCCCTGAGTTCCCTCTCTGTAGGGGTTCGTGAGAAGCTTGCTATAGTCTGGGTAGGGGGGCAGCACGGCCTGAGCAGGGCAGGAGCACCAGTCTCCTTGGCTCTAATTGTCTAAGGAAAGGACACTGGACTATGAAGTCCTCTAGCCCCAAGTGTTTGCCTCATTCATGCCTATAATGTCAGAGCACTCTTGTTGTTCTGAGGCCAATGAAGCTCATGTCACTGAAATGATCCTTTGTGCTTCCTTCTTCCCAGTACACTGCTTCAGTCTCCTCACTTACTGTATTTTATCAGCTCTAAGACACATTTTGGGGGTATTATATTTTAGCATCTTTGAAATTTGGGTGTGTCTTACCATCAATGTTTTGGCACAGTTTAATTTGCCACTTTGGGACATAAAGTAACCATGTGCTACATAAGGGCTTCCCAGGTGGCCCTGGTGGTAAAGAACCCACCTCCCAATACAGGAGACATAAGAGATGTGGGTTTGATCCCTGGGTCAGGAAGATCTCCTGGAGGAGGGCATGGCAACCCACTCAAGTACGTTGCCTGGAGAATACCATGGACAGAGGAGCTTGGCGGGCTATGGTCCATAGGGCTGCAAAGAGTCAGACATGACTGAAGCATTTTAGCATATGCTTCATAATCTACAATGTCTCAGGTTGGATGAAATATCAGTCATAGCAAGTCTATAGGCTTTGCAAGAACGTCCCCCTTTCCAGCCTTGTCATCTGCCACCATCTCACACAAACGGTCCTGAAGGACATGCTGTGAGTGACTTCTGACCTCCACACATGTGCTGTACTTTCTTACCAGGCCATCTTTGCACCTGGTTGTCCTCTGCCTTTCATGCTTTTTCCATCACTGTCCATGGAAATCCATTCCATTCTTCAGGGTCCATCTCAATGACTTTGGCCAACCTGGAGACTCCCCTGATTATTCCCAACCAGAAATCATCCCTTCCTTCCCTAAAATCCATATAGAGATCTATGTGCATGCATGCATCCCTGCATGCTCAGTTGTTAAGTTGTGTCCAACTCTTTGCGACCCCATGGACTGTAGCCTGCCAGGCTCCTCTGTCCATGGGATTCCCCAGGCAAGAATACTGGAGTGGGTCTCCATTTCCTTCTCCAGAGAATCTTCCTGTCCTAGGGATCAAACATGGGTCTCCTGCATTGCAGGTGGATTCTTTACCATCTGAGCTACCAGGGAAGCTCAGTAAAGGTAGATAAATGTGACAGAGATGATTTTAAGAGAGTAAAGTGAAGTCGCTCAGTCTTGTCTGACTCTTTGCAACCCCATGGACTGTAGCCCACCAGGCTCCTCCATCCGTAGAATTTCCTAGGCAAGAGTACTGGAGTGGGTGGCCATTTCCTTCTCCAGGGGATCTTCCCCACCCAGGGATCGAACCTGGGTCTCCCGCATTGCAGATAGAGGCTTTACCATCTGAGCCACCAGCAAATCCCTGAGAGTAAAGGATGAGTTCAACTGGGTTCCCAAAGAAATCTGAACTGACGTACCTTTAACTGAAGAAGTCTCTTAAGCTGTCATCAATATGTCCACCTTAGTTTGAATGAGTCTGGGATCCTTTCCAGAGAGCAAGTTTTAGAAGGGTGGATGTGGGGCAGCATTGAAGCCCTGAGAGCAGAGGGGCGCTGCTGGGAGTGAGCAGAGACCTTCTTCCCGTCTTCCCAGAGCTGCCCAGGAAGAAGAGGCGGAGGTGCAGGCCTGCTCGGTTTCCCTGGGGCCAAGGGCTGCTCTGCTGTTGTCGGGGGGTGGTGGGGGGTGGGAGGATGTTGAGGACTGTGAGAATCTGGGCTCCACCTCCAGCACTTGCTGGCAGGAGTGCTTGTAGTGCCTGGGTGGTGGACAACCTGCGCTTGCTTCTGACTGCTCTGCTCACCACACAGCCTTTGCAGTGTGTGACTTGCGAGCGCTAGGTTTGGCCTAGTCGCTGCTGTACCCATCTTTCCACAGCTCCGCAAAGTCTTATTTACTCCAACGATGGTTACACAAAGAAAGATGGGTGAGTCACTGGGGCATGGGGAGAAAGTGGCTTTCCGTCATTTTCCTGAAGACACAGAGTTAATATTGCACTGCAGGGAGGAAGCCTCTGTTATCAGACCAACAGGTATTCCGGTGTGTTCTCACTGCCTGTCACTCAAGATTCATCTCTGCAGGAAACTTTCAACCAAGCAGAAGGATTATTTTCTTATTCCCTTAAGTTTGAGGAATATTGAATCATTGCATTGATATGTCTTCTTATAGTTGGTTTTGTGTCTTTTAAGTGAGATCTGTGGCCTTACTGTAGATCTCAAGAACCTTGCCTTGTTTTTCAGAGCCAACATGAAAATGGTAGCACATATATACTGCTCACAAAAGACCTTGTCCTCTTCCATGAAAGGGTTTATTGGCAATGTGATTTCCACGCCAAAGCAGTTACACATCTGTTGAGCATCTACAAGGGATCAAGCTTTGCGCTGGGCACAGGGGATGCGAAGTTGCATAAAGAGCCATCCTCATCCTTGAGTTTTATTCATTCATTTATTGAACAAATCCCTTTTCTAGGCACTAGCAATACCACAATGAGTAAAACAGAAAAAGTTTCCACCCTTGGGGAGCTCATATCACAGTGAGGGCAAGAAACAAATAATACAGTAGCAGGTGGTGATATGTCTTGGGAAGAAAGATAAAGCAGGTAGCCATGGAGCTTGTGTGTGCTGTTTTAGAGTGGTCACGAAGAATGTGGGCATGTGAGTAGAATTCTGAATAAAGCAGGGAGTGAGCCTCAGTTGCCTGGAGGAGGAACACACCAGACAGAGAGGGGAGCAGAGGCCTAGAGGTGTCCAAGCAACAAGAAGACTGTGATTGGGCTTAGTGAGCCAGGCAGTAACTGCAGAAGGTGAAGGTCACAGAGCCAGGCCAGACTAGCAAGACTTGGAGGCCACTTATGGACTTGGATTTGATCCTCTTTCATTGTAGTGTCTACATTTGAATTTCTTTTTAATCACATGGGATTTTAAAAGAGAAAACTTTTTTTTTTAAACTATAGGATAATGAACACACAGAAACATACAAAAATTAGAAGATTCTTAACCTGCACTCAGGTTGAGAAATAGAATTTTACCTGCGCCCTACCCTAGAGACTTCTCCCAGTCAGAGAACCACTATCAGACTTCTGGGAACATAGAATTATTCTGAACTTCCTGTAAGTGAAAGTATTACCGAAAGGTTTGGGTTGCCTCCGTCTGCTTGCCTCAAAAGCCAATAAACAGGCCAGGCTGGTGGAAAGTTTGCTTTATTTCAGATGCCGGCAACCGTAGGGGAGGGCAGATGTCTATCCAAAGGCTGACTCCCCCGACTGACAATCAGTGGGTTAGAGATTTTATAGGCTGAGGGAGGGGGCTACAGGCAGAAACAGCACAATCAGCTCTGACAGTCATCTTGAAATTGGTCATTGGTGGTCTGACCAGTGTCATCTTTATTGTTTTAGGTACAGTTAATCTTCACTTCCAAGGTTGGTTGGTTTCCATTTCTTTGAGGCCAGTTCTGGGAACTGCAGCAGCTTTTGTCACGGCTACAGTCTAGTCATCATGTAGTTAGCCTCCACCTGGTGGGGGTTTCAGTATCTGTGAGATAGCTCACGGCATATGGCTCAGAATGTATCTATAGCTCTTGCTGCTGCTGCTGTAAGTCACTTCAGTCGTGTCCGACTCTGTGCGACCCCATAGACGGCAGCCCACCAGGCTCCCCCGTCCCTGGGATTCTCCAGGCAAGAACACTGGAGTGGGCTGCCATTTCCTTGTCCAATGCATGAAAGTCAAAAGTGAAAGTGAAGTCGCTCAGTCATGTCCAACTCGTAGCGACCCCATGGACTGCAACCTACCAGGCTCCTCTGTCCATGGGATTTCTCAGGCAAGAATACTGGAGTGGGTTGCCATTGCCTTCTCTGAGTTAGGGCCCTATCAGAGTCTTTTTTCGAGCCTCCTGTAGCTAATCAGAAAGCCTCTTTGCCCAGTCTTTCTCTGTAGCTCTGCCCATTCAGGCACTTAGAGGGCTTCCTTGCCTGGGGTCCTTCTCTGTTGTTGGACGCATCAGGCACATAGAGGGGCCACCCCTCCCCGCTGGGATCCTACTCTAGATCAGGGCATCAGGCGTTTCAGCCTATTTTTTTGCTGCCAATGCAGGCGCGGGTGCAGTGGAGGGAGAGAGGCTATGGTGATGGCTCCACCCCCTACGCATGACTCAGCAGTATCACCTTGCTTCCATGGCTGCCCAGCTTTCCTCCACAAGCATTTCCCACCACAGTTTCCTCTCTCACATCCCCTCGATCCGTCTCTCCGCAGTTAACAGCAGCTCTCGCCCTGGGATTGCTTCACAATCCCTAAACTCCAGCTCCCAGCCACTTTGCCATCTAAGGTATGTATGGCTGTGGCAAGAACTGTCGGATTCTCATTCCATTTAGGCTGCCACAGATCAGCTGTTCCTCTCTCAGCCTTAAATGTTTCTCCTCTGACTCAGGCAAATACCCCGGTGTGGGGATCAGATCCCTGCTTCAGTTCCCCCACCTTAGGAAGGCAGGTCCAGTCCTACTAACAGTCCTGTTTTTCCCCCAGTTCTCTTGTACCACCGAGTTTTGCGTGGGTCTATATATTCTTTTCTGCTGGTCAGGCACTCCTGTCTACTCTCATCTGGTGTTCTGCATGCACTTCTGTGTCTGAAGGCGTATTCCTGATGTATCCATGGAGAGAGTGAGATTGTTCTTAATAATACATATCCTAAGGGAACTAAGGGGCCTTTTTTGTCTGTTTGCATCCTTATGATAATAAAAGGACCTCAGGACTCCCCTAGTGGTACAGTGCCTAAAATCTGCCTGCCAATGCAGGGGACATGGGTTCGATCCCTGGTCTGGGAAGATTTCACATGCCATGGAGCAATTAAAGCCCACACGCCACAACTGCTAGAGCCCGCGTGTTACAACTATTGAAGCTCACTCCACAACAAGAGAAGCCACTGCAATGAGAAGCCGATGTACCTCAATGAAGAATAGCCCATGCTTGCCGCAACTAGAGAAAGGCCACATGCAGCAATGAAGACCCAGTGTAACCAACAATAAGTAAATAATAATAATAAGCAACCAAAAATAAACAAGTAAATAAATAAATAATACTAATAAAAGAATCTCACAGCTCCACCTTTGAAGCCCAGAGAAACCAAAGATTAAATCTTTGATAATCATCAGTAGGCAGAAGGGAGGAGCAAGCAAATCTTAATTTCAGACCAGAAAACATCCCTTAGACACACACTCACACACACACGCACACATACACACACGCACACACACACACAGTGAGGGAGACATTTGCAGGAGAAAAATAGATACTTTTGATTCTGATTTGTTGGCTGTCATGAGATTTTCAGACACAATCTAGAAATGGTTGACTTTCAGTTTACCTTTTCCAAGTTACTGCTGGGTACACATTTGTCTACAGTGACATTAGAAGCAGCAAACCAAGGACTTACATGCATATCTCATTAGTAGATAATTATGTTCCTTATAATTGGTTTCTAAATCAGACCATTTCACATAATTATGGTGTTTTCTTTGACTATTCGGTCAATCAGAAAGATAGTAAGAAAGTTCTTTGTTATCAAAAGGGTATATATTCTTACGGAGAAGGCAATGGCAACCCACTCCAGTACTCCTGCCTGGAAAATCCCATGGACCTAGGAGCCTGGTGGGCTGCAGTCCATGGGGTTAACCTCTATTATGGAGTAAAGGAGATAAACTAAAATAAAATACAACTATTTTTGCATTCATAGAATATTCCTTGTTAAAATACATCATAGATTCAAAAGGAAGGAGAAAAAGACAAAGACAAATGTTTCTAAATATATTGGGAGTGACAAAATACCAAAAGGGGAATTTGATGGTGGGGGCAGATTAAAAATATCAATAATGAAATTATGCTGTTAAAATGGCAATATCATTTTTCACCCAAATGAAAAAAGAAAACTGGGTCATAATGAAGGCCACAAAATAACTGCTAACAAAGGAGTAACATGAGCCTGGTACTCAGAAGAATTGAAGTTTAGTCCTTAATTAAGTCAACAAACATATCCTGAGCACAGTGCTGGGAGCCAAGGAAGGACACAACAGTGAGCAAAACAAAGTCTCAGTGCTGTTGGAACTTAACATCAACACCTGGACTCTCACACACACAGGACTTAGTGAAACAAAACACTGGTGGTGAGTGGGGAATATGCAGGGCAGGTTCTCAACAAGACTATATAAGGCAGAAGGTAAGAGAAGAGACTGAAAATCTCACCTTTACTAACTCATCTTGGGCAACTAACGCTCTCTCTGTGATTTTGTTTTCCCATCTAAAAAATGGATATAGTACAAGTACACCTACCTCATAAGGTTATTTTATCAATTCCATGAGTTAATATATGTAAAGCACCTAAAATAGTGCTGGAATGATGAATAAACAAATAGGGGAGGAAGCAACTTTTGGAGGTGATGCATATGTTTATGGTGATTATGGTGATGGGTGTACATACAGTCTCCAAACTCAAGTTGTATACATTAATTATGTCCAGCTTTTCATATCTCAATCATATCTCAAAGTGGTTTTTAAAAAACCTGGGTGTAGTTGTCATTATTTTAAGTGTTAGCTACTAGTATTCTTCCCAACCTCTCTACAGCTTTCCTCCAGAGTAAGAATGCAGTCATGGAAATTCCTAGGGACCCATATGCGACCCCATGGACTGTAGCCTGCCACACTCCTCTGTCCACAGAATTTTCCAGGCAAGAATACTGGCATGGGTTGCCATTTCCTTCTCCAGGGGATCTTCCCGACCCAGGGGTCGAATCCACATCTCCTGCATCTCCTGCATTGGCAGGCAGATTCTTTACCACTGAGCCACCTGGGAAGCCCCTCTCCTTATTCACTCCCCCCTTAAAATATTGTCTATCCTAACAGTCCACCAATAGCTCTGCTGCCAGAATTCCATAATCCCCAGACTTAATTTGGAAGAGGGAGAACTATGTTCATGGATAAAATTTTGTAATTTAAAATTTCTCAAAATACATTTTTCCTATATTGCTGATATCTTTTTACCTCGAGTTCACCCACTAGAGATTAGTGTGAGATAGTGTCTGCTTTAGGCTTTCCTGGTGGCTCAGCTGGTAAGGAATCCACCTGCAGTGTGGGAGACCTGGGCTCGATCCCTGGGTTGGGAAGATCCCCTGGAGGAGGGCATGGTAACCCACTCCAGTATTCTTGCCTGGAGAATCACCATGGACAGAAGAGCCTGGTGGGCTACAGTCCATGGGGTTGCAAAGAGTCAGACATGACTGAGCGACTAAGCCCAATGTCTGCTTTAGCCTAACATTTGGTATTTAGATCTTAAAAATTAAATGAATAATATGTCACTGTTTTCCAAACAAGCTTGAGAAACACCCCTTCAGGTTCAAGGTGTAGTCATGGATATAGGTGGTGTAACTCCTATGGGCATTCTGTGATGCAAAGGGAAGGAAAAGAGGAGCAAGAGTTAGAACTGTCTCTGAGACAATGAAATGTGGTATGTTTGAGGGTTGTTTGATGAAGAGAGTAAAATTATGGCAATGAATGAGGCAAGTATTTAGAGTGAGGTGGTCTCTCAGAGCAGGGTTCTCTGAACAGAGAACATCCATGCCTTGACCTGGCTGCCTGACACAGGAGATGGAGGTCCAAGCATCAGTGGCCAAGAATGGTGAGGCCAAGGGGATAGTGGGACAAGGGGGACGGGGGACAGTGAAGGTTGGCAGGGATGGGTGAAGCTAGAGGGTCTAACACCAACTTCCAACACATCTTGTTCACCCGGGGCGGCAGCCAGTGCTCAGAAAACGCCACAAATGCTGAGCATCCCTCAACTGTCTTATGTAAGGCAGGGAGGCTGCTGCGTGAGAACTGGCAGGGATGGCCTGTTTCTATTCAGTACACCCTTGGGGGCCCCAGAGAGACTTTTTCTCAGGTTCTCAGTAGCCTGCTTCCATCATCTATGTTGTTGTTGTCGTTCAGTCCCTAAGTCATGTCTGACTCTGTGACCCCACAGCCTGCAGCATGCCAGGCTCTCTTGCCATTCACTATGTCTCTGAGTTTGCTCAAACTTATGTATGTTGAGTCGGTGATGCTATCAAACTATCTCATCCTCTGTCACCCCCCTTTCCCCTTGCCCTCAATCTTTCCCAGCATCAGGATCTTTTCCAATGAGTTGGCTCTTGGCATCACGTGGCCAAAGTATTGGAGCTTCAGCTTCAGCATCAGTCCTTCCAATGAGTATTCCAGGTTGATTTCCTTTAGAATTGACTGACTTGATCTCCTGGCAGTCCAAGAGACTCTCAAGAGTCTTTCCCAGCACCACAGTTCAAAAGCATCAATTCTCTGGGGCTCAGTCTTCTTTATGGTCCAACTCTCACATCTATTCATGACCACTGGAAGAATGATAGTGGCAAAACGTGATCCACTGGAGGAGGGAATGGCAAGGCACTCAGTATTTTTGCTGCAAGAACTATCTGTGAGGACCCTCCAAGAACACAACAGGAGCCCCCTACAGAAAGAATGAGGTTGGCAACTTCGTGGCATTTTTCTTCCAGAATCCAATTTAGACAACATTTAAGCTGTTCAAAGAGAAAGTGTACAGTACGAAGGGAATAAGGGGCCCACAGGAACAACACACAAGCCATGCTTTGAGGGCTCACTTCAGAGGATCCCCAAGGTCAGGACACCAAGTGGACTTTGACAAGATTTGGTATTGGCTCGGGTTATTCACTTTGGCTTCACCTTTGCAGAGGTACTGCCACCAACTGTCCATTGTTCCTTTAGGTACCACTCAGGCCCCTGCTAATCAAAACCCTAGTTTGTCGCATTACTGCTGCGACCTCACCACCACAGGCCACCTTACGGATCTTTTCCCTACTCCCACCCACCCATCCATATGCTCTCCTTCATTTGTTTTTCGGCTCCCATTCTAGACAAGACTGATAGTGAGACTCTGATAAACACACACACACACACACACACACACACACACACACACACACACACACACACACACACACCAGGCTTTGTACACCCAGATGGGTCCTATCCATCATAGCCCTTTGGAGATTATGCTCACTCTAACGATCCAATAGCAGAGTCAGCTCTCCTCTGTGGATTTACCTTCAGACATTTACCATCCACAAAAGAACACTGTCTCACTGTGTTTTATCAGACACCCTCACCCTAGCTGAATGCAAGAAGCCCTGATCTTGGAATCAAATGACCTGGCTTTTTAATCTTAGATTCACTACCTACCAACTTTATAAGCTCAGACTTAAATCCACAAGAGTAGATGTCTTCATTTCTAAATGGGAACAGTAATATCTGCTCTAGTTTATAGAAGTTTGCGAGAAACAAATAAGTACATCTATAAGAAAGCAGATTTAACAACAGAGAGAATGATATTAGATTTTTAAGTTGTTTTTCTCTCTTCACTTTCCATTTTGTTCGTGGGGTACCTTACCAACTGTCCTGTCACCTCTACTCTCTAGAGAAAATACCCATTCATTCATGAAAGATTTATTGCATCCCCACTATGTGCTGGGACCACAAAGCTGAATAACTGTCCTCAAGGAGCGACAGAAGTGAGCAGATACAACTGTGAATGGATGAATAACAGAGTAAATGAATTAAAGTCCCAGAAAAGCCATCTACGTATGCTAGAAAGTGACTAATTATTTTTGTCCAAAGGTGCAGATGGTACAGGCGAGTCAGTTAAAATTTCAAAAAGAAGACAGATGATAGCTGAACTGAATTTATTTATTTATTCTTTCAATAAACATTGAGCACTGGCTATGTGTCAGGACTGTCCAAGGAACTGGAGACACAGTAGAAAACAAGGCAGGAAAGATTATTGGCCTCATGGACTACATAATAAACAAGTAACAAAAGTCGAAGAGAATTTTTGACTGTGACAAGAGCTAAGATGGAAATAAAAGGAAGATGTGATATGGGAGTGGCAGTATTGAATCATGCATGTGGCTGCTTCTCTCCTCCTTGCCAGCTTCTCTGTGGACCTGTGTGTCTATTATGATGAGCTGATGCTGTGAGGAACTGTAAAAAGTGACTCTCAGACCACAGGACACTGGTGTCAATCAAGTACTGTCAGTCACAGAGATCTCGTTCTTAGACTACATTGAGCAGGCAAGCACATACTGTACAGAAAACCCAAGTTGGTTGGTTTGTGTGTCTCTTTCTTTCTTCTATTTATTCATTTATTTATTCAACATATTAATTATAGAATACCTTCAAAGTCCCAGCAGTGGCATCTATTCTGTGAGAAATAGGAAAAATTGAAGGCATGGTCCCTGGGCACATAAGCTTACAAGTTAGGAGAAAATAAGACCTAAAAACCAGATTCAAAGAGTTACCACTTTAACATGTGTAGTACAGACTGCATGGGAGCAAGATCACCTGGAAATCTTGGCAAAGTTGAGTCTTAACCCAGCCTCACAGGAGGAAGTAGACAGGGATTAGCAGGATGCAGGTAAGGGTACCTGAGAGAAGGTCAGAGGTAGGTGGGAGCAGGATGGATCCTAAGTCAAGCCTAGGGAGAATACAGGGAAGAGACAAAAGAAGGAATTGATGCACAGTACCTTGGACAGCAAGGAGATCCAACCAGTCCATCCTAAAGGAAATCAACCCTGAATATTCATTGGAAGGAGTGATGTTGAAGCTGAATCTCCAATACTTTTGCCACCTGATGCAAACAGCCAACACATTGGAAAAGACCCCAATTCTGGGGAAGATTGAGGGCAGGAGGAGAAGGGGGTGACAGAGGATGAGATGGTTGGATGGCATCACTGATTCAATGGACATGAGTTTCAGCGAACTCCAGGAGATAGTGAAGGACAGAGAAGCCTGGCGTGCTGCAGTCCATGGGGTCACAAAGAGTTGGAGATGACTGAGTGACTGAACAACAACAAAGGTCCTAATATGAGCCAGGTGCTGTGAAAATCTCATCTCATTTAATCTTCCCAGCAATCTGGAATAAACTGTATAAGCTCTAAATCATAGATGAGAAAACTAAAGTCCACAGTGGGTAAATACAGTTGATCCTCATTCCCTGTGGATTCCATACTTAGGAACCCACCTACACCTTAAAAATTTATTTGTAGCCAGAAATCAAAACTCACAGCACTTGCGGGTTCATCTAGGGTCATGTGCCACAAAAAATTTGAGTCACCTGACACACTCCTTCCAGGTGAGGTTCAACAAGGCAATGCTCAGCCTTCTGGTTTTAGTTCTCATGATGTTGCGTCCTTTTCACAATCTATCTAGTACCATCTTTTTTTTCCCTTTTTTCTGCTTCTTATTGGTGACTTCACTGTTTGTATGGCCCCCAAATGTAGTGCTGGGGTGCCGTCTGGTGTTCCTACGTACAAGAAGGCTGGAATGTGCTTTACAGAGAAAATACGTGTGTTTAATAAGCTTCCTTCAGGCACAAGTTACAGCGCTGTGGCTCTGAGTTCAATATTAATGAATCAAAAATATATATTAAATAAGTCGTCTTTAAACAGAAACACACACAAAACAAGGGTTTGTATTGATCTGTTGACAAAGATGCTGTGAGCCGAGTTTCACAGGAACCTTACCCTGTATTTCCCCAGGAGCAGTGGTTCAGTATTTGCTAATTCAGGGTTCACAATGACTTTGTAGAACAGAATTGCCATGAAAAATAAGAATCAACTGGAATTTGCTTAAGATCACAAAGCTCAGACTAGAAATCTATTATTTCTGATTCCAGAACCAATGTTCTTTCCACCTGCTCTGGAAGGTGGAGGTCCTTCCAGGTCATCCTAGAGTGAATGTTACCATCAATTTACTCATGTGCTAGAAAACCGTATCTCGAAAGAGCCATTTTCAAACTGCTGGCCAAGGAAATGTTACTCATATTTAAAACCAAAGAATAAAAAGACACTCCATAAGCAGGAGCTAGTTGTTCTTCCCTCTGGCTTGCAACATTGTCAACGCAAAATGCTCATTATCCACAGGTGCAGAGGGGCTTTCCTCCACAAAGCAATGGTGCCTGGCATTTGCAGTACTGGAGAGTCCTTTGCAAACCAATCGATTAGGTTGGGTTTAAGTGGCAGTCACATGGTTGTCTGTGTGGTATCAGGCCATCTGTCCCACCCCTGATCCTCTGGATTTAAGAATGTGGAACCAGGAGGCCCAGATAGGCAAGCCCCATGGATTCACGGAGCTTGTCAGTCAACAAGGAATGGCTGAGCTCCCATTCAGAGGAAAACACAAGAGCAAGAATCCAGGAGAAAGACAATCATAAATTACCTTCACTCCTAAACCAGCCCAAACTATTCTGAGTATTTTTCTTTTCCTTTCCTTCTCTTGTTTTGTTTTGCGCAGACAATACAGCTTTGCAATGCAGTCCTCAGTGGTGCAAAAACATTAACTGTGTGTGTTTGAGCCTGAATGATATAGATGGAAAAACCACCGGTACAAAGAGGATATTCATTCCTGTACACCCTAAGATGCAATTTCATGCTTTTATAACTTTAATGTTTTTACAATTAGGCCCAACTTTTTCAGGAATACTCTTCTCAGAAAGGACATTATAATGTGCTCTCCAGGAGGCTCTTTTCTCCTGTTAGCCATTAGGAGCTAATTTAACTACATTAAAATCCTGCTGGGTATGTGTCTAGAAGTATAAAAGAAAATCAAGACCAGTAGCAGAAAATGCTGTCTGCTCTGGATCCTGCAGTTCCATTAAATATATTACCACTTCCCCCAGTGTAAATGTACATTCACACACATATTCACATACACAGCGAAAAACTTTTATTTAATAAATATGGTTGTCTACTCAGTCGTATCTGCCTCTTTGCAGCTCCATGGATTGTTGCCCGTCAGGCTCCTCTGTCCTTTGGATTTCCCAGGCAAGAATACTGGAATGGGGTGCCAGGCCTCCTCCAGGGAATTTTTCCGACCCAGGGATCAAACCTGCATTGGCAGATTCTTTACCACTAGTGCTGTTATATTGCATAATAAATTCAATATTTTCAATAAATTGAAAGATGAGTTATAGAAAAGGTGGATATGTGTTCCCAAAAGGTTTTGTGAGTACTGATTTCACTGTGATTAGTATTTTCACAAATCTTCTTTAGAAAACTATTTAAACTCTCACTTTCAATTTAGTAGGATATACCTACTCATACACTGGAATCAAGTACTCCAAATATTGCACTTTCTCCCAAATGCATAGTGAAAATTCAAAAAAAAAAAAATTCTGTGAGAGATCTTGTCCCATGAGGTGTAAATTATAAGTTAATTATCATCAAGGCAATTTTAAAATAACTTTTTAGATTATAATGACATGTATTGATGGGCCTACAAAATAATGATAACCAAGATTAGATAGCATGGAAAGTATCTTTACTGAGCTCCTTATTTTTTGTGACCAATTTCCTATTTCATAATTTAAAAAAATTTTTGACCTAATAAATTAATATAGTTTAGCCACCTCTGAAGGGGAATTACTACTTATGACCATGTCCTTTTCTTACCAAAATGTAGTTGCATATTGCCTGTGCCAAAAATTCATTTAATTAGATGTGATAGAGAAACAAAGACTATAGTTCTCCACTATTAAGGAACAAAGACTACATCTACAAGTCTTCCTAGGGAAACCTATATGCTCTATGACTTATGACATTCAACCTCATGCAGTAAAGAATGTCACTTCCTGGCAATCCAGTAATATTGACAAATGTGGGAGTCTTAGAGAAAATAATACTGATAACAATGATAAAATCTCTTTCACTGATAAAAGTAATTTACAACTCCTGAGCCTCCAGACAGAAGTTAATTCTAAAGCTTTACTCTCATGTGGCTCTAGCTTCATTATATACAAATAGAAAGTATTTACATATTAGTCAACACTTCTTGTTACACCTATATAAATTAACTTGGTCAAATAAAACAAGGGATCAATTACATGAGTCATGATAATTTTATTTCTCTTACCAAGTAACTAACGAACATATGACTGTTGATAGATTCTGGTCTACTAGCAAAAATCTGACTGGAAGTAGGGAGATAGTATGGAAAAGATATCTTTGTCAACAAAAAGAGACACACAGAAAATCCCCCTCCTTCTGTGGTGACAGAAACTGCTGCAGCCATTTTGCAACCATGAGGACAAGCCACAATGCTAAGCAGTAATGAACCTTAGGTTCTTGAGCCAGACTTCCTGTTATATGTGATACATTTTCTTTTCTTTTTATAAGCCAGCATTTATTTCTTTTTTATTAAACTTTTAATTTTGTATTGGGGTATAGCTAGTTAACGAACAATGTTGTGATAGTTTCAGGTGAACAGAGAAGGGACTCAGCCATACTACAGTTCCTTTTTTGTTTAAGTCAATTGAATTAGGGATTTTCTTTTTCTTGTAGCACAAACCAGATGTTCTATTAGAGACCCCAATTAACTCTATTACCATCGAGATTCTGGAGCTAAAGGTAATCAAACCAGGTAAACAGTACTAACAATGTAAAGTGTCCTGGAAACTGTATTTGCTCTCAGAGATTTCATAATAGAAGGTACATATATAAGTAGAAGGACAGAGTGTTGCAGGGCATATATATGGCATTAAAATAGCGAGGGCCAAAAGGTAGCCCCTGGATTCAGATAGAAAAGATGCTAACATCCCCAAGGAACATATCAGAGGTGAGGTGAACTAGCAAATGCTTCCAAGGATATAGTTAAAAGCTCATGTGATGAGAAAAATCATAATACAGAGAAGTATCTTCAGAAACATGTATTGCTTTCACCTGTGCCAAGACCATGCGTGACATAAAACTGCGTTTCTATAATGCACACACATTAGGAAGTACAAAGCCTGAGGTTCCTGCTTTGTGTAGAGATAGTTGTGCTCCTCAAGATGGCTTACTGCCCGCTAGGTGTCCTGGGCAAGACCCCAATGGCAAGCTCCAGAGGTACACAGCAACCCTTGGAAACATCCACACATATCATTTTTCATCCAGTAGGTTGAAGGGCAGTGTGTGATACAAGAAACAAGACTGGGCATCTAGTTGAGAGCTCTAGGGCTTCCCAGGTGTCACTAGTTGTAAAGAACCTACATGCCTATGCAGGAGATGTAAGAGATGCAGATTCAATTCGTGGGTCTGGAAGATCCCCTGGAGGAGGGCATGGCAACCCACTCCAGTATTCTTGCTTGGAGAATCCCATAGAGAGAGTAGCCTGGCAGGCTTCAGTCTATTGTGTTGCAAAAGAGTTGGAGATGACTGAAGCGACTTGGCATACTAGGGCTTATTTCTCAACACACAAGCAATCTTGTTTTATAAAACATGGTCATTTCATGTACCATCAGGAGCCCCTAGAAGTTCTTCTGTTTTTGTATATAAGGAACCCCCTTCATTTTTGTTTCAGAAAAATAATGTTCCCTAATGGACATGGAACAACAGACTGGTTCCAAATTGGGAAAGGAGTACGTCAAGGCTGTATATTGTCACCCTGCATTTAACTTATAGGCAGAGTCCATCATGTGAAATGCTGGGCTGGATGAAGCACAAGCTGGGAATCAAGATTGCCAGGAGAAATATCAATAACATCAGATATGTACATGACACCACTCTTATGGAAGAAAGCAAAGAAGAACTAAGGAGCCTCTTGATGAAAGTGAAAGAGGAGAGTGAAAAAATTGGCTTAAAATTCATATTCAAAAAACTAAGGTCATGGCATCCAGTCCCATTACTTTATGGCAAATAGATGGGGAAACAATGGAACAGCAAGAGACTTTATTCTGGGGGGCTCCAAAATCACTGCAGATGGTGACTGCAGCCATGAAATTAAAAGATGTTTGCTCCTTGGAAGAAAAGCTATGACAAGTCTAGATAGCATATTAAAAAGCATAGACATTACTTTGCTGACAAATGTTCATCTAGTCAAAGCTATGGTTTTTCCAGTAGTCATGTATGGATGTGAGAGTTGTACTATAAAGAAAGCTGAACGCCAAAGAATTGATGCTTTTGAACTGTGGTGTTGGAGAAGACTCTTGAGAGTCCCTTGGACTGCAAGGAGATCGAACCAGTCACTCCTAAAGGAAATCAGTCCTGAATATTCATTGGAAGGACTGATGCTGAAGCTGAAACTCCAATCCTTTGGCCACCTGCTGCAAAGAACTGGACTCATTTGAAAAGTCTCTGATGCTGGGAAAGATTGAAGTCAGGAGAAGAAGGGGACAACAGAGGATGAGATGGTTGGATGGCATCACTGATTTGAGTTTGAGGAAGCTCCAGGAGTTGGTGATGGACAGGGAAGACTGGCACGATGCAGTCCATGGGGTTGCAAAGAGTCGGACACAACTGAGCAACTGAACTGACTTAATGGAAAGATATATTAAAGATTATTGGGTCTAATCAACCACTTCACACAAGGAATCTAAGGCTGAGAAAAGCCTTGTGACTTTTTCAGGATCTCAAGCCAGCACTAGAACCTGCATCATTCCTCTCACCCATAATATACTCTTGCTCCCAACAAACAGTTTGACTTAATCTGCCAATAATCATTTTGTCAATATTATTTTTACTTTGAATTCTATATTCAAAGATGGTAACAACTTTATTTACAATCAACTGGGAACTAATTTGGTTTTCAGACTCTTTTTTCGGTTCAGTGGTGGAGCAAAAAATAAAAGCCCCAGGATCTACTGTATAGCACAGAGAACTCTACTCAATACTCTCCAATGGCATATATGGGAAAAGAACCTAAAAAAGAGTGATATATGTATATGTATAACTGATTCATTTTGCTGTACACAAACTAACACAACACTGTAAATCAGCTATACTCCAATAAATTCAAAAAAACAAGAATTAAACCCCGACAAATAACCACAAAGAAGCTAAATACTAAAAAGGTATAAATCTAATGAAATGTGTATACTCTTTGCTACCCTCTCATAATGCCAGGTCCTACAAAATAATATTTTAGAAGGTTTGAAAAGTTTCAATATTAGAAATATTCACAGAAATTATTCTTATTAACCTCAGAGGTGTTCTTACCACACATGTTTATATGATCGGAAGTCCTCTAGGTCCACAGAGATTAGCCAGCAGTTAATGTTCACATACTGTTGACACAAACCTAATCGTATCTGATAAGTAGCTCAACAAAGCTAATGTAATTAATGAAGCTAATGCTTTTTGCTAAAATTTAAGGATGTCCACAGGCTTCCAATGGTAAAAGCTGACCTTACAAACTGCCAGTTTTATACACCCAGCTATAATTGTCTGAATGGCGAGACTGCCATTTCAACGTTAAATGCATTGATCTGGCGACCGCATTATGAGTTGATCTATGAAAGATTAACTGAAAACTATGTTGCATGATGGATAATCCTTACATTATAGAATAACTCAATTGCAAGATCTCTAAGAAGTGTTCTGACAGTGTCACAGTTTGTCACAGGCTCTTGCTTAACATAAGTGACTATTGTTAGGGCTTGACAACTGTTAGCTATACAGAGATTCCAGTTGTTGAACTGGCTTGGAGCGTCATCATTTGAATTCACTTAAACACTTTTGCCCTGAGAATCAGTTAGCAAGTGCTCAGTGTAGCTTGGATTCTAGCATCTATTATATTCTCTAGATGGGTAAATATATTTAGGAGCATATAAAATGCCACTTCTCAATTTCCAAACAAGCTTACTCCGTTTTTAATTAAACTTCTCGGAGCAGTTTGTCAACCTTGGCATTTACACACAGAACATTGACAATTATGTAAAGATTCTTAAGAGATTTGTTTAGAATGTTTCACGCTAAGAAGCACAGTGCCAGAGAAAGGGCAAAATGAAAACACTAATGCGGTCCTGCTCACATCACAGCTCTGGAAACAAAAGCCGTTCAGCAGAGCATCCCCACAGACGGGAATTGTGCTCACTCTTCACGCCCACCCGGCAGACCGAGGGAGAGGGAGGGAGCCAGGGGGAAGGGGAGACACGTTGAAAGCAAGGCCAGGCACACTGGCAATCTTCCTGGGGAACTGTACAATTTATTTCTGGAAAAATATTTAGAAACCCCTGTAAGAACAAACTATCCACCAGGGGCCTAGTGCTTAGAGCTAGTGTCACCGGAGAAGCCTATTAACAATTCTTGGGAAATAAAAACAGTCTAGATAATAAAATAAATTAGTCTAACTTTCCTCCTCCCCACCCCCCGCCCTTTTCCTTTGTGCTTAGTCTAGTCTCACTTGCTTACAGGGGGCCGCATGCAGAGGCCGTGGACACGACACTTCAGTCCGGGTGTTCAGTCCAGCATTCCCGGTGCAAAATGACACGCTGACACAATTCCGCGTGTAGAAGCATCGTGAGCAACACCTCAGCCCAAGATGGCGGCGGTGGCGGGCTGTGTGCAGAGAGGCTGCGCCGGACACGGGTTCTGAGGCAAGACCAGCACAGCCCTGCGCCCTCGCGAGAAGCTCTGGCCCTTCCCGGTGACCGGATCTCTGTAGAGCAGGCCCGCCTTCTGAGAGAGCGAGTCCTCAGGGCAGAGCTTTCATCTGTCCACTCTTTGATCAATTAACAAAACTTTGCTTTGCTTCAGAACCAAATCTGGTCTCGTTCTGCTGGTGCGAGGGACCCCAGGCAGGAGGACCCTGGTTGGGACCCGGCTGGAAAGGTCGGTAACACTGGCCCAACATTCCTATCAGAAGCATACAGGGAGATGAAGGGAGGGAAGCAGAGACAGAGATAGGACTAAGGCTGATACTACCTTCCGATAAACGAATATGCAGCAGCTTGTAAATCTCATTCTCTGAAACAGAAATGTCACCTGGGTTGTGGGTGTAGATGAAGTCAGAGGAGTAACTCTCATAGGTGTTGCAAGGCATTTCCAAGGGTCTCTTCTTGCTCTTGTGGACACACAGGGCTGCTCCCATGCAGGCTCCCTGGGCACTGAGCCTCCATCCGCTGGCACCTTAAGTGTCCGAGGGGCACTGCCTCATGGAAGGGGCACAGAGCCACCTCCAGGGACCTACACCCAACTGTCTGCCGTTGCCACTCCTCGGACCCTCACAGTACACTCAGAGCTCCACAAAGTGGGGGAAATATCTTTCTTCCCTTTTTAGGTGACATTCAGTCAGAGGTGTTCCTAATCAGTTCAGCTTTCTCCCAGGGACTTGCAGGGTTTTGGTCACAGAGCTGTTGGCTGTTTATTTCCAAGCCTCTGTTTAGTGCACGGACTTGGGCCAAGAGCTGGTCAAGTGAGAGAAACTGCAAACCCTGCTCAGAAATCCTCTCCTTCTGGGGACCAGGGCTCCAGGGTGCAGGGCACAGGCTGCCTCATTTTCCTTGGACTGAAGGGTCTTGACTCCAGCACACTGGGCTGTTGTATCCACCCTCCCCCACAAATCCACCAGATACCCACAGAGACATCGGAGTCCAGAATTAGGAGAGATATTTGCCATGTGTTTCTCCTCTATATCTCATTTTAACACCCTTACTACATAAGCAAGAATGTATATAATGTGCTCACAGCGTACTAATAAAGGAAATGCCTGTTATAAAACCACTCAACTTAAGTAGAACAGACCCACTACTGTCCTGTGTGTTCCTTTCCTGTCTCAGGCTTGGGCTCCTAGCAGGTATAACCTTTCTTGAATGTCGGGTTTCTCATTTTCTTGATTTCTTTACATATACATATACAGTTTTATTACATATGTTTATACTCTTTTATCCCTAATTTTAAAAGGAATGCTTCTAATAATTCCTGATGGAAAATATTTGTTATTGGCAGATATTCTTTATCAGATTAAGCCAATTCTATTTCACTAAGAGTTTTTATTTAGAGTGTTTAATTTTACCAAATGCTTTTTCTGCCTCTACTGAAATGATCATATGTTTTTTCTTTTACTCTATTAAAATGCATTCCTAGAATAAACCCAGGAATTTGAAAGCCCATTGGTTTATTTCTTCTTTTTAAAATATATATGACTAGGCTCAGTTGTTAATGTTTGTGTAGGATTTTTAATCTACATTCATAAATGTAATTGGCCTGAGGTTTCCCATGCTATATTTGTGTGGTTTTGGTAACTAACTTATAACAGTGTCATAGCTTATGTCATGATTTAGAGTTTCCTAAAACTCTGATAGGACTTGCCTATAATTAATTAGAGCCTTCTTTTTAGGGTTATCTTTACTGATTCTCTAATAATTCTAGTTTTACTTTCTTTTTTCCTGCTTTTTTTTTCGAAACTTGTCAATGTTATCTAAATTTTCAAGTTAATTGGCACAAAGTTGTGCATGATGTTCTCGTTATCTTTTAAGTCTTTTCTGTGTCTATACGTATGTCCCCCTTTTCATTCCCTACCTTATTTGTGCCTTTTCCATTAACATATCTAAATAAAGTAATAGATTCTTTACAAAGAATCAATTGTTGGCTTTAAGTCTGTCAGATGTTTGTTTTCTGTTTCTTTGATTTCTACTCTTCCTTCCTTATACTTTTTAAAGAATTATTTTATTTTCTAGTATCTTGTTGCTTAGTAGCTAAGTCATATCCAGCTTTTTTGTGACCCCATGGCCTGTAGCCCATCAGGCTTCTCTGTCCATGGTGTTTCCCAGGCAAGGATACTGGAGTGGGTTGCCATTTTCTTCTCCATCCTAGTATCTTAAGTTAGGAGTTTTGCTTACTAATTTTCAGACTATTCTAATGTAACATTTAATGCTATAAATCTCTTAAGTATTGCTTTTGCTCCATCTCATAACAGCTGATATCTATTATCATGGATGATACTAAAATTTTAAATCTCCCTTATGATATATTCTCTCAATCTTCAGATGTATGGAAAATTTAATCTTATCTTTATGGAATTTCAGTCAGAAAACAAAATGTGGTTTACATAATATCAGTTCTTTGAAATTTGTTGAGAATTGCTCTGTGGGCTAACACATGGTTAATTTTTGTAAAGTATCCACATATGCTCAAGAAAAACTTGTATTATTGAAGTTTACTGCACATCACACTAATTGCCCAACACATCGATGTTTTGTTCAAGTACTCTGTATCTTTACTAATTTTTCATTTAACTTAATAATTGAGAGAATGAACTTACCTATTATAATAGATTTGTCCCTTACTCTTTTATTTTTTCACATAATTTGATGCTATTTTATTAGTGCACAAATTTAGAATATATGTTCCCAGTAAAAATGATCCTTTTGTTATGTGGTGATAATGGTTTTTGTCTCAAGGTATCTACCTCCTCCTCATATACCATTCTCAGCCTTTATTTTGTTAATATTTGTTAGGTGTATTTTTCCACCTTTTAATTTTCAATGCAATATTTTTTAAAGCATGAGTTTCATGCTGAGTCAGGGAAGAAATGAACTTTTTTAGCATTTAAACCAATAATAAAATTTTAGAATTTTTAAAAGACATTTCAAGTTATTTTTTTCTTTAACATAAAGGAGTTTGTTACAGTGTTACATCTCAAATGAAGTCAAAGTTACATGAAAACCAATCTAAGACAAACAGGTCCATGGCTCAATCAGCCAACACCCTTGCCTGAAAACCACTGACATTGTCTTCCAACCTGTTATTCCCATCTTTTGGACCTTTGCTTTAACAATTTTGCATAGACTCCTCATGTATCAATTTTATCATTTAAAAAACTTTGTGACTTTTCTGCTCACTTTATTTTCAATAACCTTTAAAAACCATAAACAGTAATACCCACCCCCTACCCCAAGTTAAGATGTTGAATTTCCTTTTCATCTTTATTCCATGCATACAAACAATATGCGTATCTCTGTAGAAACAGAGACAGATCAGATGAGGGACCCAGACAGACCTAAATTTAGATCCAGCTTGCCATTTTCCGTGTGGCACTGCCAAGATTAATGGGTTGTTAAATGCATCTTTCGGTTGTCCTGGAATGTTGTCTAGGGCTCTGCGACAGAAAAGGCAACCGGATCACCCATGCTGAGAAGATGAAAAGCGCCCAATCGGGAGGCACCCGGATGGCGATATTACCTGCGGTTCAGCACGCGCCCCCTGCCGGCGGGGAGGAACACTCAGCTCGGCGAGTCAAGTGGAGACAGGGAATTTGGGAGGTCAGCGGGACCACGGTGTGACCCGGCCATATCCGGAGTCCGGTATGTGGATGCGGGGAGTCCGAAGCACCGGGGACCGGGCCTGGAAGGCACAAGAAGCCTGTCTGTGATCACCCTTCAAGGGCCCGCCCAAAGAGCTCTTGCAGGAGGAGTGAAGGCTAGAGTCCAGGGTGTGGGTCACCCTCTGGTGTGGTCCTCAGGGTCTCCTATGACCCCGGGCACCAACACCACAGGCCGTCTGAACCAGGTTACAAATCAATTACATTTGTTATCAGAACCCTTGAGTCTCAGAGATAATAATAGTAGCTATCCCACAGAATTTCTGGGAGGACTGAAAGAAATAATAATAAAGCACTTTTTCTGGGTGTTCTCTGGACCCCCCTCCTCAACTTTGGCTCTTGGAATCCAACACAGCTCTTAAGGATGCACAGTCCTTATCCTGGCAGGCCACTTTTTTGGACAAAATCTCCTTTTACAAAAATGACCCCAAGCTATTCCCTTACCCAAGCTCAACATCTGGTGCCCAGATTCAGTGCCGTGGACGAGCCAGGCCAGCGAGAAGGGGTGAGGGGTAGGGGGAGCTACTTGCCGGGCGCTGCCCATGTGCAGCCTCTCTCCAGCTGTGTTCTTCAGCTCCCTAGCCTGGGCCAAGGCACCCTGCAAGCCCTTCACCACGTGTGCTAGAGAGTAGGGGTTGCGGGGAGAATCTAAAGCATGGATTTTTAAGGAATTCTCCAGGCAAGAATACTGGAGTGGGTAGTCATTCCCCTCTCCAGAGGATCTTCCCAACCCACGGATTAAACCGAGGTCTCCTGCATTGCAGACTGATTCTTCACTGTCTGAGCGACCAGGGATCTTATATATAAGATCCCTTATAGCTTTTCTAACCCATCCTCAAACCACATTTTAACACCACGTTTCCTGGAGGTGGTGAGGGTCAGTCTAGTCTTCCTCTGGTTGTGGCTCCACATCCTTGAGCTCTAAAAAGCTCTGCACCTTATTCACTGATCTCTAAACACATCAATCTATGAAGTTCCACATTTGAAATCCTTCACCCAAGAAAATAATCCTTCTCAAGTGCAAACCACCTTATTTTTGAATTAGTCACTCTGCGTTTGAATGCTCTAGTTTGTTTTTTGTTTTGTTGGTCTTGTTTTTGTTGTGCAGGAGAAAAAACTGTAGACTGAAGTAGGAGAAAGGGGAAATATAAAACTTAACAGGCAAAGAGGGATAATTGCTTCTGTTGTGTTTGTCTTTTGGATTGGATTGCTGTGATTGCAAACATTTATTTCTCTTTCTTCGGCTCTACAGACATATCAGTCCAAGTGTCAATGATATTTAGACCAAAGGTAGCCGTGAAGAACAGAAAGAAAGCCAAAGAGAAGAAAGCTGACAGGCAGGGAATAAGAGCCAAGGAACAGGAGTCAGAAAGGTCAACATTTCCAAGGGCTCCAGAGCTCACAGGAAAAATGGAATTGAGGGTCAGTGCCAGGCAAGGGAGGAGGAGCCAGAAACTAAGAGGCAAGCACACCTGTTGCTAAGGCACTCACTTTGGCAGGTGGAATTTCCTGGAGAGCCATACCAATATACATCCCTTTCCCAGGCTTGTCTTACAACATCACTGATGCTTCTCCAACAAGAAGTGGGGGCTGTATTCAGGAGAAAGGGCAAGTGTGAATGTAGAATATATATCTTCAGATATTCATTCATTCAGACATTCTTACTTCATACTATGCTTCCCTGATAGCTCAGTTGGTAAAGAATCCACCTTCAGGGAGACCCCGGTTTGATTCCTGGGGTGGGAAGATCCACTGGAGAAGGAATAGGCTACCCACTCCAGTATTCTTGGGCTTCCCTTGTGGCTCAGCTGGTAAGGAATCTACCTGCAACGCGGGAGACCTGTGTTCGATCCCTGGGTTGGGAAGATCCCCTGGAGAAGGGAAAGACTACCCACTCTAGTATTCTGGCCTGGAGAATTCCATGGACTGTAGAGTCCACGGGATTGCAGAGTCAGACACGACTGAGTGACTTGCATTACACTTCACTTCAGACATTCAAGTACTCACAAAGTATACTTCCCATAATGCTTTCTTAGGAATTTACTTGAAGATGAATTCCAGCAAAATAAGGAAATTATCTAAGAGGAAGACCTGAGATTTAGGAAACAGATTCTACCTAAGAGAAGGAAAGTCCAGAATGACAGCTGTACAGAATGATAAAACTCTAGGAGAGAGGTTCAGGTTTAAACATGGGGGTAGGGTGGGGATGGGATTCAGGAGATTTTTTTTCTGAGAGTTTGGGACATTTTATTGCAGGTCATTCCATAATACTAGATTTTCCCAACTATGTATTCTTTATAAAAATTGAAAACTATCTTAGTATCAAATAACATTGATATTCTTCATAATTTGTGGTATATACTTATGGCTGTTTCTTTGCTTAGCTCTTATGAAGTTTTCTACTTATTTTAATCCTTCTTTTTTCAATGGTTGCACTGGTATAGAAAGAAAAAAGTCTGGTTTTAAAAAGTGGGATAAATAAGATTTCATGAAGGTCTATAGCCAAAGTATCAAGTTGGGCCATTTAAAAGGATAACCTAACGTTTAACAGATCATAAGCAGAAAGCAGAGGGCTTAGTCTCAGATTCAGGTTTGTTTGGGATTACAGCAGAGATACAATAAATAGGAACCAAGACAGAATCAGAAGTGTGGAGAAATCAGAACCCTTGTGCACTGTTGATGGCACAGCCACTGTGGAAAACAGTACAGAAGCCCCTCAAAAATTTTAAAAAGAATTACTACATGGCTCAGCAATTCCAACTTTTGGGTATATACCCCAAAGAATTGAAAGCAGGATCTTGAAGAGATATTTGCAACATTCATGTTCATAGAAGCATATTCACAATAACTAACATATGGAAGCAACCTGAGTGTCCATTGACATGAATGGTGGTTGCCAGGGGCTGGAAGGAGGGGGAAATGTGGTGAAGTTGCTCAGTCATGTCCAACTCTTTGCGACTCCATGGACTGTAGCCCACCGGGCTCCTCTGTCCATGGAATTTTCCAGGAAAGAGTACTGGAGTGGGTTGCCATTTCCTTCTCCAGGGGATCTTCCCGACCCAGGGATTGAACCTGGGTCTTCCACATTGCAGACAGATGTTTTACCTTCTGAGCCACCAGGGAAGCCCGGGGAAATGTGGGATCATCGTTTAATAGGTATAGAGTTTCAGTTTTTCCAAAAGAAAAAAAAGTTTTGGAAATAGATGGTGGTGATGGCTATACATTATGGATATAATTAATACCACTTAACTATGCACTTATAAGTGGTTAAGGTGGTAAATTGGTGAATTTTACCATCATTTGAAAAAATCAGAAAAAAAAATTCAACAAGATGAGTGGGCAAGGTGAACTATAATTTGGACAGTGGGCAAAGGTCAGCAATTTGAGAAATTACCAAAGGTGGATAGTACTGAAGACAGCAACATAGTTTGTATATTCCTTACCTCTGTCCCAAGGCAGAAAATATAATACAGATACCCTAACACACACCCACACACACCCATATGTAACTCTCAGTTCCCCATGACTGTATCTCACTTTTTCAGTTAAACACATTTTAAGGACCAACCATTACCCTCTTGTCCAAAAGTGGGTAATGATCCCAATAACTGAATTACTGACACCTGAAAACTTCACCATCTACAGTTTTTTTTTTTTGCACACACAATTTTATTTGATTGACTATACTTTGAGGTTATAGTCAGTTATTTACTGCCATTTTACAGATAAGGAAACTGCAGTACAGATATGTAAAGTAACTTGACTGAGATCATACTTCTACTACATTTGCAGAGCCAGTAAAATTAAAGCACTGTTTGTCCACACTTTACACAGAGTATCACATGGAATGAACATATCTACATAAAGTTTCAATAAATGTATTTTCCATGTGTGTAGCAATATCATTCAAATGTATATAGATAGGAATAAAAACTTATTGAGTGTGGCAAATCTAAAGTTGACATATAAATTTTAGGTATACTTGAAAGTACCCTTAAGGATCCCTTACATCTCCATTGGTTTTATATATATAACCCAAAACAGTGATTTCCATGCATGCTAAAATTTGAGTTATCAATGTCCTAAACCTATGAAAGGCACAAAAGGGAGTATTCAGATGGCCAAAAAGTTCATTCAGGTTTTTCCACATTTTATGGGAAAACCCAAACTTTTCGGCCAACCCAATATATTTAGATGTCAGGGCATTTAAACAAGATTGCCTTTAGGATAGCTATGAAAACACTGGCGAATGGAAAATAGGTAGATACTGCTTCTTGCAATATTTACTTCATTTTACTTAAGTATTTGCCTTTTATACACTCACTCAATCTTTTTTATTTTGGCCACGCCAAGCCACTTGCAGAATCTTAGTTTTCGGACCAGGGATTGAAGCTGTGCCCTCAGCAGTGAATGTGCAGAGTCCTAACCAATGGACCGCCACGGAATTCTACTTACTCTGTCTTTAATACTATATGTTGCTGAGGTGATTAAAGAAGCTAGTGGAGTCACATCCCTATATCTTTCATGGGGACTGGTTTTAAAATCAGTGTATAAGTTAAATATATTTATGATGTGGCTCTATTCAAGTATTATGGCTTTATATAAATTTTCTCAATGGATATTAAAAGGAAAATTTCTAGTGTGCAAAAGGCCAGTAAAATTGTCTTCTTGCCTTTAGGAAGAGGGCAGAAAAGTTGATAACACTTAGGTGAAGTTATAATGTCTGTTAAGGAGTGGGTGAAGGATGGAAAACCACTAGAGTGAAAATAACAGACATTCAGAAGGATAGGAAGAAAATCCTAGTCTAACAATGTCTCAAGGGCCAGTCAAAAAGCAAGTGATACAGAGAAGTCCTGAAGAAAGAAGACTGAGAAGAAAGGATTAGATTTGGTCATTGGTGACCTACAGTAATAATTCCATAAAATGAGCTGCTCTGAACTGGACCGTAGGAGCTCTGAGAAACTGAAGTGACTCCAACTTACAATGATAAACAGCAGTAGCACCAGACATGCTGAAGATAATTAGCTTTTGTTTTTGTTTTTTAAAGCGGCTCTGGAAGGCTCTGAGATGATGCATTAAGTATAAGCTTAGGAAACTTTCATCCTCCAAGCAAACAAAAAGAAAATGTGTAGGAATACAATATAAGTGCTGGAGTCAAGATGGGATTCCATGGGATTTAGACAGAAAATTAAGTGCTGGCAATTATCTTCCCTCATAAAATGAAAGCAGATAAGAACACACACATGCACATGTACTCCAAGATAAATCCACAAGAGAAAGATTTTAAAATTTTGGCAAATTCAGGCAAAAAAACCCAAATCTTTAAGAAGAAACACAGCCTAAAACGCATGCTAGAGAAAAGCATTGCAAGGGTAAAGTTTAGATGTGGAAGACAATTAGAAAATCTCTAAATATAATTTCTTAACACAGACCAAGAATGAAAATTACACAAGTGACATTCTTGGCCTACATTTAGTTAAATTAGAAGTTAATCACAAAAAGATAACAAAATAACCAACCCCCTCTCCCCAATCCTACCAACATTCAGAATTTTTCTTTCTACAAGTCTGCAGGGAGAAAAAGCCCCACTAAGCTTAAGACTCAAAACAAAAATTATAAGCTGTTTAGAAGTGAATAGTAAGGGATAACACTACAAAACAAAACCTTTGGATTGTAATCAAGCTGTAGTTAGAAAAGCAACATATATATATTATTAAAGAAAGACCAAAAGTAAATGAAATAAGTATATAGCCCAAGAGACTAAAGAACAATTTAAAAAATTCAAGTAAAGTTGAAAAAGGAATGAAGATTATTGAAGAAATTACAGAAATAACATGAAACAACAAAAAAAATGCTCAACCAATGAAACCTAAAGCTGGTTCTTAGAATATCTCAATGAAAGGATAGAAGGGGGGAAAAAAGAATTAAAAAAACTATTTTTGAACCAAGAAAAAGCTACAGAGGAGATTTATAAAATAAAATTGCCTACATGAAACCTCAATCCAACAAATTTTTAAATCTAGACATGCCAAGGAAAACATGAGTTATCAAAATTTCACTTCAGGAAGAAGTGGAACACTTGTAGATTAACTATAAAAGAAGCTAAAAAGATGATAAAAGTTGCAGCTCCTAAAAAAAGCTTTTAAGGCCCTCAAGGAGTAAGAGTAAAGAAGTGAGGGTAGACTGAGCCAGTGTTCCTTATCCATCAGCAACAATGAGAAAAAGTAAGTTTAAAGGAAAACAGAGTTTGCAAGACTGTTATGAAGTAAATTATACAAGACTACTTACGCATATTAAAGATAGATACCAACCACCCAATCATATTCATAAATGCAAAGATTTCAATATTGTAAAAATGATCATTCTTTTCAAAACAGTTTTTTAGTTCAGTGCAATTCCAGTAAAAATCCTAAGGACTTTTCCCAGAATCTGGCAGCTTGATTTTAAAATTCATGTGGAATGGCCACAGCAATCAGAGCGGAAAAAGAAATAAAAGGAATACAGATAGGAAAAGAAGAAGTAAAACTCTCACTGTTTGCAGATGACATGATCCTCTACATAGAAAATCCTAAAGATTCTACCAGAAAACTACTAGAGCTAATCAATGAATATAGTAAAGTTGCAGGATACAAAATTAACACACAGAAATCCCTTGCATTCCTATACACCAATAATGAGAAAACAGAAAGAGAAATTAAGGAAACAATACCATTCACCATTGCAACAAAAAGAATAAAATACTTAGGAATATATCTACCTAAAGAAACAAAAGACATATATAGAAAACTATAAAACACTGATGAAAGAAATCAAAGAGGACACAAACAGATGGAGAAATATACCGTGTTCATGGATTGGAAGAATTAATATAGTGGAAATGAGTATACTACCCAAAGCAATCTATAGATTCAATGCAATCCCTATCAAGCTACCAATGGTATTTTTCACAGAACTAGAACAAATCATTTCACAATTTGTATGGAAGTATAAGAAACCTCGAATAGCCAAAGCAATCTTGAGAAAGAAGAATGGAACTGGAGGAATCAACCTGCCTGACTTCAAGCTCTACTACAAAGCCACAGTCATCAAGACAGTGTGGTACTGGCACGAAGATAGAAATATAGATCAATAGAACAAAATAGAAAGCCCAGAGAGAAACCCACGCGCCTATGGACACCTTATCTTCGACAAAGGAGGCAAGAGTATATGATGGAAAAAAGACAATCTCTTTAACAAGTGGTGCTGGGAAAACTGGTCAACCACTTGTAAAAGAATGAAACTAGAACACTTCCTAACACCATACACAAAAATAAACTCAAAATGGATTAAAGATCTAAACGTAAGACCAGAAACTATAAAACTCCTAGAGGAAAACATAGGCAAAACACTCTCCAACATAAATCACAGCAGGATCTTCCATGACCCACCTCCCAGAATATTGGAAATAAAAGCAAAAATAAACAAATGGGACCTAATTAAAATTAAAAGCTTTTGCACAACAAAGGACACTATAAGCAAGGTGAAAAGACAGCCTTCAGAATGGGAGAAAATAATAGCAAACGAAGCAACAGACAAACAATTCATCTCAAAAATATACAAGCAACTCCTGCAGCTGAATTCCAGAAAAATAAACGACCCAATCAAAAAATGGGCCAAAGAACAGACATTTCTCCAAAGAAGACATACAGATGGCTAACAAACACATGAAAAGATGCTCAACATCACTCATTATTAGAGAAATGCAAATCAAAACCACAATGAGGTACCATTTCACGCCCGTCAGAATGGCTGCTATCCAAAAGTCTACAAGAAATAAATGCTGGAGAGGGTGTGGAGAAAAGGGAACCCTCTTACACTGTTGGTGGGAATGCAAACTAGTACAGCCACTATGGAGAACAGTGTGGAGATTCCTTAAAAAACTGGGACTAGAACTGCCATATGACCCAGCAATCCCACTGCTGGGCATACACACCGAGGAAACCAGAATTGAAAGAGACGCATGTACCCCAATGTTCATCGCAGCACTGTTCACAATAGCCAGGACATGGAGGTAACCTAGATGTCCATCAGCAGACGAATGGATAAGGAAGCTGTGGTACATATACACAATGGAATATTACTCAGCCATTAAAAAAAAATACATTTGAATCGGTTCTATTGAGATGGATGAAACTGGAGCCCATTATACAGAGTGAAGTAAGCCAGAAAGAAAAACACCAATACAGTATACTAATGCATATATATGGAATTTGAAAGAAGGTAACAATAACCCTATATGCAAGACAGAATAAGAGACACAGATGCATAGAACAGTCTTGTGGACTCTGAGGGAGAAGGTGAGGGTGGGACGTTCTGGGACAATAGCATTGAAACATGTATATTGTCATATGTGAAGCGGAACACCATTCCATGTTCTATGCATGGGACGGATGCTCAGGGCTGGGGCGTTGGGATGGCCTGGAGGGATGGGATGGGGAGGGAGGTGGGAGGGGGATTCAGGATGGGGAATACATGTGGACCCATGGCTGATTCATGTCAATGTATGGCAGAAACTACTGCAGTATTGTAAAGTAATTAGCCCCCAACTGAAATAAATAAATTTATTTAAATAAATAAATAAATAAAGAGCAAACCCCCCAAAATAAATAAATAAAATAAAATAAAATTCATGTGGAGGTGTAAAAAGACAAAAATAGCCAAGACAATTTTGAATGGTGTGATTAAGGAAGATGCCTTGCTATAAAACTGTAGTAATGAAAATATACTAGTTGCAGGAGAACATACATAAACTAATGGGACACAAAGAGAGCCTAGAACATTATAAATATCATAAATAGAATTTTATATCCTCAACCGATAAAGGCACTTGGTATATGATAGTATTTAAATCAAAGTACCAAGAATAAACTAGTAAGGAACAGTGCTGAGATGAATGGCTATGCATTTGAAAAAGATAAAATAAGACCCCTAACTCACAGCACACACACAGTTAATTTTAAAGGGATTCAAATCTAAAGATTAAAAGTAAACAAAAGCTCTTATGCACTGCTGGTGGCAGTGTAAAGTACAACAACCTTGTGCTTTAATGAAGCATATTCATTAAGTTTAACATTTCCATTCAAAATAATTGTCTGAGACAGGTTGTTCACTTTGGCCCTGGTTTGTAATAGTGAAAGTGTAAACAATCTGATAACAAGGGTAAAAATAAAAGTATGAAAAATGATTATTGGTGCTATAAAAATGGATTAACTGTGGTATATAGTCAAACAATAGAATGCCTCACAAAAACAATTAAGAGGAATTCACTATAGGACTTCATCAAATCTGACATCATAATTTAAGAAGCATCCTAATTTCAGAGATGTTAAATCATGAAAAAATGGAACAACATGTAATAAGCATGGCTATACCTATTCCTCAAAGACACAGTATTGGGTGAAAAATAAGTTTCAAAATTATAGATACAATGCATTTTCCCTATAAAGTTTAAAAATACACAAAATAGTCCTATGCATTTTTAAAAATACACATATGTAAAACAAGGATGAAAACATGCACGTGAATGATACGCATTAATATCAGGATATTTATCTCCTAGTGAAGAAAGGGGGAAGAATGAAAAAAGGTTGTAAGTTTTAACTATATCTTTTAGTGTTTCTTCTTTAAAAAAAAATCAGGAATGCATCTTTTGCATAGTGAGTTTACTCTTAAAATACAGTAAATAAACACTGCTTGCTAAACATTCCTGAGAGATTCACTGCTCACTCACAGCAAGAGCAGAGAACGTGTGTGTGGGTGTATGTGTGTGTGTGTGTTGGGGGTGAGAGGAGATACTGAGAACTGAAACAAATATGGTGAAGTATTAACATCTTTTATATTTGGAGAATGAGATCATGATGGTCTGCTATATTATTTCCCGCATGCTGAAAATATTTTTTACTGGAAAAGTGAAAAAGTAAAATTTAAAAAGGCACCAAGTACAATGTAAAATGTGAGCTTTGTGAAGATTTCAGGAAGTAGATAATTCCTACATTATATAGATTGTTTCATAGAAAAATAAGAGACAGCTTTCCAACTCATTTTAAAGGCTAGCAAAACCCTTCAGACCAATAAGTGAGTAAGGAGAACACAACAAAGAGAATTACAATCTCAATACTTGACATGAACATAAGGACACTGAGTAAAATGCTGGCATGCTGAATCTAGTAGGGTGACCAGGTTGGGTTAATCCTGCCAAAGCAAGCAAGAATGATTCTATTTATGAAATCTATTAATGTAATTCATTACACTGATAAATGTATACTTTAAAAAAAACATAAAGTGATATGCAAACATGGAATTCAACACACATTCCAGATTTTATTTTTTAATAACCCTGATTAGACAGAAATAGAAACTTTCTAAAACTGCGAAAGACAGGATGCTTTCTATTTAACAATGCTCTGGAGATGCCAACCAACACAATTAGACCAGAAAAACATGATTTAAGTATCAGAACAATCTGAAATACTGACAAAACTGTTTGCAGAGAGTGTCATCTAACGGATCCAAGAGAATTAACTGAAAGACTCTTACAACTAGTAAAAGTTCAGCAAAGTGGCTGAAAACACAATAGGTATAACCAGTTAGAAAATAGAATAACAATGTTAGCAATGACAAAAAAACTTGTAAAATATGTTTTAAGATGCAAAGCCTATTCTTATAAAGAAAATAATAAAACTACATTGAAAGGAAGGACTTTTAAAAAAATCTATCTCAGTGGGCAGACTCAATATTGTAAAGATGTTGATATTCTGAGCAAGAGAAAATAACCAGAATAGCCAAGAACAACAAATAAGACACTGTTAAAATTACATTTTAGGGAAATGTCTCAGACTAAATATAAAACCTTATCATATGGGTGTAATAACTGCATTATATGTTGGTTATAGGCAAAGACAAAGAAGTCAATGACACATGAGTCCAAAACCATATCAAGACAAAGATATTTAGTTCATGATACCTGTGGCATTTCAAACCAATGGAGATAAAAGAAATTATGCAATAAACTGTATTAAGAAAAGCAACCACACACTTAGGAGAAAATAAAGTTAGAACACAATCACACACAATAGACAAAAGTAGTCCCCAGATGGAGTAAATGATTTAATGTTAAAAAAAAAAGTATACATATTAGAAAACAGGAAAGTATTTTTAAAAAATCTTGTAGTAAGCACAAAACTCTGAGGCCACAGTGAAAAATAGTGACAGATTTGAGCTCATAAAGAGGAAAAACTCCCATATTATTATGGAAATTATGATAGAAGACATCATTTGGGGATTCCCTGGCAGTCCAGTGGTTAGGATTCAAATGCTTTCACAACCATGGCCTGGATTGAATCCCTTGTCAGGGAACTAAGATCCCACAACCTGTGTGATACAGTTAAAAAAAAAAAAAAAAAAACTTAAGAAGATAAGTGAGTCACCAGAAGATAACTTCCACAGATTTACCAAGCAAGTGAATAACGTGAGAATATGTACAGAGCTCATGGAATAAGAAGTAAACTCATTTTATTATATATGCTAGCCAAAACCTACAGTACTTTTTGTAACAAAATGTAACTTGGTGTAGCTAAAGTCCATAACCCATCCCTACCTCCTCCCTTTTTGCCCAGAGATGAGGAACAACAGTGATAAAAAGACAAACAGTTAAATAGAAAAAACAGGCAAATACGAACAAGTAGTTCATGGACTAGAAAGAGCAAATCAAAAAGAAAACATGTATGACAATGGTCTTTCATTTGTAATTGGAGAAAGGCAAATGAAAACAAAGTAATTTTTATCTGCTGACAGAAGTTAAAACCAGTATTAACTGGTAGACTTTGGGGAAAGCAATTTGGCACAACTTAAAATTTCAAGGAACTCCACAATCCTCTACATGGGAATCTATTTCTTAAAGGAAATCTGGCACTTCAGCACAAAGACATACAGGAAAGATCATTTACTGCCTCATCTGTAACAGTGAAAAATGTAAAGAACTCAAATGCACAGAACATGGATTAAATAAATCATGGCATAACTACACAATGAGTCTTATGCAGCTGTTAAAAGTGTGCAATAAACCCATATGTGCTGATAGCTTTATAAGTAGAGGAAAAAATTGTAGAAGGGCATAGCATGGTCCCACTTACATAAAAACAAAAGATATACATGTATGCATGAGGAAGTGTAACTGAAATCCTGATCAGATGAAGGGTAATTTTCATATTTTGCTCTGAATGTGTGTTGTTTCCACCTCCTTTCTATGGTAAAATATTTAGGAAGTACATGTGTTAAGATTTCAAATCAAAAAAGATGTTCAACTGGCTGTTAGTTACTGTGAACACTATCTTTATCTGACTAATGAAACTACAAAACTCAAGTCTAACAATTACTAATTATGAACAGTCTGAGGCTTAATGACAAGGTAATTGCTTCTTCAGAGCAAACTACTAAGCTAATCTTAGAGTTAACTAATTGGACTCCCTATTTATAGCCTGTTAAACTGTATTACACACGCTTCTAAAGCTGTTGCATTACAAGTCCTAACATTAATAGTTTCTTAGCTTCTTTTGCTCTAAAAAGTCATGGGTAGCTCCCTGAACTGGCTTTGTAATTCAAAGCCCCACACCATGTTCTCACAAGCTTTTGCACAGGTTATCTCCCCACTACACAAACACAACTCAGAAAGCTCTCTTGAGCCAAGTTGATCTCACTTCCCAAATGAACACTTCTAGTATGCAGCACCCTCCAAACATTCACATACCATCTATAAGGGGTGAACAGTATCACCTCCTCTCCAGGATTCTTATTCATGATATCTATACGCCCTCAGAACCCACTCCAGTACTCTTGCCTGGAAAATCCCATGGACGGAGGAGCCTGGTGGGCTGCAGTCCATGGGGTCGCAAAGAGTCGGACACGACTGAGCGACTTCACTTTCACTTTTCACCTTCATGCATTGGAGAAGGAAATGGCAACCCACTCCAGTGTTCTTGCCTGGAGAATCCCAGGGACGGCGGAGCCTGGTGGGCTGCCATCTGTGGGGTCGCACAGTCGAACACGACTGAAGCAACTTAGCAGCAGCAGCAGCAGCAGCATAGGCCCTCAGGGGGTGCAGAAGACTACCTAGTGAACCCAGTTAAACCCATCTATTCAAGAATGGAAACTGTCATGTAAATAAAATTTATATTTTTATCCATGACTTTCTAGGATCTCAGTCTGAAGCATTGTATATGCTTTCAGTAAAAAGAAAGCAGTATTGGTTTCAGTAGTTATTAGTATTTGAATTCTAGTCCAAATGAGCAGTGTAAGGACGACTTCAGACCATCAACTCTAACTGGCTCTACCCTGTGAACTTCGGGCAAGTCTAGGTTGCTTTGTAAAATGCTGAAAATACACATTTCTCACAATGGGAGATACGGTAACAGGGTATCCAATAAAATGTGGCCCAGTATTGTGTTACCACCTTGACTGGGAAATTCCAACATAATTTGAGAACTATATCATGACTTCTTTAAGACTTATATTAACATTTATTCCATCAATTGGTTTGATGATTAATCTAAGATAGCAGAAAAAGAGCACACCTCTGGAGTAAAACAGATGTGATCAACCCCTCTGGCATCACTTCCAAGATGAGGAATCTTGCATAAACCACTCTCTGATCCTCAAGTTCCCTCATCTGTTAAGGGGCATACCATCCACTACCACATTGAGCTAGTGAGGGAGGGCTACGTGAGATAGTACGTGGAAAGCCTTTAGTAAGGTTACCTGGCACAATAAATTATCTGACTTCATCTTAAATAATGTCATGTTATTTATTTACATTTTAATAAGGTAAATTTAGATTTATTCAACGAGTGTTCTTGACAACTAAGTACAAGGCACTGTGCCGTGTGCTGGAGATAAACTAGTGAACGGAAACCCCATCTCTGTCTTCATGTAACTTTCAATGTTGGAGGCAGTAAGACGATCCAAATACCAACTGGGCTAAGAGGCTCTATAAAGAAGTAAACTAAGAGGACATAGAATACTAGGGTTTGTCCTCATCACAGAAACCTACAACGGCTTCCTCAGGGAAAATTCTTACTTGTTGTGTGAGTATGAGACAACTAGATACAGCAGAAAAAGGAAGAGGGCTCCAGGTACAAAGAATAGGCTATACTTTTATCTTTTGAATGTCCATATCCCTTTATATGCACCCTAATAGCTTGTACCTTTGTCAACTAGGTGTAAGGGAACAGTGTGGCTGACATAGACTAAGAAAAGTCTGGCTAGACAGGAGTGACCAAAGATGCAAAGCTGTGTAGGGTGCATTATCCTAAAGGCAACGGTGGAGTGTTAAGGGGTTGTAGGGCTTACACTGCAGGATTTGTTGTTGCTGCTGCTGCTGAGAGGATCACTCTATTTCACGATAGTCTGGCTACACTGTGAAAATCAATTTGAGGTCAGGCAAGAGCAAATGTGACAGACAAGTTTGGAGGCAAAGACATGAGAACTTAAAAGTAGAAAAATTCCAGGAGCAATCAGAAAGGAAAATCAACAGGACTTAATGACAGATGAGAATACGAGCATAAGAGGAGGAGGAGGAGGGAGGCAATTCTAGGTTTCTGATTTGTGTTACTAGCTGAATGCTGGCTCTACTTTCAGGTATATGAAGATGACTAGATCACGGAAGGAAAGGTTATGCATTCAGTTTTAGACATGTTCAATCCAACATCTTTTTAATTAAAAAATAAGAAATAAAAACAGATCCAGATCTTGCCATTCTCCTACTCATCAAAGACAATGGATTCCCATCAAACTCTGAACAAAACTCCCAAGAGCACACAGGTATGGCCTAGCTCTTTGCTGGCTTCTGAATTTCCCTCCAGCCCTCTTATCCTCTGGTTACTTTCACTTCAGAAACACGGTCTTCTTGAAATCCCTAATGTGCTCATTCTTCCCTAAGGACTTTCTGTACTTAACTCTTCCCTCTGCCTGTAAGTCTTTTTTCCCCTCATATGGTTTGGTTTGATTCCCTCACTTAATCGAAGTCCACAATTAGATGTCACCTTCTCAGAGAACCTTCTTTGATGATCCTTTGTAAAACTGCCCTCCTGTTGAGAGTCTGGGCTGGAGGGAAAAGCTGAATGAAATCGTAGTCTTGCTGTGCTAAAGGGAAAGGCCTTCACATAACACAAGCCCCAAGACTTTTGAAACAAGTTTGAGCCTAACATAAGCTGCAACCCAAGTCCAGTTCCATGGACTGAGGTAATCAATGCCTAACAGAAAACAAAGCAAATTCTCTCCTGGGGAAAAAAAAAAAAAAAATCACATCAACTTCAATCCTTCAGTTCTTTTATGCACATTCTCCTGCAATAGAGAAAAAAAATTAATAAAAGCCCTGTAAGGTAAGAGAAAGAAATGTGACCAGAAAAAATGTGACTGATAATGAAGAAAAAAAGAATTAGGCAATAGCATCAGGTCCACAGATGATGAAGAGTTAGTTATATAATTCCAATCTCTGCCAGTTGCATATTTTTATAAATGAGAGAAAAGCATAAAAAGAGACATTCAACAGAGAAATGAAATCTATAAAATATAACGACATTCTAAAACTAAAAAGTATAATGTCTGAAATCAACTAATCAGGTGGGTTACATAGAAGACTGGATGGGGCAGAAGACAGGCTTGATAAATCTGAAGATGGGTTAATAGAAAATATTCAAAACAGTGAAGCACAGAGAGAAAAACAAGTAGAAAGAACAGGGAAAGTGAAAGTGAACTGAAAGTTGTTCAGTCATGTCCGACTCTTTGAGACGCCATGGACTATAAGCCCATGGAATTCTCCAGGCCAGAATACTGGAGTGGGTAGCCTTTCCCTTCTCCAGGAGATCCTTCCAACCCAGGGATCAAACCCAGGTCTCCCACATTGCAGGTGGATTCTTTACCAACTGAGCTATCAGGGAAGCTGTATTTATAACGTATAATAAAGAGAGGAGTGATAATAGAGTAGAAGTAATTTGTGAGGGTAATCTTTCAAAACTGATGGACCACATCAATCCACAGCTTCAAAAGCTCAGGAAACCCCAAGCATGACAAATAAAATGAAAACCACTTAGCACAGTCAAACTGCTAAAAACAAAGATAAAGAGAAAATCCTAAAAGCAGCCAGAAAAGACAGACATGTTACCTACAAAGAGCAAAAGGGTTTTAAGCTGACTTCACAACAAAAAATACAGAAATGAGAGGACAAGAGAATGCTAACTTTTAAGCTGCCAAATAAAACTGCCCATCTGGAATTCCACATCCAAGGAAAATACCCTTCAATAATGAAGGTGTGATTAAGCCCTTTCAAACAAACAAAAAAAAGCTGAATGAATTAACTGCCCCAGACTTGCACCATAAGCAATACTAAAAGTTCTTCAGGCTGAAGGAAAATGAAATAAGATGGAAGCACAGAACTATCCGAATTAAAAAAAAAAAAAAAAAGCAAAGAGAAAATTATGGGTAAGCAACTAAGAACACCGATTATTCAAATCACTGATATTCTGACATTTAAAACCAAAAAATATATATAAAATATAGAACAAAGAGTAGAAGCACAGCAAATGAAGTTGAACTCTTTTCAAACTTCTTGCATTGTTTATAAGGTTGTAAAAACATGAATAGAGGGTAGACTATAATAAGTAAAATACAGATATTGTAATCTGCAGGTTAACCACTGAAATAATAACACAATCAGGTATAACTAAAAAGCTAGTAAAAGAGATAATATAGCAAGAAGTACTTTACTGAGCCAAAAGAAGGCAGGAAAATGAGAAGATAAAGGAATGAAGAAAAAAATGGCAAAAAAGAAAATACAAATAAAAGCTACCATATCAGTGATTAAACCAAAAATAAATAGCCTAAAGACTCTATAATTAAAAAACAAAAATTCTAAGACTGGATAAAAGAACAACACCAAAGGATAAAATGTTTACATAATACACACTTTTAAACATAAGGACACAAACAGGTTGAAAATAACAGGACAGAAGTTCTGTCATGCAAAGAATAGCTACAACAAAACTGGTATGGCTGTATTGATTATCAAAGCCAGCAGGATGTATTCATACAGACAACAAGTGACATTTTATAATTATAAAGGTGTCAACTTCATCATAAAAATGTAACGATCCTAAATTTTACTGAATAACATAGCTTCCAAGTGTATAAAACAGCTTCTCCAATCATTTCTACTTTCTATCCCATTTGTCCTTTTCTAATCTCCACACTTTCCACCATATGATATGATATTATATACTGCCTGTTTTTCTCCTTATTCCCCCACCTTTTTGTGGAGGACGTGAGCTCTGCAAGGGCAGAGACTTACTATCCTGATCACACTTGTCCTCTGTAACCAGCCTAGCACATAGTAGAAATTCAATAAATATTTGCTGAACACATTAACAAAACTGCCACTACATTTCTTAATGCTTACTTTTGAAGTTGATACATTTCTTTTCTTCAGTTATGCAATCATTTAAATAATACTTAGTAAATCTCTGTTGGCCAAGATTTTGCATAAGTTCAAACAAAAAGTTTTAAAAATGTTACTAGGAAATATACTTTTCTCTTCACAAACCAAAGGCTCCAGAAGTAAAAATCATTAAAATATGACCTCCTCCACTTAGTAAATATTTAAATGTATATGTATATAGATTCACATAAATAAAATAATACAATTATATATTAGCTTTCATGTTTATTCAACTTCACAGAAAATCCAAAAATGTGTCTGAAAATTGGTTATCTACCTAAATACCAATTGTTCATTATGGTGACATAATACTATATGGTAGGGGACATATGCCTAAGTTAAACAAATTCTTAAATTCCTGACATTCTTTAAGTGGGCAAAAGGAAATCTTAAAAATCAAACTTAACAAGTTGTAAGAAAATACAGAAAGTAATTTAACCTTTAATGCCTGGAACAAGTTTTACAGCCACATTTGTAATTTACATATACAGTGGAGATCACTGAAAAAGTTTCCTGTTGCACTGCAGCAAGAAATTTTATTATAATGTAGATTAAACGGATTTGCTACAGAGTGCAGCAAGATAACCTCACTGAAGAATCGTAAGATTTTCATAGTGGAACTTGTTACAGTGAGTTAACTATTTTCTTAATTTTATACAGTACATATTTTCAAAATGAACATTATCACTGAAGAGTTTGCTAACCACTGTCAGCAATTAATGTTTTACACATACTTAATTTTACTTTAGTTATAATATGTGGCTCTCCAAATGTTAGTACATGAAATGTTAGCTTTAAACATAATAATAAGATAATCCCCTAAGATGACTCAGGACATCGAAACTTTGATCATTATTGCACCTATTTTTCTACAGAAAAATGGAAAATTTACATTGTAATCCTCCCAAAAAGTGAACAGACAAGTTATAAAATCACAGATTCATTGGCACTGAACAAAATCTACAATGAGCATTTTGTGTGAACTAATGTACAGAATTAAATGTGCAATGAAATTTGGTTAACTATGATCATGCAAATAAAAATCCTCCACAATCATTTTTTCATTATGTTTTATAAAATGGTCTTAAAGATATACTTCCATAAACATTTCTGGTGCAATTTAGTCAAAGACAAAAATACAAAGCTATCCCTTATTCTTTATTTTATAGATTTAAAAACATGCCTTTGTACTGCTGAAATAGAAATAGCTTGTTTGGGAGAATTGAGCTAATGACACGTTTAAAAACCAGCTGTATCTTGGTCCAACATTAACTGCCTTGATATATAGCAGCCTCCCATTATCACTGGTGTCAGTACTGTTGTAAATGAAGAATAGTTAAATACTGAGAGATTAAGACACAATAAAAAAAAAAAAAGACACAATTCAAAACTTTTTTTTTAAAAAAATAAAAGGCCCTTTCATAAACATGAAGAAATTTTTAAAAGAAAAATAATCACGTCAATTGTGAGTATACACTGGAATAGTAAACGTCATTTTCCAAAATAGTAGTTTCTTTATTATATCCCCCATCTATTATAACCATCTTGGAAATATACCTTAAACATAATGGTATATTTAAATGAAAATGCTCCATTATTCACTGTGATAAATAAGTTAGAATATGATTTTCTTTTCTGATGGTAACCATGAAAAAATTAAAGAACAGCTCCTGAAATGCTAAAATGAATTTAGGTAAGCATTAAGTCATACCCTATATGTTTTGGTGGAAAATACAGTTCATAAAACTGTATAAAGGATACTGCCTTTGTTTCTGTATTTTGTAGATTACAACAAGGAAAAGAAGAAAAGATATGCTCTAAACCCAAATAAATTTCCACTTCTCTCAATCTGGACAAGTGGAATTTCATTCAAAGTTCATAAGACTGTGGTACCTACAGTAGCTCATATAGTTGGATATATCACTCCCACCCAGCCCCTCCCCCCCAAAAAAACAATTTTTGGCTCCAAAATAAAGTACAATAATAAACTCTTGATGAAAAACTATGTTATGGGGCAATCTATCATATACTATGGCTAAATATGAATTTACAGAAAAGAGCACATCCCATTTTCAGCACTTTTTTTTCCATAAACATGCAACTCACTATAAAATACAAAACACTTGCTTTCAAGAACAGCTTTATAAAGACACACTGCATCAATAAAATTTTTTTCTTTCTGATTAACTTTACACTGTTATGGAGAACTGAAACATTTCTAATGTGTATATATCAGATTTTATATTATAGTGTAATAATTTGCATTTTCTGAACATAATGTTCAAGAGGAAGTATCTATACACAATAACATTCTAGACTATCAGAAACTATTTCAAATTACAGAATTTTATTGATACAGTAGATTAATAAAAACTGAAAAGGGATGATAAAACGGGATAAAGAATTCAGTACATTATTTTAATAACACACTCTTTAAAATTAAAATATTTTAAATCTCTCTCTTTTTAAAATTTTCATTGCCATGAAAGGCCAGAAAATTCTGGGACCAATACTGAGGTGTAAAATAATCGAACAACTTCAGGACTGTTTCACCATTTGTGTGGCGTCCTCCCGTCAGAGGCATGATTCAGGTGTGATGGCAGACCACTTAGCACCTCTGCAGATTAAGGATGCCTGGGAGTAAACACCAGCTAAGAGACGCACGGGAAAGAGAGCATTTCAACTCTCCAACAAACAGTGACATCAAGAAAATGACACCATTCGTTGAAAAAAAACTTTTTTCACAGTAAAATTGCAGAGAATACAAATACAAACACTGACAGATTACTGCTTAAGATCTATCCTAACAAACTCTTTTCAAATCAATAGATCCAATAAACAGTTGGGCACTGTCAGTTTAAAGCCGCAGATAAAAGCTATACAAGCACTTTAGAAGTCAGAAACATTAAAAAAAAAAAAAAAAGAAAAAATATATTTACAAGTTTCTTCTTTATTTTATGTCTACATAGCCATCGCACATTAGACTCTTTCACAAGACTCCATAGTCAATGTTGTCACCATGCGCATGGCTGAAGCATGTGACCAAAAACACATGAGGTCATCAGGGTAAGGTCCGACTGTCCACTCTTCAGCAGTCCCATTTTGTGCATCAAAGGCTTTACTCAGCCTGAAGCTTGACAACCATTTTTTTTCAAAGCTCTCACACAGAAAGTTATTAACGGCATCTGTTCATCGCCTTTCTCTTTTAGAACCTCGCCGCCGCACCTTGAAAGAAACATCAACAGGTGTAATTACCATTGTTTTATAACCAATTATTATTCTTAACATGTTCCTGATAGTCCTTCCTTAAAATCTTTCTCCTACATTAACTTTCTGCCTTAGCATCACATACTTAGACCTATATAATACATGAATGCTCATAAATAGCCTTTCCCAGGATTAGCAAAAGAGAAAATATTTTACTTTTCTGTTTAATAATTTTAAAGAGAAATGAACAGAAGTCAGTGTCAACAGCAAAAAACAATGACAAATATCACCTTGTTACTTATGTGTCTGTAGTAAAGGAAAACATCTGATATATACGAATTTAGGCTTATAGCTACCTTTCTCAGAAATTACCTATTGAGTTTGGATCATATCTATCAAAAACATAAAAAATGTGGCAAGTACTAACGAAAGCATAAAATTTCAGATAAAATAAGTTCAGTATTAACAAGAGGAACACAAACAGAACAGGATTTTAATGTAATTAATTTATAGTTTAGTTTTCCTTTAATGAAGCCATCAGTTACTATGTACTCTTCAGCCTTATTTTTATACCTTCCCCCTATAAAAACCCTTTACAAGCCAAACTAGTTTGAGACCATAATTCAACATATTTTTTTCCTCTGGTCTTCAACTAATTCAGATAAATGAATCCTGATGCAGATAGAGGTGCTGTTTATATTAAATAAGACAGAGAGGCAGGGGTCAACTCTGGGGCTTGATCATAGGACACACGTTTCTCAAACAAAAAAACTGAAGCTAGCTGAGCTGATCCACGTATTCAGCATGAATATTAGCAATACACAGCTCTTACTTAGATGCATCAATTCTATTTCTTCCAAAGAGAAAAATCGGAGATGTGACAAAGTCATTCATTATTTTAAAAAGTATCTTAGGAGGCATCACATTCCTACTTTTGTGAAAGAAAGATCTATTGCCAATTTTTATGAATTCAAAACGCTAATTTTATTTGAAGACATGACTTTATTCTACATGACTGACTAACTTCTAGTTGCTACTGAGAAACTAAAAAAAAAAAAAAAAAAAACGTATATGAAATATTACCAAGAGTATATATATAACAGATACTGGGAAAACTCAAATGCATGTGGTATCATCCTGAGACTATCACTTGCTCTTCTCTGTATTCAGTTGTAGACTTGACATTTACACTTTCACTAGGCTACGTCTATTACTCTCAGTTGGTTTCAGGTTTTCATAAATGATATTTTCTCCACAATCTAAGCTGATAGATGAACTAACATTACAAACTAATGAAAAAATAGAGAAATATTCAGAATTATTAAGTAACAGCAAGTGCGAAAAGAATCTGACCACTTATCAACTCGAATTCTATTGAATACATTCCGTACTATCACACACGGCACTTTAAAAAACACATACATTTACTGTAGAGACTTCCTCTTCCTCTGTTTCTTCCTGTGGATTTTCATCATTGACAGGAGAGCTACCCTGAAACACATCTATTTCTTCACTTGAGTCATTTTCTTTAGTAGCTGCTTGTTTAGAGCGTCCTACACGGCTAAAGTAAAACACAGGTAAAATAAAATGAACATTGTGATCTTTAAGTGGTAGTTTACTTCATAAGAGGGCTTTCCTGGTATACCGCTCAGCTGGTAAAGAATCTGCCTGCAATGCAGGAGACTCCGGGGTTTGATTCCTGGGTTGGGAGGATCCCCTGGAGAAGGGATAGGCTACCCACTCCAGAATTCTTGAGCTTCCCTGGTGGCTCAGACGGTAAACAATCTGCCTGCAATGGAGAAGACCTGGGTTTGATCCCTGGGTTGGGAAGATCCCCTGGAGAAGGAAATGACTACCCCTCCAGTATTCTTGCCTGGAGCATTCCATGGACTGACAGTCCATGGGGTCGCGAAGAGTCTGACACAAATGAGCGACTTTCACTTTCTACTTTACTTCAGAAGAGGAAATGCTTTTAATTACTTCATAGACTTTGCTTTATTATCATTTTTACCCTCAATTACTGTGTAAGCCAAGAAATATTTTTCTTACATTCTAAATCCTAAACCAGTACCTAACCCTAGAATGTTACATATAAAAAGATCTACCAAATAACAAAAGTCAGGGTGACTGAAACCAATGCCATAAAGGACTTTAAAATATAACCCAAAGTCTACTCTTCCTTTTATCTTTCCCAAGTCTGTGTAAAAGGCATCTATGTCTACTGAGTCGCTCAAACCAGAAAATTTAGAGTCTTCCTTAATAGTGTACAATTCTTTATCTGACCCAAAGATTCTACTTATAAAGAAATCTCAAATCCATTCACTTCTCTCCATCTTCACTGTTACATCGTACATATTTTTAAACCATTCTCATCTTTTGCCTCTCTACAAGTAATCTTTTAAAAATATAAAATAGCTGATGTCACGCCCCTGAGAGGCCCCTACTGTACTGAGAGTAACTGCATTAACCTCCTTGATAAGTACATAAGGACCTGTAGACTGGCCTTGCCTACTTGTCAGTTCTCATCTCTTTCTACACCCCAATTCCCTGAAACTGCAATACAGCAAAAACTGCCTTCCTTTGGCTCTCTGAATTTGTCAAGATTTTTCCCACTTCAGAACCTTCCAAAACAGTGTTCCCTCCACCTGAAATGTTCCTCTCCCTACTCTCTAGAAGTCTAACTCCTACTGTTCTCAAGTAATCAACTTGATAAATCAATTTGTTCTCAAGGAATCAACTTTCCAAAGAGAAAAGTTCCCCAGCCCTCTCATTACACTCTCTTACAGCACCCTAACTTTGTCCTCCAAGGTACATTTCACAACTTATTATTCCACATTCATGTGTGATTATTTAATAACTACATCCCTGTTTAGATGGTATGTACTATAAGGATGTCTGTTTTTTGTCACTATATTCCTTAGCACCTAGTACTCTCTGATACATAGAAGACACTCAAAAATATGTAACAGATACCACCATTTAATTAAACATATATATCTGTTGGTATTTAATTTTTAATTTAGAATTTCCTAATCATTTCTATAAGCAATTGAATATACATACTGTTTAATCTGTACTCAAACCAATTTACTCAAATTTACTTACCTGATTCAGTTTTTCAGAATTAACAGAAGAAAATACAGGGAAAAGAATACAATCTTGCTCAATTCCACTGAGATCAAAACAAGAAAACAAGCAAATCGTAACATAAGTGATCACACTACCTCTAAAGAGGGGCTTTCCAGTAAAAAAGAAGTTAGGCTGTTAAGACAGGACACAGACTCTCTTTCTGTGTTGCTTTTTTTAACAGAAAATACTTGCTTCATTTAGAATATTCCCATGAGGAGGACTTGTGTAATTTTACGAGATAACATGATAATCATATAAGCCCTTAATTTTATGATGCCCAAATATAAACAAATTAAAGTTATAAGCATGAAAGATATTTACTCTGTTATTTTCTTGTTATAAAATTAATCATTGAAATTTAAGCTTAGGAATTTTTTTTTTTTAAAACAGTGATTTTCCATGGTTGAATACAAACACACTTACAAAGCTGCCACAAAAATGTACTTACCTTTATTTTTTACATGAAGGAAAAAGTAAATGGAAAAAGGTAGGAAGTACTGGCTAGACACTCAGGTAACTTTTCCTACGGAATACATAGGAACAGGAAAAACTGAACTGAGTGTTTAACCAAGGTGTGCTGGCAACTCTGAAAAGTCAAGCCACTGAATTATGGGATTACTTTCAGAAAAACTGCAAAATTTCAAACAGACAATACGCTACTCTGTTTTTGCTTTAAATGAGAAAAAAAGTGCCAAATTTACAAATTACAACATTGATGCCCCTGCCACTTTAATAATTTTGGACACAGATTTGTTACTGTAACTCTCCTATAAACAAGTACTTGTGTGAACATCCAAAACTATCTATATGTAGATACAGATGTGTTCATTTGATTAGACAGTATCAAGACATCAAAAGCTTGAGATCACTATGTGATAATTTCCACCAAAGTAATTTAGGAAAAATGATGCCTGTTACTTTCCTACACTGATCAAAGAATGAAAGCAAAAGTGTATAAGCTATTTTTTTAAAGCTGCTGAGGAAAGATGGAAAACCTGTGGTGTGGAATAACAAGAAAATGTGGTCTATGCTGTGATTATTTAAAGATACACCATCATCTCTTTAGGTACCATAAAGTGTGTACTGGAAATAATAAACTATTTGGTATTCGTTTATAACCATTTGTCTAAAACCTATAAAAATGTACAAATGTCGCCAAAGGATGACTGGGATATCAATCACCTAAGTTAACAAAAATTTTATCTTACCTAGTGTAATGGGCTAAATATATGGGTGGCTCAGACAGTAAAGAATCTGCCTGCAGTGCAGGAGATCTGGTTCGATTCTTGGGTCGGGAAGATCCCCTGGAGAAGGGAATGGCAACCCACTCCAGTATTCTTGCCTGGAGAATTCTTCCCTGGAGAATGGACAAGGGACCTGGTGGGCTACAGTCCAGGGGGTCACAAAGAGTTGGACACAACTGAGCGACTAACACTTTCACTATGTATTGCTATACTTAGAAATGTATGAACTCTTGCAAAATAATTTGAAACTGGTTTGAAACTTAATATTATTTACAACTTACACATTTTTGGGGGGTTGTGATGGTGATGGCATTTTTGATGGTCTTCCTTGTCCTTTCTGTGGTGTGGACTGTGTGGATTCAACTGCACTAGTGTCAGGAGACTCTGCTCTGCTTTGGGGAAGACCCAGATGCAGACAGCATCAAGTTATGATTTACAGTACAGTAACTGAATGCATGCAGTTCAGAGTCGCACACACTTACCTCTGCTGTGCTCTCCTTGAAGTCCGGTGCTGTTTACTTTTTGACTTCTGCTCTGTGTTTCCACTTTGTCTTTCTTCTTCCTCCTCCTCTTCTGCTGTTGAAGGTCCAGATTTTTTTTTGCTTCCTTTTTTGGATGTTTTCATCGTTGGCTCTTCTTTGGGTGTACCCCCACCAAGAGGTTTTGGTGGTCGGCCTCGTTTACCTTTTTTTGGTGGACTGTTCTGTTCATCCTCATTTTCTAGTGTATCTTCTTTGAGCCTCTTTTCCTCAGGCCACTGCTGTTCGTCTGACTCTGAAGCCGTATGGCCTCTCTTTCGTCCACGCTGACTGCCTTTAGGTTTCTGTTCCTGTACCAACTTGGAAAGGTCATCCATGCCTAATTTCTCTTCCGAATCTGTAACAGGTGTCTTTTTCCGGCTTCTAGGTTTGTCCAATTCAGACTAGGAATAAAAGCCACAATTTCAAATATAAAACTTAGTATACATTATTAGTGTGTGTGTGTGTGTATATGTTCAAGAATAAACGAACAAACAAAATATGTTATCCACTTCAGTCATAAGAATGTACCTAAATAAGGTATAGAGATTTTAAGCATGTCAGAACCATAACTACCTACTTGCTTTTATTAACAATTTTCTAATATAAAACATAATCTGGGGGTAAGAGGGTAAATTTTTATTCTTACTCAAGCTAGAGAGCCTCAGATGAAACCTCTCAAGATCAGTAGATGATTAGATTATAAATTTTCGATGAAGAGCTAGTCCATTAAAAAGAACATTCTAAATTCAACACTTAAAAGGAGTCATAGTTCAGTACTCATTATGAAGAACTGCAGTTGTTCCTTATTAGCATCTGTTGTCTCTACCAACTTTTAATTGGCAACTTACTTTCAAATATTTCACAAATGTCTATACTGTTTTGGTAACAAAATCAATGTATTTTCTTGAAAAAAAAAATCCATCTGGTCTACTAAAAAAAGAAAAAAAGCCAAATTCAATGCTTAAATAATAGACAACTACACTGAGTATAGTGGATCTGCATTTGATAGTCAATTTAAGCAATCCTAATTTTATCATGCAGTGTATATAATAAGACATAAATATCAACTATGTAATGCATCATGCATACACATCATAAAATAACTATTTTATTTCATAAATGGAGGTTGCAAGATACAAAAGTTAAACATATTCATCATTTATTAAAAATTCTGAAAACACTTCTGAATCAAAGTTAATCGCTTCTTCCCAGATACAACAACAAAATACAAAAATCAGTGAGTTTCAAATTTAATATAAAATCCCAGTCTACAGTCACAGAATTTAAGCCTTGACTCATAGATGGAGATTCTTTAAGAGATTCTTCAAAGAAACCAGGAATAGTATGTATGAATTTGTAATTTTCTCCATGGGTATACCATGTGTGTAAAACATATAAAAACATGTTTGTAGTACTAAGTTAATTTCCAAAAGGTTTGTTCCAATTTAATTCTTAAAACATCAGTGAAAACAAAAATTATCTGATTACTTATAATTCTTCACGTTTAATTAGTCATTTGTGTTTCCTATCTGTGAACTGCCTAATGATGCCCCTTGTCTGTTTATTGGAGTTTGAGTCTTAATCTACAATATTTTACACTTTTGTGTATATTTTAAATTTTATTTCCTGTTGTGAACTGAATTGTGTCCCCACAAAATTCACAAGCTGAAGTATTCTGATATTCTTTGGAGATGGGGTCTTTGGGAGGTAATTCTAAGGTCATGAGGGTGGGGCCCTCATGATGGGATTAGTGTCCTTAGGAAAAGAGACACCAGAGAGATCTCAGTCTCTCTCTCTCCACCAGCTTGTTGTTCAGTTGCTCAGTCATGTCCGACTCTTTGCGACCCTGTGAACAGCAGCACACTGGGATTCCCAGTCCTTCACCAGCTCCAGAAGTTTGCTCAAACTCACATCCTCTTACCACTAGATAAGAACATAGCAAGAAGGGAGAGGGGTGTGTGTGTGTGTGTGTGTGTATGTGTGTTCAGTCATATCCAACTCATTGTGACCCCATGGACTGTAACCCACCACACTGATCTGTCCACATAATTTTCCAGGCAAGAATACTGGAGTGGGTTGCCATTTCCTACTTCAGGGGGTCTTCCCAACCCAGAGATTGAATCCAGGGTAACCATCTGCAAACCAGGAACAGAGATCCCATCAGCAACTGGACTGGCCTTTAATCTTGGACATTCCAACCTCCAGAAATATGAGAAAATTCCAGTCTATGGTGTATTGTTATGGTAGCCTGAACAGACTAAGATATTATCATATCTTGTTTTAGAATAGGATGTGAGTTGAGGTTCTAAACTGTTTTACCTACTCCCACTGCCAAAGATACATCTAATTACTTCAAAATCACTGATATGTTATGCTTCCTTTACTTTGTACTATTTTTCAGAAACAGTAACGTTTCTAGGTATTAGTAAAATACTACTCAACAAAAGCACAGTATTTTACTAATTATAACTAAGTATGTTTGTGTTTGGTTGGGCTGATTTTATCATTACTCCTTTTTTGCATCCATTTATTCTACTTTTGGGCTTCCTTGGTGACTCAGTGGTAAAATACACCTGCCAATGCAAGAAGACACAGGTTTGATATCTAGTCTGGGAAGATCACCTGGAGAAGGAAATGGCAACCCACTCCAGTATTCTTGCCTGGGAAGTCCCATGGACAGAGGAGCCTGGGGGCCTATAGGCCATGGTGTCACAAAGAGTTGGACATAACTTGGCAGATAAACAACAACATTCTTTGCCATGCACTTAAAATCACACTGGAATTTTACAATGATATTTTCACTTAGAACTGTCATCTTTTTTATTCATTTATCCCATGAAGGAATATGGCATGTCCTCTGTCTCTTCTATGTTTCTCAGTTTTGATGTTTTCTCCACATAGGTTCCTCCTACTTCTTTTTAAGGTTATGTTTAGATCCCTCTATCTAATTTCACTGTAACGGTTATGGCTGTAAAGTAAATCTCTTTTCCTCCAAGTGTCTATCTGATATAAAGTAAAATGACCAGAGTAAAGTTAGTTGTATAAATACATACAAACATACATCTACCACGCTAAATTTAGTTTTTCTATTGCTTCTCCTTAATTTTCTTAAGAGTATAAAAATAAATGTCTCTTCTTTTTCATTGTCATACTTTTGGTTCCTATTTCATGTTTTTCAGAACTGGCCAAATATTCTAGAACAATAACAGCGGTGATAACTGGTTGTTTGTTTTGTTCCTGATTTTTAATAAAAATGCTTCAAGTATTTTGCCTTTAAGAATGATAATTTTGACCAAATCACTGACTACTGATTTAAATAGATAAAACTTTTAGCATATAATGAAGTATGTTTCTAGCATTAATTTAGAAAGAGTTCTCTCATTTGCCAAGAATGAAATTTTATTTATATCTGCTTGGCATGATCTGAGATTATTTTGTTAGCATCTTTTATTTAGGATGCTGACTTGCTATATAAAAAGATTTTTTAGCATTTAAATTATCCTTGCATTCTGGGAAGAAAAAAGACATATAAATGTTTGGTTTTAATTTGTTAGTATTTTTCTAGAGTTTTGTACATAAATTAAAAATTAACTGTCATTACTTAAAGAAGGGAAGAAAAATATTAAAATAAAACTAAAGTTTCCAATTATAAATATTACAATTCATTTTGACATCCAAAGCTGAAAAAAATGGTTGAATTCTTAATGTTCTGGAAAAGGCTGGTGGTAAAAAGGAAATTCAATGTCTGTTTTCTTGACAGTATCATAAAATAATCTAGCTTCCTAAAGCACTAAATGCTCTAATTTTTCATTTTGTACTGTACTGTTTTCAGAACAGAGGAGATATAAAATCGACATTAGAAGTAGGAAATGGGGAAAATGTTAATTGTAAAACTAAATTATTACTGTTCAGTTGCTAAGTCGTGTCCAGTTCTTTGTGATCCCTGTCTTCACTATCTCCTGGAGTTTGCTTAAATTCATGTCCATTAAGTTGGTGATGCCATCCAACCATCTCATCCTCTGTTGTCCCCTTCTCCTCCTTCTCTCCTTCTTACCCAGCATCAGGGTCTTTTCAAATGAGTCAGTTCTTCGTATCAAGTGGCTAAAGTATTGGAGTTTCAGTTTCAACATCAGTCCTTCCAATGAATATTCAGGGCCAATTTCCTTTAGGATGGACTGGTTGGATCTCCTCGCTATCGAAGGGACTCTCAATACTCTTCTTCAACACCACAGTTCAAAAGCATCAATTCTTCAGGGCACAGCCTTCTTTATAGTCCAATTCTCACATCCATACATGACTACTGGCAAAACCATAGCTTTGACTATACGGACCTTTGCTGGCAAAGTGACGTCTCTGCTCTTTAATACATTGTCCAGGTTTGTCATAGCTTTTCTTCCAAGGAGCAAGTGTTTGGAGCCCAAGAAAATAAAGTAAGTCACTGTTCCTACTTTTTCCCCATTTATTTGCCATGAAGACTGGATGCCATGATATTGAATGTTGAGTTTTAAGCCAGGTTTTTCACTCTCCTCTTTCACCCTTATCAAGAGGCTCTGTAGTTCCTCTTTGCTTTCTGCTGTTAGGGTTGTATATCATCTGCATATGAGGTTGTTATTTCTCCTGGCAATCTCGATTCCAGCTTGTAATGCATCAAGCCTGGCATTTTGCATGATGTACTCCGCACAAAACTTAAAAAAGCAGGGTGACAATATACAGCCTTGTCATACTCCTTTCCCAGTTTTGAACTAGTCCATTGTTCCATGTCCAATCTAACTGTAGCTTCTTGTCCTGCATACAGGTTTCTCAGAACAGGTAAGGTGGTCTGACATTCCAATTTCTTTTAAGAATTTTCCAGTTTGTTGTGATCCACACAAAGGGTTTAACGTAGTCAGTGAAGCAGAAGGAGATGTTTTTTAGGAATTCCCTTGCTTTTTCTATGATCCAACAGATGTTGGCAAGTTGATCCCTGGTTCCTCTGCCTTTTCTAAATCCAGCTTGTACATCTAGAAGTTCTAGGTTCACACTCTGCTGAAGTCTAGAAGGATTTTGAGCATTCCCTTGCTAGCATGTGAAATGAGCACAACTATAATGGTAGTTTGAACATTCTTTGGCACTGGAATGATAACTGACCTTTTGCACTCCTGTGGCCGTATTTTAATATAAATGTACATGAACAATAATCCTTTTGCAGTGAAATTTCAATGTGAAGCTGGTAGTATACAAAAAAGACGATACTTTTTCACCATAATCTATTGGTCTTTAAACTGAACTTCTAAAATTGACAAACCATTAGCCAGACTCATCAAGAAACAAAGGGAGAAGAATCAAATCAACAAAATTAGAAATGAAAATTGAGAGATCACAACAGACTACACAGAAATACAAAGGATCATAACAGACTACTACCAACAGCTATATGCCAATAAAATGGACAACTTGGAAGAAATGGACAAATTCTTAGAAAAGTATAACTTTCCAAAACTGAACCAGGAAGAAATAGAAGATCTTAACAGACCTATCACAAGCACGGAAATCAAAACTGTAATCAGAAATCTTCCAGCAAACAAAAGCCAAGGACCAGACGGCTTCACAGCTGAATTCTACCAAAAATTTAGAGAAGAGCTAACACCTATCCTACTCAAACTCTTCCAGAAAACTGCAGAAGAAGGTAAACTTCCAAACTCATTCTATGAGGCCACCATCACCCTAATTCCAAAACCAGACAAAGATGCCACAAAAAAAGAAAACTACAGGCCAATACCACTGATGAACATAGATGCAAAAATCCTTAATAAAACTCTAGCAAACAGAATCCAACAACATATTAAAAAGATCATACCTCATGACCAAGTGGGCTTTATTCCAGGAATGCAAGGTTTCTTCAATATCCGCAAATCAATCAATGTAATACACCACATTAACAAATTGAAAGATGAAAACCATATGGTTATCTCAACAGATGCAGAAAAAACCTTTGACAAAATTCAACATCCATTTATGATAAAAACCCTCCAGAAAGCAGGAATAGAAGGAACATACCTCAACATAATAAAAGCTATATATGACAAGCCCACAGCAAACATTATCCTCAATGGTGAAAAATTGAAAGCATTTCCCCTAAAGTCAGGAACAAGGCAAGGGTGCCCACTTTCACCACTACTATTCAACATAGTTTTGGAAGTTTGGGCCACAGCAATTAGAGCTGAAAAAGAAATAAAAGGAATACAGATAGGAAAAGAAGAAGTTAAACTCTCACTGTTTGCAGATGACACGATCCTCTACATAGAAAACCCTAAAGATTCTACCAGAAAATTACTAGAGCTAATTAATGAATATAGTAAAGTTGCAGGATATAAAATTAATACACAGAAATCTCTTGCATTCCTATACACCAATAATGAGAAAACAGAAAAAGAAATTAAGGAAACAATACCATTCACCATTGCAACGAAAAGAATAAAATACTTAGGAATATATCTACCTAAAGAAACAAAAGACTTATATATAGAAAACTATAAAACACTGATGAAAGAAATCAAAGAGGACACAAACAGATGGAGAAATATACTGTGTCCATGGATTGGAAGAATTAATATAGTGAAAATGAGTATACTACCCAAAGCAATCTCAGATTCAATGCAATCCCTATCAAGTGACCAACGGTATTTTTCACATAACTAGAACAAATAATTTCACAATTTGTATGGAAATACAAAAAACCTCAAATAGCCAAAGCAATCTTGAGAAAGAAGAATGGAACTGGAGGAATCAACCTGCCTGACTTCAGGCTCTACTACAAAGCCACAGTCATCAAGACAGTATGGTACTGGCACAAAGACAGAAATATAGATCAATGGAACAAAACAGAAAGTCCAGAGATAAATCCACGCACCTATGGACACCTTATCTTCGACAAAGGAGGCAAGAGTATACAATGGAGAAAAGACAATCTCTAACAAGTGGTGCTGGGAAAACTGGTCAACCACTTGTAAAAGAATGCAACTAGAACACTTTCTAACACCATACACAAAAATAAACTCAAAATGGAGTAAAGATCTAAATGTAAGACCAGAAACTGTAAAACTCCTAGAGGAAAACATAGGCAAAACACTCTCCGACATAAATCACAGCAGGATCCTCCATGACCCACCTCCCAGAATATTGGAAATAAAAGCAAAAATAAACAAATGGGACCTAATTAAAATTAAAAGCTTTTGCACAACAAAGGACACTATAAGCAAGGTGAAAAGACAGCCTTCAGAATGGGAGAAAATAATAGCAAACGAAGCAACAGACAAACAATTCATCTCAAAAATATACAAGCAACTCCTGCAGCTGAATTCCAGAAAAATAAACGACCCAATCAAAAAATGGGCCAAAGAACTAAACAGACATTTCTCCAAAGAAGACATACAGATGGCTAACAAACACATGAAAAGATGCTCAACATCACTCATTATTAGAGAAATGCAAATCAAAACCACAATGAGGTACCATTTCACGCCCGTCAGAATGGCTGCTATCCAAAAGTCTACAAGAAATAAATGCTGGAGCGGGTGTGGAGAAAAGGGAACCCTCTTACACTGTTGGTGGGAATGCAAACTAGTACAGCCACTATGGAGAACAGTGTGGAGATTCCTTAAAAAACTGGAAATAGAACTGCCATACGACCCAGCAATCCCACTGCTGGACATACACAAAGAGGAAATCAGAATTGAAAGAGACACGTGTACCCCAATGTTCATCGCAGCACTGTTTATAATAGCCAGGACATGGAAGCAACCTAGATGTCCATCATCAGGAATGGATAAGGAAGCTTTGGTACATATACACAATGGAATATTACTCAGTCATTAAAAAGAATACATTTGAATCAGTTCTATTGAGATGAAACCGGAGCCCATTATACAGAGTGAAGTAAGCCAGAAAGAAAAACACCAATACAGTATACTAATGCATATATATGGAATTTGAAAGAAGGTAACGATAACCCTATATGCGAGACAGAATAAGAGACACAGATGCATAGAACAGTCTTATGGACTCTGACGGAGAAGGTGAGGGTGGGACGTTCTGAGAGAATAGCATTGAAACGTATATTACCATATGTGAAACAGAACACCATTCCAGGTTTGATGCATGAGACAAATGCTCAGGGCTGGGGCAATGGGATGACCCAGAGGGATGGGATGGGGATGGGGATGGGAAGAGGGGGTTCAGGATGGGGAACACATGTAAACTCATGGCTGATTCATGTCAATGTATGGCAAAAACCACTACAATATTGTAAAGTAATTAGCCCCCAACTAAAATAAATAAATTTATTAAAAAATAAAATAAAGTAAAAAATAAATAAAAATTTAAAAAAATAAAAATAAAAATAAATAAATAAATAAATTGAACTTCTGTCTCATAATGTCAGCTCTATGAAGACATTTCAGTTGAAACAAGCTTATTAATAAGGTTCTTCTGAAAATGGATGCAAAGTTACACGAAAGATGGCAAAAGCCTTATTAACTACACATAGCAATCTCAAAAGCTCATAAATTCAGAACTGTTCTATGAAAACACAGACTTTATTCTGCATTGCTCCAAAATGTAGACTAGATATGGAATTTATAGGATAACAAAATATTAAGCATGTTTTCTAATTTGGGGGGGAAGAAGAGCAGTATATGTGGGTGTGGGTAACCTAGCTGAGATCTCCAACAAATGGGAGAAATTACAGGCTTTCCACTTAAGGCATTTTCAAACACATAGTAACTAACTCTCATAAATTATAAACAAGGAATTTCTGCACTAAGGGAGAGGTCAGATTAGAAGACACAAATAGCTTTTCCCACTCAAGGATTCTTCTATAAATCCAGATAACAAGGTTCCTTTCTGGCTAAGCAATCAATTTTTAATTCTGCTTGGGTGAAAATTTTAAACAGTCAATAACAATCAGAATTAATACTATAGTTAGGATTGAGTAAGAATTTTAGAATTTTAAATGGAAAGAGAAACAACTTGCTAAAATAAATTACTGGAAAAACCTGAAAAAAACTGAAAATCATTTAAACTTTGTGGGATATATAAGTTTGGGCCACTGGAAGACAAGAAATATAAGAACTATTTCAGAAAAAGCAATGTGTTTATTAATAACTTTTTCCTCTATTAATCAAGTAGATGAAAACACATAAACTTTTATTATTATGATAATCATTAATCAAAAACATTAATCTTTATAACAATGAAACAGCAGCAACCACCATTCATTTGGGCTAATTCATTTATTCTGATAAACCTTACCAGCTGAGTATCCACACCTCACTAATAAAGAAAATAATTCAGGGAACCTAACAGGTTATTCAAGAAATGTTTAGAGCTAACCTAGAAAGTCAAAATGTACTCCATTATTAATGCCATTGGTTGTGTTGGAATACATAACTGTATTCTATATCCATACTAAAAATGCCAAATTATCTTCAAATGATAATTATAAATTATGTCTATCACACATATCAGTATCACTGCTATTAAGATTTAAAACCTAAACAAGGACTTTATGAAAACTGTAGCATTTCCAACATTTACTAGAATCACATTTAATAATTAAAGGCTGAGCAAGTCAGCTAAGATGGAAGAACCTTTAAGAATTCTCATTCTAGTCTTTTCTCTAATGCTAAGTCTAAACTCATTGTGTTTAAAAAAAAAAAAAACAAACAAACACAAAAGCCAAGCAGTTCTGAGTACAGAACAGGCATGTTTAAGTCCAAAGCTTTAAAGAATAAAGACTGCTTACTAGAATGATAAGACACACAAGAAATTCAATATACTTAAATTACATGGTAGAGGATAATTATAAACTCAAATTCATGATTAAAACCACTGAAGTAAAATCAGATGTCAAACTTGAAAGTAACATTAACTAGTTTCAGTGTAAAAATTATTATTTACATAGTAAGAATTACTATTATTGTACTTATTATAAAATCAAACGAAATATCTCACCCTTACAAGATCAGAGTCGTCTCTCTTGTCACTTTTTTTTCCCGGCAAAGGTGAAGACATTGTGTAATCTTCATTTTCACTGTGATCCATTTCAGAACTATCAAGCCTTTTAATACAGATATTTGTAATTATTATTACAATCAAACCTTAAAAGTTCTTCCTGTTCCCAGTGTAGCTTTATAGCTTTATGAACAAAAAGTTTCATTCTTTCCAAAATGTATCCATTTTATTTGTATGGTGGTTTAGTCCCTAAGTCGTGTCGGACTCTCTCGCGATCCCATGGACTGTAACCGGCCAGGCTCTTCTGTCCATGGAATTCTCTAGGCAAGAATACTGGAGAGGGTTGCCATTTCCTTCTCCAGGGGATCTTCCTGACTCAGGAATCGAACCTGGGTCTCCTGCATTGCAGGCAGATTCTTTACCAACTGAGCTGCAAGGGAAGCACTTTAATATATTTAACACCATTTGGCTATTTTCCAACCTTCTCCCTTTTCATGCCTGCCTGAGATCACCATTAACTGATTCTAGCTCCTCTATTCTCCATCAGTAACCTAGGTAATCTTCTAAAAGTGCAAATTAGATCACTAGACTCTACATCTTCCAGTTTTACTTAAAGTCAAACCAAATCCTTTACATTATCCATACAGGCCAAACATAATCTGGCTACCTCTCAACTTCATCCCTGACCATTATTCTCTAATTCCTACTCGCCAACCAAAATGATCTCTCACACACACATCTAGCCCATTCCTTTATCAAGAGTCCTGGTGAACAAAAAAGACACAACTTAGAAACTGAGCAACAAAAAGCAAAAAATGTTAAAACTAATTAAAGTATAAATTATTTTCCTTTTTTAAGCAAATAAAAAATTCAAAGTACACAGCATAATTTGAAAGCACATTTTTAAACTTTTTTAAAACAAAGAAGTTATATACATGCCCAGGAAAAGAAATTCAAAACCACATCAGAGCCTCTCCCTCCTACACTAGATTACTGTGTACACCATGAAGACGCTGGGTACCCTGCCCAAAACTTCTGATGCATGTACAAGGGCATGTAAATACAAATTCTTCTTAAAACTCAAAAATACTTGACACTGTTCTATTCTTTGTCTTTTCCATTCAATCCCATATTGTGGAAACTCTTCATATGAGCTCATACGTCATCATTTTTAAAGCACTATGTATTCCACTCTATGATGAGCCGTAATTGAAAGATTTACATTCACTGGACACTTAGTTTGGAAACCAGCTTATGCCTAACAATGGATTGCCCCAACAAGCTAAAATATGAAAGGCTATGGAGTACCCATCTAAGTGAGTAAGCAAATACATTTACCTGTAAATGGCTATCAGTGTTAAAATAGGAATGTACAGATATGCACTGACTTTCACTAACTGACATTAAGGGTAAAAGATGTTATCTTATATCTCATAGCCTTGGTGGAGTCCTTAATGTAAAGCATGGTATTTCTTGTGTACTTACCTCCCTTTTATTCTTCCAGGAGAGCTTGGATTTGAGCTGCTGCTTGCATTGCTTACAGTTTCCATTCGTGATGATTTTGTCTGAGATTGTTTGCCTGCTGATGAAAGCGGCTTATTAACAGCTCCTAGAACATTGGTTGTTTTGGGCTGAAATGAAAAATGCATATCTCTTTCTATTTGATAAAAGCCAAAAGAAATTTAGATATAAAAAATCACAAATAACACCTGCCAAAGTATTTACATTTATAAATCATGAAAAGCCTGCCTATCCCTAAGCAAAATAAGAATTATAAACTGAGTATCACTTGAATAAATAAAAAACTGTATTAACAGAATAACAGTTAAGTTTCTAAGTTATCTACAGTAAGAAGGCTTACATAGAAAGAACGTAAAAAACGTATAGTCAACAATGAAAACTGACAATTAGACTCTTGCTAGGGAGGGACATAAGATGTCTTTTTACTTTAATATTACAGAATAAGAAATTTAAGAAAGAAGATATCCGGAGTTTTACCATAAGCTAAGAAATATGTTCTATATCTCAACCTGAAACTATATAGTAAAAATAACTTTTTCTTACTAAATGGAAGATACTGAATATTTGTATTTTCTTTTGATACACCAATTTAAAAGAAATACAAAATAATACAATTATACCAACAGTCACACTAAAATAAAATACCACATAAAAATTAAAACAATTTTCAAAACATACTTTTCCAGGAGTGAAAAATGACTTCATTTCTGGAGGCAGATAATTTTTGGTGTTACTGAAGTTCTGGAAGCAAGGGAAAAAAAGACACAGTCAGTGACTTCTAAAACATTGTATCTATGAAGCAAATCAGAAGTCAACAAAGCTTAAATTAGAGCAGCTTTTGTTTTAAAGTGCATTTTAAAATACATATTTATTGAAATTAAAAATCAGTTGAAACACAAAATTTCAGTCACTAATTTTAAATGCTGTAATAGCTAAAACTAACCTTGTACTAACGCTAGTATTAACACAACATTTTTGAGCTCTAATATGCTAGAGCTGTAAGAGCACCTGAACAGAAACATGCTTATATAATAATACTCTACAGGGAAGAGACCACATATATACTCCTCTTATCTTAATCACAAAAAAGTGAATGCCTAAATGCAGACAGTCCCTTTTTAGATGAACCTACAAGGCCCGTTCCAATCTCTGTACACTGGGGCTAAGATATTAACTGGTATTCTGCTTTAAAAAAACAAACAAGGTAATGACTGTTATAAACCTCCAAGAGATTCTTAAAAATACCTTTTTTAGAATAATACTACACTTGAGTTTTCTGAGAGTGGCTTGAGAAGATCCCTGTAAAGTTCCCCGGGTATTAAACCTGCTCCAATGTCAGTTCTGATTCTTTCCTCACACCAGTTAGAAATTTCAAGGGCTTATAATTTCAGACTGTATCAGCATTCTCCTTCCCGTTTTGAATCCCGTTTTGAATGGCCCTTAACTTGTTGACTTGCCAGCTTTGATCACATTTTTGCCTGTGCGCTTAAGACTAGCAAAAAACTCAGAAAACAATAAAAATTCTAGATCGTCTTAACTCATTTCTGAACCTATTTGTGTCCTCTCGCTTGGCCCATATTCTGATCTTGAACATGGTTAAGATTCACAGCACCCTTTCCCCATACGTAAGTAGTGGGTCAACTCTTGACACTGATTCCTCCTGATCGTCCCACAACCTAGTGGTGACAATACATTTTATTTCAACTTACACAAATAAATCCTAAAATAACTACCTTGTCAGGCTGGGTGAAAAAACGAGCTGGCAGTACTGGGTCTTTAGGAGATTCCAAACTATATGTGGTGCTTTTTGACATGATGATATTCATGGCAACATCACATACAGTATACAGTTTCTGCAATGGGTATTAAACAAAAAGAAAAAAATCAGGTACTTAAGTTGGCAAACTAGACTCTGTGAATTAGGAGTAATTCCAGAACATGCATTTAGTATGTAGTTTTCAGGACAACAGTGTAAGTTAAAATACTTACTCTATTATTGTCATTAGTTTACTATAACAGCATTACTACTATTCTCTACTGATTCTATATTAGTAAGTCTAATTACTAACACGAATACTACTATTTACTACTAGTAGAAAAGACTGATGCTGTCTACAGAAGTCTCATACCCTATGCTCAAATGCTTAAAGTCAATACAGAAACATAACTATTTACAAAGAATTACATACTTCATTCATTTTTGCATCATCTGGTCCTTGAGCATCTTTTGTTTGTTTAATATTTTCTACCATCTTTCTGATAAACGCATGACTATTATTTTCATTTTTAGCCATTAGTATTTCCAGAACAAACCAAAGACACCTAAAAAATACCAAGAAAAATATTTACTATTAAATACAGATATAATTCTAAATATAATGAACTCCAAGAGCAGAAAAGATTAAAAAGAAACAGCTATAAATCAATAGAGAAAAAAAAGTACGTCACATACATATTACAACATATCAGCAATGTAGGTATGAGTTCATAACATCCTTTCTCCAAGTCTCACTAATTTTTCTAGGTAGATAGAAAAGTTAAAAAGAAACAGAAATGGTAGAAATAAAGAAGTGATCTTAATCCCTAGCTATGGCAGGGAGGGAGGACTCCCTAAAATAATAACTGGGTCATAAAGTGAAGACTCTAATATTCTAAGATTGACTGTGGTTCTGACTGAAGTCTTTAGGAAACTCTAACAACTAAGAGTCTTCATCAATAAATTGAGGAAAAAGTCAGAGCTGACAGCTTTACATACTAAAGGGGAGAAAAAAGTTTCATACCTCAGTTTCAGGGTAATTATATTAAAGTCTATTCAAGAAAAAAATTAAAGTCCTTTGTCTCTGTATTATGCATACAGAATGGGACAGAGTGATAGTACAGAGGAGAAAATGGGAGAAGAGGGAAACGTGAAACAAGGTATTGTTCTAGAAGGGAAACAAAGTAACCTCTGAGACCTCAGACATAGGTTACAGTTCCTTTTCTCTGACAGAAAGGAGATCACTCAGGGCTGTACTAGACCATTCATAAACACAGCTCCAAATGTTTATTTAGTAAGTTTCAAGGAATATTTTATCTATTAGAAAAAAAAAACCAACGTGTTCTGAGAAAGAGGAATGGCTAAAAGTTTTCCTTAGTATAATCACACTAACACAGAATTCATTTTGGGAAAACTAATTGCTTATTTTTAAAAAATAGAAACTGTGGCAAAAAAAGGGTAAAAGCCTTTTCTCTTGTCATGAGAAAATTACCAGTAATTTAATTTTATTCTCTTGAAGCACCACAAATACTTAACTATAAAATATTTCTATGAATCAAGAAACCAAGAGTTATTTTCATTTAATAAGAAGCTAAAAGCATAAGAAATTAATTTATTCAAAACCACAGAGGTCATCCTTTACTGTAACAGAAATAGGATCTCATCTCTATTTAAGGAAGTCTTACAAAGACTTCTCTAAATATCATTATATTCCCCCATCCTACACCCTGGCAGGTATATTCTTCTGGCATCTCAACAAGAATCTTTGAAAGAACTGCAACTGTCATAAATCTAATTTAGTCAGAGAATCAACAGTGAAGTATGGGAACAATTTCCTGGTTATCAACTTGGCCCATTATTAAATTAGACTATCTTTCTTCCTTGTGGAGGAAGACAGGAACTGCAAAGGAAATATGCTTACCACGTGAATAAAAGAGTGGTAATTCAGTCCACATAAAAATCTATACAGTGCTTCAGAATAAAGTAGGAAAAGATAAGAATTACAAAGCAAACTCTTTAATGGATAACTTCAATAGAAAAGAAATGCCAGACTGGTAGAGAAATAGGACAGTAATACAGTTAATTATGCTAAGCTGTTTTGGGAATTATATAAGAAATGAAATATGAAGAGATGGTAGGAAAAAAGAAAAAGAGAACAAATAAGGTAAAGAACCTTAAACTCCTAAGAAATGAAATAAAGTTAATACACTAATTATAACTGAGATTCCATTATCAGCAGGAAAGGGGAAAAACCTCCAGAAAATATGAAAATGGGACGGAAAAGTCTTACTCTTTAACATCTTTAAGTTGTTCAATATCCTGTACTTTGACATAATCTGGGTCATGCGCCAAAAGGTGAATTGTATATGGAACAACATACTCAGGTAGAAGAGACAATAATTTTTCTGAAAAAGAAATAAAACAAAACAAAAACATCCAGGTTAGAAAACCAAATCTTACTCATTCTCTTTCTCTCTCTGATACTCTATTTCTTGCATCTCAATAATTTACAATATCTCTGGAAGAAAACTACACCGAAATGTCCAGTGCTCAGGTACATCATAAAGTTTATTCAGTTATCCATCATGGCCAATATTGATATGCCTACTAAATGAACCCTGTGCTGAGCCTACAGATAAATATTTCAATTTTCAACAGATATGAGAAAAAGTGACCCAAACTATACTCAAGACTGCTGCTCCTACTGCTGCTAAGTCGCTTCAGTCGTGTCCGACTCTGTGCAACCCCACAGACTGCAGCCCACCAGGCTCCCCCATCCCTGGGATTCTCCAGGCAAGAACACTGGAGTGGGGTGCCATTTCCTTCTCCAACACTCAAAACTAAGGAACATAAAATCTATTTTTCTTCTTATTAGTAACTCTATGTTCAACACGCCCTTGTAAGTTGCTGTGCAAAAGGAAAACAACTAGTAAATCTTTCAGTCAGTATGGCACAAAAATAGGAAATAAAGGTTGATACTATTTAATACAATTTGCAACATAAAAACTGACAGAAAGGAACAGACATTGTTTCTAGGACATTTTAAATAATAATGAAGTATCTTTTCAGTTTAAATTCAAAAGTTTTAATATTTTGACTGAGATCAGTACAGTTCATTACACATAGAAATGGAAATCCTAACTAGTTTTAATAAAGGCTACTCAAAAGACCAAGATTCATACTCTGAGCAATTCTTTTTATATTTCCTACTCTTGCAATTTTAAATCAGATGTTCAGTCTAGAGTAAAATTATATGTCAACAAGGCACCAAATTTTCTTTATTTCTATCACTGAACTCAAAGAGAATAAACTTGTGTGTAATATTCATTTCAAGGTAGGTATAGAAGAAAAAAGTAACAAGGTTCAAAATTCAGTGAAATTTTTAAAGTCTATCAAACATGTACTGAGTGCTTACTCTTTTCTAGACCTACTATTTTAGTAGGGCTTACTATTTTAAATATAAAGATGCATAAGACTAGACAAAGACCTCACACTGAGCACAGACAGGACCAGGACAGAAGCCCTACTTCACCAAGGACAGTACCCTAAAATAAGAACAGCTAATAACTTCTGAGTACTTCTTTGGACCATGCATTATGCCAGGGTGCTTTATATATATAACTTTTTAATCATAACCACCATAAGATACAAGTAAAACTATACCAATCTTACAAAAAGGAAACTAAGGCTCAGACTGCATAAATAACCCGCCCAAATACAACCAGTAAATGGCAGAGGTGGCAGAGGTGAGATTTAACTCCAGAACCCTCAAGGTAAAGTAGGATGAGAAAGAGGGTCCCAAAACTGTATTTTAAAGGATTCAAAAGGGACAAACCTCTCTCCTTGGTTTTGTTTGTTTGGCCAGAAGGGGGAGGCAATTTCCAGCAGAGTTGACAACAGAGAAAAAAGCTGGTTATACAAATTTCAAATAATCTAGAGTACAAGGAGCAAAGAATTTACATTCAGGAATAGCTAGAGAGAAAGTTTAAAACTCAGGCTGAGAGTTAACTACAAAGGGTCATGCTAACGAGCTTCTACTTGATCCTCTGAGCAGAAAGGAGCCAACCAAGGTCTCAAGCAAGCAAGTGACATGAGCTGATCTGTTTTAGGAAGATAATTTTGACAGTGGTGTAGATCAGCTGGAGGCAGGGGAACATTTACAACAGGGAGTTAGTTAGGAGTAGATATGATAATCCAAGTGAAATACAGCAGGATAGAGGAGTTGGGGAGAAACAGTGAAGACATCCAAAAGAAGAATTAAGAGGATTTAGTGACCAATGAGAGGAAAAAAGAAGGCATGAAGAATGCTTCTGTCTTCTGACCTGCATAACTGGATGGCTTTTAATGCTGTTGATCAAGTCATAGAAGTCAGGGACACAAAAACTAATAGTGTGGACGGAGTGATGTGAGCAGATTTTAAAAAGGCACACAGGACCCTGATATTAATGTCAGCTACAGGTGAGAACAACCAATAAAGTTTAAAGACCTGGACTTTTTTAAACTAAAAGAGTACTTAGACAATCTACATAAATGTACCTCTTAACTGTTTCATTTACCTCCAGAGTTCCTACTTTTTCTCCTTGGCCTTTTAGTCAGTTGCATAAAGAACTATGGGTTGATATTTAAATAACCATGCATTTGTATTTTAAAATGACCTTTTACGAGGAAAAGTTGCTACTGAAAAACAGTAATAACAACTTCTTACTTACTGAGGGCTGATTAGAATATAATAAACAACAAACATAATATGATTAGTAACATCATTTTGTGTTCCACAAAACTGAACTGGCAAGATGGGAAAGTACATTCTTCATTTTCACACAGCTTACCACTAACAGCTGCATGCTGTTTCAGATACTCGCGTCTCACATTGATATTTTTTACCAGACACTGCCTGGCATGAGCTCTTCTTTCTTTTACAGGGTCTTTTGCACAAAGTGCACAGATTGCCATATACTCAAGTGGAAGCCGTAATCGAGAAAGGCCTTTGTGAAGTTTCTGAGCAAACACTTGTCTTACTTGATAGCATTCATCCTGGAAGACATAATTATTCCACATGTTACCGACATGGTATCAAAGAGGAAGCAACAACTTTGGATAGGAAATCCACTATATCAGGTAATCAGAAGAATAAACATAGCACATGTACCCACAACCAGTGCTCCAGTTCACAGGACTGAGATGTGAGAAGTTAATATGGAGGCCAGAGTGATAACCTGGACCTTAAAATGACTACCAGCCACCTATGTGAGAACATATTGAATGTACTCTTAAAATAGATAAAAACTAGTAAATATTAATCCACCTTAACCTAAATGAGATATGTAAAACCAAGTCTGAACACTATCTCATATTTACCTTTTTCATTTACTGAGCAAGATAAAACTTTGTCCAATTTAAATATTTAGTGATCAGATTAAAATGCACAACTCCAAAGGCAGGAGTTACTAATCCCTTTCAGCAACATCATGTTCCTCTTAGTTCTATAAATGAACTGCTCATCACTGTGCCTGCTTTTCTCACACTACTTGCTCTCCTAAACCACCCACTTCCACTCTAGTAGTTAACCCATCCTCATCTTCAAGGACAGCTCCCATATCTTCCAGAAATCACTGTGTAAATCTTTATCCTGAACCCTCTGTGCATATCTAGTACTGTGCTCTGCTAGTACTCTGTACGTATCTCCAGCCTAGCATTTAGTACAAAGTATGAAAAGGACTGGTTTATCTGTCTTATGCACTGCTGTTTCTTGAAGCCAACCACTGTGATTTTATCCTTCTTTGTGCCTCGACACCTAGCACAGTGTCTGCTACAGATTATGAGAATTTTTTCTAAACTATAGGGAAAAGCTCAATATGACTTTTGAGCCATATATGAGATATACAAAGACTTTCATTATTATACTCCATCGATGAACATGTGTGGTGTGTTTCATATTATTGCAACTGTATGTTTATTTCTTCTATCTAGAATGCTAATTTCGCTTTTCTTCAAAACCTAGGTTGCAACATCTTGCCCTTATCTTTAAATCTTTATTTTGTGAATCTTCTTTCATTTACTTTAAACTTCAGTTTATTACAATACCAAACACCCACTTTAAAAAAAAGTAGTCAAGTGCAGCTACTATGGAGAATAGTATGGAGGTTCCTCAAAAAACTGAAAATAGAGTTGCCATACAATCCAGTAATCCCACTCCTGGGCACATAATCAGACAAAACTGTAGTTCAAAAAGATACCTGCACCGCCATGTTCGGAGCAGTACTGTTTACAATAGCCAAGACCTGCAACAATGTAAAGGTCCATCGACAGATGAATGACAAAAATACAATGGAATACTACTCAGCCATAAAATGAATGAAATACTGCCATTTGCAGCAACATGAATAGACCTGTGGATTATTATAGTAAGTGAAGTAGGTAGATCAGAAAGACAGATACTATCACTTATATGTGGAATCTAAACTATGACACAAATGAACCTATCTACAAAACAGAACAGACACACAGAACAGACTTATGGTTGGTTGCCAAGGGGGAAGGTAGAGTGGGGGAGGGATGGAATGGTAGTTTGGGGTTAGCAGATGCAAAGCATTAGATATAGAATGGATAACAAGGTTCTACTGTATAGCACAGGGAACTGGATTCAATAGTCTGTGACAAACCATAATGAAAAAGAATATAAAAAGAATGTATGTGTGTGTGTGTCTGTATATATATATATACATACACTACTGAATTACTTTGCTATATAGCAGAAATTAACACAACACTATAAATCAACTATACTTCAATTAAAAAAATAGTAATCAATAGACAGACCTACTGTCTATTATCTATCCTTATACGCCACAAAATAAAATTAAACTTATACCACCCCTTTCTCATTATTACTCCTATAGGGAGAGGAATTTTGAGTATCCAATTATTCATTATGAAAATATTCAATTACAAACAAACAATATAAGTAAAAGTCAATATATCACAAATATATTCACAAATGAACAAGCTATGCGTAAGAATATTAAACAAGTGGGAGAGGGACAAATTAGAACTATGGGATTAATAGATACAAACTAGTCAATATTATCCTGGAGAAGAGAATGGTTACCCAACGCCAGTATTCTTGCCTGGAGAATTCCATGGACAGAGGAACCTGGGGGGCTACTGTCTATGGGGTTGCAAAGAGACAGACATGACTGAGCAACTCTCACTTTCACTCAATACTATTATCTAATATAATAAGCTATAGTGGAATATAACCTGAAGAAGCAACCGGCATCACTACACTTGTCACACCTAAAACTAACATAATGCTGTAAATCAAATATATCTCAATAAAGCAAGCAAACAACAACAAAACACTGAAGAACACTCAAATATCCCTCCACACTACTTAGATACATTTCCAAGGCCATGTTTTTGTTATTCTTTCAGTAATCACTGACGATCTAATAGTACAATGCAAATTAATTACAATGTCAACTGTGAATCACAGCAAAGGTAGGAGAGTTTCAAAAGGTCATTAAGATAATGTTAGGAAAAAACTGTCAAATCATATGCAAGGCAATTGACACATTTAACAACAAAAGATGCGAAAATTGACAAGAATGATGAAACAATGGATACAGCAAAAGAGAATCACCTAAATAAAGATTTAAAAGATGTGCTGCTGGGAAATGAGGAAGTCTTCCAATGTTTGCTCTGGTTTTTGCAAAGATTTACCCTTTTCACTAGTTTATAAAAAATAATATGAAGTAAAGAACAGATTTATCCTTTTGACTAGGTTATTAAACCAGTCAATCCTAAAGGAAATCAACCCTGAATATCCACTAGAAGGACTGATGCTGAAGCTGAAACTCCAATACTTTGGCCACTGATACAAAGAGCCAACTCATTAGAAAAGACCCTGATTCTGGTAAAGACTGAAGGCAGGAGAAAAAGTGGATGAGAGAGGACAAGACAGTTGGATGGCATCACTGACTCAATGCACATGAGTTTGGGTAAGCTCCAGGAGATGGTGAAGGACAGGGAAGCCTTGTGTGCTGCAGTCCATGGGGTCACAGAGTCAAATACAACTGAGCAACTGAACAACAAGGCTATTAAAAATATGAAGTAAAGATTTACACTTTGACTAGGTCATAAAAACATGTGAAGCAGAGGATAGAGTGATACAATTTTTATCAGGAAAAATACACTCTCAAAAAAAGCAGACACTTGATACTTTCATGTTTATGGTTATAACCAGTAATTGGTTCAACATAAGGAAGATGGTATCTAATACTACCAAATATTTTCCAGAGATAAAGTTCCAATCAAAGCTTTTATTCACTAAGAAATTCATTTTAGTCTGCATATTAAATAAACCTTTGTGTTAATTTCTGCTGTACAGCAAAGTGTACTTTTTAAGTGTAAATTATTCTGAGTTATTTGTAGTATCTTGTAAATAGTTCAATTATTGTGTGTATTGCATTGTATTAACAGCACTTATATTTCCTGTTCTCCTAAGAGGTTATCTTCTTAAGGGCTATAGCCATGACTCGCCTTTGTATCCGAAGAACCTAGAACAATGCACAGCACACAGCAGTACACAGTACATTTTCAAGAAGTGCATTCAAATTCTAAAATACCTAGATTGGCCTGGAGAATTCCACGGACTGTATAGACATGGGGTCGCAAAGAGCCAGACATGACTGATTGACTTTCAAGGGCTTCCCTGGTGGCTCAGCTGGTAAAGAATCTGCCTGCCTGCAATGCGGGAGACCTGGGTTCGATCCCTGGATTGGGAAGATCCCCTGGAGAAAGGAAAGGCTACCCACTCCAGTATTCTGGCCTGGACAATTCCATGGGCTGTACAGTCCATGGGGTCACAAAGTGTTGGACACGATTGGGCCACTTTTGCTTTCAAGATTATGTATTATTGAATTTTTATTCCTCCAGATTTACTTTCTATTCAAATACATGACAAAGGCCACTGAGATACAACATTGCCTTTAAAGAGGTCAACTCAAGTAAATACAAATAAACCATAGGCATGTAACTAAGCACAAGGCAAGTATGTATCAGGACTGTAGATATAATCTGTAGGGGATCCAAAGGAGATCTGTTCTAAGAATAAGAGCAAGTTTCATGGAGAAGATTGTGTCTGAGCCTTGATTTGCAGAAAGGGTTGGATTTGGGTATGTAGAAATGAAGAGGGTGAAAATAAAATTAGAGGGAGGCAAACTACAGGTACATAAAAGAAAAAAAAAGTGTTCAGCTTCACTGAAATAAACATAGGTAAAGGGTGGTGTGCTAAACAGAATTTTTAAATGTATATGCGGGTCCAAATATTAGAAGGGCTTGAATGGCAAGGTAAAATTCTTTCTTATGAGTACAAGCCCATAAATATTTCTGACCAGGGGAATAACATGACCAGAACTTGATAGGGAAATTTAGCCCACCATAGAGAAAATCTTCCAACGGCACAGATGACAGCTAACAATGGGTACAGCAATCAGAATGGTTAAGGTTAAGAAGGTATGAATAAAAAAGATGTAATATATATAAAAGGACAGAATTATCTGTACTTCTGTAACAAGGTGCAAACACAAGCAAATAGTCAAATATAAATCATGCTTTCAGGTCTAAGAAATGCCATTCACCTTTACTTAATGTTTACTGAGGTTCTCTGCATGTCAGGAAAGAATAGACTGGGGAGAGATTGAGTCTTACGTTCTCAGAAAATAAGTTTGAAATTTCTGTTTGGCGTTGGAAGTGGGTCCAGAAACTTGAGGAGGGCCATAAAATGTAGTTGTGAAGTATGACAAAAATCAGGAGACAAAAGCCAAAAGAAAGTATTTCAAAAATAAAGGTGCAGTGAGTTGTGTCAAATGATGCCAAAAGGACATGTATAATAAAGATTAAGATCACTGGACTGGGGGACTTCATTCGATCATTTTTGGAAAACAGTGAAAGCAAATGCTAAAATGTGAGCAGGTAAGAGTGAGAGGATAAGAGAGCAGAGACAAGCATGTGGTTGAAAGGAACAACAAAATTAGGAAAAAGCTTTGTTTACAATAGGGTAATCCCATATTTGTAAGTTGTGAGACTGTGCTAATAATTAACGTTTTACAATTAACACATGTTTCACAGTCAACAGAATTCTAAAACAACCTTTAAACTTAGGTAATCTGAACTTTGACATTGGGAATTTGGTGACTGAGATAGTAACATATACAGTATGCTATTAAAGAAAGTCTCTAGAATTTAATAAGCATGGATGTTCTCTGGACAGCGGACATTTAACTAATGATCTGCACATACTTACTATACACAGCAAGTTTCAAAAAAAGTCCATCTCTCTTAACATCCATACTTGCCCTAATTTTTTTTAAAAATTTCTAAGTAACAACCAATACCACTAATACCCTAAGAAATAGCAGACCAAGAATCCAATAAATCAATAGACTGTACTACCAATTTGAAAAAATAATTACATACGTTGTTTTCTAAGAAATTTAATGTTATTTTTAAACAATTCTCATTTTATGGCAAAATAAGGTTATCTCCAAAATTAAAGAGGGAATAGTAAACCAGAAAATTATGGGCTTCACAAAAATCTCATTTCTCATACTGCCTAGTCAAGTATTTGAATAGTAGCACCAAAACTAAAATCATAATAAACAGATGTTTTAAATACTGAAGTACCACAAGTACTAAAAGTCAAAGAACACAAAAAATCATGTTCTGTACAACCAGCCATTTTCCTTACATTGATAGCTAAAGCACACAGCTGATACTGTTCTAATGTGATAATCTCATGGTAACAGGGCTCCTGGGCCAGCTTCACAATTGCACTCCCAGCAGCGAGTCTCAGGCGTGACATATCTGGTTTACTGAAAAATAAGCATGAAAGAACATGAATTAGATTTCTAAACATCTGCACAAGAACATTTCTACTTTGTATATCTAATTTTATAAAAATTCCTCTGGCCAAAAATAAAAAGGCAGAAAACAATTCAGTAATACTGACCACTATATTATGCTTGGAAGATGGTGTCCAATAGCACAAAATTCTTCTCTTGAACACAAGTCTAAGCTAGTCATTGAATTCTCTTGTTCTACACAGAAAGCTTTCAGCCAAGCCAAGGACAAATCTATTTGTATGTCAGTTGTTGGGTCTCAAGGCTTCCACTATGGATTTTTTGGGGGATATGTGTTTACTCATGTATTAGGCACAAAATATCATAACTTGCTGATCATTCAACTAAAACTATAGTGTTAAGTACAAAAGAAGTTAACATAAAAGCAGGTACAGTAGATTAAAAAATTACTATTTTTAGCTAGTATTCAATTTTGAAATATTATTAAGAGCTTCTTTTTAAGTTTAAGGGAAGAAAATCTGTTGTAAAATGGGATATATTTCAGCAATTAGGAAATTCTTGACTAGCAAATATATTTAAATAATCCTTCCTAATACAGAGACATATCAGATGAATTACTGATTCACTGAAATATTGTAGGGAGGGAAGTTGTAACTCCTTAATTAGAACTCCCTACGTAGCTCCATAGTAAAACATTATTATTTACTATACATACAAGAAATACACCATACTGAGAGGGATGTAAAAGAAGCAAATCTTAATTAATCTTCCAGGATGCAAAAGAGACAAATCTTAATCTTCAAAGATCTAAAGATATAGTTGGTTTAAGACTCTTCCTTTATCTTTCTAACAATTATGTAAAAATATTTACTGAATGTATGCCAACATTAATAAGGTTCTGAAGTTACAGGTTGCAGAGATATTTTCAGTTCATCAATAGCAATATTCCAAGTAGTTCAGTTCAGTTCAGTTCAGTCGCTCAGTCGTGTCCTACTCTTTGCAACCCCATGAACCACAGCACGCCAGGCCTCTCTGTCCATCACCAACTCCTGGAGTCTACCCAAACCCATGTCCATCGAGTCAGTGATGCCATCCAACCATCTCATCCTCTGTTGTCCCCTTCTCCTCCTGCCACCAATCCTACCCAGCATTAGGATCTTTTCCAATGAGTCAACTCTTCGCATGAGGTGGCCAAAGTACTGGAGTTTCAGCTTCAACATCAGTCCTTCCAATGAACACCCAGGACTGATTTCCTTTAGGATGGACTGGTTGGATCTCCTTGCAGTCCAAGGGACTCTCAAGAGTCTTCTCTAACAACCACAGCTCAAAAGCACCAATTCTGCGGCGCTCAGCTTTCTTCACCGTCCAACTCTCACATCCATATATGACCACTGGAAAAACCATAGCCTTGACTAGACGGACCTTTGTTGGCAAAGTAATGGCTCTGCTTTTAAATATGCTATCTAGGTTGGCCATAACCTTCCTTCCAAGGAGTAAGCATCTTTTAATTTCATGGCTGCAATCACCATCAGCAGTGATTTTGGAGCCCAAAAAATAAAGTCTGACACTGCTTCCCCATCTATTTCCCATGAAGTGATGGGACCAGATGCCATGATCTTAGTTTTCTGAACGTTGAGCTTTAAGCCAACTTTTTCACTCTCCTCTTTCACTTTCATCAAGAGGCTCTTTAGTTCTTCTTCACTTTCTGCCATAAGGGTGGTGTCTGCATATCTGAGGTTATTGATATTTCTCCCGGCAATCTTGATTCCAGCTTGTGTTTCTTCCAGCCCAGCGTTTCTCATGATGTACTCTGCATATAAGTTAAATAAGCAGGGTGACAATATACAGCCTTGATGTACTCCTTTTCCTATTTGGAACCAGCTGATTGTTACATGTCCAGTTCTAACTGTTGCTTCCTGACCTGCATACAGGTTTCTCAAGAGACAGGTCAGATGGTCTGGTATTCCCATCTCTTTCAGAATTTTCCACAGTTTATTGTGATCCAGACAGTCAAAGGCTTTGGCATAGTCAATAAAGCAGAAATAGATGTTTTTCTGGAACTCTCTTGATTTTTTGATGATCCAGCAGATATTGCCAATTTGATCTCTGGTTCCTCTGCCTTTTCTAAAACCAGCTTGAACATCTGGAGGTCCAAGTAGTTATTATAAGATAAATCACTCAACCACTGCTAAGGAAAGTCTGATTTCCTTGTTGGAATTTATTTTGTAAAATAAAAAGTAACTAATTAAAATACTTTGTGTGTGTGTGTGTGTGCGCGTGTGCGCGCGCTCCGTCATGTCTCTTTGTGACCCCATGGAATGCAGCTTGCCAAGCTCCTCTGTCCATTACAACAATGTTTTTGAAGACTAGTTTAAGAACGCAGACCCAACGAGAGCTCATGCAGGTGGAATGGGTCTGGCCTTAGCAGCTGTGGGCTTTGTGGGCATGTACACTCGGGGGCTGGGCCAGGCTAGGGTCTGCAGTGCCTCTATAGCTCCCACAGCAGGTCCAGGTATGCAATTACTGCAGTCTTGGGACCTGACTTCAGTGTATCTGCACTGATGACCTTGTGAAAACAACTCCTGAGAGACACCAAGACCAACTGCCAGCATATCCACACTTGAGGTGAGGCGAAGACAGTGCCAACAACAGTGCACTGTGTGAGTTCACGCAACAGGTGAAGGTGACACACGGAGCATACTCACAGGTATACAGCTCCAGTGGGACAATCAATACTCAGTGGCTCTTCTTCTGGTGGGAGGGTTCCAATCCTACCTCCCTTGCACTGCAGATCAGAAATGGATCTGGGGGCTTCTACTCCCAACAACTTGGGAGCAGACCCTGCCCCAACAGGGCAATGACAACCACAGACCAAAGAGGAGGGCCGGTCAATATCCTGTGCAAGCTCTGGTCACTACAACATCTGTCACAGCTCCTATCAAGGGGATAATGGCCGGCATACATGGAGGAAACAGGCTGCAGGCATCCATACTAAAAAATAGCCCTCACACCAAAAAGTATTAATCTCACACAGGCTACAGAGGGTCATCCCCACATAAAAACAGCCCTCGAAGACCATAGTAGATAACTGTTCTAAACTCACAGAGCAAAAGAAATAAAAGTAAAGTAAAGAAGCAGAAAAAGCACTCCCCATTAAAAGATAGCAAGAATTCCCCTGAAAGAACAATGAAACAGACTTCTTCAGTCTAACAGACTGAATTCAAAATGGAGGAAATGAATGAAAATACTACAGGAATTAAGAAAGGCCACTGATAGAGATGCCGATTACTGTGAAAAGGAATTGGAAACTATAAGCAGGGGCCAAGGAAAAAACAGAGAATTCATTAGAAGACACCAAAGCTGAACTAAAGGCTATGGACAGCAGAAGGAATAAGTGATCTGGAAGACAGAAAAATGGAAATTACCCAAGAAGAACAGCAGACAACCCCCTGGCCAAAAAAAGGCAATATAAGAGACCTATGGGATAATATGAAGCATGCAAATCTATGCATGATAAGAATTCTGGAAGAAAAGAGAGAAAGGGAAATGAACATGTCCTTGAAGAAATTATGGCTGAAAACGTACCTGGCCTAAAGAAAGAAACAGATATCCAAATAGAGGAAGCACAAAGTGCCCTTAACAAGATAAATCCAAACAGACTTATACCAAAACACATTATAATAAAAGTGGCAAATGTTAAAGAGAGGATTTTAAAGGCAGCAAGAGAACAAGAATTAACTACAAGGGAGCCCCCAAAAGGCTATCAGCTCATTTCTCTACAGAAACACTGCAGGCCAGAAGGGAGTAGCAAGATATATTCAGAGTCCAAAAGTGAAAAATCTACAACCCAGGATACTGTACCCAGCAAGATTATCCTTTAGAATAGAAGGAGAGATAAAGAATTTCTCAGACAAACAATAACTTAAAGAATACAATACTACACCTATCTTAAAGGAAATATTGAAAGGTCCTCTCTAAGTAGAAAAGATGCAAGAATTTATATGAAAGAGAAAATCACAATTGGAAAGTAAATCACTGAAATAAGTACACACATTTTTTTAAAAAATAAACAACCCAAACAAAAAGTGGGCCAAAGAACTAAACAGACATTTCTCCAAAGAAGACATACAGATGGCTAACAAACACATGAAAAGATGCTCAACATCACTCATTATCAGAGAAATGAAAATCAAAACCACAATGAGGTACCATTTCACACCAGGCAGAATAGCTGCTATCCAAAAGTCTACAAGCAATAAATGCTGGAGAGGGTGTGGAGAAAAGGGAACCCTATTATACTGTTGGTGGGAATGCAAACTAGTACAGCCACTATAGAGAACAATGTGGAGATTCCTTAAAAAACGGGAAATAGAACTGCCATATGACCCAGCAATCTGCTGGGCATACACACTGAAAAAACCAGAATTGAAAAAGACACATGTACCCCAATGTTCATCGCAGCACTATTTATAATAGCCAGGGCATGGAAGCAACCTAGATGTCCATCAGCAGAAGAATGGATAAGGAAGCAGTGGTACATATACACAATGGAATATTACTCAGCCATTAAAAAGAATACATTTGAATCAGTTCTAATGAGGTGGATGAAACTGGAGCCTATTATACAGAGTGAAGTAAGCCAGGAAGAAAAACACCAATTCAGTATGCTTCTGCTAAGTCATTCAGTCGTGTCCGACTCTGCAACCCCATAGATGGAAGCCCACCAGGCTCCCCCGTCCCTGGGATTCTACAGGAAAGAACACTGGAGTGGGTTGCCATTTCCTTCTCCAATGCATGAAAGTGAAAAGTGAAAGTGAAGTCGCTCAGTCGTGCCCGACTCTTAGCGACCCCATGGACTGCAGCCTACCAGGCTCCTCCGTCCATGGGATTTTCCAGGCAAAAGTACTGGAGTGGGGTGCCATTGCCTTCTCCCCAGTCAAGTATACTAACGCATACATATGGAATTTAGAAAGATGGTAACGATAACCCTGTAAGTGAGACAGCAAAAGAGACACAGATGTACAGAACAGTCTTTTGGATTCTATGGGAGAGGGAGAGGATGGGATGATATGGGAGAATGGCACTGAAGCATGTAAATTATCATATGTGAAACAAATCGCCAGTCCAGGTTTGATGCATGATACAGGGTGCTCGGGGCTGGTGCACCAGGATGACCCAGAGGGATGGGATGGGGAGGGAGGTGGGGGGGTTCTGGAAGGGGAACACATGTACACCCACGGTGGATTCATGTTAATGTATGGCAAAACCAATACAATATTGTAAAGTGAAAAAAATTAAAAAAATAAATAAATAAAATTACTGTGAAAGCAATGATTACCAAAATGAACAGCAAAAGTGTCACTATGAGGGTGTAAAAAGACAACAAAATTATAAAATGTGGGAGAGGAGAGTAAGAAAATATAGATTTGTCTTTTCCCAGAATGTGTTTCAGTTTGTATGATTACCAATCTAAAGTAAGTAGGTATACGAATGGGTTTAATATATTTGAAAATCAGAGCAAGCACAAATCAAAAACATAATAACAGATTAACAAAAACCAAAAGAAGAGAATACAAGAATAATATAAAAGAAAACCATCAAACCACAAACCTAAAGTCAGCAGATGGAAAGAAATAATAAAGACCAGAGAGGAAATAAATAAAACAGAGATTTAAAAACAATACAAAAAAAAAAAAAATCAATAAAACAAAGAGCTGATTCTATGACACTGCAAACAAAAACTGACAAACCTCTGACCAGATTCACCAAGAAGAAAAGATCCAAATAAACAAAATATGAAATGAAAGAGGAGAAATCACAACTCAAAACTGCAGAAATACAAAGAAACCGAGAGAGAATTACTATGAACAATACTATGAACCTAGAAGAAAAGGACAACTTTTTAGAAACATACAGCCCACTAAAAAACAAGGATAGATAATGAGATCAATCACTAGAAATAATACAGAATCTGTAATTGAAAAAAACCAAACCAAAAACACTGCCTACAAATAAAACTTCGAGACCAGATGGCTTCACTGGGGAATTCTATAAAACATACAAAGAAGAACTTCTTAAACTCGTCCAAAAGAATGAATAGGAAGAAAACACTCCCAAAGACATTCTATGAAGTCACCATCACCCTGAAGTTTGGTAATGAAGTTACCAAAACCAGACAAAGACACCACCAAAAAAGCAAATTATAGGACAATATCTTTGATGAATAAACACAAAAGTTCTTAAAGTATCAGCAATCTGAATTCAACAACACATAAAAAAGGTCATACACCACAACCAAGCTAGATTCACCCCAGGGTCACAAGGATAGTTCAACACATGCAAATCAATCAACGTGATACACCATATCAACAAAAGAAAGGATTAAAACCACATGATCATGTCAACAGATGCAGAAAAAGTACTTGATAAAAGGCAACATTTATTCATGATACAAAACCCTTATGAAAATGAGTATAGAGGGAACATAGCTCAACATAATAAAAGTTATTTATGATGAACCCACAGCCCATATAATATTCAACAGTAAGAACCTGAAAGCCTTCCCAGTATACTCTGGAAAAAGACAAAGATGCCCATTCTCACCACTTTACTTCATCAAAGTATTGGAACTCCCAGCTAAAGCAGAGAAGGAAAGGAAATAAAAAGTATTCAAATTGGTAGAGAAGAGGTAAAAATTATTATTATATGCAGATGATATGATACAGAAAACTCTAAAGACTATCACAGAAACTACTAGAATTGATAAATGAATTCAGCAAAGTAGAAGGATATGAGATTAATATACAGAAACAAGCTGCATTTCTTTACAGCAACAATTTCATATCAGAAAGCGAGTGTAAACAATCCCTTTTAAAACTGTACCACCAAAATAAAATACTTAGGAATAAATCTGACCAAGGAAATGAAGGGCTTATATGTTGAGAAATACAAAATATTAATAAAGAAAACTGAAGATGATTCAGAGAAACGGAAAAACATCCCAGCTCTTGAATTGAAAGAGTTAATACTGTTATTAAAATGGCCATACTATTCAAAGCAATCTACAGATTTAAGGCAATACCTATCAAATTACCCATGAGACTTTTCACAGAATTAAAACAAATAATCCTAAAAGGTAAATGGAACCAAAAAAGGCTCAGAATTGCCTAGGCAATTCTGAGGAAGAGTAGAAAGCAGGAGGCACAGTTCTCCAGACTTCAGACAATACAAAAAAGCTACCATAATCAAGACAGTATGTTATTGGCACAAAAACAGACATATGGATCAATGGGACAGAATAGAGAGCCCAGAATAAATCCACATACCTGTGAACAATTAATCTTTGACAAAGGAAGCAAGAATATTCAATGAGCAAAAGACAGTCTCTTCATCAAGTGGTGCTGGGAAAGATGGACAGCTGCATGTAAGACAATCAAGTAAGAATACCCTCTCACACCATACACAAAAATAAACTCAAAATGTCTTCAAGATTTAAAAACAAAATGACACCATAAAACTCACAGAAGAAAGCCTAAATATTCTGACATAAATCACACAATGTATACTTTTTATAGATCTGAAGCTTCAGAGCTAAATGGGTTTTAGACAGTGGTATGTGGCTTATATTCTTCAGATTCTCTTCCTTGGCCACTTAGTAACCATAAACTTAAGTGCAGGCGGCCTGCCTTCCAATACAGTGTTGTCCAACTATACAATGTGTTCATACGTCAGGCTCCCAAGGCAATAGAAATAAAAGCAAAAATAAACAAATGGGACCTAATTAAACTTACAAGCTTTTGCACAGCAAAGGAAACCACAAACAAAATGAAAAGACAGCCTAGGGATAGGCAGAAAATATCTGCAAATGATGTGACAAATAACAGCTTTCTTTCCAAAATACAGAAACAGCTCATAAAACTCAACAACAAGCAAGCCAATCAAAAAATAGAAGATCTAAATATACCTCTCTCCAAAGGAGACATACAGATGGCCAACAGGTACATGAAAAGGTGCTCAGTATCGCTAATTACTAGAGAAATGCAAATCAAAACTACAATGAGGCACCAACTCACACCAGTCAAAATGGTCATCATTAAAAAGTATACAAACAACAAATGCTGGAGAGGGTGTGAAGAAAAGTTCCTTCACTTTCGGTAGGACACTGTTCTTACACTGTTGGTAGGAATGTAGATCAGTGCAGCCACTATGGAAAACAATATGGAGGTTCTTCAAAAAACTAAAAACAAAGTTCCAGCAATTCCAGCCCGGGCATACACCAAGACAAAACTTTAACTTAAAAAGATAAATGCACCCCTATGTTCACAGAAGCACTATTTGCAATAGCTAAGACGCGGAAACAATGTAAATGTCCATCGACAGATGAATGGACAAAGGAGATACGGTATGTGTATACAGTGGAATACTACTTAGCCATCAAAAGATGAAATTCTGCCATTTGCAACAACATGAATAGACCTAGAGACTATCATACTAAGCAAAGTCAGTCAGAAAGAGAAAGACAAATACCATATGATATCACTTATATGTGGAATTTAAAATGTGACATAAATCACATATCTACAAAACAAAAACAAACTCACAGAAACAGAAAAAAGACATGTGGTTGCCAAGGGGGAGGAGGTGTAGAGGAGAAAAAGATTGGGAGTTTGGGATTAGCAGAGGCAAACTTTTAGCTATAGGGTGGATAAACAAGGTCCTACTGTATAGCACAGGGAACTATATTCAATATCCTGTGACAAACTACAATGCAAAAGAATATGAAAAGACATATATATATATATATGTATTTAACTGAATCACTTTGATGTACAGCAGAAATTGACACACTATTGTAAATCAACTGTACTTCATTAAATTTTTTTTAAAAATGCAGACAGACCCAATGTAATTCACACACACTTATAGAATTCAAGAACACATGTGATTTTGTTAAAGAATACTATGAATAAAAACAGGTGACATGAGATCTAGGTATGTACATAAATAATGTAATAAGTAAATTTGAGACAAAATGTATTAATACTAAGGAAATTTTTCTAATTATTATGTAACTCTTGGATGCTAACATAAACTATAAGAGTAGAAGGTAGAGACAACTAATTTTACTGAAAAGGCAATAAATGAGTTATACATGTGGAATACTTTACAGAATTTTCTTGTTATTTGATCTGTTTGAAAAGAGTGTGTTAATGCTAATATTCTATACAAAAAGTACTGTATGAGCAAAACATATAAGAAATGAAGCAAAGATGGCCAAGTATTAAGCAGCTGACAATTACCATTCATATTTGGTCCTAAAGACTTTAAGCTAGGTGTGTATACACACACACACACACACACACACACGTGTATATATATAAAAGGTGGGGGAAGTTACTCTCATATTTTTAACTACCAATAAAATGCTATAAATGGCACCTGTATTTTCACAGAGGACAAACTTCTAAGTTTTAGCTAATTCTGACATAACCACTACCATCAATACATCTAATTACTATGTGCTGGGCAGTGTTTTAAATACATTAAATATACGAACTTATTTGATTATCGTAATAGCTAGATGCTGCTGCTAAGTCGCTTCAGTCGTGTCCGACTCTGTGCGACCCCACAGACGGTAGCCCACCAGGCTCCCCTATCCCTGGGATTCTCCAGGCAAGAATACTGGAGTGGGTTGCCATTTCCTTCTCCAATGCACGAAAGTGAAAAGCGAAAGTGAAGTCGCTCAGTCGTGTCTGACTCTTCGCGACCCCATGGACTGCAGCCTACCAGGCTCCTTCGTCCATGGGATTTTCCAGGCAAGAGTACTGGAGTGGGGTGCCATTGCCTTCTCCGAATAGCTAGATGAGATAGGCATTAATCATCATCTCTGTTTTATAGCTGAAGAAACTGAGGTACAGAGCAGTTAAAGTAACTTGCTGAAAGGTACAAAGCTGCTAAGATGTGGTCCCAGGATTTGAACCTGGAATCCAGAGTTCATGTTTTCAATCACTAGACTATACATCTTTCAAACAAAACAAACTAAAAACAGACAAAAAAGTATGTGTATTTTTAATACTTTGTGTCAAGTGCATTTTCTATATTTGCATATATTTTTACTTCTGGAGAGCCAATTCCATTGGAAAAGACCCTGATGCTGGTAAAGACTGATGTCAAAAGGAGCAGGGGGTGGCAGGGGATGAGATGATTAGATAGCATCACCAATTCAATGGACATGAGTCTGAGCAAACTCCAGGAGACAGCAGAGGACAGAGGAGTCTGGTGTGCTGGAGTCCACGGGGTCACAAAGAGTCAAACACGACATAGCAACTGAACAACAACAACAATACTTCTGGAAACGGATTCAGATAAGTTGCTTTCTATTCGGTCTGTTCTTTTGCATTTAGATATTAACAAGAATGTAAAACACCAGTTACTGATTGGTACATTAACAATTTCATATGAGGTATTAAAAAAAGTAAACATCTATTGTTAAAATTACTTTAAAGCGTTCAGCAGTAATCTGCACTAAACATGGGACTGTCATTTTGAAATAACCACTATACAAAATCCTATTACAAAAAAAGTATATGCATATCTACAAATCTGTTATTTTGTTTAAAAAGAAACCATCATTCAAAAATTACATCAGATATTAACATACTGTGTAATCCAAAGAATGGTGAAACTGTAATTACATACCTAATTTTCCCTTGTTCTGTCAAGTCTCCATCACTGTGCAGTATTGTTGTGAGCAATCTTAAAGTAGAAGTTCCTGATTTACTGTGATTATTTTTCATTCCAAGTAGCCATCGAACCATCATTTTAATAGCCTGAATCTATTCAAAATACAAATTGACACAACATTGATACTGTTCAAAGAAACTCTACCTTAGCTTTGAGAAAGAATGAAGAAATGTTTTTAACAGATGCGTTTCAAGAAAAGGAAAGAAAAAATTATTATTTGTATGTGTGAAGATAACTTTGAATGATTTAAAAATGTCTCATGTTCCACCCCCCGGTAATTGACAAATGAACGATTTATCTAAAAACTGGTTCTTCCTGCTTTTTAAAAAATGTTTCTCCAACACTCTACCCTTTAGAATCCACAGTAAAATCATGCTAACTTCCCTAATCCATAAAGTTCCCAAATGCAAATCATACTCCATCTTTTGTGTCTAAGAGTTTATACCACCTTACATTTGTACTGCATTTTTCATAATTATGAAGTACTTACTATCGATATCAGTACTTTAATACCTGTTACTGCCTCTAATATTTGGAACAACCCTTTCTGAAGGGGTGCAACACATTTTCTCTTTTTTACATATTATCTTACTTTTTACAGATCTGAAGCTTCAGAGCTAAATGGGTTTTGGACAGTGGTATGTGGCTTACACTCTTCAGATTCTCTTCCTTGGCCACTTTGTAACCATAAACTTAAGTGCTGGCGGCCTGCCTTCTAATACAGTGTTGTCCAACTATACAAAACTGCTGCTTGAGACCAATGCAGAGAAAACTGGTTCATACTAGAACTCAAAAGATTCCAGCATCATTCAATGATGCTAAAGGAAGACTGCCCTACATGTCTGGAGAAATTAGTATCAGAATCTGAAACTGCAATAATGTGAAAAAGTAGTTCACAGTATGAAACATAAATACACAACAAAATTATTTATAAGAAATTATAATTAGAAAAACAATATTTAATGTATTTGTTCTTGGCCTTCACACCTTGGGCAGCAGACTGATGTGAGGTCTATATTACAGACTACATACGGTTTTAGAGAAGTAATACTCCTACAGAAGTGATAAGCAATCTTTTACATATAACTCCTAACTCAAGAAATTACAGGTTGAATTTTTTTAAATAAAAAAGTTTATCAAATCTCATGGAAAAGATGTGCGTGCATGCTCAGTTGTGTCCAACTCTTGTGACTCTATGGGCTGTTGCCTGCCAGGCTCCTCTGTCCATGGGATTTCCCAGGCAAGAATACTGGAAATGGGTTGCCATTTCCTCCTCCAGGGTATGTTCCTGACCCAGGGATCAAACCCTCGTCTCCTGCATTGACAGGAAGATTCTTTCTCTTGCATTGGCAGGTTGATTCTCTACCACTAGCACCACCTGGGAAGCCCTGCTGAACAGTCTTAAAACCTGGATGACCATCTTTAATGAAAGGAGAAGGTACTTAAAACCAGCATTGTCTTTTGCCATTAAAATATTGATATCTAAGAAAAAGTAACATGGAAGGAGTTTTCAAACTCTTTTTATTTTCCAAACTAGATTATAGCAGCTGCCCAAAGTCTCAGGTTTCTCAGTATTGCCCTATACCCTCATGGACCAAAGGATGTCATAGAATAAACATAAAAACTTGAATTACTTCAATAGCCGTTATCTTCATAACAGGAACTATTAACATCTATAATATAATACTAACAGGGTATATTAAATAGATTAAAATCAACAGATCTATGTATATCACTCACTTTGACCATTGTTTCAGGTGAAACCTCTTCATCTGGAACCCAAAGCTTAGTTGTCTTTTTTCCTGGAAGCTAAACAAAAATTAAGGACTTTAAGATACAAATTCTCATGTGTAATTAATATTTAGAGAATGAATGAAATCTTTACGTTCTGCAGCAACAGTCATTATATATGACTATGTTTCCTGTTACTTACGCAAAAAGGTTGAAAGACCTGTCTTCACTAGCACCAAAATGAACCTTATGCCTCCAGCTCCAGTTGGTTCTTTGCAGGTATGAGACGGGACTGACTTTAACAACTTATGTACACTTCCTTGCTTAACCCCCTTTAAGACTAATGTTTCATTTATTTAAGGCAGCTGGCAAGGAATAGGATAAAAATCAATGGAGCCAAAAAGGATACAGATGACCCTTGAATAAGACAAGTTTGAACTGTGCAGGTCCACCAACATGTAGATTTTAAGTGAATACATACTACAGTAATACACAATACACAATCTATGTTTGACTGAATCACAAATGCCCAAGGAACCACACACAGAGAGCTGACTATAAATTATAAAAAGATTTTTCCACAACACAAAGGGTTGGCAGCTTTAACTTTTGTTTTGCTCAATGGTCAGCTATAGTTCATAAACAAGGGGAAAGATAGCTGCAAAAAGTCTTGAGCAGGGGACAAATATAAAGGTTTGCAGCTGAAGTAACAGAAAACATACACACACACTAACACCCACACACTCCACCCCACATCCACCCCCTCTTACCCCATTAGCTGGGCTGGGAAGCAAAAAAGTGCAAGTGTTAGTCAGTCATGTCCAACTTTTTGTGACCCCAAAGATTGCAGCCGGCCAGGATCCTCTGTCCAAGGAATTCTCCAGGCAAGTATACTGGAGTGGGTAGCCATTCCCTTCTCCAGGGTATCCTCTGACCCAGGGATCGAACCCAGGTCTCCTGCATTGTGTATTCTTTACTGTCTGAGCCACCAGGGAAGCCCAGAAAACAAAACCAAAACCTTAGAAAAGTTTCAAAAAACAGAGAATATATAGCAAAACAAAAACAAAACAGAGCTAGAGGATTGACATCTCCAGAAAAACACAGCAAACACCCTCCAAAAAGCCATCTTTTTTAGAACGATCATAGAGTAACACTGAGATGATAAACTGAAAGTATTGAGAGATGTGAATTTACAGTAGCAGCCAGGCAATTAAGTAAGGTGACCAAAGAGCTGAACCCAATCTTGGAACACAGGAGATCCTATTTTCACCTCAACTTGACATGTGCAATTTCCAGTTGGAAACAGAAATCAAAGAGCACCTCAGATAACCTTGTGGCAACAAGATAGGTAGTTCCAATACAGAAGGCAAGCTCCCCAAACACACAGAGCTATTTACAAATAGTTTAAGGACCAAGTCTTCAGTACAGAGCCGCCTTCAAAGCATGAAGTGAAAATCATGAAAAAAAGAATCTCATTAGAAACATACTGATGAAATTTCTGAACTAAGAATATCCCCCAAAATCCCAAAGCTCCCATGGAGGAACCTACCAAAAAAGGAACAAGAACCACAGCAACTTCAGATTTCTTGGTGGCAAGACTACATGCCAAAAAACAATGTTCTGAATTTTCCATAGCTAAGAGAGTTGAGAAACACAATTCTAATATTTAAGAGTAGGGAGAAAAATATTTTCAGAAATCTTTCAAATTACAAGCCAGTTTGAAAGAATTATTCAAAGATGCCTTCCATATAAATATTTAATTCACAAGAAAATTCAATCAGCACAAATTATTACAAATAGAAAATAAAAAACATCATAAGATCAATAAACAGGTTCAAAAATAATAAAACCATAACAGATGCAACAAAACTAAAAACAAACAAAAAATCTAAAACTAATGGACAAATACACTAGTCAAGATGAAAAAGCATATAAACAGGGTATGGAGTTAAATGGGATACTAGTATTTTAATAAAAAGAATACTGACATATTTTTCTTTAATCATATAAGATACAAAATTATGAACATCTGTAAAACTAGCAAGATAATGTCAGATAAACCGAAAATTATTTTTTAAAAAAGATTAAAAACTTCATTATCAGAAAAGAAGACTTGAATATACCTCTTTCAAAAACTGATAGATGAAGTTGAGATGAAAAAAATATAGGAAATACATGTAGAAATATAAGAAAATATGTAGCAATAAAATATTTATGGATAAGGAAACAATCAAAATGGGCCTTTCTCATAATTATGATGAAAAGTGAAAGAGTTTAGCACAAGATGATAAGATAAAACCTATAAAATAACTGCCCAAATTCACCACCAACAAAATAATTCTTAAAACTGAAATACCTAACAAAGCTGTATAATTAAACCTGCTTACAGAGAAAACTACAAAATTTTAATAAAAGACACACTATATAGATGAGCAAACTGAGCAATGGGAAAAAATAGAGGCTGTATAAGAATGATAGCACTGCAGATGACTGGAAGAAGGAGAGATCACTTCATAAATTCTGCTGGGAAAGTTGGTTCTCCTAATGGAGAATAGAAAGAAATGGAGTTCTTGAGTCACAGCATACAAAAAAAAGGCAAAAAAATCAATACCAGATGAATTAAACTTTTTATGTGTGAAAAGAAAACCTTAAAACTTTTAAAACAAGGTATGAGAGACTATTTTTATGACAATGGCATAGGAAATAATTTCTTAAACAAGATATAAAAAGCACTAACTATAAGAGAAAAGAATGATAAATTTAGTTACATTAAAATTAATAACTTTTATTCAAAGGATACTATGAAGGGAATAGAAAGACACACCATAAATGAGATTTTACACATTTTATGAACATACTTCAACATGTACCTGAAAAAAACATTAAGTGTGTAAAGATGACCTGTGAGAAAAACATAAACAACCCAAGAAAGAAAAAAAGGCAAAAGACATCAAGAGGAATTTCAGAAAAGAGGCAACATGAATGATGACTAGACATACACATTCTTAGTAACCAGGGAAATGCAAATTAAGAGATATTACTTTGTATTTATTAGATGGATAAAAATTAAGAAATTTGACAATAATGTCTATGCTGCTGAAAGAAAAATAAGGTTGTACAACCAGTCTGAAAAGTACTTCAGCAATAAAGTGAAAAATTAAATGTAAAGACTGACAGTCATAAGTACACCACTCTTGTGAATGTAACCTGAAGAAATTTGTACTCATATGTATCAGAAGGCTCTATAAAAAAAGAAAAAAAAAATCACAGGAGCACTGTTTAAAACAAGAAAGAAATGGAAATATACCATGTGTCCATTAAGAAAATGAGATATACTTCATACAATGATATAATACAGAGTAATGAATGAATGAACTACAGCTAGATTCAACATCAAGGGTTATTCTAAGAAATAAATTCGTAATGATGATAGCAAGTCACCCAAGAATATATCAATATATGGTATAAAATAATTCATAAACCTTAGGAACAAGCAAAACTAAACAAGTACACTGTTTTGAGATAAATATACGGTAAAATGGTGCTTTGTGGTTAGCTGGGGCAGGAAAAAAACAGGAAGAAAAGTTTGCAGAGTAACACCACCAGATGCTATACCCAGTTCATGGGTATTGAAAAGAGAATAACTGAGATGTGAGCCTGGCACTAAAATTGCTTTTCTGATATATAAATGATGGCTGATTCTGAAAGTGAAAGAGGTTTAAAGGTTGAGCAATGTTTTGCATCACTGTCACAGAGCTATAAGGAAAAAAAAAATGGAATTCTGAGTCCAATAAAGAGTAGAGTCTTGTTAAACCACCTAGACTTTTGGGTGGATCCTGAATAAAAACACCCTAAACATAAAAGTGATCAGAAAAACAATCAGCCTGTCAAAAACTGAACCCCAGCTTCCAATCACTGCATTCTTGATTGAATGAAAATTATTTCAGAGCAGCTCAACTGCCTATTAGAAGCAAAAATAAATGTTTGGAAGAATTATAAAATCATCCAGAGCTTCAAATGATCTCTATAACTTTTCGTACACAAAGCGTGCAGCTCAATCAACAATAACGTGTGCAAGGTAAGACCTGATCAACATCAAGTGAAAACCAGACAGAAAAAGAGCCACTGGAGATCCAGATATTGAGACTAACTCACATAAAATTTTAACATAATTAGAGGTGCTGAAAGATTAAACGGTAAGAAAACGAATTCTGGCAGGGAACTAAAATTTTTATTTAAAAACTCTAAGGAAATTACAGGAAAAAAATATATAAACAGTGCAATTAAGAATTCAATTTTATAGGTTTAACATAAGACTCAACAAATCTGAAGAGACGAGTAAATTCAAAGATGGGTCAGAAAGCAAAAATGAAGCACGAGCAGGCAGAAACAGGTATACCTCGGAGATACTGCAGGTATGGTTCCAAGCAACCACAATAAAGCAAGTACTGCAATAAAGCGAGTGACACAAATGTCTTGGTTTTTCAGGGTACAAAAAGTTATGTTTACATGATAATTTGGTCTATCAAGCATGCAATAGCATCATGTCTAGAAAAACAATGAACAAACCTTAATACAAAAATATAAATGAAAAAGCTGTAATAACTATTAATAGTAATGACTATTTAGGTCTTTCACCCATTTAAAAAAACTGGGCTGTTTGTCCTGTTGTTGAGTTTTAAGTCTCTTATCAGATATATGATTTTCAAATATTTTCTCCCATTCTGCAGGTTCATTTTTTACTTTTTTTTCCAAATTAATAATTCTTTTTCAAAAAGGATATAATTGGCATATGAAATATCAGTTCTAGAGGTACAATGATTCAGTATTTACATATATTGTGAAATGATCACCACAGTAAGTCTAGTTATCACCCATCACAACACAGCTACAATTTTTTTCCTATGATGAGACATTTTCAGACCTACTCTCAGCAGAAACTTTCAGATATATCAGGCAGTATTGACGACGACAGTCACCATGCTATACATTACATTCCTTGGCTTATCTTATAACTGGAAGTCTGTATCTTTAGAATTCCTTTACCCAGTTCACACATCCTTCATCCCTAGCCTCTGACAACTACCACCGGATCTGTATCTATGAGCTTGAGAGTTTTTGTTGCTGTTATTTGGGGTGTTTTTAGACTTGATACTGCGTGTAGGGAACAGCACACAGTACTCATCTTTGTCTATTTAACTTAGCATAATGCCCTCAAGGCTCATCCATGCTGTCACAAATGGCAGGACTTTTTCCTTTTTTTTAATGACTGATCAATATTACATTGTATATATACACCACTTTTTCTCTATCCATTCATCCATTAGATGGACACTTGGGTTGCTTCCATGTCTTGATTGCTATAAATAATGCTGCATTGAACATGGGGGTGCAGAGATCTTTTTGAATTAGTGTTCGCATTTCCTTCAGATAAATACTTTGAAATATTTATTACTGGGTCATGTGGTGCTTTTATTTATATATTTTTTTTCTATTTTTAATTTTTTGGAAGATCCTCCATACTGTTTTTCATGGTGGCTGTATCTATTTACATTCACACCAACAGTGCAAAAGGGTTCCTTCTCTTCACATCTTCACCAACACTTATTATCTGTCTACTTTATATTAGTCATTCTGAGAAGTGAAGTCCTATCTTTTTGTGGTTTTGATTTGCATTTCTCTGGGGATTACTGATGTTGAGCACTTTTCATACAATTATTGATGACTTGTTTGCGTTCTTTGGAAATATGTCACCTCTGCCTATTTTTTAATCAAACTCTTTTTCTGCTATTGAGCTATATGTGTATTTACACAATATGGACATAAGTAGATACATGATTTGCAAATATTTTCTCTCATTCTCTCAGTTTTTGCCTGAAAATATGTTTATGTTGTGTTCCCCTTTTAAAGGATATCTTCTCCAGGTTTAGAATTCCAGATTGGTACTTTTCTTCCACTCAATAATTTGAAGATATTTTCCCATTATCTTTCATTTTCTAATCTTTTCTCTTGAAGTCAGGTGACAGTCTTGTTCCCTGAAACGTTTTCTGTCTTTTTGCATGAATGCTTTTAATCCTTTCTATTTTGATTGGTTCTAGTTTTACTATGATATATCTAGTGAGCTTTGTGTTATACTGATCCTACTTGGGGTCTGTATCTCTTCTTGAATGTATAGCTTTGATGTCTTTCATAAATTTTGAAAAATTTTCTGGCATTATCACTGCAAATACTATTTCTGTTTCATATTCTCTCTCCTATCTTACTACAGTTCTAATTACACACTCTAAATACACAAATTTTATTTTTACTGTAATTCAACTGTCTGACATACTTTTTGTATACACACAAAAATTGTCTCAATAGGCTTCACAAATACTGCATTTTTCTACAAATTGAAGGTTCATGTCAAGTATCTATCAGTGTTATTTTTCCAACAGCATTTGCTCACTTCATATCTCTGTCACATTTTTGTAATTCTTGCAGTATTCCAAATGATTCCACTATTATTACATTTGTTATGGTAATAAGTGACTAGAGATCTTTAATGGTACTATTGTAAATGTCTTGAGGTGCCATGAATCACACCCATTAACATAATGAACTTAATCAGTAAACATGTGTGTTCTGACTGCTCTACGGACTGGCCTTCTCCCCATCTCTCCCCCTCTCCTCAGGTCGCCGTATTCCCTAAGATACAGCAACATGGAGATTGGGAAAATTAGCAAACCTATCATGGATTGTACATGTTCAAGTGAAAGGAAGCACTGCATATCTCTCAATTTCATATCAAAAGCTAGAAATGATAAAGCATAAAAAAATAAAGGCATGTCAAAAGCTACTACTGGCTGAAAGTTAAACCACTTGGGCCAAGTTGTAAATGTGAAGGATAAGTTATCGAAGGAAATTACAAGTGCTAATCCAGTGAAAATGTGAATGACAAGAAAGCAAAAGACACTTACTGCTGATATGGAGAAAGTTTAATGGACTGGAGGGGAGATCAAACCCACCCAACATTCTCTTAAGCCAAAGCCTGATCCAGAGCAAGGCTGTAACTCTCTTCAATTCTGTGAAGACTGAGAGAGCTAAGGAGGCTCCAAAAGGAAAATCTGAGGCTAGCAGAGGTTGGTTCATAATACTTAAGAAGCCATCTCTATGACACAGAAGTACAAGGTGGAGCAGCAAGTACTGATGCAGAAGTTGCAGCAAGTTATCCAGAGCATCTAGCTTAGATCATTAATTAAGGTGGCTATGCCACACAGATTTTCAACACAGAAACCAATCTTCTATTGGAAGAAGATGCATTCTAGGAGAGAAGTCAATGCTTGCCTCAAAGAGTCACAGAACAGGCATACTCTTGTTAGGGGCTAACACAGCTGGTAACTTTAATCTGAAACCAATGCTCATTTACCATTCTGAAAATCCTAGTTTTACAGTATTCTTTCTTACACATATGTATATCTAAAAATACACAAACACATGCATAAAACTCCACATGACTGTAGGGGTCAATTCTCCAAGACACCCAAACATACCCTGCCCCAAATATTCACACAATGGAGACAGAAAATCACTATTTTTTTCCCCAGTGTTTTCCCTCAGGGATCTTTTAATTCTATAATATATGTATGAAATGCAACAACTACTATCATGACAACCATACTGCAAACTAACCTGTCAATCTTCACATTGTTAAAAAATAGATGTCATTACGAAACTTACATTCCTATAAAGTTGAAATAGACAGAATCTGGTGATATCTTATATTTATCAAGGAAAGCATTCCAGGTCATAGCTCTGTGCTCAACTAAAGAGATGTTTCAGTTGTTTCACTTATAATGAACATGCAACATGGCAAAAAGATAGGAAAAGCTAAAAACAAATCAACAAAACTGAAGTGCTATTTACATCATTCGACTTCTCTCTTTGTTGCATAAAATTTTAGAAGATAGCATTATGAAGGATATACATCTAGAAAACATAAATTACCCGATCATTCATCAGAAGATCCTTCACAATGAAAGTAGCTACCAAAGACTTCAAAGGAGCAGCAAACTGATCCGGTGCAAGGAGAGCAATGTGACCAATAGTCACCAGTGGTGTGATGAGATGCTCCAGGTTGCTCGGATCTAGGCTCTTATGCAGAGGCTGAGAGTGAGGAAAGGAAAATGATTAACTCCATAAACATGCAAATAAACTGTTCATATGTCTCATCTACAAATGCTAAAAACCACACAAGTTCCAATACATGGTATAAGCAGTGGTTTAAGCTTACATTTAGCTTTTACTGACAACTTTTATTGACTAGAAGGCATCATATTTAAGTATTTTCAGTTTTTCCCAAATTTTATTTTAGAGGTAGGTAAAGAAACATTTCAATATGAAGAATCATGTATCATATTTTAAGATTACATATATAAATATGTCAGCGACTGCTGAAAGTTGCTCAGTCGTGCACAACTCTTTGCTGCTGCATGGACTGTAGCCCATGAGGTTTCCTCTGTCCATGGAATTCTCCAGGCAAGAAACTGGAGTTGGTAGCCATTTCGGCTCACCAATACCTACTTCTATTCTATTTTGGGGGGATAAGGATGGTTGTATGTGCAGTCAGAAGATCTGGTTACCAGAATGGGGATGAAAGTAAGGTATGCCATGCCTGCACTGAGGCACACATGAACAGTGTTATCTTCTCCACATTCTCTCTCTCTTTACTCACTGGTGGCTTAATACAAAGGATCCAATGGGACTCAAGGAGAAAAAGTCAAAGTGAAAGAAAGTGAAGTCGCTCAGTTGTGTCTGACTCTTTGCGACCCCACAGACTGTAGCCCACCAGGCTCCTCTGCCCATGGAATTTTCCAGGCAGGAGTACTGGAGTGGATTGCCATTTCCTTCTCCAGGGGATCTTCCTGACCCAGGGATAGAACCCAGGTCTCCCACATTGCAGGCAGATGCTTTACCGTCTGAGCCACCAGGAAAGAGAAGCCACTAGTCAAAAAGGGTCTGCGTGGCTAACACACTGATTAGAATGCAATCAAAACACCCAAATGGACTTTTATCATGAGCAAGAAATAAGCTTTCATTATGGATAGTTTCAAGTGTTTTTGTGGATTTTTATAGCATCAAATATTAAGTACCATAACTAATAAAACTATTTTATTACTCTTATAGTAAAATAAAAATATTATTTTAATATTCATTTTGCTATAACAAAAGAAGGAGACTGCTTATTTACTCACCTAAGTTGATACCTAAAATATATTGTTCAATTTTTAAAATAAGATAATCAGAAGAGTGGCTATAGCACACTATCACTGGCATTAAGGAGAGGGGGAAGGGCCAAAATACGTGTTTTGTGTATTTATACAACTTGTAAAAGAATAAAATATCTCACGAAAAGTACTTTAGAAACTGGTAACACTGGCTGCCTCTGAGAAAAGAAACTGGGTGGGTGGGGAAACGGGGTTGAGATAAAGGTGTAGGTATCCTCCTATACTGAAAACCAAGCTTTCTAGGCTAGAAAAAACAACACAAAACTGTTCTTTTCCAACACACTGGGGCAGTATGAAAAGCTTCATTTAGTCAAAGGTATATTTAAATGAGTACTTCTTGCTGTTATCGATGACTTCCCGCAATACCTACATTGCACATCTAAGTGATAACTTGTTTACATTAGAAACAGATAACTGATAGTGTACTTTTTTCCAATTCATTTATTATATTATGTGACCATTTTCCACAATAAGATATTAAAATCATTTCTGAAAAACCAAAATTAATGATCAATCTCTGGATTAACCGGAGAGGGCAATAGCAACCCACTCCAGTACTCTTGCCTGGAAAATCCCATGGACAAAGGAGCCTGGTAGGCTGCGGTCCATGGGGTTGCTAAGAGTCGGACACGACTGAGCAACTTCACTTTCCCTTTTCACTTTCATGCATTGGAGAAGGAAATGGCAACCCACTCCAGTGTTCTTGCCTGGAGAATCCCAGGGACGGGGGAGCCCGGTGGGCTGCCGTCTATGAGGTCGCACAGAGTCGGACACGACTGAAGCAACTTAGCAGCAGCAGCAGCAGCTCTGGATTAACAGTAATCTGATAAAGGTTACATGTGTCTATGAAACCTTTTCTCAGAAAGCCAGCCAATCTTCTACGTTATAGGAGGATTACCAGGTAGGTTCTTGTAAAGATGAAGTAACAGATATTAAAATTAAAAGTAACCAATAAAGTCAAGCTATTATCAGCATTTTCCTCATCATCATTGGAAGAAACAAAAAGATTATTCAAGAAAAAAAAAGCTTTCTAGAAATCAACGAGTCCACTGAAGTCATCCTCTTATTAAAAATTAAAAACTATAAGAAAATACCTCCACCTCAATTTTTAAATTATATAATGATTGAGTATCTATAGCAAAGATGCTATTTAATAGATACGGAAAACTTTTCTTCCTCCTTTACTCTGCCTTTAATATAATACATGAAAATGACAAAATTAGCATAGATACTTCTAAAATAGACAAGTCTGTATATTTATGGTGGGTTAGTTCAGCATAATTTCCAAGTTGTTTTGATTTCATTCAAGGCTCCTAGACTAAAACTACAAGATTTTGATAAATTTTCTTTTTAGCTTCTATTTGCAGTAAGAAGGCTAAACCTAGACCCTGGTTATAATAGCTTATAGTGAAATTGCCATGCTTAGAAAGGGTACTGGTAATTCAAAGTACAGAAAAAATAAAATACATGCTGAAAAGACAGTCAGTAGGTATTTGGTCCTGTCCCAATACACCCAATAAGACATTTGGTCTACACACAAAGGTCCTTGATATTTGTTCATATTTGGTCCTGCCCAAAACATCCCAAGAGACATTTGGACCACACCAATAGGTCCTTGATATTTGGTCCTGTCCAAAACAATCTGGCATGGACCTAAACTGCCATGGGCGTTCTGGAGAGCATCAACTATCAAAGATCTTTGGGTGTGGATCACATGCCCTGCAAAGGAAAAGGCGCATTTTAACCTAATATGAAATTAGGTCAGTTATTAAAGTACAAATTTATTTAACCTTAATTATAAATTAGTCTTCATATATAAAACCCCACACACTTCAGTAGTATTTCATATACAGAAATCTAACTTCCAAAATCTGAAAACTGATAGAATAATCACCTACTCACCTACTATGAGTAACTATGATTTTATATGTAATTACTTACTAATGAAAAAAGTTTCCTAATACTAAATGTATAAAGTAACGTCAAAACCATTATACAACTGCTTGATTTCTAAATGAGCTAGCATTAAAAAGCTGAATCATCAGATATTTTCAAATTTTAACCAATCATTAATATTGATTTTATTGATTCAAATTTGGAAATTACAAAATGATACATCTCCAAATGTGAACATTCCATAAACTCATTCTTATTTTTTTAACAATAACATGAAACAAAAATTTTTCTTTTTACCTCAAATATCTGTGCAAACTGTGTTTCTTTACTAGAAAATATCGCATGGATACAATGAATAGCATATTTGGCTTGACGTGGGGGTCCTTTTTTAGATTTGTGATGTAAAACAGGAAGCAAAGCTCTAAAAAAACAAAAATTACAGAAAAACAATAAACCAGAAAAATCATTATGACTTCCACTAGATACTTTAATGCTTGTACTTTTAAAGTAATGTTTTGTCTAAGAACAAAAGAAACAAAAGTCATAGCATCTACTCATTCATTTTCAATCATCTATAATTTTGCTTTATAAACATCTATATTAAAATATAATACAAATACAAATATTTTTTTATTTATTATTTATAAATACAAACAAGAATGGTAACCAATTTCTTCTTTTTAATGTCATTTCCATTAGCCTTTTCTATTTTATTATCATTGTTATCACTTTAGCTAAGCTTCTGCTACCTTACACGTAAGACCACCATAATGGGACTTAAACTGCTCCTTCTTTCTCAAGTCTCTTCCTCTTCCAATTCATCTTTTAATCTGTCCCCAAACAATCTTTATGAGGGGACATTTGATCACTTAACCAATACAAATTGAGTACTTGCTATAATGCCAGGCACTATTTAAAGTCCAAAATTGGTGCCTTCATTCTACCAGCATATTAGGGATAAGACAAATGGTAACACATTAAGTTACCAAAACATCTGTTATGTTAAATTGTGTTAACTCCTATACAGCAGGGGAAAAGAAGAAGAAAAAGAGGACAGCAATAGGGAACAGGCTTAAGTTTGTGACAGTGTTACAATTTTACATATGGTGCCTACAGAAGATCACTCTAGTAAAGCAACATTTGAGCACAGTTCTCAAAGAGGGAATGGGTCATCTAGCTACATGCAAGAACATTCATGTATCATATCACTTCATTACATAAAAACTTAAAGTCCTGAATAAGTCAGGATCTCTTAGTTGAACTATTATGCATGTATTTCACAGTGGAAGTAACTTCTGAATTCTTTGCCTTGCCCAACTCAGTGCGCCAGTTTAAAAAACAATTAGAGATGAAATAATTCATTATAATAATAGCAGTCGCAGAAAAGATAACAGCAAAATATACTAAAAAGACAAGTGACCAACTGAAGGGAAATTTTGTTATTTCTTGTTACAGAGAAATGGTAAATATCCCTAAAGTGTAAACACCTACAAACAGATAATGAAAATACCAATAGTATCACAGAAAAATGGGTTGGACATAACAGTAGAAAGCTCTTCAAAACCACCAAAAGTTCTTCTGTACCACCAAACCAGTTTTACAACAAATGTTAAAGGGACTTATATAGTCAAGAAATACAAGAGAAAAAAAAGATCTACAAAACCAACCCCAAACAATTAAGAAAATGGCAATAAGAACATACGTATCATAATTACTTTAAATGTAAATGGATTAAATGCTCCAACCAAAAGACACAGACTGGCTGAATGGATACAAAAACAAGACTCATATATATGCTGTCCACAAGAGAAGCCCACTTTGGATCTCAAGACACATATAGACTGAAAGTGAGAGGATAGAAAAATATATTCCATGTAAACAGGAAGCAAAAGAATGCTGGAGTAGCAATCCTCATATCAGACAAAACAGACCTTAAAATAAAGAATTTTACAAGAGATAAGGAAGGACACTACATAATGATCAAGAGATCAATCCAAGAGGAAGACATAACAATTGTAAATATCTATGTACCCAACATAGAAGCACCTCAATACATAAGACAAACACTAACAGACATAAAAGGAGAAATTGACAGTAACACAATAATAGCTGGAGACTTTAACACCCCACTCACACCAATGGACAGATCATCAAGACAGAAAACTAATTAGGAAACACAAGTCTTAAACGAACTAATAAGGAAACACAAGTCTTAAACGACGCATTATATGAGACAGATCTTATTGATATCTTCAGGACATTTCAATCAAGTGCAGAAGAATACACCTTCTTTCTCAAGTGCACACGGAACATTCTCCAGGACAGACCACATCTTGGGTCACAAATCAAAACTCAGTAAATTTACGAAAACTGAAATTGTATCAAGCATCTTCTCTGATCACAACACTATGAGACTAGGTATCAATTACAAGGAAAAAAACTGTAAGAAACATAAACACATGGAGATTAAACAACACCTTTCTAAATAAGCAACAGGTTACTGAAGAAATCAAAAGGGAAATGAAGAAATTTCTAGAAACAAATGACAATGAAAACACGACAATACAAAACCTATGGAAAGCAGCAAAAGCAGTTCTAAGACGGAAGTTTACAGCAATACAATCCTACCTCAAGAAACAAGAAAAACATCCAATACGCAACCTAACTTTACACCTAAAACAACTGGAAAAACAACAACAACAAAAAAAAAAACCCCAAAATTAGTAGAAGGAAAGAAATCATAAAGATCAGAGTGGAAATAAATGAAAAAGAAATAAAAGAAACAATACTACAGATTAATAACACTAAAAGTTGGTTTTTGAGAAGATAAACAAAATTGACAAACCTTTAGCCAGACAGACTCAAGAAAAAAAACAGAAGAATCAAATCAACAAAATTAGAAATGAAAAACGAGAGGTTACAACAAACAATGCAGAAATACAAAGGATGATAAGAGACTACTATGAACAACTATATGGCAATAAAATGGATAAACTGAAAGAAATAGATTCTTAGAAAAGTTCAATCTTCCAAGACTGAGCCAGGAAGCAATCAAAATCATGAACAACCCAAACACAAGCACTGAAATTGAAGCTATGATAAAAAAATCTCCCAAAAATCAAAAGCCCAGAACCAGATGGCTTCACAGGAGAATTCCATCAAACATTTAGAGAAGAGCTAATACCTATCCTTCTAAAACTTTCAAAAAATTTAGAGGAAGGAACACTTTCAAACTCATTCTACAAGGCCACCATCACCCCAATATCAAAACCAGACATAGAAAACACACATAAAAAAAATCTACAGGCCAATATCCCTGATGAACTTACATGCAAAAATCTTCAACAAAATTTCAGCAAACAGAATTCAGCAACACATCAAAAAGCTCATACACCATGATCAAGTTGGGTTTATGCCAGGAATGCAAGAGTTCTTCAATATATGCAAATAAATGTGATAAACCATATTAACAAATTAAAAGATAAAAACCATATGATAATCTCAATAGATGCAGGAAAAGCCTTTGACAAAATTCAGCACCCATTTATGATTAAAACTTCAAAAAAAGGGCATAGAAGGAACCTACCTCAACATAGTAAAGCCCATATATGATAAGCCTACAGCAAACATTATTCTCAACAGTGAGAAACTGAAAGCATTCCCCCTAACATTGGGAACAAGACAAGGGTGTCCACTTCCCCTTTCCCCACTATTACTCAACATAGTTCTGGAAGTCCTAGCTACAGAAGAAAAAGAAATAAAAGGAACCCAGATTGGAAAAGAAGTAAAGCTCTCACTGTTTGCAGATGACATAATACCGTACAAAGAAAACCCTAAAGATAATATCAGAAAATTACTAGAGCTAATCAGTGAATTTAGCAAAGTTGCAGGATACAAAATCAATACACAGAAAACACTTGCATTTCTACATACTAACAATGAAAAATCAGAAAGAGAATTTAAGGAATCAATCCTATTCACCATTGCAACAAAAAGAATTAAAAGACCTAAACGTAAGACAAGAATCTATAAAACTCTTAAGAGGGAAAACACAGGCAGAATACTTGATGACATAAATCAAAGCAAGATCCTCTATGACCCACTTCCTAGAGTAAAGGAAGTAAAAACAAAAGTAAACAAGTGGGACCTGATTAAACTTAAAAGCTTTTGCACAGCAAAGGAAACTATAAGCAAAGTGAAAAGATAAGCCTCAGAATGGGAGAAAATAATAGCAAATGAAACAACTGACAAAGAATTAATTTCCAAAATATACAAGCAGCTCATACAACTCTATGTCAGAAAAACAAACAAGCCAATCAAAAAGTAGGAAAAAGACCTAAACAGACATTTCTCCAAAGAAGACAAACAGATGGCTAACAAACACATGAAAAGATGCTCAACATCACTCATTATTAGAGAAATGCATATCAAAACTACAATGATATATCACCTCACACTGGTCAGAATGGCCATCATCAAAAAGTCTACAAACAATAATGCTGGAGAGGGTGTGGAGAAAAGGGAACACTCTTGCACTGCTGGTGGAAATGTAAATTGATAAAGTCACTGTGGAAGATAGTATGGAAATTGCTTAAAAAACTAGAAATAAAACCACCATATTCCCCATCAATCCAATTTCTAGTTATATTAGCCTGAGGAAATCAAAATTGAAAAAGACACATATATCCCATTGTTCAGTGTAGTATTTACAATAGCTAGAACATGGAAGCAACCTAGATGTCCATCGACAGGTGAATGGATAAAGAAGTTGTGGTACATATACACAATGGAATATTACTCAGCCATAAAAAACGCATTTGAGTCAGTTCTGATGAGGTGGATGAACCTAGAGCCTATTACATAGAGTGAAGTGAGCCAGAAAGAGAAAGATAAATATTGTATTCTAACACGTATGTACGGAATCTAGATACATGGTACTGAAGAATTTATTTACAGGGCAGCAATGGAGAAACAGACATAGAGAATAGACTTATGGACATGGGGAGAGGGGAGGAGAGAGTGAGATGCATGGAAAGAGTAATATGGAAACTTACGTTACAATATGTAAAATAGATAGCCAACAGGAATTTGCTGTATGGCTCAGGAAACTCAAAGAGGGGCTCTGTATCAACCTAGAGGGGTGGGGTGGGGAGGGAGATGGGAGGGAGGTTCAAAAGGAAGGTGATACATGTATACCTATGGCTGATTCATATTGAGGTTTGACAGAAAACAACAAAATTCTGTAAAGCAATTATCCTTCAATAATAAAATTAAAAAGAAAAAAAAATACTGGTTACTAATACTTTTATTAATTCATTTTATAGATATATAAAATCATCATAGATTAAAAAGTTTTTAAATACAATCTTAGATTATTAAATAAAGAATCTCTGGCTCATCCAGAATATATGTAAAATCAAGTAAGTAGTCTACATGATTTTTTCTTTTTAAAACTGCTTGCCAGCTACTTATTCAGTGATCTAAGTTTTCCTGACTAATTTCGTTGTTAAATATTATACCTCTCACTACTAAAGGGACAGTACAGGGTTGTAAATTTCTCAAACACTTTACTTTTAAATCTTCTGATTTTTTAACTCCTATAATATTTTCTAAATGATTATTCAGTTCAGTTCAGTTCAGTTCAGTCGCTCAGTCATGTCCGACTCTTTGCAACCCCATGAACTGCAGCACACCAGGCCTCCCTGTCCATCACCAACTCCTGGAGTCTACCCAAACCCATGTCCATCGAGTCGGTGATGCCATCCAACCATCTCATCCTCTGTCGTCCCCTTCTCCTCCCGCCCCCAATCCTACCCAGCATTAGGGTCTTTTCCAGTGAGTCAACCCTTTGCATGAGGTGGCCAAAGTATTGGAGTTTCAGCTTCAACATCAGACCTTCCAATGAACACCCAGGATTGATCTCTTTTAGGATGGATTGATTGCATCTCCTTGAAGTCCAAGGGACTCTCAAGAGTCTTCTCCAACACCACAGTTCAAAAGCATCAATTCTTCGGCACTCAGCCTTCTTCACCGTCCAACTCTCACATCCATACATGACCACTGGAAAAACCATAGCCTTGACTAGACGGACTTTTGTTGGCAAAGTAATGTCTCTGCTTTTAAACATGCTATCTAGGTTGGCCATAACCTTCCTTCCAAGGAGTAAGCGTCTTTTAATTTCATGGCTGCAGTCACCATCAGCAGTGATTCTGGAGCCCAAAAAAACAAAGTCTGACACTGTTTCCACTGTTTCCCCATCTATCTCCCATGAAGTGATGGGACCAGATGCCATGATCTTAGTTTTCTGAATGTTGAGCTTTAAGCCAACTTTTTCACTCTCCTCTTTCACCTTCATCAAGAGGCTCTTGAGTTCTTCTTCACTTTCTGCCATAAGGGTGGTGTCATCTGCATATCTGAGGTTATTAATATTTCTCCCGGCAATCTTGATTCCAGCTTGTGTTTCTTCCAGCCCAGAGTTTCTCATGATGTACTCTGCATATAAGTTAAATAAGCAGGGTGACAATATACAGCCTTGACGTACTCCCTTTCCTATTTGGAACCAGTCTGTTGTTCCATGTCCAGTTCTAACTGTTGTTTCCTGACCTGCATACAGGTTTCTCAAGAGACAGGTCAGGTGGTCTGGTATTCCCATCTCTTTCAGAATTTATTATTAGTGGGATATAAAGAGAGCCTTGGATTTCTAGATACTCATTATGGCCATCTTGTTTTTAGTAGTTCTGCAGTTGATTTTCTTGGATTTTTCTCTTAGAAATAGGATAACTTTGCTTCCTTTTTCCAACACCTGCACCTTTTAATTTTATTTTCTTATGTAATTATATTGGCTAATGCTTCGAAAACAATGTTAAATCATGGTGGAGTTAGTGTATTTTCTCATCCTGCTCCTGATTTTACTGGGAATGCTTGTGTTTTACCATATGGTGGTAGATATTGGTTTGAGATATTTGGAAAAGGAAACGGCAACCCACTTCAGTACTGTTGCCTGGAAAATTCCATGGATGGAGGAGCCTGGTAGGCTACAGTCCATGGGGTCGCAAAGAGTCAGACAGGACTGAGCGACTTCACTTTCATTGGTTTGAGAAGTATGAAGGCATTAAAATCCTGTTTTACTGGGTTTAACTTTAAGTAGACTGATTTTCTTTTTTATTGGAAGCCCTTTCAGCATCTGTCAAGAAGATCTATTGTGTGGCCTCTCCCTTTTACTCATTTATATAATGAATTATAACAAGAACATTGGGTTTTCTTCTAATAGTACCCTTTTTGTATTCCTGAAATTAACCAACATTTGGCCATAGTGTATTCTTGCTTTACTATAGTAAATTCTCTTTTTGCATACAATTTTCATCAATATCAATAAAATTTGTCTCAATTTTCTTTTGGAGGGATATCTTTTATCAGGTTTTAGCATTCCTGCTAGTTACCTTTGCTTTATATCTAAATGCCTTCCTTTCCCCCCATGCCTGGAACAATTAAAAAGAATTAGAATTCCTGTGTGGTTTATATATATACATATATATATATATATATATATATATATTTGAAATACCCCTTTAACTTTTATTGGCCCTTATTATTATTAGAGGGTAATTTTCTGAAATTCTTTTATAATTATAGCCTGTTAGGATTTTTTTCCCCTTCCTTCTTCCTGACTCAATTTATTTACATCACCCTTAAAAAATTCAGATTTTCAAATCTCTAAAACATAGATATAGCCACATCTAAAACTTAAATACTGAAATTAAAATGGCGAGAAAAGACAATCAGATACGCAAATAAGAAAACAAAAAGTTTGATTTAAGGGCATAAGCAAAAGTGAAAAATGCAAAGGGAAAAAGGCACACGACTTGGTAGAAAGAGTGACCTCACAATAAAAAGGGGATAACACATTTTCTAAATCTTTGAATGCTAAAGAAAATCCTCATTTGCCCTTAGCACAACTTAGCTAATTAGGAAAAACTTTATTTAGTTACATTCATTTTCTGATCAAAACTTCCTAACTGTTGAATCGTTAACTGTGGAAATCTTACGTGGTTGAAAAGAAATGTCAGCCCCATTACTGTTCAGTTGTACATGATTTACCTTTTTTTTTCCCCCTTGATGTTTATGAAATCACTTCCATGATCTCTGAAACTTCAGTAAATTCCATTAAGATATTGAGAGAGCTAATCCTTAGGTAGGTTGATAAGGAGTCCAGGGCCATCAGTGAGGAAGAGGTCTGGAGTCCTTGAGAAGGAGAAAGGGGTCTGGGGCTTTCAAGGAGGAGAAAAGGAGAACTTTTTCTACACTGCTTTGTCTTTGTCAATATAACAATGTATCTTGCTTGAGGATATGTTTGTCCTTCTTAACAGGAACCTCCTGACTTTTCTTGTTACCTTGAGATGTGTATGTTATAGGAGTGGGTCTCCTAAGACCTTTAAACTCTAATCTTGCTAATTGAATTTATATGTTGTGGGAGTGGGCCTGGGAAAAGTATATGAGGCCTTGATAAGACTATTATTGGGAGGGGGGCACTATCTGTCCCCCTTCTGATGAATATATCAGAAGCTTTCTCTGTCCTTTTTCACTTTAATAAAACTCTGCTACACAAAAGCTCCTGAGTGATCAAGTCTGGTCCCTGGGACCGAAGGTGAATCTTCTTTGGAGATCACAAATCCGACACCATTCACAGTAAGCTGTCAATACCTTCCTAAAACATGAGTCCTCTTCATTTCCAGATTCATGTTTTCATTCATTCTAAACAAGTTTACTATTATTTTTTAAAATTTTCCACTTTCCATTATACTGTTGTCTTCTCCACAGAAACCAATCATGACTTTTCATCATCTGCAATTCTCTTTAACTGCATTTATTTCTTTGCCCACTATACTCATGTTCTATCCAGTTTCCTTAAGTTCAACAGAAACCTTCCTGATTACATTTTCAATATTGTTTACTCTGCTCCTTGCTCTTTATAATAAATTTCATTCTATAACAGAAATATGTTCCTGCTCCTCTTTATCCTTAGTTCTGTCATTTCTCTTTTTACAGTATATTATCTTTGCTCTTTTTTTCCCAGATGTCATTTGCTGCTTAATTTTCTTGGCAGCTTAGAACATCTATCTAAAATTTTCTTTTATCCAACAAAAATTTCATTCTTCCTAGTGTTAATTACCTATCTTTTGAACACTAAAATATCCTCAAAGGATCCGTGTTTGTCTATTTATCTGTATTCGGTTAATTCATCTTTAAATAAGAGAAATTCTCTTTGGCTCTGCCATTTAAACAAAAATATAGATGGGGTCTCCCGGATGACTGAACATTGGACACTTCTTTCAAAAAATTAACATCAGAATTCCCAACTGAAACTACACTTGCTAAATCAGGTGGGTAAGTAGCATGGAGGAGGAAGGTGGGAATAAAGGTAGTGAGTCCTTTATTTCTGTTTAATTTCTCTCCAAGTCTGCTTAAGCTCCTCCAATTGACAATCAGTTCCACTTGGACTATGACCATATCCTATGCCATAGGGGACCCTCAGTTTTGGCACATCTAACTATTCTCGGGTGAGCCAGATTCCTGAGAGACTTACTGAGACAGAATGGAACCCATAATTCACCATCATTTTAATTTAGTAGGTCAACACTTATTTTTTCTTTTCCTGTCAAGTTGGTAATAAGACATCTGATTCACAACTCTAAGCCTTACCTCACCCAAAAGCTTTATGCCTATTAAACCCAGAGAAAAAAGGTATGACCACAAAGTCTCTCCTTTAGTTCTACTACAGAAAAATAAGGATCCCTGATTGCATCACCAATACAATGGACATGAACTTGGGCAACTTTGGGAGATGGTCAGGGACAGGTCATAGCAAACACCCTCTTCCAAAACCACAAGAGAAGACTCTACACATGGACATCACCAGATGGTCAATACCAAAATCAGACTGATTATATTCTTCGCAGCCAAAGATGGAGAAGTTCTATACAGTCAGCAAAAACAAGACCGGGAGCTGACTGTGGCTCCGATCATCAACTCCTTATTGCCAAATTCAGACTGAAAATGAAGAAAGTAAGGAAAACCACTAGACCATTCAGGTATGACCTAAGTCAAATCCCTTATGGTTATACAGTGGAAGTGAGAAACAGATTTAAGGGACTAGATCTGACCAACAGAGTGCCTGATGAACTATGGACGAAGGTTTGTGACATTGTACAGGAGACAGGGATCAAGACCATCCCCAAGAAAAAGAAATGCAAAAAAGCAAAATGGCTGTCTGAGGAAGCCTTACAAATAACTGTGAAACAAAAAGAAGCCAAAAGCGAAGGAGAAAAGGAAAGATATATCCATTTGAATACAGAGTTCCAAAGAATACCAAGGAGAGATAAGAAAGCCTTCCTCAGTGATCAGTGCAAAGAAATAGAAGAAAACAATAGAATGGGAAAGACTAGAGATCTCTTCAAGAAAATTAGAGATACCAAGGGAACATTTTGTGCAAAGATGGGCTCAATAAAGGACAGAAATGGTTTGGACCTAACAGAAGCAAAAGATATTAAGAAGAGGTGGCAAGAAAACACAGAAGAACTTTACAAAAAAGATCTTCACAACCTAGATAATCATGACAGTGTGATCACTCACCTAGAGCCAGACATCCTGGAATGTGAAGTCAAATGGGCCTTAGGAAGCATTACTATGAACAAAGCTAGTGGAGGTGATGGAATTCCAGTTGAGCTATTTCAAATCCTAAAAGATGATGCTGTGAAAGTGCTGGACTCAATATGCCAACAAATATGGAAAACTCAGCAGCAGCCACAGGACTGGAAAAGGTCAGTTTTCATTCAAATCCCAAAGAAAGGCAATGCTAAAGAGTGCTCAAACTACTGCACAATTGCACTCATCTCATACGCTAGTAAAGTAATGTTCAAAATTCTCCAAGCCAGGCTTCAGCAAGACGTGAACCGTGAACTTCCAGATGTTCAAGCTGGTTTTAGAAAAGGCAGAGGAACCAGAGATCAAACTGCCAACATCCACTGGATCATCGAAAAAGCAAGAGTTCCAGAAAAACATCTATTTCTGCTTTATTGACTATGCCAAAGCCTTTGACTATGTGGATCACCACAAACTGTGGAAAATTCTGAAAGAGATGGGAATACCAGACCACTTGACCTGCCTCTTGAAAAATCTGTATGCAGGTCAGGAAGCAACAGTTAGAACTGGACACGGAACAACAGACTGGTTCCAAATAGGAAAAGGAATACATCAAGGCTGTATATTGTCATCATGCTTATTTAACTTATATGCAGAGTATATCATGAGAAATGCTGGGCTGGATGAAGCACAAGCTAGAATCAAGATTGCCGGAAGAAATTCAATAACCTCAGATGTGCAGATGACACCACCCTTATGGCAGAAAGTGAAAAAGAAACTAAAAAGCCTCTTGGTGAAAGTGAAAGAGGAGAGTAAAAAAGTTGCCTAAAGCTCAACATTTGGAAAACTAAGATCATGGCATCCGGTCCTATCACTTCATGGCAAATAGATGGAGAAACAGTGGAAACAGTGCAGACTTTATTTTTTTGCACTCCAAAATCACTGCAGATGGTGACTGCAGCTATGAAATTAAAAGATGCTTGCTCCTTGGAAGAAAAGCTGTGACCAACCTAGGCAGCATATTAAAAAGCAGAGACATTTATTTTGCCAACAAAGGTCCATCTAGTCAAAGCTATGGTTTTTCCAGTAGTCATGTATGGATGTGAGAGCTGGACTATAAAGAAAGCTGAGCGCCGAAGAATTGATGTTTTTGAACTGTGGTGTTGGAGAAGACTTTTGACAGTCCCTTGGACTGCAAGGAGATCCAACCCGTCCATCCTAAAGGAGATCAGTCCTGGGTGTTCATGGGAAGGACTGATGTTGAAGCTGATACTCCAATCCTTTGGCCACCTGATGGGAAGAGCTGACTCATTGGAAGACCCTGATGCTGGGAAAGATTGAAGGCAGGAGGAGAAGGGGACAACAGAGGATGAGATGGTTGGATGGCATCACCAACCCAGTGGAGATGAGTCTGGGTAAACTCCAGGAAGTGGTGATGGACAGGGCGGTCTGGCATGCTGCAATCCATGGGGTCACAAAGAGTCAGACACAACTGAGAGACTGAACTGAACTGAGGGACAGGGAGGCCTGGCGTGCTGCAGTCCACAGGGTTGCAAAGAGTTGGACAGGACTGGGTGACTAAACAACAACATTTCTTTCAAAGCCTGCCCATACCTTAAACTCCTCTCTCTAGATTATCAAATGAAAGAACACCTATTATACATTCCTTTATACATCTGATTCACGGATATATTCATCAGTTGCAATGTTCTCATACTCAATTCATTCTAAGTGGCTTATCTAGCACCAATTCTCTCCAGTTTGTGGTAGCTTCTACCTAAGACACATTTTTCCTTTTAAATAATTTTGGTGAATTCAATGGTAAGATAATTTAATAAACATTCATTTAACTCTTATCAGTTTTCCTCAACATCAACTCACCTAATTTAGTCATGTAAAAAATAAAATCCACATACATATTTTATCTTCTAGAAGACATATACCAAGAGTAACCTCATTGAAAACAGTATGCACCCAGCAGGTATTCAATTATCAGTTGAGCTAATTCTCCTCATGAGAGACACCTGAAATATACTCAGCATATATATATATATATATATATATATATATATATATATATATATATATATATATATATATATATATATCTCAAGTAATTTCAAGGACTTCATTTTCATAGTAAAGCTGCAAATGTTTTAAAATGCCCTTTTGTGTGATAACTCAGTTGGTAAAGAATCCGCCAGCAATGCAGGAGACCCTGGTTTGATTCCTAGGTCAGGAAAATCCGCTGGAGAAGGGATAGGGCTACCCACCCCAGTATTCTTGGGCTTCCCTTGTGGCTCAGCTGGTAAAGAATCTGCCTGTAATGCGGGGGCTTGGGTTGGGAAAATCCCCTGGAGAGCATACCCACTCCAGTATTCTGGCCTGGAGAAATCCACGGACTGTATAGTCCATGGGGTCACAAAGAGTCAGACATGACTGAGTGACTTTCACTTCGTATTCTAAAATGTCCACCTTTCAACTTTGCTCTTGTAGTTTTCCTATAAATATACTGAACAATGTTTCTTTAAAATATAAAGGGCACTAAAAAAGACAGTCTGGAATGAAAACAAAAAAATCTGCTGAATAAATCAAACTAAAACTCAATCAATGCTCTAATTAAGAAAACCATGCCATAATGGATATGGGACCATAGGCAATCCAAACAGGCCGATATTCAAATCTTCCCTTGGCTATTTGCTAGCTATGTGACCTAGAATGATTTGCTTCAAGTAAACATCAGATTCCCCACTTTGAAGATTAGATTCAGTAAATTAATTCCTACACTTTACTGAATTGTTATAAAGCTTAAATGAGATAATAAAATAACTGGGCATTTAGTATAGTACATGTATAGAGCTATACACAGTTTATACATTTAGTGTGTGTATACATGTATCTCCAAACTCTGATCTCTGATCTGGACAAAAAAGTCACAGCTCCATTACAAAGAGAAATTCATTTTCTCCAGGCTCCCTTAAAACTTAAGAAGCCAGTTCTAAAAAAATAAAGTTTCTAACCCTTGCCAAAGAATGTACTGTTACAATATTCTGGTATGTTTCAATTATCATTTAAATAATGCTCTTTTCCTACATATCAATAGTTTCTAGAGCTGATTAAGCTCATGTGACTAAAAAGGGATAACAAAAACTATACCTGAGCCTCTGAAATGCTAGCTTTGTCCAAGTCTATCTCTGAAGAAAAGAGCCACAGTCAACTTCAACATGAAGAAACACAGTACTCCAACCAGTACTAACTAGACCAGAAGCAATGAGCTAGAGGTGAAACTAGTCACCAGTGACTATGGCAATATCAGGACCAACTATCAGTTACACTCTCCAGGAACAGGATGGAGAGATGCACACACAGAAGCAAGCAGGAATTCATAAGGAATGAAGATGGATTCTTTCTAAGCTATTATAGAATCCTGAACCATAATCAGCCACTATTAAGAGATCTCCAGGATAACAGCATAATTTCCCATTTTTGGAAATACTAGAACACACAAACACACACAAAGTACACTGCTGTTAGGATGATTACTCCATGCTTCTCTGCTTCCCTGTGTCAAGTAAAACAATATTTCTGAAAATTTTCAATTCAATACTCGTAATAACAGAAGAAATAGAGTGCTATGGACAATCCTGCTGAAATTCCTTTGGAGTTTCTCACTGGACCTTAAATTTGCATTAGTTGTTTATCCTATGCCATAATATGCCAAGGAACTCTTTTGCTATAAAACTGTTTTCATTAAAATCTTCAAGCAAAATTGATGCTTCAGAAGGAAATGCCATGGTCATCTTACATTTTCATGAATCTTCTAAAATACCAATCAATGCCTTCTCCCAGGAAAAAAAGACTCTAAATAGTTTAGACTTAAGATAAAACCCAGACATTATTTCCTCAAAACTTAAAATTGACTCCAACTATTACGTAAATCAAGAAACAGGAAGTTATTTTTTATTTTCTAGAATATTTATCAGAAAAAAACTCAACTCACGATCTGATGTGTGGGAAATCCTCTTCAATTTTGCCTCCTGTGTTTTTGAAAATTTGGAGTGCAGCTTCCGCTACTTTTTCATCATCCATTTTCAGACAAGCCAGGAGAGACTCAAATGTTTCAGCAGAATGAAATGAGATGGGATGTGTAAATGAGAGTACCTAAAAAATGATCATAAAAATGATCTATAAATCCTTTTCATCTCTATAAATCCAAAATGTTACACACTAGAAATGCTACAAATCAAAGTAAAAACAAAAGTAATTATGCTAAAAATAAATGAGAGCACTGTAAGTAAAATTTAAGACTTACTCAAATATATAACAGAAACATTCTTGTGTAGGAAGACTGTACAATCTAAAGAAATAATTATCTTTAAAATTAAACAACACGTTAACATAATTCTCAAAATAATCTGGATTTGGTTAATGCTTGGGGAGGAGAGGTAGAGGAAACTGAAGGTAGGAGAAAAGGAAAATGAGAAGAGAGAATGTAACAAAATATCTCTATTATTCTAAATAAAGGTCATTAGAAGAAACAAGATAATAACATTTTTGGAGAAAAGTAATCTAGGGATAAAACATCAAACAGTAAAAGAAATTTTAAGGTTACAATAATCACACCAACATAGGACTAAAGAAAAAATAAAGCAATAAATAGACCTTACCACATCTAAGAATTTAAGGTAGAGTATAATAGATTATAAAGATGACAACAGAAAATAACTAAAAATGGATGAAATTTTTAATAAACAGACCTAGTAAAACTGGGTATAGCGATTTGGAGGAAATCAAATTAGACCCTCCATTACAATCACACTTTCAAAATAAATGTCTGCTAAGACATTAAGTACATGATTTAATTTAGTCCCTGTAAGATAAGTATTATTTCTACCTCCATTACACATGAGGAAGCAAAAGCAGTTAACTTAGAGCAAATATCTAATAAATGACAGTAAAAAAAAAAATCAGACCTGTTTTATGACACTCTTAAAAACACTGTCTTAAAAAACATGAGAAAATGCTTATAATTTATTATGGGAAAAGTCAAGGTATAAAATTGTATATTGAGTCTCATTTCAACTGTACCAAAGAGTATATTTTTCTAAAGATTAAATGGAAACAAAAGAAATATTTATGAATGATAGGCTTCTCAATGTTTTCTTCTTCATGATTTTATATGCTCTAAGTTATCAACAATTAACTGATATTTTTGTAATAAGTAAAAGGCAATGGTATATTTTAGCTAACAAAATAACATATAAAATGGACTTTAAAATTTTTGTACTTTCTGTGGTAGGGTTAGCAAGTTCTTTGCACACTAACGAAACCTTCAAATTGTAATCCTTATAATTAATACTAGGCTATATTATATAATTTAAGCATAAAAATATTAATATTTAGCTTACATGTTAGAATAAATACACAATTTCAAAATTACCTAAAAGTGATTAATAAAATTACTTTAGATTTACTTTAGATTCCATTAACCTAGAAAAGCAAATTCTCAAGACTAAAAAGTACAAACTATGTATGCTTAACAGTTATCTCATTAAGCACTTAAGTGCCTAAATTTCAATGTAAGCAATTTACCTTAAGCAGTTCAAGACCTGCCCTGATGGCTTGATCAGTTGGAACACCCTCATCTTCATCATCTGCTGTTCCATCTATTGATTTGTTCACTTGCTTTATAAGAGCACTAAAGTATGACAAAAAAAATTTTTTTCTATTTTTTCAACTCTTTTTTTATTAGCAATGTTTAAGAAAAATAATCCTGAGTATTTTCTATACAGACCACAACTAAACCACACACAAATTTGATACAGCTGCTTCCCAACTATTATGGCAAAACAAAGAGCTATAATAAATATTTTGAGATGCTGCTTTTCGAAATGATATTTCCCCGTGTCCATTCAAATGAAGTCAAAATGTTATCTGACTTGCTGTTTATTAATGCTGTATTTTTATTTTTGTATTTTCTGTGTGAAGCTTAGGTCCAAACATGTGAATGATAAGAGATGTTTTCCAATTATCTTAAGTTCATTATGGCTCCAATATGTAGAACAACATATATTGAAATGAAGGATAAATGGTAACACAAAGCACTTTCAAACAACCTAGCAAATATTATCATGTCCGGCACTGTTATGAAAGCCAGAAAGGACTGCTTCTGACAGGTGTAAAAATGTCACACAACAAACATACAAGAAATCCTCACTAGAATACTTAGAACAGATCACAAAGGAAATACAATATTTTAAAGTTTTCTTCTAAAAACAAGCTTATGTGATTTTAAAATAATCATTTGAAATGCACTGTCAATTATCCAAAATACTCATTCATTTTGATAGGTATGTTTTATTACCAAAAACAAGTAACAAACATCAAGTCAGAGACCTAATATGTATCAAAATACAAGAAAATTATTCAATGTTTTTTAAAACGCTTAGATTTATGTTTCTACAAAAATATTATGTACTCAAATCTAAGGTCAAGACATGAGTCAAATACATCTGTCTTCCTTGAAATATCCTCTAAAATGTATCATTCCCTTAACAGTTAATATCACTGAGGATGTTTTCTGTCCTGTTCTGCCCATTTTCCCTGCTTAAGTGATTCTCATAGCTCCAACTACTCCAAATAAAAATCTTCAGCCTGAATTCTCTTCCCAAATTTTCATCAGTTCCAAGGTTTTCTTTACCAAAATGTACCAAACGAATGAAAAATGCCATATATCCAAAATGAAATTCATTTCTTTCTTCCATGGCTAACAGCAGGAAGCTCTCAGTCTAGTGAGGGGAGGCCAAAGGCCAAAAATAAGTAAATAAATACATTAAAAAGATAATCAGGAAACAATAAGGACTAGAGAAAAGGCCAGGACAAGAAGTGAAGTTGGTTAGTGAGGGTAGTGAGGAAAGGCATTCATGTAGTGGTGGTACTGTTGTTGTTTAGTTGCTAAGTCATGTACAATGGAGCTAATAACCACAGAGTAAGAGCCAGTGATAAAAAGCATCAACCTGGAAAATCAAAGAGAATCAACTGAAAAACTATTACAAAATACTAAGAGTTCAGTGAGGTGACACCAACAACACTAAAAATCGACAAGAGCTATTCTGTATTAGCCAGTCACCTTAAAAATACAGGGGCGAGGGGTGGAAGAAATCCATTTATAATGACAAGTCAAAATGTAAAAAATAACTAGGAATAAAAAGTTTTAAATGCACATAATCTGTATATAACTTCTAAAATTATATAAAGGGAGCAAAGAGATTTGAAAAAATCAAGACAAGTATTTTCATAAGATGGAAACAGTACTACACGAATAGCATTTGCCACTACATCTAAAAATATCTTACAGGAACACAACGTGGTGTGGGATAAGATTCAACACATGCATTCTATAGCTCATCTGGAAACATTAAGTAATGTTTGAGAACAGCTAGTAAATCTTAAGGGAGTAGGAATGAAAGAACTTTCTAAATGAAATTTAAAATTTTATCATAAAAGCCTTAAAATACAAAGAAGCCAAGAGAAAAAATCCAGTAAGACCCTAAATATTGTTAAGAATTTATCCTACAATAAGGGAACGTCTCAAATCAAACAAGAAGGAACCAATTTTTCAATAAATGGATTTGATACAACTAGCTATCAGGCTTTTAAAAAAGGGTGGATCTCTTATCTCCACCTTACAATGAAATGGATTCCAGAACAATTAAAACCTAAATGTAAAAAACATAGCCACCTAATATGATACCAGAAAGAAAGGCAGAAAAAAATCATAAAGGAAACAAAAGATAGTTCATATAATTTAGTCTTTATTAATGTCAAGTACAAATTTAAAAGGCAATCAAACTGTGTTAATAGCCTTATTTTATAAAGCATTCATATAATCAATAAAAAAAGACAATTCCTCTAAGCCACTTACAGAAAAATAAAAAGAAAAGCAATTAGCCAAGAAACATATGGGGAAAAGGCATTCAACTTTAAACAGTGCCATCATTCAGTGCAGCCATAAAATTGAGACACTTGCTCCTTGGAAGGAAAGTTATGACAAACCTAGACAGTGTTTTAAAAAGCAGAGACATCACTTTGCCAACAAAGGTCTGTGTAGTCAAAGCTATGGTGGTTTTTCCAGTAGTCATGTACGGATGCAAGAGCTGAACCATAAAGAAGGCTAAGCACCGAAGAACTGATGCTTTCGAATTGTGGTGTTGGAGAAGACTCTTGAGAGTCCCGTGGACAGCAAGGAGATCAAACCAGTAAATCCTAAAAGAAATCAACCCTGAATATTCATTGGAAAGACTGATGCTGAAGCTCCAATACTTTGGCAATCTGATGCAAAGAGCTGACTCACTGGAAAAGATCCTGATGCTGGTAAAGATTGAGGGCAGGAAGAGAAGGGGATGGCAGAGGACGAGATAGTTAGATGGCATCATTGACTCAATGGACATGTGTTTGAGCAAGCTCCAGGAGATGGCAAAGGACAGGGAAGTCTGGCATGCTGCAGTCCACAGGGTTGCAAAGAATTGGAAATGACTTAGCAACTAAACAACAACATCATTCACCTATAAAATGGCAAAGACTGAAAAGGGTAACAGCCACTATTAGGAAAAGTTAGGTGAAGTGGACACTCCATGACTACTGGAAGAGAGTGGAACCTTTCTGCAGTGTGATGGTTTAAACCAAGAGGGCACTGGAGGCAGACATCCTCTGTTTAAATGCCATTAGCTACTTCCCAGCAATGGGAAAGTTACTCTAACATCAGTGTAGCTCACTGTTCCTTACCTGTGAACTGGGAATAATATTTTTTGCCTTATAAAGAGGTAAATGAGTTAAAGCTCATAAAACAAAGAATGCACATTATAAGCACTAATGGCTATTACCTGTTATTATTAGTTACGATTGAATATATCTTATGTATTACCAACCTACAAAGACATGCTTTGGTCCTCAGTCTTTTTGTTCATAAAATGCATTACTTCTGGAAACTTTATCTTAACTTTCAAAAATACTGCAATAACCTGATTTTATCTTTCTATAATTTGATTTAAAAAAATTGTTTGTCATGCCCAAGCAAGAAGCATACCCTTTCTCACCATCTCCCTTCATTCTTTTCAAGGTACTACTATTCTCTTCATCATCTGGATTTGACCCCATAAACTTCCGACTCCTCCTCCATTTTATTCCCCATTTCCAGTAAAATGACCCATTTCTAGGGTTGTTCTTTTAAAAACTTCCTCAAATATGTTCTTTCCTTTCCACCCCACTACCGTCATCCAAAGAAAATTAAACACCTTAGCAGGCTCTCTCTTCTACTTCCCTCCTCCTATTCATCATCCATCATTCCTACTTCTCAACAGACCAAAGAACAAAGCAAAAGCTCTAAAGTCAGATCCTAAAGGCTTTCCACAATTTGACCCCAAATGCTTTCTGAGGATCACCTCATAACACTTTTACATTTCTCCATTGAGTAACTTAAATAGATAACAATCATTTACCAAATATCCTTGTTCCTTCTAATCCAGTTAGCTTGGCTTATATAAAACTCAACACCTAGAATTCTCCTCCCAATTCTGTAGAAATAAAATCTTACCCATTCCTCCTCTCAGGTCAAATACTACCCTCTCAGAGAAGTTCTTTTAATCCTTTGAACACTATTTGCATCAATTTTACACAACTATAATACAATCTCTTGATTAAAACTCTTATTCCACTACTAGACAGAAGATTAATGAAAAGCATAAAGTATGCTTTGCCAACACCTAACTAGCATTGTTTTAAATATAGAAGGTATCAGATTATTTAATTAATGAATTTCAGTCTGATTCAGTTTTTCCTTGTAATAATATAAAGGATTCCGGTTTTTGTTTTGCTTCCTTTTATTTCTGAAACTGAAGAACACTTTCCTCAAATGGAAAACAATGCAAGAGGAGTCCAAAATGACAAACAGGCATCCAACGTAGTGTCCTCCTCCACTACAGAGGCTTACAGGCCAAAAGCTATACCTTATCCCTTCCCTCCAAACAAATCCCCAAAAGGGCTTTACTGAGGATAGAGTGTACCATTAGTAGTATTTTAGATTCTAACATACCTCTGAAAGGTACTACTGGTCACTAAAAAAAGAATATGCTCTCCATATTTTATAAGTATTCCTTTTTTCAACTTGTTGAAACATTTCAGGAAAAGTTTAAAACGAACAAAAAAAGCCGGGTGGGGGGAGGCGGTGCGGAATTCACTGGTAGTCTAGTGGTTGACTGGCTCCGCACTCCAATGCAAGGGGCACAGGTTCAATCCCTGGTATCATGCTGTATGGCATGGCCATAAATAAATAAATAAGAAAAGAGCTCTTCCCACATTTTACAAAACCAAGTACAGACATAAAAAGAAACTATTTTCCAAGATGTCAAAGTCAGGTGATATCAAACCTGAAACTTTAAGTGAAGGCTGTCTTAAAAATAACATTTTTAGTTCTCAGATACCTGTGAAAATGCATCATATGTTGTTTTATAACATAATCAATTTATTTTCTTTTCCAGAAGGTAGAACTGCAATTTGTTTCTATCAGTTAACCTATGCGAGCTAACTTACCGGTATACTGTTAACAGATAAAAAATTAGGCTTGTATTGACAAATTCTCATCCAAAAAGAGCACATAAAATTAAAAGAAATAACATGAAATACTAAATACATACAGATATATACAGATGAGTATATAGTCATCATGTACATAAATATACATAAATATGTGTAAATATACATATACATATACATAAGTCTGTACAGATTGCTGCTGCTGCTGCTAAGTCGCTTCAGTCGTGTCCAACTCTGTGCGACCCCATAGACGGCAGCCCACCAGGCTCCGCCGTCCCTGGGATTCTCCAGGCAAGAATACTGGAATGGGCTGCCGTTTCCTTCTCCAGTGCATGAAAGTGAAAAGTGAAAGTGAAGTCGCTCAGTCGTCCGACTCTTAGCGACCCCATGGACTGTAGCCTACCAGGCTCCTCCGTCCATGGGATTTTCCAGGCAAGAGTACTGGAGTGGGGTGCCATTGCCTTCTCCGCTGTACAGGTTAGTGCCTTACATATAGCAGATACTCAATAATGACTGACTACTAAAGCATGAATGAATTAATATTAATGAAAATTCAATATTTTCATATATAAATACCTGATAGACTCAGTATCTATGTGCACAGGTGCTATCCTCTCCAAGAGAAACTTGATCATTTCCAGAAAAGGATTTGTAGGCTGTTTGGGGTTGCCCAACTTCTTAGTTATTTCACGCTGTAATGGAGATGTTTAAAATATTACAAAAGTATGTTTAAATAATTCATTACATTAAAATGTTAAGAAACTACAATAGTTAACATCACATAGTACTGGTACTATTGGTATAGTATTGGTGCTGGAATAAACAAATCAATACAAAAGGACTAAATTAAGAATTTAGTATAGGAAAAAGGTAACATTAAGTTAACAGGAAAAGGATTATTCAATATACTATTATGCTGAATAATAGCTCAACAGACATTTTTTAAAAATAAAAGCAGAGTCCGATCCATATCTCACATCTTACACCAAAATATTCCAAAAGGATGAAAACAAACACAAAAGAATAAAACCAAGGGTCACGGGATATCAAACTTCAACAAGCAAAATTATCAGGGGAGCTTATTAAAACTACAGATTCCTGGGCCTCAGTGAAGATTGTCATTTAGTCAATCTGGGGTAGAGCCGAGAATCATCTTTTATAAAAGAATTTAGGAAGATACACAAGCAACAGATTAAATAATACTGACGTAAGTAAATATTTTCATTGACCTGCAGTACAATGGGATTTCATAAGCAAGACTCCAAAGGCAAAAACCTTGAGGAGACCGCTGACAGACTTAGTGAGATAACAAAACTATCATATGTAAAGGGCATCATAAACAAAATGAAAAGGGCTAAACTACAACTGTTGGAAAACCACCTGCAGCCTAATTAACACACAATGCCATGACACACTAACGAGTCAATGAGATAAAGACAAATAGTCTAGAAAAGTAGGCAAAGATTAAAAACACACAGTTTACCAAAGAAATAAGAATGACTAATACATCCAAGGAGAAAAAGCGGTCAGATGATTAGCATCCGATTTTACAAATCCTATCAAAATAATAATGTTTTTGTTTGAGTTTTGTGTTTCCAACAGTAATACTGGCCAGTATTATCCTAAAGAAATCAAGACTGTGTAAAATTCTTAAGCTATAAAGATTATTTTTTACATTAATCAAAAACTGGGAAAAAATTAAATGTGTAACACAAGTGGACCATTCAATAAATTATGGCACATAATGGTGTGCTATGTTGCTACTGAAGCTAATACTGTAAAAGACTAATGAAAAAGTAAAATATACAAAGCTCTGTATAATATAATCTTATTTTAGAAGAACATACACCATAATATTAACAACTGTGTCTATAGAGTAATTACAGTTTAATACATTATTATTTTTATGATATTTCCTAAATTTTACATAATGAACATAAATTATTTTACAAAAGGGGATAAAAAAGGATTTGTAGGCTTCTCCAAACATTACAGAGAAGCCTGGCAGGCTACAGCCCATAGGGTTGCACAGAGTCAGACACGACTGAAGTGACTTATCACCAAACATTAACTCTTTTAAATTTCTCTCCTTACCACACAACCTTCAGCCTGTTTGCAGGAGCATGTTGGACTGACAAGTACTTCTAACTGTTTTCTTATTTTCTCATCATCTTCTAACACTTGTGTGAATTTCTTCATGAAATCCTGAGCCTTACCAGGATCCGGCAAATTTCCTTAAATTAAAATACAATTTTAGAAATTTCTTGAAATAATAAACGAGCAACATTTTTCATTCTTTAATTACTTTGATGAAGAATCCTAACTACAAATTTACTTAATTTAATGAGATAAAAATTATATAGAGTACCTTTAACAGTAAATTTTCACAAGTAAAAAATTTTGTCCTAGAAACGTAAAATAAAATCATTGTGAAGGACCATCTATCCAGATAAAGACCAAACTGGTTAATTTTAAATAACTCCATATAATATCTGAAGGCCTTAAATGTCAACCTGAAAAATACCAATTTTATTACTGTCCCATGAGCTTGTGCATATATTGTTCTCTTGTGATTCATAGCAAGAGATCAAGATCAGTAAGATTTACCTTGAAGAAACTATCTTCCTGTTGGGCACTATTTACTGTTACAGCATCCACAGAAAATGCGTGCACACAATGCTACTTGGTACCAAAACAGGCTGAACAACATGGTCCAGGTGTTACTGCCGGAAATGCCACTACCACAGGAGAAAGTCTGAGTTCTTACAGAAGTAAAGATTGGTTTTATACTGCTCTCCTAATACATCATTAATCAAAACACTAATGAAAGCTAACAAAAAATCCATCATAACATCGTTTTTTCTGGCTGCTCACAACTGTAATGGAGAACCAGACTAGGTATGACCCTCCTAATAATAGGAATTGTAATACAGAAATATGGACTCTAATAAAAGGAACAGAAACCTGTTGAATCTTGAAATATGAATACAGTAAATGCAGTCTTCAAGTTCATATATGACTCTGAAGTTCCATTTATATCTTGGCTACATGACTGAACACAGTAGGAACAAATCCCCTCCCCCCCAACTATGTGACTGTGTAATCTTTCCCTATTTCTATAACACAAAAATCCTACTGTACTGTTTATCAACAATTTTGGAAAAAGTCACTTTACAGCCCCTCCACAGCATCGTATTAAGGCTACAATAAAGCATATCACCTAAGAAACAAAAAGGAAAGAAAGTGAAGGCAAAGGGAGAGAGGAAGGAAAGAGAGGAGAAAAGGAGGAAGGGAAAAACAGCAACAAAAAATTCCTTTAATTCAAGATTCTACAAACATACTTGACCACTGGAACTCTTTTTTTCTGACGGTACTACTAACATGTGCAGGATATTGACATCCTTTGGAGCAGAATTTGGTAAATATTGTACTTGTTGGAAGAAAATGGATACGAAGTTAAAACAGAAAGACTACAGGAGATTATCTCCTTTAGGGGATAGTGTCCACAGTCAAACAACCAGGGAAATAGTTATTTAAAAGCAACAGCACAAAATCACTTGCTTTAAGTTGTCCAAAGGGACTGAAAACTAATTTAACTGCTCAGGACTAAAAGATATTTTGGCATGAAATTTCTACTCATGCCAGAGTTTCTATCACTTAGTCTAATACCCAATGAATTAGGTTACTATTCTTTTTTAGTGTCTTAGCATACTTTCACACACATTCTGGAACATCTGTTAATATCTCAAAAATCCGCCTAAGATCTCTCCATTAGCCAAGTGGAACCTCGGTGCAAGCATTCCCCTAGGTGCTCCTGATCGTCCCTCCGCCTTCACGCTATACACACTGATCTCTGAGGTGAGAGGAAAAGCTAGTGCCCTGCAAAAAGAGCTTCTTTTCCCTGCCCTGAACACAACCCTTTAGTACTCACTGTTCAAGGCAATTAAATAACATTTTATTTGAAAACACTGAAAGCAAAAAAGTGAATTAACTTTTTTTTTCAAAAAAAACTGCAGTTATTAAGTATATCCTTCATTCTAAACTTTGACTCACAATGAAATTAGCTTCAGATAGATTCACATTAGAGCAAATAGCAAAGCACAGGCTCAATTTTTAACAGCAAGCTTACAAAGCAATTTGAATGAATTCTCAAAAACAAATTTATGTAATAAAACCTTTATCTAGCTCTTGCTCATACCAAAACACAAAATAATTCTGTGCAGAATGCAAAATAAATGAAAATAAGGGAAAAAAAAAAAAAAGGAAAGCAGAGTATGCTGGGGAAAAGAAAAAAAAATAAAAATCAACCAAAAAACTTTAATCTTTTCCTATATTATCATAGCCTAAAATGGAACTTCGAGGAATATTTTATACTACCAAAGAAAGAAATGTCTCAAATAAACCTTAAATTTTACATTTAATATTTGAAGTAACTTACTTGTAATAACCATCACTTTTGAAAATATGGCCTTGACACTGGCATCGGTCTGAAAATCACACAAAAAAAATGCAAAATTAAAATCTCCTAACAATAATCTTCATTATATTCTTCAGAAAGTTAAGCATAACCCACACACACTCTAGGCCCACGCCCGGACCACAAGTATATGCTCCTTCTTTAGACATGTTTAAACCCCCGATAAACTGAATGAAAGAAGTGAAGTCATAATCCACCCTCGTCACTTCTTCCCTCATCCTGTTTTATCATCCTCCCAAAAGAAAAAAAAAAAAGATATGACTGCTGCATCAACCTTTTGAGACACAGAGGTATTTTGTTTTTCTTAAGTACTCAAACGACAGGACAACTTAGTTTAAAAGGGGAACAAAGTAATCTGGAAACGCTGGTTCTTACATTTGTAGTCTATCTCAAACAAAAAACTGACAAGTATATAACTCTGATTGAACTGAAGTATTCCTAAAATTGTTAAGCCTGAGGATTATGACGCACAAGTCAGGAAGCCATTGGGAAGACGCTGCTGCTAGATGAAGACAATTAAGATGCCACTAACATGTACAAAAGATTTTTCCAAGAGGGCTAGTTATATGCTGCATCAGGGTAGTCATATTTCAGTGAATGAATGTCTTCATTACATTGCGCTTCATGTAACATATTCTGTAAAGTCATGGGTATGAATGATGTTTCTAAGAATGCTAGCATCAGGTTAGTGTTATTTAATGAAAGGAAACATCATCAACAAAGTACAATACTGCAAGTCACTTTGAGAGACATTGAGCAAGCAAATCACTTAAATGAAATAAGTAGAAGGGCTACATTGCTAAGAAAGAATAAAAATTATCTTAATCAGAAGGAATAAGGAAGAAGTCAAAGAAAAGTATTAAATATCTAAGTCTTCCTGATAAAATAGGCAGAATTATAAACAGACAAAAATTAAACAGAGCTGTTTCTTTTTTCTAACTTTAACTGTATAACATCAGCAGAATTCTCAACATAAAGTTGAGTATTATGTAATAGACTTAATTCTCCTCTCACTACAATGCCACTGTAGAGCACTATGCTCCTGCGTTCTGTTTCTTCTTCAACCCCACCACACAAGAATGAGAATTCTCTCTCTGATTTAGACAAAATGTTAATTATTTTAAGACAATTTAAAAGAAAATACCACAAAGTAGAAGGGAATAAAACACTGTAACTGAATTGAGACTGTATTTTATTCCTAGGCTGAACAGGAACATCATGAGACCCTGCCAAGTTTTTACGAACAAGCAAAGAGAAGAAGCGCACACCAAATAAATTTTAAAGGGACAGTGAGAGTCAACAAAGCTATTCTTGATTACAGTCTCATACATCACACTGTTCAACACACAACCTATACACTTAAAATGCTACTCGGCTGCTATTATGACTTTAATAATGCTTTCCATCAGGAATAATTTTATACACATGCAAATGAGAACATCTCACGTTCTAAAATAGTATGTTTGCAACTTCAGAGGTAGTAAATTAATATGTCTCTAGGTGACAAAGACGGGCACTTTATCCAGAGCTTATTACCTGAAACACTCTTAACACTGCATTATAACACTGACTAAAACAAATGTTTATTGGCTGAAACACACTAACTTAACCGAGATTTTCCAATTTCCCTCCTTTGCACAGAAGTACTGAAATAGCGAATCACTACCATAATTTTAAGTCATTGTGTAAGAAGGAAAAACTTACTCTAGTAGGTTCAATATAATCAGGAATCACAGAAGGTTAAATTATGTTCAACAAGTCATAAACAAAGAGATAACTGTTAGCCTATAAAACAAAACTACTACTCAGCTGTAAAGCTTCAGTCAGGCAAACAAAAGGCAAGAAATGTCTATTACTATTGATTTAGAGGGTAAGAAAAAAGTGAGGTCACCATAAACCACTCAAACAACTACTGTTAGCTCACTGATTTTTAGGGCAAATGGTAAGATTTACACCTAGGAAAACTGGAGATTTTCTCCCTTAGATGAAACAACTCCAGTCTATTGACCTCTGTCCTATGAACATAAGGTGTATGTTGTGGGGAAAGGGTGAAGGAGTCCACTATGTGCTGAAAAAGAAACAAAAATAACACTGTGCTGTTTTCCCTGGATGCAATTTAAAATGACCAAACATACTGATTTTTAGACGAATTATCTTTTACAGGCCTACATACAACATTCTCAAACAACATCAATTGGATGAATAACTACCATTAAATTATAATTATGAAGACCAGGTAATACATTAAAATTACCATAATATTAGTTGTAAGTAAAAATATCAAAATACTAAACTATAATTACATGATTTTAAAACTTTCTATAACCACAAGACTATACAAAGATGATGGCAGCATTTCAGTGTAGCAACATTAAGTGTAATTTTACTGTTTTATATGCTTTCAATAATGCTGAGTTATTGTTTTTTGTTTTTCAAGTTACCAAAAAAGGCTTAATTCTGAGTACACAGAAGCACATTCTGTTTCCTGTTGGATTATCACCTTTTGCAGATACAGTGGACTTAAGTTTTTCTATGTAGTAAGTTTCTTAAAAATTTCAGTGTTCTAAGTTAGAGATCATAGGTTCTAAAGTCAGAATTGTTCCACCCAGAGATAGCTGTTCAACACATAGCAGAAATGGTGATAACTTACTTTGGGTTGCTTAATTAAGTCGAGCAAATCCTTTACTTGATGTCGTAGCAAATTTTGACATTTCCACATTTCATTCAATGCTCTGAAAAACATAAACACATAAATTTAAATAACAAAATGGGATAAAAATCCTTCCAGGATATTCCAACTATATTAATTTTTTCTATCAGTTCAGATTACAAAAGGAGATGACAAAGATGGGGTAAAAGTTACAGGGGCTAAGCAACTGATGATATATGGATAGAGAGAGGAGTCAAATAGAAGAGATAATAACATTTGGGGAGATGGGAATTATCAAAAGAAAGGGATTAGTGGTGATTGTTTTTCCTTTTGTATAGAAATAGAGAAAATTTGTCACGAACTGGAACACATTTGCAGGCAAGCGCTTAAGAATTAACTGAGATGACTGCAAACTTGAGAAATAAAGCAATATTTAATGGAGTAATATCTTGCAGTAGGTAGGATGAAAAGGAATAAAAGACAAACAGAAAACAGTGAGCTCTGAGATAATAGGGATACTTTTTCCTGAAAGATAAATATTGTAATTTTACATAATATATATTACATACTTTATTAGTTATTTATAAATTATGTTATATAAGTGAATATTCATCTTACACAGCAAAAATTTTGATGTCCCCGTAACACTTTTACTGTTATCAAGCAGAAATTTAAGAGAGAGATTTATATAAGAAATTTATATTTATATATAAAATATATATAAATCAGAAAGAGCAGTTAATGTTATTTAAATGCTGAGTTACAGAATATCAGAACCACTTATATTAAAATTTTTAAAAAGAAATTTTCCAAAACCAAATACTACTTCTCATTATGGTTTTCAATTATCTATACTTCTATTGGGGTTCCCAGGTGGCACTAGTGGTAAAGAATCTGCCTGTCAATGCAGGAGACCGAAGAGACTCAAGTTCCATCCCTGGGTCGGGAAGATCACCTGGAGAAGGAAGTAGCAACCACTCCAGAATTCTTGCCTGGAAAATCCCATCAACAGAGGAGCCTGGTGGGCTACGGTCCATGGGGTTGCAAAGAGTCAGACACGACCGAACACATACTTTCTATTAACTCCATTATCACACATACAAAGCACTGTTCTAAGACAATAATTTAATGCAGACATATATAAAACCATGTAAAAACATCCATTTTCTTTTGATAGACAAAGCAACTATTTGCTTAATATTTTCCTTCTCCACAGTGTCTTAAAAGCACTTTTGTATATTTTTAAAAAAGGACATAAATTAGCAGAAATTTGGACACAAATTCCTTTATAGTAGTCCCTTATAAATGGTACTAGCAAAACAACCATACTGGGGCATTTTCATCTTAAAATACCTATACTTTACTGTTTTCAAGGTACTGAAGTTCCCTAAAGTTTAACAGGCATATTTCAAGAATGCAAACATTAAAAGAAAAATGACCATTATCCAGAGGACTGCAAAAGTCTCACAGCTAAGTAGCAGTTATGTAATTAAAACAATAATTTTCAAAGAAACAGAGCAGTCATCTGTGAAATTACTTCTGAACCCCAAAGTCAATGAATTTCTTTCCCTAGCTACACATTTTATCACTACTTGTAACTCCAAAAGGCCCTGGATTTTGAAACTTGCTTTCACTTAAAGCAGAAAAATAAAAAAGAAATTATCTTACCTATTATAGTTATTTATTAATTTAAAAATGAAATCTTAAGTAATTCTAAAGCTTATTATAAACTATTACGGTTGCAGCTTAAGTCAAAAAGTGACCATTACATACTAAGAATTTGTACTGTAACAATCAGGAGGGGCACCCCCTCAAGCATTTTAATCAAATTATATTAAGCAGCAAAGACAATGTGTCCTTGTGTTTTACCTTTCTAAACAGCACTTAAGGAAAAAAAAAATTGTACTAGTGGAAGCAGTATTACTATACTAGGAAGACAAATATCCATTCATTCAATATTAGTCTGAATTCCAGCTCTGTCACTAAATAAAAGTGAAAAATCTGACTAGAGCCTGGATACTCTTACCTTTGTAAGGTATGACCTCACAAAAAAACTGACTTTTTTTGTTTTTTGATTAAGTGACATTTTAAGTAGACAACTAGTCCCCTCATGCGGGCTTCTCCTCATTTGCACCAACGCACTACATGTTTGTGTCATTTCAAAGAAAAAGAACTGCCATTGAGCCACAGAAGCCTGTCAAACGATGACTAGAACCTCTCCTCCACTCTTCTGCTCTCAGTTGGCAAACTACCCCTCAGACTCGGCAGTACAGAACTGTCTAGATGAGAGCCTGATCAACGAAGGAGATCACCACCAGAACACCTGATACTACCACTTACTGTCATCGCTAACAGCTGCTCTGGGAAACTTGGGGGAGGTGGAAATATACACCATGATCAGAGATACTCAAGCTGCCTCAATTCTCCTCTCCAATCATCAAGATTAAATTAGTGACTTACCCAAAAGCGGGTACACATCAAAAAGTCTAAAATATAGAAGGTACTTTGTCTTCCCCAAAAGAACACCGTCAGAGAATAAAACACATGGCTGTTTCAATAAATAAAAATCATTACCAAACAAATTCTTAGCAGGAACCTGCTTGGTAAGCAGCTATTTTAAATACCATTCAAACTAATTAGAGGTCACAAATTCAAATGACTTTCTGGGCTAGAATGGTAATACAAATGAATGAAATAGGGCAGGCGTTATAATACAGAATAGTGAGCACTGTGGTGAAATCAGAAATATTAAGTAAAACATCAACATTACTAGTATTCAGGACGAGACAAAATCTCATACCGAAAAGATTCACAAAAAATAGAATGCCTGACGGAGGATGGAGAAACTTAGAAACCACTGACAAGAGTATAAATTAGTATAATCATATTGGAAAATGATTTGACTAGTTTATAATGCTGGAAACGTGCATCCTCAGCAGTTCCACTCACAGCTGTAACTCCAGTGATCCTAAACCTTGTCTGCCCATTAGAATCCCCAGAAACGCTTTTCTAAAAACCCCAATGCGCATACTATGAACTAGACAAATTAAATGACAAACTGAGGATGAGATTCATGTGTCAGTGTTTTTTAAACCTTTCCAAATGATTCCAATATGTAGTCAAATTTGAGAACCATTCACAGCTATACCTCAGAGAAACTCCTGCATGTTTACTAGATTGGAAAATGTTCACAGTAGCATTATTTGCATTATTAAAAAATGGAAACAACACAAATGTCCATTCTTTCCACGCACTCAGATCTGCAATGTCAAGATGATGGAATAAAACTGGAATAATGACAAAGTAATTCAATACCTCAGTGAAAATGAATGACCCATAAGCTATGTAGAGAGAGTGGATAAAGTTTAGGAACATAATAGAATGGTGTGGAAAAAAAAAAAATCACAGAAGACTATACCCACAATCATCCCATTTTTATAAAGTTCAAAAATGATCAAAAACAAAAAATATATAATTAAAGGATACATACATATGGATAATAAAACCATTCTTTAAAAGGAAATGAGAAACACAAAATTAAGGTTAGTGGCTTCCTCTGAGAGGAAGGAGGATGAAAGAGGGTGGGTGGTAGATTCATAGACAGTTATTACTATGCTTCAAAACTCATGATTTCTTCGGGTGCATGAAATACTTCATGACAGTAAATGTAAGACTTGTGGAGAAAATAACCACAGACAAAATGCAAAGAATAAGTAATAAAATGTTAAGAACCATTAGGTGTATAGTTGGTCAGTTAATTCGAAAAAGTTGATTAATAGGAAGTAATAGACAAAGGGACACATTGAATTAATGGAGAACTTACAAATGGATAACACAGTTGTATAGAAACTTGAGAGTGTGAGTATTACAGGGAAGTCATTAGAGGGAATAATGGACTTGAATATCCATGTAGAAAATAATATAAGATTCTTATTTCACATCATTCATAAAAATAAATTACAGGAAGAATAAAGATCTCAATCTGAAAAGCAAATCTTTAAAATTTTATTCAAAAATATAAAACAACAAATTAACCTCAGCATAGAAAAGAATTTTTCAAATGTAGAGAGAGCACAGGCAAAACAGAAAAAGACTCATATATTTAGTTATATTAAAATTAAAACTTTTATATGTTCTAAGACACCATAAGCATTGTAAAAACATAACTATAAGCTCTAAGATATATTGTGCACATACCTGACAAATGTTTTAGTGTATAGAACGTATAGAGAAACTTTACAAAAAGTTGATTTAAAAAATAATTTCAAAAATGTTATACACACACACACACACACACACATTCATATATATATACATACACACACACACTTTACTTATTTTAACTTAAAAGAGAGATAAGTATTCATGCACTCACCAACCATTTTTGTAGAAATCAATTGATGCACAGATTGGAACTTACTTTCCGCTTTTCCATTAAATTATTTTTCAGTATATCTCAAAATATATTTTCAGTATATTATTTTAGTTCTGAAACTGCCATTTATGTTTTATGTATTCTAGTCACAAATTTTTAAATTTTCTTTTCCATTTCTGGTATTAAAGTTTTCATTAGTTGTTTGCTCCTATGGGTTTGGAAGTTATACACTCAAATTCTTTTAGGGGTGACTCAAATTTTTAATATGTACAGTTGGTCTAATTAATCAACATGTCATATCTGTCCTTACTCTTACACGACGAAAGAGCATCAGAACACTACCTGCCACCTTAACATGTTGTTATCTGACAGTGTGACCACCCACAGGGAAGGAGAAGGGTATCCCAGGGACTCACACGAGCTCACAAATTGTTGCAGTGGTGTAGGTTGATTCAATGTCAGCCTAGATGCTAATCTACTTTTTAATACAGATCCCAACACTCGTTTAAGAAAACTATCCTATTCCTTCCTTCTGGATTTAGTTTCCTTTTTTCTTCTTTAGTAATTTTTTCAAGTAGGATCTATGAGTGGTGAACTCTCACTTTTTGCTTAAAAGTGTCTTTAATTCATTACTACTTACGAATGACAGCTGAACTGAGTCAAGGCATCTACACTGGTTGTGACTTAAAATAGTTTGTTCAAAAGGTGTGTGTGTGTGTGTGTGTGTGTGTGTGTGTGTATATATATATATATATATATATATATATATATATATCATATCTCATCTATGCTAAGAGGCCATCAACTGCACCATGAAGAAAAGGATGCATTCCAATTTCAGAGATGTTAGCATATGAAAATTTAATGTTTTACAATCAATTAAATATAGTGGAAACATATTTTACTATATGCAGTGGAAAAAGAATGAGTTTTAGAACCAGGTAGAAGTGAATTCAAATCCTGGCCTTGTCTCTTACTACTTGCGTAATTTTATGTAAGTTAACTGATCTCTGTGGGATTCAGTTTATCACATGGAAAACAGAAAAATATCACTTATGCTTGGAGTTGCCAAGTTTTTTTCTGTACAAGGCCAGATGGTAAATTTCACAAGCTTTGTGGGTCATAAGGTCCCTGTCGAAACTACTCAACTCTGCCAATTGTAGCAGGAAAGCAGCCACAGTTAACACACATTCCTGGGCCTGAAATACAGTCAGTATTAAGAAATGTACATTTTCCCTCCTACAATCTTTTTCTCAACATTTCTGTGAAAGATATAAACAGACATATAAGTTTCCATGGGGGAAGTGAAGTGAAAAGTCCCATTAAGCTGTGACAGGAATGAGAATTAGGTACAGCGCCCTAGACTTCTAATTTCTTCATATGTAAACCCCATTAGCTGGGAGTTAAGTTACCCATTTACTAGACTCCTAAGGAGCTACACTTTCTGAAACCTAGAGCATATCAGTCTCCAGGCATCAATTTCCTACACCTCAGTACAATTCAATTAGCAATTCCTCTTCCATGTACAAAGTGCCAATTCCTTACAAAGGCCTTCAAAAGCACTTTTTGAATGAAACATGGTCATAAAAAATATATTTTTGCTTACCTTTATGCCAAACTATAACACCATGTTGAGACTATGCAGCATAAAAATATGTATCCTACTGCCTTACACTATAATTCAAATCAGTATCAGGTAAAAATAATAAAGTACTGCTTTCACAATATGGACCCTTCTAATTCCTTAAGGAATATAAGCAAAAGACAAAAAATACATCAATATTTCTTGAGACAACAGAAAAAACTAAATCCTAAAAGCTACCCAATCAATCAGCTGTTTTTTAATTAGTTACAAAAATCCTTGTTAATCTCATGTTAGTAGCAGTACTTTCTGAAAAAATATCCAAGTATTTTATTGTGTCTGACCATTTAAACAATGTAGGTTACATAAATTGTTGACATTAAAAATACAGTTATTTTCTATTCCATGAAATCCAGTATACTGCAAAAGATGGAAAGAACAGAGTTTGACATTTGAAACATACTTCACTGCATTTAAATCCAGTGTGGCATACAAATAATACAAGCATTTCATGCGTTCTGTTGTTTCCAAATTGTGGGGGACCATGTATTGAGCAAAAATCCGTTCAACAAGCAATCTACGAAAAAACATAAAGTACTATATTAATTTCTTTAAATATACGTATTACATATGTATATAAATTATCCATTATGAAAAACATAAAGTACTATATTAATTTCTTTAAATATACGTATTACATATGTATATAAATTTCCAAAACATGTAAAAATACATATAAGAGAGCTTCCTCTTTCTGAGTGGAGATGAGATTTACAAATCATAGATTTCTATAACAAGAAGAGCCTCCCCCAACCCACAGAAAAAATGTTAGCTGTATATACAAGAAAAACGCCTATACCTAGCAAAGATGCATGACCTTGGGCAAGTTATGTACTAGGGGCTCAGTTTCATTAGCTAAATAATAAAGGGTTAAAAAAACTACACTAGAACTCTCCAAGTGACAAATTCTAATCTAAGTTAAAAACTAACAAGAAAATATTTGTCTTCTGAGTTTCCACAGTGATCATCATGAAAAACGACCTAGATAAAAGAACAAAAAGAACAGGGGAAAGGGGAGCTACCAAGTCAAAATGCAAATCTCTGGGCATTAATGTCACATGCTCAAAAAGCCTAAAAATGTCAATTTTTTAAAAAGAGTAACTGTGAAATTTCTTAGATAGTATCAATCTAAGATACTCAGTTTCTACTTCCTACACCTCCTAAAATTGTTAAGATGTCCTACTGGTTCTTAATTTTCTTATTTTGATCGTTATAGGTAAGATCATTTGGACTCCACTAAAAATCCATTAAATCAATGCATACTGCAAGCAGGATTTACAAGTCTACTAACTATAGAATGGATAGGTTCCATACAAGATCTAATCTTATATACTGGAATAGAAAAACACAAAGATTACATTCAGATGTGTTTTTATATATAAATTTATAAATTTTTTTTAGCCTTAAGTAGGAACTGTTTTTATTTAAAATGCCTAAATACAAAAGGTGTATATTTGACTTTTATTTGAAAAAAAAAATCAATGTGAATCCTTATAATACAATTACCTATGAAACAAAATTTAAATTATAATTGCATACATTTCTACTTTCAAATATTACTCGGTTAAAATACAGTATATGAAAATGACCATAAAAGATGTATCCATTCCTAAAGTTATATGTACATCACTACTTCATTTATGGCTTTGGTGGGAAGGCAACAAGTCACTCAAAATTTTTAACTTGCGATAAAAAACGAAGCGGGAGTTTAAACTTATAAAGAAAATCGTTTGCCTAAAACAACAGCTCAACAACAGTTATATAATACCAAAAAGCACCAAACATTTTACTTATGGTCTCTTTAACTTACCTATCATCAATACTATTTTGATAATATATATGGAGCAATTTGTCTTTGATCCATGAAATCTGTTTTGCAGCATCTTTCCCAGCTGCTGATTGTAAAGCATATTTTTTATAAATCTGGGCAAGTCCCATCATGGCTTCCTTGCGTACTCTCCACTTAAAATAAAAACATTTTTTTTTTATAATTCAAAAATGCTTTATATTAATTCCTCAAGTCTAGTTACCCCCTTTTTTACTTTAAACAATATATTTTAATCATACCTCACTTACTAGATGTTAATTTGTAATAACTATGAAAAAATACAACTATCATTTTAATATTTACTACATCAAGCAGAGACACCTATTAATATATAATTTTAATGCTTTGATATCTTAGACCCTTACCAACCTCTAAAAACAAATTTCAATCACAATCTACTTAATGTCACTTAGAATTAGTGAGGGAAAACATGCTACCAACTTTTACAAGGCAAAGGCAGTTAAATGCATAAAGTGTGCGCTATTCCTTACAGAATTTTTCCATATTATGGTCTATATTAAACATACTTGTAAAGGTACATAGAATAGTGGCTTTATCAGATGCTGAATGTAAAGACATGTTAGTGGTTCATTTTGTATACCTGGGAAAGACATTCAAGTGTCAGAATAACGTATTCAACTATTTTTTTAAACGAGTACATATCTGCTATATATCTAACATTAATTACCTCGCTATGAGGTTAACCTTAAATTTTACAGCACTATAATCAGTAGGATGTTAGTAATATTTAGAACTTCACGAATCTGCAAAGATTATTCATTTTTCCTTTGCAGTCATAGCAACATTTTTCTTTTGGTTTCTCTTTTAATTGCAGTAAAGAATAGTCCTTATTTTATCCATCCATTGCATACACACTGAAATAAAAGACTTCAAAAGCTTTACACAAAATTCAATACATTTGTAAAAACTGTATATCCAATTCCCTATCTTACCTCTAGTTCCTGAAACTGGTGTTTTAGGGAAAATTTAAAGATACAGAGCATATTCTAATACCGCCAATAATGTAAATACATTTAACAACTTTTTGGTATTCAATATATACAGAATGACCTGAGCAGTCCTACGATGAACACAACACGATGATCAAACACAGGTGAAGCATGATCCCAACCACACACAAACTCTGACCATGAAAAAGATTACTTAAACAACACTCAGAAGACTGTCACCCTAGCATGATGCAAACCTCTTTTTCTTCCTTTATAACTTTTGGCCTTTTCATTGTTTAGTACCCTACTGATATATTCAATAAAGACAAGTCTAAACTTACCAGTTAAAATAAGTTGCTCTGAATACCTACAGATTTCACAAGAAAACCATGCAACTCCTGTCCATCTATTCTCCACCCACAACCAGCATGATCAAAGAGGGAATTAAATGAAGAGAGCACAATCAACCCTGTAAGCGACTGTCAAAATGTTGTCAAGTATTTGCCTGGTTAAAGTTATTCATAGCTACCAACAAGCCTCCTGCTTTCTTTGCTAATTAACCCCTAAATACATCAAAGATTTTCACCTTTCACCAAAATTTTTCTTAAGTCTAAGTCTATAAAATCCATGCCGTGAAGGAAAGGCAATGGGGAGGAGAGGAGAATGAGTATTCACTGAAACACTAAGCACCAAATACACCCCAGGCAACAAGGAACACAAACATAACAAGACACAATCCCCTGTTCGGAAGCCACTAACTAACGAGTGGAGCTCTCTGGTGCTCAAGGAGGAACGTTTGGGGTCATGAAAGATAGGCGAGAAGCACGCTGCTCTGCTTGGGTTAGCTTTGCCATGTTGAGAACATCTTTTATTTTCTATTCCATAGAAATTATAATACAATCAGCTAGAGGTCTATGAATTGATACCCCTATGAAAGGAAAAAGAGAATTTGTGTCAGAGGTCTTTACAAAGTCACTCATTAAGATTCGTATACAGGTTAAATATCTGACTAATCTACCACTTAGACCTGTCTCATTTTGAGGATGAGAACAAATAATATGAACCAAATTTAATGTAACAAAATGTAAAACCTTCTTATAAACATTATTTTAGATATTAAAATGCCTTCCCCCCCAAAAAAAGAGCTAATTTCACTTAAATCTCAATATTTGCAAGTGAAACTCTATTAAAATTTCGAATATTCAAAATACAAACCTACTAGTAATTATTATTCCTACTTACCCGTTTGTCTAATGTTCTCTCTCTCACAAAATTAAGTAAGTGATCATTGACCAGAAGAATATCTTTTTTAGCAGCTGTAACTATAGACACAATAACATCATGCCTAATAGCTTCCTCAGGGTCATGTGACCTCACTTTAAGATACTCTGAAAGAGAAAATTTTATTTGATTAAAATGGAACTTTGACAATTAAAATGTCTTAAAAGATAGCATAAGACCTTTGAAAGTAAAACACAACAAAAACAAAACCTAAGTAGAAAGTTTAATGTTTCAAAAATTTTAGTAGCAGGAGACACAGAAAGGAAGAAAGAGAAGGAAGAAGGAAAGAAGGTCAGTCCTTCAGACAAACTACAATAGTTTACATGCAACTGGGTAGTAAATCCCCCTCTGCATCTGTGGGGCAGTGTGGGTGACTTAGGAGTTCCTAGGCTCATTAATTCAACAAGCCACATAAATGAATCAAGAAGTATATCAATGTTAAATACTTCACTTTGTTTTTTTTTAAATGGTTAAAATATTCAAGTCAAGTGGTTCTGCTGGGAAAAGACTAGAGAATTCAAGTTTCTATCTCCCTTAACTAGGCAAACCCTTAGTGAGGTTACTGAAAGATTAAATTAAAATAATGGTAGCGAAGAAATAGGATTACAGGAAAGAGCATAAGACAATTCCACTTAACTGAACTAAAAGAAAGACCAAAAGGATGACTGAAGAAATGAAACATTAAACAATTATGAGAGACTAGAGGGGAATATTAAAGCAAAAAACATCAGAGTTCAGATCTGGCACTGAGAAAACTGAAAGAAAAATGAACAATCTTCAGTAATGACATATTAGGTTTAAAGAAGAGGTACCACAAGTGAATAAATTCCCTGGTGGCTCAGACGGTAAAGAGTCTGCCTGCAATGTGGGAGACCCGGGTTCAACCCCTGGGTCGGGAAGATCCCCTGGAGAAGGATATGGCAATCCACTCCAGTATTCTTGCCTGGAAAATCCCATGGATGGAGGAGCCTGGCAGGCTATAGTCCATGGGATCGCAAAGAATCAGACACGACTGAGCGACTTCATTTTCACTTTCACCACAAGTGAACATAAATGATTATTCAGCTTTTTAATTAGAAGACTAGTAAGATATAATTTCGTTGTTCGGATCTGCAGTAACATATATAGCCATGTCTATAAACAACAAACAGTGCTTATGATTGTGAATGGATTTAATACTCAATAAATGAACAGTTAACAAATATAATATAAAAGCTCATAAAACCAATGCCCAGGTCCTAAGCTCCTCCACCTTGAGCATTCTCTACCAAAGGGAACTATTTCAAACAGTGAGAAAGACAGTATGTGTGATAGGCAATGAAAAGTGGATACTGTACAATAATGCAGAACAGAAGAAATCGTGGAACAAGACATCAAAGGCCAGTCTTCATTCAAAGGTGATACTGTGTATATGGCAGAATTGGAAGGGAGTCCTTTATTATAAGCTCCTTCCAAAAAACCAAATAATTAATTCCAACAAGTACTGGTCCCAATTAGACCAACTGAAAGCAGCACTCAACAAAAAGCATCTGGAATCAGTCACCAGAAAACATAATCTTCCATCAGGATAATGCAAGACTGCATGTTTCCTTGATGACCAGGCAAAAACTGTTACAGATTGGCTGGGAAGTTCTGATTCCTCACAGTATTCACCAGACATTGCACCTTCAGTTTTCCATTTATTTCAGTCTTTACAACATTCTCCTAATAGAAAAAAATTTCAATTCTGTGGAAGACTATAAAAGGCACCTGAAACAGTTCTTTGCTCAAAAAGATAAAAACGTTTTGAGAAGATGAAATTATGAAGTTGCCTGAAAAATTGTAGAAGGTAAGGAAACGAAACAGTGAATATGAAGTTTAATAAAGTTCACAGTGAATATGAAGTTTAATAAAGTTTTTGGTAAAAATAAAATGTGGGTCTTTTATTTTTAAGCTAGAAACCTGAAGGCCAACCCAATAATAATAAGCAATAATATGCGAGTTGGGGAAGAGACTGCTCAGAGTTAAAGTATTCAAGGGTCCTTGATTGCTCAGAAAGAAGCTAGTATTCTGATTAACTTTAGACTTAATTAGTCAATTATGCGGTGAAAGCATGAAGGAGAATGTAACTTCCAGGCCCATGGGGATAAAAAAGGAAAAATGAGAAGAAAATACACTGAGCAGATGCAAGGAAAAATAGAAATAAGAGAAGCAAAGAATAGGTGTGTAAAACAGAAAACACAAAATAAAATCATAGGAATAATTTCAACTATGTCAAATTCTATATATATTTTCAATAAAATTTTTAAATCACTTTAAGAATGCTACATATAATTTATAGATAGGCACACATGTAACATGGATAGAAAAACATGAACAGGTTGTAGACTAAATTTAATAGAGAAGTTACCCTAAGTAGGAAAAAGAATCCCTTGTGAAAAGCGTTTCAACTGTATCTACAATGAATTTTCTTTTCCTCTTTTAATCTCCTAAACTAATACAGCAAAATACTAACATTTCTTAGGAAGACAGTGGCTGCTATATTCTTCTATATTTTCTGAACTATTTCATAATTTTAAAAAACTTAAGAGTAGCAAGTCAGTTACATAATATTCACATTATAAAAAGTGAAATACCTTATGAATTTACAGATTTCAGAAAAGTTATCTCCATTAAGCATGGTTAGTTTATAAATTAATGACTCTCACTTAAGTTTTCAAAATATTAAAGACCACTGAAATCTCATAATGTATTCAAAGTCAACACCTATTCAAATCCAAATGCCTGAAATACTTTCAGAATTGTTCTTAAATTAAGAAACCAATACTGCCTCTGATAACACTACTTTTTACGTACGTGATTGTAGCCTATGTACTAGGAGGCAAAATTCTAGCTTCAGAGAGTAACTAACTAACAGGATGGTGAATTTGAAGACATCACCCACTAAAATCACAAAAAAAGTACAAAACAGATGGCTTTTGTCCTATATATAAAGCCTATCTATTTTTTTCCAAAGAGTACCAAGGAATATTTGCCATTATGGGTATACAGTACCTGTTAAGTCCTTTGCTAAATCAGGATGGTTCATGAGACAATGGCTAGCAAATTTCACACATTCCAGGCGGATTGGTACATGGATATCATTAAACCTGAAAAAATACAAAAGCACAGAGTAATCTTTAGTATAAGAGAAACAGACATGTGTTCAATCTGCACTTGATTTATATTTATTTCTCTAATTAAAAGAAAAAATAACTTATACAACATAACTCAAAGCACAACCAGAGTACTTTAACAAACATTTGTATACTGCTGCTGCTGCTAAGTCACTTCAGTTGTGTCCGACTCTGTGCGACCCCATAGACGGCAGCCCACCAGGCTCCGCCGTCCCTGGGATTCTCCAGGCAAGAACACTGGAGTGGGTTGCTATTTCCTTCTCCAATGCAATGAAGTGAAAAGGGAAAGTGAAGTCGCTGAGTCGTGTCCGACTCTTCGCGACCCCATGGATTGCAGCCCACCAGCCTCCTCCGTCCATGGGATTTTCCAGGCAAGAGTACTGGAGTGGGGTGCCATTGCCTTCTCCATTTGTATACTATATATGTACAAATGCTATGGAACCTTTATATTAAACTAGGTCAATCTCCTGTGAGAACTATGTACTTTTAAGGAGCATGTTTAAACAATACACATTTGACTCAAAAACAAGAACTGGAATGACAAAATTTTTCCTATAAATATACTTTCAAATATATATGCTTATGCAAGTGTTAAGTATATACATAGTTCATGGATACATTATTAAATCCCATACTGAAATGAAAACTCTTTCTCAAATTATTCTTTCTTAAATATAGAACATTCACAAATGTTTCACAGATCTTGTACTAAACCCTGTATTATTTTATGACTTTAAAATTGTGCCAATAATTACTCCTATCTATTATAGTTAACCATCATAATTATTTATATTAACATCAAATCAAATTTTTACATGTAAATATAGGTATTTCAGTATGTATCTCTGTAAAGTTAAAACTTTTTGGCCAATATGTTATTTAACTATCTTTAACTTTTATATTTCCCTCTCTATCTTTTTCTTTTCCCTTATAACCTGGTGAACCAACTGTTTTGTGTTTATGTGTGCAGTGGTTTTCACAGTTTAGACTTTGCTAATCTTATCATTCTGATGTCAATTACCAGGTTCCCCTCCCTCCCAAATTCTGCAAATTAGTAATCAGGCCTACAGATTTGATCATATTCAGGTTCATTTTTTTTAAAGCAGGACTACTTGATAACAGTATCGTGTTCCTCCATCAGGAAACATATAGTGTCTAGTTATCTCTAAATCACCAATGTTCAAAGCCTATAATATATCTAAGTTCATTATGAACTACAAAACAGAGATGAAAAAAATATACTGAGTAACAAGATTTTCCATACAACATTTTCGCATGTCTTAATTCTCAAAGATCAAAAAGTTTCCCAATCTTATACCACCTAATACCGTAAGAGACAAAATTTAGCATCAAAAAGATAGATAGCAGTCTACTAAATGAGTAACAAATTACTCATAAAAGCTTAATATTAGGGGAAAAAAAAACCTGCTTCATGAAGTATACTCAAAAAAAGTCACATAAAACCTAGTCTTTATTCTCATATGGTTTCCTGAGTAATTTGAATCTAAGTACTCAATCTATGTATTGTACCATTCTCAACTAAACATGTACCATATAACCATTAAAAGACATCTTTAAATAAATACCCTGCTCCTTAAAATGGGTAATAATACGATTGTTTATGCCATTAATAATAAAAGGAAAAACTACAATGTAATAAAAAGGTAACAAATTGAAATGAGAATTTTTTTCTCCGAAAATTCTACAATAGTCTGGTGAATCCAAGTCCTGATGTAAAGATATATTAAATGTCTTTATGTAAAATTATATTTTTTGTTTTTAACACGTCAAATAAAATACTTTTTGACTTTATTAGTAGTTGCATAATTTAATTAAACATAAAATATTGTGCCCTCTTGTTCATTGTATTTAAGGTGAAAAAGTCTAGAAATCAAACTCAAAATGACAATGGGCTAAGATTTATCAGTTTAACACACCTTGTTAAATGTTATTATTGAGCTACATAAGAAATAAGAAATCAGAGTAAAAATTTAGGGCTTAATGTATAAAGGCTTATCTCCTCATTTAGCAAATTAGAAAAAACAAGTCCATAAGAGATTAAATGTATTATAATCACTGATGGCTCTGGTAGTGAAATACAAAGAAGAGTGGCAGTAACAATGCAAATATTTCAATACAAAGAAAACAGAATAAGATTCAATCTTATTTACTTGTTTATTTATGACTTAATTGCATTATTTGTTATAAGCATAATAAAAGGGGGGGGGACCCTCCTCTATCCTCAAGGTCAAAGTAGGTTTCAGACAGGACACTGAGAAGTGGTTTTAATATATTCAAGATCAGGGACATCTTTAGAAAAGCAATAAATTCCTCACACAGAAAAAATACACAAACACATTCAAATTTTGAAACCAATTTCAGAAGGTTTGTGGATCATTAAAAGCATACAATAAAGCCCAGATTATCAGTTCTTCGTTATCATAAGAAATGTAGAAAGGAGGTTAGTAGGGGGAACATACATAATCATTTATTTACCCATTCTATGGATACTCTTATCCTTACAAATCTCCAAATAATCTAACTAAATATAATTTTTGTGGAGGGACTATATCTCACAATGATGTACTTGCAGCTGGAATGAATCACTGCTATGTAATAATACACTTCAATTTCATGATTATAATACTTTGTAAGATAGCTTTTTAAATATATCATCTTTTAAAAATTACTAAAAAAAATTACTGAAGACAAAGAAGGGGAATTTGTAAATATGGCCAATCACTATTAGCATCAAAAATTTCAAAATATAAATTCATTTATGAAAAAATCCTAAATGCAGATGTTGTTTTAAATTATTAAGTAGATATAAACACATATTACTTTAAAACAGTACACCAAAATCATATACCTGCCCAAGTAACACTGCCAAAGTGGTTTGTTTTGAGAAGCCAATTCTGAATCCTTTGCCCCAAACATTTTTGCCAGTAGTTTAACAACTTGAAGACGTTCCTCATTATCATTGCTCTAAAACAAAACACAACCACAGCTTTAAAACCATGAGGTAGATATGCTCAGAATAATTTTTCCCATGATTTCCCTTAAAAAACCTTGACAACTTTCTATTAATTTCAGTTGAAAAATTATACATAAAAAATGTTCAATATAGTTTTCACAAAATTAAATGTTATCTTCAATGCTCTAATCATCTCAAATTACATTAAGGAGTACTCCTCTACATGAAAATTCATCCCAAAGTTTGATTAAAACTTAATGGTTTGGCCTATAATTGAGGCTTGTTTCGATTCAAAATCAAAAACTAACTCACATTAAACCAACTTGGGACCCTTGAAAAACTATTTGTGGTTTTTAAGAATAGACATTGACAGAGGCCAAGCCTACAGTAAAGAGAGAATTATGTATGACTGGTTAAGCCCTTTATATAAATAAATATGCACTAAATCTCCCAATAGGAGAGTCAGTTCATCTACATACAGCAGATTCATAATGGAGTTCAACAACGTGATGAAGCCTCGCAGATAAGAAAACTAAAGTCTCTGTTATATATACAACACAGGTACTCTGCAGATAAGAACTCAAGCTTCATTACTGATTTTGATGCCTCTAACACATGACAACATTTAAATGAATGAGCCAGCCACAATACTAGACTTGAACACAAAATGTGAGACTGTTACAAAGCACTAATAATCAAGTTATTTGGACGGCACTGTACAGATTTCTTTAAAAATTTTAAACCAATGCCAAAGCCAAGCATTTAAAGACTCCATGATATGACCTGACTCCTCTTTATTATTTCTTTCGTTATTCCTCCAAAAAAGTCCATTTCAAACCTGACTGAACACTAGAATGACCTGTAAGGCTTTTAAAAACAAAAACAGCTAACCAAAAACTCATATCTGAACTCCACTGCCTGAAATTCTGATTTAGGTTAATGCCTGGACATCTGTCTGTTTGTTAAGGCTCCACAGGTAAAGATTCTAATGGGCAGACAAGGATGATTTAAACTGACTTGATGCAACCATGCAACTGTAGTTCTTCGTGTTCTGCAAATTCACTCAGCACCTTCCTACCTCTCGGTGATTCTGCATGCTGTTCCCTTTGCTTTGTTTGTATCTTTTATGATACTTATAATATCTGGCCTCTTATTAGATATGGATTTTTCCTCCTCCTCCCATAACAGATGTTAAATTTGCTGAAGCGGTAATGCTAATTTCTTATTTTTATATTTCTTATCGTATTTAATATTTTTACTAGATGAAATCAAGCCAACAAATAATTAAAGGTATGACTACCTTCTGCCTCATCAAAATTATTAGCGATATGAAAAGAGTGGGCCAGTGAATCAAATGGCTCAGTTGGCAAATACATCAAAAAGATACCCAGAATGAAATGAGAATAAGTATTCGCTGCATTTTGGAGGTAATTATACTATCAACATAGATTATTTTGTAGCTTTCAAAGAGACAAATTCAAAGTTTTAGAAACAAGAAATACAACACAAAAATCATTTAACAACTTTTCTGGGTGGTACACTGCAGTTCATCAGAGAGTATTAATTATAACCAGATTTATTTAATCTTTATGTAACAATCTGAAAGAGAAAAATATGCCCCAAACCTGCAAATGAAACTCAATTTGATGGCATAATTTAATGCCAGGGCAATAAGGACATTACCAACAGATTCTAGAAAGTCATCTGAAAAGCAAAGGCACTGTCGATACAGGCTAGGCAAGCAAAAATAACACTTAAGAAGGGAAAATATTTCACCCTATGTGGATAACAGACCCTAAACTATTTTTATGGCACAATCAAAGGGTCTTGGGAACCACTATAAACTATGACTTAGAAATGAAAGTTTGATGTGTAGCTATGACCTCAAAAGTTAGTCACAACCCAGAAAACATCACCTGGAAAACATTCATCCTGCTAATCATTAATTATAAGCAGATTCAATCTGCTAGGCACCATGCCAGGCACTGGCAATACACAAACAGGCAAGGCACAAACATGTCAATAAGTAACAGTAATACAACATCACACTTATAACATTCAGTTAAAACCCCTTTAAGGATTAAAAAGCCACAAATAATGGTTTTTGCTAATCTAGTTGATAAAACCATATTTTTAGAATAGTTACCTTCAATTTAAATTCAAGCTGGGGTAAAACTGAAAGCAGCAAATGACTATCAATATTATAGAGCTCCAAAATTAAGTCAAAGACATGCTCTGACAAATCGCTGATAGATGTTTTCCCAAGCATCAGAACCTGATTAAAAAACTTTTGAGAAAGAAAATTTATCATTAATAGAAGTACCATAAATAAAGTGAATTTTCTGAAATTTTATTATTTCATTAAATTCATTAATATTCTACACAAAGTCAAAACAGGCATATAAAAATATTTTCTAATAGAAGGTGGGAAACCACTACAGGTTACCAAAAAAGATAAAACATGGAATTCATCTCATACATAGTAAAAGACAAGTAATTTCTATTGATTTATCAATTTGCATATCAATAAACATCCTACCTACTAAACATACTTTATTCCCCATTATGGTACTTACCATATTTTTACTCTGTATCACAGTTATTTGTATACACATCTTAGTTTCTCTACTAGATAAATTTCTTAAGGGAAAGGGATCACATTTTGTTCACCATAGGAGTATGGGAAAAAACAGCATGGAAGACAAAGCCTTACACCTTCATAGTAGGAGCCAATGCCACTTTTAAAATATGTGATTTTATATTTACAATGCAAAACAACATCTAATACTTTACATCTTCTTTTATATTCTGATAAACAATGTGTACACACACACACACACAAAGTTTACAGCACTAATTAAAGTCGAATTAAAAGCACACACAAAAGAAAATCCAAATGTGAACATATTTCTTCTATAAGCAGCCTGCACTAGCTTCCACACTCAAAATATTTATCACATTACTACTGAAAATGGTAAAAAACACATGGCATAATGATCAAGTTCCTAGCTATTTAAAGTCTTCCAAATATGTAAAAAAATTAACCCACAGAATATCCTACATATTATCTCCTTGAAAAAGGCATTAAGGATTCTCTACATCACACAAGCTGCTCTGATCTCTTCTTTCTGTGACAATTAACATACAACTTGGCTTAATTAGGTTTTCTATCTGGAAAGTACAGTCAAGGACTTCACATATCAATATCTTCTCTGCTGGCCTTTAGTTCTTGGGTTGTTTTTAAATGAAGCTCTTTGGACATATGAACCTGTACAAACTACCTAACCATGAAGGAAGAAAATAAAAAGTTCTATCCTATTATTTATTGGTTTTAAAAATAACTCATTTGTGATATTCATCAATTTTGTGTGAAAAGAATTTCAAGACATCAAAGATTAAATTCTCATTCAAATTGAGGATAAAATGGCTTTTTTTTCCATTCAAAAACTTTCTCCTGTTTAAAAATAAATCTAGCTTTCCTTAACAAAATATAATTCTTTCCAATCTGGCCACCTTGGTGCTCAAATCTCCAGTTTGGGGAAAACTTCTATCAGTCTGGGAAAGCTCATTTGAAAATGGAAGGGCGAAAAAAAAAACACTGCCTGGTTTAACTTCTTACAAATTTCATCAAAAACATTTATTTGACACTTACAATCTCCACGTATCTCCAAATCAGTCTTCACTGTATAACAAGAGCCTAGTACAGTGCCTGACACAGAGGTATACAAAATCTATTCAGTTTAAATGAATGAATGATGTGTAACAGGTACTATGATACAACTATAAGTAAAACAACTTCCTGAGGGTGTTTACTTCAGCGGAAAAAGCAAATATAGATTTGACTAAAGTATCTCCCTCTAAAAAACATGAGTCCTTCCGTTACAAATGGTAACTAATTTTCACGTAACATTAAATAACAACTGTCTCCTGATGAAAGAAGTAGGAGGAATAAGTTAAAGGCTGGTAAGAAATTCTACCTTAAATTTAGATGATCAACTTTAATTACAAAATAACGGACACTAAGTGAGACTAAGCAATTTAACCAAATTTTAACTATATCAAGACAAACAACACATTTTTTCAATACAACAAAATAATTTTGTGCCATCCCCTAAAACCTGTGATTAAAAAGATCTGGTAAAAAAATAACATTACCAAGAAGTGATCCATAGAGGGAATTTTTTGAATTGTCACTATGTACTTTCTGTTTTTGATACAGTTGTATCTTTTTAATACATATATGTACTTTTTAGTTTTGTGAGTTGTAAAATTACAAATTCTATTTTAAAAAATAACTCGTAACACCAACGTGACTTAAGTTCTATACATGAAAACATCACTATCTATAAAAAAACAAACTTGAATATGTCTACATGCATGAGAGTGAAAAAAGACACAAGTGAAAAAGAGATAGAAGTGGGGTTATATTACCTTGATAGCCTACCTCTATTTTCACTTGTTAGTTCTCTACTAGGAAGATAAATGAATAATGGCTTTACATGTACAAGTCCAAAAAGACTGAGAATGATTTTCACACTGTACTAAAACCCCACAAGACAATCAAGCTCACCAGCAAGTATTTTACATGTAATTGTATAGATTTGCAGTAGAAAAGTTAAGTAGATTTAGAAGGGAGAACAGGAGAAGGGAAAAAAAGCAATTCTTAATGATTTATTAGCTAACTCTCAAATAAGGCAGGGGAACAGGGAAAAAAGGAAAACAGGGAGAGAGAAGAAAATAATGACAGAGTATTTGGAATAAATATGTAACTGAAGGCGTGCTCAGACCATTCTACTCATCCTGTATCTCCTGCCCCCATCCCTAGGGCTTCTGATAAAGACATAACAAAGTATGGAGTGGGCTGTCTGTATCTGTAGCAAGACCTAAGAGCGGGAAACATAGGTGTAAGTGACAGGGAAATGTTTTACCTTGATATATCTGGGATTATTAGAAATGCTTTTATCTTTCCTTTAGCTTTTAACATAAACATTTTCAGACATATACAAATGTTGAAAGAATAGTATAATGAACCTAATCACCTCATTCTATCCCAAATCTTTTTTATATTACCCAATCAAATGTTTATTTTCCCAATCCTAGAAAACATACCAACATAGTAAAGTGTTATTTTCTTATTTTCATATCAGAAAAAGGCATCAGAAAAAGTTTAAGTGTTCCCCTAAAAAAACTGGCTTGGCAGTATCAGCTTAAATAAATGACCACCAGGAGGAGCTCACCTAGTGTATCTAATATCCACGGAGACAATCATTCACAGGCACTTGAAGCAAAGGAAAAGGGAACGGGTACCTAATAACAGAATGCTTACAGGTGGCTCTACAGATTTCAAGTGCCATCATGTCAGACAAAAAGAACTCAATCCACTCAATCTAAGCCATTTACTCCAGCCAATACACAACACTCACAAAACTTGGAGAAATCAATATTTAGAATTCCCTGGAAATCTTATTGGAGCTATTAAGACAGATTACATAATTCAAGTCTCTAGTTTCTGAAAGTTCACTCTCCAAAACAGTTTCTTTATAAATCAAATAAATTTTTCCAAATCATCACGTGCTTACAATTATTTAAGCAATAAGACAGTAATGAAGACTGGAATTTACCAAGTTATTGTTCCATTTCCATGATACATTTTTATATACCAAATTAAATTTTGTACACTTCAAGAAAAAATCTCCTTCAATAAACTTCAGAAAATTAAATACATAATTACAAAAGGCTTTCCTTCTTAAATTTTTCCAAGAAGACAGATTTACATCCTTTACATTTTCAGATGTGGATAAAAGTGGAAAGCAGGCTGGAGACAGACCTGCTACACAATTCCAGAGGCCAACATCAAGGCTGTGTTCTGGATTTGTTCCACTGAGTGGAACAAATTCACATGGACTACAATGTGAATGGTGCCATCTAGAGTTGTGCAGCTCACCAGAACTGTGGGGGTAAAATAAAACCTCAACAAGCTTCGATCAGTGAACCTAGTAGACAGAATACATTTCTGCTGAAAATAAAGAGAAGATGGTCAATCTTAAATAAGTAGACCTGAGATGATAATGAAAGGGCTTTTTCACTGCTATTCTTTCCCGTTCTCAGAAAAGGTGGATTTATATGCAATCTATCCCAAGGAGAGTAAGATAGGCAACTTTCATCACATTGCTGTCATTCATACTTGCCTTCAATTTTTATGTCTTGATATTAGTTCATATCTTCTTCTTGTATAAATCAATTTAATTTCCAAAAAGCTGTAAGCAACTTCTCTGAATAATGAAAAGTTCCATATGATTTATCTAATTACATTTAACTCAATTCCCAACAATAAAAACAGTATAATTTGCTAACCAAAATAAAAACTGTTTTAGTTACTATGCAATTTGAAAGAAGGAAATGAACAAAAGATAGAGGTAATCTAGAAAATATTAACCAATAATAATTTTAAATAAGAAGGAGAAAGAAAATACACTTAATGACTAAAACAATAAAAATCTTAAAGTATGTACTACTTGCCAAAATTCTGCTTTGAGCAGTCTTTAAAATTTTGGCTAATCTTTCTGATAACCAATTGGACAAGGAAGACTTACATTCGTAATATATGGTTCAATAGCTTGAGCTGTCCTCTTCAGTAAAGCCTTTGCCAAATCATATGCTTGCTTGTTTAAATTCTGAGGGGGGAGGGGAAAAAAGGACCTAGATTATACACCACTAAATATGAAAAAGGAAATGTTATCTGTATTCAAAAAGCTACTCTTAAGTAAATAAATGAATGAGAAAACTCTAAAATTCAATTTGAATAAAAGGGAGACAGCACAGCAAAGACACTTTTCTCTGAAGACTAAGTGGTCTAGTAGATCTTAAGATCCCTGTTTAGTATTTTAATACATAATATGTGCATGCTTAGTCGCTAAGCCGTGTCTGACTCTTCGCAACACCATGGACTGCAGCCCGCCAGGGTCCTCTGTCCATTGGATTTCCAAGGCAAGAATACTGGAGTGGGTTGCCATTTCCTTTTCCAGGGGATCTTCTTGACGCAGGATCGAACCTGGGTCTCCTGCATTGCAGGTGGATTCTTTACCGTCTGAACCATCAGGGAATCCCATGTAGCACACTACAGCTTATTTACTCTTTCTCCTATTCATAGACATTAAATTGTCTTGTACATGGCTCCTTGCACATATAAGAAATAATTTTCTATAAATACTACCTTTGCCATTTTTCAAATGAGCTGTTTTGCCTTATTCTTATCTGTGAAGTTTCTCTATAAATTCTATCCACTAAATATCTGTCAATTATATGCACAACATATCTTATAGTTACATTTTTACAATGCTTATGGTGTCTTAGGACATAGAAGTCTTAATTTTAATATAACCAGATATGTCAATCTTTTCCTATTTGGCTTGTGCTCTACTACTTGGCTTGTGTTCTCTCTACATTTTTAAAATTCTTTCTACACTGATGTTAATTTCTTGTTTTATATTTTTGAATAAAACTTTAAACATTGGCTTTTCATATTTAGATCTGTATTCTGTCTGTACTTTATTTTTATGCATGGTGTGAAATAAGAATCTTGTATTATTTTCCACATGGACATTCAAATCCATTATTCCCTCCAGAGACTTCCCTGTAATATCCACACTCTCAAGTTTCTATACAACTATGTATCTATTTGTAAGGTCTCCATTACTTCCATATGTCCCTTGGTCTATTACTATTTCTGCCTGATTTTACAGTCAGAGAGACATATGGAAGCAATATCTTAACATCAGGTTAAGGTAAGTCCCCACTTTCTTACTCTTGTTCAAAAACCAATTTGTCCAACTAAACATATACGATCACATATACACACATTCACAGTCTCTATTTTGATTGGGTTATCTATTAGTATGCAGAGGAATGACATTATTATGATACTGAGTTTCCCATCACATAAATAACAAATCATGCAACATCATGAAGTGTTCATTTATACTTTTCAACCAACTACAATAATTTTCAACACTAAGGTCATGTACAGTGTTATTAAATTTCTAAGTAGCTCAAGTTTTTGTTGAAAGCTACAAATAAAATTTTTTTCCAAATTATACTAACAGATTTTTATATATTGATCTTATATCTAGCAACTGCAGAATTTTCTTACTTGTTCTAGAAACTAATTCAGACATTGTTTTTTTTCTGCACAAGCAGTCAGAACATCTGCAAATAGTTTCAGTGTTGTTTCTTCTTTCTAATCCTTTTATCTTGTGTTTGTATTGTTTTATTCCACTAACTTAAGGCCTCCAGTTAATGTCGATTAGAAACAGCATACTTGTCTCCTTCCTGAGTAGAAGTGACATGTTTACAATATCCTTAACTTCAAAGAGAACGCCTCATCATTTCACCATTAAGTGCAGTACAATACACAAACTTACAAAGTTAAAGAAGTTACTTTCTATTTCAAATATGCTAATATTCTTTATCGTACGTTATACTGAATTTTAGCAAATGGTTTTCTTATAGATCTACTGATATTTTTTCTCTTTGCTCTGTTAATTTCCACAAATATCTCAGCCTACTGTTAACCATCTTTGTATTCCTAAAATTAAGTCAATTTGCTCATTACCAATATTACTTTGTATCGTTCTGGATACTGTCCATTGCTATTTTATACTGGATTTACATGAGTATGCTTCTGCTGCTAAGTTGCTTCCGTCATGTCCAACTCTGTGTGACCCCATAGATGGCAGCCCACCAGGCTCCTCTGTCCCTGGGATTCTCCAGGCAAGAATACTGGAGCGGGTTGCCATTTCCTTCTCCAAGGCATGCATGCATGCTAAGTCGCTTCAGTCGTGTCTGACTCTGTGCGACCCTAGGGACAGCAGCCTTTCAGGCTCCTCTGTCCACAGGATTCTCCAGGCAAGAACACTGGAGTGGGCTGCCATTTTATTTCAAATTAAATCGTCCTCCTTTCTTGCACTTGGTTTTGTCTAGTTTCCCTATGAAGATTATATTCTGCTCATAATGTGAATTGTAGAACATGCCTTTCTTTTTATAATCTGAAAAAGCTTTCTAAATATCAGGATTACATGGCACTTAAATGATTAATAGAAATCTGCTGGTGATGAGTTTTAAGTTCTTTTATGCTCGGTTTGAGTTCTGAGGCTGTTGCTGTTATAACTGTCATGGTTGTTTGGGAGGAAGGCCTTTGTTTTATAGATATAGTTTCTAAACTCAATTAAATTTTTTACTGGTTAAAGGTTATTCAAAATTTTCTCTCTTGAGAAAATATTGGCAAGTTATATTTTCTAGAAATTTAACCAATTCCAAATATGTTAGCATAAAATAATGTTCCTGGAATTATTTTTGATCTTTTTAATGTTTGCTGTGCTTCATTTCATTCTAAAACTGTTTATTGATACCATCTCCCTTTTTCTGATTTGACCTCAATTACCAACTTTAGGTTTTTCTGAAATGTCACTGTGTTTTCCATTTAATTAACTTCCATTCTTCATTGTTTACTTTCTTCTACCGTCTGTACATTCTAATAATATTTTCATAACTTCTTGAGCTGGACACAACTATAAAGTTGTACTAAAAATATTTAAGTTGAATCCCAGAGGATTCAATATGTATCATTTTAATTATCATTTCTAAATATCTAGTAATTTCCATTATGGTTTATTCTTTTGACAGATTAATTATGAGTGCTACAGCATCGTTAGCTTTGTGTTTTAAAATGCTCAAGAACCACTGGTCTATTAGATTTATAATCACTGGGAAGTTTTTAAAATGGCCCACCAAATTGTGAGTTTGTCCTTATAATTTTTTCAATATATGCTTTATACATTAATATTTTTAGCCTACGTACTTGCAAGTTAGATATCATTTTAGCACTATAATTTATCACTGTATAAACCCCTTCTCTACCCAGTCAAGACTATACGACCTAAAATCAATACAAGCTACTTCAGTTTTCCTTCAGTTAGTATGTGCTTGGCAAATACTTTTCCCATCCTTTTAGTGTCACCTTTGGTGAAATTACTTTTGTTATCTCTTATTAACAATGACCAGGTGGATTATTTTTAATATAATCTGACAGCCTGAAATAGTAAATTTGGTCCGTTTACATTTATTTTAATTCTTCCCTGCATTGTAACACTTAAAATTTTAACAAAAGTACTTCATTTAAAATTCAAGGTAAATTTTTTACAGCTCTATCCTCCTGATCATCACCAGGATCATATCACTCACTGACTCCATTAAGTCATTCAATGTTACACGTTATTTTTATCCAGTGGTTTGGGACCATTTTGTTAATATCCCTTTAATTAACAAGTACAATTTTTACCACTACTGTTTTTGCTTTATGTCAGTTCTTACTTAGAGCATTTTGTTGTTCACCACTACTACTTACATTTCACTTCTTTCAAGTTTCAATTTCCATTATTCTAAAGTATTTGAAGAGTAGTAGTTCTTTCAGGAAGGGTATATTGACAAGTTGTATATTTAATGTCTTAAGTTCACTCAAACTGGATAGCAACTGTGTCTGTGGACAGTTATTTTATCTTAGCACTTTGTGAAATATAGGTCCATTATCTTCTGGCATCTGTCTTTGCTACTAAGAAGTCAGACATCACTTTAAAGTTTACTCTTTGTAAGGGCTATGCTTTTCCCCTCTGGATGCTGTGTATGAATATATTATTTCTATTTCAGCATTCTACAATTTCTCCAGGATGTGTCTGCACTGGGTTTTGTTTATATTCTGTTCATGACACTTTTGTTACCTCACTCATAAATTTATGCTTCTCACCAATTCTAGAAAATTTTAAGCAAATAAATACTTGCATATCGTTTCTCCTTCCATTCTTACTTGATGTTCTGAATCACTTTTAGATATACTGGACCTTTCCATTCTCTCTTTCACATGTTAGAATCTTTTGTTTTCTTTATCTCACTATATTTGTATAATTTCCTCAGATCTATATCCTAGTTCTCTAAATGTCTGTTATAATCCAATAAAGATTTTGATCTCAATGACCATTTTTAATTTATACTTTTCTTCCCCCTAACCTTATACCTTCACCTTTTGTATGCCTAGCTATCATGTTTTTTTACCTCTTACACTCACAGGCATTAAGACATAAAACTGTTACATTTAATTCTGTTAAAGGTATTTATCATTTTTAGCTCATGAATATATTATCTGAATTTTTACTTAGTGCCTGATTTTTCAGTATTGAGGGACTATTTTAAAAGTTTGGAAATTTTGGATTATGAGGTCATTTTTCACTGGCAATATTTCTGAGAAAGCTGCATAGCTATAAATTTAAATTATATTTTGCCAGAAAGGTCTTCAATTTGCAGAGACCTTTATGCTGGTGAATCACAGATCCATATTTCCAACTGCTTACTAGAGTATTAGTCATTTTCAAAGAACAAAACACACAAACATATACACACACAACTTGATTAATATTACCCAAGCAAGAAATACTAGTGCCATCAACATTTCCTTTTTTCCAAATTAGTAAAGACTTCTCTTTTAATTTCACCCCTCCTTTCAATCTATACTATCACTATCTTTTACCCAAGGCCCTAATTGGTTATGTATCTCCCAACATACATAAGAGAATCAAAGAAAAGAAAATGAAAGTGTTAGTCGCTCAGTGATGTCCAACTCTTTGCGACTCCATGGATCGTAGCCCACCAGATTCTTCTGTAAATTTCCGGGCAAGAATACTAGAGTGAGTTTCCACTTCCTTCTCCAGGGATCTTCTCAACCCAGGGATTGAACCCATTTTTAAGTAGCTATTAACATATTCCTTGAAACATAACCCTATACAAAACTGAGTTTTAACAGGTATTTTATCATGTGTACTAAACCTGTTATCTCTTCTTTCCATTTAATTAATGACTACTACGTGTTTCATGTTTTACTAAACACAATTAATGTTCATTAACATTAATCAATAAAATTCTACAAAACTAAGATTAAAGCAGGATAAACTGCATTTTAAACATAAGTAAATTCTGGACCCTACTGCTGACAGATTTTTAGATGTATATTGAAGTATATTTTGCTACTTACCTTATGAGCAGGTACCAGATTTACCAAAACTGTATCCAAAAGCTCTTGAGATACTGTATCACCTTCACAAATAATAGAACTCATGAGATCCACCATATGCATATGAACTTTCTGATTGTGGCCATTGCTGAAATTCAAAATTGATATTTCATTTAAATTTAAGCATACCTGAAATTTATAGGATTTAATCATAACATGCCACATGACACTTTATTTTACAATGATATTAAGGTATTAATTAAATACAATTCTATATATTTAAAGCTTCCTTCTTGCCAAAATCTTACAGTAGCATCCAAAATATTTTTTAAACTACATTTCCAACATTACGTTTGGTAATTTTTATCAGTCTCACAATCAAAAGTAATTAAATCAAATGTAACTTTAGTTTGGCCTTAAATTCAGATCAAACTGCTTTGCTGAAGTTAATTCTAATAGATGATTATAAGGAATACACAAAGAACTAAATGATTCACGGGAATTAAGGGGTCAGTAATATGTGATTTAAACAAAAGAAAAATAATATAATAAAAATATTTTTATATCAGCTAGATTAACGAATGCCACTCTTGTATTATTCTCTACAAAATTAGCTATATTCATTTTTGAAACATATCTATAAAAATCATGTTAATGAATTCTTAAGTTACAAATCTTAGCCTTCCGATATTCATCATAAAAAACACAGTTTATGCAGATTCATGTATAAGCTAAAACTTCTTTATATTTAAAAAAGATTATAATCTTAGTAAACTTACTTTATAACTGAAAATAATGTTCTGTATAATTGGGTAAAAATTTCATTGCTGTCTTCCAACTCAAAGCATATGTTATATGACTTGACCCAAGCAATGTTCTAAAAATTAAGAGGTGAAAAGGGTAAAATTTTAATTAATAAAACTATACATGTACAGAAACCATTTTAAAATGTCATCTCAAAATATAACATACCGCTTACCTCAAGTAAATAAAAATATCTATTGAATTGTGGGCTCTTTGTATCTTCTAGTCCCTTCAACTGCCTTGTTATAAACATAAATATATCCTTTAAAAAAAGGACAAAGCGTTGTTTAGATTATGAAAACATCCACTAAATTCCTAAAGATAATGCAGCACTCATATGTATCTATCATGATAAAACTGTAAAGAATCAGTTTAAAAAAAGGAAAAAAAAGCTTGCATTTGGCTGGAATTTTTTAAATGTGCATTATCACGAAAACACCAAATATCTTACCCCCCTTTAAAGGAAGACAGTAAGTCATTTACCATGATCTTAGAGTAGAGAAAGAAAAACATCTTACAGTATGTTAAAAACAATAGACCTGAAAACCGAGTAAACTAAAACTTATACTGTTATTAGAAAAACACGTTGCAATGACTGAAAGCTGATTTGATCAGGTTTGTGGAATGGCATCATATATGGTAATTGTATAGAAAGAACACAGTTTAGGAAACTTAAAATTGCAAAACAAAATCACCAAGTGGAAAGAAAGTAGACTGCAGAAACTTAGAAATTTTAAAAAGACCCTTAGAAGTTAACTTGTCAGGCTTCCTACCCAGTCATTATAATTATTAATACTTGTTTTTCTCTACAATTTATCAATCTATCTCCATCTCTTGCTTGTGACTTTCTATTACACATCCCTTTATACCTGGGTAAAATAGGTTCATTATCACTTTGAGTCAAATTTGTATGGAGATGATGTCTTTGGAAAGTTTGGAAAAGGCTAAAATTATAAAAGCTAATTCTATAAAGGAGGCATGCTAATCAATCAAAAAAAAGAGAGAGAGAAAAATTCCCTTATAAGTAAAATGATAAACCTTACTTAAAAGGCAAGAAACAGAATGTGCAGATTACTGAGTAGCTTTTCAAGAAAAATACTATCAAAAGTACATTCTTCAAAAATGGTTACTAAAAAAAAAAAAAAATGGTTACTAACTACAACTACTCCTTAAATCAATTAAGTACCTCAAATTAGAGGTTCACAATTCATCTGGGTACACAACTCCACAGACCAACTCATAGTATCTACGTTAAGTCTCCAAGCATTCTCAAATCTTATAATTCAGTTTACTTTTAAATGACAAATATTGTTCCTTATTTCCCCCATTGTGAGATAGTTAAGACAAACACCCCCACAGCAGTTTGGGCATTCCTTACTAGAATCCTGGCTGACTTGATCAAACGAGCAGGTTTCTCATTTCAGTTTTTAAGATACAAGTCCCTGAATATAGAACCAAGTCTGGGCTGTTTTTCACCAAGGTAAACCCAGTTTCTGACAGGTAACTAACATAAATATTTGTTAAATAAAATAAATCTAAAGTGTCTTTTTTTAAATTCATGCTCAGTAATCTTCCCATGGACTCATTTTCTAACCCACAGTTTCCGCAGTTATCTTTATTATTGCTGGTTTTTCTCATGTTCTTCTAATATGCCTGACTCAATATTCTTTTGCACAGCTATACTTATTTTCATTCTTTTTATCCACTGGATTAACCAGGTTATTCTCTTTCTTTTTCCTTCTTTTAAAAATCATCTCATTGACATGCCTTTACTTAAAACTGCCATAATCAAGTACTAGGTATGTTTTCTATCTTTCATTAAAATTTTGCCCATTGTATTTTCTTCAGAACAATGCACATCACATCTTCCATTATATGAATTAGGATTCTGACAAATTCACATTTATACTAGATACTGTCTTTTTAATAATGAACATGGTCTTCAACATGAATTTTTAAAAAGGAAAAGGAAGTGCACCCCAAGAGATAGCACTAATGATGACACAACTTAAAAAGTATAGGAAATTCCCTGGCAATCCAGTGGTTAAGATTTGGCACTTTCACTACCATGGCCAAGGTTCAATCCCTGATCAGGAGACTAAGATCCCACAAGCCGCATGGAACAGCCAAAAAAGAAGTATACGATACACTTTACTAATCAACTTCTTATTCTGAAGATCAAACTTGTTTTATAAAATTAAGTACTAAGTCGGGGGGGGGAATTCTACAGAAAATAAAAAAAAAAGTAGTTTAGCAAAAGACTGCTGCAGTTAATGTCAAAGACTCCAAAGAAATAATCTAAATACTTTAATACCCGTTTCAGTTAGAAAGATAAAGTATCAGTCAGTCTCAGCAGTTCTTTGAATCAGTACTTGCCTTTAACTTATCAGGGGATGTATAAGGAGCTTCAGGAGCATAAATCCTGAAAATATCAGCAAGGCAGCAGGCTACCAGTAAGCGAACATCTTTATCAGGATGCTTGAGGAAAAAATCTGAAGCAAGATGTAAAGCTAGGTTTAAATAAAGCTCCTTTTCTTCTTCAGAGTCCTGGTCCATATCCATGAAAGTTTTCACAACCATCTATATAAAAATAAAATGAAATCAAATAATGACATCCTCCATGTAAAAATATATTCATCTGAAAATAAAAACCATATTAATTACAAAGGTTAACTATCAATAAATACACTTTTCATGTGTCTTCTAAAAGTATCTCTCTGTAGCATCCAATGAAGTACTTCTTGTGCTACAGTGAAAGAGAACATGAGGTGGACAGTTCATTAGTAAGACTCAATAACATGTATGGAGTGAGCAGAAGAAAGCAAACCTTTACATAAAAGAAGTGGGACAGAAACAACAATCATGAAAAATTATATAGTTTGAATTCTGTGAAGAGCTTTCTCTAATTTCAATATTAGCAGTCACAGTGAAGTCTCAGTCTGCACTATTTCTATCTCACATGAGACTTAACAAAATAGCCGAACTCGTCAGGGACAATGTAAAGGTGACCACCTGGCATCCACTAGGTGGTGCTACAAATACCAATCAACATGCAGGACTGGACTGGGTCCTTGAGACACATGGCAACATGGATCTCCACCCAGCTGCAGAGTGAAGACTTCTCAGTAATGAACTGCCCAATGTCATACTGAATTCTCACAGCAGCTGTGGCTAATAGTGTTCCTCACAGGGCGGACCCTCAGTTCTAATACACCAGAATCCAGAACCAGGCAAACACTAATCCTTTCAGTCTGGCACTACATTAGTTTAAGGGTACAATGTCCAGGGCTACTCTCCTAACCTCTTAATTTTATTACTTTTAAGATATATGCTTTGATGGACTTAGGTGTATCATGGGGGGAGGAAGGGAGAGCCACATGCAAGGAATTCGTTCTTTCCTTGGAATCTCTTCACAAGAGTGAGAGAGAAAGTATATTTTGAATAAAATATTACAGGGAACTCTAGGAATTACATAAACAATGACATCTTATATATTAACAAGATTTTATAAACCTTAACAGAGGGAAGTGTAAATTAGATAAAAAAAAAAAGAAAACTAAGCAGATTATTGCTGGGCATAAATGTGTACAAAACAATGAAAGGATAGTACAAGCACTGCGTGTGAACACTGTGGCAATCGTTCCACCAAAATAATCGAGAGTTAGAGAACAGGAATGCCTCAATACCGTGTACAACTCAGATGGTGTTACAAACTCATGAATACTTCATATATGAGTCTTTAAATTAAAAAAGATGTCTGAGAAAATAACATCCATAAAAGACACTAAATACTAATAGCTTATAAGTGGAATCTATCTGTGTTTAACATTCATTTCTTAGCAGACAATAAGGATGATATCATTGCTGAAATATAAACAAATCCGAGGAAATAAATGTACTTTTTCTCTAAAAAGTTAATAGGTCAAGAAAACCTAGATACCAGAAATGAAAAATACCATATACAGTTTGCAGCTTAACCATTTCTAATAAAATATACACAAACTCCCAAATAGATAAAAGATCCACATATTAGTAAACTTAATCTGCTCAAAGATGCCTTTTGCTTTGAATAATAAACACCTTATATCTGTCATTCCAGTATTGTAAGCATAGGCTATAATACTAAGATTTTATGTGAAATTTATAATAGTACAAGGGTTTTTTTTTTCTTCTAATAAAAATAATCATGCAGCAATAAAGTAGTACTTTAAGGCTCCTGGGCCTTCAGTGATTAATTATGGCAAACTTTCTACACTGGAAATATAGGTAAATATTAATAACAGGCAACATGTCTAGGTGGATACAACACTGAAGGGGAGAAAAATGGTTAAAAATTAAGAACATTTGAACTAATCAGCTTAATAATCTCCTTGGCCACTCTGCTCTTCTAACCATTTTAATCATGAAGACCATCACTGTTGGTCAAAGATGAAATATTATTCAAGCAAATATGAAGAGTTTAACCATACAGTGACTGCCTCATGAATGGAAGTTCGCCATCCATTTTGACTCACTGCTGCACATCAGAAACCGAGAACTAAAAGTAAAGCTCTTTAACTTAATTTCAAAATACAAGAAAGTAAAATGTAGTCTTAGTACTCAGTAGAAAGAATTAAATCTTTTAAATTTAATTTTTAATAAGAATTAAAAATCAAATTAAAATGGTTGTTTTTATAAAATAAATGAGACATTGGAGAGAGGAGACAACTTTCGACAGATAATAAGGAGTAGAAGCATATTGGGGATTTGTCTTTTATACCCAAGTAGAGCCTGGTGGGCTGCTGTCTATGGGGTCGCACAGAGTCGGACACGACTGAAGCAACTCAGCAGGAGCAGGAGAGGAGGCCCTAAAAATCCTAAGCTTCACCTTTCCAACTACGCTCCAATTAACAATAGCTAAGGAAACTCTACAATTCTTTACCTATTCCACTTTCTTAGCTCCTAATTACAGCTAACTAGTTTTGGCCAAGAAATATTTTCTGCTGTGATGTGCTTTACCAAGCTGCCTTACCAAGGTACAGCCCTATATGATTTCCACAGGTGCTCTACCCAACTCTGCTTATCCTAAACGGATGCCCAAAGGATATAACCTAATTCTACTCACCTTTAACCGTCTCACCATCTCTTCTTTAGATATTTTATCTGAGATCTCCTTGACACCAGGAGGATAGGTAATTTTTCCATCATTGGTCCTTGTCTTTGAATGAGCCATGATGGAAATATTTTTACCCCTAAAACAAGAAAACTATTAGATGCAAACCAAAAAAAAAAAAGCACTAACAATCTTCATAATAAACATGAAAAAAATTATAACTATTTCCTAATTTATAGTAATTCATTTAATTAATGAAAATCATTTTATTGAACATTTCTCCAACTTTTAAAATTTTATTTTTACTTTCATTTCCATTAGTGACAAGCTAGGTTATTTGAACTAATCCTCCAACTACAAAAAAATATGATTTTATTTAATTATATACTTACCTACATATATAAAATATTATATATAATATTCACAATATATACTACAAAATTATATATATATATAAAATACACACACAGCATTTTTTTTATAGTATTACAAATTACTTGGGCTGAAATCTAAGAGAATCCAGGAATCCAGAGAAGTAAATGGAACATTGTATCTCTTACACCCTGAGCCCATCTGCCAACCCTGACAAATCTAGAGTTCAGTTTCGGTGATCTTACAGGAAAAGGACAGACTCCTGTCATGATAGAACATCAAACAAGAGACCCTTCCTGACATTAAGGTAGAATACTACCCTAACCCCCAAAAGAGAATCCCTTCCAAGAGTTCGCTGAATTTCAAAGCACGGATTTTTATGCTACAGGAATAAATGAACTTATTTCTCATTAGCAAAAATGTGTTGACTGTAATGGTTCCTATTTTGATTAACAAAGATGTGTCTGAGCCTAGTTGTGTGATTTAAAATTCACAGTCCAAAACCACAGTTACTCTTTCACCAGCCTAACGATTTTATCCAGCAAACTAGCATAACCATCATACTAACACCCAATGAGAAAAGTAAGAGAAAGGGAAAAGAACCAACAACAGGTCTTTTCTGTTTACAAAGTTTTTAAATAAAATACTAGAAAAAAAAACACTTAGAAACTAAATGTAGCTGCAGGAAAAAAAAAAAAAAAAAACTGGGTTTAATCCCAGAAATGCAAGGTTGAATTCACCATATTAACAGAATAAAAAAGAAAAATCATGTGATAATCTCAAAAAATTAGGAGACAATGTTTGAAGAAAATTCAACATCAATTCACAACTAAAAAAGAAAATAAGGAAAAAAGTTCAACAAAATAAAAATTACATGAAAGATTTCTGAATCTGAGAAAGGTAAGATGCTATACCCTACAGCATAAATCATGCTTATTGATGCTCTTCTGAAAATGTTTTACCTATTTTCAGGACCTACAAAAACATACCTGCTGTCATCACTTGTTTAACACTGTAATAGAGATGTTGCTGAGAAGTCAAGATGAAAACTTATAAAGAATTCAGTGACAGATTAATTATAAATTGGCATGACAGATCTTACTGGACTGATAAAAATGTTCTAAAATTGGACTATGGTGAGTTGCACATCTCAGGATATTTACTAAAAATTACTCAACTATACACTTGAAATAGGTCAATCTTATTAATTTTATGATATATAAATTACATCTCAATAAAGTTGTTTAAATTTTTTACGTTCTGAGACTTTCATATCTATATGGAAAAAAATGACCCTGTACCCGTATCTCACACCATACACAAAAGGAATTTCAGGTCGATTAATGAACTAAATATTGAGGCAATTGGAAAAGTTTTTAGAATGTAATGTAGGAAAACAACTTCACAACCTCGGGTTAGAAAAATCCAAGAATCAAACCTACAGCTGTCTGTGTTCCTTCAACCAAAGAAGATATTCAGTGAATGCCTAGGATAAACCATTCTACAGGACAGTAAATATAAATGTGATAGGATTCCCAGTTTTCCATAGAACCTGGAATATAAGCAAGTCTCTCTACCTTGCCTCAACAGAAGCAAAAGCTGTTCATCTTCCTTAACAACAGACACATGATTGTGACCACAGACTACAGACTACAGCTAAATAATGTAGATATGGTTCCATCTGCACAGTCAAAACTTTATCAAGAACCTAGTATTTGCATGACATTCTAGAGTGGCTATAGGGCCACATGAGTTAAGATGGGTCTCAAAATTGACATAGGAAATAGACATTCCCCCTAAATGATTAAATCACAATAAATCCTAGAGTTAGCAACAGAAATAACAAACAACGAGCCTGGAAAAATATAAGATTGAAAGAAATCGAAAGTAGATGGGGGTGAAGTGTTAACAATATACAGAACAAAAGGACAGAGAAAAGAATCTGAATAAACCCCAGAGAACAAAGTTCAGAATTTGTTACTGGTCTAAAACCATGACTAAGGAAAAAGTGGAAGGAAGTAAAAGGGAGCGAAGAAGGAAAGGTAGAGCAACAAAGAAGCAGGTCTCTCAGTTTGCACTTCCACTTCATAAGCAATGGTTTTGTGAGCAGAGGTTTGAAATATTTCTGTGAGTATACACATGGGCTGTTTCCTCAAAGTAAAGATAAATTTACTGGCCCCTCTCTATAAGCAAACTCTATGTACCTTGAATTCTCAAGATTACATTTAAACTTCTCCCAACCTCCTTAGGCAGAGATTGGCTCTTTCCCCTACAGCTTGGAAAACTGTGAACATATCATAATTAGCATTTAATCACATCACATTTAATGAATTTATTTGTCTGTTTCCCCTACTTGACTATAAGCTCCTTAAAACAAGGATTTGTTGTTCAGTCACTAAGTCATATCTGACTCCTTGAGACCCTGTGAACTGCAGCAAGCCAGGCTTCCCTGTCCTTCACTATCTCCAGGAGTTTGCTCAAACTCATGTCCATTGAGTCAGTGATGCCATCCAACCATCTCATCCTGTCATCCCCTTCTCCTCCTGTCCTACAATCTTTCCCAGCATCAGGGTCTTTTCCAATGAGTCAGCTCTTTGCATCAGGTGGCCAAAATATTGGGGCTTCAGCATCAGTCCTTCCAATCTATATTCAGGGTTGGTGTCCTTTAGAACAAGGATAGTATATATCATTTTAGGCATCCTTAGAATAAAGTAGGTGCTCAAGAAATACTTGCTGAATCAATGACCTGAACTATTTTAAGAGATGGTGGCTCCAATAGGAAGTACAGACTAGGCAGAGGAGAAATCAAATATAGTAAAAACAGGAAACTGCTACGAAATTCCAATAAGAACTAATAAGGAACAGACTGCAGGAAATGACTAAAAATAAGAAAACTGATGCAAAGACTATGAATGCTTACTTGAGAGAAGTAGAAGATGATTACACGACTCAAAGCCTTTGTTCCTAGAAAGTCAACCATTTAAATATCTACTGAGAACTTACTTGGTGTGACAGCAGTTCTCTAGGCACTAAGGATACAATGGTAAGCAGAATACATAAAATAATTGCCCTCATCATAACAGAGATAGGGAAAAAACAGTGAGAAGTCAAGTCTTCGGAAAAATTAAGTTTGGAATACAGGGCAACTAGAGATGTTCAGCTGAAGTTCTAGAGAAAAGCCAATGAAAGAAAATATTTTAGCACCACATATAGCTTACGCTTTGGGGGCTTACAGAATCAATAAAGAAAATGTGTAGGGTGAGCTGAGATACGGAGACTAAAGTCTAAGAAATATCTGTATTGATGTGGGGCAGGGGAGGGATCAGGAAAGAAAACAGAAGAGGGTCAAAAAGAGAGAAAAATATTGCCTTTTTTTTAACTAGAAAAAAAATGTTTGAAGATGGAGAGATGGTATACAGTGTTAGTTACTTTGGAAATACACATCACTCTTGCAAGATAACCCCAGGCCCTTGGACTTGGCAAACTGATCTCTTTATGTACTTCCTAGACAACAACAGGAACGAACACCAAATAATAATGTAAAAGAAAAAAGGTGTAAAGGAGAAAGAGAGAGAAGGAGAGCAATGCAGAAGAAGAAAGGAAGGTTACAGTAAAGAAAGAGGCTATTCAACTGTTATGGGAAGTCAAAGGGAAAAGATACATTGACACACAGCTGCTCCTCTGAAATAGTGTCAAAGAAATTATTTGACATTCATTTTGTGTTGACTTCCCTGGTGGCTCAGATGGTAAAGCATCTGTTTACAATGAGGGAGACCCAGGTTTGATCCCTGGGTGGGGAAGATATCTTGGAGAAGAAAATGGCAACCCACTCCAGTATTCTTGCCTGGAAAATCCCATGGATGGAGGAGCCTGGTAGGCTCAGTCCATGGGGTCGCAAAGAGTCGGACACAACTGAGTAACTTCACTTTCACTTTGTGTTGAATTTCAATAGTATACATTATGACAGAGCGAACGAACTGAAAATGAGAAAGCAGTAACTTAAATTATTTATATAAAAACAGACCTGTGTCAGAGTCCATTTATGCACTGTATATAAATGTATTATATAGTACATATGTATATGGGATTCCCAAGTGACTCAGTAGTAAAGAATCTGCCTGCCAATGCAGGAGATGCAGGTTCGATCTCTGGGCTGGGAAGATCCCCTGGAGGAGGGCATGGCAACCCACTCCAGTATTCTTGCCTGAAAAATCCCATGGACAGAGGAGCCTGGCAGGCTACACAGTCCATTGGGTTGCAAAGAGTTGGACACAACTAAGGGACTTAAAACACCATACACATATATGTATATATTAATTTCAAATATCATTATATACACGTTGTTATAAATACCTACAGTTTTATATACAGGATGAACAATGAGACGCAAACTATTCTGATACTAAAGAGTTTATACAACCACTAAGTAAGTTCAAAAGAAAATGGCCATTAATTAAAATAAACATATTGGTAATTTAAAAAATCATACTAACAATCCTAGAAAGAAAAAAAAAAATCACCGAAATCATCATTCTACCCTAGATGTAAATAAACGTTCACAAGATGCGATAAAGACTGCAGTAAAAATATTACGGTCCTTTCAATGAATGGAAAAAAAGAACACAGCATTCACTGGATTAAACCACAAGGGTGAGAGCAATAGCAACAGTCACTGGTAAATCGATCTGGGAAGAAATAAAGACAGGTATCTGTCTTTTTCATAATAATTTTTCTTAAACACCCAGTATGTGGCAACAAGTTTATCAGAGTCACAGAAATCAAATCAAGTCACTACTAGAACCTCTACTTGCCCATGTTTATTAAAAGCTTCTTTTCCTTCTGGGACTTTACTCCAGGTTTAAGGTAGAGTTGGAAAGAAAACAAGATTTTGTGTAGTCTGACAACTGTAAAAGGTAAGCTTCCTATAACCGGTACCTCTTATAACCAGCAGATGGTGCCCTCCATAAATACCAATACAACCCTTCCAGTACACAGTCAGAGAGAAGGGTTTCTTCTTGGACAGAGATAACTGAAAAAATAATAAGAGTGTGTTCTAAAAGAAAAGAGAGAAAATAAATTACGTTATTCTCCTTTAAGTATATAACCTTAAGGCTACATTTACATATTTTCCAACTACTAAAACAAAAAGTTTTTTTTCCATATAAATGTTACCACTAACCCAACCAGTCAGACTGTATCATCTTTATTAATTCAAATTAAGTATATTTAATAGTTATTCCTCTATGTTTTGGTAATATAAAGTAATATTAAATGCTTCAGGAAGTCATTTTAGAAAGCAGACCCATTTTGTTCATATTTTTGGTAATGTTTATTTATAAATGATTAAACACACGGTTACTCTCTTGCCTACATTCTTTTCAAGGACCATCACGGAAGTAGAATTAAAGGCCTGAGAACATCTCAACTAGCACCACTTTCTAGCTAATAACACAAAGTGTTCTGACACATTCCTTTAAAGTAGTATTTTATGTTAATAATGACAATATCTCTCATTTATTAAACGATCAGTATTACAGTCCATGAGGTCACAAAAGAGTTGGACACGACTAAGTGACTAAACAACAACAAAGTTTCCTAGTCAGTGGTCAGCTCAATGTCCCATTCATTGAGGGGATAAGATTATGTAGTTTCTCTGTTCACATCAAACCTCAAACATTCTTATTACAACCCCCACTCTCAGTAGACAGCCTCTACTTCACTGAGAAAACAGAAGCTCTGTCTCACAGAAACTTTCCCAGTCTCCCATTACTAAATCTGCCATGACCGGCCAAAAATTTTGTTCAGGTTTTCCCATACAATCTTACAGAAAACCAGAATGAACTATTGGCCAACCCAATACTACACGTGTACCAAGTCCCTCCTTCCTTTCTGTTAACTAGAAAGTATGTAACCCTCTTCACGTCAAAAACGAATCCCTTCACAAGTGCACAGAACCCCATCCTCTACAGGTTTCTCAGAGACTTTCACTTCATCCGTTATCTCCTCTTGCCCAGCATCTGTATCCTTTGTGTCTACTAGATCCTTTCCCTCAGTGTTCAGTGTAAGCACTCTGTTCTTGTGCAGCAAGAAATCCGGGCAGGAAGGGAAAGAAAGTACAACATGCCTATTTACTTTCTACATGCCTCTAGCTACTGTCTTCTCTCTCAAACCACCTTCATAGCCAAGCTTTCCAAAAAGTAACCTGCACTTCCTCAGTTCCCATCTGCTTATCAAACTAACCCAGTCCTGCTCCCTGCTCTCTCCATCACCAGACACTGCTTTTGCCATAATCACTGAGGCAGACTTCAAAAATGACAACAGATTTTTCTTTTCCCTCTATCTACAGCCTTGCAATGTGATTTTGTGGCTCCTCTCATCAAGAAGAGTGTTTTTCCAGAACTTGAATTTGAGACAGTCTTATGACTTTGGTCACTGGGACACTGGCAAGCTTAAAAAGTGCTTGTGTTTTGGAATTTATTGACTTGCATTCTTGAAACTCCTGCTAAGAAGAGCACACACACAGAAGTTATCCCACTGTAAACTGAGACATACACAGAGAGAGATCTCAGTCATACCAGGCATGACCATCATGAAGGAAGCCAGTCCCAGACAAACCATCGGGTGATCACAGACACACACTTGTAGATGTATGAGCAAGCCCAGGTCAATCAGCTAAGGCTGACCCAGATCAGCAGAACTACCCAGTTATGCCAAACTCAAGCTGTCAACCTGGAGAACTGTGAGAAATGTTGGGTGTTTAAAGCCATTAAGTTTTGGGGTGATTTGTTATGCAGTAATAGCTAACTAAAAGTCATCACCGCCTTTCACGTTGCCAAAGCAAATACTTTTCCAATCCTAATTTTCTTGATCTGAGCTGTATGACACACAGTGGAGAGCAGACTCCTTTCTGAAACACTCCTTTCCTTTGATTTCTACTACATTTTACCCTTTCCTGATTTTTCTCCTATTACTAGTAACTGTCTCCTTTGTTTCCTTTTCTTCTAAATTCACCAAGGCTTAATTCTATTTCCTCTATTCACTTCTTGGTCTACATGTTTTTCTCCCAAGGTTTCTGCCCCAAGCTTTCTTAAAGCTACTCCAAAATACCCCACCAAGAGCTCTCTTCTGAACTCCAATCCACATATACCACTGCCAACCTAACATTTCTATTTAGGTATTCTCGAAAGTATTCTGTTCCCCACCCTGGGAAAAGAACCTGGGTCTCCTGTATTGCAGGCAGATTTTTTACCAACTGAGCCATGAGGAAAGCCCTATTCTCAAAGGGATCTTGAATCTAAAAAAACTCAAAACCAAACAACAAGCCAATTTCTTCCCCCTCCATAAAGCACTCCTCAATCTTCTCTATGTATAGGGTGTCCTAGTACATCCAGTGTTGCTCCCAGAAAACTGGGCATAATCTTTGACTATTCTCTTTCAACACTTAAAAGCAACTATCAAGTCCTATAAATGCCATGTACAAAACATAACTGGAATTCAGCTTCATTTGCCCATTACTTCACTATAACCTAATCTTAGTCACCTCCAATTCATCCTTCATACAGCAGCCAGATGATCTTAATATGTCAATCTCTTTCCATCTATTGCCTTAAATAGGTTCCCACTGACTTAAAACATAAGTTCAACATATAATAATCTGACTACTTTATCACTACAGTCCAGCCATACTTCTATGCCATAAAGGGATCAAACCAAGATCCTTCTAAGTGTCTGCTCTTCTTTCTGCTTCATCTTCTCTGTCATTCTTTGCCTTCATGCCTGGCTAACACTGATTTTCCAAGTCTCTTAAGCCAATTCTTCACAGACATTTTACCAAATTTGCTCAAGCTCAGGTAAATCTTTACTACATGCTCTCACAGCACCCTTGCACGTTTCCCTCAAAAATTTAATCATAATGGTAAATATTTATCCTCTAATGTCTGTTTACCCTTCAAAAGTATAAACTGTAACAGAACAAGTATCCTATGTTGTTCACTGTTGCATATCTAATGCTAACATGAAGGGTAAAAAGAGCTCAACAAATATTCTTTCTTCCAAATACTATTAATAATAAGATGAATTATATATTATGCCCATTTTAAAAGTGAGGAAACTGAGGATCAGAGATCAACCATGCTGAAGTTATTCAGCAACTAAATTGGGAATAATCTATACGTGATTTTCAATGCTTATTCCCTTAACCAAATTAATTTCCAATCTTTGGAGCACACTGAATCCCCTAATACTCATGACCACAGTTCAAGAGCATCAATTCTTCAGCGCTCAGCTTTCTTTATAGTCCAACTCTCACATCCATACATGACTATTGGAAAAACCATAGCTTTGACTAGACGGACCTTTGTCGGCAAAGTAATGATTCTGCTTTCTAATAAGCTGTCTAGGTTGGCCATAGCTTTTCTTCCAAGGAGCAAGTGTCTTTTAATTTCATGGCTGCAGTCACCATGTGCAGTGACTTTGGAGCCCAAGAAAATAAAGTCTCTCACTGTTTCCATTGTTTCTCCATCTATTTTCCTTGTAGTAATGGGACCGGATGCCATGACCTTAGTTTTCTGAATGTTGAGTTTTAAGCCAACTTTTTCACTCTCCTCTTTCACTTTCATCAAGAGGCTCTTTAGTCCTTCTTCGCTTTCTGCCATAAGGGTAGTGTCATCTGTATGTCTGAGGTTATTGATTTTTCTCCGGCAATCTTGATTCCAGCTTGTGCTTCATCCAGTCTGGCATTTCACGTGATGTACTCTGCATATAAGTTAAATAAACAGCGTGACAATATACAACCTTGATGTACCCCTTTCCCAATTTGGAACCAGTCTGTTGTTCCATGTCCATTTCTAACTGTTGCTTCCTGACCAGCATACAGGTTTCTCAAGAGACAGGTCAGGTGGTCTGGTATTCCCATCTCTTTCAGAATTTTCCAGTTTGTAGTGATCCACACAGTCAAAGGCTTTGGTGTAGTCAATAAAGCAGATGTTTTTCTGGAATTCTTGCTTTTTCTATGATCCAGTGGATGTTGGCTATTTGATCTCTGGTTCCCCTGCCTTTTCTAAATCCAGCTTGAATATCTGGAAGTTCTCGGTTCACGTATTGTTGAAGCCTGACTTAAAGCACCACTACTAGTGGTCCACTTGACTTTGCATTCCAGGATGTCTGGCTCTAGGTGAGGGATCACATCACCATAAGTATCTGGGTCATTAAGATCTTTTTTGTATAGTTTTTCTGTGTATTCTTGCCACCTCTTCTTAATATCTTCTGCTTCTGTTGGGTCCATACCATTTCTGATCTTTATTGTGCCCATCTTTACATGAAATGTTCCCTTGGTATTTCTGATTTTCTTGAAGAGATTTCTATCTATGTCTTTTCCATTCTATTGTTTTCCTCTATTTATTTGCACTGATCACTGAGGAAGGCTTTCTTATCTCTCCTTGCTATTCTCTGGAACTCTGCATTCAGATGGATATATCTTGCCTTTTCTCCTTTGCCTTTGGCTTCTCTTCTTTTCTCAGCTATTTGTAAGGCCTCCTCAGACAACCATTTTGCCTTTTTGCATTTCTTTTTCTTGGGGATGGTCTTGATCACTGTCTCCTGCACAATGTCACGAACCTCCATATGTTCTGACAAAATGTGGTCCACTGGAGTAGAGAATGGCAAACTCAGTATTCTTGCCTTGAGAACCCCATGAACAGTATGAAAAGGCAAAAAGACAGGACACTGAAAGATGAACTCCCCAGGCTGGAAGGTGCCCCAGTATGCTACTAGAGAAGAGTGGAGAAATAACGCCAGAAAGAATGAAGAGACAGAGCCAAAGTGAAAACAATACCCAGCTGTGGATGTGACTGGCGGTGGAAGTAAAGTATGATGCTGTAAAGAACAATATTGCATAGGAACCTGGAATGTTAGGTCCATGAATCAAGGTAAATTGGAAGTGGTCAAACAGGAGATGGCAAGAGTGAACATCGACATCTTAGGAATCAGTGAACTAAAATGGACTAGAATGGGCGAATTTAATTCAGATGACTCTTATATCTACTACTGTGGGCAAGAATCCCTTAGAAGAAATGGAGTGACCATCATAGTCAACAAGAGTCTGAAATGCAGTACTTGGATGCAATCTCAAAAACGACAGCATGATCTCTGTTCACTTCCAAGGCAAACTATTCAATATCACAGTAATCCAAGACTATGCCTCAACCACTAATGCCGAAGAAGCTAAAGTTGAACAGTTCTGTGATGACCTACAAAAACTTCTAAAACTAACACCAAAAAAAGATGCCCTTTTTATTATAGGGAAATGGAATGCAAAAGTAGGAAGCCAAGAGATACCTGGAATAACAGGCAAGTTTGGCCCTGGAGTACAAAATGAAGCAGTGCAAAGGCTAATAGAGTTTTGCCGAAAGAACGCACTGGTCATAGCAAACACCCTCTTCCAACAACACAAGAGATGACTCTACACATGGACATCACCAGATGGTCAATACCGAAATCAGATTGATTATATTATTTGCAGCCAAGATGGAGAAGCTCTATATAGTCAGCAAAAACAAGACCGGGAGCTGACTGTGGTTCAGATCATAAACTCCTTATTGCCAAATTCAGACTTAAGTTGAAGAAAGTAGGGAAAACCACTGAACCATTCAGGTATGACCTAAATCAAATCCCTTACAATTATACAGTGGAAGGGACAAATAGATTCAAGGGATTAGATGTGGTTAAGAGTAGTTGGCTAGGGGTGAGAAATAAGTGACTACAAAGGGACATGAGTGATGTTTGGAGGGCAGTGACTAAAAATCATTAACTTGTACACAAAATCAATGTTTTAAAGGAAAGACAAATGAAGGAACAATCCATTCTATCAGAGACAGCAGAGAAAGCGGTCAGTCACACATCACAGGGAGTTGGAATTTAAGCCGTGGTAGACAACAAGGTGGCTAAGTGAGGACTCAGGGCAGAGGAAACACCGAGAAATGAGCAGAAGCACAAAGACATGCTGAGTGTGAGAAAAGACAAGTCCGGGCATCTGTTGTAAGATATATGTGTTTCCAAAAATAAAAATATAAATCGATGGAACAGGATAAGCCCACACACCTATTATGGTCAATTAATCTATGATAAAGGAGGCAAGACCACACAATGTTCTAAAGACAGTCTCTTCATCAAATGGTGCTGGGAAAACTGGACAGCCACAGATTAATAAAAAATGAAAGTACATAATTTCTTAACCCTGTACATAAAAATAAGCTCAAAATGGATTACAGACCTAAATGTGAGACCGGACACTGTAAAACTCCTAAAGGAAAACATAGGCAGAACACTGTCTAACATGGGCTCCCCTGATAGCTCAGTTGGTAAAGAATCTGCCTGCAATGCAGGAGACCCCGGTTCGATTCCTGGGTCGGGAAGATCCGCTGGAAAAGGGATAGGCTACCCACTCCAGATTTATGTTATTTCTCTAACATAAATCACAGCAATGTCTTTTTCAATCCGTCTTCCAGACTAACGGAAATAAAAGCAAAAATAAACAAATGGGACATACTTAAAACTCAGAAGTTTTTGCACAGGAAAGGCAACAATAAGCAAAACGAAGACAACCCACAGATTGGGAGAAAATATTTGCAAATGATGCGACCATAAAGGATCAGTTCCAAAAATTTACAAACAGCTTATGACGCTTGACATCATCAAAACAAACAACCCATTCAAAAAATGGTTCCCAACATCAGCTAGTTTATCTAGAAAAAGCAAATCAGCATGGAGAGAAAAGAACCCTTCTGCACTGTTGGTGGGAATGTAAACTGGTACAGTCGCTATGGAGAACAGTATGGAAGGGGTTCCTTAAACAACTAAAAATAGGGAAATACTCCTGCAGAGAAAAACATGATCTGCAGCACCCCAACACTGAAGCACTGTTTACAAAAGCAGAAGTGTGTCCATGCTGTATCAAGATGAAGTAAGACAGAAATATCATATGACATCCCTTATATGTGGAAGCTAAAAAGAAATGATACAAATGAACTTACAAAACAGACTCACAGACTTAGAAAACAAACAGAGTTGTCAAGGAAAAGGATAGTGAGAGACTTTGGGAAGGTCACGCACACTGCTATATTTAAAATGGGTAACCAACAAAAACCTATTGTACAGCACATGGAACTCTGTTCAATGTTATGTGCCAGCCTAAATGGGAGGGAAATCTGGGGGAGAATGGATACATGTATATGTATGGCTGAGTCCCTTTGCTGCTCACCAAAAACTGCCACAACACTGTTAATCGCTATACCCCAACACAAAATAAAAAGTTTAAAGTTATCAAAAAAAAATTTTTTTAAATGTGTTTCCAGAAAAATCTCACATTCTGCAAAATTAACACTTAAAAATAACCATTGTAACAGAGCATGAGCAAAACAATCACAATCCTAATAAAATACAAGCACAGTTGAGTATCCACTGGCAATTGTTACCAGCATCATAATCAAATTTCTCAGCGTTAAATCTCAGAGCTCAGGTTTCCCTTTCAAATGCAGGCTCCTGAAGGTACTTACTTCTAACAGGAAACACTGTGGCAGAATTAAAAATGTAATCCAGTGACAGTGTTCAATTTTTTGTTAAAAGTAGAGAAAACAGCCTCACAGATATTTTGCCTACATTCACACCTGTACCAGAAGCTTAACAGAAGAGATAAGAGATTCTTGATACTATTAATAAATCTTCTGCTTGTAATAAACAGGCAATTTTTCACCTGGATTTTGAGTTTCTCCTTTTTGCACTGCATCTACAGATCACTCACAGAACATATTTTCCTTCAGAGCGCAATAAATTTAGACAATCTTTTTGTCTCACATCTAGATCTAATATGACTTCAAAAATTAATACATAGTATCACATTTTAAGATTTTTTAAAATTTCACTGAGATATAATTAACATATAACATACTAGTTTCAGGTGTGCAATATAATGATTCAACATACAGACACATTACAAAATGATTACAATAAACCTAGTTAATATCCATCATCATACAAACTTTTTCTTGTGAAGAAAACTTCTAAGACCTACTCTCTTAGAAACTTTTCAAACTCACAATTAGGTGTTAACTTCAGTCACCATGCTGTGCATCCCATGACTTATTTTTTAAGGAAGACTGTCTTTTGCTCTCCCATCCATTTCATCCACCTTACCCTTCCCAGCTCTGACAACTATAAATCTGTTTCTTGACTCTCTCAGTTTAAGTTCTGATTTGATCTCAGATTCTATTAATACATATAAGTGAGTTTACACAATATGTCTTCCTCTGACTTATCCATCCATGTTGTTGCAATGTGAGAATTTCCCTTGTTTTATGGCTGAATAATATTTCAGTGTTTTGCATGTGTCTCACATTTTCTTTAGTCATCCAGCTGTCAGTGGACATGAATGCATCCGTATCTTGGCTACTGTAAATAATGCTGCAAGGGATGTGGGAGTGCATACATCTTTTCGAGTTACTGTTTTCATTTTCTTGGGAGAAATATCTAGAAGTGGAAATGCTGATCATAAGTCAGTTCAATTTTTAATTTTTTGAGGAATCTCCAAACTGGCTGCACCTATATTCATTCCCATCAGCAGTGTGTAAGAGGTGCTTTTTTCCCACATCTTCACCAACATTTCTTGTCTTTCTGATAACAGTCATTCTAACAAGTGTGATCTGATCTCATTGTGACTTTGATTTGCACTGAGGATTTTCAGCTCTTATCTTCAAAAAATGTTAAAATATTATCTTTGGAAGAAAGCCCTTGAATGCTTCCAAACATTGATGTGCTAGAAAATAGACATTTATGACCAATGATACTTCCACATTACACTTAAATCATTCCTCCACTTACCACAGAGCTAATTATGCTACAGAAACATGTGCAACAGCAGAGTGGTGTTGACAGTGGTTTAACTGGAACGTGCATGTGTGAATGTGCATATGTGCACGTACAGGTGAGGAAGATTCTAAAAGAAATTGAGACCAGTTATTTCAGGCTTTCCTATATCCCTGATAAGGAGTTTGGTCTTCATCACCTAAGGTCGTTATCGTTTCTCTTTGTTCTCTAAAGAACACAAAGAGCAACCACATGTGTATTTTAGAATTCCCAAAGACAAGAGACACACCAACTGGAACATAAGACTACTGGAATATATGAGAGGTTCATAGACACGGCAGGAAGAGAACGAAACATTCAAAGAAAGGATATAATAGAAAGTAAGAGAGAAGTATGATTTAATGGGAGAAAATGATTAAGACAACAGCAAGCAAACTTTACCCCAGAAGAGAATAGAGACTATCCTGACCCTTTCTCAGACCAAGACAGGGATGGTATTTATCTCCATGGCATCCCTGTGACTTCCCCTAAAGCTCCCCACACCTAGAGAACTCAGAATGAAAACAAAGTCTGTTTACAAAGAGTTGCTGTGTTCACTAAGGTCCTCAGTGTAAGAAAAATCAACAATGTCAACTCAGAAAGACCTATACTTTCAATTCAAAACTCAATATATCCTGCATAAAGCTACACCTGCATCTCTTTAAGACTACAATAAAATGGGCATAAATATCATTCACACTGGTATTTAAGGGCCATATCACAACATATGCAGAATAAAGTATAATTATTAATTCTACTTAAAGTGTTAATCGCTCATTCGTGTCCAACTCTTTTGTGATCCCATGGACTATAGCCTGCCAAACTCCTCTGTCTGTGGGATTTCCCAGGCAAGAATACTGGAGTGGTGTGCCATGCCCTTCTCCAAGGGATGTTCCCAACTCAGGGATCCAACCTGGGTCTCCCACACTGCAGGCAGATTTTTTACCAAACTAGCCAACAGGGAAGCCCCTACTTCACTAAAAGTAATAGAATGTTCCTAATGACAATCAATAAATTTGCTTCAAAAGTTATGCACTTATTGTATTCTAAAATTCTGAGAGTAAATTTTATGTTCTGCTCTTACCATGGTGAAGTTTTTAAAAAAAAAAGTTATAAACCTTGTAGATGAACCATAATGAATAAATTGGGCAATGTTGGGGAAAACTGGAAGATAATTCTGGATGTAAAGTGCACCAAAATGTTTAATTTTGGTAAACTGCTCAGTAAATTTCCCCTAATGGGAAAACATGAAAAACTATCATAGTACATAAAGTATTTGAAGATATTCCTGACGATATTAATTTTGAAGGTATGCACAAGTTTTTGAATCTAGTCTGTTAGTTTTCTGAGTGATTAGTTGAATTACTTCTATTAATTCCAAATTTATTTGCCCCTTTAGGATATTTTGCAACTGCATCATCCTAACTAGGAAGCTGCTTCTTACTTCATAGGAGAATTTAAAAGATCTTTCTATGGTTAACAGACATAATTGCCAACCATCTACCATATATTCTTCCTGGATAAAATCAACCTAACTTTTTTCTATCAGTGATGTCCAAACAAAGATGCTGGGTTTTATGTTTCCTTTATTTTCTAAAACAGCTTTACTGAGATATAATTCACATACCATACAACTCACTCTCCATTTAAACACATTTTATTTTTTCATTCATCTGTTGATGGACATTTAAGTTTGTTTCCGCTGGTAGCTACTGTGAATAATACTGCTATGAACACGCAAGTACAAATATCTCTTCAAGACCCTGGTTTCAATTTTTTATGGTATATACTTAGGATATCATGGATTCTTTCCAATCCACAGATTCTAGAGAAATGTCTGTTCATGTCCTTTCCCCAATTTTTAAATTGCTTGTTCTTTTATTGTAGAGCTCCAAGAGTCCTTTAAACATTCTGGATATCAGATATCCAGAAAATCTGGAAATTCATATCAGATACGGTTTGCAAGTTTTTTTCTCCCATTATGTAGGCTGTCTTTCACTTTCTTGATAATGTCCTTTTGAGGAACAAAAGTTTCTAAGTTTTATGTAGTGAAACCAATCCATTTTTTCTTTTATTGCTCATGCTAATGTTATCATATCTAAAAATCTAATATCAAACCTCCAAAGTCATGAAATGTTACTCCTGTATTTTCCTCTAAGCATTTATGGTTTTAGCTGTTTAGGTCATTGATCCACTTTGAGTTCATTATTATGTATTGTTTGAGATGGAATCCAACTTCACTCTTTTCCATGTAGAAATCCACCTAGCTGCTCCAGTATCATCTGTTGAAGACTACCCTTTTCCTGTTTATTTGGTGCTTTTTTTTTTAATTGAAGTGTAATTGACTTACAAAGCTTTGTTAGTTTCAGGTGTGCAGAAAGTGATTCAGCTATACATACTGTGTATGTTCTAAGTCGCTTCGGTTGTGTTCAACTCTTTGCAAGCCTATGGACTGTAGCGCGAATTAAGACTCCTCTGTCCATGGGATTCTCCAGCTAAGAGTACTAGAATGCGTTGCCATGACTTCCTCCAGAGGATCTTTCTGACCCAGGGATTGAACCCACGTCTCTTATGGCTCCTGAATTGGCAGGCAGGTTCTTTACCACTAGCACCACCTGGGAAGCTCATGTATATGAATACACACAATATATATACTTTTTCAGATTCTTTGCCGTTATATATAATTACAACATACTAAATATAGTTCCCTGTGCTATATTGTAGGTCCCTATTGCTTATTTGATATATAGTAGTGTATATTTATAAATTCCAAGCTCCTAATTTATCCCCTCTCCCTTGTAGTTTCCCCTTTGTTGTTCAGTTTCTCAGCTGTGTATGACTCTTTGTGACCCCATGACTACAGCATGCCAGGCTTCCCTGTTCTTCACTATCTCCCAGAGTTTGCTCAAATTCATGTCCACTGAGTTGGTGATGCTATCCAACCATCTCGTCCCCTGCTGCTCCATTCTCCCCTAGCCTTCCAGCATTAAGGTCTTTTCTAACAAGTCAGCTCTTCGCATCAGGTGGCCAAAGTATTGGAGCTTCAGCTTCAGCATCAGTTCTTCCAATGAATATTCAGGGCTGATTTCCTTTAGAATTGACTGGTTCGATCCTCTTATGGTCCAAGGGACTCTCAAGAGTCTTCTCCAACACCACAATTCAAAAGCATCAGTTCTTCAGCGCTCAGCCTTCTTTATGGTCCAACTCTCACATCCGTATGTTACTGGAAAAACCACAGCTTTGACTACATGAACCTACGTCAGCAAAATGATGTCTCTCCTTTTCAATATGCTGTCCAGGTTTGTTACAGCTTTTCTTCCAAGGAGCAAGCATCTTTTAATTTCATGGCTGCAGTAAACATCCGCAGTGATTTGGGAGCCCAAGAATATAAAATCTGTCACTATTTCCATTTTTTCCCCCATCTACCTACCATGAAGTGGTGAAACCAGATGCCGTGATCTTAGTTTTTAAAATGTTGAGTTTTAAGCCAGCTTTTTGACTCTCCTTTTTCACCCTCATCAAGGGGCTCTTTAGTTCCTCTTCACTTTCTGTCATTAGGGTATTATCATTTGTGTATATGAGGTAGTTGATATTTCTCCTGGCAATCTTGATTTCAGTTTGTGATTCATCCAGCTCAGCATTTCGCAAAATATATTCTGCATATAAGTTAAATAAGCAGAGTGACAATATACAGCTTTAATGTACTCCTTTTCCCATTTTGAACGAGTCAGTTGTTCCATGTCAAGTTCTTGCTGTTGCTTCCTGACCTGCATACAGGTTTCTCAGGAGACAAGTAAGGTAGCCTGGTATTCCCATCTCTTTAAGAACTTTCCACAGTTTATTGTGATCCACAGAGTCAAAGGCTTCAGTGTAGTCAATGAAACAGACATTTTTCTGGAATTCCCTTGCTTTTTCTAAGATCCAATGGATGTTGGCAATTTGATCTCTGGTTCCTCTGCCTTTTCTAAATCTAGCTTGTTACCTGGAAATTCTTGGTTCACATACTGCTGAAGTCTAGCTTGAAGGATTTTGAGCATTACCTTGCCAGCATGTGAAATGAGTGCAATTGTGCAGTAGCTCATTCCTTGGCACTGAAATGAATATTGACTTTTTCCAGTCCTATGGCCACTGCTGAAATTTCCAAATTTGCTGAAATACTGGGTGCAGCACTTTTACAGCATTATCTTTTAGGATTTGAAATAACTCAGCTCGAATTTCATCACCTCCACTAACTTTATTCATAGTAATGCTTCCCAGGTGGCGCTAGTGGTCAAGAACCTGCCTGCCAAACAGGAGACATAAGACATAAGAGAAACGTGTGTGGTAAGATACCCTGGAGGAGGGCAGGGCAACCCACTCCAGTATTCTTGCCTAGAGAATCCCATGGACAGAGGAGCCTGGCAGGCTACAGTCCACAGAGTTGCAAAGAGTTGGACATGACTGAAGCGATTTAGCACACATGCAACACTTCCTAAGGCCCGCTTGACTTCACACTCCAGGTCATCTGGCTCTAGGTGAGTGACCACACCATCATGGTTATTTGAATCATTAAGACCTTTTTATATAGTTCTTCTGTGTGTTCTTGCCATTCTCTGTGGAGAGTTTTAACAAAACATGGTTCACTGGAGAAGGGAATGGCAAACCACTCCAATATTCTTGCCTCAAGAACCCCATGAACAGTATGAAAAGTTACTCAATTATTTACTTGAAAATTAATTTTTAATCTTTTTAAAAAATATTTTCTCAGAAAAACAAATTTGCAACAGGAAGAATGTCAATACAGAAAATGGTTTTATTACTTTTTACTTTGAAAGATACTTCTTTTCAATCCCTTGGCAAACACACATTTTCTTCCACTAAAAGAGTTAAAAACTCACAGAAAATGAACTATATTTTTAAAATACCAAACAGAAATAAACTTTAAAATAAAGACTGTCTTCTGAGATGCGAACAGACAGCCCAGTAGACTAGCCTTGTACAAATATCTATAGCTTACCCTACAAAGATGGTTGATTTTCAGTCTTCTAAGTAGAAAATAACTATCTGCTTCAGTGCTATACAAACTGTAAAGTGCTACACCTATAGTTACCAAACTGTGCACCAAGACATCTCCGAACACCCTGGACTTCACAGCAAATTCACAGATACTGTTGGCTATTTTTAATTACCAAGGAGAACATAGCAACTGTGAAGAGCTGTCAGACACCAAGTGAAGCACTAGCTCAAAGGAGTTTCATCTCAAAATGGAATGATCCTTCTACACTCCTTTTGATGGCTACCATGTATCTTTGAGAAACTGGGTTTGGGCAGTTGATGTGATAAAAAGTACTGCATGGAAATCAATGTAACATAGGAAATGCAGGTGGCAGTGTCTAATTCTAAGACTTCAGAACTTACACGAGCCCAAAAGGCAAACATTGAAAATAAGAATAAACCTTTAAATCTTTTTCAGTAGTTTCTGATTTTACAGTGGTCAGTGCATAGTAACACTTCTCTCTCCTCTTCCCCAAATCAATTAATATGGCCAAAGAAATAAAAACTATGGGAAAAAACTATAGCAGTGTTAGCAATCAGAATATCACTGACAATGCTGATAGTCAACACAAGTAAAACCAATAAACCACCCAGACTCAGAATTAGGGGATGGGGAACTGAATGAAGACAGGAAGATAAAAGCTCCTTAGATCTGGGCCATCACTATTAACAAACAAGGAAACAGAATCTTCCAATAGCACACTCTTACCTCTACAGCAACTCTTTTTCTAATTCCTGCTAATAACCTCAGGTCAAAAAACACAGGAAACAATAGGATTTTGAAAGTCTACCAGAAACCATAACAAAATTAAGATAGGTAAAGACTACATCTGAGCTTTCCTGACTTGATGCAGATTGCAAGACAAAACAAGTTGGAATTTTGTGACACAAATGCTCTCTCAGCGATCTGTTTTGTTCAGAGGAGATATAAGCCTTAAGGTGTGCTCCTAGCCCACACACCCTAAAAATAACCCGACTTTTAAAGCCTGTCTCAGTTCATTTACCATACCAGGGATAACACACAGAGAAAGAACTACAGCTACAGCCATTCCCCTAGAAGGACCCATCTGGAGAAAGTGACCCTAATTCATACAATAGCTAAAGAAGCCCACACCTGCTATCAATAATGACTAATTTAGAATTTCATTTACAAATATAACTGCATAAAGAAAAACCAACAAGCACATCAGAAGACTCAACGAGTCCAAAAGAGGTACACAAAATAAGAATCAGAGCACAAGGCCAAATAAAATAAAGTCAATACAAAAAGACACAACAGAAATACATTTTAAAATCTTCATTAATTTTAATGAAATTATTCAATGTATTCAAAGAAAGGTGGATAGGTTTGTACATACAATAACTAAAGTAAGCTAGTGTGAAAAGTAGCAACAGTGAAACAAGAATTCTAGTGACTTGAGAGCAGGAACAGTTCAAACTGGAAGGGATGAAGGGAGAGAGAACTAAGTATCACCAGAAGCAGTGAAAAGCCCAAGTGAAAAGACTGAACATCCATATCCAGTAGTATACAGTCAGTATATTATAAAGAGCCCAATTGATCCAGCAGAAAACTGTTATATTACTGAACATATACAAAGAAAAATCTACAAGGACATTTCCATACTCCATCATCACTTCCATACTCCCTACCTATCCAACCCCATAACAATAGTATGTTGAAACTTGGGCAGTAAGCAGTATGCACATGGAGATGCAAGAGGGTAAATGTCCATATCTGCACTGTGTCAATTATGAGGAAAGCTGAACCTGAAAGTCATCCTTAAAGTTCCCAGGGCATAATAAATCCTGTTATCTTAGCAGATACAAAAACAAATCTTCTGTGTACTCTCTCAAATCTTCCACATACTAAGCTCAACAAAACATGAGTCCTATTCAAGGATCAACAAACACACAAGGAAAGGAACATCACTGAGAGACTGAAGCACCAATGAATTCAGATACCAAAATTTAATCACCAAAAGGTAAAATATAGCTGAAATGTCTAAGAAATTTTTTTAAATGAAGTTATATAAAATATGATACCAGAAACAGGATGCTGAAAATAACCAGAAAGACTAGGGTGGGGAAAGAAAACAAAAAAAAATGTAATGAAAAGTAATGGCTCATTTCAAAATCTCAATTGACCAGTTAAAGATGGATGAGTTTTAAAAGGCAGCTATATATATCACAGCACTGCACAACAGAAGTTTCTGCAATGGACATGTTCTGTATCTCCAATGCCCAATATGATAGGCACTAGCTACTTGAAATGTGATTAATAAGTCTAAGAAACTGGATTTTTAATTTTATTTAATTCTCATTAATTTAAATTCAAACTGCCAGAAGTGGCTAGTGAGTACTACATTGGACAGTGTAGCTACATTATGACCAAAATGGGTTTATCCTAATAATGCAAGGTTTTGGTTTATAGCCAGAAAAATCTATCAACATAATTTACAATATCAAGACGCTGAAGGATGAAAGAAACCTATCTCAACACATGCAGGAATCAATACCCATTTGTTAAAAATACAAGAAGATATGCTTACCTACAAAGGTATTCTACTAAAAACCAAAAACAAACACCATTTTTAACAGAGAAACATCCTCTAAAGCCAGAAACAGTAGTAACTCCTCTACCACTCCTCCTTCGTGTTTGCTTAGTCGCGTCCAACTCTTTGTGATCCCATGGACAGTAGCATGCCAGGCTCCTCTGTCCATGAAAATTTCCAGGCAAGAATACTGGAGTGAGCTGCCATTTCCTCCTCCAGGGGGTCTTCCCGACCCAAGGATCGAACCAGCGTCTCCTGTATTGGCAGGCAGATTCTTTGTCACTAAGCCACCCAGGAAATCACTGGAAATCACTACTCCTCTTTAATATTTACCTGAAGAATGTACCTAGTACACTAAGAAAAGGAAATCAGTATCATAAGGAATAGAAAGAAACTAGTCTCATTATTTCTTTCTATTCCTTATGATACACGACTGATCAACTTCACTTTCACTTTTCACTTTCACGCACTGGAGGAGGAAATGGCAACCCACTCCAGTATTCTTGCCTGGAGAATCCCAGGGACGGAGGAGCCTGGTGGGCTGCCGTCTATGGGGTTGCACAGAGTCGGACACGACTGAAGCGACTTAGCAGCAGCAGCAGTCTCATTATTTGCTGCACAGAAACTCATAAATAGCAAAATATTAAAAACTAAAAGTCTAGTAGGCAAAAATCTACTGCATTTTCATATACCAGTCAAAGCAACTGAAAATGTAAATTAAAATTAAAAAGTGTATTTCAAGGTATATCTTTAAGATCTAATGCTGCTGCTGCTGCTGCTGCTGCTGCTGCTGCTGCTAAGTCGCTTCAGTTGTGTCCGACTCTGTGCCACCCCATAGACAGCAGCCCACCAGGCTCCCCCGTCCCTGGGATTCTCTAGGAAAGAACACTGGAGTGGGTTGCCATTTCCTTCTCCAATGCATGAAAGTGAAAAGTGAAAGTGAAGTCGATCAGTCGTGTCCAACTCTTAGCGACCCCATGGACTGCAGCCTACCAGGCTCCTCCATCCATGGGATTTTCCAGGCAAGAGTACTGGAGTGGGTTGTCATTGCCTTCTCCGTAAGATCTAATGAAACATATTTAATTAGAAGCTATATGATAAAAACTCTAAAACCTTACTAAAAACCATTACATAAAATCTAAATGCTTACAAAGATATACTATGTTCAAACCATTAACATGTTTGATATCAAAGATGTCAATTTTCCCCCAAAGTATCTTATAAATAACACAAGAGAGCACCTGAAAGACTTTAGCACCAGATTTAAAAATTATTTGGACGTGCAAAAAGCCAAAACACATGTGAAGAATTGGGGGGAATTTGCTCTAACAGAAAGCAAAAGTTTTTATGTTGAGGACAGACAAATAGATTTTGGAACAGAAGTGATTCCAAAAATAAACCAATACACATATGGTAACTTGATTGTGATAGAATTAGTTTTGCAATCAATACAGAAAAGGTGTACCCTTTAATGAAAGAATCTGAATATTCATAAAGGAAAAAATGGATTTCAACCTCTATCCCACTACTGATGGGAGAAAAAAGAAAAACAAAAGGAACTCAGTGAAATGAAAGGAAAAGACAAAAGTTTAAAACAAGAGACATGCTTTTATTACCCAGATGGAACGATTTCTTAAACCAAGTTAATACAGAAATCACAAAATAAAAAATTGATAAGCTTTCAGTTCAGTTCAGTCCCTCAGTTGTGTCCAACTATTTGTGACCCTATGGACTGCAGCACAGCAGGCCTCCTTGCCAATCACCAACTCCTGGAGTTTACTCAAACTCATGTCCATTGAGTCAGTGATGCCATCCAACCACCTCATCCTCTGTCGTCCCCTTTCTCCTCCCGCCTTCAGTCTTTCCCAGCATCAAGGTCTTTTCAAATGAGTCGGTTCTTCGCATCAGGTAGCCAAAGTATTGGAGTTTCAGCTTCAGCATCAGTCCTTTCAATGAATATTCAGGATATATTCATATCCAATGAATATGATTTCCTTTAGGATGGACTGGTTGGATCTCCTTGCAGTCCAAGGGACTCTCAAGAGTCTTCTCCAACACCACCGTTCAAAACCATCAATTCTTTGGCACTCAGCTCTCTTTATAGTCCAACTCTCACATCCATACATGACCATTGGAAAAAACATAGCTTTGACTAGACGGACCTTTGTTGGCAAAGTAATGTCTCTGCTTTTTAATATGCTCTCTAGGGTGGTCATAACTTTTCTTCCAAGGAGCAAGCATCTTTTAATCCCATGGCTGCAGTCACCATCTATCTGCAGTGATTTTGGAGCCCCCCAAAATAAAGTCTGTCACCTTTTCCACTGTTTCTCCATCTATTTGCCATGAAATAATGGGACCAGACGCCATGATCTTAGTTTTCTGAATGTTGAGTTTTAAGCCAACTTTTTCACTCTCCTCTTTCACTTTTACCAAGAGGCTTGATAAGCTTTACTTCATTAAAATACTTCAATATGGGCGAACATATTTACAACTCACTTTCTTTTTAAAGCTAGTAACCAGAATATATACAAAGAACGCCTGTCAATAGGGAGGAAGAACACAACCCAACAGAAAGAAAAAGTCACTATCAAGTGCATTACAAACAAGGAAAAAATACCCATTAAACATATAACAAATATTCCCCTCTCTCCTTTGTAATGAGAAAAATAAAAATTAAGATCAAGTAAGGAAGGATCTTTACACATACTGAACCAGCAAAAATTCAAACAGGTAATAATGCCATTATTAAACCAGATGCTAGCAAGGGAATGAAATTTCCACAGTTGCTTTAAACTAAACTACTCTTATTTAATCCTTGAGACTCAGTAGGGCCCAGCCTCCTCCCAGGCACAGGTAACAAACCTGAGCTCTACTTGCAAGAAAGAAACCAACAACATTATTTCCCACATTGGCCCCTTCCTTTCCAATGCACATGATTTCCAATGTTTATAACTCTTATTTATCTCATACTTTTATACTGCCAAGACACCCAAACAATGTGGGCATGTGCCTGCCTTCTCTACAACCATTACACTCCTCTTTGATAATGTAGCTGCAATGAATTCAAGGTAGTAGTCATTTTTGTTTTTGTTCAGTCACTCAGTCATGTCCCACTCTTTGTGATTCCATGGACTGTAGCACGCCAGGCCTCCCTGTCCATCACCAATTCCCAGAGCGTGCTCAAATTCATGTCCATTGAGTCAGTGATGCCATCCAACCATCTCATCCTCTGTCATCCCCTTCTCCTCCTGCCTTCCATCTTTCCCAGCATCAGGGTCTTTTCTAATAAGTCAGCTCTGTGCATCAGGTGGCCAAAGAACTGGAGCTTTAGCATCCAACTCAATTAAATAGACCCTAACTCGCCAAGATAATCAGAAATAACTCCACTTCTCTGGAGAGTAAATAAACCATTTACAGTAAAACAGATTGAAGCTGATAAGGCTATGTCAATTCTAGCCAGGGGTACTGATTCAGAGGTGGTTCTACCACAGCTCAGGAATTTGTTTTAGATGAGACAAATAATAAACAAGCACATGGTTTCACTTCTCACTAGTGTGCAATCTCTCTCGAAAATGAGTTCTCTCTGCAAAGACTGTCAACAGCAGAGATCTATAGATGGATGAATTATATACACAGGCAAAAAAAAACAAAAAAACACAAGATCATTTAAATTAAAACTGTTCACTACTACTGATTTATATATCTCTCAGAGTAAATCAGGAAGAGAAATTCCTTAATATAATAAACAGTACTTTTCAGAAGTAAAGAGCAAATAATTAAACTTAGTTACAAAACACTAGAGCATTTCCATTTAGACAAGTGCAAGATACAAATGCTCACAATAACCATTTGGATTCGTGAAGTGTCAAAGAACACAACTTCCCGGTCCAACTATATTCAACAACAAAAAGAGGGTTTACTGCCTTGGGAAAATAAACAGTAATCCCCAAGCAGAGAAGGCTTTTGGTATGATTGTATTACTCTCTTGACTCAAATTCTATCCCATTTCCTTGACTCTTTCTCCACATGCTAGTTTCAACCCCAAGATATCAAGCAAGAGCAACATGGACTACATTCTTTTATATTTACATGTAGACATGGGTTTAACAGAAAAGTAGTGAAAATTACCTACATGTCCTACAACAGAAAAGTTAAGCAATTTTGGATATAAATGTACAAAACTAAAACTGATGATGCAATTTATGAGCTGACCCAGACCAAAGATCAAAACACATCAAGTTGGAAAGGCAAAACAATATACATAGCATTATCTCCATTGTGTTTTTAAAATATAAAAAAATTTTTAAAGAAAAGAAAAATTGCCACTTTATGCTTAGCATCTTGACATATTTTTAGAACTCAAGATGTAACTACTAGGGAAGTCTTTGCCTTCAGGAAGTACATTATAGTATTCTGAAAACAAAAGTCTACTCCTAGGTTGGCAAATTACCTTATTTATCACACAGTAAATGAAAGAATAAAACCAGCATTTGCTGCACACCTATTTGCCAAGAACTACATAAATTACTTTTATGTACTTAATGTTACTCATCTTTTCAGCAACCATGAGATATATGAGGTTCATGCTTAGAAAGGATTAATAGAAGCAACACTTCCATAGCCCAACAAGGTCATAATGCTTGTAACTTGACAAAGCTGGAATTCAATTTCAAATTTAATTCCAATGGAGTATTATTTAGCCATCAAATAAAAGAAGGAAATCTTTTCATTTCAACTACACAGATGGAGCTTGAGGGTATTATGCTAAGTGAAATAACTCAGAGAAAGACAAATACTGTATGATCCCACTTATATGTGGAATCTAAACAAAACAAACACAATTCATAGATATAGGGAACAAATTAGATTGGTGGTTTGCTGGAGCTAGAGTGTGAGGTTGGCAAAATGGGTTAATGTGGTCAAAAAGTACAAACTTCTAGTTATAAAATAAGTTACGCGGATGTAAGTGCAGCATGGTGACTAAATACTGCACTGTACACTTGACATTTGCTAAAAGAGTAAATCTTAGAAGAAAAAAAAGTATAACTAACTGTGTGGTGATAGATGTTAACTAGTGTGATCATTTCATAATATATACAAACATCAAATAACTATGTTGTACACCTAAAACTAATATGTTATATGTCAATTATATCTCAACTTTTAAAACATTTTAAATTTAGTAATTAGCCCTTATATTCCAGTAATTCTCCAATATTAACTTTCCACAATTTGCCACCCTTAGAAACTCAATGTCCTTTTCCTTCTCCTTGTCACGTCTCTAAGAGTGCATTGTTCTTTCATTAGTCTAATCTGTAGGGTCCCAGCCAATGAATTTAGGACGGAGAGAGAAAACAGATTTTTTTCTCCCATACAAAGGATTAGCAAGAAAAGGGACAGATAATACTCATGTATGTATAGGAGTTCACAGAAGAATGTGACTCAAGGAGTCAAGGATGTTTAAAATCTGGGTGGGGCTTATGTAGCATCTTAATAGGGGAAGGGCACTGATAGGAAAATAAATGACTTTTTGAAAAGATAAATGGGCCCTGACAAGAGCATATGGGAGATGCTCTTTTGGGACAGTAGGTGTGGAGACCTCATCTCCAGTGATAAGAGGCAACCTTCCCCAGGTTGACTGCTCCAGTTCAGTTCAGTCTCTCAGTTGTATCCAACTCTTTGCGACTCCATGGACTGCAGCACACCAGGCCTCCCTGTCCATCACCAGCTCCCAGAGCTTGCTCAAACTCATGTTCATCGAGTCGGTGATGCCACCCAACCATCTCATTCCTCTGTCATCCCCTTCTCCTCCCGCCTTCAATCATTCCCAGCATCAGGGTCTTTTCCAATAAGTCAGTTCTTCACATTAGGTGGCCAAAGGATTGGCACTTCAGCATCAGTCCTTCCAATGAATATTCAGGACTGATTTCCTTTAGGATGGACTGGTTTGATCTTGCAGTTCACGGGACTCTCTAGAGTCTTCTCCAACACCACAGATCAAAAGCATAAATTCTTAAGTGCTCAGCCTTCTTTATGGTCTAACTCTCAAATCCATATACGACTATTGGAAAAACCATAGCTTTGACTAGATGGACCTTTGTCAGTAATGTCTCTACTTCTTAATATGCTGTCTAGGTTTGTCATAGCCTTTCTTGCAAGGAATAGTATCTTTTAATTTCATGGCCGCAGTCACCATCTACAGTGATTTTGGAGCCCAAAAAATAAAGTCTGTCACTGTTTCCATTGTTTCCCCATCTATTTGGCATGAAGTGATGGAACCGGATACCATGATCTTCATTTTCTGAAAGTTGCGTTTCAAGCCAGCTTCTTCACTCTTCTCTTTCACTTTCATCAAGAGGCTCTTCAGTTCTTCTTCGTTTTCTGACGTAAGGGTGGTGTCATCTGCATATCTGAGGTTACTGATATTTCTCCCGGAAATCTTGATTCCAGTTTGTGCTTCATCCAGTCCAGCATTTTGCATGATGTACTCAGTATATTAAGTTAAATAAGCAAGGTGACAATGTACAGCCTTAACGTACTCCTTTTTCAATTTGGAACCAGGCCATTGCTCCATGTCCAGTTCTAACTGTTGCTTCTTGACCTGCGTACAGATTTCTGAAGAGACAGGAAAGGTGGTCTGGTATTCCATCCCTTTAAGATTTTTCCACAGTTTGTTGTGACCCACACATTCAAAGGCTTTAGCATAGTCAATAAAGCAGATGTTTTTTGTGGAATTTTAGTCCAGGAAGGGGATTTACAACAACTGAGTTCTTCAAGGAAGCTCCACTTTTAGGCAGATAAAGAGATCTCAGAAACTCAAATGTTGTCTACTCAAAATAATTTTTATACCATGACAGCTTATTTCTGGATCCTTTTATATGTCAAGACAATAGCAAAAGAAGAGAGAGACTGGGCTCAACTCTGAATACAATAAGGAAAAGTGGAGATTTATAACCAAAAAAAAACTTCCGTGTTTCAAAGGGTAACATCAAAAAAGTGAAACGACTACCAACAGAATATATATAAATCATATATATCTGCTAAGGGGCTTGAATCTAGCAAACATAAAAACTACTAAAACTCAACTGTAAAATGGACACAGGATCTGAATAGCTTTCCAAAGAAGATATTCAAATGGTTAACACATACATGAAAAGTTGCTCCACAACATTAAGAGAAAATGCAAATCAAAACCACAATGAGATACCCATTCACACCCACTAGAATGGCTAGAAACAATTATCCTTCAATTAAAAATAAATAATTTTTTTTAAAAAACAGACAATAACAAGTGTGGGCAAAGATGTAAAGAATTAAAATCTTCATATACTGATAGCAGTAATGTAAAATGGTGTAACAGTTTTGATATTTCCCCTAACAGTTAAATGGAGTTAATATCTGATCCAGCAATTCCATTCCTGGGTATATACTCAAGAGAAATAAAAACATATGTCAGTATATAAACTTATACATGAATGCTCATTATAATATTACTCAATAATAGATAAAACAGAAACAACCGAGATGCCCATCAGTTAATCAATGCATAAAATACAGTCTACCCATATAATGGAATATTTGGCAATAACAAGAAATGAAGTATGATATATACTTCAAAATCATCGAACTTTGACAACATCAAGCTAAAGACACAAAGAATCAAACATTAAATGATTCCACTAATATGAAATGTACTGAATAGGGAGATCTACAGAGACAGAAAGCAGATTAACGGTTGCAGTGGGGAGGGGAATGAGACGTTAGGGGGTATTGGCTAAGAGGTGTTGGTTTCTTTGAGAGGTAATGAAATGTTCTAAATTCACAACCCTGTAAATATACTAAACCACTGAGCTATACATGTTAAATAAGTGAACTGTATGGTATGAACTATACCTAAACCAAGATGTTTATAACACCAATGGGATGAAAGCAATAATAAATCATATACCAATCCAAGCAAAGAATGAGAAGTCTGAAAGTGTACACTGGGGATAAGGAAACCTTCTCTGAAAAATTTTACTTGAGCTAAATTTTGAAAAAGATGCACAAAGCTGCCCACAGAGCAAACCGAGGAGAGGATTTCAGATGAAATTAAAAGCATGTGCAAATGCACAAACATGCAAGAGAATATGACAGTCCTGGATAATTTCACATAGCCAGAATTCAGAAATTCTGTGGTAAAGTAACTAAACATTCTGCTGCAGAGGGAAGCAGAGACAGATTCACCAAGAGCCCTGAATGCTCAATTTTATTGTTTTTAACTTGTATTTATTTATTTTTGGCCTTGCTGGGTCTTTGTTGTTGCAAGGACTTCTCTAATCGTGGCACAAGGGCTTAGATGCCCCGTGGCATGTAGGATCTATGACCAGGGATTGAACCCATGTCCCATGTACTGGGAGAATTCTTAACTGGACCACCAGGAAAGTCCCTCAATTTTATTTTTTCTTGTAAGCAAGGTGAAGTTAACATTTTAACCAAGGGAATAAAATGATCAAATGTCTTTTACATAAACTATTTTGACAGTCCCTGGAGGATAGACTGGAAAAAGGTAGGAATGGAGTTAAGAGATTGATTAGGAGGCTACTATATTAATTTAAGAAAAAATAATGAGCTCTTTTTTGTGGCATCTCGGAGGTGGTGAGCAGCTTCAGGATGAGACTGAAGATCTCTTTCCCAGACATTAGATGCCAGAAACTCATTGAAGACAATGAGAGTGAACTTTGTACTTTATGAGACATGTGTAGTCACATAAGTTGCTGCTAATGCTCTGGGCGAAGAATGCAAGAGTTAGTCATGTGGCAAGTCAGTGGCGGGAACGACAAACAGGTTTTCACATTTTTTCACCTATGGCCATGTCCATCTACTACTAATGGGCAGTCCTGCAAAGACCAAGAAGACCAGAAAGAAAGTGCAAACATGTTCAGGGTTACACTGTGGACACCCATCTAAGTGTTTTCAATTTGTCATTTTTTTTTTTTAAAGAGAGAAAAGGAATATTCCTGCAGGCACTGATACTACTGTGGCTCAACAACTGGGAACCAAAACAGAACTCCCAAACTGCTAGAATTACCAAACTTTTCAATCTCTCTAAAGACCATAATGCTCACAAGCACGTTGTGAGGAAGGCCCCAAACAAATGGTACGAAACCTAGGGCCAAGGCACACAAGAGTCAGTGTCTGCATTTCACGTGTTCTGTAACACAAACATCAGTATTTTATCCTGAGGGAACGGTGTAAAGGCAGACTGCAGAATATGCTCAACTTGTGGCCAAGAAAATGGAGGAGGCCAAATAAAAATGCAGAAAGAGACTACCAAGAGAGGGAGGCTGCTGTCTCCAAGAGCTTCTACCTCTGAGTCCAGTCAAAGCCAAGATATGAGTTGGTTGCTGGACAGAGGTGCCCCGACTGCCTGAGGCTCATTCAGCAGGTGCAGGAAGTCTCCGCACCCTTCCCAGTCAAGTCTCAACCAATCCGAGTCCTTGTGACTGGAGCAGCTAGTCAAATCGCATATTCACTGCTGTATAGTATTGGAAATGGATCTGTCATTGGTAAAGACCAGCCTATCATTCTCAGCTGTTGGGTATCACTCCCATGATGGGTGTCCTCCTGATGGAGCTGCAAGACTGTGCCCTGCCCCTCCTGAAAGATGTCATCACAACAGATAAAGAAGAGATTGTCTTCAAAGACCTGGATGTGGCCATTCTTGTGGGCTCCATGCCAAGAAGGGATGGCATGGAGAGGAAAGATTTACTCAAAGCAAATGTGAAAATCTTCAAATGCAAGGGTGCAGCTTTGGACAAATATATCAAGAAGTCAGTTAAGGCTATGGTGGTGGGAAACCCAGCCAATACCAACTGCCTGACTACCTCTAAGTCGGGACCATCCATCCCCAAGGAGGACTTCAGTTGCTTGACTTGTTTGGATCACGTCGAGCTAAAGCTCAGACTGCTCTTAAACTTGGAGTGACTTCTGATGATGTAAAGAATGTCATCATCTGGGGAAACCATTCCTCAACTCAGTATCCAGATGTCAACCACGCCAAGGTGAAACTGCAAGGAAAGGAAGTTGGTGTTTATGAAGCTTTGAAAGATGACAGCTGGCTCAAGGGAGAATTTATCAGGACCGTGCAGTAGCATGATGCTGCTGTCATCAAGGCGCAGAAACTGTCCAGTGCAACATCAGCTGCAAAAGCCATCTGTGACCACATCGGATACATCTGGTTTGGAACCCCAGAGGGAGAGTTTGTGTCCGTGGGCATTATCTCTGACGGCAACTCCTATGGTATTCCTGATGATCTGCTTTACCCGTTCCCCGTTACAATCAAGGATAAGACCTAGAAGGTGGTTGAAGGTCTCCCTATTAATGAATTCTCACTTGAGAAGATGGATCTTACTGCAAAGGAACCAGCAGAAGCGAAAGAAACTGCATTTGAATTTCTTGCCTCTGCCTGACTAGACAATCATCTCAGCATTACTAAATGCCCCAAACCTGAAGAACCTAAATGTCGTCTTTGACTCTGCTGCTGCTGCTGCTGCTGCTAAGTCACTTCAGTTGTGTCGACTCTGTGCGACCCCACAGAAGGCAGCCCACCAGGCTCCGCCGTCCCTGGGATTCTCCAGGCAAGAATACTGGAGTGGGTTGCCATTTCCTTCTCCAGTGCATGAAAGGGAAAAGTGAAAGTGAAGTCACTCAGTCGTGTCCGACTCTTAGCGATCCCATGGACTGTAGCCTACCAGGCTCCTCCGTCCATGGGATTTTCCAGGCAAGAGTACTGGAGTGGGGTGCCATTGCCTTCTCCAGTCTTTGACTCTGGTGCGAAATAATAATAATGCCATACTTAAATTACTTGCGAAAAAGAACACACTTGAAAGATTGTGTGCTTCTTGGTACAAGTTTGTGACGGTTTATTATCATGCTGTTACTGCCGCATTCTAAAATAAATATATATTCAAGTGAAAAAAACAAAACAAAACTAAGATGTTCTCAGAGTAACAATAAGGTCAGATTTTAAAAAAAGAAAAGAAACAAACAAACAAAAAAAAAAATAGAAGGATCTGCACTAAACCAGAAGCAATAAGCATAAAGGAGAGGAGACAATGTGAGAAAAAACCGTAATTTTAATAACTGGAGAGAGAAGAAAAACTAATTAAGGAATGAAAATCAGGAGTGAGGTCAAACTTCAGATGTTGATTTGAGGGTAACCAACATTGAACAGAAACCATAGAAATGAATGACATTGTGCAAGAAAAGCTCAGAATGGAAAAGGGGAAAAAAAAAAAAAAAAGACAAAATACTGTGGAATAGTTTTTCCTCAAATTAAACCATTCCTATATAACCAATTCACACCAGGAAAATCCATAATAAGTGTATTAAGAAACTAACCATAAAGGTCAATACTACTTCATGAAAAAATTAGATGGCTCTAAAAAGAAAAGGGTGATAATTTCAGTCTCATTTAATCTTTTCAACTGAAAAGTTTTTACAGTTTCAGCCTAAACACAGCAGTGTGTAATAATAAAGAGGAAGAGGAATAACAACATACTTCATACCTACCTAGCCTGAGCTCATAGTTCTAAACACTTAACATCTATTAATTCATTTAATCCTCACCAGCAACCATCTGACCGAGGTATGCAATCTCCTTTCTTAGAAAGTGAGGCATAAGAGGTTAAGTAATTTGCCCAAGGCTGAAAGGCCGGTAAGGTGCAGGACAAGGACTGACAAAGCTCCAGAGGCCACGTGTTTTACCACTGTACTGGCTCTCAAAGTCAAGTATTAGACTTTCAGGGCAAAAACAAAAAAACACGTTGGTTCAAATGCTGGGTCTACCACCAACCTTGGCATATTCGTAACTTAAGCAATCCAGTCTGTCTCCTCAGCTATAAGAAGGAAATAATGATAGCATCACAGGATTATGATAAGTATTTTAAGTCATAAATATAATACACCTAATTATTACCTTCCATGACTTGCCTGGCGGTTCAGATGGTAAACAATCTAACTGCAGTGTGGGAGACCTGGGTTCAATCCCTGGGTTGGGAAGATCCCCTGGGGAAAGGAACAGCCACCTACTCCAGTATTCTTGCCTGGAGAACTACACAGACAGAGGAGCCTGCCAGGGTACAGCCCATGGGGATTGCAAAGAGTCAAACACGACTAAGCGATTTTCACTTTCACTTACTACCAAGCAATAATAATAAACATATACTGAGCACATACTGGCAGACATCAAGTCACAACCAAAGACACTTCACACAAATGATTTTATCTGATCTTCAAAACAGTCTCAAAAAGAATCATTACTCTCCTAGCCATTTTTACAGGTTAGCAAACAGATTCAAAGAGATGAAGAGACTTGTGCATGATCATGTTGTATGATAAAATGACTACAAAATGGCTCCAATTCTCCACCCCTCCTAGATCCAACTCCAGGCAATGTGATAATGCAGCTCCCCCCATCGAGAGGTAGAGCTGATTTCCCCATATCCTGAATCTTATCTGGCCTCACAAGTTGACTTGAACCAACAGAACATGGCAGAAGTGATGTTGTGCCAGTTCCCAGGGTGAGGTCTACTCGTTTCCTCTCTATCCTAGATGACATCGACTCAGCTGAAATGAGCCAAATCTAGCCCAGATGATTGGAACCATCCATGTGACCTACAGATTCATGAGTAACAACACGCACTCATTTTAAGCCACTGACATTGGGGGTGGGGGTGGGATTGCTACAGAGCAATAGTTAACTGAAATTTAGGGTAACCATGACTGTAGCCATGAAATTAAAAAACGCTTACCCCTTGGAAGGGAAGTTATGACCAACCTAGACAGCATATTAAAAAGCAGCAACACTACTTTGTCAACAAAGGTCCACCTACTCAAGGCTATGGTTTTTCCAGTAGTCACGTATGGATGTGAAAGTTGGACTAGAAAGAAAGCTGAGCGCCAAAAAATTGATGCTTTTGAACGGTGGTGTTGGAGAAGACTCTTGAGAGTCCCTTGGACTGCAAGGAGATCCAACCAATCCATCCTAAAGGAGATCAGTCCTGGGTGTTCATTGGAAGGACTGATGTTGAAGCTGAAACTCCAATCCTTTGGCCACCTGATGCGGAGAACTGACTCACTGGAAAAGACCCTGATGCTGGGAAAGATTGAAAGCAGGAGGAGAAGGGGATGACAGAGGATGAGATGGCTGGATAGCATCACCAACTCAATGGACTTGAGTTTGGGTAGACTCCAGGAGTTGGTGATGGACAGGGAGGCCTGGCGTGCTGCAGTCCATGGGATCGCAAAGAGCTGGACATGACTGAGAGACTGAACTGAATTGAGGAGGGCTGAAATTTAAAGCCAGGTAGTCTGACTCCAGGCTCACCCTTCTAATCACTACATTATTATAATTTCCAGTTTCAGAGTAGATATGACACACAATGCTACTGTACTATTTTCATTTATGTTCACTGTTCTATATTCTTTAAAATTAATTAATAAAATTAATTAATTTAAAAATTAATTAATTTAAATTTATAAAATTTTTAATTTTAAATTAATTTATAAAATTTATAAATTAATTAAATTAGAAAAGCTCAAAATAGTAAATATAATTCTAACCCTAGAGGTAAACAAACAAACAAATCTAAAAAGTATATCAGATCTAGATTCAAAACCCAACTGTTATTACCACCAGTCCATTATTAAATACTGGAGAGTAAAAAGTAAAAAAGAAAAAAATAACGCACATTTTGAATATATTTACACTTCTTTCAAAGTAAATAGTACAGGGTATCCTGATTAACTCCCCAAGTATTACGAAATGTACCTATATGAATTTGTATTAACTGATTGTCACTCTAAACTAATTCACTTTGCTTCCCAATTCACTGACACACACAACACACCGTATCACTTAGCCACTTATATGCATCTATGGTCATATTGTTCCTTTCTTAGATTTTAGTTTCCACCAAGGAATGCAGAAATGATTCCATTAAACTGAAAGTTAGACTGCCACCAGCCACTTTGGGTTATTCATGCCAACAAATCAACAAAGAAGGGGTTACAGAACTGACTAGGGTGACTGACCTCACAATCAAGGGGAAGTCAAGTTCCTACTACACAAGAGGGGCTCCCAGAAAGTATGTCTGGAATGCAGGAGTTCCTCTGGGAGGCCACTTAGTATTTCCATGTACTGTGATTAAAGTCAATGGAAACAATCAGGCAGGACTGCTAATGACCCAAACCCTTAAGGAATGAAGATTCAGGTCACCCCACCAGGCAAGAAACCACCATCAGCTGAGATATTGCCAAGAACAGAGAGAATGAGCAGTGACAGCAGAAAGTAATTATAGACAGCAACTACAACCACACAACTATGAAAATTCTAATGAGTATTTCTTCTTTTTATGATATAAAATATTTCTATCTATATTAACCGATTTATCTTCCTTTCGATAATCATCTAATAGTCAGTCAGTCAGTTCAGTCGCTCAGTCATGTCCGATTCTTTGCGACCCTATAAACTGCAGCACGCCAGGCCTTCCTGTCCATCACCAACTCCCGGAGTCCACCCAAACCCATGCCCACTGAGTCGATGATGCCATTCAACCATCTCATCCTCTGTCGTCCCCTTCTCCTCCTGCCCCCAATCTTTCCCAGCATCAGAGTCTTTTCCAGTGAGTCAGTTCTTCACATCAGGTGCCCAAAGTGTTGGGAGTTTCAGCTTCAGCATCAGTCCTTCCAATGAATATTCAGGACTGATTTCCCTTAGGATTGACTGGTTTGATATCCTTGCATTTGATGGGACCCTCAAGAGTCTTCTCCAACAAGCAGAGTTCAAAAGTATCAATTCTTTGGCGCTTAGCTTTCTTTATAGTCCAACTCTCACAATCATACATGACTACTGGAAAAACCATAGCTTTGACTACATGGACCTTTGTTGGCAAAGTAATGTCTGTGCTTTTTAATATGCCTAGGTTGGTCGTAACTTTTCTTCCTTTTAATTTCATGGCTGCAGTCACCATCTGCAGTGATTTTGGAGCACAAAGAAATAGTCTGTCGCTGTTTCCATTGTTTCCCCATCTATTTGCCATGAAGTGATGGGACCAGATGCCATGATCTTAGTTTTCTGAATGCTGAGTTTTAAGACATCTTTTTCACTTTCCTCTTTCACTCTCATCAAGAGGCTCTTTAATTCTTCTTCGCTTTCTGCCGTAAGGGTGGTGTCATCTGCGTATCTGAGGTTATTGATATTTCTTCCAGCAATCTTGATTCCAGCCTGTGCACCATCCAGCCCAGCATTTCACATGATGTACTCTGCATATTAAGTTAAAAAAGCAGGATGACAATATACACCCTGGGTTCTGGGTTAGAGTTGGCTTAAAAAAAAAAAAAAATCAATCCCCACGAGATACGGAAGACAAAAGAGAAGCAGCCACCAGGTTTGGAATGCTAAAGTAAGTTCAGGTGTTATGGCAGCCCTCACACATTGTCAAGGATCTCTGGGCTCACCTTCACTGGCACAGGGGAGCAACTGGGCCTACAGTTTTCCCAGCTTCTGTCAGATCCCCATCTTTGCTTTTCCAAATAATATGGAGGCAGGCTTTTGTGCATCTGCATAGTTAGGTGTGTCACACCTACTGTAGGATACCTACATCATCAAGGTTACAGGTATGGCAGCAGTGAGAGCCATGAAGGTTCAAGTTTGGGCTCATAGGTTTCAACTCATTTCTGTAAGTTCTGAAAATTCTTTGCAGTTCCAGTACACCTCACTCTCCATCACTCCATGTCCATGTTCTGTTCCCAATTACTAGCCCTTCTGACATCAAGCCCAGCATCAGATTCAGGTGTATATAACCAGCCCCTACAACTGGGAAACATTCAAAAAACGAAAATCATGGCATCCGGACCCATCATTCCACCACAAACAGATGGGGGAAAAGTGGAAACAGTTACAGATTTTATTTTCTTGGGCTCCAGAATCACTACGGATGGTGACTGCAGCCATGAAACTGAAAGACACTTGCTCCTTGGAAGAAAAGCTATGACAAACCTAGACAGCATATTAAAAAGCAGAGACATCAGTTTTCCAACAAAGGCCTATATAGTCAAAGCCACGTTTTTTTCAGTAGTCATATACGAATGTGAGAGTTGAACCATAAAGAAGGCTGCTGCTGCTAAGTCACTTCAGTCGTGTCCAACTTGGTGCGACCCCATAGACGGCAGCCCACCAGGCTCCCCCGTCCCTGGGACTCTCCAGGCAAGAACACTGGAGTGGGTTGCCATTTCCTTCTCCAATGCATGAAAGGGAAAAGTGAAAGTGAAGTCACTCAGTTGTGTCCGACCCTTAGCGACCCCATGGACTGCAGCCCACCAGGCTCCTCCATCCATGGGATTTTCCAGGCAAGAGTACTGGAGTGGGGTTCCATTGCCTTCTCCAATAAAGAAGGCTAGGGCAGAAGAACTGATGTTTTTGAACTGTGGTGCTGGGGAAGACTCTTGAGAGTCCCTTGGGCAGCAGAGAGGTCAACACATTTTAGTACTTTTTTCATAAATACCAAGAGAAATAAAAGTCAAAGACAACTAAAAACAACGTCTTCTTCCAATAGTACTTAGTCCCGGGTTCCACTGCTATCTATCAGAGGCTGGTGCTAAGAAAGGGGAAAAGAAACAGCAGAAGAAATACGGCTGTCCCTTTCACAAATCTTTGCAAACATTGTTCAGCTCCAGGCTTTTCATTAAATAATTACCTACTTAATCCAAATACATAATGTAATTGAAGAAACAGTGAGTCTCTATCTTATTCTAAAAACACACAGGCCTAAAACAAGGTGTGTGTTAAGTCAGCAACTGTGCTTCAGGCCAGTGTGAAATGAATGAAAATGAGTCTGAAGAATTCTAATAGCTTTTATCAACTCATTAACCCTTCCTCATATAACATTAAAACACACACACACACACACACACACACACACACACACACACACAAACTCTGGGTAAAATACTTTTAAAAATGACTTAAAGGCAGAAGAAAGCATCCAGAGTAGGAAGAAATTGGAAATTTGACCACTGAAAGAAGGGAAGTACATTGAAGAGGTTCAAAGTTACACAGCTTTTTCCCTGAGGGTACTCCCAGTCTACAACAGCACAAGACTACTAGAACTCAAGCAAAAAGCTGCAGGTTTATTAATGTCATGGCCACAGAGTGGTTAAAAATTCAGAGGGCAAATTCAGAAAACGAGTGAGTCACAGAAGAAGAAACCTCAAAAACTAATATAAACTCCCTGCAATTCCTCACTGACCCCTGAGCTGAGTAGGCTCACAGAGGACTCTAAGGAGCCCAATGGAAACAAATGGAAAGCTAAAAGAGCTGAGCAGTGATCTCAGCTGCTCCCACTGCAGAGGAGACATGAACCTGGCCAAGTTATCAGGGCTTAAAAAATACCTCAGGTGTTCTACAGACCCATCTTAGTATAAGACCAAGCCTGCACAAGCTCCAGGTGATCGATCAGTTATTTAACTACACTCATCAGAAGAAAAGAGAATTTAGAGATAAATCACCCACAACGTCCACTCTACAATCAAAACTTCCTAGACATGAAATGTACCAGGCAAATGTGACCTACTGTCAAGGATGGAAAAAAAGCAATAAATTAAAAAAAAAAAAAATGAAACAATTTAGAAGAAAGGATTAACAAGCAAAGACTTTAAGCTGCAATAAATCTGTTCAAAGACTAAATGGAAAGCATGGTCACAATAGAGAATCTCAATAGATAAATGTAAATAATTAAAAAATGAAGTACTTGAGGCTTCCCTGGTGGCTCAGAGGTAAAGAATCCACCTGCCAATGCAGGTGACACAGGTTCAAGCCCTGGTCTGGGAAGACTGCACCTGCCAAGGAGCAACTAAGCCCGTGTACCACATCTACTGAGCCTGTGCTCTAGAGCCCACAGGCAGCAATACTGAGCCCGGGTACCACAACTTCTGAAGCCCACGCATCCTAGAGCCTGTGCTCCACAGCAAGAAGCCCATGCACCACAACTAGAGGGTGGCCCCCACTCGATGCAACTAGAGAAAGTCCAAGTGCAGGAACGAAGACCCAAGCACAGCCAAAAGTAGGTATTTTTTAAAAAATGAAATACTTGAACTGAAAAGTACATTATTTTAAAGTGGGTTTAGAGATATCTGCATCCCTGTGATCACTGCAAAATTATTCACAATATCCAAGGCATGGAAATAACCTAAATATCCATCAGTAGATGAATGAATAAAGATGTAGTGTATATATTCAAGAGAACATGAGCCACAAAAAAGGAGATTTTTATCATTTTGAACAACAGAGATGAACTTTATGGAGATTATGTTAAGTGAAATAAATCAGACAGAAAAATAAATACTGAGTGATCTCACTTTTACATGGAATCTAAAAATTCGAACTCATATAAACAGAGTTGACAGGGGCTGAGGGGGAGTGAGAAGAAATGGAGAGATTTTTGTCAGAGTACAAACTTTCAGTTACAAGATTAATATGTTCTGGGGCTCTAATGTACAGAATGGTGACTACAGTTAACAATGTTGTATTGTGTGCTTGAAAGCTGCTGAGAGTAAATCTTAAACATTCTCACCACACATACAAAATAATGTTAACTATGTAAGATGAAGAGATGTGTTAACCCACCTTACTATGGTAATGACTTAACAATATATACATATGTGTCATCATGCTATATATCTTATACTTATCCAATATTATTTGTCAATTACATCTTAATGAAATTGGAAAGTATTTATAAATATATGGGGGTGGGGAATGGGCTTGACAGTATATTAGAAGCAAAATAAAAAAGAATTAGTAACTTTGAAGACAAACCTGTATATATCACTCAACTGGAAGAACTGAGGGGAAAAGACTGAAAAAAAAAAATCAAAAACAAGACAGACTCACAGACCTATAGTACATTTTTCTTTTTTTAATAATTTTACTTCATTTATTTTTGTCTGTGCTGGGTCTTCATTGCTGTGAGGGCTACTCTCTAGTTGCGATATGCAGTCTTCTCATTGTGGTGGCTTCTCTTATTGCCAAGCACGGGCTCTAGGGCACAAGGGCTTCAGTAGTTGCAGTGAGTGAGCTCACTAGTTGTGGCTCCTGGGCTCTAGACCACAGGCTCAGCAGTCATGGTGCACGGGCTGAGCTGACCCGAGGTATGTGGGATGTTCCTCAATCAGAGATCAAACCTGTGTCCCCTGCATTGGCAGGAAGATTCTTTACCACTGAGCCAGCAGGGCAGCCCCCCATAGTACTTTTAAGCAAAAGATCAAAAATATCAAAGAGAAGAGAGAATGAGGCAGAAAAATCATTTTAAATAATGGTAAAAAAACTGGTGAAAAAATCAATTTGCAAATCCAATGAGCTCAACTCTAAGCAGAATAACAAAAGAAAAAAAAATATCAAATTGTCGAAAATTAAAGATACAATGGATACCAGAAGACAATTAAAAAGGATCTTTAAAGCAATTATAGACTGTCAACCCAGAATCTACATCCAGAAAAACTACTCTTGAAAAATAAGAGTAAATATATATATATATACACACATTTACTAAGAGTAATACAATTATAAATTATAATTATAAAAATGTAAGAGTAATATATTTACTCTTAATAAATGCATATATATCTACTCTGAGTGTGTGTATGTGAACATACATAAGCTGAAGACTTTAATCACTAGACCTAAACATTATGCAGTGTTAAAAGGAAATTCTTCAAGTTGAAGGAAAATGACCTCAAATGAAACTTAGATCTATACATATAAAGAAAATCCAAAGTAATTATGTAATTAAAAAGACTCTCGTTTCTCTCCCTGAAAAAAGGCAAATGACTAAAGCAAAAATAGCACTGTGTGGAAGCGAAAGTTAACATAACAATAGTACAAAGGTTAAATGTACTATGTTTTTTAAGGTTCTTTCATTTTACATCAAGTGGAATAATGTTAATGGTAAGTGAATTGTAAAGGCTAATCATGAATACTGGAATCCCTACAGCAGCCGCTTATACAAAGCAATACAGCTTAAAAAGCCCAATGGCAATTCATTTTTAAAAATCTGATCAACATAAAATATCTGTGGGCAGTAAGAGAAGGAAGAGAGGAGACTAACTGATAAAACAGAGTAATATGGAAGACTTTTAACTTAACCATATAAATAACATTAAATGTAAAGTTACCAAATCCTCCATTCAGAGGCAGAGATTATTAGATATGGCTACTATTAAGGGAGGGAAAGAGGAAGGAAGGAAAGAAAGGAATAAATCCATTAAATATATTCTATCTAAAAGAAACATACTTTTAAAAACAAAGACACAATCTGGTTAAAGATATAATAATCAAAAATTATACACCGTGAATATAAATAGTAGACACAAGGGAACTGGTATGAATAAATCAATTAAGTCAATAAATTAAGCTGACAAAGTTATAGGAAGAAATTAATAAATCCACAGTTATATTTGCTAATTCTAATACCCGTCTTGCAGCTACTGAAATGGTTATAAAGCAATTCATAGGCAATAAATCAGGTGCAGCAAACTGCAGGACCTCTACGCATCTTTGTAAAGGAAGTTTTATTAGAACGCTGCCACACTCATTTATTTACATATTGCCACAGCTGCCTTTGCACTACAAGGGCAGAGTCGTTAAAACAGAAACTGTGTAATTCATAAAACTTAAAATATTTCCTATACTGCCCTTTGCAGGACGTCTTCTGACCTCAGATATAGATGATTACGATTTACCAACTTGACTTAATTGTATCAGACCGTGTACCACATCATAAAATAAGTCCACATTTCAAAAAATGGAAATCTTACAGAGTTTATTGTATCAGACCGTGTACCACATCATAAAATAAGTCCACATTTCAAAAAATGGAAATCTTACAGAGTTTAACCTGTGATTACAACAAAATTACATAAAAAAAAAATCCATTACAGGGACTTCCCCAGTGGTCCAGTGGTTAAGGCTCCACACTTCCACTACAGGGAGTGTGGGTTCAATCCCTGGTCAGGGAAGTAAGATGCCACATGCCACACAGTGCGGCCAAAAAAAGAAATCAATTATAATAAGCTATTCAGGAAAAACCAAAATATTTTAAAATTAAGCAACACACTTCTAAAAAAATTCATGAGTCAAGGAAATCAGAAAATATTTTGAACTGATAATGAAAATATAACATAGAAATGTGTGGAAATTATAACTTTTTAAGTGCTTATATTTAAAAAGAAACTCACATTTAAATGTCTAAGTTTCCAAATTAAATATCTAAATTTCTAGCTTAAGGAGCCAGGAGTTAAAAGAATACACTAAGCCAACTGAAGATAAGAGTGAAAGAAACTATCAAGACAGGCACAAAAGTCAATTAAATTATTGAAACCAAAAGCTGTGGAAAGAAATCAAATTGCTAAACTCATAGCAAGAATGACCAAGGAAAAAGAGCATTAAAAAGGGGTCACAACAGCTCCTACAGAAATTAAAAGGATTACAAGGGAAAATTAAAAACTTTCTGCCAAGAGGGTTGATAACCTAAATGAGATGGATATACTGCTTGTGGGAAAAAAAAGACAGAAAATCCAGATAACCATATAAGTCAACATTCAAAAAACTAAGATCATGGCATCCAGTCCCATTACTTCATGGCAAATAGATGGGGAAACAATGGAAACAGTGACGGACTTTATTTTCTTGGACTCCAAAATCACTGCAGATGGTAACTGCAGCCATGAAATTAAAAGACACTTGCTCCTTGGAAGAAAAGTTATGACAAACTTAGGTAGCACATTAAAAAGCAGAGACATCATTTTGCTGACAAAGATTGGTCTAGTCAAAGATATGCTTTTACCAGTAGTCATGTATGGATGTGAGAGATGGACCATTAAGAAGGCTGAGCGCCAAAGAATTGGTGCCTCCTAACCGTGGTGTTGGAGAAGACTCTTGAGAGTCCCTTGGACAGCAAGGAGATCAAACCATCAATCCTAAAAGAAATCAACCCTGAATATTCATTGGAAGAACTGATGCTGACGCTGAAGCTCCCAGAACCAACTCAATGGAAAAGACCCTGATGCTGGGAAGGACTGAAGGCAGGAGAAGAGGACAACAGAGGACAAGATGGTTGGATGGCATCCCCAACTCAATGGACATGAGTTTGAGCAAGCTTCGTGAGATGGTGAAGGACAGGGAAGCCAGGTCTGCTGCAGTTCATGGGGTCGCAAAGAGTTGGACATGACTGAGTGACTGAACAACGTAACCATATATTTACCAAAGAAATGAAATCTGTTAACAAAAATCTCCCCTCCACACAACATAAAACCCTTCCATGCCTACATGGTTACCAAACATTAAAGAAATAACAGCAGTCATATATAAACTATTTCTGAAAACCAAAAGGAAAGCACTTCTTCTTTTAGAAGGCTGAACATGATATCAAAAGGCATTACAAAAAATGATAATCATAGACCAACCTTCTTCCTGCACACAGACACCAAAATCCTTAACAAAATATTAGCAGATCAAGTTCAGAAACAGATAAAAAGACAATATATTTACGACCAAATAAGATTAACTCAGGAATGCAAAACTGGTTTAACTTTCAAAAATAGTTAAATAAAATTCACCATAACAGAATAAAGTCATCTCAGTAAATATGAAAAAGGGGAACATCTGACAAAATTCAACACCCATCTATAAAAATTAAAATATCAATAATCTGGAAATAGAAAGCAACACCCTCAATGTGATTTCTTTTAATCTATAGAAAAACCACTGCTGACATTCTATTTAATGGTAAAAGATAATGCTTTCCCTTTAAGATGTGGAACAAGACAAGAATGGCCATTATTACTACTTCTCTTCAACATTAAATTGAAAATGCTAGCTAGAGCAATAAGGTAAGGCAAAGAAATAGAAAGCTTACAAAGATGGGAGAAAAGGGAGTAAAACTGTCCTACTATTCACAGATGTGATTATTTTTGCAGAGAAAATCCTAAAGAAGCCACAAAAAGGCAATTGGAACTAAGAGCAGTTCAGCATGGTCAAAGTATATGCGCACAGGAATTGTTAAAACAACTACTGTATTTTTGTATACTAGCAGCAAAAAATAAAATTTAGAAAATACCATCAAGAAGAAAAATCTTCAGGAATAAATATAACCACAAGATCTCTATGAAGATCATTAAAATGTTACATTAACAAAATTCTATTACATAATAAGTGTATTACCATAACATATTGATATAGAAAAACCTACTTTACTCCACTGATGTAGAGATCTTGTATATATACATACATGTATATAAAATTTGTTTACAGTACATATAAAAAAGATGACCCAATAAAAGGAGAGGTAAACAACTGTATTAATCAGCCACTGATGCGTAATAAACTCCAAAACTTTAGCAGCTGAAAACATTTATTCTCTCACACAGTTTCCAAGGGTCAGAAATTCAGGAGCAGCTTAGCTGGTGGGTCTGGCTCAAGGGTTTCTCAGGAGGTTGCAAACGATAGTTGGGTCTACATTCAACTGAAGGCCAGAGGATCTGCTTCCAAGAGAAAGCCTCAGTCCTCTGTCACAAGGATGTTGGGAGACAATATTCCATGTGTCTTTCACATTTCTGCAAACTTGCAGCTGAGGATCTCCCTGCACTTTGTTCTAGGCTTTCCAAAGATGTTTATAAAGTGAACAGATTGGGAAAATAAAGTTTCCTCCAGAGCAAAGAGCAGGCATGCTTACTGTGCATTAAACAATGTCCAGGCGCCCTATGTTCAGAATTCCTTTGAATGCAAGCACTGCATGTGCAGTTGTCATCTGATCTTCTTCACATGAAGTGTGATCTGGAGATTGAGGAACTGGTGTAAAAATGCTCACAGTACTCAGGTAATACAGTAGCTGTGACAATGAACTGTCTTCCGACTCAGACCCAAGCGTCTTATGCCTTCTATCAGCATCCATGAAACTGCAGCAGGCTAACCTGTTAACTAGCAAGTAGGGTAAAATTTCAGATCCTTCACAGGCTTGACAGTAGGCCTCTCTACAACACGGTAGCTGCTTTCTCCTACAGTAAGCAATGAGAGAGAGAAAGTGACCAATACACAAGCCACTGTGCCTTTTATAATCTAATTTCAGAAGGGACTTTGACCGTATTCTATTGGTTACACAGACCAACCCTAAAATCATGTGCAAGGTGACTACAGTTCAGTTCAGTTCAGTCGCTCAGTCATGTCCGACTCTTTGCGACCCCATGAACTGCAGCACGCCAGGCCTCCCTGTCCATCACCAACTCCCGGAGTCTACCCAAACCCATGTCCATCGAGTCAGTGATGCCATCCAACCATCTCATCCTCTGTCGTCCCCTTCTCCTCCCGCCCCCAATCCTACTCAGCATTAGGGTCTTTTCCAATGAGTCAACTCTTCGCATGAGGTGGCCAAAGGATTGGAGTTTCAGCTTCAACATCAGTCCTTCCAATGAATATTCAGGACTGATCTCCTTCAGGATTTACTGTTTTGATCTCCTTGCAGTCCAACGGATTCTCAAGAGTCTTCTCCAACACCACAGTTCAAAAGCATCAATTCTTCGGCGATCAGCCTTCTTCACCGTCCAACTCTCACATCCATACATGACTACTGGAAAAACCATAGCCTTGACTAGACAGACTTTTGTTGGCAAAGTAATGTCTCTGCTTTTAAATATCCTATCTAGGTTGGCCATAACCTTCCTTCCAAGGAGTAAGCGTCTTTTAATTTCATGGCTGCAGTCACCATCAGCAGTGATTCTGGAGCCCAAAAAAATAAGGTCTGACACTGTTTCCACTGTTTCCCCCATCTATTTCCTATGAAGTGATGGGACCAGATGCCATCTTAGTTTTCTGAACGTTGAGCTTTAAGCCAACTTTTTCACTCTCCTCTTTCACTTTCATCAAGAGGCTCTTGAGTTCTTCTTCACTTTCTGCCATAAGGGTGGTGTCATCTGCGTATCTGAGGTTATGGATATTTCTCCCGGCAATCTTGATTCCAGCTTGTGTTTCTTCCAGCCCGGCGTTTCTCATGATGTACTCTGCATATAAGTTTTAAATAAGCAGGGTGACAATATACAGCCTTGACATACTCCCTTTCCTATTTGGAAGCAGTCTGTTGTTCCATGTCCAGTTCTAACTGTTGCTTCCTGACCTGCATACAGGTTTCTCAAGAGACAGGTCAGGTGCTCTGGTATTCCCATCTCTTTCAGAATTTTCCACAGTTTATTGTCATCCAGACAGTCAAAGGCTTTGGCATAGTCAATAAAGCAGAAATAGATGTTTTTCTGGAACTCTCTTGCTTTTTCGATGATCCAGCGGATATTGGCAATTTGATCTCTGGTTCCTCTGCCTTTTCTAAAACCAGCTTGAACATCTGGAATTTCACGGTTCACGTATTGCTGAAGCCTGGCTTGGAGAATTTTGAGCATTACTTTACTAGCATGTGAGATGAGTGCAATTGTGCGGTAGTTTGAGCATTCTTTGGCATTGCCTTTCTTTGGGATTGGAACGAAAACTGACCTTTTCCAGTCCTGTGACCACTGCTGAGTTTTCCAAATTTGCTGGCAAGGTGACTACAAAAGGGAGCAAATACAAGGAGGCAGGGATCAAGAGAAACCATGTTAAAGGCTGACTAAAAAATTCAATATTGTTATAGGTCATTTCTCCCTAAATATATTTACAGAGCAACACAGTCCCAATCAATATCCCAAAAGGTTGGGTTTTTTTTCATAGAAACTGACAAACTGATTTTAAAATTTATATAGAAACACAAAGGAAGTAGATGGCCAAACAATATTAGAGGATTCACACTATTTGATTTCAAGACTTAAGGCAACAGAGATAACAATAATACTGGCATAGGAGAAACAATGAGATCAAAGAAACAAAACTGAGTCCAGAAACAGATCCACACATGTGTGTACAAACAATACTAGACAAAAACACAATGGCAATTCAGTGTAGGAAAACAAAAAAATATTTTCCAACAACGGTGTTGAAACGAACTTCAATCCCTACTTCACACAACACACAATAGTTAGTTCAAGATGGATCACAGCCCCATCCATAAGACTATGAAATTTCTAAAATAAGGGATATTATTTTCATGATTTCTGAGTAGACAAAAGCTTCTTAGAACACAAATCTATTAAAGAAAAAGAACTGAACTTCATCAAAATTAAAAACTTTAGCTTATCAAAATACACTGTAAGGAAAAGACAAACTTACAAACTGAGAGAAAACACTCCCAGGACATTGATGCGACAAAAAACTTGTATCAAGACTATACTAAGAATTCCTACACATCAATAATAGAAAGATAACCAATTCTTTTTAATGTGCAAAAAACTTAAGAGGTATTCTACAAAAGAAAATACACTAATTACTGACAATTGTCAACCATATGAAACATCATTAGCTAGCAAGGAAATCCAAAATAAAACCACAAAATACCATTTCACATCCACTAAATGGCCAAAATTAAAAAGAATGACTGTGGGCTTCCCTGGTGCTCAGTGATAACGAATGTGCCTGCCAATGCAGGAGACAGAGGTTTGATCCCTGATCCAGGAAGACCCCACATGTCCTTGAGCAACTAAGCCATGCGCCACAGCTGCTGAAGGCTGTGTGCACTACAGCACGTGCTCCACAGCAAGAGAAGCCTCCACAATGAAGAGCCTGTGCACCACAACTAGACAGTATTCCCCACTCGCCGCAATTAGAGAAAAGTCTTCATGCATCAGCGAAGACCCAGCATGAACAAAAATGAATGGAAAAAAAAAAAAGATTATTCAAGTACTGGAAAGGATGTGGAGCAACTAGAAAACATAGTCACAGTGAAGAGTATTTAAGAGAAAATTCCAAAACACTAGGTAGCAGTTTCTTACATAGTAAAACACACACCTACTTATAAACCAACAATTTCAATCCTAGGTACTTACTCAAGAAAAATGAAAACACGTTTGCAAGAAGATCCATATAGGCCTTATTCTTAAAAAAAAACTGGAAATAACTCAAATACCCATCAACAGAAGAAAAAATGAGCTTGATACAGTCATCCAGTGGCGTACTACTCAGCAATAAAAAGGACTCTGACACATCCAGCCTCACAGATGCGTCTAGAAATATATGTTAAACAAATGAAGCTAGCTACCAGAAAAGAACACACTCTACGAAGACCAAACAAAATATCTACATTGTTAGAAATCAGAGTGTTTGGGGGAGAGGGAAACTGAATGCAAAGGGCAACCAGTGAACTTTCTGGGGTGATGAGAATGCTTTATCATCCTTCAGTTATCCTTACATGACTATAACTGTCACACCTAAAAGTCACACCTAAAACAGCTAAGGTCTGTACATTTTATTGTATTTAATAAATATCTCAATGTAAAAAATTAAATTTTTAAATAAATGAGTTCATAGTATTAATTTTCCTTTTTTTTCCTTTGTCCTAGGTTGTCTACACGTAGTGTATGTGTACATATATCAACGGGTACTCAGTAATCATTTCTCATCATCTATGTGCCAAACACTGTGCTAGGTTCCATAAGTCCGTAAGTTCATGCCCTCAAGAGGGTAACAATCTAGGGCAAAGAAATACACAATAACAATAAACAATGTGAGGGTTTCCATTATAAGGATATACATAGGGACTTGAAAGAAGAAAAGAAGAGTCAGGCAACAGAAAAGCCTCTTCATTAGGTGGAGAATGAAAAGCATAACTATGGACATGTAGACAAGCAGGAACGGGCCATTATAAGCAGAGAAATACCCCATGCAAAGACACAGACAAAGGGTCTAACTCAACAAGGAGCTAGGAACAGTTCAGTGTGAGGTACCACCCTAATGCTAAGGCCCTTGGACTATGGAGCCAGTGAAGAGCCACTGAACAGTTTTAAGCAAGGGAATGATGCTTTCAAATTTGCAATTAGAAGCATCACTTTGCTAACAGTGTGAATGAGAGAAAGCCTAGAAGGGAGTAAAAAATGGAAGCAATCTGTCAGAGGACAACTGCAACAAGCAAGTTGTTTCCTTTTAAAAAACCAACCAAGGCACATGGACTGAAGAGACATTTAAGAATCCCCAAAATGGACAGGAAAATGACCAAAGATTCAGATCAGACAGTCCACAGAGAAAAAAAAAAAGGAAGATCAAAATGGCCCAAACAAATGAAAGCATGCTCAACTTCACTCATAAGAAATGTAAAAAATGAAAACTACGCTGAGGTATCATTTTTTACCTATCATACTGGCAAAAATCAAAAAAACTGGATTGCATGCTGTAATGACAAGGCTATAGGAAAACAAGTGTTCTCACACATACATTATTGTTTCAACCCCTATGAAGGGCAACAATATCTATCAAAATTGTATCTCATTTATTCTTTGACCCAGAAATTTCACTTCTAGGAACTTAATCAACAAACACATCTGCATATGTACAAAATGGTATGTGTACAAGGTTGCTCATGCAGTATTTTTATAATAGTAAAAACTAGAAACAATCTTACTATATACATCACTGGGCTAGTTAAATCATAGTTCATAAACAAAATGAACACTGCAGCTGTGGAGAGGGAGAGAGCACACATACTAGCCCTTTATATACTAATACTGAAGATCTCCAGGGTATAGCGTTAAGTGAAGAAAATAAAAGGCAAAGCAGTTCAAGTTTCCAACATTAGTGTAAAACATGTGTTGGGGTAAGGGAAGGAATGGGGAGGGATAAATATATTTGTACAGGGCTGTATTTTTTTTAAATCCTCAGAAGGATATAAGAAATCAATAATATTAGTAAACTATTGTAGGAGTCTGGGAAATATACAGATGAGGAAGGATATGGGTAAGAGACTTTTTATTGTAAGTCTCTTTTTGCTTTTTTACTTTTGAAGTATTACTGCTTATATAATGTAAAAAAAAAAAACAACTTTGAAACTACTGTATCAGAATCAACAGGATTTGGTAACTCAAATTTGATTTGAGAAGTAAAGGAGATGGAGGGGTCAAGATAACACCTAGTTTATTGACTTCATACAAATCTAGTCATTCAACTTTCAAAAAAACAAAAATATCCTGTGTTAACCAGATGCTAAAGGAGAGAGCAGTGCAGCTCAGCTGGGACATGCACTGGAGGTGTTGTGTCTGATGGTACATGAGAAAAAGAGGACAGGAAACTGAAAAGAGAGGTTAGCGGAAGCCTTGGAAGGGGAAAAAAAAAGAAAACATTTTATATGAGCCTAATTTACCAAGGAACTATTTATTCTATAAACGCAATTAACCTGGAGAATAAAATTAAAAAGGCAACTAACTCAAAGTGACAGCATAAGGCCACATCACATCCTGCTCTCAGACACCAGGCTCTCACTAAACACTTGTTTATTTCTTGTATTTACATAATTTCCCAAGTTCACAACAGATTAGGAATATCAAAAAAGGGTGGGGATGGGAATTCCCAGTGGGAATCCCAGTGCTTAGGACTCAGTGCTTTCACTGCTGAGGGCCCAGGTTCGATCCTTGGTCCAGGAACTAAGATCCCACAAGCGTCAAGTCTAAGCAAAAAATAGACAAGTAATTTTTTTTAAAAAAAGAATGCAGGTGTAGCTACCAGAGGCAACCATTTGGCAGCAGCATGAGGCAGAAAAAAAAAAAAAAAAAAATTTATGAGGATACTACCAATATTTCAAAAACCAGCATTCTTCAAGCGGTCTTCACAGAGCCAAAGTCCCATATTTTATCAACTAAGACTTGGCCAGAATGGTCTTTACTTTGAGAAGTTTTTCATGGCTCCTGCACTCTTAACCTAATTAATCTCCCTTTATCAAATTTCCAATTTCAATAATTTTTACACCTTCCTGAAAGCACTTATTTTACCTCATTTTATAATTGTCTCACAATTATAACTGGTATAACTAGTATTTTAAAATATGTCTCTTTCTTCTTACTTAAATAAAGAACTTTTAAATGAAGGAATATCTTTCATCTTTATATCCGAAAACAATTTCCTTGGCTAGTAGAGCATGTAAATATCCATTCAACAAAAATTATCCATCTTTACCTTCTCTAAAGTGATACAAATGGTCTTGCCACAAATGGTCTCTCTGCCCCAAGTTATAATAGTTTTTTAATTAAGTACTTACATATTAATCACCAGGGTAAGCATTTGGCCTGATTTATACCAAAAACTGATAAGAAAAGGGGCGACAGGAATTGACTGCTAATGGATTCAGGGTTTCTCTTACAAAGGTCAAAGAGCAAATCGTGACAATGGTTGCACCTGCAAACATTAGGAAAAAACAAACTGCACACTTTCATCAGGTGAACTGTACAAAATGTGAATTACATCTCAATAAAGCTGCTTTTAAAATGAGATATCTGCTATTATTCCCACTTTACAGATTAAGAAACTGAGGCTTGGTGAGATTAGGTAATTTGTCCACAGTGACACAGCTAGTTAGTGATGGAGGCAGGATAAAAACCAGTCTTAACTCTTGTCTATATGCTTAACTGCCATGCTCTTCAGCTCTCCTTAGCAAGGGACTTCACTCCTCAAGCATCATATCTAATGGCTAAATATGTTCCGACTTCTGTTCAAGTTTTCAACGCTATTGACCTTCCAAACCGCAAAGCCCTTACCTAACTATGTTATACTATAAAAGTAGAGGAGAATGAAAAGCAAAAAGCTGACAAGAAAGGGACCAAAGAGACAGAGGAGGGGAAAAAAGTACTCAAGAGCTATTAGTTCAAAACTTTCCATTCTGAGCCTAAGACTACACGAAACATTACTACTGCTTGACTGCTACCATCAAAGCTGGTGGGCAGGCCTAATTCTCCTGAACTGGGGGTTTCCTGGACTAGTTCTGCCAAAGCCAGGGTTTCTTGGCAATAGACACATTTAGGACCAGATCACTTTCTGTTGTGGAAGGCTGCCCTACTCACTGTGGGATGTTTAGCAACACTCATATCTCTGTTCACTAGATACCAGTAGCACCACTCTCCCTCTCCTGCCACCCTCCAGTTGGGACAACCAAAATGTCTCCAGGCATTGCCAAAGGTCCTGAGGGGAGAGGCCGGGGAGGGAAAGGGTGTTCAAAATCAACCCGGTTTGAGAGCCTAGACTAAGAGTACAAATGAAAAAGGGCCATCCATTTGATCAGTCGTGCTCATCTCTGTGACCCCTGTAGCCCACCAGGCTCCTCTGCCCACGGAATTCTCCAGACAAGAATACTGGAGTGAGTAAGCCATTCCCTTCTCCATGGGATCTTCCTGATGCAGGAATGGAACCCACGTCTCCTGTCCTGCAGGCAGAGTCTTCACCATCTGAGCCACCAGGGAAGCTCTAAGATAATGAGTATATATAATAACTGAAGATAGATAATAACATTTTTTTAAACTTTACTGAGACATCTTTGACATATAAAAATGTAGATACTTAAGGTATATAGCTTGATCTTTTGATATATGTATTCATTGTGAAAAGATCAAGGTAATTAACATCATCTCGACATGTCACCTTTGGGGAGAGTGAGGAAGGGTAGGGGGTTAAGAGACAAGAGTCTTTTAAACCAATTGCCTCCCAAGCCTAAGAAAAAACTTATTTCATTAAAAAAAAAAGTAAAGCTGGGGTGGGGACAGCATGTAGGGATTAAATGGGAACAAAGCTCAAGTATTCATGCCAACATCCCAGGTTTCTGCAGTTCAGCATGTAAGGCCCCTGACACTAGCAGAATATCAACTATAAAGAGGTACTACTGAAGATCACAAAATAGATCTAAAGGATGTTAGAAATGAGAATTGTTCCCTTTGACTGTTTGAAGGAAAATCAGTTTCCCTTACAGAAAAACTGTCCCTCATCTCTGGAGGAACTGAACTATCAAAGTCAAGGTTGCCACCCCCACCAGGGAAGAGGAACAAATCAAATGACAGTATAAATAAAAAATGCAATGACAGCTGGGGCAAGAGGGGTGAGTGGTGAGGCAGAACAAGCAAACAGCAGGAGACAGAGCTGCCCCGATATAAAATTTACTTGCCTTGGACTCTCAAATCTCCGTTCCTGCCTTTATATAACGTTCTGTTAAGACCAAGTTAAGGGTTCTCAATAACCTCATGTTAACCTTTGGTTACCATTCAGAGCCTAACATTGTAGCCTCTCCATTCAGGGCATTATTTCTCATGGGTTCTGAAATCTTATTCCTCTCAGCAAGTTCCATCTCCCTCAAACCAATTTATGGGGAAAGGGGGGCACCCAGATAATTAACCGACTCAATCCAAAGTATGTGCTGCAAGTAACCTCTGCCCAATAAGCATACGAATTTTATTACCCTCCTCATAATCAACAAAATGCAAACCCAAAACAAGGTTCGGGCGTGTAGAGCTGCTCAGCTGTGTCCAACTCTTTGCAACCCTTTGGACTACAGTCTGCTGGGCTCCTTTGTCCTAATGATTTTTCAGGCAATAATACTGGAGTGGGGTGCCATTTCCTATTTCAGGAGATCTTCCCCACCCAGGGATCTAACCCACATCTCCTGTGTCTTGTCTCCTGCATTGGAGGTGGATTCTTTACCCACTGAACCATCAGGGAAGCCCTTTTAAAAACAAGGTACAAACCTCTCAAATTAAATCAGCAAAAAAATATAAAGCTTAATAAAGCAAACATGTAACAGGAATAGTCATATACTGTTGGTTTGTATGAACAGTTACATCCTAAATACCACTCAAAAAAAGTCAGAATATAGTAATACATGCATATAATAACTCTATTTTTAAATTATGTTGATCTATATGTGCCAAAATGAGAAGAGCTGTGTGATATTAACTACAGAAAAAAGTAAACAACAAGTAAGGTATAGTACTTTTCTGTCAATATTTTGAAAAGTAAACTTTCTGAAAACTGCTAAAAATGGATTACCTTTTATGGGGAAGCTGTAGCTTTTATTTCTACCTTTCTGTACCATAAGAATTTATCATATACATGTATAACTTTTAACTTAAAATACATGATTCTTTCAAGTACCTCTTCCCTCCTTCTCAACCTTAACAATTACTCTCACTACCAACTCTCCACACACACACCCAACTCCCATCCCAATATCTGAAGGCTAACTGAAATTGCATGATGGAATTTCAACTACTTAGGGATGTATTTTGTAAATACATTTTGGATAAGTATCTGGGACTTTCTTTAAAATCTCTTCCCTTACTTCTCTACAACAACCTACGAGATGAAAAAGAATCCCTACCCTGCCCAGGGAACCACAAACTTGTCTCCTTGTGGGCCCCGTAACCATTCCCTCCTAGAGAGAGACAATGCTTGTGGTTATAATGTCCCCTCCTTCACTCTCCCACATAAAGAAGAGCAACTTCAGCTGTCACTGAAGAGGGAGGAGAGCCTGCCGCTCACAGAATCACTTAACAGCAGGGGTCCTACTCTGGTTCTCCTCAGCTCTCACGGCCTTGGTGCAAGCAGCCAACCACCACCCTAAACTTCTACAGAGCAGTCTCAGTCTTGTTGGTTGCATCATCCCTGGTACAATGGATACACGAAGCTTAATATTTGTTCATTAAAGTGAATCAGGTCAGAACACCTCTGTCACAGAGAGGCAAGTCAGTGAAGTACTTCTAGATCATGGACCTTTAACAATGCCTCGTATTAGCTTCCTGCTTATCAGTTTTTCCTCCCCTCCGCTTAGCTGACTTGCAAACTTTACACTGCTAAACCAAGTATTCTAATAATTGCTTACTAGTGATGTGCTCAGTCATGTTCAACTTTTTGCAACCCTATGTTCTGTAGCCTGCCATGACCCTCTGTCCATTGGATTTTCCAGACAATACTGGAGTGGGTTGCCATTTCCTCCTCCCAGGGATCTTTCCCACCCAGGAGTCAAACCTGCATCTCCTGCATTGGCAGGAGGATTCTTCACCGCTGAGCCACCCTATTGTTAGGGCATGTAACTATAATGTATATTTTTAAATATCTCAGAGTAATGGCTATAAAATTTATTTTTTTAAACAACTAAATTTAATTAATCTGAGCTTAATCTTCATGTTTTTCTCACAGAGTATGATCACCCCTACCAATTGAAACAAAGCAAACTTATCCTTAATTCGAACTAATTAGTAAGAAAGGGTTATAAAACCTTTTTCAACTATTGGAAAAATGATTATAACCAGGTGGTTCATGACAGTGTAGTGTGAGGAAGAGCTGACCTCTACACTCCAAGGAGACAGAATTTTGAACAATTTGGCAGCTTCTTAAATAAGCTTAACAAGTAAATACATTCTCAAAAAAATTACTGAGTTTATTTTTGGACTAAGTATTTTTGGACTTTTTAACATTCCCAAACAGGAATACTCAAACCAAATACAATTTTCTCCAAACACCTACTGTAATTGGAAGTGACAAATGACTTGTGTAGCAAATTTAGTTTAAAAGTAAAAAAATACACACTCATATATACATACATCTTACAACAGAATAAAGTTCAACACTAACTTCCAAGTTACTCCGGCTTACAAGTTTAACTAAGAATAAATAAATGCCTTGTCAAGCATTGTAACACAATGAAAAGATCAAGCAACTCCAGAAGACAGAAGAGACATACAAGAGGTTATCTTCTGAGACAATTTAAGTGGACTGAATCCTGGATACAAATTATTAAAACCAGACTCTCAAACAGATGGTTAACCTCCAAACTTTATTTCTTGGTTGAATGAATGAAAAGAGGAGAAGGGAACAGAGAATAATATGCTATCTGGCAATCATTTTAAATATTGCTTAAGTCCTGAATAAAACAATACAGACCATGTGGATGCTTCTAAGCCTCCAAGAGATCTAAGGGCTGTCTCAATTCCATCACAAGAATACGACTGTGACTTTGGATAAACCAATCGAAATACAATCTGAACTTAATTTCTCATGCATATGATGAGCTGGAGATCATCTAAGTTTCCTTATAGTCTGCTAACACTAACAAAGGAAATATAAATTTATTCTTTTTTAATACAAATTATACACAGTACTTGTCAACCAAGTCAAATCACTGTGAGCTCTCCTGTTAGTTCTAGGCACACATGGTCAAAAAAAAAAGTAGCACTGAGGAAGACACAAGACAATCCTAATCTTCAAGAAGCAGCAGCAGAAAGAACACAATCTCCCAAAATATTCCCCTCTGCACAAAGTTTAGCCCTCTTCACCAGAACAAGTCCTGTCTATTACAGAATTCACTTTATTTTAGGCTTAACGAATTATTGACAAAGGCTGGTCCTCAAAATGGAACTCTCTGTGACAGCTGAAGATAAGAAAGAATTGTAAAGTAAATTAAAAAATTAAAACTTTTATCAATAGCCAACTCAGTAGAATTGCTTGTCAAATAACCTTAGTAAAAAACATTCCACGACAACATGAATGACTATCAACATCACATTACCTCTAATTCTTGGGGGGAAAAAAGGCATAACCAGACAAGAATGAAAGTGACAGCTGCTGTAAAAAATAAAGTTAATACAAACAGAATCAACCTCAACAAAAAAGGAGAAAGTAAGAAAGGGCAACAACAACAAAAAAAGAAAGGGCACAAAAATTCTTTAAGAAAAAATAAAGACCAATACAAACACTAGGCTTCCCTGGTGGCTCAAATGGTAAAGAATCTGCAAACACTACCTTGTCATTTAAAATACATGTTTAAGTAAAACCCTGAGGATAATTTTTTTAATGATCAAAATAGGCAAAAAAAAAAAAAAAAACTACTTCAGTAATCAAAAAATGTCTAAAGTGCACTCTTCCACATACATTTGCAAAATTTTGAAAAAATAATGCTCTAATTTAAGGGGATATCTTTAATTAAGTTCTTCAGAATAAATCTACCTCAACATAAAAAGTTCCATGTTGAAACTTTCACCTATAAATCACTATAAATTTTAACTAGGTTTTCTGCTATCACCAGACGATGACAAATTAACTGTTCCACAGACTGACCTGCATACATCGTAAGAATACTCATTTTATTGCCCCTAAAACTGCTAACATCTGACACACGTACAGCCTAAATAAGTGTCCTTTCTAGGCCACCCCCTCTTTTTTACTTAATGCCATTTTTATGTTTGACTACTACATACGTGAGTATGGAAAATGCTCTATCTTGGAACTTCACCTACATGTGTTAAGCCATTCAAGTTTTAAATAATTATGGCTATTTACAGCTCTTCTCATATATAAACACACTTGAACTTTTAAAGGTTATTAGGAAGACAACGGAAGACCCCCAACTCACTCAAGAACGCAGACCAACCTTCTAAATTGAAGGCTACATCCAAAGTTTCCGAAACGGTTTACTAAGCAGGGTTTACAGGGTCGTTCAGGACAGAACTGCCTATCCATCATTCCATAACAGAAGTGTGAGAAGAGCGTTCAAGGAACGTTCTCCAAACTGAGCAAACCCCATGGGGGTTTGGCTAAGATGCCTAAAACGTGTGTTAACTGGATAGGGACCTGCTCTTCCAAAGCCTACCCCGAGTTTACACCGGCCACAAATGGAACGCAGGAAGAGGCAACTCTGAAGACGACAAGGTGCCGGGATTCAGGCTTCCGATTCATTTGCCTCGAATAACTGGACCGCTGCTGAGAGCAGCTTTAACGCAAATACCAAAAGGCAGCCAACAGCCAGAGAGCCACACACCAGATCCTTCTCCCGATCAGAAACTTTGCAGGTTGTCACCCAGACAAGAGACGGCACGAACGTCAACTCCTACAGCCGCACACGGTAGGCACAGGTCGTTTCGACTCGGAGGCTTCCTAAAGGAAACCTACCCCCGGGGAAGCACTCCGTCTCAAACCGGGTTCTCGGGAGCCCCCTGCACCAGCTGCGGGAGGCGCGGCGAGCGCGCTTTATATCTCCGGACGCCGGCAAGTAACTGTACCAAAATGTCACTCGGTCGGCCTGCGGTCGCCGCCCGGAACAGAGGAGCTGCGCGGCGCAGGGTCGAGGGCGCCGAGGCCCGCACGGCGCTCGGGGTCCAGCTGGGACCCGCGCTCCCCGGCCCTCGCCCGGAAAGCGGGGGGGGGGATGAAAAACCCGCTCGCCCGAGGAGGATTCAACAGGAGCGCCGCGCCGCCCGCCTGCCGCCCGGGAAACAGCCGCCCGCCCGCCGGCCGGCCGGGCGCGGGGGGGGAGGGGGAGGGGAGGGGAGGGGAGGCGGCGGGGCGCGGGCGGCCGGCGCGGACCCCCGGCCGCGCGCAAGGTCGCCGCCCCGCCGCCCCGCCGCCCTCGCCGCCGCGGGCGCCCCGGCCCGGCCAGGGCGGCAAGTTTAATTTCCAGTCGGCGGCGGCTGGAGCCCGCGGCGTGGAGGGAGCGCGCCCGCCCCGGGGCCCTCCCCACCCCCATCGCGCAGCCCCGGCCCACGCCCCCGGCCCGCGGCCCGCTCCTCCCGGCGCCGCCGCCGTCACCGGGCAGCCGGCGGCTGCAGCCCCCGATGCCGGGAGGCGAGTCGCGGCTGCCAGGCGGACGCCGCTTTGAGCCCCGCCAAGACACAGCCGCGGCGGCGGGCGCTGAAAAAAATGGAGCGCGGCTACCGGAGAGGAGAGACGTTTTCTCTTCCCGTTAACTGAACTGTTTCCTACCTCCGGGTGTCCGACTCGCTACTCCTCTCACTCCGCCGCTCTCCGGGATCCGCGCCGCCCCAGGCGCCTCCCGGGCCGTTGCCCCGCCGCGCCGCACCCGGGGGCAGGCAGCCGCGTTGGTGAGCAGCGCCGCCGCCCCGCCGCATCCAATCGTATAAACCTTCACTTAAAGCAACACTTCGGGAAAATTTGAAAAGTTGGTATTAAAAGAAAAATAAATTTCTGTGTTAAGGGCTTTTTAAAAAAACAACCAAATATGGCAGCAGGATATAAATGGGAAATCTCTGTACCTTCCTCTCAATTTGCTGTACACTTAACAGCTGATCTAATAAAAATAAAGTCCAAAAAATAACCAAGTTGTAATTCATCAGGAGCAATATAATTGAAAGCAGCACCTGTCGGCCCATGCTTCTATCAGCTTTCCACTAACAAAAGATTATTTTCCTTTCCGTAGAGATTGGCAGATAAAAGAGACAAGGAGGAGAAAGGCAGTGTGATTTCCACACAGGAAGAAGAGCTAGAAGGGAAAGGATGCCACAAAGGGAAATAAGGGTAAGGGTTCCAAGATGACTTTGCCTACAATACAGCTCAATGCCAAAGCCAGCAAACATAAGCCAAGGCAGTTTCCTGCTGACTTTCTTTTTAAACACTTAGAGGTCTCATCTTGTTAAACTCATTTGATTAAGTCTTGAAGCATCTTCTTACCTACCTAGTAACCAATGGTACCCCTGATCTCCTATAGACACTATACTGAAAGTCTTAACTTCTTTTATTCAGAAGAAATCTCTGGGATTTTTGGGAATATGTGTATATATGTGCTATCTACAGACTTGTAGAGTCTTCCAGATTTCCTTGGAGTTAAGTAGCACAGGTAACCATTATAATTGAGGTTCTGAGATGCTGACTGAGAATTCCTGAATGCACTGGGCAGAACAGTCAAAGCAAAAACTGTTCACTTTTATCCATTGTTAGCACTCAGCAGTGTGTGAAGTCAATGGGCCTGATCCTGGTTAATGAGAGGAAATTGCACTTATTTACACTGTAAATCCACACTGTCCAAAAGAAATATGATATGAAACATGTATGTAATGTGAAATCTTTTCATTTTACAGTGAAAAGAAACCAGTGAAATTAATTTTAATAGCATTTTATGTAACAGTATATCCAAAACATTGTCATTTGCATATGTAATCAATATAAAATTTTGTTACAATCACAGATAATCTACATTCTTTGGTTCATCTTGTGAATTTTACACTAAAAGTACATTTCAGTTTGCACTAGCGATGTTTCAAGTGCTCAGTAAGTACATGTGGTGGGTTTTCCTGGTGGTCCTGTGGTTAAGAATCTGCCTTGCAATGCAAGAGACACGGGTTCCATCCCTGGTGTGGCAAGATCCCACATGCCACACACCCCCTCACCCCTTGCCACAACTGGAGAAAACCAGCATGCAGTAAGGAAGACCTACCACAGCCAAAAAATAAAATAAATAAATAAATCTTAAAAAAAAAAAAAGTACATGTGGCTAGTGGCTTCCTATGGTGAAGACTACAGCCTGCAGACTCTGGAATCAAAATGCTACTTTTTAACAACTTGTAATAAATATTCAACATTGTTTCTTGGTGTATTCTTTGCAACTGTTGAACTCTGTTAAGAATTATGCCAGTACCAGTTGAAGTGCATGTATTTAAAATACATAAAAAGAAATGAGGATAATTTGAGACCTCTGGGACAACATCAAGAGCACTAATACTCACATTATATGGGTCCCTGAGGGAGAAGAGAAAGAGGAAGGGTCTGAGAACATATTTGAAGACATAATAGCTGAAAAATTCCCTGACCTATGAAAGGAAACATTCACCCAAGTTCGGGAAGCACAATCCTATATGCAGTTAAACCAAAGAGGAACAGACCAACACGCAATTGTATTCAAAATGACTAAAATCAAATACATATGAATGATAGTGTATATTCATATAGTATGCCCACGTTTTTTATCTCGAACAATGACTTACTCTAAATTTCCTATTTATATCAAGTATATCATTGGCTTACATACTTAAGAAAGCAAATGAGAATTTATTTAAAGAGCATTATGATTAGCCACTAGAATTAGCGACAATTTTCAGCATGCAGTTAAATTTAATACCCGAAGCATACTAACAGTAATACATGAGCTCCTTTAAACACATCTCATTTAGAATAAAGTTTCTTTGTATGATGTTAGAAATCATTAGTAATAGAACAATCTGGCCGGACGACTGAATGGAATAAAAATGAGCACTCTCTCCCTAAACTCCTATTTATATTTTGACTTTTAATTAAGTGTCTGGCATTCAGGGCAGCTCCTGCTACTTGTTGACTAGATAGCTATGAGGCTATGGGGGTGCTACCTCTATCTATTCAACCAGACTCGCTTACTCAACTTAGCCACTTTACTTCTCATTACTCTGAACTCCTCCGCTTCCCACAACCACGCTGCTTAGGCCCATGACTTCCTTTGCCTGTAGATTTACCCTTCATTTTAATTTTCTTTTTCTCTCCATAGTCTTACTGCCTATGTTATTTACAAATAGAAAATGTTTGCCTCACTATTTTTAAAAAGGGCAAAAAAGGAAACACTCTATCCTTTTTGAAAGATTTCAATCTTCTCCCCAAACAGGGTATGGATTCTATATGTACGTGGTTTTTTTTTTTTTTTGTCCATGTTACACAGCATGTGGGATCTTAGTTCCCTGACCAGGAATGGAACCCATGCCCCCAGCATTGGAAGCACAAAATCTTAACCACTGGACTGCCAGGTAAGTCCTTTTGTTTTTCGCTGTGGCATGAGAACTCTTTGTATATGCATATTTTAAAAGTCTAAGTTCATATCACATCTATCCATTGCAGAGGGGAGACTTCCTTTATATAGGATCAAATGAGGTGTGATTTTTTATTAAAAAATGTATTTAATAGTCTTTTATTTACTTGATGGTTGCTTTTCAAATTTTATTTTCAGTTTTTTTATATATATGTATATGTATATACATATACACATATATAATGGTGTTAGAGCTGGTTAGGAAAGGGTGTCAGAAAGATGCCATGAAAAGATTTTGAAAGTTTAGGGTTCACAGAGCGTAGAAATGATCACTCTTTCAATTTATTTTACGTAAAGAAACTGAGACTCAAATAGCTAAATGATTTGTCCAGGGAATCCATAGTCAGGGGAAATTTTTTTAGTGAATCTCATCATCTTCCAATTAATTTAGAAAGTATGTAATTTAAAGGACATCCCTGGTGGCTCAGATGGTAAAGAATCTGCCTGCAATACAGGACACTCAGGTTCAATCCCTGGGTCAGAAAGATCCCCTGGAGAACAGAATGGCTACCCATTCCAGTATCCTTGCCTGGAGAATTCCATGGACAGAAGAGCCTGGTGGGTTACAGTCCATGGGATTGCAAAGAGTTAGACAGGAATGAATGACTAACACACATAGACAAGTAATTTAAAAATCTCATTTCAGCTTACAAACATGTAATTTCTTTTTAAATTAAGTCCCATGTAAGTTACAAACAAATATAAACTTGTGGAAATATTAATAGACTTTTGAGAGGACAAGAAAAATGGATCCTTGAGTGTAGAGTATGGTTACTTCAATATTTTCTCTCAAATTTGTTATATATATGTATATATACAGGATATATATATATTACATATGCAATATATGAATTTTTAGACTTTACTTTTTTATTGTGATTAAAAAATTATAAAATTTAACATTCTAACATTTTAAGGTGCCCAGTTCAGTAATGTTAAGCATATTTACATTGTTTGTGAAACAGCTCTCTTTTTCATCTTGCAGAATTGAGACCCTATACCCATTAAGCAACAACTCCCCTTTTCCCCTTAACTCCCATTCTATCTTGTTTCTATGAATTTGACTACTTTAGATAGCTCATGTAAGTGAAATTATACAGTACCTGTCTTTTCATGAATGACTTCACTCAGCATGATAGATTTTACTTTTTAAGAGTTCCAAAGCTAGATGATTGAGAGATTTTTAAGCAAAATCTCCTGTAACCATATAAAGAGGAAATTTGTTTCAGAAAGCATTTATCATCAATTCAACTGCAGGAAATTAAATAGAGGTATGGCTGTGCTTAGTTGCTCAGTCATGTCCGACTCTTTGCGACCCCATGGACTGTAGCCCACCAGGCTCTTCTGTACACACGGATTCTCCAGGTAAGAATACTGGAGTGGGTTGCTATGTCCTCCTCCAGGGAACTTCCTAACCCAGGGATGGAAACCAGGTCTCTGGTACTGCAGGCAGATTCAAGATATGGAATAAAGAGCAATTTCACTTGAAAATAATGAGAATAACACAGAGTTTAGACTGAAACTCTGAATATGAGTGCAAAAGTATATTAATTCCTATACTTCATATATATCAATACGCAACCACCAATCTATGTTTTTATTTTACATAATCAACAAAATCAACATGCCAGTGTAAAATAGCCAAAAATGCGAAACCAGTCCTTCCCTGGTATGTTTCTATTCTAGGCGGTCTATTTTTGTGCATGGGGTAATAGCCCACTCTACATCCAACCAAGTTTGTATCATTTTTAATTCCAGGTAAATTCACTTGACTCCTGATAGTTCTCTTCACAGATCTATAAAAAGCATACTTTGTTCTAATACAGGAATTCTGTTTCTTGTCCCGGTTATAGTAGAAACAAATATAGTAATATTTTAAAATTAACTTCATTCAGTAGCCAGCAGATGGAGCTGTTGAAAAATGTTGCCATTACTTAAAAAAAAATAATAATTTTACTGAAATGAAATCAGTTTTCAGTTCAGTCGCTCAGTCGTGTCTGACTTTTTGCGACCCCATGGACTGCAGCACGCCAGACCTCCCTGTCCATGGACTGCAGCACGACAGGCCTCCCTGTCCATCACAAACTCCCGGAATTTACTCAAACTCAGGTTCATTGAGTTGGTGATGCCATCCAACCATCTCATCCTCTGTCATCCCTTTCTCCTCCTGCCTCAATCTTTCCCAGCTTCAGAGTCTTTTCAAATGACTCAGCTCTTCACATCAGGTGGCCAAAGTATTGGAGTTTCAGCTTCAACATCAGTCCTTCCAATGAATATTCAGGACTGATTTCCTTTAGGATGGACTGGTTGAGAGTCCAGGGGACACGCGAGAGTCTTCTCCAACACCACAGTTCAAACGCATCTATTCTTCGGCACTCAACTTTCTTTATAATCAAACTCTCACATCCACACATGACTACTGGAAAAACCATAGCTTTGACTAGATGAACCTTTGTTGGCAAAGTAATGTCTCTGCTTTTTAATATGCTGTCTAGGTTGGTTATAACTTTTCTTCCAAGTAGCAAGCATCTTTTAATTTCATGGCTGCAGTCACCATCTGCAGTGATTTTGGAGCCCCCAAAAATATTTTTTTGATGTGTAAATAATGAGTTTATTGTAAAGAAATCTGAAAATGCAGTAAAGATTAAAATGAAAAAGAAATCAATCATAATCATGCCACCAGATGAAGTTACTTTCAAGGCTTTTAATACATTCTATTCATATATAATATATGTTATAAAATATAATTTTATATTTTTATAACAGCATATATTTTATGTTATAAAATATAATGTCATAAAATAAATGTTATAAAATATTGTTTCATATGTATTTTAATGTAAATTTAATATATCAAGCATACATTTATAATGTTTTATAATCTGCCATCTTTCCTTGAAAACATCAGATATTTGCTTATACAAAAATCTCCAGGGATAATATTTAAAATATATGCAACTATACAGGACAGGCAAGGACCAGTCAAACAGATACAGGCTGTAACTTGAGCAAGATGCTGAATACTCCCTGCTGTGCCAGGCATTCACCCTCTAGTTGAGGATAGTGGGTAAAGTCTGCAGGGTGACAGGGAGGGGCTGGAGTGCCCAAGGAGGAAGGAGAGTACTCAAGCTGCCAGGAATGTGACCATATAATAACCTTATAGAAGTATTTTATTATTTCAACTGATACAGCCACAGCATTGCACAACAGCTGAACTATCAGCTTTAAAACATTTGGCAAAATATACAGATCGTCCCCAACCTTTAATGGTTCAACTTATGATGTTGAGTTTGAATCTAGGAATGTGGGTACGGTACTCTCGGGGTGCTGGGCAGTGGAGGCAGGCCACAGTCATATGATCACGAGGATAAATAACCTATATACTTAAAATCATTCTGGATCCATACGACCGTTCTTTTTTTCACTTTCAGTACAGTAGTCAATAAATTACAGGAGATATTCAACACGCTATTATAAAGTAGGCCTACCAGACAATTGCACACATCTCACACGCTAGTAAAGTAATGCTCAAAATTCTCCAAGCCAGGCTTCAGCAATACGTGAACTGTGAACTTCCAGATGTTCAAGCTGTTTTAGAAAAGGCAGAGGAACCAGAGATCAAATAGCCAACATCCACTGGATCATCAAAAAAGCAATAGAGTTCCAGAAAAACATCTATTTCTGCTTTATTGACTATGCCAAAGCCTTTGACTGTGTGGATGACAATAAACTGTGGAAAATTCTGAAAGAGATGGGAATACCAGACCACCTGACCTGCCTCTTGAGAAACCTGTATGCAGGTCAGGAAGCAATAGTTAGAACTGGACATGGAACAACAGACTGCTTCCAAATAGGAAAAGGAGTATGTCAAAGCTGTATATTGTCACCCTGCTTATTTAACTTATATGCAGAGTACCTCATGAGAAACGCTGGGCTGGAGGAAGTACAAGCTGGAATCAAGATTGGGGGAGAAATATCAATAACCTCAGATATGCAGATGACACTACCCTTATGGCAGAAAGTGAAGAACTAAAGACCCTCTTGATGCAAGTGAAAGAGGAGAGTGAAAATGTTGGCTTAAAGCTCAACATTCAGAAAACTAAGATCATGGCATCTGGTCCCATCACTTCATGGGAAAAAGATGGGGAAACAGTGGAAACAGTGTCAGACTTTATTTTTTTGGGCTCCAAAATCACTGCAGATGGTGACTGCAGCCATGAAATTAAAAGACGCTTACTCCTTGGAAGGAAAGCTATGACCAGCCTAGATAGCATATTAAAAAGCAGAGACATTACTTTGCCAGCAAAGGTCCGTCTAGTCAAGGCTATAGTTTTTCCAGTAGTCATGTATGGATGTGAGAGTTGGACTGTGAATAAAGCTGAGGGCCGAAGAACTGATGCGTTTGAACTGTAGTGTTGGAGAAGACTCTTGAGAGTCCCTTGGACTGCAAGGAGATCCAACCAGTCCATCCTAAAGGAGATCGGTCCTGGGTGTTCATTGGAAGGACTGATGTTGAAGCTGAAACTCCAAAACTTTGGCCACCTCATGTGAAGAGTTGACTCATTGGAAAAGACCCTGATGATGGGAAGGACTGGGGGCAGGAGAAGGGGATGACAGAGGATTAGATGGCTGGATGGCATCACTGACTCAATGGACATGAGTTTGGGTAAACTCCGGGAGTTGGTGTTGGACAGGGAGGCCTGGTGTGCTGCGATTCATGGATTCGCAAAGAGTCAGACAGGACTGAGTGACTGAACTGAACTGTGTTAGATTTATTTTGCCCAACTGTAGGCTAATGTAAGTGTTCTGAGCACATTTAAGGGAAGCTAAGCTAAGCTGTGATGTTCAAAAGGTTCAGTTTAGTTCAGTTCAGTCGCTCAGTTGTGTCCAACTCCTTTGCGACCCCATGAACCACAGGATTCCACTCAAGGCAATGGCATGATCTCTTTTCTGATGTCTTACTTAGGCTGTTCACAGACTCAGTCCTTTCCACCCTCTAATGATAAAGAAGACATAATGCTTTCAGAGGAGCTCTTCCTTGACGCATGTAAATTACCCTTATGATAAAAATTTCACATTTTTCTCTTAAATGTCATTCGAATGAGAATTTTAAAAGCAAGAAAAAAGACTGATAATAATCTTTCAGTCAATTCAGTCTCTCAGTCGTGCCTGACTCTTTGCAACCCCATGGACTGCAGCACACCAGGCTTCCCTATCTATCACCAACTCCTGGAGCTTACTCAAACTCATCTCCATCAAGTTGGAGATGCCATCCAGTCATCTCATCCTCTGTCATACCCTTCTCCTCCCACCTTCAATCTTTCCCTAATAATCTTTAGCGAAAATGAAAGTAAGAATTATCATTTGACCAAAAGGCGAGCTATTGCAAGTCTTCTTCCTCCCACTATTAGACACCATAAAAAGGGCTGACTTTGTGGATGTGGAGCATGCACAGCAGTACAGGGATCTGTGCTCAGAAGAGCTGGCATGTCATTTAATGCTCTGCTGTCTTGAATTATCTTGATTCTTTAACAAGGGGTCCTGAATTTTCATTTCGTGCTGGGCCTCACAAACCATGTCACCGGTCCTGCCCATGAGCTTTCTACAGTAACTCTCTGTCTCCTTGGCTGCCACTGGTCTGTCCCTGGTTCCCTTTGGGCCCTGCCAAGGACAGGAGTGCCAGCCAGTGCCAACCAACCCATTCTATCCATTGGCATCAGAAAGAGAAACTCCTCAATCCCCTCTTCCTCCTGGACAAATACCCAAGTGCCCTTTGTTTATGGATTTTCCTGTTTACAAGGGAAACAGAATTACCAAAGGGACCACTCCAGAGGTTTCAGTTAAACAGTGCCACAGTGATGGTCCTTGTGTGTGCAGTTATAGTGTCCCTTCTGTAGTGGTCAGAGGATTAGCTCAAGTGAGTGTGAGTGATAGTTGCTCAGTTGTGTCCGACTCTTGGCCACCCCATGGCCTGTAGCCCAGCAGGCTCCTCTGTCCATGGGATTCTCCAGGCAAGAATGCTGCAGTGGGTTGCCATTTCCTTCTTCAAGGAGTCAGTTCAGTTCAGTTCAGTTGCTCAGTCGTGTCCGACTCTTTGCAACCCCATGAACCACAGCATGCCAGGCCTCCCTGTCCATCACCAACTCCTGGAGTTTACCCAAACTCACGTCCATCGAGTCGGTGATGCCATCCAACCATCTCATCCTCTGTCGTCCCCTTCTCCTCCTGCCCTCAATCCTTCCCAGCATCAGAGTCTTTTCAAATGAGTCAACTCTTCACATCAGGTGGCCAAAGTATTGGAGTTTCAGCTTCACCATCAGTCCTTCCAATGAACACCCAGGACTGATCTTCTTTAGGATAGACTGGTTGGATCTCCTTGCAGTCCAAAGGACTCTCAAGAGTCTTCTCTAACACCACACTTCAAAAGCGTCAATTCTTTGGCTCTCAGCTTTCTTTGTCTGACTCTTACATCCATACATGACTACTGGAAAAACCATAGCCTTGACTAGATGGAACTTTGTTGACAAAGTAATGTCTGCTTTTTAATATGCTGTCTAGGTTGGCCATAACTTTCCTTCCAAGGAGTAAGCGTCTTTTAATTTCATGGCTGCAATCACCATCTGCAGTGATTTTGGAGCCCCAAAAAATAAAGTCAGCCACTGTTTCCCCATCTATTTGCCATGAAGTGATGGGACCGGATGCCATGATCTTAGTTTTCTGAATGTTGAGCTTTAAGCCAACATTTTCACTCTCCTCTTTCACTTTCATCAAGAGGCTGTTTAGTTCTTCTTCACTTTCTGCCATAAGGGTAGTGTCATCTGCATATCTGAGGTTATTGGTATTTCTCCCGGCAATCTTGATTCCAGCTTGTGCTTCTTCCAGCCCAGCATCTCTCATGATGTATTCTGCGTGTAAGTTAAATAAGCAGCAAAAGTAGGAAGTCAAGAAACACCTGGAGTAACAGGCAAATTTGGCCTTGGAGTACAGAATGAAGCAGGGCAAAGGCTAATAGAGTTTTGCCAAGAGAATGCACTGGTCATAGCAAACACACTCTTCCAACAACACAAGAGAAGACTTCTACACATGGACATCACCAGCTGGTCAACACCGAAATCAGATTGATTATGTTCTTTGCAGCCAAAAATGGAGAAGCTGTATACAGTCAGCAAAAACAAGACTGGGAGCTGACTGTGGCTCAGATCATGAATTCCTTATTGCCAGATTCAGACTTAAATTGAAGGAAGTGGGGGAAATCACTAGACCATTCAGGTATGACCTAAATCAAATACCTTCAAGAATTAGCTCAGCCCCATCCCATTTCCACTCACAGACCCAGGCTGCTGGGTGGGCAGGACTCATTTCTCCCCAGAGGCCCTTCTGCCCAACACAGGTATCAGAGGAGGGAATTTCCACAGAGCAATTGATACACTACCAAAGTGAAATGCTCCCGACCAAAGGGGACCATCTCATTTTGTGAAAATAAGGAATAGAAAAGAACTGGCAAGGAGGAACCCCCATATACGTGTGTATATATTTGTACAAAGAGTGAATGATGTGGAAGTGGACTTCTCACGATGTTAACATTGGTTATCTCAGAGGATTAGGAATGAGGGCTGTTGGGAGATTGATTAGCTTTTCCTTTATATACCTCTGTAGTATTGACTTGTTACAGTGAATATATATACATTATGTACATTTTTTACAAGTTCAAGTACATTTTATAGCATCCTTTTTACAATGATCAAACCAAAATTTTACAATAATTTTTACATGAACACATTGAAATTCTCCTAAAGTTAAATTTGGGCTTCCCAGGTGGCTCAGTGGTAAAGAATCCACCTGCTGAGCAGGAGACATGGGTTCATGCACTGATTTGGGAAGATCCCCTGGAGGAGGAAATGGCAACCCACTCCAGGATCCTTCCTAGGAAATCCCATGGACAGAGGAGACTAGTGGGCTACAGTCCGTGGGGTCACAAGGAGTCGGACACAACTTAGTGACTTAACAACAACAACAACAAAGTTAAATTCATTTACACATTCTCTACAACACATACTTCTGCTTTAAGTTTAGAGCTAACACATTTATGTAGACCCAGAAGGCAGATTGTATAGTTTCAAATTCTGGCCTTGCTGCTTACTGGCTCCCAACCCTGAACAAGTTCCAGTTATGAAACCCTCCAGGGCCTCAGTTTCCTGCTTTGCACAACAGGGATGATAACAGCATCTACTTCATAGGACTGCTCAAGAGATTCAATGATCCAATTAAGTAATGTATGTAGGATAGTGTCTGGCACAGAGTAAGTTCTATGTTAGTCACTTTTATACTTTCTGGGTTGAGAACTTATCATTTTTGAATGTAGATTACTGTAGAAAAGCTGAGGGCTTTGAAATACAGTATTATTTATTGCCACAGCACTAAAAATCTCCATAGTAATATATCTGGGAAAATGTACATAAAACTGCCAGGCAGTATAAATTTTAGGTGATATGCTACCTATATAACAATTTTACTAAAAGCTTTGACTATTTACTAGGATATTTAGATTATTATAAAAGGAAGGTTCTCAGGTTATAGCGTATAAATAGTAAACACAGAGTAAAATAGGCAGCAAGAACACTTTTCCATGAATATCAAATCTGTCACAGAAAGCATCACTTGGTGTTTTAAGGATTATAAAATGGCCCAGCACTGTGTGATGGGCTGAGGGAGGACCCCGGTGGGTGCAGAGATGTGGATGTGCTGAGGAGGTAACAGTACGTAGGTTTGGTGCTGCCTTCTAGAACACTTCATCACATTTTCACAACCAGAAGGGTGGAAACAGGCTTTGACACAAAGAGGCAAAAGACACTGCCCATAGACTGATATCATTATTGGGTATTGTTCCGATAAATTCCTTCTCCTTAATCTACCCAGAGTTGGTGTCTGGTGTCTATGGCTAGCTCCAAGTAAAGTAACTTCTCTATCCTTTCAATATTTCCACTTCTTTGTGATAATAGTCACTGTAACACGAGAGACAAAAATATTTAGGAAAAACATCCTTCAATCACTCTCCTCTCGTCAGTCTTAGATAATGACTGAGCTAAAAATAAAATTCATCTTCTGCATTTCTAGATTCTAAAAAAAATACTGTATTTATGTAATAAAATATCATTGTTTTAAAAATATTTTTTACTATATGATAACCACAAATATTTATAATGGAAAAATCAATAGATCACATCACTGATGGGAAATTAGTGAAACCATAAAAAGTCAAATATGAGGTATTATTGGTGCTGCATGTTCTTTTAAAAAGCAAATATACTGATGAGTTCTTCTGAAAGATTGCTTATGAGGTATAATTTCCAATGACTTTGGCACTAAACAGTCAAGAAAGATGTTATTTCTGCAACTCTTAATAAAAAGCATAAAAAGCTTCACGCACAGAATCAATAAAAGCTGTGGGAATTAATTACTTTCCATGAAATAAAACTATAAAGTATATTACTGCACAAGTTAGTGCTTCAGCCAAAACCCTGAAATTTCTTGTTCTAGATATAAAAATTAACAAATGCAGATTTTCTTTATGAGTAGGATTAAAAACTTATGTGGCTTTGTAGAAGATAGTTTTATTTTAAGGAAAGCTTCCTGAGTGATCATTGAAAATAATTGCTTACTTCTTCCATTTTTGGTATCATTTTATTTGTGTGAAGTCTGGAATACCATATCCACGTTAAGTTTGGGATTTTTTTGAAGAATGACAGGAAGTGGGGATAATAATGAGAATGTACTGGATAGAAGATGCAATGGTGGGCAGACCAAAACCTGGCCCAACTGGAGAACTAGCTGGACCTTGCCTTGGTGTCTTGAACACCTACCTCGCTGTCACCCCTGCTAGGGAAAAACTTTCTCCTTTGCTTCTCTGAAGGTAACAGTGTTACCTTCAAGGACTACTAAGTACCATCAGTTCAGTTCAGTTCAGTCGCTCAGTCATGTCCAACTCTGAGACTCCATGAATTGCAGCACACCAGGCCTCCCTGTCCATCTCCAACTCCCGGAGTCCACTCAAACCCATGCCCATCAAGTTGATGATGCCATCCAACCATCTCATCCTCTGTTGTCCCCTTCTCCTCCTGCCCTCAATCTTTCCCAGCATCAGGGTCTTTTCAAATGAGTCAGCTCTTCGCATCAGGTGGCCAAAGTATTGGAGTTTCAGCTTCAACATCAGTCCTTCCAATGAACACCCAGGATTGATCTCCTTTAGGATGGACTGGTTGGATCTTCTTTCAGTCCAAGGGACTCTCAAGAGTCTTCTCCAGCACCATAGTTCAAAAGCATCAATTCTTCACCACTCAGCTTTCTTTATAGTCCAACTCTCACATCCATACATGCCTACTGAAAAAACCATAGCCTTGACTAGACGGACCTTTGTTGACAAAGTAATGTCTCTGCTTTTTAATATGCTGTCTAGGTTGGCCATAACTTTCCTTCCAAGGAGTAAGCGTCTTTTAATTTCATGGCTGCAGTCACCATCTGCAGTGATTTTGGAGCCCAAAAAAATAAAGTCTGACATTGTTTCCACTGTTTCCCCATCTTTTTCCCATGAAGTGATGGGACCAGATGCCATGATCTTAGTTTTCTGAATGTTGAGCTTTAAGCCAACATTTTCACTCTCCTCTTTCACTTGCATCAAGAGGGTCTTTAGTTCTTCACTTTCTGCCATAAGGGTAGTGTCATCTGCATATCTGAGGTTATTGATATTTCTCCCCCAATCTTGATTCCAGCTTGTACTTCCTCCAGCCCAGCGTTTCTCATGAGGTACTCTGCATATAAGTTAAATAAGCAGGGTGACAATATACAGCTTTGACATACTCCTTTTCCTATTTGGAAGCAATCTGTTGTTCCATGTCCAGTTCTAACTGTTGCTTCCTGACCTGCATACAGGTTTCTCAAGAGGCAGGTCAGGTGGTCTGGTATTCCCATCTCTTTCAGAATTTTCCACAGTTTATTGTCATCCACACAGTCAAAGGCTTTGGCATAGTCAATAAAGCAGAAATAGATGTTTTTCTGGAACTCTATTGCTTTTTTGATGATCTAGTGGATGTTGGCTATTTGATCTCTGGTTCCTCTGCCTTTTCTAAAACAGCTTGAACATCTGGAAGTTCACGGTTCACGTATTGCTGAAGCCTGGCTTGGAGAATTTTAAGCATTACTTTACTAGCGTGTGAGATGAGTGCAATTGTGTGGTAGTTTGAGCATTCTTTGGCATTTCCTTTCTTTGGGATTGGAATGAAAACTGACCTTTTCCAGTCCTGTGGCCGCTGCTGAGTTTTCCAAATTTGCTGACATACTGAGTCCAGCACTTTCACAGCATCATCTTTTAAGATTTGAAATAGCTCAACTGGATTTCCAATCACCTCCACTAGCTTTGTTCATAGTGATGCTTCCTAAGGCCTATTTGACTTCACATTCCAGGCTGTCTGGCCCTAGGTGAGTGATCACACCTTCGTGATTATCTGGGTCATGAAGATCTTTTTTGTACAGTTCTTCTGTGTATTCTTGCCACCTCTTCTTAATATCTTCTGCTTCTGTTAGGTCCGTACCATTTCTGTCCTTTATTGAGCCCATCTTTGCACAAAATGTTCCCTTGGTATCTCTAATTTTCTTGAAGAGATCTCTGGTCTTTCCCATTCTATTGTTTTCCTCTATTTCTTTGCATTGATCACTGTGGGAAGGCTTTCTTATCTCTCCTTGCCATTCTCTGGAACTCCACATTCAAATGGGTATATCTTTCCTTTTCTCCTTTGCTTTTCGCTTCTCTTCTTTTAACAGCTATTTGTAAGCACCATAAGATATATATATATATATATATATATATTGTTTTCATATTTACAAAATGTCTTGTGTCATTTTGGGAGCAGGGCAGTCCAAGTCAGACAGGCAGGACAAATAAACTGGGCCTTGGCTTATGAGCTGTTGTAAATTGTCGATAATTTATTTTCAAATACTTCAGCATAAATAATGTGATATCACTGTGTATATGTTAGTTTAAATCTGTATCATAAGGGTGCTCTGTACCTTACTGAGGAATATATATTTTAGAGATGGTTAGCTAACGTTTAAAAAAAAGGTTACATTCCAGAGTATGTACTTGAGCTCTACTCTCTGATCAATGCCAGAGTTTTGTTAATTAGCATATTTGATGTTAGAAATGAATTTTTGTTGATGAAATTACTGGTGTTTAAGATATATGTGTAAATTTACAGAGGGTTAAGTAAGTTGAAATATAGGAACAATCCTCACCCTCGCATTAACAAGGTATCCTTTGAACTGGTATAAAGCTTTATTCTGAACAAGTTTGTGTTCAGCCATTAATTTGGAGAATTCCTATTACTTGTCATCCATAAAGTAATAATTCACCGCTATTGTTATTGGTCTTAATGAACTCTTCATGCAAGTTGTGTTGGCACATTTGTGTGCATGTGTTTGTGTGTGTGTGTGTGTGTGTGTGTGTGGTTGCACCTATGGGATCTGAGTTCCCCGACCAGGGAATGAACTGTACCCTCAGTTGTGACAGTACAGAGTCCATACCACTGGAACATCAAGAAATTCCCTGTGTTGGCACATTTAAGGACAAAGTTGGGCCTTTGAGCTTACTAAATAAGTTTATAATTGCTGTTATTTTGTTCTTTGGCAGCTTGCTAATAAATGTCTATATGTGTGTCAGAATTTAGTCTGGGGTTCACTTTCTTTATAACTGGTAGTAAAGTTGTGGCAAGGAGACATGTACAACCTTCCTCCATCTCTAGATATTGGTGGCTACTTTTGGCAGAAAAGAACTTTGTAATTGCAATAGGCAACCCTGGCATGAGTCTGTTCCTAAGATTTATCTATCAGGATGGAGGAGGGGCAGGAATTCTCTGGTGGTCCAGTTGTTAAGAATTGACGCTTTCACTGCTGTGATGCAAGTTCAATACCCAGTCAGGGAACTAAAATTGCACAAGCCTTGCGGTGCAACCAAACAAAAGAGTGGGGGTAATGGAAGAGTGGCTGGAAGAAAGAATGTGGACTTAAGGTATAGGCCTAACTATAAAGGTACAACCAGATGAACCAGTGTAAATATCACCAGAGAGTGTTCAGAAACAAGGAGAAAACGATCCTATCAATTTTGAGTTTGTAACAGCCAGGGATGGAAAGGCTAAACATAGCAACAAGAACAAAAAATGTGAGGAGAGCAAAATATGGCAAATTAAATGTTTAGAGAAAGACTGGAAGAGACTGGGGAAGTGGGACTCCTTATCTATTTTGTTTCTAATTTCTCCATCATTTACTATATAAACTTGATTCAGATATGATAAAAGAATTACAAACCAACATCACTTACAAATACTTGACTGGAAAAATCCTAAGTAAAATATAGTGAACACTCTCTAGTACTACATTAAGAAAAGAATGTACTATGAACAAGTGGGTCATATCTGAAGGAACAGTTCAAATTAGGAAATATTAATATAATTCCCTATATTACTATGTCTTCTAGATGTACCGACAAAGGTCTGTCTAGTCAAAGCTATGGTTTTTCTACTAGTCATGTATGGATGTGAGAGTTGGACTATAAAGAAAGCTGACTGCCAAAGAATTGATGCTTTTGAACCATGGTGTTGGAGAAGACTCTAGAGAGTCCCTTGGACTGCAAGGAGATCAAACCAGTCCATCCTAAAGGAAATCAGTCCTGAATATTCATTGAAAGGACTGATGCTGAAGCTGAAACTGCAATACTTTGGCCACTCAATGTGAAGAACTGACTCATTGGAAAAGACCCTGAAGCTGGGAAAGACACGAGGCAATAGGAAAAGGGGACGACACAGGATGAAATTGTTGGATGGCATCACCGACTCAATGGACATGAGTTTGAGCAAGCTCCAGCAGTTGGTGATGGACAGGAAAGGGTGGCATGCTGCAGTCCGTGGGGTTGCAAAGAGTTGGACACAACTGAGTGACTGAACTGAACTGAAATTAATATGACTAGTTGATGAAAAAATGCTTTAACAAAATTCAACACTCAGTTGAATAAAAATACTGAAAAGTACTAATAAAAGAACAATAAAAATTAAAAACTTTTACATGGAAAAACACCCTAAGCACAGGGAAAAAAAAGACAAATTAGGAGAAAAATATTACAAGAAATATGCTAGATATAGGGGCTTCCCAGGCGGTGCTAGTGTAAAGAACCGCCTGCCAATGCAGGAGACGTAAAAACACACTGGTTTGATCCCTGGATTGGGAAGATCCTCTGGAGGAGGGCATGGCAATAGACTCCAGTATTCTTGCCTGGAGAATCCCATGGACAGAGGAGCCTGGTGGGCTATATTCCATGGGATCACAAAGAGTCAGACACGACTGAAGCAACTTAGCATACACACACATGCCAGATATAAGGCTAATATCCTTTTTATATAAAGACATTTCTTAATTGAGTAAGAGATTTAAAAATTCCAACAGAATATGAGCCAAAGAAAAACAGTCAGTACACACACACACACACACAAATACAAAGACTGTCCCCACTCATTATAAGAGAAGTATATATTAAAACTACACTGTCATACCATTTCTCATTAATTACATAGGAGTAACAGCTGAGATAAACTGGCACTTTCATATGTTGCTAGTAGGAATGCAAAATGATACAATCTCTGTGGAAGAGAATTTGGAAATATGTAGTACATATGGATTTACCCTTTGACCTAGAAATCCCACTTTCAAGAATTTAAAGGTATGCCTCCTAAAATATAAAAACATAAAGTTACTTACTATAGCATTACTTATGATTGCAAAATATTGGGTGCTACCCAACATCCAAAATACTGGTTGCTACTCAAACATTTATTAAGTGAATAAACTATGGTACATCTACACCATGGAGTACTATGCACCTGTAAAATACAATGAAGAAGATCTCTCTAAGTTGATGTAAAATGATCTCCAGAAGATATTGTTAACTGAAAAAACAAAATGAAATTCAAAACTGCATATATGGTTTGTTTACTTTGGAGTAAGAAAAGAGAAACAAGAAAACATACATATGTCTGCTTATTTTTTGCAAAAAGAAACATAAGAAGGATATATCAGAAAACAAGAAAATTGTATATATATAAAAGGTTATAGGAAAAAGGGTTTAAGAGAGATGGAAGAGAGTGATATTTCTCTGAATATACCCTTTTGGATGGTTTACACTTTGGGAAACATATTATTCTACATATTTCAAAAGTAAATTGAAATCATCAGTAATAGAAGGAAAAATAAACCAAAACTGGAAATAGAAAAAAATCAACTCCAGTGCATTTCAAATAACTAACATAAACCCATGGAGACGTAATAGGGTAGTGCAAGAGAAATAATTCAAGTTACTTTTGTATCTAGTGCTTCGACTTTCAACCCTCAATCTACAGAAGAAAAATCACAACCAAGGCTTGAACCCTTTTTAGTCAGTTTGCTTAGGTAAATATGTGAATGTAGCAATTCTGAAACTATTTTATGTGTAATGCAGGATTAGCAAATAAATGTGCTATGAGGAAACAAGGTTCTCATCGTTGAAGAAGGCAGACACAAATATGAAATGGGGATGGCTACTATACATAGAATGTATAACAACAAAGTCCTACTATATAGCACAGGAAACTATATTCGATATCCTGTGATAAACCATAATGGAAAAGAATATAAAAAATGTATTATACATAAAACTGAATCTCTTTGCCATATAGCAGAAATTAACACAACACTATAAATCAGTTATACCCTAATAAAAATTTTTTAAGAGAACATTGTGGAATTATATTGGAATTTTAAGTATCAATATTTATGTTTTTTTAAATAAAAAAAAAAGAAAATCTGTTGCCCTCTCCCCACCTTCTGTCTACTGAGATGACCTGAAAGCAATAATACTCCAGTATCAATAAGCACTGTTAGGGCCAAAGTCTTAGCTTCTAAATACCATTCTCTAAGGGGCAGGGGTGTGGGGAAGAAACCAAGACTTGGAGAAATTTTTGATTCCAGATCATGAATAATGAACGAAGCCTGGAAAATCCTGTGCCACAAGGTAAGGAAGTACTCAATGTGCAGGTCAAAAGGAGTCACCCCAAAGCTGGGCAAACTTCAAATAATTTGAGCATCAAAATAAATAAGGATGGGGACTTCCCTGGTGGTCCAGTGGTTAAGAATCCACCTTTCAAGGCAGGGGACGATGGTTCAATCCCTGGTCAGGGAACTAAGATCCACATGCTAGAACTGAGTCCGAGCACCACAGTGAAGATCCAGTGTGACAAAATGAATAAATTAATTAAATAAATAAATAAATAAGGAAAGGAGAGAAGAGACAAATCTCCTGTGCAGAAGAATTCACAAGAAATTATTTAAATAGTCTAATGAAGGGAGAGCACTCCAGAAATGTGTGCTGTGCACAATGACTTCCTTCCAAGGAGTATGGCAGGGCAAGCAGGGGAAAAAGAGTAACTTTACAGTGAAGAAACCTAACCAACACTACTCTGGTGATGAACATATATAATCACAAACTATGTTGGTAGTATGTACACCTGTTATAATGTTATGAAAATGACACTTTACCTCTGTGGTTTCCCTCTCAAAAACCCATAATCCCGGTCTAATCATGAGAAAAGTATCATAAATTCCAATAGAAGAGCATCCTACAAAGTTCCTGACTAGTTTTCCTTAAAATTGCCAAAGTCATCAAAACCAAGTGGCGTCTGAGAAACCGTCACAGCCAGGAGGAGACTAAGGATAAATGACAACTCCATGTAATATTGCATCCTGGATGGAACCGTGGGACAGAAAGGACATTAGTGAAAAACTAAGGGAATCTGAAAAACGATGGTCTGTCCTTAACATTAGTGTATCAATATTGGTTCGTTAATTGTAATAATGTACTATAATACTGTAATACTATATATATATATGTATATATACACAATATATATATAAAATACTATAATACTGAAAGAGATTAGTAACGGGAAACTGTATGTGAGGTGAATGGGATACATGGAAACTCTGTACTATCTACTCAATTTTTCTCTGAACCTAAAACTGTCCTAAAAATAGACTATTATAAACTAATAAACAAATAAGAACAGCAATGGACTCTAACTTCTTAAACAAAAAGGAACATGTAAATTCATACTGATAGAATATAAGGGGGCTTTTCCTTTTAGTAGCATCAAAACTTTCTATTTAGTAGATCAAACCAGTCATTCTTAATGAAAATCAACCCTGACTGCTTGTTGGAAGGACTGATGCTGAAGCTGAAAGTCCAGTATTTTGGTCATCTGACATGAACAGCTGATTCATTGGAAAAGATCCTGAAATTGGGAAAGATCGCAGGCAGAAGGAGAAGAGGGCCTTCAGAGTATGAGATGGCTGGATGTCAACACCCTTGAAATGGACATGAACTTGGACAAACTTCAGGAAATGGTGAGGGACAGGGAGGCCTGGGATGTGGCAGTCCTTGGGATCGCCAAGAGTTGGACATGACTGGGCAACTGAACAGCAACAAGCATCAAAACTAATAAACGTGGTGGGCTTGAAGGAGGTAGGGGGAAAAGAAACACAACAACTAACATTGTAAAAAGAGCAGTTGCAGTAAAAATCATAAATGAAGGAAAAATCTTAAGGTAGAGTTTGATTAGGAGTGAGACATTTTCTTGGTTTCAAAGCATTTTTTCACAGATTGCTTAAGGGATAAAAAAGCACGGGAAAACCAAGTGAAGAAACTACAACGCCTTGATCCGGTGATAAAAATTAATACCACCTTATAATGGATAGATAGACATTCTGTGCCTCCGAATGTACCATCCCGAGGAAGAATACAACTTCACCCATGTGGTTGTTTCCACCAAGGATGTATAATTTGAATCTAATCACGAGGAAACATCATAAAGATCGACGAGAGAATTTGTATTTGAGGACGAGTCTGTCGCTGTAAGGGGATGGATTGCTCTTGGTGAGCCCTCTTGGTCATAAGGCTGTTAAATAATCCAATGCAAACATTAGAGACTGTGATTTTAACTACTATATTTATAAATTAAAACGCTATCGCAACGGGTTTACTTATATACGTATTTAAACACGTGTGAAGAGATTAGCAGTTTCCCTGCAGGTGAAGGAGCAGGTCTAGAGAGAGGGGAGACGGTGGGAAGAGAGAAGGGACCCTGAGCAGAGGACTGCCAGTTGTTCGGTTTGTGGTTATTTCTAATTTAATAAACACTTATATAGCACTTATTTTTACCAAGCGCTGTTCTAAGCACTTTCCACAAGTTGATTGTTTTCAAGAGAAGGCTCAGAAAATGGTCTTTAGTTCCCAAAACAAAATACAGCTATGACATTTTAAGTTATTTTATCACAAGTACTTCTATCTGTTATCAAGGCTCTGCTGCAGTGATTCTCTTCTTGGACAGAAAAACATGAACCTAGTCATTGACTGGTTTTTCGTAGAAATGTTAGTAAGCCTAGTTGGCGACGTGAAATGTTAAGACCCCTTTTAAAAGTTTTTGTATATCCCTAAAAGCCTTAAAGCATGTACTCAGAACAGCTTATGTATCTGTTTGGGGTGTCAGGCACTCACAGTGTCTTTTCCTTTAGGGGTGATCCCCAGACCAGGTCAACGCCTGTTTTAGCCGAAGTTGGTATTTCTAAACAACTTCCCGCCTCCAACTTAAGAACTACTTCCTGCCTTCACTTGTCCTCAGCGCGTATGTGAAGCAATGCATTCTGGGAGACGTTGAGCTTTCCAAGCTGGGTGTGAATTCCGGACTTCGTTTCCCACAATGCCTTGGCGCGAATTCGTAATTCCTGCCGGGGTAACTGTGAGGTGGTCGCCATCTTGCGTACGGAGTGGCGGCTTGTTTCTCGGCTCCTGAGGGCCGGGCTTTCAGTCCCACCCGGTCTCTATTTGGGGAAGGTCTCCGCGCTTCTTTCACCTACTTTTTTGAAGTCAATGCAGAACTGTGGTATAAGGTGAGTAAACAGACCATTTTAAGCGAGGTGGGGTTGTGGTGGGGACGTTTTTCAGTTTCTTTCTTCTTCAGTGGCTTGGCTTCTCGCCGGCGCTTGACTGAACCCTTTAGGTTAGCCGTAAACAGGAGCCGGGAGTGAACCTTTGGGTCTCGGAGCTCTTTGGAATTCCTAGACAGAACCTGAACGTGTCTCCTTTGGGACAGAGAAATTGGGTGAAGCGCTTTTGCTCGGGCTGCCCTGTTTGGAGGTCAGGAGGCCTTAGGGTTTAGGTTGTGTATAGGCCTCTCTCTGCTTTCTCTTCCCTGGGAATTTTCTGCTGTTTATAATGAGCAAATGAGAAGCTGAGAAGCGTCCTAGGAGGGTCCTGTTTCTGGGAGGTTGGCGTTCTCTTCAGGTGTGTTTTCTCTCAGTCCCCCTGGGGCCTTCCTGTCCCATTCGTGTTTTTGACCTTTCCTTTTGCTCTCGTATTAGAGAAAGGAAGACCAGAGAACGGGCGGAATGAAGTATTGACCCAAACAGGCTTTTGAATTGCACTGTTGAGGGTCCCCAAAAATTTTCAAGGGAAGCAGAGTTTATTTATCTACGAGATGGACGAACCATCTGGAAAAGATGAGGGCTTTGATTTGGGGAGTTGCCAGATTTCTAAACATCACATATTTCTGTCATTCTCAGAACAACTTAAGTTACTGTTTTTTTCTTTAAAATTAATGTAATACACACACTTGGAGACACTTTTACTCTCCTCGCAAGAATAGGGCCTATAAAGACTGACATTTCAGTTAATCTGACATTTGATTGCTAACTGTTGTGGTTGTCTGAGGTTTGCTAAGGACCTAGTGATTTTAAACAGGAAGACATTTGTGATACAGTTTATCACAACCGGTTTGGATATGTGTCATTTTGATTGGCATGCTTACTCTCCCTTTTAGTACACGATTGTATCTCTGTGTCATCGAAATGTGTATTACTGATTGAGCTTTCCAAGCTTGCTCAAATTTTGCTTAGGTTCTCTGAATTCAGAAATACATCAGTTAGATTAAAGAGGAGATATAGCTTTCTTTAAAAAAAGGATGATTGTTTACCTTCAGTGAAACTCCTGCTTTAAATCACAATGTCGTAACAGTAGTATGTGGTTATAAAATTACAGCTTTAAAATATTCATGTTTTGTGAAAATGCTTTTTAAATGCTTATATCAAATTGTTTTTTTCTATTGTTTCTGAGGAAACTTTTGTTTAGATTTTTAAAAGTATTAGTTATTAGTTGTGTGATTTGCTCCTCAGATGCCTTATGGTGAAATTGAAGCCAAATCTGTGGGACATGAGGAAGAACTAATAAGTGAACCATGCTCCAAGAAATTGAAGTCTACTGAAGAGGCATTTGTTTTCCCCCATCATGGTAGTGGTAATTTTCACAGAAAGCAAGAGAAAACTGGAAGTGATTGGACCCCTGTAACCATCACTAATGTTAGAGGACATAGTTATCCTCAGGAGGACAAAACCCAAACTACAGATTTGCTGAAACCTGTGCATGATGGAATGCCTAGTGACAGACCGGATGTTATTGAGTCTGTTGATTCACAAGTTGTACAGGATATGCATCCTCCATTGGTATCCACAGATGATGAGATCTATAGCACAAGTAAAGCATTTATAGGACCCATTTACAAACCCCCTGAGAAAAAAAAATGTAATGACAGGAGGAATCAAGCAGACACTATCAGTGGTAGAGATGGCAAAAGAGAACAAAAGAAACAGAAATTTAACTCCAAAAAATCAGAGATTGACAATGAATTGTTCCAGTTTTACAAAGAAATTGAAGAGCTTGAGAATGAAAAAGATGATTCAGAAAGCAGTTGTAAGGACCCTGAACCCTCTCAGAAACAACTCATTCCATATTATCAGAGCCGTAATAATGATCTGTTAAAATCTGAAGAAGAAAAGAAAAATTATCTTAGTAATGGCCTTCAACCACATTGTGGTTATCAGCAGTGCATGGGGAATGAGCCAGGTAAATATCCTTGTAATGGACAAGTAGTACCTACATTTTGTGACAATTCATTTACTTCCTTCAGGCCTGAGTGGCAAGCAATGCATTCTTTTGCAGTACCACAAGACCCTCATCTTCCCAGTTTTAACTATCACTTAAATATTCAAAGATTCAGTGTTCCACCAAATCCACCATCAAATATTTTCCATGCCCAGGATGACATTGAGATGCAAAATGGATATTTTATAAATAGTTGTCATGCTAACTGGGATTGTTTGACTTTTGATGAGAACAATGAATATACTGACTGTAGTGATATTACCAGTAGTGATCATCCCTCTAGAAATGACTACAGTGTGCAAGATGGGTATGCGAGTAATGGTTTCTGTGAAACCAGTGAAGGATACTGGAAAGATCCTTCTGTGGACGAGTGTAATGGAACAGACAGGTTTATGAACCAGCAGTTTCAAGAGGAAAAGTTACATAAATTGCAGAAGTTACTTATTCTTTTAAGAGGTTTGCCTGGTTCTGGGAAAACAACATTGTCTCGGTAAGTAAAGGATACCAAGTGAATACTTGGTAATTTATTGCTTAAAGATCATGATAGTTGTAATCAATGGCAAATGCTTTTATGTGTCTTGTAAAAAATCTTTAATTTGTTATACTTGAGAATGGCATAAGATGATAAATATTTAAAAAGATGTTTTCTGATAGAGGAGAGGAGAATTGACATATATATTTATATTAAGATCCTGTTAAGAACTTTAAAAATAGATTCACCATGTGAAATAATGGCTGTGATGAAAGCAAATGCTATTTGAGAACTGTGCTGCCCTTCAAGTCAGCTAGCTATTCAAGAAGAGTTGGATTCATGGGTAGAAAACTTGAGCTTTGACTCAGTTATTTCAGTTTGTGACCTTGGACAGGTTTCGCCGTTAATGAATAATACTTATTTTTCTGGAATTATTGTAAGAAGCAAATGGGATAATAACCCAAGGAAAGGAATTTTGAGCTTGTTTTAAGAACTGTGTTGTGTTCATACCATTATTGATGGAGGGAACCTTTTTGTGGTTTCTTTAAGGAGTTTGAAGTGAGCAATATCTGAATTAGTGGAGTTAGAACTGATGATGTTTTATTGTGTGGTGAAATGTTTCAAATTCCTGTCTTTGTTTACATTTTTAAAGTATTGATGGAGTCAAACACATGTGTGCAGCTGTGAAAAACAATACAGATTTTTGTAGTTTATGTAGGATGATTCGAGGTTTATGCTAGGAAAGAGGGAAAAGAGTTTATTTGATGTCTTTGGGTGATGATAAAAATGTCCAAGGAACTATTTTGTAAATGGTTTATATTTATTTGCAAGACAGTCTAAGCAACTTAAACAGTATTTCTTCAGAAGCAAGAAATTAGAGAAAGACTTAAGTTATATAGACATTTCAAGCTAGATTGTAAACTGATTTTTGTGAATGAATTTTAAGTCTGCATTTTGATTCCTTTTTAGTGAAAATTTTGTAGAGAAAATGATATTTCAACCCTTCTTTAGAAAGGATAGAAATTAAGAATGAAGTCTTACAAACATGGGCGTTCTTCTAGATTTGGAATATCAGAAAAGAGATGGTTGGAAATTGGATGACGGTATTTTCTGGTGAGGGCTTCTGGTATAGAATGTAAAAAAGAAGGGTTAGGTTTGGAACAACATATTGGAGTGTGTTGAAACTGAAAGTGAGTGGCAATTCGGTAGAAGTTCAAGGAGACATAATTATAGTGGGAGATGAGAGGTGATTATATTTAATATGTTGTTGTTCAGTTGCTAAGTCATGTCTGACTCTTTGTGACCCTGTGTATATTTCTTTATTTGAGGAATTAGGTGTAATAAGAATGGAAGTTATAGTCACAACTACCATTTATGTTACTGTTTTTAGGTTTAGAGTGCTTCCGTATATAACCATCTTGGGAGGTGAATTAGTCTTTTCACTTTTTAGAGGCAGCAGAGGCTAATAAAAAATGAGTTCAGGTTAAAGGACTTGGGAGAAGTTATGAAAATTGGTAAGAGATCAAAGTGGGGATGTAAATGAGAGTGTGTTTCTTACCTAATCCTTCACTTTAATATCTATCACATGGGTTGCTCTATACCTGAGTCCTGGCTTTGAATGCTGCTGCTAAGTCTCTTCAGTTGTGTCCCTGGCTTTGAATAGCTTCGTTAAAGCCGCAGAAGTATCTCTTTAGGTCAGCACTTTTTAAAATTTAAATGAAGTAGGAATGGTTGTTTGGGATTGGATATGAAGCCACATATTCTCTAGTGAGGAATGGTTTCATGTAGGATTTAGCTTTTCAAATGAGCTTTGAAAAAAGGGATAAAAATTTGGAAGATCAGAGTTGAACTGATTTGGGGCACTAAATTAAAATATAGCATTGTTTAGTATTAATATGTGGTAATGAGTTATAGTGGGTTAGATAAATTTCATATTCTTTTGGGATAGTATTCAAGTCCCTTTCTTCCTTTAGTCCTTACCTGCCTCTTTATCTTCATATCCTTGTGCACTTGAACTAGTACCCTGCCCTCCACTGCAGGAGACATAATATACGTCCTTTCATTTTTCTCAGGATTTTACTTATTTAGAGGTTCTCTTAATTGCCTCCACTTTTGATGTTTTGGTTTCTCATCTCAACCCTCAAGACAGCATTATCTTTTTATTTACTGATAACTGACTTAAGCCAACTTGGTTACAAGTGGCAGAAGCTTAGTGTTTACCACAACTTCATGAACAAGATTTTGATGAAACCAGTCTTACATTAAATTTGAATACAGGTACAGACTTTAAATATTTACAAATATTTACAAATAAACCTGTGCAAAACAGTTCACACAACTTCTGTAGGTATGACAAGGTGCCAGTTCTTTGTCCTCTTAGGTAAACTGATGACTTTTTGATGAAAGGTTTGTTTGAGGCAGAATTCAACAATATTCTGTAGGTAGCATTTTGTTGCTGTTGTAGTTGACAATCAGCCGAACTGAATCCTTTGATTCTATGGTTGCTCTCAGGACCATTTAGGGATCAAGTTTTGGGTATCATTCTTAGGGGTATGGGCTAAAGATTTTGCTAGATTCTTATACTGTGTTCTTGCAAGAAGGAGGCATAAATCGAAAATACTTGAGCAAATGCACATTTCTTATATGCTACAGATTTCACCAGTGAGAGTATTATCAGAAGCAGTAATTTCATCATATTAGCAAAATGTCTGGAGTTGATTAGGAATAAAATATAATTGAAGCACTTGTCAGAAAGAGAAAGTCGTACTCTGCTGACTTTGATGATGAAGGGACCATGAGTCAAGATTGACATATAGGTTGCTTTTAGAGGAATGCTAGTCTGACCACAACTTGATTTTAAGCTAGTGAAACTGATTTCAGACTTCTGACCTTCAGAACAGTAGGATAATAAACCTGTGTTGTTTTTAGCCACCAAGTTTGTGATAATTTGTTATAGCAACCATAGAACACAACAGTTTGAACAGAGGAAGAGATTTTTTTTTTCCTTCTTTCTCTTGGAAGAGCTCTCAGTTTAAACTCCAGAGGAAAGATTGACTTTTTCTTATGTAGGGTAATTTTCTTCTTTCAAGGAGTGTTTGGAGAATGAAGTGTCCCAGTAGTCTTGGGCCAGAGGGTATGCAAGTCCACTCAGTACATAAGGAGGTAAAGAATTCATGCAGTATCAGTTTTACTCTAGAGTTTTTTCTTTTAAATCACTTCTATTTTTAAATATATATGATGTGTTATAGAAAACATATGGTTCTTAGAAATTAAAAAAAAAAGCATGAAAATTACAATGACTCTATATATAGTAGACCATTTTGGGGAGTAGGACTCTCAAAATGACGTTTAAAGAATACAATTCACTTGTTACTCAAGTGAAAGATTGTAAGTACAGAGTAAATTTTTTATCTATGGTTGTGTTACAAAGTTCCCTGAAGCTGACTTGTTAAAGCAATAAACATTTATTGTCTCACAGTTTCTGAATGACAGGAATCTGGATGCCTCTGGCTCAAGGTCTCCTAAGGAGGCTATGATTACTATGTTGCCTTGGGCTATGTTTTGGTCTGAAGGCTTGTCCTGGGGAAGACCTGCATGGAATATCTCTCAGAATTGTTGACAAGACTCATTTCCTTGTGAGCTACTGGATTGAAGGCCTCAGTTCCTTGCTATCTGTAGTCTGTAAGGTCTCCTCAGTTGAGGGGATTATCCAAGGGTGTGGACACCAGGAGGCAGGGATGTTGTGAGCTATTGGTTTTGGCTCTCCCACCATTGTTTATGTGATTTTGGCGGCCTGATTTCTGAAGTTATTTTCATTTCTGAATTTGTTTAATACCACATTGGCAAGGTTGTTGTGAGGATTAAATGGAATCATAGAGGTATATATATAAAATGCTTTGCACATACTAGGTCCTCAAAAAGATAGGTATTTTGAAAAAATACGAGTCAAGTGGCCAGTGGGACCACATCTGAAATTTTTATTGTATACTTGATTTCTCAAAGGTCTAAATTTTGGCATTCTGAGAATCCATTATAGTACCTGTTGTAGCTTGGGAGGGTTCTAATAGAATCTGACTAAGAATTTTGAAAATACTGATAGTCTTAAATAATTTACTTTTGGTTCAGATGGTTGATATGACATTAGATATATCTAGATTGATAAAGGTATTTTTAAGATAATTCATGGAGTTTTGAAACGATGCATGAGCAGTCTGGGAGGAAAAAGTCTCCCCAAGCTAAAATTATTTGCTGTAGTTATGATTTATACACCTAAGATATTCTTCATTGAGATTTGCTCATGTTTGATGTTGACATGGTTTAATGATATAAATTGATTTACTACCCCTTCCTTCCCACTTTTTTTTTTTCTGATGCGGTTAAGCATTTCTTGGGTACAGAAGATCCTATAGTCTTGTAGTATGGTATTATTAAATCTAGAATATCATCTGCTAGTAAAGTAGTAGAACAGAGGGGAAAAAACATATATGTTATCTAGGAAAGATAGTATCAGGTTTCTGGTACTTTTAAACATAACTAGTTATCATCTAGTTGATTATGATCAAAATTTTTTTAGAGAATTGAGCTTTGGTTTGGAATGCTAATATTGTGGCATTTTTTATCACTTATAAACAAATAGGATGCCAAATGTGTTAGATGGTATATTTTGGGAAAATCATGGCCACTTAAAAGAGAAATCCAGCTTTATCCTCAAACAACTTAAACCATTTACTTTTTTTTTAACATTTTTTAATTGAAGGATAATTGCTTTACAGAATTGTGTTGGTTTCTGCCAACTTCAATATGATAAACCATTTACTTTGGTTTGTTTAAAGTAATTTGAATTAAAATTCTATAAGTGGAAGTATACAGTACATTTTTTACATTTATATATGATTTTTTATATAAAATGTGTGCAATTTTATTATCTGAGGAAAGGAGAGATGTTTGTTATTTTAATAGTTGAAATTCTTTGTTACTTTTATTAGGAAGTATTCTTTCTCTTTTTCCTCATTAAACTTTTTTTTAATGGGTCTCAAATTCTGTGACAGATTTTTGGTCAAGTTGTTTTCATTAAAAAGTACTGATTTTAAAAACTAATAACTTAAACTGCCACACACAAAACATATGGTCCACAAAAACATTATCCTTTCCTTCTGAAGGTTTTATGATGCATTGTTATCATTAACCAGTCTTTTACTATTAAACTTAAATGGCCAATTGAGACAAACAGTTCTGAGACCGTTCTTCCACCACTGATTAAGACTGGAGTGGCAGGTATTGGGGATAATATTCATTTAGCCTTCTGAGCTTTCTCGGCAGACTTGGTGACCTTGCCAGCTCCAGCTGCCTTTTTGTCCACTGCTTTGATGACACCCACAGCGACTATCTGTCTCATGTCACGCACAGCAAAACGGCCCAGGGGAGGATAGTCAGAGAAGCTTTCGACACACGTGGACTTGCCAGGAACCATGTCAACGATGGCAGCATCACCAGATTTCAAGAATTTAGGGCCATCTTCCAGCTTTTTCCCAGAACAACGATCAATCTTTTCCTTCAGCTCAGCAAACTTGCAACCAATGTGAGCTGTGTGACAGTCCAGCACAGGTGCATAACCAGCACTGATTTAGCCTGGATGACTCAAAATAATCACTTGAGCTGTGAAGCCAGCAGCTTCCATGGGTGGATCATTTTTGCTGTCACCAGCCACAATGCCACGACAAACATCTTTGACAGACACGTTCTTGACATTGAAGCCCACATTGTCCCCGGGAAGAGCTTCACTCAATGCTTCATGGTGCATTTCTACAGACTTTACTTCAGTTGTTACATTGACTGGAGCAAAGGTGACCACCATGCCAGGTTTGAGAACACCAGTCTCCACACAACCCACAGGGACAGTACCAATACCACCAATTTTATAGACATCCTGGAGAGGCAAACACAAGGGTTTGTCAGTTGGGCGAGTTGGTGGCAGGATGCAATCCAGAGCTTCAAGCAGGGTGATTCCGCTGGCATTGCCGTCCTTACGGGTGACTTCCCATCCCTTGAACCATGGCGTGTTAGCACTTGGCTCCAGCATGTTGTCACCATTCCAGCCAGAAATTGGCACAAATGCTTTTGTGTTGGGGTTGTAGCCAATTTTCTTAATGTAGGTGCTGACTTCCTTAACAATTTCCTCGTATCTCTTCTGGCTGTAGGGTGGCTCAGTGGAATCCATTTTGTTAACTCCAGCAATTAGTTGTTTCACACCCAGAGTGTAAGCCAGAAGGGCATGCTCATGGGTCTGCCCGTTCTTGGAGATCCTGGCTTCAGATTCACCAACACCAGCAGCAACAATCAGGACAGCACAGTCAGCCTGGGATATCCCTGTAGTCATGTTTTTGATGAAGTCTCTGTGTCCTGGAGCATCAATGATGGTAACATAGTACTTGCTTGTCTCAAATTTCCACAGGGAGATTTCAGTGGTGATACCACGCGCACGTTCAGCTTTCAGTTTGTCCAAGACCCAGGCATATTTGAAGGAGCCCTTTCCCATCTCGGCAGCCTCCTTCTCGAACTTTTCAATTGTTCTTTTGTCGATCCCACCACATTTGTAGATCAGATGGCCAGTCATGGTAGACTTCCCTGAATCTACGTGCCCAGTGACAACGATATTGACATGGGTCTTCTTTCCCATTTTGGCTTAGGTTTAACGGTGGTTTTCTTGACACCTGTGTCCTGGCGGCAACCCCGTTGCGAAAAAGCAGAAGTATTCTTGAATCATCCCAGGACAATATCATCCATCCCACCACCTTCTATTCCCTTCCCCTTCTCAAAAAGAGATTATAGAATTATATATGTTCAGTTCAGTCCACTCCATGAACTGTAACCTGCCAGCTTCTCTGTCCACGGGATTCTCCAGGCATGAATACTGGAGTGGGTTGCCATGCCCTTCTCCAGAGGATCTTCCTGACCCAGGGATGGAACCCACATCTCTTAAGTCTCCTGCATTGGCAGGCAGACTCTTTACCACTAGCACCACCTCTGAAGCCCAATAAAATGATAATCCAACTGCCTAATGTTTGAAGGAGGGGAGATAAAGTGAAAGTTGCCTCAGTTGTGTCTGACTCTTTGTGACTCCATGGTCTGTACAGTCCTTGGAATCCAGGCCAGAATATTGGAGTGGGTAGCCTGTGCCTTCTCCAGATGATCTTCACGACCTAGGAATCGAAACAGGGTCTCCTGCATTGCAGGTGAATTTTTTGTTATTGTTGGATCCAAATTGTTCCTACTGTCTTTTCCCTTTTCTCAGCACACCTCCAATCTCTTTCATGAGTTGCTGGTTATGAGAATTCTCTTGCACTGAACACTTGTCAATCTCTCTGTGCTTAGAAGTTAAAGGTGGTAAATCGTGAGAACAGACCTTGATTACCACTGACTTGTTCTGAGAATGTGTTCCTTGTTTAGTATTTAGTAGCTAATTTCATTTAGTAATTTAATCTCTTTAAAATTAAAAACATGATTATACGTTGGAGGATCATAGACTGTTTCACAGCCTTAAACCTCAAGTCCCACTTTCAGGTCATGCATGTTTGTGCTTTATAGAAATAGTGTATCAAAGCTATCAAAACTATCTTGGGTCAAATGTAGTTTTCCTCAGATGACTTGCTTCCTTAAGCTTGCTTGTCTTAGGTTACCTATTTCGTTAAATTTAGGCAATTTAGACACTGAATACAAATTCACTAAAGTTAAAACATGGATAGTTGACATCATTTTGAAATTGAAGAGTGTTTTTAAAAGTTGCAATATAGAAGCCACTTTAAAAAGTTTTTGTTGCTGGCTATTATGATGTAGATTTAAGTGTGAAGTGATATTTGAAATCTGAAAGCTTTTTAAGGTTCAACTCCTGTCCTGTTCTGCCTGCAATATATTTACAAATATGTACCAGATATTTGTTTAATAATCTTTTCTATGTGGCTTATTTCTGATGGTTATAGATTTTATAAATGGCACCTTTATGATTTCTTTTATTAACAGAATTCTGCTTGGTCAGAGTCGTGATGGCATTGTGTTCAGCACTGATGACTATTTTCACCGTCAAGATGGGTACAGGTATAATGTTAATCAACTTGGTGATGCCCATGACTGGAACCAGAACAGAGGTTTGTTTTGGGCCAAGTCTCCTGGAATAGAATATTTAACTAGGAATCACAATACCTGAGTTTTTATTCTTGACTTTTTTTTTTCTTTTTTTTTTTTTTAACTTTTTACCAGCTGGGTGACTTTAACAAGCCATCGAAAGAGCTTTGAGACCCAATTTTTCATCTCTTAGAAGCAGTGATAATTATACTTGCTGTACCTGATTGAGGTTGTGAAAATCAGAGAATGTAGTTAGAATATTTTTTAAACTGTAAATAGTGTACATAAGCCGGTACAATAGAGGTATTGGATGTTTTGATATACTGCTTTATATCTCATGAACAAATTTAGAAAACCTCTGATATTACCTCATGAACAAATTCAGAAAACTCTGATATTTTTGTTATGTGCTACCAAAAGTTATTTCCTCGAGTAATGCTAATATTTTCTAAGGCTTAACGTCCATGAATATTAAATGTTTTTTTCACTGATACAAAAAAATTTCTTAATATACTTTTTAGAGGCACATGGGTCAATTTGTTTAATTTTGGAATAGTAGTTATTAACCTTGGCTGCACATTTGAATCACTTGGGGAATTTTTTATTTTTTTTTTAACTCATGCCCAATTGTTAGCCTCAGAGATTCTGGTTTAGTCAGTCTGATGTGCTTGCGTGCTTATTCACTTCGGTCGTGTCCAGTTATTTACGACCCTATGGACCCCCAGGCTCCTCTGTATGTGAGATTTTCCAGGCAAGAATGCTGGAGTGGATTGCCACATCCTTCTTCAGAGGATCTTCCTGACTCGAGGATCAAACCTGCGTCTTCCCAGGTTGCTGCATTGCAGGCGGATTCTTTACCACTGAGCCATTGGGGAAGCCCCTAGTTGGTCTGGAGTGGATCTAAACATTGGTGGTTTTTTTGGAAAGTTTCCTAGATATTCTAATGTTACAGTCGGAATTGAAAACTACTAATCTAGAACTGTGTAGGTACATGCTTATATTATAATCTGATTTCTTTTTTAAAAAATTAAGAATGCATTGATGATGAAATATTATTTAAACCTGGAGTAGAGAGATTACAGTGAACGGCCTATTTGCTTCCTTGTGGTAGTCATTTAACTTGTAGGATTTATTTGGTTCAACTTCTTTTTCTTTGTAAGTAAATGGTTGTCCCATTTTTAGTGATGCTAAGATCAGTAGCTTCAGAGGGACAGTCTGCTCCCTGTTTTATTCAACAATGGTTTCCTTAATCAGTTATTTCATTAAAGTTGCAAAATGATTTTCTAGGTCTGTTGTTCCTTCTGTGTTCAGTGGCTAGAATTCTTCTATAATGAGGAACGTCCTCTTACCTAGAACTAGCAACTAGTGTTACCCTGAAGTACAGTATGTACAGGAAAAACAACATAAATGCTTTTCTTTCTAATTCTCAATTTTCAAAGTGAGGAATTTCAATGAGAATATTTTTGAATAAAAAGTTTAAATGTCAGATAAGTTTGATTTTAAGACTATTTTCTAGTATCGATTCTAGGATTTCTCCAAATGTTTATTTTAGAAAAAAAATTTTTTTAAATTCTTTTTTATTTTTTAAAATGCTGCAGTGTTACTGCCCAAGTCAAATAAGGATCATACTGGCAGTTCCCCAAAATGCTTAGAGTTATTGGCCCAGAGTTAAGAGGAATAAAAGTAGATAAGGGGAATGAGGCAGTATATCTTTGGTGAACTGGAAAGTTTGTTTGTGTGGGACATTTTTTTTCTTTCTGCAATATTAGACTATTTCATTAAAATGTTTGTGCCGTGTGAGTTATACTTGCTGAACATATTGGTGTCTAGATAAATGACTGGCTTTATTAGTATGGTAAGTGTAGACTTTTCCAAGGTAGTTTTTAACCCTTTTCAAGGTAATGATAACTAGCAATCACTAGACATTTTGAAAGTTGTGAGCATTATGTTTAATTTACAAACATTTATTGAATACTTTTAAGTGCCAGTCATTATTCTGGGAATATCAGTCTGCCTCATGTTTATTAGAAGAATCTAAATTCATCTTTAACTGCTTATAAATTTAAAATATCTCCAAAATGTCGTTATTCTCTTTCTTAGAGTATGGTAGTTAATTTGTTTGAGAAAATGTCTCTCTTTATTTGAGTATTCAAACCTTGTTTACTTAGGACCTTTATTTTCCTGGAGTGCACTGGAATGTGGTATTGGATGATAATTATTCATGGAAAGAGAATAATATTCCCATTCCTGCAAATCAGAGATTTATTTGGTTTAATAAGCTCCTTTTGTAGAACATGACTCCTTAGAGGTGTAAGCCTGTCTATCAGACATTAGGAGAATTACTTTAATACTTTTTAAAAAAATGAAAGTATGATCACTGTTTGGGGTGAAGCAGTGGGAATTGATAGCATCTTGGTATCCTGTTTGTGACACAAGTTGTAACTTTCTTTTAATATTTAGAGACATCTTTTCCCAAATATATATTTACATTCCACATTAGTCATTATTTCTTAACCTTTAAAATTCTATCTTCCCTTAGACATCTGTATAAATGTTTTCATTATGTGGAACTTTGTGGTTTGAATTCTAAATCCCAGCAAAATTTACATATCATTGCATTTTGCCTCAGCCTTTTAAATTTTATAGTCGGGAGAAGGAAATGGCAACCCACTCCAGTATTCTTGCCTGGGAAATCCCATGGACAGAGGAGCCTGGCGGGCTATAGTCCATGGAGTCTCAAAAGAGTTGGACATGACTTAGCCACTAAACAACAACAACCATCCATCCATAGTCCCACCTGTTAGAGGTAATTTGTGTTACTCTTCTGGAGTGATGCTAAATAATCTGTTTGTTAGCATGTAAATTCAAAGCACTAACTGATTTGCTCTTGGAGCATCTGAAGCTTCCAGTCTGAGGAATTCTCAGGTTTCTCTAGGAAGAGGCATGATACATGAATCTGGAATGACAACAGCCAAGTCAAGAGGTCCCCCAAGGGCCACGGTCAGAGAGGTCAGAAGCATGAGAGGGCGATCCTTGAGCAGACGCCCAGGATGGAGACAGAGCCAAAGGGTGGACACCACCTCTCCCCCAGCTGTGGCCGCTGCAGGAAGGTTCTGAGAGGCACATGTCCACTAGCCTCCTCCCTATCCAAGTGACTGCTTTTCTACTGCTTTCTGTGAGAACAGTCTTAAATGGAGTCTCTGTTTCATAAACGATGGAACTCTGTAAAAAAAATAAAATAAAATAAATTTTATAGTTGGCTCTTAATTGTCTGCCTGTCATTAACAGGAATCACTGTGGAATAATTCTCACCTCATGTGGGAATCAACAGCATAGGGATAGGGAGATATAGTTTGAAAAGTTCTGTTGTAGCCCAGCTCCCAATTTCAGAAATCGTTGTCCTAAGAAATATCCACAAAGTCAGCTGAACCGTGGAATTTAGCTGCTTAGGATTTAAGTAGTGATAAATCCATAGCACTTTTTTCTTTTTTAACCTAAGTCTCTTATTTCAAAAGCATTATTGGTAATTTTACCTGTAGAAGACAACTTTTGGTGTCTTAGTAACTTTCCACATCTTTATATTTTGCGCAAAATGAAATCAGTTACATATTATCTTATAAATTGCCATTTTCTGTTAAAAGTCTCCATCTTTCCACGTCATTAAATGTTTGTCTCTTTTCACACTCAGACCATATTCAGATGTAACTTGTCCCTACATTTTCTGTGAATGAAAGCTCTAGACTGAAGTCTTCATTAGCTGTAAGTTCAACAGAATATTTCCCCCAAAATGTCCTTTACAGCTAGTTTTTCAAAACCAGCATTCGGTCTGAAGAAAACCCATTACATGTGTTTATGTCTCTTGATTTCACTTAATTTAGCAGAGTCCTTTTATTTCCATGCACTGACTCTAGAGATTGAACAGTTTTGGTTTTAAGTACAGGGATGTAGAAAATTTCTTAATGAATGTTTAAATTTTATTTTATATATTTTTATCTAATAGTTCTGTTTTTTGTTTTTTAAATTTATTTTTTATTTCAGCAAAGCAAGCTATCAATCAGGGGAGATCACCAGTCATAATAGACAACACTAATACACAAGCTTGGGAAATGAAACCATATGTGGAAATGGTAAATATGAGATATGAGAGAGTTTTTCTATTCTTTTCAGTTTTTTCCATATTCTGAAATTTCAGTTACTTTGATGTTTACTATTAAAACATTTGTCCTTGTTCTCTAAAGAGGTGTGTCCATATGCTTAATTTTTAAAAAATTGAGAATGTTGCTTATTAAGCAATATGTCTATCTTGTTAGTTTTGCCTGGACTTGAGAATAGTGATTGGAATTTGACTGTTAAGTGGCCTTAAAATTTTTATAAACCATATTATTTTAAAGGTAAATTTTTCTTGGTTGAGCAAATTTAGAAGTATTGTCTAAGTGAAATTTGTATCTGTCTTCCATCTTTTTACTTTAAGAAGTGTTCTCTGGGTTTTTGTTTTCTTCCTTTCTTTTGTGTAGGCCATAGGAAAAGGCTACAGAGTAGAGTTTCATGAACCTGAAACTTGGTGGAAATTTGATCCTGAAGAATTAGAAAAGTAAGGCACTCAAAATTTTTTAATCCCTTATCTTTTTTTTCCTTCTTTTCTCCTTTATATGATCAATTTCTTCACTAGCTTTTGTTTGTTAAATCTTTGATACCTGTGAATAGGGATGACTACTACTACTACTACTCACCTTCTATTAAGAGGAGCATTGACTTAAATGCAACATGTTTGAGGCTCTTTGCAGTATTAAATTTCCTTAAATGTTCCTTGTTAAGTGTGTTTGTTACTTTTTCTTATATGACTTTCTGCATTGGTTCCCAGTTTATTGAATGCTAGTGGAGATCCAGAAAACCGAGAGAAAAGCTAGGACTTTCCCTTCTGGTTTTTAGCTAGGCCACTTCTCTGCATTGCCTTTCTAACTTCATCTCTTTCCCATTTTAGATCCCATCACCTTTTTACCTGATGCTTTTCTCTCCCCCTTTTCCATCTTGACTGCAACATACCCATTATCCCATAGCCAAGATCCAGGGAATCAATGTGTTTAAGAATTCAGATTTTTTTTTTTTTTTTTTTTTTTTAATTTTAGAAAGGTAATACAGAGCCTGTTAATTGTTAGCACTCTTAGCAGAGTTTGGGGCAGCATGGCATAATCAAACATCTCAGTGTTTCTGCAGCAGATTGTGAATCATCATTCTATGCAGATGAGAAAAATTTACATGGTTTAATGTTAGTTCTGAGTAGATCATGCTGCCATATGAATACAGGCATGGTTAGACTTTGCTTCTATATGGGTCAACAGAAAACTGAATTTTCAGAGTATTTTAGATTTCAGGATTTGTGAGGGATTGTGGTCTTGTATTACTTTCAACCCTGATCTTCCATTTGTGTTTACCTGTATCCATTTCCCCTGGTTTTCCTGACTGTAAATCATTTTTCCTTTCTTCATTTTCACTCCCCCCACCCCATCTTTGGTGACAACTTTTAACTCACATACCTTACAATTTACCCATTAAAAGTGTACAATTCAGTGGTTTTCAGTATATTCACAGAGTTGTGCAACCATCACCTCTCTTTTTAAGACCATTTTTTTCTCCTACGTGTTTCCCTCTTCCTGCTTAAAACTGTTATTCTGTGTATTGTGTTCAACTAATTTCTTTCTTCCTTGCCTTTCATTCCTTTTGTATCTTTTGAATTTTTATTCCTTTGGTTATCTTTCTTTCCCTTTCTAATTTGCATGCCAGATCAAATTTATGAAGAGTTAAACTGATAGATATTATTAATATCTGGTATTCTTTGCCTGCCCTCTGTGTGATTATTGCTCCTCAGGTAGAAGAGAGTTTAAAAACTAAAGATACTTAGCTTATATTGAATAAGTGAGTTAATGAAATTGTTATACAGTTAGGCTTTATTTGCATTTGAGACCATTGAAACTTATTAAAATTCTTAATATAAAATAACTTTACAAAATAAAGTCAGTTTAGCTGCTGTCTAGTATAGTTTGACCGATTTTTATGCCTTTTTATCTGGCAAGATGAGTTAACTTTAGTAAGTCTAGAACTTAATAAATGTGAAATATATTCTGTGTTTTGCCATGTCCAACTCAAGTTACAGAAAACTACAAGGGTTAAATTATTAAAAAAAAATTTTTGAGAGACAAGAGTAATTCGTAAACCACTCTGTTGTCAAAATTAAACTCACAGAAAAGTACATAAAATATAAACATGTAGCTTAACAAATTTCTTATAAATCAGGTATTCATTTAACTATTACTCGTGTCGTGAGAGCTTTACTAACACTTTAGAAGTTTTTTGAATTCCTTTTCCCAGTAACAGTTCCCTAAAATTACTTCCTTGCTGTTCCTTAAAGCTTTTTTTTTTCCGCTTTTTAAAAAAAACCCTTCACTTTAGCACCATAGTTTAATTTTTTCAAAGTTTATATATTAATAAATAGAATTACACAGTATATAGTCATTGTCTCTAGTTTCTTTCATTCAATACTATGTTTGTGAGATATGTAAAAATTGTGTCTCTAATAATAGTCTGGTGTTGATAACAAATTTTTTAAATGCAGGGGTGTTAAAAATAACTTTTACAAGTTATACATATTTTATATTGATTTTTGTAAGTCCTAGAAACCCGCTCAATTCTTCTGTAATTCTCAAAACAGTGTTGCATAATCTGTTTATTTTGTTGTTTAAAAGTTGGGGGTCATTGACTCAGTGGTTCAGTGAATCAGTAAGTCTATGTGAAGAAAGGATAATCATTCAACATTTTGCTGTGATTTATGGTATTTTAAACCTTTTTAATATATTGTTTAAAACTGAGAGAGCCCTTTTTTAAAAATAAAATATGAGGTGTATCTTCTAGTATTATTTGCAAAATGTAATTTAGACTCTATTCTGCTCTATTACTCTAAAATAGGTTAATCCTATACATTCTTAAAAAATAGAATTAAAATCCTTTTCTTTTTTGGTAGGAGGAATAAACATGGTGTGTCTCGAAAGAAGATTGCTCAGATGTTGGATCGTTATGAATATCAAATGTCCATCTCTATTGTAATGAATTCAGTGGAACCGCCACACAAAAGCCCACAAAGACCTCCTTCACAGGAGAGACAGAGGTGGGGAGGCTGTCTAGGCTCACATAATGAAGTCTGTGTTACAAATAATCATTAAGTTGGCTATTTTCAGCTAACTCATTTGTTGCTTGCCCATAAAAAAATTAGTGAGCCAGTCTTGAAACTTAAGTAATTTCAGATTTTAAAAAAAGACTACGTTGCCTCACAAAAGATGTTCCCAGCAAGTTGTTTAAATTCTGAAGTGTAAATAAAAATATATAAATTGTATTTTAAATGTTTTTATAATCTTTTGTTGTAATATTTTTGGTTATTATGAAGACCCCTGAGTAGAGTGGGTAGGAACCAGAGTGTTTTTCTATAATTGAATTTTAAACTGATTTTATCTTTTATACATGTCAGACAGTTTTATAGTTCATACCTAAATTCAACTTTTCATAAAACTTTAGTATTTTTCTTTGACTATCTTAAATATATAAGAAATACTAACTTGTTATAGGCACCTTTAATTGATTCCTCTATTCATAATACAGGTAAAATTATGTTTTTCTGCAAATTCATCTTTGTAAAAAAGTATTTCTAATTAATCGTATTTCTGTAATTAAAAGTATTTCTAATTAGTATTTCTGTAATTAGCATATCACTTACTAAACCAGAATTCTCTGTCAAATGCCAATACAGTAGGTATATCAGTCACCAGGGATTTTTTTCTCTGTAATTTATGTTTTCATCACCCTTCTTAAGCCATTCTCTGTCTCCCCATACTCCCCAATTCTGGAATGAAAAACAGGGCAATCACTATATAATTTACAAAAGCTCTTCATGTTATTCTGATAATATATCATTTTTTCTCTATTTAAATTAACACTGTATAATTCTAGTGTAAAAAATATTTTAGGCAGCTCCTTAGCGTTAATTGTAGGAAGATTTGTCATCTGGAATGTTTTACTTCTCCAGGTTTTAGCTTTTCTTTAAGGACAACTGTGTATCTCACTTTATCATTTTTGTTAGATTGTGTTCCATCACTTAAAATTTTAAAACCGAGATGGAATTCATTTCAGAGATCTTGGGCAATTCATCCTAATTTTGCTTTGATTTATCCATTTTTAGGGGGGGAAAAAAACACAAGCTAATTACAGCTGTTGAAAATTTTTTATGTGTTTTACATGGTAATAGTTCATGTCCTTTAAGTCTTCTTTCTCCTAAACCAGCCTATCCTAAATCATATAGTATTTTTTTTTCTTTAATTTTATTTTACATGGAGTATAGTTAATTAACAGTGTTGTTTGTGGTAGTTACAGGTGTAGAGCAAAGTGGTGAATCCCATAATCTTCCGATATTGTTTTAAAACTTTTTAGTGTTTTTTTTTTCAACTTTTAATGTTCTCTCACATCTTTATATTACTTTTTAACTAATATTAAATTATTGAGTAATACTAATTGCAAGGCTCAAAACTAAACATGGTACTTTTAACAAGGTCTTTATTGCATTGCCTTTAATGAGATAATATGATTTTTATTTGTAGTCTCCAGTGCTGTTTACATTTAAATGAGTATTACTGTATTTTTTTTTTTTAACACATATGTATGTTTGTATATATTTGTTCATCCTAACTATGATATGGTAGAAATATACTAACTCATGTTTTATGTATAAATGTGTATACAATTATAAATGTACATGTTTCCTTTATTCACTATTTTCATAATTCTTTTGTTTCAGAGTAGTACTTCCTGGTATTTGGGCTTGCTTTTCCCAGCATTTTATTATATAAATTGACATTTTGAAATAGAAAAGAAGGATTTAATTTTGGGACAGGTGAAACAACTGATAGGTATCTATTGTGTGTCCCTTTCCCTTTGTCCTTATAAAACTTTATTTAGAAGTAATAGTACCATATAGGTTTTGAACAGCAGCCAGATTTATTTCGAGGATCTAGAGAATTGCCTTTGGAAGATACAAATGATGAAGCAACTTGTTCATAATAGTAAGTCTATAAAATAAATTTCCAGATTTTATTACAGATTAAATGTCATCTCCTAATATTTCTGAGTACTAAAGAGATTGTTAATCATTACCAAATGTTTTTAAAAGTTATAAATGTTTACTGAGGCGAGGAGGTAACATTCTAGAAGATGTTTTTGTTGGGGCATTTTGTATTTTTTTTTGTTTGTGTTTTGGCCACACTACTCGGTATGTAGGATCTCAGTTCCTTGACCAGGGATCGAACCTGCGCCCCCTGCATTGCAAACATGGAGTCTTAACCACTGGACCACCAGGGAAGTCCCTAATTTTTTTTTTTTTTAAGACAGAGTAAATTAAAAGTTCCCCCAAGCATTCTGACTAATGTTATTTTTTACTTTTGAACAGTAACAGAACAGAGAAATGAATATGCAGTAAAAGATGAAATTCACCAATTAAAAGTTTTTTCATCCAAGTTTTCCCTTCTGTTCAGACATTTTTTTTTTTAAATTTAGATATATTCCTAATGGACTAGCTTCCCTCTGCTGCTTCCTGCCATTCTGAGTTGGTCTCCATCACAAAGAAAAAAATGGGCATTACTCATCATATTTAACTAAGGTGAACATTTTAGTTAAAACAGAATATAGATTCTAGTCTGGTTCAGAAAGATTCTTTTTTCATAGACTTGGTGTAAAAAATCACTTCTCCTTTTTGAAAAGTATGTTTATAGTTTTCTATATGTCAGTACTGCCAATAAAAATATTTGTGTAGTAATTAAGTTGAACTTTTGATGCTTTTTAAATTGATCTTTCATTATTCACTTTCCTAAAAGAAAATATTAGCTTTTTAATATGTTATGTGTTTTGAAGTAAGATAGTTTACAGAAGATTGCGTTGTGTTTTGTTGATGGTATGATAGGGTGGATTTAACTATTTGAAGTTTGCTTATTTCTTACCTAATTAATATAGGTTATGAAATTTTCCAGTTTTATATTTAGGTAAGTTTTGAAAGAATTTATGATACCAAAGGATATAAAATATTTGTTTCAACCATAATTGAGTGTTTGTTATCGTGGAAATGTCTGATTTTCTGAGCCTGGTTTACTAAGTATTTTCAAAGAAAATTGGTGATGTTCTCTTTGGAAAATGTTGAAGAAATGTGTTTGTTCATGTATTAGTACCTTGATGAGATAGGTGTCCTAGGGTTTATTGAAGTATCATGTAGTAGAGTAACATAAATGCAGTAATGGGGATTTAGTTATTAGGGCTGGAATGTATGTTCGTCTATAACCCTGTATAAATAGAGTAATGCCTCTTAGTCTAGAATCATAACAAAATACAATATTAGTTTTGTTACAATGACCATTCAAAATAAACATTTGATGGCAGCAGAACAGCAGATCATTAGTGGGTTTTAGAGTTAAATTTTGTACATTACAATTTATAAATAAAATTTTTTTCTCATTAAAATTGTTAGCTGTAATTTTTGTGAAAGGAAAGATATTAAGGGATTAATGGATATCTTCTTTGGTGATGGTTTTCTTTCTCTTTGAGGTAAAATAAGATTTGCATATTTTATTTTATTTTTAAAATTAAGGTATTATTAAAGCAATTGGTTTCCCTGCATGTAATGCCAGATTGTTTTCCTTAAAATATCCTAAGGATGGCAAGAAGTAGTATTTAATGAGTTTGTTGAAGTAGATTCTGAAAGGAGTAATTAGCGATTGTCTTGTGTGTGTTTTTTATTCCTTTTTTTTTCTTTGCTGAGCAGCATTTAAATAAATTCAATTCAGTTGATTCAAATTGCCAAAGTCTTAAGTCTAAACAATTTTCAGTTTTGCATGGCTGTAAATTTCAGAGCAAATCTTGAAAAGTTTATAATTACGATTTTTGCAACTAAAATTAGAAAACTTAGATGCAGTATCTTTATATAGATTGTACTGAATAGCCTAATTTTTGTAATAGAATATATAATTTTGAGTGTATCACCTATGGAAATTCTCAATACAGTATTGCTATCAATTTACACACAGAAACAAGGAGAAAGAGTAGCATAAAAATCTCTGAAAAGGGATCCTCAGAGAAAAAATGAGTTATTTTTGAAGCTAGAACTGTGTCAATTTGGAGATTTTTGACTTTTTGTTATCTTTAATAGAAGTTTATTTTGGTCAGTTAGATTAGAAATAATATTTTTCTTCCCTTTCCTCCTAACAAATTTTATTCTCTGAATGATAACCCTGTCTCATTCCAGGTGTAAAAATTGCAGTCATTACAATGCACTTCCCAGCATGAAGTCCATTAACTTTAATAAGCTGTCTTAAGTGTGTAAAAAATAAACTGTTCTATCTAACATGGACACAACCATACTCTAACCCCTAATCTTAGAACTAAATATAGTCACATTACCAAAGCATTGTCTCTACTTTGGAAATGACTGAAGACTTCATTGGTGTTGTGCAGTTGTTAATATTTCCATGTTTTTTTTTCAATTGAACTGTTTATAAATTAATGGGAAGATGGAGAGATTTTTGAGACGGCCTATTGGGCTTTTTGCCTTTAAACTTTATTATAGGTAACTAAGGGGAAAAAAGTAAGAATAATGTGTTCATTCATGGTTAAAATTGTGTTCAAGTTCAGTACAGTCTATTAAAATACACTTTATTTGGATTATTTTTGTTTTGCAGTTTCATTTGTATCCTCCGATAGGACATGTAAAGATAAAGTTTTACCCTATAACAATAATTATAATAATTGTACAACTTTGTTAACTGTCTCTTCAATTGTAGTTCTGGACTCTTCAGTCTTTTTAGTATATCAAAATGAAAGAAAATTTGATTTGGAAGAGGATCATGAGTTCTTTATTTTTTTTTCTTTTTTCTTCTTAACAGTATGAGAAATCATGTTTCTTTCATAGTCTTTTCCTATACATATTTTCTTTTTCTTCACTCCATTTTCTGCTCAGCTATCCTCATGTTAACTTCATAACATTTTTAATGAAGATGGTGGGATGGTAAGTTTCTGTCAAAAAGAGGTAACTTTTTTCCCTCCTGTGTTACACTGAACTTATTGTTCCTTGTGAACCTTATTTCATCATGTTAAACTTAAAAACTACAGTTTTGCAGTTTCCTGACCCTACAGTTTAGGTAGAACTTTGATATGAAAATAGTTGGAAAGGTTTATAAGAATCTGTCAATGTTACTCGTTTGTTGTTGTTTAGCCACTAAGTTGTGTCCAACTATTTTGCGACTCCATGCAACCGCTAACCTGTTTAGCCCTCCAGGTTTCTCTGTCCATGGAGTTTCCCAGGCAGAAATACTGGAGTGGATTGCCATTTCCTCCTCCAGGGGATCTTCCAGACCCAGGGATCAAACCTGCGTCTCCTGCTTGACAGGCAAATTCTTTATTACCACTGAGCCACCTGGAAAGCCCTATTCATTGGTTAGGAATTCCATAAGCATACTGTAGTACTTGGATGTATGTATTTAAGAAAGACTTATTTTACAATACTCAAGCCTCTTCCTGATAGACTAGTTGATAAAAGTAGCTGGAAACTCACTCTTATGGAATTCACTGTTGTTATGATTCTTTTATCTGGCCTTAACTGAATGCTTCTGAAAGAAAGCTGAAAGCTATTTTTGAGTTCAACTTTTACAGGTGATTCTTCATATTCTCCAATACTACTACAATGAGCAATAGGAATTTAATACAAACAAGCCTTAATTTAATAATACTTATTTCAGTAGCTACCATTTAGTTAATGCCTGTCAGTGCCAGTTTCTTTTCTAAGTGTAATTGTAGATGTAATTTTTATATCATACAGTCTCTAATTTTTTATAAAGAGGAAACAGAAACTTAAGAGAATTTAAGCAATTTATCCTGTGAACATAGTTTCTCAGGGAATTGATGGTAACTAGGAGTCACATCTAGTTCAGACGTATTTCTCATTGTAGCTCATTTTATCTTTTCAACCACATAGTTATCTTTGGTTAAGTTCTTGTTATTAATTTAGGGTCTTTTTCTAGGCAACAAAGAAATTCCAGTGGAAAACCGAGTGCATCTTTATGGTACCTTTTTGAGTGTATAGGGTTAGAGGTATGTTGACTCACCAGTGAAGCTAAGTGAAGAAATCTGAAAGGGACCATTTATTTAGAATGCTTATTTTAAGTCAAAATTGAAAGCTTGGATGCCATTTAGTGTATAATTATTTTCTGCAAAGTATACACTGACAGTTGATAATATTTCAGCAACATCTTTAGAATTACATTTTTATATATGCTGTTGTGCTTTTATATTTTAATATCTCCTGATTTTAGCTAGCACTTGAAATATGTAGTATTCAATAAATGGATTGTTAAATTGTGTAAGCTGTTTGTTTTGCTGATTAATTTTGAGAGAGTATGGGGCTTCCCTGTTAGCTCAGTTGGTAAAGAATGAGGAGTCTTTGAGGGAGTTATTTTCTAAATAGACCAACACTATTTTAAGTGGTGTTAGTGTATTTTTCTTTTAATGTCCACTTATTAAGTGTGCTAGCAGTAGCTGTCATGAAAATCACATCAGTTTTCCAAATTTCTGAAGAATTAAGGGTTTTTTTACCTTTTGTAATAATTAGGGTCCTTCTTCTTTGATGTTGTTTACATTCATTTTCTAAAAGAACAATAAAGGAGCCTGTTAAGTTTTCTATAGAAATAGATTATTGAATTAATTAGATTCTGTAAGGAAAGCCTTTGAGTACAAAATGAAGAACTCTTACTGTTGAAAATGTGCCTTATTTTGTTTTAGTTAACTTAAAAAATAGAAGGGCTGGATCTTACTTGATTTTTCTTAATTCCTTGAGAGTAGTTTCTGGATTTTCTTTTTGTTGTTGTTTCTAAATTGGAAATCAGAGGTAGAGTTTTTGTTAGAGTGGGGAAGAAATAGCATTGGTTTCATGAATAGATTAAGATAGTTTTTGGTTCATGAAACTACATTATAAGATTGAGATTATTGAAATATAATGTAACACTGGCAAAGGTATGGTTAAAACATTTCATTTTGAATATAAGTAAATTGAAGTGTTTATAGGAAATGTGATAGGAGGCCTGGGTTAGACATTTTGAATTAATTAGAAAGTAGTGAGAAAAAAAAAATTTAGTTCTGGGGAATGATAGGAAAGAAATTGTTAAAGCTGGAGAGCTAGTGTTCAAAAGTGATAATTTTTCTTTCCACATCTTCCCTTTGCTGTGTAAAGACCAGTAGAGCCCAGTCATTATACTAAGAAAGATTATCTTTCTCTGATGGCTCAGCTGGTCAAGTATCTGCCTGCAATGTGAGAGACCTGGGTTCAATCCCTGGGTTGGGAAGATCCCCTGGAGAAGGTAAAGGCTACCCACTCCAGTATTCTGGCCTGGAGAATGCCATGGACTGTGCAGTCCATGGGGTGGCAAAGAGTCGGACACAACTGAGTGACTTTAATTTTCACTTTCTTAAGGGCATGAAAGCATGGTCTTCCTTGTCTTTGAAGCTTTGTCCTTTAATGAGTCAGTAAACATTTGTTGGATATTAGATGTCTTCTCTAGAAAATAATCAACCTCTTGATGCTAAGGATCCATTCATCTAAATAGAGCAACTTTATAGGGCAGTTCATAATTTAGGAAACATGGAGATATAAAGTGTGAATTAGTTGTGTTTGATACTTGCTAATAAAGGGCGTCCAGGCAGAGAGGAAGGCTCATCCATCTAACTTGTTTTATCTAACAGTATCAGAGCCTTTTGTTTGAAATTTTGTATCTTGCTAGTAGTCTTTAGATTTGTGATCTGTGATCAAAAAATTAAATACTAGGATACAGGTAAGTAGGGCAGCCTTGAGACTTTGATTGTCTATTTCTTTTAGGGTCATTTAGAGATTATTTTTTTATTTTTTGCTTTAACACTTCTATTCTTCCTCTTAACTTTCCTCATGAGACTTCATCATGTCTCACTTGGACCTGGTAGTCTCCCCACATTTATCTTTGCCACAGAATAACTAGAGAACTCTATAACTTAAAATTTTTAACTATAAGTTACATCCCTCCTGCTTAAACTCTATGTGATCTGGCCCTTGGCTTCTTCCCTGACCCTGTCTTGTACCCTCTCCTCTTCATTTACTACATTATGTCTATACTGGCCTTTTGGTCTGTTTTTCAGATATGCAAAGCTTGATCTTGCTTTAAACACTAAGCTCTTTTTTTCTTTCTGGAATGCTTTAATTTTTTTCTGTTGTTCCTATGCCTAGCATAATTCTAAGCATTCAGGTCTCACCTCAATGTCACCTCCACAGAGAGCCCTAACTGTTCCAATCTAAAGTAAAGTAGCCCCACCGCTGTCATTCTATTAAACTGTCCTGTTGTTTTCATCACAGTACCTGTTAGTACTTCAAATTATCTTATTTATTACAATTTGTTGGGAGTCTTTTGACTTAGAATATAAGTTCTATGATAACCTATTTGTTCTGTTCATAACTGTCCACAGAATTTAATCCAGTGCCTATAGTACTGCAGGAGCTCGTGTGTGCCGGTGCTCAGTCACTTCAGACTCTTTGCGACCCTATGGACTGTTGCCTGCCAGGCTCCTCTGTCCATGGGATTTTCCAGGCAAGAATACTGGTGTGGGCTGTTGTGCCCTCTTCCAGGGGATCTTCTGACCCAGGGATCAAACCCAGGTCTGCTGCATTGCAGGCTGATTCTTTACCACTGAGCCACCGGGGAAGCCCTACTTTTAATAGTATTTCTCCCCAATGGTGTTTTCTTTTTAAACCTGTCCTCTGCTCCAGCCTATATGCTTAACTGCCTAGTTGAGATTTCTACTTTAAAGCCTGAAAAATTGAATCTGTGATCTGTCACATCTATGGAACTCCAGAATTTTCATTCATGGAGAATAGATCTACCATCCATCTATTTGTCAACCAGATACTTCAGAGTCTTCTTTGATGCCTTCTTTCCCCCTTCATATTCAGCCCATCAGCTGCGGTATTTGAATTTCGCCCCTTAATTATCTCGAGTCTCTTCATTTTTTACTGCTATCTTTGTATTGGGTTGGCCAAAAGTTTGTTTGAGTTTTTCCGTAAGAATAGTTTGAATTATCATCTCTTCCTGATGCTGGGGTCCCCACAGCTGTACTTTCTCTATTCTAGCCCTTTTTCTCCATAATCTTAGAAGACTGAAATATAATGTACATATTGAAAAGTGCTTAAAGTTTAAGTATATAGCTCAGTAGATTTTCACGAAGTGAACATACCCATGTAACCAGAATCCTACTCAAGAAGTAGAACATTACCAGCAAATTAGAAGCCCTTAGTGCCCCCTTTTTTCTAGAGTGATCTTTGTAAAATGAAAATATGATCATGAATAAAACCTTTCAGGTGCTTCCCATTGCTGTTAGGATAAAGAGCAAAAACCATGATGTGGTTGATGTGGCCCCTACCTTCCTTTCCAACCTCATGTTTTATTACTTCTCATACTTTCTGTGTTCCAGCCCTACTGGCCACTTCTCATTTTCTTGAATGAACTATTCTGTTCCTTTTTCCTGGAAAGTTCTATGTGCAAACACCCTTTCCATACTCATCCTTCAGATTTGAGCTCTTCAAGGAAACCTTTTTGGATGTAGCAGGCAGGCTTGGTGAAGTCCAAAATACATATTATATGCTCTCATGTACTGTTTTTTCATTAGTTTGTATGAGTACATGATTATTTCCTCTCCCTTTTATTTTTAAGTACCATTTGTCAGAGGTTGTATCAGTTTTGTTTACCGTTATATGGTCATCAGAACAATGAGAAGAGTGGTATTCAGTGTTCATACAATAAGTGAATTTGAGTAGTCTCAGCTTGTTATGGGCTGAATTGTGTCCTTTTAAAATTTCATGTGTTGGAAGTCCTGAACTAATATTTATAATGTGACTATTTTTAGGATATAGGCCCTTTAAAGAGGTAATTAAGGTAAAATGAAGTCATATGATTGGACCCTGATCCAATATGATTGGTGTCCTTAAGAGGTGATTAGGATACAGACACACAAAAACGGAAGACCTTAACAACACTGGAAGAAGACAGCCATCTGCAAACCAAGGAGAGAGGCTTTTGAAGAAATCTACCCTGCTGACACCTTGATCTTGAACTTCTAACCTCCGGAATTGTGAGAAAGTTAATTGCTGCTGTTTAAGCAACCCAGACTGATGCTTTGTGGCTTTGGAAAACTGACACAGATTTTGGTATTGGAAAGTGGAATGCTGCTCTAACAAATATCTAAGAATGTAGAAATGGCTTTAGAACTGGCTATTGTAGAGGCTGGAATAATTTTGAGCTTCATGTTAGAAAAAGCCAAGGTTGCCTTCTGTGATTATAGGTAGAAATATGAACATTAAAGGTGATTCTGCTGAGGCTCTGAAAGAGGGCTATTAGGAAGGCTTCTGTCACTTAGCATATATGATCATATTGATAGAAATAAGAAAAGGGTGCTTCTGATAAGGTCTCAGATGAGAGTGAGGAAGATGTTACTGGAAACGTAAGGAAAGGCAATCATGTTATAAGGTGGCAGAAAACTTGGCTAAATTGTGTTCAATGGGTTTGTGGGAAATTGAACTGTTAAGTGATAAAGTTGGATATTTAACTGAAATTTATAAGCCAAGTGTTAAAAGCATGGCCTGGTTTCTCCTTGCTGCTTATAGTAAAACACAAGAGGACAAAGATAATTGAAGAAAGATTTATTAAGCAAAATGGAACCAAAACTTTGAAGATTTGGAAATTCTCAGCCTATGCATGTTGCAAAAAATTAGTGTGTTCTGGAAACAACATCAAGGCTGTTGCTAGGCAACCATTTGATAAAGGGAGTATGGACATATGACTTAGGAATTCATTAAGCCATCTCAGCAGGACCTGAGATGGGGTTATGGCAGCAGAAACACTACCAGCTTGGATTGAAAGGGACAGATACAGGATGAAATGAGGGAGGCTGTCAGACTTCTGAGATTCTATAAGACAAGTCAGTAGAGCTATCTGTGTCATCTGGCTGAGAGCATGTGTTGTCCTCCAAGAAAGGAGTAGCATGACCCTGAAGGTAGTTTAGAGGTCAACAGGGCTGCCACTGCCACCATAGGATCAGAGCACAAAGCCTGAGAGGGTGGGGCTCCAGCCCAGTGGTCCCAGAACATGGAGCCATAGATTATTATTATTAAATATTATTCTTCAACCTTAAAATCTTATGAAATTTGCCTTATTACAGACTTGCTTGGGACCCATCATCTCCTCTTTCTGATTTTTCCTTTTTGGAATAGAAACATTTTGAAAGCAGATAAGTTGTCTACAGTCACTTGGTTAACAGCTGAAGAGAAATTTTGCCTCAGGATGAATCATATCTCAAGTTCACCCATAGCTGGTTTAAATGGTATTTAGATAAGATTTTTTGGATTTAAGAGTTGATTCTAGAAGAGGCTAACACTTTGTGGGCTCTTGCAACGGGGTGAATGTGTTTTTCATATGAGAAGGACATTAATTGGTGGGAGGCAAGAGAGTGTAGTGTTAAATGGGCTGAATTATCACCCCTGAGAACTCACATGTTGAAGTCTTAACCCCCAATACCTTGGAATGTAATTATATTTGAAGGTAGCACCTTTAAAGAGATAGTTAAGATATACTGCTGCTGCTGCTGCTAAGTTGCTTCAGTTGTGTCTGACTGTGCGACCTCATAGATGGCAGCCCACCAGGCCTCGCCATCCCTGGAATTCTCCAGGCAAGAACACTGGAGTGGGTTGCCATTTCCTTCTCCAGTGCATGAAAGTGGAAAGTGAAAGTGAAGTCGCTCAGTTGTGACTGACTCTTCGCGACCCCACGGACTGCAGCCTACCAGGCTCCTCTGTCCGTGGGATTTTCCAGGCAAGAGTACTGGAGTGGGGTGCCATTGCCTTCTCCGAATTGATATGGATGGGCTGTAATCCAATATAACTGGTGTCCTTATAAGAATAGGAAATTAGGACACAGCCATAAACAGAAGGAAGACCTTTGAAGACATTGACAGAAGAAGGCCATCTAACAGTGAAAGAGAGAGGCCTTAGAAGAAGCCAACCCTGTGGACACCTTGATCTCAGACTTCAGGCTTCTAGAATTGTGAGAAAATAAACTGTTTAAGCCACCCAGTCTGCATTTTGTCACAGTCCTAGCAAACTAGTACACAGTACTGTACCTGATAGTTGAGAGGCACTTGTGAGACATTTCTTCTGCAGTTCCTTTATATGTAAAATTAGGGCATTTGACTTGGTCAGTGGTTCTTAATTTTTAATTTAGTTCAAAACTTCTGGAAATGGAATGTGTTTCATTAAGAAATGTATAGTGGGCTGCCTGACCCTGTGAGCTCTTCATTGTGCAACCTAGTTCTGTGTTTCAGACACTATCTTTGCTGTACCTCAGGGATTGTTTTGAAGACCAGAAACCTCCACTTTTAGTAGAGCGCAGAATTTTAAATTGCATCTTGGGCAAGTCACTTAGTTTTCTGAATCTTTTCCTCTTAAATGAGAATACCTTCTTAAATAGGATTACTGGATGGATTATATGAGTATGTTAGAATTTCAGCTGAAGTAGCTTGTGTGTTAACCTTGAAACTGATTTTGTTTGCCTTTTGATGATTTCACTTCCCTATACGCTAGAGATGGCAGAGAAGGAAACAAAGCAATTGGTTGAATTTTATACTAGTTAGAAATGCTAGGAAAGGTCTAAAGGATAAAGTCTGATTTTATTGTTATTTAACAAAGATACTCATAATCCTCATTAGCATAGGCATTCAGAAATTAAGCTGTGTAATACCTCAAAACAGTTTGTGATGATGTATGCCTTTTTGTCATGAATAGTGGCACTCGTTTTTCAATTGTGTTGTGTTGACTGTTAGTTTGATCAAGTCAATTTGATATTCTCATCTTTATTGACAAATATGGTGTGATTAGTTTCACAGAGCAGTGTATTGGCCAGATCACACGAATCCATTTCTTTAACAGAAAAAAAATTTTTTTTTTTTACATCAAGCATAATAAAAGTAAGGAGCTTTTCCCCACCACCCTTAGTTTTCATGAATACATTTATTTTTTGTTTTTCATCACAACCTTCTGTGTCATGTTCGTGTGACAGTGATATCAGCTTACCTGTAGTTACGTGAAACTTAGTTAATTGCACCCTAGGCTTCTGTGAAATGAGTCATTCAGATGGGAACATCAGTTTGAGTGGATGTCAGCTTTCTATTTTTGTAGTGCAGTCCAGGAAGTGACAGAGTTGTCACAAGATTCCATAGACAAAGGGGAAGAAGACATTTGTTGGAGGGTCAGAGAGGAGTAATATTTTAAGTTTTTAAAATTTGTAATATTTTAAAGTTTGTATTATCTTAATTGCTAGTATCTTGTGTTTATTATTTTAAATGATAGTATTCTAAATTTTTGATAATATACCATTCTTTTTGAATCACTTCTTAGATTATTTTCTACAGTGTAGTAGAAGAAATTATTATATTTAGGAACAGTTTACCTATAGAAGAAGAAGGTTATCTAGGGGCAGTACAGATATCGCTCAACGGAGAAAGGAAATAGAAAAAGCAGCTAATCAGGTTTTAATTAAGTAATTGGCTGTTGAGGCTTTCTAAGTAAGCTATTGATTAATTGTGTTGTGGAAATAATGTGGAAAGTTCAAGAAATGTTTGTTTGGTCATATGAATTCTCCCCTTTTAGGAGCTGGATTAGACCTGCTGAAGTCACAGAGTCTGTAGTAGGTCTCTTGGACTGAAGTTCAGGTGAGCATCTTACCAAGGGTGATTTAAAAGAGCCGAAGTAGGTGTTAGCAAGGTTTCAGAAAAAACCAAGCATTATTCTTAGGAAACAATAAATCCAGTCAACAAATGAAAAACAAAAACATAGTAAACTGAGAGACAAAGAGGGACCAGAAACTGAAATGCAATTGAGTAAATGAGTAAGGTTGAGTGCATACAGGGATGACACTAGGCCATTGGCATGAGTGGTATTGAAAGACTGAAAGCTTGTTTTAGTGATTGTTTCAGTGTATCATTTCTTGGTGGATGATGAACTGATAACTTTGTGGGCCTTCCAGCTTTTGGCAGTCATGAGAACAGGAAATATGGAGTGGCGGGGGGTGGGGGGGTGGGGGGGGAATTGTTCCTCTGAATCGTCTTGCTTGGTGTGCATCAGAGTGGTTTATGTTGTTGCTAAGAACATCAAGTGTATCCTGACTTTTGGGACAATCGGTGCAGATACACAGTAGAAGTACTCACTGCAGTGAGAAAATAGCAGATGTAAGCTAGAGTTTCTGGGGATGGAATGGTGTTTTCTGATTGAAGGAATGTGGTTGAGAAATATGAACCAGTAGTGAGAAGAGTCAGTAAAATGTTTTCTGGATGAGTGTGTTGCAGTGGAGTTACTTGTTCACTGTTCATTTAGTACATTGGTAGTCAGTGAGTGAAATGTGGAGGACTGGGTATACGGAAAAGTAGAATTTAGTAAGGGAAAATTAGTAAGGGGGAAAGGCTGTAGACAGTTGTAACTGAATGGTCAAAGGCTCAGAGATGGGTAACAGTAAGTATTGAATTTATTCATGTATGTATTTATTCCTTCAATAGTGTTTCATGAGTGCTTACTATATGCCAGGCATTGTTTTAATGATAGATCAGTGAGCAAAGCAGACAAAACCTCTGCCCTCCCTACCTGATTCGGGGTAGGGAAATGGACTAAATAAACAAGTATTTGGGAGGTCAGATGATAAGTGCTGTGGACAAAATTGAAGCAGCGTAAGTGGTATAGGGAGGATGAGGCTTAGTGGAATGTGTACCACTTAAAGTGATCGATAAAGGCTCAACTGATAAGGTAACATTTGAGCAGAGACTTGAAGAAAATGAGAGTGAATTAGCAAAGAGAGAAGCAAGGATGGAGCATTCCAGACTGAGGGTCCTGCAGGTGAGCGCTCTGATGAGGTGGGACTGTGCTTTGTGTGGTTAAGGAATAGTAGGATGTCAGTTTTCTTGGAGCTAAGTGAGCAAAGGGCAAGGTGGTGGAAGAGAGAATCAAAGAGAAAGAAGGAACAATATAATAATGGGCCTTGTAAATTATTGAAGAAATACACACCTTTACTCTGCTTGAGATGGGAAGCTGTTGGAGAGTTTTGAGCAGGGAATGATGTGATCTGACTTGTGTTTTAAGTTATACAAAGTCAGTTCTGGCTGCTCTCTTAAAATCACTTTAGAGATATAAGAATGGAAGCAGGGACTAACTAGACAGCTCTTGGAGTAATCCAAATGAGAGGTGATTGAGACCTCAGCCAGGGGACGAATGTAGAGGTAGTGAGAACTGGTTGAAGCTAGAGCTGACAAGATTTGCTAAATACATCAAATAATGGGTATGAGAAGGATGGAGTTACGGTTGACTAAGATACAATATAGGAGGAGCACATTTAGAAAGGAAAACAGGTGTTTTCTGGACATTGAATGGAGATGTAGAATATATAGTGTGTTTAGAGTTCACGGGAGAGGTCTGGGTTGGAAACACAAATTTGGGTGTGGATGGGAAAGCAGGCTTTTTATTGTTGGTGGAGCATAGAGTTTGGTGTAAAGTGTAATGAGAGGTAACTCCAAACATCAGCAATTCTCAGTCTTGTCTACGTTATGACACAGAAGACAAAATTTGTGGAATTTGCTGGAGTAAATGGACCAGGCTACTTTTCCCAAGACTTCTGGTCCTGAAGCTCAGAAACTCCACCTGCCACGGGCTCCATTTAGCAGTCTTATCTGTCACTGGTCAGAGATGGTGCCAAGCACACTAGTTAGGAAACTTTAGAGAAAGGAGAGAGAGTGAGTTAAGTCACTCAGTCATGTCCGACTCTTTGCAACCCCATAGACTGTTGCCTACCAGGCCTGTCCGTCCATGGGATTTTTCCAGGCAAGAGTACTGGAGTGGGTTGCCATTTTCTTCTCCAGAGGATCTTCCAGACCCAGGGATCGAACCTGGGTCTCCCACATTGTAGGCAGACGCTTTACCGTCTGAGCCACCAGGGAAGCCTTGAAAGGGGCCCGATAAAGAAGACTGAAAACACAATGTTAATGAGCTAAGGCTTATCTTGCTGACAGTAAGGATCACAGAAGAGATTTTTTACCAGAAATATGACAGTTAACATTTGTTTTAATTGGTGTTTTTCGAACTCTTCATGGTGAAAAGAGTTTTTAAAAAATTTTCCAATGCATTGCAGTCTGATAATTTAGTAAAGTATAATTTAAAAGTGAATTTACTAGAAAAATTTTAATATGTCAAATGCTTTATAATTCAACAGATACAAAAATTATTCTCAAATTCCTGTAAAAGTTACTGGTTTCTCATGGACTGGCATCAGTACAGATAACACTTCGAGTAGCATTGTTTGGGATGGGACATACTTGACAGAGTGGTAATAGAAAGAAGAAAACTTCTGTAGACATCTTACAGTTAGTTGGAAGACCACCAGGCATTTTGTGGTGTTGGTTGAAAGACCTAAGGTAGCCTAACTGGATGATGTTTTGGCAGAGGCATGAAGCTTACTGGTGGGGCTTACTCTACTGGTAAGTGCCCTGGCCACTCTAGTGTAGCCTCCATTTCTCCTCCAGCATTTTATTCTTTGGGAGTCACTCTGGAGTGGCCCTGACCTTGGTCAAGTGTAGCTTATGTTTAACCATATCTTGATTGATAGAATTTTGATTATTTGTTCTAGCCTCTTGTGAAGTGACTACCATGAAAGAAGAGTGGAATGGTTAGCCCTTCTGCACAGTTAATGCATGAAGCTACTCTTATCCTGGTAGAGCCAGTTTTCTTGTTCTCTGTTTTTGTTCCCCTACTAAAAGAAGCATTTATCAGGGAAAAATAGCAGTTCTCCTGAACTGCTGTTGATTTTGGAGGACCTGAACTACACTCTGGAAGTGAATATACCTATCCCAACAGAGATGTTATTTACTCAAACTTCCTTTTTTCTTTCTTTAAATGTTACTTACTTATTTAGTTGGCTGCACTGGGTCTTTGTTGCAGTATGCCAGATCATAGTTGTGGCATGCAAACTCTTAGCTGTGGCATGTGGAATCTGGTTCCCTGACCAGAGATCGAACCTGGGCCCCTCCACTGGAGAGTCCAAGCCACTGGATCACCAAAGAAAGTTTCAAGTTTCTTTTTTTCCTGATTAGAAAAAAGAGCTTATTTGTCTGTAATAAGCACCAGTCTACCTCAGTTGGTGCAAACCACCGCCTACCTAACCCTGCCTACCTTAACTTACGCTAGCCTGTCTTACGTCTTGGGCAAGAATAAAGAGAGGGCACTATCAGGTTAGAACCCATATATTTAAGGTAGCTGATAAATTCACAAGTTGTTGTCCTTGGCATTACACTTCTGAGTCAAGAAGTCATTGCAAAATAGCTCTTGACTATGAAGTCTGAATTTGGAATTTAGTGGCATGTCAGCTGACTGACCCACCCCTTGTCTTTGCCTTCCTCACCGGGGCTGAGTCTCAGATATGTCAGAAGGGTGGTCAAAAAGCAGAAGTAGCCTGGTTGCACACCCTTTTTGCAGAGGTAATCATGTGGTTGATGTGGTGGGGCCAGTCAACCAGCTGGCACATTAGCGTCTTCATAGCCTTCTCAGGCTTCCCTTGTGGCTCAGCTAGTAAAGAATCCACCTGCAGTGCGGGAGACTTGGTTGGGAAGATCCTCCGGAGAAGGGAAAGGCTATCCACTCAAGTGTTCTGGCTTAGAGAATTCCATAGACTGTATAGTCCATGGGGTTGTAAAGAGCCAGACAGGACTGGGCGACTTGCACTTTGACTTAGCCATCCTCAGTTGAAATCCCAAGAGAAGCTGCAGTTGCCACAAGTAACCATATGAAGGCAACTCGGGAAACAGTGGTAAGAGATCATAGCCTTCTGGTCAAGGGCTCAAAAGGGCACCAGATGTTTGCTTGCTGGGGTGCCACTGCCATGATCACTGATAACTCATCTCCCACTGTGTTCCAGGCCATCTTGGGCCCCTTTGTTCCAGGGGACACGAACAAGAGCTGACTGGCTGCCTGCTGAGGTGACTGGTGCAAGGTCTGTTCTTAACAAGACCCATTTGAGTTTCCCCAGGAGTAGGAAAGGTAGCAAAAGCACAGGCTAGCCCTTGGAGTCCCTGAAGGGAGCCAGTGGCAGTGTTCAAAAGGCATGATTTTTTGGGTGGTTAATTTCATGGGTACCAGTCAGTCATAACACACTGGTTACTGTGCTAGAGAGAAAACCTATGGGTCCTTTGGGATCAGTCCTTAACCTGTTAGTTGATGGTAAGTGGAAGATAGGGTGGGGGGAGGGTCTGGAGAAGGGGCTGGGCAGTGAATTAAGAGGGAGTGCAGGGTACTATATGCAGAAGAATTTAAGTACTTGAACAAACTGTGTGGCCACAGAAACATACTGACTGATTAATTTAGCCCTTTAAGATCCGAGACTCACGGTCTCTTATATCCATGGCAGCTTTTACAAGCCTAAGAAAATTGTGTGGTTTCTCCAGTTTCTCACTAGTTATTTTCTAGGGTAGGTAGGGTCTGAGTGACTATGAGACGAGAGTTCCTGGTTCTAGGTCAATAGTGCTTTTCTCACCTCAGCTGTTTGCTGGCATTGGTTGGAGATATTTGCAGCCTGATTCCCACTTTCCTGGACAAGGAGTAGCGTGTGGCCTCTCACTTGTACATGTTGAATTAACTGTGTCTCTGTGGCTGCTGGTTTTAGGAACAAGTCTGAACATTTTTTCAGGGAGAGAGTAGCCAGTGGACTTGGTTGAGGGTCTGGTTTGACGGGTTAGTGATTGGCCTTAGGTGTTGGAGACCACAGTTAAGGTAGGATATTCTGCTCAAGGAAACCAGGAATGGAAAAATGCAGGAGTTTTCAAGCCAATGTCTTTAGAAACCCTGGAAAACCAATTTCCTTCATTGACTTCAAGGATGAAGAGCTTGGGGGTCCTATAAGGGAAAGTGAGAAAGCCACAGAGAGAGGAAGTTCTAAAATCATCATAATAAACAGTACATAGAATTTCTGCGATCCTTTTCAGTCACTTGATTTTTCGATATACTGGATATGTATAAAGGTACAAGCTCTAACCCTATATATTGATGGATGTAAAGATGGTTGTGACACACCTTTCTGTATTTACTTGACATTTGTATAAAAAATTAATAGAAATTAGACCAAAAATGTGACAAATACTGTACCTGGAAACCTAAGACATATATATATATAGGAAGCAGATGAGAAAGTATCATTGATAATTATGCTGATAGGATTGAAGGAGAAAGAATGCTGTCAAGGTTTCAGGCAGTAAGAAATTGAGCAGGGTAGGTTTGAGTATGTTGGAGATGGCTGAATGAGGGTGAGAAGGGTTAAAACACATTACTTCTAAGTATAAGAGAACAGCAACAAAGATAGTATAGTGAATAGAATACTACAGTCACAGTCAAGAAATTAGAATTATTGCTCTCATACTGCAGTTTTGTGACCCTGTACAAGTTACTGCCCCAGTTCATGACTCAAATGTTACATATAAAGAAAGATAATTGTCCTTTTGTTTTCTCATGAATACTGTGAATATTAATGAGATGCTATTTATAACATTCTGGATTCTGCAAAAAATACTAAACATTATACATATTATTGGCAGAGTATTTAACATAGTTTTTTTTTTTATACCTAGTTTTAAAAAGTGGATTGTTGGGGCTGAAAGGGATTTACAGGCCATCTAACTCAAAGCTCACATTTTGTAAATGAGGAAGTTAAGATCCAAGGATATGAAATAACTTACCACCTAAATTCAGTGGAAGAACTAGGACTAGCATCCAGCACTCCTAGTTTTCAGTCATTTTTTTCCTTTACCAAAATTCTTTCCAGTAAGTATATATCGTGAGTAATATTAGCATGGCAACCCACTCCAGTACTCTTGCCTGGAAAATCCCATGGACGGAGGAGCCTGGTAGGCTGCAGTTCATGGGGTCGCGAAGAGTCCGACACGACTGAGCGGCTTCATTTTTCACTTTTCACTTTCATGCATTGGAGAAGGAAATGGCAACCCACTCCAGTGTTCTTGCCTGGAGAATCCCAGGGACAGCGGAGCCTGGTGGGCTGCCGTCTATGGGGTCGTACAGAGTCGGACACGACTGAAGCGACTTAGCAGCAGCAGCAGCAGCAGCAGTGTTTGAGTAGTTCATCAGTAAATAGATCCTTTGACAGTTGCAAATTGGCTACCCAGAAAAATTCATGGAAATTCTAAGGCAATTTTATGAAAGTTGATTTCCTGCTTAATTTTTATATCAAAAACAGCATAAAGCATCATTGAAGATAGGCTCAGTTTTAGTACTTGCTTGAGTTCATTTAACATTTTAATAAGAAACCTTGATGAGATATTGCTGTAATTTGGAGGTAGGAATGGGGTACTTACCCAACTCAGCAATGCTTGACATCAGAGTTCTTTGTGAACTAATTTGTTCAATAATCGTGGGAGTATTGGCTGATGATAAAACTCTAAGACCAAAGTCATGTATCAATGTAAAACCTGAAGGCACTGTGTATAGGTAAGGTTCTCATCACTTTTACACAATGTAAAGTTAACAGTTCTACATGTGCAACACAGTGATGCTCAGGATACATAGAGAAGTGGAAACTGCATCAAAGAAGTCAAGCTGTATGCTGTATGCTGCCTGGAAGTCAGCCAGAAGATATGCTGTGAACCATCTCTTAAAAAAGTAAAACTACAGAAGAGTGTCATTGTCTCAACTCTATGACCATAAACTTGAACCCACTACAGATTCAACCTTTTAGACAGTTTCTTCTTTGGAACATAATCCTAAAGGGGGAAAAAAATGAAACCATTTTCCCCCCTTTAAGATTATGGTACAGGAATGCAGCCAGCCCATCACAAAGGTTATATATAGTCTGCAGCTCCACTGACACTGTATGTGCTAGGGTCCTCTTACTAGATAGTATGTCATGAAACAAAAGGAGCAACTGCAAGCAGGGAAGTGAAAGACCTATCGGTGTACTCTGAAGCATGACTTAAAACCATGCTACTGAGCTATGACATGAAGGAGGAAAAAGTGATGGTTACTGTGCTATGCAGCATTCACAGGTCTTGTTCTGAGCATTTCAGTAAGACAGAGCTCACTCAACTGTGACTGACAGGTATGCAGTGAGGACAGTCATCCCAACTACACAGTGTAGAAATGATCTTTTGTGCTTGCATTGTTTTTTTGGACACAGAAACCTGGATATAAGTTGCATGTATAAATGATTTAAGCCCGACCTAAGAAATTTTCATACCAAAGGAGATGAAGCAAAAGTCAGTCCTTGTTATTCATGATGCCCTTCATAATCTAGTTAGACAGCTTTGTATGCATCCTCCAGGCCCTTTTTGTGTCTGAAACAGACACACAACATGTACATACACATCATGTGTATGTACATTGATTGAGAACCTACTGTGTTCCAGGATCTGTGCCAGATGCTTTTTCACTCCAAACACAAATACAGGAATGGTTTACTCACTCAGGAGTCATTGCCTCGTGAACTTTGGCACATGGCTAAACTCTCAAAAGATTGAAAAGTTTACTGATTCGCTAAATAGATGTCACATGCTCTGTACACCCACCAAGTCTGTATGCAGTACCTTTCAAAGACTTTTCTGAGATAATTTACATTTTTTTTTTTTTGTACAAGATCTGAATGAGGCTATTTTAATGGTTTCCCTACCACAAATATTTTAGCAATAGCAGGAGGTAATAAAGTTGGGGCAGTCCTAGAGAGAATAATGTAGGGCTGATAACCTGAAGACATCTGAGGATACAAAATCACTATAAAATGCAGGTAGAAGAACTCAAGAAGCTTAACTATGTGGGGTAGTTTAACTATGTGGAGCCAGTGAGTATCTCCCATCATTTGAAGTCATTTAAGATGTAACTATAGACCGGTGTAGTAATGATAAGTTACAGTGATAACACATGACAAGCAAAAGTTTGTTAAAAACATCTAAGAGCGTCAGCCATTTTCCAGTGAGTAAAATTGTTTATGTCTGTCAAATGGCTAAGTTGTGTATGGTTTGTGCTAGAAAATTAGGTCTACAAAGATGCACACATTTTGTTGCAGTCAGTGCTTTCTACTTGCATAAATGATGGGCTTAAAATAAATCCACAGTTTTAAATGTATGAAATTTTATATGTATGCTTATGAGACCAATCAGTTTTTGAAAGTTTTCGTTCTTAGAGGGCATGATTCTTTTTTCTTAATCTCATGTTTGAAAAGAATTTTAAATGTAGTTACTGTATTCATTTTAAAACAACAGCTGTGACTGTTAAATATGTCAAACATGTTAAGAACTTGAAAAGTTGTAGCAAATCAGGGCTGTTTTAACAATGCCAGCAACTAATGGGGTTTACTAAGTAAGTGTAAGTTTGTGATTTGAAAGGGTATTAGTATCCTTTTTGTGCCTAGCATAGGGATGAATTCTTACTTTAATCATGTTAATTTCTAATAAGAAAATAAAGATACACTATATGTAGGAAAATAAGTTTTGAAAGTTCATCTTGGTGTTTTGCAATGTTTAAAGTATGAGATCGTGCATGGATGTTACAAATCTCATTTCAGTCTTAGGACAAGAAGCAAAATTAAACGGGCTTACCTACATTTCTCTTTTCCTGTAGTTTTCTGAAAGTCATTTAGTTTTAGTATTTAACCCATTGTATTTTAAATCTGTTAGGCCTTTTGTAGGGGTATGTGAAAAGACTAATTTTGCAAAACAATATTTCTCTTTTCCGTATATTCACATTCCATAATAAATGAACATTTTAAGTAGGAAAAATTTCTGATAATAACACTTTTTGCTGTGTTTTTGTTGTTATTATTGCGAACTTCTGGGATTTTTGTTAGTTTTACTTTTTCCCTACTGACTATTGGCTTAGCTGCTTTTGTAGCCTGAAATTTCTTTGATATGAATAATCCCATCAAGAGATATTGTTCATAATTACATATTACTAGAGCTTATTCTGTATCCATGGAAGTTCTCCCCTTTTTGTATATAATCTGTGCTTAGGATAACATGAGCAGGATTGGTCGGGTAATAGTGATGTTGGAATCCATGAATTCTTATAACTCATGACAAATCACATGGTCATGATGAGTGGGGGAGCAATATTGCATAGTGTTTTTAAGATGCAAACTTTAAATGTCAGAGACCTCTACCACCCACCAGGTGTTTGGGGAAAATATTTAAATCTCAATGTCTCTATCTGTAAGTTGGGGTGGTTAATAGTAAATTTCTCATAGGGTCATTATGACAGTTATTAAATAAGGTAATACATGGAAAGCATGTACAGTAAGCACAATGAGGAGGACTGTTGATATGATTTATGGTTAATAACTGAGTAAGATGAGTCACTTGAGACACAAAGAATAGCAAAAATAAAAAGCAACAGCCTGACCCTTTTTCCTGGAAGATTCCAGACCTCTGAATTCTCTGCCTGGGTTTATTGTACATTTTCAGTTTCTGAGCCACTGTCATAGGGATATATGCTTATCTCCAACCATGGAAGCATTAATACAGCTCAGTTGAGGCTACTGGAGAGTGTTTTCCTGCTTAGGCAGGGTGAAAAATGAGGATTTACTCTGATTACAAAATTAAATATTGCACTTCCCACATATTTGTATAAGTCACCAATGTGTGACTCAGAAAAACAACAGCCTCCGTTAATCTCGTGGTAAAATTTTTCATTCAACAGCAGCTCTAAATCACAAGCACTGTGCTAAGGACTGAGGGAGCAGCTGGGAGCAAAATGGATAAAACTTCACAAGAAGTCAAAGAACACAAATCAATTATACTGTCTGTTAGATGGAAATAAGTGCTGAGGAGAAAAAGGAAGAGACTAAGGAGGGCCTGGCCTGGGGTAAAGGTGTTTGGGTTGAGAGTTGGGAGGGAGGGGTGGCTGCAATTTTAAATACAGGGGACAGGATAGGCCTTTCCTGACAAGTGATATTTAAGCACCTTAGTTTTCCTAATTTTGGTTTAAACAGCTATTAAGGGAATTTTTAAACAACATAAAGTCCAAGCCTTTGTTTTTTAGTGTTTTATTATGATATAACAAAATATATTTTTCTTTGTGAATAGTGGGTGTTTGTGAAGTAATGCCATTAGTATAAATTGTTGTTCATTAGCAGTGAAAATGAACTACAAGTATTTTTTAAAAAGAATTGCCCAAATCTTGGCAATTAAATTAGATTTGTAACAGAGGAGAAATGTAATTGATAGAATTGGAGTTAGTGTCTTAGAATATTGAACTCATTTACCTTATTAATTATGGATTTTATGCATGCAGCAGTGTGATCTTGTCAAGGGAAAATAAAAAGACTTTTCTGTATTTGAAGCAATCCCTTTGCAGTAATGAGAATTTACTTGAGAAGGTATTAGAAGATTTGGAAATTAGCTACTTCCCTTGGAGAATTTAACTTTCAGGAAAATGTTTTAATCTGATATATCTTAAAATATATGCTGCTTTATATCTATATATTTTTAAAGAATTTGACTAAGGGTGGACATAACAAAATCAATATACTTAAGAAAAATTAGGTTTTTAGAATTTGCAGTTATTATAGGCAGTAATAAAAGCATGTCAAGAATTAACTCAAAGTGAAATCTTTGAGATAGAAAATGGAAATAGAAAAGTTAATACACTATACTATAATTTGAATTGGAATTATTCTTGTTCATGACTATTGAAAATGTAGAGAAATCACCAAATAGTAAAAGAGATTTTTTTTTAAGAAGACAGTTATTAACAGTAATTGCTGAGTCTTACTAGCTAGAACTGAATTTGCACACAGGCTTTTTTGTGTGTTTGTGGGGGGTGGATTAAATTTATGTTAATTAGTCAAAACATGTTCAGTAAATCCATAAATGGATTTGTTATTCTAGAGTAAGGCTTAAATATTGAGAAAGCACTTTTGTATGTTTTTTCTCTTTGCTTTGCCTAATTTGGTTACTGAAGAAAGCCTTTATTTATTTTTCTACTACAAAAGTAGTACATCTTCAGTATAGGAAATTCTGGACATACAGAAAATCACAATGAAATCAACCTCCATAGTTCACCACTATTAGTATTTTGCATATTCCTGTGTTTTTAAACATATGTGCATATTTTAAAATATGTAAATATGCAAATACATCAGACCTTTATCATTGTGAGATTTGTAATTTTGACAGCTGTATAGCATAATTTATTTTTTGATACACAATAATTCGTACCTCTTAATCCTCTACTCCTATATTGCCTCTCCCCCTTCCCTCTCCCTACTGGTAACCTTTAGTTTGTTCTCTATATCTTGATTCTGCTTCTTTTTGTTATATTCACTAGTTTTATTTTTTAGATTCCCCATGTAAGTGATGCCATACAATGTTTGTCTTTTTCTGTCTGACTTATTTCACTTAGTATGACACTGTCCAAATCCATTCATGTTTCTACAAATGGCAAAATTTTATTCATTTTTTATGGCTGAGTAGTATTCCACTGTGTGTGTATGTGTGTGTGTGTATATATATATATTTATATTTATATTTATATTTATATCTATCTATCTATCTATATATATATCTGCAGTATGTCCCTGATATTTGAATGAGCTCTGTTCTGAGAGTGCATTCATACGTCTGTTTAGTTTGTAAGTCCAACAAAGTTAGCCCAAGTACCCCACTAACACAATTGACTATATAGTACTGTACTGTAATAGGTTTATAATATTTCTCACACAGTAATACATTAAAAAAAATTTAATCTTACAGTAACTTGAAAAGTTTAGTAGTACAGTACAATAGCTGGCATATAGGGGCTGCCATTGAGTGAACAGGCAAGAAGAGTTACTGACTGGAAGAGGGAGGGGAGGTGGAAGATGTTCGAGCTGAAGGAGCATCAGCTATAGGAGATGGCGGGCAAGCTGCAGTTTCACTCATGCCTGACATTGATGGAACGCACATATGCATCTTTTGAAGTTTGCAACTTGGAGGTTCATGTGTAGGGGACTCACTGTATATAACACATTGTCTTTATCCATTCATCTGTTAATAACACTTAGATTGCTTCCATATCTTGGCAACTGTAAATAATCCTGCCGTGAATGTTGGAGTGCATGTATTGAATTTGTGTTTCTGGTTTTTTTTGGTACATGACCAGGAGTGGAATTGCTGAGTCATACGGTAGTTTTAGTTTTTTGAGAAACCTTCATACTGTTTTCCATGGTGGCTACACCAGTTTACATTCTCAACAACCAGTGTACCAAAGTTTCTTTTTTTTTCACAGCATTGCCAGTGTTTGTTACTTCTGTCCTTTTTGATGGTAGCCATTCTGACAGGTGTAAGGTGGTATCTCATTGTGGTTTTGATTTGCATTTCCCTGATGATTAGTAATATGGAGCATCTTTTCAGGTGCCTGTTGGCCTTTGCATGTTCTCTTTGGGAAATGTTTATTCAGTGCAGCTCATTATTAAATTAGATTATTTTTTATATTGAATTATGTGAACTGTTTATGTATGTTGAATATTAACATCCCTTATCAGTCATATCATTTGCAAATATTTTCTCCCATTCAGTAGGTTATCATTCAGTTTTATTGATGGTTTCCTTTGCTGAGCAAAAACTGTTAAGTCTAATTGGGTCCCACTTGTTTATTTTTGCTTTTATTTCCTTTGCTTCAGGAGATTGATAAAAAAATATATTACTACCATATGTCAAAGAGTATTTGCCTTTGTTTTCCTTTAGGAATGCTATGGTTTTCCAGTCTTACATTTAGGTCTTTAATCCATTTTGAATTTATATTTGTATATGGTGTTAAAAAAAATTTTAGTTTCATTCTTCTCCGTGTAGCCCTCCCGTTTTCTCAACACCACTTAATGAAGAGATTGGCTTTTTCTCCATTGTATATCCTTGCCTCTTTTGTCATAGATTAATTGACCATAAATGTGTGGGTTTAAGGAACTTCCAGTTTCTGGTGATGTAAATTGGAGGAAGAACCCAAAGAAATCTTCAAAGTGATAGGAGTGCAAATTATAGGGTTTTGTGACTTTTAAGCAAAACTTTATGGTTATCCTGCCTAAACTTGATTTGATAACAATTGTTTAGTACTTCATCTTTATTGAGTCATTTACTTCAATTTAATTTTTTATAGAAACTTCCATTCTTGTACTCATTCTACTGATTGACATAATGTTTAATCAAACTACATAACTGTAGTACAATTATGATTATTAGTATAAACAGACTTGGGAGTAAATTCCTCTGACTCCTTGTAAATATGCAGCCCTAAATAATGGGAGCAGAAAGGTGTGGTTGTACTAGAGAACAGCCATCTAGCTGCAAACATTTTGTGTCATTGGTATTAGTTATTCTGTTCTGCAGAGGCAATGGAAAGAATCTGTCAGTTAGGTAGAGGTCATTTAAGGGCATCCATATTAATATTTACAACTCTGCAAGAAGGTAATGTTATCTCCGTTTCAGAAGGGAGACCTGATTACCCAAGATCCCCCTTCTAGCTTATTACTGAATCAAGACTAGAACCTGGACCTGGATTATTTCAACTACAGTCATTCCATAAAGCTGTGAGACCTCTCTTTTAACTGAGTTTTACTTCATGGATTGCCCATGCTTCATGAATTAGTATATAGACTTCTTCAGTAAGAAATAATGTTTCCGTCTCCCTTAATTATTTTCCTCAAAAAGAACATGAAGCAATAACTTTTTTATCCCCCAGCTTTGGCTATATCTGGATGTTCTCTCACCTTTGTCTTCAGGTCACAATTCACTTGGTGAGGTTAACCTGCCCCTGAACAAGCATTATCTTTCTGATTCTTAAAAGGTACACTCCATCCCTACCCAGGAGCTTGAATTCTAAGCCATTACCTAAAAAGCTAAATCTTATTTTCAGAGATGTATCACCATTTGTTCTTGTCTTATTTCTTCCTTTCTTTTTGAAAGCTACAGCCCATTCCTCCAACTCTCCTGATTTCTTCTCCATGACTAACTTATATTTCATGATGCTTCTTTTCTTTTAATAGTGCCATTCATCCCTAAATGAATCACCATGAGTGCGACATAGGTTTGATGAGCCTTTTACACTTTATAAATAAATGTGTATACTGACTAGGCACATCCAGTGCATATACATTCTCAGAGAAGTTATCACCACCATCACCACTTCTCTTATCTCCCACATGCTTCACAAGTCCCTGTTACTGGTTTGTGTTTTCTTTCCAGAAGGCCTGTTCTAAGGACTGGGACAAGTGTGGTCACTATACAGTTTCCATGGTGTGGAACCAGAACAAGTCTCTGACGTACTTCCTTGTAGAGTTAGTCTGATTTTCATACTTTTTGGCATTGTATTTGTTTATGAAAATTCCAATCTTTAAGACTCCTTGGATTAAGTTTTAGCAGACTGCTTTAATAGATTTCCTAATCTCTCAGGTTTTAATAGTTTATTTTTGTAAGCCACCTCTTTCTTTCATGATCCATGTTAAATTCTCTGTAGGCATCATGAGTTTTCATCACTGGTAGGTTTCTACCATCCTTTCTCTAATTAGATATCAGATTGTTCAGTTCAGTTCAGTTGCTCAGTCGTGTCCGACTCTGTGACCCCATTGACTACAGCACGCTGGGCTTCCCTGTCCATCACCAACTCCCAGAGCTTACTCAAATTCATGTCCGTTGAGTCGGTGATGGTGTCCAACCATCTCGTCCTCTGTTGACTCCTGCCTTCAATCTTTCCCAGCATCAGGGTCTTTTCCAATGAATCAGTCTTTTGTATCAGATGGCCAAAGTATTGGGGTTTCAGCTCCAGCATCAGTCCTACAATGAGTATTCAGGACTGATTTCCTTTAGGATGGACTGGTTGGATCTCCTTGCAGTCCAAGGGACTCTGAAGAGTCTGCTCCAACACCACATTTCCAAAGCATCAATTCTTCGGCGGTCAGCTTTCTTTATAGTCCAACTCTCACATCCATACATGACTACTAGAAAAACCATAGCTTTGACTAGACGGATCTTTGTTGGGAAAGTAATGTCTCTGCTTTTCAATATGCTGTCTAGGTTGATCATAGCTTTATTATCAGATTATAATTCATTTAAAAAAACATAGGAACTCATGAGGCATATTAGAGAAACCCTCATCTCTTCTACTTTCTAACTTCTGCTATAGGGACAGATTAATTTGCTCGTTAAGATTCTGAGCTGAAATTTGAGGCAATTGATTCAGCAGCACTCCCTCCAAATCCATACCTTGCACAGGCTTCTGTGTATCAGCAAATGGCTTCTTCATCCTTTCAGTTGTTCCAGCCAAAATCTTTGCAGTCATTATGTTTTTTCTCATACTCTAACCAATTGATTTTCAACTCTAGCATGTCTTTCCTTCAAAATATATCCAGAATATGATTACTCTTCACTACCTCTACCCCATGACAAATGAATTAACTCCAGGAGGAGCCCTTGTGTCCATCAGCCTATCTGAGTTATAAGCCATCTACTCTGTTCTTTCCATTTCTCATATAAAATCTTGACATAAAGTCTGATTAGCAAGATGGGTCCTGCTTCACACTACCTTGTCTCACTTTCTGTTGTTCTTTATTTGCTTTGATACAGAGAGAAAAAAAAGAAGTCTCAAGACACTATTAGGTTAGTGATAATATGAGTTAAGACCCAAGAACTGCTTCTAAGAAAAGGACTAAACTCTTACCAGTTGGGTATCTCTGTTTATGGACATGTGAGAATTTAAAGATGAGAGGACGAGAAAGAGAAGGAAAGTGTTTTTGTAAATTCTCTTTTTAAGTTGAGGGGCAATTTTGTATAATGGGTAAAGAATATAGAATGGAGAGCCAGTGAGCCTTGGTCTGAATCCTGCCAGTAGCCATGTGACCCTGGGATTTTTTCCCCCAGTTTTATTGAGAAATAATGACATATATCACTGTAAATTTAAGATTTACCATAAGATGATTTCGTTTACATACATTGTGAAATGATTACCACAATAGTTTTAGTTAACATCCATCAACTCATGTAGATAAAATAAGAAGAAAAAAATTCTCTCTGTGGTGGGAACTTCTATAATCTACTTTTTAAACAATTTTCCTGTGTATCATAAAGCAATGTTAACTATAGTTACCGTGTTACTATGTTAAATCCCCAGTGCTTGCTTATTGAATAACTGTAGGTTTGTACCTTTTGACCACTTTCCTCCAATTCTGCCCAACCCCAATCCCCACCTCTGGTAACCACAAATCTAACCTCTTTTTCTATGAGTTTTTCTTGTTCATTTTGTATTAGATTCTACATATAAATGAGATCATACAGTATTTGTCTTTCCTTGTCTGACTGATTTCAGTTACCATCAAGTCTTAAAGCTTCATCCATGTCACAAATGGTAGAATTTCCTCATTTTTTATGACTGAATAATCGTCCATTGTATATGCTACAACTTCTTTATCCATTCATTTATTGATAGGCATTTGTTTCCACGTAATGCTTCTGTGAACATGGGGTACAGATATCTCTTTGAATTAGTGTTTTTATTTCCTTTGGCTATATTCCCAGAAGTGGAATTGCTGGGTCACATGATAGTTCTATTTTTAACTTTTTGAGGCGCCTCCATGCTATTTTCTATTGTGGCTGCAGTACAGAAAATACTGAAGCTTCTCTTTGTTTCAGTTGCCTTTTTGAGATGGGAGTAAAACTGGCATTTGCCTTATTACATATGGTTGTTATGAAGATTAGGTAAGTTTGTACATATAAAGGAATTAAATAATCTTAATACAGAGTAAGTGTGCATTAAATAGCTTTTTTTTTTAAACGAAAAAAAGAAAAAAGCCAGTTTTCAAAGTAGCATTGTGGACCTTAGAATTCCTGGTGGCATAAGGAGCTATCAACATTTTTGTGATGAACTATATATAGGAACCCATTTCTGTAGTTTAGAGTTCTCCTTCCTTGTGCAGTAGAGAACTGTTTAAAGGGACAGTGGCTATACATGAAGTGCATTCGACTCCACGGAGTCACAAGGCCTGGAGTGAATCTTAAGTCCATTTAGTCCAATAAATAAAGCAACAGCAAACTCTTTCTTTTATACCATTTAGTCCAGTAAATAAAGCGACAACAAACTTGACTCATTCTTTTCTTCCTTGCCCTACAAGATGGTGCATGTTTGGATGAAGACAGAGGAGTTTGTTTTCAGAACAGCAGACTAGTCTGCAGTGTACATTTTACGACTGACTGCACCTTAGACTTCAACTAGACCTTTCATTGGAGTCTGATAGAACTGACCATAAAGCAGAGTACTGCCAAAGTTGCCATTCTTTATTCCACATTCTTTTTATAGAAACCCCATCTTAACTGCTTCTCAGAATTTACTGTCCTTAATGTTCTTTTTTATATTAAAAAAATTATTTTTAATTGAAGAATAGTTGATTTACAATCTTAATGTTCTTTCTAAACCAACATCAAGGAATATGTAAACAAAGGCAGCAGCAATTAGTTAACAAAGAATGAGGTATTCAGGAGTCTTGCCTATTGAAAATTGCCCCGCAACATGGGATGGAATAAATCAGGCCAGAGGCTGGGGTAGTTTTAATAAGCTCTTTTGTCCAACGCCCAACCAAGTTGACTGATTTCTCTTTTCCTCATTATCTTTCTCTACTTCAGTGTTTGTTTGCTTGTCTAATTGTTTATTTTTCATTCCTCTACCTGGGTTTTTTTTTCCCTCAGCTACATCTGTTGTCCTTCCTCCACTACATTTTACTCTTTCCATCTGTACATTGTGGAAGAGAAGATAACCAAACCTTTATATTTTAAATTAGAATATTTCCTAAATGCTCTGTTTTTCCCTCAGGATCTAAGATTGCTTTTAATTAAGGGGCACTGTGAACTTTTAGTGTGCTTGATGAGAGCACCACTGCTCGTTTGGGTAGAATAAGTTTTCACTTGAAACTGTCCCTGGCATTGCAGGATAGTTAACACCCCTGACCTCAGTGCCAAGTGCCAGTGACCCAAAAATGCCTTCCCACATTTCCACACACCCCACAGAGCAGTGGTGGAGCCTCTGATTTAGAACCACTGCTTACTAAGCTATTAGAAGCATATCATCCCAATACTGAATTTGGCTGCTCATCATCAGCTGTTCTTTACAATTTGATGGAGCGTCTTAGTTGCCAAAGTTTTTATGACTAGAAAAAATCTGCTACTTGAGCCGTTAAAGCTGTGTCATTTAGACTATATCTGTCACTTTTCAAAATTCAAGATGTTGGGAAAAGTAAGTTGTTTATTAGTGCTTTGCAGTGCTTAGTCACTCAGTCATGTCTGACTCTTTGTGACCCCATGGACTGTAGCCCACCAGGCTCCTCTGTCCATGGGGATTCTCCAGGCAAGAATACTGGACTGGGTTGCCATGCCGTTCTCCAGGGGATCTTCCTTACCTGGGGATCGAACCCAGGTCTCCCTCATTGGAGGCGGATTCTTTACCATCTGAGTTACCAGGGAAGCTATGTGTGTGTGTGTATATATATATATATATATATATATATACACTTCATATATATATATAAAGTATCTTAAGGAAAATTTTAGATTTTCATAAAGTTATTTATGAAATGAGTTGTAACTTTCTCAAAGTGTATTCATTTTTAATTAAGAGGATTAAAGTTTATAGCTCAGTCAGTAAAGAACCTGCTTACAATACAGGAGACCTGGGTTTGATCCCTGGGTCGGGAAGATTCCCCTGGAGAAAGAAATGGCAACCCACTCCAGTATTCTTGCCTGGAAAATCCTATGGACAGAGGAGCCTGACGGGCTACAGTCCATGGGGTCACAGTAGTCGGACACGACTTAGTGACTAAACCACCACCATAGTACAAACTGCACACACACTTTAGAATCTCTTGTACTAATGATTTGTAAATCTGAACATTGAGTATAAGGTTTTAGCTTATATTGTTATACAAATAATTAAGTTATAAATTTCTTTCTTATATTTCAGAGAAAGAGATTTGAAGAAAACTGGGCACAGGTTCAGCAAAGCCAGGAAGAGAAACAGAAAAAGAAGTAAAAAGCAGAACAGTCATAATAAAATCATGGAGGAAAACTCATTTGAAACCTTAAATTATCTTACACCAGGAGATCAGGACCCATCTCAGAGTGAAGAGGAAGACTTAGAAGAGACCAAAGGGGAATCAGAGTGTTCCTTCACTGCTAGTCTGAGAAATGAAGTGGGAGATTTTGTGAATGTCCATAAGAATAAAAGACAGGAAGACATAAATTCTGAAAACAGTTTGCCAGATGTTATGTCTGTAGTTGAGTTGGACAGTACACCAAAGAACTACCTCCCTAAAGATAATGACTTGTTTCTAAGTTTGTCATTGATGCCAAATGAAAGCTCTATTTCTTGTCCAACAGTGACTCAGAATCTTTCCTATGTAGCAAGTGATGACTGTTCCATCACAGAGGTAGAAAAGCGTATTGAAAATAGGAATATCATGACGTTAAACACCCAGGACAAATTTGTTGAAGCCCCATGCTCATTTATGCAGAAGGGAGAGATGGTAGATGAGAGTCTCCTGAATGAAACAAGTCCGTGCCATCAATATACATCCAGAACATCAGATAAAGTTTTAAGAAAGGAACAAGCAGTAAATACAACTAAAAACAATAATTGGGCTTTTTTCTCAAATAACTTGTCTGATGGTGATTTACAGTTGGGCTCTGATGGACAACCTTATTTTGGTAGCTGGCCTGAGGGGCCTCATAAGTTTATATGTGAACAGAGACCAAAGAAAGATAGACGGCAAAAGCTGGCTCATCCTGACAGCAGGGGGCAGTTGATCAAATTGATCTCCACTTCGGAAGGGCCAGGAGACAGTCCAGAAACATTGACAGAAGAGAAGCTATCGATAGAAAATGAAGACTTGTCATCTCCAACTGAGAATGTAGATTCAGTCATAGAAACAGAGACAAATATCTTTAAAAGCCACTTCTTTAAACTGGATATCTTGAAGAGTACTTTACATTCAACAGAGAATAAAAAGAGGAGGCAGAAAAGGATTTTCAGTTTGGCACCAAACTTTAACTTACTGGGACAGAGTCATGCCAGTGTAAAAGAAATGGGAAAATATGACTTGTTAACAGAAAGCCATGGACTGAAAATTATTTTGGAAGAAGAAAAAGATGAAATTTCAGAAATAAATAATGAAGAGAATAAGCAACACATTATGACCTTCGATCATCATCCATCATGGTTTTACTTTGACATTTACTTTGACATTGTCAAAGAATCTCTTCTAAATGTTGGTGGACAATTTTATTCTTATTATCTGCTATTTAATAGAGTAAGGCACTCTGTGTATTTTTACAGAAACCCCACTCCTTCTCTTATGCTACAGTATCCATCTAGCTTTTGGAAGATATCTTTTTCAGGCAAGAAACTGTTTTCGACTTTCAACTCTCAGAGGAGAGTAGATGATAAACTAAATGATGTAAGGTTTACTTCTTCAGAAATTTTAAGTAGCCGTCCTGATACTTTGTGCTCTTTTGGGGTCACCTCTGATCTTCACTCCTTAAATGAAAGTTTTGGTGAAAAGCTAAAGACATGGGAAGAACCTAAGCCTTTACAGTTCCTACAAACTGAGGATAACCAAGATTTAACAAGCCTTGACTACTTTGATTCCCTTGAGCTACCATTATCACAGGAGTTCGCCTTTCAACTAGTAAAGCTTTTTGGATCTCCTGGAGTTCCAGTGGGTAAATTGAGTTTATTGGGTACACATAAAAAGTTCAATTTAATATATGTGAATAATTTTTGAGGTGTTTCTACCTTCTGTTAGTGATTTCTTGCAATTAACTGATCTTGCGATGCTTTTCAGAGGTAGAAGTGGAGGATGTATAGCAAATGGTGCTTGATGGAGTCAAGCCCCCACGCCCACCGCCAGGTCAACCAGTAGTCTGAAATGTCTTTGAACATGTTGAATACTTGGACTCTCAATTTAAACAGATGTTGGGAAGAATGAAGAATGAGACAGGCTAACAATGATTAGTAACAAATAGAGATGGACTGCTTTTTTTTTTTTGAAAAATCTTTCTGCTTTCTACATTTCCCTTGTTTGGCATATGACCCTTTTTCATTCACAGTTGGGCTTGTAGATATGAGAATAGTAAAATGATGGATAATGAAAATTAAGTGATGAAAAAATACCTGAAATCAGTTTAATTTTTAAAGACTATCTATCTGAGAACAGTACTGAAAAGAAGGTTAGGAAGGAGTCTGACTGGTTGACTTACTTTTTTAAATATTATAAGTAATATTATTATAATATTATAAGTAAATATTCTAAGTAAATTTCCTCTAAATAATGTGCCTATTTAAGATGCTGAATATCTTAAAGAGTAAGTGAAGAACATATCCCAATTTTTCCTTGTCTGTAAGTCAGTTGCGCATGTTAATGATTTCATGCAATTGTATGTCCCCTTCCTTGGGAACAGAAGCTGTAAGAGCTAAGAAGTAAAGCTCCAGTCCCTGCATCCAGTATCTTCCTGATACTCTTTTTCTTCTGCACCTACCATTGAGCCTGGGGTTCTCTCACGCTTTAACTTCCAGTGGTTTTTACTTGGCTCCTGAGCGTCTGCTGTTTTCCACAAATTTGGTTTACTCAGCTCAGACCCAAGATTGGTTAAATCTCAGAGTCTGAGGACTCACAACTATCAACCTGTTCTGGTGTCATTACCATTTTTGTAAACTTTGTGAATAATCACATCATTACTGTTTGCTGCCATTTTCTATCCTCCTAGATGCACCAAAGAAACATACCAATTTTAGAAATTAAATTGCATTTGCTTTTAAGCCAAGAATCTTATTCCAAAGTTCATATTCTGAAATTGTATGCAAAATTTTTTGTGTCATTTTGTGCCATTTTTCTGGAAGAAAGTCCTTAGATTTTATCAGGTTCTCAGGGATGTCTGTAACCCCCAAATGTTAATAATCACTGCCTTAGATCAGCACCAGAAAGCATGAAGGCACTGGTGGGAAAAGATTCTAAACCTCCTCCCCTGACTGCACAATACCATCACAATCAACAATAATGATCCAGCATCCATTAATTAAACTTTGGAAGGCTTTTTAGAGGAAATAGACCTCATTCATCAAGTAGCTTACCTTCTAAATGGGGAGAGAAGACTAACACAAAACAAAATTACTGTGCATAGAAAATATAAATGATAAGCTTATGAATATTTTATGAGTGAGGTTAGCTGTGCCAAAGGGATTGTAGAAGAGAATATGGGGTTGTGGTTTTGTCTGGGATGGCTCCAAATGGGAGTGAATTGTAAACTGTGCTTATATCATACAAATGTGACTTAAAAGGAAAACAGAGGGAAAGAATTTTACATTTGGAAATGGTGTATGCTTGAAAAATTCTTGCCTGGCTAATCCCATGGACAGAGGAGCCTGTCAGGCTACACAGTCCATGAGGTCGCAGGGTAGGACCTCTTTGTGAAATGAGGTCTGAGCACGAGCACTGAAATGACAGCACAAGCACAAGATGCTTCAAAAAGGAAAGGAGAAAACTAAGTGGAGGCTGTAAACCAATTCGTTTATAGCCGAAGGTTGAAGAAGCAAAGCTCTGGCGTATCTATGGCCTTGTCAATAAGACAGGGAACTTGAATTCTATTATTAGGAAGTCTGTAGAAACAGTAGGATTATATAGTAACCATATATAGACCTGAAGAAACAAAGCTACTCATGTTGCTAGGGATGTGCAAGTGTAGGAAGAATATCTTATATGGTTTAATTTGGCTGATTTGTTTAGATCAGTGTGTGGACTTGCTTATGAGTATCTTAATTGTGAGGATTTTTCCCGCATACACTCTAATATGGAAGGAGCAATTTGCAAGAAGACTAAACTTGCTGTGCTTGCAGTATTGTATACAATGTCTCAGGAAAGGATGCCTACCTGAATTTTATGCCCTGTGACAGTACCACTTGAAGCTGCTGATGTGTATATATTTGTATTTACACAAGAAGGTGAACTAAGATACATATCACTTTACATATATACATAAGCATTTTTATTGAATCTGGGTAGTGTTTGCTAATAGGAATCTGAGACAAACTAATTCCTGCTTTAGCTATCACTGAAATATCTTCAAAACCAGGCTTTTATCATTATGGAGGTCTAGATATCATGTTTGCATATCTTCATATTCAGGGTAAAAATATGTGTGACAGGAGAGATGAAATTTGTTCTCGCCTCCCCCCACCCCCCACAGAATCTTTGTTGCCTGAAGACTGTGTGGTTCCCCTCGACTGGAAGACACTGAAGATGATCTACTTGCAGTGGAAGACGTCAGTAGAGGTATATTTTTATGCTTTCAAAGATCTTTTCTAACTGGTTTCTCTTTTTTTATTATTAATTTTTAATGCAATTTTTAAAAGTTACTTTCCATTTATAGTTATTAGAAAATACTGGCTATACTTGTGTTGTATAATACATTCTTTTAAAATAATTTTATTTATTTATGTATTTTTGGCTGCTCTGGGTCTTTGTTGCTGCATGTGGACTTTTTCTAGTTGCGCAGAGCAGGGCCTACTCTCAAGTTTCAGTGTGTGGGTTCTCATTGCCATGGCTTCTCTTGTTTCAGAGCCTATAGGCTCTAGAGTGCAGGCTCAGTAGTTGTGGCACACAGGCTTAGCTGCTCTGCAGCATGTGGAATCTTCCTGGACCAGGGGACCAAGCCCATGTCCCCTGCATTGGTAGGTGGATTTCCAACCGCTGGACTACCAGGGAAGTCTGTATAATACATTCTTGAATTTATCTTACACCCAGTAGTTTGTACCTCCCACTTTTCCACCCTTATATTGCCCCTGCTTCCCATAACCACTGGTTTGTTCTCTGTATCTGAATCTGCTTCTTTTTTGTTTTGTTAATTAGTTTGTTGTATTTTTAGGTTCCGCATATAATGTTGTATAGTATTTGTCTTTTCCTTTCTGATTTATTTCACTTAGCATAATGCCCTCTAACTGGCTTCTTAAAAAAGAAATCCTATTCATCAAATGTAACATGAAGAGATACATCCCTTGTATTAAATTAGAGAAAGGATGTATGTGAATGGTTGGATAATGTATGCATGTTTCTTTCAATTAGTCCCAGAGAGAAAATTGCACTTAACTCCCTAACGTTGTAGTGTAGGTTGGTATAAGGGCCAACTGTGGGTGACTGAGGTACCTGTTTTAGGAGAGTCATTTATTTTTCTTTACATCTTTTTCTTCTGTCCACCCCTCAATCTTGTTATAATAGAGTAACAGTACAAATTAGATTCATATTTACTTAACTTGGAAGCAACTCATTGTTGGTATGTTCTGGTGGTCCATGACGGTTCTGACAGGCTATTAATTTTCCAGGCAGCCGGAGGAGGACTGGCTGAGAAGGTTAGAAAGGTAACAGAGACTCTGGAAAAGCCAGTCCCCTGTATCATGTAATGAAGAGAGGCTGGAATTCTGTTTATGTTAGTTGGTAGTTACTTCAGTGTGCCCAAGGGCAATGCTAGAGGTACATTTTGAAATAAATAGTAAAATCAAGGTTTAGGGAACCATTATAGAATTATAGGTTCAGGATAGTAGGTATTTCTTATCTTTTCATAGAAACACAGCTGTGGGAAAAGTAGATTCGTTTGTGTGCTCAGGTGGTAAAACCAAATACATTTAAAGAAATTTATTTCTCCTCATTTGCATGGAGACCTTGTTGCTACCTAAATACATACACACACACACACAAACACATGGATACTTTAAATGTTTAAACTGACATTTGTATTTATTAGGTTTCTTTCTCATTTGGGGAGTGTTCCTATGTGAGTTAAATGATGGTGCAAAACTTAACCCCAGTGCCATATATTAATCATTATTATATGTATTTTAATTATAATTTCTAGAAAAGACAGAAGAAGATTGGTTAAAAAAAAAGAAAGAGAATTCCTTGAACTGTAAGTACAACTTATTCTGGAGACCTGTATATGATCAGAAGGAAATGGATGTTGACATTATTTGGTTGTAATAGCTCATATGTACAATTGAAGAGTAACTACAAAAAATGTAGTCTGTTACCATAGCAACCCTGTATGCTGTTGCACATGTGATGTGTTTATTTCCTTTAAATGTAGATCTTTTTGTGAAATACAACAAAGCTTAAGATTGTTGCTACCAAATTTATTTTCCAACTTTATTTGTTAGAATATATTTTAGAACATTCTCTCAACACATAGTTTATGATGAATTCTCTTCCCCACCCCCCCACAGATTGATATGTGATGAGGGCTGGGAATTAGGGATATAGGTTATATTTAAATATTAAAAGATTCTCTAGGAAAAGAGGTAAAATATGTAGACAAATGCATGTTATGTTTTAAACTTGACACAAACTGACATTAAAATAAACACATTGCACTTTTTTTTCAAATGCCTAAATTATGAGATAAACACAGCTGCTACTATTTCAGTATATATCTATCTGCATTTGATAAGAATTGAATGTACTCTGCATTAACCATATGTTTTCTCTTTTCATTATAACTTATTTCTAAGAGTATTCTGCGTTTCCATTTATCAGCTAACTAGAAACGCACATATACCCAGTAAAAATATTTCTGTTTGTTTTAAACAAGGTTCTGCTGAAAGAAGGGGAAAGACTAAAGATTTGGGAGAAGAGATTAGAGATTTAAAGGAACCACTAGAAAATGTGGGATAGATAGAGGAGGGGAAGAGATTTCAGAGAAAGGACATGAACAAATTCATTCATTTGTTCAGCTAGTGTTTATTGAGTTGCCTCAGTTTAGACATTTTTTACACACTGAGGATGTAGCAGTGAAAAGATTTCTAGCCTCATGGAGTTCATGTGAGGACTGAAGTTAGGAAGTGAGTGTTTACTTTTCCCCTCAATGTGACACCAGGATAAACAGCACACAATAAGCATGGGCATATTTGGCAGTGGCTAATTTGGCAGGTCTTTTCTATCTGCTGATTTTGTGTCAAGGACACTTTATGAACCATACTTTTGATTTTTGTGTTCATCTTTTACATTCATGCTAAACTGACTGCCCTCTGTGAACCTCACAGAGCAGGCATCCCTAATTATTAGTCTTCTCTTGTTGGGGAATTTTATGAGTGCTGTAGCTATGTACAGGATTTTTATAATAGTAATGAGAATGGGCCTTTTGGTTTTGTCTTTGGCATAATGATCAGTGGGCCTCAAGTGGTAAACAGATTTAAAAAGAGGGAAATAGCAAGAGAATGTGGTTGGCTCTTGGAGCCTCAAATCCTCTTCCTGCTGGTGGCCAGAGTATTTATACTGCCTCACTTCTTTAAGGAGGTAGGGCAGCCTTCTGGAAAAAGGATGGGTTCCCATCTTGAAGCTCCTGCCAACCAGCTATGTGACCTTAAACAAATTGCCTTCTCAAAGCTGCAGTTTTTTCACCTGGAAAAAAATAGGTTTATGATACTAATCTGTCATGGGGATATTAAATGAGGATTAAATGAAATAACTTGTGCAAAGTTTTTGAAAAATAATAGGTTCTTAGTAAGGGTTAATTCCCTTCCCCTGAGTATCTTTGTTGGTCGCAGCTTTGATTTGAAATGCTCCTGGAAGAGCAACGTTTTGACTTAATAAACTTGTTAACACATTTGCATGAATTAAGTGTATTTATTTTTAACTTCATAGTGTAAAAAGCTGGATCATCAGGGAATGGGACATAGACCAGGTTTTGATTTAGAAATAGAAGGTTGGGCAAAATCCAGAGGACAGGCTGTTGAATGAAGCAAGATCAGGCAGGGTGTGGGGGCTGTGGGGACAATGTGGAATTCTGGATGCCGGTTGGGGGGGTGGCGCATCAATAGTCAGGAGCTTGGGAAACTGATAACAAACTCCATTCCTGTCACCATTCTGTCTGGACTTGTCTGGGCTTGTGTTTGTTTGTAGTTGAATTCTCCATCTTCCAGGTACTGTTGAAGATCCTGATCATCAAGAAAGAGCTCAGTGCCAACCCGAAGGATAATGTAGAGTGATATAGTCACTGGACTGAAATTGGTTTGAATAATCTGTTCAACTATGTTGATCAGTTTCCTGAATACTAATAAAAAACTCAGCAAAAGAGGTAATAACTTGAACAATTTATTATCTAATTTTGAAGATATTTGCCCTATTTTATTTCATGAAGAAAATAAGACCCAGGAAACTTGAGTAGATTATTTTTAAAATTGCATCAGAATAGAAGGATAGGCCCCTTTATCCAAATGTGGGTCCATGATTCCATTTCTAGAATTTCAAATCCAGAAAGCTCTGAAAACCAAAAGTTGTTTTGTTTTGTTTCTTAAATGTCTGGCATTAAAATTAAGCTGGCAGCAAAATTTGACCTAAACAGTCAGGTTAGTTTTACTCCTTATTTACCCCAGTTAGTGTGACTTTTCAGACATTTCACTGGAGAAATATTAATGTGTTTAATTACCAGGGGTGCCCTAGACCCCACTCAGAACTTTCTGAATTCTGAAACAATTCTGACCTAAAGGATTTTGATTAGGGGTTGTGGGACTTGCACTATACTACAGTAACTATTATTTTTATTATTGCTATTATTTTAGTTTAATTATACTTAACAGATTTCAAATATGAAGATTCATATTTGAAAAACAAGGTGTAATTTCTCATTATTCAACATGTAGGCATTTAGGTAATCCCTCTGTTTTCAGAAAAGGAGCATTCTTACCTTATCTTACCTTCTACTCCTCTCATCCTGTTTTATCTTCTCCAGGGAATAAACCTCCAGGCTTCTCTAGAGGGCTGGCAGCTGCCTGACTGTGTGGATGTTTGTTTCTTAAACAGACTTTTAACTGACTTTCCTGTTTAGAGCCCCACCTCCAGCCCTGAATTTTCCAGTTCCTGAAATTTTAGGGGTTATGCAGAGTAAATGGTATTTCTTCTTGGCTTTCTATAATTTAAGTTTTGTTTCTTAATTGTTTTTCCAAATTAGTTAACACAAGGCCTTTTGCTTTCCAGTTTTTAATTATTTTGTTGCTGTGATCATTTTTCTTACAGTTTATATTAATACTTAAAAATAATAATCATATCCCCCATTCTCCTAACATTTCCCCCCCCCCAAAAAAAAAACCCTTTACATTCTCTTGGGGTTTCAATGAGAGAGTAGAAGTTAACTATTTGTATTCCATCTACTTGGTTGGGAGTTGAGTGTTTTATTTAAAATAGCTCAACATTTTCCCTAGTTCATTTTGTACAGTTGCAGTTTATCTTTCTACTAGACCATAAGTCTGACCCAGACAGAGACCAAGGTCTCCAGTGTTTGGCTGAACTCCGTGAGATCTTGCTCTCTGTGCAGGCTCCTAGTGCTGTTGTGAAACTGGACTCACCTTTGGCCTAGGATGGGATGATTTCAGACAAGAGATGATCAGTATTAGGGTTGAAACACAGATGGCTGCAGAGGAGACTCTGGCATCTGGCAAATCTTTGCTTTCTTAGGGCCCTTCAGTAGCAACATTTATGGATTTCTAATGAATACACCACCGTGGCTTTGCATAAGGGTAATAGTATAAATATTTAACAGTGAGTGTGGCATGGCTAATGACCAATTTTGAGACTCTGCTGAATTAAAGCGTATCAGCTAACTATCCACCCAGGCTTGTACTTAGGGTCCAGGATGCCCCCAGCTTTCTACAGCCGCTGCCTTTATTACCTTGCCCTAATTTCCAGAATGGAGCTTTAGGAAGATGGGCTGGGACTACTTTCCCCACCTCCCAGGCTTCCTCTTCAAAGCTTACACTCCTCAAGTGTCCCTATGCACAGTGGCCAATACTTGGTGCTGCAGAAACAGATTATGGTTATCGCCTTGGGAGAGGAGTATGACCTCAAATAGAGAGAGGGATGGGATATAGGAGGCAGAGGTAATGTGAAGTTAGAATGAGAAAAGTCGGTCTTATCCAGAGGACATTTCTGTGTTGGCAGACTTATCCCAGGCCACCGAGTCCTGAGCATTTCCCCTGTTGATTCAGCCCAGCAGACACTCTGCATGACTGCCCTCCCATTGTCCCCCTTCCCTAACCTCTTCCAGCTTCCTGTATCCTTCATCCAGCCTCTAGGGGAAGGACAGGACGAGGGAAGAGCCAGGAGGGAGGAGTTTTAAGTAGAGAGGTGCTACCTCTGAATGGCCAAATAGTGCAGTGCAGACTGTGGTGGCAGGTGAAAGCTGGAGGTGCTAGAGCGTCGAGGGATCCCCCAGAGAAACAACAGCTAAGTGGGCACAGATGGATGCTTTCCTATTCTTTCAGTTCATGTCATATATACATATATATGTGTGTGTGTGTAACAAGGTAAAAATGTATATGACATATTTTTGAGTAAAAGATCAAAACTTTTGGTAGGGAAATCAGATAAAAGCTTTTGAAAGGGGAAGAAAGGACATAGAATGAGAATTGAGAAGCTACTACCTCTGTATTTTAAATGGTTCTACTCTGTTACAGGGTCTTTGGTTACACTGCTTTGGAAGCTTCATCTTGGTTTCAGACTTGCTGCCATATGGCATCTCCAGGGGAGAAACATGGGGCTGATTTAAGCATTCCAAATTGTGGAGTATTTGGAACTGTAGGTTCAAGGGTTAAATTTCTGGTTTCCATGAGCTCTTCCTGTGTACCCCCTTGTTTTTCCACATCTTGTTAAACAGTAACAATTAGAGAAAGATTTGAATGTTTCTTTGCTTGCCAAAAACTACTTCTAAGATTATTTTCTTTACCTCATCCTAGTAATGGTTTGTAGGACAGCAAAGTGAGATTGTGCTGGTCATCACATTCTAGAGAAATGGAATAGAACTTTAGAGCTGAAAAACCTGGTTGGATGAACTGAGGGCATGAAGGAGTATTAGTCACAGGGATCCTCTGACCCAGGGTAGCCCTCCTCTCTGGAGGCTGCCACCTCGTTAGGGCCAGTGAGGATCTGACCGTAGACATTATCTGAGAGTACTGTGGCCCTCAGAACTGCTGATGTGGTCACTGACTGTGTTTACATTACTCCTCAGTTGAAGTTGTCCCTGTCTTTGTTCAGTCTTAATCTTTAGTAAAGCCCATGCTCAGACTCATTTACCAAGAAGGCAGTTCAGGTCCATATACAATTATTAAGAACCTCTGAATGTCAGACGCTATGTTAGCTCTTGGGGTGACAAAGGTGACACTGTCTTTGCCTTTGAACTTAGTCTAGTGGGAAGAAACAGATACACAAACAGCTTTAAACAAACTGTGGTTCTGAGGAATAAATTGGGGAAAACAGAGCCTATTGACTAGTTAAATCTGAGAGCTAAGAGAAAGAAGTGTCTAGGGCCACTTTCGGATACTGCCAGCCATTTTCTCCTCCTTCAGCTCTCCCTCCCTGGGGCTTCACATACTCTCTTAGAGTTCTGTCTGTCCCTTGTACTTTCTTTCAATAGATCCACTTTGGGGGTGGGGGCACAGTCCTTAAGTGTGATCCCTGAGCCCCATCTTCAACTGTCTGCTCTATTCTCCATCTTCTCACAGGGCAGGAATTTCCAAAGCTCTTGCCTCCAGCTCAAGACCTCTCTTCTAATAGCACACTCACATTTCCCGGCACCTACTTCATTGTTCCAGCTGTCACCCACACTGCAGTTTCAGTGTGCCCAAACTTCTGGTCCCTAAAGCTGTGTGTCCTCCTGCTGCCCTATCCATGCTGCCTGGGACACCCTCTACAGAAGGAAATAGAAATGGACAGAAGTCTCATGCAACACTGTCCAATAGAAATATGTCAGCCACATACATAATTCAGACTTTTCTACTAGCCACATTAAAAAAGCAAAAAGAAACAGATGAAATTAATTTTAATAATTATTAACCTAATGTACTCACCATACTATCATTTCAATACAAGTATAAAAGTTATTGAGATATTTTAATTCAGTATGTATTTTAATCTCACTTGAAAGTGAAAAGTGAAAGTTGCTCAGTTGTGTCCAGCTCTTTGCGACCTCATGGATTATACAGTCAATGGAATTGTCCAGGCCAGAAGACTGGAGTGGATAGCTGTTCCCTTCTCCAGGGGATCTTCCCAACCCAGGGATGGAATCCAGGTCTCCTGCATTGCAGGCAGATTCTTTACCAGCTGAGCCACCAGGGAAGCCCAAGAATGCTGGAGTGGGTGGCCTATCCATTCTCCAGGGGATCTTCCCAACCCAGGAATTGAACTGGGGGGTCTCCTGCATTGCAGGTGGATTCTTTACCTGCTGAGCTACCAGGGAAGCCCCAATCTCACTTGGACCAGTCATATTTCACGTGTGGCTTGTGACTCCTGTATTAGAGAACACAAGTCTAGAATGGAAAAGGTAGTATTTGAGGCTGGGCAAAAAGTTCTTGTAAGAAGTATACTAGGATACATAGAAATATGATAGGATACATACATGATAAGCATCACTATTTTTATGATTCATCTATAGTCTCTGTTCCTTATGGTTTTCCCCTAATATTTAGAGAAGCTTTTGAAATTTCAGTGTTTCTCAGCAGTGGTGAAAATCCTTGCTCCGATGCTGGGAAGGAGTATGTCAAGAGAGAGTAGCTCACCTCCCTGTCCGCCCCTGCCCCTCCCTAGTAGAACCCCAAGAGGAAGGTGAAATTCTGAGCATAGAGCCCCTCCCTACTTGGACAGTGCCTTCCAGAGCTCATTGTGCAATCCCTGGGTTTTGTTTTAGAAGTAAATTGCTTTTCTTCACAGTTCCTTTACAAAATTTTCATACCTTAGCTGCCAGGAACAAAATGTATTTGCTTTACAATGGTTATTACAGCGAAGCCACCATATATCCGGGATTTTTCCAGGATGGTGTTAATTTTCAATATTGTCTCTTTCAGTCCACGCTTCTTGGATTTTAGTTCAGAAAATAGGATCTTTCTATCACACTCTTGAGTGTGAAATATTGGAAGTACTGTGGTGATCAACCAACTAGCGCTCACCAGTTCCTGGAACTTAGAACTGAATTCTGGATGCTTCTCTCTAGTGTCAGTAGACTGCTCCTTTCCCTGGGGAGCTGAAATAGTTTCTGGGAAGACCACCTCTTTTCAGGCAACAAAGCATGTTACCTGGGCAGTAACCCTTCTTTCTCAGGAGGCCTAGTTTATACTACTGTTCATAAATCTGAGTTTTAAGGGGTGCCTTGTTTTGAAGAAGAGATTTCTAAAGTTATGTAGAAGCAACAAAGCTTTCTAAGAATATTTTTGGCAGGCTGATGAAGAATTTTTTTTTTTCTTTTTATAAAGGGGGAATTATACAGGTCCTGGGAGAGTGGCATTAGCCATTGGGACACTAGCCAGATATTGGTGCTCACAAACTGGGGGAGACGATGGTTTTTACTGTTGCTGTTCAAAATGCTGTTCACGTTCTCTTTTCATCAACTAAAATTATTTCACTTTCAAGGCCTAGTGGGCGGTGGGATGGGGTAGGGCTTTTGCAGAAGACCTGCCTTCCACGCGGGTGGCCCGGGGAAGTGCCCAGTGTCCCGTTCGGTGGGCCCAGGGCGACGGGCGCAGGGAGGCACGGGATGGGCTGGAGCTGAGGGTGGGCGGTGGGAGGGGAGTGGAGGTCGGTCACCGAGGTTTTCCCGGCTGTCAGTCTCCCAGCGTCCCCGGTTTTCCAGGTAGGGACGACCCCTCCCACGCAGCGCGGGTTCGGGAGGGTGGGAAGGAGGGGCTGGGCTGCGAGCGCCCGCCCCTCCATCTATCACATGGCCGGAGAGCCACAAAAACAACAGCTTTGGCCAAGACCGTGACTTCAGGAAAGGGAACGCAGGGCTCTCGCCGCCAGCCCCCACCCCATGGAGGAGAGTTTTCTTGAATCCTTTGGGAGGCTGAGCCTCCGGCAGCAGCAGCCGCCACCGCCGCCTCGGCCGTCAGCCCCGCCGCCCCCGCGTGGGACACCTCCGCGCCGCCACAGCTTTCGGAAACACCTCTACCTCCTGCGAGGCCTCCCGGGCTCAGGGAAAACTACACTGGCCAGGTAATGATGCGCCGCGCGCCAAGCCCCCGCCGGGCTCCGGTCCAGCCCGCGCCTACCGAGGGGAAGCCGGGCCACCCGGTGCCGGCCGGGCCGCGGGCCTGAGACGCGGCGGCCCGTGCCGCGGGTTCCCAGGCTGCGCCCTCGCGGGAGGACGGTGGTCGGCACCGCGCCTGGCGCAAGCTTCCATGGCACCGGCCCCCGCGCGGGCCCCCCGCGCGGCCCCCCGCCAGCCGGGCTGGACGCCTTCGCCCCCAGCCTTGCAGCCCGGGGTCGGGGGCCCAAGGGCAGCTCTCTTCGGGAAAGCCCGATGGCGACTGCAGAGGAGACCGCCGGGCCGCCCGCTGGCGCGCAGGCACCCGCCACAGTGCGTCAACAGGCGTTTTTAAACCCGAGCGGAGACGCTGGGGGCCGGGGGGCCGGGGGCCGGGGCCGTGCCAGGGCGCGCGCGCGGTCGCGTAGAGTATCTGGCGGGTAGAGGCAGCCCCGCGTGTGCTTTGGCGACTGCGAAGGCACACAGGTGCCCCGGGGAGGGGGTCGCGTGGCCTCGCAGGCCGTCACCGACACAGCCTTTCAACTGTGCCCAAGGCGCCCAAATTAGTTTACCCGCGAATTGCGTCAGCGGCCCCCGTATCGGGTCAGCGTGAATGACATGGGCTTGTTGCCTTGGCCACCTTGCTAGGCCTGCCGCTCCAGCCTCAACTCCCACCACTCTGCAGCGTTGAACTGTTTCTCTCCTTGGCTTTGCTGACGCTGGCCCGCCTGCCTGGTTTGCCTTTGCCTGGCTTGCCCTCCGCTGCCCTTTCCTAACTGATTCCAAGAGCGCTTTAAGACTCAAGTCTGATTTCCTCATACTCGGGGCTCCTCCACTTCCTGTTTACACCTCTGCTGCTGTGCTCAGTTTTGCACATGGTTTTGTTTATCCTGTAAGTTTCTTGAAGGTAGGGGCCATATCTTATCCTGCAAAAGCACAGTGTCTAGCAGTAGAATGTGTTCAGTAGAAGTGGTCCCTGGCCCTCAAAGAGCTTTCCATCTCACCAGAGACATAAGGCTCTGTAGAATCATGGGGGCTGGCCGTGGAACTGTGGAACCTTAGAAGAAGAATCCAGGTGGCAGCGTACAATCAGAAGCGGATTTGAATGGTACACAAAGAACGTGGGAGGAAGGGCTGGGTCCTTTAGGGTCAGGGAAAGATGACAGCCCTGGGGATGTGCTGCCAGTTTTAATTAGGATTCCTGGCTGATTTGCCTTTAGCAAAACCTTAGTGCTACATTTTCACAGATTCAAGGGACAGGTGACTTCCAAATGGCCATTGGTACCCTTTTCTAAGAACCACACACATTTCAATAGGTCTTCTCTGTCTAAGTGGAGAGTGGGGAAACCTGCCTGGAACCTGGCAGAACTTGGTTATTTTATATTACAATCATGGTGGGTACATCTGTTACCAACCAAATACCTCCTGCAGTCAAACCCTGTTCAGTTTTACTTTGGCCTTGCTGATCTGTGGCCTCTCACACACTGTGTCCAAGAAGGGAATAAACGTCTTTGGCCAGATTTTGTTTAGAGCTACCCAGAGGGGAGTAATACGGTGAGTGCAGGGTGCACAGAGTTGAACAGCAGAAGCGGAGGGTTTTGGGCCTCACTTTCTTCATCTCCAAAGCTAGTGGGTTGGCCTGGTTGATCTTAAGGTCCCTTCTGGCTCTAACATCTACACTTTTAAGATTTTAATTCCTGGTTGACATTTGGCTAAATGGAAGACACCAGATAAAAGACCAGCTTATTAAAGAACATCTCTCTAGGGATGGCTGCCATGAGCACTGGCCTGGAAGTCTCAAGATTGTGCCTTTAGATCCTCATTGTCACAAGACAGTTGGTGACTTTGGACAGTCACCTAGCTTTTCTTTACTTTCCTTATAAGTGAATAGTACGACAGAGATTAGGTTAGATGATTTACTGAAGATCTTTCTCGCTCTTAATTTCTAATTGTAAGACTTAAAAGTGTTTTGTTAATAATGGCTAGGTAAAGAGCTCTGAACTTTGAGTCAGTTTATGGCTTATCTTTTTTTTTGGCCGCATCCAGTGGTTCATGGGATCTTAGTTCCTGGAACAGGGATCGGGCCTGTGCCTCTGCATTGGAAGTGCAGAATCTTAACTACTGGACCACTAGGGAAGTCGTAATTTATGGCTTCAAACCCATGGTCTGCCATGAAATAGCTATGATTTCAACTCCTCAGTTTCCTTCCCTGTTAAACAGGGAAATCTGCTCTGTCTGCTTCAGAGGACTCCTGTGAGGATTACAACTGTGTGAGAGAACTTGTTAAACCTTAAACCACTGTATACATTTTAAGAGGCACTCATTTCTGCTGAAGATGTTGACCAGCTGAGATCATCTTCATGGTGTTCCTGGGGAGAAGCCTGACTCTGAAGTGAAGGAGGCAGCTGGGAGCTGATGTTGTGAGTTCTCTTGATAGGCTGGACATGGGCAATTCTGAGAACACAGAACTTTCGCCTTGCTTTGGGGTGGATTGTGCATTTACATGGAAATCAGAAGAGCAGGCAAGGATACAAGCCACAGCTCAGCAAGGAGAGAGGCCTGCAGTGAGGATGCGGGAAGTCACAGGCCATTTGTGGGGAGAGAAGGAGAACTGCAAATTGTTTTAAAAAAATACACATAGGTAAGAAAGTACTAAAAACTGTAAGGCTATCTTTTGTATTGTTGGATTCTGGGAAATTCATATTTTCATTATTCTATGTATATTCCAAATTTTCTATAATGAGCATGTATTTCTTGAATCAGAAAAATAAAACTTTAAAAAAAATTGGAGGAGATCCGTTTTTACAAATGCGGCCTCATCTTTTTTTCTACTTTCATTTCTCATTTGATTAAAAAAATAAAAATGCTTTTGAAATTAGGCTCTGTCTGGTCTCCCAAATCAATGTTAGATTTCTGTGCTTTTCATCTGTATGTTTTCACACTTTGCAGGGACTGAAATGTGGAAAACATCTATTTAAATTCTTTGGGCATGTTAAAAAACAGTTGAAATTTTTATCTGCCTTAAAATTTTTAAGTACATGCGAGTACTAAAAAATTAGCTTCCCTGTTATATGTGTTTTATCACCTCTATTTCACTTAAAAAGCATTTCAAAAATAGGTTATTGTCATTGGCCTGTAAACTCTACTTCCAGGATTTCATCCTAAGGCAATAACTGGACAAGTGCATGAGATTAGGGAGATGTTCAGCACAGAGTTTTGATGTCCTAGAAAAAAATGTGAGCCAACTTAAGTGTACAAAAATAGAGGATTGGGTTATAAGTCACATGTCATTAATGAAAACATAGATGTACGTTTGACATCTATTTTCTAATATACACAAAAATTCCATTTTCTGCTTTAAGAAATGTGTAAAAAGATAGGTATTTATAGTTGTTGATTTTTAGGCAACGGATAGAATACAGACTTTTGCCCCTGACTTTCTCATTTTTTCCATAACAAGTACATTATTGTTTGTAAACTTTTTAAAGGTGAAAATAACTTTTTAAGTTAGCTGAAAGTAGTTTTGTTCAATAACTTGGCTCTATAGACATAGGTTGTATGATGAAGCATTTATTAAATAACCAAGTAAATAAGTAATTTTTATATAAAGGGCTCCCTAGTGTTATTTTTGGCTTGAACATACCAGGAAGTTTTTTTAATCTGTAAGACTGATTTTAATTACTCAGGGCTATTAATTGTTCAATTATGAACTATTTTATTAGACTATGAACTAGTATAGATCGTTTGATTGAACACCTCAGGTTCTTTTTCATTAAAATGAAGCTAATATTCCTTTAGTTAGTTTATTGTGAGGATTTAAGGTACTGTGGTAAACAGTGATCCTGTGATTATGAATGTGAAAGCACTGTAGAATGTGTGGGCTACATAAATACCAACTATTGTTAATTATTCACTAGTCAACGATAGCAGTATTTACTAAGTACTGATAAGACTATTAACACCTCAGATGGTAAAGAATCTGCTGAAAATGTGACCTGGGTTCAATCTAGGGTTGGGAAGATCCCCTGGAGGAGGGCTTGGCAGCCCACTCCAGTATTCTTACCTGGTGAATCCCCAAGGACAGAGGAGCCTGGTGGGCTACAGTCCATGGTGTCTCAAAGAATTGGACATGACTAAGTGACTAAGCATAGTAAGGTATGTATAATATAAGGTTGACAGAAGGAGCCTACACAAGACTAACAAATGGAAGATAGTAACCAGCACACCACTGTGGGTAAGTAAAGTCTCATGGGAAATAGCCTCTTCTGTGCTGGTGGTGGTCAGGGTCAGTGGAGCCACTGAGGATGGTTATTAGGAAGATAGGATAGTTAGGGAAGAGCTAGTCTCCTCCATGTGGAGGTGGTTCTCAAGCTGGCCTTGAAGACCAGGAGGATGTCTGAAGACCAGAAAGCCAAGGAAAAGGGTTAGCATCATACATAAGAAGATGGAGATGGGAAAGACCTGAGTGTTCTAGGCTCACGAGGGTCAGGGCTTGATTGCAGTGAATTGTTCATATTGAGTGTGTTGGTTAGGTAACCCCAGGGCCAGACCATGGAGAATGTTAAAAAGCTGGATAAAAAAGCATAGGGTTGAGAGAAGAAATAGAATTCCAATTCCAAGACCCCTTTACCCTCAGCAGGTGATCCAGAACTATTTGTTTCCACAGCGGAACTGATACATACTCATTTGGATCTGCACCTGTTCTTTCCTCTGACTTCAGTGAAAACATCTGTGGACTTCTGTTTACTTCTGTGCTTGCTTCTGTGTGTGTGTATGTGTAATGTCCCCCCTTTGAGGACATTTTAACCGTTTTTAAGTGTCCGATTCAGTGCTATTAATTATGTGATATGCTGTCATCACCACTGTCTTTTATAAAAAAGTTTTATCACCACAAACAGAAACTCTGTACCCATTAACCAATGCCTCTCCCCTTCCCTCAGCTCCTGGTAACCTACCTCTGATCTGTTTTCTGTCTCTGTATTTGACTACTCTAGATACCTTATGAAAGGAGAATCATATGGTATTTGTCCTTTTGTGTATGGCTTATTTCACTTAGCTTAATGTTTTCAGGGTTCATCTATGTTATAGCATGTGTCAGAATCTCATTACTTTGTGACTGAATAATATTGCCTTAGATGAATATATGACTAAAATGTCCTTTTGAAATGGCAATAGTTTATCTTTTTTTTTCTTTTTAATAGCCTTGTTTGAAAAATTAAAAGTTCTCAACCTTAAGTCAGTTCCTGCATTTTTTTTTTTTTTAATCTTTAAGTATAAGTCAAAGCAAAGCCTGGGGACCATGCTTTAGGACACACATCCTTTGCAATATGCTGGTTTGTTTTGGCACCATCAAAAACGGTTTGTGATATGGATTCAGTAGGCTCAAAGGATGTTCACTGACAGCTGTCTTTTCTCCTTATTCATGTGTCTGCACGACTTGGAATTTTCCATCAAGAGAAATATGTTTTCATTATTTCTTGGCACCAGAGCTGTCCAAGGAGGTGAAAGGATGCTGTCCTGATGTGATGCAATGATAGAACAGAGATGGGGACAAAGGTACACTTTAAAGCCAAATGCAGTTTAAAAAAAAATATGAGAAGCAGTGGGAAGAGGGGATTAGTTAGGTTAACTAAGTAGTGAGTAATTAGACCCCAGAGCATACTCGCTCCACAGTGCTCTGGACCATGGTGTTTTTAATTATGAGGCTAGGGCTCTCAGAAGTAAAAGCAAGGTCAAAATAGAGAGTTTGTAGTATTCCAGGTCTGTGTGTATGAAAATTAGAGCATCAGGTAGGTGACATCTCAGATTTTTAGCCACTCAGGTCTACTTGGAAAAGCTACTTTTTATATTTTTAGTGATTTTTTTCCTAAGGTGGTTCCTGAATCTCCTCTTCCCAATGATGAGAGTCCTTGCAGTGCCTCTCTCTGAAGGTTGGGAAGAAAGAGGACTATGCATGCTACCTGTGTTCACAGAGAGTAAGAACACACAGTGCAGTGTCTATGTTCACAGTCATTTACTAGAAAGGTGACAAAGGAGAATCACCACCACTATAGTCCTTGAGCTATTGGGGTATGGGAAGAAGATCCTACTGAATTGGGGCAATGTAATGTTGCAGGTGTGGTTATGATTAGAGGAGCAGTAGAAACAGAGAAAGAAATGAAAGGGGAAGAATATTTTCATAGGAAAATCTCAGGAAATGATCAGGAAGTTCCCACAGAGTTCATCTAGTCCAAGCCGAAGACACTAAACTCTAAGAAGTTATATGTCTTTTTAAAAAAATTTTATTGAAGTATAGTTGATTTACAATGTTGTCTTAATTTATTTTGTACAGCAAAGTGACTCATATATATATATATATATGTATATATTCTTTTTCACATTATTTTCCATTATGGTTTGTCACAGAATATTGAATATAGTTCTCTGTGTAGGACCTTGTTGTTTTATCCATCCTACACATAATTGCCTCTGCCAATTCCAAACTCCCATTCCTTCCCTCCCCTTCCCCTACCCCTTTGGCAACCACAAGTCTGTTCTCTATATCTGTGAATCTGTTTTTTTTCCGTAGGTTATGTTGACTTGTATTGTATTTTAGATTCCACATATAAATGATATCATTTGGTATTTGTCTTTCTCTTTCTGACTGACTTTGTTTAGTATGATAATCTTTAGGTCTGTCCATATTGCTGCAAATGGCATTGTTTCAAGAAGTTATATATCTTGATCAAGGTCATAGGGATAAATTGTCCTTATTTCTAATCTGACCTTTTTCTTCTGCACCAAAGGAAGAGATTAGTGAGAGTGACCTGATCAAAGTGTAATGAGGTTGATTTCAATCTGTTGTGTAATGAAAAAAACTCATCAAGACCCTATTAAAAGAGCTTAGTTTATATGTATTTCAACTGTCAGGGTAAAGAACCCACATGTTATGTGATTCCTTCTCTTCGTAGCATGGCTGAGCAAAGCATTAAACACAGGAGAAACCTGTGGCATTGCTGAATTCTCTGCAAGGTTGCTGTTCATATGCGAGACACTGGAAGGAATTTCTGCTGGAAACTGCAGTGAAGCCACTCTGGCACATGAGGGCTAACTGGGAGTCTGGTTTGGGATCTCATAAACATGCCCTGCTTTGGAGGTGTGAGGGCGAGAGTGAGCAGTAGGATGGCCTGGGAACTATTCACTGGAGTGCCTCTAGCCCCTGTGGCTTGGCGGCGTCCATGAAGCTGGTGATGGCCGAGTTCCATCTGCCTAAGGGCAAGGCTCAGCCTTGGCATTGCAGTTGGCAGCACCAAGAAGATCAGCCACACCAGGCTCAAGATTTTTACAGCTATGGCTCCCTCCCCATTCTCAGGTTGCTAAGTTGCTGAACCTGTTTCCTGCCTCCCATCTTAAAGTCATTGAGGAGGATTCCAATAACATCTAGAGGAAGTGCTGCAGTCTAGGAGGAATCCTCTTTCCCAGTCTCTTTTGGGGATAAACCTGAGGTTTTGGTAAAATGCTCAACAAATAAAGAGTAGATAGAAATTCTCACAGATTCTTTTCACTCTATACAAAGTTTGCATAATTAAGGCAACAGAACCTGATATTTAAGAACCATTCATACACTTACCAAATATCTATTATGTCTCATGTAGAATAGAGCATTGAACAAAAAAAGACAAAAATCCCCGCCTTCATGGAACATATATTCTGTCAAAAAAAAATTTTTTTTTCCTGAAAGAAGGAAATTTTAAAAAAACACCTGCTCTACTCTTTCAAAAAAACTAAAATGTTTCCATTTCTATTCCACTTGAGGATATACCCTTAGGAGATGTTCTACATATTCACAAGGAGATTGGCACAGTGATGTTCACTGAAAATTTTGTTTACGGTACAGAAAATTGCAGACAACCTCAGTGTCACTAGAGAAACAACATAACTGTGGTTTATTTTATAGCACTCAGTTACAGTGGTTTAGTGTAAAGCTCTGAGGCCAGAAGCCTGGGTTTTAATCCATGTGTGCCACTCACTTGTCTTTTTTTTTTCCCCAGCTTTATTGAGGTGTAACTGTCACATTATGTAAGTTTAACATGTATAGTGTGTTGATTTGATACCTTTCTGTGTTGAAAAATGGTTACCTCTGTAGTCTTGGCTAACACCTCCATTGTGTCACATAATCACCATTTCTTTTTTGTGATGAGAACATACTAAGAACTATTCAGCAGCTTTCTGGTGCATAATACAGAATTAGCAGTAACCACCATGCTGTGCATTAGATCCCAGAACTTAGTCATCTTTTACTTGGAAGTTTGTACCCTTTGACCAACGTTTCCCACACCCTCAGCCCTTGGTAACCATCACTATACTCTGTTTCTATGAGTTTGACTTTTTTATATTCCTCATATAAGTGAGGTCATATAGCATTTGTCTTTGTCTGATTTATTTCACTTAACATAATGACCTTAAAGTTCATTGATGTTGTCACAAATGGAAGGATTTCCTTCTTTCTCCTGGCTGAAAAATATCCCATTGCATATATTTACCACATTTATCCATTTGCCCACTGACAAACACTTGTTTTCATATTTTGGCTATTGTGAATAAACATGGGGAGTATACAGATAACTTGAAGTTCCTGTTTTCATTTCCTTTGGGTGTAAAGCAGAAGTGGGATTACTGGATCTTATGATAGTTCTATTTTTAATTTGTTGAGAAACCTCCATTCTGTTTTCCACAGAGGCTGCAATAATTTACTTTCCTTTTAACTGTGCACAAGGGTTTCCTTTTCTCCACATCCTCATCAGCACTTTTATTTCTTGTCTTCCTGGTGATAGCCATTCTAACAGGTGTGAGGTGATAGTTCATTGGGATTTTGATTTGCATTTCCTTCATGATTAACACTGTTGAGCACCTTTTTATGTGTCTGTGTGCCATTTGTCTTCTTGGGAAAAATGTCTATTCAGATCCTCTGCTCTTTCTTTAATTGGATTTTTTTTTTTTGCTAATGAGTTGTATGAGGTATTTCCAGATTTTGGTTATTAATCCCTTATTAGATATATGATTTGGAAATATTTTCTTCCATTTGGTCAGTTCAGTTCAGTCGCTCAGTTGTGTCCGACACTTTGCTACCCCATGGACTGCAGCACGTCAGGCTTCCCTGTCCAACAACCAACTCCCGAGCTTACTCAAACTCATGTCCTTCGAGTTGGTGATGCCATTTGGTAGATTGCCTTTTAATTTTGTTGATTGTTTCCTTTGCTGTGTAGAAGCTTTTCAGTTTGATGTAGCCCTTTTTACTACTTTTTGCTTTTGTGGCTTGTGCTTTTTGATGTAATACCTAAAAACTGATTGCCAAGTTGAGTGTCAAGGAGACTTTCCCCTATGCTTTCTTCTAGGAGTTTTGTGCTTTAGGTCTTACATTTAAGTCTTTAATCCATTTCAGGTTTTTGTGAGTAGCTTGAGATAGGGATCCATTTTCATTCTGTTTTAACCACATAAAAGCTGAAAGTTTGGTGGATTGAGGAGTGAAATATAATAGAACATAGATGAATATTTACATAATCTTGGGTTGGGAAAGACTGTCTTTCTATCAAAGACAGAAAGTAGAACATGATGAGTTCATGTGACTAAGAAAAGTTCTATTAATTGAGACTTGTATGTTAGAGTTCATTATAAACAAAATTAAAAAGAAATTGAGGTACTTAATAAAGATTTTACAAATTCATTTAGCCATAAACCTCCCAATAAGGAGGTTTTATCAACAACCACAGGACATGAAAATGAAAATGCAATTCACAAAAGAATATCTCTAAATGACTAGTATACATAAGAAAAAATACTTAAACTTGCTGAGAATCAAAGAAGTTGGGGACAAACTAAATACCTGGCCACAGAGTATTGATTAAGTAAATTATGGTTCATCCATATGAATAACTCATCAAAAATAATGGCATAATACGACCCAGCAATCCCACTGCTGGGCATACACACCGAGGAAACCAGAATTGAAAGAGACACATGTACCCCAGTGTTCATCACAGCACTCTTTACAATAGCTAGGACATGGAAGCAACCTAGATGTCCATTGGCAGACACATGGATAAGAAAGCTTCAGTACATATACACAATGGAATATTACTCAGCTATTAAAAATAACACATTTGAATCAGTTCTAATGAGGTGGATGAAACTGGAGCCTATTATACAGAGTGAAGTAAGTCAGAAAGAATAACACCAATACAGAATATTAACACATATGTATGGAATTTAGAAAGATGGTAACGATGACCCTATATGCAAGACAGCAAAAGAGATACAGATACAAAGAACAGACTTTTGGACTCTGTGGGAGAAAGCGAGGGTGGGATGATTTGAGAGAGTAGCATTGAAACATGTATATTATCATATGTGAAATAGATGAGCAGTCCAGGTTCAATGCATGGGCAGGGCGCTCAGGTCTGGTGCACTGGTACGACCCTGAGGGATAGGATAGGGAGGGAGGTGGGAGGGGGGTTCAGGATGGGGGTACATGTACACCCATGGCTGATTCATGTCAGTGTATGGCAAAACCCACTACAATATTGTTAAGTAATTAGCCTCCAAAAAAATAAATTAAAACAAAGAAAAAAATAATGGCATAGAATCATACTTCATGAGGTGGGAAATAGTTACTGTGGAAATAAATTTGGTGAAAAGAAGTTGATATTCTCTGCGTTATGCTTCTGTTTTTATGGAACAAAATATCAGATGAGAAAAAAAAATTCTATCTCCTGGAAAGACAATCAAAATATTAGTAATTATTTTTAGGTTGAGGAATATAGGGACCTCTCCTGTTTCGCAGTTTTCTCTTCCAATATATTTTGCCTTGAATATGTGTTACTTTGCTAATCAGAAAGGAAAAGTAGTATCTTTAAGGCTGGTGTAGACCAAGACACAGGAGCTAGCTTGAGGGGGCACCTGCTGGGCAAATTTGGGACAATTTGAGCATCATAAGGAATGATGATGGTAAGCATAATTAAAAGGGGAAAGGGAAAGAGTGCTCTTCTTTATTAGACAATGCCACCTAGTAAAATACAGAAGAAATTACATGACGTAATCAGTATTCTGCTATTCCCAGTGTAATAACTCATTTGGCAGTGATCAGCAATGAATATAAAGCTCATTGAGGGAAAGGTTGTTGGGGAATAGGATGTTACACGGGGCCTCTCGTTACATCAATCCCCCCCTTCCCCAACATGATGTAGTATCACAAGGGAAGCAATGCTAGCTGATGCCACCTGTTAGCCAAGTGATAAACTTAGCAGGATGGTACAGACGGTGATCATGTGCAGTCAGGTACGCAAACATCACCTCTGTATTTTCCTTCCAAAAATGTTTAATCTGGATCTAATTATGAGGAAATACCAGGCTAATCCAGAATGTGGGGCATTCTCAAGCCAACTGACTCAGTTCAGTTCAGTTCAGTCGCTCATTCGTGTCCGACTCTTTGTGACCCCATGAACCACAGCATGCCAGGCCTCCCTGTCCATCACCAGCTCCCTGAGTCCACCCAAACCCATGTCCATTGAGTTGGTGATGCCATCCAGCCATCTCATCCTCTGTCATCCCCTTCTCCCGCCCTCAATCTTTCCCAGCATCAGGGTCTTTTCCAGTGAGTCAGCTCTTTGCATCAGGTGGCCAAATATTGGAGTTTCAGCTTCAACATAGGTCCTTCCAATGAACACCCAAGACTGATCTCTTTTAGGATGGACTGGTTGGATCTCCTTGCAGTCCAAGGGATTCTCAAGAGTCTTCTCCAACACCACAGTTCAAAAGCATCAATTCTTCTGTGCTCAGCTTTCTTTATAGTCCAACTCTCACATCCATTCATGACTACTGGAAAAACCATAGCCTTGAGTAGACGGACCTTTGTTGGCAAAGTAATATCTCTGCTTTTTAATATGCTGTCTAGGTTGGTCATAACTTTCCTTCCAAGGAGTAAGCGTCTTTTAATTTCATGGCTGCAGTCACCATCTGCATAGATTTTGGAGCCCAGAAAAATAAAGTCAGCCACTGTTTCCACTGTTTCCCCATCTATCTGCCATGAAGTGATGGGACTGGATGCCATAATCTTAGTTTTCTGAATGTTAAGCTTTAAGCTAACTTTTTCACTCTCCTTTCACTTTTATCAAGAGGCTCTTTAGTTATTCTTCACTTTCTGCCATAAGGGTGGTGTCATCTGCATATCTGAGGTTATTGATATTTCTCCCGGCAGTCTTGATTCCAGCTTGTGCTTCCTCCAGCCCAGCGTAGTTTCTCATGATGTACTCTGCATTTAAGTTAAATAAGCAGGGTGACAGTATACCGCCTTGACATACTCCTTTTCCTATTTGGAACCAGTCTGTTGTTCCATGTCCAGTTCGAACTGTTACTTCCTGACCTGCATACAGGTTTCTCAAGAGGCGGGTCAGGTGGTCTGTTATTCCCATCTCTTTCAGAATTTTCCACAGTTTATTGTGATCCACACAGTCAAAGGCTTTGACATAGTCAATAAAGCAGAAATAGATGTTTTTCTGGTACTCCCTTGCTTTTCCGATGATCCATCGGATGTTGGCAATTAGATCTCTGGTTCCTCTGCCTAGAGTCTTCAAAAAGGGAAAGCAGGGAGGGAGGTTCAAGAGAGAGGGGACAAGTATATACCTATGGCTGATTCATGTTGATGTATGACAGGAACCAACACAATATTGTAAAGCAATTATCCTTCAATTAAAAGTAATTTTTTTTAAAAAAAGGGAAACCAAAGAAGGCATGAGGACAGTTCTAGATTAAGTGACACTAAAGAGACGTTAATAACTAAATGCTGTACTTGGACCTGTGAAGATATTATTGGTACCATGAAGGAAATTTTAAATTAAAAAATCTGTTAACATTGGCTATTATAAATAGCCAAGGGCTTCCCTGGTGGCTCAGAGGTAAAGAATCCACTTGCAATGCAGGAGATCCAGGTTCGATCACTGGCTCAGGAAGATCCCCTGGAGAACGGAATGGCTGCCTACTCCAGTGTTCTTGCCTGGGAAATCCTATGAACAGAGGAGCCTGGTGGGCTACAATCCATGGGGTCGGAAAGAGTTGGACACAACTGAGCAACTGAGCATGCATGCATTATAAATAGCTGTAATATAAAATTGTAATATAAATTAGTATATAATTTATGTATTGTATTATTTATAATATGATTTATAATTCCATTTTTAAGTTGTGACGTGATTATTTAGGACAGTGTTCTTATTTATAGAAGATACTTGATAAAGCACTTAGGAACAAAGTATCATGATGTCTGCAACTTATTTGTAAATGGTACATCAAAAATACATGTGAGAGAAGTAAAATAAATGAAGCAAGACGTTAACAACATTAATAATGGAGGGTAAGGAGTGTTCATAGTATTCTTTCAACTGATTTCTATAGGTTTGAATATTTTCTAAATATAAAAGGTTATGGGGGGAAAAGTTTAGGTGGAAATAAAAAGGAGAGGGAAAAATATGGAATAAATGAGACTTAAGGGATGTGGGGACCAAATGCAAAGTGTGGATCTTGTTTAGCTCTTGATTCAAACAAACCAATTGTAGGGATATATTTGTGAGACAATCAGGGAAATTTGAACACTGAAAAGATATTTGGTGAAATGAAGTATGAAGCAAATGAAGCAAAACTGGCCATATAACGATAATTGTTAAAGCTGGACCATGGTACATGGGGCATGATTATGTTATTCTATTTTGGGTGTTGGAAAATACCAATAATAAGGGGTACAACTCAAAGTTACATACTAATGTTGGACTTTTGTCAATGAGTGGGTGAGTGATTAATAGATATCTAAATATATTCAAGTGGTTCTCTATTATTAAACAAAAGAATTACACAAAAGAGTGATGTTATGAAATCAAGATTAGAACCTAAGTTACTCTCATAGTAGTAGTCTCAGGTGAGTTTGGGGGGCACTGCAGAGGTGAAAATTATGTGGATGTAATTGTCTTTTTTTTCCCTTTTATTTTCATTCTCTCAATTTCCCTAATGTATGAGGCTCCTGACCAGCATAAAGAAAGCTAGAGCTGGGACGTTATGCTCATCACTTCTGAAGCTGATGGAATGGTATTTATTGCTTCCACTGAAATTTAAGACTGTCAGGATTGCCTATTTAATCAGTTCTTCATTTAGTTAGAGTTTTTGAGTCGTGTGTATTCAAAATGTACCATGACTACCAGTGCTGCTTTAACATTCAGGTGAAGGTGAAACAAGTTGTGAAGGAACGATCATTCAGCAAGATCAAAAAGTCCACTCTTTCATCTTCGCCAGTCCTCCAATTCCAGTAGAGTTGTAAAGGTGAAAAATGGTCCTATTTTTGCCTGCCTGTTTGTTAGGAGGACCATATAGGCTATAATCACATGTGTCTTGGGAAATGATGAGCAGGTGGTTCAGCTCCACAGTGGTCCTGAACAATTTAACTTTTACTCTAAGGCAAAATTTTGCAAACAAGGCGATACTTTCTTTGCTGTGTTTTCTCTTTTGCTTTCTAGAAGGGAATAGAATTCAAATAAAATGTGAATTGAACACATGCCTTAAAAGGTTTTTTTTTTTTAATGAAAAATTAGAGTATTAACTTCTAGTAGACAATACAAACCATAAAGAGGAGATAAAGCTATGTCTGTGAAAAGAAAAACTCCATTCTGAAAATGATAAAACCAAACCTATAAGTGGAAGACTTAATAGGAAAACAAATGAAGCCAGATTTAGAAGGGATATTTAAGAAGTTTGGAACTAATATCCAGAGTTTCTTAACTTAGTACACAAAAGATAAGGAAAACAAGTTACACAATATTATTTAAACTCTGAATGAAGCTTTCATGTTTAGATAATATTGATGAAAATAATTCAGAAACTGTAAACCATTTACAAATATAAAATATGCACACCTGAAATTGCAGTTAGTGTTGCCCTTAGATTTTCTTCTAAGGTGTCTTTATAATAACTGTTTGCCCTGGAGGTTAACGTTTGGATATCTGATTTGAGCTTTTCAGTTTAAGTATCTTTACAGTCAAAAGACATTTACAAAGAAACTATGCAAATCCATTTTATCAGATCTTTATATTTGCCTTTCGTGTCCATTTCTGTATCTGTGATGTATTTAAAATGGCCACATTTTCTTTGCCACCCCTCCTAGTATGTATACACTCCAGTGTACTTTACTACGATGGCATGTAAACAGTTTTGGTTGGAAAATCTGACTTCATTTGTTATTATTAATAAAATAACAGTACCTTGTGTTTGTAAAGTACCTTACCTCTTGAAAAATGTTTTCCTGTACCTCACCTCATTTCATCCTTACTAGAAGCTCTGTTTACTAGGTCGTGATATTATACAAGTTTTCAGTCAGGAACACAGAAGCTTGGAAAGAGAGACCATATGACAGTAGTGGAAGAGTCAGGAATTGAACCTTAGTGTTTCAGGCTTTATGCTTTACTCATTATCTGTGGTCTCAGTACCTTATGCTCTTTCCTGATTAAAGAGAATTCTTGATGGAGAAGAATCAACAGAGCTGAATAGTTCTGTTTTCTTTTTACATTTCCTGCTCTTGTTACGTTCCAACATTTTTTTTCCTCTTTTTTTTTTTTTTTAAATCTTACTAATTTTTGGCTGTGCTGGGTCTTCGTTGCTGTGTGGGCTTTTGTCTAGTTGTGGCAATTAGGGGCTACTCTCTAGTTGCAGTGCGCAGGCTTCTGATTACAGTGGCTTCTTGTTGCAGAGCATGGGCTCTAGGCATGCTGGCTCAGCAGTTGTGGTGCACAGGCTTAGTTGCTCTGCAGCATGTGGAATCTTCCCGGACCAGGAATCAAACTCACATCCCTTGCATTGTAGATTCTTAACCACTGGATCACCAGGGAAGTCCTTTCTCCAACTTTTAAATCTTTTTATTCTGAGCACAACCATTTTGTTGTGGACTCTATCTGCCTGGTGAATTTGTTTGAAGTTAGAATTATGCTGGGGAGCAACACAGGGAGAAGGGAGAGAATCGTGTGCTCATTGTGTCAGGCACTGTGCGAGGCGCTTCCCCAGGTTATTAGGTAGTCATTCTCACTTAGCAAGATGGGTGCTGTTATCCTCAGTTTTTACATGTGAGGAAAGGAGGCTCAGAGATTTACTTTGTTACTATCTAGCACAATGGCCATCTTCTCCCCCAGAAAAGTCTGAATAAGGATTTCATGTGGAAATATCTTCTCTTTGAAGTTATTTTATGCAAAACTTCATATGCCTTTTTTTTTTTTCTGCTTTAAAGAGGGGACTCCATGATGCTTTTTCTTTTTTTCTGTGTGTGATATTTTCATATTCAGAGAGAGTGATAGAAGTTTAGGAAAGCCTAGGGAATGTTGGATCTGCATCTTTTCTTCTCCTGCTGGTTTTAGAATTTGGTTTAGGTTGCTGCTAAAATGTTACCTGTTAGGGGTAGCACACACATCATTTTTATCTACATTTCATACCTCAGCAAGAACTAGTGTCTCACATGGGTCCTTATGGAGAACAGAACTACAAGGTAAGGGGACCCAGGACAGGCAAGGGAATGAAGGAAGGGGCTGCAGCAGGGGTACTTGGGCAGTGGTGCATCACAGAGGAATGTCAGTGAGGGCTGTGCCCACTCTTGCCACCCCTGCAGCGAAGCTTCCAGAGTTTCATCTGAAACTGATTTCTGATTTAATCAGAAATCAGCGCAGTGGTGACCAGCACTTGTTAAAGAGTTGGGCAACACACAGTCCCCTCTCAGCCCTCTCCTTACCCCTGTAAAGGAGTGATACCTTCTAGAGAGAATCTCTCTTTTTAAAATGAATTTCAACAACTCAAACCTGGTGGTCTCACAAGTGTAAACTGCTAAATGTTAGAGATGGAAGGAAATGATTTATAGTATGAAAATGCATAGTCATAAAATAATCTCTTGTTTCCCCACTCTCCAGACAATTGCAACACGACTTTCCCAGAGCCCTGATTTTCAGCACGGATGATTTTTTCTTCAGGGAAGATGGTGCCTATGAGTTCAATCCTGACTTCCTGGAGGAAGCTCATGAGTGGAACCAGAAAAGAGGTGACAGATTCCTTTCCAAGCTCCTGGGAAATCCTCTTGTGCACATAGATCGTAGCTCCTGCAAAATGAAAAAAATTTATGAAAGGAGCTTAATCTAAAGTTCTGCCATTTTTTTCCCCTCAAACAGAATGCCAGAGTGTAACCTCCCTAGATTCCAGGAAAAATAAAATTATTGATAATGGGTTCTGAAATAGATGGTATTAAAGTTGTGTAATGAGGACATCCTGTAATAAAAATAACAAAATATGGAGTACACTCGCCCTTCTCTGATTGTTGCATGTTGTTCACTGTTATATAACATTGTGTTGCAGCAAGAAAAGCAATGAGGAATGGCATATCCCCCATTATTATTGATAATACCAACCTGCACGCCTGGGAAATGAAGCCCTATGCAGTCATGGTAGGAAGAAGTATCATTCTGAATTTTCAGTTCTGGACATTTTGTGAGAAAGTTGAAACATTTGTTCTTTCTTCTTTTTTTGGTCTTCTGTGATCTCATATTCATTAATAGTAGTTCTCCCAGGGATCAGGTAAAGAGGTTTTATTTTAGCGTTTCTCTGCCATTCAATGGCTGAAGTTTGCTGAGATGCTAATACTACCTCAGGGTACATTTTAAAAATAGCCCTTGGTCTGAATTCTTGACAGCATTTCTGTCTTGGTTGTTTTCCTAAGGGAAGGCATATGTAGGAGCATCCGCTGAAACCTGCTGAGAAGTGTTGGACTAGGTGATGCCTCCAGTGGAGCTGTAGATGATGTCCAAAGGACAGTTCTGTCTTTGCCACGCTGGGGACTTCAGTACTATGTGGTGCTGCTGCTGCATGGGAGTTCTAGAGCAATGAATTTCTTAGTTTAAAAACAGATTCAGGAGTAACACTGTAACCCTATTAAGATATTAGAATACAAATATAAATGCACATATAAAGGTAACAATTCAGCTGTTTACTGTCAGAACAGTCAGATGAATGAAGCAATGTGTACATTTTTTTTTATTTATGAAGTATGTCTGATCTGTTTTTCAGACATATTTCATCTTTTGTGCTAATATGTTTTCATTCCTTACTGCATGTAATAAGGAAAAAAGATCCACAAACATACAAGGAGAGGAAGAAGACAGTTGAGTATTCTCCCTACTTGGCTAATTTTAAAGTGAATCTCTCTAAAAGTGGACTCATGGCAGCCTGTTTTTAAGCCCTTTTTTATATTTTGGGCAGAGTAGCTTACATAGAGGTATGCTTTTGTCTAAATACTTTCATCAGTTTTACTTAGGCCCAGACTGTGGGACTTTGCTGAATGTAGGAAAGAATGAGCATCAACTTTGTGGTTACTTCAGTTCATGGATCAAACATCCACTCAGGAGAAAAATGGACAGGGATGTGAAGAGTCAGGTTAATTAAGGCACAACTCAGAACCAAGAGGCAGGGCTTAACTGAGAGTGGCTTAAGGGAAGTCATTTTACTTTTTATTTTCTAATTTCTAGACATGCACAATCTTTCCCAGCCATCCACAGCTACTACTAAGACACAAAAACTAGATATTTTCCATGTATGATATTTGATATCCTTCTGAAATTAGAAGTGTCCCTCTAAACAATGAAGAGGAAATCCCCTTACTTAGCCCATTTTATTCTGTATTTTTTAACACAACAAACAGTAGTCATAACAGAAAGTTCAATTTGAGATAAAATAAGTAGTAGTTAATTAATGCAAAGAACATTTGATGTTTCCATGGAAATGGTAATCATTTTCTAAACTCAAGGAAATATGGCACAGTGAATTGAGCCAAACTATGTGGCATGGATTGGAGAGCTACTTTTTGGAGGGAAGAATATGTGAAGTATGTGGAAATCATTTTTATTTCCCAAGCTCTGTGCCTCTGGTACTCTCACTTTGTAAACCAAGGTGTGAGGACTAGGCCAAGGCACTTGACGACAGTGAATCAATGATAATCACATATACGGGACTTGGGGAAACGATTGGAGTTCATTGCTCATTCCTATGGACAGGGAATTTAAAACTAGTTCAACTATCTATTTTTTTAAAGGTTCAAAACAAAGAACTTTTGTCATTTTCCAACATAGTAGATAGAATTACTGAAAATTTATCATTGGGAACCATAATATAATCTGAGAGTGGCTAAGTATGGATATGTACCAACTGTATTTGTTAACATAAATTAAGGCATTGAATTACTGGTTAAACAAAAGGAATGTCAGAAAAGATTTGTAGTAAATGTTAAATGGCAACATAAACATTCCCAAACATACATACCATGTCTTCAACATTTTATGTACTTTTGAAAAATCAGGCACTTGAAAATAACTATGAAGTTATATTCCGAGAACCTGACACTCGCTGGAAATTCAACGTTCAAGAGTTAGCAAGGTACTTCTTTGTTTTCCTAGCTCCTCATTATGTATCCTGCTATTTTCAGGTATTTCAGACCGAACAAAAGAATCTTTTCAGGCTGGAAATGGACATGGTAGTTTTCAGGCCAGAAATGGTAATTCTTGGAAATTGATAACTTTGGAATTATTAATGTGAAAGACTTTACTTTGGGGTCAGTTTTCTAATATAATGCTAAATGCTAAATCTTGGCTTGGACTTGGTCCTCAAAAAGGACATATTTAACATTCTGCTAAAATGCTTCTTCATTAGTGGACATTTAAAAGCACTTTCCTCTGCATGGGATTGCCCTTGTGAGCAGTGTTTTTGCACTTAGGCTAAACAAAGACCTACAGATATTGAACAGTCTGTGGTTCATTTATGGTCTAGATGCCGCTTCTAGTTTGTAAAGCAATAAAAGTCCAAATAATACTAACTTGTTGATTGAATGCATGGGTTCTGATAATTTACCATCTGTGCTATTTCATAATGTCAATGATTTAAAGTAACCAGTGAGGTCAGAATTTACTTTTTAGGAATAAGTCTAATTCATCTTATGGTTACAAGCAGATAGTGTTTCTCAAGGGATGTGTGGATCACCTCTGTCAGAATCACCTGAGGTGATTGTTAAAATCTTAGTTCATGGGGCCTCCCTGGTGGTCCAGTGGTTGAGAATCTGACTTGCAATGCAAGGGATGCTGATTTGATCCCTGGTCCAGGAGGATCCCACGTGCTGCAGAGCAGTAAGCACGTGCATCACAACTACCGAGTCTGGGAGCTGTATCCACTGAGTCCACGTGTCATAACTCCTGAAGCCACACACCTAGAGCCTGTGCTCTGCAACAAGAGAAGCCACTGGAATGAGAGGCCCGTGCCCTGCTACTAGAGAAAGTCCCTGTACTATAGCAACAAAGACCCACCACAGCCAAGAAAATAAATAATAAAATAAATATTTTTAAAAGTCCTAGTTCATGGACCCCATTCCTAGTTGAAATCTCTGGTAATTACATTTCAAAACTATATCTCCAATTGATTCTCCTATCCATGAGAATTGATGAATGTTGTTTTAGTAAGGATCTAGAAGTATCTAGGACTGACATATTTGATCATAGATATATGCATAACAAATTGGCAAACACATAAGAAAAGCTCATGGTGATGTCTTATGTTTTGAAGCACAGAATTGAGATTTCCAGAAACAGCATTTTTTGATGTTTTAGCTCTTTGCTAGCTTCAGGGTAGTTTGGGGGTGTGCAGGGCCGCATGAAAAACAGTTGGGCTGAACGATAACTGCTTAACACGATGTTTTGCTTTTGTCAGAGTTTCATCCTAAGAATAGGAAGTGCATATCTGTATAATAATACAGGACTTGTAAAATACAAATACTTATAAAATATAACTCATTTTGATATGCTGCCTTAACTAAAAGTTTGCATTTTTTTTTTCCCCACATAGAAGAAACATTCATGGAGTCCCAAGAGAGAAAATACACCGAATGAAAGAACGGTATGAACATGATGTTACCTTTTACAGTGTGCTGCACGCAGAAAAACCAAGCAGAGCGAACAGAAACCAGGACAGGAATAATGCATCTCCTTCTAACGGTGCAGGGTACTGGAACACCTATGCAGAGTTCCCAAACCGGAGGGCGCATGGCAGCTTCACTAATGAGAGCTCCTTTAACAGAAGGGGTGGTTGTCACCATGGGTATTAGAGGCCTCTCTTACAGGCATTCCGAATTTTCCTAAATCAGTTTTTACTTCAATTTTTGATATTTATTCTCTGTTCAGTGGTAGTCAGAGCTCTAATTCCAGTGTAAATAGTCAAACCTGAGAGTTTTGTGCAGAAGTCATTACATGCCTCTTCAACAAGCATTTGTTAAAGTGATCCTATGTGCATGGTCTGATGCTGGGAATTCTGCCGATTTGATTAAACAAAGTCCTTTCTCTAGGGAAAGAACTAATTCAAAACTGAAACCTGAGAACATACCCAAGAACGTAATCAGCCATATAGGCTCATTAATGAACTGAAGTGTTTTTAATATAAAGCTTCAGTAGCCCTTTCTCTGAAGCAGTCTATTTTTTCAGGAAATTCATCTCCATCAGGAAAGTTGGAAAGGTGGGGGAGAAATAGTAGGCAGGAACAATTTTTTAGTGCCATTGCTACTTTTGATCATCTGTGTATCCAAAAATGTGAGATGTGTGGCTGTAATGATATTGATTTTCCTTTAAGATGAAGACTGCAGGAAGTATACACCTAAGGGAATATTGTCCTTCAAAGCAGACACTTTGGGAAATTATCCCTTTATTTTAGTGATGTGTCATTGTTAGAAATCTGTTAAAATATTAATAGCGATACAAACTACTGAGGAAAATCAGTGTCATTGTTTCAAGTCACATCTTGTGTTTGAACTATCACTTTATCAAGCAGGGTTAAACCTGTTTGATAACAGGGATAAACCTGTTTGGCTGTTGAGCTAACAGTGTACATAAAACAAGCCTGCCTTTATAAAACACCAATTTTTAAGAGGAATAATTAAGCAATTTTTAAAAATTATGCCTATAAACATGTGTATTATCAGTTGGCAGCTCCAAAGTTTTGGGCGTACAAGGAATGAAGCATCCCAGGATGTCCTCACATGGAAACAGGAAACGTCATGCTCCTTTTATGAGGAGCAGTCTGTGCTTTATGAGGCATTAAGACAAAGTTCTACTACAGTTCTTATATTAATATTAAATTTATGAATCCAAATCAAATTTTAACAGGTTCGAATCAGATTAATTTGGTGTGAGGCCATGGATAAGACCATGTAGGATGTATGCTTTATTTCTTGTTGGCCAGCAACTTCTTTCTAATGTTTTGTGAAGCATTAAGTGTTCTATATAATGGTGCTTTTATGGTTATTAAAAATTATATATGGTATTGCTTTATATGGACTTGTCATTGAATCTAATTTTAGGGGTTTAAGAAAATAAAAAACTTACTTACCATAAATTCCACAGAATTCTACCATATTAAGAACTAGTTTTTCTATATTTACCCATCTTTAATGAATAGGACACACAGAGGTAAAGACAAAAGCAACTTTATATTTTACTCGTGTGTATAAATTTTGATCTCTATACATTAGAAAGACTGTATTACTTTAATATTCCATATCTAGTACTGTTGAAATCTATTCAACATCTTGATGATTACCAGCAATGATCTGTAATTTTTTCATTAACATTTAAAAAAATTGATGTCTCCTTTGAGTAGCAAAGTTTGCCCAGAAAACTAAAATTTAGTGAATTTGAATGAATCTAAAGTATAGTTTGGCTAAATTCTGCGTTTCCAAGCTCAACACCTAATAATCTAATAATAATGATAATCCACATTAACAGTACTACTGTTTTCCAGACCCCAGATAGTCCTGGATAATCCTAGTCAACATGGTCCCTAGGTCAGTGCAGAACTAGGTCAGTCTGGGTGGCTTAACTCATTCAGGATAGTAGAGGTGAGAAGTGTCAGAGAGTCCACATGAGAGTTCCTTTGTTCAGTTCCATTGGAGCAACTGAAGAGTCATAACTCAAGCCTTCCTGATTTACTTCTGTCTGCTTAGGGTTTCTGGTTCACCTGGCCTGGGCTGGGCTGCTTTGTACTTATCCTGCTCTGAAAGAGCTCAGAATAGTTCCCTGGTACATTTGCCTTTTTGGGAGCATAAAATCCTTAATAAAATGCCACCAAGTTTGTTTATCCCATCTGGAAATGACCTATTTTTCTTTTCAACACCCATGACTCCTGATTTTTTAAAATTTTTGAGCACTTAACACTGACTTGTTTTGTGTATTAACATTTGCATCACTCACAGAGTTGGCAGAGTGCTTTACATACACAAGAGGCTCTCATTAAGTGATTGTTGAGTAAGGAACACAAGTTGCTTTTACCATTTACCCCTTATCATGCAGGGTACATTGCTGACTTTGTAATCATTGTCACTTTTGGGGGGACAATAGCCATATATACTCAAGCTTCACATTTTATTTATATAGCTTGGCTATATTGTTTACAGTTTATAAAAAGCAGAGTGTATGTTAGATGTCTCCATGAGGGGTAGTCTAAATGCTAAAGAAAAATGAAGGAGGTTATAGCTTAAGTTTTTTCAAGAAACAAAAAAAAGGCTACATTCTTATAATTCTTTCTGTTCAGCTGAGATTCAAGTTTTATTCCCTGTTCTAGTGTGTGGATCATTGGGAAAACGATTAGGATATGAAGACCAAATTATTTTATGAAAAAAAGTTAAATCACATTAATAAGACTGACAGAACACTTAAGTTAGAAAGAATAGCAGAACAGACTCTTAATGTTCATTTTCAGAAGCGAGAAAAAACATGGGTCACAGTTATGGAAGGAAGGAAATTGCTTTTTAAAAGGATTTATTCTTGGCTTTAAGATGTGTTTATAATGAGATTTAAAAACATGATATTGTATATAAATTTAAGACATACTAAAACATTTTATGCTATTAGCTCCTAGTTTGAACTGCTTTCTTTTTCCTCTATTAAAGTAACAAATGAGAATACCATCTTAAATTGAATGGGTCTCATCTGCTTTGGTGGTTAGAGAAAACTAAGTTTAAAAGGGACTGCTTGCTGAATCCTGTGATAGGACTAAAAGCAAGGAGAATCAGTGCCAATTTGAAAGAAAGATTTTCTCTTGAGTTGCAGTCCAGATGATCATTTTGTTAAGAAATAAAAACAAATTAACGCAATAAAGTCTGTTTCTGATTTAAAGTATTTCAACTTTTAATAAATAATTTAATTCTACAGATCAAAATGGCATCAGAAAAAGGAAGTGCACTGAGGGTTCTATTTTTCTTGTAGTCATGCTGACTTAAGGATGACGAACTGTCAGAAGAAAACACCATTGTAATATCTTACTCATCCTGACTTTTTTGATCAGGAAAAAACAGTATTAAAACTAACATGTGCATTATGGAATACTGGTTCATAGTGGGTTACCTCTTAAAAACAAACCTAAAATGGATAAACCAAGAATTATACGAGTCAAAATAACTTTACTTAGTTTCCTGTAGTTATAAGGACACAATCTAAAAGAAACTGTTGTGTTTACTTCATTTGTAGTACTTGCAGTGATCAACCCAGTCATAAAGATTTAAAGATTTTCTTGATTAGTTAATATACAGTTACATAATTTTAAGATATATAATTGAAATAAGAATATACCAATATAGAAAAAGGGAAAGAGCATTGCTGTGATATATAAACACCAGATAAACTTTTAACTATTTCCTTCCTTTCCTCATTATGCAAATTCCGATGTACAGTTTGAAACTGAATATGTTTTACAAACTGGAAAGGTTGAGTCAAGAACTAATTTATTGTCATTTTGGTTTCTGTCGCCTTTGCAGTCTCTTGGATATATTTTTTATTGCACTTGTGTCCTGCATATTAGTCTCCTGTTCTTCAGTCCTGGCTGGGGAATTCTCTCGTTCTTTGATCACAGATGTAGTGTAAGGCCTTTTCAGTCCAACATAATCCTTAGGACTAGTGGGAACAGTCCTGGTGGACTCACTGATAGATATAAGTTGATTTCCTCCTGCTGAACCAGATAAAAGGGCTTGGGTATTTATCAGTGCAAGTTCTTCATCAGCTACTGAATCACTTTCCAAAAGAGAAATGTCATTAAATTTTTTAAGTGGAGTCATCTGAGGAGAATTCAATTCTTTTTTCTTCATAGGTGTTTCATATTTGGTGCCACAACTCCGTGGTGGCTGAAATGCCTTTTGTGCAGCTGGAGAAACAAATGTACAAATGGGACTAACAGGTGGGGGTACAGGCAGTCTACTCAAGAAATCCAAGGCTCTTCTCTTTTTGCAGCTTTTTGGGTCATCAGTCTCTTTTTCCCTTTTGCAACAAGATTTTGAAGTCACTTGGGCTGATACAGGTGTGCAGATAGACTTCTCTTTTAGCTTACAAAGTAACAACGGACTTTGGTAATTCATCTCACTACTGGGAGAAGACAGCTAATGAAAAAAAAAAAAGTCTATATAATTATGTCTTAATATATGAAATAAAATCAAATTAGCTTTTATTAAAAAATATTTAAACACACATACCACACACTTTCACTCCCCTAGTGGCTATGATTTCAAGAGACATTAATATTACTATTCTTATTCCAGAAGGAAAGATTGTTGCATAAGAGGATATAAAAATGACATGAAAATAAAGATGAAGAATAACTGTAGTAAAAGCAAAAAAGAGGTAGGAGACATAACTTATGCTTTAATCTTTTCCTTTTTGTTATTAACAGGTTAAACAAAAATAAGCATTTTAAAATCATTTTAAGAACACAGCCTGTGTTCCTACTTTTCTAGATTTGTAACTGGAGGCAAATGCTTCATCCCTGTATGTCATAGCTTCCTTGTCCATAAACTGTAGAGAATTTTTATCTCAGGGTTTTTGTGAAGGTTAAATGAGTTAATATATATAACTTAACAAGTTTAGCTACTTAAGAACTAGTCTTTAGCCAAAATTACAGACTTTAGCTTGAATTGCTTTTATTGTGATTTAAAGAGTTAAATTGAGCTTAGAAACAACCCTAATTATACAGGATAGTCCTCTGAGCAAAAAGATATGGGCAAAAAAGTCTTCTCAGTCATGTGTACTGGGAATGCTAAAAATGAAAGCACCCATTTACAAAATTTGCCCCCAAAGAGTGTTACATTCTGGCTTCAATAAACAAGATAAACTTTCCAGATAGCCTATACCTATAGGAGGCACTAATAATTAATGACACTTTCTAATTAAGTTTAATTACATTTTATCATGTTTACTAGGTATACATCAGAATACACTGTTGCCTCTCTATAGAGTATTTATAAAATTTTTAAAATTTAGATTAACTTACCAGAAACTTATTTCCTGAACCAAGGACTGTTTGAGCAGTGGGTGGTGCTGAAGTACAGTCTTTAGTCGGGGTGGACCACTTGGGATTACTTGCATTAAGTAAATGAATGAGCTTTTTTTCTGCATCCTCACAAAACGTATCAATATTCTAAGAAAATAAATTGGAAAAGCTGTTTTGTAAAATGCAAACCTACACATTCATATGTTTTTAGAAAATGTTACCTTTAAAACCTGAAATAAAAAATGCAGACCAGAAAAAAAAAATGAGGCACCCCAAATTTGATAGCAACTGTCAAATAATTCACCAGTGTAAAAATGCAAAAGCTACATCAGTGATTTAGAAGACCTTAATTGATAGAGGGGGAGAAGAAGAGAGGGGGTGTGTGTGAGGGAAAGAGATATCCTGGGTCAGGAAGATCTCCTGGAGAAGGGATAGGCTACCCACTCCAGTATTCTTGGGCTTCCGTGGTGGCTCAGCTGGTAAAGAATCGGCTTGCAATGGGGGAGACCTTGGTTTGATCCCTGGGTTGGGAAGATCCCCTGGAGAAGGGAAAGGCTACCCACTCCAGTATTCTGGCCCGGAGAATTCCATGGACCGTATAGTCCATGGGGTCACAAAGAGTTAGACACAACTGAGTGATTTTCACTTTCAAAATGAGAACGGCTTCATCCCTGTTCTAAGAATTAACTGAAATAACATATAGGTCATACCACATGAAACTGTTGTTTCAGAAGTCACAAAGGGTCAAATAGCAGTTTGGTTATGGTTTAATATAATTTATCACTTTTGTTAAAATTTAAAATGATATGTAAATGAACTGCCCTTGAAAGTTGTCAGAGAAAATCTGGGATATAAATAGTAAGTACTTCACAAGGGAACCAAATAGTGAATGTAACCCCCAGTTTACATTTACAGCCCCCAGTTTGGAAGCCATAAATAAACTAGGGTGTTATTATTCATGATGTACATTGAGTCCAGGTAGAATATTATACAAACTTTATATAGCTAATGCTTTTAAAATAGAATTTTATTTATATGGATTCTGAATAACACATTTCAAATATTAAACTACAGAACTAAGAGGCTTATCTTTTACAGATTTTTATTTTTACAAGTTAGCATTTATAAAATGCCAAATTTTATTGGGAGGCAGCACTGCATTGTAGTTAATACTCTGGACTCTGCATTCACATGGCTTAAGGATGAGTCCTGGTACTAGCAATGTTGATGTGTGACTTCTGTTTCTCATCAATGAAACGGGAAAACAGTTCCCTACTTTATAGGGTTGGTGGGAGCATTAAATGAGACAGGCTTACAACAAGGCCAGATGTACAGTAAGTACTCAGTAAATTTTGTTCTCCTATTTGGTATTATTTTAAATCAAATACAGGTATAAACGATAAAATATTAGATATGGGGTTTAAAATGTAAATTTAGAAAGTTTTTTTTTCTTTTTTGGCCATTCCACACGGCATGCAGGATCTTAGTTCCTGACCAGGGATTGAACCTGTCCCACCTGCAATGGAAGCATGGAGTCTTAACCACTGAACTGCCAGGGAAGTCCCAGAATGTAAATTTGGAATCTACATATTAACTGATTACATTGCCATGTGCTGTAAACCACAAGTAACATATAATTCTTGTTACCAATTTCCAGTTTGCCTTCATGGTCTACATCTCTGAACATCCTTCTCACTTTTCCTAATTCAGTTCTTGTCAAATCATTCTTTCCTCCCTGATGGCTGTCACTCACCATCTCCTCAGGTTCATGAACAATTAATATACAATGAAATCTCACATTATATGTCAACTATCCAATTTTCATAAAAGCTACCACTTGCTTGACATCTGACTGTCAAAATAGGAAAATGCCAACATGTATGGTAATGCTCAAGGCTAATTTTACCTCAATAGTATTTTTCATTTTGTGGAATGTCTCTTGAAAATGGCCCTCCTTAGGACTGGCAGAAAACATGGAAAAATCTCCAGCAAATAAAGTAGGAATTCCCGATTTAGACTCTGGTCGCCACTGGAGGTTGCTTGCAGCAATTAACATGTGAGGTTTAATAATGTCCTCATTAAGATCTATCCAAAACTTTATTGCCAATAAATTATGGCATTCATCTGACAAATAGACCAAAGGAGCAATACCTAAAAATGGAAAAAACAAACCCCAGAAAATAAAAAACAAACTTCACTTACATATGTATTGGATAGATTTTAAAATATAAAGAAACTCTAAATATGGCCATTTATGTATGCTAATGGTAAAAACAAACCAAAATAACTAAATTTAGGAAAAGCTCAGGATTTTCAACAGCTTAGGACCTGTTGCTTATGGTGCTAAAATTTCAATGCAGTATGACAACACATTCTGTTACAGAGGCCATGGGGAAGCAGGCAACATGTAAGCTGAATAATGAATAGGGAAAATTCATCAAGATGGGAAGGAAGAGGGCATTCTAAGCAAAGTGAATGACTTTTTCAAGGTAGGAATGTTAAATACTTTAGTGTGCCAAGAATGTGAAACTAAGTAGCTGAGGTGTGTGGAGCGGTGGCTTAAAGCAGGAGGCTGAAGGCTTTTTCAGGCATCTGAAGGAGTTTGGGTTTCATTTTCTAAGGGACAGGGAGCCACCGAAGATAATTTAAGCTCAGAAACCTCATGATTAGAGTTGGGTATTGGAGAACTGGTACTTCAGGTTTAGGGTTGCACTTTGAAACTTTCTGATAAAAATTTCTTCCACTACTTGACATCAAACTAAATTAAAAAAGAAAGAAATGTCTACCAATAACATACAAATAAGGCATATCCTAATATAAAATTTAAGAATTGGTGATGAAGGAAAAAAACAGAAGATTGTGAGATAGAACCAAGCACAAGAGGGCTCAGCTTCTAGTCTTCTTCTCCACACTGGTGAGAGGACACACATTTTAAGAATTCTGTTATTCTTAAATCCGAAGAAAAGCAAATAGAAAAAATCAGAAATAATGAAAATGGCTCTGGTGGAAAACAGGGTAACAGTCATGGGTTGACATAAAATATGTTGACATCCTAACCTGTGAATGTGACCTTATTGGCAAACACAGTGTTTGCTAACAAAATCAAGTTGAAGTTTCATTTCAGTACATCCTAATTGAATGTCCTTATGAAAAGAGAGAATTTGGATACAGGCATGCACACAAGAAGACTGCCAGGTGAAGAAGGCAGAGACTGAGTGAGGCATCTACAAGCCAAGGAAGGCCATAGCCTCCCAGCAAACCATCAGAAGCTGGGAGTGAGGCACGGGACAAATTCTTTCTCAGAAGGAACCCACCCTGCCAGTACCTTGATTTTGGACTTTCAGCCTTCAGAACTGTGAGATAATATGCTGCTTAAGTTTGTGGTTCAGCAGATGAATGAATACATGGGGCTACTTGCTGAACTAGGGAGAATGATCTGCAACACAGTGTCTTCCAGGGATAATGGGAATAAACAGTGGTTCGCAACTGAAATACCCCACCTTCATACAGTAACTAAGAGGGGTAAAACTGGTCTTCAATACCACAGAAAAAAGAGAGTCAACTGCATGAGGTGCTGGCGGGTCCCTCTCTCACACAGCTCACCTCGTCACCACAATCCGCTGTGGGACCATTAGAACTAGTCTTACATCTGTCTCCAAGAGAAACCTAGGCTCCCAGTTCATCCCACACGTGTAGTCCCTGGCCTCTGCACACTGCCTCTCTGGACACCGTGTCCCAACTCTCCCTTGTCAGCCTCACCTCTCTCTGTGGTATCAAATGCCTCTGACAGGCCTGAGTCAGGCCCTGGCTCTTTTCTCTACCTACTCCCACATCCAGTGACCTCATCCTGTCTCCTGAATTTAAGCATCACCTGTATGTTGATGACTTCCCAATTTGTATGTTCAGCCTAGACCATTCCCTTACAACAATATCCAGCTGTCAAGTAGAAATCTCTAAATAGATTAAGCTCCTGGCCTTCCCTCCCCACCTGTTTTTCTTGTGTACTCCCCTCTATATAGCAACTCCATTTCTCCAGCTGCTCAGACAAAACCTCGGCCCTCACTCCTTGATTCTTCTCTTCATCCACACTGTCCCCCTACCTTCAAAATACAACCACAATCTGACCATTCCTCACCACTCCCATTGCTTTGTTTGCTCCAAACTATTATCAATTGCCTAAATTTCTACAATAGCCTCCAGGTGATTTCCCTGTTTGGCGTCTCAAGCCCCCTACAGTTTCAGTTTCAGTTTCAGCATCAGTCCTTCCAATGAATATTCAGGACTGATTTTAGGATAGACTGGTTTGATCTTGCAGTCCAAGGGACTCTCAAGAGTCTTCTCCAAAACCACAGTTCAAAAGCATCAATTCTTCTGTGCTCAGCTTTCTTTATAGTCCAACTCTCACATCCACACATGACTACTGGAAAAACCATAGCTTTGACTAGACGGACCTTTGTCGGCAAAGTAATGTCTGCTTTTTAATATGCTGTCTACGTTGGTCATAGCTTTTCTTCCAAGCTATGCACTCAATATGCCAGCTTGGAAAACTCAGCAGTGGCCACAGGACTGGGAAAGGTCAGTTTTCATGCCAATCCCAAAGAAAGGCAATGCCAAAGAATGTTCAAACTATTGCACAATTGCAGTCATCTCACACGCTAGCAAAGTAATGCTCAAAATTCTCCAAGTGAGGCTTTGACAATACGTGAACAGTGAACTTCCAGATGTTCAAGCTGGATTTAGAAAAGGCAGAGGAAACAGCAAGAGAATTCCAGAGAAACATCTGCTTCTGCTTTATTGACTATGCCAAAGCCTTTGACTGTGTGGATCACAACAAATGGTGGAAAATTCTTAAAGAGATGGGAATACAAGACCACCTGACCTGCCTCCTGAGAAATCTGTTTGCAGGTCAAGAAGCAACAGTTAGAACTGGACATGGAACAACAGACTGGTTCCAAGTTGGGAAAGGAGTACGTCAAGGCTGTATATTGTCACCCTGCTTATTTAACTTCTATGCAGAGTGATGCTGCTGCTGCTGTTGAGTCACTTCAGTCGTGTCCGACTCTGTGCGACCCCATAGACGGCAGCCCACCAGGCTCCCCTACCCCTGGGATTCTCTAGGCAAGAACACTGGAGTGGGTTGCCATTGCCTTCTCCAATGCATGAAAGTGAAAAGTGAAAGTGAAGTCGCTCAGTTATGTCTGACTCTTAGTGACCCCATGGACTGCAGCCTACCAGGCTCCTCTGTCCATGGGATTTTCCAGGCAAGATTACTGGAGTGGGTTGCCATTGCCTTCTCCCTACGCAGAGTACATCATGTGAAATGCTGGGCTGGATGAAGCACAAGCTGGAATCAAGATTGCCAGGAGAAATATCAATAACCTCAGATATGCAGATGACACCACCCTTATGGCAGAAAGCAAAGAACTAAAGAGCTTCTTGCTGAAAGTGAAAGAGGAGAGTGAAAAAGATGACTTAAAACTAAACATTCAAAAAACTAAGATCATGGCATCCAGTCCCATCACTTCATGGCAAATAGATGAGGAAACAATGGAAACAGAGAGACTTCATTTTCTTGGGCTACAAAATCACTGCAGATGGTGACTGCAGCCATGAAATTAAAAGACGCTTGCTCCTTGGAAGGAAAGAGGGTGTCACTCCTCTACTTGAAACCTTCAGAGAGAAAGAATTCATGCAAGGCCTACCCCATGATTCAGTCCTCCACTGCCTCTTCCCAGCTGTTACTGCTTACTCGCTGGCTGCTGCTAATGCTTTTAGACACCAGGGTCATTCTCTAACATGACCTTTGTCACTGCTGCTCTTTCTTCCTGGAATGTTCCCCCCCCCCAACCAAGATGCCCACATGCCTCTCTCCCTCTAGTCCATCATGTCTCATCCAGATGCCACCTTTGCAGTGAGATCTTTCCTCACGTTGTTGTCTAAAGCTGCAGTCCTCTCCCTTTCCCCCATCCTACCTGTCACTCCCTCCTTCATTTTCTTCCTTAGCCACACTAAGAAAACTGTATGTGCTACTTATTTTGTTTGTTATCTCCCTCTCTAGCCATAATGTAGGCTCCATGAGGGCAGGGATAATTGCCTATTTTTCATTGCTATGCACCTAGGCATTTAGAACAGTGCCTGGCACATGACAGGCATTCAATAAATGTTGATTGAACAAACTGAATAAACATTACCCACCCTCTATAACAATAATAATGACGTTTGGAATCACCCAAATATGAAAAGATGAAATAAAAATGCTACAAAAACCATGTAGTGTATTAACATACTGCGGTTAAAGAAAAACCCACAAAGCACTAAAACACAAGTAAACAAAAATACATTAAGCAAAAAAACAGAAAGGAACATAGCAAAAGACAAAGAGCACAACCCAAAAATAAAACTAAATTTCTGAAGTCTTCAAAACTGACTCATGCTATTGTACTTAATAGGAACATAATCAATAAAATAAAAGCTTGGATATGGATATGGGATGAAAAATAGTCCTGTAAGACAAATAGGAGACTGCAGGATCAAAGAAATAAACTGAGGCCACCAATAAACTATCTATAATGGGACAAATGCATGCAGGAATAAAACATATATTGCAGAAAATAAAATTACTGACATATAATCATGGTGAATAAAGATGGAAAAGACAGAAATAGAAGCAATCAGAGAAGGGGATAAAAAAATAAAAAATAATCCAACATAAGACTAACTGCTGGCCTTGAAGTAGAAATCCTACTAAGTGAAATAAAAGATTTATTCGAAGATATTACAGAATTTAGCTGATACAAAGAAAGCACTAAATCTGCAGATTATTACTTAGCTGCACCATGTAGTTTGTGGAATCTTAGTTCCCAAACCAGGTATTGAACCTGGGCACCCTCAACAGTGAAAGCACCAAGTCCTAATCACTGGACCATCAGGGAATTCCCTGAATTTGCAGATTAAAAGGCCATCTGTGTTCCAGGAGAACTGTATAGAATGCTTATAAGATACAGCTTGAACTTTTGGACCTCAAAACATATTCTTCAGACATCTAAAACATAAAAAGAAAATCACCTAAATGGAGAAATTTTATGTCAAAAGAGGAATTTCTACAAAGTTCTGAGGGAAGGAAAGAAAGCAAGATCCTACATTATTATGCCTGCCAAGACACAGTCCCAGAATTAGGGCAATAGTTTCACATTTCAAACATATGAGGAACTCCTGGAATATGGCACAGTTGAAGCCTTCTTGAAAAAAAGACTGATGATAAAACTTAGCCAAAGAGCTGAGGAAGAGAGAAGCTGTGACAGAGCAGTTGATAAACAAGGAATCCATGGATCTGAGACCCTATCCTGAACCTGGCACTGTTTTAAGAGCTGACGATACAGCAGTAACAAAGACTCTGCCTTTAGAGAGCTAACATTCCAGAAGAGGGAGATCAAAAAAACAGTTAGGTGCTGGTGGGTGCTGTGGAGAAAAATAAGGTGAAAAAGTGCTCAGTTGGGAGCAGGGGAAATACAGCTTTTACAAAAGGGCTCAAGGAAAGGCCTCTTAGGAGGCTACATTTCACCAGAGGTCTGAAGGAGCCATGGGCACCAGCTATGTGGTCGCCTGGGGGCAGGGTTTCTAGGAGAGGGAGCAGTGAGGGTAAAGGCTCTGTGATGAAAGTGGGCGCAAGAATAGCAAGGAAGGTGTTAGCACAGCTGAAGGGGAAGGGGGCACAGAGTTCTGGGGGATAGGGGTGGTGAGACCAAATGCTGAAGGGCCTGGCACAAAATTACCAATAAATGGAAGGCTTTTGTGCTTAAGTTGAGACATAAGCTGGGCACATGGTTTGCAGATAAAATCTATGGAACACGGTATGGAAGGAGGAATGAACAATGTCATATTGATGGAATAAAGTAGAGATGAGTTTGGCTAAGATGTTAGAGTGTAATAAAAACTGAGGTAGGAGGTGAAGGCTTGACAGCTCAGTTAACTGCAGAAGGAGATTATTTTGTCTAGTAATCATTACTGTGGTGCAAAACATTTTCTAGCAATTTCTTTAAAATTAAGTAGCACAGAATGGCATATAAGTTTTTTCCTTTTGATATTGTAGAACTACCTTTCTTTAAGAATCAAGTTAAAACAAATGTACTTTCAAATCACTAGTTACCAAACTTGTCAATTAGTAGCTTCAATTAATCATAAGGAAGACAAATTTTAAAATATAATGCTTTTCCAAGGCATCCATAAAAAGCTACCATTAAATACACTGTATTACCTATTTTTTTCACAACAGAAACTACAAATCCTATTAGGTCCACCTCAGAACAAGGTGGCTGGAAGTCTGAATCCAATAATTTGTTGAAGTGAAGGGGCTCCCTTGGCTGATAGATTTGTAATAGAATTTCATCTGAAGCCTACAACAAGAAAAAAAAATCAGTATACATGGATTCTATAAACTAATTTGCATTTATAAAAATTGAAAAATTATGATGAGAAGTTTATACCAGTAGTTGTTGATACTGAGTCTTTTTTGTTGCTGTCACCTGTATGTTAGCTCTTTCATATTTACTCTTAGATTTTGATGCTGTAAGATGATAGATTCTGTATCTCTTTCCCTCTGTTAAGAAGGAGTATAGTTCTGATGATGGACGCCAGATATTCAATATAACTATTGAGAGAAAGAGGAAAAAGACAAATTATAATGGAGGAAATGATAATCATTAAGAATCTTGTTTAAAAATAAGTACTAAGACAACAAAGATCCAAGGGTTATATTGTCATTTTGCGGGCACTGGGAGCCCATTTTGTCTCCCCTGATATATACTCACTTAACACTTGATCTACCATTTGAAATAATTTAATAATAATTTTTTAAACTTAAAATTGATTAAAAACAAAAACTCTCCATACTGACCTGAATCTTTTTCCTTTCTCTTATAGCTCATGATACGCAGCTTCCATACAGGTGTAACGTCCCTTGGCAAAATCTGTTCCCCTTGCTCAGCAGACTCCATAGCCTTCCTGAGTTCCACCTGGATCTGGGCTTGCTTCTTATCATTCAACATCTGTCTGTGATTATTCAAGGCTCTTAACTGCTCTTCACTAAAATAACCCTGTGGCCAATTGGTATATTGAGGCAGATAATTTTGGAGTATAAAGCAAACAAAACAGAAACAAACCACTTCATCTACTGGAGACAAATCTCTTTAAATGGGGATAAAACACAACAGAATTGAGTTCACGTTAAGGATGTGACAATATAAAAATTGAGATTTATGTACTCAGCTTATCACATAAGTATTTTTGAGTGCCTTATACAGTTTACTAATCCTTGTGACAAATTTACTTAGGGCCAAAACAACTACTTATAAATATACTCTAATAATCATAATCATCAACACTGACATTATAAATGGCTAACATCTGAATGCTTATTCTATTTCAGAAACAGGTCTATGTATGGGTAATGTGTTAATTCATTTAATTCTTACAATAATCCTATGAGGTAGGTACTATTATTGTTTCCATGAGGTAGGTGATGAAGCTGAGGTACTGACAGAATAAATACTTTGCAGAGCCATATAGGCAGGGGTTGGCTCAAGAGCCCTCCATTCTTAGCTCCTGTAGTATAATTTTATTAACTCTCTGGAACAGTAGATACAATTTAAAACAGGTATGTACTATAAGCACTTATCTCTATCTCTACATTTCTCTCCCAGTCATTTAGCAAACTGGTGTTTGAACCTCCTAGGAATCTTATCCAGCGTTAACAAAAAATAAAGGAACCAAAAATAAAATAAATGGGAATTCTGACACATAACCTACTAGACTGCTGCTGACTCATCCATGTTAATACCTGAGTCTGTATTGGGAAGGGGGACCCTGTGCCTTACAAAGATGTTCCTAAACAGGCAGTGTTTAGGTTAAACATCAATATTTTAAAAATTATGTGATTTCAGATGCTCCACAACAACTAAACATTATCACTGAAAACAAGTCCTTTTAACAGATATTTTAGAAATTGATGGCCATTTTTTTCTCTAAGAATGATAATGATACCTTTCTTTCAGTGAATCTCTTAGAACCACATAAACTTAAGACCCTTAGAGATAAGCCATTCAGGCTTTCCCAGGCAGATGGTGGTGGAGGAGGTCTGAGGTCTGTCCAGCTACACAGGGCCAGGGTCTAGAACTTAGTCCCTCAGCTCTCATCTTGCCCCCTACTTTCTCCTTATAAGTAAATTCTATAAAAGTAAACCAGAATAATATTTTGTTAAATTTTATGGATGAAATTAAGACTATGTTTTCATAAGCATCAACAAACATAAAGAGAGAAAAATAATTTCTCAGGAAAGCATAACAAAGTCATACAGACTTGTAGCAGCTGTACTCACAGGCTTGAAAATCAGACTCATTTTCCATAGAGACAGTCTGTGTTGTAACATTTGGGAATACAGGGGAATTCTATTCAGAACAGCACTGCTCATTCTCTCAGCAGAGCAGTGTTTACTTTGAGGGCCCATGTAAGAAAGTTAAAGCCATATACAACATTTACTGTCATCAAATAAATGATATTAATCAATAAGCTGTCTTCCTAAAATTTCCCCTCTCCTCCCTATTTAGCAAAGTAATCTTAGAAGTTGCAATAATTAGATACCCAGGTGTCTAAAAATTTGGGAAGTAGATTACCTTAATATATGAAATGATGTTTTAATAATAACATTTATATAAAACTTTGCTACAATACACTTTATATACATTATCCAATTTGATTCTAAAACATCTTTTGTGCCCATTTGACAGCTATTTTATGTCCTATTTGCTTAGCTAATAAATGGTAGAGCCATGATTCTAAAGCCTATGCTGTTTGTAACACACTTTATAGTGTTTCTGAAACTTTTCCAACTAACTATCCTTAAGGTAGAGGATCATGAAATAAACTCTAGGCAGGATCTGAAGAGCTGAGGAAACTGAGACAGTCCTTTGAAGATACTTGTTTTACCTTAAAAATAAACAAGTTTTGACCTCATTTTAAACCATATTTACTATATAAAATTATTTAACCCTCTCATCCTCTGTTTGGTACAGAAGTAGAAATGTACCACCCTGGTTTGGTACATCACTGAGGATCCTAGAAATGTACACATCCCCTTTGAGAAACAGCATTTCAACATACTGCCTCCTGTAATGGCCAGATGAGTGACGACAGCTTCCCACCTTGAAGGATGAAGACTAAGGCTTCACTTACTTACTTCCTGCAGGCCCACTTACTCTCTCACCTCAAGGTAACTTGGGTCTGGCGCATTCTTTACAGCTTCATAAAGTTCTGCACCATCTTGCAGAGCACGGACTTGCTGTCTTGTTAGTGCACGTGATGGTATACATTGTTCTGTCACATTTTCTAGGGAAAAAATACTAAGTAAGCTAAACTGTGAATTTAAGAACACTGAAGACTAGAGAACTCACCAAAAAAAAAAAAAAAAAGCACCCAAAGAAGGGAGGTTCAAAATAAACCACTTATCTGCTCAAAGTTCTTCAGGAAAATTTGAAACTAGTGTATTAATGGTTTAAAAAACTGTCATACAGAATTTACTTCATTAGAACAATTTGTAAATTAAAGTAAATGATTTCGTGATTCACCTAATCATGAGCTAGTGGTATATTAACCAAATCAAATACTGAGAATCCCATTTTCCTTCAGATTTATATAGAACATGAAGCTAAATAATCATGAAGAAATGCAGAAGAACATAATATTTTCCACAATAAAAAAGGTAGTTAAAAAAGTAAAATTTCATGTCTTTTAAGCATAAAACACTATGATTTTTATTATTCAAATTGATGCCACTGGGGAAAACAAGCTCCAGGTATAAAAATATAAAAATCAGCAACTACAACAGCAAAAATGCAAGTTCTATAATACAGATAAAGACACAGAGGACAGAGAATGACAGATGGTTTGGGGAGAATAATCTGATAGTTCTTTCCCTTGTTGTTTTCCTTTCTCTAATACCAAAAATCGATGCCACAAATACTCTAGTTACTGAAGCTCAAGGGGGAGTTTAATTAAGACTTCTGAAAAGTGCTTGTAGGTCTATAATGTTTAATTGCCTAAGACAATTTGTGAGGTTCTAAAAGCTAACTGTGGTGAATGAAGATCTGATATTTTGGGGCCAATTCAATGCTTATCTGTATATCTATGTAATATTTTTTTAAAAATCAGAAAAAATTCAGATTCAGAATCAGAAAAAAAAATCTATTACTCAAAATGAAGACATTTAACCCAATTAGAAGCCTCTAAAACTTTATTTTCACATAAAAAAAGATCTTGTAAACACAACTCATTTTACCTTCATGCTCTTCAAATTCTGCTTGTATGGTAAGGAGGGATCATTCAAATTAATCGTCTCTATGGGAAGAAATACTCCCATGGATACAGGAGCCTGGTGGGCTATGGTCCTTGGGATCACAGAATCGGACATGACTGAGCATGCAAAGGAAGAAATACAGAGTAAGTTTCAAGAATATATCATACCTGTATAGGGTATGCTCTCTGAATAATTATATCAACACAACCAACATTTCCTCCATCGCTGAAGAGTGATGACAAGGGAAGAGGAAGAGGTCTGGGATCGGGGAAGAATCCAAGTTTGGCATACCAGCAAGCAGGTCGAGTGCTGTTAGCAGAAATCTAGACAAATTAACAAATTGATTTATAAGTGAAATATATATTCACTTCTACTTCAGATTTCATAATAATTTTCCTTCTTTTAGGGTTTATCTCACCATGCAACTTCAGAATAATGGAGACAGGCAGTCTAAAAACCTCTTAGGGACAGATCCCATAGTGAAGGGCTGAGAATAAGAAAGACCAACACTGAACTTAGCAGAAACTATACTAGAAGCAAGGTAACAGAAGAAATGTCTTCAAAATTCTGAAGGAATTATTTCAACCTCAAATTCTGTATTCAGTCAACTTTGTAATAAGATAAAGAATTACTGCATGTTCCCTTTCTCAAGAAGCCTATGGTAGTTGTCTGCCTTAAAACCAGGGGACAGATCTAGAAAGATACGAAATCCAGAATACGGGGCTTCTAACACAGAAAGAGGTGAAAATAATCCCAAGAATGGTAACATACATGGTAACATACATCATCCACATACATGGATGATAACCACTTTGGAATTGAGCAGGAATATGGAGAGATCCAAGGAATCTCCAGGAAAAAGAAATGAAACCGATAAAGGTATTTTAACATAGTGAGATGATTTTTATGTGGCTCTTGTGTGGAAATGAGTTGGTAATAAGGATAAAAGAAAATTAAGAAAAACAAGACAAGACACTTAATAACTCCAGGGAAAGCAGTAAGTTGTAAAGAAAGGAAATGCAAATCATAGTATATTGTAAATCATAATATATTGTATGCTGAATTGCAGCCCAAGTTGATGACAAATTATCTCTTTAACTTAAAAATGATTAATTTATTAAAATGCTTTTCTGAAATACAGTGATTCAAAATATAACAGAAGTAAATTCTTTACAGGGTTATTTCATAAGTGAATCTGAATGTGCAACATTAGCAATCATGTCTGATAGCAATATTGTAGACTATTCAACACTTGACAAAGTCCTGTTACCTAGATTTAAATATACACAGAGATGAAAAGTGTACTTTAGTATTATATATTCAAGACTCACTGAGACTTGATGTTCTAGTCACACTGAAACAGAGATCTGGCCAGGGTGGAAGTAGAGCAATACTATGAGAACAACATGGTGGCAAGAGCTCTAAGTATAAAAATCAAGCATCAGATGCAAATTTGCTCCTATTCTTTAACTGCAACCCACATTATTTTAGCTCAATAAGTCTCTTTGGCTTTCCCCCAAAAATCACAAAAAATTTAACTATCTGAGAAATCCGCCACTTACACTCAGAGTATCAGGACATTTTTCAAACAATGAAACATAGGCATAAGTAAATTTAAAACTGTAAGTGTAAAGCCTCTCTAGAATTTAACTGAATCAGTGCCTGATTTTTACCAAGAGTGTGCATTTATTTAACTTACCTTTAACATAAGAGATTCTGGGGCTTCAAGAGGTGTACAGGCATCAGGAGAGCCCACCAGCTCTGCTCCGTGAATTACGATCTTCTGACCCACAGTCAGTCTACCGTTCTTTAGGAGAGCTGAGAGGGGAGGGTCCACCTGGGCCTTAATAGCATACCATCCATCTGTAAGCTGGACAATGGCCACCTTTGTGGTATCCACACTGCTAGTCTTACTGCTAGAAGGTTCAGATATACCTGTGCTTAATGAAATTATTTCAGAAACACAGAGAACAAGTGTTTTTGCAGCTGTGTCATCCCTTTCCATTATCTTTTTTATCGCTGATCTTTTGCTTCTATCGATTTCCATATCATATCTAAAAAGAAATAGAAAAATGCATTATTTTAGGAATTGTGAGTCTAGAATTTCACTGTAAGAAAAAAAGTCACTGAAAAATTGAGAATAAAAATTAATAAACTTTACTGAAGAAATACCAAGACCAAAGAGAATTTCAAAGATGATAGTTGGCATTATATTAAGTTTTATACTGCTAAAATGAGTTAAATGTTATTCTCCCCCAATGCAATAATGCTTTACTTGTCAAATTCATATTCTCACATGCCAAGAGTTTGAGAAGAGGGAAGGACAAAAGGGAAGCAAGAGGTATATGAATGTGTAAGTCATCTTAAGCAGGGTTGGAGGGTAACATGAGAACTATGCTATGTAAGTGGGATAGCAATTGTCATGACAACTGGCTAGTGATCCTTTATGACGGACAGTTACAGGTGGCTTACAAATCTGACCAATACCACGATACAGGATTACACAATAGAACACTTTAAACTTGCCTGTATTTTAGTTGAAGAAGTACCCTTTCTGGGTTCAGGCATCTATTAGCAAATTCCTTAGGAAAGGCAAATTCCATAGCTGCTAGTTTCCATATAATCCATCTATAATGATTATAGACCCAAACTCTAGAAATAAGCTTTGGATCCACACCTGGGGTGTCACACAGAGCTCTGAACAAATAAAGGGAGAATGAATAATAAAAACCACATAAGATGATACTGAGTTCAAAAGCCCCAACTATTCTTTGCACAAAAACTAAATTATATAAGATCATTCAATAAGTTTTTTATGAGTTAATATATAATCAATAAGCAATATAACTTTAGAAAATGATTTGACATGTATCAAAATATGCTAATGAAAATTTCACATATTATTCAAAACACTTGTTTCAACTGAAAAATGAGATCTTTAATTTAAAATAATTATATTTTAGATTATATATTTCTTATTAAAGAGATTGTTTTTTACAATAAATATTTGCTAAATGATAAAAAACAGCTTGAGGCAGCAGCTCTTTATGTATCTGCCTGCTCTCCCTCTGAAAGCGTCTTCTTGCTTAAATACTCTATTTTTTTTAAAAAAAGCTTGAGCTTCAACACTCAAAGATTTTTGAACCATGCCCACCTGATTACAAAATGATCACTATTAACCTCTAAAATATGTGGTCTTCTTAATACAATTAAGTGATGCAACTGTTAACTTTTCCAACTAGAATCAATATTTGACATATGGGGCAAATGCCAAGATGTAAATACATTCCTGTTTTAAAATACTCTAAAAACATAGGAAAAATTTAGGGAAAAGATGCCTTTACCACTTTTCCAAAGCTGTAAATTTTGGAAAGATAAACCTAGATCTCCAAAATAAGGGCGCTGGAGAAAAGTTTCCCATTGCTTGTCGCTGGCATCAGGTAATACCTCCCTGATAGCATTTTAACTTCTGTTCGTATAAACATTAGAATCCTAAGAGGATAAACAGTTTCTAAACTGTTGGTTGATGTTTTAGGGCCACTGGGGTTCTCTAGTTATTTGGTTTTACTGATATTTAAGTATTTCTAATTTTAGTATTTATATATTTACTGAAATGCACAATGAAGGAGAATATGCATTGAAGTGTGTCTGTGTGTGTGGTTTTATGAGAAGGCCAACTCGTACTTAATTTTTCTTATCAGTCTTTATTTTGTATAAGCAGTAAGAATAATGTCCTAATTTAGGCAGAACCAATTCAGTAAATCCTAAGACAAACCAAAATTCATTTTTCAAAAGATTTCAACAGAATATCAACTGAACCACAATGTACTTAAAATGATTCAACGTATACGCTTTTGATTTCAAGTCAAGTTTTTAAGTTTGAGAGAGACAAGGAAAGATTGAAAAGGGACTCATGAGAAAGAGATGATGGGATATATAAGTTAATATAAAATTTCTCTTTGCAGAGAGTACCTATAAAATTCTTCTTTTCCAGCCTTTCCATCATTGGAGGGTATGAGCCATCCACCATCAGCCAATTGTATTCCCTTTCCAGTCCATAAACCTTCCTTACCAAAATAATCCTGAGTGTGAAACTGAAAAGCCTCTGCATTTTTGCTGTTAATTTTTACACAGTGTTTAGAAACACCATACATATACAGCTGCACAAAATAAATGATAGAAAATTTCGAAAATGAGTAAAAAAACATCAAACAAAAGAACATGTTTCACAGAAAAAAACAATTATAACAAGCCAAAACTGAATTTACCCAAAGTTTTTCATTTAAATATGAAAACATTCACTATAAAAATATGTAACTGCTTACTAGAAGCTAAAAAATTTTTATATAATATAAATGACCTTCAAGAGTCCGAGGCACCTTCCTCATTCCCTTGGTGTACCTGCCTCCAGCTCTAGGTGCGGTAGAAAGTCATTGTGGGGATAAAAAAGTAACCTAATGTTTTAGACAACCTCTTAAGTTAAAAAACTTACAAAGGGCCCAGACTCTCATCTCTCCATTGCTCCAAATTTTAACTAGATAGAGCTCGCTTAGTAAGAATCTCTTTTAAAACTGTACATGGCTCTTATCAGGTTCAGGGTTATGAGTTATTCACACTTCCTCTAACACCTAGCTGAGAGCACTTAATAGTACTAAAATGAATACATTTTGAAGGGGGAAGAGAAGCAAAAACTTTGAAGCACAGATCATTTGGAATAAAGCAGCAGACGGGAAGGAGGCTGCCATGGTAGGCAGATTAGGACATGATTTTACTCATCCATTTCTACCCCAATTTGTTCTTTATTTAAACAAAACAATTTGGAGATGCCAGTTAATAAAGCAACACATTGCTATAAGAGTTATTAGCATTGTAGACAAAGGCATACCTGTTTGTGAGAACACGCAGAGGGAATTCGGCCTTCTACTGCCTCTCTCAGAGAGATTCTAGGCATAGTGGATGTTTTTGCAAGATACAGACTGCCTGGCTGTGGAAAAATACGTTGCCTTTGTTTCTTTTTAATTCGCATATCCTGTATATCTCTGGCATTCTGAAGATTTGTAATTGAATCTATTAAAGAACAAACAGCAAAAACTGAAGTTGAATATAAAATTTTAAAAGTACAACCCTTGTTTTATAAAATCATATCAACTTGCTCTAACTTTAAATCTTAAGGGATGAAAAAAGTTTCTACTTAAAAAAATGTATAAAAGAACAAAAATGGATTGTTTTTATTTTGAATTTGGAAGAAAATTAGCAGCCTGGTAAAAATATAATCAAATAATAGCAGTCCTAGATTGGATGTCTAAAACTTTTTTTTTTAAACAAAAAAATCTACAAGTAGTTACCTTTGGAAAAAAACATTAGAATAATTTAATCTTTGGACTTGGCATTACAAAAGATTTTGAAATTAGTAATCACAATGAAAGTGGGAAAAATCCTTTCCTCAAGGCATTATTTAATACAATAAATAAATACTGAAAGGCAAAAATATGTCAACACAAATTGTTACATAATACCTAAAGGTTCTTCTCCACCCTTGGCGAAAAGTATAGTTGTTTGATGAATTTCACAGTTGTTAACACTGTTTTCACTGTCACCAGAGCCATGCTCATCTATGTTTTTTTGTTTTTGTTTGTTTTCCTCCAAATTAGTATTCTTGCCAACAAACTGCTCATCTCTGTGAACATGCGATTTAGTTTTAAAAGGTGGGACAAAGACTTTCGTGGGTTTGCCTATAGTTTTCGAGTGTCTCCTTTTCTCATTTCTTGGGTCAGGAACCTTGCAAAGTGGCTGCCCTGAAATTGATAAATTGCTTGAAGACTTTCCCAAAGTCAGGTGTTCATAAAAGTGAGACTTAGATAGAAATTCTTGACCAGGTGCAGTGAAATTTGGGTTCTGTATTTCTCGCCGTTCCGTAGTTATGCTACAATGGGGAGAAAATATTTAAGTTTATTTACCAGTAAATGTATAAATGTTTCAGATTATGTTTTTTTTTTTGAGACCCTCAGTTGTTACATGGCAATCCTATTCTGATAACCGTTTTGCATTTCATCATGGTTGCCCTCCAAAATACCACACTCTGCAAGTCTGTAACTGTCTCTCTCATACCGACTTCCAGCCTGACTTTATCACCTGCAAATAGTACAGAAGAGTCTGTCTCCTCCAGTTCAATCACAGCTCCTCATTTACCTCCTTCACCAGACATCTCTTTACCCGTTCTCTTCTCACGGTAACCCCTTCACCTGTACTCTTGCCCCCATTTAGTATCTCAACCTCGGGAGTCTCACTCTTGCAATGACCATTCCATATCCTTCCCTTCTCATTCATCATCTGTTTCACCTTTTTCACTCAGAAAGCCTTGCCCACCCTTGACTTTTTTCTCAGCCTTATCTCCCCACTTCAAGCTAATACTGTACCTATCCCTTGGGGTCAACCTTCTTCTACAGGTAATCTAAACTAGATGTTTTCAATTCCTCACTTTCTACTCACTGAACTCTCATTTCCCCCACTATTCTGTAGAAATTGTTTTCAATAAAGTTGCTAATGATCTCCTGAAGCCAAAATAAAAAAGCTTCATGTGTAAATACATTCAGCTTGACCCCTGACAGTTTTGAAGACTTCCTTTTTAAAATTCTCACCACCAACATTTACACCACGATTTTCCCTCTTTCCTTCTGTCTTTTTTAAACTTTTTTTTTTTTCCTTCTTTCTCTTAAAAACATTCCTGCCTCAAAAGTTGGATTTATTATGTAGACACTTTCCCTGGGCGATATGAATCAGTTACATTGCTTAAATCACCATCTATCTAACAAAAAAAACATTAATCTTTGTTTAATTTGACATCCCCTGGATGTTATTCCTACACTGTGAACTGCATCGAGTATCAGACATCCCTACCTTGATGTTGCACACTCATCTCAAACTTAGCCTGTCCAAAACTAAAACTAATTACCTTCCCAAGCATAGAAATTCTTCCGCCATACTTGAGTTGAGTTGAGTATGAGTTGAAAACCTCATACTTCCTTTTACCCAACCCTAAACCCTTGGAACTTGAAGTTACCCTAGAACTTATTTAGTTATCCATTCATCTAGCCAGCAAATAATGTGTTCCACTATATGCCAGGCAGTGTTTTGGCTGTGGGATATAGTGACAAACCAAACAAAAGCATAGAGTTTACATTCTAGTGGAGGGAAACAAACAAATGTCAGCTGGTATAATATGCTATAGAGAAAATTAAAGCATGATAAGGAGGACAGGAAGTGTCCAACAGAAATAAATAAATGATATTTTATATAGGGTGGCAAGGAAAACATTACTGATGAGGTGACATTTGTATAGAGACCTAAAAGAGGTAAGAGAAAGACATGTAGGGACTTGGGAGGAGGTTGTTGCAGGCAGAGCGGACACCACATGCTAGGCTGGACACACATATGCCTGGAGCAGAGTAAGCAAGGGGAAGCTAGCAGGTGAGACTGGAAAGGTAGCAACAAGGCCAGATCACAGAGAACCTGTGTAGCATGGCAAAGAATTCCAGCTTGTATTCTGAGATGAAGTCATGGAACAGTTTTTAAGTCCAGAAATGACACAATCTGTCATATCAATACTTTAAAAAGGACCCCGCCAGCTGCTTTGCTGAAAATTCACTATGTCTAGGGAGGAGGGAGGAGGCAAAGTCAGAAGCATGGAGACCAAATCTACTGAAATAATCCAGGCAGTTTTATGATGACTTGAACCAGGTGTTAGGGGTGGAAGTGGTGAAAAGTGATTGGATTTGGGGTATATTTTGAAAGCAGACTTGTTAGACTTTTACATTTATAGGATAGGATATCAGCTTTGGAGATGTTAAGTTTATGATGGCTACAAGTCACCCAAATAAAAATGTCAAGCAAGTAGCTGAATGAATGAATATGTTATTTTTGGAAGAAATCTGGCTTAAAGATATGAATTTTGGAGTTATCACCAAATAGATGGTATACAAAGTCATGAGAGCAGATGAGACACGAGGGGGGAAGGGCAGGAAGAGAAGCCATTTGGAGCTGAACCATGGGGTAATTTAATATTTAGTGGCTGGGGGAAGAACTAGCAAAGGAGAGTAAGAAAGACAGCCAGTGGGACAGGAGGAGAAGTAAGGCAGATGGCCCAGAAGCCAGAATAAAGAAAGTGTTAAGAAAGCAGGAGTGATTAATTGTGTCAATGCTACTGACAGGTTAACACAAGGATGGGGGGACAATGTGGAGTTCACTGGTAACCTTGATGAGGGGTGGTAGTGGGTGGTGATAAAAGACTGAGATGGGTTCGGGAGAGAAAAGGAAGAGATGAAATAGAGAAGGTGAGTTGAGACAATTCTCATGAGATGTGCTTTAAGTGGGGCATGGAAATGGACCGGTGGGATAAGAGGAGTCAAGAAAGGCTTTTCAAGATGGGAGATTTATAGCAACTACCTACACTGATGGGCTTCCCTGATAGCTCAGTTGGTAAAGAATCTGCCTGCAATGCAGAGAACCGGGGAGACCCTGGTTCAATTCCTGGGTTGGGAAGATCCCCTGGAGAAGGGTTAGGCTGCCCACTCCAGTATTCTTGGGCTTCCCTTGTGGCTCAGCTGGTAAAGAATCCACCTGCAATGCACGAGACCTGGGCTCAATACCTGGGTTGGGAACATCCCCTGGAGAAGGGAAAGGCTACCCACTCCAGTATTCTGGCCTTGAGAATTCCATGGACTGTATAGTCCATGGGGTTGCAAAGAGTTGGACACAACTGAGTGACTTTCACACTGATGGGTCTAGTCCAATAGGAATGAAAAATTATCAATGCAGGAGGGAGAGGTGACAATCGCTGGACTCGTTTCCTTGAATAGATGATCTAGATGTGATCGAGTACACGGGAATGAATAAACCTGCTTCAAAACTTACTTTCACTGATTTCTTTTTTGTTTTTAAATATGGAGAATATTGTGAAAATGAGGAGTCTGCTTTGCAGCTTTTATGGTCAAGACATCTATTTGAATCTACTTGGGACGTATTTTGCCTCTCTCTGTTAATGACTATCTGGCCAAATGTGGAATCTATCTTCCACTCACTCTCTACTCTACCACACGTACTAACTAAGCGAAGCCTTTGTTGTTGTTCTTTAGTTGCTAAGTCATGTCTGACTCTTGTGACTGCATGGACTGTAGTTCACCTGGCTCCTTTGTCTATGGGATTCTCCAGGCATTCTCCAGGAATGTCCATGGCAACCGAAGTAGGTTGCCATGCCCTCCTCCAGGGGATCTTCTTGACCCAGGGATCGAGCCCAGGTCTCCTGCACTGGCAGGTGGATTCTCTACCCCTGAGTCACCTGGGAAGACAATAAATGCCTTTACTTCCTTACTAATCTTGCAATAGTTTCTCTCTGATCTATTTCTAAAACATACATCTGGTTATGTCGCTTCTCAGAAACATCCAAAGACAAACTATTGCCTGTCCAGGTTTTGATTTGTCAGAAATGATATCCAGGAAGCTTCCTTTTTAGTCTGACTCTCTCCATTTCTTTGTGTTTTCTCCCTATCCTCACCCCACCCCCATGCCTGACAAATCCCATAATGAAAGTCACACAGCTTCTTAACTGCGTCCAGATTTGCAACGACCTCTTTAACCAGCATTCTTTACATTCCATCTAAAGTACTTTTCCTATTAAGCTTTTGTCACATAATTAGCTGCCAATTTTTCTATGTCTCACATCACTTTGTTATATTCATTTTAGTATTTATAGCACAGTAATTCTTGTCATGCCTGGCTCTAAGACAAGCAATCCAATTGGACTTTTGAAGTTTTTTTCTTTTTGCATGTTCTATTTCCCCTAAGCTTTTTTTGCCTCCCCTTTACTTTGGATACTATCTTTCACAGGAGCTTTCTTCCACTGACGAGTGATCTTTGATTTTCTGTTCTCACTGAAGAGTGAAGCACTGAATAGCTGACTGGAAGCTGTGTGCTGGTGAGCTTGTCAATTGTTGGCTTCACTGTCTGGCAGTGCAGTTTAATTTCAGTACCTGCAACTGTCAGTAGCCTTTTCTATTGGGCTGGTCCTAAGACCCAGAAAAAGAATCATTCCATCTTTTGCCTAGAGGCCCAGCTGCCAGCATTTGGGAGCCAAGCGTGGGAATGAGGCTAGGGGTTCTCATCACCTGAAATCCAGATTTTTACTTAATCTCTGTTTTCAGAGCCTTCCCCCAGTCCCATCCCCAATTCAGAATCTCTCCAATTCATCTTCTCCAGAGAATGACCTTCTGGTCTTTTGGTAGAAGAGGATATTTTGCCTGTGTGCAGTGGGGGAGGGGAAAATCTTACATGGATTTTCAACTAATCTTCCCATTTTCTACTTCACCTTCAGAACTATATGTTGCTGCCAATTGGAGTCTTTTTCAGGTTCTTTAGGGGAAACTAGGTAGCTTCTCTGCCTGCTCTAATGTTAGGTTTAACTATGTCTTTCTAAGTCATTCATGATTTTAGCTTCGAAAGTTTTGTTATTTCAGGATTTTCTTGGTGGTCCAGTGGCTGAGGCTCTGTGCTCCCAATGCAGAAGGCATGGATTCAATCCCTGGTCCTGGTCAGGGAACTATACCCCACATGCCACAACTAAGAGTTCGCATGCTGCAACTAAGACCCAGTGAAACCAACTAAATAAATAAATCAAATAAACATTAAAAAGAATACTAATTTTTAAAAAACTTGTTGTTTCTTCTGAAACAACACTGTACTTACAGACTAATACATTAAAAAAATTCTCTTGTAACTAGTACAGTTTTGAGAGGGAGGAGAGATAAAAGTATATTTTTAATATATGCCATCTTTAATTTTTCTTTCACTTTTATTAATATAACTGAGATATAATATGTGTGTGCTTAGTCACTCAGTCATGTCCAACTCTTTGCAACCCCATGGATTATAGCCAGCCAGGCTCCTCTGTCCATGGGGATTCTCCAGGCAAGAATACTGGAGTGGGTTGCCATGCCCGTCTCCAGGTGACCGTCTCAATCTGGGGATCTAACCCAGCTCTCCTTCATTGCAGGCAGATTCTTTACCGTCTGAGCCACCAAGGAAGCCCATGAATACTGGAGTGGGTAGTCTATCCCTTCTCCAGGAGATCTTCCAGACCCAGGAATTGAACCAGGGTTTCCTGCATTGCAGGCAGATTCTTTGCCAGCTGAGCTACCAAGGATATGCCACCTTTATTAATTGGTTTTGAGTAATTTCCATATCCTGTTCAACCTTAGAACCTTATCCATAAAATTGAAATAAAATCTGTATGTCTACAAAGTTATTAAAAATGAGATAATAATATGTATAGCAGTATAAAGTACTACCAGAGTACAGAATTATTTAATCCTGATGCAGGCTCGCAAAAAAGGTAATTGTTAATGTCTTCACTGTATGTTAGAGCCAGTATATCTAGAAATATATTTAAAAAACCCACACTTTTACTACACTATATTAGTAGAATTGAAAAAAATTAAACATGTCTTACCAAGAGGGTCCACAGGTAACTGGCTCTAAAGAAATGTGATGCATAAACAATCTTCTATCTTTCATTGTGCCTAAAAAATATATATTTCACATTATTATTAATGAATACATTTTATATAATAATGAAAATCTAATGAGAGATTTTATTTCCTATGTCTGTTCATTATACATTATTGTAACTATCTACACAAAAATTTGAGAAAATTATACATTTAAAATTTTTCAATGCACATAATGAATGCTTAGTTCATAACTATCAAAAGATTTGGTTCTCAAATTGATAATGATTAATACCAAATAACTCACAGTGCAAACATATAGATGAAATCATTATAAATGTAGTCAGCTGATGTTAATCAGAACTTGAAGGTGTTAGTGAATTGCCAATGAAAATATAAATCTTTAGTTTTATGAAGGTTGACAAGCTAAACTGTAGATATTATTCATTTTCAGTAGGTAACTTGTACTTCTTAAACCTTCCACTAGTCCATTAGTAGGGAGGAGATTGGTTGAATAAACCAGAATACACTGAATACCATGTGATCAAGCTCTATACAGTCACAAGAAAGAACAAGGGTGATCTCTCTATGCTCATTTATGCATGATCTCCAGATTAATTCGAAGAGAACAACAAAGAAGGTACAAAACCCTGTGCACACTGATATCTTTTGAGTGAGAAAGAAAAGTAACGAGAATATATATATATACACATATTTATTTATTTTTACAAAAAGAAGCCCTAAAAGGATAGACCAAAAACCATTAAAAATAGTTACCAGTATAATAAGCAGGAAGTGAGGAAGTTGGTGAACAATATGGAGGAGACAGTGATGGAAACAAGGCTTCTCCGAGTAAATATTTCTATAGTTTTGATGAATGAACTACATAAACATTCTATTTATTCAAATATAAAAGTTAAAAAGGCAAATCTTAAAATTGAAAACAAAGTGAAACTAATTAATCTAACCTAATTATCAAATTGTTAGCCACAAAAGAATTCTTTTGAGTGACATTTGAACAGAGGATTTTAACTATACATTCCTTATGATATATGTTCTTAGGACAAAAACTACAAAGAATTCTTAAATCTCCCTTAGTAGTTTATTAATAGTAACAGTGGTACTGTAAACTTGAAGCTATTATACATATACTATAAGACAGTGATTCTCAGAGTGATCCATGGAACACTGGGAGGGAGTACCCACAATGCTTAGAGGGGATCCAAGCTGTCAAGCTACCTTAATAATAATTGTGATTAATAATAATAATATGTAGTAGTAGTTGTAGTTATACATATCTTTCTCACTGTGTTGACACTGGCATTGCTGGTATGTCCTGCTGCATACTTTAGTGCGATAACTGTCTAAAGGAAATGCACTTTATGTGAACTGCACTAATCAACTTTCCCCCAAAGAATTCCATTTTTACTTGAAAGCATAACCAACAAACTATTTATTCAGAGCTGGGTATTCAGCAAATACTTCTTCAAAAATGAATGAAATGAGCTTATCACTACAAAAAAACAAGTATTTGCTGTGAAACAAATTATTGTAAAGTTCAAGCTTTTAAACAAAGTGACATTTTGGAACGCTTATATCTGGCTGTTACCTTGACAGTTTCCTAATATTAAATTTTCAGATTAGATCATTAATAAAAGTAATTGTTTAAGATTGTATAATGTGTCAATGTTGGAAGAGCTGCATAACTCTGAACTAATATTTTCAAAATGACTTAAGTATAATGTTTAATATTTATAAATACTAAAATTTTTCAATTTTAATGTTGAATATGATAAATATAAATAGAAATAATCCACATAATCAAATGCTCTTGAGGATCCTCAATAATTTTTAAAAGTATAAAGAGATTTTGAGAGCAAAAAGTTTGAGAATCTTGGCTGGATAATAAAATAAGTAAATATGTTAATGTTATTAGAACCAAGAATGAAGCATTAAAAAAAATAATAACACCAGCAGCTCTGAGTATAGTTAGCACTTAAATCTTGTTTTTTAAAAAGTATTAACCACTGAAAGGATCTCTGGAAATTCTAAGGACTCTAGAACTGGGGTGAAGAATTACAATGACTTCCTAGAAATCTTTCTGTGATAATACAAAGCAAGAAAGTGTTCAAAGGTTAATTAAAGCATATTTAAAAAAAAACCTCTTAAGAAATACTTGAAGAGGTCACTACTTACAAATTTGAAATGATTTGAGCATCAAAAAGAATGTTACCTTTTGAAAAGAAATACATTATTTATAATGTGTTCTTTTAAACTTTATATCCACATTATAAATAAGAATCTAAGAAATCAACTGTATCTAAAAGAGGAAGAAAAAAATTCCTTTACTACCCTTAGTAGTGATTATTATACCAACTACTCTTTACTCTGAATATTGGTGAGTGAAGGGAAAGAATTCAATATTTATCCTGCCTTTTTAGGAAGAACTATATAGATAATCCCAAGTTGCTAAGGGAAAGCCCTTCCTTGCTGAAGAATCCCAGCTAATAAGTGTATAAAAAAATAACAGAATTTTAAAGTCACTATTTTTCAATCTCCAATTAAATAATCAATTCTGGTAAATATTATGAAATCAACTGGATTTTAGAATGTGAACTTAAATTATTTTATTAAGATCTTACTAAATTCTCACAGCTTTTTATTTTAAAACTCCTTATTTGAGTATCATTTCACATTTCTCAATTATGGAAAACCTCCACATTATACCTGGTAATATGAAGGAAAAGCTCACATAACAAATAAAGCAAGACAGAAGTTTTAACAAACCACACTGTAAAGTCTTGCCCAATTATCCATATACCCAAAAGAGGTGAGAAAAATAACTTTAAGAATATTAAGTACAGTAATTAGAGGAGAAAAGATACAGATTAAAAAGCATATTTTACCATCTGGAGTGCTTTTTGAAGCCTTTAAGGATTTTCCTTGATTTTCTATTATCCTGTCAAATTCATTTAACAAGTTTCGTTTGATTGAGGGTTCTCCTAAAAAGAAATTCCCATACATGCTTTTAAAGCAAATGATGTCAGTTTTATTTTTCAAAAGCCATAGTCTATTTTTTAAAACTAAAGTACTGGCTCTTACAATGTGTTAAGTACATAATAATTATAATTTAAATAGTGAACATTCTATTTTATAAGTGATTTTTGTAATTTTTGTAATTAATTTTCAATGTCAATTTAATTTCTATTATTTTTTGACCATTTAAAATACTCCTTTTTAATTGTGTCCAGAGATAAACAGACGTACCATATATCACAGATAATCATTTTTTTTAATAAACTGCCACTTAATGTAACTCCAGGCTTATTGGCAGTAAGGACAAACAAAAAATTTCTTCAAACGTTTTTTTTTTTTTGCATTACACTCAAGAAGGAATTTATTATATAGGTCCCTGAACTAGAGTCAGTGGGTAGGAGAAAAGATTTTAAATTACCAAAATGAAAGTACTGGCAAAAATAATATGTACTTCTTAATTTAAAAACTCTTCAAAGGCTTAGAATAAATTTAAGCCATAATTGAAGTTATGCATTTCTATGCCATACTGAGATAATGTGTTAACAGATACCATTTAAAAAAAATATTTATTTTAATTTGTTTATTTGGCTGCCTTGGGTCTTAGTTGAAGCATGTGGGATCTAGTTCCCCCACGGCAGATTGAACCCAGGCCCCGTGCATTGGGAGGGTAGAATCTTAGCCACTACACCACAAAGGAAGTCCTGATACTTTGTTTTTAGATGTTTTTTGATTTATTAAAGGAAGTGAACTTGAAGGATTTAATAAGTAAAAATGCCCATGCAAGGCTTTATCAAATGTTTGATTATAAAGTGATTTAATTGTTTGACAAGAACCTGTACTATAAAGTAACCAGAAGCTGATTGTGCCTAGTCACTCAGTTGTGTCCTACTCTTTGCAACCCCATGGACTGTAGCCCTCCAGGCTTCTCTGTCCATGGAGATTCTGCAGGCAAGAATACTGGACTGGATTGCCATGCCCTTCTCCAGAAGCTAATTAAGCTATATATATTTGTATCTAACCGTAGTGAGGGAAAAGAAACAATGATGCTGTTGAGAACACTTAGTAGAAATCTGAGTTGTTACTCCTAGGCATAAGGCCAACCTACTTGAGTGCACACATGAACGAAACAGGATCCTATAAATAAAGACATTATTTTCTATAAAAGCATTATGAATATCTTTAGCATCTGCACCTCAGAATTTTGCACTAGAGAACAGCAACAGTTTAAGGTTAAGTATTGTAAACTTACTACTCTGCCTGTAACATGAACTTGGTATAGAATGTGGCATGGATAATACTTGATTAAGGAAGTCTGTATCCACCAGGATGACGCATCACCAACTCAATGGACATGGGTTTGGGTGGACTCCAGGAGTTGGTGATGGACAGGGAGGCCTGGCGTGCTGCGGTTCAAGGGGTCGCAAAGAGTCGGATACAACTGAGCAACTTAACTGAACTGAACTGAAGGAAGTCTGTATCCACCAGGATGACTTAAGGGCAAAATGTACCAAGTATAAGAACGAACTGACCATCTTCGGTGTCTTTCTGACACTGCCTGGACAGGGCAGTGGACAAGAAGACTTGTGAAAACTCAACTATTCTATGAGTCTAGAGTTTTTAAACAGGATTGACGTACTTCAGATCATTCACTTAAAAGTTGGAGAGTTACTTCTGGCATTTACTTTAATTGTAACTAATCAACAGATTTAATTATTTAAGATTACTCCTAGTCAAAGATACTAACAGAAAAAAAAAAAAAATCACACACCCAATTAACCTCATAATTGAACTGAGTTGTTAAATATACTATATTTAAAAGAGAAGTCAGAATGTAGTTAAGACCAGAATACTATTTACTAAAAAAAAAAAACTTATCTTAGAACATCTGCTAGATAAAAAAAAAAAAAAAAAAAAGGCAAGCTAACCAACATCTATAGTCAGAAACCAGCTTTTAAAGTTCTTAATAGCCAGAGTCTGAAACTCTGTTCTCTCTCCCCGTCTCTAGGTGTATGTATATAAACCTGACTCAACCAATGACTTCCTGGTACACAGACTCAGCGATATCAAGAGTGAAACCAAACTACACACACAAGTCTGAAAAATGTACTTAGTGTGTAATTTCCTAATTGTTACAAGCTAGCATACCAGAATTATTAAGGACTTAACAATTTAAAAAGCGACTGGGAGACCAAAAGGCAAAGACACACACTTACCAACTGTGACAAGTGCATCTCCTCTTCTTTTTCCTATTCTTGAATTTGACAAAACTGTTTCCTCATTTTTTTGGCATGTAAAAGGAGAGTGTTTCGCGTGACTTGGAAATTCAGAATCTGTCAGCTCACCATCTTCCATAAAAGCTTTAGCAATCTCTACTGCTTCTGTTTCAAAATAGTTCTCTGGGTCTTTGGAGTCAGTAGAACAAATTTCTGTATTTGTTTTCACAGGAAGATTAGGAAAAGTTTCAGTTTTCCCAATTTCCTTTTTTATATTTTTAGACAAACTTTGCTTTTTCCCCAAAAGATGAATGTTCTCATTGTGTGATACTCTGGTTCCTAATACTGGCTGTTGTTGGTCTTGCTTAAACTCAGAGAGATACGAAGAAACTTCAATAGAGTGATTATTTTCTGAAGAACCACTTTCAACGTTACAGTTGTTTGATAATTTAAATTCTTTATTGTACGCTTTTTCCATTTTGGAGCTTACAGAGTGTTCTGGGGTTCTTTTATCAGTACAAGAGACAGGAAGTATCTTTGATACATCTTGCCTAGAGGTAGGTGAATGCTGGAGACTATATTCAGTTCTGATTAAATCGAATTCTTCAAATATTCCCTTAACTTTGCATAAAGCACTCTCAGAAACTGGAACGTGTTTTCCACTTGCTGTACTAAATCCAGAGAAAGCAGATGATAGTAAATTTGGGGGGTTATGTGTCATAGTATTTTCTTTTCTTGTGAACATGTCCGAATGTTCTTCATTACTTTTAAATGACACTCTGGAAAAGAGTTGCTTGGCACTGTCTTCTGACTTAGAAAATACCTGTCTTGCTTTTTGTAATGCAGAATCTGACACTTGGACAGATTTTCCACTTGCTGTGTTAAAAATCCCACAAGCATTCATAGAAGAGATGGACCTGGGATGCTTTCCCATGTTAAATTTACATCGATCAGAAGTTTTCAAATCAACATGACAAAGTGGTATTTCAGAAACCTTCTCCAATCCAGAAATACTTTGGTCATGTTGTAAAATTGGTTCACTTTGAATGTCAGGAGAAACATCATGTGACTGCATATTATGTTCTTCATTATCTGGAGAGTTAGGGAAAATAACATCCTCTGAGTCACCCAATGTCTTCTGAGAATTTGTCACAGTTTTCGTTTGGTCAGTGCCTGATTTAGTCTCAGTGTTGTGCTTAGTTATGTTCCTGCAGTTGTCTGTAAACCTCTCTCTCACTGTTGTTTCATGTGAAACAAAGGCTATTTGATCACTTGCTGTACTGTATGCAGGTGGTTCGGTCTCAAAATTACTGGAATTACGTACGGCCACTTCAACAGCTGTCTTTTTATTTTTGCATGGTGAAAACTTAGTCACAAGTTTCAGAACATAACTATCTTTGTCTAAAGCTTGTGGGTTTATGTTTGCTTCTCTTACGGTGGGTATTACTTCAGAAAAACTAGAGTTTTTCCTATCTTTGACATTCTTCACTACTGGCTCAATACCAGAATTATCAATTTTATCTTTTGAGAGATACTCTGATTTATTAAATCCCTCACTGGAATGACAAAAATCAGAATGATATGAATAGCTGTTAGGCGTGCTGTTGTTTAAGGAAGTTGAATCTTGCTTTTCAGAGAGGCTTTTGTCATTTTCAGTTATGATACTGTTTGAACTGTTTCCACATGAAGGATTTCCTACGTAATCCCCAGTATATTCCTTTAAACTTATAATTTTGGAGGAATTTATTTTTTCTGGTTGATCGTTCAATTCTCCTTCTCTAAGCCATTTCTGGGCTTCAAGTAGTGAAGCCTGACTCACAGAAATTTTTCTACCATGTCCTGTGTAAAACGCTAAAGCTGAGTTTTCAATGGCTGAACAAGTGGAATGGTTTGTGTAACAAGTTGTAGGACTTTTTGCTGTTTCTTCTTCTATATTTTCATGTACTTTAACTTTCAGAGAGATACTATGTGATATGTGGAGATTTTCAGTTTGTCTGTGTAAATGATCACTTAAGAACCTGGGTGGCATGGCAGTCTCCTCAGAAACAAGCTTTTTCTCCTCTAGAGAATTCTGCATCTCTTCATGCTTTGGGGCAGTTACTTTAACTATCTCACATGCTAAGTCAAGCCCTTCTTTACAAACTTCTCTGTCCTTTAGCATCTTTGCCCCTTGCTGGATAAAATCAGTCACTTCACTATTGTCTTGCTTTGTTTCATCAAAAAGATTTTTCACTTTGTCCAGAGATTCTTTGGCAACTTTTACTTTTTTCCCACTAGCTGTATGAAAACCCAGCACGGTTGGTTCTTTGATCTTTTTGAGTTCACACTTTTCTCTTTGCTGGAGTGTCAGTATTTGATTTTCAATACCAGCTGGGCTGCTTTCTTTCAACATTTTGTTTTTGAACATACTGGTTTCCTTATGACTTGAAATGACTATTTTGTTGATATTTTTGCCAGAAAGTAATTCAGAATTTGAGGAATCTGAAAAATTATTCAATTCTTTTTCTGTACATTTTTCATCAAAGAAATTTACTTTATTTAAAGACTCCTTAGAGACCTTTATGTTTTTCCCGCTTGCAGTCCAAAAGGACAAATCAAGAACACCAAAATCTTTTATATTTTGCCTCATCTTATTAGCAATTGGCTCCTTTTTATTTGACTTATTAAATGTTTCTTCAATTTTCACAACTTCCAAACAAGTTAAATCTGACAAACCTTCTTTAATTGGAATGTTTTCCTCCTTCATAAAGTGATGAGATAATTTCAGATGTATGTTGTGTTGATCAATATATGGTAAGCCATTTTTGTCTTTATGAACATAAACTGTATCATTTTTACTTGAAGCACAGCCATCAGATTCTCCTAAATCACAAACAAAACCAGAACATTTGTTATCTTTGTTTTCAGTATTTCTCTTGAAATCTTCAGTATTTTCTTTGACAAAAATGCTGGTAGTCATTTCAAAGTTACTTTGTAGTATCAGTTGGCATTTATTATTTTTCTCACTTAAATTTTTATCATTGCTATAATTGTTTATCTTAAACATAGAAACATCAGAATCATTACACTGATTTGAAGAGAAACTTTCTGGATCTACTTCTACAGGAGTTTTCTCACTAACTTTCTCAATGTCACTGAACAGTTTTATGGCTTTCTGCAATGCTTCACTAGAAACATTCAGTTTTGTGCCACGAGCTGAATAAAAGCCCTTAAGCTCCACTTCACTTTTATCTGATAAATAACCATAAACACTTTTGTTACAGTTGGTTGTTGACAAGCAGATCAACTTTTGCTCATGTCCAACTAAACCTTCACATTTCTTGCTGCTATCTACATGACTGAAAGATGGGGCACTGGTTGTGAGATGAAGATCAACATCTTTCTGCTCCTCAGAAGTGGTATTCAAGACAGTCATCTGGGTTTCAGACATTTCAAATGGATTACTCTGTAATATGTGGCTTGGTTTTCTGAACTGTGTAAATTCAAACTGACTTCCTGATTCTTCCAATATTGTAGAAAGTTCTGTAATTTCTGCCTTCTGGCTGGGTGTTAAATTATGGTTTGAACTGAAGTCTTGCTTTAAAGATAAAACTGGAGGAGTTGTGTGACTGTTTTCACCATCAGAAACAAGGGCACCACTCTGCACATACCCACACACTGTATCAACTGACTGTGAATCACGATCATGAGGTCGGCCTCCTTTCCTTTGATCTTCTAATGATTTTACAGTTTCAACACAAGCTAAGCTAGCAGGATAATGTTCTTCAATATCCTTGAAGAGCATTTTGCTTTTCTTAATGTTGTGTTCAGAGAGTTTTATCTCTTTATTAGAAGCTGTTCTGAAGCCATTTCCAAAACTGTGACTTGAAGTCAAATCTGAGAGTCCTGCCCATTTTTCCCTGCAAAAGTTATTTCTGTTTGATTTCGTATCTGTATCTAGGGACACATCTAGCTTTGAATCTTGACCTACAGTCATCTTTGGTTGTTGCTTTATGCTATTTCTATTCTCTATAAGACCATGGACTATATTTGATGAGACAGAATCTTTTGTAATGGACACTTTGGCTGCTTGTCCTCCATCCATATCTGTACGTGTTACTATGACAGAGTTCTTGAGAACAGGTTCTCTTAAACAACTGAGGTCTGCCTCATGAACTTCCTTAATGTTTCCTAAAATAGGAATATTCCTTTCACTAGTTGTTTGAAAGATAAAATTATTTTCATTGTCTGGGGAAAGTTCTTGAGGGTTTGGGTTGACAGTCCTTTTTGAAATTAAAGTAGTTTCTTCCTGGTCTTTATGGACGACTGTGAGATTTGTATTTTGGTAGCATTGTACTTTCACAGAAGGTGATGCTCCTGTTATATATTTTTCAGGTGACAATATCTCAGCTTTCTTAGAATTTTCACTTAAAACACATGTTTCTTGATTCTTGTCCATGGAAATATATTTAGTTACTTCAAAACCTGCTTCACAATTCTTAGATTTTATTTTCTCTGACATTTTATATGATTCTTTTCCTCTAGAAATCACAACTGGATTTGACAGAAGATCCTTGGAGCTACAAGTTAAAATGGTGGTATTGTCGTGGTCATGTAAAAAATTTTCCTGGAATTGGAAGACAGTATCACTACATTCCTCTGAATGTGACAATTCAGGGCGACATACTACAGGCAAGACTTTTTCCTTTATATCTGAAACACCTTGGCTTTCTGGATTATCCTCACAATGCTTGTCCTGCAAGCATGACACATAATCAGTTTCTGTGGTTATAAATGGCTGCCATTTTTCCTTATTAATGTTTGTTTCTTTACAATAAAGATCCTGAGATATTGTTTTATTATTAGAAGAACTGCTTTCATTATTAAAACATTTTCTCAGAACTGTCCCAAAAGAGCTGGTTAAAGACAAAGTTGGTTCTTCAGAATCATTCTGTGAACAGTTTTTTTGGATAGAAGAATGCGATGAACCTAAGCATGAAGACACAAAGTGACAAGATAAAATTCAAGTATCATCAATCACATTCACTAAATATTTCCCACTAAGTTAAAAAGATAGTGTCTAAAACAAGAATTACATGAAAAGCAAGAAGTGAATGTCAAGTTTAAAGGAAAGAATTCTAAATATTCTCTATTTTGAAGTTACTACATTTCCCAACTAAAGATACAGAGGACCTAGTATTTTTTAATAATATTTATCAAGTCAACACTGTGGTGTCAGAGAAGACTCTTGAGAGCTCCTTGGACAGCAAGGAGATCCAACCAGTCCATCCTAAAGGAGATCAGTCCTGGGTGTCCACTGAAGGACTGATGTTGAAGCTGAAACTCCAATATTTGGGCCACCTGATGCGAAGAGCTGACTCATTGGAAAAGACCCTGATGCTGGGAAAGATTGAGGGCAGGAGGAGAAGGGGACAACAGAGGATGAGATGGTTGGATGGCATCACCGACTCAATGGACATGGGTCTGGGTGGGCTCCAGGAGTTGGTGATGGACAGGGAGGCCTGGCATGCTGCGGTTCATGGGGTCGCAGAGTCAGACACAACTAAGCGACTGAACTGAACTGAATCAAGTCAATTAAAATTAGTATGTACCTAGCTGCCATAAGTAAAATTCAAAGTATTTTTATTAGAAAATAAAATTGGGAAAGAATTCTTTGCTAATATTGATGTAATAGGAGTTAGAAAAGCAAAGTAATGAAAAGGAACTAAAAAAGTAACCATTTCCTTTGGTTCAGTCTTCCACATTGAAGAAAAACAAAAAATGAACTTTAAAAACAGGTTCTACACATGAAGGGCCTGAAAGATTACTTAATCTCAATTATATATGCAAATATTCAGTTAATTTTATTGACCCTCTGAAACTATTAACAAGTCAAAATTGTTAGTCTCATTATATTTATTCACTAACCACTGTTTGGTTGGTTTTATCTCTGATATATACATTTTCCTCTGGAAATTAACCTAAATCTCAAACAGTTCTGTACTCCAGTTCCACCAAGCCTATTGTTCATTAAAATACTATCACCCACTCAAATATTCTCAGAGGGAGATAAAATCACCTTTTAACATACAGTATGTATGTGTTAAGTCATGTCTGATTCTTTGCAACTAAATGGACTGTAGCCATCAGGCTCCCCTGTCCATGGAATTTTTCAGGTAAGAATACTGGAGTGGGTTGCCATTTCTTTCTCCAGGGGATTTTCTCGACCCAGAGACTGAACACACATAATAGCTACTGATAAATAAACTTTTGCTCAAATGAAAAATGACTTTTACTATGCACACTCCTGACACCGAGATATAGTAATAACTCTAAGCAACCTCTAAATATTTAAGGAAACTGTGTAACAACAACAAAAATGTCACTATTTTATGAGTGCCTTACATTAGACTTAGCTAACAATTAGCTTTTTCTATTTTTTACATGCTTTAGAGAAAATACATATTAAATAGCACAACATATTTATAGAACTGTCCAACTTACATATAACAAATACTGAAAATTAAAGCAGGAATTAAGTAGCCAAGCTCTTGGTGTTTATCAATCACATGCTCTGTCTCAAGAGTTATGATTTTATATATATGTGTGTGTGTGTGTGTGTGTGTGTGTGTGTGTGTATATATACACACCATGCAAATTGATCCAACAAGTTTGAATGGAATGATTCTCAACACTAGTAATCAAAGGCCTAAACAACAATGTCTGATACGGAATATATAGATTAAAACAAAAAAAAGACAGAAGAAAAACCAAAAAAATTATAGAATGAAAGTAGGCAGTATGTTTTTTAAAAAGGCTAAAGAAAGATACACATGTTCAAATAAGAAATTTATCACCATCCATAAAACTACATACACTATTTACATACACACAAAGAGGTACCTGAATTAACATTTGTAAATGTATGTGGTGCCTCCAAAGGCTTTGCTTCAAATTGGGCTGAAGAGTGAGTGAGTTCTGATTCTTGGTCTTTCTGTATTTTCAGTCCTTGGTAAGTTGTTTTATCATTTATAGCATAAATAAACTTTTTTGTTTTCTTTTTCAAAGCAGATATTAAACCTGTGTTCTTCAAAGCTACTGAAGTGTATTTGGTAGTGGCTGGCCAGCTCTCATTATCACCTGAACTTGAACATACAGAATCCTCTTTCTGTGAGTAAATAGTTTGTATTTCTGATCCACTTTTAGAGTCTTCTGGTTCTTCTTTCAAGTTTGAATCAGTCACATTACTTGAGAAATGTGCTCTAAGTATCTTTTCAGGTGATTCTCTTATCCTGAAGATAGACTTTTTGATGCCCTGAAGTGGAGAAGAGTCAGTTAGTGTTTCCTGTCCCACAGTAGTGGGATCTTCATGAGATTCAAGACACAGCCCTTCATCTGTCTTGTTTACCACTGTTTCCTCATTTAATATCTTCACTGTTTTTGATATGCTTGAAATATGTGGCAAAGAATTTTCTAAAGTAATGAAGTTGGTATACCCTTTCTCTGTGCCTATGAGGTCTTCTGAATTAGTTTGGTCACAAGAAGAAATATGCAGTAGAGACGTTTTCTCCATCTGGGTTCCATTTAGACCTGAGAGTGTGAACTGAGACCACTCAGAGACTGAAGATGCTATAACTTCCCTAGAGATTATGTCAGTTCCATTCCCAACAGGCTTCTGATTTATTACATTTGAATCTAATGGATCACTGTCATTTGGTTCTGTTTCAGATACAAATGAATGTTTACTTTCTGTCATTTGCTTTTTAGCTTCTTCACATTCATCTGTTTTCGTTTCACGGAAAATATTTTTCCTAGTCTTGCCAGTTTTTATTTTTTGTAGCTTTTTTGTTTTATATTTAGAAACACATACTGGTAAACTATCTTCTTCAGAGATACCTGCAACTGTTTCATGTACTTCATCTTGTAGGACATTTGGCATTGACTTTTCAAAATGCTCTTTGCAGCTATTTACTTTACCAAATGAATCCTCTAACATTTCCTCCAATCCTGTTAAAATTTAAAACATACATGTCACTAATAACATTTTATAACAAACCATATAATTTGTATTACTTTCAAACCTTTTTCATAGAAACACTATACACTAAATAACGCATAATTTAGCATTTGAAGAGTTATCCTGAATGCTAGCTTTGTTTTGGGTAGGGAGACACCAACCTTGCCCTGTTCTTCTGGTCAAGACTGATTCCAGTGTACTCACAGCCTTTTATTCACACTCAATCTCTAATAACCTTTCTTTACTAGGTCTATACAATAAAGTTTACTCAATTTTACTAGATAAGCACAATTTAATATTAAAATTTATTAAACTATAAGTTCCAAATTAATTTTATGGCCCTAAAACCAGCAGTAAAATCTGATTTTATACAAACACACACACACATAAGATGCCCAATCCTACACATTTATACAGTTATACAAACATACTAAGAACATGCAGTGATCAAGACCATCCCCAAGAAAAAGAAATGCAAAATGGCAATATGGCTGTCTGAGAAGGCCTTACAAATATCTGAGAAAAGAAGAGAAGTGAAAGGCAAAGGAGAAATGGAAAGATATCCCCATTTGAATACAGAGTTCCAAAGAATAGCAAGGAGAGGTAAGAAGGCCTTCCTCAGTGATCAATGCAACAGAATAGAGAAAAACAACAGAATGGAAAAGACTAGAGATCTCTTCAAGAAAATTAGATACAAAGGGAACATTTCATGCAAAGATGGGCACAATAAAGGACAGAAATGGTATGGACCTAACAGAAACAGAAGATAAGAAGAGGTGGCAATACACAGAAGAACTATACAAAAAAGATCTTCATGACTCAGATAACCACCATAGTATGATCATTCATCTAGAGCCACACATCTTGAAGTGTGAAGTCAAGTGGTTCTAATGAAGCATCACTATGAACATCGCTAGTGGAGGTAATGGAATTATAGCTGAGCTATTTCAAATCCTGAAAGATAATGCTGTTTAAGTGCTGCACTCAATATGCAAGCAAATATGGATAACTCAGCAGTGGCCACAGGACAGGAATGGACCAGTTTTCATTCCAATCCCAAAGAGAGGCAATGCCAAAGAATGTTCAAACTACCACACAACTGCACTCATCTCACACACTAGCAAAGTAACGCTCAAAATTCTCCAAGCCAGGATTCAATAGTACATGAACTGAGAACTTCCAGATGTTCAAGCTGGATTTAGAAAAGGCAGAGGAACCAGAGAACAAATTGCCAACATCCACTGGATCATTGAAAAAGGAAGAGCGTTCCAGAAAAACATCGGCTTTATTGACTACGCCAAAGTCTTTGACTATATGGATCATGACAAACTATGGAAAATTCTGAATGAGATGGGAATACCAGACCACCTTACCTGCCTCCTGAGAAATCTCTATGCAGGTCAAGAAGCGACAGTTAGTAACTGGACATGGAATGACAGATTGGTTCCAAATTGGGAAAGGAGTACATCAAGGCTGTATACTACCACCCTGCTTATTTAACTTATATGCAGAATACATCATGCAAAATGCTGGACTGAATGAAGCGCAAGCTGGAATCAAGATTGCTCAGAGAAATATCAATAACCTCAGATACGCAGATGACACCATCCTTATGGCAGAAAGAGAAGAACTAAAGAGCCTCTTGATGAAAGTGAAAGAGGAGAGTGAAAAAGTTGGCTTAAAACTCAACATTCAAAAAACTAAGATCATGGCATCCAGTCCCATCACTTCATGGCAAATAGATGAGGAAACAAAAGAAACAGAGAGACTTTATTTTCTTGGGCTCCAAAATCACTGCAGATGGTGACTGCAGCCATGAAATTAAAAGATGCTTGCTCCTTGGAAGAAAAGCTATGACAAACCCAGACAGCATATTAAAAAGCAGAGACATTACTTGGCTTACAAAAGTCTGTTTAGTCAAAGCTATTATTTTTCCAGTAGTCATGTATGGATGTGAGAGTTGGACTATAAAGAAAGCTGAGTGCCAAAGAATTGATGCTTTTGAACTGTGGTGTTGGAGAAGACTCTTAAGAGTCCCTTAGACTGCAAGGAGATCAAATTGGTCAATCCTAAAGAAAATCAGTCCTGAATATTCATTGAAAGGACTGATGCTGAAGCTGAAGCTTCAATACTTTGGCCACCTGATGCGAAGAACTGACTCATTGGAAAAGACCCTGATGCTGGGAAAGATTGAGGGCAGGAGGAGAAGGGGACGACAGAGGATGAGATGGCTGGATGGCATCACTGACTTGATGCACATGAGTTTGAGTAAGCTCCGGGAGTTGGTGATGGACAAGGAAGCCTGTGATGCTGCAGTCCACGGCATCACGAAGAGTTGGACATGACTGAGCGACTAAACGAACTGAAGAATACGCAACATTCCAATAACCTGATTGAGTAACTTTTGGTATATCTGCAACCATACTTACTTTCTAATTAGAGATAAGGTCTTAACATTTTGTTAATTCTAAGTCTTATTGTGCATCTCTAAGTTTTGAGTTATGGGTTTTGTTTTGGGGTCACAATAGCATCTTTGAATAGTATTGTCCTAGCATGATGTTTAAACATTTTCATCTAAATGAAGTTAGTTTCTATTCTCAATACCTTCAGTAACAAAGAAAGGAGAAGTAACATTTTTTCTCTTTAAGAAAAGATGAGCAATTTCAATGATGTCAGTTAAAAATAGTCATTCAATTAAACAGAAGGGCTTACCATGACTTTCAGCTTCTGTTTGATTTTTGTTGTCATTGTCTGGCCCAGAAGGGATAAACTTATTTTTCAGACTTTCATCATGGTTAGAAAAATATCTTTTCAAAATCTGCAAAAGTTATATTTTAAAATTACTAGTATAGAAACTCTCACTATGCACATAGTATATTCAACTTTTTCTTAAACAGAGAGACAGTAGAGTTTCGTAGGAAGTCAAAGAAAATCACACATAGAAGCAGGTTTAGAGTCTTTCCCAAAGGCTTATAAAATCATAAATTTAAGAATGAAAAATGCAAGATAAATAATTGCTCAAGGCATTCAAAGCAACTGCAAGTTTGATAACTTTGTTATATTTACTTACAGCAGTAGTATCACTAGGAAACACAGCTGCAGATGCTTCCTCATCTCGGACTGTAAAAAAAAAAAAAGTTCAATTTACCTATACTGTATTATACACCATACACTAAAATTAACGTAAAACTTCTGAATTTTTCAGTTAGACCTCAAAAGAAACATGCATTGTTGGGTTAAATAATACATTTAATGCAAAATGAATTAATCTAAGTATAGTAATTAGAGAGGTCAATCAACACAGTTCAGTTCAGTTCAGTCGCTCAGTTGTGTCCGACTCTTTGCGACCCCATGAATCGCAGCACGCCAGGCCTCCCTGTCCATCACCAACTCCCGGAGTCCACCCAAACCCATGTCCATTGAATCAGTAATATCATTCAGCCATCTCATCCTCTGTCGTCCCCTTCTTCTTCTGCCCTCAATCTTTCCCAGCATCAGAGTCTTTTCCAATGAGTCAGCTCTTCGCATCAGGTGGCCAAAGTATTGGAGTTTCAGCTTCAACATCAGTCCTTCCAATGAATACCCAGGACTGATCTCCTTTAGGATGGACTGGTTGGATCTCCTTGCAGTCCAAGGGACTCTCAAGAGTCTTCTCCAACACCACAGTTCAAAAGCATCAATTCTTCTGTGCTCAGCTTTCTTTATAGTCCAACTCTCACATCCATACATGACAACTGGAAAAACCATAGCCTTGAGTAGACAGACCTTTGTTGGTAAAGTAATGTCTCTGCTTTTTAATATGCTATCTAGATTGGTCATAACTTTCCTTCCAAGGAGTAAGCGTCTTTTAATTTCATGGCTGCAATCACCATCTGCAGTGATTTTGGAGCCCAGAAAAATAAACTCAGCCACTGTTTCCCCAGTGGATAAGTTACATTCACATTTCCTTAGTACCACTGATAAGCTGGTAAGAAACTATAGTTTGATGATTCTAACTTGAAGATAATACTGTCCACAAAGGCTTGGAGAATCAAATTAAGTTGTGAGGTCATGATTTAAAAGCTAAAGCTTGTAGATTTTAGTATTTATTTAGATAATAATACAGTTGAAAGGTATATCATGTTAAATACTTCTTACTTTTCAACATGCTTTAACCTATATAATTTCATCTAAGCAAGAAGACAGTTAAGATGCCCCACTAAAGAGGGATCAAAATATAATGTATTTTTGCTAAAGTAAAAAAAATCCGGGTTTGTATATAAATTAATTTGATACTTCTAAAATACTATTTGCTTATCTGGTGGCTTGGATGGCAAAGAATCCACCTGCAAGGCAGGAGACCTGGGTTCGATTCCTGGGTTGGAAAGATCCCCTGGAGGAGGACATGGCAAACCACTGCACTATTCTTGCCTGGAGAATCCCCATAGACGGAGGATCCTGGTGGATTACAGTCCATGGCGTTGCAAAGAGTTGGACACAACTGAGTGACTAAGCATGGCAAAATATTATTTGATTTACTTGAGATTTATCTCAATCAATACTACATAGAATAAAATTATTCTGAAATAGTAACATACCTAACGAAGATAGATTGTCTAATCTGGTACTAATTATCTTTTCATATAATATACTGTCTTATATAATATACATTCACAGGTATTACCTATGAGCACAGTAGAACTAAGTGTTGGTGGTGTGGCCAAAGAACTCGACCAAGACATATCAGGATCCACCTCAGCTCCTAAACTTTCAGAAATACGTTTCGGTGTCTGACCCTGGAAATAACGAAAATCATTTACTTCATAGAAGTGAACAGATGCTTGAGAATTTTTCTATTCACTTTTTTTTTTTTTCATTTATTACTTACTGAATGCCTGTGTGAGTCAGTAGGTACATAACTGTAAGACTCAGGGCAAAATTATGACACTGTTGTCAAATTCTCAATTACTACATAGTACTACACAGTAAAAATAAACTATTTACCTTCATGAGCTTTGGTGTATGAAATAAACTTCCACATACCACTGGGGATAAAACAAGAGACAAAATTACCAAGTTTTATATTTATTAGAATTAAGAGTATATGAAAAATAAAAGGTCTTGTTTTTAATCATACCCGACTTTTCTCTTTGTGGTGTTACATGTGTACATCGCAGAACAACAGGACTAAAAGGAAACAAAACAAATCTCTCAATTATTCAAAAGAGAATGAAAATAGCAAAAAGAAACAAAATACTAATCTTATTTTTAAAAAGGACTCCCAATCATATCAATTAGAATTATACCAGTTTGTAATATTGTTAGATTACTTTTTAAAAAAGGAAATATCTCATGAAGAATTAAGTAACCACTAAGTTATGTTTAAAATCCCCATTGAAAGTAATGTATAAAGTATTCACAAATTTTAGGTGCTAAGAATCGTATATTTTGAATTTAAAAATTATATAAAGTGAGTCTATGACAGCATCAAACTCTCTGCACAGAGTATACAAATTATTTTAAACTGGATATTTCAAAGGCATTGCTTTTCATCATTTATTTTTGTTACATAAAAATTCCACAGATACACAGAAAAACAGTGAATTAAATGTTATAAGAAAAACAGAGTAAATGTTTCTAACATAAAAATTATTGTATTCAAGGATTCAATCTAAAAGGAAATTATTTTAAAATAGAAGATCCTCTACCAGTCTCTAAGGCAAAATATTGCAATGATGATTAGATGCATCTCTATAAAACAAATATCACATATAGGAAAATGTTTCCTTTATTTTAATACAGTAGCTTCATCATACCTTTCACTAAGAGAGGAATTTGGAGGTGGGCTGATAACATCATTTGCTTGATTGACTTTAGCCTTCACCCTGCAACAACTTTTATGTTTACTGTTGGCAATATCCTTTCCTGAAACATACAATAATGCAGTGAGGATGTATATGTTCTGAATTGTGAATTTTTATTCTGTAGAAGTATTTAAAAACAAGTTTTATCTATATTGGAAGGAGAATATATGGGGAATTCAGTCTGAATTCCTTTCCAAAAAGTGATGTCTCAAAGGCTGACCCCATTCAACATTTATGTATATAAATGCATAAAACACTTTGAATACAGTTCTAGATCAGTGGTTTCCAGGGGTTTAGGGGCAAGGAAGAGTGAATAGGTGGAACATAGGGGATTTTCAGGGCAGTGAAACTATTCTGTATATTCTGTAATAGTATATGACATTACACATTTGCCAAAGTCCAAAGAACTATACAAAAAAATGAACCCTAAAATAAACACAGGACTTTAATTAACAAAAGGTATCAATACTGGCTCAGCAATAAAAAGAAAACACAAAAGAATAGAAACTATAAGAAATAAAAAGCAAAAAAAAAAAAAAACAAAAAAGAACCAGGCAAAACAACGTTCACATCCTAATAAGTATTTTCCAAATAACTTGAGAAACTCATAAATAAGCAAAATGATGGTTAAAATAAACTCATGTGATTTTATGCAAAAGGAAAGACTTATGAGAAGAAGAAATAGCAAACTTCCTCATGGAATTTAATGGATAATTTTTAAAAAATATTTCAGATATTAGAACTGAACTAAGTAGGTGAAAAGATAACTTAAGTCTTACATTTCAATATTGAATTTAAAGTAAACTTAAAAGCAAAAGGTCTTAAGAGACTAGTCAACAGAATTATTAATGCACTATAAGCTTAAAAAAGTTAATGCTTCCGCTGTGTGTCCACAGCAGCTTTATTAATTCATTCCTATCCTTCCCTGGTTATAGAAAGACCAATCCCAGCAGGTTACAATTAGAAAATAATCCACCAACTCTAGGTATGTCTTTCAAGGTTCAGTTGATTCAGTATACGCCATTTTACAGAGCTTTGCCTGACCACACTAAGACAGATGGCTGTTTCCTTTGCTATGCCCACAACACAGTGCTTTGTACATGCTCCTATTATAACATAGACCAACCAGCATATTTGTATATTTTCTCCCATACAGGACTGAGGTCCAGAGGTCAAAGGCTATCTTATTCATGTCTGTATCCTTAATGCCAAGCAAGCTACTAGGCTACAAAGTAAGCAGAGGATGTTTGCTGAATGGATGATTCCCTTTCTCAAATGGATGATTTCCACATTTCATTTGTTTCACATTCCCTAAGGCTCTATCCTAGCCCTCATCATGATCAATTTTCTCACCAGATGTGATGACTTTTTCACTTTTCAAACAGAGGGTTGATTCCTACAGCTTTCTCTCCCACTTGTATTCTTTCTTTAGCTTCAGACTTATATTCCCCAAAAGTTCTCAGGACATCGCCACCTTCACATCTCAGTACTATCTAAAATTGCAGTCCAAACCTACCTTTTTTTCAATCCTTTCAAACCTCTTCCCTCTGAAACCAGCTTTTCCCCCAGGCTTACAATTCTACGAATGTCACCACTATGTTCTCAGTCATGCCCTGCACCTGTGATTTGATCCTCTTGTGACTTCTCTGTATTGAGGTTACTGCAGGGTCCCCTATTTCTACCTTCCAAATCCACTTTCACGACCATTATTCTATCTCAGGCACTTGCCTCCCATCACCTGGAACATCATATATATGTCTGCTAATTGATCTCCCTGCCTTCAGTCTTGTCTTCTATGAGTCACCAATTAGTTTAAAATGTACCATCATAACCTCTATTTCCAGAGATTTTAATTTAACAGATTCAGAGAAGTGCTTGGAATTGTCCTTCTCAATCAGCTTCAGGAGAGTCTAATGGTCCAGGCATCACATTTTGAAAAGCACATCTCCAAAGACAGCTGCCAAATCTTTAGGCTTTCTAAACATTCCTTTATTCTACAAATACTTACTGAACACCTACTATGTATGCCATTAGGTATGCAATAACATGTAAGAAAATCTTTGCTCACTGCCTGCACCCCCTTTCATGTGTGCACTTCCTAAAACCATGAGTTTCCTCTTTCATAGCACTTATCATAGGACAATTGCTTATGTAAGATTCCTTCACTAGAAGCTAAGTAAGTGAAACAGAGAATACTTCCTAGAAGCAGAGAGATGAGTCAAGATATGAAAGGTGAGTGTCAATTAGCTAGGCAAAAGCTTAAAAAGTAAGTACTGGGCACTGGTAACAATATGTAAAGAGCCACAGAGCATAGGAGTTCCAAAAAAACAAAATTCAGTATCACTGAGAGTAAACTGAGAGTGTGTAAGAAGGAAATTATGGCAAGATGAGGCAAGCATTAATGAGAGAACAAATTATAAAGGACCTTGTAGATCATATTAAAGAGTCTGGATTTTATCATGAGGGCAAAAGGAGGTAATCATAGGTTTGAAGTAGGAAGTAGCATGATTAAATTTACATTTATTTTCTCTGTTCAACAACTTATCAAATAAATTTAATTTGTTTAGCCCAGCATTCAGTGTCTGCCGCAGATCTGCTTTTTTTTTTTTTAAGCCTCAGGTTGTTTACTAGTCCTTTTCAAATACACAACACTCCAGTCTGAATTACTTGATATTAACTTTACAAACTACATATTCTTCCTCATATTTTTCCTATGCCTAGAACATGCCCACTCTACTCCATCTTCAAATTTCTGAATCTCACTTATTCTTCAAGGTTTAATTCAGTTGAATTATTCCCTAACTGCCCTCAATACTATTTATGCTTTCTTTCTTAATTCTCATTATACTTTTTGTACTTTTCTTCTGACGTGTACCACATTCAACCTTAAACTGTACATAATCTGTATACTGTTAGCTCCTCTTACTAGAGAGTAATACTCCAAAAAAGAATATGTTACTTAAATCAAGCAAGTGATAAATATATAATCTTCTTATATGATAAGCTGCAAACACCTGGCATACAGGCCAGAGAAAGTGCTACCAAATCAAAAGACATTATAGCTATTGTTAAAAAAAAAAAAAAAAAAATCTCTGTCCTCTGTGACAGCCTGCAAAAATAAAGTTTAGTTCAACATGAAAACAAACCCTAGGTTTTTCTGTACAGTAAAGATATAATTTAGCAAGTCTCAGTGGGAAAGATATATTAATCAAAGGAAGGACAAAAAGGAACATTTATCAAGGACCTACATTATTTTATTTAATCTAAACCTAGGTAGTATTTTAATCATTTCCACTTTTCAGGTGAGGAAAGTGTGGCCAGAGAGATCGATCTGACCAACATGATATAGTTAACAACAGAGTTGGGATTTTTAGTACAGGTTTGTTTGAATTACTGGGTCATATTTTTCCTAGTCAACTACATCACATTACTTACCTGAATCCAATCTGAATTTATGTAATTCTTTTAAAGGAGATTGGTACAGTGGCAGAGTTAGACTTTGCTCTTTGAATATTACTGGAGTTGAAGCCAACAGATGATAAGGTTTCCTTTGTGGTGTTTTAAATGGGTTTGTTTCATAACTGCTGATTTTATATTCTGATTCTTCTGAAGATTCAGAATTACAGGGTGGAGCTTCTGAAGAAAGTTCTTCAAACCAATTAAGGCTTATTGGTCCTAAATCTGTAAGGAAAATAAAAATCGTGACACAATAAAATCCATAAGCCAGTGAAGATTATGATACAGAAAAGGATGCTTGAGATTTTGGCTGTGAATTACATTTAAGGCATATTAATTAACACATTTTTAACTGGAGCATTTTTGCAGATGCTAACACCAGTGATTTGTTATACAAGTGAATACTGAAGCTTCCCTAGTCAGTAACATTTGTGTAACAAAGTCATACTAATACTTATCTGGTCAATAATGAGTTCAACAAGTTCATTAGTCTGTTCTTTCATGAATCTGTAGTAAGGTATAACAGAAACTTTTTACAATATAAGATTACTAGGTATATTACCTCTTCTAAAATTTTCTTTTATATTCGCGATTCAGAAATAAAAATCATCCACACTAAGAATGCAACCCACAGATACAACACTAAATAAATGGCTGTGACAAATCTACAGGTACACAAGAAATAGTGACTCACAAATCAAGTGGAATAGATTCTCTGTTGGAACAAAATTTCTCCTGTGTTCTATACTTAAAGTAGTGGTTCTCAACATGTGGCCTGTGAACCACTTGGTGGGAGGTTCCCCAAGACCCTTTCAAGGGGTCCGTAAGGTCAAAACTGTTTTCATATTAGACATCATTTGCCTTTTCCCCACTGTTGACATTTACAGCAGTGGTGGGTGACACTGGTGACAGCTTTGCCTGAATCATGGCAGTGGCCACAAATTGTACTAGGAGTTACTATGTTTTTCATCACCATGAACTTGTTACAAAAAATCAACAAAGCAAGTTTAACTTAAAGTGTTCTTAGTGACAAAATGGAAAGCACACATAAAACATTTCTGCATACTGAAGTACAACAGTTATTTGGAAAAAGCACTCATGTGATGGGTTGTGAGTTGAATTAGCACTTTTCATGGAAAGCCATTTTTGCTAGAAAGAAAGACTAAGTTATTCTGAGTTGGGTATTTGGTGGACATTTTCTTGAAAATGAATGAAGTGAGCCTGTTACTGCAGGGAAAACAACAGTTTGCTGCCAAAGATAAAATGTGAGTTTTCAAATGAGAATTAGAATTTTGTTCTCTGTGAGCTTGACATCTTCCCAACCTTAAGACTTTTCTGATGAGATCAGTGAAGTAACCAATGTGATTTTTTAATAATGTCTAATGGAATGTGTCAATATTTGGAATATTTGTGTAATTCAGAACATTAATATTTTTCAAATAATCAAACCATGGATGATGTCACAACATGGGTAAAACATTTATTCAGGAGCAAGAAAGACTGACTGAATTTCATGTAAAAAGAGTACAAAAAATTCACTACATAGTTTCAGATTCCACATTGCAACTTTTAAGAAACTCCCACTTAAGTTTGGTATAATACCAAAGAAAACTACCCACAATAAAGTGAAAACAGTTAAAAATACTCCTTTTTCTAACTACATTTTCTGTGTAAGGTATGGTTTTCTTCATATACTTCTATCAAAACAACATATTGTAAAGAATTAAATGCAGAAATGAGCATGAGAATCCAGCTATCTTCTATTGAGCCAGATAGTAAAGAGAACTGCAAATTTTTAAAATAATGTCACTTCTCACATTTTTCTTGGAAAAGTTATTTTTCATAAACATATTATTCATGTTAATATGCAATGAGTTAATTTTTGTTAACTTAATATTTTTAAAAGTTCTTAGTTTTAATTTCTCATATGGTAACCTACATAAACAAAAGTTCTCAGTCCTCAATCATTTTACCAGTGTAAGGAGAACTGAGACCAAAAAGTTGGACAATTTCTGCTTTTATGTTACTAATGCTTCTGATTTGCTAGAAAGTCTCTGCTCTAAAAACAGTGCTACTCATCAAGGGGCCAGTTTCCTCTTTATCCACCACAGGATCTACACCGATCATTTGGTTAACTGTAAATGATCACTTTTCTGATTTATGACTTCATAAAGCACAGTTTATTGTGTAAACAAAAACGTGAAGCACAGGATTCTTTTCAACAAGCATGCCTAATTACACATTTTTCTCTATGTAAACGATCAATTCATATAAAAAAAATCTGTCAATACCTGCTTTGTTGCATCGCGTCTTAAAAATGTCAAAAAAAGTTGGCCTCTCTTTGCATCCAACCGGCATTTTTATCTACACTACTACTCCAAAGTTTGCTGAGTCTGCAAAAGAGAACACCAAAATACACTTCACACAGATACAGTCCTTGCTAAGTGATTCTGAGGTAAAACCGGAAGCGGTAAACCTGCCTGAAGCTACATTGTTTATTTTAGGACAAGAATCGAACTCACCGCGGGGAAGTATTCTGTATTTGCGCCGTCCAATAGAGCAGCCATTAGCTACATGACTCATCTCAACTGTGGCAAGTCTGTTCAAGAACAGAATTTTTAACTATTATTTAATCTTCATTAACTAGTCACATGTGGCCAGTGGCTGCGCAGTTAGCAGAGGGCTATTAGATAAACACCGGGTGACAATTCCCAATCAGTAAATTTTCGTTAACACAGCAACTACCTGGGGACTAAGGGATGAGGCAGATACAATGTGCCACAGGCTATGAAACATTTTCCAAAATAGCAATATTCCTGTAAAGTAATTTCATCGTGATTCCAATGAAGGAAATTTCAGCCTGGGACATGCGAGACGAGCGGCGCCCGAAGCTGGGCCACGGAGTTCCCGGGAAGGGGCGGGGCTGGAGCCTCCGGCCGAGGAGCGGGTCCCTTCTCCCCGTCGGTGCGCGGCGGGCAGGGACCAGCGAGGGCAGGAGGTTCGGCTCCCACCCGGGCACCGGAGGCCTTCCCCGCCGCCTGCGACCGCGGAAGGCTGCCCATCTCCACCCCTGCCAACACTAACCGCCTTCAGAGGTGAAGCTGGTTTGTTTTTTTTCGGCCAGAGGAGGCTGACAAAACGCGCCGGCACTCAGGTAAGAAACCGGATCCCTCAGGCTCCTTTCGCGGAGACCCACCGCCCCAGAGAGCAAACTTCAGGAGCCCCACCTCCACCCACCGGGTTTCAGATTGTCGCGCCAAAAGCCCGCTCTCGGGATACGTCACGCGATGACGCCATGACGCAGCACGCAGCGTATACGCCTACCGGAAGTCAGACTCTGGCCGCGCCTTCAGGGTTGCCGGTTGTTGCAAGGGCTAAACCTTGTTCAGCTGCGTGACAGTCAGTCCGGAGCCGCTAAAGAAAGAGCCAGGATGCTCGTTCTCTTCTTCCGAGCCTTCAGCGTACCAGGCCGCGCTGTTTGGAGGGACCACGCCCCATGTATACGCCCTGCCTCCCCCCTCTTTCTCCGTTCCATCTCTCGTTTGGATGGCCGCCCCCACCCCCGACGCGGCCTGCGGTCTGTGAAAAGTCTTTGTTCTCTTCTAAGAGGGCGTCGCCCAAAGTGGGCAGACGTTAGCAAACCCCGCAGTGGTCAGTTGGTGCGGATGACTTATTGCCCAGCGGAGAGCTCCCTATAGAGGGGAAGGGGCAGAGATTTGAAACTGGAGGACGTTGGTTATAGACTGCGTGTTGCTGTTGGGCAGCAGAATTTCAGAAACCTCTGAGACTCTCCCGGCTTGAAAAGTTGTTAAGCCTATCTCAAGTCTCTTGTAGTTTTAGATAGTACTTCCTCCTGCAGGCCTCCGTAGTATGCTTGACGTATCCTTGACGCTCCTAGAGTACCAAGCACCTGCTTTGTGCCTGACTTGCTCTTGAAACTGCTCTGGAAGACAGCAGTCTCATTCACAGAGTATGGGCTATGGCCAGCACAAGGCTTAATTCAGGTTTATTGTAGGACCTAGAAAGCTTTCAACTGGATTCTGAAGGTGATAGTGGCTCATGGGCCTTGCTACTATCCAAAGGCTCCTGACTAGTGAACAGTGAAAGCAACTTTGGATTCGAAAACGGGTGCCATTTACTTGGTACCTGAGGTGTCATTTTAGATTGATCATAATCCTTGGCTGTAGACAACTTTCCAGTACACGTAGATACAAAAGCTTATGATCATCTAGGTCTAAATAGCCTGTGATCTTTATCCAATAACAGCTACCTCTTAATGAGGATGTGTGAGTTATTCTTTATGCTTTATAAGTAATACCACATTTAACCTTATGATAACCTTATAGATTTTTTCGTATTGTCAGATGGGGAAACTGAATCATCCAGTTGAGTAAGTTGTCTAGTAAACAAGGCCCAGGTGGACAGAAGAGCCTGGCGGGCTACTGTCTATGGGAAAGAGTGGGACACTACTGAAACGATTTAGCATGCAGCTCGCAAGTTTCAGTTCAAGTCTTTTACTTATTAACTATCCTGTGATTAAGTCTGCATTTAACCTCTAAGTCAGAACAGTTTGCTTATTTTCCCTTTTGGGGAGAATTCTCACTAGAGTGGACTAATGAGAACGTTTGGCATGTTATACAACCCTCTCAAATGTATTTTTTCACTAAATACACTGTCCCCCCAACCCCCCTAACTATACTCCTTGCTGCTACAGAACCAGGTTTTTTACATTTATGCGTTCTGCCATAATACTGTCTTCTTTATGCTCGCTCTAATAGTGCTGCTAAATCGCTTCAGTCGTGTCTGACTCTCTCTGACCCCATAGACGGCAGCCCACCAGGCTCCACTGTCCCTGGGATTCTCCAGGCAAGAACACTGGAGTGGGTTGCTATTTCCTTCTCCAATGCATGAAAGTGAAAAGTGAAAGTGAAGTCGTTCAGTCGTGTCCGACTCTTCGCGACCCCATGGACTGCAGCCTACCAGGCTCCACCATCCATGGGATTTTCCAGGCAAGAGTACTAATAGTGCAGCAGCTCAAATTTTGCTGCTTGTATTCAATCTTTTTTATTTTTAAAACACAATCTCTGAAATTGTAAGTCACTATAGGAATAAATTGGAGCTTCCCCGGTAGCTCAAATGGTAAAGAATTTGCCTGCAATGCAGGAGACCTGGGTTCGATCCATGGGTTGGGAAGATCCCCTGGAGAAGGGCACGGCAACCCACTCCAGTGTTCTTGCCTGGAGAATCCCATAAACAGAGGGGTCTAGTGGGTTGCAGTTCATAGGATCACCAAGAGTCGGATGACTGAAGCGACTAAGTATGCATAGGATAGGAATAAATTAGAGTTGCTAATTAAAGCATGTGTGTGAATAAGAAGTTAAATGAAAAACAGCTTTGAGAAAAACAGATTCAAGAGCAGTGAATTGAAGAGAGACAGATCCCAATTAGGGATCAGGTGGCAATTAGGCCTCTCTAGGTAGGGATATCGCCTTCCCCCCTCCAATTTGGGTAATAGGCAGCAGCACTCGTCAGAATCTGAAATAAATGGGAGAAGCTTTGGAAGAACGTGAACCATCGTGACCTGGAGGAAAAGGGGGCGGATGAAGGTGGAAGACAAAACAAGGACTGAAACAAACTGCCTCGGGATATTTTGCTGCGCCTGGGTGCCAGGTGGTTAGATGGAGCGCTTCTTCCGTGTTCCCTACAGCTTGTACCCGGGCTATGGGAACACGCTGCCTTTGGGCCAGTCTGTACTCTCTGAGCACAGACAACCGGACTGGAGGCAGACCAACGTTCCCCCCACTTTCCTGGCCAGGCCCGGGCTGCTGATGCCTTCCAATGCCTCCGACTACTGCGTGGACCCTTACAAGAGAGCCCAGCTCATGGCCGTTTTCTCCCATATGAACCCCGGCCTGAGCCTGCGGCTGCGCAAGGCCAACACCAAGGATGTGGGCGTGCAGGTGAGCCCCCGGGTGGGCAAGTCCGTGCAGTGCTCTCTGGGGCCTCGCACCCTGGACAGCCTCTCCCCCTGGGCCAGCGCAGGCCACAGGGCACCCGCGTCTGCCTGGGGCGTCTCTTCGCCGGTGCCCGGCCACTGGGGCCAGGTGCTACTGCGGAAGGCGCTCTCGGGTCCGCTGGAGGCTGGCCAGCCGCCTCCGCCACTACCACCACCATCATCACCACCAAGGTCGGAAGAGGATTCCCCTGAGGAACTCCAGCCGCTTGAGGAGCTGGCGGAGGAAGACTCCTCGAGTCCTCGGGAGAGGAAGAGCAGGCCGGCCCTGGTAGACTCCAGCCAGACGCTCTGGAGGCCCAACTTCCAGGTGAGCTTTCTCTCCCCTCACCTGAGCCCTCTTCCCCCCCGCCCCCCCGCCATTTCTGACGCCATGATAGCAGAATTTTCTCTCGCTTCCTCCCTTTATTTGATAAAGGAGAGAGGACGTTCTGAAAACATGTATTTTACATGTCCTGTGTGGGATTTTAAAATTTATTTATTGATTGGACTGCTTTGGGTCTGACTGGTGGCACGTGGGAGCGTTCCTTGAAGCGCGCCTGCTTTTCTCTAGTTGCGGCTCCTGCTCCAGAGCCCCGGCTCAGTAGTTTCAAATGTCTCAAATGTCGGGTTCTTAGTTTCCCACTAGGGGTCCAACCCGCCTTCCCGAATCGGAAAGCAGATTCTTAACCACTGGACCACTAGGGAAGTCCATGTGTTTTTGCTTTGTTTCTTCAGCTTTTTGGTAAAATAAGGAGCCAACTTTAAGCCTGTGAAACCCCCAAAGTTTGGGAACCATAGCTGATGCAAATGAGGGAAAAGAGGGGTTTTGGGTTTGTGAAGTACATGATCAGATCTTCATTTTGTGCAGCTGGTGCTCATGGCCTTGGGGAAAACAGATTGGAAAAGCCTGAGAGAAGCTAGAAGAATCCCAGAGTAATTAGTCCTTGACAGCTGAGTTCATGTACTGACCTTGAGAATAGCTATGAGTGAGGTTAAGGAGGCTTCCTGTTTTTTACTTATACAAAACCACAAGGATAGCAGGATCTGGCTTTTTATCCTCTCCCCCCTTCACCCCTCAGGGCTTCCCCTGTGGCTCACTTGGTAAAGAATCCACCTGCAATGCGGAAGACTTGGGTTCAATCCCTGGGTTGGGAAGATCCCCTGGAGAAAGAAAAGGCTACCCACTCCAGTATTCTGGCCTGGAGAATTCCATGGACTGTATACAGCCCATGGGGTCACAAAGAGTCGGACACGACTGAGTGATTTCTCACTTTCACTTTTGACCCCTCAAGATAGTAAAGGACTTTTCCTCCTTATTTGCAGTTTTTAGAACCCAAATATGGCTATTTTCACTGTAAAGATTGTAAGACCAGATGGGAGAGTGCTTATGTGTGGTGCATTTCTGGAACTAATAAGGTAAGTGAAAGTGAGTGGGATGTGGGAGAAGAATGGTGCGGGCATGGATGTTAAATGGACGAAGACTGTGTGTCCTAATGGGACGTGACTATAATGCAGCCTCAGTGCCAAGGACATAGTAGATGGCAAGCAAAGGTTTGGACTGAACGAAATTGGGCTGTCCATAAGAGCTTGAGCTCCTGAACCACATCCTGGTGTTACATTTGGTTTGGTAGTTGGGTTGGACAAAATGTTGCCATATTTAGATGAACTCTTGACCTTGTACACATTGGGACTTGTTATAATTTTTTTTTTAATTGGGGTATATTAATAATTGCCTTACAGTGTTGTTAGCTTCTGCTGTACAATGAAGTTAATCAGATATATGTATAGATATATCCTCTCCCTCCTGGACCTCCCTCCTATCCCACCCCCAATCCGGCCCATCTAGGTCGCTACAGAGCACTGAACTGAGTTCTTTGTGCTTTACAACAGATTCCCCCTACCTATATAATCATTTTTTAGTTGGTGTATTGTAACAGATTTAGGCTTTAGCTCTAGAAAATGTCCATTGTCTGTCTACAAGGTGGGGCAGTGAGAGAAATAATTTATTGTGAAGGTTAACCTTGAGAGACTGATTCATTTAGGCTCCATGCCTTAATTTGAATTAGTTGTCAACATATTAAGTTTGGGAAAGATTTCACATTCTGCATTTTTAGATTTTCCTGAACAGTCAGACTCTGGTCTTTAAACACCCTCACTTCTGTGTGAGGAGCAGTAGACTGGGACTGAGTAACTTCTGTCTCCCTTCACTCCACACTTGCCCTTCATTTTGCAACAGCCTACATCTAGTCTCTTTGATTAACCTCTACAAGCATTGGAGTTTGAGGCCCCTATGCTGTTGCATTTTAGATAACTGCTTTTCTGACTTAAGGAGTATAGAAGAATTGAGCAAGGAGGTATGCTAAAATGTGAATGGAAAATTTTTTTTCTCTTTTGCACTAGCCATTTACTAGATCCTGGAGGTAAAATAGATATTTTAACTAAACTTACTTTCATTTTCTTGCTAGAATAGAAACAGTGGATTTAATTCAAACACTCATGACTTTAGAATACAAAGAACAAGACATAGAACTCATCCTGAAGAAATTGATTCTTATAGGAATGATGCAGACAAGATGAGATTGGTGATCTATGCATTGGCACTGGTGGCACGGAAGTGGTACAAAAATAGTACAGGAGGGGGACAATTAACTGTCAGAGGGAAGGCATCTTGTTGTCCAAGTATGATTTTAAAGGTTTATAAATTGAAGTGAGAATGCACAAAGCCTAGAAACATGTGCATTGGTGGGTAACTATAAGTAATTTGAATTTCAAATGGAGAAATACTGAAAAAATTAAAAACGGACAAATAGACCCGGACAAAAGGAGAAGGTCAAGTGTTCTGTCTGCACAATGAATAAAATTATAATAGCTGCTTCTTACTGAAGAATTTTACTGTGGTACTTTATGTACATTATTGGGTAGTTGTCAAAACTATAGAAAAAGGAAGTGGCATTGTCTCGATTTTACAGGTAAAGAAAATGAGATTCAAAAAATAAGAAAAAGTGGCTGATAGCACCACAAGAGCTTAAGACCTCAGCATAGAGATTGGGCAAAAGCAAGCTACAAGGTGAAGGAATGGATTACTTAAGAAATGGGAGCCTAGGGTACACATAAACCTGTGTAAAAGACAAATTTCTCTTTAGGTTTATTTCAAACAACTCTGTTGCAAATGCCAAAAGAGTTTTAACCCTTATCGAGTGGAAGCAATCCAGTGCCAGGTAAGCAAACTGAGTATTTCCATTGTGTCCATAATGTTTTCGTTTTTAAATATGAAGCTTCTGTGGCAAAAGGTTAGGATTTGCTAGATGTGGATATTTGTGTAGGAGTGTTTGGTTTGCTGTATGTTTGAGTTTTTGTAATATTTTAGAAAATAAAGCATAAATTCTAGTCTTTTTGGGGGAAAGGAGGAGATTTAAGTTGCCTTATGTGGTTTGTTTATGTATGTGGTGTGTGTGTGTGTGTGTTTTTTTAATATAAATTTATTTATTTTAATTGGAGGCTAATTACAGTATTGTATTGGTTTTGCTATACAGTAACATCAATCTGCCACGGGTGTATATGTGTTCCCCATCCTGAACACATCTTTTCATGTGTTTGTTAGCCATCTGTATGTCTTCTTTGGAGAAATGTCTGTTTAGTTCTTTGGCCCACTTTTTGATTGGGTCGTTTATTTTTCTGGAATTCAGCTGCAGGAGTTGCTTGTATATTTTTGAGATTCTTTGTCAGTTGCTTCGTTTGCTATTATTTTCTCCCATTCTGAAGGCTTTTTTTTCACCTTGCTTATAGTTTCCTTTGTTGTGCAGAAGCTTTTAATTTTAATTAGATCCCATTTGTTTATTTTTGCTTTTATTTACAATATTCTGGGAGGTGGGTCATGGAGGATCCTGCTGTGATTTATGTCGGAGAGTGTTTTGCCTATGTTTTCCTCTAGGAGTTTTATAGTTTCTGGTCTTACGTTTAGATCTTTAATCCATTTTGAGTTTATTTTTGTGTATGGTGTTAGGAAGTGTTCTAGTTTCATTCTTTTACAAGTGGTTGACCAGTTTTCCCAGCACCACTTGTTAAAGAGATTGTCTTTTCTCCATTGTATATTCTTGCCTCCCTTGTCGAAGATAAGGTGTCCATAGGTGCGTGGATTTATCTCTGGGCTTTCTGTTTTGTTCCATTGATCTATATTTCTATCTTTGTGCCAATACCATACTGTCTTGATGACTGTGGCTTTGTAGTAGAGCCTGAAGTCAGGCAGGTTGATTCCTCCAGTTCCATTCTTCTTTCTCAAGATTGCTTTGGCTATTTGAGGTTTTTTGTATTTCCATACAAATTGTGAAATTATTTGTTCTAGTTCTGTGAAAAATACCATTGGTAGCTTGATAGGGATTTCATTGAATCTATAGATTGCTTTGGGTAGTATACTCATTTTCTCTATGTTGATTCTTCTGATTCATGAACACAGCATATTTCTGCATCTATTTATGTCCTGTTTGATTTCTTTCACCAGTGTTTTATAGTTTCCTATATATAGGTCTTTTGTTTCTTTAGGGAGATACATTCCTAAGTATTTTATTCTTTTTGTTGCAATGGTGAATGGAATTGTTTCCTTAATTTCTATTTCTATTTTCTCATTGTTAATGTATAGGAATGCAAGGGATTTCTGTGTGTTGATTTTATATCCTGCAACTTGACTGTATTCAATGATTAGCTCTAGTAATTTTCTGGTGGAGTCTTTAGGGTTTTCTATGTAGAGGATCGTGTCATCTGCAAACAGTGAGAGTTTTACTTCTTCTTTTCCAGTCTGGATTCCTTTTATTTCTTTTTCTGCTCTGATTGTTGTGGCCAAAACTTCCAAAACTATGTTGAATAGTAGTGGTGAGAGTGGGCACCCTTGTCTTGTTCCTGACTTCAAGGGAAATGCTTTCAATTTTTCACCATTGAGGATAATGTTTGCTGTGGGTTTGTCATATATAGCTTTTATTATGTTGAGGTATGTTCCTTCTATTCCCTGATTTTTGGAGGGTTTTTATCATAAATGGATGTTGAGTTTTTTCAAAGGCTTTCTCTGCATCTATTGAGATAATCATATGATTTTTATTTTTCACTTTGTAAATGTATGTTATGTTGATTGATTTGCGGATATTGAAGATAAAGCCCACTTGGTCATGATGTATGATCTTTTTTAATATGTTGTTGGATTCTGTTTTGTTAAGGATTTTTGCATCTATGTTCATCAGTGATATTGGCCTGTAGTTTTCTTTTTTTGTGGCATCTTTGTCAGGTTTTGGTATTAAGGTGATGGTGGCCTCAAGAAACAACTCATAGGATGAGTTTGGAAGTTTACCTTCCTCTGCAATTTTCAGGGAGAGTTTGAGTAGGATAGGTGTTAGCTCTTTAAATTTTTGGTAGAATTCAGCTGAGAAGCTGTCTGGTACTGGGCTTTTGTTTGCTGGAAGATTTCTGATTACAGTTTTGATTTCCATGCTTGTGATGGGTCTGTTAAGATTTTCTATTTCTTCCTGGTTCAGTTTTGGAAAGTTGTACTTTTCTAAGAATTTGTCCATTTCTTCCAACTTGTCCGTTTTATTGGCATATAGTTGCTGATAGTAGTCTCTTACGATCCTTTGTATTTCTCTGTTGTCTGTTGTGATCTCTCTATTTTCATTTCTAATTTTGTTGATTTGATTTTTCTCCCTTTGTTTCTTGATGAGTCTGGCTAATGGTTTGTCAATTTTATTTATCTTCTCAAAGAACCAGCTTTTGGCTTTGTTGATTTTTGCTATGGTCTCTTTTGTTTCTTTTGCACTTATTTCTGCCCTAATTTTTAAGGTTTCTTTCCTTCTATTAACCCCGGGGTTCTTCATTTCTTCCTTTTCTAGTTGCTTTAGGTGTAGAGTTAGGTTATTTATTTGACTTTTTTCTTGCTTCTTGAGGTAAGCTTATATTGCTATGAACCATCCCCTTAGCACTGCTTTTACAGTGTCCCATAGGTTTTGGGTTGTTGTGTTCTCATTTTCATTTGTTTCTATGCATATTTTGATTTCATTTTTGATTTCTTCTGTGATTTGTTGGTTATTCAGCAGCATGTTGTTCAGCCTCCATATGTTGGAATTTTTGATAGTTTTTCTCCTGTAATTGACATCTAATCTTACTGCATTGTGGTCAGAAAAGATGCTTGGAATGATTTCAGTTTTTTTGAATTTACCAAAGCTAGATTTATGGCCCAGGATGTGATCTATCCTGGAGAAGATTCCATGTGCACTTGAGAAGAAGGTGAAATTCATTGTTTTGGGGTGAAATGTCCTATAGATATCAATCAGGTCTAACTGATCTATTGTATCATTTAAAGGTTGTATTTCCTTGTTAATTTTCTGTTTAGTTGATCTATCCATAGGTGTGAGTGGGGTATTAAAGTCTCCCACTGTTATTGTGTTATTGTTAATTTCCCTTTTCATACTTGTTAGCATTTGTCTTACATATTGCGGTGCTCCTATGTTGGGTGCACATATATTTATAATTGTTATATCTTCTTGGATTGATCCTTTGACCATTATGTAGTTCCTTCTTTGTCTCTCTTCACAGTCTTTGTTTTAAAGTCTATTTTATCTGATATAAGTATTGCTACTCCTGCTTTCTTTTGGTCTCTATTTGCATGGAATATCTTTTTCCAACCCTTCACTTTCAGTCTGTATGTGTTCCTTGTTTCGAGGTGGGTCTCTTGTAGACAACATATATAGGGGTCTTGTTTTTGTATCCATTCAGCCAGTCTTTGTCTTTTGGTTGGGGCATTCAACCCATTTACATTTAAAGTAATTATTGATAAGTATGATCCTGTTGCCATTTACTTTATTGTTTTGGGTTCAAGTTTATACACCCTTTCTGTGTTTCCTATCTAGAGAAGATCCTTTAGCATTTGTTGGAGAGCTGGTTTGGTGGTGCTGAATTCTCTCAGCTTTTGCTTGTCTGTAAAGCTTTTGATTTCTCCTTCGTATTTGAATGAGATCTTGCTGGGTACAGTAATCTGGACTGTAGGTTTTTTTCTTTCATTACTCTAAGTATGTCCTGCCATTCCCTTCTGGCCTGAAGAGATTCTATTGAAAGATCAGCTCTTATCCTTATGTGAACCCCCTTGTGTGTTATTTGTTGTTTTTCCCTTGCTGCTTTTATTTATTTTATTTATTTATTTTTTGAAGCTGCCAGACATTTTTATTTAAGACTTTACATATCTGAATAATCAGTTAAAAAGCAAACATTCATTTTTAGAGTTGCACAAAAGGGAAATAATAGGGAAATTAATGGCTGGCTTGCCAAATTCATATGATGTGGGGCCGATTTCCATAAATTAAAAAAAAATCTAAGTTTTAGAACATGGGGCTCTAAAAATAGCACTTGTAATTAATACTGTTCTTCAGATTCATAGTTTAAGGAAGTCACTACATTTTATTTCTTGATGTTATAGATTTAACAACATATTGGCAGCAACATGTAACTTCTCATATGGATTAGACATCAAGAAACCAGTTGATGTATGTAAACTTAAACACTGAAAATGAATACATTCAGCTATTATGGAACTTACAACAAATACAAACTTGTTAACAACTTTCCAGGAGGCACAAAAGACAGTATTAATAAACAGTGGTCTTTTGCATCATTTTCAAAAATTCTTCCTTGTTTATTTCTCCATCCCCATCATGATCAGCCTCATCAAGCATTTCCTGAAGTTCATCATCTGTTAAATTTTCCCCTAGTTCCTTAGCAACCCTCTTGATATTGTTCAGTGATATACTTCCTGTATCATCATCATCAAATAATTTGAAAGCCTTCAGTATTTCTTCTTTTTCATCCTTTTCACTCATTTTTACACTCATTATGGCAAAAAATTCTTCAAAACTAATGGTGCCAATTCCTTCTTTGTCAGTTTCAGCTATCATCTTTTTAATTTCACCTTTCTTCGGCTCAAATCCTAAGGCCCACATTGCAATCATGTCTCCAACCGGCGCCCCCGGCTGGGACATCCCAGCTTTAACCGCCAGCAGAGCTGCCCAACAGTTCCTTGCTGCTTTTAATATTTGTTCTTTGTGTTTGATCTTTGTTAATTTGATTAATATGTGTCGTGGGGTGTTTCGCCTTGGGTTTACCCTGTTTGGGACTCTCTGCGTTTCTTGTACTTGGGTGATTATTTCTTTGCCCATTTTAGGGAAGTTTTCAACTATTACCTCCTCAAGTATTTTCTCATGGTCTTTCTTTTTGTCTTCTTCTTCTGGGACTCCTATGATTCGAATGTTGGGGTGTTTAACATTGTCCCAGAGGTCTCTGAGGTTGTCCTCATTTCTTTTAATTCTTTTTTCTTTTTTCCTCTCTGTTTCATTTCTACCATTCTATCTTCTACCTCACTTATCCTATCTTCTGCCTCCATTATTCTACTGTTGGTTCCCTCCAGAGTGTTTTTGATCTCATTTATTGCATTATTCATTATGTATTGACTTTTTTATTTCTTCTAGGTCCTTGTTAAACATTTCTTGTATCTTCTCGATCCTTGTCTCCAGGCTATTTATCTGTAACTCCATTTTGTTTTCAAGATTTTGGATCATTTTCACTATCATTATTTGGAATTCTTTATCAGGTAGATTCCCTATCTCTTCCTCTTTTGTTTGGTTTGGTGGGCATTTATCCTGTTCCTTTACATGCTGGGTATTTCTCTGCCTTTTCATCTTGTATATATTGCTGTGTTTGGGGTGGCTTTCCGTATTCTGGCAGTTTGTGGTTCCTCTTTATTGTGGAGGTTCCTCTCTGTGGGTAGGGTTGGATGGGTGGCTTGTCAAGGTTTCCTAGTTAGGGAAGCTTGTGTCGGTGTTCTGGTGGGTGGAGCTGGATATCTTCTCTCTGGAGTGCAATGAAGCGTCCAGTAATGAGTTTTGAGATGTCAGTGGGCTTGGTGTCACTTTGGGCAGCCTGTATATTGAAGCTCAGGGCTATGTTCCCGTGTTGCTGGAGAATTTGTGTGGTATCTTTTTCTGGAACTTGTTGGCCCTTGGGTGGTGCTTGGTTTCAGTGTAGGTATGGAGGCATTTGATGAGCTCCTATCAATTAATGTTCCCTGGAGTCAGGAGTTCTCTGGTGTTCTCAGGATTTGGGCTTAAGCCTCCTGCCTCTGGTTTTCAGTCTTATTCTTACAGTAGCCTCAAGACTTCTCCATCTATACAGCACCGATGATAAACCATCTAGGTTAATGATGGAAAGTTTCTCCACAGTGAGGGACACCCGGAGAGGTACACAGTTACATGGAGAAGAGAAGAGGGAGGAGGGAGATAGAGGTGACCAGGAGGAGAAGAGGGGGACTCAAAAGGGGAGAGAGCAAGCTAGCCAGAAATCACTTCCCTATGTGCTCTCCATAGTCTGGATCCCTCAGAGATGTTCACGGAGTTACACAGAGAAGAGAAGAGGGAGGAAGGAGGAAAAAAGGGGGAATCAAAAGGAGAGAGACTGATCTAGCCAGTAATCAGTTCCCTAAGTGTTCTCCACAGCCCTGAACACACAAAGAGATTCACAGAGTTGGGTAGAGCAGAGAAGGGGGAGGGAGGAGATAGAGGCGACCTGGTGGAGAAAAAGGAGAGTTCAAAGGGGGAGAGACAATCCAGCCAGTAATCTCCCTCCCAAGTAAAACTGGGTACTGAAGATTGGGTTCTTAAAGATACAAAATTGATAACAAATACCAAAAAGCAAAGATTAAAAATCTAGAGTAGAGGTTAGATTCTCAAAAATATAATATTAAAGAAAAAAACAAAGTCACAAAAATTATAAAATATATATATATGAAGTTTGCTTTAAAAGTAGGGTCTTTTTTTTTTTTTTGCGAAGTGATAGTAGGTTATAAAAATGAAAATTAAAGGCGTAATAGAGGACTTAAAAATTTTTTTAAAAAATTAAAAAATGATAATAGTAAAAATATATCTAGGAGTTTCTCTGGTGGTGGTGTGGACAGTGGGGTCAGTTCATTTTCAGATAGTTCCTTGATCTGGCTTATACTTCTCAAGATCTATAGGCCCCTTCCTATGTAGTCGGTGCTAACTACAGGGTTTTAGTCTATTGCACCTGTCACTTCTAAAGCAGTTCCCTCTGTTTATTTTAGCTTCTTCAGTTTGCTGGCCGCTTCATTGTCTAATTTCAGCCCTGACACAAGGGGGCGGTGGTGGTCACTTTTTTAGGCTTGCTTGTTCCGTTGTGCTGTGGGGAGGGAGGAACACTGCAAACAAATATCACTGGTATGTGTGGGGAGTGCTTGCAGTCTCGGCCACACTGGGTTTGCCCCTGCTCACAGCGTGTATGCTTTCATGGTCTACACTGCTTAGGCTATAGGTTGCTCTGCCGGAAACTGTCTGAGGCGGGCCCTGGGTTGCATGCACTTCCCAGGTTCTAAGCTGCTCAGGTTCAAGTTTTCGGGTACTCCACAAAGGCGCAGACTTGGTTGGGCCTGCGTTTTGTGCCCTTCCCAGGTCCAAGCAGCTCAGGTGACCAGGTGCTTGGGGAGCACAGTTGCCCCAAGTTGGGGGCTGCGACTTATCACCTCCCCCGCCCCAGCCGCTCAGTTTTCTGGGTGTACAACCAGCACGCCTTCTCAGGTGTGCCGTGTGTCTCTTCTGGGGAACTGATCTCTGGCTGCGACCCTCCCAGCGGTTGTCGACCGTCCAGAATCCCAAGAAGTCTTGGATAGCAACGAAGCCTGCTTGCAGTTTGGTAGATGATACCTCTCTGGGGCTGCGATTGCCCCCTTCTGGCTCTGGCTGCCCTTGCCTGCCTGTCTCTGGTGGGGGATGGGATGGTCCACAGCCAGCTAGCTCTGCTCAGTCCTTTGTTCTGTGAGCAGACCTGGCAGTGTCTTAGGTTAGGCTTTTCACAGGATAGCTATCCTACAGTCTGGGTTACTATCTCTAGTTAGTTCCCTCAGATTGCCCTCGGGGCATTCATGCCTGCTTCTTACCCTAAGCAATGCAGCCCGGGCCTCCCTGTCCAGTCCCCGCTTGCTAGTGGCGGGTGTGAGTGTCTGCGCTGCTTCTCTGCTGGGAGTTGCTGTTAAGGCAAGTAATCTGTGGGTTTTAATTATTTATTTATTTTTCCGCCCGGTTATGTTGCCCTCTGAGGTTCCAAGGCTCGCCACAGACTCGCAGGTGAGAGTGTTTCCTGGTGTTTGGAAACTTCTCTCTTTTTTAAGACACCCTTCCCCGGATGGATCTCTGTCCCTACCTCTTTTATCTCTCTTTTTATCTTTTGTATTTTTTCCTACCTCCTTTCAAAGACAATGGGCTGCCTTTCTGGGTTCCTGATGTCCTCTGCCAGCATTCAGAAGTTGTTTTGTGGAATTTGTTCAGCGTTCAAATGTTCTTTCGATGAAATTGTGGGGGAGAAAGTGGTCTCCCCGCCCTGTTCCTCTGCCATCTTAGCACTGCCCCCAGTATGTGTGTTTTTCCTCGAACACCTTGTGACTAGTTCGCATGTAACTTAATAGGTAACCTTTACTAAGCTCTTGGTAGTGGTGGTCATATCTGACTCTTTGCAACCCCGTGGGCTGTAGCCCACCAGGCTCCTCTGTCCATGGGATTTCCCAGGCAAGAATACTGGAGTGGGTTGCCATTTTCTCCTCCATATTAAGCTATGTGCCGAACTTGGAGCCAAGTGCTTTTCATTATCTCCTGTAACCTAACCTTTGAAGTAGGTGTTATTCCCATGATACAGAACAAAAAGCTAAAGTTCAATAAGAAAATAAGTTGCCCAAAGTTAGATACTAAGTATTAGAGCTGTAATCAGATTCCATGATGTCTCCAAAGTCTAGGGTGTCACAGAATTCGATGAGCTCTTAAACAGCTTTTAGGAGATGGCTCTTTAAACTTTTCAGAAAAGTGTGACATCGTTGATTTTCATAATCAAGAATTTTTACCTTAATCTTTCACTTAAAAATATTTTTATACTACTTAGAAGTAATTTAAAAAATTAGTCTAATATTTTTAAACTATTACCTTTAGTTTTTCTAGTCTGACATTCGCAGTTTACTATAATTACTTTGGATTTAAATATATCTACTTACTATTATACTCCTTTTACTTATTGTGTTCACTTGAGTTGATTTTTTTTGGTAAATCACTCTCCCTTATCTTGGCAGTTATTTATTCTTCAGTGATCTTCAAGGTTCATCTTATAGCATGCTTAAACAATTAATGTAGATGTTGATACGTCAGTCTTATCTCTCCTTGGCAATGCAGTGACCTTAGAACACGATAATCCCTTTTCACTTCATCCTAACTTCTTTGCTGTTATTGTTGTATATTATGTTTAAACTTCAAAAAACATTATTTTTGTAGTCTAATTAGTTTTAACTGCATATTTACTCTTTCTGCTACTTTTAGATCCTTTATGTATCTGGGACCACTTTCTTTTTACCTGAATACCTCATTTTAATATTTCCTGTAATGCACATCTGAAGGTGACACATTTTGTTTTGTCTGGATAGCTTTTTTAAAGGTTATTTTTGCTGAGTGTAAAGTTTTTAGGTTGGTAGTAGTTTCTTTCTGCCCCTTAAGGATCTGACCTTCGTTGTTTCTGTCAAGTGGCTGTTAGTCTCATTGCAGCTCCTTTGAAGTAATATCTCATTTTTTTTCACCTTGAGTCTGTTTGCTTTTAAGATATTTCTCTCTGCTTTAATTTTCAGAAGTTTTATAATTCTATGCCTAATTGTGGTTTCTTTGTATTTACTTGCTTACAATTTCACAAGTCTGTAACTTGGAGACTTCTATCATGTTTGGAAAATTATCAGTCATTATCATTTAAAATATTACTTCCACCTCCATTCTCTTTTCTTCTAATTACTTATATTAGAACTGTCACCATATCCTTTAAATCTTTTACACTCTTCTCTGTGTTTCCTATGCTTTTGTCTCTCCTTGCCACAGTTTGAATATCATCTACTAAACCATCTTTCATTTCTCTCGTTTTTCCTTCTGCTTTTTCCAATACAACTACCTATTTAGTTATAGATTCCCTTTACTGCATTTTTCAGTACTAGAATTTTTATGTCTTTATAAGTGTCCATTTCTTTGCTGGAAATACCAGCCTAATTTCTTTGAGCATATTAAGCATCATTTTCTTAAGATCTGTACCAGAAAACCCCATTAGCTTGATCTTCTGTGGTTCTGTTGCTATCCTCTTCACATTCCTTGGTTTTCAAGGAATTGTTGTTCTGTCTCCTTAGATACTTGGCTACTTTTGAGTGCTATATATTGTATATGAAAAATTATAGTGATAATTTGAGGCCAGAATAGTATCTTTTCACAGAAGACTTGTTTGCTTATGCTAGGCAGATGAAGATACTAGCAATTTCTGATTACTATTTGCCAGTTATAATTGAACTGTTTTGAAGTTAGGGTTCAGCATCTATGAAGGCTGATGAATTTTTGTTTCATTCTTACTCTAGGGTATAGCCTGTCAGGGTCCCAGCACAAAACCTGAATTGTTAACTAGTGCTCTCCCATTTTGACATATTTAAGATTCCTCAGCCTCATCAGCTTGTAAAGCTCATTTTCAGTTTCCTGTTGTCTTAAAAATTTACCTGTTACCGAATTGCCTTTGAAGAGAAAATAGTCCCAAATGTCAGGCTCATCTCTCTTTCTGAGTTTCCTTCTCTGGGATACTTCGGTAATTCTCCAGTGCCTTCAAGTAGTTCTTGTTTTTAATTAGTATATTTGCTCAGCTTGTCTAGTTGTCCTAAGCAGACTTAGTCAGAACTACCTAACCTACCATTACCAAAACTAGAAACCTACCTTTAGAGTAAATCCTGATTTTATAAATTACAATTTTTTTCATTGAGCTTTTTATTCATTATAAAGGTGATGTGAGTACTAAATGGTCTTATATAAAGTGCTTAGAGCATTACACAGAGTAGACACTATGTGAGTATATTACTGTTAGAATTTTCTTAAGGATGTATACTCACGAGCCGGAGGGTGGAAGATGTAAGTGTAATATATCCAACATTTGATAAACCACATGAGACTCATTTGAAAAATAAAAATGCCTGTTTTCACAATATAAAAGGTAAAGCTTGACTTATTCTTTTTGGCTATGGACATACGGAGAAAATAATGCAGTGATCATAAATTTTCAAAGATTAACAGGATTGGGAAGGTGGACCAGAGCAGTATACCAGTCTCCCTGGGGTGTGACTTTTTTTTTTTTTCCTGATGTCAGAAGATAGAATGGGATAATGGTTAAAAACACTTCAAATTCCAGCAAAGATTAGCCATGTCTGAAAGGAAAACATTTAGCTTCCTCTATAACAGGGGTCCCTAACCTTCAGAACCTCATGCCTGATAATATGAGGTGGAGCCAATGTAATAATAATAGAAATAAAGTGTGCAATAAATGTAATGTGCTTGAAGCATCCCCAACCCACCCCCCCATCTCCAGTCCATGAAAAAATTGTCTAAGAAACTGGTCCCTGGTACCAAAAAGGTTGGGCTGCTGCCTAGAACATCCCTCCCTCTAGTCTTAACCAAAAATACTCCATATATTCTGAAATGTCTGCTAGTAGGTAAAATACTTTCAGTTGAGAATCACTGCAGTTCAGGTACTCACATCACTTAATACTCACTACTCCTCACTCCCACATGGCTACAAATGTGAAAACCTACATAATGAAAAGACTCTACACAACTTTAACTTTTATAACTTCTCTCTTATATCTTCTGGATTGGCTCAGCAGTCTTCTCTTAAAAGTCATCTTTGGCCATTCATCTGGAAAAAAATGCATGACACTTTATGGACAGTGAGTGGTTTTGTAAAACTTAGTCTTTGACTTCTCGTGGGATTCAAAGGATAGTAGGCATGGGTAGTAGGGAGGAATATTTTCATTTGAAGAACTAAATTTGATCACTTAGTGCCCAAACTGTTGCTTCTTTTCTAAAGACCTGTTCAAAGTCTCGTTGCTCCTGCCCTCAAAAGAAAAGACACATCAATCTAAGGAGGCCCCATCGGCAGGAACTGTGTGGCCGCTGCAAAGACAAGAGATTCTCCTGTGGCAGTATTTACAGCTTTAAACACATCATGTGACAGGCAGTGTGCTTTGTTCAGGGCACCTGAACTCTTCTTGTAATTTACTGTATAGTTCCTCTCTTTCAATTTGACCCTGACCTGGTATTGGAACATGGATTATGCTTTTGTACTTTTTGTAGTTTGTGTGACAATTGTTGATGTGAATAGAATGAAATAAATGCATGTAAAATAGACTGTGAAGGCACATTAATTGGTGAAAGTCACTCAGTCATGTCTGACTTTTTTGCGACCCCACGAACTGTACAGTCCATGGAATTCTTCAGGCCAGAATACTGGAGTAGGTAGCCTTTCCCTTCTGCAGGGGATCTTCCCAACCTAGGGATCAAACCCAGGTCTCCCGCATTGTGGGCAGATTCTTTACCAGCTGAGCTACAAGGGAAGCCCAGGAATACTGAAGTGAGTAGCCTATCCCTTCTCCAGAGGATAATCCTAATCTGGAATCAAACTGGGGTCTGCTGCATTGCAGGTGGATTCTTTACCAACCGAGCTATCAGGGAAGCCCCATTAATTGGTGATCCTCGGGTAAAAACATCAATAAAGCATTGGGAAATGGTAGACTGTATCACTAATACAAATGGAACAATAAAAGGGAACAATAGTCATTTGACAAACTTTTGTAAACTGGGTGTTCTAAGTGTCAGGAATATAGAGACAATCAAGGGGGTCCTTGCCTTCAAATATATGTAATCATTATATCAAATGCTTAAATAGCACTTAGTATATGCTAGGCATTGTTGTAACTCATCACAGCAGTTGTATTGTACTCATTTTTAATAGATGAGAAGGAGCCACAGGAAGGTCGTAGAGTAAAGTCAGAATTTGAACCTAGGAAGACCAGTACATTCTCTACAGCTTTAGCTATAGTGATGTTTATATTTTCAGATTTAGATGTGTTAAGTGCAGTAAAGGAAATGGAGCTATAATAGTGACTTCTTTAGAAAGGGTTTGAAAAGAGGTGACATGAGAACTGAGATCTGCAGGTTGAGGGAGAGCTGGGAGAAAAGATATTTTGGTTCCACAGAAACAACAAGAGCAAAAGCCCTGGAGGTGGGGCATGTACTTAGCTTGTCTCAGGAACGAGAGTCCCTGAGGCTAATATCAGACAAAGGCTGGAGAAGGCAGGGCTCAGGTCAAGCATATGGCAGCCCATGAAAGTATTTAAAGAAGGCACTAACATCAGATTCTTACTGTAAAAATCGTTCTGCTATGAGACAAGATCAGGTAGAGTGGAAGGAGGAAGACCAATTAGGAGGTTAATAAACACATGAGCAAAAGGATGGCTTGGAAAAGAGTGGGTGACCATGGAGATGGAGAGAACTACATCAATTCCAGATAATGTTTGAAAGTGGAATGCACAGGATTAGAAGTGGGAGATGGTGAAATGATGACTTTGTATTTGAATTCTTAGTTGAATGAAACTGAGAGGTATGACAAGAACATAATCTGGAGTCAAATTACCTAGCTTCAAATCACTGGTGTGATACTTAGGAGATGTATAGTTGTGGGTAAGTTACTTTCTCTCTCTCAATTACTCCTCTGTAAAATGGGCACAATAATAGTAACTATCTCTTGTGGATGGTGATGGGAGGATTAAAGCAGCTGATATGTGTTAAGCACTTAGATTATTACCTGTAACAGGTACTCAGTAAACTTAGCTGTCCTTTTTTGATGGGACTGTGTAGTGAGAAGGGAAAAGGCTTTTGTTTTCAATAGTAACTTTGAAATATTTGAGACTCCATCCAAATGGAGTTGTCATGTATGAATCTGGAATTTAGGAGAGGAGGTTGGAGCCAGAGAGAGAGATGGAGATTAAAAAATATATAGTACTTAAAGCTGTAGGCCTGGATGGAGAGTACACACAGACGCCTGGGGCACACCAATACTTGGAACACTATTCTAAAACTTTAATGTACCACGAGTTACCTGGTGATCTTGTTTTTTTGTTTTGTTTCATAAAATCAGTCATTTAATTTGATTTCAACCATGATTAAAAATTCTTTATGCTGTGATCCCTATCGTAAGTTGACTTGTTTTTAGCTTATCTTTTCCCTCCTCTGTGTTAGATTTTTAAAAATCATTATATTTATTGGCTATGCTATGTCTTCATTGCTATGAGGGCTTTTCTCTAGTTGTGGTGAGTGGGGGCTACTCTCTGGTTGTGATACATAGACTTCTTGTTGCGATGGCTTCTCTTGTTGCAGAGCACAGGCTCTAGGGTGCACGGCCTTCAGTGGTTGCTGCGCTTGGGCTCAGTAGTTGTGGCTCCCGAGCTCTAGAGCACAGCCTCAATAGTTGTGGCACACAGGTTTAGTTGCTTACTCTGCGGCCTGTGGGATCTTCCCGGATCAGAGATCAAACCATGTGTCTCCTTCACTGGTAGGTGAATTCTTTCCCACCAAGCCACCAGGGTGGGTGGCTGCTCTATATTAGATTTTAATTTAGAAGTTTTATGGTCATTATTATGGCTCTGCCAGGACCACTGACCTATAATGTGTTTTTCCCAAAGACTCTGATTTTCAGCCTGGATCCAAATTGCCTTGTTTTTTAATTTATTTTTACTGTTTATTTTTTGTAATTTTATTTTACATTAGAGTAAGTCGACTTACAGTATTGTATTCATTTCAGAGATACAGCACAGTGATTCAGTTATACTTGTACATGTTTCTATTCTGTTTTAGATTCTTTTCCCTTTTAGGATATTACAGAATATTGAGTAGGCTCCCTGTGCTATGCAGTAGGTCCTTGTTGATTATTTTGTGTATAGTAGTATGTATATGTTAATCCTACCAGTCCCACTTCAGTTGTTCAGTCATGTCTGACTCTTTGCAACCTCCATGGACTGCAGCACGCCACACTTCCCTGTCCATCCACAGACTGCCTGAGGTTGCTCAAATTCATGTCCACTGAGTCGGTGATGCCATCCAACCATCTCATCCTCTATCGTCCCCTTCTCCTCCTGCCTTCAGTCATTCCCAGCATCAGAGTCTTTTCCAGTGAGTCAGTTCTTCTCATCAGGTGGCCAAAGCGTTGCAGCTTCAGCTTCAGCATCAGTCTTTCCAGTGAATATTAAGGATTGATTTCCTTTAGGATGGACTGGTTGGATCTCCTTGCAGTCCAAGGGACTCTCAAGAGTCTTCTCCAACACCACAGTTCAAAAGCATCAATTCTTCAGCGCTCAGCTTTCTTTATAGTCCAACTGTCACATCCATACACGACCACTGGAAAAATCATAGCTTTGACTGTGCAGATCTTTGTCGGCAAAGTGATGTCTCTGCTTTTTAATATGCTGTCTAGTTTGTCATGGCTTTTATTCCAGGAGCAAGCATCTTTTAATTTCATGAGCGCAGTCACCATCTGCAGTGATTATGGAGCCCAAGAAAATAAAGTCAGTCACTGTTTCCATTGTTTCCCCATCTATCTGCCATGAAGTGATTGTCATGTTAAACTGTCAGGCTCTCTTTGCTGTATTCCCCAGTTGGCAGTCTGCTCATGCTGTTTTCCAGATTGAGCATTAGCTAGCTCTGCTTTTAATTGGTCGATAGCACTTTTGGTTTCCCTTCTTCACCAAGTCAGTCTCCTCTACTCTTTTCTTTAGAATACTTTGGTTATAACTGTATGTATGGAAGTGTGTGTATATGTCCCATTATTTCTGTAATTACCTCCTTGGTCTGCTTGATCTCCTCTCACTAGAACACAGGCACAAGTCACCCCTAACAGGGAATCAGCACAAACCACTCAACTAATCTTTCCCTCCAAGGGAAAAAAACAAATGGAAGAAAGAAACGACCCTAAAGTGTAGGAAAAGAAGACCTCAAGGGGAGCATGTTAGAAAAAAAAGGTGATGAAAAGACAGAGAAATACAGCACAAATGAAAGAACAAAGTAGAAACTCACAAGACCAAATAAACAAAGAGAAAATAAACAATCTACCTGAAAGGGAATTCAGAATAATGATAATAAAGATGCTTCAAAGACTTGAAAATACAATGGAGAAAATGCAAGAAACATTTAACACAGTTAACAGAATCATCAAGGACATAGAAGAAATAAAGGATAAGCAAACACAGATGAAGAACACAATTACTGAAATTAAAAAATACTCTAGAAGGAATCAATAGCATAATAACTGAGGCAGAGGAATGGATAAGTGAACTGGAGAAGAGAATGGTACAAATAACTGCTGAAGAGCAGAACAAAGGGAAAAGAATGAAAAGAATTGAGGATAGCCTCAGAGACCTTTGGAACAATATTAAATGCATCAACATTTGAGTTATAGGGATCCCAGAGGAAGGAAAAACAAAGAAAGTCACTGAGAAAACTTTTGAAGAAACTATTGTTGAAAACTTCCCCAACATGGGAAAGGAAATAGTCAATCAAGTCCAAGAAGCAGAGTCCCTTACAAGATAAACACAAGGAGAAATACATCAAGACACATATTCATCAAGCTAACAGAGATTAAGCACAAAGAAAATATATTAAAAGAAGCGAGGGAACAGCAACAAGAAACATACAAGGGAAAGCCCATACAGTTAACAGCAAATCTTTCAGCAGAAACTCTGCAGGCCAGAAGGAAATGGCAGGATATATTTAAAGTACTGAAAGAGAAAAATCTACAACCAAGATTACTATACCCGGCAAAGATCTCATTCAGAATTAATGGAGAAATCAAAGTTTTGCAGATAAGCAGAAGTTAAGAGAATTTAGCACCACCAAACCAGTCTTGCAACAAACTCTAAAAGGACTTATATAGCCAGTAAACACAAGAGAAAGGAAAGACCTACAAATACAAACCCAAAACAATCAAGAAAATGCCAATAGAAACGTGTATCAATAATTACCTTAAATGTAAATGGATTAAATGCACCAGCCAAAAGATAAAGGATGACTGAATGGATTAAAAAACAAAACCCATATATATGCTGCCTACAAGAGACCCACTTCAGACCTAGAGACACATACAGACTGAAAGGAAAAGGATGGAAAAAGATATTCCTTGCAAATGAAAACTAAAAGAAAGCCAGAGTGGCAATCCTTATTTCAGACAAAATAGACTTTAAAATAAAGAATATTATAAGAGACCAAGAGGAACACTACATAATGATCAAGGAATCAATCCAAGAAGAAGACATAACAATTGTAAATATTTATGCACCCAACACAGGAACACCTCAGTACATAAGGCAAACACTGACAGGCATAAGAGGGGAAATTGATAGAAACACAATAATAGTAGGGGACTTTAACACCCCATTTATACCAATGGACAGATCATCAAAACGGAATCAATAAGGAAACACAAACCTAAAATGAAACATTATACCAAATGGACCTAACTGATATCTTCAGAACCTTCCATCCAAATGCAGAAAATACACATTCTTCTAAAGTGCACATGGAACACTTTTCACAATAGACCACATCTTGGGCCACAAATCAAGCCTCAGTAAATTTAAGAAAGCTGAAATCATATCAAGTATCTTCTCTCACCACAAAACTATGAGACTACATATCAACTACAGGAAAAAAAAAACTGCAAAAAAAACCCAAAAACCACAAACTCATGGAGATTAAACAATACATTACTAAATAACAAAGAGGTTACTGAAGAATAAGAAAGGAAATCAAAAGATTCCTAGAAACAAATGAAAATGAAAACACAATAACCCAAAACCTATGGGATTCAGCAAAAGCAGTTTGAAGAGGGAAAGTTTATAGCAAGACAGTCATACCTCAAGAAGCAAGAAAAGCACTGAACAGACAACCTAACTTTGTATCTAAAGCAACTGGAAAAAGAAGAAGGAAAAAAACCTGAAAGTCAGCAGAAGGAAAGAAATCTTAGAGATCAGAGCAGAAATAATGAAAAGGAAATGAAAGAAACAATAGCAAAGATTAATAAAACTAAAACTTTGTTCTTTGAGAAGATAAACAAAATTGACAAACCACTAGCTAGACTCATCAAGAAAAGGAGAAAGGTCAAATCAACAAAATTAGAAATGAAAAAGAAGTTGCAACAGACAACACAGAAATACAAAGGATCATAAGAGAATATTATGAGCAACTATATGCTAATAAAATGGACAATCTAGAGGAAATGGACAGATTCTTAGAAAAGTTCAACCTCCCAGGACTGAACCAGGAAGAAATAGAAAACATGAACAACCCAATTACAAACACTAAAATTGAAACTGTGATAAAAAATCTCCTGAAAAACAAAACCTCAGGGTCAGATGGCTTCACAGGAATCCTGTCAAACATTTAGAGAGGAGCTAATGCCTGTTTTTCTGAAACTATTCCAAAAAATTGCAGAGAAGGAACACTTCTAAACTCATTCTACGAGGCCACAATCACCCTGATACCAAAACCAGGCTAAGACAACACAAAAAAAGAAAATTAATTACATGCCAACATCACTGATGAACATAGTTGCAAATATCCTCAACAAAATTCTAGCAAACAGAATTCAACAACACATTAAAAAGCTCACACAATGATCAAGTCAGGTTTATTCCAGGGATGCAAGGATTCTTTAATATATGCAAATCAATCAATGTGATACACCATATCAGCAAGTTGAAAAATAAAAGCCATATGATCATCTCAATAGATGCAGAAAAAGCCTTTGACAAATTCAGCACACATTTATGATAAAAACGCTTCAAAAAATGGGCATAGAAGGAACCTACCTCAACATAGTAAAAGGCCATGTATAAGCCCACAGCAAACATTATTCTCAGTGGTGAAAAACTAAAAGCATTCCCTCTAAGATGAGGAAAAGACAAGGGTGTCCACTCCCACCACTGTTATTCAACATAGTTCTGGAAGTCCTAGCTACAGCAATTAGAGAAGAAAAAGAAATAAAAGGAATCCAGATCAGAAAAGAAGTTAAACCCTCACTGTTTGCAGATGACATGATTCTGTACATAGGAAACCCGAAAGAAACTATCAGAAAATTACTAGAGCTAGTCACTGAATTCAGCAAAGTCATGGGATATGAGGTCAGTACACAGAAATCACTTGCGTTTCCTATATTCAGATCAGTTGCTAAGTTGTGTCCGGCTCTTTGCAACCCCATGGACTGCAGCATGCCAGACTTCTTTATCCATCACCAGCACTTGGAGCTTGCTCAAATTCATCAAGTCGGTGATGCCATACAACCATCTCATCCTCTGTTGTCCAATTCTCCTGCCCTCGATCTTTCCCAGTATCAGGGTCTTTTCCAGTGAGTTGGCTCTTCACATCAGGTGGCCAAAGTATTGGAATTTCAGCTTCAGCCTCAGTCCAATGAATATTCGGGGTTGATTTCCTTTAGGATTGACTGGTTTGATATCCTTCTTATCCAAGGGACTCTAAGAAGTCTTCTCCAGCACTGCAGTTTGAAAGCATCATTTCTTTAGCACTCAGCTTTCTCTATGGTCCAAGCCTCATACTGTACATGACTACTGGAAAAACCGTACCTTTGACTGTATGGACCTTTGTTGGCAAAGTGATGTCTCAGCTTTTTAATATGCTGTCTAGGTTGGTCATAGCTTTTCCTCCAAGGAGTAAGCATCTTTTAATTTTATGGCTGCAGTCACCCTCCACAGTGATTTTAGAGTCCAAGAAAATAGTCTGTCACTGTTTCTATTGTTTCCCCATCTATCTGCCATGAAGTGATGGAACCAGATGCCATGATCTTCCTTTTTTGAATGTTGAGTTTTAAGCCAACTTTACCACTCTCCTCTTTCACCTTGATCAAGAGGCTCTTTAGTTTCTCTTTGCTTTCTGCCATAAGGGTGGTGTTATCTGCATATCTGAGGTTATTGGTATTTCTTCCAGCAGTCTTGATTCCAGCTTGTACTTCATCCAGCCCAGCATTTCATGTGATATACTCTGCATATGAGTTAAATAAGCAGGATGACAATATACAGCCTTGACATACTCCTTTCCCAGTTGGGAACCAGTCCATTGTTCCATGTCTGGTTCTAACCATTGCTTCTTGACCTGCATACAGGTTTCTCAGGAGGCAGGTAAGGTGGTCTAGTATTCCCATCTCTTTAAGAATTTTCCACAGTTGGTTGTGATGCACACAGTCAAAGGCTTTAATGTAGTCACTGAAGCATAAGTAGATATTTTTGTGGAATTCTTTTGCTTTTTCGACGATCCAACAGATGTTGGCAATTTGTTCTCTGGTTCCTCTGCCTTTTCTAAATCCAGCTTGAACATATGGAAGTTCACGGTTCATGTACTGTTGAAGCCTCACTTGGAGAATTTGAGCATTACTTGGCTAGCATGTGAAATGAGTGCCGTTTGTGTGATAGTTTGAACATTCTTTGGTATTGCTCTTCCTTGGGATTGGAATGAAAACTGACCTTTTCCAGTCCTTTGGCCACTGCTGAGTTTCATATTTGCTGGCATACTGAGTGCAGCACTTTCATAGCATCATCTTTTAGGATTTGAAATAGCTCAGCTGGAATTCCATCACCTCCACCGGGTGTGTTTGTAGAGATGCATCCTAAGGCCCACTTGACTTTGCATTCCAGGATGTCTGGCTCTAGGTGAGTGATCACACCTTTTGGTTATCTGGGTCATGAAGATCTTTTTTGTATAGTTCTTTGTATTGTTGCCACCTCTTCTTAATATCTTCTGCTTCCGTTAGATCCCTGCTGTTTCTGTCCTGTGTGGTGCCCATCTTCACATGAAATGTTCCCTTGGTATCTCTAATTTTCTTGAAGAGATTTTTAGTCTTTCCCATTCTGTTGATCAATAATATTCTGTTGCAAAATTTAAAGTTGCTGAGAAATTAAGTCTTAAAAGTTCTCATCAGAAGAAAAAAATTTTTTTGTAATTTACTGTGGAGACAGATGGTAGACTTACTGGGGTGATCATTTCGCAGTGCCACAGATGTCAAATCATTATGTTGTACACCTGAAACTAATGTATGTCAGTAATACCTTTTGTTGCTGTTGTTTAGTCACTCAGTCGTGTCCAACCCTTTGCGACCCCACTGACTGTAGCCCACCAGGCTCCTCTTTCCATGGGATTCTCCAGCAAAAATACTGGAGTGGGTTGTTGTGCCCTCCTCCAGGGGATCTTCCCAAGCCAGGGGTAGAACCCTTGTTTCCTGCATTGGCAAGCAGATTCTTTACCTCTGAGTCATTAGGGAAAACCCAATTATACCTTAATAGTAATACAAAAGAAAGGTGTGGGAAAGCTGCAGATAATGGTAATTTGAAATTATCAAGGAGCATAAATTGTATTTTAGGATTGATTGATAGCATTGAATTGGAGGAGGCAATGGCACCCCACTCCAGTACTCTTGCCTGGAAAATCCCATGGATGGAGGAGCCTGGTAGGCTGCAGTTCATGGGGTCGCTAAGAGTCGGACACGACTGAACGACTTCACTTTAACTTTTCACTTTCATGCATTGGAGAAGGAAATGGCAGCCCACTCCAGTGTTCTTGCCTGGAGAATCCCAGGGACAGTGGAGCCTGCTGGGCTGCCATCTGTGGGGTTGCACAGAGTCGGACACGACTGAGGTGACTTAGCAGTAGCAGATAGCATTGAGGGCTCATTTTGAGGGTTAGCACTCTTAATTTGGCTTGGTTGCAGTTGTATTCTAGTAATATCACGTTTCAGCATGTGTACATGTGGAAAGGTTTGAACTAGTTGAGTAAGATGGGGGAAAGATATTCTTGACTGGCAGCAAAGGGGTGATTATAATCCATGAAATTTAAACTTGTTCAAAAGTGCAGTGAAGGTAGGTGGTGGGTAGTGGCAAAAGCAATGAGGTCTACAGATCGATTATTCATGATCGGGGAAAAAATGCTGGAGAGGGTAGGGTTCCAGAGTTAAAGGGGCCTGGAAGTGAGTGAGTGAGATGCTTAAACATGAGGTTCTTGAGCTGTTGCTAGGGGTAGGATTTTGGTATACTGTGAAGCTGAGTTAGCTTCCCAGGTGGCTCAGTGGTAAAAAAAAAAAAAAAAAAAAAAAAAAAATCTGCCTGCTAATGCAGGAGATGCAGGAGACTCGGGTTTGATCCCTGAGTTGGGAAGATCCCCTGGAGAAGGAACTGGCAACCCACTCCAGTATTCTTCCCTGGGAAATCCCGTGGACAGAGGCGCTTGATGGGCTGCTGTCCATGGGGTCACAAAAAGTCAGACACAACTGAGTGACCGAGCATGCATGTACATGAAATTGGGTGGCCAAGTTGGGACAGAGGGAAGCAGAGATCCCTGGAGGTAAGAATGTTAAAGCTGAGAGGAAAAAGATACTGTTTAGGTTAGCCATGAGAATGTTGCAGTCCCTGGGAATGATATCAGGCATTTTAGAGGAAGACAGTGAGCAATAAGCTATTGTCTGTTCAATGAAAAAAGTAGTGTGAGCAGGAAGATTTTAGGTCAGCTGTTGTCAGCCACAGCTGCAACTTAAAATCCTCCAAGGAACTTTATAAGTAACCATGTTTGGGCGCTATCCTGAGGGTTTAATTTAAGGGATCTGGAGTGGGACCTGGGCTACAGTATTTTAACAGTACAGTATTTTACAGTATTTAAACAGTAGTTTAAAAGTTTAATGTGCTCTGACGTTCACAGACCACCACTGTGTATGATCAGGATGGTGATGGGCTTGAGGAAGGAGGATGGTTAGTGCAGCTGGGCAGCGTGAATTTTTGAAGTGTCTGGACAGTTTGAAATAGAAATATGGAGAGAGGGGATGGAGAGCAAGAATTTGTTGTTAAAAGCAATTCTGGGCTAGAGGAGGTAGTGACAGAGAAGGAAACGTCTGACAGGAAACTGTTTTGTTAGTGTACTGTGTGAATTCTAATCACTAACTTCCGGTGACCTCAAATGCAAAACAAAGTAACAGTGACAGATTTGGTGTTGAATCACTACACAAACACCCTCTGTGGAAAAATGATGGAGGGCATGAACTTTACTGGAGAGTAAATGTCTCCTAATTCAAGGACTTTCAAAGTAAGATGGTTATTAAAATGCTGATTTGATGGACCTAGCTCTGGATTTACCTGAGTGGGTACTTTTGATGACTTAGGTGATTCTTAGGCTCAAGAACCACCAAAGAATGTTTCAGTCTTGGCAGTGGATTAGAATTACTTTGGGAACTTTAAACAGCCCTGGAGTCGTACACTTTGGGCCAGTTAAATCAATCTCTGGAGGAATGGAGTGGGTATTGTTGTTTTTTTAGTTCCCTGCACAATTTAATGTGCAACTAAGGTTTCAAACTCATTGCTGTACACTCTGATTCTTACAGGAGAGACAGGTGTGTATCCTATTTTTTCCTCAGAGGCTGTATATATCATATCTACGTTTATAAACTTCTCAGTCATACACTCACACATCCACCCATTTGCTCATCTGCCTTGTCTTGGATGTCTAATTTGGTATCTCCGAGTTAACATGTGTGATAGTAAAGGTTGATTTCCACTTCCCAAATGTCCACTTCCTCGTCTTGGTAAGTAGCCACTCTATTTTCTAGTTATTTGGGCCAGATTTTAGAGTTGCTGACATTTCTATGTGTCATCATCAAGTTCCGTCAGCTCGATCTCTGAAATATGTCCAGAGTAGGCTCATTTCTGATCACCTCCATTGCTGCTCTGCTAGCCCAAGCCAACATCTCTCATGACTGCACTGTGGCAATAGTCTTTTAACTAGTCTTCGCATTTCTGCCATCTTATAGTCTACTTTGCATATAACAGCCAGAGCGGTCCTTTTTTTAAAAACTAATTTATTTATTTTGGGGGGATCTTCGTTGCTGTGCATGCTTTTCTCTAGTTGTGGCCGGCCTACTCTCTAGTTGTGGTGCATGGGCTTCTCATTCCTGTGGCTTCTCTTATTGCGGAACACAGACTCCAGGGTGTGCAGGCTTCAGTGGTTGTGGCACATGTGCTCAGTTGCACCAGGGCCTGTGGAATCTTCCTGGTCCAGGGATCAAATCTGTGTCCCCTGCATTGGCAGGCAGATTTTTTTTTTCTCTTGGAGGATGATTGCTTTACAATGTTGTAGTGATCTCTGCCATACATCAGCATGAATCAGTCAAAATTATATACATGTACCCCTCCCTTCTGAGTCTCCCTCCCAAACCATCCCACCCCTCAAGTCATCACAGAGAGTGAGGCTGGACTCCCTGTGCTGTTCAGCAGCTTCCCGCTAGCTACCTATATCACACATAATGTGTGTATATGTCAATGCCACTTTCTCAGTTTGTCCTCCCCTCTCCTCCCAGTGTGTCCATCTCTAGTTGGGGCAGGGCAGACTGTTCCCTACGTCTGCGTCTCCATTTCTTCTCTATAAATAGGTTCATTAGATAGAATCAATCATTTTAGATTCCATATATATATACATTAATATATGATATTTTCTCTTTTTGACCTACTTCACTCTGTATAACAGGCTTTGGGAAGCAGTCTTAACCACTGGTCCACCAGGGTGATCCTTTTTTAAAAAATCATTTTTTTGTGGTTAAAAAATATATATATATATATATATATATATATATATATATATATATATATATATATATAGAACATGAAATTTACCATTTAAATACACAATTGAGTGACATTAAGTATATTCACCATGTTGTGTAATGATCACCACTATTTCAAGAATTTTTTCATCATTCCAAGAAGAGAGATCCTTTTAAAACATAGGTCAGAGGTCAGAGGCTATCACTGCTCTGCCTCCCAACATCCAGTGGCTCTCCATTTCACTCAGGGAAGGCCCAGGTTCTTCCTGGGCCACACGACCCTTTGTGCCACCCTCTGGCCACTCGCCTCTGCACTCAAATCACTCAGGTTTCCGGCTTCCTTGCTGTCCCTTCAGCAGGGGATCAAGCTCCTGCTTCAGGCTCCTTGCACTTGCTTCTCCCTTTTCTGGATCATTCTTCTCCCAGATATCTATCCTGTATCCTCACTTCATTCACACTTGCTTAAATACTGTATTAGAAAGGTTTCTCTGACCCCTTTTCTGACCCAGAACCATATCCCAGTTACTCTGTCCTGTTTTTTTGTTCTGTATGACCTGGCATAGATAAAATAAGCTCATCTTCTCCATGAAAACGTAAAATCCTTGAGGACAGAGATATATCTGTTTTGGTATCTGCAGTATCCCCCAAAACAGTGCCTAGCTCAGAGAACTGGTATGTGATAAATATTTGCTGAATGAAGGAAAAAGCTCAGCTCATGAAAGGCATTCACATAGTAATTAATTCTGAGTAAGTGTATAAAAAAGCTTTAAAAAGCCTCCAGTTTTAGTGATATATAATTAAGATGCTGTAAAACCACCCATGGATACTAATGTTCATGTTTTTTGGACAGATATTTAGAAGCAGGTGTAAGTAACTGATACAAGCAGTCTGGAGGTCCCCTTATTTCTTGTTTAATTTGTTTTTAAATTTTATATTGGAGTATATTTGATTTACAGTGTGGTGTTAGTTTCAGGTGTACAGCAGAGTGTTTTAGTTATACATGTCCATATATCTATTCTTTTTCAGGTTCCTTACCCATTTAAGTTATTACAGAGTCCTGAGTAGAGTTCCTGTGCTATACACTAGGTTCCCATTGTTTATATGTTTTATATACAGTAGTGTGTATATGTTGACCTCAAACTCCTAATTTATTCCTCTCCATCCAGATTTTCTCTTTGTTAACCATAAGTTTGTTTTCAAAGTCTGTGAGTCTGTTTCAGTTTTGTAAATAAGTTCCTTTGTATCTTTTTTTTTTAGATTCCACATGTAAGTGATAACATATGATATTTGCCTTTTCTCTGTCTGACTTACTTAGTATGATAATCTCTAGGTCCATCCATGTTGATGCAAATGGCATTATTTCATTCTTTTGTATGACTGAATAGTATTCAGTTGTGTATATATACTGCATCTTTATCCATTTATCTATCGATGGACATTTAGGTTGCTTTCATATCTTGGTTATTATAAATTGTGCTGCAATGAATGTTGGGGTACACGTATCTTTTCAAAGTATAGTTTTCTCCACACATATGCCCAGGAGTGGGATTGTAGTATCATATAGTAGCTCTATATTTAGTTTTCTAAGGAACCTCCATACTGTTCTCCATAGTGCTGTTTCAGTGTACTTTCCCACCAACGGTGTAGGAGGCTTTTCTTTTCTCCATATCCTCTCCAGCATTTATTTTCTTATTCTTTTAAGGGAACCCTCTTAAAAAATTTTTTTTTATTTATTTTTGGCTGTGCTGGGTCTTTGTTGCTGTGTGGGCTTTTCTCGTCACAGAGAGAGGGACTACTTTAGTTGCGGTGCACAGGCTTCTCATTGTGGAGAACAGACTCAAGGGTGTGTGAAGGTCAGTAGTTGTGAAACATGGGCTCAGTAATTGCAACTCCCAGCCTCCAGAGGACAGGCTCAGTAGTTGTGGCACATGGGCTTATTTGCTCCATGGCATGTGGAATCTTTCCAGATCAGAGGTTGAACCTGTGTCTCCTACAGTGGCAGATAGAGTCTTTACCACTGAGCCACCAGGGAAGCCCTCCACCATTTATCGTTTGTAGTTTTTTTTTTTTTTTGATGATGGCCATTCTGACCAGTGTGAAGTGATACTTCATTCTTGTTTTGATTTGCATTTCTCTCATAACTAGTGATGTTGAACATCTTTTCATGTACCTCTTGGCCATCTATATATCTTCTTTGAAGTGATCTATTTAGATCTTCTGCCCAGTTTTTGATTCGGATTTTTTTTTTTTTTTTCATATTGTGCTTCATGAGCTGTTTGTATATTTTGGAGATTAATCCCTTGTCAGTTGCATAGTTTGCAATTATTTTTTCCCACTCTGTGGATTATTTTTTCAATTTGTTTATGATTTTCTTTGCTGTACAAAAGGCTTTAATTAGGTACCATTTGTTTATTTTTGTTTTCATTACTCTAGGAGGTGGATCCAAAAAGATAGTGCTGTGATTTATGTCAATGTTCTGCCTATGTTTTCCTCTAAGAGTTTTAGAGTATCCAGTCTTATATTTAGGTCTTTAATCCATTTTGAGTTTATTTTTGTGTGTGGTGTTATGAAGTGTTTTAATTTCATTCTTTTGCATGTAGCCGCCCAGTTTTCCAAGCACCACTTATTGAAGAAATTATCTTTTCTCCAGTTTTTATTCTTGCTTCTTTTATCATAGATTAATTGACAATAAGTATATGAGTTTATTTCTGGACTTTCTATTCTGTACCGTTGTGCCAGTACCACACTGTTTTACTGTAGCTTTATTTTATTTTTTTTTTTTGAAGATTTATTTATTTTGTTTTTTGAATGTGGTGGCTCTTTGTTGCTGTGTGCAGGCTTACTCTAGTTGTGGTGAACGGGGGATTCTCATTGCAGTGACTTCTCTTGTTGTGGAGCATGGGCTCTAGGTGCCCAGGGTTCAGTAGTTGGGGCTTGTGGGCTCTAGAGCACAGGCTCAGTAGTTGTGGCATGTGGGCTTAGTTGCTCTGCTGCAGGTGGGGTCTTCCCAGAGTGGGGGGTTGAACCTGTGTCCCCTTCATTGGCAGGCAGATTCTTAATCCCTGAACCACCAGGGAAGCCCTTGATTACTATTGCTCTATAATACAGTCTGAAGTCAGGAAGCCTGATTCTTCCAGCTCTGTTTTGATTTCTCAAGATTGCTCTGGCTATTCGGAGTCTTTGTGCTTCCAGACCAAGATTTTTTGTTATAGATCTGCAAAAAAGCCCTTCATCATTTGGTATGGATGGCATTGAATCTGCAGATTGCTTTGGGTAGTATAATCACTTTGACAATATTGATTTTTCCAGTCCAAGAACATGGTGTATCTTTCTGTTTGTGTTATCTTTGATTTCTTTCATCAGCATCTTACAGTTTTCAGAGTACAGGTCTTTTGCTTCCTTGTTGTTCATTGTTCAGCTGCCCAGTCATTTCTGACTCTTTGCGACCCCATGGACTGAAGCATGCCAGACCTCCTCGTCCCTCACCATCTCCTGGAGTTTGCCCAAGTTCATGTTCATTGCATCGGTGATGCCATCCAACTGTCTCATCCTCTGACGCCCTCTTCTCCTTCTGCCCTCAATCTTTCCCAGCATCAGGGACTTTTCAGATGAGTCGTCTGTGTGCATCGGATGACCAAAATACTGGAGCTTCAGCTTCAGCATCAGTCCTTCTAGTGAATGAATATTCAGGGTTGATCTCCCTTAAGATTGACCAGTTTGGTCTCCTTGCTGTCCAGGGGACTTTCAGGATTCTTTTTCTGTACCATAGTTTGAAGGCATCAGTTCTTTGGTGTTCTGCCTTCTTTATGGTCCATCTGTCACAACCATACCTGACCATTGGGAAGACCATAACCTTGACTATATGGCCCTTTATCAACAGAGTATTGTCTCTGCTTTTCAACACACTGTCTAGGATTGCCATCGCTTTCCTGCCAAGAAGCAATCGTGTTCTGATTTCATGGCTGCAGTCACCATTTGCAGTGATTTTGGAGCCCAAGAAAAGGAAATCTGTCACTACTTCCACCTTTTCCCCTTCTATTTGCCATGCAGTAATGGGACCAGATGCCATGATCTTAATTGTTTTAATATTTAGTATTAAGCCAGCTCTTTCCCTCTCCTCCTTCACCCTCATCAAGAGGCTCTTTACTTCCTCTTCGCTTTCTGCCATTAGAGTGGTATCATCCGCATGTCTGAGGTTGTTGATGTTTCTCCCACCTATCTTGATTCCGACTTGTAACTTTTCCAGCCTGGCATTTCTCATGATGTGCTCAGCATATGGGTTAAACAAACAGGGTGACAGCAGACAGCCCTTTCATACTCCTTTCTCCATCTTGAACCAATCAATTGTTCCATACAGGGTTCTAACTGTTGCTTCTTGACCCACATACAGGTTTCTCAGGAGACAGGTAGGATGGTCTACTATTCCCATCTCTCCTAGAGCTTTCCAGTTTGTCATGATCTACATAGTCAAAGGCTTTCATATAGTTGATGAATCAGAGATAGATGTTTTTCTGAAATTCCCTTGCTTTCTCTGTAATCCAGTGAATGTTGGCAATTTGATCTCTAGTTCCTCTTCCTTTTCTAAACCCAGACTGAACATCTGGAAGTTCTTGTTTCATATAATGCTGAAGCCTAGCATGTAAGATTTTAAGCATGACCTTACTAGCATAGGAGTAGAGTGCAATTGTCTGATGGTTAGCACATTCTTTGGTACTACCCTTCTTGGGAATTGGGATGAGAATTGACCTTTTCCAGTCCTCTGGCCCCTGCTGGGTCGTCCAGATTTGCTGACATAATGAGTGCAAAACCTTGATGGCATCATCCTTTAGGGATCTGAATAGTTCTGCTGGAATTTCATTGCATCCACCAGCTTTATTAACAGCACTGCTTCTTAAGGCCCACCGGACCTTGCACTCCAGAATGTCTGGCTCTGGGTAACTAAACACACCATCGTAGTATTCTGGTTCATTAAGATCTTTTTTATACAGTTCTTCTATGTTTTCTTTCCATTGCTTCTTGATTTCTTCAGCATCTACTAGGTCTCTACCATTTTTATTCTTTATCGTGCCCATCTTTGGGCAGAATGCTCCCTTGATGTTTCCAATTTTCCTGAAGAGATCTCTTGTCTTTCCCCTTTTGCTGTTTTCTTCTGTTATTAAACACTGTTCATTGAAGAAGGCCTTCTTGTCTCTTCTAGCTATTCTTTGAAACTCTGCATTGAATTGGATGTACCTTTCCCTCTCTCCTTTGCTTGTTGCTTTTCTTCATTCTTCTGCTATTTGTAAAGCCTCCTCAGATAAACCATTTTGCCTTCTTGCTTTTCTTTTTCTATGGGATGGTTTTCTTCAGCACTTCCTGTACAATATTACAGACCTCTGTCCATAGTTCTTCAGGCCCACTGTTATCTAGATCTAGTCCCTTAAACCTACTCATTACCTCTATTGCGAATTCATACAGGATTTGATTTAAGTCATACCTGGCTGGCCTAGTATTTTTCCTGGTTTTCTTATTCTAAGCTTGAATTTTGCTATGAGAATCTGATGATCTGAGCCACAGTCAGCTCCAGGTCTTGTTTCTGTTGACTGTATACAGCTTCTTAATCTTCGGCTACAAAGAATGTAATCAATTTGATTTCAGTATTGACCATTTGGTGATGTCCATGTGTAAAGTCATCTCTTGTATTGTTGAAAAAGAGTATTTGCTATGACTAGTGCACTCTCTTGGCAGAATTCAGCTAGCCTTTGCCCTGCTTCATTTTGTTTTCCAAGGCCAAACTTGCCTGTTACTCCAGGTGTATCTTGACTTCCTTCTTTTGCATTCCAGTCCCCGATGATGACTAGAACATCTTTTTAGGTGTTTGTTCTAGGAGGTCTTCTAGGTCTTCATAGAACGGATCAACTTCAGCTTCTTCAGCATTGATGGTAGGGGCATAGACTTGGATTACTCTGATGTTGAATGGCTTGCCCTGGAAATGAACTGAGATCATTCTGTCATTTTTGAGGTTGCACCCAAGTACTGTATTTTGGACTCTTTTGTTGATTATGAGGGCTACTCCATTTCTTCTATGGGATTTTTGCCCACAGTAGTAGATATAATGGTCATCTGAATTAAATTTGCCTATTTCTGTGCAGTTTAGTTTGCTGATTCTTAAGATATCTATGTTTATTCTTACCATCTCCTGCATGACCATGTCCAATTTTCCTTGATTCATGGACCTAACATTCCAGGTTCCTATACAGTACTATTCCTTGAAGCATCAGATTTTACTTTCGTCACTAGACACATCAACAGCTGAGTGTCATATCCACTTTGGCACAGCTGCTTCATTCCTTCTGGAGCTATTGGTAATTCTCCTTTACTCTTCTGCAGTAACACCTTGGACACCTTCAGACATGGGGGACTCATCTTTTCATGTCCTGTCTTTTTTGCCTATTATACAGTTCATGAGGTTCTCATGGCAAGTATTGAGAGAGTCATTTCCTAGGCAGGTTGATAAGAAGTCGAGGGGTCCCCACGGAGAGAGGGGTCTGGAATTCTCAAGGAGGAGAAAAGGACAAACTTTTTTTTCTTTTTCCTCTGCATTCCTTAGTCTTAGTCAAATACACAACTCAGTTTAAACTCTGTACTAGGGATTATACAACAACAATGTATCCAGCTAGAGGACAGTTTCTCCTTCCTAAAAACCTTCTGACTAATCCTGCTATCTTAGAATGTATATTATGGGGGTGGGTCTGGAGGATCTTTCTATTGTCAAAGGCTAATCCTGTTATCCTAAAGTGTAAATTATGGGAGTGGGTCTGGTGAGGTCTTTACCTCCAGACATTCTTTTGACTCAGTGTAATAATTAATTAGAAAATATATAATTTCATTGCTAACACTAGCAAGGGGGTACACTTTCTGCCCCCTTCTGATGCCTATGTCAGAAGCTTTCTCTATCTCCTTTATACTTTAATAAAACTTTATCACACAAAAGCTCTGAGTGATCAAGCCTCGTCTCTGGCCCCGGATGGAATTCTTCTCCTCCGGAGGCCAAGAATCCCGGCCATCTTTTCGTGGTCCAGCAACAACCTTTCAGTACACTGGGTTGATTTGCCATTCCCTCCTCCAGTGGACCATGTTTTATCAGAACTCCCTGCTATGACTTGTCCATCTTGGGTGGCCCTGCACGGCATGGCTCATAGCTTCATTGAGTTACACAAGCCCCTTTACCATGACAAGTCAGTGATCCATGAAGGGACTTTTGCTTCCTTAGGTAGGTTTATTCCTAGGTTTTTATTCTTTTTGATGATAAATGGAATTGTTTCTTTAATTTCTCTTTCTGATCTTTCATTGTTAGCGTATAGAAATGTAAGATATTTCTCTAATAATTTTGTATCCTACAACTTTACAGTCAGTCCCCTGCATATGAATGCTTTCCGTTCCAAGAGCACATTTGTAAGTCCAGTTTGTTCATAAGTCTAACAAGGTTAGCCTAGGTACCCAATGAACACAGTCAGCTATATAGCACTATAGTAGCTCTATAATACTTTTTACACAAATAATACATAAAAACAAACAAACAAAAAAACATTTTTAATCTTAAAATTGTTGTTCAGTTGCTAAACCGTGTCCGAATCGTTGTGACCCTTTGGACTTCAGCATGCTAGGCTTCCCTGTCAATCTCTGTCTCCCAGAGTTTGCTCAGACTCATGTCCATTGAGTTGGTGATACCATCCAACCATCTCATCCTCTGTTGCCCCCTCTCCTGCCCTCAATCTTTCCAAGCATCAGGGTCTCTTCCAATGAGTCAGCTCTTCGCATCAGGTGGCCAAAGTGTTGGAGCTTCAACATCAGTCCTTCCAATGAATATTCAGGGTTGATTTCCTTTAGGATTGACTGGTTTGATCTCTTTGCTGTCCAAGGGGCTCCTAAGAGTTCTCCAGCACCACAATTCACAAGCACCAATTCTTCGTTGCTCAGCCTTCTTTATGGTCCACCTCTCACATTTGTACACGACTACTGGAAAAACCATAGCTTTGACTGTACAGACCTTTGTTGGCAAAGTGATATCTCTGCTTTTTAAAACACAGTCTAGATTTGTCATAGCTTTTCTTCCAAGGAGCAGGCATCTTTTAATTTTGTGGCTGCAGTCTTCATCACGGTGATTTTAGAGCCCAGGAAAATAAAATCTGCCACTGGTTCCACTTTTTCCCCATCTGTTTGCCATGAAGTGATGGGACCAATGCTATGATCTTAGTTTTTTCAGTGTTGAGTTTTAAGCCAGGTTTTTCACTCCTCTTCTCCCTCATCATGAGGCTCTTTAGTTCCTCTTTAGAGTGGTATCATCTGCATATCTGAGGTTGTTGATATTTCTCCTGGCAATCTTGACTCCAGCTTGTGATTCATCCTGCCCGGAATTTTACACCATGTTCAGTTCAGTTCAGTCGCTCAGTCGTGTCCAACTCTTTGCGACCCCATGAAACCACAGCATGCCAGGCCTCCCTGTCCATCACCAACTCCCGGAGTCCACCCAAACCCATGTCCATCGAGTCAGTGATGCCATCCAGCCATCTCATCCTCTGGCGTCCCCTTCTCCTCCTGCCCTCAATCTTTCCCAGCATCAGGGTCTTTTCCAGTGAGTCAGCTCTTTGCATCAGGTGGCCAAAGTATTGGAGTTTCAGCTTCAACATCAGTCCTTCCAGTGAACACCCAGGACTGATCTCCTTTAGGATGGACTGGTTGGATCTCTTTGCAGTCCAAGGGACTCTCGAGTCTTCTCCAACACCACAGTTCAAAAGCATCAATTCTTTGGTGCTAGGCTTTCTTTATAGTCCAACTCTCACATCCATACATGACCACTGGAAAAACCATAGCCTTGACTAGACGGACCTTTGTTGGCAAAGTAATGTCTCTGCTTTTTAATATGCTATCTAGGTTGGTCATAACTTTCCTTCCAAGGAGTAAGCGTCTTTTAATTTCATGGCTGCAGTCACTATCTGCAGTGATTTTGGAGCCCCCCAAAATAAAGTCTGACACTGTTTCCCCATCTATCTGCCATGAAGTGATGGGACCAGATGCCATAATCTTGGTTTTCTGAACGTTGAGCTTTAAGCCAACTTTTTCACTCTCCTCTTTCACTTTCATCAAGAGGCTCTTTAGTTCTTCTTCACTTTCTGCCATAAGGGTGGTGTCATCTGCATATCTGAGGTTATTGATATTTCTCCTGGCAATCTTGATTCCAGCTTGTGCTTCCTCCAGCCCAGCATTTCTCATGATGTACTCTGCATATAAGTTAAATAAGCAGGATGACAATATATAGCCTTGACATACTCCTTTTCCTATTTGGAACCAGTCTGTTGTTCCATGTCCAGTTCTAACTGTTGCTTCCTGACCTGCATACAGATTTCTCAAGAGGCAGGTCAGGTGGTCTGGTATTCCCATCTCTTTCAAAATGTTTCACAGTTTATTGTCATCCACATAGTCAGAGGCTTTGGCAGAGTCAATAAAACAGAAATAGATGTTTTCCTGGTACTCTCTTGCTTTTCCAGTGATCCATCGGATGTTGGCAATTTGATCTCTGATTCCTCTGCCTTTTCTAAAACCGGCTTGAACATCTGGAAGTTCATGGTTCACATATTGCTTAAGCCTGACTTGGAGAATTTTAAGCATTACTTTACTAGTATGTGAGATGAGTGCTATTGTGCAGTAGTTTGAGCATTCTTTGGCATTGCCTTTCTTTGGGATTGGAATGAAAACTGACCTTTTCCATTCCTGTGGCCACTGCTGAGTTTTCCAAATTTGCTGACATACTGAGTCCAGCACTTTCACAGCATCATCTTTTAGGATTTGAAATAGCTCAACTGGAATTCCATCACCTCCACTAGCTTTGTTCGTAGTGATGCTTCCTAAGGCCCACTTGACTGCACATTCCAGGATGTCTGGCTCTAGGTGAGTGATCACACCATCGTGATTGTCTGGGTCATGAAGAACTTTTTTGTAAAGTTCTTCTGTGTATTCTTGCCACCTCTTCTTAATATCTTCTGCTTCTATTTGGTCCCTACCATTTCTGTCCTTTATTGAGCCCATCTTTGCATGAAATGTTCCCTTGATATCTCTAATTTTCTTGAGGAGATCTCTAGTCTTTCCCATTCTGTTGTTTTCCTCTCTTTCTTTGCATTGATCACTGAAGAAGGTTTTCTTATTTCTCCTTGCTCTTCTTTGGATCTCTGCATTCAAATGGGTATATCTTTCCTTTTCTCCTTTGCTTTTCACTTCCCGTCTTTTCACAGCTGCTTGTAAGGCTTCCTCAGACTGCCATTTTGCTTTTTTGCGTTTCTTTTTCTTGGGTATGGTCTTGATTCCCGTCTCCTGTACAGTGTCATGAACCTCCATCTGTAGTTCATCAGGCATTCTGTTTATCAGATCTAGTCCTTTAAATCTATTTCTCACTTCTACTGTATAGTCATAAGGGATTTGATTTAGATCATACCTGAATGGTCTAGTGGTTTTTTCCACTTTCTTCAATTTCAGTCTGAATTTGGCAATAAGGAGTTCATGATCTGATCCACAGTCAGCTCCCGGTCTTGTTTTTGCTCACTGTATAGAGCTTCTCCATCTTTGGCTGCAAAGAATATAATCAGTCTGATTTCAGTGTCGACCATCTGGTGATGTCCATGTGTAGAGTCTTCTCTTATGTTATTGGGAGAGGGTGTTTGCTATGACCAGTGTGTTCTGTTGGCAGAACTCTGTTAGCCTTTGCCCTGCTTCATTCTGTACTCCAAGGCCAAATTTGCCTGTTACTCCAGGTGTTTCTTGACTTCCTACTTTTGCATTCCAGTCCTCTATAATGAAAAGGACATCTTTTTTGGATGTTAGTTCTAGAAGGTCTGTAGGTCCTCATAAAACTGTTCAACTTCAGCTTCTTTGGCGTTACTGGTCGGGTCATAGACTTGAATTACCATGATATTGAATGGTTTGCCTTGGAAATGAACAGAGATCATTCTGTCGTTTTTGAGATTGCATCCAAGTACTGTACTCTGCATATAAGTTAAATAAGCAGGGTGACAGTATACAACCTTGATGTATGCCTTCCCCAATTTTGAACCAGTCGTTGTTCCATGTCCAGTTCTAACTGTTGCTTCTTGACCTGCATACAGGTTTCTCAGAAGGCAGGTAAGATGGTCTGGTATTCCTATCTCTTTTAAGAATTTTCCAGTTTGTTGTGATCCACACAGTCAAAAGCCTTACCATAGTCAGTGAGGCAGAAGTAGATGTTTTTCTGGAATTTCCTTGCTTTTTCTGTGATCCAGCAGATGTTGGCAATTTGCTCTCTAGTTCCTCTGCCTTTTCTAAATCCAGCTTATATATCTGGAAGTTCTTGGTTCACATACTGTTGAAACCTAGCTTGAAGGATTTTGAGCATGACCTTGCTAGCATGTGAAATGCGAGCAGTTGTTTGGTATTTTGAACATTCTTTGGCATTGCCCTCCTTTGGTGTTGGAATGAAAACTGGCCTATTCCATACAGTACCTTGAAAAATACAGTAGTAGGGTACAACATCTAGCATACAGGGGGTGACATCGCGTGAACAGGCAAGCAGAGTTACTGGCTGGAGGAGAGAGGAAGTGGGATGTCGTAGAGCTGAGGGATTGTCAGCAATAGGAGATGTAGGGCAAGCTGCAGTTTCGCTCAAGCCTGATATTGACGGCACAGGGTCTAGTTCCTTACTGGATTCATTTCTATCTACCCTCTTGAAAACATCATTCAGTGATGTCAGGATAGTAGCTCTTTTTTTCTCGTTGTGCTGACACAGTAGCACTGATTTATGGATTACATTCTGAACTGCTGCAACCTTTGTGTATAACTCTACATTCAGGTCCTGTGCCTCAAAAACTAACCATACCTCTTCAAATAAAGAAAGTCCCCTTGCCATTTCCTGTGTCATGAATCCCTTTGCTTCTTCAGTTACTTCTTCCTCTTATCTCTCTCTGTCCTTTCTCTGGGCCTCCAATTCCATCATGTCTTCATTAGTAAGCTCCTCATGTTGCACAGCAAGGAGTTCATGAAGTCATCCTCTTGCAGATCTAGCTCCAGCTTCTCATCGAGGGCCACTAAGTTGCTGAAGACCTCTTTGGACTTTTCATCCACTTTCTTAAACCCTCAAATATCATGAACAAACTCTGGGCAAAGTTTCTTCCCAATCCTATTCATGGTGATGGCCATAAATTCACACCAAGCAAAGTCAATGCTTTTTATGACCGTGACAGTGTACTCCAGACACATGAACTAACACGTGATTGGACATGTGACCACACGTTCTTATCTTTGAAAAATTCACCAACTTGAAGGTTCGTATATAGGTGACTTATTGAATTCATTGGTGACCTACATTGAATTGAATTCATTGATGAGCAATATTGAATTGAATATACTATATTGAATTCACTGATGAGCTCTAGTAGTTTTTTTGGTAGTGTCTTTAGGATTTCCTGTGTATAGTATCATGTCATCTGCAAACAGTGGCAGTTTTACTACTTCTTTTCCAATTTGGATTCCTTTTATTTCTTTTTCTTCTCTGATTGCCATGGCTAGGACTTCCAAAGCTATGTTGAAAGAAGGTGATGAGAGTGAACAACATCCTTGACTTGTTTCTTAGAGGAAATGCTTTCAGCTTTTCACTGTTGAGTATGATGTTAGATGTAGGTTTGTCATAAATGACTTGTATTATGTTGAGATATGTCCTCTTCGTTCCCACTTTCTGGAGTTTTTTTCTTTTTTTAATCATAAAAGGCTATTGGATTTTGTCCAAAAGTTTTTTCTTCATCTGTTGAGGTTGATTATAGTTTTTATTCTTCAGGTTGTTACTGTGATGTATCACTGATTTGCTGATACTGAAAAAATCCTGGCATCCCCGGGATAAATCCCACTTGGTTGTGATCCTTTTAACGTATCGTTGGGCTTGGCTTCCTAGTATTTTGTTAAGGATTCTTGCTTCTATGGTCAACAGTGATACTGGCCTGTAATTTTCTTTGTTGTGATGTCTTTGATTTTGGTATCACGGTGATGGTGGCCTCATGGAATAAGTTTGGGAAAGTTCTTTCGTATGCAGTTTTTGGAAATAGTTTCAGAAGGATAGGTATTAATTATTCTTTAAATTTTTCATCAAATTTGCCTATGAAGCTACCTGGTCCTGGACTTTTGTTTGTGGGAGTTTTGAACTCACTGTTTCAACTTCAGTGGTTGTGATTGGTCTGTTCATATTTTCTATTTCTTTCTGGTTCAGTCTCAAGAGACTGTACCTTTCTAAGAATTTGTCCATTTCTAATAGGTTGTCCATTTTATTAGCATATAGTGGCTTATAGTAGTCTCTTACGATTCTTTGTATTTCTGTGGTATCAGAAAGAGACAAGCAAACATTGTATATTAATGCATATATGCATCATGTTTTCATAGTTTGTTTTTTCTCCTTCCTCTTTTGTTCTTTTCTCTTGTCATTTGATGACTGTCTCCAGTGTTGTGTTTGGATTCCTTTTTCTTTTTTGTGTGTATATCTGTTATAGGTTTTTTTCCCCAAAGACTTTATTTTTTTCCGTGCTGAGTCTTCTTTGCTGCACGCTATCCTTCTCTGGTTGTTGTGAGCAGGGGTTACTCTTTAGTTGCAGTGCACAGGCTTCTCATTGTGGTGGCTTCTCTTGATGTGGAGCATTGGCTCTAGTGTTTGGGCTCAGTAGCTATGGTGCACGGGCCTAGTTGCCACAGTATGGAATCTTGCTGGTCCCAGGATGGAACCTGTGTCCCCTGCATTGGCAGGTGGATTCCTAACCACTGGGCCACCAGGGAAGTCCTATTATACATTTTTGGTTTGAGAGTACCATGAGGTTTTGATATACCAGCCTATGTATATACAAGATTGTTTTAAGTTTGCTGGTCTCTTAATTTTAAATGTTTTTTCAATATCCTGCATTTGTACTCTCATTTTCTATTTCTGGTTTAAATATCATATTTGTGTGTGGATGCTTTTCTACCCTAAATACATGTTTGCCTTTACCAGTGAGCTTTCCTGTTCATAATTTTCTTGTTTCTAATTGTGGTCTTTTATTTTCCACTTAGAGAAGTTTCTTTAGCTGGTTTGGTTGTGTTAAATTCTTTTTGCTTTTGCTTGTCTGTAAACTTTTGATTTCTTTGTTGAATCTGAGAATCTTGCTGGTTAGATAAAGTATTGTTGGTTGTAGGTTTTCCCCTTTCATTACTTTAAATTGTGCCACTCTCCTGTAGCCTGCAGAGTTTCTGCTGAAAAATCAACTGATAACCTTATGTTATCAGATAACCTTGTATGTTATTTGATGCTTTTCTCTTTTAAAAAAATTTTTTTTTATTTGTCATTAATTTTTGTCAGTATGGTTAATATGTGTCTTGGCTGATTCCCCCTTGAGGTTATCCTGTATGGGACTCTACACTTCCTGGACTTGGGTGACTATTTCTTTTCCCCTGTGGGAATTTTTCAGGTATTTTTCCCTCAATTATTTTCTCAGGTCCTTTCTCTCTTTTTTCCTAGTACCCTTTTAATGCAAATGTTTGTGAGTTTAATGTTGTCCCAGAGGTCTTTTAAACTGTTCTCGTTTCTTTGCATTCTTTTCTCTGTTCTGTTCCATTGCAGTGATTTCCACCATTCTGTCTTACACCTCACTTATCTGTTCCTCTGCCTCATTAATTCTGCTATTGATTCCTTCTAGTCTGCTTTTCATTTCAGTTATTGTGTTGTATATCTCTGTTCTTTAAACTTTTTAGCTCTTTTTTAATCATTTCTTGATTAAAGAAATCTGTAATCATCAGTCTGTACCTCCATTCTTTTTCTGAGATCTTCAGTTCAGTCACTCAGTCATGTCCGACTCTGCGACCCCATGGACTGCAGCACGTCAGGCTTCCCCGTCCATTACCAACTCCTGGAGCTTGCTCAAACTCATGTCCATCGAGTCAGTGATGCCATCCAACCATCTCATCCTCTGTCATCCCCTTCTCCTCCTGCCTTCAATCTTTCCCAGCATCAGGGTCTTTTCCAGTGAATCAATTCTTTGCGACAGGTAGCCAGAGGGTTGGAGTTTCAGCATCAGTCCTCCCAATAAATATTCAGGATTGATTTCTTTTAGGATTGACTGGTATGATCTCCTTGCAATCCAAGGGACTCTCGGGAGTCCTTTCCAACACCACAGTTCAAAAGCATCAATTCTTCAGTATTCTTCAGTACTCAGCTTTCTCTGTAGTCCAGCTCTCACATCCATACATGACCACTGGAAAAACCATAGCTTGGACTAGACAGACCTTTGTCAGCAAAGTAATGTCTCTGCTTTTTAATATGCTGTCTAGGTTTGTCATAGCTTTTCTTCCAAGGAGTGTCTTTTAATTTCATGGCTGCAGTCACCATCTGCAGTGATTTTGGAGCCCAAGAAAATAAAGTCTGTCACTGTTTCCATTGTTTCCCCATCTATTTGCCATGAAGTGATGTGACTGGATGCATGATCTTAGTTTTTTGAATGTTGAGTTTTAAGCCAACTTTTTCATTCTCAAAGAGCCCTTTCACTTTCATCAAGAGGCTCTTTAGTTCCTCTTCACTTTCTGCCATAAGGGTGGTGTCATCTGCATATCTGAGGTTATTGGTATTTCTCCCATCAATCTTGATTCCAGGTTGTGCTTCATCCAGCCCGGCATCTCACATGATGTACTCTGCATAGAAGTTAAATAAGCAGGGTGACAATACACAGTCTTGATGTACTCCTTTCCCGATTTTGAGCCAGTCTGTTTTCCCATGTATGAGTCTAACTTGCTTCTTGACCTGCATAAAGATTTCTCAGGAGGCAGGTCAGGTGGTCTGGTATTCCCATCTCTTTAAGAATTTTCCACAGTTGGTTATGATCCACACAGTCAAAGGCTTTGGTGTAATCAATAAAGCAGAAATAGATGTTTTTCTGGAATTCAGTTGCTTTTTCTATGATCCAACGGATGTTGGCAATTTGATCTCTGGTTCCTCTGCCTTTTTTAAATCCAACTTTAACATCTGGGAGTTGATGGTTCACATACTGTTGAAACCTGGCTTGGAAAATTTTGAGCATTACTTTGCTGGTGTGTGAGATGAATGCAATTGTGTGGTAGTTACAGCATTCTCTGGCATTGCCCTTCTTTGGGATTTGAATGAAAACTGAGCTTTTCCAGTCCTGTGGCCACTGCTGAGTTTTCCAAATTTGCTGGCATACTACGTGCAGCGCTTGCACAGCATCATCTTTTAGGATTTGAAATAGCTCAACTGGAATTCTATCACCTCCACTAGCTTTGTTTGTAGTGACACTTCCTAAGGCCCACTTGACTTCGCATTCCAGGATGTCTGGCTCTAGGTGAGTGAGTGATCACACCATCGTGGTAATCTGGGTTGTGAAGATCTTTTTTGTATAGTTCTTCTGTGTATTCTTGCCACCTCTTCTTAATATCGTCTGCTTCTGTTAGGTCCATACCATTTCTGTTCTTTATTGTGCCAGTCTTTGCATGAAATGTTCCCTTGGTGTATCTAATTTTCTTGAGGAGATCTCTAGTCTTTCCCATTCTATTGTTTTCCTCTATTTCTTTGCATTGATCTCTGAGGAAGGCTTTCTTATTTCTCCTTGCTATTCTTTGGAACTCTGCATTCAGATGGGTATATCTTTTCTTTTTCCTTTGCCTTGCTTCTCTTCTTTTCTCAGCTATCTGTAAGGCCTTCTCAGACAACCACTTTGCCTTTTTGCATTTCTTTTTCTTGGGGATGGTCCTTGATCACTGCCTCCTGTAGAACGTCATGAACCTCTGTCCATAGTTCTTCAGGCACTCTGTCTATCCGATCTAATCCCTTGAATCTATTTGTCACTTCCACTGTGTAGTAGTAAGGGATTTGATTTAGGTCATACCTGAATAGTCTAGTGGTTTTCCCTACTTTCTTTCTTCAATTTAAGTCTGAATTTGGCAATAAGGAGTTCATGATCTGAACCACAGTCAGCTCCTGGTCTTGTTTTTGCTGACTATGTAGAGCTTCTCCATCTTTGGCTGCAGAGAATTTAGTCAGTCTGATTTCAGTATTGACCATCTGGTGATGCTCGTGTGTAGAGTCTTCTGTTGTGTTGTTGGAAGAGGGTGTTTGCTATGACCTGTGCGTTCTCTTGGCAATACTCTGTGAGCCTTTGCCCTTCTTCATTTTGTACTCCAAGACCAAATTTGCCTATTACTCCTGGTATCTCTTGACTTCCTACTTTTTCATTCCAGTCCCCTGTGATAAAAAGGACATCTGATATCTTGGGTCATCTTTATTATCATTACTCTGAATTCTTTTTTGGCTCGATTGCCCATCTTCATTTTACTTATTTATTCTTCTAGGATTTTATCTTGTTCTTTCCTCTGCTGTCTCATTTTGTCTACCTTTGTGTGTTTACTGTCCCACAGTCTGCCGCATTATAGTTCCTCTTGTTTCTGGTGTCTTCCCTCTGGTAGATGAGTATGATCCGACAGGCTTGTTCAGGCTTCCCCGTGGGAGGGGTTCATGCCAGCCCATTGATGGATGGAGTTGGGTCTTATCCCTCTGGCTCTGTCAAGGGGTGTGTTTATAGGTGTCTGTGAGCTCAGAAAGACTTTAAGCAGCCTGTCTGAAGGACAGGGCTGTGTTGTTTGGCCTGAGGCATCTCAGCACTGTAGCCTTTGGGCTGTTGGGTGGGGCTAGGTCTTGGCCTCAAATGGCCACCTCAAGGACCGTTCATGCAAATGAGTACTCCCCAATACCTCTGCCACCAGTGTCCTTGTCTCTGCAATGAGTCATAGCTGCCCTCTGCCTCCCCAGGACACCATCCAAAACTAGCAGGTAGGTCTGGGCCAGGCTCTTAGGAAGTTACTGCTTTTTCTCCTGGGTTCTGGTGTGCATGAACTCTTATGTGCACCTTCCAAGAGCGGCATTTCTGCTTCCACCAGTTCTGTGGAGTTCCTGCGGTCAAGCCCCTTTGGCCTTCAAAGCCAAATGCGCTGGGGGCTCCTCCTCCTGATGGCCATACCCCCGGACTGGGGAACCTGACCTGGCACTCAGAATTCTCACTCCTGTGGGAGAACCTCTGTGATAAAACGATTTTCCAGTTTGTGGGTCACCCACTCTGAGGGTATGTGATTTGATTACATGGCAAATGGAACCCTCCTACCATGTTGTTGTGGCTTCTTTTTTGTCTTTGATAGTAGATTATCTTTTTTGGTAAGTTCCAGTCATTTGTTCTTGATGGTTGTTCAGCAGATAGTTGTGATTTTGGTGTTTTTGTGAGAGGATGAGCTCAGGTCCTTGTCCAGGGATCTCTCTGAGGGTTCTGTTAAAATGCAGATTCTGAATCTGTAGCTCGGGCGTAGGACCTGAGGATCTGTGTTTCTGCCAGGCTCCCAGAAGAGGGAGCTACTGTTGATCTGTGTGCTGAGCAGCGAGGTTGTAGAAAGGACGCCAAGGTTTGGAGAGGGATATGCCTTAAATGGTAGTACTGTTCACTGGTTTTTTGTTAAAGGATATGATAAAGGCTACAGATGAACACCCATAGGGAACAGATGTGTAGGGCAGTGTTGGGGGAGAGGGCACAGAGCTTCCATGACTTCTCTGGGCACTCCCAGTTGTTCCCCACCTGGAACACTCCCCGCACCCACTGCCACCTTATTTCTGTAATTCCACAATCCACTGAAAGGAACAGCATTAGGGTTTGGAACCTGAGGAGTCTTAAGAATCGACTCTGTGCATGTTTGTACACACGTGTGCAATGCTAAATTACAAGTATCTTTATCTCACATCTTTACTAACGTTAACAGTCTTACCTATTGGTGGGAATAAGACATTCACATGCCTCTAAAATGTATGGTCAATTTGGACACTACAGGTTAATCAAAATATGTCTTAAGTTGCAGTACACCAGCCTGAATTGCTTTTTTGTGCCAGTGGATAAAATGTGTGACATTCTAGGGCTAAAAAGCATGGTGGTAGGAGGAGGTGTTCCTCCTCAGATGTGAGGAGATAGGCATCTAAAGGAGAGGGCAGATATCCTACTCCTCTGCTCCTGTGCCTGCCCCTGGGGAAGTGAACATTAAGGCTTCAGTAACAGAGGGAGAACTCGATACCCCAGGAGACTTGAGGGCAGCTCTAAAGTCACTGATTGTTGGGCTCCCCTGGGGCCTGTCTGCAGCTTCAGAGGGCCCTTCTGCTTCACTAAGGGAGAGGAGGTTAAGAAACAGGAAAAGTAAAACTCTTTCACATTAACAAACCTGTTTAAAAAAAAATAATAAAACAGAAAAAAAACCCACTTCTTCTCATGACTACAGATGATATTACTGAAAAACTCTCTTTTTAAAAGAATAACCCAATCATGGGGGTTCTTTGCTGGGTAAGAGGCCACGGTGGAAAATTCAGTCACAACTAATCAGCCCTTTCTAGTGAGGGTCCCAGCAGAACTCAGAGTTCCTAGTGTTGTTAACCACAGAAACCTGCATTTTGTGAAAAAAAATTTTCTTCCCCAGAGAGATTGTTTTTTCCTACAGATTATGGTTAATCATCTTTAGGGAAAGTTGAAAATCATTAAAATAGTATGTTGACAGCAATGTCCAGAAAGTCATTAAAACCCAGTTAGTAATTGTATCTGTGGTAACATTAAGAAAATCTTGGATCAGACTCTGTTGTGGATACTTCTAGAAAATTACTACTTATGATTTAGTTGTATATGAGGAAGCAAGTTACGTTGGTTAATCTAAGGTGTATGAGTCGGAAGACCATAGAAGTTAAATTGTTATATGTTTCCATGATCCCGTTTTTTGAGTTGAGTGAAGAATAGATGGGTTTTGGTGAAAGAATAGAACTCACTACTTTTTCCTTATCATTAATGGGTCTCTTTCAAAATTTTAAGGATGACAACCTAATGATAGGCTGTGGATAATGAGAGCTCTTGTTTTTGGGTTTCTCGCTTCTGATTGTAGTGAGAGCTGGTTGAGGGTTACAGTCTTTGGTGTCCACCTCAAGAGGTTACAGAGACCTCCTGCTTCCCAGGGTGACGGTACTTGCTTCACAACCCCCTGGCTGCCATTCATGGAACACATGAGTGTGGTACTTCTTGGGATTGTCACCATGGCAACCCACATGCAAAAATATAAATCAAAGCAAAAATCTTCATTAAGTAGAAGTAAAATCTGTGGTCAGTATGTATTTTTTTTTTTTTTTTTTTTTTAGTTTAAAGGCAGTTCTAAACAGAATGTCAACCAAGATTACATCACAAAAACTTTAAATGTATTTACAGAGTGAATAAGTTACATAGATAAACTTTGAATATGTTTCTGATGTGCAACAGGTTTACATGCACACAGCTAACACTTGACAGCATTAAATTTAAGGAGAAAACTTAAGAATGGCTCTTTACGTATATATTACAAATAAAATGACATTTCTTAAGAAACAAAGTGACAACTCATATTTTACCTTTATGTCCTATTTCCGGCTGTCCACGTGGATATTAAAATATGCATGCGTAACATGTGGAAAGACTTGGAATTTATAATGTGGATGTCTTTAACTTTTTTCTACAAAATGGCAAAATTGGTTAAAATTAACACTCATCCTTCTGTAGTATAAATATGTTCATAAAAGCAACATTCTAGTAAAAAGCAGCCAAGATCCTTTAAAAAAAGGTCTATCTGGACCATTTTTGGCGCGAGGGTCTTCATCACAGACCCCTGCAGAGAGGTCCAGGGCTTTCCGAGACAGTAGCCTAGCAACATAAGAAAGGTACTTCATAGCAGCTCCTTTTAGATACAGTAATGGTCTTCAAATTTCAGTGTACATTAAATTGTCCATTTACAATTCCCTTTTCACATACACAGGCTGTCAGCTTTTGACCGTCTTACAGTTTTCAGTGGCCAGCTTCATTCTGCCTGCTCCTTCCTCAGCTCACCTCACAAAAAAAAAAAGGAAAAAGAAAAAGAATGTACAAGTTTTAGAATATAAAATATTTTTTAGTGAAGAAAACATTGCACTTTTGCCAATCTAAAATTGTTTCTAGAAAGGAAGGTATTGTTCAGAGTAGTTGGCTTTGGTATGCAATGGAAGTCACATCTTCAGTAGTGAGTTGCATTTGCTCAGTAAAAGGATAACACGTTTGTGCCACACAGCATGATGGATGGAGGCTGTTCCAGAACTGTCCTATGCTACCTTGGTTCTTAGAGTATTGCTACACGTGGGAAGTTCTGCCATCCTCTTTATGAAAAGTCCTGCAGGTAACAAGAGGGAGAACAGTCTGACCAAGCCTTTTGAAGGCTGAGAAGACACTGAATGATGTCACCCCAGCACGGCAGCACCCCCAGCTTGGCACCCATGGGGGATGGGAGGCTCCTGTCAGAGACTAGTGCCGGAAACGCTGGAGTCTGGAAGGAAGGCGGTGAGGACCCGGTAGCTCTGGGCCCTGCGAATCATGTCCCGGATCTCCATGTTCAACTCCATCAGCTTGGTGCAGATCTCAGTCAGGCTCTGGTTAGACCCCACCAGCGCGTAAGTGCCCGTCTGTCCCAGAGTTTGATGACGGAAATAAATATTCAGTAGTGTCTGGACCTCGTCATCAGAACTGCTTCCAAAGATGTCATTGGGCCATAGACTTCTGCAGGCAGAAAAGAGCAGCAGAGGTTAGAGGCACTGTTATTTATAAGGTTGAGTCTTTATTAGTATAAGAAAACTACTTTCTGAATACAAAAGTTTTTATTGAGATAAAATTCACACACTATATAATTCAGCTATCCAAAATATAATTCGTGGCTTTTTTGGGTAATATTCAGAGTTGTGTAAACATCACTATAATCAGTTTTAGAATATTAATTATTATTGGTTTTGATAAAAAAAAAACTAAAGTATAAACATATCAGAATAGGGGGATTTTCCTCACTGTCTAGTGGTTAAGACTCGGAGCTTCCACTGCAGGGGGGCATAGGTTTGATTCCTGGTTGAAGAACGAAGATCCCACATGCCACACTGTGTGGCCAAAAAAAAAAAAAAGCCAGAACAGAATCCTATAATCTTAAAACATTTATTTGCTATAACATTGTGGTTACAATGAATGTGAATATACTATCAAAATGTAGGGAGAAAGTCCCAAAAAGGATACATTCAAAAAATTAGTTCTAAAATTATTTTGGAGTATACTTTGAAGTGTATAAACATTTTAGAGATGACAGATAACCAGAACCAACACAAATTTTCAGATAAGAAGTTCTGAAACCTGATGTTTCTGTAATGGGAAAGATCTGAGGAGGACTTATATAAACATCTCAATGTTCCTTCCATAGTGATTTAGTCCCTAGCCCTGACAAAGTGACTTTTAGGCATGCATTTCTTTTAACCATCTCTAACTAGTGGGCTTCCCAGGTGGCACTAGTGGTAAAGAACTTGCCTACCAATGCAGGAGACTTAAGAGATGCAGGTTTGATCCCTGGTTCGGGAAGATCCCCTGGAGGAGGGCATGGCAACCCACTCCAGTATGCTTGCCTGGGAAACCCCATGGACAGAGGAGCCTGGAAGGCTACAACTACAAGTCCATGGGGTCAAAGAGTCAGACATGACTTAGTGATGAAAGAGCAATACAAATAGTACCGTTACCTGCATTCCCTTATTTGCCGTAAAGCCTTGCCAAGTTCGTTGTTCTTCAAGCACTCGAGCATGGACTGGATGGCTGCCTCGGTGGATGTGAAGGTTGGCTCGGACCACGCCCCCTCGATGTAGAGAGGGTCAGCTGCAATGGCTGCAGTGGCCTCCTTCAGGTTTTTCTTTAGGTCACTCAGTTCCCTGGACATATTTAGCAGCTGTTAAAAAATATATATATTTTTACTGTATTTAGTTGCAGGCTGGATTTTACATCCCCAATTAAAATTGTATGAGGTCTAGTTAAGCACAAGCTTAATATCTCAGTAAACTAAAAACAGGACTGGTGGAACTATACTGCTTGATATATGTAGGGCTATGGGGCTGTATGCATTGAATAACTATCAACAGCTGGCACGCTCTCCTTGTATAAAAAATTGACCCCTCTTAATGTTTTCTATTTAAGTAGAAGGGCACACATAGAGGTAAAATGCACTAAGAGAACAGGCGGGGGAGCTGGGTAAAGCTGGGTTTAGATGCCACTTCTGCATTCTGACTACTACGTGGTCAAGCAGATAGACTCTTATGTGCCTTCAGTGCTGTGAGACTGAAGATGTTATCCACCTCACAGCTTATTTAAACAGTTGGGCACATAAGTGCCCAATAAATGTAATCATGAACATGGACCTGTTTGAAGAATAAATTTTTATCCCTATCCCTATGCATTGGGAAAAGATGAAAGACACAATTTTAAGGGAGAGGAGGAAAAATTGCAATGTCATGTTAGTATTCATCACAGAGGTAAGGATATTTTCCCTTAGATTCACTGTAACCAGAAGATCCTGCGTTGTTAAATAAATCATAAAGAGAACCTATGTCACTTCTAGTGCCCCCAAAGTGTACTGTTGAAGACAGCTGTATTGCAAGTTGACCTCAAGAGCATTTAAAAAAAGAACAGATGTGAATTTAAAGGTTTTTTCCCTTTCTAATGCAAACTGAGGATGCCTGTTTTCTTTGGGAAGTTGATTTACCCAACATCTTTGCCTTTCTTCATTCCCAGCTTGCTTACTGAACAAGCTATAGAACTGAAGCCCTCAAGGACAGTCTTCACGCAGATTCTGCTTAGACACAATGATACATTCCAGCCCCGGGCTCAAAATTAAATGAGGTTAATAAGCCTTTAACGTAAGTTGTTAGACTGTCTTAGACATATAGCTTTTAAGCTTGAAAGTGAACTTCTTATTTCAAATCCAGGGAAGTTTTAAATACTGTAGGTGTGTGAATATCATCTCTAGGGTGAGCACCTCCCTCAATGCTGTGCCAAGCTGGCCTCCCCTGGACCCTCAAGGCTGTCCTTGCATTTTGTGTCCAGGTAGGTCACTTGCCTCACTCTAGTCCTGGCACCACGAAAGGAGCATGGAAATAAATATGAGATACTAGTGTTTTAAGACTTGTGCTTAAGTGAAATTATTATAAATGTTCAAGTGATTTTATTACACATAAACTGGTGGTAGGGGAGAACAAAAGAAAAGCAGTGCTGAGCTCATGGCAGGACCTGGGGTCTGGGATTGGGGGGCTCACCTCTGGCATGGAGCTGACTTCGTGCACTTGGCCGATGAGCTTACAGTAGGACTGAAAAAGCAGCAGTAGCTGGAAGTGTAGCTTATACAACCTCTGACACAGTTCCAGTTGCTAAAGAGAGAATTTGTGTAGGAAGAAATAGTTACTAAGGATCATTCTTATATAGTAAGTGAAATCTTAGGGGAGAAGAACATTTTTTCTTTTTAAAAAAAGGAAGCATAAGTAGCTGTTACCATTCTAAATAACACAGAACAATAAAATCCAATCAGTGAATGTCAGTGAGAAATTCACAGTATAATATAGAAGAAAACAAATCCTGGAAGATTACTAAATAGAATTAGTAGCTATAAAGGGACTTGGTGAACTGCCAGATTTCCATTATATTTGTATATTAGATTTAATATCTACAAATTACAGCTGTGGTTGTGTTATAGCTATAGTTGTGTTCATTTTTATAAGCTATATGTCTTTTAAAACATTTTCTTTTTTTTAAAAGTATATTTGAAAGGCACGACATTAAGTGGTTCCAGGTGTCAAAATTTATCAATTCAGGAGACACTCGAGAGATTATTCCTTGTGACAATTCTGGCTGCCACTTAGGATGCAGGCACGGATCTTAAAGTCTGTAAACACAAGAAAAGTCATGTGATTGTCTAAGGTTCTGTGCCAGTTTTACCAACAATGTTTCTAGTCAATGCTCAACAGATACTTGTTGAATTAGATATAAAAAGGGCCCAAAGTGCTTACAAAAAGGAGAAATGATGAAAAACATGCAAAACTTTCTGTGGAAAGAATTTTTAAGAACTATTCCTACACAATGGGCCTTGAGCCTATAGATACCCCTGGAATTGAAAATGTTTTCATTATACAGCATACATGTACTGTAAAGTAAGGATAAACCATGAGTAATTCCAGCACCAATGATCATGACTACTGTTTGAGCCATATCTGCTTAATGGCCTCTAAACTTTGCCTGTTTAATCCCAAGAAAGGGTCAGCTCCTCAGTAAAGGATGGGATTCTGCCAGAGGAAAAGGACAGCCTTCACCAGATAGGACTGCATGGCTCAGCAGTCACCAGTGAAATGGGTTAAATATGTGGCTTAAACCAACACTTCACCATTCAAATGTGTTTAAGTAAGGATAAACAGGGCCTTTCTTTTAGTGTGTGTGTGAAAGTTGCTCAGTCGTGTCCAACTGTTTGCGACCCCATGGACTGTAGCCCACCAGGCTCCTCTGTCTGTAGGGATTCTCCAGGCAAGAATTCTGGAGTGGGTTGCCATGCCCTCCTCCAGGGGATCTTCCCAACCTGGGAACTGACCCAGGTCTCCCGCCTTGCAGGTGGATTCTTTATCATCTGAGCCACCAGGGAATCTTAATAAGACTAAAAAGAATGCAGAATTGAGAGCTGCTGAAGTGCTTAGGTGACTGCTAAGGTCACTTCAGCTGCTGAGGTGACTTAAAATTGTTTTCCCCAGATCACTTTAAGGAGAGAAATGACAAAAATTTAAATTAAGGTTTTTAGGAAGAATATTCCATTAATGGTATTATTAACATACGTTTGCTCTTAATTTTCAAAAATGACTCAAGTTCGTGCTAAGACCATGCTGGATGGAGTTGTTCTTTCTCCTCTCTCCCTGGCCCTTAGGGCGGGGGGAATTTCTACTTAGATTTATGTGATCTCTCAGTGCTTAAAACAAGCCTAAGTTTAAAGAAGTAGTTATACTCACTCATTAATGCAAATTAGGTCTTTGGTTGTTTTAGTAACACATTTTATGATCATTTAAACTTTTGTTTGTGGAAACCTTTCAAAATCAGGTATTAAAAACAACTTCCAGAGACTCGCAGATAAAGTATCATCTAAAAACAGAATGTTACCTTTCACAAGTTAGGGTGAAACCCAGCTATGAAATCCCTGACTTTCCTAAGTGTCCAATAATGGTAGTTATTACTAAAAATACCCCACCTAGCGCATAAGAGTTCATAGCAACATAGGTTTCTATTTTGGGAGGAAAGCAGCCTGGAATGCTAATAAAAACTACATGTCTTAGTCTACCAAATAAAAGAAAATGAAATGAAAAAGGGAAAAACATGCTAAGAGATATAATAGTCACAGTAAAAATAAGATTTGTTATGGTCCATGCCTAAATGGACAAAGTATGAAAGAAAGTTAACTTACTGCAAGAGATTCCATTTGCTACACAGCAAGCATGGCACAGGAAACAAAGGAAAGGAAAGAGAGTACAGGGTCAGTGTACTGCATGCAACAGAAAGCACGGCCCTCTTTAAGAGCAGAGCCGTCCAGCAGTATTAGCGTCACTTGCCCCACCGTGATAAATGCTTGCAAATGTTGTACCCATTCAACATGCACAGCGGTCCAGTTTAAGACAAGCTCTAATGGGAAACATGTCATTGGAAAACATAATTTGTGATCCTTTAGATTCTGTGATTAGTTGCTTTAGATTCTGTTGGTCTTGGAGACTATAAGTGAAAACTTGTATTGCTTGAAGATTTTAGTGTTTAAATGTGAATAACATGTAAATATAGTAAAACTGAGAGGATGCCATTGGGTTAATTTGGAAGAACTACTGCCCCAAACAATCATTGCTAAATGTTAGTTAAGGCAGACTCTTTAATGTGCTTGGCTCCGTATCTACTGAACTATGACTATCTAATTAGCATATAATATAATTAACAATCTCAGTGGCATTTTCTTTAGTCATATTGCTTTCCACATTGAGAATATTTGATAGGAGTGAGTGAAAATCGCTCAGTCGTGTCCGACCCTTTGCGACCCCATGGACTATAAAGTCCATGGAGTTCTCCAGGCTAGAATACTGGAGTGGGTAGCCTTTCCCTTCTCCAGGGGATCTTCCCAACCCAGGGATTGAACTCAGGTCTCCTGCATTGGAGGTGGATTCTTTACCAACTGAGCCACAAGGGAAGCCCTCTGACAGGAGAGCTAGATATTATTTCAAAGGATTGAATGTTGTCTTTATCCTCCCAAACAAGTGTGAGCTATGACAAGTAACCTTGCATTTTATTTTTTATAATTTTTCCCCCAGTAGTGAATTTCTAAAAGTCTTCTAGAACCAACCATTAGTCTAGAAGAATAACATGTTCAACTACAGCTATCATATTTTTGGTGTCACCATATTGTAATCGTAGACTTGTTAGGGAAGGTTTGTGTGTGTGGTAAGAGATTACCACAACCTGACAGAACATTAAAAAAAAAATCCACTTGGCCATTTCTAACTATGGGTCAATACGTCTGGTTCTGGATTTTCAAAATATTTAAGGATCTTCTATTTCTAATGATCAATAACAAAAACCACTTATTTTAAAACTCTTTCCAAAAAAACCTAAATTATCATCAGTTTAATATGTTGTACTTAACATAAGGTACAGTATACAAAAAATAAAACTATCAAATTATTATTAATAAAACTATCAAATTATTAGTATCTTCAAACATAAAGCATCATCAGTACCAACTCCCTCACCCCCTGCCTTCTACGAGTCTCGTCTTGTCTCACTTGCTAATACTGTGTGGGTCTGGCACATTGATGACTGCTGTGTCAAGTTTATTGAGTAGTTTTTTGACCCTGGCTGCAAATACCTTTTAAAGCTTTAAGCCTGTGATACAGATTATACAACCCAAGTTATTTACTATTTTCAAAAAAACTTTATAACCATTACGCTAGACATTTTCATAACCAAACCTTACATACTACTGAGAGACAGAGTCACACAAGAAAGGATTACAGAGCTAGTCTTAAATCTACATGTACAGAGTCTCCATTGTGAGGACTTTTTAGAAAACATCAAATTTGATTGAAACGTTAGTAAGTACCTTAGCATGCAACTGCTTCTGCCATGGAATTTACTTTCCAGAAGCATGGAAAGAAGCAAGTACTGGGGAATTACAGGGTCTTATGTGAAGAAACTGCTGTCTTTTTACTGGTTTCCAAAACAAGGTTGTAATCCCAGAAGGTCGTCAGATCAGCTAAAGGAAAATCTTCTCTGTTCAATGAAGGCAAACGAGACTTTCTGACTCCAGCCTGGTGCAAAGGAATTTCATTGTCAACAAATTCCTCCCACCTGGCACTCAGGGCACAAAATTGTGTTTCTTGGGAGCTGGCCAACTTGATAAACACCAGTTCTCAGAGTCCTTCTTACACATTCCTTTTTAGGTAGGCTAGTCCAAGCTGCATTGATATTTACTATCTCAAAAATCCTTTCCTTGGCCTCAGGCCGGGACAGAGTTTGCATTTAGAGCTTCAAAAAGATAGTGAAAAATGCCTTTCAAGGAAAATGTTACTTTTTCCCCACCCTGTGCCAATATTTTCTGGCATCCAGGTTGTAAAAATAATCCCTTTAGAAATCTTTACAGATGTATCTGTTTTTGGTGATTCAAGATTCTTTTGAAAATGTGGAAATGTCACTGTTTTATTTGGTCACAAGGATTTTCTTCAAGCTCTGTTCCTGTACACTTGATACAGCTTGATTTATTGAACTGGACTTAGAGGTATGTTTTCTCAAAATGAGAAGAAAAATTAAGTCAAGATATTAAGAACCCATCATAGACAAGGTGGCTTTAAAGCCCAGACATCAGCAGTAGCACAGCCATTCTTGTTTCTCTGTACTCTGCTCTGAAAGGAGTGCTTTGCTTATGACGGCTAGTTAGGTGAAAAATCTAAGTATTTTTCTTTTTTTGGCATGTAGGATCTTAGTTCCCTGACCAGGGATCAAACCTGCCC